>JAMXKT010000060.1:0-2410533 GCA_024211575.1 Phytophthora melonis
CTTTAAATTTTAAATTTAAATTTTGTGTCTTAAATTTTAAATTTTAAATTTAAATTTTAAATTTGAAATTTTGAAAGTCTGAATGTAGAATTTGTAAACTAAATTTTGAAATTCTTAAATTTTAAACAAATTTTAAATGGAAATTTAATTTCTAAATTTTAAATTTAAATTTTAAATTTTAAATTTTAAATTTAAATTTAAATTTTGAAATTTTAAATTTTAAATTTTGAAATTTAAATTTCAAATTTTAACTTTGAAATTTTAAATTTTAAATTTTAAATTTTAAATTTTAAATTTTGAAAATTTTGAAATTTTAAATTTTAAATTTAAATTTTGAAATTTTGAAATCTCTTAAACTCTCAATCTTTAAATTTTAATTCAATTTGAAATTTTAAATTTTAAATTCTTAAATTTTAAATTTCAGAAATTTTAAATTTCAAATCTTGAAATCTTAAATTTAAATTCCTAAATTTTAAATTTAAATTTGAAATTTCATAAATTTAAATTCTAACTTAAATGAGAATTCTTTAAATTTTTAAATTTAAATTCAGATAATTCATTAAATAAATTTAAATTTAATTGGTAATTTAATTTCAAATTTTAAATTCTAAATTTTAAATTTTAATTTTAAATTACATAAACCCTAACCAACTCACATACTTTCCCATCCACTAATTCTAACACTCTCATACTTTCCCACTCACAAACTTTACACTTAAACCCTAAACTATCCTCATACTTTTTTCTACCACTTATATTACTATTCAAACACTTTCTACTCGTCAATTTACTCTCATACTCTTTATTTCATACATTCCACCCATTTACAAAATCTAACCACTTTTCCCCTCATCAACCCTCTTCTCAATTTTTACCACCTTTCCCACTCTCATACTCCAACTTTATATTTTTTACTTTTATATTTCATCTTACCTACTTACCACATATACTTACTTTTCACCACTTTTACAAATTTCATACTCTTTCTCACACCAATCACTTCACTACCACCTTTCCTCTTTACATTTTAAATCTCAATTCTCACCACCTTCCCCACTCCCATCTCCCAACCTCATTATCCACCATTTTTTTCTATTTACTTACCCACCACATTTATTTTTCTTTCCACACCTATCTATAAACTATTTCTACTCTCCACACCAACCACCTCACTTCACCACTTTCCCCCTCTTTATCACACATCTTATTTACCACCACCTTCCCCACTCCCATTATCCAACCTCATTATTCACCATTACATCCTATCTACCTACCCACCTCATATATTCTTTTTTTCATACCTATCTACAAACCCCATATCCTCTTTCACACCAATTACCCCACTTCACCACTTTCCCCCTCTTCATCCTACATCTCAATTCTCTCCACCTCCCCCACTCCCATCTTCCCACCACATTTCTTACCATTACATCATAACCTCATACTCACCACATTCATACTACTTTTCACACCTATCTACAAACCCCATATCCTCTTTCACACCAATTACCCCACTTCACCACTTTCCCCCTCTTCATCCTACAATGCAATTCTCCCCTACTTCCTTCTTCCAACCTCTTTTTCACAATTACATTTTACCCACCTACCCATTACATTTACACTACTTTCCACACCCATCTACAAACCCTATATCCTCTTTCACACCAACCACCCCACTTCACCACTTTCCCCCCTCTTCATCCTACATCTCAATTATCACCACCTCCCCCACTCCCATCTTCCAACCTTTTTTTTACACTACATCATACCTACCTACCCTTCTCATTTACACTACTTTCCACTCCTACCTGCAAACCCCATATCCCCCCTCTTTCACATCATCTACTCAACCCAACCACCACTTTCTCCATCTTTATTCTACATCCTAATTCTCAACACATGCCCACTTCCATCTTTCAACCTCATTATTCACCATTAAATCATATTTATCTACCCACCACATTTATTCTACTGTCCACACCAACCACTCCACATTATTACTTTTATTCTTTTTTTTACTATAACATATCTACATATCTACATATCTACACATTTATCTCACTTCTTACCTATTTACAAACTGCATACCCTCTTACACATCAACCACTCCACTCAACCACCATCTTCCCTATCTTCCTTCTGCTTTTCACTTCGCACCACTTTTCCCACTACCATTTTCCAACCTAATTGTCTGCTCCACATCACATCATATCTACCTACCTACCTACCCCATTTATTACTCCCATTTTTAAATTTCATAATCTCTTCCTGATCAACCCCTTAATTCAACTTTACCTTTCTTCTGTTCACCCTACCTCTCACTCATCACCACCTTCCCTACTCCACGCTGATACTATATCTACCTACCAACCACATATTCTTTTTCGCAAATTCATTTACAAACTTCATACTCTCTTTCACACCAACCACCTCCTTTCCTCGCTTCATCCTAATGTCACTTCTCACCACCTTCTCCTCCCTTACCCTTCAATCTTTTTCATCCACCCCATAACATATCTACGTACCAACCACATTCATCCTACCCCATAAGCACACCCGCTGTTTTACAAACTCCATACTTTCTCCCACATCTACCACAATCTTTCAATCACCACTTTCCTCTTTTCACTTTACAGATTACTTCTCACCATCTTCTTCACTATCTTCAACCTCATTATTCCACTGTCAATCATATATACCAACCTCTACTCTTCGCCACTTATTTCATTTAAAAATTAAACGTTTTTCAGCTAAACCCTTCTTACCCCTCAGTTCTACACTCTACTTTTCTCTACACCTGCTTTTTTCTCCAACAAACACTTACCTTGTTTACACTCCTATGTCACACCCTCATTTCCACCCTCACCTGATATCCCCTCTTCAATCGCACATATTCTTCACACTCATAACTTATACGTTTTATACCTAAATTTGCATCAAATAAATCCATTTAACCACCACAATCTTCTATGCACATAACAACACACTTTGCTCTTCCATCCCCACCCATAATCTTTAGACTCATTATTTTTTATCCTACATTCACTCCCCACACAATATTTTCAAACCGCATACCTACGCTTTTTTATCTTGCATCCCATTTCCCCCCATCATCTACATTCCCATCTTCCGAACTTATATAATTTCCATGTCATATTCACTTTGCATTAATATAATATTGCCTCTTACACTCCATTTACACATCTGCATAGCTATTTTGAACCGCATTCTACCCAACCAATCATATTTTCAAATCCACAATAAACGCCTTTATCCTCTTCACATACCTTATTTGTATACTCCAAACATCAAACTTAAAAATGTCAAAACCTAATCTTTTACACGAATCAACCTCATCCGACTCGTATCCAACCCAATCATACTGGTTCCCACCCTATTCTCTACTTATTTTCATTGTCTACACATCCATGTGCAGAAATTACCAGTTATCGTATAATGGATAACGGAACCGTGTTGGGTCCGTCTCAGTAGTACCATCCGATTCCCCGTATATGAGAACCTCTGTGTTCCAGTTTTCATGTCTAAGAGCCCAATACTGGCTGCGCTCCGACTTTGGGGATTTTTGGCCCGTCTCTGGCTCATAAGAGTGGTACCACTGAATTCCCCGTATACAAAAACCTATATACCCAAATTTTCATATTCTGAAACCGCAAGCATAAGAAGATACGTATTCCTTGTAAACAACCTCTTTGATTTTATACTTACTGCAACAATTTATTTATAAGTTTTTACGGTTTATCAGTTATTAGTAGACAAAATTCACCGATTTCCCCTCAGTATAGTAACATGTCACTAAAGTGGGGTACCCAAACTAAATCTAGAGTTAACCTAAAATACGTTACTTTGGGTTCAAAGGACCCTTGATGAATGAAATTGGGGTCGTGAATGCCTAAAATAAGGCGCCTCAAGGACCCTAAAGGACCCTGGGATGAACGTTCATCCGGGTCGGAATATATATAGACCCTACATAAATCTTACATAAACCCTAATCTACTCACATACTTTCCCACCCTCTAATTTTACAACTCTCATACTTTTCTACTCATAAATTTTAACCACAAACCCTAATCTACCCACATATTTTCACTCTCACAAATTTTACCACTCTAATACTTTCCTACTCACTAATTTTCCATCAAACCCTAATTTACCCTCATACTTTTCCATTCACTAATTTTACCACTCTAATACTTTCCCTCTCACAAAATTTCCCTTATACCCTAATCTATTCACATATTTTCACACTCACAAAATTTACTACTCCAATACTTTCCCACCCACAAAATTTTACATTTTACTCACATTTTTTCGTTTATCTCCCTATTTTTATGCTACTATTGCATTCTTTACCAACAAAATCTTTTCTACAATCTCTTACCTCACATATTCTAACTTTTTTTTTTACTGTTAACACTCTCATCTAATTTCCTTTCTTCTTTTCTTCCTTTAAAACTTACAAAACACGTATCATAAACATTACACTCATTCATTCATTTTCCTTAATATATTCCCTAAATCTGTTTATCTTCTTATTATTTTACTTCACACCCCTAACTTCTGTTTTATCTATTTTAACCCTTTTGCGATGATTTTTATACTTGGAATTTGTATGGGAGCCTCCCGATACAAAACCGTAAAACATGACTAGATGCATGGTTTTACGCCGAGACCCGCAAACCAAAATCGGGCATAAGACTCGATTTTATTCGTACCTAATATAAAACATGCTAGTTAGCCATGTTTTAGTACGGTTACCGCCCCGACCCTTACTGGCTAAAATTATCATTCTAAACTCTGATTGGATCGATTTTGTAAAACATGCTAGTTAGCCATGTTTTACACAGAACCATCGCAAAAGGGTTAATATGCTTTCCATACGTTTTCACCCTCTGTTCACGCGTGTATTACTCTACATTCACTTTAACTCACCCCACCAATGTACATATCTTTCAACTCCTTTAAACAACCGTCACACTTTACATCATACTACTATCTATCATTTCCGATGCGTCCTACCCTGTATACCACGCCAAACCACTCGTAAACTACACAAAATCCACTCAAAATCGCCCAAAACTGCTCCATACACGATGTTTCGCTTGCAAACGCTGTTGCCCCTAACTTACACTTACAAAATGTATACTACCACACTTGCCCCATGTACTACTTTAAACGGCCATACCCATGCACCACTCGTCCCGCGCTCAAAAACCTCAAAAACGGCAAAAACGTGAAAAATCACGCACTTTCGCCCGAATTTCAACTTTGTATGCACAAATCCTGTACTCTGGTCTGTGCCTCATCTATCCCCAACTACTATCCATCTTTTCCGATGCGTCCCACCACACACATTACGTCAAACCACTCGTGCACTGCCCAAAATCCACTCAAAATCGTCCAAAACTGCTCCAAACCCGATATTTCCCTTGCTAACCCTGTTGCCCCCAACTTACACTTACAAAATGTATACTACCACACTTGCCCCATGTACTACTATGTACACCACTACTGTTTAAACGGTCATACCCATGCACCACTCGTCCCGCGCTCAAAAACCGCAAAAACGGCAAAATCGTGAAAAATCGCGCGCTTTCGCCCAAAGTTCGACTTTGTATGCACAAATCCTGTACTCTGACCTTTGCCTCATCTATCCCCACCTTCTATCCATCTTTTCCGATGCGTCCCACCACACACATTACGTCAAACCACTCGTGCACTGCCCAAAAACCACTCAAAATCGTCCAAAACTGCTCCAAACCCGATATTTCCCTTGCTAACCCTGTTGCCCCCAACTTACACTTACAAAATGTATACTACCACACTTGCCCCATGTACTACTATGTACACCACTACTGTTTAAACGGCCATACCCATGCACCACTCGTCCCGCGCTCAAAAACCTCAAAAACGGCAAAAACGTGAAAAATCACGCACTTTCGCCCGAATTTCAACTTTGTATGCACAAATCCTGTACTCTGGCCTTTGCCTCATCTATCCCCACCTACTATCCATCTTTTCCGATGCGTCCCACCATACATATTACGTCAAACCACTCGTGCACTGCCCAAAATCCACTCAAAATCGTCCAAAACTGCTCCAAACCCGATATCTCCCTTGCTAACCCTGTTTCCCCCAACTTACACTTACAAAATGTATACTACCAGACTTGCCCCATGTACTACTATGTACACCACTACTTTTTAAACGGCCATACCCATGCACCACTCGTCACGCGCTCAAAAACCGCAAAAACGGCAAAAACGTGAAAAATCGCGCGCTTTCGCCCGAATTTCAACTTTGTATGCACAAATCCTGTACTCTGGCCAATGCCTCATCTATCCCCACCTACTATCTATATTTTCCGATGCGTCCCACCACACACATTACGTCAAACCACTCGTGCACTGCCCAAAAACCACTCAAAATCGTCCAAAACTGCTCCAAACCCGATATTTCCCTTGCTAACCCTGTTGCCCCCAACTTACACTTACAAAATGTATACTACCACACTTGCCCCATGTACTACTATGTACACCACTACTGTTTAAACGGCCATACCCATGCACCACTCGTCCCGCGCTCAAAAACCTCAAAAACGGCAAAAACGTGAAAAATCACGCACTTTCGCCCGAATTTCAACTTTGTATGCGCAAATCCTGTACTCTGGCCTTTGCCTCATCTATCCCCACCTACTATCCATCTTTTCCGATGCGTCCCACCATACATATTACGTCAAACCACTCGTGCACTGCCCAAAATCCACTCAAAATCGTCCAAAACTGCTCCAAACCCGATATCTCCCTTGCTAACCCTGTTTCCCCCAACTTACACTTACAAAATGTATACTACCAGACTTGCCCCATGTACTACTATGTACACCACTACTTTTTAAACGGCCATACCCATGCACCACTCGTCACGCGCTCAAAAACCGCAAAAACGGCAAAAACGTGAAAAATCACGCGCTTTCGCCCGAATTTCAACTTTGTATGCACAAATCCTGTACTCTGGCCAATGCCTCATCTATCCCCACCTACTATCTATATTTTCCAATAGGTCCCACCATACATATTACGTCAAACCACTCGTGCACTATCCAAAAACCACTCAAAATCGTCCAAAACTGCTCCAAACCCGATATTTCCCTTGCTGCGGCACACATCGCCGACGACGTTGGCTATCGAAGGCCGGCTGCTGCCAGTATCAGCATGCTAATGTCTAAGTCTAGACACTGTGGCGAAATAGGTTTTGCACGGCCACCGCCAGCTCCATGGGCACGCTTTGAGCCGCCCACGCGGCTCGCAGTAGTTCGTAGGCACTATATTCATGAAGTAGAGCGGCACACATCGCCGACGACGTTGGCTATCGAAGGCCGGCTGCTGCCAGTATCTGGTTGCACTCGCTTACAGCCTGCTGACCGAGTCTCAAGCTTCGTCGTAGACCACAACGTTGTATCTTCTGGGGTACGAGTTTGCCGTGCGAAGCGTAAGGGGGGCCTTCACCTGCCGCAGCGGCGCTCGGCATGGGCCGTACCCGACCGAGGCGTGCTCGCCCGCCGGCGAAAGAAGCGTATGCCTTGCTGCTGCCCTCTCTTTCTTGACCCTCGTCGTGCACATACAACATGTTACATGCTTTTAAAAACATATTTGATCTTGCGGGTAAATAATGTAAAAAACCCAGTAATACAATTTCAATATCAGTATACTTTAAATATGTTGTACGGTACTACAAAATATATAAGCTTTAGGGTTTAAGCGCTATCACTTACTAAAGAACCCCATAGACCGATCCTAATTTAAAGAATCGCCCAAAATAAGCTAATTTGGGCGCGAAGGACCCTGGATGAATGAAATTGGGGTCGTGAATGCCTAAAATAAGCCGCCTCAAGGACCCTAAAGGACCCTGGGATGAACGTTCATCCGGGTCGGAATATATATAGGCCGAGGAAGTGTTTGAACCTTTAACAGACATCGCGTCTGTTAGAGTTACAAGTGGCTGTAGCCACTTGTGCGTGTAACCCCGTTACAATCTACCTACCAACGCCATTTTCTTTTTCGCAAATCCATTTACAAACTATATACTCTCTTTCACACCAACACCTCCTTTAACCACCACCTTTCCTCTCTTCATCCTAATCTCACTTCTCACCACCTTCTCCACCCCCACCCTTCAATCTTTTCATCCACCCTATAACATATCTACCTACCAACCACATTCATCCTACCCCCCCATAACCACACCCACTCTTTTACAAACTCCATACTTTCTCCCACATCTACCACCATCTTTCAATCACCACTTTCCTCTTTTCACTTTATTGCTTACTTCTCGCCACCTTCTTCACTATCTTCAACCTCACTATTCCACTGTCAATCATATATACCTACCTCTACTCTTCGCCACTTTTTTCATTTAAAAATTAAACGTTTTTCAACTAAACCCTTCTTACCCCTCATTTCTACACTCTACTTTTCTCTACACCTGGTTTTTTCTCCAACAACCACTTACCTTGTTTACACTCCTATCTCACACCCTCATTTCCACTTTCACCTGATATCCCCTCTTCAATCGCACATATTCTTCACACTCATAACTTATACGTTTTATACCTTATTTTGCATCAAATAAATCCATTTAACCACCAACAACCTTCTATGCACATAACAACACACTTTGCTCTTATATCCCCACCCATAATATACAGTCTCATTATTTTTTATCCTACATTCACCCCTACACAACATTTTCATACCGCATACCTACGCTTTTTTATATTGCATCCCATTTCCCTCCATCATTTACATTCCCATCTTCCGAACTTATATATTTTTCCACGTCATATTCACTTTGCATTAACCCTTTCGCGGTAAAAGGCTACAGAAAGCGCCCTTTAAAGGATTTACCAAAACACGGTAGAGTGTACCCCCTCTTAAAGGGCGCTTCCTGTGCCTTTTTACACAAGTTCAAGCTAGTAATCTACCATCTCTTAGAACAAATCATAATCGGTACGCAGCGTAATCATCATGTAATCATTGTCTATACAAATTATAAGTAATATGCATCCAAACTATGTAACCTGCAAATCACCGTATCTTGCATGTCCCATGAGACATACAGAAAATGCTCCGTAACTTTGTAAAAGGACGCCTAGAGTGCCCTTTTAGAAGGAAATATCAATGAGTTGTATACTATAGTTTATCTTGGATACTCGCGAAAGGGTTAACATAATAATGCTTCCTACACTCCATTTACACATCTGCATAACTATTTTAAACCGCATTCTACCAACCTATCACATTTTTTGATATCCACAATAAACGCCTTTATCCTCTTCACATACCTTATTTCTATACCCCAAACATCAAATTTAAAAATGTCAAATTCTACCCTTTTACACGAGTCAACCTCATCCGACTCGTATCCAACCCCATCATACTGCTTTCTACCCTACACTCTACTTATTTTCATTGTCTTCACATCCATATCCAGAAATAACCAGTTATCGTATAATGGATAATGGAACCGTGTCGGGTCCATGTCAGTACTTCTCCGGTCCGGAAAAGAATTAACAGTTCGGTTTTTTCAAATAAAACTTCGCTTTATTTTATTGGATAAAAATAATAGTGACTACGATGTACGATATGCGCTAATATGAAGGTGTCGACACAACAAAAGTAGCCAGCCACTATCGGCACAACAAAACAAGCCAGTAACACCAGAATGGGGCGTGCCAAGGGCACCGTCGACATCCCTGAGGAAACGCGACAAGCCATCGCACTGCTCCTCGCTGAGCGGTCTGTGGGCGGCCGCTTGAAGCATGGGGCAGCGTCGGCGGCGGCATCCAGGTTTGGTTGCTGCCGCCAGCAGGCCACCAAAATTTTCAAGCAAAAGCTGTTGAGCCTGCCAAAGCCTCGACGAGGGCGTCCACCAGCAAGTGCGTCGTCGGTGCTCATCTCCCAGCGAGTGGCCTGCATTGCGGCCACTCCCCACCGACGGCGGCAGACTTTGCGAGCCTTGGCATACGCCACGAACATCTCCAAGACTACCCTGCTGCGCTACATCAGAAAGAAGCTGGTGCAACGCGTCACTGTTCGCGTCAAGCCGACGCTGTCGGAAGACCTCAAGCAGAAGCGCTTGGCGTACGCACTGGCGCACGTCGAGCGGCCTATTGGTAACAGTATTAATACGAGGAAGTGATACGCATAATGATATTACTAATGATAATCGGTTTCCCCAATTTGATATAATATGTAGGTGCAAGATTGTATCGACTGCATCATATTAACGAGAAGTGGTTCAATATGTACAAGACCACAAACACGGTCTACTTGACAGCTAACGAGACAGCGCCCTACACTTCGTCGCCTAACAAGCGCTACATAGGTAAGGTTATGTTTTTAGCAGCCGTAGCGCGGCCGCGCTATGACGGTCATCGAAAGTGCCAATTTGATGGCAAGATCGGCATCTGGCCGATCGTGGAAGAGTCGGTGGCGCTTCGAACATCCGTCAACCGTTCCAAGGGTAATATTTTACGAAGTGCTTAAATATGCCCCGCTCCGTCTACGTAAGGATGCTCAAGACCAAGGTTCTCCCCGCTATTCGGACGAAGTGGCCAGGTATATTATTCTGCTCTGTCGACTTACTATATTATTACTAATATTAATTCGGGATTATTACTAATATGATTAGTAGGTGGCAAGCGTCGAGCAGTATTTATCCAGCAGGATAATGCGAGTCCTCACGTCCTCTAGAAAGACGAGGAGATTGCTGCTGCTGGCAAAGACGACCGCTTGGACATCAGGATGAAGTGTCAACCAGCGCGTTCGCCCGATATGAACGTTACAGATTTGGGCTTTTTCCATTCGATTTAGTCGCTACAGTACCAAGAGGAAACGTACACAATCGACCAGCTCATCGCAGCGGTAGCGCGAGCCTACCGCACTACAACGTCCGACACGCTTGACCACTGTTTCCTGACCCTTCAAAACGTCATGGAAACAGTGATCAAGCACCACGGACACAACGACTACAAGCTCTCGCACTACAAACAGCGGCGTGGACTCTCGTCAAGTGCATCTCCGACAGCGCTGACATGTGAACCAGCTGCGGTAGAAAGTGGGATTCACCATCTTTTGTGTGGTGCACTTCAGTTTCTCTAATTCATACTACATCATCTGATAAATCATAGTTCTAATATTGAGGCTTGTTCTATTGGCTGAAATCAATGGGATTCGAACACTGATTTGTCGCATATGAATCTAACCAGCAAAATATATCGTGGTTCAGATTGCTAAAACAACCGAAAGGGAGGGCTATTTTAACGAAACTGTGGGGTTGTATAGAACAACTGTTTAAAGTATTTTACAATGATTATTTTAGTTTTACGTAATTCCACCAAGCAACGACACAGCGAAAAAAACCTTAGAGGGGTCGTGGATACCTCTATTGCGAGCGTGGTAGTTAGATACTGCGTCGTGTTAAGCGCTCGTGAAAAATATACCTGGAAAGCCCGCACGTAGAGCTTTCGAATGCAGCATCAATACAGTCATTACTTTTTCAGATATGCATTGGTATGTGAACTGTTAATTCTTTTCCGGACCGGAGAAGTAGTACCATCCGATTCCCCGTATATGATAACCTATGTGTTCCAGTTTTCATGTCTAAGAACCCAATACTGGCTGCGTTCCTACTTTGGGGCTTTTTGGCCCGTCTCTGGCTCATGAGAGTGGTACCACTGAAGTCCCCGTATACTAAAACCTATATTCCCAAATTTTAATAATCTGAAACCGCAAACATTAAAAGATGTGTATTCCTAGTAAACGACCTCTTTGATTTTATACTTACTACAACAATTTATTTATAAGTGTTTACGGTTTATCAGTTATTAGTAGACAAAATCCACCGATTTCCCCTCAGCATAGTAACATGTCACTAAAGTGGGGTACCCAAAAAATCTAGAGTTAATCTAAAATACGTTACTTTGGGTTTAAAGGACCCTTGATGAATGAAATTGGAGTTTAAAAGTTAATAATAGTTAAAAATCGATGGTTTTCCCTCACTTGAGTAACATGTCACTAAAGTGGGGTACCTAATATTGCATGAAAGGTGCCCAAAATAAGTTAGTTTGGGTACCGAGGGCTGGATACCTGGTAGCGGGGACCCCGGATACCCAAACTAACGCCTCCTGTGGGACCCCCAGGACCCCCGGATACACTTGTATCCGCCCTGTAATATATATATAATGCGCTTACAACTAATGTTGGTATATCCATGTATTTGGTCCTAACAATAAGAGATTCGTCTTCTTACTGGTCACGCAAACAACTGCCACCGACCGAGTTATCAAATCGTTCCCACGGCCAGAACGCGTAGTATTGTACATATCGATAACGTATAGACAGAGAAAACGCCAGGGACATCAACTTGATCTTGCAGTCTTACACGACGGAATCGAGATAGTCCGGCCTAGACACACGCAGCCTGCAGAATATCCTCTGGTCAGCTTGACCACCGCAACGCACATCAATTCAAAATCAAACGAAGGCGCAGCTACAGTGTAGTCCGGGACGGGATATAGGACACCGTGATCAAGATCAGCCTCAAGAACTCCCGAAAACACGGTTGCGCGACAAATGATTATTCTTACCGTAGTTGTAACCAGCTCATAATCAACGATTGGGATTGTGTGGCCCAGACGGTTTAAGCCTTTATTGCGCGGTGGCGCGCTACGATGTCGCCTTCAGTCTTTCTTAGTAGTCGTTTTAGGTGAACATATCCTCTGTTTGTGTTAGCTACTAACTATAGAGGCCTGGATATGCATGTCTTATGCACTACTTAATCATCAGCTGCGGTGGGCCTGCTCCTGGCGAAACTGCTGGTGACTTGTGCCAATTGTCTAAGTTTCTGGTGGGTTGATGCCGAGTCGTTAGTTGATAGCTAAGTGATAATAGTGACCCACAAACAAAACTAAACACAGTTTTAGTCTTTCCTTCAGAGAAACGCAACTGTTGATCACTGAGCAAGTTTGTAAGGGATGGAGTACGATATAGGAAAATTGGGGTGAGTTGGCCGTTCGGCGAAATAAAATGTGAGAGTGGTGAACAATGGAGAAACTGAAATCATACTCTACCCTTCAGCTCAAGACTTAAGTTAATCAATACCTTCCCCACAATATATTTATCTGTCCTTGCATCATGGACGATTCAGGTATCTCAAACTATTGTGTAGACGTTTACATTACAGACACCGACTTACAAAGCTGGCAGACACAAAAAGCTGGCAGACAAAGTCATGCAAAGCTTAACCCTTTAGTGTTCAAATTATACTTGAATGTTGTATATTGAAGTCGCCATAGTAAAGTGTAAAACATGCATAAATGCTTGGTTTTGCGCCGCACCCCGCAGCATAATATATCTTTTTGCAGGGTTTTACCAATAATTATTGCAATTATTGTTGTAAATACTTGCAATATGCTTGGTTTTACGCAAGTGATAGAATAGGTCAAAATGAATAGAGGGGTGATTTAATTGGATTAAATTTGTAAAATCAAGCATATTGCAAGGTTCTAGGACCACCTACCACAATAGGGTTAACATAAGCAAACCAGCCAATCAGATTCAATTCCATGACTTCATCTTTCTATACCGTATTGTTTTGTGTACTTTATATACGTTCTCATGTATTTTATGCAGCATAATGTGTGTTTTATGACAGTTTTACAGATTTGACAGGAGGGAACTTATCGTTGTTTTTATATAGGATGATGTATAGACCATCGCAACTCTTAAATACATTTCAGAGATTTAAGTAACCAGTAACCTTCCGAGTCACTGTAACTCAAAAGGTTCCTGGTACTATAACTCTATCCTATCCAAGAAGTGTCTTCTTGCGTGTCCTCCAGCCACTTCTTTAATTAAAGTGTGCAGTTATAATATACTATATTATCTTCAGTTTTGAAAAAACAAGTAAGGCCACAATGCCCTCCACCATAACAGTACCAGCTAAGCAAGTACTTCAAAGCTCCTACGTACCACAACTATAAAAGATCGCTCCATATCTGAATCCGTGGCCGATGCCACGCTCTGTCGTTGTTATTGGACAACGCTAAGATCCATATGTACTCCGTCCGTGTCAGATTACTTGACTAGATCATTGTGAACTTTGTTTTGTATTACTTGACCAACAAAAATCATTGGTGTAAATTTAGTTTGGCTAGATATTATTGGCTAAGATCATCCAATCAGCACACAAGTAGAGACCCACAACATATGTTATTGTACTGTCCACAGAATTAGCGCGGGCAGATTGCAGTTTAGCGCAGGGAAAACGAGCTCAGGTGTGCACACAATTAGCATTGCCACATTTCAGAAATGGCCGACAGCCAGCGCAAGTCCAACAAAGGCCTGACTCCCAATACGAAGCTCAGCATAGCGGCATTCCTGCTAGAACACTCTGTAGATCTGAAGGTGCCGTATCATTTCATTCGGCAGGCTGCGGAACGCTTTGGTTGCAGTGAGAGTTCTGTGTCGCGCACGTGGAGAGCGACCGTAAATCATCGTCGGGCAGGTGGGGGGCTGCCCTCCTTTGAAAGCAAAAGGCAAGGGAAATGCGGCAGGAAGAAGCAGCATACTGACGTCCCAGCGGCTGCGCGCGTTGCCATGGAGGAAAAGGCGTACAATGCGGGCTGTCGCGAAGGCCATAAAGGTTTCACCGTCTACGGTCCAGCGTGCGGTTGCTGCCGGCGAGATCTTACGCCACACCAACTCCATCAAACCTCGCCTGACAGAAGCCAATATGAGTGCAAGGTACGCGTGTTCTAGCTTGCGATGCATCGTCCTAGTGAGTAACCTTTTTGCGCCACGTAGGCTGGAGTTTTGTTTGTCTTTTGTTGATACAGAGACCTACGAGTTCAGCTCACTAGATAATCGAATCTACATTGAAGAGAAATGGTTCTACATGACGGAGACCGATAGAACGATCTACATGGCGCCACACGAGGCGCCGCCGCACCGCACGGTCCAGTCAAAGCGCTTTATCACAAAGGTTATGTTCATGGCCACTGTAATCTACGGTACTGATGGGTCCATGGTCTTTGACGGGAAGATCGGTATGTGGCCGTTTGTGGAGCGTGTGTCTGCTGTGAAGAGCTCTCGGAACAGAGCTGCGGGTACCCTGGTGACCCGTTCCGTCAATGTCGGACGCAAGGAGCAGATTGCTATGCTGATTGATAACGTCATTCCTGCCATCAAGTCGAAGTGCCCGTCTACACTCCGTGGTACTGAACTGATCATTCAGCAAGACGGTGCTCGCTGCCATGTCAGTCCCCACGATCCTGTCATTCGTGCAGCATGCAAAGAGGGCGGTTGGAACATCACAATCGATGTACAGCCGCCTAACAGCCCCGATCTCAATACGCTTGATTTGGGGTACTTCTGCTCGATCCAAGCGCTTCAATACGAAGAGTGTCCAAGCAACATCGATGAGCTGATTGAGTGCACGATTGCCTCGTTCACGAACATGAAAGGCAGTGTACTTGAAGACATTTTTGTATCACTGCAGAAGGTCATGGAGTGCGCCATTCAAGACCGCGGAAACAACGGGTACAAGCGACCTCACATTGGTAAGGCCAAGCTCCGCAAAGCCGGTGTACTCGGGAGAAACTATGTAAGTGATTCATCGGTATACTTAGAGGGTGCTGCATATTATTTGCTTGCTAGTCTCGATAGAGATGAGAAAGAAAAGCTACTAAGACTGCAGATAGAGGCTTTCAAGATTCTAACATCGCAAGAAATAAATGGGTTTTATGGTGATTCAAAGCGGGCTTTGGACATGTAGCTCAATTGGATAAGAGTACCGCCATCTGTGCGGAAGGACGCGGGTTCGATTCCCGCCGTGTCCTTATATTTTTAGAAATTAAAATTTAGGATTTAAGAGGTAGAAAAACCTAGTCGCTATAAATAAATCACAGGCGCCTCTCATCACTTGAGTATTGTATGGTCCAACGGCGTTTTAGGCACTGGAAAGGAGGGGAAGCAACCTAAATTAGCACGATTATCACAACATGAAGCAGCAGACTGCGCCCGTTATTTAAGTGTGCGAATTATTAGGGCCCCTGTCTAAGTATTTGCAGCACGTCGATAAAGGTGAAACTGGTCAACTAATCTGAAACAGAGGGAGTAAGAAGAGTCCCAAGAGCTCGTTTATTCAACAGGCGCGTTGCTTTTCTTTCTGCCACCTTACTTGACAGATCTCGACCCCATTTAGGCGGGTTTCTCGTTATTGAACCGATGGATGTCGAAAAACATGCCTGTTTGGCTTTCAAAGAAGCACATGACGTGATACGCGTTGCACTTTGCGAGTGCACAAAAAAACATCTCGTGAGCTTTGACCACCCAGTAGCAGAGTGTTTTGACGGACAAGATCAATGGTGCTAGCGCTCACCTATAGAAACCGTGTGCACGCATTGGTTGGTATTTCATATCTACGAATACCACGTTTTGTGAGGACACCACACCGACCTAGGTAGCGAGGCGAGCGACGTTCGGGCACCGTTTGCCAATGTTTCTGTTGCAGATGAACGTGCAAAAGTAAGTTACCATAGAACTGCAAAAGAAATGACCCCGTACTAGGAGAACTACTATAATTCGGAGTGCTTATCGAGGGTTGAAGTTGAAGCTGATAAGCCAATCAAAAGTCAGCTTCACCCAAAGGTCACAGACACAAAGTGGTGTCAGCCTGGTCAAGCTTCTGAGGCGAGGCGGGTGAACGCCTTTTGCCGCCCAGGTGTACAGTGGCCCGAAAAGGATCTAGACTTGTCCCCTCGAAACAACCCTGGACGAGCACTTGGTGTCGTCCCGGGTGGCGTGTGTCTCTTGTGGAATCCCTTTGGGTGTCGTTAGTCTTCGAACGTGAGACTTGCACTACGCGAGTCGTGGGAAACAGGAAAATATCGCTAGGACCAGGAAGCAGAGCCGACGTACACCTCAGAACGTAGCCTCCTCGATCCGGAGAGATAACCTTAACAATACAGAGTTATACACAAATATACAATACACACAACCGTCACTTATTCTTTGGTTGGCCCTTGGACGGTGGCCCTACACACCAGTCAACAAAGAGGGTAGATCCAGGACAGTGGCAAGTCCAAGACCCTCAATCAATCGCGCACCACCCTCAATCAAGAGGGACAATAGCCGAAACAATACAAAACGCAGTCCTTCCTATCACTCAGTAGCCTATCAACAAATCACTAGGTGGTGACTACCTCAACCGCCCTAGGAGTAGTTTAATATGAAATGGCAGTGCTGTCTGAGACAGACACCCCAACTAGAATATGAAATAAAGCTTATCAACCCTGGCCGCACGACAGCTCAGGTACTCGCCTTAACTTGATCTGATACTTACTATGAGAGCTCCACACACGACCCTTACGTTCTTAGCCGAGGTGCCCTGACTGCAGGGGGAGAACCAAAGACACAAGGCTCCTTTGAGTCTGAACCAGCTCTGAATAGCCTGGCCCCCAACCTAAGACACTTGCGCTGTAGCAGGAAAAACGAACTCTGTTTGGTCTTATCTTTGTAGGCTATCACTAATCGTAACATGCAGTGTTGGAAGTTTTGTCTTGGTTTCAGTATGGGTTGTCGTCGGCTTGAGTCGAAAAGATCCAGCGAGGATCGGCAGCACAGCTGGGAGGGAGTTCAAGGTTCCATGTGCCGAGCAGATCGTGGACGGTCGGCTTGGTCGGTCGTTAATGTCTTGAGTTTGTATGGTCGGATCTTGGGGTTTGGAGAGTCGTCCGTTCAGGATACACGTCGTCGGTACATGGGCTTCGGTCAGGCGGCTTGAGTATCAGTGAGCTTGGTCGGGCACCTCTTTGGCTCTGGCAGCGCGACTGGCTCGATCTTGGCTGGGGCTCATGGGTTGTAGGCTTCAGGGTCTTCGATCCTGGTCCGGCCTGGATGCACCTTGGTCATCCTGATTCAGGGTGCTGAGTACATGTCCAGGCTGTTCCCATCACTTGGATCCTGAATCCGACCCGAATCAGGCAGTCAGCGTGGGGCTTGGGCTGAAATCCAGAGCCGCATCGTTTCAACCGCCCCTCTAGTCCTGATCCTTCACCGAAGTCCATCACTTTCCGAGTTGACGGGTCATGACTAGACTCCACGGCCACGTTGACAGTCTCGGGTGGGATGTCACCCCGAATCCGTGTCCCGTTAGACGGTTACCCAGTCTGGCGACCATTCTGCGCCCCTTCGCCCAGTCAAATCACTTCGCATCATTTCGGCCGAAATCCACAATCCAACAGTCACAACCCAATCCGCCTCAGTTCGCACGCATTCAGATGCCGGCGATCCCGGTGAGCGAGCTTGCGTCCCCGGGCCTGACGCCGACGACTCCGGCGCGCCCTTCAGGCAGCGCCTCAGCTGCGGCGGGCGGCGCACCAGGCGCGAGCGCGGGCGGCCACCAGGGTGGCGACACCGACGTAGACATGGAGCGCGCCAACGCTAACCAGGATCACCAGGGGTTGGCTTCCGGCGACGACGACGATCGCGACGCTGGCCAGGACAAAGATGATGAAGAGGAGGAAGAGGAGGAAGAGGCCGAGGAGGAGGCGACGAACAGCAGCAACCCTTCGGTGTCCCCGAACAATGCAGGGGACCAAGATCCAGGGCGACTTCCGGCGGACTCAGGCAGAGGCACTTCGGCTACCCCTGGATCGGGTATCCAGGGGCGTCGTGACATTCCGGAGGCAGCCGTACACTTATTGTCCCTGAATGATGTGTTGGAGCAGTCCAAAGCGGGTGTCATGCCTTCGCGTCACCCCTTCCTCATGGATCCTGGAACCAAGAAAGAGAACGGCGACTCGTACCCTGGATCGAGCAGATTCAGATGGCGGAAGCGGATGAACCAGCGCGCCGTCAGTGGGGCGAGGGGTACACTGATGAAGAGCGCCTGAAGCACGTGTCTCCTGGCGTCAAGAAGAACCTGCTGAAGCCGGAGGAGCGCATGGACAACTGGGTGTCCTTGAAGTACCGAACGTAGGGTGATCCAGGCTCAGCGGTGCTACTGCGTCCTGCATCTTCGCCATTCTTGCATTTTCTTCGATCAAGTAGCGTAGCACTTAACCATCGAGTCAACAATCGGGCTTCCTGTTTCAGCACTTCTTTGTCTTGATCATCCTCGTCCTTAACTCCATTCAGAATCAACTCGTCTCATTCAGACTAACCACGCCATGTTCATCCTATATCCGGCATACTCCACTCATTCGTATCCAAGTTCATCATCATCCCACGAACAACTCCACATCGCACACATCCAGGCCTGTCCCCTCACACGCATCTTGAATCGGGTTCTGGTCACATTACAATCAGGCAGTTTCAGCAGTTTCACAATTCGACGGTCTGTTTCCAATCGGGCTGGTCGGAACCAGGGCTATTGAACATTGGGGTGATCGTCTCCGGCTTGCATAGCCTGGAAACGGGCCCGAGCTCGAGCGCCCTGGTTGAATTCGTAAAGCAGAGCCCCGCAATTCAGCTGGGTGACGGGCAACCATTCAGGGTCGTCATAACCCTTCCACTTGATGAGGTATTCTCGCACACGTCTCGAAGTGCGAGTACGCTTCGTCCAGCGTAGATCCAGGATCTTCTCAACTTCGTACTCCTGGTTCTGGTTGTCCGCCTCCCAACTGTCCTCTGGTAACAATGCCGCGTCGAAATCATCATCCTTCCACTTCGATCTCAGTAGTCGGCCGCTTTGGGAAAAGCGCTCGTGGTTTCAGGCGGCTGATGTACACCCACGGGTTCACACGATAGCCTGTATCCTCGATCTTGAGCCTGACTCGGAAATCGTCCTGAATCTCCTCCACTCGGAACGGGCAATGCCAAAGGCGAGCGAGCTTTCGACTCAGACCGGGTTGCACTCTCGGGATGTAGAGCCAAACGGCGTCACCGATCTCGAATCCAGCCTTGATTCTGTCTGATAGTTCACGCCACTTTCTAGTCTGCTCCTCCGAACGGGCACGCTTGGACTTCTTCTGCAAGTCTTCAGCGCACGCCTGGGCGTAACTGTAGTCTCGCTGAAACTTCCGTCGCCACTCGTAAGCCGTACGTTCAGGAAGACTGGAAGGCTTAGGCCCTAGCATGGCGGACACAGTGCCCTGAGCGTCCCAACCGTGGACCAAATAGAACGGGGTGTCTAGTCTGGTTGCGTCGAAAGAGGTATTCAGGGCAAGCATGAGCCTTTCGGCGTAAACGTCCCAGTCACTCTGGTCTGCTTCAGCCACGTAAGCCCGGATGCTCCTGACCACGGTCTGGACGGAGCGTTCTTGCTGGCCGTTAGCCTGGGGCCGGTAAGCCAGGGTGGCTCGCTTCTGCGCTTCTTGCTACCCAGGAGATCCCGGAACCGAGTGAAGACTTCACTCATAAATCTAGGATCCTGGTCGTGGCGTAGCATTGAACTTGCCCCGAACCTCCTGAATAGCCGCTCCTCGTAGGCCTCGGCGACATCTTGGGCAGTCGTGGAGTCCATCGGCTTGCACATCACGTATCCGGAAAAAGCGTCCTGAAATAGTAATGGGAACGTGTTTCCGCGCTCCGATTTGGGCAGGTGGGTCACAAAGTCCATTGAGACAACCTCGAAAGGTCGCCTAGGTTCAATGTTTCCGGGAGACGGGCCTGGATTAGGCGGACGCCCCTTGCCACTAGCACAATCCGTGCACTCTTTCACGAATGCCTCCACATCAGCGTACATACCATGCCAATAGAACTCTGAACGGAGCTTCTCATGGGTCCGGGTAATACCCTGGTGGCCACCCTGAAAATCTTCGTGGGCGTAGTGAAGCATGTCCGCCTTCAGAGATTCAGGCACGACTAACCTGAGTTCCTCGTTCATGTCCCTGGGCCGATCACGGGTGGCCCGACTCAGGCGGTAGAGAACGCCCCTGGCATCCAGGGCGAAAAGCTCAGCCTGCTTGGAGATCCGTCGTATCTGAGGATGAGAGAAGTCTTCCAACTCACCATTCAGGCATGCCTTGATCTCCACAAGCTGGCTGTCCTGGTCCTGGTGTGCCTTGATACGCCTCCACCGCTCAGCTTGATACTCGAGTGGGCCCATCGGGGATCGGTCTTCTGATTCGTCGGCGGCTCGACTCCGAGTAACTGCAACCATAACGCGAGCAGCCAGGGGCAACGGCTCGGAATCCACGCCTGCGTGGCCGTCGCCTTCCGAATCGACACCAGAACGACCTGATCCGGATGGTCCGGTTTGACGTCAACCTGGGCTGCCTCATCCAGGATCACGACTGTCTTCATGAGCTTTTCCTGGATCTTCGACACATGTTTCAGGTGAAGGAGCTCTTGAGCATCCTGGACCTGCCACGACTCACCCAGCGCCAGGGTTTTAGACGTCAGGTAATCTGCAGCCTGGTTGTAGTCGCGCTTGACATGGACCAGCCTGATTGACTTGAATTTGTCCTTCTGAATCTCATACTCAGCGAGCCGGCGCTGTAAGTTGGGCTGATTACAGTTGATCAGTCCCTGGGCTTGTTGGATGACGATCCTGGAATCGCCCACGACGACAAGATCCTGGATCCCGCATTCAGACGCCAGTTCCAAACCCTTCAGTAGGCCATGGTATTCGGCGTCGTTCACAGTAACGTCATCCAGGATGAAACCGTGCGCGGTTAGGATGTGCCAGTCTGGGAGCTCCCAAATGATGCATCCACAACTTCCTCGGCGCGTAGACGTTTTTGCAGCGCCGTCAAAGCTCAGGACATATCCTTGGTAGCTTGAATCTAGCATCTCCACACTGATTACGGGCGGCGCCTTGACGCGCCCCTTGGCCGGAATCAGGGTTTCAGCAACCTGATCTAGATGCTCGCGTGGCGGGATGCCTGCTCCCATGATGGCAGCAAGTCCGTCATCATCTTTCTGCACCTTCCGAATTTCCAGGTTCCACTGAGACAGGATGACTCCCCAGCGCACACATCTACCGTCAGCCGACTTGGATTTAAGCAGCCAATTCAGGACAGAATACCTTGAATACACCACAATCTTGGCGCCCTGGACGATGGTTTTAAACACTTCCAGAACTCGCAAGACTGCAACGACTTCCTTCTCCGCAATGTGGTAACGTAGCTCTGCGTCGTTCAGGACACGCCCCGTGTACCGGACAGGCTGAATCACCCCATCGTATTCCTGGCCGAGGACGGCGCAAGCCGCCCACTGGTTGGCATGGGGGATGATCATAAATGGTTTCGTCCGGTCCCGGTGCCTGAGCAGCGGAGTCGACACAATCTTGCGTTTCAGGATCTCAAAAGCCTCCCTGGCCTGGCCGAGGTCTCGTCCAGCCCGGATCTGGTCATCCGTCAACTCGTACAGGACAGCCGCCACCACTGGAAAGTCTTCGATGAACTTGTGGTAGTAAATCAGGCTGCCCAGGAACGATTGGACCCCTTTCAGGGTCGACGGGAACGGGAGGTCCTGGACACCTTTTGCAATCTTCGGAGTAGCCCGGATCCCTTCTGCGCTGATCTCGTGAGAGAGATATGGAATTGACAACTTTCCAAACTCACTTTTAGGCAAGCTAACTGAGATGTTCCAATAGCGTAGCCTGAAAAGCAGCGCGTTCAAATCCTGGCAAAGTTGGTCCCAGGTAGCCGCCCCATGAGCAATGTCGTCGATATAGGAACTTCGACCGAGCACCGGCCCCATCTGGGGTGGTGTGGGAATGTTCCGTTTGAACACCGTCATGACATCGGCCAGGGCAGGCACCTTCCGTTCAGCCTGAATCCAGTCAGAATCACCCGAATCGGAAGGGTCCAGCTTCAGGAATTCCAAAACGTCCGGGTCTACTTTGGCCTCTTCCTCGGGCGGCAATCTCACAAATCCCCAGAGACAGTTGTTCAGCATGGCTTGGTAGATGAGCGGGACGTTCTTCAGACCAAATGGCATGCGTACCCACTGATAGTGTCCAAGTGGACACACAAAAGCCGAAATTAGCTTTGCACGCTCAGTCATCGTAATGGCCCAAAAACCCACTCGCCATATCCAGACTCATAAACCACATCGCACTCTCGAAACCGATCAAAAGGTCGTCAATTAGGGGGAGCGGGTAATTCAAAAGCTGGATGAAACTGCTAACGACTCGGTAGTCGATGCACATCCGGATGTCAACTCCATTCTTCTTCAGGACGATGACAATCGGAGAGGCCCAGGCAGACGTGGATGTCTCCATCAGGCCTGTTTCCAGGAGCTTCTTGAGCAGCTCATACACATTGGTAAACAGTCGCGGGGCAATCGATCATGGACGTTGGGCGACAGGTTTTGCGTCGCCCACATCCAGGTCGCACACGACCCCACGAGCAGGTGCCGGAGCTGCGTTCCCATCTCCCAAGAAGATGATGCGGTGCTGTTTCAGGATACCACGTAGCTGCTCTTCCTCGATCTGGGTCGTTCGCCCTGGTTCTCCTACGTCAGCCTTCTCGATGTTGCACTCCGGACTGAGATCCTTCAATTCGGGAATCAGGGCCAACTCGTCCCGCAGTTGGGAAAGCAGGTCGCTACCTTCATGGATGTAGACGGCCGGTTCATAATCCAGCTCTTCTGTATTCAACCGCATACAGCGAGCATACGCCCGCTCCAGTTGCTCAATCGGGGTACCGGACATGGCCGGAACAAGAGACTCCAGCTCGTCTTCATCATCAAACTCCAACTCCAAACGAGCATCATCATCGAATGCTTCCGGGATCTGATCCGGGACGCTGTCCTGGATCACTTCCCGAATCCCAACCTGAGTCGGCGTATCATCCAAGGCTGAAGGTTCGATGTCCGGCTCAAGCATCTCCGACGAGTCGCCACGATCATTCTCCGGACAATCTTCCACAGCTTCCGGAGTATCCGCCGCTTCTTCCAGGTCCTCCTGCGCGTCTACTTCCTCAATCTGCACATCATCAGTCTGAATGCATGCATCCTGGGTCCTAGTCGTCTGCGTGGCAACATGACACATGATCCTGGGTAGCTGCTCCCCTGGAAGCGGTGGTGGTTGCAGTCGAACCAGCTTTTCTTCCTTCCGGTCTGGTCCAGTCTTGATCCGGAGCCCGGTTGGCCACTTGTAAACCTGCTTCGGCACGGGCGGCGGCGCCGGTGCCTTCGCGAGTTTGTCGAGTCGGTCCGCTTCAGCTTCTTCCTCCGGGGTCAGGGCGCACTCCTGCATCAGCTTCTGCCACTCCTTGTAGTCACCCCGTCCGGGGCGGGCGCGTACTGGATCCTCATCCAGCGGGCTTATTGGTTTAACGACCGACCAGGATCAGCCTTACCACCCTGGATGGGATCCAAGACGGCCTTCGGCAGGTCTTTCAAGGCGCCTTTGCGAATGAGGTCCATGATGGTCTGAATGGCCTTGTGCTCTTCACATCGTCCAACGTGGAATTCACCACACTTCTTGCAGGGTAAGGTTCGACACCTCTCCGTCGGATGTCCCATACGTCCACAGCGGTCACAAATCAAGTCGGCCCAGCAACGTTCAGCGCGATGTCCAAACTCGTGACAGTTTTCACAATAGTCGGACCGATCCAGGTTATTCCGATCAGGGTCACCCTGTCTGGGCGACTTCGCCCCTGCCCGGAAGTCCTGATTCGGTGGACGCCAGCTCGAGTGCTCCAAAATTCGGAAGACAGACTTCCTCATCTCGTCCTCCTTTGCCTTACTCTCCGCGATGACATCCCGAACAACTTCATCCAGGGTTTCACTTGCTGGGATAGGAGGAGAATCAGGCTTGGATTCTGGTTCATCTTCGAAACGAACATGTGCTTCTTGATCCTGGTCGGAATCACTCCCATCCAGGCCCACTAGAGCACGTCCGGTCCGTCGAGGCTTGAACCGCCCCTGACCAACATTATCCGCTCGGAAGTCACGCGTCCTGGATGGAGGGGTATCGTAACCTCCACCCAATGTCACCTCCTCATCCTGTTCCAGGGCAAACTCCAGATCCGGGATCCGCTTGAACCGCTGACTCTTCAGGGCTTGCTTCAAGTCTGAATCCCTCAGGCCCTTGATGAAACGCTTGGCGTGATGCGAGACGTGCTTCCTGGATAACCGGTAGTTGATGCCAGCCTTGCCAGCCGCGTCATTCAGGCGGTAGAAGTACTCCAGAGCTGACTCGCCACCCTTCTGCTTCATCGTGTAGTAGCGCTCAGAGTCGGAGGTCTTGGCCTTCAGATACTTCTTCCTGAACTCGCTGGCCAGGGACTTCCAGTCATTCTGGACCTGCTTCGACAGCTGTCCACGCCAGTTCCGGACCGGAGACGACATCTTCATCTTGAGCTCGCTGATCCGGGCCCGGTTGGACCAACCTCCTTGGCTGGCCAGGTTCGTGAACCTTTCCCACCAGCTCCGGCGGTCACCCAGGGACGCCTTTTCGTCGAACTTCTCCAGCGCACTTGAGTTCACATAAGGGTGAATCGTTAGCGAGGTTTCCCCAGCCTTGATCTTCCTAGCCGAGGCCTCGGCCAGGTCACCCCCATCCAAACTGCTGTCAGAGTTGCTTGAGCTAGAGTCACTGTCGCTTGATTCAGAACTGCTTGAGCTGCTCGACGACGGATCTTCATCTTTCCGAGTCTTCTTCCTGGATGACTTGAGCGGGGGCCGCTTCGGTGGCGGCTTGGATCCGGACTTAGCGGGATTAGTCGCCTTGGGCACCTCTGCCTTCACTGTCCTGGACGTCGGTTCAGCCTTCGGCACTTGGATTCGAGGTTTAGTGCTGGAAGTAAGCCTGGCCAGATCCAATTCCGGGATGGTCGCACAAAGCTGGGCTTCGGCGATGTTCTTCGGTCCCGGCTGTGAACCGTTACTGGCGATCTGTCCAGCACTGACGTCACTCATCTTGGTTGCCGATTCAGGGTTTGGCTTTTCCGACTTGACCGTGGCTGCCAAATCAGGGTTGAATGTCGCCCGACCAGGTTGAACCTGAGTGTATGTTGCCCGAAGGTCCCGAATCTGGGACGCTTGGAAACGCCTCATGTTCTTCGCAGCTTCTCGCTCGTTGTCTCGCTCGGACTCCAAGGCCTGGAACTTCCGCTGAAACACGTCCTGCTGAGCATCCAAGCTCCTCTGCGTCTCCGCAGCCCACGCGGCTCGCTCGGCCTCCATGCGCGCCTCCACCTTGGCCTGTTGCTGCTGAACATAATTCAGAGCATCGGCCTGGAGGCGTTGACGTTCGGCCAAGGCAGCCTCGTCACGAGCGGCCTGGAGGACAGCATCCAGGTCTGGTTGGACCGGGTTCGGACGGGGACCTTCAGCCAGGGCGGCAGCCATCCGACGTTCGGACTCCTGGATCCGGCGTTCAGCCTCTTCCAACTTGCGCTGGGCTTCGACTTCACGCTGGATCTGGGCTTCCGATGTGGCTTGCTGGGTCAGGGCCATGCGGTCCAGGGCGGCCTGGAGGCGCTTTGCAGCGGGGCTGCCGTAGCTTTAGCGTCAGAGGAAGACGTAACAGACTCACAGAGTCGCGGCTAAAGATAGCCCGTTCTAATACCAGAACGCACGAGTCCGTACTCCCTACGGACTCCAAGAGTCAACCCTTAACTCGTAGCTGTGAATCTTCAAACTGCATGTATTTCTCTTATCGCGGCAGAGCCGCCTTCGGTGTAAATGTATCTGGTCCACTATCTAGCATAGTGAACCCTAGTCATATGCATAATCTGTGGCTCTGAAGCCATGTACTGATTCTCCTACTGAAATAGGTTAGACAGTGTGCACCACACAAGCCTGTGTGTGCCACACTTCGTAACCCTTCGGGTAACATTCGTGTAACCCCGTTACACCCTCCCCCACCAAACCGTGGACACGGGTGTTCACGCTTAACGGTCAACGACCGGGTCTTGTTCCGTCAAGCCTCCTTCTCGAACGAGTCAATCCACATCGTGTGGACGTCTCTGAGAACTTCTCGGCGCAACGCGCCCTCACATGACTTCAAGTCATAACGCCTTTTGGTCTTTCGACCGCAGAAACCCTCTCGCGAGGTCCGCCTCGGAGCCTCGCTCCTCTCGCACTTCGGCACCTCGTGCCTGCGAACTCCCAAGCCCCGCGCAGGTGCGCACACCGACCGCGCCTCCCAGGCTCTCGGTCTCCCAGTACTTCGCGGCGCAACGCCTCAAGCAACGCTCGCGGCGAGCACGCCCCAGCTCCCCTCGAGCACTAGCCCATCAGACCATGGACCTCAAAGATCTCTTCGGAGATGAGGAGGAGGGCGAGGTGGACTACAGCGAGTCCGATGCCGGCTCTCCGAGCCATGAGGGTGAGGCAGCGTCCCCACAACGCTCCCGGAACCGCCGCGACGCTTCGCCCACGCCGCCGGGACAACGCGAAGGTGGCACGTCGGCCACAGTTGGCTCGTCGAGCTCCCGCGACCAAGAGCGCCGCGCGCGAACTTCTCCTGCGCGCTCGTCGAGCCATCTCTACTGAGCGCACTGCGCCGTTGAGGAGGAGCCGCGGCCACCGCTGCGCACTCCAAATCCGTTCCCTGAACGCTCCTCAGGGCTCCGCGAGCTGCGCGAGCTCACTGAGTCACGGTACTCGCCGCCTCGTGCGGGGAAGCGCCCTTGGGCCCCGTCATCTCCAACCCTTTGGACGAGGCTCAATCCGAGCAGGTTGCGGCGCAGCTGGCCTCCATGCGCTCCCAGCGCCCCGTGTTGCGGCCCCTACTGAACCCCAGCACCGCCGAGTACGGCTTCCGACCTCGTGACCCCGCGGAGGCATGCCGTCAGGCGTTCCAGCCGACGCTGGTTCAGCATGTCATTGGGCCTGCGGCCCGTACTCCGGAGGAGATCGCTCTTCGAACGTCTCTACGACAGCGACTCTTGACTCCACAGTCTACGACTGTCTCCGAGTACCGCGAGCGGTTGCGCCTGCAAGGCAAGGGGTTGTCCGTGCCCGCAATGCGGACGTACCCTGTGGTGCTCAGCCCGGGCGAAAGCCTGATTGCTGAGAAGAAGAAGAAGCTTAGCTCCATGGATGCTCTTCGAGCTAGCTTCAGCGAAGTGGATGTTCGTATCGAGCGCAAGCTCCGCTTCGACTTTGCGAAGATCCGAGCCAAACGCAGCCTCTCGGCTAACGCTCAGCCGCAGACCCATTCTAGCGCTGCGCGCTTCGCTCCTTTGAGCCCTCCAGTCGCTCCTACTCGTGAGGGAGTGAGCGCTGTGGCTCAGGGCCAACCCCGGAGCAATGTGGCTGACCCAGCAGCTCCCCAGCCTATTGCCGGGAAGCGCGGGACGGCCGGCATGCCGGCCTCGAGCCCACGGGGCGCTGGTGATCAAGCCGATCAAAAGCGTCCACGACGTCTGGGCAGTCTTGGCGAAGGGGCACCTCAAACTCCCATGAGTTCTCTGAGTGTGGGTACCCTCGCCACTTTACCAGATACTGGTTTTGACCCCGGCACCGCCGCTTCGCCAGCAGGCGCTCCACATGGTAGTGAAGGTTCCCTTGCTCATCGAGCAGCGCCGGTGGAGGACGCACCAAGCCGCCTCGCGACGTTTGATGAGCTGTTCGAGGTTCAGCAACAGACGACTCGCCTTCGGGACCATGTCCAGGATGTCGATGCGCGTCTCGCGCGTACTGCGACGGAGCTCGAAGAGCTTGTTCGGGACTTGAGCTGGGTCCAAGTGCCTCGCGAGGTCTGGGACCGGCTCCGACACTTGGAGAGCTGGGTGCAGTATTATGGCGATCGCGACGATCGTCGTAGCCAGGAGCTCTCCGAGCTTCGGCGTCAGCAGGCTGCATTGCAGGGTCAGATTGACCTTCTGGCCCGCATGCAGGGCCCGCCCACTGCGCCTCCTGCGCCGGTGGCCCCCAGCCTGCGGCACCTCCGACTCCGACTCTGCCCTCAGGGCTCGCGGCACCGCCGATGCCGAGCCTTCCGCCTGTGCCTGCAGTGCCTACGATGATGGTCGCGTCTGTGACGCCTGCGACTGCGTCCTCGACGCTCGCGACCTCGTCGCCCTCGGTGCCTCCATCTGCACCTGCGTCGGGCCATGGTACGGCTTGAGCAAGCCCACGTAGAAGACGGGGTGCGTCCGCATCTTCTTCGGAAGATTGAGCGTGTACGCAAGGCCCTTCCTGGCCACGACCTTGAAAGGTCCGATGAAGCGCGGGCGCAACTTCGTCTTGAAGACAGCGGACACTGCATGTGTAGGTAGGTTCTTAGCATTTAGCAATACCAGGTCCCCGACCTCATAACTGTCAACATTGCCTCTGCCTTTAGCATCCGCATGTTCCTTTTGCTTGTCTTGGCTCTCAGCCATTGCGTCACGCACGTGTCGTAAGACACTCAAGCGCGTCGACAAGAAAGTGTCAACCTGTTTACGAACAGTAGCCGGGCTGACATCAGCTAGCCGATCAGCTAAATCGACTTCCTCTCCCCACCAAGCCCGAGGCCACCACGTGGCGGCGTCAGCGGGACGCGGGGATGAGACAAGCTGTTAACGTAGAACGGCGTGTAGCCGGTCGAGGCATGCACGGCGTTATTCAACGCAAACTCAACGAGGGGCAGCATAGCGCTCCAACGCTTCGGCGTCTCAGCGCAAATGCTGCGGAGCACGTCTTCGACGACGCGATTCACTCGCTCCGTCTGACCATCGGTCTGCGGGTGATCCGCCGTGGACATGTCCAGCTTGGTGCCAAGCACCGCAAAGACCGCGCTCCAGAAGTTATCCGTGAAGCGGGGGTCTCGGTCCGAGACAATCGACTCCGGGAGTCCGTGTTGTCGAAACACTCGGTTCAAGAACAGCGTTGCTGTACCCTTACCATCGATGGTATCCGGCACAGTCGCAATGTGAGCCATCTTGCTCAGTCGGTCTACAAAGACCACGACTCCAGTGTTGCCCGCCGCATCCGCCGGCAGGCCAAACACAAAGTCCATACTCATGGATTGCCAACAGCCCGAAGGGACAGGCAAGCTTGCCAACGGGGCTGCAGCATGGGGTGACGACTTCACTCGCTGACACGTCTCGCACGTGCGCACATAAGTGCTCGTCCACTTGTACATCTTCGGCCACCAGTAGTGGGTGCTCACCGAGCTGTAGGTCTTCTCACGGCCAAGATGGCCAGCCACCGGCGTGTCGTGGGCCTCATAGAGGATACGATACTTCAGGTCCTCATCATGAGGGATGACCACGCGTGGCGTGTCCTCGGAGTCAGTGCTGTAGAACAGCAGGCCACCATCGAGGGTGTAGCGATGCAAACGCGCGCGCACTCGCGCCGACAATTCAATGTCCGAGTCTTGAAACTCCTTGCTCCCGAGAGCCTTCAGCAACGCGACACAAGTGTCATCCTTGGCATAAGCCGTTCGGATCAGATCCGGTAATGACGAAGTCACGGTCGTTACATGAGCCAGCTCATAATCCGGCCTGCGCGACAGCGCGTCCGCGAGGACATTCTGCCTGCCAGGCTTGTACTTCACCTCGAAGTTGTACTCCGCGAAGAAGGACAGCCAACGGGCCATCCTTTGCGAGAGATGAGGCGACTGAGTCGCAGTGCGTAACGACGCGTGATCCGTGTAAATCACGAACGGCTGAGAGCCCAACAGGTGAACCCTGAACTTGACGAGCGCATACTTCATCGCAAGTAGCTCTTTGTCATGGACAGGATAGTTCTTCTCAGCAGCCTTCAGCTGACGAGATTCGAACGCCATCACGCGCTCGCGCCCCTCGGCGTCTGCTTGTAGCAGGGCACAGCCGATGGCAAAGTCCGAGGCGTCACAGACGACACTAAACGGACGAGCGGGGTCTGCAAAGCCAGAATAGGCGCATTAAGGAGACTATCCTTAATTGCCGCAAACGCATCTTGATGCTCGGTGTTCCAACACCACTCCGCGTCCTTCTTCAGGAGATTGGAGAGTGGCCGAGCCATCTCAGCGTAATTCTCGCTGTACTTGTGCAAGTAATTGGCCAAGCCAAGCCACTTGCGAAGATCCTTCTGGTTCTGGGGAACCGGCCAGTCAACAATGGCCTTGACCTTGACCGGGTCGGCCCTCAGGCCACGCTTCCCGATGAAGCACCCTAAGAAGGGAATCTCTTCTGCTCCGAAGATGCATTTGTCAATGTTGGCATACAACTTGTTTTGACGCATGCACTCGAGCACAGCACGCAGGTGCTCGACATGGTTCTCCATATCAGTCTTCCCGTGCTCCGCACGACTGTGGACAAAGATGTCATCGAAGTACGTCTGCGCGTACGCCCGATGGGGCCGGAAGAGCTGCGTCACAAGACGATTGAACGTCGCTGGCGCGTTCGAAAGCCCTTGGGGCATCACCAACCACTCCCAGAGCATGCCGCTCGGAGTACTCACCGCAGTGAGAGGGATGTCGCTCGTTCTCATGAGCAATTGGTAGTAGCCATCGACCAAGTCGAGCGCACTGTACATCGTACATCCTGCCATGTTGTTCTGAAGAACGTCCTTCCGAGGAATCGGCGTCTGCGCCGGAATGGTGGCGGCATTCAGCTTGTTGAAAGCATGCACAATACGCCACTTACCATTCGGCTTTCTGACACAGAACGTCGGCGTGGAGTGAGGAGACTTACTCTCACGCACCATGCCCGCCTCGTGCTTCGCACGGAAGAACGCGTCAATGACGTCACACTGCTCCTTCGGCAGAGGCCACTGCCTCGTCACGCAGTACTTCGTTCCCGGAACGAGATCAATCTCATGCCGGACACCTCGATCCGGAGGTAGCCCCGAGGGCGGTTCCTTCGAGACCACGTCTTGATAATCCTTCACCACGTGATACAAGGGATCCGACGGATCCTTCAGGATCGCCGATCCGCTTCGCGCATTCAGCGCCTTCTTAGTGTCCTCCAGGACAGCTTCATCCAGAAGCGAGGACGAGTTCAACTCTTCTTCAGGTCGTATGACCACCACCTCCGCCAAGTCTCCAGCCTTCAAGGCGTCGCCCAACTCGGCCAAGGACATCTCGTCCAGCTCCAGGAGAGCAGATAGTGAGGGCAAGTCGGTGAGACTGACGTCTCCGTCGACGTCGCCCGTCACTCCATTCACGAGTGTGTAGAGCTGCTCGCTCTTGTGTAGAGCCCCACCGCTCGGCACACCCTTCTCGACTCGTGAGACCGCAGACGCCTTGCGTCGCGCCGCCAGCGCTTTGCGGCGCTGCCGCCTCTTCATGGACACTGTCCGCCCAGAAGAGCTCCGTGATTTCGCGTGCTTCTTGACGCCAGGTGTCACCACCTCATTCAGCTCCAGAGGAGCACCAGTGTCTTGATCGACACTCAGCGAAGGACTGCACGACCCGCAGCCTCCACTCAGTGGATTACGTGCCACTCCACGATCTTCATCTGGGCAGAGCCCCTTGTCCCTCGGCATCGTGCCGACCGCGCCGTCGCTGGCACGCAGCAGGGCGTCGCCATCAGACGCACACCCGCTCAGCGGAATTAGTGCCGCTCCACATCCTTGATCCGGGCAACGCCCACCTTCACTCGACTTCTCGTCGACCGCGCCTTCACTGGCACGCAGCAGGGCGTCGCCCTCAGACGCACACCCGCTCAGCGGAATTAGGGCCGCTCCACATCCTTCATCAGCCGGGCCTCGCCCATGGCTCCTCGGCTCCATGCCGACCTTGTCCTCACTTGTGTACAGCGGGCGTTGCCCTCAGGCGCACACCCGCTCAGCGGAATTCGTGCCGCTCCACCTGCCGTCCACGAGCCACGCTCGGAACGCTCGTTCTCGACACACGCAGTGTCCACCAACTCGGAAACTCCGATGTTCAGCACATTGACCGACTCGGTCCAGTGCTCGCGCCAGAAGCGCTTCTGCTTCCTAGCAGAGATGGGTTCATGACTCGCCAATGCTCCGCCAGGAGAGAAGTGCGTAGCACCAAGGGTCTTCGACCTCCAATCTATCCAAGGCTCATGGCGTTCCAGCCACGCCATACCAAGGATGAGATCATATCTCGAATCGAGGTCTAAGACCAGACAGCGTTCCACGCTATCAAAATCTAAAAACTTCACGCCCAAGTCCACAGGGACTTTAGGCACCGTGACACGAGTGCCCGTCGCGAGACGAACAGTGACGATGTCACTCCCACGCGCTACCAGCGCCTCAGCATAAAGCTGACTTCCGTCCATCGTGGAACGCCGGGCGTAATTACCCGACGCTCCCGAATCGATCAAAATCGTCCATGGCTTTGTGAAGCCCTTCACCCAAGCCTGGACAACTAGCAAGCCCGGCTTGCACACACGTTCCGTGTTATAGAGTACAGCTCTCTTCGGGGCTAAGTCCTGTCGACCTCCACCTCGCCGAGGTTCAATAGAACTTGGTTCCTCCCCAGTAGGCCGCCCCGCGCCTACTGGGTTTTCTCGTTTCCCCGAGACGAACCAGAGCCCTGGCTCGAACCCGAAGAGCGGCTTGACGAAGCCTGGCGCTGCAAGCGCAGCGGACATCCGGCGCGCAAGTGACGCGTGTCACCGCAGATGAAGCATCGGCGGATGCCGCGCCGCTGCTCAGCAGCCCGAAGCTCGGCTTCTTCGTCTTCAGCATAGCTGAGGTCCATAGGCTCCGGACCGTTCGACGAACTGGTGTGAGGAGCGTTCCACCCAAGTCTTGACGACTTAAAGTTGTGCTCCGCGTTCTACGCGATGCTCACAGCCTCTTCAAAAGAACTTGGGTGAGTGCGGAAGACTTCCGTCCTGGCCACGCCAGTGCGAAGTCCTTCCATAAACACCGTGACGATGACTACCTCAGCCAGAGGCTCGACAGACATGCCCGCAATGAGAGTTTTCAACTCCTGAACATAGTCCACCAAATCCTTCTTGCCTTGCCGGGTAGCCAGGAAGCGTGAGCGCACGCGATACGCCTCGTTAGGCGGAGCGAACACTCGGGACAGTTGCTGCTTCAGCTGGTCCCACGTCGGGAAAGCCGTGTCGACCGACGTCCCTGACGTTAGTGCCCACTCTCTCGCTCGCCCACCAAGCTTCGAGATAGCTAGCGCCACGCGCTGCGACTCCGTCCGGAGTAGAGCTGAGCTCATAGCCATCTCGACTTCACGGGTCCAAAGCATTAAGCTTTCCCCTTCCTTGCCTTCGAAGGTCATCACGTTCAACATGAGCGGCTTGGGTCTTGTTCCCGCGTCGGATGACGTAGCGGGCGCTTGCGGCGCCACGGCCGTCGCCATCCTCTGCTGGAGGTGCTCCAACAGAGCATTCTCGTAGCTGGAGAGCGCCTCGAGGCGCGCATTCACCGCGTCGGGGCCTTGTTGCGCCAGTTGCGTCACGCCCTCCGGGCCCAGCAAGGACATAAGCTTTTTAAGCGCATCCTGCTGGTTCGGGGGCAAGTGAGCGAACTGCTCCATTCTCCACAGAGGGTCAGTCTATCCAGACTCAGGTGTCGGATTGACTACAAGTGCTACCAAGTGCAGCGGGGCTGCCGTAGCTTTAGCGTCAGAGGAAGACGTAACAGACTCACAGAGTCGCGGCTAAAGATAGCCCGTTCTACACCATTTCCCAATCAAGTTGCCAAGTTTCCCAGCCAGGCTGCAAAATGCCCCGTCCGTGGGATTGCTAATTCAAGGCTGTGTGGCGACACACAATTTTTAATTTAAGGCTACAGAAAGTGGCGATTTGCAAGAAAGTGGCGCTTTTCCCAGACTTGCAAAAATCGCCCCATCGTCATCCCACCGTTTTGCAAAACTCACCAGATGCATGACTGCCCTATGGTATTGCATGCATGCCCCATTCAGATGTGGTTCGCCAGATGCACCGTTCAGGTGGTTATATGCGCTGGAAACTGGTTGCCATGCCATAGGATATTTATGTTAAGGTGTATGGACCACTTTTCATTGGATTCGGGGACATGATGTCGACTTCATGTGGGCAAGCATCCCTCCGCCCACGCATGCAATACCATAGGTCGGTCATGCATCTGGTGAGTTTTGCAAAGCGGTGGGATGACGATGGGGCGATTTTTGCAAGTCTGGGAAAAGCGCCACTTTCTTGCAAATCGCCACTTTCTGTAGCCTTAAATTAAAAATTGTGTGTCGCCACACAGCCTTGAATTAGCAATCCCACGGACGGGGCATTTTGCAGCCTGGCTGGGAAACTTGGCAACTTGATTGGGAATGGTGTAATACCAGAACGCACGAGTCCGTACTCCCTACGGACTCCAAGAGTCAACCCTTAACTCTTAGCTGTGAATCTTCAAACTGCATGTATTTCTCTTATCGCGGCAGAGCCGCCTTCGGTGTAAATGTATCTGGTTCACTATCTAGCATAGTGAACCCTAGTCATATGCATAATCTGTGGCTCTGAAGCCATGTACTGATTCTCCTACTGAAATAGGTTAGACAGTGTGCACCACACAAGCCTGTGTGTGCCACACTTCGTAACCCTTCGGGTAACATTCGTGTAACCCCGTTACACGCTTCACGTCGTTCATCGTGGTGACCGCAACTTCGGCCACCCCGGACGAGATCGACATGTACGACCGGCTGGACGTCCCGATCCGTGTGAGCGCCGCGACCGTCCCGACCGGCTGGATCGCCTAGAACGAAGACCTTCGCTTCGACTTCGAGGACCGCTTCGAGGATCGTCGGCGACGACGGCTCCTGGCGCTGCTGGTCTCCGACTCGCTGGACGACTCAGAGTCTGATTCAGACTCATAGTGGTGCCGGCGGTGTCTGGACGAAGACTTGGTCCTGGACTTATCCGTCCGGGACTTGGAGGTATGAACGGACTCGGCCATCTCGACGTCATCCTGATCCACCTCCACGGCGCGCTTCGACACGACTCGCTGGGTCACATAATAGCCCACAGCACCTCCTCCGACCGCGAATCCAGGTCGACCGGCCTCAATCGACATGGCCATCGGACCGTATGTCGAGGGTGACATGTGGGCACCGGCGCTGAATCCAAGCGCGGTCGAGGACGAACTCGCGGAGCTGTTCCTGGATGGGTTGGATCCAGACATCGTTCCGTACCGGGAAGCTTCCGGGGATCCAGAAGTACCGACCAAGCTCGGGACAGGGTCCGAAGTCGCATACTCCTGGATCTGGGCGGCTTCTTCTGCGTGGACGACATCACTCCGACTTGAAGTCCTGGGCGACGGCAACTCGGACGGGTTCGACGCGGACGGCAGTGACGCAAGCGGCGACCGGGCTGGGTGGTGTTGCTGGCGCTTCGGTTCAGGCTCGCCATCAGACGATCCTCCTGGACTCCTTGCCGGACGGAGACCTGTCAGTTTGATACGGAGAACGTACTCCCGGCCAAGTAGGCCTAGATCGTAATCCGTCATCAATAGATCTCCGTCTTGATCTTCAGCATGGTAATCCTGGATGGATGCTTGTTCAGATTCAGGGGTCTCTGAGGCTTGTGCTTTCAGGACTGGGATAATCTTGAACGTTGCACTGACGGCGAGTGAACGCCACTCCACCAGTTCCAGGGCCAACAGACGCAGTACATCTTGGATGACCACTCGCAGCTTGGCCGGAGCGACCTTAGCCGCTCTCGTCCTGAACCAAACCGGAACCAGGTTCTCAAACCCGAATCCAGCCTCGAACAGAAGAGCTTGCAGGGTGGCCATGCACTCGCGCAGCGTCAGAATCTGAACCGGGACTTGGACGGCCATGAGATCCTGGGCGGTGCTCAAGTCACGACGGTCGAGACGCAATTCCGCAATCCAGCCTCCATCTTGGTCCTCCAACTGTGCTCGCGCACTGAGGTACCGGGACGTAGTCAGCATGGCAGCCATCCCGGGTGCATCCGGCCGAGGTGTCGGCCAGGAGTACTCCACGGTTGGAAGGGTCACGCGCTCGGACTCCATCCGCTCTTACCTGGACACTTGCTGCGCGACGTACGCCTTCTCCTGGACCTCGGCGAACTTCTGACTGGGAGGTCCCGGTCGGAGAGATCCTGGATCCGGAGCCTGGTCCGGGACGACTTGATTCGGGGTCGTCTTGGACGAAGCTTCCTGGGCCGCAGACTCAGGAGTCGGTGGGGTCGCTTGGGCTGACGGCGTGGTCTCTTGCGAGTCCTCGAGCTCATCGGCCTCTCGGACAGTCGGCAGCGGCTTGTCTTCCAGGTTCGGGGTCTCCTTGGACTCCGCACCTTGATTCAGCGACGGAGAGTCCGAAACTCGATCCGCCGCCGGGGCTCAACCTCACCGGCGCATCCCACAGACGCCTTGGCGGGCTCATCCTGGACGGACGCACCCTGATCTTGGACAGTCTTCGGGTCAGGATCCTGGACGTCCGGCTCGCCATCCGGGGACACTTGGTGCGCGTCTTCCTGGACGGTTGGTGCTGGAGTCGGTTCCTTCTCCGACGACTTGGCCTTCGCCTCGCGGGCCGCCTTGCGCTTCGCAGCGCCTGCCTTCCGAGCAGCCCGGACAACCTCGTCCAGGCTGGAGTGCTCCTCGGCGGCAACCCTTGAGACCTACGCGACTGGCGCGACGCATCACCGCGCCATCGCGTCCTTCCTCGCGCATGTCTTCTCCTTTTCCTCTCGCCATAAACGCTTCGGTCAGAGAGTTAATAGACTTCGCAACCTCAATCCTAACAATAAATGTATCCACAACTCAGTGAAGTCCCAAACGATTCGAATCCGGGCACTCACACCAGCTGAGGCGAGGCGGGTGAACGCCTTTTGCCGCCCAGGTGTACAGTGGCCCGAAAAGGATCTAGACTTGTCCCCTCGAAACAACCCTGGACGAGCACTTGGTGTCGTCCCGGGTGGCGTGTGTCTCTTGTGGAATCCCTTTGGGTATCGTTTGTCTTCGAACGTGAGACTTGCACTACGTGAGTCGTGGGAAACAGGAAAATATCGCTAGGACCAGGAAGCAGAGCCGACGTACACCTCAGAACGTAGCCTCCTCGATCCGGAGAGATAACCTTAACAATACAGAGTTATACACAAATATACAATACACACAACCGTCACTTATTCTTTGGTTGGCCCTTGGACGGTGGCCCTACACACCAGTCAACAAAGAGGGTAGATCCAGGACAGTGGCAAGTCCAAGACCCTCAATCAATCGCGCACCACCCTCAATCAAGAGGGACAATAGCCGAAACAATACAAAACGCAGTCCTTCCTATCACTCAGTAGCCTATCAACAAATCACTAGGTGGTGACTACCTCAACCGCCCTAGGAGTAGTTTAATATGAAATGGCAGTGCTGTCTGAGACAGACACCCCAACTAGAATATGAAATAAAGCTTATCAACCCTGGCCGCACGACAGCTCAGGTACTCGCCTTAACTTGATCTGATACTTACTATGAGAGCTCCACACACGACCCTTACGTTCTTAGCCGAGGTGCCCTGGCTGCAGGGGGAGAACCAAAGACACAAGGCTCCTTTGAGTCTGAACCAGCTCTGAATAGCCTGGCCCCCAACCGAAGACACTTGCGCTGTAGCAGGAAAAACGAACTCTGTTTGGTCTTATCTTTGTAGGCTATCACTAATCGTAACATGCCGTGTTGGAAGTTTTGTCTTGGTTTCAGTATTGGCTGTCGTCGGCTTGAGTCGAAAAGATCCAGCGAGGATCGGCAGCACAGCTGGGAGGGAGTTCAAGGTTCCATGTGCCGAGCAGATCGTGGACGGTCGGCTTGGTCGGTCGTTAATGTCTTGAGTTTGTATGGTCGGATCTTGGGGTTTGGAGAGTCGTCCGTTCAGGATACACGTCGTCGGTACATGGGCTTCGGTCAGGCAGCTTGAGTATCCGTGAGCTTGGTCGGGCACCTCTTTGGCTCTGGCAGCGCGACTGGCTCGATCTTGGCTGGGGCTCATGGGTTGTAGGCTTCAGGGTCTTCGATCCTGGTCCGGCCTGGATGCACCTTGGTCATCCTGATTCAGGGTGCTGAGTACATGTCCAGGCTGTTCCCATCACTTGGATCCTGAATCCGACCCGAATCAGGCAGTCAGCGTGGGGCTTGGGCTGAAATCCAGAGCCGCATCGTGTCAGATATGGTGGCTGTCTGAGCGTGAGGCGAAGATCACGAACCCTCATGCGGAGAGTCACACTTGAGTCATTGATCTTGAATTTGACAGAAGCAAACTCCCTCTCACTTTGGTCTGCAACTATAGCGTTTTGCTCCAGTTGATCAACATGTTGCAGCGTCTGAATGTAGCACGCTCATATCACGGTTGTCAGTAAGACGCGCGTGTGCAGTTGTAGCATATCGAAGCGTTGTTGGATCAAACGAGATATGGGCAGCTTCCATAGCAGCTTGGATGCGCCCTAAAGCTTACTGGAGTTTATTCATTGAAACTACGTGTTGCGTGGTAATCTGGGCTTTCTTCACCTTCTCTCCGTAGATGTGTAGATCTGCAGTGAAAACTCATCTTGACCACCCTCGTAATGTCTGGCATTATACCACGCTCGACCCGGCAGTGTGAAATCGTTGGAAGCATCAATCTTGACGTAAAGTTTTTAATTGGTAATTTTCGAGAGTTGATGAATACGTCAAGGTTGGTACGCCACTTGAACTTTAACTTGTGAACTCCCGCAAACTATGCGTTCCGCTTGGCCAGTAAGACATCAAATCTATCGTCAACCTAACTATTGAACGTCAACGCGACGCCTTTATCGCTACAGCCTTCCAGACGCTCACCGGCTTACACTACCATCTCACAAGCTAGTTCAAAACGAAGAGCAAACATTGTTTAAGAACGTTCATGGAAAACGGATCACTTCTTATTGCGAGCTCTTCGTGTAACCTACATCTTCAACAACACAAGAGCACGAAAGAAAATGTGGTTTACAGTCATCCAGAATAGACGCAAGCCCAGTAAGCTGAGCTCACAGTGTACGGAGTGTATCAGACGAGGCATTAAGATACGCCGAAGCACTATCCTGTTCAATTGACCTCCGCCGTTACACCGATGTGCTTAGGAGGCCGTCAGCGCGATAGTGACCATCGACGTTCGCAGCGCTTACCCCAAGCCATCTTCCAACCTCATGTCCCACAATAGTGGTTGTCAGAGTTGGATCCAAGAGTCGGATCCAACTAGACTGCGACAATTTATTTGGACAAAAATTAATTGGACCCCAGTTGATATACTGGAAGCTAAAACCTACCAGTTCCACCTGGAGTGGATTCAAATAGTGTGTGCTACACCAGAACACGCCGGAAGATCGCGCACAGCCGCAAGACCAGCATGAGCAGGAAGACAACGCGCGTCAAGAAGATATTATGGGATCGGGACGCTGTGAAGGACGGCAAGTCGTCTCTACAGGTCGTGCTAGACTGGCGCTCAACCGAGATAAACTACAACAAGTGGAGAGGCAGTGATCGCAACAACGAAAACACCAAGGAAGCTCTGCTAAAAGTGACTGTATCGGATTTGGAATCTATCGGGATCAAGCATCGCACCACAGCTGGCGTCCGAGAGAAGATAAGCGCGATCGAGAGGCAGTTTCGCGAAGCTGTCGACTTCCAGGCGCAAACCGGCCCCGGCATTACGAGCAAGGCTACCCTACGAGGTGAGATCCTCAAACGCTGCCCGTATTACTACAAACTGGCTGATGTATTCGATTCCTGGCCCTCCGCTCTCCCTAGCAACACGTTCGACGACATCGATGAAGAGGAGGAGGAGGCGGGCAGCTCTAATGCCATCGTACAGAGCGGTGAGAAGCGCCCACTCGCGTTAGCTGACGGCGACCTCGACGCGAAACACCAGAAGAAGGACCCTGTCGAGAAGTTGCTGGACTAGCAGCGCACAGCAAGCAAGCAAAGAGCGCAAAAGCCAAACCGCACGTTGCAGCTCCAGGAAACCAAGGCAATGCCACGATTCCATCACTGTCGCCCTTCCAAATGAAGGTTTCCTTGAACCGCGTGGATACCGTCATGGCGGCGAACATGAGCGACGCGGCCACGTCGCACGAGAATACGGCCTTGATATTGATCGCGAACCCGTCAGCGAAGTCGCCATAAGTGACAGATCCGTCACGTTTGTACTTTTGGCTGTACGTCCGCGCGCGATGGGGGCAGGTGCGGTCGCCGGTGCTACAAACTGAGGACGGGGCCTTGGGTCCTTAGTCAGATACGCGGACACAAGCACGCCCATGCCCACGTGGTGCCGACATTCACCGCTACACCTATGACTACAGCGACCCGGTGTCAGCGTGGCCGGGCTGAGGCTCCGCGTAGGATAATCCGGCGAGCTCGAGGTTTAGATATCACAGCCCCATGCTCGCCGTGACGTTCGCACCATCATTAATCGGTAACCTCCGTTTACACAACGAACATTTATAAGACCGATATACCGCGCACCCTCTTAGTAGCGAGACGATGGCGCGTATGTGTGCTGTCTTCTAAACGTCTGGGTTTTACTGAATTTTGCAATTTCCAGCATAGTGCGCAAGTCCTCCTTTTACTATACAACGTACACTAAATGTGACGGGGCACACAGCACTTCTAACAGAGGAAGCTGGAGTATACAAACTCCAAGTGAACAGCCGTTCACGTGTCCCTGGTCTGAAGGGGACGACTTGACTTCAAAAGCGGTAGATCTAAGACTGAATGTATTTATAGGTTGGTACAGATTTGGCCTGCATACAAATCCTAAGTACAAATCCTAAGTTGCCTATAGTTTGTTCCATACAAAATGTATCTGTTGGCTTTGAGGCCACTTGGTCACTACCCGGGGAGTGACCGATGGCTACATGACTGATGTAGCCATCCCTGGATAGTGACAGGGTCACTATTCCATGTAACCCCGTTACATCCTCCCCCACTTAGATTCGATCTAATCGACCAATCAGAGCGAGGTTACACCGGCGACTCACATTTCACTCGCAAAGTCGAAATCCATCGACAACGGCGCGAGCTCTGGCGCCTCGGCTCGCGGGCCTCAAAGAGCAACTGGCGCATCGCCGAGCAAGCCGCAGGGTCTCCACGTCGACCGGAAGCATGCCTCCAAAGCGCAGCGCGCGTGGTGCGAAAGCACCTTCGAAATCACGGGCCGCAGGGCCGAGGACCAGGTCAGCCAAGGCCAGGGACGCATCGTCCGCGCTGAGGAGGCCACGGAGACGGCCGAGGAGGCAGTGCGCTCTCGTAGCAGCACGCCGGAGGGTGGGCGCCGGTCTCGGAGTCGGAGCAAGACTCCCGAGGCCGCGCCAAGTGATGAGGGGAGCTCCCAGCCCCAGTCGAAGCCGACCAAGAAGGCCTTCGACTGGTCGGCCAACATTGAGAACTGTACGTTGGTCGTACACTCTGGTGAGAGCTCACCTGAGGGCAGCGAAAACGCTGCCCAGGACGAAGCACTGGCGGCACGCGACGTGTCCAGCTCGCCAGTCTTCCTAAGGCTTCATCCGAGAAGGAGGCCGAGGACGTAAAGTCCAATGACGACGCGGGCGACGGCGACGACGACGACGACGACGACGACGGTGGCGACGACGACGACGACAAGCCGGCGGAGGGCGACGCTGCCACGGTCGACACGGAGGCCAAGACAGCGACCAGCGACACGGTGGGCTCCCAGCCCAAGGCGGCTTCGCCAGTCAAGCACCTGACGCTGGCGCAAGGCCGCGATCGTGCCCAAGCGTTGAAGGCAGCGGCCGAGGCCAGGGCGAAGAAGCGGCCCGCTTCACAGTCACCACGCGGTTCCAGCTTCAAGTTGTTCAGCGACTCGGAGGACGAGGAGGGCGCCGTCCATGAGCCCAGAGAGATCTCCAACGACCTCGATGAGCAGCAGCAGCAATACCAGGCTGCTCGCTCAGGCGCACATGCCAGGCAGCCGTCTGCCGCGACTGCTGTTGGGTCTTCTTCAGGCGGAAGTACCATGTATCCGCCAGGCTACTTCCCGCCCGAGCCTGGCACCTGAGCGCCAGCGCTGTTGGAGGAGCTCACAGCTCCTCGTGGCCTTGTCGGCGGGTACACCTCAAGGGGTTCCTGTGAGCGTGCACTCGTTGAGAAAGAACCACTCTTTCTTGGCGACGTTGAAGCCGCCCGGTGTGTGCTACTACCACCACACAAGCTCACACTGAAGGAGTTCACCACGCTTCGCAAGAAGCCGGAGGACAAGGGTGGACTCCATCCTGTGTGGGGTTTCCACTGGGTCAAGCAGAATGAGAGCATGACCTGGCACGAGGTCGAAGACAGCTTCTGGCGCTACGTCCAGCGCAAGGTGACTTCCGACCAGGGGTTCAAAAGACTCCGAGACGAGCGCACTCTGTCCGCGATCCTGGACGTGCGCGAGCTCCGCATCGAGTTCGCTCAACTCGTGAGCAAGCGCAAGCTCCACTCGAAGATGGACGAGCTCAAGCAAGAGGCGAGAGCCAAAGCTCGTGAAGAGCGTGGGCGCGGTGCGACTACGTCTGCTACCGGGCCCCGGGTGTCGGCCAAGAAGCCACGGACTACTTACGAAGCTGCCGTTGCTTCTCGTCCCAGATCGCAACAGCCTTCGAGCAGTCTGCCTGGAGCTGTTCCACAGGCTCCCATGAGTTATCCGACTCCGGGTAACCTCGCCACTTCACGAGCAGCTGGCGCTTGCCATGGAGACGCCGCTCCTGGACGACTCGTTCCACGTGGTAGTGGATCTGCCCATTACGGTCAAGGAGGGCCGGCGGAGGTCTCGCACGACCATGGCTACGAGCCTGAGGCAACACAGCCGCACGCTGGAGCCCCGAGTCAGGTAGTGGCCCTGCAGCAAGAGGAGATTCGTCTTCTCCGGGAGCGCGTGTACGCCCTTGAGATCGCGCTTGGCGTCGGCCTTGGCGGCCAGGCTGCCTCTCGTGCTGGCCAGCCGGGTGCCGTGGAGCAGCTCCGTGCGGATGTTCGTTCGCTGTTTCGGGAGACTCGCGAGCTCCATGGTCGAGTGGACCGTCGGGCCGACGTGACGTCCTTGGAGTCACTGCGGAGCGAGATCGCTGGCCTTCAGGCCGAGCTCCGTGGGCCCATGTCGTATCCGGAGCCGGCGCATCACTATCAGGCCCCATATGGCCATGGCTACGCAAGCCCTGCGTACGCCGCTCCGACGTACGCCTCGTCTTCGTCGTCTTACGACCAGCGCGCGTATCAGGCGCCGTACCGCGACCCGACGCCGCGCTTCGAGGAGGTGCGGTCGTCTCCGCCGGGGTATCCACCGCTTGCTGCGGAGTACTCTGAGCCTGAGGGTCATGGTACCTCTTCAGACGACCCACGTAGAACGTCGGGTGAGTCGTCATCGACTTAGGCAAGTCTATTGTGTACGCCGCGCCATGCCGGCTGAGGACCGTGAAGGGTCCAATGAAGCGGTGCTTCAGCTTGTTGCTCTCGACCGATCTAACAGTGTTTAGCGGTAGGTTTCTAGTGTCTAGGAGAACTAAATCCCCAACCTTAAACACGTTCATGTTTCCTCTTCCATGTCGGTCAGAGTACTCCTTCTGTTTGTCTTGGGCTTGCGCCATGGTGTCTCGCACCCTGCTGATTATATTCAGCCTGTCTTCGACAAACGAGGACAGTTGCTTCCGCAAAGCGGCAGGACTGACGTCCGAGACCTGGGAGGAAAGGGTTTTCCGAGCCTCTCCCCCACTTAAGACCGAAGTCTCACCGCTTCCTCGCAAGGTGTACGGCACCTGGGGGTGTCGTAACCCATTAAGGTAAAGGGCGTAAAGCCCGTCGATGCATGTACCGCATTGTTGAGGGCGAACTCAACCATGGGCAAGCGATCAGCCCAAGAGCGGGGCATCTCCGCACAAATACTGCGGAGCGTGTCCTCGAGCACGCGATTGACGCGCTCCGTCTGGCCGTCCGTCTGCGGATGGTCCGCCGTCGACATTGACAGTCGAGTGCCGAGCAGGCTAAACAGCGTCTGCCAGAACGCAGCGGTGAACCGCGGGTCTCGGTCAGAGACAATGGTCTCGGGCAGACCGTGGTGTCGGAAGACACAGTCCATGAACAGGCGCGCAACCTCGGCGCCAGTGACGGTGTCACGAACTGGAGCAAAGTGAACCATCTTGCTCAGACGGCACACAAAGGCAACAACGCCAGTGTTGCCACGGTCATCGGCCGGAAGCCCGAAGACAAAGTCGAGACTCATCGACTTCCAGCAGTCCACGGGGACAGGCAGGCTCTGCAAAGGAGCCGAGGCGTGCCCAGCAGGCTTCACGCGCTGGCACGTCTCGCACGTCCGGACGTAAGTGGCGACCCACTTGTACATGTGCGGCCACCAGAACGTCTGAGAGACGGACGCGTACGTCTTCTCACGGCCGAGATGGCCACTGGATGGCGCATCGTGCGCCTCCATCAGGATGTCGTACTTGAGATCCTCGTCGTTTGGCACGACAATTCGGGGAGGATCCTCGGGCCCCACTCGATAGTGGAGCAAGCCATCAGCCCACTCATAGCGAAGCAGCCTTGCACGCTGGCGGGGCGTGAGCCACTCTGCCTTGGCGTCCGCGCCAGCGGCCAAGAACCGCACAAGAGGCCCAAGATTGGCATCGTCACGATACGCCAACCGGATGCGATCGTACAGATCCGTCGTGACCCGACTAATGTGAGCAAGCTCGTAGTCGGGTCGGCGCGACAGCGCATCGGCAAGCACGTTAAGTTTGCCCGGCTTGTACTCAGCGCGGAAATTGTATTCCGCGAAGAATGACAGCCAGCGCGCCATCCGCTGCGAGAGGTGCGGCGAGTTGACCGCAGTCCGCAAGGACGCGTGGTCTGTATAGACGACAAAGGGCGTCGAGCCCAGGAGGTGCACTCGGAACTTGACAAGAGCGTACTTCATGGCAAGTAGCTCCTTGTCGTGAACTGGGTAGTTCCGCTCGGCTGCCTTGAGCTGCCTGGACTGGAATGAGATGACTCGCTCGCGGCCTTCATCATCGGCCTGCAATAGCGCACAGCCAATTGCGTAGTCGGACGCATCACAGACAACGCTGAAAGGCTTCGTCTCGTCCGGCAGGGCCAGGACAGGCGCGCGCTGTAAGCTCGCCTTGATGTCATCAAAGGCATCTTGGTGACGCTGCTCCCAGCACCAGTCGACATCCTTCTTCAGGAGACCCGACAGGGGCCGTGCCAATCCGGCATAGCCAGCACTGTACTTGTGCAAGTAGTTGGCAAGGCCCAACCACTGTCGTAGGTCCTTCTGCGACCGAGGTGGCGGCCAAGCCGCGATGGCTTTCACCTTCTCCGGATCCGCCCGGACCCCGGCGCTGCTGACGAAGCAGCCCAGGACCTTGATCTCCTCAGCTGCGAACACGCACTTGTCGATGTTGGCGTACAGCTTGTTCGCCCGCATGACTTCGAACACACGCCGGAGGTGCTGGAGATGCACCTCCATGGCCGTCTGGCCTTCCTCGGCACGGCTGTGGACGAAGATGTCGTCAAAGTACGTCTGTGCGAACGCACGCAAAGGTCGGAACAGTTGTGTGACCAAGCGATTGAACGTTGCCGGGGCGTTGGAAAGCCCCTGAGGCATGACCAGCCACTCCCAGAGCATACCGCTCGGTGTACTCACAGCCGTGAGAGGGATGTCGCTCTCGCGCATCAGGATCTGGTAGTATCCGTCCACCAGGTACAGCGTGCAGCCGGCCATGTTGTTGAGCAACACGTCCTTGCGCGGGATCGGTGTCTGCGCAGGCACCGTAGCGCTGTTCAGCTTGTTGTAAGCATGAACCAGACGCCACTTTCCGTTCGGTTTGCGAACACAGAAGGTAGGTGTCGAGTGCGGAGACTTCGACTCCCGCACCATGCCTGCCTTCGCCTTGGCGGCAAAGAAGGCATCAATGACTTCACACTGCTCCCGGGGAAGAGGCCACTGCCTCGTGACACAGTACTTCGTGCCCGGCACGAGGTCGATCTCGTGTCTGATTCCCCTGTCTGGCGGGAGTTGGGACGGTGGATCCTTGGACACCACGTCCTCGAACTCTTTCACCAAGGGATACACCGGATCCCGCGGGTTCTTGAGGATCTCAGCACCCATGCGCGACGCGCGCTGCTTCCGGAACTCGTCCAGGACATCCTTGTCCATGACCGAGGACGAGTTCAACTCGGCCGATGTGGACTCCGGCCGGAGGAGAACCAACTCTGCGATCTCCCCGGCCTTCAGCTCGGCCAAGAAGTCCTCCATGGCGAGCTCTTCAAGGTTCAGCAGTTCTGAAACCTCGGGCAGAGCTGTAAACTCGACAGCTCCTGCCTTGACCCGACGATCGGCCACGCCGTCGAAGATGTGATAGCATTCTTCGGCGGCTGGAGCCCTGGCTGGGGACTCGGAGTCGCTGGCGACTGGCGTCGTCGGCCACGCGACCAGGCCCGGCTTACGACGTGACCCTCGGGTGTCTTCGTCTTGTGGCGCCGCCTCGGCGACACCACCGACCTTCTTGATCTTCTGCGGAACTATGTTACCCGCCTTGTTCTTGAGCGGAACTTGGTTACCCGCCTTGCTGGGTGGAACTATGTTACCCACCTCGCCGTGTGGAACTTGGTTACCCACACCAGGAGCGCCTCCAGCGACTCCCGCATCAGTTATGGTCTGAGTGACCCTCAGTGGAACTGTGTTACCCACCTCGGAAGCGCCTGCAGTGCCTTCCTCATCAGTTATGGTCTGAGTGACCTCGCGTGGAACTTGGTTACCCACGCCAGCGCCAGCGGTGCCTTCTCCAGCAGCGTCTGCTGCCTGCGGTACTTCGTTACCCGCATGTGGACCTACGTTACCCACCTGGTAGGTGCTGTCCGGCACCTCCATTCTCAGGCCTTGACCGGCCCGGTCGGAGTCGACGTCAGTCTCGACGGACCCCAAGAACTCATTAGACGCTGCTGCGTCCTGGCGGCCCTCGCGGGCACCCCAGCTGCTGCCAGAGGTGGGAGATGACTCACCAAAGCTCTGTCAGAGCGTGGGGACGGCTAGCCCCGATGGCTTTGCCGCGTCAGTCGATCCAAGGCTCGTGCTTCTCAAGCCACGGCATGCCAAGGATCAAGTCGTACTTGTCCATGTCCAGGACCAAGAACGGCTCCGTGCTGTCGAAGTCCTCGAACTTGACAGCGAGGTCCATGTGGACCCGAGGTACTTCTACCACCGTACCGTCGGCCAGTCTTACCGAGACCAGCCCGTTGCCTTTGCTGCCTCGCAGCGCATCGGCGTACTTGTCGCGATTGCGTGCGACAGTCTGGCGGCGTGCAAAGTTCTTTGACGCCCCAGAATCGATCAAGATTCTCAAGGGATGATCGTATCCCGGTACACTCGCGTATACCACAAGCAGCCCACCGCTGCCCTTCTCCGCTTCTAGAGTACACAGACTCTCAGGGGCTAAGTCCCCATGGCGTGCGCCACCCGCACGCCTCTCATGAAGACTTAGTGTTTCCCCAGTAGGGCGCCCCGCCCCTACTGGTGCCCGGCGTTCCCCTGGTTCCTGGGGCGCGGCTTCTGCCAGCGACCCCTAGAGCCACGCGGGACAGGCACGTTTCATGTGCCCAAGCTTGCCACAGCCGTAGCAGCGAATGTCACTCTGCTCGGCCATGCCCAGATCCATGGGAACCGGCCCGTTGGTCGCTCCATTGCCGGAGTTACCATTAGGCGCACCGCCAGAGGCGGGGTTGCTCTGCCATACCGTGGCGGGGGTGCGAGCCTGCCTGTGGCTGTACTCCTCCCGGAGGGCGATCTGAATCGCCTCCTCCATAGTGTTCGCTTGCACACGAAACAGCTGCGTGCGGGCAGGACCGACACGCAGGCCGTCCATGAACACAGTCACCTTGATGTGTTCAGGCAGGGGTTCCCCACCAGGGAGGCAGTGAGCACTTGCATCTCCTGGATGTACTCATGCAGCTCGCGCCTTCCTTGTTTGCAGGCGAGGAAGCGCGAGCGCTGGCGGTACTCGTAGTTCGCCAGGAGGAACGCGGCCCGCAGCTGTTCACACAGCTGGGCCCATGATGCGAAGCATCCAGGCGTCGTCGCTTCGCGCGTGTACGCCCAACTCTTAGCGCGACCACTAAGGTTGGAGAGCGCAAAGGCGACCGGAGTCGCTCGTCCGAGACAAGAGCCGCGTCCATCGCGAGCTCAACCTCTCGAACCCAGAAGTGGAGGTTCTCTCCTTCCTTCCCTTCGAAGGGTGAACCTTCAGCCGCAGAGGCTTCGGTTGCACCGGCTTCGGCGCGACCGCGGTGGCCTGCAGCCCCTGAACGTGAGCGATGAGCCCACGTTCGTAGGTGTCAAACGCGTTGATGCGCTCAACCTGCTCAGCCGGCGTCGCCGCCGCTAAGCTGCGCAGGGCATCTGTCCCGAAGATGCCTGCCATCTTCCGAACGGACTCGTACTGTGAGTCGTTCAGATGAGGAAACTCCGTCCGATCCATCTTGGCTCACTCGATGAGGCCACAGAGGATTCAGGTAGTCCAATCTACCCGCGTAGGCGTAAGATTGACTACAAGTGCTACCAAGTGTGACGGGGCACACAGCACTTCTAACAGAGGAAGCTGGAGTATACAAACTCCAAGTGAACAGCCGTTCACGTGTCCCTGGTCTGAAGGGGACGACTTGACTTCAAAAGCGGTAGATCTAAGACTGAATGTATTTATAGGTTGGTACAGATTTGGCCTGCATACAAATCCTAAGTTGCCTATAGTTTGTTCCATACAAAATGTATCTGTTGGCTCTGAGGCCACTTGGTCACTACCCGGGGAGTGACCGATGGCTACATGACTGATGTAGCCATCCCTGGATAGTGACAGGGTCACTATTCCATGTAACCCCGTTACACTAAATACCACATACCCCACCCCACTTTGTTAATTACAGACTCCAACTTTGTTAGGTTCAGACTCCAACTCTGTTAAATTCAGATGTCCACAACACCCAGAGCCTACCGCGTTATCAGACTCGGTAGGTTATACTGTACCATAACGCGTTAAGACCAAACGTGGTAGGCTATGCTAGGCTACAATGTTAGCATAACTCGGTAAGGTAGCGCGCTACAGTGTAGCAACCTACCTAATCAGATAGCCTGTAACTTACAGGTTACTCTATCTTTGTATGTAGCTTACAGGTTACTCTATATATGTAACTTGGTTACGGTCAGTCAGCGTGGTTACCGTCACTGGTTCGTTTTGACCAATAAGAAGGTTACTCTCTCATTTATTAAGAGCTGGGCTCAAAGAAAAAAATCCACGCCACGACACGCAATCCTCCCCTCTACAAGCCTCCTCGCCTAACCCAGCTAGCCACTAAGTTTAACTCTGCGCGCGATGGGGCGCCATCAGAGTTATGAGCGGCTGCAGTTCATCGACTCAGGGCAACCACGAAATGGCGGCAGACTGCAACTTTGGTGCATTCATTTCTATGCTGCATACAATGACAAACAAAGAGCTGCGCCTGCTCCTGCCCCCAAGATCGTCGCCGAAAGAACCAGCAACAACGAGAGCCATCTCAAGAAGTGCGATTACTACATTGAGGCAGTGACCCAGCGCAAGGTTGCCCCTCATCCTTGCAAGTGTGCTGTCCTACACGGTGCTCTGATGCGCAGTGCAACGAGACCCAGACGCGACTCTGATGCAACGAGGACACGGCCAAGACCTGATGATACCAGTGATGGAGTTTCTACGGCGAGTGTTTCTACGGCCAGCTCTGATAAGCGGCAGCGGTTTATTAGGGAATTTTTCGACAGTGTCTTCACAGATGATGACCTTGCCGAATTTGAACGCCTGCTCGTTCAGTTTCAAGCGGATAACCGTCTCACAGACAGATTTATTGAGCGAAAATCGACACGGCGTCTGTTCGTGTTTCTAAACAAGGCCTGTCTTAAAGCTCTCCCAAAGCGGCATGAACTGGGAGCGCATATTTTGGACAAGCACAGTACTGTTGCTGAAGAAGATGAACTGAACAAGTTACGGACAAGGCAGAAGTACAGTGGAGGACGCGTGAATTTTCTATCGGATGTGTGGCAAAATGTTGCCAAAGCACACTTGTTAGGATGCCAGCTCGCGTTGTGTGGAATTGTAGCTACTTTTGGACTGTACCCAACTGGGGCACGGCACGATGGCATTGCTATCGCCGAAGAAATGGAGAAAGCGATGTTAACTGTGGAGGCTAAAGGTTGGAGAATTGGAGGTGTGGTGACTGATGATGCCGGCCAATGTGGCCGTGCGCGGCGTATTTTAGCCCTTTGCCATCCCAGAGTGGCATTTGTTCACTGTTGTTGTTCATGACATAACCAATTTGGTGAAGGCGGTACTGAACTCGGCATACCGCAAGCTCACCAGACAGGCATCGCTGGCTACTATTACACTGAATGCATCGTCATCCAAGTGGATAGTTCGCGCGAAGTCAATCGTCACAGAGACGTATGGAAAACCTCTGGGATTTATTAATCTTTGTGAAACCCGGTGGAATAGCATGCAAGGATGTTTCGCATCGCTTTGACGAGTTCGCAATGCGTTGCAGCAGTTTTCTATTAGATTTTGTGACGACTTCGAATTTCCTGAGCCGCTGAAAATATTTTGTGACCCAAAATTTTGGAGGAACCTCGCTGCTGCAGAAGAAGTTATCCGTCCACTCTCGAACGTGTCCTACAAGTTGCAGCGTGATGAAAATACTCTCGCTTACGTCGTCGAGGCCTATCGAGATATTTACCCGGGATTCTTGAGCGATTTCGGAAATTTGGAGCTGGTACCACTCGTTGAAAAAGAATGGCATCGTTGCGAGCAACCGCTCATGCTGCTCGCACTTTTCCTACATCCGCGTCATGTACACCTTGCTGTTGTGATCGACAAGGAATCGCCTCAACTTTCTTTTTTTCAGCGGCTGTGTGGATATGCCGTTTACTACTATCGACGGTACTTTGAAGTGTCTGATCTTGATGAAATAAATGAATTGACGGCGGACTTGCACGCATGGTATCGCGGCAATTTGGGGGATGAGGCCATTATCCGCTTTAACGGCGATGTCGCCCAGTATTGGAGTTTTGCAGCAGATGTAAGACGTATGTCGAAGCTACCAAGCCTAGCAGCAGTGATTCTCTCTATTGTTGTAAATACAGCTACCTGCGAACGATACTTTAGTGAGCTCGCTAGTATCCACACTGCGATCAAGAACAGAATGAAGATCGACGAGGCTCGCAAATTACTGCTTGTGCGCAAAGCCGTTCGAGAACTCGACAAGGCTGAAGACGCACTGACAGAGTACACTACACTCAAGCGTATCGTTGCTGCAGCAGAGAGGAAACGCATTGGTAACTGCGACTCTGTTCCTGCTCTAACGTTGGCTGAGATTGAGGAGAGCCACATTATTCAGCACCAGGGCACGCCTAGCATAGAGACGCCAGAGTATTGGCAGGATGTCTTCGATGTCTTGGCCTCAGACGAAGTCGCAAGAAGAACGGATGCTGGCAACGAAGAATCGAAGACGGACGAGGACCCGCTAAGAGTTCATAAGGACATCGATACTAGCTGCGCGGTAACCGAACGATTTATTGTTCGCGGCAGCTCTGTGTGCCCGCACATACCGAGCAATTGGTGGCATCCGTATTTTTGCGCGTTCGCAGTAAGTGTTACGCCAATCGCAGAAGCACGTATCCGTGTAGTACTGGTAGTATTGGAATCAGCGGTAGTTTATGTCCTTTGTTGCAGCCGCTTTGCTGCCATTGCCACCACGGTCGCCTCCGCCTCGCCTCAGATCAAGACCCCCAGTGCCGAAATGATGTTCATGATGCTCTCACCTCGATGCGGGCACCCAGATCAACTTTACCCTACATCCATTATGTTGGTTTGGCGCACAATGTACGACAATTTCGTGAATCATTGGCGCCGTGACCACTATGTGCATTCCATGACCAGCCGGATTTGTTGTCGGTGTCTATCGCCGCATTGATGAGACGTCAGTAGTGACGACGTCAGTAGTTGCTACACCGGTGCCTTTACCGAGATGTTATTCTACATCAACTCGGACAACACGCGTATTTAGGACTACTGCTATTCAGTCTACGAACCCCACAATATATCCCCCAGCAATACACTTACAATACACCAGAGAAAACTAAAGGCTGTAACTGGTGACGCACTTTCAGTGCACGTATTACCGCGGATGCGGTGCAATGATCAGTGACGCGGTCGCTCAGTTATCGGCGGTGTCAGACGTCGGTCCGTGTGCCGATGATGTCGAAATATTGTACTTCAACTTTAAGCGCGGTATCTCAATTCTAACCTGCTTTTACTGCGAGCAAAGCGCAGTGTACCTGTGCACTTGAACTCATTTCCGCCCCTAGCACGTCAGTATCATCAGTGACCACAGCAGCTGTGGCACAGCTCAGGACGACACAGGTCACCAAACACCTGGTACTTCATTCAACAACTATAAAACTACCTTAAATGCGTCTTTGAGTAAGACGGGGGGCGGGGTCGAATCATACATCTGGGCTGGTCAAAGAGACCAGAATTGTGAAAGTCATCCTTCAGAATAGTGGGCGAGCTGGTATGCTCGCACGGCTTCTAGTTGCCAACAGACACATACCACGCGGCTTGGCAGATACCCGGGCGGCTCGGGCTGGAAGTCGTTCGCCTTGCTGCTGGGATGCGTGCAGATCTGGAAGAGATTTTAGCCGAGCTGGGTCGTCTTGGTTCGGCTGCCCTGGGTGTCCGTAATGTCGAAGGTGATCTTGGTGTTGTCGATAGTGCGGCATGAGCCAACGGGAAATTGCTGTCCTCTTCAGAACCGGCTAGACCCCGGCCCTTCAAACACGAGTCACCCAGCGCATCTTGTCGTTCTTGTCGGCATCATAGTGCGCTCGACGCGCCGTCCGACTCAATGTTCAACCCGCTAAGGATGTAGTTGTTGTTACGGCCCGTGTTCAATTCCTTGCCATGAGGCAAAAAAACGTACGGTTCGGGTCGTGGGAGAAGCCCTGATTTAGCGTTGAGATTTCGGAGGTGGCGCTACTTGTACGTGTATTGCTGGGGATATATTGTGGGATTCGTAGACTGAATAGCAGTAGTCTTAAATACGCGTGTTGTCCGAGTTGATGTAGAATAACATCTCGGTAAAGGCATCGGTGTAGCAACTACTGACGTCGTCACTACTGACGTCTCATCAATGCGGCGATAGACACCGACAACAAATCCGGCTGGTCATGGAATGCACATAGTGGTCACGGCGCCAATGATTCACGAAATTGTCGTACATTGTGCGCCAAACAAACATAATGGATGTAGGGTAAAGTTGATCTGGGTGCCCGCATCGAGGTGAGAGCATCATGAACATCATTTCGGCACTGGGGGTCTTGATCTGAGGCGAGGCGGGTGAACGCCTTTTCCGCCCAGGTGTATAGTGTGCGAATGTTCCGGGAGAACAAAGTCCCTTAGAACTTCTCAGGCGAATACACCAGAAGATGTCCGCCCGAGATGGCGTGTGTTCCTTGTGACAATCCCTCTCGGGTCGTTTGTCTTCGAACCAAGGAGCTCGGCCGAGTTGGTGAGTTGTTGTACACTGTTGGGTTTCCGAGCGGGGTGCGATACGTACTTCCAAACGTAGCCCCTACGACTCTGGACGATAACCACAAATACAGAGTTATACACAAATACAAATAGCCGTCACTTATTCTTTCGGACCCTCGGACGGTGGGTCACTACTCCAGTCAACTAACGAGTCGTATCCAGGGCACTGGTCAACCCTGGGCGACTTCAAACACGCACCACTATCAAATGTACTGAGAGAAAATAACCAATATCAATACCCTACCACACAATAGGCTTCTGGCCAAGTCCCAGGCGGCGCTATTCACTCCGCCCGAGATGTAATCGATAATATGAAATGCAGGACCTCGCTCTGGGCGAGAATACGGCTGCAACTAGGAAATGAAATAGGTGGATCACCCTGAGACGCCTGTACGCCCCAGTCCCCTTACCTAACTTGGCGTACTTACTTCAGGGAGAGATCCAACCACGGTCGTACCTAGCCGCGGTGCCCGGTTGTCCTGCGCTTCCTGCTCTTCCTGGCGGCTTGCGGGTTTCAAGGGAAAACGAACTCTGTTTATCTTTTATCTCTGTGGCTAACTTCCTTCAACTAAGACATGCATTCTGCTATCACTTGATTTCACTATATCGCGGTCGACGTCGACGTCCCGGCCTGGTCAAAGTCCAGTGTAGAGTCGTGGGTACAAATCACCTCCTTCAACCTTCCATGGAATCCTTGCCCATCCTTGGTCGGTCTGCCCGGTCGGTCGGAAACATCTTGACTTGAGTATACCTTGATCGTATCTCCCAGACTTACACCCGGCCAGAGTCGCAGTTTGAGTTAGCGACTCGGCCAGAGTCTCTGGTCGATATGCGTCCTGGCCGAGTGTTCGCCGGGTCCCAGATCCTCGTACTTGTCTCTCCATCCATGTCGTCCGGTCGCACCCCTTTCAGCCAATCACACTGCGCCCAGACGAAAATCCAATTTTCCATCGTGTCAACCGCCCCTCTGGTCTCGCTTGATCACCGAGGTCATTCACCGAATTGATCGAGCCTGACTAGACCACACGATCCAATGTCTGGGCGGAGTGTCAACAACCGTATTGATTCGCCCGGACTCCCAACGGTCGCGTCCCTTCTGTGCTCCCTCTCCCAGCCGAATTTTTCTCAGCCAAAACTGGGGTCATCAGACACTCGATCGGACTTGCCACAACTCCGTCGCTCACAACGCAATTCGCCACTCCGCCGACACTCGATGTCCGCCAACACCACCAGCGCCGACCCGGCCGCCCACGCCTCGCCACTCCCTTTGGAGCCGCTGCTTATACTGGGTGACGCAGCGGTCACCGGCACCGACGCCTCGCAGGTCGACCCCGGGGCGACTGCAAGAGCTCGCCTGACAGCGTAGACGACGACAAGGCGAAGAACGCCGGCGATGGGGGCTCGTCAGCGACGCTGATCGCGACGGCGGCATGCAGCAGGAGGAGAAGCGCGACAACACGAACCGCAACGACGACGCGGAGGACGAGGGGGACGACGGCGACACACACATGAGCGCTGGCGAACTTCCTGCAGACACCTCCTCATCCGGCCGGAACACCGGCGCCGCGTCTGGGCGGGCACCTTCGGGCGCGCGAACTTCACCTCTTTCCGGCCAAGACTCTGGTCGACAAGGCTCCTCACACCGACCTGCATCGCTCTTCCAGCTTCTGGACCTCGACCAGGTCGCCGGGTACGACCGGGCAGGGACTCTGCCCCCGAACGACCACGGTCCGCGCGGCATCCACGACTCGTTGCCAGCGCGCTACTCCGTCCCGCCCGAGCACACTCTGGGCGAGAACTCCTTCATTGTCGGAATTCCGGCGGGGTGCGCGCGCACCACGAAGGTGCTTTCCTCCGCGAGGGGTATGGCGGCCTGGAGGCAATGATGATGTTCGAGGGTCTGTCCGAGGTGGATCTCCAACACTTGTGTGATCTCGTCGGGGACTCCGCCGAGGTGCGTGAGCTAGTTCTCCGCCCGTACTTCGACCACGAAACCCCTAGCTTGGCTTCGCTGGAGGGGCTACTGAGTTCACTCATTGCTCGTCGGGAGCTCGCATCTCTGCTCATGCACTTCCCGGTGCACCAGCTCGCCCAAAAGGTTTTCTACACAGTGTCCTTGATACGCCACCTTCTCGCCCGGGATCGTCAGCGTCAGGCCATCTTCGACGACATCGACGGGGAGTCTCCTGCGGCTGATCTTCTGCAGCTCCGGACGAAGTACGACCAGCTCAAGCGCGATGTCGTGTTCCTGGACGAGTACTATCGGCAACAACTCAAGGCTGCCGTGGATGACTCGGCCGGGGTCCGAGCCATGCTGGAGGGTGACTTCAAAAGTCTGGCCAAGGAAAACCTGGAGGAGACTTCGGCACTTCAAGAGAGGGTGGACATGCTGGAGGGTCAGCTGGCGCAGGCAAATATGCAGATCGCCCACCTCCAGCGTTCCGCCCAGGAGACACGGTTCGACACGGCCGGGTTGATGGACTTCCTCAACTCCAAGGGGACGGAGGTGCGAGGCAACTGGTCACGGCTCCGCAAGCTCTTTCGGCGGTTTCAAAACGGGGCGAACCCGCCCGGGGACTGGCGCACCTGGATCACCGTGGAAGCGGTGGACAAGCCCTACAGGATGTACCCTCCGTATCCGGGTCCTCTCTTGGACGACAGCGACGACGATGAGGGCGACGCCGGGGACGGCTCTCAGGAGGAGAAAACCGAAGACCATGCCCCTCCGGCCAGAGTCCCAGTCGCGACTCCGCCCAGGCATACGCGACAGTCTTCGCCTGGGTCATCCAAGTCAGGGTCCGGCCGAGGCTCTTCATCCAAGAAGGCCAAGGTCGTTCAGCGCCGTCCAAGCGTGCACTCTGAGTCGCAGGTTGGTCCTCGTTCGTCCAAGTTTCCGCTCAAGCTTTCGGTGCAGGAAGCCTGTGCACTCCTCCCGGAGTTCGTCGCGTGGCAGGACCTCCGACCGGATGTGCAGTGGACAATGCGCTCAGGGGTCGAGTACGACGAGGCCGTTGCTACCTTGGGGCTGGACCAGGTCAACCACCGCCACTTCCACCGGGACTCGCTCCTCAAGATGCTGGCGACAATGATGTACCATCGCCAGCTGGATACCACACCCTGGGCGAAGTATGTTCCGGCCTCGTACTACAGGATGGCCGATGTTGTCTTGGACGATTGGCTTGACCACGGATACGTTCCCCCGGCCTGGCCACCCCTGAGCAATCTGGCCGAGGATCTCGCTGAAAACGCGGAAGGCTACAGCAGTTCGTCCGAGGATGATAAGGTCACGGACCCGGATTACGACAACGGTAACGCGGCTGATGAAGATGACGATGACGAAGCTGACGAGGTTGAAGTGGTCAAGGTTACACCGGCTCCAGCCGAATCCAAGACCGGCGAAAGCGATGAAGTCGACAGCAGCAGCGACAGCACCGATGGCGAGCCTGCCCGGAAACCCAAGCGTAAGGCATCCTCCCAGAGCATCCGATCTTCATCCGACTCCTCGTCCGAGAACAGCGACAGCCTCAAACCCAAGAAGCTCGTGTTCGTGCCTTCGCCCAAGCGTCAGCGGCGATCTCGCTCAAGCTCCACTTCGGCCAAGAAATCGGGCGGTCAGCGTTCCCGGGCGAGGTCTGACCTAGAAAAGCGTAAGTCACCTCTCGCCCGGAAAAAATACGATGAGCTGACTCCGGCCGAGTTGGCGATGATCGAGCAGCCGACCAAGGGTGTCCTCTCGTGGCGTCGCCGTGGGATCTTGAGCCAGTATACGCCCAAGAAGAGCGGTCACGAGAACCAGACGCCAGGGTTCCCGGAGTACTGTCCGTACAAGGGTGAAGGCGAGCTGGAACGTCTGTACGCCCGGTGGCCTGCGGTCGAGACGGAGTACGCGAGGATCGTGGCCGGAAAACCTTGGGAGCAGATGTTCAAGGATCGAGTCAAGGCCTTCTACTTCCACAGGCGCTCAGAGCTTCCGGCCGGGTCATTCAAGTGGATCGACGAATACCTTCGCTACGTCCGGGATCACGCTGAGGTCTTCTGGTACATGCTCCATTGGTTCTGCATCAAGGTCAAGGCGGCCAAAGGCGAAAAGGTGGACCCGCTCAAGTTTCTCCTGGCGAACACGCTCTATGAGAGGCGTCGTGAGCTGCATGAGAACGTCGGCCGCGGCATGGAGGATCGCGTCAAGCGTTACATCAAGAAGGGGGTCCCTGCGTCTGTCTTCGAGGAGCCCGGCATCTGGGTTTACCCGGCCAAGATCTGCTACATGTACCTGACCGACTCGTCCACGCTGAACGCGCAAGGTAACCCGTACAGCTTGGCCGAGCAGATCGAGATGGCAGAGCGAGCGGAGCCCGGCCGAACTCAGTGGACGTACTACTGCTCGGATTCCGACCGGATGGCGCACATCTCGCACGACCTTCGTCTTCGCGAGCTCTCGCCCAAGGAACGCGCAGCCAACCCAATCTCTTTCACAGTTGGGTAGTTCGGCCGGAGTGGCAGAGGTCATGCATCTTGAGTAGCGTAACCTCCATTAATTCAATACCACCATGTCCGTTTGCCTTTGCCATTGCTTGCTTCTCATATCCTTCTCGTCACTCGCTTTGTCATTGCTCCATCCAGGGTCTCTTTATCATCGTCATACTGGATCCAAGTCAAAATATCATCACTGTCGACACATCTCCAAAATCACTCGGCCAAACCCGCTCGTCCTGGCGTCTCACCCACACCTCCCAACCTTGTCACCGCCCAGAGTCTCCTGCATCAGGCCATCCTGGACGGGTCACAGTTTCACTTCAATTCACATTCCATTTCCACGAAATCACATAGTCGACGATCTGGTCCGGTCAAGAAATTCCGCCCGGGGTTACACACTCGGGTGGTCATCTCCGGCCTGCATGGCCTGGAAACGAGCCCGTGCTTTCGCGCCCTGGTTGAACTCGTAGAGCAACGCACCACAGTTGAGCTGCGACATTGGGAGCCATTCGGGCTCGTCGTACCCTTTCCATTTCACTTGGTACTCCCGAGCCCTCTTGGACGTACGAGTCCGCCTGGACCAACGCATGTCCAGGATCTTCTCCACCTCGTACTCGTCGTTGTCATTGTCGGCTTCCCAACTGTCCTCTGGGAGGAGTGCAGCGTCAAAATCATCGTCGTCGTCAACTTCGATCTGGGCGGATGGTCGTCGAGGGTAGAGTGCGCGTGGCTTCAGCCGGGAAACATGCACCCAAGGGTTGACTCGGTAACCCGTGTCATCGACCTTGAGCTTCACCCGGAAGTCATCGTGCATCTCGGCGATCCTGAACGGACCATGCCAGAGGTGTGCCAACTTGCGACTCAGGCCGGGCTGCACTTTCGGAATGTACAGCCAGACTGCGTCCCCGACCTCGAAACCAGATTTCACTCGGTCAGACAATTCCTTCCACTTCCGTGTTTGCTCGGCCGAGCGCGCACGCTTGGCCTTCCGCTGGAGATCTTCAGCGCACGCCTGGGCGTAACTGTAGCCACGCTGGAGTTTCCGGCGCCACTCATAAGCGGTTCGCTCAGGGACGCTGGAGGGCTTTGGTCCGAGCATAGCCGACAGTGTGCTTCGGGCATCCCAGCCGTGAACCAGGTAGAATGGGGTGTCCAGGCGGGTCGCGTCAAACGAAGTGTTCAGGGCGAACATCAGCCTCTCGGCATGGTCATCCCAGTCACTTTGGTCGGCCTCCGCGACATACGCCCGGATACTCCGGACGACAGTCTGGACGGACCTTTCTTGCTGACCATTCGCCTGAGGTCGGTAGGCCAGGGTGGCTCGTTGCCTACTCCCAAGGAGTTCCCGGAACCGAGTGAAAACCTCACTCATGAACCGGGGATCCTGGTCGTGACGTAATAACGAGCTCGCCCCGAACTGCCGGAACACCCTTTCCTCATATGCCTCGGCGACTTCCTGGGCGGTGGTCGAATCCATCGGTTTGCACATGACGTAGCCGGAGAATGCGTCCTGGAAGAGGAGCAGGAAAGTATTTCCACGCTCGGACTTGGGCAAGTGAGTGATGAAGTCCATTGAGACTACTTCGAATGGTTGTCTCGGCTCAATGTTTCCGGGCGAAGGACCCGGGTTGGGCGGATGCCCCTTGCCACTTGCACAGTCCACGCACTCCTTGACGAACCTCTCCACATCGGCATACATACCGGGCCAATAGAACTCTGCCCGGAGTTTTTCATGTGTCCGAGTGATACCTTGATGTCCGCCCTGGAAATCTTCATGAGCGTAGTGGAGAATGTCCGGGCGGAGTGACTCGGGCACGACCAATCTTGGTTCATCAGACATGTCCCTTGGTCGATCCCGTGTAGCACGACTCAACTGATACAGCACGCCCCTGACATCCACGGCAAACAGCTCAGCGTGCTTCGACAACTTCCGAATCTGGTGTTGAGAGAAACTGCTCACATCTCCGGCCAGGAACTTCTTCATCTCCGCAATCTGGGCGTCGTTGTCCTGGTGCGCCTTGATCCGCCTCCAGCGTTCTGCCTGGAACTCGACCGGGCCCATAGGCTCGGTCTGGTCAGACTCTTCTCGGGCGTGACTTCTTGTCACAGCGGCCATGACACGCGCGGCGATCGGCAACGGAGCGGACTCAGGTCCTGGAAAAGCCTCGGCCGGAGTCTCTTGTGCCTTGTCATCCTGGGCGGGGCCTTCCTCACTCACTTCGCCCGGAGTTTCCGACTTCATCAACTTCTCCCGGATTCGCGAGACTTGTTCGAGATGCTTGAATTCCTCAGGGTCTTCGACCATCCAGGATTCACCTGCCGCTAACGTCTTGGACGTCAGGTAATCAGCCGCCTGGTTGTACTCACGCTTGACGTGCACCAGCTTGACCGACTTGAACTTCTCTCTCAGACATTGGTACTCGGACAGACGTCGCTGCAAATTTGGTTGGTTGCAGTTTATGAGTCCTTGCACCTGCTGGATGACAATTCGTGAGTCTCCGACGACGACCAAATCTTGGATGTTCTGGGCGGACGCCAACTCCATGCCCTTGAGTAGGCCATGATATTCGGCGTCATTGACCGTGACGTCTTCCAGAAGGAAACCATGCGCACTCATGATCTTCCAGCCTGGGAGTCTCCAGATGATACACCCGCAGCTGCCTTGACGAGTTGAAGTCTTGGCGGCTCCATCGAAACTCAAGACGTACCCATCAAAATCTTCGCCCAGCATCTCGATGCTGATCACGGGCGGAGTCTTGACGATTCCTTTGGCCGGGATGAGATTTTCCGCGACCTCGTCCAGATGTTCGCGAGGTGTGATACCTGCGCCCAGAATGGCCGGCAGGCCGTCTTCATCTCGCTTGATCTTGTGTACTTCCAGGTCCCAGTGAGAGAGAGTGACGCCCCAGCGGACGCATCTTCCATCCGCAGTCTTGGACTTCAGCAGCCAACTCAGGACGGAGTGGCGAGTGACAGACATCCTTGGACGAGAGGTTGGAACGCATCCAGAACTCGCATCACGGCCACCACCTATTTCTCGGCGATGTGATATCGGAGCTCGGCGTCGTTCAGTACGCGCCCCGTGAACCTGACCGGGTGGACGACACCGTCATATTCCTGGCCGAGAACTGCACATGCAGCCCACTGGTTAGCATGAGGTATGATCACGAACGGCCTTGAGCGGTCTGGATGGCGAAGCAGCGGAGTCGAGACAATCTTCTTCTTCAATATCTCGAACGCTTCCTTGGCCCTTGAAAGATCTCGGCCGGACCGAACTTGTTCATCCGTGAGTTCGTAGAGAACTGCAGCCACGACCGGGAAGTCTTCAATGAACTTATGGTAATAATTGAGACTTCCCAGGAAAGACTGCACCCCTTTCAGGGTCTTCGGGAACGGGAGATCCTGGACGCCTTTCGCGATCTTGGGCGTAGCACGAATACCCTCAGCACTTATCTCGTGCGAGAGATACGGGATGGCCAACTTGCCAAACTCGCTCTTGGGCAGACTGATAGAGATGTTCCAATATCGAAGTCGAAACAGCAGCACATTCAGGTCCGCGCAGAGCTGGTCCCACGTGGGCGCCCCATAGGCGATGTCGTCAATGTAGGAACTCCGGCCGAGAACCGAGCCGACATGTGATGGCATCGGAATATTCCGCTGGAACACAGTCATCGCATCAGTCAGGGCGGGAACCTTCCGGCCGGACTCTTCTCGGGCAGACGCATCTTCCTCTGAGGGATCCAGGCCGAGAAACTCCAACACATCCGAGTCGACAAGCTTCTCTTCCTCCGGTGGGAGTCGCACAAAGCCCCACAAGCAATTGTCAATTACCGCTTGGTAGACGAGCGGAGCGTTCTTCAGGCCGAATGGCATTCTCACCCACTGGAAATGTCCGAGCGGACAGATGAAAGCTGATATCAACTTCGCGCGCTCAGTCATGCGCACCGCCCAGAATCCGCTGGCCATGTCGAGACTCATGAACCACATGGCGTACTCGAATCCGACCAGCAGGTCGTCGATCAGCGGAAGTGGGTATGTCGAGAGCTGGATGAACCCATTTACCACGCGGTAGTCAATACACATGCGGATGTCCACGCCGTTCTTCTTCAAGACGATCACGATGGGGAAGCCCAGGCGGACTGTGAGTACTCGATCAAACCGGTCTCCAACAACTTCTTGAGCAGATCGTAGACCTTCTTCCAGAGGTGTGGAGCTATAGACCTCGGACGTTGGGCGACAGGTTTGGCGTCGCCTACGTCCAGATCACACACCACGCCCCTGGCCGGAGCGGGGGCAGCATTCCCGTCTCCCAGGAAGATCTTGCGATGGTACTCCAGAATGCCTCGCAGCTTGTCCACCTCGGCCGGAGTATTCCGGCCGGGTTCACCAACATCGACCTTGGAGATGTCACACTCCGGGCTGAGGTCCTTCAACTCGGGCAGCATGGCGAGCTCTTCGCGTAACTGAGACATCAGTTCACTGCCTTCCCGGAGATAGACCGCTGGCTCATAGTCGAGGTCCTCCTGGTTGGCTCTCATACACCGGATGTACTCCTCTTCGAGTTTCCGGACAGGCGTAGACGCCATCGCGCAACTTGGAAGATCGTCCAGCTCCCCGTCTTCACCGGGAACATCTTGGCCAGGCAACTCCGGGCGGATTGACTCCACCTCAGGTTCCGTTTCACTCGCGGTCTCCGCTGGGCTGTCCGACTCGGTCACGTCCAGAGTCTCCTTGGCCACCTCTTCTTGGCCGAGGTCGGTCAGAGCTGTCTGCGTACCAACATCCACCGTATCACTCGTCTGGACTGATACATCGCACATGATCTTCGGCCGAGCTCGGGCAACTCCCGCTCGCAGCGGCTCTGGGCGTGACTGCACTGGTATCTCCTGAACGTCCGCTTCTCCCGGTCGACCATCACTTGGACCTTACTCGGCCAGGGATACTCGGCGGGCTTCACGGCCGGAGGTTGACGGGCCCACTCCAAGTCTTCGAGCTCCATCTGCCTCTTTCGCTCTTCCGGAGACGGCGTGCTCTCGTAGATCAGTGTCTGCCACTCCTGGTACTTCCGGCTTCCCGGGCGGACAAACCGTCCTGACATGGGATAACACCCGAACTCCACAATCCGTGCAACAGGGGTCCGCGTGTCGATCCACACCATCTGGTTCGAAATGTTGACGACCTTCACCGATCTCGCCCAGGACTTGGCCGCATAGTTGATGCAGGTGACCCAGCGATCTCCTCGGCCTGCCCAGACTACCTCCTTCTGGGGATTGCTGTGGCCGTACTTGATCTCGATAGTGGCATGTTCACCCGGGCGGAGATACAGGTTCCGTTCAGACGTCACCGGGATATCCAGACCTCGATTCTGACGGAGTGTGGTGTTACACATGAGGACAATCTCTTCGTCCGGAAGTCGGATGTGACCTTCTCGTACACACAGCCGGACCCCGGCCGCATACATGAAGTTCATTCCCAAGAGGACTTCCACGTCTTCGCCAATGTTCGTCACCCAGACATCCAGAACGTAGACAACACGGAATCCAAGCGTGATCTTGACTCTCGAACTCGCAGTGATATACGTCGGGGCTCCTCCCAGACCGGTCACCTTGACCGGTTCCGGCAACACCCGGAATTTCAGCTTGAGCCTACGCGCAAGGTTCAAACTGATCATACTCCCGGATGCGCCGGTGTCCAGAAGGATTCTCGTCCGGACATCATTCACTGCTCCATGCACCAACGCAACATCGCGACTGTCTTCGTGATCATGATTCGCCCACCATCCGTATCTCTGCCCAGGACCTAACTCCACTTCGGGCGGAACTTCTTGGCCGGACATGTCTGGCCAGGTCCACGCAGGGTCACTTCGCTCAGGATCAGCAGGATCATCTTGTTTCACAGTGGCCATGCATTGTTGGTTATCGTTGTTCTTCTTTCTCAGCTCTTGTCCGACATACACTAAGACACACAATCGTTGGGGTTTCGGCCCGGCGCGTACTGGATCCCCATCCAGCGGGCTTACTCGTTTAACGACTTCCCCTGATTGGCCTCCCCGCCCAGCAATTTCTTGAGGACGTGGGCAGGCAGGTCTTTCAGCATGCCTTGACGAGCGAGAGTCTTCACGGCTTGGAGTGCTTCGGCATCTTCACACAGGCCTTCATGGTACTTGCCACAGGTCGAGCACACTCGAACTCTGCATGCGTAGTCCGGATGTCCGGTCCGGCCACACTTGTCACACTTGACGTCTCTCCAGCAGTCCTTCTCCTTGTGGCCGAACTTGCTGCACTTCTCGCAGAATTCATTCCGGTCGGGATTCTCCGGCCGAGGTGATTGCCATCCCGGCCGAGGGGACTGCCATCCTGGGCGAGAGCCCGGCGGCAGCGGTGGGCGCCAGCCTGAGTTCTCAATCGCACGCAGGATCATCTTGTGGACTTCTTGTTCCGTCGGAGGACTTGGCGCAGCAGTGACCTTGGGCGTGTCATCAGAGCTTGGCTTTGACGATCCTCGGCCAGAGTCGTGAGGCTCTGGCGGGTCTTCATTCGGACTGTCAACTTCATCTTCAAACCTCACGCGCCCCTCACGTTCGCTTCCAGACTCGCCACCACTCACGCCAACGTAGGCTCGGCCGGGACGTCCTGACTTGAAACGTCTGGGCGGGATGTTGTCCGCCCGGAAATCCCGGCGGGGTGGCGGAGTGTCGTAGCCTCCGTCCAGATCCAAATCTTCACCTTGCTCGAGGATGAACTCGAGATCATCGACGCTTCGGATCCGTTGGTTGCGCAGACTTGCCCTGAGCTGGTGGTCCTTCAGACGTTTGATGAACCGCTTGATGTGCTGGGCGGACTCCTTCTTGTCCTTCTTGTAGCGAATGTCCGCCTTGATCGCAGCCTCGTTCAGACGGTAGAAGAACTGCATAGCAGTCTCACCGGACTTCTGCTTCATGGTGAAGTACCGCTCCGGTTCGGAGGTTCGCGACTTGAGGAACTTCCGCCGGAATCCTTGGCCAACCTTTTCCAATTGTCCCGGTCAAGATCGTCCAGCTGTGCTCGCCAGCTTCGGACTGGCGTCGACATCTTCATCTTCAGTTCGCGCAGCTTGGTCTTCTCGGTCCAGCCACCCTGGACGGACATGTTGAGGAAACGTTCCCACCAGCTCCGACGATCTCCCATCGGGGCCGTCTCGTCGAACTGCTCCAGAGTGCTCGAGTTCACATACGGCCGAAGCGTGAGCAGGGTCTGGCCTTGGCCGGACTTCTTGGGCAGCTCGACCGAGGTCGTATAATCCTCGGCCAGACTGTCATCCGAGTCACTCGAGCTTGAGCTTGAGCTGGAGTCCGAGCTGGAGCTGGAGCTTGAGCTTGGGCTGGAGTCTCTGTCCGGACGTCGGCCCGACTTCTTGGGCGGAGCCCGCTTCTTCTCAGCCTTCTTCTTCTCGGGCGGAGACTCCTGCTTCACCCCGTGCTTGGAGTCCTTGGGCGCGCTCGCCGGGGACCTGCGCGGCGCGGCGGCCTTGGGAGCGGCGACGCTCGCGTTGGCCGGCGGCGGCGGCGGCGACGTTGAGCTTCCGACATGTCTGGGGTTATTGGCGTCCGGCGGCAGGGTCGCCCGAAGTTGTCTCAAGAGTTCGGCTGTGTTCTTCGGTTCAGCAGACGACCGGTCGCCAGCGCCCTTTCCCATGATTGCGTCATCGATTACGTCATCAGCTCTGGTTGCTCGTTGAGGGTTAGTCCGGTCGGACATACCGGCGGTTGCCGAATCAGGGGCGGATATCACACGGCCAGATTGAACTTCAGCGACAGTCGCACGAAGGTTGCGTATTTGCTCGTTCTGGAACATCTGCATGTTCTTGGACGTCGCACGCAAGTTCTCGAGCTCCTGCTTCATCGCTGCTTGGCTCTCTTCCAGGTCACGCTGGGCCTGCGCGGTCCAGGCAGCGCGCTCGGACGCCCGCTCGGCCTCGCGCCTCGCGTCGGCTTCGGCCTGCTGCTGCTGCATCCACTGCACGGCGGCAGCCTCCACGCGCTCACGCTCGGCGTTCGCGGCCTGAAGGCTGGCCGCCTGGACGGCGGCTGCCACCTCGGCGGGCGACATGGTTGGTGCCTCCTGGGCGGGAGCCTGGGAGCGCCTCTCGGCTTCACGCGCGCGCTCTTCGGCTTCGCGGACTTGCCGTGCGGCCTCGGCCAGAGCGCGCTGGAGCTCGGCTTCCTGGGCGGGCTTCTCCTTGGCGGCTAACATATCGTATAGCCGCTCTGGCTTCCGTCCAGCATGTCCACGCGATGAAGCGTGGCCACCGCAGCCTCTGCGGCTCCGGACGAGATCGACGACCCAGTCCGGCCGGACCTCCGCGAGTAGCTCGAGCGACTTGAGCGGCTCGAGCGACGCGACGAAGATCGCCTCCGTGAAGACCGCCTGGACGAGTGTCGGTGGCGGCGACTCCAGGTGCTGTCCGAGTCGGACTCGCTGGGCGAAGGGCTCCGGCCGGAGTCGCGATGCTTCCTCGCCTTCCTGGACGAAGATGTCCGGGCAGACTTCTCGTTGGCCGGCACTTCGGCGTCGGCCATGTCGACGTCTTCCTGGTCGAGGAGCACCTTGCGCTCCGGGATCACCTGCCGCGTCAAGTAGAAACCAAGCTCCCCGCCTGACACGGCAGTCCCAGCAGCCCGGGCAGACAACGCCAGCGGACCGACGGACGGCATGTGCGCCCCTGCGCCAGAGTCCAGCATCGACGACGAAGACGCCGACGAGCTATTCCTCGACACGTACGATCCGGACGTCGCGCCCCGGCGGACTCATCCGTGGTGCCGACCAAGCTCGGGACAGGGTCCGAAGCCGGCACCTCGGGCGAATCTTCCTGGGCGGACGTCGAAGACGGCGGCAACTCGGACGGAAGCGATGCGAGCGGAGTGTCCGGCAGAGATGGCTCTGCGCGGGGCGGCCGGTGTTGACGCCGCTTGGGCGTGGGTTCTCCGGCCGAGGACCCGCTGGAGCTCCTGGTGGAACGAATGCCGGCCACGCGTAGGCGCAGAACGTAGTTCCGGCCGAGCAGGTTGACCTCGTAATCGTCCATCAATAAATCTCCGTCTTGATCCTCCGCATGATAGTCCAGGGCAGGTGTCTGCCCAGACTTCGCTTCGGCTTCCAAGGCTGGAATCACCGTGAACGACGCCCCGATGCACAACGTTCGCCACTCGATCCGCTCCACGGCCAGGAGACGTTGGATGTCTCCGGCCAGACTTCGAACGAGGTCCGGCGCGATCTTGGACGCATGTGTCTTGAACCATACCGGGACCAAGTTGTCGAACTGGAAGCCGGCCTCGAAGAGCAGTGTCTGCAGGATCGCGACACACTCTCTCGGCGTGAAGGCGGCGACCGAGATCTCGGCCGCGACGACATCTTGGGCGGTGGCCAGGTCGCGTCGGTCCAGGCGGAGCTCCAGCACGCATGGTTGCACGGCGTCTTCCAGAGTCGCGCGGGCCGCCAGGTACTTGGACGTGGCCAGGGTGGCATTCAGCCACGGCAGTGAGTCCGGCCGGGAATCCGGCCAGGTGTACTCCACGTTCGGCGGGAGCACGCGTTCAGACCGAACTTGCTCCACCGCGAAACTTGCGCCGCGACGTATGCCTTGGCCGCGTCTTGACTCAACGGCTTCTCCACCGACGGCTTCGGCAGAGGGTCTTCTCGGGCGGGGACCGTCGACAGTTGAGACTCTGCCGGGGTCTTGTCCTCCGGTGGCGACGACGCATCCGCGTCTTGGCCAGACTTCTCCTCCGGGACCGGCGGCAGCGACTCCTCTCGAGCGGACGCGCGAGCATCCGGCTGCTGGCCCACATCTTGGCCGGGCGGTGAGGAGTCCGAAACTCGACCCTCCGCCCGGGACACATCCACATCGGCGCCTTCCACAGACGCCTCGTCCGGAGTCGCCGTCGCGTCTTGGCCAGGCTCGCCGTCCGTTGACACTTGGTGCGCGTCTTCGACAGCTTGCTCGGCCAGACCCGCCGACCTCTCCTTCTCCTCCCGGGCTGCCTTGCGCTTCGCAGCACCTGCCTTCCGAGCAGCCCGGACGACCTCGTCCAGGCTATCGTGCTCCTCAGGCGGCAGCCCCTTCGACCGACGTGACTTCCTCGACGCGTCTCCGCGCCCGCGACTCTCACGTCCAGCGTCGCGCATGTCTTCTCCTTCCGAAGTCATAGAAACTTGGTCAGAAGGTTAGTAGACACCTCACTCTTTAATCCAAATAAAATATACAACAACTCTCGGTGAAATCCCTGGTTCGAATCCGGGCACGCGCACCAGCTGAGGCGAGGCGGGTGAACGCCTTTTCCGCCCAGGTGTATAGTGTGCGAATGTTCCGGGAGAACAAAGTCCCTTAGAACTTCTCAGGCGAATACACCAGAAGATGTCCGCCCGAGATGGCGTGTGTTCCTTGTGACAATCCCTCTCGGGTCGTTTGTCTTCGAACCAAGGAGCTCGGCCGAGTTGGTGAGTTGTTGTACACTGTTGGGTTTCCGAGCGGGGTGCGATACGTACTTCCAAACGTAGCCCCTACGACTCTGGACGATAACCACAAATACAGAGTTATACACAAATACAAATAGCCGTCACTTATTCTTTCGGACCCTCGGACGGTGGGTCACTACTCCAGTCAACTAACGAGTCGTATCCAGGGCACTGGTCAACCCTGGGCGACTTCAAACACGCACCACTCTCAAATGTACTGAGAGAAAATAACCAATATCAATACCCTACCACACAATAGGCTTCTGGCCAAGTCCCAGGCGGCGCTATTCACTCCGCCCGAGATGTAATCGATAATATGAAATGCAGGACCTCGCTCTGGGCGAGAATACGGCTGCAACTAGGAAATGAAATAGGTGGATCACCCTGAGACGCCTGTACGCCCCAGTCCCCTTACCTAACTTGGCGTACTTACTTCAGGGAGAGATCCAATCACGGTCGTACCTAGCCGCGGTGCCCGGTTGTCCTGCGCTTCCTGCTCTTCCTGGCGGCTTGCGGGTTTCAAGGGAAAACGAACTCTGTTTATCTTTTATCTCTGTGGCTAACTTCCTTCAACTAAGACATGCATTCTGCTATCACTTGATTTCACTATATCGCGGTCGACGTCGACGTCCCGGCCTGGTCAAAGTCCAGTGTAGAGTCGTGGGTACAAATCACCTCCTTCAACCTTCCATGGAATCCTTGCCCATCCTTGGTCGGTCTGCCCGGTCGGTCGGAAACATCTTGACTTGAGTATACCTTGATCGTATCTCCCAGACTTACACCCGGCCAGAGTCGCAGTTTGAGTTAGCGACTCGGCCAGAGTCTCTGGTCGATATGCGTCCTGGCCGAGTGTTCGCCGGGTCCCAGATCCTCGTACTTGTCTCTCCATCCATGTCGTCCGGTCGCACCCCTTTCAGCCAATCACACTGCGCCCAGACGAAAATCCAATTTTCCATCGTGTCAGATCACTGTCTACACGGAGGCGACCGTGGTGGCAATGGCAGCAAAGCGGCTGCAACAAAGGACATAAACTACCGCTGATTCCAATACTACCAGTACTACACGGATACGTGCTTCTGCGATTGGCGTAACACTTACTGCGAACGCGCAAAAATACGGATGCCACCAATTGCTCGGTATGTGTGGGCACACAGAGCTGCCGCGAACAATAAATTGTTCGGTTACCGCGCAGCTAGTACTTTCGAAGCCAAGGAGCTCCAAGCTTCCTTGACCAAATTTTGGTGGCCGCGGTGTGTATGAATACTCTCATGCAGTTGAATACCTCTATGATATTCATACATTATCCAAATGAAATGGTCCACTTCTAGCAAAAAGGGTACAACACGGGCTCATCTACTAATGACCATTTCCCAATAGCCGGCAGCTTGTCCAAGCTTTTTGCGAGGTTGTCCAAGGTTTTGGATTCGCCATTGTCCTCGCTCCACGCGCATTGGTTGCTGATGTTCAACTTGGCCGTGATTGGCGGAATCTACGAGTTGGCGGGATGATTCGAACCTTTGGCGCGAATCCGCACTGGACCCACGGCGCCGCGCGCGCGGCAGGGCCATTCAATCCTCATTTCCAAATTAGCCGGCTCTCGCTCACCCTGCCCACGCAACGCCGCTGCCGCTGCTGATCGCCCAAGCCGCCGCTGGACTCGATGCTACCGGCCACGTCGTAGGCGCTCGAGTCTGTCCGCGTCGAATCGAGCAGTGTATCGGCCGAAAGTATCGCGGCCGCCATCTTCGGGTCCGGCAGCGATTTGAGACTTTATGCTAGCGTTAGTCGGCCAAGGTGCTGCCGCGAAGACGCTGCACGCCACGACGCTGCCCGAGCCGACGCTGCACGCCACGATACTGCTCGCCGCGATGCTTCCCGAGGCGACGCTTCCCACCATGACGCAGCTGGTCTTGACGCCGGCGTAGTCGACCAAGGTGATGCAGCCAGGCTTTACGTGAACTCGCCGTAGTTGCCCAGGATGCTACCAGCCTCAATGCTGCCGACGACATCATAGTCAACGAACACGCCGCTGGACTCGATATACTGGCCGCCGGTCTCAACATTACCAGTCTCGACATCATGTACCACGTCGTAATCGGTTGAGGCGCTGTAGCCGGCCAAGACCCTGTCGCTTGGCGACGCAGTCGGGCACGGATTTCTCGGAATCGGCGCTGTCAGTCTCGACCCAATCGGCCAAGACGCAGACGAACGAGTCGCTGCTGACCACGTCGTAGTCGGTAACAACGACGGCGCGCCGGCGAAGCCAGTTTTGGCGCTGCTGACCGCGACATTGCCAGTCATCACGCGCCGTCGGGACGTTACTGGCCACGATGAAGTCAGCAAGACCACGAAACAGCCTCCCGCGCACTCCTTCTCGACAAGTATCGACGATGGCGCTGCCACCGGCCGATGTTGCCGGCCTCGATCGTAAAGGCCATCAACTTTCCATGGCTGCGCGCTCACGTCAAAAACAACGTCAGTTGGTTTGTAAGTGTGTTGGCCCGCTATGCATATTGTGTAGTGGTCGTTAGTAGGAATAAGACAAAATAGTTCCATGTCGCCTCTGTTTCCTAGTATTGCTGTATAGTGTGCTATTTAGTAAGCTGGTTGTATACGCATGAACGGTAATGCACCTACGAAGCGTAGGAGCGCTGAAGCAACTGGGGAATGCTAGCGCCAAGGTAGCTGAAAAAGTCTTGTCTGATGAGCCACGCAGAACTTCGTACCTTTTTCTCTATTTCACTTGTCCGAAGTCCTGAAACTGTAGCGTTTGAGTACCTGTACAGGGTGACCGCCCTCGGGTTACAAGACTTGTGCGCCAGCAGGTTGGCCGTAATACTTGGGGGGGGGTCTTCAAGCAGGCGTCTGCGATCAGACAGGCTCTAGCGCTCTACGAGAGACTCTTGTTCTTGAGTTCTGTGTTGTTGGCACGATTTGTGGACCTAAGTAACTTGAGTATTGAGCCAGAAGTTGTGGTTCAGTACTCAAGCTACTTATCCAGCCGGATTCATCCTCTCCATATCGACGGTTGTGCAGATAGCTTGGGCTTCACCTCGGAAAAATACGCGACCTAAGCGAGCAGATCGGTAATATTGGCCTTCCTTGGCTTTGTCATCCTGCCAATATCTGCGTGTTGTTCCGCCAGAAGCTGCCATCGGCCTTCGTGAACCCCACACTCCCTTGACAATCGTCTCCGCATTTGCGTTCGCACTCGCTGTCCGCACCCGACATCGTTATACATGAGTCAATGGCACTCGACCGCTTCTTGTGGCGCTACCTCTCGTGCTTCACACACTCGGTTTGCGGCTCGTTGCGTGCCTCAAGCGCCTTAAAACGGAGCCTGCCCCGGGTGGATGTTTTGTAGCCACGTCGCGCTTGCGTTGGTGCTTGGCGCGTGCACTCCGATCGACGAAATGCTGCTACTGCATATGCTTCTTCCTCTCCTTGTGGTGGTGATAAGGCCGCTGACCTTGGTTCGCAGGTCCACGTCTTGGGAATTGCGTTGTGAGAGGTAGCCCGAGCACTTCACCCTCACATGAATCATGAGCGGTTGACGGGGCCGTGACACACTGTGGGCGCGCTGGGGTCTATCACGGTTCGACTTGTGGGAGTTCTAGAGATCTTTGACCGCTGTCACCCACGGTACACGCCCTATTACCTAATTTGAGATATATTCCCACCTGCTACGAGCTTATTTGCATAAGTTCAAAGCATTTTAGCAAATCACAGCACGCCTAGTACAACCAGACATAACGTACGGTTTAGCGAAATCCCCTCTGGAATTTCATTAATAAATCGTTTAATAACGAGAAATCCTGTGAGACTTTATTATATAGAACCAGACATTATGTACGGGTGTGCAAGTTTGACTTGATTAAAGTATGGGATGCTTAATATAGAACACTATGGTGGTAACGAAAGGGTTAAGGTGGTGAGAATCGCTTCTAAAGGTGTTTCTGGTATTTTCCCCTTACCTTCGGCGGTCGGTGCTTGTGCAAAATGAGCCGCACGCGATTGTGAATGGACCAAAATTATTGGGAAGAAGCCCCTCTTTTTTAACCATGTGCGCTAGGACCAATATTATGGGATCTATGGTCGAGTGCTCATTTTCCTTATTTAATTGCGCTTGTATACTCGAGTACACTTGGCACTAACCATTTATATGTCCTGACCACACACACATGTCCGGCGCGGCTACTACAAGAAAATAGTATTAATCCACACCTACCTTTGAAAAAACACACAGAAGCTGGTTCAGCACATCCTGCATGTGTTCGTTACAAATTGCGCATCCGCAAGTGCCGGGCGCTTGGTCAGTCGACAACCCGCGGTACATTAGTCATGGCATCGTCGGCCGTGATCGGCCTTACCGGCGACACGGATGAAGAATCCGAGCATCAGAGCCTGAGGATACAATACAAAATATAATTCCGTCCTATCACACAGTAGTCAATCGATTCGGTCTGGGGGGTGACTACCTCAACCACCAAAGACACACAGTAGGGAATATGAAATGGATGCTCGGGAAGAGCACGCAAATAGAAAATGAAGCTCTCACAGGTCACTCCAGGGCGCGAAACCCCAGTCACTGCCGACCTCGCCTTGGTACCTTTGAGTCCCCACTACACCGGTGCTCGCTACACCGGTGAGGCCTTGGAAGCGTCCCTCAACGTACTTAGACCGCGCGCAGGCAGTCTCCCGGAGGGCTCTTGAAGACGAGAAAGTCGAGGCTCTACTGCTGTCCTCGGGCGCCAGAATCGTCCGCGTGTTCTTCGGCAAATTGGTCTCTGTTTAGTTCTTACGTTTGGCTAGCTATCTTCTATCACTCCGCCGACTTTAATGTAGGTTTCACTATGCTTCGCTTGTCTTTAGTATGCTTGTGCTTCTTGACAGTGCTTCAGTATGCTTGTCTTGTTTTCGGTATGCGGGAACTTGTTGACGGCGACACTTCTTCGGGCACACTCATCAAATGATGACAGAGGTACCTGGGTACACCGTCCCTTCGTCTGCGTACACCGTCTCTTCGTCTTGGAGCTGCACCTCTCCCTTGGATGTGCGGCTCATTCGGTGCTGCACGTGGGTCTTGGGGGATCTTGGTCTCATCCGGTCTGGATCGACGCCGCTGCTTGGACACATGCGGCGTGCACTGAACTTGTTCTTGGTGCGTTGATATCCAATGTGTGCATAGTGGACGGACCGAATGAATGATCCGGTCCGTCCCCATCCGGTTCGGCACTTCTTCATTCTGTGCGCGATCACCGGGTACACCACGACTCAGTCCGGACAACACGGGGCTTTGTCCAGCAAGGTCTTGCGGGTGCGCGATCATGTCAGGTGGGGTCAATTTAATGGGGTAGGCCGACAACTTGACTGAGTCATGGCCAGGATACGTTCACTGACCGCACTTTCACGCCTTGGGCCTATCCTGCAGTTAGGGAAGTCGGCGGATGGACAGGATGCGGTACTCCGCACCAGATATGAGCGCTCATCCGGTGGGCGCATCTCCAATCCTGTGAGCCCATGCTTGCTGCAAGTGCCGGGTCCCATCAAATCTCCACACGCATCTACAATCCACACTTGTCTCTGCCGTATGTCCATCCCGTGCGACCAATCACAGTTCTCCGAAGGGTCAGTGTATCCATGGGGTCGGACATGGGTGCAGACAAAAATCCACTTCCACATCGTGTCACACCCGTGAGCACCGAGAGCATCAGGGACGACGTGCACGGGTGGAGGTCGCTGGCGGCGGTCGTGTAGAGCAGTGCCCACCCAAGAAGGTAGATGTCGGCTGTGAGCAGCAGCTCCCGTCCAAAGAGCTCGCTGGCGGCCGCGAACAGGAGAGGCGCCACAAGCCCGAGGAGGACGTTGGTGTTTTCGGGCTCCATGAAGTGGTCGATCTAACTGGGTCCGACTCGGATAATGCCGGGAGCCTTCAGCGAAAGCCTGATGTCACCGATGGTACTATTCCGCCTACGCAGCAGTTGAGGGCCAGCGGCAGACCAAACCGAAAAATAACCCGTGGCCGGTGGCGTGGCCGCGCAAACGCTGTGACCACAAGAGAAGGAAGACAGTGCTCGATGCTGGAAGGCTGTACTACGCCCGAACAATGAAAACGCTGTACCTACAGCAGAGACTATTGGCTGTACATGATAGTTTGAAAGCTTCACGGCGCAGCGGCCACGCCCCGCTGTCATGGGGCAAGATGGTATACGACGACATTACGCTGGATGAAGAGGTGCTGACAGAAGAGTTTGCAAGTAACGCCCGTCCAGCGTCTCCTTCCCCGGCTTTCGACGGTGCGATCACTGCCAGCGTCGTGGATACAACACCTCCTGAAGCGAGCATCCACATCGAGCGTCCTCCAGTGGGCACATCTCCGACGGACACATCCCCGCCGACTTGCCCTTCGGTGGACAACGGCAGCACTCACAAAATTCCCAATGAGGGCTAGAACCGAAATCCAGACGAGTTGTGGCCAAAAGTGGTTAAGAAAATTAACCGCTGTAGGTATGCTGAAGATGAAGGATGAGCGGTTGGTGTTCCCAGACGTTGGGAGCGTCGATCCATGTAAGTGTACGGGTGATTGCTACCACGACACTTGCAGCAATGCAGCACTCAACCTATTATGTTCCAAGAGTAACTGTCGGCTGCGAGGACACTGTTCAAACACCGCATACGACTGTGGTGGGGATGAATTGATGCGATGTGAGTTTAAACTTGGAGTGCGAGCGACTGAATTCATTTCAGCGGGTGCTGCTATTGATGAGTACACGGGGGAATTGACAATGCACGACTTCGCAGCGGATACCGAAGTAGCGGGATACGCTATGGAGCTACAAACTACTGAGGTGAGGCGGGTGAACGCCTTTATCGTCCAGGGGTGTATAGCGCGCTATGCCGGACCGAATGAAATTCGGGTTTGGAGTACCAGATATTGTCCCCGCGATAAACAGCCCACGAGACACTGAATGACCCGGACCTGAAACCGCTTGGACGCACCGAATCGCACTGATGCGGTCCGGTGTTTGGCGTGTGTCCTTATGTCAACCCCTATAGGCAGGGGTCGGCTAATGGGCCATTTTGAGAACCGTACCCCTTTCAAGTAAACTGGGTAGTCTGAGAGAGCTTTAAATGGGTAGAATCAACAGGAATGTATTGAAATCACTGAATACCTACAAAGGGGTATTCAATATGCATGCCAACCATACACGGCCTAAGTGGACGATGTACGTGGCACTGACGTACGTAATTGCCTTATACAATCACTGCATCATCCTCGCTCTAATCAACAGTGTTCGCCAGATCGATGAGATCGAAATACTGCCTCGCCTGCAACTCCCCTTCAATGGCGTAATTGCTGAGCATTGCACGATATGGCCCCTTTGTTCTCTTAAGCGTGCTGAAATCCCCTTCAACGGTATGGGTACCTGGAGAAATGCTGGCAAGCCCAGCAGCAAATTCGTTCAAGACATTGAATCTGTCGAGGGCGAGAACCTTCTGGCACGCGTCTCCAAATGTTTCGTCGGAAGCATCGTCAATGCTTTGGCGAACGTCGGATTTCGTGTTGTAGAGGTGGATTAGCTTCTTTCGCTGAGACCAGATCTCATGCGTCGTTGCCTCGCCAAAATGTTCGTTTAGCTTGCTCTCATGGGACTCCAGAAGCGTATTGAAGTGTCGCTGCAGGTCACCATATCGATCGGGTAGGTCGGAGGCTCCTCTCGAGTGTCCCTGCTGATGTCCAGTTTGATGCGGGAGGTTCTCTCAATCAGCACAACAATTGCAGCAGCGACGGTTTGACCGAGAGCGCGTTGAGTCCACACGTGTATGTCTTCATCAAGCCCATTCGGTTCGGCATCGCCATCCCATCCCCACTGCCTTCTTCGTCTGCATTATCGTGCTCATTCGCTCCGCGCTGCTCTTCGCCTATCTCCGATTCATCATCTCCGTAGTGCAGCCCCTCTCCGTCAGTATACTGCTCACCAGGCTGCAAACTTTCAAAAAGTCGCTTTGACGGGAACGAGTACCACTTCAGAAGAGTCGCAACCTTCTTGTAATCGACTCTTGGCACTCGATCGTCAGAGTCACTCTCAAATTTCAGTTGCAAGAAGCTAATGAACGCGCTTAACGCCTTGTACTGCTCTTTCATCGTGACTGTCTTAAACTGCAACTTGCGGAAGCACGCACGTATCTGTTCCGACAGCTCGGATACCACAAAGAGACACAGCCACCAAGCGCCACTCGACTGGGCGTAACTTTTCTCGCCTTGCAGGCGTACGAGCTGCGCGTAATGTTTCACTAAAAAGTGACACGTATCGTGAATTGATTCCCATCGCGTAGATGCATACGTCGGACACAAACCGACAACTAGACGCACGCTCTCGTGTCTCCTTGTGAAGGAGATCTCAGCTCCCAGGCGGCTCCGGAAGTTGACATGCTCGTCGAGTAATTTTAGAAATGCGTCGACGGCCAGATTGAACTGATGACTTCCACACCAGTTCACAACAACAGACGAGTTTCCATAGTATTCCGCTGCTGCCCGAACACGAGTCGCAAAACCTTGGTGGCGCCCAAGCATGGTAGCTGCTCCGTCAGTTGAAATTCCAACAAGTCGTCGAAGTAGCCCCCTCTCACCAACATCCTCCAGTACATCGAGCACTAGTTCGGCGTAGTTCTCTCCTTTATGAGCGTCGTGGCCCATTGGAATTGCTAAGAAGTGGAAGTTGTGCACAGCCCCGTTCAGCCCGAACGAAACACGCATGTCGAGGTAGCCTTCCTTCTTGTGCGTCGCTCCATCCACCATGAGCGCAAAACCCCATGCCTTGTTGAGAAGCAGCTTCAGCGCGGCCCGATTGAGGGTGTAACGGGGTTACGCGCACAAGTGGCTACAGCCACTTGTAACTCTAACAGACACGATGTCTGTTAAAGGTTCAAATACTTCCTCGGCCTTGATGTACGTTACATCAAGTGCCACATTCATTTACGACCACCACGACGGGTGGTCCATAGACATTTAGGATTCCTATTGGTTGAAAGCAGCATCTTTTAACCAATGAGCGACATACATAGCAAAGGAATTCTGCCAACCAGCCGTTGGCAGATTCCCAACTTAGAATATTACATTTAGAGGAAGTCAGAAACATAAAACAAAAATAACAGTTCTCATTTTAACCCAAAAACATTATTTGGATCGTTTATTTAGATTAATCTATACTCGGAGGCCCGAGTATAATAAACTCTAGTTTAAACTAAGCTACGCTTCCTCATACACGAGCGCACACGTGTAAGCTAAAGTAGTGGGCCAGAGCAGGCCCATTACACCTGGTAGCACTTAGTAGTCCGTCCAACGACCGACTAAGTTGGGTTCGTACGTCACCGCACGAACACGGAGCCGAGAACCTTCCCATGGATACCGAAGTGCCCATGGAAAGCTCCACGACGCCTGCAACCCATGTTGCACGCGCTGACTGTCCCCACCTGTCAGACCCAGAGTGGGAAGCCCTCCAACGACTGTCAACAGTCATTGGTGAGGCGGCTGTAGCTACGATGCTGCGTACGCTAACGCCGACAGAGCAACACGGTGTTGCTCTGGGCTTCATCATGAAGGAGCAGCGAGATGCTGCTGCCAATACCGCGGTGTCGTCGGGGACGACACCTCGCCCACAGTCGCTGAAGCTCAATGTGAGCAACTACGTCGGAAGAGAGGGTGAACCTCTCCTCCGTTGGCTTGTCGAACTCGACACTGCCATCGCGGCTCGACGTATCGTCGACCCGTTGTCGAAGGTCGCGTTCGCCATGTCATGTCTTGGCGGACGTGCAAGGAGCTGGGCGTATGGACGCCGGCTCTCCGACCCTACGTGCTTCAGCACGTACGAAGGCTTCAAGGAGGAGCTCAGACAGGCGTTTGAGCCCCCGCAGAATGAGTTCCGGTCGAGGGCAGAGTTCCTCGACCTGCAGCAGGGTAAGCATGATGTTCATGCTTACGCCCAGAGAGCGCGGTACTTGGTCTCGAACATCGTGACCAACCCGATCGACGAGGCGACTAAGGTCGTCACGTTCATGAAGGCACTGAGAGATGGACCTGTGAAGACCTATCTCTTCCGTGAGTACCCGAGTACTCTCGAAGCTGCTATCACGCTTGCGATGCAGGAAGAGTTTAGCCTGTGACAGGCTAAACTGCACGCGCATGTACCGAGGCCGCAACCTCGCCCGGTAGTGAGGACGGGAGGTCCGAAACCGATGGACCTCTCGAGCGCTGCTACTGCTGGCCCCAGCAGCGGCAAGGAAGTAATGTGCGGTGCTACCGATGCGGTAGGATCGGTCACTTTGCTAGAGAGTGCACGGCACCCGTGCACCAGCAAGGTGGCTATCGCGGCGATGCTGGGCATCGTCGCAGCCAAACAAAAAACGCTGGACGCCAGTAGGCGCGGGGCGCCCTACTCGTAATGCAGTTCCGCGTGTCGACCTAGGGCACGCGACACTGAGGACTGCAGCCCCCAGTGACGATCATTCTCACTGCAAGAAGCAAGATGACAAGGCTGATCTTGTCATCCTGAAGGTGAAGTCGATGAGAGCAAGCGGCTCTTGTCGTGCGTTGGTAGATTCTGGCGCGTCGAAAAACTTTGTTCGACTGCGAAGTCTATCAATGCTTGACTTCGAGGATTTAAAGCTACCTCGAAGTCTGTTGGAAGTACGTTTGGCGACAGGTGTCGTCGTGAAGACCGAGAAGCGCATGGTACGCGTGCGCTTCACGTACAAAGGTCGAGCGTTCGTCGAAACCTTTATCGTCCTGGATCTGGACGATACGTTCGACATGGTATTGGGCATGCCGTGGGTCGCACGGCATGATCCGGTAATCGATTGGGAGAAGCGCACTTTAGTGCGCTTCGGTCGCGACGGTGGAACAGAGAGCGATGGCCCTGTTACCACCACACACGCACCAGCAGGTGCGCGCGAATCTCTAGTCGAGACAGCGCCTAACGCCGCTGTCCCGGAACGCCCTGGACGCGCGCGAGGACAAGTAGCGTCGGCGTCGCCGCCGACGGCTAGTGAAGAATATGTGTAGACTTCGGAAGTCAACACCCGCTTTTCAGCGAATCAAACGAAGTCTCCGGCCTCGAGCGGCGCGGATGACACAAGCGAGTCACGCGCGTCAGCCGTGGAGGCTGACGCGAACCTGATTGGATCGGTTTTGGCCCGTAATGGGAGCCAAGGTGACGTGACGCTGTCGACTCCGGGAGTCGATGGTTTGGATGAATTCTATTCGTCGGCTCGGGGAGCCGACGCACCCTCCGCAATGGGGTCTCCGCCAATGGAAGGCGTCGAGGTATTGAAGTCGCGTCGGTTCCGGGAACCGACGCTGCGAAAAGACATTTCGCGTCGACTCCGGGAGTCGACGCACCCTTTGTAATTAAGGACTCCGCCAATGATAGGCGTCGAGGTGATGATGGCGTGTCGGTTCCGGGAACCGACGCTGCAGGCGGTGCGGACGGTTGCAAGCGTCCCGCACCGGAAAAACTTGTATGCTGTCGTGCAGCCGGGCTGCACGACGAAGCGCCGCGCGACCAAGCCGGGCTTGAAGTCGCCCGCCCGCGGGAGGTACCCGCCGGCGGAATAAAAGAAGAACACCCTTCCACGGCTGGGCCTGGACTTGCGGAGCCGGGCTCCGCAAGTCAAGAAGACGGCGCACGCGAAGGACGCTGCGCAAGTCTCAATCCGGGGCCGAGACGCTACAAGAGATGTCTGCCGGTCAGACGAAGGCTGAGAAGCCGAACGTCGAGACGTTGAACGTCTTGACGCGTACCTGTGCCGGGTTCCGGCACAGGGAGATGACCCTCGCTAATCCTCCGACGCAAGCGTCAGAGTTGACTTCGCTTCCAGTCATGAGCTGGAAGCGCTTCGCGCGTGACTTGCACGATGGACGCATCGAGCAAATATGCATTCTCTCGGACGCCGAGAGAACGAAGAGCGAGAATGAGGAACTGAGGCAGTTCTTCATGGAGAGCACCACTGAGAGTGAAGACACCCAGTGCCAAGACGAAGAAGGAACGCTTTGAAGAGCAGAGCTGGGACTCGCTGAAGGCGAGTCCCTACTATGAGATTCTACGAGAGTACGCGGACGTACTTCCGGAAGAGATCCCTGCGGAGCTTCCGCAGGACAAGGGCATTCAGCACGAGATTGATCTCGTGCCGGGCACGAAATACTGTGTCACGCGGCAGTGGCCACTGCCGCGAGAGCAGGTCAAGGCGATCGACGACTTCTTCGAAAGTCGTCGCAAAGCTGGACAAGTGCGGGAATCGAAGTCCCCGCACAGTGCTCCGACGTTCTGTGTCAAGAAGCCACAGGGCGGCTGGCGCATCGTTCATGCGTACAATAAGCTGAACGATGCGACGATACCGGCGCAGACACCGATACCGCGAAAAGATGTTATCATCGATTCGATGGCCAGGAGCACTGTCTACTGTGCTCTTGATCTGCGCGATGGGCTCTATCAGATCCTAATGCGTGAGAGCGATATCCCACTCATGGCTGTGAGCACGCCGAGTGGCATGCTCTGGGAGTGGCTAGTGATGCCGCAGGGTCTGAAGAACGCCCCTGCGACCTTCAACAGGTGCGTGACGCACTTGTTGCGCTCGGTGCGCGAATTCGCGCCGAGCTACTTCGACGACGTGTTCGTCCACAGCCGTGCTGCGGACGGGATGAGCGACGTTGAGATGCACAAGGTGCATCTCCGGAAGCTGCTTGTGCTCATGCGCAAGCACAAGCTCTACGCGAACCTGAAGACGTGCATCTTCGGGGCGAGCGAGATACCCGTGCTCAGGTGTCTCGTTGGGAAAAACGGTGTCCGCCCTGACCGTGAAAGGTCAGAGTGATCAGTGAGTGGCCGACGCCGACGAGCGTCAAGGAACTGCGGCAGTTCGCTTGGCAGCCACGTACTTGTGCAAGTACGTGAAGGACTACGCGGGCGTGATACGCCCGCTGTCACAGCTCCTGAAGAAGGACGCCGAGTGGATTTGGTCTGCTGAATGTTAGCAGGCCTTCGATGCAGTCAAGCAGGGCTTGACTGAGGCTCCGATCTTGGCGGTGGCCGACCAAGATCGCCCATTCCACGTTGTGTGTGACGCATCCGATTTCGCGATCGGATGTGCGTTGGTGCAGCACGATCACGAGGGCCGTGATCGTGTCGTCTACTATCAGTCGAGTCAGCTGAAGCCAGCTGAGCGCAATTACCCGGTGCATGACAAGGAGCTCCTTGCCATGAAGTATGCACGTGCGAAGTTCCGAGTGTATCTACTCGGAAGTAAACCGTTCGTGGTCTATACAGACCACGCGTCGCTGCAGACGGCTGTCAAGTCGCCACACATCTCGCAACGTATGGCGAGATGGCTTTCGTTCTTTGCGGAATACAACTTCCGGGTTGAGTACAAACCCGGAAGACTCAATGTGGTGGCCGACGCGTTATCGCGTCGACCTGACTACGCTACGAATGAAGTCGACGTCAATTCCATTGACACCATGCGATCGAGCACTCCCACGTCGTCGCTCCTCGACGACGTGAAGGCCGCGTACGCGCACGACGCGGACGCGAAGCTCTTGCTGGCCTATGGCTCAGTGCCTTCTGACGAAGCTCGTCAGAAGTTGCCAAGACATCTTCGTGCTCGCGCACACCGTTACCGGGTGCACGAGGGGTTGCTACTCTACAGCGCAGTCAACGACCACGCGGACCGCGTGGGCGTTCCCAATGATCATGACCTACGACTCAGGATCATGTACGAGTATCATGATGCACCGACTGCGGGGCATCCGGGCCGTGAGAAGACGTATCTTCTTCTCACGAGGGACTTCTACTGGGCCCACCAGTACAAGTGGGTGCGAAAGTACGTCCGTGCTTGCGAGGTGTGTCAACGTGTGAAGCCTGCGCGAACGGCGCAGGCTCCTTTGCAGTCACTACCGACTCCGTCGGAGTGTTGGCAGTCCATGTCTTTGGACTTTGTGTTTGGTCTTCCCCCGGATAGCCAGGGGAACACGGGCGTTGTGGTCTTTGTTGACCGCTTCAGCAAGATGGTACATCTTGCTGCAGTACCCGCCGAAGTGACTGCGAAACAGACGGCACGTCTGTTCGTTGACATGGTGTTCAAACACCATGGCATGCCGATGGACATCGTGTCCGATCGAGACCCGCGCTTCACCGCCCACCTATGGCAAGAAGTGTTCACACTTCTTGGCAGCCAGCTCTCGATGTCGACTGCGGATCATCCGCAGACGGACGGACAGACCGAGCGCGTGAATCGCGTGCTCGTGGATGTGCTCAAGAGCTACGCCCACTCGTTCCAACACTGGAGCGAGTGTCTGCCGATGGCGGAGTTCGTCATCAACAACTCGGTGCATGCCTCGACCGGGCATACACCATTCTACGTAAATGCCTTGAGGCACCCACGCCTCCCGAGTTTACTCGCCTTCCTTAAGTGGGGAGGATCTACGACTGCAACACAGCAGCCGCGGAATGCCGCTGACACCTGCACGGTGTCAGCCGCAACAACGCGAAAGAAGACGAAGACCGCGTCTGTGCATGGCACAGACGCAACCAAGAAGAAGAAGGCCGCGTCTGTGCCGGGCACAGACGCACACAAGCAGAAGAAGAACGTGTCTGTGCGAGGCACAGACACCACATCTACGAACGCAGAGGCCGAGCCTACTGCTGGGAGCGAGCTGAACGAGTTCAGCTCGGACGCAATGAACTTCGTGCAGCGTAGACAAGCCGTCATTCGGTTTGTCCAGGACGCTATTGCAGCTTCTGTCGATCGACAGAAGCTGAACGCAGACAATGTTGGCAGGGGCAACACAAATGAATTCAAGAAGGGTTCATTGGTTTTGTTAGCTACTCAAAACCTGCCTAAACATGCAGTTTCCGACTTCGCGCTTCATTGGGCCGTTCACAGTGTTGGCACGGCATGGGAATGCTTACACGCTAGACACTCCGTCTAGCATGCGCCTCCACCAGACCTTTTACGTCGGGCGGCTGAAGCCATACCAGCAGCACGAGCCAGCTAGCTCGGCCGGCGCGAAGCGGAAGCCGAACCTTTCTCCAGCGCGTCAACGCGCTGGACCAAGCGCACAACGCGACCTCCAACGTCGACGGAGACGTCGGACGCGGTCTGCGCGGCCTGAGCGACTTGAGCCCTCAGGTTCGCCATCTCTTGCCTCAGAGCAGCGAAGTCACTGCTCTGAAGCCGCTCCACAGCGGCAACCCGGTCTTCGAGGGACGGAGGCCCAAGGTCAACCCCAGGTTGGCCATACTGCCCAAGGTCAACCCCAGGTTGACCATACTCGGGGCGTGTTCCCACCACCGCCGCCTCCGATCCGTGACGCCCACGGCTCAACACGTTGGATTGTTGAGCGTATTGTCGACCATAGTATCCCGAAAACGAACCGTCACCCGGTTCGTTATCGTATTCGTTGGAGACGGTTTCCGCCCCACCAAGATACATGGAGCCGCGGAACGTCCTGCTGCAGGACGTTCCGGAAATGGTGAGGGCGCACGAAGCCCACCAAGCACTGCCGGCGCGAAGGTAGTGCGAGCGCTGTGGTCACCCCCAGCGCTCGAAGCACCACGCTCGTCGCGTTCCTCACGTGCCATGAACTTGGCACGGAGATCCTTGAGGCTCGCAGGTACACGAATCGACGTGTACCCGTTCAGGTCGCGGTCGCTTAAGCGCGCCGCACCCGGAAGACACAACATGCACTGCTGGCCTTCGGGCACAGTGCACGGAACACCAGCATCCACAGAAGATCTGTGGAGCTGCTCCAATCTCCCACGCGTCGAGAACGTCTCGAAGTGCTCACGGGCATGCTTAACCCGCTCGCGGTAAGCTGCCGGATTCTTGTTGAAGTTATCAACAAAGGCATTCCAACTTTGACAAAGAGCCTGCCATTCGGGCACTTTGCTGCGAGAAGAGGTCTTCTTGCTGGAGTAATATCGGAGCTCATGGAAGAGTCCGATATAGTAGTCGCGCCTTTGATCCGTCATCGGATCAAAGTGCTGGCCCTCCGCCACCTCATCGTCCTCGATCGCGCTGCATACGTACAGCGGGATAGTGTTCGGGGGCACCGAGTTGCCCACCCGCGCCGCGATGTCTGCCGCGGACGGCATCCATGGATCACGCGCTGCATGAGCAGCGCGTGGAGAGCTTGAAGGCGCCATATCGCGCGGCGAGCTCAAGGCTCCAGCAGCAGAGAGCGGAGTCTCCTTTGCGCTACGCGAACGCTTCGAACTCGAAACGTCCGAATCGTCTTCTTCACGAGGGCGTCTCGACCCGGCGTGCGGGTCGAGACTGTCGCTGTCGATCGACTCCTTGCGCCTGCTGGGGAGGCATCGCCCTCCTCCATGTCCACGTCGTCCTCGCTATAGTCAACGGCATCGTTGACTATAGAGAGATTCTCTGTCCCAGCGGCGGGCTTCTCCTCGGCGGCGGTCTTCTTCGGCGAGCTCATTGCGGAATGAGCTCGAGTTTTCTTTCTCCCAACGTGAAGAATTGACGAGTAGTCAATTGCCTGATTGACGTGCCGTGACCGGCGCGTCTAACCTTAAGGGGGGATGGTGTAACGGGGTTACGCGCACAAGTGGCTACAGCCACTTGTACCTCTAACAGACACGATGTCTGTTAAAGGTTCAAACACTTCCTCGGCCTTGATGTACGTTACATCAAGTGCCACATTCATTTACGACCACCACGACGGGTGGTCCATAGACATTTAGGATTCCTATTGGTTGAAAGCAGCATCTTTTAACCAATGAGCGACATACATAGCAAAGGAATTCTGCCAACCAGCCGTTGGCAGATTCCCAACTTAGAATATTACATTTAGAGGAAGTCAGAAACATAAAACAAAAATAACAGTTCTCATTTTAACCCAAAAACATTATTTGGATCGTTTATTTAGATTAATCTATACTCGGAGGCCCGAGTATAATAAACTCTAGTTTAAACTAAGCTACGCTTCCTCATACACGAGCGCACACGTGTAAGCTAAAGTAGTGGGCCAGAGCAGGCCCATTACAGAGGGCGACCACACAGCGGACGTATCTGCCCACCAATTTCGGGTCTGGAGCACCGAGCCTCATGTTGCCGAGAGCCCTACCAAAAGTGCGAAACGTCGTTGCAATTTTACGAAAACTAATCCCCATGTTGACACAATGGAGAACAGTCTCGAACTGGTCGCGATCGCGGATGACAAGGACAGCGTCCTCAGCTTTAGTCTCCAGATAATCATTGGACAGATCCACCTCCCCGATATCATCGTCTACTGTTACCAAGCCGTGCGGTTCATCAGCACGATTGCAAAACAGTCGGCGAATGAGACTTGCGATTCCGCAAGGGACGGAAAAAGAGAAGTCTGGCTGGGAAGGGAGGAAACGGTCAATCACGGTCTGGTGGAAGATACTGTTGCGTTGCTCCTCATCGTCGATCGACTGGTAAAGTTTCCATTGGGCGGTGTGTTGACTCTCCAAATGCTTCGCGTCGGAATGTCTTGAACACTTTCCAGCCGCTGGGCTTCTTTCGTTGTTTTTTCTTACTCAGGATTGCCACAAAACCCGCTCCTGGTTGCGCTTTGTCCTCCTCATCTTCTCTGCCAAACGACTCACAGAACTTGCAGAGTGCTTCGATGACTTCGGTCCCTTTACAGCTGAAAGGCCGCATTCCTAGCTCTTTTTCATACTTCGGGAGCCACTTTTGCCGAACTGTTTTAGTCTTGGGGAAAGGCGAAGTCAACATGTCGTTAATGGAACGCTGGACGCGTTGCACTTTTGCATGACTGGAGGATTTTGATGTAGCCAATGACGCTGCTGGCTTGTAGCGGCCTTTTCCGCGGCCGTTGCCGGCTGCCGCCATGGTTGCATTTGGCAGTTCTTGGTAAAACGAAACCTGGAAGAAACAGGTCGCTTTGCTCGAATTAAGATGGTTGGCCACTAAACGGGGAACATACAAAGGCATCTGCAGCATACGAAGGAATCTAGAAGCCCGGGGACGGGTTGGCACAACTGAGAGGCGGTTGCAGCCATTGATATCGTCCTAACCTCGTTTCCTACGTGAACAAGCTTCTTTCGACAACAATCCGTATTGCCGCATGTACATCTATCGAGAGCAGACGCCACTCAATAGTGTCCGTGAGCCATGGGCAAACGCCACATAGTAACACGAGCGTATACAAGGTTCCGATGGTAGTCATTATGTTTCACAGCGAGCGCTTCTTAGTTCTCCTGCAGCGAAGTAGTACTCGAACGGTTTGGTAGCCTCCAATGCGGTGTGTTTTGCTTCTTTGGAATTGGGCACTGCTGGGAACCTTAAAAGGGGTGTTTCGTCTTTTTCTACACAAAATACCCCATTAGCCGACCCCTGCCTATAGGTATCGTTTACCTTTGGCGGACCGGACTTCACCGAAATGAGTTGTCGGAAATACAGAAGTCTGCTGGGTGTGTTCCTGGGATAAACCACACCGAATGAACAGAGGGTCAGACCGAATGGAAGGGATCACTGTCATATCCGTAATTCAGTCCAACCAACCACACAGAAATACAATGCCGAGCTAAACGTCACGAAATATACAGCCACCACTTATTCTTTGAGACCCTTGGGTGGGGGGGGTCTATACACCAGTCAACTTCGGAGCCTTCACCCAAGGCACTGGTCAGCCCTGGATGCACACTCACTTACGCGCACCACCCTAACAGAATGAGGAAACAATACAAAATATAATTCAGTCCTATCACACAGTAGTCAATCGATTCGGTCTGGGGGGGGTGACTACCTCAACCACCAAAGACACACAGTAGGGAATATGAAATGGATGCTCGGGTAGAGCACGCAAATAGAAAATGAAGCTCTCACAGGTCACTCCAGGGCGCGAAACCCCAGTCACTGCCGACCTCGCCTTGGTACCTTTGAGTCCCCACTACACCGGTGCTCGCTACAGGTGAGGCCTTGGAAGCGTCCCTCAACGTACTTAGACCGCGCGCAGGCAGTCTCCCGGAGGGCTCTTGAAGACGAGAAAGTCGAGGCTCTACTGCTGTCCTCGGGCGCCAGAATCGTCCGCGTGTTCTTCGGCAAATTGGCCTCTGTTTAGTTCTTACGTTTGGCTAGCTATCTTCTATCACTCCGCTGACTTTAATGTAGGTTTCACTATGCTTCGCTTGTCTTTAGTATGCTTGTGCTTCTTGACAGTGCTTCAGTATGCTTGTCTTGTTTTCGGTATGCAGGAACTTGTTGACGGCGACACTTCTTCGGGCACACTCATCAAATGATGACAGAGGTACCTGGGTACACCGTCCCTTCGTCTGCGTACACCGTCTCTTCGTCTTGGAACTGCACCTCTCCCTTGGATGTGCGGCTCATTCGGTGCTGCACGTGGGTCTTGGGGGATCTTGGTCTCATCCGGTCTGGATCGACGCCGCTGCTTGGACACATGCGGCATGCACTGAACTTGTTCTTGGTGCGTTGATATCCAATGTGTGCATAGTGGACGGACCGAATGAATGATCCGGTCCGTCCCCATCCGGTTCGGCACTTCTTCATTCTGTGCGCGATCACCGGGTACACCACGACTCAGTCCGGACAACACGGGGCTTTGTCCAGCAAGGTCTTGAGGCGAGGCCGATGAAACCTTTATCGCCCAGGGGTGTTCGTATAGCGCAGCCCAAGAAGGTCCTCAGGGTGTAGACCCAGAGAACCGACTTGAGAGTCAACAGCAAGGAAATAAATCCAGAGGTTCGCAGCCGTGAAGCTTTAAACCCTGAGGATCACTCTCCTTGGTTGGCGTGGGTACCTTGTGTAATCCCTGTCGGCTCGTTTATCTTTGACGGAACGGCACTTCACCAAACTTGAATGTAGCCTCGAAGAAGCGCTGAGGTGCACGTCTAATCCAGAACGCACCTCGACACTAGAGGCAAAACCCAGAGAATCAGATCTCCCGAAATCCAGAATATCACGAATTCAGGATTCAGGATTTCAGTCAACTCTGGGGTGAGGAACTCAGAAGACACCTTACCCAAACGCCTTCGTAGCTCGATAAAACCAACAAATACAGAGTATACAAACACTACAACTAGCCGTCACTTATTCTTTTGGACCCTTGGACGGTGGGTCACTCACACACTAGGCTCACTCGAGTCTGAAATTCAGGGGCCTAGCTCCCCTGAGACTCACACAAACGCGCACCACCTCCCGTACAGGAGGAAAATACAATCACTATCAGTTACCTTTCCCTTCACACAAGCAGTCAATACACAATCCTGGAGGCGACTACTTAGCACCCCAGAATACCCTCTGGAATAATATGAAATGGGCTACCACGAGCACAGCAAGTGACCCAACTAGGATATGAAATAGGTGGATCACTCCAGGAAGCACGAGGCCGTCGCTGGTCCCCACCTAACTGGACTTGAGTTTGATGGAGTCCACACAGACGGCTGTCCTTCGCCGTTGATGTGCCCTTAGCGTCCCGCGGTCGTAGTCTCGGGTCCTCCGGATTTCCGTCGGCAGGCTTGGCCGAAGTCACTTGCGCAGTACAGGGAAAATTGAACTCTGTTTGTCTTTTATCAGCTACTTCTCTCTCTTACTTCTTTCTCTCTTCTGCATTCTTCTACGGGCAAATATCTTCATTTCACTATGCTCGGGGTCAAACGTCTTGTCTTCAGTATACCTTGGGTTCAGCGATCCAGACTTGCGATCAGCTTGCGACTCCATCGTCGCAAGATGTCCACAGTGCCAGATGTGGGTCCTTAGACTTGGGTTTGTATAGTGCAGGACTCCCTCTCGACTCCTCGAAGGTATCCAGTCAGTCGATCTGCACTTCAATCTTCAAGGTCACGCATCACTTTGATTGCAGACTGACTCCCAACTGGCTCGAAATTCAGAGATTCATGTGATACTCTGGATTGCTTCTGAGGATCAGTGGAACTCAGGGGATCTCTTGAGGGTTCTTGGGGATTCTTGGGTGTTGACTTGGGAAACACTTGTTCTGAGTATGGGGAGTCTGGGTTCATGGTCCAAATCCAGAGGATCACTTGAAACTCTGGGTCACCTGTTCTTGGGGAGGTGAACTCTGGATCATCATCCGATACTCTGGATTTTCTTGTGTGATACTCTGGATCATAGGTCGTATACATCACAGACTCGCGTGTATCTCCACAAATATGCACACTTAACGGGTTGTACGGCTTCTGGCGCATGTCCACGGTGGTAGTGGGGTTGGTTTTCAGGGGATCTGATCCATAGTTGTGCTCTGACCCACAGCAAGATGAGGTGTACTCTGGGATACGTTCTCCAGAGACACTTTCCGCCAGACTTTAGGCACTCATCGTAAGGGAAAGTCCGGGACTGGACTGAGTGTTCTTCTGAATTTCTGGGTGTGCACTCCCAGGATCCACACTTCCAGTCAGTTGGGCCCATCTGCGGTCAGGCACTAGATTCATCCCACTGAATCACTTCTCTCCCACCATCGTCACTCGTGTCACACGGGTACAGCCGTGCTCCTCCCAGCTATCCACCAATCATACTTCGATACAAACTCCAGGTCACCAGCGTGACGGCACGTTGTCGGCAAATTTCTGAAAACCACCTCGTGTCAACCGCCCCTCCTGGTCCGGGTCCATCAAAGAAGAAATCACTCCGAACTGGTGAACCATGGCCAGGCCACAAAAACACCAAATTCGAGGAACTCTGGAGATCGATACGGCCGTTGCCCTCTGTCGACTCCCAGGATTTCACACACTTCGGCCCCCTGTCTCCCCAACGGTTGGTCGGAGCCGATCTTCAAGGTTCTCTTCTCAACTGCAAAAACTCCAACGGCCAACGTACAATCACATCCCCATTTCACAGATCGTCAACATGGCCGACACGTCAAGCGACGGCCGCAAGCGACGGCGCCGGCTCAAGGCACGGCGCCCACGGCGCCCCGGACAGCGCGCCTCCCTTGGGGCGACAGCATACAGACAGCGCTCCTGTGCGCGCTCCTCCTGGTGATGGCGACGGCGCGCCGGCGGATAACAGCGGCGACACTTCGACAGGCGCCCCTAGGGAAAGGCCAAGCAAGTCACGTTCGCCGACTCTGAGAGCAAGGCGCCCGGCAGCGAAGGCCAGGCTCCCGACGCCGACATGCGCGAGGCCGATGGCAATGCCTCGGCTGACGCTGCAACTTCGGAGGCGGGAGACGCAAACTCAGAGTCCAAGGCCCCGGACGCAGAGGAGACGCCGTCGGATGTTGCTGCGGCGAATGTTCCTGAGTTCAAGACGCCTCGCCACGCGACAGCGACCGACATCCAAGGGCTCATCTACGCGGGTATGTTGAAGGAGAGCGACGTGGAGCTTCCGGAGTTCATGATTCCCGAGCGTCCGCCCCACTGGCAACTCCCGACGCCGCCAGACCTCGGGACGAACGCGTATCTCGTAGGGGTCCCAGGGGTCACGAGCGACATTCGCCAAGGCGCATTCGCTACGGAGGGCTACGGCGGCGTCTCCACTCTGATAGGCTTCGAAGAGCTGTCAGACGACGATCTTCAGTGGCTCAAGGAGGTTTGTGGTGCGGACGCTGGGGCTGGCGTGTTGCGGCCTCGCGGCTCACCACTCTCAGCCTATGAGTTGGATAGTTCTCTGAATTCCGTCAGCGTCCGCCGTGAGATGGCCTCGCTCCTGCGGCACTTCAACAGCACACGATTCGCGGAACGCGTATTCAGGATGACCGGTTACCTGCGTTGTACCCTTGGTGCATACAAGCACATGCGGTCTCTGGCTGAGTCTCAGCAAGGTTTCGCGGCTGTCGATGAACTGGTCCACGTGAAGCGTGAGCTCAAGGAGCTGAAGCGCACTTGGAAGTTCGCCCGCGATTACTGGTTCCAAGAAGTTCAGGAAGCGCTCGGCAAGTCAGAGTCCGTGGAGCTCGAGCACAAGGAGGCGCTGCAGCGACAAAAGGCACGGTACCAAGACGAGATCGATGCTCTGGAGTCCGAGAAGGCGCAGCTCAAGGCGCGCCTGTCCGACTCTGAAACTCAGGTGCGAATCCTGAAATCGCGCCTCGAGTCTGCTACCATGGATCCCTGGAAGCTCTCGGATTTTCTTCAGGAGCACACGGACTTCACGGGTAACTGGGAGCGTCTACACGACCTCTTCGGACTCTGCATCAAGGATTCCAAGCCACCCGAAGCCTGGGACACTGTGGTCAGCGTCACAGCGATGGACAAACGCAAGGCTGCAGTGGCTCCATATCCCGAGAAGAGCAAGCGCATGCCTCCGTCTTCTGGGTCTGGATCCGGCTCTGCTTCGCGTCCTGAAACTCTGGATCTCACGGGTCCTGGGAGCAAGCCCAGGCGTGGGCCGACTCCCGGTTCAAAACCCCAAAAGTCTCAGAAATCTCAAGGTTCCAAGAAGCCCAAGGGCACCAAGTCGACGAGTAAGGCACGGGACTCCTCTGCTCCCAAGGTTCACAAGGTCCAGCGTCGTCCCACGGATCACCAACCTGGTCGTGACTCTGTGCGTCGTGCTGGTGAGAAGACCGTGGTGTCCAAGGAGGCTGCGCACTCGTTGCTCCCTGGGGGCGTAGTCTGGAAGGAGGTCCGCCCAGACGTGCGCCAAGCAATCCTGGCAGGGCTCAAGTACGACAGCGCCATGGAGTGGATTGGCAGCGACCGAGCAGCTCACGGGCACTTTCGCCAGCCACAGCTGATCAAGATGCTTGTGAGTATGATGTACTGGCGTCGCCTGGACCAGACCCCGTGGAGTAAGTACGTCCCTGAGGCCTACTACGAGATGGCGGATGAGCGTCTGGATCGACGTCTCCGACGTGGGAAGTCCCGGCCCCCTGGAGGAACCTTGAGGATCACGTGGTGTATCCCGACGAAGATGCGGACTCCACTGTGGATGATCCTGAGGACGACCCTGACTACAAGCCCCCGGTCCAGAACCCAGAGGACAACAGCGTGAGCAGCAGTTCTGAAGAAGAGTTCGAGCTGGCCCCTGAGGTTCTGGTCGTCGACGATGACGAAGAGGAAGACGCTGAGGAGGGCGAAGCCGAAGAACCTCCAAGGGTCCAGGCCCCTGGCAAGCGCAAGCGCTCTGGATCTGCCGACAAGTCTCAACGTCCCAGCCCCAAGTCCAAGAAACAGCGTCATAAGGAACCTCAGAAGACCAAGTCCAGTACCCAGGGTTCAAGTGCAGCACGTGCATCCAAAGTCGCTGCGCGTCCCAAGAAGCCTTCACCCCTCGCGCTCAAGTCATACTCAGAGTTGACTGCTGAGGAGCTGGCGACGATTGAGGTTCCTGAGGATAACGAGACCTCCTGGCGCATCCACGGGATCCTGGTGCAGTATCCAAGTTCGACCAAGAGTGCGTCTTGCCAGACTCCTGGATTCCCCGAGTATGAGATCCACAAGTTCTCGTACGACGTGATTCATGAACGCTGGAACCGTGAAGCATACCAAGAAATTCTGGATTCCAAACCTTGGGTGACTATGCTTCAGGGGCGCATCAGGGTCTTCTACTTCCATGAGCGGGACATGCTCGCTACGAAGGCTCTCAAGTTGGTGGAGGACATCGTGGACGCCATGCACAAGCACGCTCAAGCTATCTGGGAGCGGGGCCACTGGGTGCCCATTCCGACTGAAGCCGAGGAGAACATCGCCCTAGACACCAAGCGCAGGGGGCGTCGAAATGCGCTCCACAGGACGTTCAAGGCACTTCTGGCGCGATCCCAGAATACTCCTGGGTTCATTCCCTCCTTGTAGCATGAACCTGGCCTCTGGAAGCTCCCCGACAAGTGCTGTTACTGGATCTGGGAAGACCCCAGGGTCCAGATTCTTGGAGGTCCTCGCTGCGATGACCTTGAGAATCAGTTGGCGACGCTGGACATGCGTGAGCCAGCTCGAGTGCAGTGGAACACGGCCGACGATGAGGAGTGGCTTCAGTACGTGCCAGAGCGAACCCGTAAGAACATCAAGCCGGCGGCCATCCGCAAACTCAATCCGCTGTCACTCGCGTACCAGTGAGAGTGCACTTCTGCCAGATCCTGAGGGCCACTTAGCCTCTGCATATCGTAGCGTAATTCTCAATAGTACTCAGGATTCCATCTGACTCACAACTTTCTTCAGAGTTTTCATCACCTTCACAGGCACTCCTTAGGTTTTCTTCATTGCAACGCACAGGCCTTCCTCCATCCATGTCCTCGAAAAGCTCTCCATCTTCACCACTTCATCGCTCCTGAGTAACACCGAAGCCTCAGCCACACCGTCCTCTGGGTTGCAATCTTCAGTTCAAGCGGTGCACTTCTTCCATAATCAAATCAAATCAAAATCACATCTCCGTCTCCAATCTCCACACATTCCGTCGATCTTCTTCAGAGTTTCACCATGGTACTCAGGGTTTCATCCCCTGAATTCGACATGTGACTCTGGGTCAGTGTCACCCCTGAGTATTACACCCCTGGGTGATCATCTCCGGCTTGCATAGCCTGGAAACGGGCTCGCGCTCGCGCCTTGATTGAACTCATAGAGTAAGGCTCCGCAGTTGAGCTTCGACACAGGCAGCCACTCGGTCTCATCATAGCCCTTCCACTTCACAAGATATTCACGGATTCGCCTTGATGTCCGAGTTCGCTTAGTCCACCGCAAATCCAGAATTCGCTCGACTTCATACTCGTCGTTTGATGTGTCAGGTTCCCAGCTATCCTCGGGTAGCAGAGCCGCGTCAAAGTCATCATCTTCATTCACGTCGATCTCCACGGTGGGCCGTTTTGGGAACAGCGCTCTGGGTTTCAAACGGCTCACATGGACCCAGGGATTCACACGATATCCAGTGTTCTCGACCCTGAGTTTCACGCGGAAATTATCATGGATTTCCTGAATTCTGAAGGGGCCATGCCACATATGAGCCAGTTTGCGACTCAAGCCAGGCTGCACTTTGGGTATGTACAGCCAGACAGCATCCCCAGCAGCGAACCCTGATTTCAGACGTTCCGAGAGCTCCTTCCTCTTCTGGGTCTGCTCGGCAGAGCGCGCTCGCTTGGCTTTCTTCTGAAGATCTTCTGCGCAGGCTTGTGCATAGCTGTAGTCGCGTTGCAGTTTCCAGCGCCACTCATACGCCGTGCGTTCCTGGACACTTGACGGTCTGGGTCCCAGCATGGCGGACACCGTGCCGTGTGCATCCCAACCGTGCACTAAGAAGAAGGGGGTATCCAGACGCGTAGCATCGAAAGAGGTATTCAGGGCGAACATCAAGCGCTCAGCATGGTCGTCCCAGTCACTCTGGTCCGCTTCAGCGATGTATGCGCGAATGCTGCGCACCACGGTCTGCACCGATCGCTCTTGCTGTCCGTTCGCCTGGGGGCGATAGGCCAGAGTGGCCCGCTGCTTGCTTCCCAGGAGCTCACGGAAGCGTGTGAACACCTCGCTCATGAACCTTGGGTCTTGATCGTGTCGCAGCATTGAGCTTGCTCCAAACCTCCTGAAAACCTGCTCCTCATACACTTCAGCGACATCTTGGGCTGTCGTTGAGCTCATGGGTTTACACATGACGAATCCTGAGAACGAGTCCTGAAAGAGTAACAGGAAGGTGTTCCCACGGTCAGACTTGGGCAGATGCGTTACGAAATCCATGGATACAACTTCAAACGGCCTTCTGGGTTCGATGTTCCCAGGACGGCCCCGCATTCTGAGGACGCCCCTTGCCGCTAGCGCAATCCACGCACTCCTTGACGAAAACCTCGACGTCCGCGTACATCCCATGCCAGTAGAACTCAGAGCGCAATCTTTCATACGTTCTGGTGATCCCCTGGTGGCCACCCTGAAAATCTTCATGGGCGTAGTGCAAGATGTCCGGCTGTAGCGCCCTTGGAACCACAAGCCTGAGTTCATCGACCATGTCTCTGGGACGATCCCGTGTAGAACGACTCAGTCGATACAGGACTTCTCTCGAATCCAGCACAAAGTCATCGGCCACCTTCGCAAGGTTCCTCGCCTGAGCGTGTGACAACTTGCTCACGTCGCCTTTCAGAAAGTCTTTGAGTTGCAACAGGTAGTCATCCTTGTCTTGGTGCACCTTGATCCGTCTCCAGCGTTCGGCCTGGTATTCCAGGGGACCCATGGGTTCGCCTTGGTCTTCTGCCTCCTGAGTTTGCGCTCGGGTCATGACAGCGAAAACCTTGGCCGCCGCGGGCAATGGCGCGCACTCTGGTCCTGGGAAACTCAGAGTATCATCACTCTGGGAAACGCTCTTCTGAGGTCCAACGCCTAACAACACCTTCGGTTTCACCAACTTCTCGTGAATCTTGGACACCAACTGCAGATGTACTCGCTCGTCAGCGTCTTCGACCTTCCAGGATTCGCCAAGCGCCAGAGTCTTCGATGTCAAGTAGTCTGCGGCCTGGTTGAACTCTCGTTTGAGATGCACTAAGCGGACCGACTTGAACTTCGTCTTCAGCACCTCATACTCAGCCAATTTCCTCTGGAGGTTGGGCTGATTGCAGTTGATGAGACCCTGGGCCTGCTGAATGGCAATCCTAGAGTCTCCCACCACGACGATATCCTGAATTCCATGTTCGATCGCCAGGTTGAGTCCCTTCAGAAGTCCATGGTACTCTGCGTCATTGACAGTCACATCCTTCAGAATGAAACCCTGGGCATCCAGGATCTCCCATCCAGGGACATGCCACAGGATGCATCCACAGCTCCCTTGTCGCGTGGACGTCTTCGCAGCACCGTCGAAACTCAGAATGCAACCTTCATAGTCCACTTCTAGCATCTCCATACTGATAGGCACAGGCGGTTTGACGCGCCCTTGGCTGGGATCAAGTTCTCAGCGACCTCGTCCAAGTGTTCCCTGGGAGTGATACCAGCACCCAGAATCGCGGCCAGTCCGTCTTCATCGCGCTGAACTCTGCGTATCTCCAGGTTCCAGTGCGACAACTTCAGGCCCCACTTGACAGTCCGGCCGTCTGCTGACTGGGACGTCAACAACCACTTCAACACAGAATATCTCGTGTAAACGATGATCTTAGGGCTGCCTTCAACCAGAGTGCGAAACACTTCCAGGACTCTCAGGATCGCGACCACCTCCTTCTCAGCGATGTGGTACCTCAGCTCTGCGTCATTCAGAACTCGTCCTGTGAAACGCACGGGATGCACAATTCCGTCGTACTCCTGACCCAATACCGCAGATGCCGCCCACGGATTCGCGTGGGGAATAATCACAAAAGGCTTGGAGCGGTCAGGATGCCGCAGCAGCGGAGTCGAGACGATCTTGCGCTTCAGGATCTCAAAGGCTTCCTGAGCTCTGGACAAGTCTCTCCTGAGTTTCACTTGTTCCTCAGTTAGCTCGTACAAAACAGCCGCAATCACAGGGAGGTCCTCAATAAACTTGTTGTAGTAATTCAGACTCCCCATGAAACTCTGAACACCCTTCAGTGTTGTCGGGAACGGCAAGTCTTGGCCGCCCTTCGCGATCTTTGGAGTCGCCCTGATGCCCTCGGCACTGATCTCGTGCGAGAGGTATGGGATCGACAACTTTCCGAATTCGCTCTTGGGAGACTCACAGAGATATTCCAATAACGCAGACGGAAAAGCAGCGCGTTCAGGTCATGGCACAGCTGATCCCAGGTTGGTGCACCGTGGGCGATGTCGTCAATGTACGAGCTTCGACCCAGAACGGGGCCCATCTGAGAAGGTGCCGGGATGTTACGCTGGAAAACTGTCATCTCGTCTGTCAACACTGAGAGCCGAGGCTCAGCGTCCCCTGAAATCCTGGGTTCCTCAGGGTTTAGCCCCAGAAAATCCAAGACCTCTTGGTCCACTTCAGCCTCTTCCTCAGGGGAGAGTCGCAAGAATCCCCACAGGCAATTGTTGAGGACTGCCTGGTAGATCAGCGGCGCGTTCTTGAGACCGAAGGGCATTCTGACCCACTGGTAGTGTCCGTAGGGGCAGACAAACGCAGAGATCAACTTGGCTCTCTCAGTCATCCTGATAGCCCAGAAACCGCTCGCCATGTCCAAGCTCATGAACCACATTGCCGACTCAAATCCGATCAGAAGGTCGTCAATGAGCGGCAACGGGTAGTGCGAGAGCTTGATGAAGCCATTCACCACACGATAATCAATGCACATGCGGATGTCGACGCCGTTCTTCTTCAGGACGATGACAATCGGAGACGCCCAGGGTGATGTAGAAGTCTCAATCAACCCGTTCTCCAGGAGCTTCTTCAGAAGTTCATACACCTTGGTCCACAGATGTGGTGCAATAGACCTTGGACGCTGGGCAACTGGCTTGGCGTCGCCCCACATCTAAGTCACAGACCACTCCACGGGCAGGCGGAGGTGCAGCATTACCATCTCCCAAGAAAATCTTCCGATGATACTCCAGAATTCGTCTCACTTGGTTGTCCATCTCAGGGGTCGTTTTCCCAGGGACCCCAACGTCAGCTTCTTCGATCTTACACTCAGGCGTCAGGTCCTGTATCTCAGGGAGCATCACCAACTGATCACGCAACTGTGAGAGCAACTCACTACCTTCACGCATGTAAACCGCGGGCTCGTAGTCGAGATCCTCCGTGGAAATCCTCATGCAACGTTCGTACTCTTGCTTGAGCTTCTCCAACGGAGTCCCAGGCATCCCTGAGGTTGAGATATCCCAGTAATCTTCAACAGCACCCTGAGAATCATCATCATTCACTTCGGAATCCAGAGAATCACTGCCTTCGCTTCGCTGATCCTGAGAATCACTGTCAACTTCGACCTGTAAACTCAGAGTTTCAGCGGCCGTATCCCCTCCGGGACTCGTGCGCTCTGGAGCTTCATCAGCTTGCGAGGTCGCAGTAATCATAGTGTCCCTGAGAACCTCACTCAGGTCGCTCGTGTCGACAGCAACTTCTCGGAATTCAGGGGAATCCTCAGGGGTACCTCATCGGTTTGAGTTGATGCATCTTCAGCGAACCGCACACGACGAGCCTCTGGTTTTCTGAGAATCGAGGCCAGCAGTGCCATGTCGGGTCCCTTCGCAGGTCGCGACAGAATTGAGGCGAGGCGGGTGAACGCCTTTATCGTCCAGGGGTGTATAGCGCGCTATGCCGGACCGAATGAAATTCGGGTTCGGAGTACCAGAGATTGTCCACGCGATAAGCAGTCCACGGGACACCGAATGACCCGGGCCTGAAACCGCTTGGACGCACCGAATCGCACTGATGCGGTCCGGTGTTTGGCGTGTGTCCTTGTGTCAACCCCTATAGGTATCGTTTACCTTTGGCGGACCGGATTTCACCGAAGTGAGTTGTAGCAATACAGAATAAAGTCTGCTGGGTGTGTTCCTGAGATAAACCACACCGAATGAACAGAGGGTCAGACCGAATGGGAGGGATCACTGTTAGATCCGTAATTCAGACCAACCAACCACACAGAAATACAATGCCGAGCTAAACGTCACAAAATATACAGCCACCACTTATTCTTTGAGACCCTTGGGTGGGGGGTCTATACACCAGTCAACTTCGGAGCCGTCACCCAAGGCACTGGTCAGCCCTGGATGCACACTCACTTACGCGCACCACCCTCACAGAATGAGGGAACAATACAAAATATAATTCAGTCCTATCACACAGTAGTCGATCAATTCGGTCTGGGGGGTGACTACCTCAACCACCAAAGACACACAGTAGGGAATATGAAATGGATGCCCGGTTAGGACACGCAAATAGGAAATGAAGCTCTCACAGGTCACTCCAGGGCGCGAAACCCCAGTCACTGCCGACCTCGCCTTGGTACCTTTGAGTCCCCACTACACCGATGCTCGCTACACCGGTGAGGCCTTGGAAGCGTCCCTAAACGTACTTAGACCGCGCGCAGGCAGTCTCCCGGAGGGCTCTTGAAGACGAGAAAGTCGAGGCTCTACTGCTGTCCTCGGGCGCCAGAATCGTCCGCGTGTTCTTCGGCAAATTGGTTTCTGTTTAGATCTTACGTTTGGCTAGCTATCTTCTATCACTTCGCTGACTTTAATGTAGGTTTCACTATGCTTCGCTTGTCTTTAGTATGCTTGTGCTTCTTGACAGTGCTTCAGTATGCTTGTCTTGTTTTCGGTATGCGGGAACTTGTTGACGGCGACACTTCTTCGGGCACACTCATCAGATGATGACAGAGGTACCTGGGTACACCGTCCCTTCGTCTGCGTACACCGTCTCTTCGTCTTGGAACTGCACCTCTCCCTTGGATGTGCGGCTCATTCGGTGCTGCACGTGGGTCTTGGGGGATCTTGGTCTCATCCGGTCTGGATCGACGCCGCTGCTTGGACACATGCGGCATGCACTGAACTTGTTCTTGGTGCGTTGATATCCAATGTGTGCATAGTGGACGGACCGAATGAATGATCCGGTCCGTCCCCATCCGGTTCGGCACTTCTTCATTCTGTGCGCGTTCACCGGGTGCACCACGATTCAGTCCGGGCAACACGGGGCTTCGTCCAGCAGGGTCTTGCGGGTGTGCGATCATGTCAGGTGGGGTCAATTCAATGGGGTAGGCCGACAACTTGACTGAGTCAATGCAGGCAGTGGCCAGGATACGTTCACTGACCACACTTTCACGCCTTGGGCCTATCCTGCAGTTAGGGAAGTCGGCGGATGGACAGGATGCGGTACTCCACACCAGATATGAGCGCTCATCCGGTGGGCGCATCTCCAATCCTGTGAGCCCATGCTTGCTGCAAGTGCCGGGTCCCATCAAATCTCCACACACATCCACAATCCACACACTACACTTGTCTCTGCCGGATGTCCATCCCGTGCGACCAATCACAGTTCTCCGAAGGGTCAGTGTATCCATGGGGTCGGACATGGGTGCAGACAGAAATCCACTTCCACATCGTGTCAACCGCCCCTCTGCTCAGGTTCTTTCACAGAGGATCTTGCCGCCGAGGTGACAGGACATGACCAGAACCATACACGATGGCTCCCACTCCGAATGCAGTGTCGTATCGAATCGCAAAACCGTTGAGAGGGTCTTTCCAGGAACACACGCCACCCAACGTCCCGTCTCCGTGGCGGGTCTTCGCACATCACAATCCAACCGGCAGAAGCGGTCTGCCTCAAAACACAATCCATTCTCCATCGAGCGACTCATCAGTGCCATGGCTGAGGTGAACGACGCGACCGAGGCGCATGGCAGCAAGCCACCGAGCCCGGCACAACTTCCGCTAGCTCCTCCGCGGGGAGGCGGTGACGCGGGTGCCAACTTGGGCTCAGGTGGAAGCGCCGGCGACTCCGACGGCGAGCGCACGTCCAGCAGCGGCATCAATCAAGGCGGCAGCTCCACCGAGAAGCGGAGCGGCGGCATCACGACGCTCAAGCGTGCTGCGCACAGCATCGAGGGTTCGGACATCGGGGATGTAGGCATCGAGCGCGGTCATCAATCTCCACCTGCTCAGGACAGCGACCCCTTCGCCCAGCGCGCACTCCGCAAGCAGCGCAGTATCACCGGGCGCATCCTGTCCGCGCAAGAGGCTCTCGCTCTGCCTGCGGGCGCTGGCCTACCGGCGGCGACCAACCTCGGCGGGCCCACCAACAACGGCTTTCCGGCAGTGTGGGATCCCTCTCCCGAGTACAAACCGGATGGCGCATTCTGCATGGTCAGCATCCCGGCGCGACTGGATCACCTCGTCAGCGATCGTTTTGTCCGCGAAGGTTACGGCGGACTGGAGGTGTTGACAGCGATCGAGGGGCTCACGGCTACAGATCTGGCCGAACTGAATGAGCTGGTCGGTGAGGGCGAGGACGTCAACGAGTTCTTCCTCCGGCCCCGTGCCTATTCGCCTGACCCGGCCGAGCTGGAACAGCTACTCAGCTCGCTTTCTGCACGTCGCGAGATGGCCTCCATCCTGTCCGTTTACGAATGTCGTGACTTGGCTGCGCGGGTATTCGGTATGACCACCATCATGCGGCGCATGCTCGTCAAGTATCGGCTCATGCGGCAGCAAGTCGAGACGCGGGGATCCGGTACGGCTGACATGTTGTTCGCCACCCAAAAGGAGAACACACAACTCCAGGCCGCGCTTGGTCAGTTGGTCGGGCAGTGGCAGGTCGTCACGGATCACCTAAAGGTGGAGAAGGAGAGGACCGCTGAGCGTTACCGGGCAGACTTCCGGAAGTTGATGGCCGAGCACGAAGAGGAGAGGCAGTCCCTGCGAGACCAGATCTCGGCCCTCGAGTCCCGACTGGATACTTCTAACAGGTTCGCAGAAGTTGTTGCGTCTCGCGCCTTCAACGTGGACCAGATGATGAACTTCCTCAACCGCAATCAGACCAAGGTGGCTGGGAACTGGTGCCGTCTGGAGGAGCTGTTCAAGCACTACCAGCTCGGTACGACTCCGCCGTCAGACTGGCAGACGTTGATCACTGTCTCGTCGGCCGATGACATGTTCGCCGAGCCTCGCCCGTTCAACTTTCGTCACGAAGACGACACCGAGGAGAAAGACAACGGTGGCCCTCCTGGGCCAAGTGGCGATTCTGGGTCACGTGGGCGCACCGAATCGAGCGGCAGGCGGGTCTCCATTCTGGATCTCACCGGCGACTCCAAATCCGGCGGCCGCGCTTCGGCACAGCCATCATCCGGTACGACCAAGTGTCAACGTGAGGTGCCGGACCAAGTACAGTGGCGTCCTACTGCCTGGGATGCGTCGGGCGACTCTGCTCGTTCGGTCGGCAAGGAATACCTGATTGACGAGAAGACCGCATGCGCTTCCCTGGCTAATCTCCCGATCGTGTGGCGCAAGCTTCGCACGGATGTTCAATTGGTCATGCGCACCGGATTGACGTATCACGCCGCCATGAAGTTGCTGGACAAGGACGCCGTGGCTCACGACATGTTCTTCCCGTTCGACTTGTCCTGCATGTTGGCGCGGATGATGTTCTGGAACCGGCTGGACTCCACGTACTGGACGACATACGTGCCAGAGAGCTATTACTTGCGCGCAGAGGCGATGCTGGATCGGTGGGCCGAGGATGGCGAGACCCCAGAATACTGGCCAGACTTGGTCGATCACACCAGTGATGACAGCGACCTGCAACTCGGACCGGATGACGACGAGGGTGACAGCGAGAGCCGTGACGCCACGTGGGAACCCAGTGCGGAGGCGGAAGCCAAGATCGCTCGGGCCAAGGCCAGAGAGAATGAGCTGCGGGCCTTACCTGCGCGGCGAGATTCGTCTTCCACTCAAGATCCAGTGTCGCCTTCTCTTCGCAGGTCCAAGCGTCGTACCAGTTCTGTGTCGTCGCTATCGGATTCGGTGTCAAGTGCGCCCTCGGCCAAGAAAAAGAGGAAGTCCCGACCAAGTGACGACCGCAAGAAGTCGCCCCTGGCCCGCAAGGACATGGACGAGCTCACTCCGGACGAGTTGAGGGTGGTTGAGAGGCCGGGCCCAGGCGTCACGTCTTGGCGCCACAAAGGGTCCTAACCACGTTCGCACCAAGTACGGTCCATGCGGTTGACCAATCCCTGGTTTTCCTGACTACGCACCAAACCACAATGGTGGCACGAAAGCTCTGAAAGCGCGGTTCCGGTCCGATGAGTACGAGGCCATCTTGGACAGCAACCCGGGAGATCGCATGCGCCGTAGGCGTGTGGTACATCTGCTGTTTCACAGGCGTAGTGCGTTACCAGACAGCGCTCTCGAGATTCTGTCCGAGATCGTTGCTTACATGAAGAACAACGCGCTCACGTTCTGGCATGCAGGCCATTGGGTCACTTTCGACGCAGACAGCGCTGAGGCTGCCAAGGCTCAGGTGGCGCGCAAGAAACTCCATGACGCGGCCATCAAGGACTACGGCAAGCTAATCGCCAGGCTGAAAGCGTCTGGAGCACCAGATACCATCCTGTACGAGCCGGGTCTTTGGGTGTACCCCGCCAAGCTTTGCCACTGGATCCTGTTCGACCGCTCGGAGACGAACGTCGGCGGAGAGCCATACACAATGGCTGAGCAGTTGGCGATCCTGGATCGCACGGAGCCTGCCCGCATCCAGTGGACCGAATGGTCCACTAACGATCTCATCACCGCTCGCCCTCGGGAGATCCAAGACATGCTCCTGCCTCCGACCGAACTGCGTGGCAACTGGATCTCTACTGAGCACCAGGACTAGTCGTGCGTTCGTCATCATTTCTCCGCTAACTGCATAATTCCACACACACTTCATGTTCATCACTTGTCTTTTCGTTTCCTTGTTGTTCATTCAGTCCGTCCGCCTTCAGATTTGGTCCGCCCACTGCTGAGTCTGGTCCGCTCACACTCGCTCGCTCCACAATCTCTTGTTCATTCTGTCTGCTAACACTTTTTCACTCTTGTTCACAATCTCCACTCATCGTCGTTACCAAATCCACAGTCGAAAATCACGTCCAGGTTCAGTCGATTCACACATCGGCGGTCAGGATCCGTCGGTTCATCCTGTGCGCTAAGCACTGGGGTGGTCGTCACCAGCCTGCATAGACTGGAATCGAGCCTTAGCGCGGGCGCTCTGGTTGAATTCATACAGTAAAGCGCCGCAATTGAGCTGGGTTACTGGCACCCACTCCGGCTCATCGTATCCCTTCCACTTGATATGGTACTCGCGGATGCGCTTGGACGTTCGCGTGCGCTTGGTCCACCGGAGGTCCAGAATCTTCTCAACTTCATACTCGCCATTCTGTTCGTCCGGCTGCCAGCTGTCCTCAGGCAGCAGCGCCGCGTCGAAATCGTCGTCGTCATCCAGTTCAAGTTCCACAGTGGGTCGTTTCGGGAACAACGCTCGAGGCTTGAGTCGACTGACGTGCACCCACGGGTTGACACGATATCCTGTGTTCTCCACCTTGAGTTTCACGCGGAAGTCGTCATGCACCTCGTCGATCCTGAACGGTCCGTGCCACATGTGGGCTAACTTGCGGCTCAATCCGGTCTGGACCTTAGGGATGTAGAGCCATACCGAATCCCCCTTCTCAAATCCGGTCTTCAGTCGTTCGGAGAGTTCTTTCCACTTTCGTGTCTGCTCTTCAGATCGGGTCCGCTTCGCTTGCTTCTGTAGATCTTCGGCACATGCGATCGCATAGCTGTAGTCGCGCTGAAACTTCCGACGCCACTCGTACGCTGTGCGTTCGGGGAGGCTGGATGGCTTCGGTCCCAACATCGCCGACACCGTTCCCTGTGCGTCCCAACCGTGGACCAAATAAAATGGCGTATCCAGTCTGGTCGCGTCGAAGGAAGTATTCAGTGCGAACATCAGTCGTTCGGCATGATCATCCCAGTCGGACTGGTCCGCTTCCGCGATGTAGGCGCGGACGCTCCGAATGACGGTCTGGACGGACCGCTCCTGCTGGCCGTTCGCCTGAGGCCGGTAAGCCAAAGTCGCGCGTTGACGGCTGCCCAGTAGCTCCCGGAACCGGGTGAACACCTCGCTCATAAAACGGGGATCCTGGTCGTGCCTGATCATCGATGACGCACCGAAACTCCGAAAAACTCGCTCTTCATATGCCTCTGCCACATCCTGTGCCGTCGTAGACGACATGGGTTTACACATCACGTAACCCGAGAACGAATCTTGGAACAACAACAGGAAAGTGTTTCCCCGTGCTGACTTGGGCATGTGTGTCACAAAATCCATAGACACCACTTCGAAAGGGCGTCGGGGCTCGATGTTACCAGGCGACGGTCCAGGATTGGGAGGTCGCCCCTTTCCGCTTGCACAGTCAACACACTCTTTCACAAAACGCTCGACATCGGCGTACATACCAGGCCAATAGAATTCGGTCCGGAGTCGTTCGTGCGTCCGTGTGATGCCCTGGTGCCCACCTTGGAAATCCTCGTGGGCGTAGTGCAACAGGTCTGCGCACAGAGTCCGCGGCACCACCAGGCGAGGCTCATCCTGTACGTCCCGAGGTCGGTCCCGTGTGGAACGCGCGAGTCGATACAGGACGCCCCTGGCATCTAGCGCAAACAGGTCAGACAGCTTCGCAACCTTCCGCAGTCGCCTGGGAGAGAGTCGCTCCAGATCTCCACTCAGATATGCTTTGACTTCTGCAATGAACTCATCCTGGTCTTGGTGCGCCTTAATTCTTCGCCATCGTTCAGCTTGGAACTCCAGCGGACCCAATGGCTCACTGGATTCGGTCTGGGCCTGAGCTCCCGACCGGGTCAGGACCGCCAAGACACGAGCACAATTGGGGAGCGGTGCTGACTCATGATCCGGTTCGGCACTCTCTGGTACCCTCATCCGGTGTCTCTGTAGCCTCGGTCGCATCCACATCCGGTACGTCTCGCTCTGCTTCGACAACATCCGGTGTAACAACGATTGGCTTCATCAGCTTCTCATGGATCTTCGACACTCGCTGCAGGTGGGTTCGCTCTTCCTCATCCTGTACGGTCCACGTAGCGCCGAGGCCCAGTGTCTTGGAAGTCAGGTAGTCTGCGGCCGAATTGTACTCGCGCTTGACGTGAACTAGTCGCAGCGTACCGAATCGCCCTTCCAGAGTTTTGCACTGGGCCAGGTGGCGTTGCAGGTTGGGCTGGTTGCAATTGATCAGCCCTTGAACTTGCTGTATCACGATGCGAGAGTCTCCGACTACGATCAGGTCCGTAACTCCACGGTCGAGTGCCATGGTCAGCCCATTCAGTAAGCCGTGATACTCTGCGTCGTTTACCGTGACATCATTCAGAATGAAACCTCGCGCATCCAGTACGTCCCAACCAGGTAGGCTCCACAGAATGCATCCACAACTCCCCTGACGCGTCGATGTCTTCGCGGCTCCATCGAAACTGAGTACGATCCCTTCAAAGCTAGCGTCCAGCATCTCCACGCTGATAACCGGGGGTGGCTTGACGCGCCCCTTGGCTGGGATCAGCGACTCCGCGATTCGGTCCAGATGCTCTCGGGGGGTGATACCCGCACCGAGTATGGCGGCCAGACCGTCTTCGTCTCGTTGGACACGACGAACCTCCAGATCCCATTGTGATAGCGCGACGCCCCAGGGCACACAGCGTCCATCTGCCGACTTGGACTGGATCACCCACTTGAGTACCGAATAACGGGTGTATACAACCAGTGGGCACCCCTCCAGGATTGTCCTGAAGACATCCAGCACTCTCATGACTGCAATGACTTCTTTCTCCGCGACGTGGTACCGAATCTCAGACTCATTCAGTACACGCCCCGTGAAGCGCACGGGCTGGATCAGTCCGTCATGTTCTTGCCCGAGGACCGCGCAGGCGGCCCACTTGTTAGCGTGCGGGATGATGATGAACGGCTTGGTCCGGTCCGGATGTCGAAGCAACGGGGTTGACACGATCTTCCGCTTCAGAATCTCGAAAGCCTCCTTCGCTCTGGACAGGTCCCTGCCGGCGCGCACCTGATCATCACTCAGCTCGTACAGGACGGCAGCCACCACCGGGAAGTCCTCGATGAACTTATGGTAGTAGTTCAGGCTGCCCAAGAAAGACTGAATACCCTTCAAAGTAGATGGGAACGGTAGATCCAGCACCCCCTTGGCGATCTTTGGCGTTGCTCGGAGTCCTTCAGCGCTGATCTCGTGCGATAGGTACGGAATCGAGCGCTTACCAAACTCGCTCTTTGGCAGACTGACCGAAATGTTCCAATACCGCAGTCGGAAAAGTAACGCATCCAGGTCGACGCACAGTTGGTCCCACGTCGGCGCTCCGTGTGCGATGTCATCGATGTACGAGCTTCGCCCGAGGACCGGACCCATCTGCACCGGCGCTGGAATGTTGCGCCGGAACACGGTCATTTGGTCCGTCAATGCGGGAAGGTGTCGACCGGACAGGATCTCTTCATCAGATTCGGTACTGCTCGGCACAGCATTGTTCTCTCTCGGCTTCAAACCCAGATAATCCAGTACGTCCTGATCCACTTCAGCCTCCTCTTCGGGTGACAATCGCACAAAACCCCACAAGCAGTTGTTCAGCATCTGCTGGTAGACCAAAGGGGCATTCTTCAGACCGAATGGCATGCGTCGCCACTGGTAGTGACCAAATGGCGACACGAATGCCGAGATGAGCTTGGCTCGCTCTGTCATCCTGATCGCCCAGAAGCCACTGGCCATGTCCAGGCTCATAAACCACATCGCACTCTCGAAACCGATCAAAAGATCATCGATAAGCGGGAGCGGATAGTTGGACAACTGAATGAAGCCGTTCACGAGCCGATAGTCGATGCACATCCGGATGTCGATCCCGTTCTTCTTCAGTACGATCACGATTGGTGAAGCCCAGGGTGAGGTGGATGTCTCGATTAATCCGGTCTCCAGCAACTTCTTCAGCAATTCGTACACCTTCATCGCGAGATGCGGTGCGACCGAACGAGCTCTCTGTGCAACCGGCTTGGCATCTCCCACATCCAGGTCGCAAACAACCCCACGAGCTGGTGCTGGCGCAGCATTGCCGTCACCCAAGAAGATCCGCCGGTGGTATTTCAGAATGTCACGCAGACGGCGTTCGTCATCCGGTCCGCTCACTCCAGGTTCACCGACATCGGCCTTGTCAATGTCGCATTCAGGACTCAGATCCTGTACCTCCGGAAGAAGCGCTAGCTGATCTCGTAGCTGCGACAACAAGTCACTGCCTTCATGAATGTACACGGCAGGCTCGAAGTTCAGTTCCTCAGCATTCAGTCGCATGACCCGTTCGTACTCCATCTTGAGCTTCTGGACGGGAGTGCCGGACAAAATCTGGGAGGCCAAGTCGGACACGTCTTCGGCGACCCCATCCGGTTCGTCTTCTGGCACTTCGGGCTCATCTGGTGCAATCGCGTCGAAAAAGATGTCTTCGTCTTGTAGAGCACCATCATCCTGTTCAACCACGTCGAAGAACGCTTCGCCATCAGCCGATTCGGTGTCGTCGAAAGATATCTCTTCATCGTTCCGGTTCGCGGCCGGTGAGGCCATCCTGTCCGGCTCGGTGTCGCTGGGAAGAGGAGTTAAGCGCTTAAACGACTCCTCCTCCTCAACCAAATCCTGCAGGACCGGATCTTCAGGCAACTCCACAATCTTGTCCGACTTGACAGCTGGATTCTGTAGCACCGCTGCGAAGCAAGTCACGTCCTTCTTTCCGTCCGGATGCATCATCAACTTGGTCGGCCAGTTGTACTTCGCAGGCTCTACGGCGGGCGGTTCACGATCCCAGAGCGCTTGGAGGCGACGCTGCTCCCGTAACTTGCCTTGTTTCGACAAAGTGTTTTCGTAGATCAGCACTTGCCATTCCTTGTACGCCCTTGATCCTGGACGGACAAAACGCCCCACGGATGGAAAGAATCCATACTCCACGATGTAGGCCAGCGTCGTTCCGGCCGTTATCCAGAGATTGTACTCCGAAACATTCACCACCTTGACCGCTTCGGGCCAACCCCTCGCTCCGTACACGATCTTGGTCACCCAGCGATCACCGCGTCCAGCCCACACAACTTCTCTTTGCGGGTTGGCTTGGCCGAACCGGATGCGGGCCACTGCTTCATCGCCCGGTCGGAGGTACAGGGTTTCCGGTGCCTGGACCGGCAACCTCATTCCCTGCCGACGCTGCACCTTGTCTCCGTACATGAGGACAGGCTCTTCATGCGGTAACTGCAGAAGTCCCTCGCGGATACACAACCGAACCCCAGCACAGAACATGAAGTTCATACCCAATAACACGTCCACACCTTCACCGATGTTCGCGACCCACACGTCCATGACATATACGACTCGCGCACCGAGCGTGATCTTGACTTCCGCACTGGCAGAGATGTAGGTGGTTTTGCCACCCAATCCGGACACCTTGATCTGTTTGTGTCGGTTGAGCTTGATCTTGAGTCTACGCGCAAGATTCAAACTGATCATGCTCACCGACGCTCCAGTGTCCATCAATATCTCCAATCGTAAGTCATTCACTGCACCATGCACTGTAGCCACCTCATGCGAATCCTTATCTGGCTCATGATCTACCCACCATCCGTACCGCTCACCCGGTTCCAAACGAAATTCGGTCGGTCCATCCGGTCTCCGCGATTCGGTATGGCTCACTCCAGAACGATCATCAACTCGGTCAGACTGAATCGGGTCATCGTTGCTCAGAGAAATCATGCATTGTTGGTGGTTATCTTGGCGCTTGGCTCGCAGTTCCGGTCCGACATAGGCTAACACACACAATTCAGGGGGCTTACGCCCGGCGCGTACTGGGTCCCCACCCAGCGGGCTTAGTGGTTTAACGGCCCACCTGAACTTGTCGCCTTGTCGTCCAGCAGCTGATCCAGTATGTTCTTCGGTACGTCCTTCAGTGCTCCTTCTTGGGCCAGCTTCTTCAGTGCCTCCAGGGTCTTCATCACCTCGCAGTGTCCATCGTGGAAAAGTCCGCACAGCTTGCAGGGAGAACTTTGCACACACGCATCGGGTGTCCACGTCGGTGACAGCGGTCGCACACGATGTCCATCCAGCAATTCTCCGGGCGGTGTCCGTGTCTCTCACACTTCTCGCAGAACTCGTTCCAGTCAGGATTGTTCCCCTTGGTGACTGCGGCGCCGAGGACGGACCGAATCTTGACACTCCAGATTGTTGTCCTGGGGGCGGGGCTTCCATCCCGAACTGGTCATCACACGATACACCGCGTCACGCACCACACCTTCATCCAGTACGGGCTGCACCGGATCCGGGTCTGCTTGTCGAGTCGGGGCAGGGAGACCGGATCGGACTTTGGTGCGGCAGGGATTCGGTGATCCTCCACCTCATCCTGAAAACGCACATGCCGATCCTCTCCGTCAGACTCATCCTCGCTCTGCGCAATATACGCACGTCCAGAAGGCTTCGGTCTGAATCGATCGCGGTCACGGTCGCGGCGAGCATTGTCCGCACGGAAATCGCGCGGTCTGGATGACGGCTCCTCGCGCTCGCTGTCCTGGTATTCTTCATCATGTTGACGCAGAATGAACTCCAGGTCATCAATACTGTGTATGCGCTGGCTCTTCAGACTGGATCGTAGCCTTGATTCGGTGAGCTTCCTGATGAATCGCTTGATGTGCATCTCTCGCGTCTTCGATGACTTCTTGAAGTTCACGTTGGCCTTGTAGGCCGCAGCGTTCAACCGATAGAAAAAATCGAGGGCGGATTCGGTCCGTTTCTGGCTTGCTGAGTAGTAGCGCTCCGAATCGGACACCTTCGACCGACAGTACTTGTTCTTGAACTCGCGGGATAGCAGACTCCAAGTGTCACGCGTGTGTCTTGGCAATTGTGCACGCCAGTGACGGGCGGACGTCGGCAGCTTCAGGCGCAATTCGTAGACCTTCATACTGTCCGTCCAGCCTCCTTGGACCGTCAAAGCGAGGAATCGCTCCCACCATCTTGTCCGCTCCTGGTACGATGCCTTGTCGTCGAAGTCTTCAAGCGAACTGGAGCTCACATACGGTCTGAAGTTCATCACCGTCTTGCCATCCTGTGTCGTCACCGACATGGAGTGCGTGGGCACATTGGCCAGTGAGTCGTCCGAGTCGCTGGAGCTGTAGCCTTCGTCAGAGTCGTCGTCCGAGCTTGAATCCGGGCCCGAACCGGAGGGGTCACCGCCTCTGCGGCTCTGCCTACCGGACGAACGCTTGCGCGCCCCAGACCCGGTGTCCTTCGCACTCTTGGAGGCTTCACCCTTCGCGGGCGGAGGTTTGGAGTCCTTCGCGGGTGCATCTTGCTTGCCCTTGGCCGACGCGGCTCGTGCGGCGCGAGCTTTAGCCCCTGCAGTCGCCTTCGCCTTGAGAATGCTGTCGATCGTCGCTTGAAGCTGAGCTGCTAGAAGCTCGTCGGCACGAGACGACGCAGATCCGTTGGGTGCCTGACCAGATGGGATAGGCACACTGGATACCGGGTGCGACGACTCTCGTCCGGTCTCTGTCTTCACTTGCGTTGCCGAATCAGGTCCCGATGTTGCTGGAGCAGCTGGATTTTCCTGGCGTGTTGCACGAAGGTTGCGCAACTGATGGGCCTGAAACCGCTGAATGTTCCGGGAAGATTCTCGCTCCCTCTCCCGTTCAGCTTCAAGCTGGTGGACCTTCTCTTGGAATAAATCCAGTTGGGCGTTCAGTCCCCGCTGGACGTCCTCGGCCCAGCGTGCTCGTTCGGCTTCTGCTTGCGCTTCCTGCTGCTTCCAACGCTCGGTGAACTCTGCGGCGGCGCGCGCGCGCTCCAGGCGGGCTGCTTCAGCGCGGGCGTTCTCAATGGCGGCGGCCACCTCGTGCTCTTGGATCGGCGACACTGGAGGCTGGTCGGACCGGATCGGGGCCCCGGGACCGGAGCGTTCTGTCCCCATCCGGTCTGCTGACTGCCGTGGACGGCAGCATTGCGTCCGGCCAGCTCCTGAATCGCGTGGAACGCACTCTGGAGGCCTTCACCCAGTCGAGCCGTGTTGGCAGCGGACTCTGCTTGGCTCAGCTCCATCCTGGCCAGGGCTTCCTGCGTCTGGCGCATCGTGTTGAGCGCGACTTGGGACGCCCCAGACATCACGGACATCGCTGAACGACTTGACCGACCGGATTGACTCGACCTGGACGACCGACTCGGTGCGCGCTTCGATCTCGACGACCTTCGGCGGCGGTTCCGGTCAGTGTCGCTGGAGTCGGAGTCGCTTGGTGACGGGCTTCGCTTCTCGCGTCGGGAGGAGGTGTGCCTACCGGATGAAACTCTCGACCTTCGGTCACTCCGGACAGTAGCGCGACCGGACTCCGACATAACGACATCGTCCTGATCCACCACCGTCGATGACCGAGGGAGTGCTGTCCGGGTGACTTCCACGGTTCCTCCACCTGCGCCAGACTGAATCGCTCCCGCTTGCGCGGTCATCACCATGGGTCCGTACCCAATCGCGGACATGTGCCTCGCGGCATCGTGTCCGGACCACAGCGACGACGACGACGAGCTGCCTCTGGACGACCGAGCTCCCGATGCCGCACTGAACGTCGACTCATTGGATCCTGCCGTCGTACCGAACAAGCTCGAATCGAGATCCGAGGGTGAGCGGGACGGCGGACCGAATGGAACCAGCACTCCGGTACCGGATGCGCATCCAGACTCGCTGGAGGCGTGGTACGAAGGGAGCGAAGAGAGCGACGGCGTGGACAGCGGCGGCGCGGACGGGATCGACGATGCGGACTGGACGGACGACGGGCGAGGCGGTCCGTGCTGCGGGCGCTTGGAATCCGGTTCGCCGGTGGACGACCCTTGCGGGCTTCGTGTCCTCCGGAGTCCGGCCACTCGTAGACGCAGGACGAATTCGCGTCCCAGTAGTCCAGCTTCGTAATCCGACATCAATAGATCTCCATCGTTGTCTTCAGCATGGTAGTCCAGGATCGGTGCTCGCACAGCTTGCAGCGGCGTTGATCCAGTTTCTCAGCATCCGGTCCAGTCCGGTCTTGTGCGTCCGGCGTATCCAGTACGATCTTGAAGGGCACACCGGATGCCAGCTCGCGCCACTCGATCAGCTCGAACGCGAGGAAATGCTGGACGTCTTCGACCACAGAGCGCACCAGGCTCGGTGCGACTCTGGAGGACTTGGACTGGAACCACATCGGGATCAGGTTGTGAAACCTGAAACCAGCAGCGAAGAGGAGAGACTGGATGAGCGCAACGCACTCTCGTGGCGAGAGCAGGCTTGGCGGAATCACGATACCCGTGACGTCCTGGGCCAGACACAGCTCAAGCCGTACCGAATCCAGCTCCGCGATCCATGCAGCGTCTTGGCTTGCCATCGCCATTCGGTCCGACAGGTACTTCGACGTCGCCAACGCAGCCGCCCACCATTCGGTGAAGTCGGGTGCCGGCTCGGGCCAGGCATACTCCACCTTGAGCGGGACGACCGCGCTCTCACGGTGCTGCTCCCAGCGGCGCACTTGCTCAGCCACGTACGCCTTCGCCTGAGCCTCGCTCACTTGGGCCTTGGTCTCGCTGGGTCCTCGGGGTCCGAGGGCGCCAGACTGGATCGGGCTTCACTCTTGAGCGCGGGTGCTTCAGCAGTCACGGCCGGACCGGATCGCGCGGGTGCAGACCGGGTCTCAGCTTCGTCGTTCAGTACGCCGTCTTCTTGGACAGTCGACAGCGGTCCTTCGTGCTTGATCGTCGGGGCTTCGTCCAGAATCTCGACTTCATCATCCGGCTGAGGAGAGTCCGAACTCGATCCTCGGCCGGGGCTCAACCTCATCGGCGCCTCCCTCAGACGCCTGGGCGGGTTCCTTGTCCTGTGTGGACTCACCCTCATCCAGTCCCGTCGCCGGGTCTGGGACACATTCGGTGCCGGCCGGCACAGACTCGGTCGAGTCCGCCTCCAGAGCCTCGTCCTGGTTTGCTTGGTGCGCATCCAGAGCGGAGGACTCCGGGGCCGCTTGATCTTGAACGGCCGCCGACGCCTTCTTCTTCTCCTCCAGGGCCGCCTTGCGCTTCTCCGCGCCAGCCTTCCGAGCCTCCCGGACAACGTCGTCCAGGGCCTTGTGCTCCTCCGGCGGCAACCCTTGTCCACGACGCGACTGACGAGACGCCTCACCGCGTCCGCCTCCGCGTCCACCTTCACGTGCTTCCTTCCTTCCAGTCATAACCAAACTGTTAGTCCAGGTAGTCAGTAGAAACACCCCTTTAGACCAAATCAATATACAAACAACTCCGGTGGAATCCTAGGCAACCAAATCCGGGCACGCGCACCAGCTGAGGCGAGGCGGGTGAACGCCTTTATCGTCCAGGGGTGTATAGCGCGCTATGCCGGACCGAATGAAATTCGGGTTCGAGTACCAGAGATTGTCCACGCGATAAGCAGTCCACGGGACACCGAATGACCCGGGCCTGAAACCGCTTGGACGCACCGAATCGCACTGATGCGGTCCGGTGTTTGGCGTGTGTCCTTGTGTCAACCCCTATAGGTATCGTTTACCTTTGGCGGACCGGATTTCACCGAAGTGAGTTGTTGCAATACAGAATAAAGTCTGCTGGGTGTGTTCCTGAGATAAACCACACCGAATGAACAGAGGGTCAGACCGAATGGGAGGGATCACTGTCAGATCCGTAATTCAGACCAACCAACCACACAGAAATACAATGCCGAGCTAAACGTCACAAAATATACAGCCACCACTTATTCTTTGAGACCCTTGGGTGGGGGGTCTATACACCAGTCAACTTCGGAGCCGTCACCCAAGGCACTGGTCAGCCCTGGATGCACACTCACTTACGCGCACCACCCTCACAGAATGAGGGAACAATACAAAATATAATTCAGTCCTATCACACAGTAGTCGATCAATTCGGTCTGGGGGGTGACTACCTCAACCACCAAAGACACACAGTAGGGAATATGAAATGGATGCCCGGTTAGGACACGCAAATAGGAAATGAAGCTCTCACAGGTCACTCCAGGGCGCGAAACCCCAGTCACTGCCGACCTCGCCTTGGTACCTTTGAGTCCCCACTACACCGATGCTCGCTACACCGGTGAGGCCTTGGAAGCGTCCCTAAACGTACTTAGACCGCGCGCAGGCAGTCTCCCGGAGGGCTCTTGAAGACGAGAAAGTCGAGGCTCTACTGCTGTCCTCGGGCGCCAGAATCGTCCGCGTGTTCTTCGGCAAATTGGTTTCTGTTTAGATCTTACGTTTGGCTAGCTATCTTCTATCACTTCGCTGACTTTAATGTAGGTTTCACTATGCTTCGCTTGTCTTGAGTATGCTTGTGCTTCTTGACAGTGCTTCAGTATGCTTGTCTTGTTTTCGGTATGCGGGAACTTGTTGACGGCGACACTTCTTCGGGCACACTCATCAGATGATGACAGAGGTACCTTGGGTACACCGTCCCTTCGCTTGGGTACACCGTCTCTTCGTCTTGGAACTGGACCTCTCCCTTGGATGTGCGGCTCATTCGGTGCCGCACGTGGGTCTTGGGGGGTCTTGGTCTCATCCGGTCTGGATCGACGCCGCTGCGTGAACACACGCGGCGCGCACTGGGCTTGTTCTTGGTGCGTTGATATCCAGTGGGTGCATAGTGGACGGACCGAATGAATGATCCGGTCCGTCCCCATCCGGTTCGGCACTTCTTCATTCTGTGCGCGTTCACCGGGTGCACCACGATTCAGTCCGGGCAACACGGGGCTTCGTCCAGCAGGGTCTTGCGGGTGTGCGATCATGTCAGGTGGGGTCAATTCAATGGGGTAGGCCGACAACTTGACTGAGCCAATGCAGGCAGTGGCCAGGATACGTTCACTGACCACACTTTCACGCCTTGGGCCTATCCTGCAGTTAGGGAAGTCGGCGGATGGACAGGATGCGGTACTCCACACCAGATATGAGCGCTCATCCGGTGGGCGCATCTCCAATCCTGTGAGCCCATGCTTGCTGCAAGTGCCGGGTCCCATCAAATCTCCACACACATCCACAATCCACACACTACACTTGTCTCTGCCGGATGTCCATCCCGTGCGACCAATCACAGTTCTCCGAAGGGTCAGTGTATCCATGGGGTCGGACATGGGTGCAGACAGAAATCCACTTCCACATCGTGTCAGAATCTTCTTAGGCCACTGATACTCTGGGGTCTCCACGCACGATGGCTCCAGCGCAGCTAAGCGCTCTGCACGCAGTCGTCCTTCGCGCGATTGAACGCTCTCCAGAATGAGAGTCTGCCACTCACGATGCGCAAAGGAACCGGGGCGTACAAAGCGTCCAGCCCGCGGGAAGAAACCGTATTCCACAATTCGGGCGACTGGAGTCCGGTTGTGAATCCAGACATCCTTGTCGGATATGTTGACCACCTTCACAGCGACTGGCCAGGACCTCGATGCGTAGATCAGGTGCGTTACCCAGCGGTCACCACGTCCTGCCCACACAACTTCACGCTGTGGGTTCGTCGCTCCATACGAAATCTTCACCACCTTGGATTCCCCAGGGCCCAAGTACCAGCTTCCTGTAGTTTCCACAGGCATGTCGACACCCAGACGATCCTCTGGATTCCAACCACACATCATGATGGCTTCTTCATCCGGGAGCGTCACGAGACCTTCCCGAATACTGATCCGCACTCCAGCTGCAAACATGAAACTCATACCCAGAAGTACTTCGATTCCTTCGCCGATGTTAGCCACCCAGACATCCAGGAGATACACCACTCTCGGGCCGAGAGTGATCTTCACCTGGGCACTGGCGCCGATGTACGTCGGAACGCCTCCCATTCCAGACACCTTGGTGTGTTTGTGCGACTTAAGCCTGAGTCCGAGCTTACGCGCTAAGTCGAAACTCACAATATTCACAGTCGCACCAGTATCCAGGAGGACTTTCGTCCGACAATCGTTCACGGCACCATGCACCATCACCACATCACGCTTCTTCGGGTCAGGATCGTTGTTTTCCCACCATCCATAGCGTTCCCCAAGGTTCAGCTTGTACTCCGTAATTTCTCCAGAGTTCACTTCTCCAGGGTTCACTTGCTCAGGACGTTGAAATTCAGGGGAAGTCGTGAAATCCTGAATCAAAGTAGTCATGCATTGTTGGTTATCTTGGGTTCTTGTTCTCAACTCCGGGCCTACATACACTAGAACACATAACTCTGGGGCCTTCCTCAGCCCGGCGCGTACTGGGTCCCCACCCAGCGGGCTTATTGGTTTGACGGCCTCCCAGAATTTGCTTCGCCATCCAGAAGTTTATCCAGAATTTGGCTCGGCATGTCCTTCAGTGCACCTTGGCGGGCGAGTCTCTTCACAGCTTCCAGCATTTTCCAGTCTTCACAGGGTTTTCCGAGATGCAGCTTGCCACAATTCTCGCACGGTTGCGCACGGCACATGTGCGTCGGATGACCCGTCTCGAGGCAGCGATCGCACTTCATGTCCTTCCAGCCGTTCTCCTCCGGGTGTCCCCACTTGCCGCACTTCTCACAGAGCTTGTCCCAATTCGGATTCTCGCGGCGAGGCGAACGAAATCCAGAGTTCACGTTTGATCCTGGTTGGGTACTTGGTGGACGCCATCCCATGTTATCCATCACACGATACACCTCATTCGTCAGCGTCTGAGTCCATTCCGTATCCTTCATGCTCGTCGAACCGCCAGTGTTGGTCGTGGCAGTGTCTTCTCCAGAGATTTCTCGAGTTGACCCTGAGTTCGCGCCCGAAACTCGGGTTGATACTCTGGGTCCATCCAAGATTTCCTGAAAACGAGCGTGAGTTTCAGGGTCCTCTTCCGATTCAGAGTCAGAGACGTCGCCCCTAGTCACATACGCGCGTCCAGCACGCTTCGGCTTGAAACGTCCCTGAGGAATGTTATCGGCACGGAAATCGCGAACTCTGGGTGGCGGCGCATCCTGGTCACTGCGACTCCAGACTTCTTCATCTTGCTCCAGAGCATACTCCAGATCGGCGATGCTTCTGAATCTCTGACCCTGCAGCGACGTCTTGAGGCGCGTATCCCTGAGTTTCGTAATGAACCTCCGGATGTGCTTCTCCAGGCGCTTCGATGACTTGCGAAAGTCAATGTCAGCCTTATCGGCGGCGGAATTCAGACGATAGAAGAAATCCAGAGCGCTCTCTGAGTTCTTCATCTCCATCGTGAAGTAACGCTCTGAGTACGACGAGCGCGCTTTGCAATACTTCTTCCTGAAGGCAGACGCCAGCTCTTTCCAGTCCCGCTGAGTGTGCTTGGGCAGCTGGTTGAACCAGTCACGCGCAGCTCCAGAGAGTTTCAACTTGAGCTCCTGAATTCGCATCTTCGTGGACCAAGCTCCTTGAGCCGCCATGTTCGCGAAACGCTCCCACCAATGAACACGTTCTCTGAGTGACGCCTTGGTATCGAACTCACCCAGAGTATTCGAGTTGATGTATGGTCGGAACGTCAGAAGCGTGGTGCCAGCTCGAGCCGCAGAAGTTGCCGTCAGGTTAACTCCAGGGTTCTCATCCGAGCTGTCATCACTTTCAGAGGACGAGCTGTCGTCACTAGAGTCAGAACTTGGGTCCGAGTCTGAAGGCGGATTGAAATCCTGGCGTTTCTTCTTCTTTCGCTGGTTCTTCTTGGACGTAGAGCGCTTGGAGTCGGTCCTAGAGTCCTGCGAGGCCTTTGAGGCCGACGTCTTCCTGGAATCCGAAGTCTTCTCCAGAGGCACAGGCTCCTGCTTGATATCCTGCGTCACCTTGGTCTCCGTAGCGCCATGTCCTCGCTTGACATGCTTCGTTCTGCCGGAAGTGTCGGCGGAATGCTGCGTGAGGGTCACTTTCAGCTGGGAGGCGGCGACTTCGGAAGTGTTCTTCGAATCAGCTGTCTCCCGTCTCTGCCCTGCGACACTTGCGTTCTCATTGATTACGCCACTGAGACCCTGGGGTCGGGTTGCGATTTCAGGGTTCTGAGCCACTGACGACCTCACATTGGTAGCCAAATCAGGGGTAGCGGTTGCACGTCGCGCTTGAACTTGGGCCAATGTTGCCCGAAGGTCGCGCACTTGACTGGCGTGAAACCGCTGGATATTCTGGGAAGACTCACGCTCCTGCTCTCTTGCAGCTTCGGTTTCCTGGACCTTCTGCTCCAGAGACGCCACTTGTTCTTTCCAGTTCTCGTACGTCTCCGAGGCCCAGCGCGCACGCTCAGCGTCTGCTTCGGCTTCACGTTTTTCCATCGTTCAGCGTATGCGGCCTCCAGGCGCTCGCGTTCCAGGCGTGCATTCTCAGAGAAATCCTGAGTCGCACTCTGGATCCTCGCGGAATCCTGAGTTCGGCGGACTTCTGCCTCTTGCGCACGCCGTTCAGCTTCTCCTCGGGCAATCTCCGCGTGAACCAGGCGATCGGTGAGCTTCTGGATCTGGCGACGCGCGTCCAAGTCACGTTGTTCCCTGAGTCGCTCGCGCTCCAGAGCATCAAGGCGTTCTCTGGCGAGGAACTCACGTTGCTCCTGCTCCATGCGGGCCTGCCACTCCTGCTGCTGTCGCAAGACATTCAGCTCGATTTGGGCGGGCCCAGACCTTGCGGACACGGACGAAGCTGACCCCAGACCTCTGGATCCACTTGAGCGGCTCGACACAGCTGATCCTCTGGATTTCATCGAGCGTCGCGAGCGTGCCTCACTCCTATGTGGTGGAGTGGATCCGCTGGAATTAGCAGGGATCCCACACTCACACACTGCGCCCAGACACCGACTAACGGAGGGGTACTCCGATAACCGTGGGGTTGCTGAGTGGCTCACCTTGTGTACCCGTCGGCGGGCTGGATCTGCTCTCTTGTTGACACGAGATGTGCAGCGGGTGAACTTGAACGTCCTTGGCGGGGACTTGGGAGATGTTGGGGTAGATCCGCGGTGGGGTTCCTTCACGCGGGCCTGGGTTGGTAGATCCTTGGTCTTGGTCGTAGATCTTGTGGATCCGATAAGTAATGTACCGGATCCGGAGGTGTTGCCTTGTTGGGGGTGTTGTATCCTTTTCCTTTACGTTGCTTGCCGCCTCCTATTAGCGGGGAAGTTGGGGGCGAGGCCGAAGGGCGCGAGCTGCTGGCCAAGCTTATCCAGCGGTCTGCCACGTGTGCAGGGGGCAAATTACTTGATTAAAGTATGGGTCAATACAAATCCCAATACTAAAGACCAAGTGACTGGTTCCCAAGCAAATTCGACTCTGATTTATGTTAGCCTGTATCCCGCCTTCCCATCTGGTCCAGCTCTTGCCTGCTACTGGCTCTCCTTCCTACCCAATATTCCTGCTATAGCCGTTGTACCCCTAATTGGGTACACATTCATACCTAATCCAGGCGGCCCTAATTTAGGTGGCTGGATCCATGTGTACCACACTACTCACCTTGGATCTAGCTTCGATCGCCCTCATCCTGCAACCGCACCTCCATCTGGCAACCATGACGTCATCCGCGGGACTGGACATCGTCACCAACTGCCGGATCCCGCCACCAGGTCAACTGGCGGATCCACTCCCATCCGGATTGCTCTTGAGCGGATCTCTTTACCACACCTAGAGCCTTGGTGTTGACTCCGCTCATCTGCGCTGACATCCTTGGGACCGCCAAATCCAGAAATCGGGGATGGTTCCCTGAATTTCGGCTCGGCCGCTGTCGCTGGAACTCTGGAGAGAATTGCCTTCTTGGGAGCAATCTCTGGATCAGAATGCACAGACGACGCCATCTCAACATCATCTTGGTCGACTGACACAAGACGCGGAGGAATGACCGTTCGGGTGACCTGGAACCCCAGATCTCCGGCAGCTGTGAAGCCGCCTGCACTCTGAGCTACCAGTGCCAGAGCTCCGACCCGTTGTCCCAGCGACTGCATCGACGAAGACGAAGAGCTGCCATAGGACGTTTGCACGCCTGAGGCCGTACTCTCATCTGAAGCTCGCGAGGTACCGATCACGCTTGGCACAGAGTCTGGAGCAGCGTCCTTGGTTTCCGACTCCAGAGGATCACGTCCATTCGACGTGGAATTCAGGAGTGGAATTCTGAAGCGAAGCACCAGTCGAAGACTTGTACGCTGGAAGAGAAGACAGCGATGGTGTGGACAACGCTGACGGCGTCGACGGGACTAGCGGGCGCGGCGGTCCGTGCTGGGTGCGCTTACGCTGCGGCTCGCCTTCACTTGACCCTCGCGGGCTCCGTGAAATCCTGAGTCCAGTGACCCTGAATCTCAGGACAAACTGTCGTCCCAGTAGATCCGCATCGTAGTCCGTCATCAATAAATCACCGTCTCCATCTTCCTTGTGGTAGTCCAGTCTTGGTGCTTGCTCCGGGGCACTTGTTACCGGTTGCTCTTCAGAGTTCATCTTGAAAGATACACCAGCGATCACCAGCCTCCACTCGACGAGTTCTACGGCGATGAAATTCTGAGTTTCTTCCATGACAGAGCGTACCAAGCTTTCCGGAATCCTGGATACACGCGTCGAAGACCAGTCGGGAATCAGGTTGACAAACTCGAAACCAGCTTCAAAGAACAGAGTCTGCAGAATAGCGACGCACTCGCGTGCGGTCATGATACTCTGGGGAATCGTAGTCGCCATGAGATCCTGGGCAGTTCCGACGCCCCACCGGGCGAGGTGAAACTCAGAAATCCAGGCTTCCTCTGGGTTCGCCAGAGACAACCGCCACTTGAAGTAGTCTCCAGTTGCATACGCGGCCGCGAAATACGAGTTGGCATCCGGTTTCGGAGTCGGCCACTCGTAGACGACACTCGGGGCGTCACCTTTCCAGGGTTCACCTCTTCCCAGCGTCGAACTTCACGTCGGACGTACAACACCATGCTCTCAGAGTCTGGAGCGGAGGCAGTAGCATCCCGGACTTGGTTCTCAGAAGCAGCCCTGGGTTCCACCTGCGAACTCGACGCAGAAACCCTGGGTTCGGGTGGTGCGAACCCAGAGTTCGCCTTGGAACTCTGAATCTTCGCCTCCTCCTTCGCTCGCACGGGCTCCGGCTTGACTTCCACCACAGACTCGTCCGAAGATGACACCAAATCGATCACCTCCGGGGGCTCAGCCGCATTGGCGCCTCCCTCAGACGCCTGAGCACCACCCTCGCGGGTGTGCTCCTCTGGGACTCCAGGGGTCTGCGACCCAGAAACCGCCTCCGATGAACCTTGATCTCTGGACGAAGCTTGTTCATCCTGCGTCGGAGGTCCAGCGGCGGACTGATCTTGATCGGCAGACGCCTTAGCGTCCCCACCTTGTGCTGCCTCGCTTTCACGAGCAGCCTTCTTCGCCTTCCGAGCGTCACGGACCACGGTATCCAGATCCTTCTGCTCCTCAGGCCCCAAACCTTGAACACGACGCGACTGACGTGACGCCTCACCGCGTCCTCCGTCCCCGCGTCCACTCTTCTTCGCCCCTCGTCCTCCAGCCATCTTGTTCGCTTGAAGTTGACGGGCACTCAGCAGTTCTTCGACTCTTGAGTTCGGTGAAATCCTCGACAATCAAATCCGGGCACGCGCACCAGCTGAGGCGAGGCCGATGAAACCTTTATCGCCCAGGGGTGTTCGTATAGCGCAGCCCAAGAAGGGTGTAGACCCAGAGAACCGACTTGAGAGTCAACAGCAAGGAAATAAATCCAGAGGTTCGCAGCCGTGAAGCTTTAAACCCTGAGGATCACTCTCCTTGGTTGGCGTGGGTACCTTGTGTAATCCCTGTCGGCTCGTTTATCTTTGACGGAACGGCACTTCACCAAACTTGAATGTAGCCTCGAAGAAGCGCTGAGGTGCACGTCTAATCCAGAACGCACCTCGACACTAGAGGCAAAACCCAGAGAATCAGATCTCCCGAAATCCAGAATATCACGAATTCAGGATTCAGGATTTCAGTCAACTCTGGGGTGAGGAACTCAGAAGACACCTTACCCAAACGCCTTCGTAGCTCGATAAAACCAACAAATACAGAGTATACAAACACTACAACTAGCCGTCACTTATTCTTTTGGACCCTTGGACGGTGGGTCACTCACACACTAGGCTCACTCGAGTCTGAAATTCAGGGGCCTAGCTCCCCTGAGACTCACACAAACGCGCACCACCTCCCGTACAGGAGGAAAATACAATCACTATCAGTTACCTTTCCCTTCACACAAGCAGTCAATACACAATCCTGGAGGCGACTACTTAGCACCCCAGAATACCCTCTGGAATAATATGAAATGGGCTACCACGAGCACAGCAAGTGACCCAACTAGGATATGAAATAGGTGGATCACTCCAGGAAGCACGAGGCCGTCGCTGGTCCCCACCTAACTGGACTTGAGTTTGATGGAGTCCACACAGACGGCTGTCCTTCGCCGTTGATGTGCCCTTAGCGTCCCGCGGTCGTAGTCTCGGGTCCTCCGGATTTCCGTCGGCAGGCTTGGCCGAAGTCACTTGCGCAGTACAGGGAAAATTGAACTCTGTTTGTCTTTTATCAGCTACTTCTCTCTCTTACTTCTTTCTCTCTTCTGCATTCTTCTACGGGCAAATATCTTCATTTCACTATGCTCGGGGTCAAACGTCTTGTCTTCAGTATACCTTGGGTTCAGCGATCCAGACTTGCGATCAGCTTGCGACTCCATCGTCGCAAGATGTCCACAGTGCCAGATGTGGGTCCTTAGACTTGGGTTTGTATAGTGCAGGACTCCCTCTCGACTCCTCGAAGGTATCCAGTCAGTCGATCTGCACTTCAATCTTCAAGGTCACGCATCACTTTGATTGCAGACTGACTCCCAACTGGCTCGAAATTCAGAGATTCATGTGATACTCTGGATTGCTTCTGAGGATCGGTGGAACTCAGGGGATCTCTTGAGGGTTCTTGGGGATTCTTGGGTGTTGACTTGGGAAACACTTGTTCTGAGTATGGGGAGTCTGGGTTCATGGTCCAAATCCAGAGGATCACTTGAAACTCTGGGTCACCTGTTCTTGGGGAGGTGAACTCTGGATCATCATCCGATACTCTGGATTTTCTTGTGTGATACTCTGGATCATAGGTCGTATACATCACAGACTCGCGTGTATCTCCACAAATATGCACACTTAACGGGTTGTACGGCTTCTGGCGCATGTCCCCGGTGGTAGTGGGGTTGGTTTTCAGGGGATCTGATCCATAGTTGTGCTCTGACCCACAGCAAGATGAGGTGTACTCTGGGATACGTTCTCCAGAGACACTTTCCGCCAGACTTTAGGCACTCATCGTAAGGGAAAGTCCGGGACTGGACTGAGTGTTCTTCTGAATTCCTGGGTGTGCACTCCCAGGATCCACACTTCCAGTCAGTTGGGCCCATCTGCGGTCAGGCACTAGATTCATCCCACTGAATCACTTCTCTCCCACCATCGTCACTCGTGTCACACGGGTACAGCCGTGCTCCTCCCAGCTATCCACCAATCATACTTCGATACAAACTCCAGGTCACCAGCGTGACGGCACGTTGTCGGCAAATTTCTGAAAACCACCTCGTGTCAGTCTTGCGGGTGCGCGATCATGTCAGGTGGGGTCAATTTAATGGGGTAGGCCGACAACTTGACTGAGCCATGGCCAGGATACGTTCACTGACCGCACTTTCACGCCTTGGGCCTATCCTGCAGTTAGGGAAGTCGGCGGATGGACAGGATGCGGTACTCCGCACCAGATATGAGCGCTCATCCGGTGGGCGCATCTCCAATCCTGTGAGCCCATACTTGCTGCAAGTGCCGGGTCCCATCAAATCTCCACACGCATCCACAGATCACACTTGTCTCTGCCGGATGTCCATCCCGTGCGACCAATCACAGTTCTCCGAAGGGTCAGTGTATCCATGGGGTCGGACATGGGTGCAGACAAAAATCCACTTCCGCATCGTGTCACTACTGTGAGTACAACTAAATCGGGGAAGAAGCGCATATTGTACATCGACGCTTCCTCATGTGGGAACATAACGCGCTTTATCAAACATTCATGTTAGGCCAAGTGCACTTTTGTGGAGGTGCGCAACAGACGTCGGGTCAAGGTACTAGTGGTCACGGAGAAGCGTATCTTTCCCCGGGAAGAGGTCCCTGGGTATTATGGTGATAAGCTGTGGTTTACGGGTATGTGTGGGTTAAGAGAATGTCCGGGGGCTTCTAACGAATACAGAGTGCTTAGCAGTTTGCACTTAGCATGTCACTACTCACGATAGTAGATAAAACGCTGAGTATTTTCAATAAAAACGTTGAGTTAGACATGCACAGTACATGTAGATCTAGAATATAAGCGTATAACCTTTACAATGTCTTCCTTAGGGACAGCTCAACCGTGGGTCACACACCCGGAGTGAGTTCATATTGCCCGAAGAGAGGGAGGGCACGGAGATATGACATTACTATACCGATACCAAAATAAGCCTAGATACATTGAAAAGGTACACGAAGGGTCTAGATAAGCATAACTCACATGTAACAATGATGACTAATTGCTAACGAATGAGAAGGTAGTGGGACATCAAGCAAAGGTATACGACCACTATCTGTTGTAGGTAATCGTAGTACCATTTGAAAGCTCTTCTTTTGCGCATTCAGATATAGTACGTTCACCATGGTGGAGTTGATATTGACCGAAGGGGGCGTTGGAGACATATAATGGGGTTACCCGAATGTTACCCGAAGGGTTACGAAGTGCGAAACACACATGCTTGTGTGGTGCACACTGTTTAACCTATTTCAGAAGGAGAATCAGCACATGGCTTCAGAGCCACAGATAATGCATACGACTAGGATCCACTATGCTAGATAGTGAACAAGATACATTTACACCAAAGGCGGCTTTGCCGCGATAAGGAGAAATACATTCAGTTTGAGATTCACAGCTAAGAATTAAGGGTTGACTCTTGAAGTCCGTAGGGAGTACCGACTCGTGCGTTCTGGTATTAGAACGGGCTATCTTTCACCGCGACTCTGTGAGTCTGTTACGTCTTCCTCTGACGCTAAAGCTACGACAGTCCCTCTGCACGTGGTAGGACTTCCGACACCTGAGTCTGGATAGACTGACCGTCTGTGGACAATGGAGTAGTTCCCTCACTTGCCCCCGAACCAGCAGGATGCGCTTAAAAAGCTTATGTCCTTGCTGGGCTCGGAGGGCGTCACGCACCTTGCGCAACAAGGCCCCGACACGGTGAATGCGCGCTCGAGGCGTTCTCCAGCTACGAGAATGCTCTGTTGGAGTACCTCCAGCAGAGGATGGCGATGGCCGCAAGCGCCCGCTACGTCATCCGACGCGGGAACAAGACCCAAGCCGCTCATGTTGAGCGTGAAGACCTTCAAAGGCAAGGAAGGAGATAGCTTAATGCTTTGGACCCGTGAAGTTGAGATGGCTATGAGCTCCGCTCTACTCCGGACGTAGTTGCAGCACGTGGCGCTAGCTATCTCGAAGCTTGGTGGGCGAACAAGAGAGTGGCCACTAACGTCAGGGACGTCGGTCGACACGGCCTTCCCGAGGGACCAGCTGAAGCAGCAACTGTCCCGGGTGTTCGCTCCGCCTAACGAGGCGTATCACGTGCGTTCGCGCTTACTGGCTATCCGGTCGGGCAAGAAGGATTTGGTGGACTATGTCCAGGAGTTAAGAACTCTCATTGCGGGCATGTCTGCCGAGCCTCTGGCTGAGGTAGTCATCGTCACGGTGTTTATGGAGGGACTTCGCACTGGCGTGGTCAGGACGGAGTTCTTCCATACTCACCCAAGCTCTTTTGAAGAGGCTGTGGGCATCGCGTTGAACGCGGAGCACAACGTCAAGTCGTCAAGACTTGGATGGAAAGCTCCCCACACCAGTTCGTCGAACGGTCCCGAGCCCATGGACCTCAGCTATGCTGAAGACGAAGAAGCCGAGCGTCGTGCTGCTTAGCAGCGGCGCGGCATCCGCCGATGTTTTATCTGCGGTGACACGCGTCACCTGCGCGCCGGATGTCAGCTGGGCTTCCAGCGCCAGGCTTCGGCAAGCCGCTCTTCTGGTTCGAGCCAGGGCTCTGGTTCGTCTCGGGGAAACGAGAAAACCTAGTAGCGCGTGGCGGCCGACTGGGGAAGAACTAAGTTCTATTGAACCTCGGCGAGGTGGAGGTGGACAGGACGTAGCCCCGAAGAGAGCTGTACTCAATAACACGGAACGTGTATGCAAGCCGGGCATGCTAGTCGTCCAGGCTTGGGTGAAGGGCTTCACAATCCATGGACGATTTTGATCGATTCGGGAGCGTCGGGTAACTACGCCCGGCGTTCCACGATGGACGGAAGCCAGCTTTATGCTGAGACTGGGCGTGAAGTTTTTACATTTCGATAGCGTGGAACGCTGTCTGGTCTTAGACCTCGATTCGAGATATGATCTCATCCTTGGTATGGCGTGACTGGAACGCCATGAGCCTTGGATCGATTGGCGGTCAAAGACACTTTGTGCTATGCACTCCTCTCCTAGCGGAGCATTGACGAGACATGAATCCACCTCTGTTAGGAATCAGAAGCGCTTCTGGCGCGAGCATTGGACCGAGTCGGTCAATGTGCTAGACATCGGAGTTTCCGAGTTGGTGGACACTGCGTGTGTCGAGAACGAGCGTTCCGAGCGTGGCTCGTGGACGGCTGATGAAGGATGTGGAGCGGCACTAATTCCGCTGAGCGGGTGTGCGTCTGCGGGCGACGCCCTGCTGCGTGCCGGCGACGGCGTGGTTGACAAGAAGTCGAGAGACAAGGGCTCTGACCGTGGGGTGGCACGTAATACACTGAGTGGAGGCTGCGGGTCGGTGAGGTCGATCAAGACACTGGTGCTCCTCTGGAACTGAATGAGGTGGGGACACCTGGCGTCAAGAAGCACGCGAAGTCACGGAGCTCTTCTGGGCGGACAGTGTCCATGAAGAGGCAGTAGCGCCGCAAAGCGCTGGCTGCGCGACCCAAGGCGTCTGCGGTTTCATGAGTCGAGAAAGGCGTGTCGAGCGGTGAGACTCCACACGAGAGCGAGCAGCTCTACACACTCGTGAATGGAGTGACGGGCGACGTCGACGGAGATATCAGTCACAACGACTTGCCCTCACTATCGGTTCTCCTAGAGCTGGACGAGATGTCCTTGGCCGAATTCGGCGAAGCCTTGAAGGCTGGAGACTTGGCTGAAGGTGGTGGTCATACGACCTGAAGAAGAGGTGAACTCGTCCCCGCTTCTGAATGAAGCTGTCCTGGAGGACACTAAGAAGGCGCTGAATGCGCGGAGCGGATCGGCGATCCTGAAGGACCCGTCGGATTCCTTGTATCACGTAGTGAAGGATTATCAAGACGTGGTCTCGAAGGAACCGCCCTCGGGGCTACCTCCGGACCGAGGTGTCCGACATGAAATTGATCTTGTTCCGGGAACGAAGTACTGCGTGACGAGGAAGTGGCCCTTGCCGAAGGAGCAGTGTGACGTTATTGACGCGTTCTTCCGTGCGAAGCACGAGGCGGGCCAAGGTGCGTGAGAGTAAGTCTCCACACTCTACGCTGACGTTCTGTGTCAGGAAGCCGAAAGGCAAGTGGCGTATCGTGCATGCTTTCAACAAGCTGAATGCCGCCACCATTCCGGCGCAGACGCTGATTCCTCGGAAGGACGTTCTTCAGAACAACATGGCAGGATGTACGATCTATAGTGCGCTCGACTTGGTCGATGGCTACTACCAATTGCTCATGCGGACGAGCGACGTTCCTCTCACTGCGATGAGTACTCTGAGCGGCATGCTCTGGGAGTGGTTGGTGATGCCCCACGGGCTGTCGAATGCGCCAGTGACGTTTAATCGTCTTGTGACGCGGCTCTTTAGGCCCCATTGGGCGTACGCCTAAACGTACTTCGATGACATCTTTGTCCACAGTCGTGCGGAGCACGGAAAGACTGATATGGAGAACCATGTCGAGCACCTGCGTGCTGTGCTTGAGTGCATGCGTCAAAACAAGTTGTATGCCAGCATTGACAAATGCATCTTCGGAGCGGAAGAGATCCCCTTCTTAAGGTGCTTCATCGGGAAACGTGGCCTGAGGGCCGACCTGGTCAAGGTCAAGGCCATTGCTGGCCAGTTCCCAAGGACCAGAAGGATCTTCGCTAATGGTTTGGCTTGGCCAATTACTTGCACAAGTACAGCGAGAATTACGCTGAGATGGCTCGGCCACTCTCCAATCTCCTGAAGAAGGACGCGGAGTGGTGTTGGAACACCGAGCATCAAGATGCGTTTGCGGCAATTAAGGATAGTCTCCTTAATGCGCCTATTCTGGCTTTGCAGACCCCGCTCGTCCGTTTAGTGTCGTCTGTGACGCCTCGGACTTTGCCATCGGCTGTGCCCTGCTACAAGCAGACGCCGAGGGGCGCGAGCGCGTGATGGCGTTCGAATCTCGTCAGCTGAAGGCTGCTGAGAAGAACTATACTGTCCATGCCAAAGAGCTACTTGCGATGAAGTATGCGCTCGTCAAGTTCAGGGTTCACCTGTTGGGCTCTCAGCCGTTCGTGATTTACACGGATCACGTGTCGTTACGCACTGCGACTCAGTCGCCTCATCTCTCGCAAAGGATGGTCCGTTGGCTGTCCTTCTTCGCGGAGTACAACTTCGAGGTGAAGTACAAGCCTGGCAGGCAGAATGTCCTCGCGGACGCGCTGTCGCGCAGGCCGGATTATGAGCTGGCTCATGTAACGACCGTGACTTCGTCATTACCGGATCTGATCCGAACGGCTTATGCCAAGGATGACACTTGTGTCGCGTTGCTGAAGGCTCTCGGGAGCAAGGAGTTTCAAGACTCGGACATTGAATTGTCGGCGCGAGAGCGCGCGCGTTTGCATCGCTACACCCTCGATGGTGGCCTGCTGTTCTACAGCACTGGCTCCGAGGACACGCCACGCGTGGTCATTCCTCATGATGAGGACCTGAAGTATCGTATCCTCTATGAGGCCCACGACACGCCGGTGGCTGGCCATCTTGGCCGTGAGAAGACCTACAGCTCGGTGAGCACTTACTACTGGTGGCCGAAGATGTACAAGTGGACGAGCACTTATGTGCGCACGTGCGAGACGTGTCAGCGAGTGAAGTCGTCACCCCATGCTGCAGCCCCGTTGGCAAGCTTGCCTGTCCCTTCGGGCTGTTGGCAATCCATGAGTATAGACTTTGTGTTTGGCCTGCCGGCGGATGCGGCGGGCAACACTGGAGTCGTGGTCTTTGTAGACCGACTGAGCAAGATGGCTCACCTTGCGGCTGTGCCGGATACCATCGATGGTAAGGGTACAGCAACGCTGTTCTTGGACCGAGTGTTTCGACAACACGGACTCCCTGAGTAGATTGTCTCGGACCGAGACCCCGCTTCACGGGCAACTTCTGGAGCGCGGTCTTTGCGGTTCTTGGCACCAATCTGGACATGTCACGGCGGATCACCCGCAGACCGATGGGCAGACGGAGCGAGTGAATCGCGTCGTCGAGGACGTGCTCCGCAGCATTTGGGCTGAGCCGCCGAAGCGTTGGAGCGCTATGCTACCACTTGTTGAGTTTGCGTTGACCAACGCCGTGCATGCCTCAACCGGCTACACGCCGTTCTACGTGAACAGCTTGTCTCATCCGTGCGTCCCGCTGACGCCGCCACGTGGTGGCCTCGGGCTTGGTGGGGAAGAGGAAGTCGATTTAGCGGATCGACTAGCTGATGTCAGCCCGGCTACTGTTCGTAAACAGGTTGACACTTTCTTGTCGACGCGCTTGAGTGTCTTACGACACGTGCGTGACGCAATGGCTGAGAGCCAAGACAAGCAAAAGGAACATGCAGATGCCAGAGACAGAGGCAATGTTGACAGTTATGAGGTTGATAACCCGGTATTGCTTGACGCTAAAAACCTACCTACACATGCAGCGTGAGCTGTCTTCAAGACGAAGTTGCGCCCACGCTTCATCGGACCTTTCAAGGTCGTGCCCAGGAAGAGCCTTGCGTAGACGCTCAATCTTCCGAAGAAGATGCGGACACACCCGGTCTTCTACGTGGGCTTGCTCAAGCCGTACCATGACCCGACGCAGGTGCGGGTGGGCCCTGCATGCGGGCCAGAAGGTCAATCTGACCATGCAACGCAGCCTGCTGACGTCGAAGCTCGGAGAGCTCCTGGTTGCGACGGTCGTTGCGATCGCGATAATACTGTACCCAGCTCTCCAAGTGTCGGAGCCGGTCCCAGACCTCACGAGGCACTTCAACCCAGCCCAAGTCCCGGCCAAGCTGCTCGAGCTCCGTGGCTATACGCGCAAGACGCGCATCAACGTCATGGACATGGTCCCGGATGCGGTCCGACTGCTGCTGCACCTGGAGGAGCTCACTCTGAGTCACAACCGGCTCCACTGCGGCCTCCACCGGCGCTGCTCGATGAGCAAGGAAACCTTTACTACCATTGTGGAGCGCCTGCTGGCGAAGCGGCGGTGCCGGGGTCAACACCAGTATCTGGTAAAGTGGCGAGGGTACCCACACTCTAAAAACTCATGGGAGTTTGAGGTGCCCTTTCGCCAAGACTGCCCAGACGTCGTGGACGCTTTTGATCAGCTTGATCACCAGCGCCCTGAGGGCTCAAGGCCGGCACGCCGGCCTCTCCGTGCTACCAGGCAATAGGCTAGGGAGCGGTTGGGTCAACCACATTGCTCCGGGGCTAACCCTGAGCCACAGTGCTCATAGGAGCGAAGCGCGCACCGCAGTCGTAGACTGTCTTGTCAAGAGTCGCTCTCGTAGAGACGTTCGAAGTACGAGTTCCTCCGGAGTACGGGCCGCAGGCCCAACGACGTGCTAAACCAGCGACTGCTGGAACGCCTGATGGCACGCCTCCGCGGGGTCACGAGGCTGAAAGCCGTACTCGGCGGTGCTGGGGTTCAGCAGAGGCCGCAGCCCGGGGCGCTGGGAGCGCACGGGGCCATCTGCGCCTCAACCTGCTCGGACTGAGACTCGTCCAAAGGATTGGAGATGACGGGGCCCAAGGGCGCTTCTTCCGCACGAAGAAGCGAGTACCGTGGCTCTGTGAGCTCGCGCGGCTCGCGGAGGCCGGGGAGCGTTCGGGGAACGGATTCGGAGTGCGCAGCGGTGGCTGCGGCTCCTCTCTCGACGGCGCAGCGCGCTCAGTAGGGAGAAGGTTCGACGAGCGAGCAGGAGACGTATGCGCGAGGCGCTCTTGATCGCGAGGTCTCCACCAGCCAACTGTGGCCGAAGATCTCTTCGGAGATGAGGAGGAGGGCGAGGTGGAGCGAGTCCGATGCCGGCTCTCCGAGCCATAAGGATGAGACAGCGTCCCCACAACGCTCCCCGAACGGCCGCGACGCTTCGCCCACGCCGTCGGCTCAACGCGAAGGCGGCACGTCGAGATCTTTGAGGTCCATGGCCTGATGGGCTGGTGCTCGAGGAGAGCTGGGCCGTGCTCGCCGCGAGCTTTGCTTGAGGCGTTGCGCCGCGAAGTACTGGGAGACCGAGGGCCTGGGAGGCGCGGTCGGTGCGCGCACCTGCGCCGGGGGCTTGGGAGTTCGCAGGCACGAGGTGCCGAAGCGCGAGAGGAGCGAGGCTCCGAGGCGGACCTCGCGAGAGGGTTTCTGCGGTCGAAAGACCAAAATGCGTTATGACTTGAAGTTATGTAAGGGCCCGTTGCGCCGAGAAGTTCTCAGAGACGTCCACACGATGTGGATTGACTCGTTCGAGAAGGAGGCTTGACGGAACAAAACCCGGTCGTTGACCGTTAAGCGTGAACACCCGTGTCCACGGTTTGGTGGGGGAGGGTGTCATGGGGTTACACGAATGTTACCCGAAGGGTTACGAAGTGTGAAACACACAATCTTGTGTGGTGCACACTGTCTAACCTATTTCAGTAGGACAATTATTACATGGCTTCAGAGCCACAGATAATGCATACGACTAGGGTTCAATATGCTAGATAGTGAACAAGATACCTTTACACCAAAGGCAGCTTTGCCGCGATAAGGAGAAATACATTCAGTTTGAGATTCACATCTAAGAGTTAAGGGTTGACTCTTGAAGTCCGTAAGGAGTACGGACTCGTGCGTTCTGGTATTAGAACGGGCTATCTTTAGCCGCGACTCTGTGAGTCTGTTACGTCTTCCTCTCACGCTAAAGCTACGGCAGCCCCGCTGCAATACAACAAGCATGTGATAGTGCAATGAAGACGTGTACTACGAGCTAGATGATATGCGTAGAACAATTGGAAAGGTAACATTGTGCTCTTCGCGATCATGATACGTGTTGTCCCCGAAGGGCAAAATTGAGCGAAGGGGAGGTGGTTGAAGAAAAAAAAACAATGTAGCAGTGAGGATTGGTGGTATTGGTGAGTTTAAACTGGGCACAGCCTAAACACCATGCAGCTTTCAGTACACGAAAGTGTGGAGTAGCGGCCTCGCAGAAATCTCGCGGAGCCAGTCTCACACAAACTCGGCGTGTCTGCATGTGGTCGCGCCGAGCAATCTCTTTCCCGGTTGTTGGAGTAGCGTATCTTCGAAATGCAGACCCAAGTCTTCGCAGGCTTCAGAGTTGGAGGGTTCTTGGTTGACGCTTGTTCCTTGTCGTAGGGCGTCGAGCCTTGGGCGTGCGGCGTTATCGGGCCGGCGTTTCCTTGGCGTTCCCGTCGGGCGTGCGGCGTTATCAGGTCGGCGTTTCCTGGGGCTTGTGTGGCGTTATCGGGCCTACACGGGGTCTTGTGCACGGCGGTTATCGGGCCAGTGCGTTCCTTCGCCTAGCAGCGCGTTATCGGGCGCCCCTAAGTGGTATACGTTTAACGTGCCTTTATCTCAGCACGGGTCTGTGGGGGTTGAGTACCCGAACCAACAAACGACGGGGGGGGCGCGATATCGGGGCGGCTCTCGGCGCTTGGTGGTTCCCCTGGAACCGGAGGGAAGACGGGAAGTCTTTGTGGTTCAAAGAAATTTCGGGACTGAGTCCTTACCCTATCTTATGTCCTTGCTACTGGCTATCCCCTACTTCGTGCTTGCTAAGCCTACCACCCTACGTCTATCCTTGCGTCTGTCGTGCTTGCACTACCGTTCTTCAACCTGATTTGCGTAACGTAATCAAGATCTCACCTCGACGCGTTTTGCTCGACGCGTTTTGGCTCGGCGGGTTTTGCCCGGCGCGTTTTGGCTCGGCGGGGTTTGCTCGGCGGGGTTTACTCGGCGGGGTTTACTCGGCGGGGTTTAAAGAGACGGGGCTCTGGTCGACCCGTCGAGTGATTACGCCTCGCACTGGATTCTGGCGCCGTGTCTCACAGCCCATCACCCTCGTCGACTTTCCCGTAAATCTCCACAGCGCGTCGCGCCCCGTCAACCGCGTCACGTTCCATCCATCGCGTCGAGCTCCATCACCGCGGCGCTGTTCTCGCCGCCCATCGCGCTTTCTCCGTGGGGTGCTATACCATAAAAGGACCCTACACGTAGGACAATGCATACCCATTGATGGGCGGGCAGGTGTCCAAGAGCAAATGCGGCACGCTCTTCGTTACCTGCTTCCTGCACTCCATCGCGTTTGGCACGAGCAGGGTTGCGATTCACGAACTTGCGCTTGCCTCTCACGTCAACGTATCCGTCGTTTTGCATGACGAGGACGAGGTGGCAGCATTACCCAAACTTGAACCAGTACCAGCAGCTACGCATTCGGTGACCAACATCAAGCATCATCATCTGCCCAACCCCAGTTAGATTGACCTTCAAGTTCCACTCTTGCGTGGTTGTCTCCAAGCTGCGCCGACATTGCCATTACTTCTTCCGCTCGGTTCTTCGATGGAACTAAGATTCGAGGGGTCTGCATAGTTACTACAAGCTTTAACTCCGCACTCACAGCGTCGTCGAAACCACCTCCCGCACACGAGAGAACCTTGTACAGCGTTTTGTCTTTTTCAGCTCAGCGACTCGTCGCTTCAGAGCGAGAGGGATCTCGGGTTGCTGGCGAAAAGGGCGATCGTTGTTAGACTCATCAAAGCAACACTCCACAAGTTTGAACACATTCCCCCATCTTGAGTTGAAGCGAAGGGAGTAGTCGCGCTTGATGACCTTGTTGTACTGCTCGATCGGGTTGTTTGTTGTCGCAAAACCCACCGGAGTTTAGAAGCACTACCACATGTAGAACTTCCCGCTTAGCCACGACCCGACAAAGAACTCGACAAAAGGTCTCGTCTCCAGATACTTCTTCCAGTCAGCCGTGGCAGAATCGCGGATACAGACAAACTCCTGAGCCGACCGGCGGAAGTGCATGTCGTAGATGTCCTTCGTAACTCGCATCTTGGCGGCCATTAATAGACCTTTCGTGTATTTGAGCACTTTGGTGACAACATGGTAGAAACACATGAGGTATAGGAACTGTTTGTCTGGTCCGAAAACTCTCTGACACTGCGTGTCGTCGCCGTCGCCCATAATGTAACGCACCACCATCTTCGTGTTCGTCACCTGCGAGTACACGAGTCGGAGAGACGCCAAAGCCTATACGTATGGCGTCTCCTGCTGTTGGGACATCACAAAGAATGCGACCAAATGAAAGGAGCGATTTCCATCCGACATACCACAGGCAAGAACGGGGTAGCCAACTTGATTCAGCTTGCACGTGGCATCCAAATGGAAAATGAAGGATCCGGGGGCGCGATCGAGTTCTTCGCAACAGCATCTTCGTCGTGGCACCCACGACGCATGGATCAGAGTCAGAACCGATCCCAACCCAAGGACCGCTATCCGCATCATGGGTTGCTCCAAACGTAAACGCTTGAGTTTCACTCTCTGCGCCCGTAAATCCATGTGCTTTCACGTAGGCGACCACTTCGTCATGACAATCGTTGTTCAGAAGCTTCTTCCTCCTGTAGTAAATCGCGAAGTTCTGAACTTTAGCCAGAGCAGGTAAGTCTTCGACAGCGAGATTGAATTCCCTTGTCATAGGGTTGCGAATACGCGCTGCGCCTGAAGCCAGCGCGCTCATCTCGGCAATGTAAGCCTTTTCGGCTGGGGTCAGAAAATCGCGTCTTGGGTCGGAAACGGGGCTGACGTGTCGTGACGACTCGTGAATTGAAATATTCTTGGTCTTGGAGCAAGTGAGCGAGCGACCACGCCACGAGCACGCCAGTCCTGGTATAGCTCGCGCACACGACGTTGATCCGTACTCTAAGATGCGGTAGCGCATATTATGCGGTTCAATGAGGGTACATATCGTGCACAGGACGGCGTTGCTTCTAGTCACGGTGCAGCGCTGGAATGTCCCCAAAAACATGTCTGCCTCTTCTTCTGGTGCATTCAGAACCACCTCGTTCCATTCAGGGAGCTCCATGGCGTCTGGTGCCGCTTGGATCTCCCCTCCACGTTGTCCTCCACTGCTAATTGGATTCTGTTGCTCCCATGTCTGGGTGAGGCTCATGAAAGTGTTGATTGGATAATATCATCCCTGGAGTGGTTTATAATTAGTGTGCCCTTGCTACTGTTGTGGCTTACCTCAAATTATGTGTTTCGACCACTTTTGATGCGTGCACACTTAATTCTAGGTAGCATTTCTGGGCTTTTGTCTGAAGTGCGTTTGTTTTATGTGTTATCTTGCAGTTTGGTTGTTTAGACATTTTCCGTATTGGTTCTCACCGTCTCTCGGCTACTACTACCATATTCGTCGATGAGCTGTCCCCCTGTGGTACTTTGCCAAAGGGGAACAGCTTATCGATGATAGGCCTGAAGGGTCTCAGGTCGTTGCTCATAATGAAATTTAAGCTATTCTACATCGAAAATGGTGGGGGGAAACGCCAACTTTGTGTACACTACCGCGAAAAGTTGTCAATCACTTTATCTTGAAAATTTGAGTGGGGGGATAGCTCATCGACGAATACGGTACAGTACCTACGGTAATTAGTCTGACCTGATGGGAGGGTTAGGGTATCTATCATAGATTGGTAAGTGTGGTGTAGTGGATGAAGATATTTTTGTGCAGACAGTATCGACAATCCAAGATCAACAAGGTGGTCGATCTTGACTCCGTGGAACTAGACCGACGACGTGCGACCCGGCGTAGTTTAGATCGCTTTCAGCGAGCACGAAGGTCAAGTGAGCGACTTCAAGTGAAACACCTTCTTCAGAGATGCTGGTGAGCCAATCCCCGGTATATCCGATCCAAGTCGACGATATCGATCTTGGCGAGGATGACGCGATCTTGGAGGAGGAGTGATGATCTTGGCCCCATGAGTTACGCAGACACCGCACAGAGAGCCAGCGGCACCACCGGTGTTCAAGGGAGCCAGGGGCACGCGCCAGGACCATAAGGGAGCCAGGGAGCACGTGCGCTACCGCGGGAGAGCAAGGGAAGATACGATAAGGACTTAGGCAAAACTAACATTTTAAACAGAGTTGATTTCACCTTCTACTGATCAAGTGGTCTTCGTCATCACACTACCGGGCACGGGATATACGTCGGTCCACCCGACGCTACGCAAGTCGACTCACGCCCCAAGATCAAGGGATCCCGGACGCCAGGATAGCTTGGCCCAGCGCATGTCAACCATCACTACGACCCACCGCTAGAGGAAGCGGCAAACAAGGAAAGGCAAAGGAAGGTCATACACCGACCACAAGGCAACCCCAGGCCAAGATCACACCTGGCCGGCGAGCGACGATCTAGACAGAACCCAGATCGAAACCGCCGCTACTACTCCGACGCAACGTGAAGCATATCCGCACTGCTGCCACAGGTTCCCGCTGTCCGCCAGACAGTCCAAGACTCAACCCCAAGCGCGTCTTCCGGGATCATCCGAAGAGCGATCCAGCCCACCGACGGGTACACAAGGTGAGGATCAGCAACTTCACGGAAGATCGGAGTACCCCCTCCGTTAGTCGGTAGTTCGGGCGCCGTGTCCCCGCGATCTGCAAATTTCGCGGAGCCACTTCGCCACATTAGGATAATTCAATGTCGGTATTAATACAGATTGTATTAACCCCCTCAACCCGGTGCGCTGTATAAGATATGTTAGCAAATCACCCCGATAGGATAAATTTCAAATCTAAGCTGTATAAATACAGCATAAAAATTTTTACACTTGAAATTTGTATGCTCGGATCTATTTGTGAGCCTGCCTCTATCACTGCCTATACAAAGACTAAGCCAAGTGAAATCAGTGTTTCTGTCCACTGTGCGCATAGATGTAATGTGGGAAGGTGCCATCGTCTATGTTCAAGTTTTTGGAAAATTAATTACCAAGGTACTATACACAAACGCTACATCACCAATTAATTATTGCAGTCTTCGTACTGATTGGGAAACAGCCGAACTGCCTCTTTTTGAGCCTCACTTTCGAAATCAGCGGCCAAGAGCTCAAATGGCCGGAGCCCGCGAGAAGCGAGGCACGGCCCCGCACCAGGGAAATTCATCCCCCCGGGCGGGAGCGCGGCTGGTACGGAGGGCAAGGACTACTTATTGGGCGAGGTCCGCGTTCTCGCCCACTACGCCCGTGGTATGTAATCTATTTTGTCTCTTGCCTGGCATATCAGTCTAACACACTAATGTGTTATGCTAGCAGTCCATTCGAAGGAAGGCACACAAGCTCTGAGTGCGGCATGCATTGCAATAGGTATGCTGACAAGATTGTGTTATGAATTTGTAAGGTTGCCTAACTAATGGGTTCACGCTGTTAATGCGGCAGCTCCAGAAGCAGAGTGCAAGGTTGATGGTGTACGTGTGCCAGTCTCGCAGGCGTCAATTCCTGCGAAACAGCAGGTCAGCGGCGGACTTCGCTGCGAGCCAAGTAGCGACACCGCCTTCGGATGCCGCAAGCGATACGGCAGCTCCTGCTTTGACGCCTCTTGAGCCGGCAGTAGTGAGCCAAGGAACTCCAGCCCCACGCCAGCGAAGTGCATCTGCGAAACGTCCGCGGGGTAAGTTTGTGCATTGTATCTGGTATCAATGTTTGTGCTTATCATCCATTTGATGTACCAACAGGTCGCGCTAGCTTGGAGAGCGACCATCACGAAGAAGAACCTGAGTATCACTTGGTGCCGACTCCGTCCAGAGTATTTCAGCCAAGACGCTCCGAAGATACTTCGCCTCCCGGCACTTCTCTGTTTGGATCATCGGACGAGGAGGATGGCACCGTGGACAACGCCGCAGACAGCGATTACGACGCAGCAGCTGATCAGTCTGAGGGTAAGCTTATGCTGTATTTGATGTACTGTATTATATTGCTTATACTTACACTGTATATGATGTGCTGTATTACCTGTGCTGCAGTCTGCAGTGTAACGTCAAGGAATTCAAAAGATGGCCTGAAACAGGTCGAGGACGACGGCGACCCAGGTGACTGTGGTGGCCTTGATTCCGGTGATGAGCCTATGGAAGACGATCTCGTCGCTGAAGATGAATCGGATGTTGACGAAGGCGGCTGCGACGATCAGACAAAGTTGAAGCTGAAGACCTCAGCTCTCTTGCGGCTATTTCCGAGCGTCATTTTGCAGAGGAGTTTCTCGAGTCGTTGGGCGGAGCTGAGAAGGTGCTTGCTGGTGACATGGGGGCAAGAAACTGGAGAACCTACGAGCACACTCCATATCAGGATGGTCTGCGCCGATCATCCCGGACATGTCAAGCCCCGTACGAGCCTGTTGGTGACGAAAACAGCTAGCCAGACTTGAGGAATGAACCGTTTGGCCCCACGCTAGAAGTAATGAAGTGTGGAGGTTCACCATTTGCGCTTTTCTTCTTTTTCATGCCCGTGGCTCTATGCAGCCTATTGAGTTTTGCTGTAACAATTACAAGCCTGAGCAGCTTGAATCGCGAGTGGATGCGTACATTGAGCAACGCGAAAAGAGGCAACGCCGCAGACCTGGCGAAGAAACTCCGATTCGGACGAGAAGTGATGTGCGCATGTGTTTGATGGCCATCAAGCCCATTATGCCACACGAACTGAGCATCTTTTTTGGCCTACTGTTGACGCGAGCCTTTCGGAGCTGTATATTATTTTATCATTCCCCACGATAACCTGTATATACATGATGTCTAGACTCGACTGCTTCTCTAGCGTCTCCTGCGGCACCTACAGCTTCTGCGAGGGGAGCGGAACGTACTACATGTACCAGCATTTACCGAAGCAGATTGACGAATGGAGAACGGACTCGGGGCAGTCTAAGCGAGTGCAGCGAAACTGCAAGGTCTGCGTTTTGATGCGTACGGCTGGGAGGCGAGGCGGGATCACGACGTATTACTGCGAGGCTTGCGTCGACTCCCAGCAAGTCTATCTGTGCACGAAGCCGAAGAAGACCATCAGCGGTGTCCTGGTGAGCTGCTGGGAGATCTGGTGCACCAAATACAAGAACCGCACCGCCATTCCTGACCTCATGCAGAACAAGATCCGTCTGCGCAAGTCCCCAGCCGAGAAGCGTCGCCGTGCTTCGTCGGGCGGCTCGAGTGAGTAAGATACTGGAGGAGTGAGCGAGAGGGAGGGGAATAAACTACGCACGTAGGTTTTGATTGCTCATTTGTAGCGGCGTGTAGCTGGGGGATGAGCTGATGTTCAATGATTGCTTGTTGAAACTTACTGTATCCATTTGTTTCATTTGAGTTTCGTATGCAGGTTAGAGGTACGCTTCATTAGATTGCATCCGTACATCAACTGGAGCTACTTGCTTTCAGTATTGCCCCCTCTCGCATCGTCTACCTCATATTTTCAAAACAAATATCACCATAGATGCAGCGTTTAGAGATTGGGTCTCGTGCTCTGTACTGAACATGCGGGAGGAATCGTGCTATCGTTGTGCAAGAGTAGTGCGAGTACATGGTTATACAGCTTAATGGCGCTGTATATACCGACGGTAGCATATCCAATACAGCGTAGGAATAGCTTTACGTAGCGTCTACGTCCCCGCCTTTTTCTCCGCATTCCCGCCGAAACCCTCGAGTACACAAACTTCTAGATAAAATTATGCTGTATATACAGCTTAGCTCACCCTCAAATCCTTCGGGTTTAAGGGGTTAATACTTATACTCGTTTTTTGGGCGAAGTATAATGATAACTGGAGTATTGTGGCTTTCATCCGTTTTGGCAAATCGGGTGGTCAGAGATCCGATATATCGGGCCCGATTTGCTCGAGGGCTCCGATTTAGCAGGAAGCGCTGAGGGAGGCTCACTATATCTGACCCGATTTGCGGCTGGGGGCTCCGAGTTGTGAAGCAGGTGCCAGAAATGCCGCTTTTCGCCGGCAAAAGGGACCGCTGCCAAAGTATTCCTCGGGTCCTATCAGATTGGCGTGGCACGTATTGTAGCTGCCATAGACGATGGCACAAGTGATTTAGCTGACCATCGTTATATTTAAATAGATATAATAATACAGGGTACTGTTGCCCTCAATGCATTCTTGCTCCTTAGAGGTGGGGAGGGTATGGCCAGCTTGGAATGCCTCCCCTCTAGGCCTTATGCTCTTAACTCAGGTCAGATATAGCTAAATCGGATTCACCGATCACGCTGGAGCTCCATTTTATATAAATCGGACTCCGAGATAACGCGTCAAATCGGGCGGCAAAATTGTTGAAAACCACAATAATTCTACTCCTCAGAATTCGTAATATCAGAAATATTTGCGGTTATACTTCCAGAAGCCTGGCCAACTTGACTCCAAATTAGCTATTATTCGTAGATACCGCTTTTACCTGTCATAAGGGGTCGCTTTGTCTTAAAGGCCAAAGCACTTTTGACCAATCAGATGGTGTGATCGATTGTGATGATGTGATTTTGTCATAAGGGCTCATAGTACCGTATACCGCAAATCGCATGTACATGTAGTGTGGCGAAGCAACTTGACATTTTCCTGGTTACCGTTGCCCGGTTGCTCTGACAAGAGTAGTTGGATGGTTCGTGTGGCGAAAGCAGATTTAGGATGGCGTGCCTGTGGAATGCCTGAGTATGATGGAGGGATGTGGAGTATGGATGACTGGTCACGTTTGACCTCAACTGGCCGGAGGTGCACAGCACCCAGTCCGGCCCCGACTTAGTATGACGGAGGGAGACCGTGAAGTGCCCCGGTGAACGTATCCCGGAGAGCTACTCTCCTTGGCGAGGCCAAGCATCCCCAAGGTACTCCGAACCCCACCAGCTCCGACGTGAAGCTACTCAAGCACGCCAAGCCACTGATACCCTGAACGACGCTACCATCACGGTGAAGGTGAATATCCAGGACACTGCGACTACGAAGACCCCGATTGTGACCCGACAATGAGTTGAAGACCTCAAGCAGCGAGACCAAGTGGTCACTGAAGCTCGAGGAGTCGACGGCAGCCTGGATGGACAACCAACAGCCCAAATGAAGTGCAACTATCCCGAATGGACAACGCCCGGGTGCCCAAGTGCCGACCACCCTGAATGGACCATGACTGCCCTGAATGGAGAAGACCCAGGACACTGCGGGTATCTGCCAATGGACCGACGCCCAGGAACGTGCCAAGTCAGCGAAGTCAGCGACCAAGGCGCCAGTTCCGAGCGTGACTTGGTTTTACTATGGAGAGTGGGACAGTCTGAGTTCGTGGCGTAATCAGTGCAGCAAATCCCCAGGTCAGGCACCCGAGTCCCTCCGACATTAAGTGATGCGTGTGCGCCGCGACGCGACGCTCGGGTATACTGAAGTCAAGAGAACCTGAACAAGTGTATGAAAATATGAGCAGAGGAGACCGCGTGAAGCTCCAGCGGCCATCAAGGTAAAGACCATACGAAGAAGAAGAGAAGTATACAACGAAGAAGAGAGAGATACAACAGAGAAGAGAGATAGCCAAAGAGAGAGAGAAGAGGATAAACATCTACAGAGTTTGTTTTGCGTTCAAGTGCACGAGTGCCTGGTTCGTGATTCGCCTAAGGACAGCCGCCGCCCACGGGAGAGTCCACCGCCTAGGAGCCCACGAGAGGGTGTACCATTCGGAGCCCCGCTGTGAGCGTTGAGTAACGCCTGGTCCAAGGCCCTCGAAAACTTATCACTACATCATCAAGTCAAGTCAGGTACCCAAAAGTATTGCCCATCGGGTTGGTACACCTGTTTCATTTCCCATGTGACGTACACTCTCAGTGTGCGTTTGCATTTTACATTCCCTGCGTTTTAGGAGGCTGTGGCAATCGGCCCCTAGGACCCGATTGTAGATTGCGTGTGGTAGGAAGGTACCTGTATTGTTCTCCTGACATTCAGGAGTGATGCGCGTGGGGTACCCCGAATTTACCTGTATTCGGGGTGCAACCTAAATTGACAGGCTGCATATTGTGTGTACAACTCTGTATTGATATTGGTTATTTTGGAGAAGGTCTTTGCTCGTGATCTCACTCCCATTCAGGACTCCCGGAACGAGTAGTGCCCGGAAGTTCTCTGTATTCCTGTACTCTTGATCGATTGCGATTCTCAAAGGGTTGAAACTCGGTCCGCCGAAGATAAACGACACCCATAGGGATTGCAAAAGGTCACACGCCAACCGGAGCTTACATTTATTGTGGGTTCCGGGTTTCCGTAAGCTAAACCCTCCCGGGTCTAAGCCTACCGGACGTACGCTTTACACCCTGGACGATAAAGGCGTTCACCCGCCTCGCCTCAGTAGTAAGCTGCACCCAATGTTCATGAGCAAGGTACAATCTTCCAAAATCAATATTCAAACGACTCATAAAAACAGAAAGCCGATCTATTTGCATTACACAAAAGCTTCCTCGACAATGCGGTCGAAGTCTTGGTCAGCGTCCACAACTGGCCCAGCCAACGAAAGCTGCTGCAGCTCTTCTACCAGCGACGCCGTGGCAAGGCACTCGTCGCTCAGCTGCAAACTGCACTTCTTGTACCCATTCGCAATAGTGTCGGTGCTCAGTCCATCCCAGCTACAGCGTACCCACCTGCATATCCCGGTACGTCCTGGAGGTTTCAGCGTGAACTTCTCGCCCTTTGGGCGCGGCTGGTTTAGCTGCGCCTGCATGTCGTCGAGCCACAGCTGCCGGAGCCCTCACTTGAATGGGAAGTTCCATGCTGCATCTGCCGGTTGGCAGACAGCGGTGGCGCTCGGCGGAACCTTAAAAAATCAAAACGACCTTGATCGAAGCAGCGTAGAGAAGCACTTCCGATTTTGCTGGGGCGGCTTCTGAAGCGCGTGACCGAGTGGCTGCTGTGATCCCTCCTGTAACTGATTCTTCTCGTCGGAAGAGGCTGCAAATACGCGGCGTCTTGGACTCGCTACAGCTAAAACCAAGAGCTCCAACCGCTCGTCCCGCGTCGGGTCGGGGGATTTTGTGGTGTGCAACTACAAGAGCTTCTTGGAGGTTCTGTACCTGGCTCGGGCACGTCTGTGGACTCGTGGAGGCTCGCTACCGGTCGCTGTCTCTGCCCGTGAGAGCGCAGCGAGTCAAGTCCACGAGGAAGACCGCGGACGTGGTGAAGCGTGCTTCGGGGCCGGTCGTCGTGCTGTCTGAAGGTGCTCGTAGCACTGGTAAAGCTGTGCTGAAGTTCATCCCCGTTGGTTGGCGTGAGGTCGCCCAGGTTCAAGTCCTTGGCGTTCAGCACCGTCACGACCATCGTGTGATGGAGGTGGAAGGCCGGCCGGAAGAGGTGCGACCAGGCTCCGCCCGACGTGTGGCTCGGACTGAATCGCTTGAACTCGTAGCGGAACGCCACGAGGTGCAGGGGGTGCACGCGCGTCTTGGTCGGCAGGCCCGCGAAGCCAAACTAGTGTGGGCCACATAGGTTTGTACTAGTATGAAGTATTACCCGAAGTATTAATACAATCTGTATTAATACTGATACTTGTTATCCATACGAAAGTATTGTATACTTCTCTGGTCCACGATAATATGCGCGAATCACTCTTTCTACCACAGCTGGGCCAATTCTGCTGGTAGCGAAACAAACAAGGTAGCGCCGCAAAGCTGAAACCGAGCCGAAGCACATGATATTTTTTATTAGCAGCTTGTGCAAGTCTTTGGCCGTAAAACTATCGACAGAAGGAACTCATTTGGCATTGAAATTAGTTTTTTTTTTCGTAAAACTTAATCCACAATAGCGATATTAGATCGAAGAATTGTCTCGGATTGTGCTTGACACAAGCTTTCGGATGAGCTCTGATTTAGAGGCAAAAGCGTTGATTTATGAGAGCTAGAGCCTAGAATAAAAACGAGGTTTTTCCTGCTTGCACGGTTGAGATTCGCATTCAGCGATTTCTTTTTGCCCAATCAGGGCACAGTTCGCATTTATGCTAAGTTTAAGGTTGCGTTTTAAGAAAAAGTTATGCTCAGAATTATCTAAACAAACAGATTTTTTATTTTGTGGCTGAAGTGCACGCATTCCAACAAGGACTGTTTCTTAAAAATTGAAATGGTCAGTGCCATAGGCATTGCTGTTGTCCCGTGGCCAGCGAGAAACATAACTTTACCTATGTATCGACGATAGGGTCACGAGCGGTATGGTGCTTGCTCGTCTTTCGTAATGTAATATTTTGTGGAAAGCTTGTACATTAAACCACTTCTCATCAATGTGTACAATATCGTACAGGTGATGCATTCTGAAATCTCGCCCTCCTGTAAAACAAATTATATACAAAAGTTGTTGTGTAATGTTTCAGTATTATTATCATAATTTAGAGAAAATGCAAAACAGCTACGAGCAGAATGGATGCTCTACGTGAGCCAGGGCGAAGGCTAGCCGCTTGACCTTGTGTTCTTCCGTCAGGGTAGGCTTCGCGCGACTCGTGACACGGCGAAACACGCCGGCTTTCAGGTCGCGCATCAGTGTTGTGGGGGGAGGGGTATGTCCGTAGCGTCTGCTAGGCGACGCGTGTTTGCCGTTCGTTCATAGGGACGTCCTGGATGCGCCCAGCCAGAGAGTTTAGTCTGTCCTCGCGGCTTGCGTGGAGCCACTAGCTTGGTGGTGCTGGCTCCAGATCTCCGAGACCTTCCGTCTCGAGATCTTGAACAGCTTCGCCGCAGCTTTAATGCCCCCCCTGTGTGCTCTCCCCTCTCTCGACTTGGTCGCGATGAACAGAGCGGCGCCTACGCGAACGCTCGCGGGTACGTCCTTGGCTCCTGATCATATATATAATCGTAGCGCCACTTTGCGATTCCTTAACTATGGGAGCGAGATGTCACACAATAACGCACTTTCATTGGCTGAAAATATATCCGTCTTTATTCCGGTCACACTCTACAGTGTAGAGTCTACACCACGTGTGTCACACATGGAATTGGTGTGTCACACACAATATTGAATGCGTGTTTTTGAAGGTACTCTGCCAGATCCGGCGCGAATCCAGTGGTCCATACAACTCCCCGACCAGTTTCAGGCAAGACTTTCCTACTGACCGCCTCGACTACTACGCTTTCAGGCCAGTTTCCTCTGTATTAGTAGATGCTCCCATGATTCAGTATGTTAGATCCCCTCAGCTACTGTTTTCTTGGGCCAGTTTCCTCAGTGTTGGTAGATGTGCCCTTGAAACTGCGTCCCGGGCTGAGATAGTATTTGCTAACTTCAATGCACGTTCATTCAGTGATACGATACTTCAAGTGGAGCATGTTGTATATTTTTAGCAACCGCAAAGACTCTCATTATTCACTTTGAGCTATGGTGATCCGCAGGCGCAACGACGAAGACGACATTGACGAGCAGCGCCGCCCCTACCGGTACCCTCGGCTAACAACCATGATTAACATCGCGTCAATTACCCGGGCGATTGACGACGAGATCATGGAGCTGCTTGACGCCCTCGATGAAGCCTACTCGACTATCGAGATGTTGCGCCGTCGTCTGTCCGCTCGCGAGATGCTGCTGTCGGATGGTGAGGATAACGAGGGTGGTGCGACCGACCAGGATGGCGACAATTACGACGGAAACGAGGGGAGCGAAAGCGAGGACGGCGATAGTGACGGCGACGATCCATGGTTCATCGAGCGTTTTGACCAATCGGAATCAAGCGACACGGAGGCGGTGGTGGACTTGACCTCAGACAGCGAATAAGCGATACCTAGCATGCCGACTTAACTCATACATGCGAATTATGTTCTTTCTTGCTAAAACGTGTTTTGGTACTGAGTTTGTGTAATTTATGTCTAAACACCTGTGTGTACCTGACATTTCGGGTTGAAGACTCAAAGCGTACGAATGACACGCTGGCGTCACGTATCCACATTAGAAGAGAAGCGAAAAACGCGCGAGCGCTTTGTCCTCGGTTTCAACTTGCCTCATTCCCCATTTTGCAATTTGCTGCGACCAAGATGGCCAACAATGACGAAGCCGAAGCCGAGTGGACCGCTCTCGAAGCGAGATACGCTACTCCGCCTGTTCCAGAACCCTCCGCACTGAGGGTGCGCCGGAATGCCAATCGTCGCAAAGCGCGCTCGCGTCTCCAACGCCGCCAAGTCGACCGTATCGTCGAAGCTCAGCGAGCCGATGCCATCGCTGCGGGAGAACCTGTTCGGGTCGCCTTGACGCAAGCGGAGCAAACTGTGCTCTTGCGGCGTTTCGCTTCCCCAGACGTACCTGAGAACCCCCTTGCAAGGATTCAGCGTTTGCAAGACCGTGGCCGCGCTGAGCGTCGCCTTCAGTCCAAAGCAGCGTCCCGACGACTCCAGCTCGACACGGCCGAACCCGTAGTTCCACCTGCAACCGGTCCATCGTATGACCAAGTTGCTGCGGCTGTTCTCAATCTGGCCTCCGAGCAGACTGCTGTCGATTCGGAAGATCGAGGTCCTACATCGATACCCGAGTTGGCAATTGCGGTTCGCAGTGTTTTACCCGGTATCCCAGGCCAGAACGAGGAACGTGGCGACTTCCCGACTTACGCTCAGCTGACCGCTGCCTTACGCAATTTGACTCCGGATGTTCCAAGTCAACTTCAACCAAGCCCAGGATTTCCATCTTACGCTCAGTTGAACGCAGCTCTTCGCAATCTGTCGCCGGCTGTGCAAACCCAAGAACACCCTGCGCCCGGGCACCCGACATATGGTGAGCTGGCGGCATCTATTCGAGGACTGCCACTCAACCCGCCGACTGAGGATGAGGATTCGGCGGGGTTCCCCACTTACGCTCAGTAAGCGGCTGCTTTGCGTGCGCTCCCTGCGGAGGATACCCAAGGTGGACTCCAACGCGCTCCCCGGGTCCGACGGAATGCCGCTCTTGGATCTTTGGCCGAGTTTCGGTCGTTTCCACGCCATCAACTCCCGCCGCGAGAGGTCCGCTGTATCCATTGCGGCTCCATGCTCTGGCGTCTGGAATTGCAAAATGCATGCTGCCTCAACGGCGACGTGGCACTAGCACCGGCTGAGCTTCCTCCGGAACGCATCCAGCAACTGTTCAGCAACCGGACCTTTCTGGAGAAAATACGGGGATACAATAGTGCTTTCGCCTTCACCTCGACCGGGGCGAAGGAGGACTACCTCATCAACCGCGGGAATGCGCCCTACACGTTTCGCATTAACGGATCCATGCATCACCGCATTGGAGAACTGCTACCGCCTGAGGGAGCCAACCCGGCTTTCGGACAGATCTACATGTACGACGGATCCACAGAGGAGGAGGTGGCTCTGCGGGGCATGGCTTTCAACTCCGGGTTGGATCTCACCACACTGGGGGAGCTTCAAACTATCCTTTACGCCGTTAATCCGCTGGCTGCGGTGTACCAGAGCGCTCGGGTACACGCCAACGAAGCCCAAGAGTTGTGTTTGGTGCTTCTGGACAATCCGCGAGTGGATCCGCGCCGATACAACCGGCCGACGGCCAACGAAGTGGCAGCCATCATGGTAGACGGGGGTGCGACGGCTTCTCACCGGGATATCGTGCTACGGTACCGCCGGGGCGGGTTGCGCCGTATCTTCGAGACCCACCCTCTGTACGATCCTCTGCAGTATCCGCTGCTGTATTTACGAGGCGAGGTCGGGTGGTCTACTCACGCGCGATATGTCGACGGGGTCACAAGGAACAACAACGCCAAGGTCAGTCTGCGTGAGCACACTGCTTATCGGCTCTACATGAAGCACGAGGAGGTGGAATACTCCTTACTCCACCGCGCCGGCCGTTTGATGCAGCAGTGGTGCGTCGACCAAGCCGCCAAGATCATCGAGCAGCGACTGTTTTTCCAGCGCCGACTAAATACACAGCGGCTGTACCGCAGGGAGCTATTTTCGGGTCTGCGGGATCTGATGCTGGTTGACCACGTCTTGACGCGCTCGGTTCCAGATTTGCTGGACACGGGAACTCACATCATTTTGTCGTCCAAGTTCCCGGGTGGGGTGCGATACATGCGGCAACAGTACTACGACTCAATGGCGATAGTACGACAGTTTGGGAAACCCGACCTGTTCATCACCGTGACTACGAACCCGAACTGGCCGGAGATTCAGGAAAACCTTCTGCCAGGCCAAACAGCTTCTGATCGGCCCGACATCGTCACGCGCGTGTTCAAGATGAACCTAAAGGCAATCCTGGAAGACATCACCAAGAAACGCGTCTTTGGACATATGCAGGCGTACGTCTACGTGGTTGAGTTCCAGAAGCGTGGACTGCCGCATGCTCATATCTTGGTCATTTTAACCCTTTTGCGATGATTTTTATACTTGGAATTTGTATGGAAGCCTCCCGATACAAAACCGTAAAACATGACTAGATGCATGGTTTTACGCCGAGACCCGCAAACCAAAATCGGACATAAGACTGGATTTTATTCGTACCTAATATAAAACATGCTACTTAGCCATGTTTTAGTACGGTTACCGCCCCGACCCTTACTGGCTAAAATTATCATTCTAAACTCTGATTGGGTCGATTTTGTAAAACATGCTAGTTAGCCATGTTTTACACAGAACCATCGCAAAAGGGTTAAAAGGTGAATCGAAGCCTCGCAGTTCTGCTGATTACGGCCGTTTTGTGTGTGCTGAAATACCGGATCGTGAAGAGCATCCCGACCGGTTCGAAACGGTGACTACGTGCATGATTCATGGCCCCTGTGGTGTCGGGATCAACGCTTCATGTATTGGTGAAGATGGAAAGTGCTCGAAGCGGTTCCCAAAAGCCTTTGTGGATGAAACAAGAGTGGATGGAGATGGATATCCTGTGTATCGCCGACGTCAACCAGGTCCTGTCGACTCGGCGTTTCCACGCGGCCCCAGGATGTCTACTTCGGTGCGATACGTGTCCAAGCAAATTCGTCGCCCTCGGAGAAATGGACCCAAGTCACGACGCGAGGCCGTGGTGGTGGATAACCGCTGGGTGGTTCCGTACAATCCATACCTCTGCCAAAGTACAACTGCCACATCAACGTGGAGATATGCTCTACTGTGCAGTCTGTGAAGTACCTGTACAAGTACGTGTACAAGGGGCAGGATCGAGCAACGGTAGCGCTGAGGGCGCAGCGACAGCGAGGCGGGGATGCCGGTGGTCCGGACACAGTTCCCGAACCTGTAGACGAAGTCCAACAGTACCTTGACGCGCGGTACTTATCGCCCCCGGAAGCATGTTGGACAATTTTCAAGTACGAGATGCAGAAGAAGTCTCACCACGTGCACCGTCTTCCAGTTCACGAGGAAGGAAAGCAGTTGGTACACTACTCGACGACTGCCCGACTTCAAGACGTGATTGAGTTGAACCAATTCACTATGCTAACGGCTTTTTTCGAGTTGTGTGGAGATGACTCTCCGGAGGGGCTGACAGCACGTGATCTCCTGTACCATGAAATGCCACTCCATTTCGTTTGGAAAAAGGTTGGGTCGAGAAACCGATGGGTGGCCCGCACCCAGGGTGGAGATAAAGCGATTGGGCGCATGATTTCTGTATCTCGAGGGACGCTAACCGATTCTACCTACGGCTTTTACTGTGCTACCGTCGCGGTCCGACGTCGTTCGAGTCGCTAAGGACAGTTGATAGGGAGGTTTTCGAGAGTTTCAAAGGCGCTGCGTTGGCCCTTGGCCTTCTTGAGTCGGATGAGGAAAACCACCGGTGTTTGGAAGAGGCGGCTACTTTCCAGATGCCGGGCCAGTTGCGCCATCTGTTCGCCGTCCTTTTGGTGTACTGTAGTCCGGCATCACCCGAGGAGCTGTGGGCTACATATTTACCGGTGTTGAGTGAAGGCCACCTTCGCGATGAAATTGAGGTCCATAACGCTCGAGTCCGCGCCGGCCACAGCGACGCACAGCTGATTATCGATCAGACATCGGTGGAGCCAGATAGTCGTGTGTTTCGGCGGGCCACTTACCTCACTCTCCAAGACATCAACAGCCACTTGATTTCTAATGGCCAGTCCTTGATGACGTACGTGGAATCGTTGCCGCAGTTTGAGGACTACAGCGATGTCGAGACCAACGCTGACATCGCCGTCAGGAACCAAAACCGATTGATCGACGAAGAAACGTCGTATGATCCATCCGACCTCGATCGTCGGGTTGGAGCGTTGGACACACTAAACAACGATCAACGGGTTGTATACGACAAGGTTATGGCGGCAGTGCTCCCACAATCCAACGGCGACTCCTCACGACAACAGCTTCCTGGGAAATTATTTTTTCTTGACGGCCCGGGAGGAACTGGAAAATCGTTTCTGTTGGAGATAATTTTAGCCCGTGTTCGTCGAGCTGGGAAAATCGCACTTGCGGTCGCCGGAAGTGGCATTACTGCTCAGCTTTTGACTGGGGGACGTACGGCTCACTCGACGTTTCGACTTCCCTTGGATCCGGATGACACGTCAACCTGTAATTTTGGTGTCCGCTCTTCCGAGGCGGCATTGCTGAAGCGTACAAGCCTTATCGTCTGGGATGAAGCGCCTATGACCCACCGTTACCAGTATGAAGCTCTCGACAGGACACTCCAGGACTTGATGAAGAACGATATCCCTTTCGGGGGCATCGCCGTTCTATTATCGGGCGACTTCAGGCAGACACTTCCTGTTATTCCTCGGGCTGGGCCAGGTGAAGTGATTTCGGCTTCCCTTAAGCGCTCCCCACTGTGGCACAACTTCGAGTGTCTTCGGCTGTCGATCAACATGCGCGTACGTACAGCTCATGACCCAGGTACAGCTCAGGAAATGCAGCAGTTTGCAGACTATCTTCTTCGCATTGGTGACGGGCGACAGGAGACGTCAGCTGATCTCGGCTCCGACTACGTGAAGATTCCAAGCGACCTGCTTCTGGATACATCCCGTGCGGGTACTCTCGAATCACCGAGTGCTTCCGAAAAACTCGATATGCTGATTGACCAGGTCTATGCTGACTTTCACGGAGGGAACCAGCCCGACAGTTACTTCGCCGACAGAATTATTTTGGCGCCTAAAATTTCGGACGTCCTCGCCATAAACGATATGATTCTGGATAGACTGCCTCATGAAGCCGTGGAATACCGCTCAGTGGACAGTCTCGACGGCGACAACGAGCTTGAACGACAGGAGCATGGCGACCTCTACCCCCCTGAGTTTTTGAACACAATATCTCTAAGTGGGATGCCTCCGCACAAACTCCGGCTCAAGGTCGGTACCCCTGTGATGCTGATCAGAAACCTGAACACAAAAGAGGGACTCTGTAACGGAACGAGGTTGCGGATCATGGAGCTGCGCCCAAATTGTATGAAGGCTGCGATAATGAGCGGCGCCTTTGCAGGGAAAAAGGTTATCATTCCAAGGGTAACTCTCATCAGCAAAAACTCAGGATTTCCCTTCGAGTTACGCAGGAAACAGTTCCCAGTTCAAGTCGCTTTCGCAATGACGATCAACAAGTCACAAGGCCAGTCCATTGAACATCTTGGACTCTATCTTCCTGAACCCGTCTTCTCCCACGGCCAGTTCTACGTGGCTGTTTCGCGCGTTACCTCTCGGAAAAACATTAAGATCTTGGTGGAAAACCCAGAAATGATCGGCGATGAGATGTACACAAAAAACATTGTGTACAGAGAGATAGTAGTACAATAATAACGTACGCTGGCTTCAGGACGAAGCGATACAGTTTAACAATGTAACGCCATGCACTTATGGCCTGATATGATTTTTTAACACTATAATTTTTTATACTTACTACATGTATCTACTGAGTATGTAGTTTATACAGGAAATAAAACCCGCCGAGCGTAGCGAGGCGGTCACTCTCTACTCGGCTAAAAACGGTCCACAGAGCCCCGCTTGCGGGGCTCCGCTTGGCTTGTGTACGCATTGTTCGGGAATTGGTAGGATCGTTGGCTGGAAATTAGCGATGTGACAGGAAGATTTGGTCATTATTCGATGGTGACGGAAATTCAGATTTTAAGCCAATAAAAAACTTTTGTGTACAATACATTAAACCTTATGCGCATATTATCGTGGACCAGAGAAGTAACCGATATTTACACTAGACCTTCAGTAGGGCCAGTAATACTAATACCGTGATTTGGTCGATTATCCTAACCTCTGTACTCTATGTTACGCGCTATTTGACGAAAAACTATCGTTTTCAGCGAATTCTACTCAATGAGAAACGTCTATTACAGGGGTCTGTGGTGTTGATTGGATAAAAAATGACTTCGTGACTAGCCTTCAAAGTATGAAAATTACACATTTTACGCAAATTTGGAGGTCAGACTAATTACTGTAAGCACTGTAGTATGATGTGATTCAGTTTGATTTCAGCTTTTCGTAGCTATTACATGTACCTTGCTTGTTTGGCTACCAGTAGAATTGGCACCGCTGTGGAGAAAGAGTGATTCGCGCATATTATCATGGACCAGAGAAGTATCAGGTCGAAAGCATGCAATTACTAAAGGGATGATATTATCGTATAGCTGGTCTAGTTCTCGTGGGCAGCCGTGTAGTTGTAGTACACGGTGTTCTCGAACTCCGGTCCGCAAAACGGGAATTCCACACCGTCATCGCTTGGGAAAAACAGGTTTTCGCCCGATGTGTAGGTGACGTAGCAACCAAGGCAGAAGCACACCACAGTAACGGTCACGGCCATCACCTTTTCCCAAATCGGCATGACATCCCATTGCTTTTTCATCAGGAACACAATTGGCAGGATGATGGAGTGCATCGTGATGCATGACGCTCCAACAAAGTCGGACAAGTCCGCGAAGTGGTCCTTCAAGACAACCGAGGCGACCACCAAGATCACGATGATGGCGATCCGCAAGAGTACGTACTTGAAGGCGTTCGCCCCACGGTACTCAGCAGCTTCGGCCTCGGGCTCGCCGAGGTGGACGTTCTCGTTGTCCGCAACAGAGATGAAGGAGCGCTTTGAGAGCCGAGATTTCTCGAGGTGATCCGCTCCATCCTTGGGCGTGGCAGCCTCCGCGTAGCTCAGTAGGTTGTTTTCGATGTCCTCGGGCGCTCGCTTGTGCATACCAAGGAAGAGGCGCTCGGTGATGTAAAAGGCTGGGTTCAGGATGACGGAGAACGCGATTGTGATGTGCAACTGCATGAACATGTACGCGAGCACAATGGCGCCCCAATCCGACGAAAACCCCAGCGTGGTCAAACCGGTGTCTGCCTGGGGATAGATCGACCACAGCAAGTTGCCAGAGATCTGACACCCAACGGAAGAGTAGGCAGTGCTGGCCAACACCAGGAAACAGCACGTAGTGAACGCCATCGTAACGAACACGACGCGAGGCATGCGAGTAGGGTCACTGTGCTGGCGCTGCAAGGCGGGGATGACGATGCCAGCACCGTATGCCAGTGCAAGGTTTCCAAAAGCGCCGACGACTTGCTTGAAGTTGAGATCAGGCGCAGGGGCAGTGGGGTGGCCCCGCATACCGTGCATGACGACTGCAATTCCGATAACATCCGCGACAAGCGTCCCCATGCAACCGGCGAAGGCAGCGCCAGCTCCTTCCTTCAGCGTTGGGACGAGGCAAACGGGCAACACGGTAAGTGCCATGAGAATGGACCACGTTGTCGTGCTGAAGGCGCCAGGATAGAGGCCGTCCAGCAGCGTGCCACCAAGCACCAGGAACACGCACGGCACGATCAAGCAGTTGCCCATTTGAGCGATGACTGTGAGATAGCGACCCCACTTGCCCATGACCCACTCGCCCAGATCACCGTACGTCTTGACCGAAGTAGGCGCAAGCAGCATGACGCGGCAGATCGCGACAGCTCCGTAGATGTTCGCGAATGCCATGAAGGCCATAGCGACGATCGCGAGCGCAGGTCCAGCTCGGGAGAAGTTGCCGGGCATGCCGAGCGTGCCGATACCGTAGACGCAGCAGAAGAGGTTGAAGGAGGCCTTGGCATCCTCCATCGTGAAGAAGGGCTTGCCCATTGTGGAGACTGGTTTTCGAGTAACTTGGGTGGAAGGCGGAAAATTCAGGACTGAGGCTCAAAGCTGTCCTGAGAGTTTTGTGCTGCAGATACCAGTACAGTAGCCTTTGGCCAACTGGTGGCAGCGAAACTCACAGAGAGCAGCTACCCAAGGTACTGTACATGTATGTTCAAGCAAATGGCTGGATTCCACATGCATGTTTCGGTTTTGCACTGGCCGCACCGACTTGCCTCGAAGTAACAGAGGCAGATGTCCTAGTTTTACGACGATTACAAAATTTTGTCGCGAGGCTTGATTGGAAGATAGGAATCGCACCTCCCATCATTTATACTGAAAGGGCGTGATATATGTTTTGAAAGCACGCTGTTGTAGGCCAAGGTGAGAAGCTTGCTAGACTCTCAGACGAATCACCAGCACTTCCGTAGCTCCAGCATGTAAGCACAGTCGGCGATCTCGGTAAATCAAGCCTTGCGGGGCAGCATTGCGGCCCTGTCAGTAGAACTGATAGGACGCTGCACAGTGTGTTCGAGTGTTTGGATGACTCAAGATATATGCATGGCCAGGGCAATTAATTTCTCTACACTGTACACATCTCCTCTGCTACTAGTAGTTTCTAAAGCTGGAGACGCCGAGTGCGCCAGTCCATTATAAATCGCGTGTGGCACGCACGATGAACTGTCGATGACATCTCATGTAATGAGAGTAAATATGTACCGTTAGCCGCGAACGTTTGTGGAGTCTCCCTTTAGCAACAAAATAACCGTTTGAATTGAACAAGTTGAGCGCGACGCCATGCAGTTCCCTGTCCCGCTCGTCCAAATGTCGCCTGAGTGACGCGGGCTGCGTCGGCGAAGAGCTGCCTTAGGCGATTGGCGGAACAACGATCGTGGAAGTTATGTACACGAGGTTCCGGTGCTTTTTCACACTTGCCAAATCCCGCGGAGCGAATTGTCAAGATCCCAGGCCTCGATCAAGAATCGGCGACGCAACGCTATTAATATTGCTCGCACCCCGCAACCCTGCCTCCGCTTTCGACAACAAAACTCCAAGCGGTTCAGTTACCAAAAGCCAACCACGATTTCAGCCTACCAGTGTGTGGCTTATCAGGGGGGCACAGCACCCGTACTGTTCATGGCGACGTCATCTAGGCTGGTTGAAGCTTTCTCTCCCGACTCGGACACTACAGGTATCAGACTTCCGTATTGGCGTGTTTGTGGGCACTGAGCTCTATTACAGCAACCAAGGTATATATTTGTTCGCTGTATTGGTCAACTGACGGAAGCAGCGCAGGAACGCCGATGCCCGTGCTGTTCATTGAGACGAAACGCCGTGGCACGGTCTGGCCACCGGTTTTGCTAGACGAATTCGTCTACAGAACAAGAGCACGTAACATTAGACACTTTCTTGCCAATTATTGGCTGCATCCTGTACCACAATCCGAACAAACTACACCACAGACGTAGATTCCGAGCGCATTGGATCCCCCCTCTGGCCCCCCAAATTGTGCGGACACCCGAGCGAACGTCAGCCATGAGCAGACTCAGCGCGGTGAACCTGACTGTCGGTGTCGGCACAGCCGCAGCGCTATACATGGTTCGCCTCCGCCGCGCCGCGTATTCGAGCCTGGCGCAGCGTGTGCGTCCACCGGTGCTGGAGAAGAGGCCAAAGATGGTTCCCTTCGGGGCTGTTGCTGGCCAGAACCGCGGTTCGAGTCCCATGAAGCCGATATTGTACCTAGAGGACCCGTACTTCTACGTTCGAGACGACTCTCGCAAGAACGAAGAGGTGCTAGAGCATCTACGCAAGGAGAATGAGTACACGGACATCAAGACGAAGCACCTCACCAACGTCCGCGCCAACATCTACGACGAGCTGCTATCGCACGTTCAGGAGACGGATGAGGACTACCCGTATCCGCACGGCCCCTACCTGTACTACAACCGCACGGTGAAGGGAAGCAGCTACGCTTACCACTGCCGCAAGGCTAAAACCGAAAACGCGCCGGAGGAGTTGCTTCTGGATGAGAACGAGATCGCCAACGGCCACAACCATTGTCAGGTGGCCAGCGTATCGCCAAGTCCCGACCACCGCTATCTGGCGTACATGGTGGATTTCAGCGGCTACGAAACGTACACGGGTTATGTGAAGGATCTCCAGACGGGCGAGCTGCTGCCTGACCGGATCGAAAACATATCGAGTCTGCGCTGGGGTCAAGATGCGTCTGTCCTCTACTACGCCACGCAGGACGAAGCCCACCGCCAGGACAAGCTCTGGCGCCATCACATGGGAAGCAAAGATGCTGATGAGCTGCTCTACACGGAAGACGATGAAATCTACAGCGCATACTTCCAGAAAGCTCGCAGCGGGAAGTACATGTTTTTGCTGTCATCTAGCAGTGAGACAAGTGAGGTGTCCTTCATCGACCTAGAGAACCCGTCGAAGCCGCCGCAGCTCGTCGCCAAGCGTCAGAAAGGTCTGATCTACGAAGTCGACCATTTTGCCAGCAGCTTTTACATCGTGACGAACAAGGACAAGGCAACGAACTTCAAGCTGATGAGGACGCCCGTGACATCGCCGTCGCCGGAGCACTGGGTGGACGTATTCCCGTACGATGAAAACGTAAAGGTGGACGATATCGACTGCTTCAAGGATTTCATGGTCATGGAAGGTCGCCAGGGTGGGTACTCGCAGCTCTGGGTCATTGTCCCTGAGGGTGACAAGCACTCACGCCGCCAGATCACCTTCAACGAGTCCAGCTACACTGTTTCTGGATCCGTCAACCGTGATTTTGATGCCAGCAAGTACCGCTTCATCTACTCGTCGATGACTACTCCCTGGACGACGTTCGACTACGATATCAAGACCCGCGAGTCAACGTTGCTGAAAGAGAAACCTGTGCCGAACTACGACCGCTCTCTCTACAAAACGGAGCGCTTGGAAGCAAAGGCTAGCGACGGGACCATGGTCCCAATTTCTCTTGTTTACCGGTCGGATATGCGCTCGCAGGACCGCCAGCCACTGCACCTCTATGGCTATGGCTCGTACGAAATTCCGATTGACCCCAGTTTCGTTTCATCCATTCTGCCGCTGCTGGATCGAGGTGTGATTTACGCTATCGCGCATATTCGAGGCGGGGGTGAAATGGGCCGTACGTGGTACGAGGATGCGAAGTACAAGAAGAAGGTCAACACCTTCACGGACTTCATCAGCTGTGCGGAGCATCTTATTAAAGCTGGGTACACGAGCCCCAGCAAGATGACTTGTGAAGGCCGCAGTGCTGGTGGATTGCTCATGGGTGCCGTGCTAAACCTGCGCCCGGACCTTTTCACGGCCGCAATTGCCGGTGTGCCATTCGTGGATGTGATGAATACCATGAGTGATGCCTCGATCCCGTTGACAACCGGAGAATGGGAGGAATGGGGAAACCCGAACGAGAAGGAGTACTTCGAGTACATGCTGAGCTACTCGCCCTACGAAAATGTGAAGCAGCAAGCGTACCCGAACATTCTGGTCACGAGCGGGCTCTTCGACCCACGTGTGGCATACTGGGAGCCCACCAAGTGGGTCGCTAAGCTGCGTGATATGAAAAGCGACCAAAACGAGGTGCTGCTGAAGATGGACTTGTCGTCAGGTCACTTTAGTGCCAGCGATCGATACCACTACCTGAAGGAGAAGGCGTTCGATTTGGCGTACCTGCTGGATCACATGAAGGCGATCAAGGAAGAGGACAAGAAGGCGCCGAAATCTGCCGCAAAGCTGTAGGACGGTCAAACAGACCGCTCCAACGTTGGCCCGAAGTGACACGGTAGCTTTCATGCAAAACCTTGTCGAAGGCACCAAAGCTGATTGCATTTGAACGAAAATAATGCGCCTTCTACTTCTTACGCTTTCGACTGTCTCCGTCCTGCAGATCTTTCTCCGTTGAAGTCGCACCCGCAGCCTTCGCTTTTGCAAACAGCTCAACCTCCTTTCGGAACGCCTTTCTTTCCTTACGCTGGGCATGAAGAATCGTCTTAGAGCAGCTGTAGGCAGCTTGCGATAAGTTAAATCTCGAAAGATATAAGTGCTGCATCGCCAAGTCTTCAGAAAGCGGCGAACACACTTCACTTTTCAGCACCGTGAGCACTTGTCCGCTCGACACGCAAACTTGGATTGAGTCAGAGCGGAGGTCCTGAAGAACGATGCCGCGCTGGTGTCCCATGGGTTTCGCATCTGAACGGTATGTTTTCACGATGTTGCCGACTCCAAACTTGAGAGTGTCGACGAGGTGTCGAAACTGAATAAACATTCGAGTTTGAGTGCTTGCAGCGAGAGGGGACCACATTTGTCGCGGACGCGCAGCAGGGTCCTCGCGTATCTTCCACGGAACATCCGAGCCGTCGGTGCTACATACACTCGGGGCTGCCTCTATGAAATCTGGGATGATCGCCTGATAACTTGCACCGACATTGGGTTTTGGACGGCCCAAACCGCTCCGGATTGCTTCATTTTCAACAACTTCGAGGGCCTTTTTGATGTTGCTTCGGTTCGGGTAGTACTTGTAGCGACACACAAAATACGTCTTGCCCTTTTCGCGGTAACCACGCTTGATCTCATCCTTGATGTCGTTATACTCCTCAGGAGAAACGACTTGGCATACTTCAATCACTGCATCGATCGAATTCCTGTCCTTGTGCGGCGAGAGAAACACTTCGTTCTCCATGACGCCGCCCTTGATCGATGCTTTCACCTCTTCCTTGACGTCGTAAGGCTTATAGTACCACTGAGCCATGAAAGTGGATACAGCACGGTCATGCCGCTGCGAGGTCTGAACTGAGCTCACGAGCGCAACATACGGATCCTCCGGGTCTCCCGAATCCAGCATCACGCAGTCACCAACTTGGACGTGGACGTAGTCACCGGGCGAGTCGCTGTCGTCTGACTCCCCGTCCTTTTGTTTCTTCTTTGCGATGTCCTTGCTGTTGCCCTTCTTGCTCTTTTTCGCTTTCGATGTGGAATCAGCTGCAGGCTTCGCTTTCGCTTTACTTGCACCACGGGTGCGGGGGCCGTCGCTTTCTGAGTCGGATGTCGCCGCCGACGCCGCAGCTGCGACTTGTTTCCTGCCTCGTGCACGCGTCACCCGCTTCGGCGATGATTCCTCGTCGGTGCTAGTCGTGTCTCCGCTCTTTGCTTCCTTGAATTCGTCGTCGGTCGAGCTTGAATGATGGCCGTCTTGGGACTCGTGGATGTTGTCCGCATGGTCCTTCACCATCCTTGCCCCTTGGTTCTACGCACACTCGGCTGCGTCGATCTACTAGCGAGCGCCACTTAGATGGCAAGGAGCGCTGCACGAAACCACTGCTGACGCACACAGCTCTCTGGGGCAGGGCTCAGCTCCACCCTTCGTCTCGCGGCCCAGCCTTGGCTGTCGCGCGCTGCTTTGTATTGTGCCTGCCATTGTGCGCCTAAAAGAAGACGGCCATAATTTTTAACCAATCAGAACAAAGCACTCTGTTTTATTCAAATCGAAACGCAAGCGCGATCGTTTAATTCGAGCTGGTGGGTGAGCGGCCAATCGTAGGTCTGCACCCTCCTTCACGATCCTATAGTGAAAAGAAGACAAAACGCCATGATTTTTGCGGTGAGGAAAAATTGAGGGGCGATGCATCTAACGGTGTTTAATTCACGCCAAGGGATTCGGCGCAGAGACAGGAGCCGATTCGAGAACCTTCCACGTGGCGCCCTAACGCTGGTTATTGCAAAATGTTCACTAGATGCTAGTTGTCTGTATTGCCCATTCATATAAAAGGTTGACCTACTCTAGTAAGGACATCGCATCGGTTTGCACGTGATAGTGCTAACACTTTCAAGTCAGTTCGTTTGGAGACAGGGAATAATCGCATCACACTTGTCACTGAGAGTTCACAGTGCGGCATCCGCACTAGGAGATGAGAGAGAGAGAGGGAGGGTAGCAAAAAAGTAGCAAAATCCTCGCAATGCTTGTTTTTTCGAAACGGACTCTACCTCTGTTGTCGTCACGCTCAGCTCTTCAATTGATGAAAATGCACTGCTTGTAGGAAAAAGAACGCTTCCGCACTGGAAGTAAGTGCGACAGCACATCTACAGTATTGTATTGCGGGAAGAAATGGTCCGTCCAGGCCGCGTTGAGGGGTTTGTCCCACGTTTTCGAGGGTGGATAGGCAATAGCGCAGTAACCACTCAGGTATTTTTCAAGATGGTTGGTGTTTCTGCGGTTGTGGTCGTCGCGGAGACCACATTGCTCCATCGGAATAGCCAATCCCTGGGTCCTTCACCAAAGCACGAACGGAATGTTGTTACATGTTGACAAATGCAGAGGCAGCTCGATTTGGCGTACGGTACTCGGGGCGTACGAAATACCAGCGCACAGTGGTGACTTGGTTCTTCCTCGCTTAACGAGACAAACGCCCAACCCAGACCGACGATTGTATTGGCGCTGCCAGTCGAGTACCCTACAAGCAATGCCTCTCGATCACCAATAGCGGACATTATCTAGTGGATTTATCAAAGTTGTGCATAAGTGTTATGGGTCTAGAAAAGTATGCTCGATTCGCTGTCAGCTCTGTGCATCTTCAAGAGGCGCCTCCGCTATTCCTAGACTCAAATTGTGGAATTTCCTACACCCAACTACTGGAGCGAAGAGATGATATGGAGCACGGTATAGCAACAAACATCGTGGCATAACTAATCAACCTAGCTTTCAATAGGTGAGTTAAAGCCCAGTTTGCTAGGGTACCGTAAACCACGGGTTCATTGCAACAGGGGTAAAAGTCGTTGTCTATTACTTTTTTTGCATAGTTTTTACGCGTAAAAAGTCAACTCGCTTTCTGAACCAACAACTCCTGCGCAAATGACATCCGCTATTTTACTTTTCGCGCGCAACATGCCCAGCAGCCCAAAGAACACGAACAAGAAAAAGCTACAAGTATGTATTTACTGTAAGGTTTTGCACCTACTGTTATGCAAATATTTGCTGTATCTGTAGGCACTCAAGCTGCTTAAGGCAACAAGTGCGACTGTAGTGGCAGTCGCGTCTGCTGTTGGGGTCGACCGGTCGACGCTTCATCGCTGGGAGAAGGACGCCAGTCGTATTGCTGCCTCGAGTCCCAGTCAGTGCTTTGCTGGCCCCAACGCGCGTGCTCACGTATACGTGCAGCAGCCTGATCTCGAGCAGAGGTATGTTTTTCAAAACATGTATGCCTTTTGAATTTTTCTAATTGTATTATGATGTCCTTAAACGTATGTAGGCTACTCGAGTGAATTGTCAACATACGCAAAAATAGATATCTTTGTGTGTCTACCAACTGCCTACTGCTTATGCACTCGACGTTCGCTCCCGCCCTCTTCGCGTCACGGTCCCGGGCGGCTAGTTTGATGTTCATCCGCCGTTTCCTCAAGCGCAATCCGCTGGCGGTGCGGCGGATGACTCACAAGGGCCGTAAGAAACGGTCGGATATGGAGGTAAGCTACGGATTTGTGAAATTGAGGTGATTACTGTTTTCTAATTATTTGACTGCTTTTGTATCTTTACAGGAAGTTGCGAATGTGTTTTCGCACTCTATCCTGCGTACCGTAGAGGAGGATGGGATTCTGGCCCACGTCAATGATCCCGACAAGTATGCGTCAGTGTACAACATGGACCAAACGGCTGTTTATATTGACATGAAAGGACGCACCACGGTTGACTTTGTGGGCGCTCGAACGGTCGACGTCGTGCACGGTAAGGATGCCGTTTTCAGTATGTTATGACGCTTTCCTAACATTTTGAACGTACCCATAGGAAGCGCGATTAACTGCTTCCGAGTGTCCGTCTTCCTTTCTGCGTCGGCCACGGGTGAGAAGCTGGCTCCGTTTGTTGTTTTCGCAGGTGTGCCCGGCGGACCCGTATCCCAAGAGGTGTTCAGCCCTGCTTTTGGAGCGGCTTCCGTCGAGCATACCGTGCAGAAGAACGCGTACTGCGACGCCACGGTCATGCTGGACTGGATCAAAAGTGAACGTGTTTTGATACGCTACGTGTGTTGACATTTACTAATTTGACTTGGTTTCACTATAGATTTGGAAGCCGTCAGTCGACGGATGCAAACTACTGATTCTGGACAGCTTAAGGACTCACAAGATGGCGTCGGTCCGGTACGCGTTGCAGCAAGAATGCTGCACGCAGGTCGAGTTCGTGCCTCCCGGGGTGGCTGGTACATGGACGTCTCTGTGATGAAGGCTTTCAAGAACCACATCACGTACGTACTCTTATTCTTAATTATACTGATGCTGCCATTTACTAACTCTGTGCTACGTTTTTAAGGAATGCGTACCTGCAGTATCATCTCGAGCACCCGTTTCCGGCGACTGCGCGCGAGAAGCGAGCCCTGATGTCACGCCTTGTGGCCGAAGCCTGGGACGCGGTACCTGCCACGGTGATTACCAGTGGCTTCATCAAGGCCGGCTTGATTCCAACCGGTCCCCGAGACCGCAGTGCCCGCTTCCGGGTTCCCGATGTGTCGGCTGACAATGCGCCACTTATATGCGATGAATAAATTTGCTTTTCCTTTTTGTCAATAACATACTTTATGTGTCACAGAGTGGGGTGTCATCCCTATGATAAATCTTTAGGAGTCATTTTTAATGCTTTTACGGGGTGATGCACTCTACCCGTACGTTGCAGTGAACCCGTGGTTTACGGTACACCTACGACGGCGTATCAGGCGGTAAATAGGTTTACATATTCCTAACGTTAGTTCAGTTGAAACGCATATTCATTTAATTAACCCCTCCAGCCCGGCTGCTGCATAATACTGGATTACGATTTTCCTTGAACTGCATATATGCAGTTTAAGCGATTTTTGGCTTGAGTTTTGTATGGGGTGTATTTTCCCTCGCGACATGGTATACAAACTTTAAGTTTAAAATTTGTCGGGTTTCTGTTCGCGCCTTTCTTTTGCAACATAGGAAGGACGGACAGTTTCATTCAAAATATGGGATCTGGCAGGTTCCCCGTTCTGCAACTGATTTGCATAAAATACTAAAGGTTTTTGGGACAATCCCTCCCAACGAGTGGCTCAGCAGCTTGGCCCTAGCCGCCTTTTCAAAATCCGCCTAATTCGAGTATTTGTGCGCGTGGACCACACGTCGATGGTGAAGCCACGCGGAAAGATTGTGCGGTACGTGGAGGTCACTGCACGCGACCTGTCGTTCAAGTCGGTGTGGCGCGAGGTGTTTGAGCAAGGCTGGATGCGGAAGCCGCCCCCAAGAAGCGGGTTGGACGACCGCTATTTCTACTCGCGACCTGGTGGTGACGCGAGCGGCGCGGACGGTGTTGATTCTTCCCGTGAAGAAGCTGTGCTGGAGTATTACGCAAATGGTATGTGTGTATTGATTATTACTTGTCTAACGTACGTAATTTATACAGTCCTACGACGTAAAGCACGCACTCCAGCCCCAGCTTCCACCCCTTCGTTGACTGCTTCGGCGGCTCAGGCTTCAGCGTGTGCACCTGGTGATGCTCAAATTGCTGCCGCCGCTGAAGTCGTTCGGCTCAACTACTTGCCGGACATTGAGGCTGCCGAAGCTCGCGCTCGTGCAACGGCAGCTACTGGTGCTTCTGCCACAGTCGCAACGACGCCGCAGCCCACTCTCCGACCGACGCCACCCGTGAATCCAGCCGCTGCCGTCGCCCGAGGAGACCCTGCTGCTACGGTCGCCCGAGAAGATCCTGTTGCTACGGTCGCCCGCGAGTCGCCGCCCGCTTCTCCCACGCCCGCTCGGCGCCAAGCTCCTGGCAAGCGTCCGGCGCGTCGGTCTGCTGGACGATCGCTCGAAGAAGTGACACGCTCGACAGCTCCAAGTACGCCACCGCGACCCCAGCAGGCCCTGATTGCAACATCACCTCACATGACACCAGGAGATTCATCAGACAACGAAGATGAAGACGATCGTGATTCAAGTGCTGATTCGGTGCCGTCCGATGGGGCTCCAAGCGACGTCGAGTCTGGTAAGATGAATTTTATGCTGAAAGCTATGCAGTATCTTATGCTGCATTATATGTTGTATATTAACTTGCCCAATTACCTGAATGCTAGACTGATCGCTATTATGCATATGATGTACAGATGAGGAAGCTGAAGAGCCAGCTCTCTAGGCAACGAGCTGCTTGCAGACAACAACGATGATCTCAACACGGTGGGAGACGACTACAATGAACCGCAGTGTGACGCAATGGAGTCCGGCGACGAAGCTGAGAAGGACGACGTCGAGACGGGCGAGTATGACTCGCACGACGAGATGGTGCCTCATGATGATGAAGACGACGACCCGGAGGAGACCGAGCAGGAGATCACGGCTGATGTTCTTTTTGCCGAGAACTTTTTGAGTCAGTATGGCGGTGAAGACGAACTTTTGCCGGGCAATCTCAAGAACCAAACGCTGCGTGAAATGTCGGTAACCAGTTGGGAAGCCGTCGTCGCCCCAGACACCGCTGAGTATATCATGACTCCATACGAGCCTGTCAATGAGTCGGCGAGCGATACAGGCATTCGGCAAGGCTACTCGGGGCCAACCGCGGATGTTTTACGGCGGGGTGATTTGCCGCTCGCCCTGTTCTTCTACTTCGTGCCTGTGGTTCTTTGGCAGCATATCGCTGCCTTCTCAAACGAGTACCATCGTGAAATGTTGCCACTGAGGGTCGAAGGAGCCTATCTACGCTACAAAAACAAGAGGCGCCTGAATCCGAAGATGCCGCGAAAGACCAAGCGCGACATTGAGCATGAGATGGAGGGGATGAAGCCCATCCTGCCACGCGAGTTGTGTCGGTGGGTCGGGTTGCTCTGTGGCAAGGACGATTGCGCCCAATTAAGAGAAGTTGTCGAACCACTGGAAGACTACGGACGACGGGACTATCTCTCGTGAGTGCGTTGGGCAGTGCTTGCTAGAGACCGATTCATGGAGATCTCGTCAATCTCCATTTCAACTCAAACAAACGTCAAGTTCATGGAAAAGCTGCATCTGCAGCTCTGTCGTGTGCAGGCATCGGATACGTACGAAGGCAATGCCTTCGGGACGGCGCAGCCAGCGCCCCCGCCTGCGTACGAGCTCATTCCTGTCGGTGGCAATGCAGCCACCTCACACACAGCTCGCTAAGTCGACGAGTGGCGCAACGAGGGGACGCAGGCTAAGAGGCGGCAGCGAACTTGCAAAGTCTGCGAGGTGCTGCGCTCGGGCAAGCAGCGAGCAGCAACTACAACTTACGTTTGCGGAAGCTGCAGTGAGAAGGGCCCAGTGTTCCTCTTCATGAGGGCGCGGTGCCAAGTGCGCGGGGTTGCACTGACCTGTTGGGACGTGTGGCACAAGGAGCGGATGCACGGGAAGCTGATTCCTGTGAACAAGGGCAACACGATCCGAATGCGCAAGGCAGGAGATGTACCCGGAACACCTTTGCACCTGGCACTCAGCTGCGTCGAGCAAACGACGTCGCACATGGCCGTAGCTGCATATTATCCTGATGATTACGCTGCATAAATACAGGATAGCTTTGATTGCATGCGTGTAGATGTTCAAGCTAGCAATCTGTTTACCACTGTGATCCCTGTCTCCGCGCAAGCCCATCTCAACATGCATCATGTTCGTGCTGGCCGATCTGACACGCTTCCTTCGGCCTCAATTTATGAGCAGTTTCGTGCTGATATACGTGTGTTCAAGCTGCTGTCGCTGCTGGACGTGTACATCATTAGGACATTGCATACAACAAAAAATGGTCAGTGACGTTTCCTTTGATCGCGTTACCAGCATAATTTGATCGCGTTACCAGCTAGGGGTGACCCCCCAACTCCGTATATGATAAACTGTATAGGAAGTTTTATTTTCCAAATTTTAGAAAACGAAAGCAAGGTGAAGTGCCGGTGAGCGCATGTTCTGTTCCGCCACTGCCCTGTCCATTTCCTTGGTAAACTGTAGTATGCAGCTTAGCTCTGTGACTTTGGCTAACCACATGCCGTATACGGGAGTTTTAGCACCGCTCTACACACTTTTGCAAATCTCAGCCTTTCGCTTGCCGCTAACCCGATCCCTTTATGTACAAACGTCAAGTCTAATTATGCTGCATATGCAGTTAAAATTTACTTTTGGCGTCCCGTCTGGAGGGGTTAAGACGCATATTCAGTTATTGACGTCTTCAACAAATGCATAGAATTGTATTGAAAATCGTCTTATGAAATGTTCACCTTGAGTTTTGTGCAATACCATGGTATGTCAGTAAGAGGCTGAACAAATATTGTCTTGCATCGTTCTTTCTAATTTCAGCCCTTTGGACTAATTAGCACGCCCACGTCTCCCATCACAACATTGCTCTGTCTCATCACAACATTCCTCTCTTCTACAAGCCCCCAAACAGAGAGGGGGGGGGGCATTTCAAGCAAATGGAATGATAGAACCAAAACCTCTTAAAAGTTTTCAATATTGGACAAATTATGTACTTGTATCGTAGGCTCAATTTAGATTTAAATCAAATGACAAGTCTTTTCAACTTTAATCACACTTGTCGAGCAAAAATAGCGATGCTGTTGCGTGGTACACCGACACTCCGTTGCCCACACCCAAACACTCAAAGAACGGGTCATGTTTCTATCTCCTCAAAACCTAGCACAGATACGTTGTGATTCACAGTTGTATATAACTGAAGAAGAGACATTCCGTCATCTTTTCCGACTACCTGTGAGCCAAAAGAGAGAAACTTGATTCCGCCGCTACCGGTTCGGTTATAGCCGTATATGTGGTACTTGATAATATGCTACGCGATGGTCACCAATGACATTGCTGACTGTTTTTGGACTGTCTGGCGGACACGGGAACTTGTGGCAGCAACGCGGATATGCTTCATGCTGCGCCGGAGTAGTTGCAGCGGTTTCGATCTGAGGTTGTCTAGATCGCCACGCGCCGGCCAGATGTGATCTTGGCCTGGGGTTGCCTTGGGGTCGATGTGTGACCTTCCTTCGCGTTTCCTTGCTTGTCGCTTCCTCTAGCGGTGGATCGTAGTGAGGGTTGACGGCGCTGGGCCAAGCTATACTGGCGTCCGGGGCTCTTTGATCTTGGGTCGTGCGTCGACATGCGTAGCTTGGGGGGGGGGGGGGCAAAGATTATCCTGTGTCCGGTAGTGCGAAGGCGAAGACCACTTGATCAGTAGAAGGTGCAAACAACTCTGTTTACATGTTAGCTTTGCCTAAGTCCTTTCTCTCACACTCCTGCGGTCCAACCGCATGATCGCTGGCTCCTTCGGCCTCCGTGGTCGAAACATCGACCCTCTGCAGGGTGTTGACGTAATCCGGATACCAGATCATCATTATTTCCCCGGGATCGACGCCATCCTCCTTTTTATAATTTTAGGAAGAGTAGCTGTAGCACACAGACAGACAGCGCGAGCAGAGTCAGCGATCCAGTGAGCAGCATCTAGCAGGGCGCTAGCTCGCAACATGAACGTACCGTAATCTAGGTGTTATGTGCCCGGAGTTGTTAACTGTCACCCCCATATTTTAGCCAATCAAAAGGTCGTATTTGATTAATCAGATTAGGATTTGCATCGATATGTTAAGTGTCACCATGGATATTCTAATGCATTTTGTGTGTATTAGTCGCCCCCCATATTATGTATGCAAACCACCCCGAATACGAAATGCCTCCAACTATGATGTAGTTCAACAGCATTACGGCACAACTACGAAAACCATACTTTAGAGTCGACCGTTTTAACCTTTATCCCCTATGCGCATACCCGTATGCATGGAAAACACAATAAGAATGGTGAATGCAGCTGAGCCAGACGATCGACAGAATGGTGCGCAAGCTTGACATTCAGTCAGGGCTCAATATTAAGGCACAGAAGTTTTTCTCCTACTGCGGCGACAGTGTAAATAAGCAGGGTAGAAGCATAAAGACTAGCATAGATCATACATAAATTCTGCATGTCAGTTTTATCCGCATCTTGAGATTTGCCTGCAGGTGGGGGGTGACACTTGACACCTAGGTTACGGTACATTATCTCATGCTATCAAATTTCCCATTTTTTCTCGTTGTTTACGTAATTCCGCAGGCCCACAGTGCACTAAGGACTGGCGAATTCGCTTCTACCACTCGCAGGCTCTAACGGCAAACAGCCAGAGCTCAAGCGACCCCCAAGTTTGCCGAGCTAGCTGCACAACGTTGGAACTGCGACGGATAAGCGAGTTCAACCTCTCGTTAATGACACCTCAGCGTTAGCAACACCGGATACGATACGGTGGCCAACCAGTCAAAGAACAACCGGTAACAGTACAGCCAATTCAGTGGAGACACCGACGACAACGCTAGGAGCCCAGAAGGGAGGATATCACGGAACAGCTTGTCCACAAGGTCTTCGCCCCATTTCAGCGCATCTCTTACAACCAATCGGGCAACAAGGCTCTTTGAGACATCGCCAACTCATCAAGCCTGCAAGGTCAGCTGTGAGATACACTAGTCCGAACCAGCATCCAGCAATTTCCGCTCCCCGAAGACGGTATATCCATGACGACGCCAGCAAACTCGATACCACTGGTCTAGATCATCTTCCACGGGGTCACTCTTCTGGGGCTCAGTGTCACTCTTGGGGTAGATTACACTTGATCTTTGTGAATGGCTTAAGACTTCGCAAACTTCTCTTCTTGTTCTACCACATCTGCAAGTTGGTCGAGTTTTAATTGCAGTTCACGACCGTCTTGAAAGAGAACTGCCGATCAGAAAACCCCTGTTGGGGGGGCATTCAGTCAGTCTAGAGTCTCTGGACGCGGTCCTCACGACGCTCTTCGAGCTCGAGGAAACCTCGGAGGCTTCGGAATAATTGAAATAGGGTAAGGCTAATGATGTCAACGTGTCCAAGAATCGTAGAGGCAAAGAGCAGCGTCAAGCTCGAGTTGTTAAGGCCCAACAAAAGCTGACGTCAACGATGGAATCCAAATCGAGATGGCGAGGTCGCGCCTGCTATCCAAGCAGAGAACGCGTTGTAGTCTAGGCTGAACGAGCGGTACTCTGCCAATACTTGCGACGCTGAGCACATAAAAATTCCTAACGGAACGTGGCTAAAGTTTTTCGCAGCGCTTAAACAGCTTGACTCGCCAGCTCCACCTCTGCTTGCACCCAGCATGCGCATTTCCGCGATGTACATTCCGTATCCAGAGGCAGGGAATAGTTTGAGTTTGCGAACATACTTCTAAAGCGCGGACTGCTTCGTACTTCTAAGGAGCAGACTACGTCGACGTAGCTGATAAATTAGATAAAAACATGGGCAATTCATAGAAAATAAATTTTTAATGTAGTCAGTTGATTCACTGTGACAAAGCTACGTAATTAAAAAGATTGCTACTCAATAGACCCTCTAGCGTTGATAGCCCACAAGTATCTATAAGATCATCGCGCAATTTGAAGTGAGCGCCCGTGTCGTCTATAGTGACAATACGCACTGAAAACTCATTAATCGATCGCGGCCGAACACCGTCCGGGTGTGAAAAACGACAAAGCTTGGACAGTCACCTTTATCACTAGATGAATTTCCAAGTCTCCTTTACAATCCGGGCGCTGTTCCAAATACGGGTCCGTATCCAACACGCACCGAAGATTGCGCAAGAACAAGCGATGGTTCGTCCGGAAACGACGTCTGGAGTCGGCCGCGTTGTATACGGATCATCAGCGAAGAACGGTACAATCGTTCTCTCGTAGGGGTCCTGGAAGTTGCGTGCCTTCCTTGCTGCCTTTCCCGGCTATGAACCCCCTTCGCTTGGGGCGTGCGGCATCACCGAAGACGGTCTCGGTTGAGCGTTGAACAGAGCTGAAGTCACAAGACACATACCAAATCGTCATCCTCGTCCTTGCCCTCCTCCCATTCCTCTACGAAGCTGCTCATGGCGGTGTCTTCACCGTTGCCTAATTCTCCAAGCTCCCCCTCGTTCCCGTCTGCACCAGCGCGAAGTCACGCTGAAGAAACTTTACGTCGCGGTATTGTACCATGTCGATGTGGTCATTTAACTCGTATTTGGTCCCTACCGGTGGTAGTTCTCTAAGTGTTGCTCTAGAAGCAAATTTAACTTCTACTAATTGCGAGTGTTATTTGTTCTGTTTCCGTGATCCTACATATGACGGTGTACGTAGGTTCCTAGGTTCGGGGCGCCACGCGTTCTTGCGCAGGTCTAGCAACCGGCCTTCAAGTGACGTTCCGTGTGGTCTACTTGCGGCAGCGGAGGCTGTGACGCTGCGACGTCTGCCTCCATGCCGTCAGGTACGTCTTATCTTAGCATGTCAGTCGCTGGCATACCCGCTTGCGTGCGCTCCAGCAGCAGACATGCTGCATTACGACAAAAATACCAGTTATCGTTCCATGAGCCACAATCCTGCATGCCGTCTTTTGGGGCCAATAGCAAGTTTTTTTTCTTCAGAAATTATAGGTGTCGGATGGCCGAAGCAAAAAAAACTATTTCAACATCTCAAATACTCGTTGAATCAACTCCTAGTGACGACAAGTCAGTACTGTTGTAAGATGTGGTAATACAAAGCTGCTTCTGGTAAAAGAGTGGACGTATTATTGTTAGAATATGTGCTCCCCAAAACGCGGGGCAACCTTGAGTGCAGTCGGTCGTCGCGAACTTTTGGTTGCCGATGTCGACTGAAGCACTGCAACCGTTCAGGGCTTCGTAAAAAAATAGCATGTACTCTTTTACAGGATCAGCTTTGAGCATTTTGACGCTTGTAGTGACACTGATGCGAATTATTTTGCGTAACGTTCGGCTAGATAAATGATTTTGGCAGTTCATATGCAAATTGTGAAGTCATAAATAGAAAACAAGTCATGCTCTCACGACACTTAAAGCTCCTATCATTGTCCTACAAAATCGCGTAGTGAGCGGGATCATGTAACGTGGATAATATGTAACGTGGATAAATATGATATTATGTACTCTATGAAGCTAATTTCAACTCGTACATACTTAGTTTAAAATAGTGTAAACTTGACTAGTCTCATACAAAGTGGTAGGGTACATTTAGCATGAGAAGCCATGATACTTCGAGACACTAAATCGAGGTAGGAGTCTGACCGGTGAGGGAAACGTTTTTTTTTTCTTCAAATAGACAGCGACGGGACTGTTCCAGCATGTACCGACCAACCACAGCCAACCATAGGTTGTTGCTCATTCATTGGTCATAATCATGGCAAATGAACGTCCAATTAAAATCAAGTTGTGCTGTGCCCATTGAATAGCTGCTTAGATGGCCCGCGAGTGTTGGTCTGAATAATAATGGATGTGTGTCGCTTTTATCTTCTGTTATAGAAGTATAGTGTAGTACTGTTCTGTATAGTGTAGTTCTGTATAGTGTAGATGCCGACATATCCACGAGCGTGTGCCTGTGAAAATCGTCCAATCCGGTCAGCAGCTGCCGTAACAGAGACAGTCGAAATGGAATGGTTTTAAACAATATGTTTTAAATAACCGTTACATTGTTTTTGGCCAATCACGATTCGTGACGTTTCGTATTGTATCTTTCTTGAGTTGCTTCATATGCCAACACAGCGCGGGACATGGAGTTTGACGCTGTGATCGAGAAGACCGACACGGGCTTTGGCATATACTTCGCCAAGGTGGCCGCTCCAGATGGCGCGGGTCATGATTTGGTGGTGGACGGTTTTGTGGAGGGGTCAGAGGGCGTGGGCGACGGGCACGGCGCGCCAAACAAGCAGGCTCTGGGATCTCTGCTTCTAGGCGATTGGCTTGTCGGGGTGAACGGAGAAGATTGCCGACAAAAGGAAGTTGCTGTGGTTCTTGAACTCTTGCGTGCTGCAAGTGCTGGCCCCAACACGCTGTCTTTCTTGCGGCGTGCCCCAGACGATGTCGAGCTGGAACACGACAACGACACCGATATTGAAGCTACTGAGACTCAGAAACGAGGTCTGATGGGGGCACTCCTGAAGGTCAAGTCGAAGCTACAAGCAGAAATCGATGGCGGTGAAGATGAGCTGCTCCGCGAGCAGCTGGAAGACGAGCGGTTCGAAAGGCAGTGGCTGGAGGAGTTCGAGGTGTTGAAGAAGCAGTACGAAACGAAGTGGGAGACCTGCACGTACACGGCAGACGAGTTCTGTGGGCTGTTATACCGCTCAGGTGATGCTCGCCAAAAGGAGTCTCTGTTGCAGCAGTTCCCAACGCTCATGGAGGCGTGGAAGGATGCTGGAGGCTCTTCCTATTCATCGAGAGTGATTCCAGAATGGCCTGCGGCAAAAATCCTCTACGATAACTCCGTACCCTATGGATCTGCCGGACAGACTGACTTCAGCGCTCACCCTCGCCCAATATACTGTTCGCAGTCACTACAGAGAGCAACGGGGTGTTTGCGAGCAAAGTTCATGTGGCGGTCAGACGACCTATGTGCGTTTAGTCACCGTCTTGACGCAGAAGGGATCTCCTCGTGCTCAGCGCTCCTCGAGGTGTTGGATCGCCGCAGTGCCTACTTCGAGCGCAAATTCCAGTCGAAGGAGTACCCACGGCTGTCCAAAACGATTCTGCGCGCTCTACGTGAGAACGTTGAGAACGAAATCGCCTCTACGTCGAGTTCCCTGTCCTCGGATTTATCTCAGCACGGTGTGTCTTCGGCTTGAACTTCCTTCGTACGTAGTGACTCATTAACAATAATCGAGTCAGAAAAAAAAAAACTTGCATTTTGTAGCCATTTCAAAGATCGTAGCCATCAACTATCATTTTCGGATTTGACCCCAAACCGCGGCAAGCATGGACGTATGGGGCAGTCAGAGCGGGGCTGGGGAGCAGTCGGTGGGCGAGGAGGAGGACTGGGAGCTCGCCGAGAGCGGGAAAGATGCGCTCATCGTCCTGCTCGATGCACGCAAGGCCATGTTCTCCCCGTATCCGTACGCTGACGTGGCGAAGGCTCCGTCCACGTGGTTCCACGCGGTCATCGAGCTGGTGATTAAGCTGCTCAAGTCCAAAGTAGTCGCGAATGACAACTCCCTACTGAGCATTGTCTTCTTTGGGACGGTAGGTGGTCGCGTAGATGTAGCATGTACACATTATGGATAATTGGTTAACCGTCTGCTGTAGAATAAGCGCGGAGAAGCAGGCACGCTGGAGCAAGTCTATGAGCTTCAGCCGTTAGGCTATCCGTCGGCACAGCGGATCAAGGACTTACAGGTTTACGATGCAGCCGTCCCGCTTAATTAATTCTTGATTTAATCGTGAATTTGTCGTGTGTATCCCTAGGCGCTGCTAGAAACAGACGTACAAGCAGAGTACGCGTCCATGGAGAACTCAGACAAACTCTCATTTAGCAATGCGCTATGGCAATGTGGGATCTCGTTTTCAAACGCGAAGTATGTTGGTCATGTGGCGCTGCAGACATATTGGCGCGTTTTCTAACTAACGTACACACCCGTGCTACTGTTTGATAGCTTGAAGAAGAAAGACTCGCAGCGCATCTGGATTTTCACGAATGATGACAGCCCGCAGGGTCCAGATGGAGAAGAAGTCGGGCGGATCCAGAAGCAAGTTCAGGTATCTTTGGTGGCTTATTCACAAATAATTGTTATCCCACGGTTCCCTTAACGCTTTCGTGGTTCGTGTGTGACAGAATCACACGGAGCTAAAGCGAACGTTGAACCTATTCTACATTACCCCGCCAGGGAAGGAAAGTTTCGACCTGTCCAAGTTCTACGGTTACAGCTTCAAAGATTTTTCGGCCGACGCAGACGAAGAAGCTGTTGAAAACGAAGCGTCTTACCAGCCAGCTTTTCCTGTCGGCTCTCTGGATGATCTGATGGACGGGTCGCTGCGTAAGCGTTTCCGTAAGCGCCGACTGACGACGTTTCCTCTCCACATCACGAAGGGCGTCTCCATCGGGGTAGAGCTTTACGCGTTGGTAGTTGTGCAGCGCAAGAACACCCCTGTGGCCCTTGACGCAAGCACGAACACCCCGCTGAAAACAGAGACGAAGTGGCTTTGTGAAGACACTGGAGCCTACCTCACTCCCGATCGGATCAAAAAGTACATCGACTACGGAGGCAAGCGCGTGTACTTCACACGGGACGACGTTGTAGAAATTAAGCACTACGATGCTCCAGGACTTCAGCTGATCTGCTTCAAGCCGTTGAGTTCTCTTAAGTGGAACGAAAACATCCGCTCGCCGTACTTTGTGTACCCTTGCGACGGCTACATTGAAGGGAGCTCCACGGCCTTTATGGCGATCCTGAACTCGATGGTTCGAAAGAATAAGTTCGCCTTGGCGAGATTGATTGCGCGGAAAACAAGTGAACCTCGCCTCGTGGCACTCATCCCCCAAGAGGAAGAGAGTGACGAGATGGGTCAAGTGCAACCATCAGGATTCAATGTCATTTTCTTGCCATACCTCGATGACATTCGAGACATTCCTGTCGATCCCGTCACGAATGGTAAGTCCCGGATGAACTTGTTGAACGCGTCATTGTTGCTAACTAGCTCTCATTCGTATCTGCTACAGTTAATCAGGAAAAGATTGACGCTGCGAAGCACTTGATCTCGACGCTGAAGTTGACGGAAGCTCCTAGTTTCGAAAACCCAGGCACGTTGCGCTAGTATCACTGATGCTGGGGTGTCTACCAGCTTAACGCTTTTGATTTGAACTGTTAGAGCTGCAAAAGCACTATGCTGCCATTCAAGCGCTTGCACTGGACGAGGAAGTGCTGCAATTTGACGAAACGAAAGACACCACCCTCCCCGATGCCGAGGGTTTTGGCCAGGATGAAGTCAAGGTAAGAGCAAAGGGTGTGGATTGAGCTGAGAACGCGTAGGCTGATCTATGTGTATGGTCTCTAGGACGCTATCTCGGCCTTCCGAGAAGTCTGCGGTGGAGAGCTGATTGACGCGCCCACCAACGCCAAACGCAAGGTCAGTCGTCTGCGCTTTCTTCTCCTAACTAAAACATTATTGGTAAGTTAACGGCTCTGTTCTTTTTTCTTCTTGGCACCAGTCCTCGGCTTCAGGGGGACGCAAGACGACGACCAAGAAGTCTGCGAAGGCGAAAGCAGGCAAACCTGAAGCGGGGGACACGTTCGACAAGGAGGAGTGGGCCGCGCTGGTGGCTTCCAACGCCATCCAGAAGAAGACGATCCCTCAGCTCAAAGCGTTCCTGCATGCGCACGGCCTCGCAGCGGTGGGGCGGAAGGCCGACCTGGTTGACGCCGTGAAGCGCTTCATGGAGGCGTGAGGTTGCTCTTCAACCTCTCTCGTTTGATAAGTTTTCACACGTCGCAGGAAAATCATACTTTTCTTTTTGACCAATCCTGGCGCTTATAGATTTTTTCTTCCACTCAGTTAGCCAAAGCGCTCGCACACGTGGGCGCGCACTGAGCAACGCGCCAAGGCGAGGGAGGCGAGATGAACTTCCTCAAGACGCTCGGGGCCTCGTGGGCTCGAGCGCCACGGGCGGCTTGCCGTACTCAATGGACACCCCGTCGATGGACGGGAACGTGGCGGCAGGCGGCGCCGCGGGGAGAGCGTCGTGTTTGAGGGGCTGCCGGACTTCGTTCTGCACTCGGGCAAGAGCAAGCAGGACCCGTCGCACGCCGTGTCCATCTTCAAGTCCCGCCAACCGGCGGGACAGCTCACGCAGAACGCCCTGCGCCGCATCAAGACGCTGCGCCACCCCAATATCCTGGCCTACCTGGACGGCACCGAGATCCCCAACAATGGGCCCGTGATCATCGTCACGGAGCATGTCATGCCGCTGTCGGAGTTTCTCACGGCGCTGCGAATGGAGTACGGCGCCAATAGCGAGGAGTTTACCATGTGTGTATCCTGGGGCTTGCGCAGCATCCTGAGAGCGCTGCAGTTCATCACCGTTGACTGCAAACTTATGCACGGCCGCCTCACGCCGCAGAGTATCTTCGTGACCAAGGTGCGCACCAACATTCTTTGTGCTTTATGTTTCCTAATAATATGTGGGTCTAAGTCGTTGAACGTATTGGCAGGGTGGCGACTGGAAGCTGGGTGGGTTTGAGCTGACGGCCGAGATAACAAGCGATGGACCGTCATATATTTACACGGCTTTCCAGCAGTACGCAGACATTAACTACAAGTCACCAGGTACGTGTGTCCGATGGTGTCATCATGTCGAAACGTATTGGTAATCTAAGCGTCGTTATTTATGATTGCAATGTGTATTGCTTCAGAATGTCAGCGCTCCGATTGGAAGGCAGTCGCAACAGGGCCATCGCATGGAGTGGATATTTGGGCATTTGCTTGCCTGATGTACTACGTCTTCAACGATGGCCAATTTCGGTCTAGTGACGTAGCGACGGCCGCCAACATCCCGCCAGCAATCCGAACACAGTTCCGGAAGGCTATTGACGATAATGCTGCGCGGCGACCGAGTCCGCAGAAAATGCTCAGCTGCAGCTACTTTGACACGCCGTTTATTAAACGGATGGATTTCCTGGAGAATCTTGCTGTCAAGGATTCAGATGAAAAAGTCGCGTTCTACAAAGAACTTTGTGCCAACCTGGAGACGTTGCCGCGGTGCTTTGGTGTACACAAAATTCTACCAGCGCTGAAGCAAGTGGTGGAATTCGGAGCAACGACAGGAACTAAAAACGGCCCTGTGAAGCTTGACCCATCCGCTAGCCACATGCTTCCGGCGATGGTGCAGATTGGCAGCTCTCTGTCTGCTGAAGAGTTCAAGGCGGAGGTGCTCCCTATCATCATCAAGCTGTTCAGTTGTAACGACCGTGCAGTACGCGTGCAGCTTTTGCAGATGATGGAGAAATTCGCGGTCCACTTTGACGCAAAACTTGTCAACAGCTCCGTTGTCTTTGACAATCTCTGCAGTGGTTTCACTGACGCGGCTCCAGTTTTACGTGAGCTCACTGTCAAATCGATGCTGCATATTGCGGACAAGCTTTCGGACAGTAATCTCAACAACCGTGTCATGAAGTATTTCGCAAAGCTTCAGGTACGTAGATTGCAACAAATAATCTTGCAACAAATGCTCCTTAAATTTGGTCTGCTTACCCTTGTTGGCGTATGTGAAAACAGTCTGACCCTGAGCCAGCCATTCGCACCAATACTACGATTTGTCTAGGCAAGATCGCTAGCAAGCTCAATGATGCTACAAGGCCTAAGGTGCTTTTCCCAGCGTTCGCGAAAGCTCTTCGAGACCCGTTCCCTCATGCCCGTCTAGCTGGACTCCGCTCGCTGACTGCATGCCAAGTAAGTAGCTCTGCCAAAAATCTGTTGCCTTATACTTGCATCGGTCTAACGTTACGTGTATCCAAATGCATAGCAATACTTCACGCCGCAGGGCATGGCTGGCAGCATTGTCCCAGCAATTGTCCCTCTCCTTCTCGACGTTTCAATTACTGTTCGAGATCAAGCGAAAGTCTCGATGGATCTTTTTATGAAGAAAGTCATGGACGAAGCAGCTCAAATGAAGATTAGGGAGGAATTAGAAGCCAAGGAACGCGAGTTGAAGCGCGCATCAGGAGACGATGAGCATGTAGGCGGAGCTGTCGCTTCTGGTGTCACTCCACCGTCGTCAAATGGTGCTCACAGTTCGGGTGGATACGCGTCGTCGCTAACTGCGTGGGCCTCCTCAGCCGTTGCTTCGAACGTGAACAAGCTGGTTGGATCAGGTGGGTCATCCTCGGCGCTTTCTGCATCAGGAGCTTCAGCTGCTGCTGCTTCGTCGCGAACCTCCTCCTTTTCGAGTAGCACGAACCAGAACAGTGCGTTTAGTTCGACAACCGCATCATCGTCGAAGCACAACAGTTTCAACGCGTTTGCAGCAGACGACCTAGCGGCTGAAGAAGGTTGGGGTGATGACGACGACTTGGATGGACTCGACAGTCCTAAGCGCACAAATTCGGGTTTTGGTTCGTCGTTGTCGGTGAATCGAGGGGCTACTTCGTCGTTCACGTCTCCGGCAGCATCTTCCTTATCTGCGTCGTTGTCGTCATCGTCTTCATCGGTCAAGCTGAGTGTGTCTCGGAGCTCAGGTTCGGGTTTGGCATCTTCTGCCAAGGATACCACATCTGCAACTTCTGCATTCGCGATGAGTAGCGACAACGCATGGGATGACAACTGGGGGGGCGATGATGATCTTGATCTCGACGTGTCGGCGCCTAAGGCCACCAGCCTTAACGTTGGTTCCCAGAAGAGTTCCGGTGGACTGAATACCTCGTCTTTCGTGACCAACCAGACGGCACCAGGCTCGTCCGGTGGGATAGTTTCGAGCCGGAAAACAGCTAGCGAGCGTCGCGCAGAAGCTCAAGCAAAGGCAAAGGCTAAGCATGAGCCCCTCGGTGCGATGAAGCTGTCAGCAACGGCTGGTGCTAAGGCGGACGACTGGAATTGGGATTTCTAGAATGGAAATTGATATGGCACGGATGCCGCCACTTGTGTACAAACAGTAGCTAGTAGACACAACTCTTCGTGTTTCTAACTAATGCTTTCGGTCTTTCGTCTCCCCGCAAATCTCTACCCAGGAGTAGTACACTTGCTTGAACTCCCATAGCATTAACTCTACTTGGACTTCTCCGAGTCCGTCGTCACCGGCTTGATCTTGAAAAGGAAGATGTTCAGGAAGTCGCAGATGTCCTTCACCACGCCGGAAACAAAGTGCAGGTACACGAGCACGATGAAAATCACGTACAGCGACGACGCCAAAATGGTCGGGATTAGCGGCTTTGAAAGCAGTCCCACGGCGGGTCCGTACGCATTGAAGATCACGAAGCCGAACGGGATAATGACGCGTAGCTGCGGGGTGAACGGGATCTTGCACATGTGGCTAACGATCATTCGCGTCTACACAATCAAACACACCAAACGCAGTGAGAACATATTTTCAAAAAGATCCGACCGTTGTAATAACGTACCGAGAAGAACACATAGCCGATGCCAATTGGGAAGAGGAACAGGACTGGGTACTTCTCGTAGTTCGCAGCATCAGGGCCACAGATCCAAAGCGATCCCAGAACCAGTAGAATACCGATAGGGATCAGCTGGAACAGCGCAAGCGGCTTCGAGATCTGTTTGTTGCCCAGCTCGTCACGAGGAATAGCGCCGGGGGCCGCGCGCAGCACGTTGGAGATGTTGCCGTACGCCAGCAAAACGTTGCTCGCCACAAGCGCGCCAATGAGCACGTCCGTCATGGTCAGTGCGAACGGCGTTTCAAACGGGAGATCCGCCGTCCAGAATCCCGCGCCAAAGAACGCGGCCGCCAAGTGGACTGCCACCAAAGTGAGCTGGCCCTCCGTGACGCCGTAGAAGCCGTTGCCGCAGCTCATGACGCCCGTGTGGTACTCTTCCCACTGCGCCAGGTAGAACGCGATGGACACCGATGACAGTGCAATGTACGGACGCAGACCAACGCCCACCTGGCACGTGGCAGCCGCGCTGAGCACATTGAAGACAGTGCACACCGCATCACACCCGTGGTCGAACAGTTGACCCAGCGGGGTCGAAGCGCCCGTGCGGCGAGCCTGCTTGCCGTCGAGCGCGTCCATCGTCTGGTAAAGAACAGACCCAGCGCCGACAAGATGTAGACCTGAGCACAGTAGGGGAAAACTTCAGTCAGTTGCTGTAACTCAATCTTTTGGCGCTGGCAGACACACGCACCCAGGTAGGGCAGATCTCCGAGAAGTGCGGCGCGTAGTAGAGCTGCACCACCGTCGTGAACATCATGACGACCGTGCCGATCATGGTCACAAGGTTGGGCGCCATCCAGATGGGCAGCAACTGCACCGAGTACGTCCAGAAGTGGTTCAACACATTGTCCAAGTACGTGTACGAGCCCCTGCAGCCAGCAGCAGCAGCAGCAGATGCACAGCAAAGCAAGAGTCAGTACCAGCGACATCGCGACGTCCCTCCCAATTGCAGCGGGCCACTCACGCCTTGTATTTGTAGGCGGCGATGCCCTCCAGCGCCTTCTTCCCCAGCATCGTAGCTTTCTAGTAGTGAGCTCGCTCAGCCTCTGCCACGCCCGCCCGCTCGCCTTGTTCTCCGCAAATGAGCAACTAATAGGCGACGTGTCCACACCCTTAAACCAGCTGTCGCATTTATGTGCTGTACACCAGTATCTTTCTCAGCACCACGTTGTTTCCTTTACTAAGTGCAAGTAATTAGGCACGCACTCAGTGTAGCATCGCTCTATTACTTTGGTGTTACTCCAAGAAGCCGTCCGCGCAAGCAGACTCAGTCAGAACTTGGCGAATCCCGTCTCCCAGCTCCATCAGACCCTCGTTCGTCTGCGCCGAGACGGAAAAGCACGACCCCAACCTGCATCAAAGACCGACGAGCAAGCATGAGGACACGGAGGTAGTTCCAAGCTGATAAAGGCTCGTACCTGTCCTTGAGCGAGGCCGTGTCGTCCGAAGGCTGGTCAATCTTTGAGATGATGTCGATCCACTTGTGCTCTGGGCGAGCAGCTGCCACGCGCTGGCGAAGCTCATCGCGCAGCAGAATTTGGTCCGCCGTGGGCGTTCCAGAAGCCCCCGTTGGGTCAAACACAAAGCCAATCGACTGCAATGCGTCGGGTAAATACAAGGTCAGAGCAGTGTGAAGTTCCGCAAGTAATGAAAGTAGCGTGACGTACGGCCTGCGTCTTCTCCATCATGGCGATTGCCAACTTTTCAATGGCATTACGGCTTTCATCCGGTCGGAAGATCAATCCAGGAGTATCCGCAATCTGCAGCAAGGTGTCAGCGTGGTGTGAGTACACGCTGGTGGACAGAGGAGCATAGCTAGCATTACCTGGTACGAAATGCCTTCAACGAAAATGTGGCCCATGGTGATTCCGCGCGTCGTGAAAGGGTAGTTAGCCACCTGTCGGCAGAACGGTCAAAAATCGTCAGCGCAATCGATCGGCCGGGCTCAACTCGGGTAGCCACGTAACGCGTATTTACCTCGGGTGAAGCAGTCGACAGAGCGCGGACTAGGGAGGATTTTCCTGTGAGCAATGCGATAAGCGAACGCACACCGTGTTGGATGAGGAAACAGTACGACCACATATCAACGCAGTTAACCAGCGTACCAACGTTGGGGGCTCCGACGAACGCAAAGATCGGTTTGTCAAGATCCACATGCGGGAGGCCACGCAGGACCTTACAAAACGATAAAAACAGCAGCAAACGTCAGTATGTATTCGGCGCTTTGCATATTTGCGACTTCCATCACCTTCGCCATGTTCGCCGCATCTCGCAGCGTCCCCGCGCTGTCGTCAACAATCTTCTTGAGCTCCTGCATCGTTCCCCAGCAATAGCATTCATGAGCAATAACCTTTTAGCTGCCGTGCAATTCACAAACCCGTTCGTACCTCGATGCAGCGCAGGCCGCAGTCCACCGCCTCCTGCTTCGTGCGCAGCTCCTGGCACTCGCGCTCGTACTGCTTGCCAGTGTTGTGCAGCGACGCGTACACTCGCCGCAGCTTCTGCAGGTGGTTCTCGTAGGTCCCTTTGCCCAATGTGAGCACCACCACTTCCTGCCGGTCAGTAGCAACAGAATCACGGTGAGATAAAGTACTGTCATCGAGCTACTCCACTCCTTTCCCCTCCATGACGCACCCGCTCGAACGGGTGCATGCGCTTGAGCGCCGGGAAGTCCAGCGAGGCCTGTCGCGTGACGCTCGAGAGCTTGCTCAGCTGCAAGTTGATCACGCGCGACGTGTGGTTCTTGGCGCGCTTGATGGGGTCCACGATGCGGTGGCTCTCGCGCACGGGCGCCCGCCAGAACTTCATCTCCTGGATCTCCGAGGCCGTGCGGACGTACGGCAGCCTGCAATGTCAGAGCCGCGACGTGTGTGAGAGCGAGACAGAGGATATTGATCACGCGTTTAGACGGATGGAGGTAGGGTAGCTCACCTCTGGAGCGCCCCATGCGCCACGGTCGTCGTCGCGCGCTGCGCCATGCTTGGCTTGCTGTGGTCAAGCCAAGTAATGCTTCGTTACCTGCCAAACGTAATAATAGGTATTACTTTTTAGGGTATTGCACCTCCAGTTCACTTCAACAACAAGGGCAACTTTCGATTCGTAGTAAAATGCAATATATTGACGTCTGCTCTTGCTGCGCTATCCCTTCGCACAGCTCGCGCGTGTTGGTTGCCGCATATACTCGCCTTTATTGCTACGCTATCCTTCGCGCAGCTTACGCGTACCGCCGCATGTCGTTCACATAGCGGATGCTGAGGTAAATCTTCGCCTCCGACTCGCACTCCTCCAGCGGGATGCCCACGGGCGAGGGCGGGAACGTGCCATCCAAGCAGATCGAGTTCCCGCTCAGCACGCTCACCTCTTGGTCGTAGTCCTCGAATCCTTCGTTCTCATCCTCCGACAAAATGCTGCTGCCCGACTTTGGTGGGCGGCTGAGTCGCTGTCGCCACGAGTCGTCCCGAACCTCCACCGGACGCTCGCTGGCCGTAGCCAACTTGCTGATGATACTGCCGCGCACACGCTTGCGGCGCTTGAGCTGCATCTTAGCGTTCGTATCCGCCAAAAGCTTCGCAGGCACCGACTCAAAGTCGCGGTAGATGTCCTCCATGGAGAAGCGAACGAATCCCAGGCGCTTCTTGGGCAACGGCTTCCGCTTGTGGTAGACATTCACCTCCACGAACGTGTCCAACGACGTCACACCAATGAGCCACGACTGATCGTACTTGGGTGTTCCCGTGTGGCGCATGGTCGAGGACTTGTATTCACCGAGCTCCTTCGCAGGATAGCCGTCCGTCTGAGAATACACGCGCACCACCACCTTCGGGTTCACGTTATCGGGCAGTCCGTCGACATACAAGCAGTGCACCTCCACCTCCGTAATCACGTTTGAATCCGACAGTTGCTTGAGCGATCCTGTCTGCAGATTTCGGGCAGGTCGGCGAGTTCCTTCGAAGTGCTTCTCGTCCATCAAATGCGTCGTGTTATTCACCGACTGCGACAGCTTTTCAACCACACCAAGCGTGCCAACAACAGGGGAAGCAACAAGCTGCAACGTTCCACGGCCGACACCCTTCGCGAAGCCCTTCACACCCCCACTCTTAGCACCACGGACGGGTTCCTTCACGAATCCTGACACGCCGTACGCAATACTTTTGCCAAGCACCTTCCCACCTTGCACAAAACCTTCAGGGATGTGTCGGGGTTCGTTCGGGTCCTCCTGGCTTTCGAAGTAAGTAGCCTTCTTGACCACGTCACCAAGCCCATTTGACACCTTGCCAATAGACCTCAGGGGGACACCAAACACCGTCTGTACGACAGTCACCGCACTTTCACCCTTCCGCCGGCTTTTTCCCTTCATGTCGCGCTTCAATTGGCGAGCGGCAAGCGCGAATCCATCCACAATGTCGGTGGCAAGACCAACTGGATCGCCTAACATCTCGACACTTCCAACGATCTTGTACCATTGACCAATCACCGAGTGCACGATCTTCAGCACGACGTCGTAGATCAGATCATACTCGTAGAAGAAGCGGTTCTGGTAGACAATTTCACCAAAGTGGAACTCGGGCGTCACGTGCGCGATGCCACCAATAATGCTTCCCAAGGTATTACCTAGAATTGACGAGATGCCTTCGCCCTTGTCCTCTTGCAGCGAATCAAACACCATATCGAAATCATATTCGCTCATATGCCAGCGCTTGAAATACATCAGCATGCCAGCAGAAACAGATCCATCTGGGAACGGAACATTCAGCAGTAGCATCGCATTCTTGGCCTCCACGCCCTGCTGAAGAATTGTAGCCTCGTCACTTCCAGGAATGAACTGGAAGAGCAGGTTACTCAGCCCAATCAAGTATTCCAAGTTCAGTTTGACAGCCATAGACTCGAGTTGCAAGTCGAAATCGTTGACGATAACGATACCGCTTTGCGGGAGTGTCTCGCAGGTGAGCGTGAAGAACGGTCTTTCACCGTCGCCAGGAAGCCATCCCTCGCGCTTGTCGCTATTGAAGCCACTGTCAAGAGGAGCGAAAACCACCGGATACGCTGAATGAGGAGTCATATCGTCGAATTGGACATGGTGCACCATCAACGAGATTCGTCGAGATTCTGCCTTCGAATCAAAGCGAATGGTCTCCATGGTGATGTTCAACACTTCCTGCGGCTGCTCGTCCACAAGTGTAATTCCAACTCCATGCATCGACACGTCAATCACCGTATTGCTGAGCCAATCACTCACAAACGCACGTTGTCGAACGTCCGAGAACACTGTGGTATCTCCCATGGCAAAGACTCGAGTAGATCCATCGATGTACACTTCGGCGTGAAGACCTTGAGGCGCATTTTTTACCTCGCCGATCTGCATGAAGTCCACAATAGTCGGGACCTTCCAATGTGTAGCCAGGACACGCAACCGCAGGTCTCCCTTGGGATCTTCCCATGCGAACGAATGACTCTCCAAAGGCCCCAACACAATTTCCTCCGCAGTCTTAACCCCATGCTGCACGTATCGGAAGGAGTAGCGAGTCGAGCGGTTCTCGATACGGTAGTTCGGGTTTGTCGAAATATCTGTGATAGTGGCGAAAATGGTCTCAGCCACTTCATGAACACTTACACTGCACACAGGTCCATCGCCCAAGCTGCCACGCGTCCAGAATACTGCCTCTTCCGACATGTTGTACGCCACATTCGGATCACTTAGCTTGGAGGCAAGCTTAAACAGTGGCATATTCGGACTCCATTCACCCACATCCTGGCTATCACTCGCCATGTCCCGAACACGTAAACCAGCCACGTATTTCTCAGGACCCCTCAGGCGGTACACCACAACTGCTTCGCCTTCTCGCAAGGTGCAATTGGCCTGCTCAGTACGGTTTCTACCGCGGCCTCCCTTCTTATCGAGCAGAACAGGAGTTACTTGAAGTGGCCGCGGAACGTGGTTCAGGAACACAAAGCGCGGCGAGATGACGAAGATCTTTGATCTGAAAAACTGGGCTGGTGCAGCACGAACTTCAAATGCGAGTACGAAAGAGTAGTTGCCAGACCCGTTTGGCCTCAGCTCTCCCTTCTTGCCCACAGTCGTCATGTCCTCGGGCTCGGACCACCCCAGCTTCTGAAAGTTCGGTAGGTACTTTTTCGTCATCTCAGACACCAGCGATTCACCCTCGTATGCCTGCGGTGTTTCCTGGAATGGCTGGACGCTAATAAGTGCCTTATCCGGTGGGGCAGTCACCATCAAAGGAATTTCCTTCGCGTCAGGGAAGTACGCACGGTGTTCTTCAATAGCGCAAACGCGACCACGGGACATCTTAAGACGAAGGTCCAAGCCACTTCGGTTTTGAATCCAGAACGGAGAGTAGAAGAATACAGTGCGGGCAGCATTTTCCTCCCACTGCGGGTGGAAAACGAAGCTTGGACCGTTGTCGAATAGCAGCTCGAACGCGTCTTCATTGAACGCTTCACGGTCCGCTTCAAGATGCACCAGGAATGGTGCGCTCCACGTCGATGCTCGGTTGGTCTCATTGGCACAAAGTCTCATCATCATCAAAGCAGGTTTGTTCAGATCCAAGCCGAACACCTGAATGGTCTTGCCACTCTCGATGTACATCTTTCGACTGTTCACTTCGTTCACATAAGCAAAGTAGTCGATCTCGCCCAACGTTGTCACAGCTCGAGATTTCTTGGATTTTCCAGCGCTATCCACAACGCGGAACTCGCCCTTGGTAGTCAGCGTGTCTGCAGGACAATCATCGGGCTGTACAATCGCGTACTCAACACCACTTGGGAGAACGTTGTGGAGTACCAGCTGGGGTTGAATCGTCAAAGACCAGGTGCCCAACTGCGCGTTGTTGACAGAAATCCGCTCAATCACGACCGTGGGTTGATTGTCGATGCAACTTGATGACGGATACACCACTTCTTTTCCAGCAGGAACGAACTCATTCGGATCGGGAAGAGCAGCGTTAGTACCCAGTTTTTCTTTGACGCGTTTGGCAGAGGATACGGAACCATTTCCTTCGCCACGCAAGGCCTTCTTGGCTTCTAGCTGCTCAAATCGTGTCATCCGCTTATACAGCCGCTGGTCTGCAACCGAGAGGTCTAGCGTGTTGCTCCATTCTGTTTCTCCCGTTTGCCGAATAGCAAAAGATCCCGCGCCAACCAAATCCAAAGGAACACTGATTGAACCGAGGGCTGACAGCATATAGAAACGCTCAGCTGCGTCGGGCTGTTCCGGGTTGCAGCGCGCAACAGCACCTTGTTCGTCGTACATGATCAGCTCCGTATCCTTAGCAGTACCGTTGCGAATGTACTCCGCACCAGAAACCTTCACTTGCAGACCGTAAAACCCATCCACTGTAATGTGAATAGCAGCTAGCACAGGCAAGTATTGGCGCATGCAGTCAGCATAGTATGAGTCGATCCACTCGTAGTTTGGATCAATCTCCTTCACTCGGTGTAGACACGCGTACGCCTTTTGCAGCTCTTGACGCGTAGGCTCCTCCACTTTGGTCAGCAAAGCCACACCCCGATCGTAGAGAACAGCGACCGACTCCTCCGATTCCACGTCCTCGAACAGTGGTGTTAGCTCATACACTTGAGTCTGCCCGATTGACATCAATGGCACGTTATGAATCGTCCGGTATCCTTCGATCTCGATCGAGATAAAGCGGTCGACTGTCGCACGGGACTTGGCAATCGCGATCTTGAACTCTTCCCACGAAACTTGTCCAGACTTGTCGGTATCTGCCAAAGCAACGAAGTCTTCAACAGCTCGAGAAAAATCGGCTTCGTTTTCCAGGATGCTACTGCTGCGCTTGTACACCGAGGACTTTCTAGCACCTGAAGTTCTGCGTTGTTTGTCTTCTTCTTCGTACACGCTTCGCAGCACAGAGCGCACTTCCTCAGTGTCCAACTCGCCACTTCCATCCTGATCGGCATCCCGGAAAGCCTGTCGGAGTTGTTTTTCCTTCAAACTTTGTTGTTCATACTCTTCTGCTTCGCTGTTGTCCAAAAGCATGCATGCGTGCGCTTCGCCAGTAGACACAGCAGTCACTGCAGTCACGACCTCTTCACGCACGCGTTCCTTCGTTTGCTTCTTTGCCACCAGATAATACTTGACGTTCACCCCGCTCTCGTTCAACATCCAGAAGATAGCACCAATCTCCTTGACGTGTGGACGTTCAGCCTCCGCGCGATGTTCAACCTTGGAGAATGCAGCCATGTTCGAATTCACCGCTTCCATGAACGCCGACGTGATGTTCATTTGGAAGTAGCGATCCGAAGAGTAAATCACTTCCAACGGTGATTCAGGCTCCTTTTTGAAATCAAGGATACCTTGGTAAAACTCCATGAAGGGCTCAATTTGGCGCGCCTTGGTGTTGTAGTAGTTGCCATACACATCAAAGCTGATCTTGGCGACGCCAAAGCTGTTAGTCGACCGTCTTCGAACTTGGAGGTCTGTGGCAGCGTTTCCCGATCCACCCTCCCACACCGAGAAATTCGCATAAATGCCGAGTTCCTCGAGGGATGTTTCAATCGCCGGAAGACCCAGTGGCAGCATATTGTCAATCAGGCGCAAGTAAAACCCGCCGAAAGATGTGGAAACAAGAGTCTGAACGAAGATTTGCTGTTCAGCGACAGACCCCGGGTTCAAGGAAGCGTCATTGTGAGCATCGTCCTTCAGGCTAGACAACAACTGATCGATCACATCTCCTCGACCGCCCATATCCATCTCCTTGCTCAACAGCCATGGACTCTGCTCACCTGGTTTAACGAGCGATGGATTCACGATTCGGTTCCAAGCCTCTTGTGCGTAGTCGTAGTTCTTAAATGCACGCACCATCTTCTTCTGAACGATAATAGGTGGCTGGCCATTCAGCGACGTAGTTGTCGCACCAATCTGCTCTTCGTAGCGCTCCCAAAAAGTCGCAAGTGCTGCTGCGTTGGCAAGCGTGTTGGCATTGTCACCAGTGAGATACGGCACCTTGTTTCGTTGCATGTCCGGGTCGACATATTCCTGACCAGTAATCGCAACCACGTGGTGATGCAGCCGCGTATACAGGATCTTGTTGCGGCTTAACGCGCTTTCAAACTCTTCCAGCGAAATGTCGCCACTTTCATCGCTATCCACAATGCTGACAAAATCCGCAACGGTCGCATCGAACTCTGCCTTTGTCAGATTATCGCAATCCGTCGCGCTGCGAAGAAGGTCCCTAATCTCCGACACGTCCAGTGATCCACCGCCGTCAACATCGCGCAGTTTGAACTCGGCTTTCAATCGATCCATGTACCGCTTTTCCTCAATCTCCCGTCTCGCTCTTTTCATTCGCGCTTCGCCCTGTTCCCGCTTTTTGACAACTTCAATGTCCTCCTTCATTGATTCATTGAGTGACCCCATGATGCTCAAGAGGACGCCCAAATCGGTAGACGACAAGTTCATAGCAAAGTCAGACATTTGCATCGTCAGCTTCCTGCGCGCACCAGCTTTCACTCTGTCTCTGCGGTGTGGTGTCAGCGAGCGCTCCTCCACCTCCTCGATGTCTGGGTGGTCAACCTCCACAATTTGCTGCTTGGCGGCAGCTTTACGAGCGACACTCCACAAACTTGAGGCAGATTTTCCACCAGACTCGGACGACTCATTGGTAAGCTTGGACAGTTCTCTTGACGGGTCACCGACCGAGAGCCTGTATCCCATCGCAAGATCAACACCTTCACCCTCAAGCTCCAAAATGGTTCGAACGTCTCCGATCTCAAGTTCAATGCCATCATCACGCAAGATAATAGTGCACGGAGTCAACGCAACATCCACCAACTCCAACTCAACGGCCTCTGATCGTTCGGAGCTCAGAACTCGAAGCTTGGTATCCGCAGTGAAAGCCAAAACTGGGGACTTCAGCGTAGATGAATCACCAACGAGACAGAACTCACAGCCTTGTAAGAGAATGCTGGAGCCGAGGGAGATTCCGCCAAGCATCAGCGGTGAGTATGGTTTCGGTAAATCTTCAACATAAAGATGCTTCGCAGCATCTCGCTGTTCGGGGGAGTCCATACCGTCCGCCATTTCGTACGCAATGAACCGCATTTGTTCGTCCTCGTCTTCAGCGATAGCGGGCAGAAACTTGTGCATCACGTCCAGTAGCGGGTCGAACACAAGCAAGAGCGAAAAGTGCTTGAATGTCACCCCAACGTCCATGTAGCCATCCCCACGCTGGGACACAGCGATCGACATCATATCCTCAGCTTCGGGGTTCCGGTCCATGATCTGACGGAACACATTAGTGCGAGCCCCGCGGTTGTCCAGCAGGCCAAACCGCACGATATCCAGCGCAATCTCCACAGCGGTGTCTTTCTCAGCAACCTTCGACATCAGGTAGCGCAGTTCGAAGTCCATGTCGTACACGAAAAACGTCAGCATCTGCTTTTCATTGTCCTCGAGCAAATTGAGGTTCATCTTCGCCATCTTGAACGACATTCGGAACAAATGAAACATTGGCGGTGTGTCGGGGATTTTGTCCTTGTCAACGTAGTGGTCCACGGAGTTCTCCAAGAACTTGCGCAGGTTTCCCCTCTCCAGTTCCTCCTCGCTAACGAACGGCAAGGGCTTTCCTGCATCCGGGATCTCCCAGCCAAGGGACAGCGCACGCAATTGAAGTAGGCGCGTGGCGAGCACTTTCGTTTCCAGCTCGTCCAGCCGAGTCTGCCGCTTGAGAATGACCTCCTTCTGCTTGTAGCCTTCATACAGTCGACGCACGAAGCTCAGCTCGTTGTCGAGCTTCCACTGCTCGTTGAACAGAGACATGTACTCTTCGGACTCGATCGGAGTGAGCTGCACACACGCGAGGTCGTCCGCGATGGACGCAGCCGTCTGCCAGTCGTAGTAGTAGTTGATTGGCTGCAGCAACTTCAACAGCATGCCGGCTTGCGCGGGGCGGAACTCCACCACAAAGTCCTGCCCCTGCGCGAACGAGATCTCGAGTTCAAACGCGCGCTCGCCCGTGCCCTGTCCCATAATGAGCGACTGGAAGATGAAGGGCATGTACACGCCGATCTCCATGGAGAGCGGAGTGATCAAGTGGCAGGCATCCGCGCTGCCGCCGGGCTTCGAGTTCAGGACCATCTCATACTTGACCAGTCGCAGATCGCGCTTGCGGCGCCCGTCGTCACAAGGGCTACTGCGGCCCATCTCGAACTCGTCGAGCGCGATGCCCACGGTGGCGCCCGAGTACTCGTCGCGGATCGAGAGCGAGAACGCCTGCAGCACGAACTCGAACGAGTCCAGCAGCTCGTCCACCCACAGGTGCCAGAACGCAGGCTTGGGCGGCGCCTCGTCCGCCGTCTTGGGCTGCTGTTTCTCCGCCGCGCGGATCTGATCGCGCAGAGTCGCGAGGTCCTTAAGCTTCTGCGCCACCGTCGCCGTCCAGGCGTTCACGCGCGCCACGCGCGCCTTGGCTGCTTGCTTGACCGCCCCCTCGCACCGCCCGGCGTTCGCGTCGCGCTGCCACATCCACTTCTCGGCGGCGTCGAGCGTCAGGCCGAGCCGCAGCCCGCCCACCAGCAGCTTGGATTCCATGGGCTTGCGCTCCGGGTCCGCCGGTTGTCCGCTGACAAGACGCACCATGCGCGCCCAGAGCGGCGCGACCAGCAGCAGCCGCTTCATCTCGAGACGCTCCAGTCCAAAGGGCAGCCCCGCCAGCGGCTCCAGGTTGGGCAGCACCTGCTTGCCCAGCACCAGGTCGCGCAGCTCCAGCGAGCCCTCGCGCAGCGACCATGAGATGGAGAACTTGGCGCCCACGGCCGAGGCCGCGAACTGGCGCAGCAGCAGCGTCAGCAGCACGTCGCCGTACGCCGCGACGGCCGCAGCGAGCGCCGCCGAGCCCAGCAGCAGCACGAGCAGCAGCGTCCACATGAGCGCCGCAGAGACCCAGTCAGAGAGAGAGAGGGTGAGCGAGCGAGCGAGGGGCTGTAGGAGTATGCGGATCTTCGGGTCTTGCTTGCTTGCGCGTGAGTCCAAGAGTGAGAGTGGTGCGAAAGGCGAAAGGCGTACGTACGAAACGTGGGTGTATAAAGCACCCTCAGAAGGACCAATCAGAGAACCGGATCCGGAACAAGAGCGACCTTGCTTTGAGTTCATTAGCACTCGCATGTTGTCAGTCTAACGCCCTGACATTAGTATAGGGACCGTCTTGGCGGGGCTGCTGCTGCTGCCTCGCGCCATGGAGCTCGCGCAGAATGTCCGCGCGACTCAGAACGCGCACGGGGAGTCGCCGGCGGCGGTGTCTTCGTCCGCCATGTGTTCCTCCTCCGCTCGCTCGTCGTCCTCGTCCGGCTTCGCGCCACGCACACAACAACAGCACAATGCGCAACAAGTCAGTACAGTACAGTCAGCGTATATTGGTCCCGCGGTGGCTGCGAATGAGCCGATGCTGAACCGGTAGTGGCATTTACTACGCACCTCAAAGGCTGATGGCAGTGACTGCGGGCGCAGACGGCAGGGCGCGGCACTAGCACGCTGCTGCAATTGAGCCCAGGTTTCGCGCGGCTCCACATCAGCTCGACTGCGACCGACCTGCCAAAGCGCTCCGACTGGCGCGGGGGCGGAAGATCCGGTAGTGTCGACGACACGGCAGACGGAGCCGCGGCGCCGTTGCCGCTACCGTGTTCGACGGCGAGGGGCTGCTCCTCGATCCCTTCCTCAACGCGCGTGGTCGTCTTCTCGTTGTCATTTCCGCTCGCGGTCTCGCCCGTTGCCGCTTCAGCGGTGGCGGCGTCCACGACGTCTACCGCGCTTGTGTCGACCAGCGAGATGGTCTGCAGGGGCAAGTCAACTTCAACTTGGGTAGCAGCTGGTTTCTCGGCGACTTCAACGGGAAGCTCGCTTTCGCCGCTTAACTGCGTTTCTTCATGGCGTACTTGTGCATGTGCATGAACTTCTTCCTCTGTGGGCTGCAGCTGTGATGGAATGTCGGCGGCGGCGTCCGTCGCTTCGGCAGGCCTCGGCGCTGTGGACGCCCAAAACGCTGACCCCATCCGCGCAACGCCATCGCCCAGCACCTCGTACTTCGCTTGCTGGGACGCTGCGTGAGCCTCTTCAATGCGCGCGTCCCACTTTGCACGCTCGGCGGCGTCCATCGCAGCATACTCTGCCTTGGTGATGGCTCGGAAGCCCCGCAAGTCCACATCGACTTCTTCTGGCTCAGCCTCGGGGTGGCTTCGAGCAGCTTCTGCGCCCGCTCCAGCTCCAGCTCCTTGATCCTCCGCTCTCGAACCTGCGCTTGCCAGTCCCGAAACTCTTGCAAGCTGCGTCGACGCTCCTCGTTCTCCTGGTTCACAAACGCGCGCTTGGCCTCACGCTCAGCCTCAAGTCCGCCAGCTTGCCACGCGGTCACGGAGGCGCGCTCAATAGGGAAAATGGGTCGGTCTAGGAACGACAGCTGGGGAAGCGCCGCGATGTACGTCTTGCGAAACGATCGCGTGCTGGAGACCACGGGGTTGCCGGTGATTCGCAGAGCCTTCAGCATCGGGACAGCCTTCAATACGCTCAAAGTCTCCGGGTCGTCGATTTGGTTGTGGCTGATGTCAACGTTGTTGAGCAGCGGGCACTTCGCGAGCTCTTGCAAGTCGGCGCTGCTCGTGAGACGATTGCGAGACGCATTGAGCGACAACAAGTTGGGAAGTTGGGCCAGCCCCTCTAACGACTCGATGCGGTTCTCGCTCAGGTCCAGCGTATTGAGTTCGCGCAGGGTGTGCAGATTCTCGACCTTTTCGATGAGGTTTTTACTCAGGTAGAGACACCGCAAGTTGACGAGAGGCTCCAAGTTCTCAATCCTGGAGAGGCCATTTGACTCGAGCCACAGAGCTTTCAGGTTGTAGTACGATTCCAGACCCTCGATGCGCTGGAACCCGCGGAAGTGAGCGTACAAGCTGTCGTTGAGCTCTGGCGTCTCGTAGCCGTCGTTGTCCAGGCACAGCTCGCGCAGCGTCTCGGCATCCATGACCGGCACCTGGCCCTTGCGCTCCTCATAGAATCGCTTTTTCTCCAGCTTTCGAAGCCGGTCGAACGACGACATCATGCTTGTCTTCGGCATCTTCCGCCAGCGAAACAATCGGCAGCAAGCAGGATTTAAAGTGAGAGCTACAAGAGGTGAACGGACGCGGACGGTTCAAAGATTTCATTTCTGAAAAAAAAAACGTTCCTCTACTGAAGCCCCGTAAAATACATTCGTCGCACCAGCTGAACGTCACACACGACGGGAATGGGGGATGGCGGATTATAGATCGATGAGCTTGAATTCTTCGCGGAAGTGGGCGATGTCTCTCGTGTCCGCAACCTTCACGAGGTCAAACCGTTCCATGCACGTGAAGCAAATGCGTAGATAGCTCCAGATGTGGTCTGCGCGGTTGTTCAAGCTCAGCGCCTGCAGGTAGCACTTCGTGGCCTCCTCGTAATTCCCCAGGTTGGCGTGGCTGATGCCCAAATTCAGCCACCCACGAGCATATCGCGGCTTCAACTCCAACGCGCTACATCACATATGCATGCACGTTTTTTTGTGAGTATAAAGATAATGATAACGCCTTCCAGACGGGGAAGCATCCACGCAGCTTACCGGTGATACGCAGGAATCGCCTCAGAAGACCTCGCCGAGTTTGCCAACGTAGCGCCGATCTTGTTCCACAATGCATACTCGTCCGGCCGCACGTCGGTCGCAATCTTGAAGCTTTCAACTGCTGCGTCATAGTCTTTCGACACGTTGTACAGGACACCAAGAACAACCTGTACGTCGGAGTCGCTGGGGTCGTGCGCACGCGCCTGCAGCATGAGTTGCATCACCTCGTCCATCAGCGATCCATCACTGTACTCGTCCACCTGGATTTCCAGTCCGTGGAATTTCGGGTTATGCTGCACCCAGGCCTTCAGCGTCTTCAGCGCACCCTGTGGGTTTAACTCGTTCACGTTGCTGACTCCGAGTGCCAGCAATGCACTCAAGTTGTACGGATCCTCCTCCACCGCGCGCTCCAAGCAGATGATGGCGCTCTTGTCCTCATCATTTTCAGCGTGGCACTCGCCGAGCATCCGCCACGCCTCACTGTTATCAGAGTGCTGCTGTACCTCCGCTTCAAACGCAAGGATAGCGTCATCCAGGTGTCCTGAGTTGAAAAACTCGATGCCCCTCTGGAAATTCTCAGACGCGTCCATGAACGGATTATCGGCCTTGTAGGCATAGTCCTGGTTAGTAGCGCTATCCCACGCGTCCTCGAACGGATCGGTGGTCTGCGCATCGGCCATTGCTTTTTCCCAGATCGCCTCCTGCATGAACATCCCAGCACCGTAAGAAAAAAAAACGTTTACGACAATGTACATCACCAGCTCACTTACCAAGTTGTCACTGTCTCCCCACGCGCTGTCCATCGCCTTCTCCCCCGCAGTCTTCGAGTCACCCCACGCCTGGTCCAAGCCCGTCGCATTCGCTGTTCCTGCCTCCTCCCATGCTCCTTCCAGCGGATGCGCATGAGCTGCCGCGGACTCTGCGAACGCATTCTCCATAGCAGCGGCCGACGCGTTGCCACTCTGCTTCCAGCTTGAGTCAAAGAGGTCACGGTTCGAGTGCATATCGGAGGTGTCTTCCCACGCACCCTCCAACGCACCCTCCATCTTCAGCTCACCGCCGACAACTTCGTTCTTCTCTTCGTCGATTTGAACCTCACCAGAGCTGACCTGGTTCATGAACTTGAGGAACTGACTGTTCTGAAACTTGGGGTCCGGATTCTGGCTCATGGTGCGCGCCATCTCGCTCGAAGCCTGCTGCGCCTCCAGATTCTTCGAGGCTTCTTGCGCCACTTGCTCGAGCGGGGCATCCACTTGCGGCGCAACCGCTGGCGTCGCATGCATCATCGGTTGGTGGTGCATCATGGGCATGGGCACCTTGGTCTCCTCCCAAGCTACCTCGTGATGCGACTTGCCCGCGGTCTGCCAGGCGTCGTCCAGGTGGTTGGAGCGGAAGTCTTCGACCCACGCATCGTGCTCCATGGCGCGCAGGTGCATCATCTGCGGACCCATCATGGGCGGCGGTGACGGGCCCTGCATGTGCTGGAACTGCGCGCGCTGGGCCTCCCGAAGGCCGCCTCCATGGAGGCTTGGTGCGCGTGCATCAACTGCTGTTGCGCCTCGCCTGCGCGGAAGGCCGCCTCCATGCGCGAGCGGCTGGCCACCTCCTGCTCGAAAGCCGCCAGGAACTGCGGGTCGGCGCCTTGCGCTACGTTGGGGCGCTGCATCTGCATCTGCAGCTCGCTGCGCCCGCCGTACGGCGGCACGGGGCCACGGGCCTGGCGGCCGCGCGCTTGCGACTGCACCACGCTGTCAAGGGCGCGCGAAAGCGGGTTCTGCGCCGCCACAGTGCCGTCCACGGCGCAGCCCGTGCCCTGTACGATCTTGCCCAGCACGTCCATCTCGGCAGCTAGCGAACTTAGTGGTCTCGATGGGAATGGTGACCGCCTTCAAGAAGCTTCCCTTTGGCTTGCGTAAGCCGGACGAATACCGGTAGACCGGTTCAATTTAGGTTATACTGGGATGAGAGTCTCTATTACCACAATATGATATGATTTAGATTTTGTATGTGGGAATAAATCGTACTTAGTGTAGATTGAAGTGGGGAGGGGGTGAAACCAAACTCGCTCGGCAAGCAGATACAGCGCCTGCGGTTTAAGATCCATGTGCGGAGCACGCGGGCTTAAGCCCAGGACAAAACATGGTCACATCTCGCTCGGCCCGTTAGGGTAAAGCCCTGCAGGGAAGTTTTTTTTGGGTTTAAGCTTAGGCTGGGGAACAGTTTGCTGCTGGCGTCTCCAACTTTCATGATTTGAAGCAAGGCGACACCCGTCCCCCAGATTGTGGTAATAAGATCTGCCATACTGGGATAGCAGTGGCCATGCTGCTGCTCTACATGTAGGCCGGTTAATACTGGGATAGGAAGCAACGTTAATGCTGCTATCGCAGACCAAATAGGATTATATCCGTGGTACGTCAAGTCAAAAGATGATGAGATACCTGTTGACATCTAACTGGCACATCTCTATGAAACCGGTATGGAAACGGTGCCTCACTGGGCACCTTGAACCGGTACGATACCTGTAACACTGGTATGTCCGCGGTGCCTTGTAGTATATGAATCAGTACATATATTGAGACGTAGTGATGTAAAGAGAACAATGGAGGTGGACTGTACAATAGCATGCTTTTTCTACAAGCTGCAAACAGACGTCAGCCAGGGCTCGTCTTTTTAATTTTGTAAAGCATTGTGGGTTGATATTGTAATAGTGGGCGCCCTGCGGAGGACCCATTTGCGGCGGATGCCGGCGATGGACGATGGTGCCAAGCACATGGCGTCGGTGGACGTTGGCGAGGAGCAGATGATGAGGATGATGAACGGCCCCGGGGTCTTCCGGACCACGGTGGAGACGATGACGAAGGCGACGTGCGTGCAGTCGAGTCGGACGCATGGCGCGGCGCCACAGACGATGATGGACGGCACCGAGGAGGTCTCGGAAGCCACAACGGTGAGTGAGGGCGGCCTGTGAGTGGCCAACCGGACGGAGAGTAGCACGAGGAGGTCGGCACGGACGTGCTGGTCGAGGATTTGTGTCGACTCGACATTGCAGTTGAGCAGTGAGCGAGAAGCAGGCAGACAACAGAATTAGCGGCCGAAGTGAGAAGTAGGCAGACAACCGAATTGGACCGCTCCAGCGCAAGCACGGGTGGTTGCAGTGGAGAATCTGCGGGCTCGAGCGGAAGTGCGAGCAAGTAGAACGAGGCGAGCGTGTACATCGAGTCTTCGGACGAGTGTGCGGGCAACGGGGAGCGTGGCTCTCGACGAGTGAGGCTTTGACGGAAGCGTGACGGAGTTGGCACTGAGGCTGACGAAGTGACGTGAACTTTGTGACGGACTGAGATTAGTGCTGGCACTGAGGCTAGTCTAGTTGAAGTCGTGGTAGTCTAGAAGAGTACTATTTATTTAGGCTCTATCTACTCTGTTGGTGGTAATAAATACGATCCGAAGCAAGAGGCTGACGATCGGGCGCGGTGGTTGGTGCTACCGTTGGCCAACAAGTGTTGAACGTGGCGGCTCGTACGAAGGACTCGGGGCGCGGTGAGCTTTACGACACGCTCAACAGCCGGGCGAGATAACAGGCTCGCTACATGGTGGTCATACAGGGGCCTGTTTCTTCGAGCAACGAGTCTACACGAGCATCTACGAGAGTCATGGCAACATCTGCAGCGGCACGGGCGAAGACGGCGTTGAAGACGGGCAAGTCGAAGCGCAACTTGAAGCCCAGGGCCAAGCCTACGAACGATGATGGTGACGATTCCGGCGGCGGAGAGACGGGCGGCCGGTCCGTACGTGACGAAGATCCGCAGGACGCCGAGGAGAAGGCGGAAGAGCCGCAGCAAGATCCAGTGCTGACGGCTCCAGACGCATCGCTGGAATCCACTCCAGTGAACCCACTGACGGTCGAAGGGTCACTGACTGCTGAAACGTCGAATCCACCGACGGATCCACCGACGGCGAACTCGATGGAGATGGCGGCGGTCACGACGGCGCTGCAGCAGCTAGCGACGTTGATGGCCGGGCTACAACCTGTTCCTACTCGCTCGGGCGATGAGGGAGACGATGGCGGAGGCGCGCAGGCGAGGACGGACTCCACGGGCGGTGGCGAAGGCGAAGGCACACGCGACGAGGTGCTGACGGGTGCGACAGAGGGTGCGCGGCAGCCTCCAGCTGCATCAGCAACAGCCACGGAGACGACGACGGCTACGAACTCAGCGGCGGCGACGACGACTGATGTGGCAGCGGACTCCGGGTCTCACGGGTACGAGTATGCAGCAGGCTGCGACAACCACGATTCAGCAACTCGCGGGGCGTATTCAAGGACTTCGAACGCTGGCGGCGAGCCGGGCGTCGACGGATCAACCCACGGCGATGGAGTGGGCGTCGGTAGCGGCGGCACTTCAACAACTGGCAACGATGGTGACTCCGATGCAGGTAGCTGCGGCGGGCGGAGGACAGTCTGGTCCAGCGCGACGCGTGCGACTTGCTGGTGACGGGCATGAGCGAGGTGAAGCTCGGCTTGGAGCTACTCGTGGGCGACGTAGTGGTAGTGGACGCACGGTGAGGCGTCGGGCACCAGACCCCGATCCTGATCCCTCGGACGAGAGCAGTAACTCGGACGACGCGAGCAGCGACGAGGACTGGCGCTACGGGTACGGACGACGAGGCCCTACGGGCGACAGCAGCTCGGAGAGCGACTCCAGCCCCAGCTCGACCAGTGACGAGAGCAATGAGAGCAGCGGACGAGACGATCGGCGTCATGGTCGTAGGCGTCGTGGGCGTCACGGACGGCGTGAACAGCGGCGTGAGCGGGGGCATCGGTCTGATCGCAACAGGCGCAGTGATGAGAGGTTGTCGCGTAAGAAGAGCGTGAAGGACCTGGAGCTCCCTACCTTCACCCCATCTCCGAAAGTGTCAGTGTCGACGTGGATCGATCGCGTCGATCTGGCGTTGAAGGGCGCGGAAGAGTCTGGCCGAGGACGCTGGTCGGACAAGTCGCTCTACTTTATTCTGGGGAATAAGTTGATGGAGAACGCGGCCAAGTGGTGGGTCGACATGGACCGCCGCATGCCCGAGAGGAAGAGAACGTGGACGAACTTGAAGAAGGCTCTCTTGCGGCGATACGGGGAGAAGCTCGACAAGTCGGCGGCGGAATGGCGCGTGAGCATGCGCAGAATGATGCCTGGGGAAACCCATGCGGACTTTGCAGCTGGTCTGCGAGATGTCGTAGGGCGCAACTGTGTCAGTGAACGCGTGCTGCTTGCATAGTTCTACAGGTGCCTCGATAAGACAACGAAGAAGCTGGTCAAGCAGCACCCGAAGCCAAGGACGTTGGAAGAGGCGGTCGATAAGGCCACCGAAATCGATGACCCTATGGACAACGTTGCGCAAGGCATGATCAACATCGGGCAGGCATGGGCGACGGCACCGAGTCGCTATGTCATTCCCATGAGCGGCACTATGGGCGATACGAATGTTATTCCTGGAATCAGTGGGGTCGGGCTACCTACTGACATGGTTGGTGGTGCTGGCGGCGAGGAGATGGCTCGACCGGAGGTAGAGCAAGTAGCGTTGTTTACGAACCCGCAGGGGGTCTACAATGCGTACTCGGGCACCTGGGATCCTCCTCCTGGCCACTTGTGGAATGGGAAGTACTGGTACGAGCCTCGTAAGGCTGCGAGGAAGGTGACCGCTACTCCGTCGACTACCCACAGGTCGGAATCAAAGAAACCGGCTGCGAAAGTGAAGCAGCGGAAAGAGAAAGTTGCATCGAGCAGCGACGAGTCTGATGCGAAACCGCGGCGTAAGAAGGCCAAGACAGTCGTGAAGCAGGAGGCAGCGAGTGATGGTCGCGGAGGCGGCAGGCCACCTGTAGATCGAGGGCGAGCATTCGACGGTAATCGACCGAACGACGGCGAGCAGGCGAGCGGCACCAGTTGCTATCGGTGCGGTAAGGCTGATCACTGGGCGTCGCAGTGCCCAGTAGTGTTGCGGTGCTACGCGTGCAACCAGACTGGTCACTTCGCGAAGCAGTGCACGAATCCGGCGGCGAAGGCGGCGAACGACGCCTACCTGCAGCAGCGCGAGTCGAAGACGACGGCACCGGCGGCGGAAAACAATTAGCGGGCGTCGTAGAGGGGTTACGGCGTCCGGATGTGAGCGGAGATCCCCAACGAGGACGAGTGAAGACGAGTAATAAGGACGAAGGACGGATGAGGACGAGGAATGCCCTGCCGGAGCAAGCCACAGTCTGTGACGGGCATGTGGGCGCGGGACGAGGACGAGTGTTGAGGACGGCGGCGAGTGAGTTGCCGACGGGCGAGGACGAGACGAAGGAGGAGCACTCCGACGTCGCGGAAGGGCTCGTTGAGATGGAGGAAACGGCGCGGGACGGGATGAACGATGTAGTGCAGATGATGATGGACGAGGCAGCGTCGATGGACGCTGGACGAGCAGCACGGTACGTGGCCACGGTGCGACCGGCCATGGCGTCGGTTCGGTTCGTGCGGGCGGATCGCGAGAAGGAGCTGGCGGACTCTGGTGATGACGGCGCTACTCATACCGAGGGACGACCAGCAACTGGAGAAGGCGCGGGCGTGACGAGCCCGGAGAGGATGACGAGCATGGCGCGGTGCTCGGTGGTGACGAAGTCAGCCCCGGTGTCTCTGGCGAAGGGGAGTGGAGTCACGGAGTGCAGAGCAGGCGACACCCCGGCGGTGACGAACACGGCGACGGTGCTCAAAGACGCCGTGATGGCGAGGGAGACGCAGAAGGTCGACATCGAGCTGAATAGGGAATGGTGGACGTGCCGTCGGCGAGTGCATCGGCTCCAGCGCAGTCAACCACGCAGTCAGTGGCGACGATGGTGACGAAGCCGAACGGGGAGCTGCTGGTGGATGACGGGGACGTACCGATGGCTGAATCGGCGTCTGACAGACACGACGGCGACGAAGACATGACGGGCACCTCAGCCGTGGCGGAGGACGTGACGAACACGGCAGTGGTCGTAAGGAGGGCGGCGGCAGCCACCTCAGTGACGAACGAGGCGACGGCATCAGCAGCGCCGATGCCAATGACGAACGTGGTGAGTGATGACCCGCTCAGCATGGACGAGGACTTGTCGAGCAGCAGTGAGCCGCTCAGCGACGTGGACAAGGCCCGTCAGGAACGACGAAAGGCGCGTAAAGCGGCGAAGCGGCGGCGAGTCAAAGTGCTGCTGGCTAAGCGGCGACGTGCAGAACGAGAAGCCGAAGAAGATCGGCAGCGAGTCGACGAAGTGCTGCAGGAAGAGCGACGACGAGTGGCGGCTGCGGCAGTCGCAGAGCTTGAAGAACGGCGGCAACGGCGTCAGAGTGACGACGGGGAGGAATGTGAGCGGACAGCAGGCGCTGCACGAGTGAGTTTAGTGAAGCACTGTCGGCGGACGGCTGCGAAGTCGAAGGTGACGAGCGGCGACGATGTGGAGTACGTGGGCGCTGACGACGGGCTGCCAACAGCCATGATGGAGGTGAGCGGCGTCCAGCGACGCGTGAAGCTGGATAGTTGTGCGCGCTACACGATCGCGGGCACAGACTGGATGGCGTACGGCGACAAGGTGGTCGTACACGCTCCTGTTGACTATGTAGAGGGTATCGGCGGCTTCCTACTTGATGTGGTAGGGGTGTGGCGGTTCAAATTCCGCAGTGTCTTCAATGAAGAGATCGTGGTGGATGCATGCGTGGTGTCGGGTTGCACCGACGAGTTCCTGCTCGGTGTGGACTTCATGAGGGCGAGAGGCGCCACTATGGACTTTGACCGCAACGAAGTTCGTTACGCTGACGGAGGGCGAGCGGTGGTAATACCGTTCAGAACACATGACAATGGTAGCGGCGCGCGCGTAGCAGCGGTGCGCATGGTGACGAAGACGACTTTAACGGAGAACGCGGTCACACCGGTGCAGGTGTCCGTGGCAGCAGATGACGGTGAGCGCGGGTTGTTTATACCCACCGTTCACACTGGTGCGGTGATGTTGGCGGCTACGGTGACAACAGCACGTAACGGACGTGCGTGGGTGCCTGCTATTAATTCTAGCAGCAAACCTACGAAACTACCGAACAAAAAGGAGTTGGGGACGTGGATTCCGGTGGACGACGACATGGAGATCCTGCAGATAAACGGAGAGCTGGACACTGCACGAGTTGGTCAGTGGTTGGACACTTTGGGCGATAGTGAGACGCCGTTGGACGATGAAAGTGAAATACACGTGGGTGAAGACGAACCGGGTACTCGGGCATTGATTACGAAGTTATTACGTGTCTACCGTAAGCTGACTGTGAACGATAGCGACTGTCCTCCGGCTACAGCACTGGATGTGCACCATCACATCGATACTGGGGACTCCGCGCCATTTATGTTGAAGCGGCGTAGACAGGCACAGATGGAAGATCAGATCGTCGAGGAGAACGTGACTAAGATGTTGGGAGCGGGCGTGATAGAAGAAGGTAACGGTGCTTGGGGCTTTCCAGTGGTGCTGGTGCGCAAGAAAGACGGGGAAGTAAGATTCTGTGTCGACTACAGAGCTCTCAACAAGGTCACAAAGAAAGATGTGTACCCATTACCCCGGATTGATGAAACCTTAGAAGCTTTGGGCGGCGCTCTACTCTTCTCTACACTAGACCTGAGGGCTGGCTACTGGCAGATTCGCGTGGCGCCTGGTGATCGCGACAAAACTGCCTTCACAACGAAGAAGGGATTGTATCGGTTCGTCCGCATGCCCTTTGGCTTGACGAACGCCCCTTCGACCTTTCAGCGCATGATGAACGGAGTTCTGCGTGGACTTACGTGGACGACGTGCTTGGTGTACCTGGATGACATCGTAGTGTTCACGCGAGGAGGGATCGAACGACATGTGATTGAACTAGCGAATGTTTTGGAGCGCCTGGCGCAGGCTGGGTTAACTCTAAAGCTCAAGAAGTGCATGTTCGCTGCGAAGTCGATGGAGTACCTTGGACATGAACTGAGTAGCGAGGGCGTGCGCCCCCTGCAACGACTAGTGACAGCGGTACGAGGCTTTCCGCGGCCGACGGACGTGGTTGAAGCGAAACGCTTTGTGCACTTGGCTGGGTACTATAGGAGGTTCGTGAATGGATTCGGGTCATTGATGGCCCCGATCACGAAGTTGCTACGTAAGGACGCGGAGTGGGTGTGGGCTGAGGCTCAAGAGGAGGCCTTCGAGAAGGTGAAGTCGGTGCTGACGACGAAGCCCCTGCTCATCTACCCCAACTTCAGCCTCCCCTTCCGATTGATGACGGATGCTAGCCAAGTGGGCCTCGGCGCTTGCTTGATGCAAGACCACGGCGACGGGTGGAAGCCTGTGGCGTACGCTAGCAAGGTGAACAGCGTGACAGAAAGTAAGTATGGTATCACTGAGCTGGAGTGTTTGGCCGTCGTGTGGGCCATCAAGCTCTTCAGACCGTACCTGTATGGGCGACACTTCACCATTGTGACAGACCACGCGGCGTTGAAGTGGTTAATGACGAGTCCGAATCTCACGGGCAAGTTGCACCGATGGGCGCTTACCTTACAGGAGTTCGACTTTGAGGTGCAGTATCGGCCAGGCAACACCAACGTAGTGGCCGACGCTCTTTCGCGGGCACCTGTAGCGGCGAAGGTAATGGCGGCTGTGGGCAGGAGGAAGCGGTCGAAGCTGAGAACGACTGCCCGTGCAGCAGCAACTACGACTACGGTAGCAGCTGACCACACGGAACCGGCGAAGAGTACGGCGGCGGCGAACAGGACGATGAGTACTGAGGAAACGACTGCGGAACGGAGTGCAGACGAGAGTGGACAGCGGCGTCATGCTGCTGGTCAACTAGCTGATGGTGCGAACGAAGCACGGCCGGATGAGAACAGCACGGGCGAGGTGAGCAACAACAGCTCGGGCGAGGTAGTGACGCCGACGACGGCCGCCACACGAGGTGAGCAGGACGAGGTGAGGACAGCGGGCGCGACGCACAGGACGACGGTGACAAGATCGAAGACGCGCGGCCAAAATCAACCGCATACTGCTGACGGTGAGCCCCGGCCTGATGGCGATGGCGAGCAGATGATGGAGTTGCCCCTGTACGCTGGAAATGACAGGCGGGCGCCTGAAGTGTCGTAGGCGGTGAGCATGTGGCTCAGCGGAGGACTGTAGGTGCTGACGGCGACGGACAGACGACGAAGGACGGCAGAGTGGTGACTTCCGCCGCAGCAGCAGCTGACGATGGCCTGGGCGGGCCAGATGCGGCCCCAGCGACAACGACGGCAGTGGCGGACACGGCGAGGACGAAGCGACACACCCGGTGGCGTATGGAGGCTGCGGAAACGACGCGCCCAATGACGCGTGCGGCCAAGCGGCGCGCGGAAGAGTTGCAGCGACGAGAAGCCGATGTGGCGGCAGCTCAGACTCGAAATGACGGCGTGAGCGTGAGTGCGGAGCGCTCGATCAGCGTAAGCGCGCAAGTCGATGACGGCGAGGAGCCACACACGACGGTGACGGCGAAGAATGTGAGCGCCGACACGAACACGGGCGACGAGGTGACTACAGATCGCAGTGCAGCGACCACGACCAAAGCGCAGTACGAGACGCTGCAACAGGCGACGACGGAGACGGCGCCGATGAGTACGGCGGCTACGGCAGGATCGACGGTGGCGGACACGGCGGAGCTGACGAACACAGCGGCGAGTACGACGACACACAGGGCACGAGTACGTGGCAAGACGACGGAGTCACAGACCCCTGTGATGGCTGAGTCAGCGGCGACGGAGATGCCGGCAGCCCCTGTAGTGACCAAGACGGTGGTGGCGGCGAAGCAGCCAAAGCCAGCAACCCCTGTGATGACGGACAAGGTATCGGCGAGACCGAGCACGGTGCAGACGTCGTACACGGCGGTGACGACGAAGGACAAGTCGCAGCAGCAGCGCGAGTTGACAGCGAAGGAGTCAAGCGGCGGGGTGAGCAAGAAGCCACGAACGGCTATGCCGACAACGACGGCGGTAGCGAGTACGAGCGGGCAGCGAGCTCGTGGGCAGCGAGTCAACGGTGATGACGGGCAACGAGTCGGGGACGAACGAGAAGGTGGTGACGCACGCGACAGTGAAGTTGGAGGAGGTGTCGCTGGGCGTGGTGACGTCCAGCAAGGAGGTGTTCGTGATGGTGAAGCTCCGGTTGGCAGTGAACAGTGAGGTTACGGTGTCGACGACCGAACAGGAGAGGCTGTTGACGATGCAGCTCCTGCTGACCGCAGACAACGAGACGCGCCTGATGCTGATGAACTCGGTGGGCGGCGAACAACGGAGCCGACGCTGCAGCTGACCGACGACGAGATCCTGCACGAACAGAATAAGAGTCGATTAGTACAGCGGATGCTCGAGGCAGGTGAACACAGAGGGATGGAAGTGGTGAAGTCATTCGGATTAGCTACGATTAAGACACCGGAAGGGCGTCGTGTGATCCTACCTCCTGCTCTCTGGTCAACGGTGATGAAAGAGTGCCATGATTCGGTCTGGGCCGGACACCTCCGAGCTCCACACACGTACGCGAGGATAGCGAACGTGTACTGGTGGCCGAATCTACGTCGAGAAGTGAAGCGTTGGGTGTCGGGGTGCCAGGAGTGTGGCAGCCGCAAGGCGAAGCCTCGCGAAGTCATTCCTCCCCTCCGAAGCATTCGAGGCGGCGACGTTGGTGATCGTTGGGCCCTTGACGTGGCGGGTCCATTGCCAACGACGGACGGCGGCGAGAGGTATGTGATCGCGGCCGTGGAATATGTTACGCGGTACGCGGTGGCAACGACGGTGAAACAGCACACAGCGGAGAACGTTGCAGCGTTCCTGATGAAAAGCATCGTGTTGAAGTTTGGGGCATTCCGTGAGCTTCTGACGGAAGGAGCACCGGAGCTGACCGGCAAAGCTATTGAGCAGCTAGTCATCATGTTGCAGGCCCAACAGATCAACCCAGTGCCCTACAGACTGCAGATGGTGGGGTTAGTCGAAAGATTCCACCGTACCTGGAAAGATTGTATCGCTACGTACATGAGTGACGAATTACAGCGCGACTGGGATGTCTGGGTGGACTTCGCGGTGTACGCTTACAACAGCGGACAGCACTCGACGGTGAAACTGTCGCCGAACGAGCTGATGATGGGACGGCGGCTGAAGAGCCCCAACGACTTGCTGAGGCGTGCGAGCGTGGCAGAGGCAGGCAATCTGACGAGCTACCATCGGCGGCTCTTGGCAGCGATGACGAGCAGCCGCAAGTGTGCGGAAGTGGCGAGGAAGCTTGAGCAAGAACGACAAGCGCGGTATTGCAACCGCAAGGTGAAACAGAAGCGAGAGTTTGTAGTGGGTGACCGTGCGTGGTTATACAAGCCTCCACGAGGACCGAAGGCAACGAAGTTGGTACATCAGTGGCTGGGACCGGTGAAGGTGGTCGAGTCGGCGGGCTACGACAACTATCTCGTCGAGCGAGAAGACGTGAGCGGCGAGCCTGAGCAATTTTTAGCTCACGTCTCCTTCTTGATCATTTATCACCACCCGGTTGCATTCCTAAGAAGGCGGCGGCTGACATTGAGGAGCAGCTAGAGTATGAAGGCGCGCTCCAACTCGAAACGGATGAAGCGTCGGCAGGAACGATTGTACGAGCAGAGGCGGCTCCTGTGCGTGCAGCAGCGGGAGCTCGACCTACGAAACGAGCGAGACGAACAGTGGCGAGTGAAAGCAGAGCGGAGCGACCGGACGAAGTCGTGGTGGAACTGCGACGACGGAGGCGTCGCAATGCCGCGGGACAGTATGTCCTTGAGTTCGAAGTACGACCAGTACGGCCGCGAGCTGGACAGAGTGACGAACGAAGTGCAGTTGGTGGCGAACGAGGAGATGGACGGCGTGCGGATGAGGGCGAACGAGGAACACAACGAGTTGAGGCGGATGATGGTGGACGATGGATCTCTATTCAGGAGTACGACAGGCTGTTCTACGACGGCAGAGTCGTGGAAGACTCTGAATTTGGAGAAGTCGTGTAAAAGTGGGCGCCCTGCGGAGGACCCATTTGCGGCGGATGCCGGCGATGGACGATGGTGCCGAGCACATGGCGTCGGTGGACGTTGGCGAGGAGCAGATGATGAGGATGATGAACGGCCCCGGGTCTTCCGGACCACGGTGGAGACGATGACGAAGGCGACGTGCGTGCAGTCGAGTCGGACGCATGGCGCGGCGCCACAGACGATGATGGACGGCACCGAGGAGGTCTCGGAAGCCACAACGGTGAGTGAGGGCGGCCTGTGAGTGGCCAACCGGACGGAGAGTAGCACGAGGAGGTCGGCACGGACGTGCTGGTCGAGGATTTGTGTCGACTCGACATTGCAGTTGAGCAGTAAGCGAGAAGCAGGCAGACAACAGAATTAGCGGCCGAAGTGAGAAGTAGGCAGACAACCGAATTGGACCGCTCCAGCGCAAGCACGGGTGGTTGCAGTGGAGAATCTGCGGGCTCGAGCGGAAGTGCGAGCAAGTAGAACGAGGCGAGCGTGTACATCGAGTCTTCGGACGAGTGTGCGGGCAACGGGGAGCGTGGCTCTCGACGAGTGAGGCTTTGACGGAAGCGTGACGGAGTTGGCACTGAGGCTGACGAAGTGACGTGAACTTTGTGACGGACTGAGATTAGTGCTGGCACTGAGGCTAGTCTAGTTGAAGTCGTGGTAGTCTAGAAGAGTACTATTTATTTAGGCTCTATCTACTCTGTTGGTGGTAATAAATACGATCCGAAGCAAGAGGCTGACGATCGGGCGCGGTGGTTGGTGCTACCGTTGGCCAACAAGTGTTGAACGTGGCGGCTCGTACGAAGGACTCGGGGCGCGGTGAGCTTTACGACACGCTCAACAGCCGGGCGAGATAACAGGCTCGCTACAATATATTGCATCTACAATTTATAGGCAAATGTCCGGGCAGATGCTACGGCTGCGAAGCAGGCGCAGGAGATGACCGTACTATTAAGAAAAAAGTAACTAGTAAAAAATAAAAATAAAGAGCTTATGCAAAATCCCTCCTATCCCAGCCTATCCCAGCCTTCGCGGAGCCCTTGTACTGGGATAGGAAGCGACGAAGTGCTGATAGCCCAGCCCAAACAGGATTAATTCGGGCGCTGTCCGCTGTCCCCCGTGCAAACTGGTGATGAACTGGTAATAGGTTTTATGGTCAGTTTACATTGATGTCGATTGACCGAGTGTCCTCGACATCTCGAGAATGATGGAGGTGACCCAGTTTTGACAAAGCGAGAAGAGCATTTGCAGTCTGGACGAGTCGTAGACAGATCTACGCAGGTTTCGTTTTTCGGTTTCGCTGTGAAAGTCGGCCGTCCTTTTAACTAATAGTGGTGCAGCAGGGCAGCTGCTGCGGCTGCGAAGCAGGCGCAGGAGATGCCCGTAGGTCGTACGGGTGGCACTATCAAAGTACAGGTATAACGAAAATTGATTTATTTGCTTTGAACTATACCTTTTTGTCAGTATCAAACGATTATACATGTCCTTATGCTCTTTGTTTGTGATATCTAAGTAGAAACTCAACTGCGAAGAAGGCGCAGTAGATGCCCGTGGAGCGTGCGGATTGAGTTTATCGATGGCGGTCAAAGGTGAGTTAACCAATCCTATCAAAGCCTTCGCGAAGCCCTAGTTCGCACCTCGGTAAAACGGAAGCAGGTAGCTGAGTATCCGTGGTCCTTTGGTGTCTGTCTGTCATTCTGGTGATCCGGTAGCTGAAGCTGGTAATACATAATAACTGAGGCGATTTTACTTTCTGTCTAGTAGAGCTAAACATCAATTGAGTTGCGCCTGTGATGATTTCGAATTCAGTGCAGATTGGGGACGCTCATCCCCCTCGCGGGCTACAACGATTGCCAGCAGTACCATCAGCTGACAGGTGTTGCCCCTTTAGACGTCGTAGACTGTGAGTGCGCACTGGTATCGCTGATGGGTATTCCCACGGCCAAGCCACTGCATCACTGTGTACCCTCTTAGTGTTGCCCTTCTTTAGCTGTACGGAGGCAGCGGAGCAAATGAACCACCCGTGACGGCTAGAAACGCGCAAACGTTTCTAGCAACCATTTTTCGACAGTCTTGCCTCCTTGCCAATAGGTGAATTTTTCCACATCTCATCGGAACTGGAAAAGTTAAGGACTGGTGGTGCTGATACAATACGGCTGCCGCGCGGCCAGCACGGCAATGACAATGCCAGCAGGCAAGACTACTCTAGCAATGGAAGCGTATCCGCTATGATCGCCACGACCGCTACGAACGACAAGTTTTAACGTTGGAAGGGGTGTATATGGCTCTACCTTGAGACATAAGTTTAGAATCCAAAATGACAAGGCATCCGAAATCGCAGCATTTGCTAATAAACTATATAATGCGCTAGGATTCTCATATAGGTATTGCTCGCGAAACCGCCTGGGCTCATAGCGCTTCTTATCACTTGCTACGCACAAGGAGCGGTGCGTACGGGCGCCTGCCGCGGGCTCGTACCCTAGAGATCTAGCGATACGACCACGGTGATGCAGCAATGCGCGTCTCCGTCCGACTAAACCTTTAGAGTCTAAAGAGTGGGTAATTAAGTGATCGGTCGGATTCCTTTTCGATTGTCGTGATATGCCCCCAGCCGTCAGCGATGTGTCGTCGGTAGCCGAAGACTACCAGTCGTCAGACGAAAACAATGATTGCTACAGTATTGCCCCTCAGGGTTTTTGACACAAATTCTGTTTGGGTTGGCCCCGTAAGATTTCTGTCCCAGCCATGCGTAGCCCTAGTACTTAAGTATATCTTCTAACTTTGTAGGTATTGCCACAAAAGTGGGCACAGTTATCTGATTTTGAAATCTTTTACTGGTATTGTGGTTTTCAACAATTTTGCCGCCCGATTTGACGTGTTAACTCGGAGTCCGATTTATATAAAATGGAGCTCCAACATGATCGGTGAGTCCGATTTAGCTATATCTGACCTGAGTTAACAGCATAAGGCCTAGAGGGGAGGCATTCCAAGCTGGCCATACTCCCCACCTCTAAGGACGCAGCAGAGCAAGAATGCATTGAGGGCAACAGTACCCTGTATATATCCATTTCACTTCACTATGGTCAGCTAAATCACTTGTGCCATCGTCTAAGGGCCATCCATCGCTGTGGGGATTGCGCCGAATGCTACAATGTGTTCATGGAAAATGGCAGCTCGACACACACCACACCACAATTCGAATTCCTCTCGACTGCGCAGAACACCAACACTCCTTTCTCACGACCTACAACATGAAGCCGAGCCAGTTTATCTTCGCGCTTTTCATCGCTGCCGTGTTTGAATCGACCTGTGCCATCGAATTCGACTGTCAACCCAAGGTCGCCGTACGTAGAGGTATTAATACCTGCGAGTGACGCTATCCATTTTCGTTTCAAGGTGAGGTTCCATTTGAGTCATTTAGTTCTAGAATTCCTAACGACCAGCAAATGCCCGTCATTCAGCGCAGTTAAATCGCCGAACGCTGTGGGTACTTATAGCACCAACATATGCACGACCCGGGTGTGTGTCAACCCAGTGCTCGACATCCCCTTGGAGGAATGTGACCACCGAGGACCAATGACGCTAACCATCCGCCGAACGCGCTCCGACGCATGCAAACCACCTTCGAGTTGTCTGAGCCAGAGTCTGTTGTGGGCTCAACTTCTGGCACGGAGCCTACAGGCTCGTCTTCAACCAGCAACTCGGCGTCTGCTTCCAGCTCGACGGCTGAAACGGAAGCTCCGACGACGACCATGGTGCTGCTGCCCGACAACCTTGCACCGAGTTACTCTGGTGCCGTTAGTGTTATGTTCTTCGATGGGTCCGTTGGTGACGATGACAAGACGGCGAACTCCGACAGTGTCGCTGACGAATCATCCGGCGTGGCTTCGGCAGCTTCGGGGTGGCGGTGATGTTGACTGCCTCCGCAATCCTGTCCGCTTTTCTGCTCGCGTAAGAAGAGCAACAGTGCTCCAATTTGGAGCCTCCAAAGCGCGACAAATGCCTGAAAGCCCCGAAAGACTACATGTAGAAAACAATTCAATGGATCAGCCAAAATGCGTGTTACACAAAATCTTCGTTACCATTCGGCTCACGTCTGGCGAGGAGCACTGTAATGATCTGCACGTCCAAGCGCGGAGCAACACGACAACATCCGATGAGTCCGCGCACAGAGAGCAGGAGTAGCCGCATGCATACTTACCGGTTGTGCAAACGCTTGCTCCGGCACGCCTCAGCCAACCACTTCATGTTTAGGACCGAGCGCCATGAGGGCGCCCTCGGGTAGATGGATAGCAGCAAACAGATAAAGACATAAACTCAGTTTCCATTTTACTCGCAACACAACGAGCACAACCAGAACCTTACACTTGGTAGCACTTGCGAAGCCGACGCGCGCTTCAGTCCAGTTCCAGTTCCAGCTCCAGTCCTCGTTCCAGTTTCAGTTCCGCCACGCGTCGCCGGTGTGCACGCCGTTCAGCCTCGTCCGTCCCGCGTTGCCGTTGCGCACGCCGGCTTCCTTCGTTCGTCGGTGCGCTGCACCTGTATCTCTCGCCGTTCAACTTCTCCGGGTACGCCGCGTGCGTGACCTTGTTCGCAGCTTCGGTCCGCTCGTCGCCGACGGGTCCTCCATTTTCGCCCGGCTCGCTCCTTTTTCTGGGGAGGAGTGGCGACGCTCATTGTCACACGGCACTGCGTGTCGACATCTCATTGGTGCAACCAGCCCAATCACTTCCGCGTGTCCGTACGCGGCACTCCACCTCGACCTTCCGCTTGTCACCTCGGCTTTCACTTGCAAACAGTGCGCAGCCGAGTGTAACATCTGCGTCGGGGCCGTTACGAGTTTAGTAGTAGGAGTCTTTGTGCTCCGAGGCGGGCTCGAGCTAGCGCCGGACGGAATTGCACCAGTTGCTTCCTTCGGGACACTGGAGCAAGTGGTTGGTACTTGTCGGAAACAGAGCTCCAGGTCGGGCTTCTGTGACTTCGTTGGGGCTTACAGACATTGTCGGAAGCAGCGCTCCAGGAGTGCCTGCGACTTCAAACTTTGATTGATTTGGCTGAGGAGCTTGCGCGCCCCAGCCATCTATTGACGACGTGGCTAGCGTAGGCGCAATCATGGATGAAGCAGCGATGCAGCACGCGGACAGCGTGCAGCAGATGTTCGCCTCGCTCGCGGCGATGATGCGCGAGCAGCAGCAGTTCATGGCACAGACAGCCGAGCTTCAGCGCCAGATGGCGGCGACACTGCAGCAGCAACAACAGCAATCCACCTCGCAGCAGCAACAGTCGGTGCCCGACTCCTCATCGCAAGACACACGCGAATACAGGGCCGAGGGCATCACCATGCCGAAGTTCTCCGGCACCAAGGACGACGACGTCGCGGACTACCTCTTCAGCGCCAAGCTCTACTTTGAGTCGAAGAACATCAAGTACGGCGCCGACTCGCCGCAGCAGCGCCCCTTGTCGCTCTTGGTCGCAAACTTGAAGGGGCCGGCAGCAGCATGGTACCGCGAGTACGTCTCCCACGACGGGAACTTCCTGCACTCGGTCACGCAGTTCGAGGAGCTGCTGACCAGCGAATTTACGACCCCCGATCGACAAGAGCACCTGCGCGACCAGCTTCTACGACTGCGCCAAAACAACTTCGCCTGTCTTGAAGATTACGTGTCGGCCTTCCGGCACATCATCTGCAAGGTGGAGGACATGTCAGACATTGACAAGGTCATGCATTTCCAAAAGGGCTTGGTCGTAGAGATCAGGCAAGAGGTGAAGCTGCGCCAGTTCAGGAACACGACAGATGCAATTTCGTTTGCACTCATGTACGACCGCACGCACGCTGTAGGATCGCGTCGAACCAATGCGAACCGCGCAGGCCAAGGTCCACAACGGCTGCAGCAGTCATCCCATCACGTCGAGGAGCCGACCCCAATGGAGATCGGGAGTTCGCGCTTCGTTTCTCGCGACGAGTGTCTGCGCAGTAACCTTTGCTTCTACTGCAAGGAGCCCGGACACCGCCTGGCTACGTGTCCTAAGCGGCCAGCACGTAACAACCCCCGAGGCTCATCTCGTCCTCCACAAGGGCGCAGTTCTTTCCGCGCAAATCAGGGCTCGTTTCGCTGCATTGCTGAAGACGACGACGTATCCGACGACGATGAGGACGGCTACGCAGACAACCGCGACGACAATGTCGAGGTCATCGACAGTTTGCAGTTGAACATGGTGTCTCTCGACGCGAAGTTGTCGCCCAATCGTGAACTGTTGAGGTTCGAAGGAACGATGAACGGCCAGACAGTCCGAGTCTTGATCGATAGTGGTGCAGAACGCAACATTGTGCGTCCGGGCCTCGCGCAACACTACGTTGAGGCCACCAAGGTCACGGCCGAGCGCTTTGACGGCACGACAACCCCGGCGCGTACCGCACAGCAATGCTTGGAGACTGTCTGCTTTGCTGGCAGAGCCTTCAACGATGTTTCTCTCATTGAATGGGAGGTATCTTCGAACCAAGACGTGATTCTCGGTCACCCGTGGTTAGTGCAGTTCAACCCGATCATCAACTGGCAAACCGGAGTGATGCGCTTCCCTACCCAGCGCGTAGTACATGACTTTGGTTCCGTGAACAGCAGTCTTGAAGTGGCGGGACCGACGGTGGCTTCAGTGGAAGTGAAACAGGAATTTCTTCAGCACCCACTTCCTCCGAACGTGCGGCAGCAGCTCGACGACCATGTGAAGGCAGGCTACTTCAGTATGCCGTTGGGACCAAGCTCAATAACAGCGCTGGGGTGTCAGTCATTGCCCAGCATCTTTGACAACGACGGTGACGATGATACAGACGCGTCGTCGCTGTGTGTTCTTGCGGCTGCGGAGTTCGAGAAGAAGGTGAAGGCTGACGAGTACGTCGAACTGTATCATGTCACGGTGAAGACGTCGCCCAAGGTGAAGTCCGTGCCATTGATGCTTCAAGCGGTTCTTGAAGAGTTCGCAGATGTCTTTCCGGCAGAGCTGCCACCTGGATTACCGCCAAGCCGCTCAATCGAGCACGAAGTGGTCTTGAAACCAGGCGCAACACCAAGCAACCGAGCTCCCTTCCGTCTCTCGAAGGTTGAGCAGGAAGCATTGGACATCTTTGTGGCAGAGCTGCTGAAGAAGAACTGGATCGAAGTGTCGGACTCACCCTGGGTATCGAACATCTTCGGCGTGCCGAAAGGAGCCCGCGACGGGCAAGTTCCCATCCAGATTGGAGTGGCTGCACTCGAACAACCCGCACATGCCGATTCGATGGGTCATCGACTATCGCTTGGTGAATGCCGCCTCGGATGTGGCTAAGATCCCGCTACCGCACATTGAACAGCTCTTCGATCGCATGGTGGGCGCAGTGGTCTTCTCGATTCTCGACCTCGCGAGTGGATACCACCAGATGCGCATGTCTCCGACGTCAAAGCAGTACACGGCATTCAGGACGAACCATGAGATCTATCATTGGAACGTGGCGCCCATGGGTCTGGCCGGCATGCCAGGCACGTGGACACGCCTGATGCGCAAACTGTTGAGTCATCTACTGTTCGTGGTCGTGTATCTTGACGACATCTGCATCTTCTCGCGATCGATGGCTGACCACGTTGAGCACTTACGGCAAGTCTGCGAAGTCCTTCGCGCTAACAAGCTTTACGCCCGTCCTGACAAGTGCGACTTCGGACAAGCATCGGTTGACTTCCTTGGTCACACCATCTCTGCTGATGGGTTGCATGTGGACGCTCGCAAGACTCGAGCCATCGCAGAGTGGACCGAGCCTTGCAACATCAAGGACCTCCAACGCTTCTTGGGCCTTGCCGGGTACTATCGTCGCTTCATCCACCAGTTTGCAACCTTGGTACTGCCCCTGAGCTCTCTGGCCAAGAAGGATGTCGCTTGGGTATGGAATGAACACCAGCGCCAAGCTTTCAATGCCATTAAGCTCGCACTCCAGCACGCACCGGTGCTTCGTCTGCCGGACTTTGACAAAACATTCATCGTGACAACGGATGCCAGCCATGCGTGCATTGGTGGAGTGCTCTCTCAGCTGCATGATGGCAACGATCTCCCCGTGGCGTTCTTCAGCAGAAGCTGGGACCGCACGAGCTGAACTGGCCTGTTCACGAGAAGGAGCTCTTTGCGATCAAGCAGGCGCTTACACGTTGGCGTCATTACCTCCATGGAGTCTCGTTTGAAGTGTACACGGACAACTCGGCGTGCAAGTGGTTTCTGCAACATCCACGCCTATCTGGTCGCCTGGCCCGCTGGCTCGACTTCTTTGCGTCCTTCCAGTTCACTCTGCATCATCGTCCAGGAGCTTTGAATGTCGTTGCGGACGCATTGTCGCGCCCCTGGTGCTTCATCGAGTCCGGGGAGGGTCAGGAGGATTGTGAGTCGAAGCCCGAGCCGATTGCAGTGTGCACGGCGTGTTTGACCTCTACCACATGCACGAACAGTCGAGACGTGGTCTCACGACGTACCATGGCTACGGCGAAGCTCCAAAGCATACCGTCCCGGGATCAAGCTGTGATGCTTGCCATCAAACAGCCAGCCACAAAGGCGCTTGGAGTTGGCACAGCCCAGTTGCGCATGAGGTTGAACGCAGCGTCGATGGAGGACAGCACGGTGATCAGCTCACTTCAGCTGGATAACCAAACGAAGCGGGCGTTTCAGAAGGCATACAGCAGAGATCCAGTCTTCAAGTCGCTGTGGAAGTCCCGACGCTTGTCAGAAGAGTACGAAGTCATTCGCGGCCTGATCTACTTGAAGAGTGAAGACAATCTACGCCGCCTTTGTGTACCAAACAACCGGAAACTTAGGCTCGATGTCATCCACAACGCGCACGATGCTGCCATCATGGCGCACCCTGGGTTCCGCCGCACTCAGCTAGCAGCAGCTCAGTGGTACTTCTGGCCGAGCATGGACCTGGATATCAAAGCGTACGTGCAGAGTTGTGAGTCTTGCATGAGGTACAAGTCGAGCACGGGGCGGAAGTCAGGCAAGCTTCAACCCATTCCGTTACCGGCAGCTTGTTGGGATGTTGTCTCGACTGACTTCATCACGCATTTGCCAGTGTCCGACGGCTTTGATGCGATCATGGTTGTGGTGGACAAGTTGTCAAAGCGCCCGGTTTACATACCGACGCACACCACGGCGACCGCGGAAGACACTGCCAAGCTGTTCTTCAACAATGTCATCCGGTACTATGGAATCCCATTGACCATCATCTCCGACCGCGACCCGAAGTTCACGTCGAAGTTCTGGAAAGCACTTGTGCAGCTAATGAAGATCAAGACAGCGATGACAACTGCCCACCGAGCGCAGGCCGACGGCCAAACGGAGCGTCAGAATCGGACTCTCGAGGACTCGTTGCGATGCTCTATCTCGTACCATGGCAACGACTGGAATGAGCACCTGCCCATGATTGAGTATGCGCACGCAACACTGGTGTCCAGCTCGTCAAAGCTATCGCCCTTCTTCGTCGACACCGGTCGGCACCCTAAGAACCCTTTGGGTAGTGCTGAGAGCGATCAGCCGGTGGCGAGGTCTCGCGTGGAGTACGCGTCACGATTTGTTCAGCATCGTCAAGAGGTGATCGAACGTGCTCGGAAAAATCTGTTGGATGCGCAAGAGGCTCAAAAGAAGTTCTACGACCGGCGTCGGGCAGCAAACCCATTCAAGGTCGGTGATCTAGCCTTGCTGTCGACGCAGGACCTGAACATCTCGCACGCCACCGCGGAAACGACTCTTCGCTCACGGAAGTTCATCCCGCGCTTCATCGGTCCTTACCCGATCTTGGAACTTCACGGCAACGTCGCGCTGCTGGATCTACCGGCCAACTTGAAGCATATCAGCCCACGCTTCAACATCGACAAGCTCAAGGTATACAACAGCAACCCTGACCGCTTCGCCGGCCGTGTGATCCCGAAGTCGACTCCCGTGATTTTCGACGACGATGGCGAGCCACTACACGTTGTCGAAGCTCTGATCAAGAAGCGCATCTTCAACCGCCAACCTGAGTACTTGGTCAAGTGGCACGGGCTCCTCACCATGAGAACACGTGGGAGCGCGAGCGCGACATCAAACATGTCAGCCATTGGCAAGCGCTGCTCCAAGATCTTCGCCAACGCAATCGAGTGGCACGGGTTTAGTGGAATTCCCTTGCACAGGGGTTTCACGGTACTGTTCCTTACATCAAGGTTCTACGGTACTACCAACTTCAACGTCGGCAACTTCAACGTTCAAGGTGCCGGGACTCGCTCAAGTCGGGGGGAGTGTAATGATCTGCACGTCCAAGCGCGGAGCAACACGACAACATCCGATGAGTCCGCGCACAGAGAGCAGGAGTAGCCGCATGCATACTTACCGGTTGTGCAAACGCTTGCTCCGGCACGCCTCAGCCAACCACTTCATGTTTAGGACCGAGCGCCATGAGGGCGCCCTCGGGTAGATGGATAGCAGCAAACAGATAAAGACATCAACTCAGTTTCCATTTTACTCGCAACACAACGAGCACAACCAGAACCTTACAAGCACTCTCTCCTCAGCAGGTCATTCAGGCAGGACGCCGTGTCGTGGTGCAAACGATAGTGTTATCGCTGCTCTGGTATTTCACCACTACGATGGTCGTTCCTGTTCGATTTCTCACTCGCTGGCAGAGCGCTATTCAGAGCTACGTGCTGTATAACCGACTCGGTGGTCCAGGGTGTTCATCTCGTGAAGGCGGATATCGCGAATGGATCACGTGATGATAGTGGGTTGGGTGTCCCACTTCTTGCGTCGTTTATTAAGCGCCAGCATCTGAAGCTCCTACAAACCATTGTTCGTGCCATGGTGGGTCATCTGAACCACCCCGAGATGGTCTGCTACCGTCCTATCGCTGAGGTTCTTCGCCTTCGCTATGGAGTTTTCTCCAGACAATGGACATGTGACTTTCTAATGCAACGCCCTCCTCCTCCCCCTGGATGGCGACAAAGAATGTTACCACCGTGGTGGAGACACACTCTTCGGCTGTGGGCATGGCTACCTTGGGACCCTATCGCGCAGCTTCCACGATCCCAGCTTCAAACATGCCAGTACGCGATGTACAGCCCTCTGTGGTGGAGCGTGGATCCGAATTTTCACGTATCCAGTGCCAAAGCTCCTGTTGGGACTGGCTCGATAGCTTTTCGTCGCTTGTGCCGCACCCTGGCAAGCCTGGGTTACCACGCTCTTACCGACTCTGTTGACGACCGCCGACATTGGCCGTCGCCCATGGTTTTCTTCAGCTCTCTGTTTGCCGCTGTTCGACCGATCTACCCGCGGGTGCGTCATGGGGACATCTTTCTACTGTACGACCAGCTTTCGGAGGTCCTCAGCCGGATACAGCCCTCTACCATGTCGGATTTCGTGTCTGCAGCGAGCGCTACCGACCCAGTGCTGTATGGCGTTGTTCGGCGGCGTTCGGTGCGGTTTTTCCCTAACCTTCAAGATGGCGACTGCAAATGGCTCGTTGGCACCCCTGCAGTACCAACACCTCACCCACTTACAGCATTGGGCTGTTCAGAGGGAGAAGTCGCTGGGAGGCTTAAAACATGGCGGTGGATGCGTCGGGTTCTGCTCCCAGTTGTTCATGATGTAACCATGAGACTCTACTTCGGTAATCTGACGCTGGGGGCGCGGCTATTCTTTCTGAGTGCGACGTCGCCCCTAGCGCAGCACTGTGTACGCCAGGGTTGTCGCGCTATCGCTACTCATTGCTTCTTTGAGTGTGGGCCCGTCCAGCAACTGTGGCAGACGCTGTGGGAGCCTTGGGCTCCAGCTCTTCGATGCTCACTGGGGTGGCGGCTTCTGCTTTTCCTGTCCGACCGCGATGTCCACGAAGGTTGGCGTCACCATCGTGACATTCTTCTCATTCTATGGCGCATCCAGTCGGCTATTGTGTTCCACGCTCTGTGGCGTCTACGGAATGATATCCGTTTCAACGGGGTTCGTGTCGTCAGCCCCAGCATTCCTCGCATGGCCTTCTCATTTCGACAACATTACCAGCATCTCTATCGCCGATCGATCGAGTTTCATCTTATCAGCGACGATATCAAGGTAGTTTTGCGTCGTCTGGGTTTCCCTGGACCCACCGATGAAGGTGTTCTCTCTGCAACTACTCCTGTTTGGATCCCTCAACAGCAACATTAGGTTTCTCTAGCCAGCTTTCCGACAAGTCTATTCCCTGTTAATCAACCTTTTTTTCTTCTCAGCAGGTCATTCAGCTTCCACGTTGACACACGTAAAAAGTCCACTTTATATCCTGCTCCTTTGTGGTCCGCGTAAATGAAGAGCAACAGCATTGCCGCCGTGGGAGCACCCGCCGTCCGGGATTGGCCATCCCTTTAAGTCGGTGTGACTCGCGTTTGTTAATAGAATCACAACAACTAACGTACTCGCCCTATTAGAGTCCGGAAGAGCAGGGCTAGAACTTCTAGCCTAGAAGGACGAAATTCTCAGATTTGGTATCAGTTCTAAAATGCGAATCTTGGAGTTTGTATGGACTAACCGCTAAGTACCGGTAATTCTTGGTACGGGCTTCTATTCGGGAGGGGACTTATATTCAGGCGAGTACGCTACGAGTTCTTCTCGTGTTATACATACATGTACACAGGTGCTGCCGCGTGTTAACAGCAGCACGCGCCAGGCCGAGAGCCGAGCTTCAAGTTTGAAGCTTGAGATAACGGGTCGTCCGCTCGAGCGGTCCAAGCAGCATGTCCGCCCACCGGATCTGCTCGTGTCCTATGCAGCGCATCCATCTGCCTCGTCGGCAAGAACTTCTTTCTTGCCAAGAAGGATGCAGCATTGCAGTCATTGCAATGCTGCATGCCACGGTTGCAATGTGTCATTCACCACTGAAGCGTTGATGCAACCTGCTAGAGCTTGTGGGCTCGAGGCGAATCCAGTCTTGCTCTCGCTGCTTCTTCAGGCAAGAACACCATGCAACTCGGCTTTCCACGGGCAGAGTCTCTTGTGTGGTTGCAGTCGCAGAGGAAGACACAAATCAAGTTGACAGACAGGTCACCATCGTGAGCCGTGCTCGGCATGCACAGCAGTTCGACAAGGCCTTGGCGCAGGACTGGTACCGGTACCAGGCTGATGTACCTTTCTCTGATCGTAACTTGGTTTCGATGGTTCAAATTGAAGTTGTCGTTCCAAAAGGCAGCAAGTTGGCCCAAAGTGCGACCAACTCCGAAGAACGCGCAGAATACACTGTATAATAGAATGGCGAACGTGGCGCGCGCTCTTGCCTGACGCGACGGCACAAGCTAGCGGTAATGCTTCGGTGGTAAACGTCTATCTTCGCTTCACTTGTGACAACCGCTGCGTCTGCGCCCAGCGGCTGGGTCGCCGTCACGGCGGCCGTGAGCCAGTCGCCGTCGTCGCGACTTGTGACGCTGCAGCCGGCGAAGAGCTCGCCACGCTTGCTCACCGCGCTCGCAAAGCTCGCCGTTCAGTGAGAGCCTCTCACCGACACGGCCGAGGCCGCGGAGGGACGATTTCTTCAGTGCTTTGCGTTCTGAAGGCGATGCGCTCGACAGCAACGAGGCGGATATGCGCCGTGGTACCGCGCCGGTAATACAGTAGACGTAAGTCACTCCCCAAGTGTATGTGCGCGCGCTGCAGCCTGCACTTCCAGCAGTTTTTTTTTTTTTTTTCACGTCAGCGTGCTCTATGCGAGAGCTCGTTAACAACTAAGATTCATCCAGGCGTGCTCAGGTATCGTCGACACCGTGCCGCCGAGCATGTTAAACGGAGTGCACTGGTGTTGCCTGCATGACGCACACGCACGGACGACGAACGCTCGCTCCATGCAACCACGCTCTGTGGCAAAATGCGCGGCGGTCATGGTGACTTGCACGTTGCAGTGCGACCTGGGCGGACCCCAAGCAGCGCCTGCACAGTACTTGTCTAAATTTCTCGCACGCGGCTTGCCGTCATCACAGCAAGCAGGAAGCGCCGCGATTTGCATCGAGCTCACTCGAAGCGCTCACTCGATTCATAGCTTGCCCCACCTGAACCGAGCTGCCTGGAAGCGCATTGGTAGCAGCTCGGCTCGCGGCGAAGCCACCTGCTGGAGCCAGACCTTGACTACCGTATTTTAGATCTCATACTACAGAGAGATCTCATAATTCAGAGCGGAGAGATAGTGCATTTGCAACAGAATATGGCCGTTTTTGGCAAGAAAGGTCCTAAAATACGCACAGAAAGGGTGAATTGGCGCAAAGACAAAATACAACAATACAACTTCAAGAATATGGTGTATGAAGTATGAGATCTAAAATACGGTACGCGCGGGCCTTTTTCTCCGATGCCAAGGCGGCGAAATAAATCAACTTTGCCGAAGCCCCTAGCCCTATTATTTCCAGTAGACGTTTTACGTTGCTCGTGGACGGCCGCAGCAGCATCGGCATTATCGCTTTGGGCACTGCTGCCGAAGCGCGTGCTGTCCGCGCCGACTCACCGCCACCACGGTGTTCCACCTGCCTTCCGTTGCAGGCCGCGCCTTCCTCGCGGTGCTGGCGACTCGTCCATGGGAATCTCGTGCTCGCGCGACCACAGCCGCGCGCCATCATCGTCCGCCGCTAGACCGCGCCGCAAGCTCCAGATGGGCGACCGCCGCAGCAAGGTCACCAGCTCCTCGTCCGAGGCGCGATCGCCGCCCTGCTTCCGTCTGCGCAGGTCGGAGGAGAAGCGCAGCCAGCCGGAACCCGCGGTGTCGCCCGCCACGCAAGATCGGAGGCGGAGGCTCAGTCCGCGCACCAACGCCGCTAGCCCGAGCCGAAAACCGACCGACCTGTATCTGCCCAGCCCCGTGGTGCGGGACTACGCCGCGGTGTCCACGCAGAACAGCCAGTTCAGAAAGCACATGGAGGACGAGTGCGTCGCCATCCCCAAGTACAGAGCGTTCCCGGACGACCCGGCCGTGAGCTCCTTCTTCGGCGTGTACGACGGCCACGGAGGCGACTTCTGCGCCAAGTACGCGGCCAAGTACTTCCACCAGAAGCTCGCGGAGCTCATGCAGTCCAAGTACAGTGAAAAAAGAGGACGCCCCTCTGAGGCCGAGAGCAGCAGCAACCGCAGCAACGTCACGTCCACCAGCAGCATGGACAACTGCTCGGATGTGGAGCCCGACGTGCTGAGCAACGCCGAGATTGAGAGCTGCTACGCTGAGGCTTTCTCGTCGCTGGACAAGGAGCTCGAGGACTTTGACGAGTCATCTGAGAGCGGCTCCACGGCCGTCACCGGCCTCATCCGCAAGTACAATGGCCGTACGACTTTCCACATCGCCAACGTTGGCGACTCCCGTGCAATTTTCTGCTGCGACGGCCAAACCTCGCGGCTGTCTGTCGACCACAAGGCCACAAATGAGGACGAGATCAAGCGAATTCGCGCGCTGAATGGCATTATTGTCAACAAGCGCGTGGCTGGGTCCATATCCGTCACGCGCGCACTGGGTCAAGCGGACGAGAAGAAGTTCATCACCAGTGCACCTCACATCGCGTCGTTGGAGATCGCATCGGACGACGCCTTCCTTGTGTTAGTGAGCGACGGCGTTACCGACGTCTTCAGCGATGAGGAGTTGACGGAGTTCGTCGCCAAGCGCCTTGCAGAGGGCGAGAAATCTATCACGATTGGCAAATTGCTGTTAGACGAAGCGAAAGCCCAAGGCTCCATGGACAACATGACAGCCGTGATTATATGTTTTGGGGAGTAAGGGAACTGCCCATGCAGCAACAAGTAGAGCTAGTAACTAAGGCTATTGAGCCAATAATTATTCGTTAGCGATTAATGTGATAAATAATGCGTTCATCGCCGACACGAGCACAACGAAGGATTGTCATCGAGGTGTTCGCTCGACGATGGAGATATGAGAGTCTCGATAGCTCCATCGAGCGAATCCGTCTCAGAAAGAGAAACGAAGCGAGGTTCGCTCATAGATCGAGGCTGCGAGGCTCCATCGGCTCTGGAGACGTGCGTCGGAACGTAAGCACGAGCGGTTTGGGGGCGAACTGCATCACCTGGCACATTTTCTTGAAGCCCAGTCGGAACACGTCGAAGTGGTTTATGGTCAACAACTGGTCGCCGACGCTCACCTTGTTGTGCTTTCCACCGCGCCCTGCCACGCCCGACTTGTTCATGGCCATGACCACGGGGTACGACTTACCCTTCTCAGGCTTCAAGCTGATTCCGAGCGGGCCGTCCTCCTCTCGCCAAATAACGTAGCTCAAAGACCGCTCCAGCCGCTCTCGACTCTTCTGCCGGTCTGTCCGCGCTGTCAGCGACATCCGCCGGGGCCTTTTCGTGAGACTTTGCAGCTCGTGGGACGCAGGTCTGCGGAACCGCAGCACGGCCGGCCGCACGCCGCTGTCCAGGATCTGCATGACTGCGTCGAACGGAGCAGCCGCGCGTTTGGTGCTGCGTTCGTTGATCGAGATAAGATAGTCGCCCTCGCGGAGATTCCACATCCCCGGCAACGAGTCGTTGCCCTCGGCCACTTCAACGCACGGATACCCCGTGATATCGCACGAAACGAAGCCCACCGAGCCCAGACTGGAGCCGTACCAGAGCAGGATTTCGTACTGCAGATGGTCCTCGTCCAGTTCCTCCGGCATGCCCAGCGAGTCCAGAGACGACGCTGTCGATGCGGTACGCTGCATTGAAGCGTTGGCGGACGCACGCAGCTTGAGACGGTACCGTAGGAAGAGCTGGATCTTGCTGGCCGCTTCCTCTCTCACGAGCGCCTCCGTCAGCCACTTGTGGAACGACGCCGGTGCCGGCGCCACGGCCTTGATGGGGCTGCCGCAGTCTTGAGGTTGGCGCTCCACGTTGCCCAGGTCCATCGTCTGGTTCTTCGTCGGGAGGGTTTCCAGGTCGCACAATTGCAGAGCGTCGACGCCCATTGGGATCAATAGAAGTTGCAACGAGAGGTGTGAGGTGCTGGGGGCACTTGATGGCGACTTGCGCTATGACTGGCGAGTTGCTGACCCGGTAGTCCACAACGAGTTGCACTGCACTGGCACTTGGTGAGACAAAGCGAAAAGCGCGAGGGCTCGGGGCAATTGGCAATCGGCAATGGAAGACTGCTGTTGCTGCAGCTGTGGATAGGAGACTGCCACTGCAGATGGCAAGGCAACGAAAGGCAATGCGGTGCCGCCGATCGGAGCCACGATAGATTTTTCAGGCAACGGCCAAGCTTTTTTGGCGCGGGTAACTGCCAATTGCAATTTGGGATGATGGATTGAAGCAATTGAAGAGGTCACGTGAGACCCACTGCGTTACAAAAGGTCTCGACATGCTATCGGACAGATAAATTACAAGACCCTGAGTTGCTCCCAGCGACCAAGTTTCCTGCGTGTGTCTGAGGCCTGCTGCTGAACGACGCCAAACACACCTGCCGCTGATATTTTTGCCAGCCGTAGGCTTCCAGTTTTTAGTGGCATCCTACCCTATCCGGATACAAGGCAAATGTTGGAGCAGATTTAGCCGGCTTATCTTTGAGCGCCAAAATATCTTCGATCCCTGGACTTGCCGATGGCTTCATTAGCCAAAATAGCGGCAGCATCAACAAGGAAGCAGCAACATTGAGCACGCTAGTGGCAATGGAAGTTGCCTAGCATAAGCTGGATTGCTTACTTATTGTATTTTTAGCCTCAGTAGGGATTTATTCACACACACACGCCAGTCGCTTGATGGCCCATTTCGATGAGGAGCACTTGCGGCATCGCGTTCACCAACGGAATCGCTGCAGGCGTACCCTCTCCGTTTCGCTGCTAGCCAAGTGCTCTTGGGTGCGGCATGCGATTACCCTTGGAGCGAAGTGGCGGGGTACTTCGCCGGAGATTGATTTTTATGGTTGGATCTATGTCGGGTTAGGAGATGCCAAGGTCGCTGCAGTACCGGTCCTGCAGTCAACTCAGCGTACAGGGGTTTCACTTCGGTACTACGAAGCGAATCTTCAGAAACTTCAGAAACCGCAGCAAAGAAGTCCTATATACCGATGTCCCCCCTCTTATTCCTATATTGAGCTGCCTAAGCTCGCGTACGCAACTCATTCAGCTGCAACTATCGGGTGTTTGAGCATGAGAGCCAAGTTTAAGACCAACTGAGCGCGGTACATTTGCCATGACTGCGTGAAACAAACTTCAGCTTGCTCAATACAAAAGCCAAGTTAGGATGGACACGACTTTTCAAGATAACAAAAACCAATTCGAATCCTTGCACCAATCGATTATAGATCCAGGGTTCGGGCCCCCTTTTGGTTCGGTGAAGGTCCCAAACGCCGGAATGTTAGTACAAGAGGTTTCGGAGCGGACTTGAGTAGCTGCACCCAGCGCTTGCTGCCCAGCTTGTAGATATCGTGCTGGTTGATCGAGATCAACTGGTCTCCCAGGTTCGCATGGCGCCTGACAACGCTGCTACGGTTCATGTCGGCAACAACAGGGTACAATGACCCTGGCTGTTTCTTCAACGATACGCCTAGCGGTCCGTCGCCCTCCCTCCAGATCACATAACTCAGCGTCTTCTCGAGCCGCTCCCGATTTCGGCGGCGGCCTAGTCTCTCTTCATTCGTTGGTTTGCGCTTCTGCTCCGGGATCTGCTGCAACTCTTCTAACGTCGGTCTCCTGAAGCGAAGGACGGCTGGACGAGCTCCGCTAGCAACGATCTGCACCACAGATTTGAAGTCTATCGTTGAGCTGTGCGTGCTGTATTCATTCACTGAGATCAGCAAGTCACCCTCTTGGATGTTCCACATGCCAGGCAGTGACTCGTTCCCGTCAGTCGCTTTCACGTACGGGTGGCCAGTACCTCCACACGACGCGAATTCAATGCCGCCGATACTGCAACCATGCCACAGAAGAATTTCGTAGTGAAGGCAATCTTTGGCACTGCCTTGCTCAGCCTCATTGTTGCTCGGAGTAGCAATGGAGGCGGGTGTTTCAAAGCACTCAGCGCTTGCCCGTGCGTTGGTACTGTCCTTGTTGTCTTTCACGTCTTCATCCTCAGAATCGGTGTCGTCGCTGTCACCATAGTCTTCTTGACTCACCACCGTCTCTGCCGATGAAGCCGTTGACACCATTCGTTGCGGGGACCGGTTTTTGGCTTTGCTGACGAATTGCTTCATCCTCGTTGCACGTGTTGGAGATGACGTGGCTGGTTTCTGTGGAAACCATGCCTCGATCTTCTTCGCAACGTTGACCTTGCGGTACTGGTTGCCAAACGGTCGAGTGGCAGCTTGAATCTCCATTTTGTTCTGTGCGCTTGCGTGCAAAATCGAAAGTGGCTCATGATGTACTTGACACGGATGCAAACGATTGCTCTACGGCGAGCATTGGACGAAGGAGAGGCACGCTAGCGGTAACGTTGGGGTAAGGGTGCCCCCTTGGCAGGTAACCCATGCTCGTCTTATGTATCGACCAAAGATAACACTGAGACTAAATTTTGTCACCTTATCAAATCACAACCTGAAGTTTGGGTGAAGGCGACCTCGCACGACTCTTGATTATAATCGATGGTGCTTGCTACCAACCACGAACTCGACCGTGGCCGCGTAGCTGGCTGGAGCTTCTACATCGTTATCATTCGTCTGAAATGCGGTCTATTTTTTTCAAGTTGTCCAACAAGAACTGTCAGTTCTTGTCCGAAGAGCCAAGGAATAGCGAAGACGCCTTCACCATTTCGATGGGTGAGCTGCCACAGTTTCGGCTTGCTTGCCAGCTAAAATTGCACGTGCATTTAGTGACGTGCGTAGTGACGCCTTCGAGTGGATAGAGCACTTCAACACGCCAAGATGCGTATTTTGAGGCATCGCAACTCATGAGCGAAAAAGCGTTTTTCGACTTCAACGGCACATGTCACTATGTCACTAATTCGAGTGTTCCGTAGTACCGTGAGCATCGCACCTTATTGTGTCCCAGCGTAAGATATCCAAAGTGGGGGGAGAAGGCAGATCGAAAGCCCGAGACGAGCGAGGCCAGCAATATGTTCCAGACCAAGTGCGTGGGCTGCAGCTGAAGCCTTTGCAGCGCCATAACTTGTGTGCATTAACCTCAATTGTTTCCTGCCCCACTGCAGCACTGAGTATGACCGTGGCGTGAACACGTTCTCGCCCGAGGGGCGACTCTTCCAGGTCGAGTATGCCATCGAAGCCATCAAGGTGCGTCCGCCGGACCTGAGATTGAAGGATCTGGGGAGATTTAATAACTATATTTTTGCGAACTACTATTGAATACTGCAGATGGGCACCACAGCCATCGGCATTCGCACAAAGGAGGGTGTCGTGCTCGCCGTGGAGAAGCGCCTGACGTCGCCGCTCCTGGAGCCTGGCAGGTATGTTGCTCGACGAAGATCCCAGCAATTCTACTTTCGATAAAGATATTGAGATTTACTTCTGCAGCAGCAAGGCCTATCGTCTAGATACTAATTGATTTATGCGCATTGTGTCGCTGCTATCTGGACAGCATCGAGAAGATCATGGAGGTCGACCGCCACGTGGGCGCTGCCATGAGCGGCATCACCGCCGACGCGCAAACGCTGATCGACCACGCGCGCGTGGAGGCCACCAACCACTGGTTCTCCTACAACGAGCCTGTGCGTGTGCAGGCGCTGACGCAGTCCATTTGTGACCTGGCGCTGAGCTTCGGTGAGGGCTCGGATGAGAACAACCACAAGCAGAAGATGAGCCGTCCGTTCGGTGTCGCGCTGTTGCTGGCTGGCGTGGATGAGGCCGGCCCGCAGCTTTTCTTCTCGGAGCCTTCGGGCACGTACTGGCCCGTGAAGGCTCACGCTATTGGCTCTGGATCTGAAGGCGCGCTCAACAACCTCAAGGACGGCTACACGGACGAACTAACGCTGCAGGAGGCCGAGACACTCGCTATTGGCGCGCTGAAGCAGCACATGGAGGAGAAGCTTACCAGTATCAATGTGGAGCTGGCTATTGTTACGCGCGAGAAGGGTTTCCACGTCTGCACTGCCGAGGAGCTGGAGGTCGTGATCGGTCGCCTGTAGATGAACAAACAAAGCTGTGAGTGGTGGGTAGCCCCGAACCTATAGTGCCCCGGGCCGCGGTGGTTCATCAGCATTTAACTCCGGAATGAACGCCGAGCGCGGACCTCATTTACATCCTTTTTGGTGTAGCTTGCCGCGGTTTCTGGTGGTTCTACCCTGATCAAGTTTGTTGTGGATTTCAAGCCGTCGTTAGACCAAGTTTCAACTGCTTCAAGTTGAAGCCATCAGCTTGGAGTCCGAGCCTTGGACGCTGCGCTACTCCAGGCTGGAGGTTACAGTAGTACAATTCTTGACGCGGGTATCGATAAAGAAGCTTTGTATTTGTATTGTATGTATTAATACACTGTAGACGAGCAAGCAACTCGACCGCGGTCGGTAGCCTCGTCGTCCATCCATACTCGTATGTGATACTTCAACTGGCACAGGAAACGATCCCTCGCCGAGCACTGGGGCCTCCATTCAATGAATGGCATTCATCGCTGCGCGCTGTGCTGTCGTTCGTCTACGATGGTGCGGACCGTTTCTTCCACACACTTGCCCGCCCAGATACAATTGAAGTGATTGATCACATGAAGCGCGGGTTGAAGCCGCTAAAAATCCTGCCTATTCAACTCAGCCCTGCCCTGCTCAAGCGCTCGGCGCTTCCTTATCGTCGTCGATCGAGTCGGAGCGCTCGCTGCCGGACCTGCTACTTCCTGTTGCGCTGTGTCCCGCTGCCGTGAAGCTGTGCAGTTTGGAGATGATCATGTCGAGAGCCACCGAGTTGACGCCGTGCGGGATGATGATGTCCGCGACGCGCTTCGACTGCTCCACGAACATCATGTGCATGGGGCGCACCGTCTTCATGTACTGGTCCATGACGGACTCAGCCGTGCGGCCGCGCTCCTCCATGTCGCGGTGCATGCGGCGCACGAGGCGGATGTCCGCGGCCGTCTCGACGAAGATCTTGATGTCCATGAGGTCGGCGAGGGCCTGGTCGGCGAAGATGAGAATGCCCTCCACGAGGATCACACTGTTGGGCTTCATTGGGGTCGTGTTCTGGCAGCGTGAGTGCGTGCTGAAGTCGTACACCGGCACGTCCACGGTCTTGCCGGCGCGTAGCTGCTTGAGGTGCTTGACCATGAGGTCCGTCTCGAGCGAGTCCGGGTGGTCGAAGTTGTGCTTGGCGCGCTGCTCCATGGTGAGGTGGGCCAGATCCCGGTAGTAGTAGTCGTGCGAGAGGTACGACACGCGGTCGGCGCCGAACTCGGCCATGATGGCGCGCGAGAGCGTGGTCTTGCCCGAGCCGGAGCCGCCGCACACGCCCACCACGAGGATCTGGTTGCCCTCCTCGTTCAGCAGATGGCTGGAGCGCTCGAGCCGGAAGCTGCCGCCGGGCTGCGTCGAGTTGTTGATGTACACGATGTCCTTGACCAGCTCCAGCTCGCTCTTGGTGGTCACGAGCGGCTGCTGCAGCGCGAACTTCTGGCGCTTGCGCTGCTCCGAGCGCGCGCGCGTGGCCGCCATGGCCGCCACCAGCGCCGCGCACACCACGACGACCTCGAAGATGCTGGCGTTCACCATTGCGAGCGATGCGTCACTGGACGATGAGAGAGCAGTCGCGTGCGCCGTCGACGGCAAATGCCCGAATGACTGACTGCACACTGCTGGCCGCCATTCACCGCGGCGAATCGCGGACCAATCGCAGCATTTGCACGCATCTTTTCCACCAATGCGCAGAAATTCGGAACACAACTTGACAATGACGCGCCTCGACGGTCTCCGTACCCATGGACCACATCCCACCAGCGGTATGGAGCTAGGCGATGGAGCTCGCAAATTATGTGCGCGGCCAACTGCTTCAAGCAAACGCTAGTGCTGTCTGTTGCCTGTGGTGACACGATCGCTCATCTTTCCGTTTTGATTAGGGGTTCCTTACAATTTCGCTAGTGCCCGCTGCTGCCTCACTGCAGCTCGCCTATCCATCGCCGCCGCTCGGCTCGGCTCACTGACTGCCGGCGACCGAGTCGATCAGAATGGGGTAGCCCGAGTCCAGCGGGATGTTCGGGTCGCGCACGGCCTGGCAGATGGCCGGGATGTCCGTCCGCAGGTCGAGGAAGTCTGACAGGAAGACCAGCAGCTGGAAGTCGCCGATGCGCTTCGCGTACGGCTCGTCGCGATACTTCTGTAGCTGGGCCTTGAGTGCCGCGCGACTGCGGTACGACCCCTCGCGGTTCAGCTTGGGAAACTCGCTACGCAGCGGCGATTCATGCGGTACCACAGGCACCACGCACAGGAAGAAGTTGTTGTCCACCTCGGTCGCGGGCTTGGCTTCCACGAGCGCCGTGAACGTGTCGCTCACGGCGCAAGCCTTGGGGTTCTGCTCGTTCTCCGCTAGCGCGCCCGCCGCGAACATCTCCACGCACTGGTCGCTGACCTGGAAGGCCTCGAACGAAGCCTGACCCTCCTTGTCCAGCGTCACCTTCAACGTGAGGAACAGCGATCCCTTGCCGCCGGCGTCGGCCTGCAGCTGCGCCGCCAGCAGCACCTCGCGCGCTGAGAAGTGGAAGTCGTCGTCCTCGCGCGGAGGGTGCGAGAACACCCAGCCTACCTTTTCGTAGCCGAGCGCCTCCGCCACCGCGTCCACCTTGTCGGCGTTGGGGTCGTCCAGCACTTCGAAGCCGTAGGGGTTGCCCTCCTGCGGCGGCTCGTAGATAAAGTCCACCGTCACCTCCTTGGTCTCCGCATCCACAGAGCCGTAGAGCCAGCCGCAGCGCGACTGCTGGAAGGCGAACTGGCGCAGATACCCCTGGAAGTCGTTGCAGCTCGCGCCGTCCAGATGCACCTTGGCCACCTGCGGCTCCTTCTGCGCGCTGATCTTGAATTCAAACTGGGCGTCCATGCGCATGAACTCGCCCAGCGTCCAGTACATCTTCATGTCGCGCAGAGACTTCATGCCCGGTCGGAACGCCAGCTTGTCGGCGCGGTCGTGGTACGCCACGCGTGTGAGCGTGCCATCCGCGTTGATCTTGGTGCCGACCACACCACCCGTGCCTACCGTCTCGCCATCGTAGTCCAGGAACAGCATATCGCCATGGCCCACGCGCAGCTCTCGCAGAGTCTGTGTGTCGGAGGTTGTCTGCGCGCCCTGCTGATCCAGCGCCAGCTGCTGCTGCGCTGGGGCGATCGAGTGCTGCTCGAAGATCCAGCGCTTGATGTCTGCGATGGTGGACGACGGCGTCAGGTCCCCCACGCGCCACGTGCCGTTCTTAGAGCGCACGCGGACAAGCATCTTGCCTCGTGCTTTCGTTTTGTATCGAAAAATGATCACGATTACGGATCTAAAATGTGCTTTAGCGCTTTTGACAGGTTTTGGAGGTTGAAGTGATGAACCAAAAGACGAAAGACAAGAATCAACGGTACGATACCATGTTCATCAAATACAGAGGCTCCCCTCCTCTCTCACTCTTGCCCCGACCTGCTTCAGGATGCGCAGGTGGAGCTCAGCAGAGCAGCCTTGGCAACTGGAACTGAGTAGCGCCCACAACTCAGGAACTAATCTAACAGTCTAGTCTATCAAGTCGACGTGCATCGGCTAACGGGTGTCGCTCGGTCGATCGCGCAGCAAAAAGGTCTTCTAGGTCAAACCCACAGCAACGTAGACCCACCTCATTCAGCGCCTACTCCGCCACGATCGTCTTGACGTGGTCGCGCGTCTCGCTCGGGCCCACGTACTCCTTCCACGCCTCCTTCTGCGTGTGCGCCGTAAGGTGGTGCTCGAGAACCTTCGTCATCATCTCCTTGTCGAACACCGACGTCGGCGAACCGTACGCCGCAGCCTGGAAGGCAATCACGAGCTTGGAAAGCTCACGGCCAGAGAAGCCCTCGATACGGGCGGCGAGGTCCTCGAAGTCCGAGTCCTCGATGCCCTCAACGTAAATCTTCTTGGCACGGGAGTTCTTCGGCGCGCGAATGTAGTCGTCGAAGTACTGCTTGAGCATGCGCACACGCTCGTCGAAGCCCGGCAGACGGAACTCCACCATCTCATCGATACGATCGTTGATGGCCCAGTCGAACTGCTCCGGCTGGTTACTGGCGAACACGATCATGAACTTGTCGCTGGCCTCACCCGTGCGGTACAGGAAGGCGTTCAGCGCGTTACGCATGTCCTCGGACATGACGGTGTTGCTACGCTTCTGCAGGAACGCGTCGGCCTCGTCGACGAACAGCAGCAGACCGCGACGGCTGTGCGACGCCCAGTCAAACAGCTTGTGGATCTCCGTCACACCCTCGCGGCCCAGCGGGGCGACATCACCACCCGTGAGGATGGCGTACTCGAGGCCGGAGTGACGCGCCAGAGCCTTGGCGAACAGGGTCTTACCCGTACCAGGCGGACCGTGCAGCAGCAAGTGGCGGAATGGCGCGCGGTTCTTCTTCGTGTTAAACGTGGACACGGCCACGCTGCGCAGACGCTCGTCCAGCTTGGGCTCAAGCACAACGCCCTCCAGGGCATCCGTCGCCTTCTGCAGACGCAGCGCACGCTTGATCGACGGAATCGGGTTGGCCAGCACCTGAGTAGCCGAGCGACGCGACGTCTCACGCACCAGCGACGGCTTACCCATACGAGCCTCAATGTACTTGCCTGCAACGTTGGTGGAGACCTTGGCGGTGTAAATACCGACAGCCAGGGCCGTCAGCGAGGCCACGGTAGCCGTAAGCTTCTCCTTGTCGTCGACGAAGGCCATAATACCTGAGCCGACGGTGTTACCGGCCAGCTTGATACCTTCCATGACCGTCTCGCGGTACTCCTTAGCACGCACACGGGCCTCCTCGAGGTGCAGGTCGTGGTTGAGACGCTCCTGCTTGATGCGGCCCTCGGTCTCAGCGGCCACCTTGGCCAGCTCCGTCTTCTGACGCAGCTCGGCCTCATAGTCGAGCGTCTTGCGGCGCGAAGCCTCCTGGCGAGCGAGGATCTCCTCCTGCTTCTTGAGCTCCTGCTCCTTCATGTACTTCTGGGCAGCCAGCTGGTCGGCGTACTGCTTGCGCTTGAGCTGGTCCTGGTACTGCGCGCGCTGCTGGTGCTGGCGCGTCTCCTCCTCGAGCGTCTTGCGGCGCTCCTCGCCCTCCTTCTGCACGCGCACGATCTCGTACTGCTTGTAGAGCGCCTCGTTCTCCTTGATCTTGGCCTGGTTCTCCATCTGCTTGGTGCGCTCGGTCTCCTTGGCCAGGTTGAAGGCCTCCTTGGCATGGCGCGAGTTCTCGAGCTCGCGGGCGGCCTTAGCAGCGCGCTCCAGACCCGACGGGTCGAACGAGTAGCCGTTGCCGCCGGCACCGCCGCCGCCGCCGCTGTTGTTGCCCTTGGGCTGCGAAAGCGTGTTCTGCGCCGGCTCGGACGGCTCGGGGCGCTGCTGCGCTTCGAGCCTCCGCCGAAGCCGCTGAACATGGTGCAAGAGGGGGAGGTAGTGGGGAGCTTGAACTACGTAGAAGCTGCTGCCAGGCACAGATCCTGCGGCCGAGGGCAAAGGGGAAATGCAATGGAGGGCGCGAGCTGATACCCGTACTTTACCGGATGATCATCACTCCTTGTTTAATGGGTGTGCGCCACACATCAAACAAGCTCAGGTGCATTTTTTCGAGCATGGATAAGCTGCGGAACCTGTGGGCGGCGCGGCCGACGCCGTGCAGGACAAGCTCAAGGTGCGGAGCGCAGCGCGATAGACTACCAAGTGCAAGTATTAATGTGGTCCATATTATGCGCTTCAGAGTGGCGAGAAGGAGCTGAGGCGGGCTGCGAGCGACGCCAGTGCGCGGGCACAACAGGCAGCAGCGGACGCAGCGCAGGAAACAAGGCGCCGCCTGCAGCAGAAGACAGAGGAGGCCAGGGAAGCTGCCAGACACAAAGTTGAGGATTTCCATAAGACAGCGAAGCACAAGGCGGAGGACGTGCAGAAGGCAGCGAAGCACAAGGTAGAGGAGACTCGCGCAGCAGCCGCCGCCAAAGCTCGCGGCATCGGCGCCAACGTGCTGCACAATCTACGCAACAATCAGGAGAACGCCACGCGACAGCTGCGTGAGAACGCTAAACTGCTGCAGCGCTCGGCCAGTGACACTGTCGATGATTTAAAGAAGCGTGTGCATCAGAGCGCGACGGAGGCCACCAATGCGGCTCAGGAACGTGTTCGATCCTCAGTTTCCGAGGGAGCTCAGAAGCTGAAGCGGACATCGTCGTCGGTGGTGGAAACTATTGACCCACGAGCAAGTGCGCGTCGAGTGCGCAACAGGCTGCTGCTGATGGGGTTTGTTGGGATATTCCTTTACGGCTTTGGATCAGCCATGCCTCATGCCATGGCGAAGTATGCACTGGAGAAAGCAAAAATCGAAGAGGAGGCAGCAGCGCGGGCGGAAAATGCAGCGGCGGCTGTCAAGAAGTGAAGATATCGAATGAGAAGAAAGTGTTAAGTGTATCGGAATTCAAGCGAAATGAGCAGCAAGTTACTCCTTCCCGTCCGGCCGGTACTTCTGCGTCGGGTTTTTGCTGGCTTCGTAAAGCAGCAACCAACGGGGCTTCTTGCTGGGGTCCCCTTTCTTCGCTCGTGTCTTACGACGCTTTCGGGCCTCCACCTTCGCGTTCAGCCATGCGAGGTAATCCTCCTTTACCTGCGTCCGCCACTTGACATACTCCTCTTCGTTGAAAGGGCTGTCCGCAACCCCCGCGACTGCTTCATCGGTGCTGGAGTTCGATGTAACTGTGGAGCCACTTCCTTGCCTGCCGAAGTTCAAACTTGTGCTGGAGCCATTCATTGTGGAGCCGAGCAAGCGTCCGCTAGGGCTTACGCCGAAGTACATACTGCCTTTCGAATCGTCTTTGGTCAGCAGATGCTTACTGGACGCGATAAAGAAGTTCTGGAGATGGATGGTGAGTCAAATGCTTTTTTGCAGTATCTCATCGAGACGAAAGTTTTACTTACGCGAGTTGAGACGCCACCAAAGCGATTCGCCTCCATGAATATTTGCCGTTGGTGCTAGAGCAAGTGCGACGAGAGGATGCATTAGCGGCGCAGGAAAAAGCTGACGGCCAAGTGAATGCTGTACTCACCAATTCCAAGTCAGTGGGATCTTCGGCAAGGTTTAGCGGTCGGACTGGCCTCTGCCCACGACAATCGAGTTCGGTTAGTGGTGACACGTCGACTTTGCTGAGATCGGAGCGCGTCGTCACTGTATACTGTACCGAGTTACGACGCTTCCAAATAGGTTCCTCCTCTTCTGCTTCCGAGTGCCCTTCATCGTCACGAGCTGAATCGACGTGGCAATCAATGAGATGCGCATATTCATCATCATCAAACTGGTCATTTGGCGACTCTAACAATTTCTCCGTGATCTGCACAAAAAGCACAAGTGCTTCATGTGTCAAAGATATGTACATGATCCAAGACATCGACAGCTCAAACCTACCGCCTCCAGATCAACGTAGCTAATTGCACGAGGCAGACAAAGGAAGGCGCTGAGTGTTCGTGCTAAGCGCATCGCAGCGGTCCCAAGAAGGCCTGAGTTGTGCCCACCCATGCTGGAGTTGCTGCCCAGGCTTGAGAGTTTGCCGGAGGACGCCCCGTGATTTGGAGATCCACCAAGAGAGAGACTGCCAAGACTGGACAATTTTCTAAAAGACGCTCCATGCTTCGGTGATCCAACGGATGACAGACTGCCAGTGCTCAATTCATCCGACACGACGTCGTCAGCTTCGTCGCTGTCGTCCTCGCTGTCGGACGGGATAGTTCCCGCCGTATTATTTGCAATCTTCAGCATCGCCAACGTGCGGGTCTTGCGCAACAAGTTCTCGATATGATCATCGAGAGTCATTGTCGGGGTGTTTAACTCCTCGTTAGTGTGCTTGGTTCTTCCGTTGCTGCTTCGGCGTCGCTCTTGTCGTTGCATCTCATCACCGGAACTCTCGTGTTCGCTGTCTCCGCCATCGCTTGCGTCTTCTCCTTCTTCAGAATCGAAGCTCAACATCTTCTTGCCATCTTGCGGGGGCGGGTGGTACCCTGGCGGCAAATTTGGCGAAGAGAAGAATTATCAGCGATGGAAACAACGACACGATCACTTATAAGATCAGCCAGCATCCGTACGATATCGGAATCCGTTCACCTGCTCAAGCGCTTTTGCCACACGTTCGTGCTTTGGACCATCGATACCGTCAAAGTCGCCGTCCATGCTGTGCGTCAAAAAAACAAACTGTGCTAGGCGGACGACGCGGACCAAAAATAACGAACTTGTTGTCGTGGAATGAGTTGAACGCGGATGAAACAGTCAAACTGTGGCAGGATTGGCTATTTCGTGGGGTTGGCGGATTGGGGGCGTACTCGGGTGGCTCGTTTCACTTGCTGCAGTGACTGCAGCGTTGCAGTATCCAGGGAGGAGCGTGCAGTGTCTTTCTCGATGATCGACCGGAGGGAGCCACCGTTATCTTTCTTGGTGGTGGCATTAGCTGAAGCCGGACGAGTTTTGAGAGCGAACATGGAGTGGTGTCTCCGCATTCGAGGCTCATGATGGCCCATCATTGTAGGTTCGGAGTCAGTGTCGTTGTCTAGAACTCTTGCGGGGTCAGCACCATCCAATCCTGGTGTAACTGAGATGGAGTTCCTCAGTCGGGCGACGGCTCCGATCGTCGTGAGAGCGGAGTTGCTCTGGAGTGACTTGCGAAATCGCTCTTCTAGGAAGGCGTTGCGTTCCTTAAGCTGCTTCACATCTTGCGGTACGCTGGTAAAACCCACTTTTCGAGTCTCTACGGTCGACCGCGCTTGCTGCCGGTTGATCGCAATACTCTGGAGCGTACTGTGCCGCTTGGCACGATCCAGGTCAGCACGCAGCTGATCGCGCTCCCGGATGAGATTTTGCTTCTCTGCTCGCAGCACCCTCGTTTTCTGCTTATGGAGCTGCTCTGAGGCCATCATGCGCCGAATCTGCAACTTCAGCGCCTCAGATTCGCGCTCCACTCGCGCTGCTTCGGAGCGGTAGTGTTCAACCACATACGGATGCTCAGTATTCGTAGTTGGGCCTGTGGCGGAACCGTCCGAGTGCACATCCGCCGCTGTTCCGAGTACTCTCGGTGGGAGTTGCAGGGAGTGATTACCTTGCGATGTTGCCGCGAGTTGCATCGTACTAGCTGCCCGACCAAGCTTAGATGGAGAATAATGTGTGGGCTGTTTTTGCTTCTGTACGGCATTAAACAGTCTCGCGTACTCGTCCCTCATTTTCTGCATGTGGGTTTCGCGCTCTTTGAGGGTTCCTTTCGTACGCAACAAATCTGCTTCGCTGTCGGCGAGTCGCTTTTTGAGATCGTCCGCAAGTTCACGGAGGTGCCGCGATTCCTTCTCGAGCCGAGAGTACATTTGAAATTGTGTACTTTGGCGCAATCCTGTGAGCTGCTGCTGCAATCGCTGCACTTCACGCTTGCGCTCTTCATTAACTGCCTCCGTCTGCGCCATTTTGAGCTCATACTTCCGTAATGCCCGTCGAAGTGTCTGATTTTCTGCCGGTGTTCCAAAGAACTCGCCGTTTGTATGAGATGGAGACGTTCCCGGTGCGGACGCTGCAGCAGTTGTAGCTGAAGGACTGCCTCCACTATCAGCAGTATTACCACTCGTCACCCCACTACCTCGAGCACCATCGAGAAGCTTTTGGGTCTGTGCAGCTTTGATCAAGGCATCTCGAGCTTCTTTTAGAGCCGTGATTTCCTCTTGTTGCTGGACCACAAGTTGCTGTGCTTCCTGCCCCCGAGACCTCTCCTCCTGCAGTTGTGTATTCATCTTCTCCAAAAGTTTTAGGTGTTGGCGGCGTGTGCGCGCCTGATCAACTTCATGTCGGTTCAACTGACGCATCAAAGACTGTCGCTGCTCCTTGAGCTGGTTACATGATAGCTCGAGCTGCTGAAACTTATCTCGGGTATCCTGCTCCTTCTGCTGGTTAGTTAAGCTTTCCGCGAGAGATCGCCGCTCAGCCACAGCCTCCTGCGCTTCCTGCTCTGCAAATTTGAGACGAAGATGTGTTCGCAGTGCGTTCAACAGAGAGATCGGGTCACCTTCGGCTTTCTTGAGAAACTGCTCCTTCCGCTTTCCTCGCGCAAAGGCCGACTCGGTTTCAAGTGCTCGCGTAGCACGATCGGCTCTGCCATTATTGTCACTGCGGTCCATGACCTCCATGAAGAAGTCTACGAGTGCGGCTTCTAGCCGCTGGAGTCGCTTGACCTTCACTTGCGCGGTGTTCAATCTCTCCATCAAATGTTTTGTCTGGATGAAACATTGCATGAATGTCAGACGATTGGAACCCAACGTTGACAACCCCTCGCGCACCTCCCCCAGGCCAGAGTGGAAACTACTGCCATTGTTGCTGGTACTGCTTGGAATGGAATCGTGCCTCTCAGGGGAATCGACACTCACTTCGACCGCAGGCGAGTCGAGGGTCCGCATTTTTTTCAAGAGGCTAATGAGCTGTACCTGTCACAACGTGTGTATGCAGCGTTTCCTTGGATAATTATAGTGGAGGTTTTCATTTATACGGCTACTAATCCGCGTCGTGGGGCGGGAAAAGAAGATTGGGGAACTTTCGCGAGATGGCATGGAACTCATCTAAGCTCACGCGGCCGTCACCGTTGTCATCAGCCTGCTTGAGAATTGTCTGGGCCTTCTTTCGTACCTGGTCTGCCGACGTAGCCAAGTAATTGGCGCGTAGGATATTCACAAGCTCGTCCTCTGTGATGAATCCGTTGTGGTCATCATCAAATATCTCAAAGCAGAAGCGTACGCGCTGCGTGCGATCGACCCCGCCAACGAAGTTCACTGCGGCGAGAAGCATCTCACGCAAATCCGCGCCGGAGTCGCTTTGGTTGTCAGGAGTGAACAGAGCGAACAAGCGCCGGTACTCGCCCGTGGGCTCCACCTCGAACAGCGAGCAAAAGTCTTCGAAGTCCAGCGTATCGTGCTGCATTTGGCGAAATTTCTTGGCCACACGCTCCAACAGCTCGAGACTTGGTCGGGTGTCTTCCACGAACCGCCGCATGAGCTTGGACTTCTCGTGCTTTATCTCCTGCTGCCGCTGTTTGTCTTCGACTGTGAGATTCGCCCCGCTTGCGGGTGGTGCCGGCTCCTCCGGTTCTGCTTCTGCCAACGCCATGGCGAACTCTGGGCCGCCTGGGTCGGGGTGGATTGCCATTCTCCGAAACTCGTCGAAACTCACCTGTCCGTCGCCGTCCGTATCACAGAGTCGCACCATTTCGTCCACCTCGGCATCAGTAATGAGCTCGCCCATGCAAATGAGGAGGTGACGCAGCTCGGCAGCTCCAATGAACGAGTTTTTATCCACGTCAAGGAACCGAAAGGCGCCTAAGAGCTCTTCTTCTGAGAACTCGCTCGTATTCTCGGCCACACGTTTAGCTGGTCTTGTGAGCGCGTGGGCCTTGGTAGCCATCGCCGCGTCCTGGCCACCGTCAGGCTCCGAAGCAGAAGGGATCATTCCAGCCGTTTCCTTGGTCCGGCGCTCCTTTTCAGTGAAGTGGTCCATGCCGACCTGGTGCTGCGGATACGCCACACCCGCAGGACCCTCAAAGCTCATTTCGAGTCGTAGCATGCCGGCAGGGTCCTTGTTGCCGAATCGCCCTTTGGTCCAGAGCTTGAGCCAGTCGTCAGCGTATCCGTAGCGGAAAATCGGCAGCAGCGAAAGTGATGCAGCACCAATGAGGTCGTCGGCGCCAACAGAATCTTCGTCCCAGATCTCGACTTGCAAATTGTATTGATCAACGACATCAAACCGGAACACCTCGCCGCCCCATTCGGGCTCGCTGCCGCCGTCCGTGTCCGTCTTGGTCTTCTTGACCATTTGCGTCGCTCGGCCGTCCAAAGTGAGTTTGACGTACGGGTCTTGCCGCCCGATTGCATCCACGCTTCGTAGCTGTTTGGCGGAGTGGCAGGTAACTGTGAGCACACCTGCCGGCAGAAACTCGATCCGCATCAGGACTTCTCCTGCTGGGCTGCCCTTATTACGCAGCGGGATTGCGTGTTCCTGTGGCCCGCGATGTGCCATGAAGTGCAGCACCGAGAACTTGGCGTCGCCGATAAGGTCATCGCTGCCGATATCCTCGTCAAATACGCGGAGCGTCATAGGTTGTGTCCAGAGGTCTTCATTGAACCAGAAGAGCAGCTCCTCTTCTCCGAAATAGGGGTTACGTCCTCCTTTCTCGATGGTTTTACCACGCTTTGTGAACTTGCCGATGGACAGTTGGCAGTACGGGTCCTGCTTCCCAATAAGCTCCATGCTCTTGAGATTGCGGCCTTCCATCAGTACTATTGACAGCATTCCGATCAGGGCCTCTTCCAGCTTAACCTCAATCTCCAGCTCGCCACAGGGGGCGCCAGGCATGGCCTGCAACGAAAGAGGGAAGATCTCACGGTGCGGTTGGCCGTCGAAGAAGCGAAGCGCGGAGAACCGAACTTCCCCAAGAAGTTCGTCCGACAGGAGGTTCTCATCGAAGACCTCGATCTTAATCGGCAAGTCGCCGTCGGTGACGAGGGCAACGGGGTCCGTGAGATCGAACGACACGACCTCTTCGTGGAATATCACGGGTGTGCCGCTCTTCTTGAGCGTCTTACTGCGCTTCTCCTGGGCCGACAGCGGGTTCGTGCCCACTGCGATTTTTACGTACGGGTCGGCGGTGAAGCGTCTCGCGTCCACCGACCCGCCTTTTCTCCGCAGTTCGCGCGCTTCGAGCAACGTGAAGCTCAGGCGTCCGCGGCGCAGCAGCTTTTGGATTGCCGCAAGACTGGCCGCGGCCTCCGCGGCACTGTCCTTTCAGGCTCACCGCGAACTGGTAATGGCGGCGGCGCGTCCTTCGGTGGCTGCGGTGGTGGGTCCTTCGGCGGTCCAGGTGGTGCCCCTCGCGGCGGAAGCGGAGCCCCGCTTGGCGGTGGACCCTTAGGAGGACCTGGCGGATTCATCGGCGGACGTGGCGGTGGAGGACCCTTTGGTGGTCCTGGAGGACCTCGGGGTGGAATTTGCGCGTCCTCAGCATTGACATCAACTGGTCGTGCTTGGAGGTCACTTGGCGGCGCGCCAAGTGGACGGCGCGGAGGACCTCGGGGCGGACCTGGAGGGCCTCGCGGCGGCGGGCCTGGAATACTTCCAGCATTTGCGTCGACGGGCTTGGACTGCGGTGGAGGTGGCACCCTCGGTCTCGGCGGCGGTGGGGCTCTGGGCGGTGGTGGCGGCGGCATATCTTTAAAGTACCCTTTCAATCAACAAACCCAAAGCGTATCTTCGGTGGCAGCATGACGGTTTGACCGGGAAGCAACGGAATAAATAGCGTGGCGGAGCAAAAATACACTCGGAGTCTTGTCGATTTCGCTTCTTCTCTTCGCATTCGTGTGTGTGGAAGGGAGATTCGTGGAGGCCACAGCTAATGACGGGTAGTTTGCTGGCACCGCTCCCGCTATCGTCGCCGTCGCCTGCGCGGCCTGCGGCTCGGAATTACTCAGTCGACTCGCTTTCCGAGTTCTCCACGCGGATAGTCAACCATGCGTCGTACTCACCCATGTCGCCAACGTCGGGGTCTCGCTCCGCTAGGCCGAAAGAAGAGGACGAGGAGCTGTTCCGCGATCTCTTTGCAGCAGAAAATGATTCAGAGGTTGACGATAACGCCCCGACGGGATCCAAGTCTGCTGTTCCGACTTTCTTGCCCCAGAAGCCCGCCACAAAGCGAGCCCCTTCGACAGCGAATCCGAGACAGCACCTCGCTCCGATGAGACCTACTCCACTCCAGCCAGTGTTGTCGCCCCCTTTCATTCCGCGGCTAAAGCTTGAAGAACTGGTAAATGCTCGCCCCGACGACGATGGCGAGGACGACGAAGGTGACGAAGATAATAACATTTCTCGACGAGCATCTCGACGGGGCTCCGAGCTCGAGCAAGTGATGGAGGAAGACGAATCGTACTCGGAAGATGGGCCAATCGAAGGCAAGGTGGCTCCTAGAAAGACGCAAGTGTTGACCCAAGAGCGAGGATTCAACAGCACTCTGGGACTAGCAACCAACAACCAGCGACCCAACAACAACGCCAGCCTTGACCAAGAAACCCTGCGATTTCTAGAGAAGCTAGACTTGAAGTCAGTGCTTTACACGCCTCGACCAGATCTACTCAGCTTTTATCCCAGCAATGCAGCTACACCTCCAACAGCAAGAAGCCAGATTAGTCCATACTTGAAGACGCAGAAGATTTTCACCAAGCAGCCAGAAGAGTGCTTAGTGGAGAATTATCACGCCGAACTTGAGAAGGTTCGGATCGGTTTGCCTAGCGAGAAGAACGATGAGGCTTACAAGGATCCCGCCAAAGTGTCGCGAGTTGACGGCATCGCCACTCGACTCGCGTACATGGAGAGCACGTACGGTACTGCTCCAATTGTGCGAAAGACACGTCGGGAAACTATTGACCGACTCGCAAACCCAATATCGGGGCATTCTTCAACTCTTCAGGCACTATCACTCAGGCAACGGGAGAAGCGTGAAGCCGCATTGACGAGCAGAGCTCCCACGAGTCCAATTTCGGCTGCCATTGCTGCTAGTTGTCGGCGTGGCCCTGTTTCGCGGAAGGGAAAGGTTCCGTCACTTCTAGGAGGTAAAACTGAAATCCCAGTGCCATCACTGGCAACCTTCAAGCGCAAAGCTGTTAAGAGACCAGACCCGCTAATCCACAAACGTCGGCCTACCAGCTTACCAGCTGATGGCCAACGCCTTACAGTCGAAAGCCGGCGAAAAAGTAAGGCGACTCTGGGATCTCGATCGCTAGGTGCTCGAAAAGAGGCGTTGAAGAAGAAACTGCAGAATAGACAAGATGCTACGAAACGCAGTGGACAGCGGAAGATCGGAGGCGCTACGTTCTTGACACAGCGTGACGACGAAGAAGGAGTCGAAATGGTCGAGGAGTTTATCGCTCGCAATCGCGGGGCGGCACAAGCCTCGTTAACGTTCCGCTCTAACCGTAAAGCTGCTCCACGCCAAACTGTTCAAGCTTTACCGAAGAAGCATGCAACGGCAGCAAGACCACGTCCTCGACCTCCTCAAGCTCGAGTTGGAGTGCCGTTTGCTCGAGTGCCAGGCATGGCCAAGGGAACCTCTCGGGGGCGGGCGGCTCACACCAGTCGAGAGCTCGAGTCACTCAGTAATTTGAGGCAAAAAGCTCCAGCCTTGCACTTGGGTACGTCTCGGAGTGGAACCGAGAACGAGCTGCTCAGGATTCTCCAGCAACCAAGGCGCCCTCAAGCCTGGCAGGCAGGCTCGAGTGCTGCTGCAAGTGGGCGAAATTTGAGTGGTAGGCCTACCACCCCTGGGGGTGCAGCGAATCCGCTTCGCAAACTCAAAGTGCACCCTGCTATGCCAACACTGCTGCCTCGCGCCCCTAAAATGCCTCCGTCTGCAGCTTCCACTCTACTAATGGGTTCGCTCGTCTCCCGATCCGAAACCAATTCAACCAGTTGTCGTGGTCGTCAAAGCACCAAAAGGGCTTCGGGACGAAAACCCGAGCGAGCAAGAAGTACAACTACAACATTTGACGCACCCACGAAGGTCTCGGCCCAACGCAAGCGGACATCAAGCGCAGTAATTGGAAGTGCCACAAGTTCTCAACGATCTGCCCCGAGGATCTCAAGTCGTTTGGGGACTGAAGAAAAGCTCCAGGAACCTTTGCAGCCGTCTGGAGCGAGGCGCTTCACGTCAAAATTGTAGGGCTCATGCAAACTATTGGCGAATCCGTTGAAAAACAATTAAGGTTTGGCAACCTCTGAAGGTCCTGTTGACACGTACATACGCTCTGGTGCGCTCGAAATAGCCCCAAGCTTCGGCGACTTATTCTCCCTAGTAGTTTCGCGACCGAAAGACATTGAAAAAGCTTCCCGTTCGAAAGCAGAGTTCCAGACTCAAAGATTCTTGAGCGGAGCCGAAGCTGGCCATCCCTTTCACGATGGACTCTGGCCTAGCGCCGAGCGACCCAGCGGTGTGGATCCCAGTAGCCCCGACGGTCGTGTGCCGTGACTGCCGTGCGCAGCTTTCAGTCGAAGAAAGTGAAGATCATGACTGTTCTACAGCGCCACCCTCTCCAACAAAAGTGATGTTCTTGAAGACTGCTGCTCGAGCGAGCTCCATTATCGACACCATTATAGACAATTCGCCTGCTGCCACAGCTATTCCACCACCATGTAAACCGGATCAACTTCATCCATCGCTGCCCGATCGGGCAAACTCAGCACCACAACTGCCTCACGAAATTAAGACGGTCAAGTCTGTCGCAATCCCTGAACGATCTACATCCGTCGTGAATATCTCGGAAATCCGAGCCCCCGCAGCGACACTTCCGCTGCCATCCACCAGACCCATGGCTACGTCTGTGGATCAACAGCGTCGGTGGGTGACCTCGTCGTCTGGAGTACAAAATGCCCTGCTCCAGTGCAACGTACGCAACGTGCGAGTCACCGATACCCAAGTCGCTGTATACTCACTTGCTACGCGAATTCCATCCCTGACGGCGTCCGAGATCACGGTTGAGCGGCGTTTCCGCGAGTTCTACGTGTTCGCCCTGCACGTCTGTGCCATGTTCCCATCTGCTGGGCTATGGAAGTTGTTGCCACCCAAGACGTACTGCGCCTTGCGACGCCAAACGACTCTGACGGACGGCTTCCTCGACCGTCGCAAAAGTGGACTTCAGGATTTCGTTCACTGCGCGCTGGAGAAAATGGTGTTGGGAGGTGAAGCCCAAGGCACCATCGCGCAATGGTATTTGCTGCGTCTGTTTCTAAACCTCCCCCCAGCACCGCCTTCCGCTGCACCTTCCAAGGACAGGAGCGTCACTGCAGCATTGAACGAGCTGAAGAAGCATGCCCGTCAATACAGCGGCTGGACGGTAAATCGCAAACCAGGACCTTGCGACACAGTCTTTGAAAAGGTGGCAGACAGCTTCCACATGGTTAAACGGGTCACAACGTGCCGCTTTCCAGCTCGAGCAGTTTTTGACATGGTGATGAATCGAAGCGTGGATGACGAGATGCCGGGCCATGGAGTCGGGATGTCGTGGGCTCCGTTTGTCGAGAGTGAAGAGGTACTCAGTCGTGAAAATGAAAACACGTGGACTGTCCGGACTGTCTTCAAGGGTAGCAGTTGGGGCCGCGGCAAACTCCAAATGATTTCGCGAAAAACGTGGAGGTGAGTGGCAACACTTTTCTTTTCTTTTCGTGTTTCTACATGTATTGATATCGAGATCAAGGCTAACACATTGCGTATGTACAGGGTGGACGAGAGCGGTACCATTTCTATCGTTATGATACCCGCTGATGCCGCTGCTTGGCAAGACCCTCGAGTTATGGGATCGAGTCACGGCTCTCGCGTTGACTGTATTCTCGGGGGATGGCTGATCACCCCGACTCCATGGGAAGGCTCTTGCAGTGTCACGTGGCTAATGCAAGTCAATTTCGGGCAATGCGATCCTCGCGCCGAGTTCACAGGAAATCAAAGTCGGCTCGCATCGTTCCTGGATCGCCGGTGCCTTCACGCGTGGGCCGACGAAGTTATTCACTTGGTCCAGGCACTAGAACGGGTGTACGATCCAGAATACTACCGCACATTGGGTCCACTGGTTGCGGCCAAGCCAGGAGTAGCTCAATTGCCCCACTAGATCCACTACATTGCCACGGCAAGCAGAATCGAGGTAATTTGCCAGCCACTATCTAGCACCCTGTGGAGCAGCGATGTATCCTGAGCGACCAACACATTAATACATGTATTATTATATTACAGTGCGAATGCTTTATGATCGCTTTACGAGTTCGATACGGTTGTGCACTCGAGAGCTCCTCACGCGGTTCATGTTATGTTTTTGATTTACTAGCGCCCGCAAATAGCCAATTGAGAATCTATTGTCTATCCGCCTCAGGTAATAAAATACTTTGATGGTAATTGAGGCTCGTCCTTGTCGCTGTTATAGGTGACGCAGTTTCGCGTCCAGCGCAGCAGACCACGACTCGTAGTTTTCCGTGACGGATTGAGGCAGGGTGGCATCCCCGCTAGCGGAACTTGCAGCCTCTGCTTGCTGCAGGCGTCCAGCAAGATTGGCGAGAATGTCTGCCGTCGACATGGTGGGCGACGAAGCCGCCGACTTGGGACCGGAGAATGAAGTGGACCTCTTGATCGCTGGCTTGTTCACACTGGACGGCTGGCTGATCGAGTGTGTCCTGCTCGGCATCTTCCTCTCCGTAGGCAGGGAAAACTTCGTCAGCTTGATGATCCGACCGATCGACACACCTTTCGCCTATTTACCATCACAGCACGATATTAGATCGCTTCAGGTGTTATCCCCCGAAAATCTGGTAGGAAACTTACATCGGGACTTTGTCGGCCTGGCGAGCTACTCGGACGTCTCGTGATGAAGTTCGCTCTCGTCGGGTTCAGCGGAGAGTTGCTTCCACTGCCAGTCAGTCTGTCGTAGACGTTGAAGGACGGACTTCGCTTCATCATGAGCGCATCAGGTGACTTGACCTCAGGCTTGAACGTGCACTCCTGCATTTCTAGCTGTTCCTTCAGCTTCTCGCGCTCTTCAATCACTTGCGTCTTGTCGTAACTCGTAAGTCGTTCCCAGACTGGCGGAGGCGGCTCACCATTGCTCGGTACAGCATCAACCTTGATTTGAGGTTGAAATGTGCACTCAGCCATCTCTTTCTGAAGCCTCAGCTCTTCACCCATCTCGATTTTCTCCTTCATCTTGTCTTTCTCGTCGTAGAGGCGCTACAGACAGAACAATATCGACGAAAAAATATGAGCAACACGATAAAAATCATACAACGTGCATTTAGAATTGACGAACCTCGAAAATGCTCTTCCGAGGACTAGCACGCTCATTTACTTTGGCCTTGATTTCTTCGGGTGGCTCGTTGATTTCTGGCTGAAGTAAAAAGCACAACATGTAAGAGGCGAGTCATTTCAAAACCACAACATGCTGCTTACCTTGAACGTGAACTGCTGTTCCTCTTCGAGACGTCGCTGCTCCCGTTCATGGTCCAGCTTCTTCATGTAGTCCTTGTTGTACAGTCTCTTGTGGAATGGCTCCTTCGTCTGCGCCTTAGCTTTAAGAGCTCGCGACCGTGCGGTGATCTTGGGCTGGAAAGGTGCTTGTGCCTTCTCTTCTTCATCGCGCTCCTGGCGAAGCTTCTGAAGCCGCTCCGTGCGGTCGATGCTCGCTTGATAGAGCCGCTTGTAAGGATTAGCATCGATGACAGCATCAGCCGCCGCAGTTGCTGGTTCATCGGCTTTGGATTTCACACGTTTCGCAGACACCTTCGGCTTGAAAGTGCACTCGGTCATTTCTGCCTCAATCTTTTTCTGCTCGAGAGCAAGACGCTTCTGTCTTTCGCGCTCCGAGTCATACAAGGGCTTTGTCTTCACTGGCGACTTGGAGGCAGTGATCTTTGGTTTAAAGGGGCATTGCTCCTCCGTGGTCTTGGCTTTCTCCAAGAGTTTCTCCTCACGCTTTTGCTTGATTTCTTGGGCATGCTTGTACAGATTTTCGTATCGAGGGCCCGAGTTCGTTCGCGCCAAGCGCTTGGCTCGCGCAGAAATAGATGGAGCAAACGTGCACCCGTCGCGTTCATGCTGCTGCTGAAGCTCGCGCTTCCTCTCCAGGAGCTCCTTTGCTTGAGCGTGCAGCCGAGTAAAATGGTCTTGATTCAGTTCTTCGGCTTCCCCAGGGTTTGTGCGTCGCTTGAAAGTGTTGTTTACCTGCGGTGTAAAGGTATACGTTTCTTGTAACTCGGCACGCCGGGCGTCTTTCCTCTGTCTGGCCTCCTTGGCGTCTTCATACAACCGTCTACTTGCAGCCTCAGCATCGGTTGCGTTGAGTCGCCGCTTCACATTTCGCTCACCGTCATCTCCATCGTTAGTTCCAACGGGAGCCGGAGGCGCAGACACCGGTTTGTCGACTGGGACGTTTGTAGCTGGTGCACGTGACTTTGCCGCAGTCTTAGCCCTCATCGACTTGCGAGTGGGAGACTTTTTGGCCGCGCTATTTTTCAACAAGGCCTTGCGAGCTTCAGCTGCTGTTGCGCGTGCCAAACTGCTTGCCGTAGGATTCATCATCGAGTCCTTTATCGAGTCGTGGGCAGGACGCGTGGCCGCAGTAGTACTCGGTTTCGCTTCTGGGTCGTTCTTGGCTTTGTTCAGAGCAGATCCCGAGTTCGAACGAGCCACCAAACGCTTCGGACGGGATTGCTTCGCCGATTCCGTGATGGGGGCTGGAGGAGGTTTGGTGTCGGCGAGATCACCCTTTCGTTTGGCAGGGCGTGACTGTGGCTGTATGTGAGGCTCCGATAAGTCCTTGGGCGCTGCAAGCTTCGACTTAACAGCATGTTCAGGGACTGCAGACGAAGATACCGTCTTGTTTTGGTGGACCTTCGGGAAAGCTTTCGGGACTGCGGGCGTAGCGGAATGAGGTTTCTGCTCTGGCGAGTCACCCTTTCTTTTGTTGCGACGGACAGGTTGCGGTGACTCTGGAATGGTCTTGAGCTCCTGCTTTGGTGGCGATTGAGCAGTATCTCCGCTTTCACTCGTCACTGGGGTTGGAGTTAGAGCTTCTTCAATTGGCGAAGTCGCCGGCAGAAACGTTGGTGCTGGTTCGGGTGCTGGCGTTTCAGAAGAAAGTGCTGCCGAAGGAGGTGCTGAAATCGAATCAACTTCATCGTTAGCCGTGGGGGACGGGCCCACGTGATCGTCTGCGACGGGGTCAACTGACGGAAGTTCGCTCACGTGATAGTCTGCAGCAGGTTCAATTGACGAAAGCTCGCTCACATGGTCGCCTGCGACGGGGTCAGGCTGTTCTTCCTTATGATCACCTGCGACGGGATCAAACTGCACTTCCTCTTTTTCATGCACTGGGCTTGGGACGCTGACAACGGTTTCAACCAGCGGGGACTCGATCGCAGGCGGGGCAACTTCGGCGGGCGCGGTTTCGCTCGTGAAAACAGCCTCCAGTTTCACTGCAACCTCGTCGACTGCTGCGTCGGGTGTCGCCAATTCGTTGCTTGTGCTAATCTCGCTGCCCAGACTCATGTCCGCCAGAGTGCTGCTCAGCTCCGACGCCTCCTGCTCCACCACCACGGCACTCTGTGTTGGTTCAGGTTCCATTGGCATCTTGATTACTGGAGACGGTGCCTCCATCACCTGTACAGTCTCCACCTCAACCGGTTCAGAGACGTCGGACTCCGTCGCAGGCACGGCCGCAGTCTCCGTCGCAGTCTCCGTTGGGGTCATCTTCGCCCCTTCAACTTGGTCCTCCACCAGTGGTGCAATGGTCGGCACTTGGACGTCCGCCGGTGTCTCGACAACCGTCGGCAACAGTTGGACGCTTGGCGACATGGGTGCCACTCTTGACTGCTCCTTCTCAGGCGAGTGCACCACGAAGGGCTCGGGCGTGGGCGGGGGCGTGAGCGGCACTCGTCCGCTGGACGGGTGCATCGGCAGCTTGAGCAGTCCGTCCTCCTTGACCACCGGCACTTCAACTGTCGTCTGTGTCATCTCTGGCGGAGTCAGTGCCAGTTGCTCCATGGCCTTCTCCACGTTGATGGTCGGCGGCGTCGGGTCGGCGAACACATCGAACGAGTTGCTGCTATTGCTGTTGCCGCTGACGGCGGCTACGGGCGACGGCAGTGACACGAGGTCGGCGGTGGCCACATCGCCCAGAGGTGACACAGCGGCCTCCTGCTCGTCCTCGTCCTCTCCGTCGCCATTGGCCGTGGACCCTCGGCGGCCCTTCTTGCGGTTGCGGCGCTTGCTGGGGCTTGACGGCGACTCGAGCGTCGTGGGCGGCGGCGCCTCGGCGGTGGCGGCGGCGACGGCGAGGGCGGCCGCGGTCTCCGTCTCTTGCGCCATCGTCGCTGCTGCGGATTCCAGTCAAAGGAAGTGCTTGGGCGGGCGGCCGATTGCGAAGTGCCGCAAGTTGAACCGGTGTCGGCAACCCCCGCCAAAAGTGAGCCAAGTGAGCCCGTCAGCGCCACGAGCCCAAAATAGCCGCCCAGATGGTTTTGAAACGGCTTGAGGTGAAGCCATCCGAAATTAGCCCGCGCTTTTCGAGAAATTTAAGTTTGAATTTTGACCAAAAGTGGCGCCAAAACTGATTGCACACACCTTGTACACAAGTTACCTTTCACTTCGGCGAAGGATGGCGTCGGCGGTGGAGCAGCACCGCGACCTCGTGGTCGACGGGGACGTGGCGCAGGCGCTGGACATGTGCCGGCGCCTGCTGCGCACCGACAGCAGCCTCCAGCGCGTGGAGACGGCGCAGCTGGTGCTGGAGCGGCTGCGCAGCGGCGGCGCCGACGACTCGAGCGACGACGTGAACGCGCTGCTGCGGCTGCTGGGCAACTACGTGGCACCCACGCGGGAGCTGACGGAGGAGATTCTGTCGCTGCTGCTCTTCTGCGAGCACCGCGTGCTGCTCATCCACCACTTGCCCAAGGTATGCGTTGGAGTAGGATGGAGTCTGCCTGGAAGTTGGTTGGGTGAGAGCTAATGGGGCGTTGCGTTGTGTGCTGCCTGTAGCTGACGTACCAGTCCAAAGAGTGCGTGCAGCTGGTGGTGCAGGCGTACTTGGAGCTGCTGGCGACGGATCGGTCACTACTGGTGCCGGTCCTGGGGTCGCTGGCGGAGATGCCGCTGGATAATAGTGAGAAGAACACAGTCGTGGAGGCGACACAGGTATGCTGGACGTCTAAGGAAGCACTGGGCTTTAGGGCGACGCTGATGGTATCTTGGTGGTGGTGGTTGTTGATCTGCTTCCGTTTAGACGCTGCTGGATGCGGCGGTAGAAGAAGATATCCCGGCGGTGGTGCAGAGTCTATTGTCGATGGTGACAAAGTCATCGGCTCCAAAGGCGCTCGCTCGTCTGCGAACCGAGTGCAATCGCATCGAGTCGGGAACGCTATCGCTCACTATGGAGGTGATTGGGCGCTTTGCGACTGCTGGATCGGTGGCTCTGACAGCACTGCTCCGACTCATCAGACATGTGGACCCTTTGACCACATTTGACGTCGTGTTGTTGACATTCGTAATGGGCAAGTCGGCAGAAAATGAGGTGAGCGCTTGACTACCAGTGTTGATCAATGCGGTAAGATGCACAGTTATTGACGAGCACTTTTTCGTTTGATGCAGCTGGCAGTAAGGGCTACAACATCAGTCGCGCAAAGCGGTCGGCTGCACAGTCGCATCATGCGTGAAGCAGCCACGAGGTTTGTAAGACCAGAATGGGCCTACTTGTTGCCGTCCTTTGTCCGCTTCTGCAGCTGTGTGCTTGCCGCTTGTTTCCGAGCGTCCACTCAGCCAACATTGGCTCCAAATTTGATTGCTTGCTCTGTCGATTCATTAGTCGTTCTCGTTGAGACCCGAAGTACTGTGCGAGAAGAGGTGGGTCTGGGCTACGTAGGTGCTCCAATATTTGGTATGCTGACGTCAGGTGTAATTTAATATGTGGTCATGTGCCCAGGCTTTGATTCTTTTACTGACAATCGCTAGCCAGCCGAAGAAGTTGCTGTTGCTCGGAAACGCTGATTCGGTGCAGCGTACTCGCAGTGGCCTCTGCTGGGATGTAGCTGAAGCGATTGCGCGGCGACTTTCTGAGCTTGCGCGTCGAAATGCTGATGCACTGGCATCGTCGTCTCATTTGCTTCTCGACCATCTGCATGGAATTGTCTCTGCTACCGTGGGGTCGGAATTGGATGGAAAGTATCCCTCGCACATACTCGATCTTCTTTGTTCCACCATGGCATTACTGACCAAGAGAGAGCGGGGCATTTATTCTTTGCTGATGATCACTATCCAAAAGCAACTGGTATCCCGGGTGGGAGCCACAGGCTCGAGCCATGATCAACAACCCTTCAGGCTTCAAAGTGCTCGATCACAACAAAATCGCGCCAACTCCGTTGAAGTGAAACAGTTGATGGCAGTTTTTCTTACGGGGCACCTGCTGAAGAACCAGGTTGTCGTGGATTCTCGAGACCGGAAATCATTGGCGAATTGGATGCTACGTCTCCTGACTTCTGCGAATCGCGATGAAACTCTGCTGCATGTGATGCACTTTGTGCGAGAAGAAATGAGTCGGACGCAGCATACATCGTCTATCGAGCAAGAGCGGACACAACTAACCTCGGCGATCTCCCAGGTATTTCGGAAGAAAGGTTTGTGTTGGACTCCACGTGATCAGGCGGTTCACCGCACCAAAGATGACAAGACCAGGGTACTGGCATTTGACGACATTGATGGCACACACAAGGGTGTATCAGCTGACATGGAAAGATTAAAAACGCATTTGGTTGTGGATGTCACTGAATTTGTGGCTAAAATGCGGTTTGGAACACCCCCACCGTCCTTTGGTGCAATGGACGCCCATGAGCGTGAAACAAACAAAAAGCTGACGGAGCAGAATTATTTCATGAAGATCTGCCTCCTGCGGGAGCTATTTCACTGCTATCTGGAGTTCGCCCCACCCGCTGAACAAGAAGAAATAGTAGATGCTGGATTTTTCCTTCCCGCAAATTATATGCTATCACTGGATGATGAAGCTTGCGGTGCTGTTGAACCTTCAGTGTTAAACAACACTATCTGGAATCTAGTGTGTGCACTGGATATTGCGGTTGCATCAACAAACATTGCTGCAGAACGGTACTTCTCGACGGTAGCAAAAACGGATTCGACACATGACTCCATGAAACAGTATTCGCGGATGGCATCTCGCTTGCGTATTTGCTTGAAGCAACATGATCAGCTGGAGTGGATGCTAAGGCGACAAACAGTTAATATCCAGAACCTCTTAGATCGTCTCGACGGCATAGCAAACTCTCGCCAAGACCAAACTCGAAAGGAAGAGCTGGAATGGTTGCAGCTGGAGGTAGAGATTGTTGAGCGAATGCTGAAGGGGCAGCTCCGTCGAGTGCAAGGAGAACTTCCTCGAGCTTCGCTCTATGGCTTGGACTTTCGCGTTATCTGTTTGGCCTTCGAGGGGCACCGAAAGAATTTCATGGAGTCGCCACTGCCGCTACCTTACGAGCTGGAGTTGCTACAAATATTTAATCGTCACTTGCAGCCCGATGCTGTTAGCTCAGTGGGCCTCAATGACCATAACGCTGGATCAAGCTATAGCGGAAATAAGCGGTCTTTGGTCTCACGCAGTGAAGGACACCAGGCCGTGAGGTGGTTGTGTCATCGAGCGGCGGAGCTAACGCGATCGATCAGCAATGATGAGTATGATCACTCTGGTAGCATCGTGGACGAAGATTTGGAAACGGACTCGGCAGGTCCTTCAGCTGCAAATACGATGACACGAAATTTGATGGCGTCCTGCCTGGCATACATCTACGATTCTTTCATTATCATATTAGACGAGTGTCGAATCGCCACTGCAGCTGGAGATTCCAGTTGGACCGACGAAATGATGAAGCTCCTTGCCAGTGGTGCCAGCCCCGACGAAGACATGTCATGTTTTGACAAACTGCATGCATGCAACGAAACATTTTTCCGATTCTTGGCCCGGCAGAGCCTTGAATTAACGGTAAGTCCACTTGCGTAACCATTCCACCTCTAGCATGCACACTGACCAGTGTCGATGTTGTCTGACAACCAGGATCCAACGCTCGCTTGTCTGGTGCTTGATGCACTGGTGTCAATCGTTTTGAACACGAGAAAAAGCCCCTTGGTCAGCCAGCTTTGCCTCGCTGTGCTGCAGCAAACGTTTCCGTCTGTGCCGATTCCCAGTCAATTCGAAAATGACTCGGGAAGATTTTTCAGCGGCCTCCCGTTACGTTCCCTCCCCAATGCAGTCGTTTCTCCGAACAAAGGGCGTGTTTGCTCGCTGGAAAAATATCGGTGCCCGTCGATTAAATGGCGACATATTGCGTACCTAGTGGTTGGCTCGTGGGCGTACTCGAATTCTGCGTCAGCGGGGTCACACATACTGGTTCAATATCTAGAGGAAATGCAAGTTTTAATCGATGCCGCTGCGCCACGCGATGACAGGAGAAGGAAGAAGTTAAAAACGAGTCTGGAAGATAGCGACGATGAATCGGAAGAGGATGATTTGAATGAGCAGCGCCGTCAAGATGAGCTCGCTGTGGTCGTTGGTGGCGAGCACGTCGTGCTAAAAAGCTTGACGAATGAGTCGTTGCCGTATTTTATCGAAGCGGTTTTGCTTTGTGCTATCGCTTCGCTGTATCGGGCTGCACCAAGGAAATCTAACGGGCAAGGCCTCACTGGTTCAAATCCTTTCGCTGACTACTGCCGAGCGATGCACGTGTTTCGAACTGCCCTGCTGGTTTTCGCACAAGCTGAAGTTTGCGGTTTTAACTTGCCGGTGAAAACGAACTTACTGGTGCTTCGCGGTGGTGCTTTTGCAGCGAAAAGTGCCAAGGCGATCGTTACGAAGTGCATCACGTGGCGCGTCGAGCAGAGCGTGGGCGATTCTACTGGCGCGTTAGGCCATTTGGGTGTTTTGTTTGGCGCGGCATATGCGATGTCGGCAGCTATGGAGACAGTGACCTCTGCCTTCCAAGAGCGCGTCGTGTTGAAGATGCAGCTCAGTGGTAGCAGCCGCAAGAAAGGAGGGTGGGCTAGTGAGCTGCTGGCCAAGACGTACGGGAAAAAGTATAATACCCGTCGATGGATCTCCAAAACAGAGGCGAAGTTGCTTCCGTCCTTTTCTCACGCTATTCAAGAACTGCAGGACTTCTTGCAAGACGAAAGGTACGCAACTCTTTGTTCTGGATGATTTGTTTGCGTTACCTCCTTACAATTCGCTGTCTGCAACCAGTGAGGTGAATAATATCGTCTTAGAAGCGGCAAGGGCTGAGTGGGAAACAGCAAAAAGTGACTGGAGCGAATATGAGCGTCGCGACGTCATGCTCAGCGACGACAAGCTTGTGTCAGCGTGCCGGACTCTCCAGCCAGCCGAATTCACAGCATCGATCCTCAAAGACTGGCGGCCTGCTGTGTCTGTTGACAGGGACGACGATGAGACCGACACTGAAAACGATGACGACCTCGACGAAGGTCAAGAACTCGATGAGGAATCTCTTTCTGAAGAGGAGGATGAGGATGTCGATGGGTTCGTTGTGAAGTCCTACGCATCGGCATCAGCTAATGGCGTCCCAAGCGCTGCTGCTCCTGTATTCGACGGACGCAAAAAGCCGGACATGGGGCTTCATGATAACGAAGACCTGGGATTCCCGACCATCGTTGTCAACTTCAAAAAGCAGAAGAAGCACAAGAGTTAAGGCCTTCACATGGTATTGCAACGATTTTCGACTACTGTATCGTTCTTCTACACGTCCAGTGCTGTGCATTATCCAAGCTTTGACAGCTTTTGTTTTTGGCGTGAGCGGAAGATGTCGTGCGCCGGTCGCTTGCTCACCACTCCCGAGGCGCCATCGTCGTCGCCAAGTCCGCTATTTTTCTCAGCCTCAGCAGCTTGCTGCTGGAGCTGTTGCTGATGCTGAAGAGCTAACTTCTGCTGCATTTGCTGTTGCTGTTGCTGCGCCATCTGCTCGATTCGAGAGCGAGGCGGGAAGTCAACGAGCAGCATTGCGCGGAAGATATGCTCCACGTCAGCAATTGGCCCGTTCCAAGGCAGGTTCAAAGGCAGCATTCCTGCAAATTCCTTCAAGAAGTCAGGGAGCGGAGGACCCGGAATTTGCCTGCGCTCACACAAGAAAGGAAATTAGTTTGCAATGCAGGTAGGTCCACATTATGACTAACCTGTCGCAATTTACGCACCTTTCCATGTCAAGTCCAAAGCCACCTCCGAATCCTGTGCCTCCCATTCCTTCTCCAGATTCAGCTCCATCATCACGGCTAGCTCCAGATGAGCCACGGGACGGAGCACGATACATGTCGAGGAAACTTTGGTCGCAACTCGTTGGCGGCCGCAAGTCCAAGAACGAGTAGCGGTGAGCGATGCTCAGCAAACCTTTCATCTCAACAAAAGGTTCGTCCGGGAACGCCAGCGCTCGTCGAGCTTCTACCTTAGCCACAGTGGCAAGGTCACCGCCGCTAGAAACCATCGTATGCTCGAACTCCACGTAGCGGTCCCAAATCGGGCGCGATACTTCAGCAGGCATGACAGACAACACTTTCTCGAACAAAGACCGCATGTCTGCAACCAAACGACACAGTAGACTCGTAAGGTTTGGGTCTGAACGCACAAATTGATGCTGGAAAACTTACTGTTGTCATCGTTTAAGTGGCCAAGGAAATCCAAATAGCACAAAACATATGCGGGCTCCTGGATGCACTTCTTCAAGCCCAACTCAAAGATCTTCAAGGCGATGTCTTTCCCACTTTCTGAGTTGTCGCTGTAGAACTCCAGCAGCGCTGGAGGCACACAGAATAACGACAAACACGAACACGCGCGTCAGCACACACCAACGAATAGGATTAACAACAAAGGATGACAAGCTTACCCGATGCAGCGAAGACGTGGTACGTGCACGCTCCTTCTCGTTCATCTTTGCGAGCTCTCTTGAAAATTGCACGAGCCTCGCTCAATCCCTTGGCCCCATACGCACGTCGCGCAAAGCGTTGGTACGTCACATACGCAAGCGCGGACGCGTGATCCTTCAGCAGCTTCTCATAGATGGCTTTAGCAGCGGGGATATCTCCTCGCAGCTCGTGGTGGTCAGCAAAGGCGAAGTGCAGGTAACTCGAGTCAGGGATCGCTTCAATTGCGCGCTCAAACACACTGGCGGCAGCTTCTGGATCGTTCACTTGGTTCTCGTACGACGCGTACTGGTACCACGCCTCCGGGTAGTGTCGCTTCACGCTCACGAAGAGTTCAAGCGTGTAGCGCATGCGCGACTTGAGGCGCAACGCGTCCAATCGCTCCGGGTTGCCCATCTCGAGCGCGAGAATCTTCTGCCAGTTTGCCATGTCCGCAGCATCGGCTCTAGAGCTGGTGGCAGGCACTGCGAGCGCGTTGGCGTTCACCTGATCGTAGAGTTTCTTGCGGTCTCTCAATACTGCGCGCGCGGCGTCGAACTTTGGTCGGAAGACCTTGAAAAAGTTTTGCGCCAGCGCCTCGTTGTTCGGGATGGCGCGCTCAAACTTTTCGTAGTCCCTCCAGATCGTCTCCATGCCATTGAGTGGCACCATGACCATGCGGTGGTACAGCTTCCTCACGTTCAGGAATGCCTGCGGGTCCTGCTCCTCCTGCACGAACGTCAAGTACATCTGCCAGACGGGGCCGCGTGGATGGAGCCGCCCACGCGCTCGATGGCGAGCTCGAAGGCGTCCACCATGAGCTGCCTGGCAGTGGCGATGGCCGCGGCGTCCTTCGAGTCCACGGCCACGTCCAGCTTGACGACCTTGGTGAAGTCCAGGTAGAAGCGCCACAGATCCACGTTGGGGCAGCGCAGCTGCATGAGCGACTTCTTGATGATCTCCTGCACGCGGTCGTACTGCTTCTCGCGCAGCTCGTGCTCGGCGTAGAGCTTCCACCAGCGGCCGGAGGTCGGGAACTGCTTCAGGAACGCCTCGTAGTGCTCGCGCGCCTCGGCCACGGGCAGCAGCTGCACCTCGTTCATGAGCGCGATCCAGGCGTCGGCGTTCCACGCGTCCTTCTCCACGGCGGCCACGCAGCGCTTGAATTTGGGCGTGCGCTGGCGCTGCAGCTGCGTCAGGTCGGCGTCCTCCTCCTCCTCGTCGGCGTCTTCGTCCATCCACGCCTTCTGCAGAGCGAGTTAGCGGCTGCGAGTTACACCACGGGAAAGAGCAGGCGATGTAGAAGAGAATGAGAGCGTACGGGGGCGCGGGGGTCGGCTGCGGCGCCGCGATGGGCTCGTCCTCCTCGGAGCTGTCGGATCCCGCCATTGTCGATTGACTCGATCGTCGGGTTTTGGCGCCGAATGGTAAATTGCAATTAAGTTTAAGCGATCCGATTGGTCGAAAAGAAAATGAATCAATCAAACCACTTTGAATTCGAAAGGACGCACTTGGTGACGTTTTGTTTTGGATTATGGGCAGGAAGGTGGCGCGCGTATGTGGCGCGGCGACGGAGATCTCGCTGAATGGAGAGCGAGATACGCCAAGTTTTGGCAAGCATTGGGTACACGGAACATTGGACGACGCTGTGGTGCTGGTTGGACCGGGAGATGCGCTGCAGGTGGCGGATGCACAAGCGTTTTGTGCTGGGTCAGTTGAAGTTGGGCGCCTTGTGGAGCTACCGAGGGATGCCACGCCCATTGGGAGGAATACGCGGGTGAAGTATGGTGTTGCAGTAAGAAAGAAGCAGCGACAAGACGCAGGAGCAGCGAGTGAAATTTACATTGCGGGCTTCCAGATTGGGGGCGTCGTAATCAAGTCGCTGCCGACTTTGAGTGAGGAGATTGTGGACGCCTTCGTGGATGCACGTGGGAAGCAGGTTGTAGTGGTGGGGGGTACTACTGGGAAACTTTGGGGGTGGAACCCGTGTGATTGCGATTTCGATGAAGATGCGGACGCCTGGAGGGAATGTGAGTGGAGAGAGGTAACAGGAACAGCGGTGGACTCTCGGTCTGCTGATAGCTGCAGCTGCGGAAAGTTTATCAGTTCATCGGTAATGGGGAACTGTTTCGTCTACCTACGCGCGACACGATTTCCAAACGGTTCGGTAGTTTTGGAGAAGCGGATATTTGATGTGGACGCTCGTTGGAGCCCTATCAGTTTCTCCTCCCGAGAGATAGGAAACTTGGACCCTGGAACTACTCACGGGCTCAAAATCTTCACGACGAATACGTGGACTCAAGCAGTTGTAACTGTTGGGAGTATGTTATACCACGTCCGAATTGATGAAGACCTGAGAAATAGCTCCGTACGGCGATTTTTGTTGGCCCATCAAATTATAGATGGAGCTTGGGTCGATGACGAAAATGCTTTCGCGCTGTTGCACTTGAATGGTACGTCGTTCCTAGACTACTATGTGGCGAGTACGACATGTGCCTAATGTGTTTATATATTGGAAACAGGCCAAGTAAGCGTTGGGTGTGTGCACGAGTCTGGTTGCATCGAACTTTTGGCCATCGCCACATCCAGTACCATGTCCAAGCGTCTTAGCCTCAGCGCTCTGCTAGGGAAAGCGGTTTCGGCTGCACTGGGGGTAAGCTCTATTGGGTAACATGTTGTTGAATGTGGGCTTACTAACTCCATGCAAATTGCTAGTTGGTGTGGATTGCTCAGGAAAAGCAGGTAGTAATCGATTTTGGGACGAGCTGTATAGCATTCAAGCTATTGATCGAAGGCGAAGAACGCCCCGAAGAGCTATCTCGAAGCAATGCATTCGCTGCCATTTGCAGGAGGCGCGTGAGGGCAAGCCTAGACAAGAATGACTCTGTAAGTTACGCCATTAGTATTTTCGTGTGAACTTTGAGTCATACTAGCTAGATATCTTACGTAGTGTTTTACTGCAGGACTTGAGCGGTTTCACGCAGAGACTTCTGGAATCCAGATCTACTCCCACATCGCATGAAACCCTTGATATCACTCGGATTGCGTTAAGGCGAAGCTGGAGAACGTTTGAAAGTTTGTATTTCACACTTCTCTCGATCATTCATCAACAACTGGCTGGTGCCTTTGTCAATGCTGGTAAATCCCGAGACCCCATTGATTGTGTCGGCAAAAGTCTTCAATTGATGGAGGTGCTGGTTTCACTAACGATATCGCTGGATGCGAGTACCCTTCACCAAGTTGGCGCTAAAATTTTATCTGCCCACCACGGCTGCGCTAGCGACGCCGACAGGAAAGTATACTATCGCAAAGAGATCAACGCGATGTTGCGTCAGGTTAGACTATCTGTCTCAGGAGTCAGTGAAAGTGAAGATTGGTGGTCGTATTCAATGGAGACGACAACATTTCTTCGCGTATATTTTACGACGGTGCTCGAGCTCGTGCAAGAAGTTTACTCGGATGATTCGCCTGTACAGCAAAAATCGATCGGAGCGTCAGATATCTTTTCGATTTGCCGGCTGATCACTGAGCATGATGAATGCTCCGCTGCGTTTGAGCCGGTAAACCACATCAACCGAAGAAGTGGATCATTATTGGTGCGCCTAAAACACGTTTTGATATCATATACACTCATGTGCCGTTGCCTGCAAGTGAACGGAGTTGTATTTGATCTGGGACACCTATTTTCGATCGACCTATCTCCAACTCTACTCAAGCGAAAAGAGCTGATATGCTGCTTCATGACGCCATGGCAACACGTACGTGACGAGACTTTTACTGTAGCAGGCCAAAGCAGCAACAGACTTCGTGAAATGGTTGTAGAAGCTGCCAAGTATGCAGCCGAGGCCAACGCACTTCAGTTGATTATTACGTTTTGCCTGGAAAGCAGGAGCCTATTGGTGCATCCGTGTTTGCAGATTCTGTGCAAAGCAGCAGTTACTATGGCAGAAGTTAAACCTCCCGATAAGCTGCATTGGATGGCTTGTGAAGTATATATCGGCGAGGCCATGGCAATTTTTCAGCGCTTTGGTGCTATGAGGCAGTTCCGATACCCCATACGAGAGGTGGCCTCTATGGAAAATGGTATAAGTCCGCCTCGCGCTATCGACAACAAATTTGGCGTTTATCTTCGTATGCTATCCACCGAGCTGGCCAACACTCCAGCGAATCGTCATGCAGACTGTAAGCAGAGTGCATTGTGGGGGTTTTCAAACCGTGACACGATATTGTGCGCTCGCGTTGCGTGTTTAGTTTCGCGGATTGTTTGGCATCTGGAAGCGATGAGTGGAGGCTTTGGCTACCTGATCCAGCACAGCTTCGGTTTAGATTTGTTTGATCCCCGACAACGAAACCTGCTAGCAGAGAATGAAGCAGTTCACGACTGCGTTACGATGGCCCGACAAGTAATCATGCCAACCGAGGCCGAGTTACGTCTACCTACGTTAGATCAGACACATGGGGGACAAGCACCACACGCGATCGAGTCGCAGAAGATAGGTCGAACTGTTGTGCTGATTGCGTGGGCACTTTGGCTTCGAGAGAAAACTGCTTACTGCACCCGGAGTTATCACACGTTGAGCGATGGTGACCCTGTGGCCGAGAAGGAAACTCTTGGCGCCCTTGCTGCCACGTGCGCTCTCCACCTGAATGCGGTGGGCATGCTATGCGGCTATCACGAGGACCTGCTTAGTATTCAATTAACACTTTTGGAGGAAGCAGCAGCAATAAATCCCTGCAAATGTGCCGCTATTGTTGCGTGGGGCTTTCCGCAGCACAAGATTTTAACAAGGCAATTGAAGCGATACAAAGGTCTGCGCCAAGAACTTCGCCAAGCAACGTTGCAAGAACCATTGGATGAGCGAGAGCTCCGCTATCAACAAGTCCACAAGCGCATCCGGCGAGCTTTTATTCAGCTCCAAGAGATGAACGAAAACACTGAGATCGACGAAATTGACATGCTAATCAGCAGTTGCTGCGACCCAGAGTTACTGCAGATTATGGCGGTGTTGACAAGAAGCCCCTATGACGTCGTCTCCAGTCTTGATGTTCCTAATCCAGTTGTGCAAGATGACTCGGATCCCTTTCCTGAACGCATTGAAGAGGCACCCCCTTCACAAATTCATGCTGAGACTGTTCCAGATCCTATCTCTCACGTGGAGGAAATACCGAAGCCACAGATATCTGAGAGTCTGATATCGCGTGACGAAGTAATCGCGCTGTTGCAAGCGCAAGCACGGCACTTGGAAGAAAAAATACAAGCGGTGACGTCTGTCAGTACGCCTGAGCCGTCAAGATCTTCTAGCTCACCTGATGATGTTCGAAAGACTAAAAACGTAGCAGCTCTTCATGCTAAACCAGCACAACCTGTCACTGACCTAGCTGACACCCAACGCATGGCACGGATCTCACTTCAAGTTCTCAATTTAAATCGGCAGCGGTATCCGTCAGTCTACGATGTGCAACCAAACTAACAGCCCAAGCCAGCTCAACGGCATGACTCTATTCGTAACGCGTTAAAACTGTTTCGGCTTCGGCAAGAAAATGGTAGTCACTTGCGCGACCAGGAGGGTTCGAACAGATTCAGGGAGAGCGGAATCCCCAAGACAAGGGAGGCTTCCCAAAATGTTTCGAAAAGTGAGCGTGATACACAAGATTCAACTGCTTTATCGCCACGTGACAGGTTAAGCAACGCCGGTGTAAAGAGGAAGCCCACAAGAAGTCAACGCAGCGAACAGGACCAGTGCCCCGCGTCAAAAGAACCGGTGTATCCCTTGCGGTTGGAATACGGGGCCGATAGCGCCAGCTTGAAGCTGTTGGGCCGAAACTCTCGGCAGCGGAACCCATCGGTGAAAAGACGGCAGTTTGTGCACGAGAGCGAGCAGACTAAAACTTACGCATATCAAGCCAAAGCGAGAGTTGCTTTCTCCGCGGTAGAAGCTGTTCAAATGAAAAATTGTGGCGCGCAGACGAACGACATGGCTGAAAGCGTGGATCCACCAGCCCATAAAGAAAAAAAAGAAATTGGTCCGGAAACGCGGTCTCCTGTGGCGCAAGATTCTACTGAAGACGAGCACGTGGCTTCCAGCCTTAAGTTTGTCAACTCAAGCAGTTCACTAGGTGGGGTGAGTACTCAATGCCGCGAGACCAAATATGGCTCAACTCAGGCAAACCGTGTAAGAAGATTACGAGGACCTCCGCCGTTGACTATTGCAGACAAGTTTCCCATTTGGGTGGATCTGGATGGCTCTGGCAGCGGAGGAGAGAAGAAACACTTCAAGGAAAGGAAACATTTCCTTCGAGTTGCTAGATTTGGAAGCCCCAATACGACGGACACGACCATCAACAATGATTCAGCTGGAGACTCACCGTTCCTGCCCATTTCACCCTCAGTTTCGGTCGTGTTCACGCCACGAAAGCTAAGCTCGGAAGATGGCAGTGAGGAGAACCAGTCAGACGGCCGGTATTCGCCAACTCATTCTAGTGTGCAAGCTGAAGAAGATCGTGCCACTCAGCAGACGAACGAAGCGGTGAATGCGACGTATCGGGCTAGCTATCGGCAGCACTACCCTTCTCGCCAAAGTTTGAACGGGACAAGTGACGAGATTGACTCTGCGAGTGGGATCGACACCTTGATCGGTTTGCGAGATAACATGCAGCGAATGACGCAGCGTTTACGAGTACTGGAGACATGTGCAAATTCAATTGATGAGGAGTTCAAGGTCTCCCAAAAGGTAGGTTTGCCTACAACCGAAGTACCACGAGATACATTCCCATACTGACCTTGTGCCTGACATCAATTTTGCACAGAGGCTGAGCCGGATAGGGGACAAAACTTCTCACACGAATGTGCTCGACAACATCGACGAAGTCTTGGAAGTGACGGATGAGTTAGATGGCCCTCCGGGCGGAAGAAGACCTAAAGGGGGTCTGCTGTCAAAGAAAGCTTCGAGCGACCTGAATGCCGCCAAGTACGTGCCGCTCCCCGCTGGAATTCCTCTTTTGATTTCAAACTAACGAGTCTATTTGAAAACGTGTAAAGAAAACTCTTGGAGACCATCGAGCAGCTCACGATCAGCGCGAACGACGAGTAAACAAGGCCAGGTTGCTTCACACCTATCGACTTCAATATAGATCGGATATAGAGTCTCACGCAGCGGCCTGCGCATTCGACTTGGCACTCTCGAGTTTGCTGGCTCGATAAGCGCGTCCATACTGATACCACTTTTTGTTGGTGAGCGACCTGAGCAAACCACCCAAACAAGTTAAACCTTGCTATCCACTGCAACCAGTCAATAGATGAACAGCGCAACGTACCATGCGATCGTATCCTTCTCCCCCAGGAAGTCAAGAATACGATGCAGCGCTGCTTGATCTAAGCACCTCCAGCTCAACGCTGTCATTCAGAGGCATTGCAACCGGGTGATCAGCACAAGAAAGTATCATCCCCTACCAGACTATCGGTGAGCGTACCTTGCAGCTCCCAGCAGAGTTCTTCAATCTGTTCGCCAACCTGGTCCTTCTTCTTGTTGACGCTCTCCTTGGCCTCCTCGTGCTGCCTCAGCTGCGACTGCAGCTCCTCGATCTGATGGCGCAGGAAGTCGATCGTCTGCGTCTCCGTCTGCACCTGCGTCTCGAGGCCGTCGTACTCTCCTTCGCGCTGCAGCAGCTTTTGCTCGCGCTCGAGCCTGGCCTTGAGCGCCAGCTGGGTCTTCTCCGCCTCGGACACGGGCAGCGTCTCCTGCTTGAGCTCCACGTGGTACGCGAGCTGCTTGGAGTTGAGCCACGAGAACGAGTTGTCCCAGAGCATCAGCACCATGCCCGGGCCCGAGAGGCTGAGCTGGCCCTCCACCTGCTGCTTCTGGCTCTCGTAGCGCCGCGTGTCCAACAGCTCGATGAGACTCCCGTCCGCGCAGATCATCTGCACGCCGAAGTTGACGTCGTAGTCCCTCGTGGAGAACGAGTAGTGCAGTTCTCCCTTGCGCGCGTCCAGCTTGATGGGCAGCTGGAAGCCACCCGAGGCCGCGATGGGCACCTGCGAGCTCTTCCACTGCAGCTCGTCCACGATCGGGGGCTTCCGAGGGCTCTCGCTCGACAGACGCAGACTGCTACTGCTGCTGCTGCTGCTGCTGCTGCTGCTGCTGCTGCTGCTGCTGCTCGCTGGGGGTCCGTCGATGGCGGCCAGCAGCTGGATCCACGAGGGCCGAGAGCTCAGCCGCTGATCGCGCAGCAGCTTCTCCTCCTGCTGCCGCAGCTTGGCGTGCACGCGCTCCATGCGTCGCTCCTTGGCGCGCCGCGTCATCGTAAGTGCAAGAGTCAGATTGAAAGTTGAAGGCACAGCAAGAAGATAAAGTTGAGGAAATTGCAGCTGTAGCCGCATAAATAAGGGAGAGCGGTGGGATAAAAGAAAGGTCCAATTGACGACTTAGGCTTTGGATATTACTGAAATAGCCCATATGAACAATAATTCGGATGAGTGGCGAAATGGATACATACATGTACATGCGATAACGCGGGATGAAGGACAATGTCAAGGATGAAACTCGTTGTTCTCTCTCCTTAAAGCTGAGGTGAAGCGGGCGTCGATCATTTTGAGGTGCACACTTGCACGCAAACCTACTACCTACTGGCAGCAAATTTGACTACAATGCCGCCACCTTAGCCGCTGCGCACCTTCCTTTCTGTAGTCTGCGCATCGCTGCTCTATTGGAACTCTGCCGCGTCATAAATACCTGGCAGCATCGTGTTCACCTTCTCAGCAATGGCCATCACAATACCACTGCAGCACATCAAAGCAAACAGCCGTCAGTCTCTCTCTGCAGCAAACCGAAGCCGCAGCTTCCAGCTACATGCCAAGTCTCCACAGTTCTGACCAGTCCCTCACCTTCTGTACGCCGTGATGCCCTTGGACTTGAGCCAGAACCAGAAGGCGTCGCAGTGCTGCGCGCAGTTGATCACGCCGTCGTCGTTGTCGTCCGAGTTGGCCTGCACAGAGCGCCCCAATCACAGAACATCGTCAGCACCACGGTATCCTCACTCGTCATAGTGTAGTACGAAGCAGAGAATTCTCTATACGCACCTTGAGCATGAGGAACTTGCCGATGAGCTGGAACGTGTTCTCCACGGCTTCCTCCCCGTCCTTCGACTCGCCGAGCTTCGTGACCGCCGCCTTGCCGATCCCCGGGACCTCCGTCAGGTCGCCAGTGAGCGGCGCGCGCAGGAAATCAGCCAGCGTGTCCTCAGCCACGCGAGACTTCTGCGGGTCGTAGCCGTCAGCCATTTTGTGTCGCTCTTGATCGGGTTGCTCGAGTCTGGGTTTTCGCGAAATGAAGGGAGTGAAAGTGGATCCATTTTGGCCGTCGTTGATTGGTCGAGAGAAACTAGAAAAACGATGTTTTCTGCTGTTGGATTAAATCCAAAATAGGAAAAGAGCGCCTACAAAGTTGGTTTCTGAAATCCCTTTGGATACCTCCGCTACCTCGCTGGGCGTTATGCCTCACTTGTGTCATACTGTAACTCTTAGGACATGGGTGCTCATGTCACGACAGGCAGAGAAAGAAACTCTTGCACGCCCTAAGCTCCCAGTGCCGAGAGACTGGGACTCTACGCGCTTGTTGTTATCGCCGCAGTCGCCCTTGCATTTGACAAGCTGCATGTAGCACTAGTTGGGTATCTCCTGCCGTTCTCGTCAGTTACAGGCATGTACACATCCAGACGCGCGTAGTCACCCGACTTGGTACTCGATGCTTGGGGGACGGCATCGGCGCGGGTGTCGACACGCACTCGCCATCGGACGCAAGGCTAATGTTGCCATCCGGGTGGTTGCTGCTCACGATGCCCAACTTGCACTCGCTACCGTACGTCACGTTGTTGGTACCAAATACGGGTGCATACTTGTCGGGGCATAGCATGTCACCGCAGGTGCAACCTAGGTAACCTGGGGCAAACGTAGTGTTCGCACAAACACTTACTGTATAGCTAACACTAGTGTGTTGTAAATCTGGCATGCATGTTTTGTCCGACATGGTCCAGACGGGAGGAGGATACAATGTGATTGCATCCGGGGAAAAGTAACGCATCGATTCACTTATGCGGACGTGAGTAGGCTAATAGAGAATTCAAGCGTCATCTACCAGAAAACAAAAGATAAGCTACCATACTGTAAAGGATTTGTAGCACGTTGTTTGCGAATGGCATCCCAACAAGCAACATGTTTAGAGTGTAGTCGATAGTTTCAAGTTGAACGCAGTGCACGAGTTTAAGTGAAGTTTACGTACTCGGAAGTCCGCAAAATGTAAGGATGATCCCTCGACAACGGGTAAAAGTAGCCATTAATTTGATCTGCTAGCGATAGAGCTGCAAACATACAAACGCGTTTGCAAACAGCACTAACTGTAAGTGTGTTGTGAAAATCAATAACACGTTTGCGGAGTACACTAGGCAAACGCGAACTTCCGCGCGGCAGTTGATGCGGTCGTCGATTAGACGATAATGGCAAGAACAACGAGGCAGATAGTGATCTCCATAGGAGCTGTAGGGCTCGTTGCAGATTGGAGAGGGATCGGCCGGCCTACAGCACCAGAGAATGATAGTTCACATAGGTCCGATTGGACGAGGCCATGGCCCAACCGAACGGTTCCGACGTATCTTCGGATGAGGATAAATATCAAAGGCTGCGATCACGCGCAAAAGAGAGAAAAATGTCACGTTGTTTTTCGCCTCCTTTATTAAGCGATGTTAGTTGGCAGCAGAACCCACAAACGCACATTCATACTTGGAAGTCGCGGTCATAGAGGCCCGAACCTGCGCATTATATCTGCTATACGCTCTTGTTGATTCGGCTGAACCGACAAACGTACTTGCGCACTTCGCAGCACGGGAAGGAGGGATCGTCAACTCCCCACGCGAATAAATATTGCGCTTCCTTGCTCGAACAAGCGCGTAAAAGCAAAGAGACTGTCGATAAATCTCCGAGAGACAACATGCGTTTAAACGCTTGTGGCAGCTGCAGCACCACAATTTGACAAGAGTTTATATACAATCTCCGCCGTGTTTGAGAAAATGGCAAAATCGGTAGTAGCCGAAGCTGTAAAATAGGTGGGCACAAGATGTCTATTATACTCGTAGATGATATGTAACCTTCCACTAAGCATGCAGAATGAAGTCGCCGACATCCTCACTTTGGTTGTTGTTGTTGCTGCTGCTGCTGTTGTTCTTCTTGTTCTTGTTACGTTTACTCTCGCACTTCGCCGCATTCATGAAACACTCGTTCTGGTACTCGACGCCGTCTTCATCGATGACGGGTTCGTCCGACATCCAGCACGCGACACCGCACTCATCATCATCAATGTTGCCCAATGCATTGAGCGAAGGGGGCGCCGTAATCGCGGGCGTGGCTGCGCACTCGCCATCTGACACCTTGACGACTTCATCGTCGGTTAGGCAGGACTCGAGGCGCAGGAGGCACTCGTTGTAGTACGTCTCGTTATTGGAGCCGCACACCGGTTTGTGCACATCCTGGCATTTGAGGCTGCACTCATCGTCGATGGCAGCGGTCGATACCGCGACTGCAACCACTGCGAGAACAAGGCCAAGGGCGAACTTCATCGTGCTTGGGTGCTTGGTGGCTAGAGGTGGTACTGGATGTGTGCGGAGCTCGATGCGAATTGAAGAATGACTCACTGGAGCGCCAAAAACAAGAGGAAGACTTCACACTCCGGATTGCCTACTTACTTGGCAAAATACTACAGTCACGATTATTCAGGTCCGTATCGAACCGGAAACCCACCATTTGCTTCCATGAGCAATCTCTCCAATGATTTATAGCAGTGATCGTTTATCCTGGTAGTGCTACGTATGTAGTACGAGAAGCCCAATAGGGATTAATTCGAGGCTTTAAATATGTGGTCCACAGAAAAAGTAGGTACTGGATCAATACAAATTCCAAGTGTAAGGGTCTTATAAATCTAATATTTTGTATCCAAAACCAAAATCGACTTAATTACACAGGTTTTAATACGAAATATAGCAGGTGGAAGCTTAAATGATAGCTTACGTTAACGTTTTGGATGTTATCTGGTTTATTGTGTTAGGATGTACAGGATACATTACTTGAGAAAAGTATCGGCGAGGAAAGTGATCGTTTACAGTATGGATGGGACCAACTACTTCAACGTCTATAGAAGCTGTTTTGAATTGAAAATGTCTTGATTAGTTAAAACCTCTAATCAATTGAGCATAGCTCTGGGATCGCGGTGCCCCGCCTGTTTAATCTTCAACGCCGGCCTAGTAGAGTCTCTCAGCCCAGTAGTTTGCACAGCCTTCAGCCTTGAGCTGAATGGAGCAGACTTCCTTCGGTGACGCCGTCATCGTCGTCCCCCGTGATCTTCATGCCGCTCGCTGCGGTTGCCCAATCAGACGTCCACAGCAGTATCAGATACAGCTTGAGGGGCTACACACAAAAATGTTTGGCATATTATACAGTAGAGTTGATGAGTTATTCGTAGCAGCGCGCTCGGTGCCACGGCAGCTAGTATGAGCCCGCGGAGGGTGGGGGCCACCGCAGCGACCGAGCAAGCCGCGTTGATAGGTTGCGTGGTAAAATTGATAGATCGGTAGATTGGTAGATACATGTAGTGTTCTTGACAGCAGCGCGCTCGGTGCTACAGCAGCGAGTATGAGCCCGCGGAGGGTGGGGGCCACTGCAGCAGTCGAGCACGAACTGAAAGTGAGAAGAATCGTAGCATGGCTCGAGATGCGGCGCCAAGTCAAGTTGTTTCAGAACTCTTCTCAACCTTTTTCTGGGAATAATCCATTTTAATACTTTCACGGTGACAGTTGAATATGAGCATACTTTTAATTTGAATTTGATTTTGATTTTTGCGGTTTAGTTGGATATCTACCCCAGAGACGCGCACTGCTGCACCTCCGGTCATCTCGCTAGATCTCTAGGATACGAGCCTGTGGTAGGCACCGGATTTTTAGTTATCATATATTTTGCATCCCTCTTGTTGCAGACTGTTAGTTTTGTTGTTCAAAACGCAATGCGCAGGCGACTGGTGCGCCGCAAATGCGGCGTGCCTAAGTCGCGCGCGCGGGTCGCGTTTGTCGTTTGTATTTGTGCTACCTCTTCAACTAATTGGCTCGGCAGTACAATTGAGTTTGCAATAAGCGCTACCAGCCCAACCCTCTAGTTGCCAGGGCACTGATACCAAAGAACGGGGTAAGACAAATAACCAATGTGCTGGTAGTGGCCTGTGGTCGATCGGCAGGAGTACTGCTATTCCTTATAACCATTTCAGAAAAGAGCCAATAAAACTATTTTGTACAGGTTGGTTCGGGGACGGGTGTCATGGGCGTCAAATCTCCAAACGCCCGAGGTGTGGACTGCACCACCACACCCAAGCACTCACAGCGGAAGCCCTGGGGACACCGACACCTCCTCAGAACGAGCGAATCCATGTGAAGCTGACACCTGGGCTCAAACCCGTGCACCACTCACACAGTTAATGAATTGGAGGCTTAGTTTTAGCAACCCTGGGAGGGCCGTTTCACCCCCTCCCCATACATAAACCAAGTGAGCACTGTTGACCACTGTTGACGATCGGCAACAGTGTTACTGTTGATTGAATGACTTCCTTCAACCAGCACCAACTACAAACTACATGTACAGTTTCCGTCCTCTGTACTGGTAATACAAGTACAGTACAGTCGATCTCCTCAGTAGAAGTTTAAAAGCAATTTTAACAGGACATTAGAAATAAGGAAATGTATCTCGTCGAAGATACAGACAATCCCCTCGCTAGTCATGGCGTCGGGAACCCACTTTTTATTCCTAGATGAGGGTATTTCTGTCGTAGGGTGTACCATGGGGTGGTACACTGGACTGTACCACATATATGGTACGTATTGGTGCAGTCTTTTGGTTACATAGACCTAAAAAGGCTGCTCAAATCGATGAGCGGACATGAATGGAATTCGTGCAGATATCGATACTTATATACCTCGGTAACACCGAAAAGGATAAAAATATATTTAATATAATACCGTAAGGTATGTGGGGCATGATGTAGGTAATGATACTGATGTGCAAAGTAAGTTGTCACGATAGTATTGAGCCCCATTTCACTAGTGTTGGCAAGCACCCAAACTCCATTCTATTCAAAGGAACGGTACTAAAGCCAGCTCCGAATGCTAATGCAAACATTAAATATGAAATCCGGCACGAAAAATGGACAATAGGAGCTGGTATCCTGGTTAGACTACTGCAGACGTCATGTACAGAATGGACTTTTCCCATAGTTATGCACCCCAACACATTCATAATCCGTGATTTTTTATTCCTTATGACGATTGAGGGGTGAGGGGGAATATTTACTTGGCTTTGTATGTGATGGTCATTCAGAGATCGTTGGGACCCACCTTTATATTCCTGATGAGCGGGTATTCCTATCCTAGGGATTACTACCGAGGGGATCGTCTGTATTGGTGCGCTTATTGAGGGAATCGACTGTAGGATGATCAACTGAATCAGATATCGGTAGATTTCGTGTTGTTTTTTGAAATTGGATCCGGGTGGTAGGTCCGATTTCCAACATCCGGTAATTTATATGACTGAAAATATATTGGTATATAGAGGTAGTATATTTTAAGTGGATGATATTGGTACAGTGCCACTTTCCATAATAAACACCCGAGAAACTTCATATATTACGTGAATGTTGCCTGTGTCGTCGCCCCCCTCCGCTTATGTACGGTCTTGATGTTGCGTGACAGTACCGGTACATGTATGTTGAAGCCATCGTGGCAGCATCAGACAAAGGCTACGCTATAAACATGGATGGCAGCTAGTCCACACCAGCAAGAATGTTATGCCGTGTTGTCGATGACTAGTGAGATGCTCGCAACACACCCGGTCATCTTGTCGCTCTTAACCTTTATCCCCCAGGTGGAAAGCATACGGGTATCCAGGATGCGAGCACACGGTAGGATTTTTTACTACCCTTATTTCACCCTGACCGGAACTTTTACCCGGACCTTTTTCCCGGGTAAAACACCAGGTCAGGCCAAACATCCGGGTAAAGCAAGAGTTTGCATTGAAGAGATATTTAATAGCAGATTTTAATGCATGCTAGTGACCGTAGCCTACGGTGTGCTTGGAGTCATGCCGGTGCACTGTACACGGCCAAGTAGTTCGCGTCGACGAGCTGCAGGCTTACTATACGCTGCTGCCGTACCAGATCCAGCGCCTGCCAAATCACAAGCTGCTGGGTCACTGGGTTGGCCCCTTCAAGGTGATTGCCGCTCTACCACACTCGTTTGAAATTGAGCATCTAGTGACGGGACGGAAATACGTGGTACACGCTTCCCGACTGAAGTATTACGCCGACGCAGAGCTGGACACGACAACGGAGCTGCTGGAGCTCGTTTCTAGCCAAGGTATGCTGCTCGGCGTGGAGAAATTCACGAATCACCGCTTCAACCAAGAGCTGGGACGCTGGGAACTGTTCGTATCGTGGCTGGCATTGAGGATTCCTGGGAACCTCTCGCAACACTTCTCCAGGATGTGCCTGCAAAGGTGCGAGACTACGTCGACTCAAGTGACGATGATGAGCTTGGTGCTCAACTCGACGAGTAGCGAGACGTCGCTGCCGTGACCAAGCTTTGGAGGCCAGTGTCGCCATGTTTACGGCTTAAGATCAAGCTTGGGCTTGGCCGCGACGTCAAGGTGCAGCGTGCTGCGTGGCGGAGCCCAGTAAGAAGGACAGGAACAACGGGGCACACGCGCGGCACCTATGAGCTACGGCAAGGATTACGGCAGGAGATTCTACAGGCTGGGTGCACGAGGCACAAGCCGTAAGTGGGCGAAGGCACACGCTCACGACTGCATGAAGACTGGATCTGAGCAAGAGAGCAAGAACGACAACAGGAGAGAAGCTAGTTCAGGTCCCTGCATTTGTTTGGTTTGCTTTTCCTCATTAATAAACTTTCCTCTTTGGAAACACCCGGGTTTCGCGACAAAGCTAGCTTTGCGCTCTTCGAAGCGTTCAGTTTGTTGATCCCGGAAGTCGTCGACTGTCCGGAACTTCGTCTCTTCGGTGCGCGTGGCGACCAAGAGTTCCCTGTCGTCGTTGGCCAAGAACTACCAAGCAACGTCGACTAAGTACGAGGTGGAGGACCTTCATCACTCGGCTAATTGCGGTTCGACTAAGTTCGCATTAGGTTCGAGTGGAGTGGACTTCAACCATGCCGGGCTACGCGGTGGACTCCGACGGTGATGTGGAGATGTCCCTACCGCACCCCATCTTCGAGGTCATCAGGGCTCCTGAGCTGTCCAGTTGGGACCATGCTGCGCTGATTGAGTGGCATCGCGAGTGGGAGCGCTACGTGGAGAAGATGCGCCACCGATGTACCACTACTGGCGAGACGTTCGAGAACGTTGTTGCCACTGTCAAGGGCTCAGTGAGGCCTAAGACGCTGAAGAACATGGCCACCTATGTGTTGAAGAAGCCAGTGGCCTCGGTGACGGACGCTGACATCATGGCGGTCGTGCAGGCACGCTGTCGCACGCTCAAGAATGAGTTTGTGCCCGATGTCACTTCTCTGTTCCGCCAACAGCTGAAGATGGACCTAGCGATCGATGATTGTGATGCTCGGATCTTCCGTTACTATGAAGACTTCAACGGCATCGTGGAGGACAACGGACTCCAAGGGCTGATCGGAGCAGGTGAGGAAGCTGCTGCGGGCTACAAGAACAGGATGAAGGCTCGTTGTCGTCTACTGGTTGAGAACCTGCAGCCTCCCGTGCTGAAGGCTCAGATCAGCCGACTTATCGACTTAGAGAGGCGTGACTGCAAATCTGATGATGTCGCCCTCTTTGATTTGATATTGGAACATGCGAAGGTGCAACAGCGGTTTCATCGGATGTCACAGGATTATGCTGGAAGAGGGGATTCTAAGTCGGCAAAACCGGAACAGAAATCGCAGCGGGTCAGCACCAGCAAGAGTGGCTCGACGCGCTTGACCGCGCCCATCGCATCGGCGCCGCCAGCACAAGCGCGAACTCCGCAGCCCACACGGGCCACGCAACCGACTCGCTCTCCGCCACATGACGGCTGCTTGGTCTGCAAGGGGCCCCACTGGCTCAAGGACTGCCCTACCGCGACGGAGATGCAGCGGGAAGAGGCTCGGAGGAAATTCCGCGAGGCCAAGGAGCAGCGCTCGGGCGCCGTTCGGTCGAAGACTGCGCGGTACGCTACGCCCTCGGGGTCAGTGCGTATCAATGGGCTCTTGGAAATGCCCTACTCGCCTGACACGGGTGCTGACAAGAGCGTTGTGCCCCGCGACGTGCTCGACTCGCTTCGTGCCATGCAGCCCAGCCTCCAGGCGATGACACTCATGCATGCTGTGGAAGCTGTGATGGCCGATGGATGTACCCAATTGTGTGATCAAGAAGTCCTGTTGGATTTGGAGCTGACCACGTTGGCGGGTCGGGTATCGCTGCACGCGGTGCCGTGTCTAATTTTGGCGGGGGCAGGTGACGAGTTTCTGCTTGGTCGTGACGTCTTGAAGGGCCTCGGTATTGATGTTGAGCAGCAACTCGCCCAATTGGCCGGTCCATCCCTCCTGGAGGGTGAAATGGACGCGTTTCCAGTTGGCGACGCCATTCCAGACCCCCAAGACGCCGCTGGACGTGTCAACGGGTTTGCCCCGCTACTAGACCGAGCTGCAGCTAATGGCATGCCGCCAGAGCACCTCGACACGCTGCGCGAGATACTTGAGGCCTATCCTGATGTGTGGGGTGAGGGCGTGGGATCGGGTCCGCCTGCTAACGCCGAGCCGCTTCGGGTCACGCTAAGAGCAGATGCGGTGCCATATCGAAGCCCGCCGCGCAAGTACGCGCCACTTCAAGCTCAATTCATTCGCGAGTATGCGCAAATTCTGGTGGATAACGGGCTGGTGGTGCAGAACAATTCATCTCGCTGGGCGAGCGCTGTCGTGCCGGTACGCAAACCTGGTACGCAGGACCAGTTCCGGCTGACTATCGACTACAGACCCGTCAATGGCATGACGGTTCCCATAGCGGGCACAATGCCCTCTGTCGCCACGACGACCGATGGCTTCCAGAACAAGAAGGTCTTCGGGCGAGTCGACTTCACTCAGGGTTTCTGGCAGCTGCCGCTAGACGAGGCCAGTCAACAAATGTTCTCCTTCATTACGCCAGACGGTGTATTTACACCGAACCGGGTCCCGCAAGGTGCGATGGATTCAGCCCTACACTTCCAGAGCCAAGTGCAGACCAAGCTGGCTCCCTGATACCTCACTCGGCGCTCGTGTGGGTAGATGACGTTATTCTGTTTGCACCAACCGTGGAGGAGTTCTTGGTGACTCTCCGCGTTTTCTTCGAGATCGTTCGTGATGCCAACTTCAAGCTCAACATGGCCAAGTCTTCGCTGTTCGAGCTAGAGATCTTGTGGTGCGGGCGTCTGATTTCGAGCAAGGGCATCCGACATGACCCAGCTCGTGTGAGCGCGTTAGCCCAGCTACCTCTGCCAGCTACTGTTGCCGATCTCCAGTATTTTGTCTGCGCTACGAACTGGCTGCATGATTCCCTACCCGACTACGCTCGAGTCATCGCCCCGCTGCAGGACAAGTTGAACTCGGAGCGCGCTCGGATTGGTCGCCGCAATCGCAATGCGTTGAACGTTGCTACCAACTGGGACTCCGCTGGGCGAGCTGCATATGCAGCAGTGGTGTCTCTGGTTGCCGACTCGGCGATGACGGCATTCCGGACCCGGATGCTGAGCTGCTTCTCTTCACGGACGCGTCTGCCACTGGATACAGCATTATTGTAACGCAAGTCCGTCAGTGGGACGCATCGCTGCCCGTGGACGAGCAGAAGCACGAGCTTATTGTGTGTAAAGGAGGTATGTTCAAGCACGCAGAGCTCAACTGGACGGTGGTGGAGAAGGAGGCGTTCCCCATTGTCAAGGCCTGCCACGACCTCGACTACCTCCTTCTCCGCCCGAATGGATTTCGCCTTTACTGTGATCACGCGAATCTGGCGTACATTTTCGCGCCGAGTGTGGAGCTGAAGAAGCATGTCCGGGACCGCTTACAGCGCTGGGCCATGCGGCTGTGTGGGCTTCATTATACTATTGAGCACATTCCAGGAGAGAAAAATGTCTGGGCAGACATCGTCTCTCGCTGGCATGCCCATGATACCATCAGCGTTGCCGCAGTGCGTACCCGAAGCCACCAAATTGTTCCTGTGGACGAACTATCTCGGCTCCGGCCTCTGGCAGCGGCTGAATTTGTCTTTCCTACTCGTAACGACGTTCAAGCTGCTCAGCAGGCCGCTTCTCGTGAGCGCTCGCGCCTGCAGATTGCTTCGGAGGAGGTGGACGGTGTGGTCCTGATCGACAACCGCATGTGGATCCCGAGTAACGCCAAGGACTTGATCGCTCGGATCTTCGTGGTTGCCCACTGCGGCTCGCAAGCGACACCGCGGCCAGGAATCAATGCTGCTGGCGCTGAAAGAACGGTTTTACATCACGAAGCTCGAGGACAAAGTGGCGAAATTTGTCCGGCAATGCCTACTCTGCAAACATTTCAAGGGCCCGCGTCAAATTCCGCGTCCGTATGGCCCGCTGCTACAGGCAAACGAGCGGAACGAGATAGTTCACTGGGACTTCCTGTCGCTTGGCGAAGGTTTCGGTGACTCGAGCTATCTACTAGTGGTGAAAGATGGGCTCTCACACTTCTGCGAGCTTTTCCCGTGTGCCACGCCAACGGCCTACGTCGCAGCGGAGGCAATTACACTTTGGTATGCCCGGTACGGGATGCCCAAGACACTGCGGTCGGACCAAGGCACGCACTTCCGAAACGAAATGATGAGGCATTTGGCTGCGCGGCTGAAAATGGAGCTGAGCTTCTCGCCGGTCTACTCGCCATGGCTCAACGGAACGGTGGAGAGACTGAATAAGGACGTGCTTCAGGTGTTCAGGGCGCTGTTGATGGAGTATGGGTCTCGACCAGCACGAATGGCCGTATCTACTGCCAGCCGTGCAGGCGAACCTGAACCACACTCGGGTTCAATCGCTTGCAGGCCGGGCCCCAGTCGAAGTGTTCACAGCGCTGCCAGCTTCGTCGGCTCTAGATGTGATGGTGGTGCCTGCCACGAGTGAACAAGGCGAACGAGTGGTTGAGCTGGGTGATATTGATGAGCATGTGGACCGGCTCCGGGCGTCGCTGCATGAAATTCATCAAGAAGTGGTCGACGTGGAAGGAGCGACAGCGGTTGCGTGACATGGCAGCGCACAATGGCATTCCTGCCAACTTCGATGTCGGTGACTTTGTTCTATGGTCAAGAATTGACCAGCGCCTGCCAAATCACAAGCTGCTGGGTCACTGGGTTGGCCCCTTCAAGGTGATTGCCGCTCTACCACACTCGTTTGAAATTGAGCATCTAGTGACGGGACGGAAATACGAGGTACACGCTTCCCGACTGAAGTATTACGCCGACGCAGAGCTGGACACGACAACGGAGCTGCTGGAGCTCGTTTCTAGCCAAGGTATGCTGCTCGGCGTGGAGAAATTCACGAATCACCGCTTCAACCAAGAGCTGGGACGCTGGGAACTGTTCGTATCGTGGCTGGGCCTGCAAGCCATTGAGGATTCCTGGGAACCTCTCGCAACACTTCTCCAGGATGTGCCTGCAAAGGTGCGAGACTACGTCGACTCAAGTGACGATGATGAGCTTGGTGCTCAACTCGACGAGTAGCGAGACGTCGCTGCCGTGACCAAGCTTTGGAGGCCAGTGTCGCCATGTTTACGGCTTAAGATCAAGCTTGGGCTTGGCCGCGACGTCAAGGTGCAGCGTGCTGCGTGGCGGAGCCCAGTAAGAAGGACAGGAACAACGGGGCACACGCGCGGCACCTATGAGCTACGGCAAGGATTACGGCAGGAGATTCTACAGGCTGGGTGCACGAGGCACAAGCCGTAAGTGGGCGAAGGCACACGCTCACGACTGCATGAAGACTGGATCTGAGCAAGAGAGCAAGAACGACAACAGGAGAGAAGCTAGTTCAGGTCCCTGCATTTGTTTGGTTTGCTTTTCCTCATTAATAAACTTTCCTCTTTGGAAACACCCCGGGTTTCGCGACAAAGCTAGCTTTGCGCTCTTCGAAGCGTTCAGTTTGTTGATCCCGGAAGTCGTCGACTGTCCGGAACTTCGTCTCTTCGGTGCGCGTGGCGACCAAGAGTTCCCTGTCGTCGTTGGCCAAGAACTACCAAGCAACGTCGACTAAGTACGAGGTGGAGGACCTTCATCACTCGGCTAATTGCGGTTCGACTAAGTTCGCATTAGGTTCGAGTGGAGTGGACTTCAACCATGCCGGGCTACGCGGTGGACTCCGACGGTGATGTGGAGATGTCCCTACCGCACCCCATCTTCGAGGTCATCAGGGCTCCTGAGCTGTCCAGTTGGGACCATGCTGCGCTGATTGAGTGGCATCGCGAGTGGGAGCGCTACGTGGAGAAGATGCGCCACCGATGTACCACTACTGGCGAGACGTTCGAGAACGTTGTTGCCACTGTCAAGGGCTCAGTGAGGCCTAAGACGCTGAAGAACATGGCCACCTATGTGTTGAAGAAGCCAGTGGCCTCGGTGACGGACGCTGACATCATGGTGGTCGTGCAGGCACGCTGTCGCACGCTCAAGAATGAGTTTGTGCCCGATGTCACTTCTCTGTTCCGCCAACAGCTGAAGATGGACCTAGCGATCGATGATTGTGATGCTCGGATCTTCCGTTACTATGAAGACTTCAACGGCATCGTGGAGGACAACGGACTCCAAGGGCTGATCGGAGCAGGTGAGGAAGCTGCTGCGGGCTACAAGAACAGGATGAAGGCTCGTTGTCGTCTACTGGTTGAGAACCTGCAGCCTCCCGTGCTGAAGGCTCAGATCAGCCGACTTATCGACTTAGAGAGGCGTGACTGCAAATCTGATGATGTCGCCCTCTTTGATTTGATATTGGAACATGCGAAGGTGCAACAGCGGTTTCATCGGATGTCACAGGATTATGCTGGAAGAGGGGATTCTAAGTCGGCAAAACCGGAACAGAAATCGCAGCGGGTCAGCACCAGCAAGAGTGGCTCGACGCGCTTGACCGCGCCCATCGCATCGGCGCCGCCAGCACAAGCGCGAACTCCGCAGCCCACACGGGCCACGCAACCGACTCGCTCTCCGCCACATGACGGCTGCTTGGTCTGCAAGGGGCCCCACTGGCTCAAGGACTGCCCTACCGCGACGGAGATGCAGCGGGAAGAGGCTCGGAGGAAATTCCGCGAGGCCAAGGAGCAGCGCTCGGGCGCCGTTCGGTCGAAGACTGCGCGGTACGCTACGCCCTCGGGGTCAGTGCGTATCAATGGGCTCTTGGAAATGCCCTACTCGCCTGACACGGGTGCTGACAAGAGCGTTGTGCCCCGCGACGTGTTCGACTCGCTTCGTGCCATGCAGCCCAGCCTCCAGGCGATGACACTCATGCATGCTGTGGAAGCTGTGATGGCCGATGGACGTACCCAATTGTGTGATCAAGAAGTCCTGTTGGATTTGGAGCTGACCACGTTGGCGGGTCGGGTATCGCTGCACGCGGTGCCGTGTCTAATTTTGGCGGGGGCAGGTGACGAGTTTCTGCTTGGTCGTGACGTCTTGAAGGGCCTCGGTATTGATGTTGAGCAGCAACTCGCCCAATTGGCCGGTCCATCCCTCCTGGAGGGTGAAATGGACGAGTTTCCAGTTGGCGACGCCATTCCAGACCCCAAGACGCCGCTGGACGTGTCAACGGGTTTGCCCCGCTACTAGACCGAGCTGCAGCTAATGGCATGCCGCCAGAGCACCTCGACACGCTGCGCGAGATACTTGAGGCCTATCCTGATGTGTGGGGTGAGGGCGTGGGATCGGGTCCGCCTGCTAACGCCGAGCCGCTTCGGGTCACGCTAAGAGCAGATGCGGTGCCATATCGAAGCCCGCCGCGCAAGTACGCGCCACTTCAAGCTCAATTCATTCGCGAGTATGCGCAAATTCTGGTGGATAACGGGCTGGTGGTGCAGAACAATTCATCTCGCTGGGCGAGCGCTGTCGTGCCGGTACGCAAACCTGGTACGCAGGACCAGTTCCGGCTGACTATCGACTACAGACCCGTCAATGGCATGACGGTTCCCATAGCGGGCACAATGCCCTCTGTCGCCACGACGACCGATGGCTTCCAGAACAAGAAGGTCTTCGGGCGAGTCGACTTCACTCAGGGTTTCTGGCAGCTGCCGCTAGACGAGGCCAGTCAACAAATGTTCTCCTTCATTACGCCAGACGGTGTATTTACACCGAACCGGGTCCCGCAAGGTGCGATGGATTCAGCCCTACACTTCCAGAGCCAAGTGCAGACCAAGCTGGCTCCCCTGATACCTCACTCGGCGCTCGTGTGGGTAGATGACGTTATTCTGTTTGCACCAACCGTGGAGGAGTTCTTGGTGACTCTCCGCGTTTTCTTCGAGATCGTTCGTGATGCCAACTTCAAGCTCAACATGGCCAAGTCTTCGCTGTTCGAGCTAGAGATCTTGTGGTGCGGGCGTCTGATTTCGAGCAAGGGCATCCGACATGACCCAGCTCGTGTGAGCGCGTTAGCCCAGCTACCTCTGCCAGCTACTGTTGCCGATCTCCAGTATTTTGTCTGCGCTACGAACTGGCTGCATGATTCCCTACCCGACTACGCTCGAGTCATCGCCCCGCTGCAGGACAAGTTGAACTCGGAGCGCGCTCGGATTGGTCGCCGCAATCGCAATGCGTTGAACGTTGCTACCAACTGGGACTCCGCTGGGCGAGCTGCATATGCAGCAGTGGTGTCTCTGGTTGCCGACTCGGCAATGACGGCATTCCCGGACCCGGATGCTGAGCTGCTTCTCTTCACGGACGCGTCTGCCACTGGATACAGCATTATTGTAACGCAAGTCCGTCAGTGGGACGCATCGCTGCCCGTGGACGAGCAGAAGCACGAGCTTATTGTGTGTAAAGGAGGTATGTTCAAGCACGCAGAGCTCAACTGGACGGTGGTGGAGAAGGAGGCGTTCCCCATTGTCAAGGCCTGCCACGACCTCGACTACCTCCTTCTCCGCCCGAATGGATTTCGCCTTTACTGTGATCACGCGAATCTGGCGTACATTTTCGCGCCGAGTGTGGAGCTGAAGAAGCATGTCCGGGACCGCTTACAGCGCTGGGCCATGCGGCTGTGTGGGCTTCACTATACTATTGAGCACATTCCAGGAGAGAAAAATGTCTGGGCAGACATCGTCTCTCGCTGGCATGCCCATGATACCATCAGCGTTGCCGCAGTGCGTACCCGAAGCCACCAAATTGTTCCTGTGGACGAACTATCTCGGCTCCGGCCTCTGGCAGCGGCTGAATTTGTCTTTCCTACTCGTAACGACGTTCAAGCTGCTCAGCAGGCCGCTTCTCGTGAGCGCTCGCGCCTGCAGATTGCTTCGGAGGAGGTGGACGGTGTGGTCCTGATCGACAACCGCATGTGGATCCCGAGTAACGCCAAGGACTTGATCGCTCGGATCTTCGTGGTTGCCCACTGCGGCTCGCAAGGACACCGCGGCCAGGAATCAATGCTGCTGGCGCTGAAAGAACGGTTTTACATCACGAAGCTCGAGGACAAAGTGGCGAAATTTGTCCGGCAATGCCTACTCTGCAAACATTTCAAGGGCCCGCGTCAAATTCCGCGTCCGTATGGCCCGCTGCTACAGGCAAACGAGCGGAACGAGATAGTTCACTGGGACTTCCTGTCGCTTGGCGAAGGTTTCGGTGACTCGAGCTATCTACTAGTGGTGAAAGATGGGCTCTCACACTTCTGCGAGCTTTTCCCGTGTGCCACGCCAACGGCCTACGTCGCAGCGGAGGCAATTACACTTTGGTATGCCCGGTACGGGATGCCCAAGACACTGCGGTCGGACCAAGGCACGCACTTCCGAAACGAAATGATGAGGCATTTGGCTGCGCGGCTGAAAATGGAGCTGAGCTTCTCGCCGGTCTACTCGCCATGGCTCAACGGAACGGTGGAGAGACTGAATAAGGACGTGCTTCAGGTGTTCAGGGCGCTGTTGATGGAGTATGGTCTCGACCAGCACGAATGGCCGTATCTACTGCCAGCCGTGCAGGCGAACCTGAACCACACTCGGGTTCAATCGCTTGCAGGCCGGGCCCCAGTCGAAGTGTTCACAGCGCTGCCAGCTTCGTCGGCTCTAGATGTGATGGTGGTGCCTGCCACGAGTGAACAAGGCGAACGAGTGGTTGAGCTGGGTGATATTGATGAGCATGTGGACCGGCTCCGGGCGTCGCTGCATGAAATTCATCAAGAAGTGGTCGACGTGAAGGAGCGACAGCGGTTGCGTGACATGGCAGCGCACAATGGCATTCCTGCCAACTTCGATGTCGGTGACTTTGTTCTATGGTCAAGAATTGACCAGCGCCTGCCAAATCACAAGCTGCTGGGTCACTGGGTTGGCCCCTTCAAGGTGATTGCCGCTCTACCACACTCGTTTGAAATTGAGCATCTAGTGACGGGACGGAAATACGAGGTACACGCTTCCCGACTGAAGTATTACGCCGACGCAGAGCTGGACACGACAACGGAGCTGCTGGAGCTCGTTTCTAGCCAAGGTATGCTGCTCGGCGTGGAGAAATTCACGAATCACCGCTTCAACCAAGAGCTGGGACGCTGGGAACTGTTCGTATCGTGGCTGGGCCTGCAAGCCATTGAGGATTCCTGGGAACCTCTCGCAACACTTCTCCAGGATGTGCCTGCAAAGGTGCGAGACTACGTCGACTCAAGTGACGATGATGAGCTTGGTGCTCAACTCGACGAGTAGCGAGACGTCGCTGCCGTGACCAAGCTTTGGAGGCCAGTGTCGCCATGTTTACGGCTTAAGATCAAGCTTGGGCTTGGCCGCGACGTCAAGGTGCAGCGTGCTGCGTGGCGGAGCCCAGTAAGAAGGACAGGAACAACGGGGCACACGCGCGGCACCTATGAGCTACGGCAAGGATTACGGCAGGAGATTCTACAGGCTGGGTGCACGAGGCACAAGCCGTAAGTGGGCGAAGGCACACGCTCACGACTGCATGAAGACTGGATCTGAGCAAGAGAGCAAGAACGACAACAGGAGAGAAGCTAGTTCAGGTCCCTGCATTTGTTTGGTTTGCTTTTCCTCATTAATAAACTTTCCTCTTTGGAAACACCCCGGGTTTCGCGACAACCGTCTTCTGGCAATCGTGCATGAACTCAGCCAGGCTGAGGCGTTGATTCCCAGGGATATATATACCAAAACCCCGAATTGCCTTTCCTAGCGTACTCGGCAATGCCACGGCCTAAGTCGTGTTCGTCAACTGCGGCACCAGCCTGGCAGGTGGACAACAACGTGAAAAATCGCTTTCGTGCGCTACGGTAGCATTTTACTAGGGCTGAAGGTCGCGGGCTGAGCAGCACGGCATGGCTTCGGTCGTCATCTACTCGAACACGAAGGACGACAGATTCGTGCAGGGAGGGACCCCTGTATCCTGAGGGCATCTGCCGCCCCAAGGGTATCCTCTGACGCTCGGGTTGGGCTTCGGTGCTTGGAGCTATGCAGCTTAAGCGCGAGGACGTCGACAGCATCCTCCACACCCCGGTCCTCACGCTATCCTATGAGCAGGCTATATTGTATCGGCGTAGTAAGACGCCAGAGGAATGGCAGGGCGGTCGAACCTACTTGAAGGGCTACCGTCTCGGTGACGACGAAGCGCCCTAAACGTACTCATCGACAGCATGGTCGGCTCGACCAGGGCGGTCGTCAGCGATTAGTGTTCTCCCTATACACTAATTGTAGAGTTAGCCGTGCGTGTTGATAACAGTTAGTTAGTGTGCCGAACGAGCAGCATCACTTTTTTTTTAGCAAGACGAGCGGATATTAATCAGAGGCTTGATATGTGAATGTAGTTTTTACTTCTTTGCTTGGCTAATCTTTTCTTCTCGGCTTGTCGTTCACTTACGTAAAAATTAACCGCAATATATTGACAACTATTCCCGTGCTACTAACTCGTCTTTCAGTCAGCAAGCGTACAACTAGTTAGTTAGTGTCTAGTAAATTCTACTAACTGCAAAACGCCCCGCATTAGGCACGATCCATTTTCATTTTTCAGGTGAGGTATATTGTGTTCATTTAGAGCTACCTCCAAGGCACGATCCAGCCTTCTATTTAGGGTGACCAGCAGATTATGACCGGCAAGCACCGCAATGCGTGGGCATGTAGCGTTGTCAACCCGAGCAGTCGCTCTGCTGTCATGCTGGAGATTGCGCGCGTTTTGGGTGAAGCTGCTCATGGGGTGGCGAGGAGTTCGGTCTGCTCGGCAGCACTGAGCTCGCCGAAGATCACTACAAAGAGCTGGAGCAGAGGGCGGTCGCGTATCATCAATGTCGACAACTGCGTGGATTCGGCCACGGGCACCCCATCAGTTGCCAAGTTCATCGACAACACCCCTAAGACCGTGCCTCTAAATTAGTTCTTTGGCTAGGGCGACAAGCGCAACGAGCCTAGCGACAATCTGATCGCGCAGTGGGCGGTCCAGACTGCGCGTCACCGCTCACGATCAAAAGACACAACACAACTCGACTCGCAGTATACAACGGCACCCTGGCACTTGATCCAGTTCATTGGCTCTGGTTCGGTCTTCACACTTTACTACCACCACCACCACCTCGGCATGACCTCGGCTAACCTGAGCTTCAAGCTCAGTGGTGCGGTGTACGTCACCAACCACAGCAACATGGACAACCACATGTACATGGGGACACTGGGCTGGCAGCAATACTCGACCATGGAACATGGCTCAGTGTGGGGGCTCATGGCCACGCGTCTGGCCACCGATGTTGTCGTACCCTTCTTCCTAACGTACGGCCTCGCGATAGCATGACTTTTGCTGGTTTCGAGGAGAAGATCGCGGCAGCCTTCCCATACGAGAACGCATTGGATAAGTATAGTGTTGATTGAGAACTGCATAACAATAGTTTGCTGAGTAGTTTGCGATGTACATGGTAGATATGCCCTCCTTAAACTAAGCACACATATATTTTCCGGGTTATTCTCAGGTTAGTGAAAACGTGCGCTCATTTTCACAAAGAAATACTTCCGGGTAAAAGTTCCGGTCGTGGTGAAATAAGGGTAGTAAAAAAGGTAACCCGAGCACACCCGTATGCTTTGGCAAGAGTTAATTTCTAAACAAGTTTGTATACCGGGCCATTTTTTTTTTTAGAGAAAGACAGTTTGAAGTTGCTGCGCAATAGCTGGTACGGCATGTTATACAGTACCTCAGTGGAATTGAAGACTAATATTCAACGGCTTGCTCAATTTTTCTCGGGAAAAAAGGAGTGTATCACTACGTCCTTCGGCCTCTGCGCACGCCCGGCCGCCCGAAAAACGTCCAAGCTTTTCACTAAAAAAAATACTCAGCGTCTTGCATTGAAATTTTTTTCACACAACAAGAAGCAATAGGCGTTGAAGTCGTGAAGCAAATAGTAGAGCAGATTGTTCCGTGGGCTGAAGTTGATCGTAGAGGGTAATGCTCAAAGAAACTGACATTTTACTAAGTTCCAAGTTAACTTGGCAGATGCTGCGCTGTAGTGAGCAACTGGGCTTTACACACACTACATGTCTGCTCTTAATTTCAGAGTGTAACAGGATGGCCCGAACGGTGGACCCTAGCGAGCTGGACAGCGGTGAAGGACGGTGGCATGACGGTGACGCGCAGCTCGGACGAGCACATGGCGGCGATCGGCAGCACGGTGGAGGTCAAGTACCTCGCTGCCGCGACGGAGGACGCGGTGCGAGTGGCCAAAATGCCGCTGAGTGGCACGGTGGGCGGCACGCACGGGCTGAATCCAGCGTCGACGTTGAGTCGACATTGAACCAGGGCCAAGCCCCGGTAAGTGAGCGGGTTGAAAGAGGCGGCACTCGAGAATTGGAGGTCTTCGGCACAAGTGGCCGGGATAGCGTGCTGGAGAGCACGTGAACTACGAGCTGAGCGTGCGTGAGCACGTAGAGAGCTGAACGGGGGCAGGACACGGACGTCCTGCGGGCTACAGCTGGACGGCGAACAGCGTGGACGGGCGGGTCGCAGGTGGTGCCAGACGGAGAGCGAGCAGTGGGCAACGAGGCCGACTGTTCCTCGTACGAGTCGGGCGCGGGATCTGTGGACGGTCGGACGTGCGGTTAGTACGGACGGGTGTGGTTGACGAGAACGAGGGCGAGGTGTAGGCGCTAGTGAGAGCTAGTATGTATTCATTGGCATTAGGAGTGGTTTAGGCTATTCCCAATAATAAAATAGGAGCGGACACGGCGGTGGACGTTCCGGCAGGGGGAGATCAAGTGGATCTCTGACGGCCAGTACGGCGTTGAGAAGTAGACGTCTCGCGTGCGAACTCGCAGCGTGAGCATACGACCTGCCCAGCGGCTCGGGCAAGACAAGTGAGCACGCTTCATGGTGGTCATACAGGGGCACACTACGGCGGAATCGAGCAGATTGAGAAGTAGCTCGGCAGCGCGGAAGGCAGCCATGACGGCGTCGACCCCTACCCGGACGAAGGCGACGGGATCCGGCAAGTCCAGACGTGCCCCAAGGCACCCGTCCAAGAAGTTATCCATTCCCGATGACGACGAGGACACCGAAGATGGCTTCGACGAGAGACGTAAGGGCGCGGACGACGGTGACGAAGACCCGTCAAGTGACGAACCGAAGGAGATTGAAGTGTCGCGGCCCGCACCCAGAACCGAGCAGGAGCCAGTGCCGGCTCAGGACGACGAGGCGGTCGAAGAGGCGCCGACTCAGACGGCGACTTAGCCGTCGGCGAACGAGCAAGGCAGAAAGAAACATCGGCAGCGACGCTCCTGCACCGACGATGGAGATAGCGGTACTCGCTAACGCGCTACAGCAGCTGACGACGGCGGTCGCAGGGCTGCAGGCACGAGAGGCAGCGCTAGGCGACGTCGGGCACGGGCACGACGCTGGCAACCGAGCCGACGGACAACCACGTGAGTCAGTGCACGCGGGCATCGACGCGCCCCAGCAGTCTGCCGTAGCTGCAGCGCCAGGTGCTTCACGACGCAGAGGAGCCCGTGGTGCGACGTCGGGCAACACGTTGGCAGCGACAGCGGCAAGCGGACGGGCGGTGACGGCGGCTCCCGCGGTGAGGACGTCAGCACCCGCGATGGAGGCAACCCCGGCGGTCGTACAACCAACGGCGCCCGAGATGGCGGCGATGACAGCTGCAGTACAACAGCTCACGACGATGATGGCGCAGATCCAACCAGCGGCAGCAGGCGGAGATGGCCAAGGGCGGCAACGGACGGGGGCGAGTTCACGAGCGCGGAGTACGGGCCGAGGAGTGGCGCGCACGCCTCCGGACGGCGCTGCCCCTCCGAATCCGACAGCAGCTCAGACGAGAGTACCGGGAGCAACGGGAGCACAGGCGGCGACGAGAGCGACCCCAGTGACGGTAGCGACCCCAGCGACGACGGGTACGACGACGGCGGCGACTCGAGCAGCGACTCGGAAGCTGACGGTGGCGGGCGGCGACGCCGGGACGGACGACGCGTGCGACGCGTACGGCAGTCACGACGAAAGAGTGTGAAGGACTTGGAGCTGCCCACTTACACTCCTTCGCCGAAGCTATCGGTTTCCACGTGGATAGACCGCGTCGACCTAGCTCTACAGGGCGCCAAGGAATCAGGACGAGGCACGTGGTCGGGCAGGGCTCTATACTACATGTTGTTGTCTTGAGCAGTTGTAGTTGTAGTTGTAGTTGACCGTCAGACGGAGGGCCAATTTGAAAGTGGGGCCAATCCAGTTCTTCATCCGGTTGGGTTCTCTTTTCCTATAGCCCTAGTAAACTGGTGGAGCTCAGTAAACTCACTTATCCTTATTATACTTTACGAAAATCAAGTTCTTGTACTTCATGCATCTGTTTCTATCCGAGATTAGAAACTCCGATCGGTATGTCAAAAGTTGGTACCTATTCTAAACCACAACACTCCCACAAAAGAGACACGCAACCGATATGTCGCCACTTATCTAACCATTGGTGCGATTACTGGCAAATGTGCGTTATACGACCTTTAAGCATGCGTCTGAGGAGCATATATCCAGAACTATAGCGTTGTATCCTACAATGCGTAATGTAGGAGCAAATTGAAAATGCCTACCCTTTTCACCAAAATTTGACCTTGTCCTTGGCTTAACTTCAACAAACTTACTTAAACACCAATATGCTTTGGCAGTTTTATAACTTAGATCTTTAAGTTGCTTCTCCTTTAATTTCACCCTTGAAACTTAACACTGCATGCAGAGGTGCAAAGCTTAACTCCAATCTGACGGTTGTACTTGTCCTACTTATCTTAAGATCGGTAACTTGATGCAAATCAAACTTGATAGTTAACTCAGAGTGTATTCGTAATGCCACGTTATGATTACTGCCTGTGCATAAATATCCCCAAGATTACTACGCACCTCTCATTGCTTCTTTCAACCCCAAGTTTTCACACCCATAAGCTCACGTAGCTTGCAAAATTGTTCTAGTGGTAATGCTTTCGTAAGGGCATCCGCCACCATATCTTTTGTATTGCAGTACGTGATATCGATGCGCTTTCTTTCATAGGCTTCACGGGCATACAAATATCGAGTCTCTATGTGTTTAGTCGAGGAATGATTTTCCAGGATTCTTAACAATACTTATAGCTGCTGTGTTATCGCACCAACAATATATAGGCTGCTTCTGCTGCCATCCTAACTCTTTAAGCAATAACCAGAGCCACTCACTTTCCTTAACACCCTCACTTACGGCAACTAACTCAGCTTGTGCTGTATGCAGACTGACCATCTCTTGTCTACAACTCTTCCATGATACACACGCATCCGCGAGTATTGACACGTAACCTGTAACTGATTTACGGTCCTCATTAGCATTTGCGAAGCTCGCATCTGCGTATAGCTCATACGTTACTTCTTTGTTAGTACCCTCATATACTAACCCATACATCGATGTTCCTTTCAGATACTTAAGTACTCGCTGGGCTGCTTTCCAATGTGACTTATTATAACAAGAGAGAAATTTACTTAATTCTCTCTTACAGCGTTCGCAATATCTGGTCTGGTTCCTCTTACCAGATACATTAGCGATCCTACCAGTCCACGGTAGTCAAATGGCTGCGCTGCAATGGCTTCAGCACTAAGCTCCGTTTCCTTTTCCAATACAATGCTCGCTGCTTGTGGAGTGGCAACTGTTGTACAGTCCATCATGTCAAACTTTTCTAATAAATCCATGATATACTTATGTTGTGATAGACTAAGTTGCCTATTTGCCCTATCCCTTCTGATCTCCATCTTTAATAAATAATGGGCTTCACCGAGATCTTTCATTTTAAAGCGTGCAGATAATTTCGCTTTAATTTCATTCACTGCGGATAATCTAGATCCAGCAATGGTGAGGTCGTCCACGTATACACATATTAGGACAACGTCCGTTACTCCATCAACCTCCCACTTTTTCTTGTACAAACAGTATTCCTTTGCAACGAGAAAAACCTAATGACGTTAAAAACTTATGCAGGACCCCATACCAGATTCGAGGTGCCTGTTTCAGTCCATATAGGCTTTTCAGTAGCTTGCATACTTTTCCATTGTGCCTGTTTCTAAATCCTTGTGGTGGAATCATATAAATTTCTCTGCCAATTCACCATTTAGGAAGGCGGTGGACACATCCATCTGATGGATGTGAAAATCCTCAATTGCTGCAATTGCAAGCACTAATCTCAGTGACTCATAAGCGAGCGACGGGCGAAAATATTTCACCGTAATCTATTCCATGTGTCTGATGGTTCCTCTTACAACTAATCGGGCTTTAAATCTTTCAACTGATCCATCTGCGTTATATTTTACATCCAAGACCCAATGACAGCCTAATGCCTTTCGTCCTTTAGGCAAGTTAACCATTTTCCAGGTGTTATTTGCAATAAGAGCATTGTGCTCCACTTCTAATGCTCCGAGCCACTTCTCCCTATAAGGACCTGATATAGCCGCTTTAAGTGACTTAGAATAGGAATGCGAGTCCTACTAACTTTTACACCCAAAATTGGGTTTATACTAACCTCGTACCCACTCGAGTCTTGGGCTGCGTCGTCTTTTTACGCAGTGTGCGCGGCAACGTATGTTGCTTGCACTTTCTGTTTCCATATTGTCCTCCCGTAGTCCGACCGACGTTGGTGGACTATTTATACCATGTGTGGAAGGTGCATTGTGCTGACTAATATTCTGACTCATTTACGTCACAAGGAGAAATAATATCTCCCACATCTCCACACTTCCTGACTGGGGTGATTTAGACGTCTTTTCGTCTTCCTCTTCGTCGTCGTCCTCTTCTTCCTCCTCTAGGTTGGTGGTACACTCAACAATTTCCTCTACTTCGTCGGGGGTTAATTGTTTATCCCGCTTAGAAACGACCTTCTCATAATTGCTAATTGGTCGGTTGTATCGAATTTTACGCTTCTAGCGATCAATAAAACATTATTAGCTGCATCCAACAGCCTACAACCCTTATAGTCTTCTGCAATTCCCAAGAAACTTGCATTCTAGTCCTCGTGAACTTAATTTCTTATCTTTTCTCTTGGTGCTCGGAATGTGAGCATAGCAAACGCTACCCCATATTTGCAATATGTTCCCATCCGGCTTTTTCTTATTTAGTGCCTCATATGGCGATGTGTGAATCTAGATGTTGGAAGTCTATTTGATACTTCCGCTGCGTACTTAATGGCTTCAGGCCACCAACTTGCTGGCATTGCTGCCGCTAATAGTGCACTAACTTGTTTCATTAACGTCTGGTGACAACGTTCTGCACTTCCATTTTCTTCCTGAGAGTCTACGTTAGATTTCTCAAATAGCATGCCTTTAGATTTCGCAAACGCCTTAACTCTTTTATTTACAAATTCTTTGCCTCCGTCACTGCGAATTCTTTTTATCTCATATGGATACTGTTTTTCCAATTGACGTACGAGATTCACAACGTGACCATACACTTCTTTGGCGATTTCATGACAAACACCCACTTATAGGATGTTGCATCATCTACAATTGACAATGCATAGCGGTAACCAAAACCACCATACCTTCCATTGACTTTTATCTTTCCTGTGGTGTCCATATGTAGGGTATGCAATGGTTGCCTACTTCTTGTGCCAATCTTATTACGATAGGACATTCTCATTGAGTTTGCGATTTCACAAGTAGCGCAAAAGAAAGGAAGGTCCTTTAACTCCTTTTGAGGGATTTGAGGAATTCCTTCAACCAATCCATTGCTAAATATTGCCAAAAGTCTGGCCTTGTGAACGTGGCCTGATCTATGATGCCACTTTTCCAGCAAAGCTATTTTCTGAGCTTGTGTATAACTTTTTCTTACTGCATTAACTCTGCTGTACTTAGATGAAGGCAGATAATATACTGCTCCCTTGAACGGCTGCAAATAAAAGCTGCCCTTTCTCACTGAAAATACAAAAACTCCCCATCTCGGGATTGAACGATTGTAACCTTGTCTGGCTAGATGGCAAGCGCTAATTAAATTACTCCCACATTCCTTATCGAGAGCAATATTTTTATCTTTAAACCGATAGACTTATTGAAAGGACTTGCAATATGCATCTGTATTGAACCCGTTAAAGCAGTCTCCGACGTGCTACCGTTTCCATACTCAAACTGGTGACTCGAACCTGTGTGGACAGATTCGAACCAGCTCCTGTCCGGGCTTATCCCTAGTCCAGCTCCTGTAACAACAATCCACAGATCATCCGAAACCGTTAATCGTCGTAGCCAATTTAAGTAAGCACCATACTCTTACGTACCCTGGTGTCGACTTGACCGAAACTCAGCAGACAGCCTCCATTCTCGTCTTCCGAGCCGTCCTTCTCCGACCTCAGGTAGCTTGAACTCTTCTTCCATCTCGACGTCCGTGGGTGCATCACGTGTCGTTCTTTGCTTCTTGGCAACGTGCACCGTGGCGATCTTCTTAGTTCCGTTGCCCGCCCGCTTGAAAGTTGGGCTTGCACGTTGGTGCGGAAGAGCGGTCCCCTTCACGGTTTGGGTCGCGGTCGGCCTTCATGCGCTCGCATTGCGCCTTCTGATGTCCTTTGGCCGAAACAGTAGAAACACCTTGGTCCTGAACCTTGGTGTTGGCATCCGACTTGCGCTTCTTGGTGTCGTATCCACGCACAGCACGCTCGCTCTTGACATGGTTTATGCGCGCCACCGTTGTCGCATCGCCATTTCCCGTGATCTGCTTCCCGGATCGGCCACCAAACAGCTTGTTCAGCGCCACTCGACCTTTTTCCGCGGTGAACGCTTCCTCCGTGAGCTCAATCGAGGACGCCCAAATCTTTGGGAGCTGCGCCAAGACTTGCACGCACATCATTGTCTCCGTCATCATCTCCTTACCGAGGAGTTTCTTAGACTTCCGATTCATCTCGTTCCGCGCTTGGTTGAGCAGCGAGAACAGGGTCATGGTGTCTTTCCAATTCGAGTTCAGAATCTGAGTCCACCGGATTCGACCACGCCACCAATCCTCCAGCATCGCCATTCGCAAACTTCCGTTCGAGATGCTGCCAAATGAGGCACACCTCCATGTTTCGCACCTCGTCCGGTAGGGATGAGAGAAACGAGTTTGGGAGGGTCGAGTTGAGGACATGCCTCATGGCTGCGCGTCCGCCTTGCGCCATACCATGATCTCCTTCCGGACAGCTAATTGTCCTTCAGGTGGGCTGCTTTCACGTCTGCATCCGTCAGACATGGCGGCGTGGACTCCAAGAAGTCCCTCATGCAGACCTTCGGGTCCGGGTCGCCGGCTTCGAGGAGCTTGTTCTCGGCCTCCAAATCCAATTGGGCCACGTGCGTGAGTAGCTTGTCTTTCCAAGTAGCATACTCGTGGTGCTTTCCGGAGAATTTCTCCAGTCCGCCCGGCACGGTCTTCTCTGGCTTGGTCAAGACACTCATCCGAGTATCTGAAATGTTGTTGTCTTGAGCAGTTGTAGTTGTAGTTGTAGTTGACCGTCAGACGGAGGGCCAATTTGAAAGTGGGGCCAATCCAGTTCTTCATCCGGTTGGGTTCTCTTTTCCTATAGCCCTAGTAAACTGGTGGAGCTCAGTAAACTCACTTATCCTTATTATACTTTACGAAAATCAAGTTCTTGTACTTCATGCATCTGTTTCTATCCGAGATTAGAAACTCCGATCGGTATGTCAAAAGTTGGTACCTATTCTAAACCACAACACTACATCCTCGGAAACAAGCTGATGGAAGACGCGGCAAGATGGTGGGTAAACATGAACCGCCGTCTGCCAGAGCGACAGAGGACGTGGAAGACGTTGAAGAAGGCGTTGCTACGCCGGTACGGCGAGCGAAAGGACAAGTCGGCGGCCGAATGGCGCGTCGGCATGAGGCCAATGATGCCGGGCGAAACATACGCGGACTTCGCGGCGGGGCTCCGTGACGTCGTCGGAATCAACAACGTTAGTGAACGAGTCCTATTGGCGCAGTTTTACCGCTGTCTGGACAAGACGACGCGGAAGTTGGTGAAGCAGTCGCCGCGGCCTAAGACACTCGAGGAGGCGGTGGACAAAGCCACGGAGATCGATGACCCGGTCGATAACGTAGCACAAGGTATGATGAACAGCGGGTTGCCGTGGGCAACGGCACCACAGCCGTACCTGATACCGATGATGGGGATGAGCGGCCAGACGATCCCGGGCATCGGCGGCATGGGCTTGCCTGCCGAAATGCTGAATAACGCGGCAGCAGCAGAGGGCGTAACGGCGAGGAAGGAGATAGAGCACGTGGCTCTGTTCACCAACCCGCGGGGCGTGTATAATAAGGCGACGGGCACGTGGGATCCGCCCCAGGTCATCTCTGGAACGGAAAATACTGGTACGAACCACGGAAGGCTGAGTGGAAGAGGTCTACCGCGGCTGTAGTGACGAGCAACCGGTCGTCGAGCAAGAAGCAGGCCAAGTTGAAGGCCAAGCGCGAGCAGATGGAGTCCAGTAGCGACGAATCCGACGCCAGGCCGCGGAAGAAGAAGTTAAAGGCGGCCGTCAAGCAGGCGGGCGGCGACAAGCGGCGTGTTGAGGCCAGCGCGACGGAACAGAAGCACCCGGGCAACAAGATGAACGGTGAGGGCAAGGCGAGCGGCGCGTGCTTCCACTGTGGTCAGGTTGGTCACTGGGCGATGCCGTGCCCTACCGAGCCGAAGTGCTATGCGTGTAATCGCTCGGGCCACTTCGCACGGACATGTACGGACCCGGAGGCGAAAGCTCGTAACGACGCGTACATGAGGACGCGTGAGCGCAATGATCAGCCGGCGTCAGCGGGAAACGAGTAGAGGGCGCTATCGAGGGGAATGGCGTCCGGTACGAGGAGGAAAACCAGCCGGTGGGGCTAGCGATGGATAAGGACGGCGGAAAAACGATGAGGTACGGGGCGACCGCGAGAGTGGCCGACACGGAAGAGAATGATGACGACGAGATGACGGTGGTGCGTGCCGCAACTGGCGACCAGCACACCTTGATGAGAATTAGACCCGCACCTTTGCGCGTGCTGACGCGTAAGACGGACGGGGCGAGTGGCGACATGGCGACGGCCGGGTCCTGCGTAAATGATGAGAATGCGATGAGAGTGAGACCCGCACCTTTGCGCGTGTCGACGCGTAAGACGGACGGGGCGAGTGGAGATACGTCGACGGCCGTGTCCTGCGAAGACGAGAACGATGAGAACGATGAGAACGACGAGGACGATGAGGACGATGAGGACGAGATAAGGGCGGAGCACGTCGTCGGCAGCGAGTACCCCGAGTGGAAGGAACGGAGGACACCTGTGTGCCTGGTGACGCGCACGCGGGACGCGTCGGATGGCGGCATGGCGGCAGTCGTGCGCATGATGAAGGCGGATGCTGCGGCAACGGACAAGGAACGAGCGGCTCGTTCCGTAGCCACGGTAAGGCCGGCGATGGCCGCGGCGCGCTACGTACGGACCGATCGCCAACCTGCGCGCCGAAACGAAGAAGCCGCGCAACACGACGGCGACGGACGACGAGCTGGAGAAGGCGCGGACCCTCCTCGAGCTGGAGAAGGCGCGACGGAGAGCCCAGAGGAGACGGCTAACTCCCGCGGAACGACGGAGAGCGGCGCCAATCCGACGGTGGTCGTGGAGGCGATCGAGGTAACGGAGACGCCATCACGGAGTTCGAGCTTGACGCTCACAGCCGGATCAATCGCGGAGACGACGGCGCCAGCGGCAACCCCGGTCGGGGTGGTGTCGGTGAGAGGGTTGAGCGCGACGGAGACTACGAAAGGACCCAGGGACGATAACGCGTGCAACGCGCCAACGATGAGCGCGGGTGAGTTGGCCGTGGCCGACGAGGGCATGCCCCTGAGCGACAGCAGAGGCGACGGCAGAGTCACGATGGACGGCGAGGGCTCTGGCGAGTCCGTGAAGGCGGCGGCGGCGAGCGAACCGAGAGGCGAGTCCACGACGGCCGTGACGAACGAGTCAAGCGCGGACTCGAGCGGCAAGTCTGCAGGTGGCGACAGCGTCGAACTGGCGCGCCTGGCACGGCGAAACGCCCGGAAACGAGCGAAGCACGAACGAGTCAAGGTGTGTCTGGCTCGAAAGCGGCGTCGAGAACGGGAGAAGGCCGCTGAGGAGCGACGTGTGAGTGATGAGCAACTGGCCGCGCGGCAACGAGTGGCTGATGAAGCCATGGAGCCGCTACGAGAGCGCAAGCAGCTGCGCGAGCAGCGCGACGACGAAGGACGAGGTCAGCGAGCACGCGTGAGCCTCGTACAGCACCGTGGTGATGGAAACGCGCGGCGTACGGCGCGTGGTGAAGTTGTGGAGTACGTAGGATCGGATGACGGGCTCCCAACCGCGACGATGGTGGTGGCCGGCGCAAGACGGCACGTGAAGCTCGATAGCGGCGCACGCTATACGGTGGCGGGCACCGACTGGATGCGGTTCGGCGACCGAGTGGAGAGAGCGGCCCCTGTGGATTACGTCGAGGGCATTGGTGGTTTCCTGTTAGACGTAGTGGGAGTATGGAGCTTCAACATGCACAGTGTGTTCGGTGAAGTGATCGGTGTGGAGGCATGCATAGTGTCAGGTTGCACTGACGAATTCCTACTCGGCGTGGATTTCATGCGCAGACACGGAGCCATGATGGACTTTGATCGCAACGAGATTCGCTATACTACGGCAGGGCGAGCGGTGGTCATTCCGTTTCGCACGCACGATAGCGGTAATGGAGCGCGTGTGGTGGCAGTACGGATGGTTCGGCGAGCGGAGCTCGACGGTAGTACCGTGACATCGGTCGAGGTGTCAGTGGCGGCCGACGACGGCGAGGTAGGGATCTTCCTGCCCACTAAGTGCATGGGCGCGGTCATGTTGGCGACTACCGTCACGAGGGTGAAGAACGGCACGGCGTTGGTGCCAGCGGTGAACGCGAAGGGTGGACAAGTGCGACTACCAGCGAAGCAGGAACTTGGGCAATGGATTCCCCTCGACAAGGACGTAGAGCTGTTGCAAATGAGCGGCGAGTTGCGCCGTAACAAAATCAAGGAATGGTTAGACGGACTCGGTGATAGTGATGAGCCACTCGAGGACGAGGACCAGGTGAACGTAGGCGTCGGGGACGGCGAGAGTCGGCGGAGGATCGTACAGTTGCTAAGGGTATACCGCCAGCTGACGGCGGATAAGAGCGATTGCCCACCCGCCACGGTATTGAACACCGACCACCACATCGACACGGGCGATGCGGCGCCCATCATGCTGAAGCGTAGGCGGCAGGTTCAGACCGAGGACGAGGTGATTGAGACGAACGTGCGTAAGATGCTGGCGGTCGGTGTGATTGAAGAGGGTGACGGCGCCTGGGGATTTCCAGTCGTACTGGTGCGGAAGAAGGACGGCGAAGTACGTTTTTGTGTGGATTATCGGGCCCTAAATAAAGTCACACGAAAGGACGTGTACCCACTGCCGCGGATCGATGAAACGCTGGAGGCTCTTGGCGGCGCGCTGCTGTTCAGCACATTAGATTTGAAAGCGGGGTATTGGCAAATCCGCGTGGCGGACAAAGACAAAGAGAAGACGGCCTTTACTACGAAGCAAGGTATCTACCAGTTCGTTCGCATGCCCTTCGGACTTACGAACGCTCCGTCCACGTTTCAACGGATGATGAACAGTGTATTGCGCGGGCTTACATGGACTACCTGTCTAGTCTATCTGGACGATATTGTGGTTTATACACGAGGCGGTATTGAGCGACACATTTTGGAGTTAGCGTGCTTGAGAGGCTCTCACAAGCAGGTCTCACGTTGAAGCTCAAGAAGTGCGTGTTCGCGGCGAAGCAGATGGAGTATCTAGGCCACGAGTTGAGCGCGGACGGCGTGAGGCCGTTAGATAGGTTAGTGACGGCGGTACGCGACTTTCCGCGGCCCAAGGACGCGGTGGAGGTGAAGCGATTCACCCACCTGGCTGGCTACTATAGACGATTTATTGAAGGCTTCGGCGGCATCATGGCACCGATGACGAAGCTGCTACGGAAGGGAGTTGACTGGGAATGGACGAGAGCGCAGCAGGAGGCGTTCGAACACGTGAAAGCGGTTTTGACGAGCAAACCGTTGCTTATCTACCCTGATTTCACTCTACCCTTTCGATTAGTGACGGACGCGAGCAAGGTGGGGCTCGGAGCGTGCCTCATGCAGGATCGTGGCCACGGCTGGCAGCCGGTGGCGTACGCGAGCAAGGTAACGAGTGCGACGGAGGCGAATTACGGCATCACCGAGTTAGAATGTCTGGCGGTGGTGTGGTCCATCAAACTGTTCCGCCCGTATCTCTACGGACAGCAATTCACCATTGTCACGGATCACTCGGCACTGAAATGGCTGATGACCAGCCCTAATCTGACTGGTAAGCTACATCGCTGGGCCTTGACCCTGCAAGAATTTGATTTCGAGGTCGTCTACCGACCAGGGAGTACGAATGTCGTAGCAGATGCGCTCTCGCGAGCACCTGTTAAGGCTACAGTATTGGCGGCAATAGGGCGGCGGCGGCGGTCAAGGGAGCGAGCGGCAGTGCGAGCAGCTAGTACCATGGCAGGGACTACGGATGCAGCAGCGACAACCCCAGACGGCGGACCTGGTCCGGCAGCGGCTGGACAGAGTATGACAGCGGCGGCCGAGCCGAGGACTATGATTGTGTCGAACGAGGAGCCAAGATCGGTGCTCCACAGGGAACGAGCGGCGAACGAGACGGCGGAGCAGCCGCTCTCGGCGGAAGAGACGTCTGGTGACGGCGACAGCGTGCACCAGTCGGTCAACGGCGGTGTAGACGGCGGAACTGAGCGCGAAGCAGCGACGGCAAGCGACGGTGGCAAGAACGAAGCTGACGAGGACCCCAAGGTGACGGATGGCGGCGACGGAACGCGTAGACGGCAGGAGGTGGCCACGACGGAAATACGGGCGGGGGCCAAGCGACCGGCGAAGCGGCGCACGCGCCAGGATGAAGAGGCGCTAAGCGAGACGCGGCCTCTCACACGCGCGGCGAGACGGCGCGCCGAAGAGCAACGACGACACGAGCAAACCCCGGCGGCGCAGCAGAGTGCGACGAGCGAGCAGGACGGTGACAGACGCCATCTCAACGACGGCGTGGTGATGACGACGGCGGCCATGAGCTCAGGGGGCTCGAGCAACGGCGAGTCGGCGTTAGTGACGTCGAACACAGGCTACGAGTTTACAGCGGAGATGACGGCGACGAACCAACCTCGGCGCACGGAAGAACGGACGCCGGCGACGGAACCAGCGACGGAACCGGCGGAGGGGAATGCGAACATGACGGCGACGCCACACGGGACCAGCAAGCGCGGCAGTAAGCGCGTGACTTTCGCGACACCGCTGGAACAGGACGACGGTCGAAGTGATGGGCGACTTGGCGGCAACGACGCAGTATCTGGATCGGGGAGACGCAACGAGTCGGCGGGTGCGTTAGACAGGAACGTGACGTCGACCAACGACGCGGCGCAGACGAGTAAAGCGGCAGACGGCAAGCTGCTTGAGTCGACGGCAGGGATGGCCGCAGGCGAGGCTAGTGTGAGCGGTGGTAAGGCCGCGATGCGCACAAGACGACCAAGGACGGGCACGGCGACGACGGCGAAGCCCACGACCACGAACGCGACGAAAGCGCCCAAGTCGAAGACGACGGACGCGCCGACGGACGCGGGAGCAGTACCCATGACGAAGACGACGGGCCCGGCGACGAACCAACGGGCAGTGGCGGCGAGACGAGAAGCGACAAGGAGTGATCGCACCACTCTAGCGGGCGGCGCGGAGCCTGATGACGACGAACGAGGGGCACCTGCGCAACGGCAGGCGAACGAGCGCGGTGAGCAACTACAGCGAGACGAGCAACTCGATGAAGTAGCACGACGGCCAGTGATGGAGCCGACGCTGCAGCTTACCGACGACGAGATTGTGACCGAGCAGACGAAGAGCAGGCTGGTGCAGCGCCTGCTTGAGGCCGGCGAGTATAGAGGGCAGTCGGTGGCGAAGACCTTCGGCCTGGTGACAATCAAGACCAAGGACGGACAACGAGTGGTGTTACCACCTTCATTATGGTCTGCGGTGCTAAAAGAGTGCCACGACTCGGTGTGGGCCGGGCATTTGCGAGCCCCGCACACCTACGCGAGAATTTCGCAAACCTACTGGTGGCCTGGGCTACGAAGTGAAGTGAAGCGCTGGGTTCGGGGTTGCCAAGAGTGTGGTAGCCGCAAAGCCAAACCAAGGGAAGTAATCCCGCCCTTGCGCAGTCTACGAGGTGGCGACGTAGGCGATAGGTGGGCACTCGACGTAGCAGGCCCTCTGCCTACGACGAGCGGAGGCGAGCGATACGTGATCGCCGCAGTGGAGTATGTGACCAGGTACGCGGTTGCGACGACCGTGAAGAGACACACGGCGGAGAACGTGGCGAGCTTCCTTATGAAGCATGTGGTGCTGAAGTTCGGGGCCTTCAGAGAATTGCTGACGGACGGAGCGCCTGAACTGACGGGCAAAGTGATCGAGCAGCTGATTATCATGCGGCAAGCGCAGCAAACTAATCCGGTGCCCTACCGCCCACAGATGATCGGACTAGTCGAACGATTCCATCGCACATGGAAGGACTGCATTGCAACATACATGAATGACGAGAAGCAGCGGGACTGGGACATCTGGGTAGACTTCGCTGTCTACGCCTACAATAGCGGGCAACTCTCGACAGTGATGCTATCCCCAAATGAGCTTATGATGGGCCGGCGGCTACGGAGTCCGAACGACTTACTGAGAGCAGCCAGCGTGACGGAGGCTGGTCCGCTCACGGAGTACCATGAACGACTGCTGACTGCGATGAAGAGCAGCCACGAGTGCGCGGAAACAGCGCGAAGACGAGAACAGGAGCGACAGGCACGTTATAACAATCGTAAGGTGCGGAGGAAGCGCGAGTTTGCGCCCGGAGATCGACTGTGGCTGTACAAACCGCCGAGAGGCCCAAAAGCTTCGAAGCTAGTGCACCAGTGGCTAGGACCGGTGCGCGTGGTGGAGTCTGCGGGTTACGATAACTATTTGGTGGAGCGCGAGGACGTGTCTGGCGACCCTGAGCAATTTATAGCTCACGCGTCGTTTCTCGTTAGTTACTACTACCCGTCCCCACTACTCAAGACGGTGGCGGCGGATATCGAAGCTCAGCTCGAGCATGAAGGCTCGATCGAACTCGGGAGTGATGAGTCGACGGACGGAGCGACTATGGGAGCAACGACGGCTCGTGTGCATGCAGCTACGGCTGCAAACTCTACGAAACGACGTAGCCGACCAGTGGATGATTCGGCAGCGGGACAACAACAGCGTGGGCTCTTGGTGGAGTTGCGTCGGCGGCGACGGCGGAACGCAGCAGGGCAGTACGTCCTCGAGTACGAGGTGCAGAACCTACGACGAACGGGCCCGGCAGGAAGGACGAGACACGGAGCTAAGCGGTGGATCTCGGTTGGTGCATACGACCAACTGCTACACGCCGGAAGGGTCATGGAAGACCCTTAGTATGGAGAAGTCGTGTAACAGGAGGGCCCGAACGGTGGACCCTAGCGAGCTGGACAGCGGTGAAGGACGGTGACATGACGGTGACGCGCAGCTCGGACGAGCACATGGCGGCGATCGGCAGCACGGTGGAGGTCAAGTACCTCACTGCCACGACGGAGGACGCGGTGCGAGTGGCCAAAATGCCGCTGAGTGGAACGGTGGGCGGCACGCACGGGCTGAATCCAGCGTCGACGTTGAGTCGACATTGAACCAGGCCAAGCCCCGGTAAGTGAGCGGGTTGAAAGAGGCGGCACTCGATAATTGGAGGTCTTCGGCACAAGTGGCCGGGATAGCGTGCTGGAGAGCACGTGAACTACGAGCTGAGCGTGCGTGAGCACGTAGAGAGCTGAACGGGGGCAGGACACGGACGTCCTGCGGGCTACAGCTGGACGGCGAACAGCGTGGACGGGCGGGTCGCAGGCGGTGCCAGACGGAGAGCGAGCAGTGGGCAACGAGGCCGACTGTTCCTCGTACGAGTCGGGCGCGGGATCTGTGGACGGTCGGACGTGCGATTAGTACGGACGGGTGTGGTTGACGAGAACGAGGGCGAGGTGTAGGCGCTAGTGAGAGCTAGTATCTATTCATTGGCATTAGGAGTGGTTTAGGCTATTCCCAATAATAAAATAGGAGCGGACACGGCGGTGGACGTTCCGGCAAGGGGAGATCAAGTGGATCTCTGACGGCCAGTACGGCGTTGAGAAGTAGACGGCTCGCGTGCGAACTCGCAGCGTGAGCATACGACCTGCCCAGCGGCTCGGGCAAGACAATTAGCACGCTTCAAGAGCTTCTTCGCGCAACGCGCGACTTTGTTTTGTACCGTGTGCGTAAGATCACAAAGAACAGTCTCAATGAGGATGGTGTACCGGTAGTATCACATTGTGTGTACCGTATTTTCGTAGTCCTAGGCAACACCGTACCAACAAGATTTGTTATCATATGGTGCACAAATGCTAGGAATTATAATTATCAAGGCAAGTTTTAGTATTATACGCTATCGCTGCAGCTACAGTCACTTCCAATGTCATCGTCGGAGTACCATCACCAAGCTTCCGCCCGTTAAGATGACTCGCCCGACCCGATTCACAAGCCGCCTTAATTTGCTTAGCTGCGTTCTTCCATTTGCTAAGCGACTTCTCCTTTGCACGGTGTTCTTTTCGGGGCAGCACTCCGCAGAAGTGCACGATACACTGCTTGACCGAAATTCCTTTGTCGAGGTAGTCAAGCCAGGCTTTTTTGTCGCTGTACGCAACAGCGTGTCGCTTGTACTGCTTGCGTTGTTTGCCCTGCCCGGTGGTGCATGGGCAACCCATGCCTCGTAGTCGCGTAAAGCTGGAATGCGGTATGAGCGTCGAATTAGCAGGACGCAAAGGTAAAAATAGACAGTGCCATATGGCAAAATTATGACACTCCGATTGGCTAGATCTCCGTGTCGCTAAGGAATAAACGTCGCCTAGGACTACGAAATTACGGTAAAACTATTATCCTATCTTCTTCTCCCTTTGTTTCTTTATCCCCTATCATATAATACATGCTGAATCGGATTTCGGTTTCACTCACAGTTGCAAGAAAAATGCAAGAAAACGTTCTACTAAGTTAGCTGAGTTGAGAACTTTTTTTTACGTACATGTAGTCCGCTTCCGGAGTTAGCCCCGGACGGCAATATCACTTCGCCAGTCAAATGCTTATGTTCGGGCGATGCTTGCAAAACGAACGTTTATCTACGTCTAAACAACAATCGTAGGCATACGGGGGTTCTCGATGCGCTTGTTGTCGCCGCTGGTGACCTGGCACTTCGCCAACCTCATGTAGCACTCGTTCGAGTATTCGACGCCATTTTCGTCGGACACGGGGTCGTAGACATCCAAACACGCGAAGTCGCAAGACTCAGCTCCGCTGTTGCTCTTGCTGCTGGACGTCTTCGGTGATGGAGTAGCCGAAGACGCGGGCGTTGACGCACATTCTCCTCCAGACACCATAGTGATATTCTTTTCAGGTTGGTTGCAGCTCGTGATGCCCAGATTGCACTCGTTGCTGTATGTCACGCCGTCGGAACCGCAAACTGGATCGTAGTTGTCAGGGCAAAGCATGTCACCGCAAGCTCCACCCTTGTAATCGGGGGCGAACATTAGCTTGCGCTGAGTATTCATCGTGGAGACGCCGGGGTTCTCGATGCGCTTGTTGTTGTCGCCGTTAGCACCCTGGCACTTCGCCAACCTCATGTAGCACTCGTTCGAGTATTCGACGCCGTTCTCGTCAGACACGGGGTCCTCCACATCCGGGCATGCGAAATCGCACGACTCGGCTCCGCTGCTGCTCTTGCTGCTGGACGTCTTGGGCGAAGGCGTCGCCGGTGTTGAAGCACACTCTCCATCCGACGCCTGGGTGATCTCCTTGTCGCTCTGGCAAGACGCGAGACGCAGATAGCACGCGTTGGAGTACGTCTCGCCGTTGGAGCCGCACACAGGCTCGTAGACGTCGAGGCAGCCGAAGGAGCAGTTGTCGTCAGCGGTCGTGGCCGTAGCTGCAACCGCCGCGAAAAGGAGGCCGATAGCGAACTTCATTGTGCTTGTGGCTTGATTGAGGTGGAGCTTGGAAGTGCGGGGTTGGCTGGAAATTGGAGAATGAACCCCAAGTGCGCGTTCGAGCGAGGAAAGCCGCCCACACCGAAGCCTGCCTCGCAAAGTTGTGATTAATCAAGTCCGTATACATTCGCAAATCCGCCATTTGCTGTTGGGGCAGCAACCTCTCCCATGGGTTAATGCAGTGATCTTTGTCACACTGATTTTGTCGCGACGCTCAACCAGCGGCTATCTGTGCGGACAAAGCATCTGCCGCCACCAGATAGAACTTCAGGAGCTGCTCGTGGGGATACACCGTATATTGGTCCACGCCGTGTCCGAAGCACCGTGAATCACGGTGCTTCGGACACAGTGTTTATTGAGGTCAAAAGATGCGGATGCACTGTAAGTTACAGGTAACTTACCGATATTACTGTACATGTAAGTTAGCATTACTGTATGAATTCACTTTCGCTCTCCTTCTCCTTTGTCTCTATCTCTTTCAGCATGTTTACCTTTCCACATATCTTGTGTCTTCTTCATTTTTCTCTTCTTCGGACACTTCAAATGTAAGTTAGCAATACCACACTAATAGCCAGGCGACGGCGACAACATTTGATGAGTATACCGTATTGTGAGTTCTACTCTAATTTTCCAAGCCGGACGGATTGAATCGATCGGGGCAAACCGCCGGCGAATCGCCAGAAGCACTTGGGTTGACTATGTTCGGCCCGTCTATGAATCATGAGTCCCTACTAAGTACGGATTGGGCATGACATGCGGGCACATAACCATATGTTTGTGGGCCGGCGATTCGCTAAATGACTTGATGTTTGTATAGATCGATTGGACAGGGGCCTCAAACCGACCCGAATCGGCAAATTCGACCGGAATTCACAATATAACCTTAGTTATGCAATACACCTGATCTGCAGTGTAGAAATGCTGTTTTTAGTGTCCTTTCTGGGGCCGCATTGGAGGTGCAGGCGAATGGCTTGGGCAGTAGCGTAGAAGTAGACAAATGTCTTAACCCTTTCGCGGCAAACCGGTCCAAAATGGCACGTTTGGATGCCTTCCGAAGAGTTGCATCGGAGATCGCGTTCAAACGTGCCAAAATGGCCCGTTTTGAGTTTGCTACCACCCTTCGACCATTGTTGGACTACTCTGTTCAATTATAGCCAATCCTTGCCAACTTGAAGGCTGCGAGTTCCGGAAATTACTAATCTAGACATTGGCGGAAATGCCGTACTCACATGTCAAGCAAAGTAGACTACGGTGCATCCTCAATCGGGTCCTATAACCATGTCAGCCACAAAAGCCGAGTAGAAGAGGGGCTCAGATAGACGTAGTTGTCGATGCAGAATACCTTACATTCCCTGAGTAAGTAATAAGGAGAGCACAGCACCTAGTGTAACACCTGTAGGACGGACCTTGCTCAGTGAGTAAACTTACTAACGCACGCATTCTAAATCAACCTGGGCTTTATACTCTTGTTAGTTCTACTTACAATTGCAGGGCGCTCATCGGTTCCCAATTTTCCGGTAAAGACGAATTTAAAATTGTTTTAACTAGATATGAAGTGTACGGACCACTAAATAGTTTTTCAGACGTCTTAGTACTCGTCTCTTCAAGAGAAATGCCCACAGCGAAACCTTATGTGGATTGGCAGCAATAGTGTCGGATTTCCTTCCTGTGTATAGTGCTAGATCAAAGTCAATCGCTCTAAGACATCCATTCACTTTGAGCGGTATGAGGCCTGAGTAGATGAGTAGTAATGTTGATGGAGATGGCAGTACCTGGGTTGGAATCCTGCAGTGGTGGAGGTTTCCGACACTGTGATGGTACATGCTTGCAGGTATAGTTCCAGACCATTTTGTATTGATACTATCTGTACTCTGGCTGGCTGGCAGTACACATGAACAAGAACTAGTTTTGAAATACAATGTTATTCTGTTGATCTTTGTAGCCCGATACAATCACTAAGCTTAGTAGGCGTTGAAATGAATGCTGGAAATTGAGCTTCCACGAATGTGCGTTCCAGCGCGATATCTAGTGTCACAAAACGAAAACTCGCGCCGTGGTACATCAAGTCAAAAGATGACCCCTCTTGACATCTAACTGGTACATCTCTATGAAACCGGTACGACTCCGGTTGCGCACTGGGCCCTCCAAAAGGCTTATATGCGTGGGCAACCTGAACCGGTATGATACCCATCACACCGGTATGGTCACGGTGCCGCACTGGGCCTCGAAAAGGTTTATATGCGTGGGCAGCCTGAACCAGTGTGCTACCGATGACACTGGTATGAATCAGTAAATATATTGAAGTAAAGGGTGGATTGTACAATAGCATGCCGTTTCTACAAGCTGCAAATAGACCTCAGACAGGGTTCGCGTTTTAGTTTTGTTGAGCATTGTCTGTCGATATATTGCATCTACAGCTTTAAGGTAAATGCCCGGGCAGATGCTGCGGCTGCGAAGCAGCGCAGGAGATGACCGAATTAATAAGTAAAATTATAAATAAAAAATAAAGGGTTTATTCCAAATTCCTCCTATCCCAGCCTTCGCGGAGCCCTAGTTCGGTAACTTCATAATGATAACTACCGGGCAGGACACCACACATTGCAGCCCCGGCTGGCTTAGCCGCAGGAGACAAGCAGCAGCTGCTAGCGTGTCTTAGATACATGCACGATGCTTGGGGAGCCGGTGCCAGTTTATCTGTAGCTGCACACTACCTGGTGATGCTGGGGTCCTCGCAGTTGGCAGGACCCAGCCAGCATGCAAGAATTCGAGTAGGTGACACCATTCGAGCCGCACACCGGCGAGTAGTCCATGGTACAGACATGATTACCGCAGTGGAGGAGGCCGAAGTCCCTCGATCCTTCTCTGCGCTGAACTTGGCCATCCGCAGGTAGCACTTGTTCGAGTACTGGACGCCATTTTCATCGGTCACAGGATCGTAGATGTCGAGGCACGCGCCCGGACAGCCCCCATCGCAATTGTTGTTGCTTGCCCTCGACACCACTGCGGACGACGAAGGCGTTGGGCACTGTCAATCGGAGACCAGCGTGATCGTACCGCCACTTTTGCACTGAGTAACCTTGAGAGTGCAGTCATTTGGATAAGTGACGTCGTCCGAGCCACAGACCACTGATAAATCCTGATGCAGGCAGTCGAACAACCAGAGCTGGCGGAGTTTGCGATGTCGGCATCTACAGCGAAGCACTTGCATATGCAGCAGCTGCGAGCACGGCACAAATGAGACCGCGTCAAACAGAAAGACCATTTGGAGATATCGAGATAATCGCGTTTGAAGTTGACCAATCAAATTTCGGACATAACCGGACATGAAACATTTGAAAGTGAAAACCACTCGTAAAAACGTGTTAATACACTCTTATTCGATTGCGTTTAACACAAGCTATCCGATAATATACAATGCCGAAATCGAAAAAATATTGAGGTCACACGCCCCAAATAACATCAGGGATTTCGGGGGTCCGAAAACGGAGATATTTTTTTCAGACCGATGTTACTCCACGAGTTCTCAATACTTTGGAGTGTTCGATAGCTTAAAAGAAGCTCAAGACACGCCTCTTTCGATTGATGTGGTTAAATCGCGATTCGTACTTAGGTTCGTAAGCACCTTTTCGTTTGACGCGGTCTCAAATAGTAATGCAGTCGGCTCACAATTAATTGGAAGCAAATTGAAGACTGAGCCTGGCTGTTGGATTCGCCTCTGGAAAACCGAGCCACTTATTATACTGAGATAGCAAGTGTACCGTAGGTATGCTGCTGGCGCAGCCGGCAGGGGATTAATTCGGTGTCGCATGAAGCCGTGCGTGTCGTGCTCGAAAAAAGTGTCGCTTGATTATGATATTTGTATTGAATGCACTTAACTGAGAATCTTGTTTATATATCTTTACCTGCATAAGTACTCTGTATACTTAATGGAAGTGTAAGTGTCGTCTCCGGGCGTCAATCTTCTCAATCCGGATCCGTCATTCTGTAGCCCTGCAGAGGAAATCAGCAATGTTGATTCTGCCGCGATGGTGCTGGATGAAACGCCGGAGCAGCGTCGCCGTCGTCTTGACGCTGCAAATGCGCGCGCGTGGGGAAGGCGTGCCGCGATAGTGTTGGATGAAACGCCGGCTGCGCCAGCAGGGGATAGCAAGTGTACGGTACCGTAAGGTATGCTGCTGGCGCAGCAAACGCATGCGTTAAGTATCCATCATATATGACATATGATGAAAGTAAACTTAATAGGTAGTCTGAATAATTACGTAGTCAGTCTCTGTCAACGAAGAAGCATCAATCGTATCATTAATTTTCGTTTCATTCGAATCATTTCCAGTTCTCACGTCTACAGACGCAGCAACTCCAGGGTGAACTTACAGCGCCAAGGTAAGAATAGACTTTGCTTGGGAGGGCACTGCTGCAACTTCTAACTTGCTTGTATTTGGTGATTAACAGCGCGAAGGCAAGAAAACAAATTCATATTATCGTGAGTGTGTTTGAATGCAAGCACAGCGCTGGCGACTGGTGCGCCGCAAGTGCGGCGCGCCTAAGTCGTGTGCGCTGTGCGTTTATCTGTTTTGTTTTATATTTGCGATCTCAGCCCCCGCGAAGCCCTAGTCGGATAGTGCTCGTGGGTACGAATGCCCCCAAGCACATGCTCAGATGGTGTTGTGTGAAGGAAGATGCCAGCGGCTGAAGTCGAACCACAACCGAGTCGGCTGCGAGTACCCATCTGGGCTTCAGCACCTTGCTAAAACAACAGAGGTCGATTTCGAGGTGCAGCTTTTCGAGAACAGTCTTGAATTGATGCACTTGGATTCGCAGTTAACATTTACTCTCTACACCGCACCTCATTGATAGCGCCCAGCATGAACTAGTCATCTAAGCCGTCGTCTTCGTTGACTTCGACGCCTTCTCCGAAACAGTCTGCTGCTTCGAGGTGGACGCATCCGAGCCAGCGCAAACCTCCTCGCTAGCCTCGACGAGCTTGAGCTTGGGGTTCTTACAGCTAGCGAGCTCTAGCTTACAAGGGCTAGAGTAGGTGACGCCGTCAGAGCCGCATACGGGCGAGTAAATATCAGGACAACTGCCCGCGCAGTTAGCGCTCGATGCGGAGCTAGCGCTTCCGATAACACCGTTCAATCCGTCCTCGAACAGACTGCCAACACCGCTGTCCCTGGCGGAAGAAGTTTTGGCGGACTTGGACGTTTTAGAGCTCTTTGTAGTCTTCGTGGTCTTTTCTGCGGAGTCGGTGCTCTTCGACGCCTTGGACGACTTGTCGGAGTCGTCTCCCGTGTCCTTGCACTTGGCCATCCGCATGTAGCACTCGTTGCTGTACGTCTTGCCACTCTCATCGCTCACGGGGTCGTACACGTCGACACAGGCATCGGGGCATGCAGCGGCGTCGCTGCCTTCTTTCGACCCTTTAACGGACGAAACAAAGGACCCGCCCGCACATTCGCCAGTGGCTGTCATATTCAGTTCTGGCGCTCTGCATTGGGCGATGCCGAAGGCGCAGTCGTTCGTGTATGTGACGCCGTCAGACCCGCAAACGGGGTCAAAGTCGGTCGGGCAGATTTGGTCGCAGCCGACACCGGAGCCATCCGTTGAGCCCGAGGCATCCCAGCTAAAGTCCCACGAATCGTCCGAATCTGACGCTGATCTCGACTCCGATGCCGAGCGAATACTCGGGGAAGGTTTGCCCGCGCGAACGGAGCAAAAGGCGATAGCCGCGAGGACGACGCCGACTGCCAGCTTCATGTTGAATGCCGCTCGATGAGACGGCAAAGCACGCTCTTGGATCCTAGCGAATTCGAGAGTGCCGAAGCCATCACTCGACCCCACGGCAGCAGCAGCTCTCGTTTTCAATCCGGAGAGGCACTCTGGTCGGGGAAAGGCAGGAGAAAATACCAAAAACACCGTCCGTTTTCACGGTCAGCACTGCAAAACCAGCAAAAACACCGTTTCGAGAGACGGGGCTGAGTCAGTCAGTGGTCGATCAACGGAGGTGAGCGGTTGTGAGGAGCGTAGCCGCAGCAAACCCGCGCGGGGTGCCCGCGAAGCAGGGCCGCGCGGTATTTGCGGAGGCGGGCCCAGCGACGAGCATTCCAGCGAGCCGAGCACTGCTCTCGGTAGAACATACAATCTATAAATCGCGAGCGAAGCGAACCGCGGGGGGGCGCCGAAGGGCGCCCAGCCAAGCGAAGCGCGGCTGGTCACTGTCTCTAAACCAAGGCTGTTGTTGCGTCGAAATCCGCATGGCCTCCTTCAAATCCGTGTGGATAGTTGTTCTGTGGTGCAAATCCGTGGAACTACGGTGCTGAGAGCACACTTTCGGTGTTTTTGTTAGATCTACGGTGTAGAGGGTAGTCCCTCGAAAGGCAGGCGTCGTCTATGCGCGTTGCAGTGCTCCGGCCGCCGGCCGGCGGCTGGGACTCTCGTTCAACTTTCGCAGCGCAGCAGACTGCTGGCAGCAGAGCACACTGTACTGTACCCTGGATATTGTGCGTGCCCGAAACCAAGCACTGCCGACTCTTGCTCACACGGGAGCGATGAAGCAAAGTTCCATGCATACACGTACGGTACAGTGTGTATTATACTTGACACTACAGCAGAGTATGTACACCTTTCTGCAGTAAAAAAAACGATTTTTAAGAAAATCGTCTGGGCGCATTTCCGCTGGTCCATCTGGGCGGCGACAGTTTTTCGACACACGTCCTGCACATTCCAATGTGCAGGCTGGTCTTCAACACAACTGCAAGCGTCGAGCAGTTTTCACGCCCTCAAGCTGCCGGAGACAACGTGTCGTCGACCCACCAAGTCGATGCCCCGGGCATTGCCCGCGCCATGCTGTGTCGACACTGTCGACTAGTGGTAAACATGGTACAGTAGAAGAAAGAAAAGAGGTTGATTAACAGGGAATAGACTTGTCGTAAAGCTGGTTAGAGGAACCTAATGTTGCTGTTGAGGGATCCAAGCAGGAATAGTTGCAGAGAGAACACCTTCATCGGTGGGTTCAGGGAAACCCAGACGACGCAAAACTACCTTGATATCGTCGCGGATAAGATGAAACTCGATCGATCGGCGATAGAGATGCTGGTAATGCTGTCGAAATGAGAAGCCCATGCGAGGAATGCTGGGGCTGACGACACGAGCCCCGTTGAAACGAATATCATTCCGTAGACGCCACAGAGCGTGGAGCACAATAGCCGAGTGGATGCTCCATAGAATGAGAAGATGGTGTCGCCAATCTTCGTGGACATCGCGGTCGGACGGGAAAAGCAGAAGCCGCCAACCCACGTGGTATACATGTAATAGTACATGGTACTGTCCATTGTTTTACGTAGTGGGTCAAGGACACTGCGCAGCACTTGAAAAGAGTGGCTAAAGCTCCGCAGGCAACATGCGAAACTCATCTTGTACATCAACTCTGAAACTCTCACTACATGTATGCTCTAATCACAGCCGTGTAAGACGTCACGTGTTCCGCGAATGCATGCATTCACACGCTTGGGCGAAGCGCCCTTCAAAAAGCTCGTCCATTGAATATAAAAGCATCATGAAAAGCCGCGAATACTTTTTGTCAAGTCACTTGGTATCTGTAGTAATATACACTTGACTCACGTGTATATTGCTCCAGATACCCACGCTTAGAACAAATCAAACGACTTGGTTTGGTTTGGTTTGTTTCTCGAACCAAAGTTACCAATGAACCAGGTTCGAGACGGTTTCGTGGTTTGGTTCGAAGTGGTTTGAACCGATCGATACATGTATTAATAATACATGTACAGTAAAAACAAACCAAACGAACCTCGACGCTGTGATTGGTCAAATTTAACCGCGCTGGTGCGGCGTTTGTCGTACATGTATATCAAGCCTTGCTGGCCCATGAGCCTAGAGAGAGGAAGGCAATATATGCGGTGCAAGATTGCCTCGCCTTGAAATTTAAAGCTATGCACCCGAGGGTTTGCTGGCTTAAGTAGACTCGGCTGAGTTGACTGCGAGGTTGCATACAATTTGTATGATACAAATCACACCGTGTGATTCACACGCATACAAGACGAATTACTCAATTAGATTGTATTAATAACTGATTGGCTTTAGCATGTCTACGAAATCGAGAAGGATTAAATGGTAATTTTCGTGGATAGTGAAGTTGACTTGTTGAAAGGTTGATTTCGAGCTCTAAGCGTCTGAAAAATCATCTCAGGGAGATTTCCTTGTGTGCTTAATGAGTACATCCATTCGAATGGGTCTTTGTTAAATGAATTCCACAAGGAAATTTTAATGTTGCATTATTGTCCTCTCGGACAAGCTTGCCGGTGTGAACCGTTACCCGGTGCCCTCGCTGCTTGCCGTTGGTGCTGTCCACCAGCACCTCCTGCGCACGCAGCAGCGTACCAGTGTTGCGCTGTTCGCGGAGTGTGGTGACGCCAAGGAGGTGCACGACTTCTGCACCCTGCTCGGTTTCGGCGCTGATGCTGTCAACCCCCACATGGCGGAGATGGCTCTGAACAAGATGAATGACGAAGGTCTCCTGTTCGCGCACTCCAAGACGGAGATGGCGAACTCGGAAGTGTTCGACAAGTACCGCGCGGCCGTGGGCAAGGGTATCCTCAAGGTCGATTCAAAGTGGGGCGTCAAGCGGAGCCTAAACCAAGGTTTTGCCAGCGTACGTGCAGGAATTATAAGTGGAAGCTACTTTAATTCGATTATTGCAGCTAGAATTTTTGTATGTCTGAGGAGAAGGTCATAACCGATGTCAACGTTGCTGAAGCCAGTAAGACTACTTCACTGAAACTACATGAATGTGTGTGATGTTCATGTAGTCCACTGGCTGCTCCCATCATCACCTCCAATATCGGCATTGAACTCAGCACGCTAGATGGGGTGCTTACGAGGCCGTGCTGTACGAGACCCTTTTACTAAAACGAGCAGCATCGCTGGACTGTACATGTAGTTCTACAGTTTTTTTTTTACTGAAAAAAGTTCACGACGACCGTGAACGAATAACTTACGTTTTGCGTTAAATTGCAACACTAAAAGGATAACTAGGGCTCCGCGAAGGCTGGGATAGGAAGATTTTGGGAAAACCCTTTAATTTTATATTTTTATTAACAATTGTACTTATTAATTCGGTCATCTCCTGCGCCTGCTTCGCAGCCGCAGCATCTGCCCGAACATTTGCCTTAAAACTGTAGATGCAATAATTAACAGACAATGCTTAACAAAATTAAAAAGGCGAACCCTGGCTGATGTCTACTTGCAGCTAGTAGAATCGGCATGCTATTATACAGTACAGTCAACTCAATCGTCCCTATTCTTCGCTACAGCTCAATATATTTATTGATTCATACCAGTGTCATCGGTAGCACACTGGTTCAGGCTGCCCACGCATATCAACCTTTTGGAGGACCCAGTGAGGCACCGCGGACATACCAGTGTTACAGGTATCGTACCGGTTCAATCTGCCCACGCATATAAACCTTTTGGAGGCCCAGTGCGCCACCGTTTCCATATCGGTGTTATGGGTATCGTACCGGTTCAGGCTGGAGGGCCCAGTGAGGCACCGGAGTCGTCAGAACGCATAGTAAAGGATAATGTATTGTAGGAAAATTTGGAGGTATTTGCAGAGGAGGGAACAAAGAAGGGAATTGCTTATCTCTGAAATGAGCTGCTCATTTCTGAAATAAGCCACCTCCGGAGGTGGCTTGTTTGAGAGATAAGCAAAACGTTGTCGAGATTGTGAGCACGGCCAAGCTCAAAAGTTGAGCACGTTTTTGGCAATGTTCGACTCCCCCTATTTGGTCTGCGATAGCAGCACTAACGTTGCTTCCTATCCCAGTAAAACTCACATTATACTTCATTGTGGCCGTCTGTGACAGCACCCACGGAATCTACCTAATACGCGCCATTGTGGCTTCTTTCTGATTCCTGCTTGAATTCACAGTATTTCGCATTCAGCCAGTACAGAACAGGCTTAGTGCTCGCCGTAGCTAGTTGTAAGCGCGCGTGCGCGCCCTCAATTCATTCTTAAACTTGCCATCTAAGGATCACCGAGCTCCTCTTTCGGCGGAGTCCGTGACAGTTAATTAACTATTAAGCGAACAAGGCCGGCAGCTATGGATTCGGACACGCACGACGGACCCCCGCACCAGCGCCCGCGCACAAACCCCGAGGGGACGCGATGGGATGTGCCACCAAGTGGCCACGTTCCGCCCCAGGCCACTGCAGCGGCAGCGCAATCCGCACCAGGCACTCCTGGCCCCGCGGCACAGGCTTCGTCGGCGCAGGCAACCGTGACACCAGACATGCTGGCGCAGATGCTGCAATTCGCGCTTCAGACAACGCAGCAGCAGACGGCACAGATGAGCCAACTGCTGGCTCAGACGGCGCAGATCCAGCAGCAGATACTCCAGGCCCAGTCGCGCCCCAAGCCAACGCGCAAGAAATCTGACCCACCGCGCTTCGAGGGCAGCGACAGCGACGACCTAGAGTTGTGGATCTTCAGCACCGAGCAGTATTACTCTGAGTTCCAGACCGAGATGCACGAGCTCTCGTCGTCATTCTCAGACATGGTGTTCGCCAATCTAGGCGTTGACGCCCAAGCATGGTACAGAGACGTAAAAATCTCGCTAGGGACGAACCCGCTCACCTGGCAGATCTTCAAGGAACGCATCCGCGCTCGCTTCCGCGATAAGGACTTCAAGTTCAAGACGCTCACTAAAATGTACGAGCTGAAGCCCGGCAAGTCACAGCAGGAATACACGTCCAAGTTCCTGCACTTGCTGTCGCAGGTCGACACGGAACTTCCGGAGGAGGTCAAGAGGTGGTTCTTCCAACAGAACTTACGGTCGGACACGAGTGGGTACATCTCCCGCAATGTTCCCGAGACACTGGAGCAAGCAATCGAGCTCGCACAGCGTTTCGAAGACGCCAAGCCCGCACAATCGCGGCCTCCTAGCAAGGAGCAACCTAAACCGACAGCCAGATCCAACAACAGCGGCGGCAAGCCCGCGCACCACACGGGCAGTGGTGATTCGGCACAGGTCTGCAGCTACTGCAAGAAGAAGAACCACACCGAAGATGTTTGCCGCAAGAAAGTCCGTGACATGGCGGCACCGGATTCTGGCTCGTCAAAAATGGGCCAAGCTCGGTAGGTTGGCAACCTACCGAGCCGACAACTGTAGGAGACTCTGGCAGTAAGTCCTCTGCAGCGCCAACGTCAGCTGGTAAACGAAAGCCAGGCCTGGGTGAACGGCTGGCTTACCAGAAAGACAAACTTTACTGCTATCTTGCCCACACGGCACGAATTGGCACCAAACCGGTTCAGTGCTTCGTGGATAGTGGCTCTTCCTTCAACGCTATTTCTCCATACATCGCACAAAAGCTGGACCTGAAGGTGAAGCTGTGCAGCAAGCCTCTGTCTGTGTCACAGACTCTGTGAAGATTGGCAACAACCAGCGCGTGAAGATCCCTCGTCGCGAAGCAACAGTGATTGTGGATACATCGAAGAATTCGCTGCTTACGAAACCCCTGTCTACGTCATGCCCATCCCAGAAGGAAAGAATGTGCTACTCGGATGGCCGTGGCTGGTGGATATGAATCCAGACATAAATTGAGCCGAGCGAACAGTCGCATATCGCGGTAGTTCTCACTCGCAAATTACTTTCCGGCAGTGCGTGCGCCACGCTCCTGCTCAGCGCACAGGTAGGCGGCGACACTCGCGCACTACTCGCACCACCATTGCCAGCGACGATGCCCTACAGCGGTTCTACATGCACCAGGACTACGATTCTTCCTGTGGCCCGACTCGGGTTGTGTCTACCAAGTGGCTCAAGAAGCTGCTGCGAGCACCGGACAACGAGTTTTGCTTCATGATCCAGTTCGAGGACTCTGCAAAAGCCGACCGCCAGAAATCTCAAGATTGGGACGCCCTAAAAGGCCATCCGGCGGAGCAACTACTGCTGAAGTACAAGAATGCTGTTTTCCGGGCCCAACTCCCTGCTGTTCCACCAACTCGAGAAAATGACATCAAGGCAGAAATCGAGCTCAATGACGATGCGCCCGTAGCCCGTAAGCAGTTTCGGCTGAGCGAGAGTATGAAAGCGGCAATTCGCGAATGGACGCAAGAGATGCTACAGGCTGGAATTACTCGCCGCTCCAAGTCTCCGTACTCAGCTCCGACATTCTGCGTCAAAAAGGCAGTCGGATGGCGAATCGTTCATGACTTCCGCGGCATTAACGCCAAGATCAGGCTACCAGCGACTCCAGTTCCCCGCAAGGAAGATATTTTTGACGCGATGCGCAATGGCAAGATGTTTTCGGCCATGGATTTACTCTGGGGTTTCTTTCAGGTTCGCATGCGAGAGCAAGACGTGCCTTACACAGCATTTTCGACGCCGGACGGACTTTTTGAATATTTGGTGACACCTATGGGCTTGTCGTGCAGTCCCGCTGCGTTCAACCGTCTCATCCAGAGCGTCTTTGCGGACCAGAGCAGCTTTTGCAAGGCTTACTTTGATGATTTGTTCGTGTTCACGCCGACAGATGACGTGGAGGATCACTTGGTCGCATTGGAGAAAGTTTTAGAGCGATGTAAACAAGAGCAGCTTTACGTCAAGCTGTCAAAATGTACATTCTGCGCGAGCGAGATTCCCTGTCTGGGCGATTTTATTGGCGCTGACGGCATTCGCATGGATCCCGGCAAGGTCCGCATTATCGAGCATTGGCCGCTCCCCAAAACGAAGCACGAACTCCAGTCATTTTTAGGCACCTGCGTGTACGTACTCAAGTACTGCCCAGGTTTCGCAGAGCTCACGGCCCCATTGACAGAGATGCTGAAGGGGAAAAGTCGCAACGAGCAACTGGTGTTCACTTACGGGCTGCGCCGCTGCTTCGATGAGCTCAAGCGTCGACTCTCAGACCCGCCAGTGCTAGCACATCCAGACTTCAACCGAACTTTCTGTGTGAAAATGGACGCTTCGGATTATGCAGTAGGCGGCTACCTATATCAACTAGACGACGCGGGGCATGAGCACATTATCGCGTATGGAGGACGGAAGTTGTCGTCGGCGGAGATCAAATACCCAACCAGAGAGAAGGAGCTTCTTGCTGCACTCTATGCGATGCGGACGTGGAAGGTCTACCTCATCGACAAGCCTTTCGAGATCAGCACAGACCACCGCACGCTCGAATCGATCCTGAAGCAGAAAACATGTTCTCAACGGCTCGCACGGTGGCTTAACGAGCTGGGTATGTACCAGCCTCGCTTTCGCTGGATCGAAGGAGCAGCTAATACCGTTGCTGATTTCATTTCCAGAAACCCAAGCTGGAGGCAGGACACGGCGAGTATTTCCCTAGCTGAACTGCTGAAGAAAGTCGGTGACGAAAACGCAGAAGACGGTGTATCGACGCATCTGTATGCCCAGCGACGCCAATCAGCACCTTCACTCTCAATTCAGCAACAGTGCGCTCGTCTCTATGACAACGACATGTACTTCGGACCCATTTGGCAGCACCTCGTCGCAGCATCAGCAGCCACGCCGACGGCGACCCTACCAGAGCTGCCTAAAACTGCACGGCTTGCGAATTACCAGCTTCAGGATGGCCTGCTCTACTATCGGTCCCAGACGGCGCAGGAGCTACGACTTTGCGAGCCCGATAACCAGCTTCTGCGCGAGCGAATCCTGTTTGAAGAACACGACACGGCTAGCCGTGGCCATCCCGGTGTGCACAAGACGCTCCGCTTTATGCAGCTTAAGTACTACTGGCCCTCAATGTCTGCTACGGTCCGGTCGTATTGCAGCACGTGTGAAATGTGTATGCGTACGAAGTCGTCGCGAAGAAAGGATCCCGGGTTATTACACCCGCTAGATGTTCCGGAAGGTCGATGGAAGCACATCACGATGGACTTCGTTGTGAGTTTACCGGAGACGGCGCCGCAGAAATTTGACGCTGTGATGGTTATCGTCGATCGCCTAACGAAACGGGCTCACTTCATAGCAACGAAAACGACGGCAACAGCTCAAGACACTGCCAAGCTTTTCCGCGACCATTACCAGCGCCTTCATGGGCTTCCAGTCTCAATTGTTTGCGATCGGGACAGCAAGTTTACTTCGAAGCTCTGGAAGAAGCTTCTCGAGCTTCAAGACACGAAGCTGTCTCCGAGCAGTGCGTTCAAACCATCGACGGACGGCCAAACGGAAATTACGAACCGATACCTCGGCGATTATCTCCGCGCGTATGTGAACCCACATCAGAACGACTGGCACGAGGTTTTGGCCCTGGCAGAATTCGCCTACAACGCTCGTGTTCACGAAAGTATTGGGATGGCACCTTTTGTTGCGGACCTGAGCTATTTGCCACGCTCGATCAGTGACTTGCAAGTGCCTGCACAAGATGGGCTGCGCTCAGCATCCCGATTCATCGACACGCAGCAGGCTATCATGGTGGAGTGCCAAGACGCGCTGGATCAAGCTCAACAGCGCACGAAGTCCTTCTTTGATCGCAATCGACCCTCCATCACATTTCGAGTTGGTGATGAGGTGCTGTTGGACACGACAAACCTTGCACTCCACCATGTCGGCAGTGAAGGCAAGCGATCATTGGCCACTAAGTACGTCGAACCTTACCCCGTACTGGCAACGACTACGCCGGACACCTATCGGATCGGGCTACCACCAGGTCTTCAACTGCACGACGAGTTCCATGTTTCTCGACTCCGACCCTACACACCTGACAACTCGGACACTCGTGATGATCGCGTTCCTGATTTGATGACTCGTGACGGCACCGTTGGTCTGCAAGTCAAGCGCATTATTGGCCATCGTGTTCGCCGTGGCTGTCCCGAGTATCGAGTTCAATGGTATGGCGCTGCTAATCAAGATTCCTGGGAGCCTGTGGGCTCTCTGGTTCAAGCCCGCGGACTCATCGACGCTTTTCATGCCCGCTCAGCACTTTCACGGCCTATAACACGCGCTCAAGCAGCTCGCGCCAACGCTACGCCGCTTCCTAAGGAGGGGAGTGTGACAGCACCCACGGAATCTACCTAATACGCGCCATTGTGGCTTCTTTCTGATTCCTGCTTGAATTCACAGTATTTCGCATTCAGCCAGTACAGAACAGGCTTAGTGCTCGCCGTAGCTAGTTGTAAGCGCGCGTGCGCGCCCTCAATTCATTCTTAAACTTGCCATCTAAGGATCACCGAGCTCCTCTTTCGGCGGAGTCCGTGACACCGTCGGAAGCACTGACTGCTATTATATATTGACCAACCAAAGCCAAACCTTCGTTTGCTACTTGAAGCGTAACTCCAAACCATGTAACTTCAAACCTCAGAAATGATTCAAGAGCGATGGTGAAACCAAACCAACCAAAGTGCAAACTATTGGCTCGAAGTTATATTTCAGGACCTTTGAACCAATAGTTTGCACTTTGGTTGGTTTGGTTTGTTCTTGGCGTGCAGATACTTGGCGTGCAGAAGGTTGCACAGGCGAAGTCGGCAATTAGGAACGTTTCTGAATCAACAATACATGGTTCTGCAAGCCTGGGTCTCCTAATCGAGTTACCTCTGCAACGGCTTCAATTTGATACGTTACTTTCATTTACCGGCACCACCATGGTATTCGAGCGTGAGTTGCTCGCCCAATTTAGTTTAGTCGGTCGGGTGAGCATGCAGGCTTGGCCTGCCATCTGCGATCAAGCGCTTCAAGAAAGCTACCTTCAAGCAGGGACGCTCCTGATTAAAATGGTGTGGACCACCCGATCCATCACCGCTATGTTGCGCAACATAGTGGGTGACTCACCGTGATGGGCCGCGCAACACATGGGTGGTCCACTCCATGGTCTGTTTGCATTCGCAAAATTGGCAGTCGTCGACCAAGCAGAAAACGATGACAAAGGTACATGATTGGAATCCCTTTTGTGGGTCAACCCCCTCTCACCTCCTCGCCTCTCCATCCCCACCAGATCATCAAGGGACTGTCCGAAGTGCTGGATCAATACGACGTGGTGCTCATCGACCAGTACGGCGTGCTGCACAATGGCACGGTGCCGTACATCGGAGCTGTCGACTGCTTCAACCGCATGGTCGCGGCGGGGAAGAAGGTGGTGCTGCTGTCCAACACTGCGCACCGCTCGTGTGGCCTCCCATCAAGCTGGGGCCCATGGGCTTCTCCACCGACTTCCAGGGCGTCACCGGCGGCGAAGTGTGCCACGACTACCTGCTCGAGAGGCGCAACACGCACGCGCGCTGCTCACTGATGACCTCGGACCTGGACGGCAAGGTGACCAAGCGCGCGTCCAACCTAGAGTCCATCTTCCACGGCCTGGACGTGGAGATCGTGGGTCTAGACAAGGCCCAGTTCCTCATGGTGGAGGGTACGCAGCAGGTCTGCTACAGCGACCGCGTAGCCGAAATACTACCGACGGACTTCCGCCACACAGGCAAGGTGAACGACGCGATGAAGGAGTTCCTGCGCCGTGGTCTGGAGCGGAAGCTGCCCCTGCTGTGCCCGAACCCGGACGTGCTGGCCGTTGTCGCCAACGACCGTTTCGTGCACATGGGAGGCGGCATCGCCAAGCTCTATGAAGAAATGGGCGGAGAGGTTGTCTACTTCGGCAAGCCGATGAAGGAGCACTTTGAAGTGTGTCTGCGCTTGGCGAATGCGACGGACAAATCGAAGGTTGTGCACATTGGTGACTCGCTCCATCACGACATCCAGGGCGCGAAGAACACTGGTGTTGATAGCATCTTCATCGCTGGTGGTGTCCACGCCAAGGAACTTAATGTGAATGCTTGGGGCGCAACTGAAGAAGAGCTGCGTGTGAAGCCGGATCTTCTTGAGAAGCTGCTCGAGAAGACGCAGCTGGACCCGACGTACACCATGACGCGCTACACGTGGTAGAAAGCGAGTGCCACACTACTGGATAGAGGCTACATGCAAGGAATCATATCAATCCGAGACGCCAAACAAACGCGCGTTCTACTAGCTTGACCGTTCACCCCATAAAGCAATTCTCTTTTCAGGTTCTGGACTGCCATCCTTCACACTTTACCTGCCTGTACATCATGCAGACGCGAATCTACTGTATTTCGCGTTAAACTCGCAGTAGCTGTTAGATCTATTACTAAAGTTGATGTTGTGAGTCCCTAGGTTACATCAAGCAAAATGCCATCTTAATCTGTGAAATGCTAGGCTAAGCTACAGCAGGTTTTGGCATCGCAGGAAACCATAGGTCAACTATCATGGCATCTAACCAAAAACGTCTCCAGTTAGTTGCACTTAAATTTAGTTGCACTTGCACCCACAACTTCAATCCGCGTCTTCACCCAAAAGCTGTTCAACAAGCCTGGTAACCTGTGCCCCACGGTATCCCTCCGGACGCGTCCGATGCGTAGCTGAAGGATTCGTAGGGTCAAAATTGAGCACGGCCTCCCGCATGCGAGGTGGAATTGCATCGACACCATGCAGCGCACCAATGAGTCCACCGACAATAGCAGCATTCGTATCCGTGTCACCCCCCTTCAGCAACGTCTGGTGGATTGCCCGCTCGTAGTCCTCATTCTGGCGCAAGAAGTGTGTTGCGAGCACGAACCCCCAGCGTACATGACCAATCTTGCGCGTACACACGAGGCTGGAGATATCCAACGACTCCTCCAAGAACCACGTCCGCACCACCGAGTTCACGTCAGCCGTCACGAATCGCTCCCCACGACTCAACGCGCCCTGAAAGTCCCCAGGACAGCGCAACAGGTGCTCCAGCATGAGGCAGTAAACTGCATTGCAGTCTTGACACACTTGGCTCGGGTGCGACAGCGTCGCCTCCGTTCTGGAGAGAGCGGCAATCGTCTCCTCGGATTCCCCACAGCCCAGATCGCCAGCGGAGCGATGCGCATGAGCGACCCGTTGGCCTCACTACCCGAGCAATAGGTCGCTGCTGCCTGCGTCATTGCCGGAGCGTAGTTGCCGGCAGCGTCGGGCTGTACGCCGAACGCAGTGGCGCACGTGTTGCCAATGTCGAAGGGCTTCGAGTCGCACCAGGCCGCGTACCGTCGTGCCACGGCCTCCAGTGGGAATCCATCACTTGGGCGGCTCCCCAGAAGCCCGTGCGCTAGCGACAGCGAAAGCTCCGAGTCGTCCGTGATCTGGCCTTTGCCCACGGAGAAGACGCCGCCCCGGGCATTGTCATCGCGCGCAAGACATCCGACTCCGTGATGGTGTCGGGCGCGAACTCGAGCGTCGCGCCGGCGGCGTCTCCACACAGCAGGCCGAGGAAGGCCCCGTGCGCGCGGTCCGCCTTGGCACCAACGCGACGCAGCGAGCTGGATCCGCTTACCATGATGCCCCTCCCTCGTCTCAGGTGATGGATAAAAATCTGATTTCATTTCATAACTCTCATGCTTTTTAGTAGTTTTTGTGAAAACAAATTCAGATCTTTCCTCAAAATCCCATGACGAGAACAGTGCGTCTTCTCGAAACTTGACATGCTTCTTCTCCTTCGGTACTTCTTGAAAAGTTGATGGCCTGCCTTGAGGGGTTTAAATTCTACAGTGCGTCCCTCACTATATGCATGTAGTGTGTAGTACAGTACATGTAGGCGTTTGCGTGGAGACCGTGGTGCGGGCGCTCGATCAATCTCGCTGCTTGCCGTTCGAGCAGCAACAATCAGCGAAAAAATCTCGGATGGTGTAGGGAATCGCGTACCATAGACGGTGTCGGGCAATTTTTCTCCAGATGGGAAGTGGAAGATACGGGGCTTCGGTGTTGCATCCTGCAAAGTGGTCGTGCAGACGGAAGGGCACCACGTTAGGTTACCGTATTTTAGATCTCATACTTCATACACCATATTCTTGAAGTTGTATTGTTGTATTTTGTCTTTGCGCCAATTCACCCTTTTTGTGCGTATTTTAGGACCTTTCTTGCCAAAAACGGCCATATTCTGTTGCAAATGCACTATCTCTCCGCTCTGAATTATGAGATCTCTCTGTAGTATGAGATCTAAAATACGGTACGCTAAGCTAAGGAAGCAGCACGGCTCGCCTGTCATTCTGCAATTTGCGCTACCTTCCACCAGGTCCCTTTGGCAATACCCAATGAAGCTCTCTATCGGCATTGTGCTCGCGGCTATTGCTGTTGGTTCTGTGAGCGCTGGCGACCCAGCCACGCTCTCGTCCAAGACTCCGGTGGAGGAGGCGACGAAGACCACCAAGGCGACCAAGTCCTCCAAGTCGACGAAGACCTCGGAGACCTCCGGCAGCGGCATCGGCAGCCTCTTTGACGATGCCTCTGGCGGCGTCATTGGCGACGAGAGCGGAGCTGACGCAACCGCCGACCCCAAGCTTCTCACGTCGATCGACATCACCGTCCCTATGAGCGAGGCTGGCTCCAAGTTCGACTTGGGACTTGGCCCTGGACCTGCGGTTTACCCTAGCGACTCGGGCTCGTGGGACTTGAGCTGGAACTCTGAGGAAGGATTGGGCAGCCACCACTACGATTGCGACACGGTCTGCCCTACCGACTACGAGCCTGTCTGCGGTTCCGACAACGTCACCTACAAGAACGAGTGCGCGTTTACCGTTGCTCAGTGCAACGCGACCGAGCTCGCCGTAGCCAGCTCTGGCGAGTGTGTTTTAGGCTCCGGTGAGGTTTCGACTGCAGGAAGCAGCACCGGTGAGTCTTGCCCCGACGCATGCACCATGGAGTACTCGCCCGTGGTTGACGAAAATGGCAAGGAGTACTCGAACGTGACAGGCTCCGGGTGCTCTGGAGCCTGTCGTAGCGAAGGTGCGTGGAGTGGTTGTGTTGCTTGCTTGTTGTTGGGTAAAATGCAAAGTGAGATTGATTCCGTTAAGTCTTCGGGCTAACTACGTGCTCTAGGCCTTCCTCTAGGTTCTCCTTAGTGTCGTTCTAGAAGCTGAGCTAACCTATACTAAATGCAAGTGTTTTTCTGTTTTCGTAATCCTATATATGCATGTTTGTATACTTGTGCAGGTAGCGTTCTGGATTCCGGGCGCCGGGCAGTCTTGCGCAAGCCTGGCGCCAGCCTTCACGCGACGTTGCGCGCGGACTTCTTGTGGCGGCGGAGGCGGCGGCGCTGCAACGCCTGCCTTCCTGGCCACCAGGTACGTGTTCTTCATGCATGTCTGTTGCTGGCGTACCCGCTTGCGTGGGTGCCAGCAGCAGACATGCTGCATCATGACATCCCCCCGGACTTTTAATCGCGTTGGCGCTGTTGACGGAACTTGTGGAGAAGTTCACGCCAATGCGATACTCGTTTTAGCTTGACCTCGTATTCCCATGTGTTTTCCGAATCGGGAGTCCGTGCCACTTGACCAACCAGAGACGTTTGTTGTTGCGCTGTTTCTGCTGGAGCAGAGCTTCTGGGAAATGCAGTTCTTCGTCGGTGGCATCGTCGAGGAGTACTGGTGCAGACTTGGGCAAAGGTCGCGACGCGAAGCGTTGAGGGTTCGGAACGTCATGCTTGAGGAACTCCACGTTGAAACTCGGGTGAAGACGACTCATGTGCCGCGGTAGCTTGAGCCGTGCTACGTTGGAATTTATCATCTTCTCGATCTTGAACGGGCCGATGTACCTCATCGCCAACTTCTCGCGGTTGAGTTCCGTGTTGGCCGTGATGCGCTTGAGAGGCAAGTTACGCGTATCCAGCAATACGAGATCTCCTTCCCTTGAACTCCACGTCTCGGCGCTTCCTGTCGTAATACTTCTTTGACGTTCTTGTGCTGCCAGGAGATTCTTGCGGGCCAATTCAACGATCTTCTTGCGTTCTTCAGCAAACTTTTGCGCGAAGTCAACTAGTGGAACATCTTCATCACGAACTTCACCAGGTGTGATCTGGGATACTAAGTTCCTGACCTTGCGTCCTGTGTCCACTTCGAACGGCGTAAACGTTGTCGAGGAACTCTCCAGCGTCGCATGTGCGTACTCGATTGTTCCCAAATGCGTAGCCCAGTCTCGACCATGGTAGGACACCATGCACCGTAATGCATCTTCCAAGACAAGGTTCTGACGCTCAGTCTGTCCATCCGCTTGGGCACGATATGCCGTGGTGAGCGACAACTTGACCCCATGATATCCATGAGCGACTTCCAAAACTTTGATGTGAACTTGGGGTCTCGGTCGCTGATGATCACCTTTGGCAGACCGTGATGACGAACTACTCCTTCAAAGAAGATGCGGGCAACTTCTGGAGTATCCGCCGTCGTATGTGTCGGAATGTACTTGGGCCGCTTGGACAGTTTGTCCACCACAGTCATGATTGCATCGAAGCCATTAGAAACCGGTAGCCCTGTCACGAAGTCCATAGTCACTACTTCCCAACACTCGCTCGGGACTGGAATTGGCATCATAGTTCCTTTCTTGCGCGCGGTACTAACTTTCCATCTAGCACACGTCCCACAGCTTGCCACGTACTCCTTCGTGTCCTTCTCCAACGTGGGCCAGAAGTACCACTGAGCAACCCTCAATTGCGTTCGACGGATTCCAGGATGAGCTGCCGTGGGTGCATCATGGAATTCTTCCAAGATGTTCGTGATTAGCCGGGCGTTATTGGGAACACACAGCCTGATGGCCGAATGACCCGAACGCTTGTACAAAAGCCCATTCGATTTGACGAAGTCTGCAGATTTGTCCGGTCGGTTCCATACTTCCTTGAACGCGGGGTCTTTCTTGTATCCAGCCTGGAACTTCTTCTTCTGGTCTTCGCTCAAATGGACGCTGGATGTTAAGTACTCGACGTTCTGGACTTGTTCCACGTGTACATTGACTTCTTGCTGAACTCCAATGGGGTAACTCTCCCCCCGCAAGTCCAGATCGTCGACAAGAAGACATCGTTCATCCGACGGAAGCATGCGAAGCATTGCGGCGTGGACACTGTGACGTCGAAGCTTCGAAGTCTGATGCGTACAGGATGAAGAGCAATCATGGACTGCTGGTAACTTCCAAGGCTCGCTCGCCAGTAACTTCGTCGTCGGAATCATCCGCCGGGATCTTCGTCTGACTGTTCACATTGAGGAAGTCGATGACCCAACGAATCGGAATGGAACTATTCCCACATCGCAACCATTCAGCTCTCTTCGGGATTTGACCAGTCGCCGGATCTTTCTTAGGAACACCGAAGATATTGGAGACCCAGGGTGAATTGGAGACTTCTATCCACCCTTTCTTCATGTTTTCCGCGACGAACTTTTCCAATGCTTCCTGCTCCGTTTTAGACAGTCGAAACGGTGCTCGGGTGCTAGGAGCGGCGTCAGGTTTCATCTCCATGTCGAACTCGACGATGCGCTCGGGAGGTAGACCATCTGGCAGCTTTTCTGGGAAGACATCACCAAACTTGTCAAGCAAAGGCTTAATGTAGTCTGGTACGTTGTCGGATTCCACTGCTACACAGACCTTGACGAAGAACAGCTCCGCAAACTTCCTGTCCTGCATACGACGACGGAACTTCTTCGTGGACCCAAAGACACCATTACGCCACGCCTCAGTCAAGGCGAGATGTGACCGATGGCGTGCGCGAATTGCTTCCTTTCCGTTTTCTTTCGTTGCTCTTCTGCTGTCGCCGACTCTTCAACTTCGCTTGGGGCCATTGTGGTGTCGTCCTTCTCACATTCTCCCTGATCTTCTATCTTGTCTTCGTTCTTGTCCGTCTTGGGCCTTGGTCTCTCTTCCCTGCTCGGAAATACTACTTCATGCGTTCGCCAGTTGATCGTTGGTTGATATTTAGCAAACCACGGTTTACCCAAGATAACGTCATGTTCAATCGCCAGTGGACTCTCTGTGAGGCGCATCTTCTCGAACGTCTTGTCTTCCATGCCGATGTCCGCTTCCACTACCTTGACATCGCGATACTCCTTGATCTCTCCATCGAAGCCCTTCACTTGTACATCCTTAGTTCCTGTCACCTTCGACACCATTCTTGGTCGTACCAGATTTGCCGTAGCACCACAGTCAAGCAGTATCGTTACTGGGCGCCCTTCAATTCTCCCGGGTTTACGGATGAGCTCATTATCCGGTCTAGCAGCCACGTCATGCATGCTGACTTCCTCAAACGCATCCACAGTGTACTGGTCGTACACGATTCTCTCTTCACCATCGCTGACTTGTTGCTCCACAGCATTGACGTGCTGCGAGTCTCGTTGACGCTGATTCGGACCTCTGTAGGGACGTTGTTTCCGACGAGGGCCTTACAGTGGGCTGCAATATGACCACCACGGAAGCAGTTGTAGCATTTCCTCTGCCGACGGCACTCTTCTAGACTGAGTTCTTGCGCACTGTCGATCTCCATTGGCTCAGGACCATTTGATCTTGAAGCCGACTCGTTTCTGCGGAATCGTGGGTAATCACGGTCGCGACGTCCCGTGCGCGCTGGAGCACCGAAGTGCGAGCGCTCATAGTCCATCGCTACCGTAATGGCATCCGTAAGGGTTTCACAGCGCTTGTACAGTACTTCCTGACGTGTATTTGGCATCAACCCTTGCGAGAAGTACACTACCTTGTCGATCTCCGTCATGTTTTCCACTTGAAGTACAATGTTGCGAAACCGTGAAACGTAATCACCCAACGACTTGCAAGATTTCTGGCTTAGGTGTCGCAACTGCTCACGCAGCCGCAACTGAAGATCCGCCGGAACAAATGCGCGTGACAACTCACGGAGTAACTGCTCCGCAGAGTAAATCTCATGCTTCCGCGCCAGGTACCACTGACCAGCCTGCCCTTTCAACGTGCTCCCGATAATAGCCAGTACCCTCGTCGCCCAACGCTCGTTCTTCCAGTCAATGTTGCGGGCCTCAAAGTACTGCGACAACTCTTCTTGATACAGGCGGAACGACTCAGACTCATGCCCCGTGTACTTGGGTAGTCTAATCCCATCCAGCTTGAAGTCGTTCATTCCTCGTTGCTCATTCATTACTCTCATCATCTCTTGTTGCTGCTGCATCAGTTGCAGCACTCCTTGCATGAGCTCAGAGACGTCCGCCATCTTGTTCGCCTTCCTTTCACACGCGGAAGCCTTAACCCAAACGCCTAACTAGTAATAAAGCTGATTCCCTCTAAAACGTTATACCCGCGAAGGTATTCGTTATCACACTCGACGATGAATTGCCGTAAACAAAAGCGGCTAAAACGTGTTTACTGCTCGTTAGACGAGTTAATCAGCTCCCTTACAGTTGCTAGGCTACGCTGGCGGCGGGCTTCCTCGCGATCACGGAGACGGTTGTCGCGCTCGAGTTGTTGACGGGTAGTACGTGGGTCGAGGACTCTGGCTACACCGAGGTTGACGAGACCGGTTGCCTTGCCGAGTTTACGCTGAGCGCGACAGAGCTGATGGATGACCGCCCTTTTCTGGTCTCGCTCTTCCGAAGTGAGTGGCTTGACCTCAGCAAGTTCTCTTAGCAGTCGTTCAGTCGTTCGCACTGCGTGCCGGATTTGACGGTAGCAATCGGTGCGCAGCTTGTCGATGTCGGTGGCGTCGATTACACCCAGCCTCACAAAAGACCCGTCGGGAACAGCGTTGTCAACGCGACGACCCCTACGTCCAGCCATCCAATCAAAGAAGCGGCCCGGGCAACTCAGAGCGGACTGCACTACCCCTAACCGCCGAACTCGGAAGCCGGACTGGATCGGGTGCGCCGCTACAACTGGTGCCTCGTACTTATGCCGACGTTCCCTCGACAGATGTCAGGCGGGTCCGAATTACAGCCAATGACCGGTGCCCGTAGCCCTCTCCGAGGTTGAGCGAAGCGCGGTCAAAAGCGAATCCCAGCCGGTGCCCGAAGACCTCCTTGAGGTTGAGCGAAGCGCGGTTGCGAGGGGACCAACAAGTGCTACCAAATGACAGGCTCCGGGTGCTCTGGAGCCTGTCGTAGCGAAGGTGCGTGGAGTGGTTGTGTTGCTTGCTTGTTGTTGGGTAAAATGCAAAGTGAGATTGATTCCGTTAAGTCTTCGGGCTAACTACGTGCTCTAGGCCTTCCTCTAGGTTCTCCTTAGTGTCGTTCTAGAAGCTGAGCTAACCTATACTAAATGCAAGTGTTTTTCTGTTTTCGTAATCCTATATATGCATGTTTGTATACTTGTGCAGGTAGCGTTCTGGATTCCGGGCGCCAGGCAGTCTTGCGCAAGCCTGGCGCCAGCCTTCACGCGACGTTGCGCGCGGACTTCTTGTGGCGGCGGAGGCGGCGGCGCTGCGACGCCTGCCTTCCTGGCCACCAGGTACGTGTTCCCCGTGCATGTCTGTTGCTGGCGTACCCGCTTGCGTGGGTGCCAGCAGCAGACATGCTGCATCATGACAGAACGAGTGTGCCATGCGCCTTGCGAAATGCAAGGGCGAGACTGGCGAAAAAAAGAAGATTGTCGACTTTACTGCTCTTGACGAGCCTGCCGTTGTTAAGGGTGTCAAGGAGACCGAGGCTCCTAGCACGGCTACCAAGTCCAGCAAGTCTACGAAGGCGTCCAAGTCGGAGAAGACGGGCACTGCGTCCGGCAGCGGTATCGGCAGCCTGTTCGAGGACGGCTCGGACGGAGTCATTGGCGAGGGCGGCTCCGGTTCGGCCGCCCCCAGGCTGGTGACGGGTGACAAGGAGACCGAGGCTCCTAGCACGGCTACCAAGTCCAGCAAGTCTACGAAGGCGCCCAAGTCGGAGAAGACGGGCACTGCGTCCGGCAGCGGTATCGGCAGCCTGTTCGAGGACGGCTCGGACGGAGTCATTGGCGAGGGCGAGTCCGGTTCGGCCGACCCCACTCTGGTGAAGGGTGTCAAGGAGACCGAGGCTCCTAGCACGGCTACCAAGTCCAGCAAGTCAACGAAGGCGTCCAAGTCGGAGAAGACGGGCACAGCGTCCGGCAGCGGTATCGGCAGCCTGTTCGAGGACGGCTCGGACGGAGTCATTGGCGAGGGCGAGTCCGGTTCGGCCGACCCCACTCTGGTGAAGGGTGTCAAGGAGACCGAGGCTCCTAGCACGGCTACCAAGTCCAGCAAGTCAACGAAGGCGTCCAAGTCGGAGAAGACGGGCACAGCGTCCGGCAGCGGTATCGGCAGCCTGTTCGAGGACGGCTCGGACGGAGTCATTGGCGAGGGCGAGTCCGGTTCGGCCGACCCCACTCTGGTGAAGGGTGTCAAGGAGACCTAGGCTCCGGCTGAAGCGGAGAAGCAGTCTATTACCGTGAAGACATTGCCTGCTTCTAAGAGCGCGAAGGTCACTGTTTAATGGTGACGCAGACATTGGTGTCGTTTATAAACGCTTTACATGTTTGTGAGTAATTCTTAGAGCTACGTTGAAGCGGTACCGTAATGGCTTTTCAAGAACGAGTGCCCCGGGATGCTACAGTATTACTACAGTACTACAGTATTAATAGTAGTACATGTACTTCTCCGGTCATGTCTAGGAGCACATTTGCCCGTGTCATCAAAGATCGCGCAACCCATAGAAATGCAGGCTCGAGTTTTGATAGATAAGCAATGGTACACGTATACATGTAAGCAGCGGATGAAATGATTCACCAACAACCAACCTTACATTCGACAATGCCTGCAGATCACGATACAGCTACACGTTAGCCCAGGCGCACGCTTTCACTCCTCGTGATATCATTGACGCCCTTGGGCTAAATGCTGTGCGATTCGTGTACATGTAGTTCTATGAACTGGATGTGCAGCACGTGGTAGGATGCATGTCATGAGCATGCTGAAAACAAAAAGTTACCCCGCAGCACAGGGGAGTGGCAGTCTTAGGTACCCAGCAAGAGCTAACCCCTGAAGCCACCTATGCATTGCAGACAAACGACGGCGAGTCCGAGACTTGGTGCGAGAAGCATCGTCAGTCAGAATTGGAGCTCCTGGACTCGCACTAACAGAGACAAAGGAATTTCTAGCCCTCATTAGATTTTCTTTGTTGATACATTGCACAATTTTGTAGGAAATACACATGCATCTAACGCTTGCTTGGGTATCGCCCAGACGACTCGCCTCAGTCCTATTCAAGTCCCTTCAGCGCTCGTGCTTTAGGTGGCATCCTAGGTGACTGTGAGTGGAATAACGGAAATGCCAGCTAGCACCGAGGCACTGCATTTATTGTTAGTGTATTTTAATATTAAAATACGTGTACTTGACTTGAGTATTCTACATAAATTTAGGTCGTACAGGGGGGGGGTCCTGCGACTAAAATCGAGGCTCCTGCGAATATCATCTCCCCTACCGACCGGTCGTGCATACGGTACAGTACAGTCTCATAATCGTTGTGCACCACAATCCCGCTGGTGGCCGCCACCGTGGCGAAGGCAAGCTTACAGCGACATGAAGTGAAACGCGTCTGCCACTGGATTACTTGGATTTTACTGATGATTATTTTGCTTTGCACAGGAACAACGCCTTCGTACAGTACATGTACCGCACCTATGTAAAGCGCACTGAGAGTCTACGTAAGGGTACTACAAGTACACTACTATATGTACTACCATGCAGTATGCACATGTATTAATTCTTAGTTCCTTCGTACAGTACATGTATTAATACTAGTGTAGTCTTCGCCGACGCGGCACAACGATTTAGGCTAGGTATAAATTGTACATGTAGTATTAAAAAAAATAATGAGGCTGTAGGATAGGTGCGGAAGTGTACTGTAGAGAATGTTGAAATAGTGCTCTCTTTTTTTACGAGCACAGATGTATTACTGTACAGTAGTCTCTCCCGAACAATCCAAGATCAATTTGTTAACCGGTTAATCATTTCATCTAAACAGAGATCCATTTTCATTGTAAGCGGATCCGCACAAGGACTGGCGTTATTTCCTTCTTCTTCAGACGTTGGCCTAGACACCACCGCAAGCAACGGTGACAGGCGGATCACTACAGGGCACACTCTACAGGGCTGCCGACGAAGTCGACACTTTTGTAGAAGTTGGTCACATGCTTTGCCGCCAAACGTTTACGCTGTGCAATCTTGGGATTCCCAAATCGCAGTCCAATTTGGACTGCAGAAAACAAAAGAAAAACCGTAATAAATGCGTACAAGACTGGCTTCTTTCAAGATCCGCCGGCGGGCATAATGGAGGATCTGTCTGGGATCTGACTTTGAGCTGCTGACGACCAAACGGTGTTCGTCGCAAACAGCCCTCCATCCTTCCAGATGGGGTTTATCGTGCTCGTGCATAAATGATAGTACTCTGGAGCAAACTATGCGCTGTGCTGTTCTTCGGATGGGACTTGCTCCGGATTGAATGCCTTGAGATAGAAACCAGGATGGTGTAGTGGGAGTCAGGAACCTATGCTTACCATCGATCATTCTCCAATTCGCGAAGCGCAGCACACACCTCTCGTCTCCCGAATCACATTAAAAAAATGAAGTTCGCTGCTGGCCTTGTTTTTGCGGCTCTTGCCGTCACTGCCGCCAACGCTGGCAACCCCGCCTACCTCCGTTCGTCGGACGATGTTAGCGCCAGCGAGGACTTCGACTTCTCGGCCTCGGACTCGCTCGCCGCCAGCGGCAGCGACGCCTGCCCGGACGACTGCCCGGACAAGTACAAGCCCGTCAAGGACGAGAAGGGCGTTGAGTACCCGAACGAGTGCTTCATGCGCATGGCCCAGTGCAAGGGCACGAGCAGCGGCTCGCTCGACCTGAGCGACTTCTACGGCAGCGGCAGCGTCGACGAGGACGACCTCACGATCGACCTGACGGACCTGTTCGGCAGCGACAGCACCGACGGCAGCCACGTGACGGTCAACATCATGTCGCTGATCGGCAGCGGCAGCGACCAGGTCGACCTTCAGGACATCATTGACGCCTTCGAGGAGGAGCAGGGCTCGGACGACAGCGAGTCGGGCAGCGACGACCTGTCGTGGCTGGACGACAGCGACTCCGAGAGCGGCAGCGACGACCCCATCCTGGTCAAGGGTACCGGCAAGAAGGGCATTGCCGTGGAGGACGACTCGGAGTCGGACAGCGACGACCTGTCGTGGCTCCTTGACAGTGACTCGGAGTCTGGCAGCGAGGACCCTACCCTTGTGAAGGGCAAGGGCGGAGTTGCTACCAAGGGCAAGACCCCGTGTACGAGGACGACTCGGAGTCTGGCAGCGACGACCTGTCTTGGCTGGACGACAGCGACTCGGAGTCTGGCAGCGAAGACCCTACGCTTGTGAAGGGTGCTACCAAGGGCAAGTCCCCATCGTCCAGGATGACAGCGAGTCGGGCAGCGACGACCTGTCGTGGCTGCTTGACAGCGACTCGGAGTCCGGCAGCGAGGACCCCATCCTCGTGAAGGGCGCTACCAAGGGCGAGACTGCCACCAAGGGCAAGACCCCGTGTACGACGACGACTCGGAGTCTGGTAGCGACGACGACCTGTCGTGGCTGGACGAGTCCGACTCGGACAGCGGCAGCGACGACGATGTCCTGGTGAAGGGCGTCAAGGAGCCCGCCACCAAGTCGTCCAAGTCGAGCAAGACTGAAAAGGCTACCAAGACGGGCACGACGACCGGCTCCATTGGCGAGCTCTTCGACGACGCCTCGGAGGGCGGTGTCATTGGCGACGAGTCCGATGAGGAGGACCCGACGCTGGTGAAGGGCGCCACCAAGGGCAAGACCCCCCTGTACGAGGAGGACGACAGCGAGTCTGAGTCTGCTTCCGACGAGGACGACCACCTCCAGGAGGAGCAGGTGCAGACGACCGTGGCCGAGAAGGCGGCGACCAAGAGCTCCAAGACTCTGCTGCCCTAAGCTTAAGGAACCTTTTTAATGTACGTTGTCATCGACAAAATGTACGTTGGTCCCTGTCGACATGAACTTGAAAACTTCGTACCCCCCATGCATGATCTCTGTGTAGAATGGGCCGCCAAGACGAAGTGGAGGCCTTGAATTCAATTCAATCTATCTGCAAACACCATGTCCCGCAATACCATGTGCACTTCTTTCAACCTCAACTTGATGATTTGACGCAATCTATTAGTGGGTCTCAGTTCTGGCAGCAGCAAGATAGCACTTTTGCAAATCTTGATGGATATGGGCTGTGATTGGTTAAAACACGGCTGCTATCTTGCTGCCGACCCCTTTCCATACTGCCACGATTTTGGTGGAGAAAATTACACAAACACTGACAGAAATCGCGCACAGCACTACAAAATGCTCGAGCACCACTCCATGGGCGGGGCGACGCAGTAACTTCATAGACAGGGCGCCAACGGAGGCGAGCGGTTGTGAGGAGCGTAGCCGCAGCAAACCCGCGCGGGGAGCCCGCGAAGCAGGGCCGCGCGGTATTTGCGGAGGCGGGCCCAGCGACGAGCATTCCAGCGAGCCGAGCACTGCACTCGCCAGGTGAGAGAATCTATATATCGCGAGCGAAGCGAACAGCGGGGGCGCGGAAGGGGCGCCCAGCCGAAGCGTAGCGCGGCTGGTCACTTCTATGCAATTACCCTGTGACACTCGATTATGCCTTCTGCGTCGCTGGCACTTTGACCTCCATAGTTTAACCAAGTCAAGAGGATTTGAAGGTGCTCGTGGAGCATTTTGCAGTGGCTGTGTCAGGTCCTCATTTTGGTGCAGTATAGCGCCGGCAGCAGCAAGATGCCTACCACCTAGATTACCGGACCACCCCAGGAGTGACGGCAGCGCGATCTGACGTCCCCCGACGTATATGAGCCCTCCCCAGGTGCTTTCGGTGCATCAGATAGCATGGGGCTGCTGGGGTCGAGCGGATCGACCGTCGCGGGGTCAATCTGACCTTCGACGACCACCTAGCAGTGAGTCCTTGCATCGCAAGCATGTGACAACTTGCCACAGCACGCTGCAGGGCACCTATAACCTTTACACATGAATGAGCGCACTTAGTAGTTGAGCAATAGGCTAAATGAGCGAGAAGGCCACGCATGGGGCATGTTGCTGCTGCCGAACTACAAAGGGGGTCTCAGTTCTTTCCGTCTCTGATTGGGGGAAATTTGAAGGGTTTTCGAAGAGCGCTATCTTGCTGCTGCCAGAACTGAGACCCACTATTCATAGAATGCACCACTTAATCCGGACCGTAGCCGTTCGAAAAGCTTCGTCAACTTCGCCACTTCATTCCAGAACGTGCCTCCTCGCAGTAAGCCTCCCCACGATGGAGGACCGCGCGACTTCCACGGCCACGGCGCCGCTGCATCTGCCCATCCTGCCTCTGGACGGCAAGGTGCTCTTCCCGCGGACGTATCTGCGGCTCGCCATTACGTCGGCGTCGGCGCTGCAGCTGCTCAAGGACTTGGTGGGAGGTGCGCTCGCCCAAGACGTCGCGGCGCTTGGGCGGCGGCGACGCGGCGGCTCCACGTCGCTGACGCTGGCGATTTTCACGCGCCGCAGCAGCGCAGAAGGCGACGCGGACACCCACCAGGTGCTGCCCACGACGGCAGAGGCCAAGGACGCCGTCTACAGTGTCGGAACCGTGGCGCGCGTCGTGCAGCTCACGCGCATGCAAGGAGGCGTGGCCGGCCTCTCCGTGCTTGTGCAAGGTCTACATAGAGTGCAGCTCCAAGACGTGGCCCAGACGAGGCCCTATCTCGTCGGCTCCGTGCAGCGGCTGGTGGTGCCGGTGCCTGTGAAGGGCGCGAAGACGGAGGAGACGGCGCTGACGTTGGAGCAATTGGCGCTGAGACTCAAGCACTTGACGCAGGAGTATCTCGAGACGGCCAAGAGCGCGCCTTTGTTGCGAAGGAGCAATGGACTCGTGGACGCTATTGGCAACTCGTCGGCGGGAGAGCTGGCGGACGTGGTGGTGTCGTACCTGAACGTGGGCGTGGACGAGAAGCAGCAAGTGCTGGAAGCGGTGCCCGTCGCTCTGCGCTGTGAACTGGCAGTGGCATTGCTGGAGCAAGAGACGGAGAAGGCGAGGCTGCAACGCAAGATTCAAAGTGAAGTACAGGACAAGTTGGAGGGGACCCGCAAGGAGTTTCTGCTCCGACAGCAACTTGAGGCTATCAAGAAGGAGCTTGGAGAGGCTGGAGACGACGGGGCTGGCGGGGAAAATGCTAGTGACTTGAAACTGCTGGAGGATCGGCTGAACGCTCTGAGTCTCGAGCCGAAAGCTGCCAAGGTCGCTCAGCGCGAGCTCCGCCGTCTTAAAGGCATGACCGCTATGCAGCCGGAGTACGGCATTCTGCACAACTATCTCGAGTTCTTCTCTGAGCTTCCATGGAACACCTCCACAGCCGATTTGCTGATGGTCGACCGGGTGCGCAAGCAGCTTGACGCGGACCACTACGGCCTTGACAAGGTCAAAAAGAGGATCACCGAGTACATTGCAGTTCGCAGCCTAAAGCGTGACATGCGTGGCCCCATCCTGTGTCTCGTTGGACCGCCTGGTGTTGGTAAAACTTCACTGGGTCACTCCATTGCTACGGCTACGAACCGTAAATTCGAGCGGGTTGCGCTTGGTGGAGTTCATGATGAATCGGAAATTCGAGGCCACCGAAAGACCTACGTTGGCGCGATGCCGGGTTGCATCCTCAACGCTCTTCGCCACGCTGAGACCAACAACCCGGTGCTGCTGCTGGACGAGGTGGACAAGTTGGGCAAGGACTTCCGAGGTGACCCGGCCAGTGCGCTACTGGAGGTTCTGGACCCTCACCAGAACAACACGTTCACCGATCACTACCTGAACGTGCCTTTCGATTTGAGTCGCACGCTCTTCCTAGCTACAGCCAACAGCTTGGATACGATCCCGGGTCCTCTGCTTGACCGCATGGAGGTCATCGAACTCAGTGGATACAGTGTGGAGCAGAAGGTGGAGATTGCTCGGCGCTACCTTCTTCCTCAGCAAACTGAAGCCAACGGCCTTCGCAAAGACATGGTGCGCGTGTCGGATGAAGCCCTGCGCTACGTGATAATGCGATACACCCGTGAAGCTGGAGTGCGCGATTTGGAGCGGCAGGTCGGCGCACTGTGTCGTTATGTGGCGGTTGATGTCGTGCGCGAGCTTGATGAAACCGAGCAAAAGACTGATAAGGATGGCGGCAGTGCCGATCGACTGGCGTCATTCGACCCGATCTACATCGACAAGAAGATGATCCGCTCTATCCTTGGACACGAACTTGTATTCAACGAGGTTGCTCTGCGCTCCAGTGTACCAGGCGTGGCGACGGGCATGTCCTGGAGCACAGCTGGAGGCTCTATTCTCTTCGTTGAAGCATCCTGCACTCAGCGCAGACCGTTCAGCAAGGTCGCTACATCGAACGCCTCAGCAATGACGAACCCCGCGCCCACCCTGAAGCTTACTGGCAAGCTTGGTGACGTGATGAAGGAGTCAGCGCAGCTTGCGCTCTCGTGGTTGCTCGTGAATGCGCACCTTATTGACCTACCACGTGTGGAAGGCGGCCCAGCGGATGCAGGGGAGATGTCGGGACCGAGTGCGTTGTCGTTAGATGACATTTCAGGCGTTCATATCCACTTCCCTGAGGGTGCTATTCCCAAGGACGGCCCATCTGCTGGTGGTGCTATCGTGTGCGCACTGCTGTCGGTGATTTCAGGTCTTCCTGTTCCTGTCGACATCGCCATGACAGGAGAAATCACTCTACGCGGCGTCATTCTGCCTGTTGGTGGCATTCGGGAGAAGGTGCTGGCTGCTATTCGCGCTGGGATCAAGCGAGTTATCTTGCCTCGTGGTAATAAGAACGAGGCCGAGGAGCTACGCAAAGAATTTGCTGCGGTGTCCACTGACAGCTCACGGGAGCGTGACAACGCCAAGGATCGGGTTCAGCTGCTGTTTGTGAGCGACTTGCGCGAGCTGATTCAACTCGTTTTCCACGTGAAAGTGCGTGAGGACCCAGGTGTGAGACGGCTCAAAAGCTCCAACTCGAGTGGAGGAGTCGATTACTCCGACCCTGTGTTGCTGAGCATGCTTTAGTGTTGCGGTGGTATGGTGGCTTCTTTTCTTTTTATTGTTTTCAAACACTTTCGCGTTCGCAATCTTGAACAACATCACAAGTTAGTCTTTGATCATCTCGTTAGCGTTCAGGATATCTTCTTGGTACTAAAATCCACACGCAACTCGTCTCTGTCGTGGCCTGGCCAGCTCATTTGTCTTGGTGCACACCGCAGCGCATTAAGTGGTGCTGAGTGGGTGGAAGGCGTTTGTGACGTACGGATAGTACTCGACCTGCGACGAGCCTGAAGAGCCCTCCTCAAGACCCGAAAACTGAGCCGGCTGCAGATGCGCGTACTTCTTTGACAGCACTGCACGTAGTTTCTTGTCTTTGCCTGAGTGCGGCTAGCGTACAATACATTACGATTCGTCGTTAGAAACACCAAACACGGCTGCATCTACATGGACATAACGTACTTTGTACATGGCGACGACGAAGTTAACGGGAAGACCATAGCGAAGCACGGACTCCACGAAAACCCGAATCATCTGCACAAGCACCAGCGAAACGAAATGATTAGCTTATCGGATACGAGATCGGTCTGCTTGTTAACACGGACCGCACCTTGATATGCATCCAGGCAATAAACGTTTCTCCGAAGTGCGCCTTGCACCAGCGGATTAGGGCCGACCAAAGTCGATCGACCTCCACTTCCAGCTCGGCGATAGCTTCTTCGTTGGACGCGTGACTTGTGGGGTCGAAGTTGAACTCGCGGACCACAAATCGCTTTTCCTTGGCGCGCGTCTTGAAGTCCTCGATGTAGTCCACAGTGGTGCCAGCCTCGAAGTTTCCTTCCTTGTCCACAAATCCCGGTTGGTACTGACCCTTAAGCAGCGTCACTGTGTATACCGCAGAGTCGCCCTCCTCCATCAGTTTGCGGGATGATCCGGGCACCACAGGCGATCCGCGGACATTTCCACGAGAACCCTTCGGGCCGTACTCCGCAATCTGGTCACCAATCTGCGCGTACTCATTCAGCCACTGTTCCTCCAAGTTCTTAGGTACGATCACCACCATCGTTTGCAGGTACTCAGTGTTCACGAAGTCCGACGTAGACACAACGTCGGGCGTCAGGACGTCGTTCAGATTCGCCACCATCAGGTTGCCACTGATATCACAAATTACAATAAATTACTCCAATACCACATTGAACGCGGGACTGAACGCGTACCCTTTCTTGCGCTGCAAGCCAATGAGCTGCTGCTTCTTCTCCGCGTAGCGCGTGCTCAGCTGCTTGAGCTCCTCTTCGATCTTACCCACGGACTGTAATTGTAATCGATGCACCATCAAGGCATCAGTCTTCCTGATAGGGTCCCAATTCAAAGCAGTACAGCTATCGTACCGACTGGATAATGCTGACGATCTCGGGTAGCGGTCGACGGTGCGGGTGCTTGGCCTCGTCCCACGAGAAGAAGCTCAAGTAGCGCTCCACCGGCACTGTAACAGACCCACACAATCCACTCGATTAGCACGGAACTCCACATCCGACGACCCCGCAACTACTGCTGCGGCCGCACCTCCGTCCACCGTGAGCGCCTGGTCGCCCTTGTTCAGGTCGTGGAACTGGCGCTCGATCTTGCGCACGACGCTCTCGATCACTAGGTCCACACGGTTCAGGTCGTCGCTCAGCGCCTGCCCAGAGTTATCAGAATCAGAGCTCAGTCTCCATGGCCAGCGCCAATGTACAGCCTCCTCGGACGCACCATAAGCGAGTCCAGCGTCCCCACGAGCAGATCCGACGGCAGCTCCACGCGGACGCAGTCTGGTGGGAGGTGAACGAGGTCAGTTACAGTGGATGAAGACACGAGGAGCTGCGCTACGGTAAGGGTCGGTACCGGCGTAATCGTGGCGACTGGAGGCGGTCTCCGCCTTGAGCGACAGGAAGGTCGTCTCGGACGAGCTGTTGCCCTCGTTCGGGACGGACACCAGCCACACGCTCATGCTCTCGACAAGGCTGACGACTCCTCTCTCGCTAGCTCTCCAGCTCCAGCTTCAGCTTCGTCTTCACGGAATGTCTTTGAGATCCTTTTGGCCGCTAGTCGCACTTAGGGGGGAAATTGATCGCACTTTATCGAGAAAACGAGTCGAGTTGAAGTTGGCTTCAACCTGCTGAAAGCGCGCCCTCTTCCAGGCGCAAAGGCTATGAAGTCTACGCAGCGCATGGATAGAGCCACTGTCTGATTCATTCAGTAGAAGCACTGCGCATATTCACGCATTTTGTAGGTTTTTCAAGCAAGCACATGTGTTCGCTCCCGATTGCATCGGACTTGTTGCATTTCATTCACTCAGGGGTGAATGAATAACTCAGTGAGCCAAGCGCCAGCAACAAGCAGAGCTGTTTATCATCTTACCATTGGTCATTGCGATGAAGCAAAGAATGGACTGGTGATATTCTAGTGGAGTACTACATGTATAAAAAAAAATGAAAATGTGAATAGGAGCACATGTCTTGCGTCTAGGTGCTTAGATAGCGAGGCAAAGCGCATCCTATTATAATAGCGGAACAAGGATCACTCGATTATAGTGAAGATTGGCACTTTCTTCTACAGTACAGAGGTGCACCGCGTTTTCAGCAGGGCGGACCATATAAGTACCTCGAATACACCATATCGCACAGGATCGATTGTCTATCCCCCATACAAATTTAATGATGTGGTGTCTCTTTTGCACACAAATCTGAAGTATTTATCCGCGGTTATACGTTTATACTGGTGCCGAAAACGCGGTGCACCACTGTACTCATACGCCAACAATTGCATTGGTTTAGTTATTTTCTCGACATTTAAAGGAAAAACACAAAATATAACTTTCAAAGTACAATAACACGTTTCAAAAAGTCAAAATGACTCGTGAGCGGAGGAGTGGTAAGTTCATGGCGCTGCCGCGCGTTTGCTCCCAGTCAAGAAGGAAGCTTGCTAACGACGCTTAGGGCATGGAAAACGGCATCGCGACTGAGTAGGCAGCAAGTCGCCGGGGCGCTCCCGCGCTCGGTCGCGCTCCAGATCGCGGCCCAAGGACCGCTCTTCCAGGTCCGTCCATCCACCTGTCAGTCTCGAGAGCTCGTGACATTGAATCTAAGCGTTTCTTGATCAGGGAGCGAGGGCGTCGTCATTCGCGCTCGCCCCGAGACCGCAGCCACCGATGGAAGCACGAGCGTCGGGTGTCGTCGTCGTCATCGGACTCGTCGTCGTCCCGGAGCAGAAGCAGAAGCAGGAGCAGATCCTCCTCTTCCGACTCGAGCGACAGCGGCAGGAAGGAGCGGAAAAGATCGCATCACTCGAAGAAGAAGAAGAAGGAGAGGAAGCACCGCAGCGCTGACGACAAAAAGCGCAAGCACAAGTCGTCCGAGTCCAAAAAGAAGAGAAAGAAGAAGGACCACAAGAAGCGGCACAAGAAGAGCCGCAGTAGACGCGACCATGACGACGACTCCTCTTCATCTTCGTCGTCATCTGACTCGGACACCATACGCAGCGCCATCTCGGGCAAGAAGATCAAGCGAAAGCTGGACCGTTCGGCTGCAGACGTGCAGAGCCAAAAGAGTCGCCAACAACTGCTGCAGTTCTACAATGGCATGTTTGACTGATTGCTGCCTGGATGGATGTCTGTAGCGCGATTCAAATTGAACGAAGAAGCCAAGTTACGCACAAAAAGTCTTTATTTGATCCAACTGAGAAGGAGACTGATGACTGAAGCAAACTAGTTCTTGTCGTCGGTGTAGGCATTGAGCCCGTAGGTGAGGACCTTGTCTTCGATGTCTTTGCGATCGATTGGGCAAGTCGTCACTCGCAGCGCGCACGAAGCGCAGAGTACCTGGTGGCGACAGGGAAGTAGAACTACTGAGACCGGCTTAGTGAAGCACACGACGCACTGCTCCTTTTCGCGCTGCTTGCCCACTGCGGCTCGGTACTCCGCTCGGATCGCAGCACGCACTCGGTCCATCCCGCGCGCTAGCTCGGCTTCCAGCTCTTCAAGGTCGTCCAAGCTGCGTAAGGCCAGAGCTTCATCTTCACCTCGAAGAGCAGCGTGCCGGGCCTCTAACTGGGCATTTTTGCGACGGAGGTCATCGGCGATCGCCTTCAGGTTATCGTGGTACTCGGCTGTGAGTTTCGCTTGCTGCTTGGCGAGTGCCATACTGCGCTCGTTCAGCTTGAGTTTCATCGCACTGTGTTGCGCGCGTTGCTCGGTCTGAACAGCCACACTCTCCAACTCCGCAATTCGGAACGAAAGCCGCTCGTTGTCTTGAGACTTGCTGCGAAGTTGGTTCGCCATCACCATGGACCGGTCAAGAGCGGATCGGAGCAGGGCTTCTCGAGGCTGGTGCGATTCCGGAGCGATGGCGTCCAGGTCGACTTGCGTGGACTGATCTTGCTTGAACGCTGTCACTTCAGTGTATGTCGGTGGCAGCACATCGTCACGCAATGGGCGCATTGCAGCGGTGAGAGCTCGAAGTCGGTCAGGGAACGATCTGGGGCGCACTGCAGACCCGCAAAACGCGACCTTGGTGCCCTTCGTTCGCGACGCGTTTGTTGAAGGCGACGGAGAGTACCGAGGTGGTGCGCCAACGAGCCGTTCTTGGTGAGCCGGGGAAAGCAACGAAACGCGGATCTCCCGAGAGTAACCCGCGGTTGAAGGCTTGGTGTCAGCGAGAAGAGATAGCACGTCCTCAGTTTCGTCGACACTGCTTGATACTTCAGCTGTCTCCGCGCTAGCGAGCGGTGTCTCCTGCTTTGGTTCTGGCACTTCAGCTTCAACATCCTCGAAGACTTCAGGCTCGGGATCCACTTCATCGTAGCTTGAATCCGACAAGACTTCGTCATCGCTCACCAAGCTCCACTCGTCCTCGCTGCGGTTTGACATCTTGAATACGTGCTGGGTTTGTAAGCTGCTGTAGACTTGAGCTGTTGCGTGTAGATCGCAGAATGAGCCTTCACCACGCTATCGCCGATCCAAAGCTTCTGATGGTATGGAACGCGCATATCCAGGACGCCCCACCTCAACTGACCGCTCTCCCGTCCAGCTGACGGACGCAATGCGATCCGTATCATTGCCGAGCAACGGATTGAAGATGTCTACAATCGAGTCAAAAGAACGCAGTCACATGATTAACATATCTGCCACAGTCGTTTGGGTATTATTAGTGCCAGAGCCTCTCTCCATACCAATCTATCCTATTTGTCACTTGTCCACGTTAGTTGAATGAAGCCGCCGCATGCTCTTGGTCACGCACCGCCTGGATCACCATTTGATTAAAATCGCCCGGATTGTCCATGAACACCTGGTGACCCGAGATCGGTACGAGGCGGAAGACGGCGTACTGGGTCTTCTCCAGACGGCGAACAACAGCTTCACCGTATTTCGAGTTCATCCAATCCATGCCACCGCCGTACATAATGGTAAGAGGCACCCGCAGCTTTTCCGGCGTAAGGATTCCATCCAGCGCACGACGCCTTGCACTTGCACCTGGGTGCAAGTGTGTGTAGAACGCAATGTCGCCCGATGCCTGAAGGGCCCAGTTGTGGTAGCAGTAGCCGGTGATGAGACCAAAGTCCACTTCTCCAGATCGAACGATGTTTGTAGCCGGCGTCCATTTGATGCGCTGCCGCCAAGACCATCGTACGAGGCCCGGTCCTAGAGGGCCAGCGAACCGGATAGCACTCTGGAATCACAGAAGCAAGTAAAACCGGTTATGCATCGGAACCGAAGGAGTTGCAACATCGAGGGGTGCTGCGTACCATCGGCGTGATGTAAAACAGCGACGTGAACTTCAAAAAGGACGGTAGATCCTCTTTCTTCAGGCCGCTGCTGTTGACACCCGCCGGGGAAATCAGAATGAGGTGTTCAATGCGTTGCGAGTATTTCTCCGCAAAGTAGGTACTGTGCATCGCCTGTCAAAGAGAGCATTGTGGTAGCAGAACAATAGCATCAGTGCCAACAATTATCGAAGTCCGACCATTTCTTGCCTGGTTGACGTACCCCCATTGAGTGGCCACAGAGAATGAAGCGGTCGAGGTTAAGCTCCCGCCTCCAATCTTCAAGCGACTCAACAAAGAAGTCGTCCATCTCCTCATCCGTCTTCGGATGCCACTTCGGGCGGTCCGAGCGCCCGATGCCCTTCCACTCTACTGCGTACTGCAAGTCAGTTGTCCGGAATCCTCCGTTAGCGCCAGAATTCCATTGCAACCATCAAACCCATCGAGAACCTACCACATTGAAGGACTTCGCCAGAGTTTGCAGATTCTGCTCCCACCACGCAGCAACATCAACATCAACAACAATCATTAGTAGTGCGTCACAACCAGCAATGACATCAAAACTCCATCACTTGCCGCAGCCCAGAAGGCATTTCCAGCCATGTATCCGTGCACCAGCACCAGGTTACGCGGCGGAAGCTGCTTGCCGTCGCCACAATACGGCACATGAATGGTACCGAGCCCCGCGACCTTTGTCTGATTGAACTCCGTAACCAGGTACTGCTCGTAGATCTTCCGCTCCACCTTCTCCAGCTCGGTCAGATCCGACGGCAGCCACAGGTGCAGGTTGCAAACGGAGAGCCACACGGGGAACAAGCAGCAGAGCACGGCGAGAGCGTCGACGATGGACTTCTCCGTGCTGCCGCTTTCCAGACTCGTGAGACTCACGCGCACGATGGCGTAGACCACGAGCGCCGCTGTCACCGCCGCGTGGACGACGTGGCTGCCGTAGCGCGGCAGTTGCGAGAGCACAGCAAGCCCGAGCGTGATGACCAGCGGCCAGTCCAGCAGACGCACGGGGATGTGCGGGATGCACAGGTACAGGACCCACGTGACGGCCAGCGCGGCGACGGCTGCCACCTTGGTCGGCAGTGTGAGGACGCGACCCACGACACCCCACAGCGTCAGCAGCAGAGCCAAGAGCGGCGCGAGCACCAGCAACGCCACGCGCATCCACGGCGAGCGGGGCAAGGGGGGCGGGCCAGGGCGCGGAGACGGCGGCTCCTCTGTGGTGGACGACATCACAACGTCGATGCAGTGCAGCTGAAATTCGTTTCTGACACCGATCGAAGTGCGATATATTACTGGCAGTGAGACCAACATTCCTGTGAAAAATCCTGTTTTTACGATACAAAAGTGTCGTGATAGCCCGTAATCAGAGTGACCAAGTAATCGTGCCAGACAATCATCGACAAAGTCAATCTATTGATCGGCACGCTTCAGCTCGCCATGCCCACTTCCTGGTTGACGCAGGGCTTGCTGGCGCTGAACTGCTGCTCCCAGTCGCGCACCGACGCAATGAGCACGCGGTTGAACGCGCTCGGGTTGTCCATGAACACCTGGTGCCCCGACAACGGAACGACTCGGAAGCTCGAGTAGCACTCCGAGTTCTGGAGACGCTCCACCACGGCTTCACCGTGCTCCTTCGGCATCCAGTCTGGCCCACCGCCATAGATGAACGTCACGGGCAACGACCACCTCTCGGGCACGATGATCTCGGAAAGTGGTGTCCCCCGCGCGGCCGCACCCTGGCAACAGAACACCGGTACTTAGTCAGGAGGCATACCAACACAAGCATCCTAGAAGCATATACGTACAGGGTGCAAGTGTGTGTGAACTGCGATGTCTCCGGAGGCCTTTAGCGCCCAGTTGTGGTAGCAGTATTTTGCAAAGAGCTCGAAATCCAGCTCGCCCGTGCGGATTGCGTTGCTGGGCGGAGTCCATGAGACGCGCTTCTTCACCATCCAGTGGACCAGACGAGGGCCTAGAGGACCCATTCCCCTGGCTGCCGACTGCACAGCAACAATCATCAGCAAAACGCCCATGTACTATCAAACACCCTCACTCACTCCCTACCATGGGGGTAAGACGCAACGCAAATGCGATTCGGCGGACTAGTGGGAGCTCAGAGTGGGTCAACGATGAGGCGTGGACACCAGCGGGCGAAACCAGGATCACGTGTTCCAGTGCGGTGGGATACTTCGATGCGTAGTATGTTCCGTAGAGAGCCCCCATTGAATGTCCGACGAGAATAAATTTGTCGAGCTGACACCACAACAGCAAACCGTACGTTACGAGTGAAACACACCACAACAAGACCCCCTTACCTCCAACTCTTTCCTCCACTCCTCAAGCGACTCGACGAAAAATGCATCGGCTTCAGCAGTGTTCCTTGGCTTAAACTTCGGACGCAGTGATCGTCCAATACCCTTCCACTCCACGACATACTACAAGATACAAGCCTCACGTTAGCAAGACATCTACCCACCATAAATCGACTTCCCAACGTACCACATTGAAGACCTCCGCGAGGTCTTTCAAATTCTAACCACCGCCAACAATAACATGTCAGTATCATTGCCACCAACCGAAAGAGCTAACAACCTCGTCTCACCGCCGCCCAGAACGCATTTCCTGCTCCATATCCATGAACGAGAACAATAGTCCTAGGACGCTCTCGCGTGTCTCCCCCATCTCCTGCGTACGGCACATGCACAGTGCCCAATCCAGCCACAGTGCTTAACGTAAATCCCGACCCCAGTAGGCTTTCGTAGATCTGGTGCTCGACTGTGTGGAGAACTGTCTCGTCAGCTGGAAGCCACAGTCTCAGGCGACTCATCGAGCTCCACACGGACACGAAGCAAGCGAGAGCCGCGAACCTAAGCGCCGCATGCGAGTCTACTGGCGTGTTGGAAGCCACGTACTGGGCCAGAATCACCCACGCCGACAGATGCAGCAACGGGTTCTTGGGGATCACGAGACTCAGAGCTAGAGACGCAGTAGCAGCGCTCGGCACTTGAATGGGGAGCGCTTGCGTACCCCAGAGATCGAAGCTCCAGGGCGCCCACAGCAGCAGGAGAGCGAGGACAGCCACGCGAGCGACTGGCATCGTCAGCAGAAGCCCCAGCACGCCCCATACCAGCGCGAGGCTGAGCCACAATGGCGACAGCAGCACTGCCAGCAGCAGCGGCATCGCCGTCGCTTTGAAGTGTAGAGTAACCCCTGTTATCAGGGGGTTACGCCGGCATAATTTTAATTGTACTGAGTCAAAATATGAATTGCAATTATTGCTAAATTGGTTACGCTCTGGTCGATCATGGGCACCGGGTTACTGCAGTGGGGCGGTGGGCTGTTCCTGCTGCGTCTCGAACTCGGGCAGCTGCAGATCCACCGTATAGACGTTGACGCTAAGGAGAAGAAGGTCTCGCTGGTTCGCTGCTCTGTTCAGAGCGACTCGGATGCCGCTGCGCTGCTCGCGGATGCGCGTCTTGTGGCCGCTAAGGAGGTGGAAGACACGACTTCGGCCATGTACGTTTAACTGCTCATCAGTGTGTATTCACGTTAAATTAATCGGTGTCTATTGCCGATTTCGCGATGCAGACGCTACCCCGTACTGGTTTTCCAGATACTTCATGGGGCTAAGGAGGCGTCGACAACTTCGAGCTCGCCAGTATCTCGTAAGCGTCGAAGATCTACAAAAGACAAGGAAACCTGTGATGCAGATGGTGAAGTTGCGTCTTCCCAGTCGAGAGCTGGAACTCGGTTACTCTTTTGTTTGCTGTACGAGACGGAGACTGCCGGCGAGATGGGATTGCGTGCCTTGAACGAGCTGGAATGCCCAACGTTGACTGGAGAAAGTGGCGGTGAGCTCGCAACTGTTGACTGTGGTGCTTCACTGCAGGTTTACCTGGCAGATGGCCCTTACGTGTTGCTTTTTGAGCGTGGATCGCGAATGGCGACGGTGTTGAAGTGGCAAATGGCGACATGGGGAGGTGCGGGCGTCGGGTTTTGCATCTGGCGAGAACACGTGGATGTAATGAATGGTATCGGGGGCGATACGTCAGCGCTTAGTGAAATGGTGTCATGCACGTACATCAGTGAGGCGTATTGTACTAGACCTCATTTGTTGATTCATGTCCAGCGATTGCAGCCATCGTCTTCCATTAATAGGTACGTTGAAGTTGACCTTCATCCTCCAGTTTGTGATTCTGCGTGTGTGTATCTGATGTCTGTGTATGCACTCGTGATACAACAAGTCGTGAGAGTCATAGTTGGACCGTCCTTGATGTTGAGGAGGAGCAAGAACAGTGTGGTGAACGGAGATCAACGGAATGCCGATATTTGCCGGCACCCACTGAGTGTAGTGGAGCGTTGTCGAAGCTGGAGCAAATAACCTGTTGTTGCTTTATTTCGGAATTGAACGAGTGGGACTTCTCGGCTCCACCTTCTACTGTGACGTCTTCGTTCACGCATTGGGCTAAAGAGACTGTGTCTTGGGCTACAATCACGGATACGAGTGTATCGACGCTGGTAGTCACTGGAACTTCCAGTAATACGATCCATGTGCACACGAATGGCGTTCTGCTGGCCTCCTATGTGCTGTCTGCTCAACCCGCTGAAATGTACGTTGCACATCATCATTGACAATTCTAAGTCTTTGTATTCGTGGTGCAACAGAAAGTTTAACGCCAGTATTACGTGTATCCTCGATGTCAGGTGGTGCATGTGTGAAGAAAGCTCGAACAAACGCTATGTCCTCGGCATTCGCTGTAATGACGTAAGTCGATCCTTCTTTATGTTGGGATTTTCAAGCAACCTGGACAACGCTACGTTTGAACTCCTCTTGTGTAAGTTCCTTTACACATAACTGTCTACATGTACGCTTTCATCTGAAGACTAACACTGAACTTGGATGGTTTGGCAGCGTTTAATCACGTGGGTCACGCATACGTTGGAGATTTTATCCGTGGACACGCTTCGACTAACTCGCAGGATCAAGTACTCCTCCTGAACGAAGTACCCGGTATCTCTGGATCAAACAGTTGCGGTATTGCGAGCGATGTGGGGCTCGATAGAGGCTTCGAAGATGGACAACTTGTGAAGCGCAGTGTCCTTATTACGCAAAAAGTTGCAACACCTGAAGTGAAGTTTGCTTGTCATCGACTGCGGCTACGGGAAGGGAAGAAGTCCAAGCACGGGTCACGCCCCAGAAAGCGTTCCCGCAACAATGAGAAAGAGAGTGCTAAGGGCGACCATGCAGGTTCGAAAACACAGCCATTCCTCTACATCGAGCGAACCCAAAAGGCCTCATCTCGCGATAGGAGCGCTATTCGCCCTGAGGATAGAACTGATGGTGTTGAAAGTGCCCCCACTGCTTCGCATGCGCAGCTTGCCAAGCTTACCGATTCTCTCACGACTCGCCTGGACAATGGATTAAAAGAGTTGGAGCGTTTACAGATGATCGTGAACGACAAGTGTCGCCTTGCCCGCCAGCTTAATCAACTGATTATCCGAGAATGGCGACAGCAGCAGGAAACAGCACATTCCAGCAAGGAGAAATCGCTGTTGACGACATTGCTTACAACGCGTGAAGTGGAGAACCGCGTCCAAAAGCAACAAAGGGCTGTAGACATGGAAACGATCGTCGCCGCTTCTACATGTACACAGAGAGCTGCTCTCACAAAATCTCCAAATGGTGGTTTAGCGTCGTTGGGTAACCTCACGTTGGAGCGTCAAGTGTCGCTGGAATACTTTCGAGTGCTTGAGTACGTGCCATCGTCTTCGCTTGTCCGTGCGGAAGTTGTCTTAAACAATCTATCCGACACTTCGGTGGCAGATAGTTTTGTCGTGCTGACAGCGCCGCAGGGGCGACAGGCGTCGTCTACTCAAGGGTGGGTGTGCTCGTGCTCTGTTGTTCCGGAATTCCCTTCTGCTGCGGCCGCCGAGCCAGGGAAAGCTCGATTTCAGTTGGAACTTCAGTTTGGTCCAAGTTTCACGTTTCTTCGAACGCGAACGCCATTGGTGGCAACACTTTGGTTGCACTGGGGCGCATCTCACGATGCCCCTCGTTCTGTCACAACCAGCAGCAAATGGCAACCAAGTTTGTTCTGTATCGCTGTTGCATCCGTCAAGGTGTCTCCTGAGCAATTGTTATGCGTGAAGTCAACGACAAAACCTACGAGCACGAGTCTATGGCCACCACATGGTGCGTGTATTTCCGATGAGAATCAACTTAGTAAGGAGTCTAACCGCTTGTGCTTGACGTTGCGACGTGTTTTTAGAGTACGAGCAATTGCTATTCATCTCAGCGGGCTCCAGTGTCACGTCCTGGCTCGAAAGCCAAAGTCGCGGAGAAACCGCAGTCGTCGCGCGTCCGAAATTCGCGTTGGTGAACCTTAACGTGACCAACCGCGAGCTGATGCTGTACGAGATGAGTCAAATGGTCGCAAATCTTCCGCCGGACGTGTACGTCATGCACAACCCATTCCAACGTCAGCATCTCAGCGCGCTGCAGCGTATATTGCATGGCATTCGCCAAGACATCGTTACCGATGAATCCATTGGAGAGAAACAGAAGAAAGCTGACGAAAAAGGAGCTCGGATCAAGTCTTCGAAAGGCGAAGGTCGTGATCGAGCATCAATTCGCCGCGCGATGCAGAAAGACACCGATCAGCAAGCGAACCAGTTGCTGCTCGAGCTCCAAAAGCGCATGAACTTCCACACAATGTGGTTCGACTCGGAAGCCAAAGACTAGGTAATAGAGTGTTGATGTAATCGACAAAAAAGAAGCCGTGATCTTGGTTGTTATTAAGATAGTGGTGTAAGAATTTGAAGCATGCGGGCGAAAGCTATGCAGTCACTGGACAAGCCCCTGCCTGCAGGGCAACGACTTGTTGCTGGAGCTGGTTGATAAGCTCCGTATTCACCAGCAGATTCCGCTCAACACTCGAGAGCGTTGTTTGCAGCCGCAAAATGACAAGGAGCAGCAGAAGGACCAGAACCCATGGGAACACCTTCACAGGAGCTGTACGCACACCTCCAGATGAAGTCGTCGAGGCGGTCGAGCTCCGATGTCGGTGGCTTGGCTTGCAGCGGGTTCGACGTGAACTTGATCCAGGAATCTTTCTGCTCTCGTCGTATACTGCCGCTTTCTCGGATGAAGTGGACGACGCAGGAGGGCTTTCAGGTGCGGAGTTTGCTGCATCATTGAGATCCCTCGTATTTAGGAAGTCCTTCGCCATGCCGACCCACTTCTCCCACTTTGCCCGATTGTCACTAATAGCGCGCGCTTCAATCGTGTTTTTCCAAAAGGTTGATTTTCCAAAGACCACCTAGGGGAGCGAAAGAAATCATTCTGTAAGTTTTGATTTATCAAAGAGAAGAATACACATCGGATACCCACCTTCATCTCAATAAATAATTTGCAGGCGTTGGGGTTGGATGAACGTGGTACGATGGTCCACCGATCTTCCACGCTGAAATAGTCGCCGTAGGGGATATCCACCAATCGGGTAGAACTCTCGATGACACGCACTCCCTGTTCATTCTCCTTAAGGCATTGGAGCTGCAGTTACAGAGCTACGTCAGCGTGCTGTTGAAAGAAAATGGATAAGCAAATACACCAACATACCACATCAACTTGAGACGACTTGGGGCCGATCGGGGCATCGATTGGTACTCGAAATTGCAGAGATCGCGTCATACCTGCCATGTTGTACACTGTCAGTCCGCGTTCATCAATCGAAAATAAACGCACGTACCAAATGATTGTTCGTCCTCCAGCGGAGTCATCCACGGGTTCACAGTCATTTCCGTTGAGCCCGTTTGTTCACCGAATTTGTCCAGCCCGAACGGTGCATTGTCCAGGAAGAACGTCTGCATGAACGAGTCCACCGATAGAGGAAACTCCTCCTCGAGGATCTGTGTCATGGAAATGTCTTTCGGTGCGATCGAATCCACGTCCGAGACGACACTGCGCCGACGCGGAGTAACAGGCGCGGTGTGGTCATTGTCGTCTAGCTCCGTAACGGTTTCGGTAGCTGCATCGCCAGCGGCTGGGGCAACAGGCTCATCGTGATCGGAATCCGCGGTCTCTTCTTCTTCCTCTTCTTGTTCCTCCTCGTTCTCGTCACCATCTTGATCAATTGCAGAACTACGATGCGATGCCGGCGGTGACGCTTCTCGGGATACCGGAGACGCTGCCAGTGCTGGATAGCGCGTTTCCGAGGAGTTCACCGCAGTGGGCCGTAGCTCGCGCAGCACGCGGTCGCGTGTCTTCAGGATGAGGTCGTAGCAGCTATCCCGGTTGTTGCCCCAGAAGCTGGTGAACGTGTACTCGTCCTTGTCGAACGTCGCGAGGCGGATCGCGTGTTGAAACACCATGGTCGTCGTCTTTTCAATTTCGCGAATGGACTCGTACGGGATCAGGATCTACAAGCAGCAAGTCAAACAGAAACAGCATGAGGTCAGCAGCCTGGGGATACATGCACACATATCGCTTGCGACACCACGTCGGGAGCCGGAAAAGCTAGCTGCGAGCATTGCACATGGGGCAAAGCCGAGCTGCAACGCCGACAAGTGCCAAGAGAGCACCCCGAGTGTATCCTTGAAGTCCACCCTCTCCGACTTGCTGACCTTTCTCTCGCGGCCAAACACGTTGGAGTAGAAGCACACGTGCGAGCTCGTCGGATACATGCGTCCGTGCATAGCCAGCGTGGACGCGATGGCACACGAAAAGTCTGCAAAGAGGACAATCCGTCAGCAGCCTGTCCACCGTCTTCCGCCGGGCTGTCCTACAGCAGCAGCAGCAGCGACAGCCACCGCTGCCGCTTGGCAGCCCTCACTTTCCACTGTACTGTACCTTCGTAGAACTGCGTGGACTCGGGCAGGTCGGAGATCATGCAGATGACTTGGTCCCGCACCTGCTCCTGCTTCTGCTCCGCCTCGTCCTGCGTGGGGCTCTCAAGCGGCAGGATCTCCTTGTCCAGCGGCAGGTTAAGTCGCGGAGTGCGATCGTCGCACGTGCTCGCGAGCGACAGCTCGTCGCTGTTCCTGCTGCCGCGCGAGGAGCTCATGCTCCTGTCCGTGAGGCTCGAGCTCGTGTGCTGACGCTCTCGATGGTGGTGGTGATGGTGATGTCTCTGCTGTTGCCGCTGCTCGAAGCTGCGCTGTCTATTTTGCGCTGGCGGTGATACACGTCGTCGTCGCGTTCGTCCGCGTCGGTTGGTCGCTGCTGGCGGCGGCGGCTCTCGCGGCCACTGCTGCTGCTGGTGCTGCTGGCGGCCGAGGACACGGACGAGCTGGGCGAGAAGGCCGACGCGAGGCTTCGCAGCGCCGACAGCTCCATCGCCTGCGCAGCGTTGACACTTTTCGACACTGCGACTGGATGGGTGTTTTCGAGATGGCGGCAGTTGTTGCAATTTCTCATTTATTTATCAGTATATAAAGGTGATTGATTATCGCCATATAGACATGGTTTTGTATTAAGTAACTTATCACGTTAGAATAGATTGAATAAAGCACAACCAGTAAACAGAGGTACATGTGTCTATAACGGCGGGTTCAACGCGAATATATTTTAGTGATCCACGGCACGGCGCGTATCGCACCGATGAATCCTCGGGCTTCAACCTGCGCGTCTTGGATCCCTCATCGGCAGTGGTGAGCGGTGCTGGAGCGCTCGTGCTGGTGGGTGGTCTTCCAAATGAGCGTGCGATGGATACAGGTGGAACTCGGCCTTTGACAAACATCGAAACGGTTGCCAGGGCTGGCTAGCATTCAGCACTGCCGTCGGATACGCCTCGGTGTTGCTGCGTGTGCAACTTGCGGTGCCTTCAACTTGGAGACTCCAAGCAGTGTAAGACCAACTTCAACATCGGCGGCATCCCATTTGCTGCAAAACACTTCCTACACTGTACCGGTACTTCCTATCAAGCTACCCCAGCTTCAGATCCGTGAGTCCTGGGCCACCGCCTCCTCAGCGCTTGAAGCGCGGGTCCTCGTCCGCCTTGTTGAGAATCTGCTCAAGACGACGGGCCTCATCGACGTTTCCAGACTTGTAGTGCAGCTGCATCTGCGCGCGGAGACGCTCCTGCTCGCGCATGGCCTCGATTTTGTCCTTGTCCATGAGCTGCAGCACGAGACGGAACTCCTCCTGCTCCTTCTTCTCACGCGCTGCTTGGCGCTCACGACGCACACGCTCTTCGTCCGCCAGCGCGCCCAGCGCCTTGTCAGAGGCGCCCTTCTGCTTCGCGAAGGCCTTGCGCTGCTGCTTCTGGTAGCGCTTCATCTCGTACTTCTCAATGTCGTAGTACTTCTCGTGGGGCAGCGTGCACGTATTATAGTCCTCCATGTACTCCTTGAACAGCTCCATGGCCTCCCACTTCGGTCCATTGAACTCGCCCATCTTCTTCACATCGCGCAGCCACGCTTGGAACGAAACGCTCTTGGTGTGGAAGTCCGACTCGCGCAGAATGCCGTACTTGCCGTACTCGTCCTGGTTCACAGCGCGTTTGCCGCTCTTGCCGTCCTTCTTGCTCTTCTTGTTCTTCTTCTTCTTGTCCTTCTTGTGCCGCTTCTTGTCCTTCCGCGAGCTGCTGCGCTTGTGCTTCCGCTTCCGACGCGACCGCTCGTCGTCCGAGCTGTCCGAACTCTCAGAACCCGAGTCCGAACTCGACTCGGAAGAGGATGACGGCGACGAGGATCGCGATCGGCGCCTCGAGTGGCGGCGGCGATGCCTGTGGCTGCTGCTTTCGTGCGTTCTGTCGCGCCTCTTCCTGTCCTCAGTCTTGGAGCTGCTGGCGTCGTCGTTGTCGTCGTCAGAGTCCACCACCGTCCACATACGCGACCTGTGCTCAACCTCCTCGCGGTTCTCCAGCTTTTTTTTTTCTGCGCCCTGCGCTCCCTTGTGTGCGTCATGGGGTCGGTGCTTCTCGTCTCTGTGGTGGCGTCGATGGTGGTGGTGGCTGCTGCTGTTCCTTGACGATGCTGATCGACTCGCGCTTCTGCTTCTGCTCCGGCTGAGACTACTGCGTCTTCTGCGCGGGCTGCGGCTCCGTGAGCGGCGGCGACTGCGGCTGTGGAGCCTCTCGCTGCTGGGGCTTCGGCGCTCGGTCATCACGGCACAGGCTCCGATCACACAGTTCGAAGCTCGAACCTAGATTATACTCTAGGACTTAGACTCTAGGTTCTAACAAGTTGTTACTAACAACTTGTTAGTATTAACAACAACGCTTAGAAAGCAATTACAGCGAATCAAAACAGCGCAAGCAATAATGGCCGAGCAGATCGATGGCGACAACGCCGCCGACGCTTCTGGACGTGATGTGCTGGCGCTGGGCGTGCGCGGATACTGTTGCCAGGTATTCGACGACCCGGAGACAGCGTGGAAGCTGCACAAGGAGTCGCACCTGATTGCGTGGCGAGGAGAGGGCGATGGCGACCTGCGCGTGGATCGCTTCGACGCTCGGAATCTGCTGGAGGACCGGAGTCTGTTCCGTCAGCTGAAGAAGAGGAAGCGACGGGTGTCAGAGGCAGAGGGCGCGGATTCGGGGGCAAAGGAAGTAAACTTAGTCGAAGGAGATGAATCAGTGGAAACGGAGCGGCAAAAGCTGCATCGCCTGCGCTTCGGGGACTACAGCGTCGAGTTCCCGCCATCAGAGAAGGCATTTACGGCGGAGAACAAGTTCCCGTACCAATACACAGAAGATGGCAGTGACGAAGAAAGCGATGGCGAAGCATTTGAACCACAACGGACTGTGCCAGATGAAATTACATTGGTAAGGTGTCGTGAACTTGAAGTTTCAACTCTGGAACGCGTGTTGCGGTGTTCGCTAACCTTGTGGGTCTAACTTGACAAACGTATCAGCCCAAGACCAAGAAGAGGCATGCCATCATTGAAGCTACTGCCGATAAAGTGCGGGGCAATCCTCAGCTGGAAGTTATGCTGAAGGTACGTGTCCCTATGTGTCGTGGAAGCTATCGACTACGGGATGAAAGCCCGAATGAAAAAAAAAAAACGGTTGCGTGTACCGCGCGACGGAGGCGTAACGTAGTTATGCATCCAACTCGGCGGCGCAGTTGCTAACATGTCGAGTTCGCTCGTGAACGTGCAGGTGAAGCTCAGCGCGAACGTTAAATTTCGCTTTCTGGATCCCTCGCACGCGCTCCACGCCTATTATTGCTTCTTGCGCGACAAGAGCTCTCAGCCTGCGGCGAAGAAAGTTGTCGGGGTATCTCTGTTAGGAGAGGAGTATGACCAATGCGTAAGTGAACAATATGCACAATATTGCGCTCGGAACGTAACGCGACTGCGTATTTGCTTAACAACAGAGTGATGACGAGGAACAAGACAAGAGTCCCGAGAGTACCTTCAAGCTCGAAGACGACGCAACCGTGAGGCATCAGCGCAAGATCGCTCGGCATTAAAGTACCACAGTAATCCTGGAAGTTAGGTCATAGTGGTTCATACTAGTAGTATCAACTTGTCTTTGGTTCTTGCATATTGCTTATTCAATGAAAACCTTCCGACAAAATTGAGCTCCGGTGCGCGCGAGCACGAATGCGTTGTACTTGCGAACAAGAGGACGTATCGAGTCGACCGCGCAATGCATAGTGAACACACCCAGGTGGTGCTCGCTTACGGGAACAACCGCTTGGGGTCACGCGGGAACATAGAAGCCTTACGGATGTTACCAAGGCCCAGGTAGAGCATGACAACACGCTCCAGACCGATGCCACCGCCGCCGTGGGGCAGCGCACCAAGGCGGAAGGAGTCGATGTAGTTGCGCATCGACTCCTGCGGCACACCCAGCTCCTTCATGCGCTCGATGAGGAGGTTGGGGTCGTGCACACGCTGCGCACCGGAGACGATCTCCTCGCCGCGGATCATCATGTCGTACGAGTTGCTCCAACGCTTGTCCTTCGGGTCGGGCATCGTGTAGAACGGACGCACAGCCAGCGGGAACTTGTCCAGAATGTAGAAGTCCGTGTCGTACTTCTCCTTGACGAGGCGGCCCAGCAGCTTCTCGTTCTCAGTGTTCAGGTCGTCCTCGAGCTCCTGCGAAGCGCCAGCCGCCTGCAGCATCTTCACACCTTCCTCGAAGCTGATAATAAGCGAGGGCTTGTTGTACTTGAGCGGCTCGAACGGGTACTGCTCGTTGATGATGGCCAGCTCCTTGGCGTAACGCTCCTTCAGGCCGTCGAAGATGTAGATGAACAGGTCCGAGAACACCTCCAGCACCTCGTGGTAGTGCTCCTTGATAGTCATCTCCAGGTCAAGGCCAACGAACTCGCACATGTGACGGTGCGTGTTCGAGTTCTCGGCACGGAAGACGGGGCCAATCTCGAACACACGCTCGAGGCCGGCAACGGCGCAGGCCATCTGCTTGTAGGTCTGGGGGCTCTGAGCCAAGGCGGCGTCCTGGTCGAAGTACTTGAGCGTGAAGCAGTTGGCACCGCTCTCCGAGGCGCCACCCACAAGCTTGGGCGTGTGGATCTCAACGAAGTCGCGCTTGATGAGGAACTCGCGGAAGAGCTGGCCGACAGCAGCCTGGATGCGCATGATGCACTGGTTGGCGGGCGTACGCAGGTCAAGCGGGCGCGTGTTGAGGCGGGTCTCGAGGCCCACGTTCACGTAGGTCGAGCCCTCGGCCTTGACGACGGCGTCGGGGCGAGCAGCGTCCTCCACCTGGAAGGGCAGCTCGGGCAGTGCCTTGCTGACGACGAAGAACTTCTCCACGTTGAGCTCCACGTCCTTCTGCGTGGTGCTGAGCACGGGGCTGTCGGGCACACTGAGCGTGACGAACACGTCCACGACGGACTCCTTGGAAACACCGGCGGCGAACTTGATCATTGGGCGCGAGACCTTGTCGCTCTCGTGCAGGATGGCCTGGATCGTGGCCGTCTGCTCGCGCAGCGTGATGAAGGCGATCTTGGACTTGGCGCGCACGGCCTGCAGGTGGCCGCGCACCCAGAAGCTCTCGCCCTGCAGCTCCGGGTTCAGGTCCTTCACGCTGTAAAGTTCAATCAACAAAAAGGAGCAGCGTTAGACCTCGCTCTCGCTTTACACTAAGTCACTGTACACCAGCAGAGCTACGTACGACTTGTAGGCCTTGTTGGGGCGCTCCTGCGACTGGATCAGCGGCAGCTCGCCGTACGTGTCGGTGAGCGTGGGGCCGGCAGCAGCCGCGGCCGCTTTCTGGCGCACGAGGATGCGCATCTCCTTCTTTGTGAGCTTCTTGGGGGCGGGGGCGGGCGTCGCGTCGGCCATCTTTGGTCTCTCTTCTTGGGCGCTAGGGCGTCAATCGGATTGTGTGACTGACGCTGCGAGCCAAGCACCAGTGTTCCCTATAGCAGGGTTGCAGGATCCAATAGTCGCTTGTAGAGAGGGGAGGTACCACATATCCGCCAATCAACGTCGACTTGTCGCAGGCGAAAAGGCACGATTGGGTAAAAATACGTCCTGAAGACACTTACGCGGCCAATTTGCACCACGAGAAAATTGCCATGCGCAAGACCATCAAGCGCGGCCTCAAGGTGGCCGCTGCCGCCACGCCGCGTCGCTCTCCACGCCTGCACGCGCTCCAGTCCACTTCCACCCAGAGCGAGAGCGTCCAAGTCGATGAACTGCCGGCTGCTCCGAAGCGCGTTAAGCGGACTGCGAAGCCCAAGAAGGCGGCCAAGAGCGCCGACGAGCTGCCGACGTCCACGCTGGCGCGCACCTTCGAGACGCGCTACCAGGCCAAGGGCTACACGACCGTGATCGGCGTGGATGAGGCCGGTCGTGGTCCGCTGGCCGGGCCAGTGGTGGCGGCGGCGTGCCACGTGCCGCTGGACGTGACGATCGAGGGCGTGGACGACAGCAAGAAGATCTCGGAGCCGCAGCGCGAGGCGCTGTTCGAGCTGCTGACCAACCACCCGAGCATCACGTACGCCGTCCACGTGAACAGCGCGCAGCGGATCGACGAGATCAACATTCTGCAGGCGTCGCTGGAGTCCATGACCAAGTCGGTGAACGAGGTGGCGGAGCGGCTGCAGCAAAAGAACAAGACGTTCGTGTTGGTGGACGGCAACAAGCTGCCGCCGACGCTGGAGCTGCCCGCGGAAGCGGTTGTCAAGGGCGACTCCAAGGTCTACAGCATCGCGGCGGCCTCCATCATCGCCAAGGTCACGCGAGATCGCCTCATGCGCGAATACGACGAGCAGTACCCTCAGTACGGGCTGGCGAAGCACAAGGGGTACCCCACAAGAGACCATGTTGCTGCCATCGCCAAGCACGGACCCTGTGCGATCCATCGCATGACATTCGCACCACTGAAGCCGAAAGAGGCTCCGAAGCCCAAGGCGAAGGGAAAGAAGAAGTCTGCTGCATGAGGAGGAAGCTCTACAGGGACTATGGTAGGAAGTTTGAATGCATTTATATCCATTTATTCCCTAACTTATAGATGTAAGCTACAGCTATTTTTTTACTGACAATGAAGGAAGGTTATGTACGCAGCGGAGCGATGCGGGCTGCTGCCGCCGTGGGGCTGTCGAGGCCACAGTAGCTGTCGTTGCTCTCGAGTCCACGCGGCGAGCTTGCGAAGGATGAAGTCGACAACTCGTCCGTTGGGTGGCGCATCAACGACGGCAACTTGAGTGATGTCATGGCCTGGATGTGCGCCTCGAAGCATGTATCGCACACGCGCTGAGCCGCCATGTAGCCGAGGTGAGGAAGCGCCAGTTGGCGCGTCGAGTGCTCAAAGCAGAACGAGTTGCCGCATTGCCGACAGTGGTGGCGACGCGTCAGGAGATTGAACGTGCAGTCGCACTCGTAGCAGGTTGGAGCCTTGGCAAAGCGCGGCACAGCAAGTCCAGGACGCACAGCCACGGACGGTGGCATATAGCACGACGACGCGTTGGATGATGATCTTGAGCGATACACGCCAGCTGAAGCTGACCGCCTGGGCATCGGGTACCGTCCTCGGCCGTAGAAGTCGTCATCGCCATCCACAGATCGATCATCGCCGTAAGATGAGCCAGGGTAGCTGGGACTGTCAAAGTAAAACGACGAGCGACCAGCGTTCGTCGTACTCCGCGGCGCAGCGAAGTTCCAGCGCGATGATGATCCTTGTCGGCCGCATGAGGTCAGCGGCGCCGGAACTGGAAGAGGGCTATCAACGGCTCGTGAACGACGGCGGTAGCTCATGCACGAAGCAGGGCCGGCTTCAATGCAATTGTTGTCCACCTTCAGCTCGAATTCAGGTAGTTGCAGCTGCAACTGCATCGTCTTGCGCTTGATCTGCGAGGCAACGAGCTTCTGGAGGGCGACTTCTTGCTGCTGCTGGCGTTCTGGCGAGGGTTCATCAGCGGCCGCCTCACGAATTTCTTCACGCAGTTGAAGGGCCTCTTTTTGAGCCTCCATCTCTTGCAGTCGCCACAAATCCAAGCTGTGACGTCGGTCACGCGATCGAGACGCACGAGGCGATGCCGGTGGTGTTGCGTCTTCTAGTTCTGCTTCCTCGTTAGCGGGGGCAAGTGTAGGCGGCAAACTGTAACGGCGAGTACGACGCGAGTTGGGCGTCTGAAGCTTGGGCTTTTGCTGGCTATACGATAGATCCACCACGCAGCCGACGTCGCGACCATCAGCGGCATTGGGGTTGCCGCCGTTATCTACACTGACCAGGTCATCCGATAGCTCAAGCTCCAACTGGTTCTCGCAGTCGTGCTGGTTGCTGTTCTCATCTGCAGCGCATTTCTCGGGAGAAAACATGACAACTTTATGGGGAGATTTGAACGCTGGGTCCTCGGTCTTGAACGACGGGAATGATGACTGCTGCCGCTCCTTGCTCGCACTTTGAGCCACCATAACCTGCATTTGCCGACGCAATTCAGCCAGCTCATCCTTGAGCTGCGCATTGTCCTCCTTGAGCTTGGCCACGTTCCTGCTCTCTTCGCGCAGTGCTTTCAGCACCCGCTTGGCAACGCGTGCACGCATAGCGCACTGGAGCGCTAAGGTAGCGCTGCAAAGCTTTCGGAACTTCCGTTGCGCCGATGATCGCAGCCATGCCGTCGAAATTCGAGTCACTGCGCGAACTTCCCGAAGAGTCTGCACAATTCGGGATGCACGTCGGCAGCGGAAGAGGCACTGCACCGCCAAGACGCCAGCACGTGCACGGAGAAACCTACTCCGAGCACAAAGCTGGCGCATTCTTGCCTGTAGAACTCGGGCTTGCTGCATCGCGCGCATCCAGCACACGTGACGATAAGCACGGCGGCCTCGAACGCGAGCTTGGACTGCGATCGTGACTCTGCGAAGGTGACGATAACTTCGACGGGCCATGAAGCCTCTGACGTGCCGTTGGATGATAAGGCTAGCTCCCTGGCGTACAGCAACGCGAAGATTCTCCAGCTTCTCGTACGGTTTGCGACGGAAGAAGACGCGGGTCTTGCCAAGACTGACACCACAGCGCATCTGGCGAGCCTGCTCGTCGTCGGCTTCATCGTCTTCATTCTCTACTTCGTCATCTGGCTTCATGTCAGCAAGAAGAACTTGCGTGAGTTGGTGCAAGCACAGATCCAACTCGCTCCAACTCCAGTGCTTCTTTTCAAAGCCGTTGTCCGTCAGCTTGCAGAGCGAAAGCAAAATACGCCGATAGCGACCGAGGAACTGTTTGTGAGATAGACGCACAGGGAATCCGGCACGCGCTACCCTCACGGCTTCGAGAACACCACCACTGCGCAACTGCTCCACAACTCGTGTACTCTCAAAGAGCGAGCCCACATGCGAGTCATTAGGCTTGATGCAGCGCACGTATCGAGGGGTTGTGGCACGAACAGTGGTCAGCAGCTCGTTTAGCTGGATCTTGAACTGCGTCCCCACACTGACCGCAGCAATGGCCGACTTGGCGCGTCGGCGAGTCCGGCCACCAAAACTGTCCATATCACTGTCCGCGGTGTCTTCTTTGGTCGAGCTTGTAGCAAGAGCTTGAATGAGCGGGTTGGAAGACTCGGCCAGCAATTGTGCTGCGCTCTCGCAAAATGAATCCTTGTTTTTCGCGAGGAAGCCATCGACGGTGTAGGTGACACATCCAGCGTAATGCACGACAACAAACTGCGTTGCGCGCTGAATTGCCGAGGCCGAGCGGAAGTGCGGGTGCTGTGTCTTCTTCTCAAATTCCAGGTAGTACTTGGCCACCAGAGCACGATCAGTGCCCTGAGGAAAGACACATTCCTGGTCCGTGAGCGAGAAAATCCCAATAGGACGGTGTTCAAACAGTTCGAGACACGCGCGGTTGTTCGGGAAGTCTACGAAGCTCCAACGGATGCCCTCGTCCCGGTACAGCCGCTGCTCCTCTTCGAAGATGTACTGGTTGAACTGGTGCTGCAGTGCCTCATTGGCATAGTTGATGCAGAGCTGCTCGAAGGAGTTCTCAGCCATGTCTTCGAACCCAAAGATGTCCAACAGGCCGATGAAATCATTCGAGTCTTCATCTTCATCGTCGTCATTCTGGTCAGCGTCCCAAGGTGCACTAGCCTGCCGTTGGAGCTTGTTGTTGACACGCGCAACGAGCCACTCGAACAGTAGACGGTAGCACTCCATCGTCAGCGCATTGCGCGTGTTACGTGCGTGAGCAACGTCAACTCCTACGACTAACGTCTCATTGGATGCGTGGATCCATCGTTTCGTCAGAGCGTGGCCGAGAGCCTCAGTGGACACTCCGAGTAGCTCAGCCGCCTTCGTGAAGTGATTGCACGCTCCAGTCGTTGAAGTTGCTACACGAGCCTCGTCAACGAACACGTTGTCCTCGCGCTTGTGCGGGACTTGCTCGAAGTCGACGTTGCCCATGTGCAACACGGCTGCCACAATTTCCAGCACGCCGCTGATCTCGCGCTCGCTCATGCCAAGCTGCTGCATGGCCCTCCGAGTGGAACGGAACTGGACAGCATCCTTTACACCGTCGCGTCGCTTGGAGCACAAGCTCTGATTCAGCAGGCGGAAGTTTTGGGGGCCTCCGGTTAGGGCCAGCGCTTGCTTCTGCTCCTTACTCACACAAGTGGCGTCTGCACTCAGCAGCTCATAGAAAATGTGGAAGTTGCGCTCGTGAGGCGCCTGCTTAATGACCCGGATCTTCTCCAGCAAGTACGTGCGGATGCGGGCGCCCGCCAGCTTGCGCCGCTGGTCGCGGAAGCGCAGCTCAATGAACTTGCCGAAGCGGGAGCTGTTGTCATTGCGCACCGTGCGTGCGTTGCCAAAGGCCTCCAAAATAGGGTTCGACTGCAGCACTTGCTCCTCGATCGTCGTGCGCGATGGCGACGGTGGAGGAGAGCTTGTTTGTCCAGCCTTAGCCGTATCTGCGAGATTGTTTCCGGCACCGCATGTGACGGCAAAGTACGTCATGATGATCTTGGTGGCTTCGGTCTTGCCGGCGCCGCTCTCGCCGCTGAGGAGGATCGCCTGGCTGCGTGCGTTCTGCACAATGTCCACGTATGCTGCTCGAGCCACCGCGAAGAGATGGGGCTCTCGCGGGTCGGTGAGTGTAACTTTGTCCCCGAACTGGGCGTTGTGGTCGTAGGCGTAGCCCTGCAGCACCTCGTCGCCGTAAAGCTGCGGAAGGCTCTGGAATGGGTTGATGGAGATGAGGATGTCACCAATGTGCGTGTAGATGGCGTGGCGCTGGTAGCGCAGACGCAGCGCGTTGAGGATGGAGGCTTCGTGCAGGTGCGGCAGCGCCACGAGGTCGCGCTGGTCCTGCTCGCGCGGCATGTTGCGCGGCAGCACGTTGACGCACTCGCCCGAGGGGCGAAGGCCAGGACCACGTCCCTCTTCTTGGCTTGGGCGGCGTCGTCCGAGTCGTCGTACGAGCCTCGGTGCCTCAAGCGCGACGGCGACTCGTCATTGCTGCGCTGTTCTTCGAGCTCCACCGAGACGGCGGCATCGCGCACTTCGAGCACGCGCGCCGCGAGCCAAACGCGCTCGTCCGCGGGGTCGGCGACCCACACGCGCGCGCCTACGTCCATCGAGACGGAGGGTGAAGGGGGGGAGGAGTGTCGCTCTTGTGGTCGATTTTGGATTATGAACCAGAGAGGGAAGGGCGCGCGGCTCGCGTGCGTCCGTTACCTTTTCCTTTCTTTAGCTGTCGCCGTTGACCAGCAGGAACCGTCCGTGGGTGGGGAGGCTGCTAGAGGTTGGCGCCTGCCCGGCCGGGGTCTGCGAGATCTTGCTCGGGCCGCTTGCTTGATCGCTTGGGTGTCGTCGAGTAGAAGCCACTGTGCCGATGCCGGCGGCGGCAGCGAAGCTCGGCCGCTCTCTGCGAAGCTTGCAGTAGGCCTAGATGGAGATGCGCGCAATATCAGGCGTTTTTCTTTCGCCACTTGAAGCCCTTCGGCGGCCAATCACAGCGCCGCAAGCGCGATCTTGAAAAGCCGTCAAAATATTGGTGGCGCGTTGCTCGCTACGTCAGTACATTGAAGTTGAATAGAGCTGTCACGGACGACATATCTCCAACAATGTACTGATTTTGAGTAACTTTACTCTAAAAAACCTGCCATGATGTCGCAGCGGGCGAGTGTCCGCTCGTCGAGCGCAACCAAACGAGGGGATCACCTCGGTGAGGGCGTGCGCGTGTGCGGCTCTCGCTGGGGCCAGTGGCCGACTAGGAAGTCGCGCACTGCTTGCCACCGTGCATGCTGCGACAGCATTGCAGCCGCCAGCCCGCTGCGCGAAGGAGTGAATCCTGTCAAGTGCCCTGTCTTCCGACCTTGGCACCCTTTGGGGCTTCATGCTATGCTAACGTTGCAGCGGGAACGTAACGCCCCTTGGCCGCAAAAATGTAGGGCAGCTGGAGGCCCAGCTGAGCTGAGCCGCAGCATTGCTGCCAGCAAGCAGGGTGCACTGCAGCACTGCTGCGTGCTGCTTGGGGAGAAGCAGACACCCCGAGGATCCGTGCTCGTTTCACCCTTGCTTGTCCATGCGCTCGCTGGCAGCACGAGGGATCAGATGAGGTGTCTCGTGCCGTCGAGATCGGCTGCTTCTGCTTCAAGCCCGACGGGCTGGACGCAAAATTTACTTTAGCGTTCTCCGGGCTCTCTTCTCCATGGTCTCGACGCGTTGTCGCTCCAGATGAAGAAGAAAGACTGGATACGTGTAGTGACGAATGGCAGAGGCACTCGGAAGTGCTGCGACGAACGCAATACCTGAAACTTCAGCTGAAGCCGTATGTTTGGCACTTCAACGCACAATATAAAGATCGTTGAACGCTTCGTTTCCTCTTTAGTCATACATCCTCGCTACTGCGCGCAGCGAGATGCCTATTACGGTTCCTTCCCGTCTACCTAGCTAAGAAATATGGCGGCGGTTCCTTCCCGTCTGCTGTCGGCTGGCCGGGTCGCAGAATGCGTGTGGGACTGCCTACGAGCTGTTCCAGTGCGCTTGGTTCACGTCGTTCGCATTGTTGCCGCCCTGGGCGCCGGCGTTGCCGTACTGGCGGTAGCTCTGCTGGTGTGCATTCGGCTGCTGCTGCTGTTGCTGCTGCTGCTGCTGCTGTGGAGGCACTTGCTGCTGCTGCGACGGCGACTGCTGGTAGCCCTGGGGCATCATGTGGCCCCATCCGCCCACGGGCTGCGCGCCGTAGTTGCCTGCCCAGCCGTAGTGCTGGCCGTACGAGCCTGTCATGGCCGCCGACGCGTTAGGCACCGGCGGTGACACGTGCTCACGGCCCCCGCGTTCTGGTAGCCCTGCATGCCGGCGTTGCCGCGCTGGCCATGCGACTGCTGCGAGCCAGCGTTGCCAGCACCAGAAGCAGCGCCACCCTTTCCGTGACCCTGCGGGCCGTTCTGGTGACCGTGGTGGCCGTGGTGGCCACCTTGCTGCATCGGTGCCTGCTGCAGGTATCCGGCGTTGATCTCACCGAAGCCCTGAGGGACGCCAGCGGCGTACTCGTGCTGCTGAGCCATCATGTGCTGGTCCTGGTAGGGCATGTTCGGAGGGTTCGAGAAGCCCGGCACGGGGCCTTCAACTCCATACGGCATGCTGCCCCGCGGCGGGTACTGCGTGCGCGGGCTGTACTGAGCGAACTGTTGGCATTGCATCAAAAGATATCATCAAGACAAACGTGGTGAGAACATGAGCAACGATAACGAATAATGAAAAGCCAGGTAGAGCGCACCTGAGGGTTCTGGTAGTAGCCGTAGCCCTGGTAGTAAGCGCCGTAGTTGTACGGGTTGTAGGGCAGCGCCATACCAGGCGGAGGCGGAGGAGCGTAGTGGTAGCCCTGCTGCATGCCGGCCGGAGCCTGCTGGTGCATCTGGGCCGCCGTTTGCTGCTGAGCCTGGCTCTGCTGAGGCTGCTGAGCTTGCTGCTGCTGAACCTGCTTCTGCGTCGTTTGCTGCTGGGCTTGCTGCTGCTGCTGTTGCTGCTGCGACTGTTGCTGCATTGGAATCTGCTGCATCTGAGCGACAGGCTGCTGTCCACGGGAAGGCGACTGGGCACCGCGAGCGCCAGCGCTCTTCGGGGTTCCGGAACCAGCAGGGAGCTGGCCTGGCGTCGAAGCCGCAGCGGGGCGGCCGAGGTCCATGGAGTACTGGCCGTAAGATGCCTGGTACAGGCCAGCACCGTAGCCAATGTTCATCTTGTTGTTCTGGGCCGCACCTCCTTGGGCTTGGAATGGTCCTCCTGGGCACGAGTGGGCGTGCCACGCTTCACCTCATCGGGCTTAGGCAGAGACGCAGGGGACGGAGCCGACGGCGCGAATCGGGGAGACTGGCCGGTGGTGGGCGTCACGCGGCCCGATTCCACTGACAGTCCAGGAGGAGCAGAAGTGGTAGCCTTCGCGGCAGTTGTCTCCTGGGTGCGCTGTTGCTCGGTGCGGTCAGGCGACAGCGTCTTCTTGGGCGAAGCAGCCTTCGTCGTGGTACCCCAGGCGCTTTGAGTCGTAGTGGTCTTCGTCACAGTCTTGCCGCCATTGTTCGAGTTGGACGCCGTAGTTGTCGTTGTCGTCGACGCCCAGCCACGGGGCGATGAGGGCTCCAGCGAGTCCATGCCGTTGAGCGAAAAGCTACCAAACTGAAGCGAAAGGTTCGGCGTCGCGGCAGTGTCCCACTTGCCCATCTTGAGGTACGGCCGAGGGCTCGTCGAGGCCGATCCGGTCGAGCGAGGCACGTCAATGTCCTTCGGGGAGCCAGGCACGACCGTCGGTCTCGCATCAGCAATCGGAGACTTCGGTGCGGGGGTGGGCTCCTTGGTAGCAGGAGGAGAGAGGACCGGACTACCCCGCGCCCAAGCATTAGGCGTCGACGCCTTCTTGGGTTCGGTGGTGGCAGCGGAAGCAGAGGACGACCACTCGTCCATCGTTGACGTGGAAACATCGAGGTTGCCCCATCCAGCAGCGATGTTTGAAGTAGTAGTTTCCACGGTAGTCTCCACGGTCTTCGTCTTCTTTCTCTTCTCCGCGGTCTTCTTCGGCGACGCCTTGGGGCTGGCCACCTTTTCCACGGTCTTCACGGTTTCTGTCTTCTCCACAACGGCAGCGGTTTCTTCAGCTGATTCCGCAGCAGTGGATTTCTGTGTCTTCTTGCTCTTCTTCTCCTGCTGGGCCTTCTTCTTCGGGCTGGAAGCCTTAGGGGCCTCCGTGGTGGCAGCAACATCAGCAGCCTTCTCTTCCGCGGCAGGTTCCGCCGGTTTCGCAGTCGGCTTAGCGGCGGCTGCAGGTGCAGTAGCTGCAGGCGCAGGTGTGGGGACGGGCTCTACAGGCTTGGGCTTTGAGGTGACGCCGGTAACATTCAGCTTCTTCGTCCAGGCACCAGTGAGCACGGGGTAAACTACAGGAGGAGCCTGAGCAGCGGGCTGCGTCGTAGTCGTTTTGGTGGTGGTGGTGGTCGTCGTCGTGGTCTTCGCTCCACGGTCCCGCTTCGAGTCCTTGGACGCTTTCGAGGACTGCTGCACGCGTGCTTCGTTGGACGGGCTGGATCCGTCAGTGTCGTTGTTGTCGTTCTCCGGGCTCTCTTCTTCGTTGTCACCCGTGCGGGGTCCACGCGTGTTTCCAGTGGCGACGACGGCACCGCCGCGGCCACGACCTCCCCGGCCACCCCGGCCGCCGCGCGAGGAGACCATGCCTCGGCCTCTCATGCTGCCGCGGCCTCGCGTAGAGAACCGCTCCGACGATCTGGGCACCTGCGCGTCGCCGTCCTGCGGCGCGTCGGCGTGGTCGTCCTGCTGGTGCTGGGTCTTGTGTGACGAGTAGGAGCGCGTGTAGGCGTGGTCCTGCACGTGGGAATGGAACAAGAAGCACAAAACTATTAGCACGGATCCTCTAGAGCGGCCCGTCTGGGGTGCAAGACCGACGAATCGACGCACTTGTTTCTTCTTGGCGCTCTTCTTGGCGACGGTGGCCCAGGCGTCGTCCTGGCCGTTGCCGCGGTAGTCCTCCCACAGCTCGCTGATGGCGTTCTCCATGCGCTGGGCGTCGCCCTTGCACTGGCCGATCAACTTCTGGATCTGACTGTCTGGGGTGCCGGGAGGGCACAGCTCGCGGTACTTGGCCACCTGCAGGCAGCAGACGAACAACACACGTACACAAGGAATCAGACTCAGTAAACTGTCATCCTCGAGCGGCCTCTTTTTGCTGGAGGAAAGGACTTACTTCTTTGCCGCCTGCCTGCGGGGCGGCGGAGATCTGTTCGTCGAGGCGCTGCATCTGCAGACCCTTCTGCAGGAAGTAGTCGCGCTTGCTCATGTTTCTGATGTGTTTTCTGCGGGGCGAGGGAGGGGCGGGAGCTCGCTGGGCGGCGGCGCGAGCTTCTCGGGGGCGGGTGGGCGGGCGCTGGCGTTGGCTTCCACAAGAGCGCCAAATACTTATGCGGGGGGGCGCAGGATATCTTGCCAGAATAAAACCTCGGGCCCTCGTCCAATCAAAAACGGACGAGGTTTTTCTGTGAAACGGATAACAACGGCAACTTTGCTTCAACTTGCCCCAACGTATCTTAGTTATATCTACGCACCGCGCTTGTTGCCTATGGCGGAGTCAGTCTCTAAACCCTTTGCAGACCATCTATCCGCCGAGGCGCTCGCCCCTCCGTACTCCGCAGCTTGTACACATCGATCTTTGAGTTGGCCACCAGCCAGCGAGGCGGGATGAGCCGCAGTGCCTTGAGCCGTAGTCGTTCGTTATTCGGCAAACGGCAGGTGCGCGTGTCATGCGCGTGTGGGCAGCTACAGCTCGCCGCACTCGGTGATCGTGATGCCGAGCTTCGGCTTGCTGTTCGGGCCCACCGGGACGCTCTCCATCTTGCGCAGCAGCAGCAGCGACGCCGGGTCCAGCACCTTGCCAAAGACCACGTGCTTGCCGTCCAGCCAGTCGCACGGCGCGCACGTGAGGAAGAACTGGCAGCTGTTCGTGCCCGGTCCGCTGTTTGCCTACAGAGGTAGTAAGTAGCAACACGCAACGCGAGAGTAAGTAAGTAAGTAAGTGTGATGTTCAGCAGCTCGAAAGTAACCGCCCGCGACGCTGGACACGCACCATCGACAACAGCCCGGCTTCCGTGTGCTTGTGGATAAAATTTTCGTCGTCGAACTTGTCGCCGTAGATACTGATCCGGCCCGTGCCGTCGCCCTGCACCATTGCAACCGCCGCGAAACGCCGTGAGTCCACCGCCACCAATTCAAACAGAAGACCAGCAACGGCAACGTTTTCACCTTGAGGAAGTCTCCGCCCTGCACCATAAAGTCCTTGATGACGCGGTGGAAGCTGCAGCCCTTGTAGCCCACGGGCAGCTCCGATTTCCTGCGCGCGGAGCAACGAGTCAGTATTTTCACTCAGCTGAGGCTCTCGCCCAGCAGCGAGCCGCCTACCTGTATTCTCCCGTGCAGAATTGTCTGTTGACACACGCACAACAGACCACACAATTAGCCGCCTGAAAAGTTGCGGGGTCTTCGCAGCCAGTCAGTCAATCGCAGCGCTTGCTCGCCTGAAGTTCTCCACCGTGCGCGGGCAGTCCTTCTTGAACAGCTCCAGCCGCAGGCGGCCCACGGGCGCGCCGCCGATGGAGACATCGAAAAACACCACGGGGTTGCCCCGCCGCAGGGCCTCGCTCAGCGCCGCGTCCATACTGTAAGCAGCTCGTGAATGATAAAGAGGTGCCACCTAACATGTGCAAAGTCGATATCGACTTTCAAAGGGTGTATCCATTGTGCACTATCGAAAATTGAAGAATCCATTCCATCTTCTTCAAGCGAGCCAGCCAGCATTAGGAAGAGGAGCTATGACGCTGGAGCTGTACCCCGCGTCGACGCACGACGCCTTCCACGGCACCGCGCTCCAGTACCCGCATCACATCGATGAGGCCGTGCAGCAGATCCACGGGGCCTGCCAGGGTCTTGGCACGGACGAAAAGACGCTTATCTCGGTGCTGGGCAGCAAGTCGCCCGAGACGCGCAACCTCATCGCGCTGCGCTACAAGGAGCTGTACCGCCAGCCGCTCAAGAGTCTGCTCAAGAGCGAGACGTCGGGCGACTTCGGTCGCCTGCTGCGCATGATCTCCACGCCGCTGCCCGAGACGGAGGCACAGATCCTGCGCGACGCCACCAAGGGAATGGGCACCACCGAGAGCCTCATCGTGCAGATCCTGTCGGGACGGTCCAACGAGGAGATGAACATCCTCAAGCGTACCTACTTCGACCTGGTGGGCAAGGATCTGGCCGTCACGCTCAACTCGGAGCTCAGCGGCGACTTCCGCAAGGTCGTCATGGCCGTTCTGCAGTCCTCCCAAGTGCCGTACAACCCAGCCGTGCACAATGCTGCCAAAGCGGAAGAAGAGGCCATTGCACTGTACAAAGCTGGCCAAGGCCGGCTGGGCACCAATGAAGAAGTGTTCATCGGGATCCTGGTCAAGGCCCCGCCAGAATTTCTCAAGATGATGGACGCGGTGTATGTTGCCAAGTATAACAACAACATTGCCAAAGCCGTGGATAAGGAGTTCAGTGGTGATGCCAAGAAGAGCCTCAACTACCTCGTCCGATCTACCCTTGACCCGTACCCCGCAATCGCAGAGGTGTTTGAGAAGACCATGAAAGGCTTCGGGACGGATGAGACGGGACTCAGCACGACGCTTGTGCGCTATCAATCCGTGTTGCCTCACGTCAAGGCCGCGTACAAGAAGCTGTATCACGAAGAACTACGCGATCGCATCAGTGGCGAGACGAGCGGTGACTACAAAAGACTTTTGCTGGAGGTGTTTGACGCACCCCAAGATTCACCGCGGTCGAAGGTTGTGGGGTCAAATGGAGCCGTGGCTTCTGCCGGTAGTGGGATTGCGGCCGCGGGTGCCAGCTCCCCGGCCTATTTGTCGACCCAGACGTCATATGCAGCCTCAACTACAAGTCTCCACTCTTCTGCTCAAGGATATAGTGCCTCGCCAGCGTACCCAACGCCGGCAGGACAGCAGGTCTATGGCCAGTCGCCCCAAGCCATTCCGTCCCAATCAACCTACGGTGCTGTCCCTCAGCAGACTCCCACGTCACAACCAGCAGGAGGTTATTCATCGCCGAGTGGAGGCAGCTACCCTGGTCAAGCAACAGCTCAAACCCAGGGGCCGACAGCAGGTTATCCTTCTCCGCAGCAGCAGTCTGGGTACTCTCCACAGCAGAATGAACCGGGTTATCCTCCCCCTCAGCAGCAACCGCAGCAAGCTCAATCGGGCTACCCTGGACAACCGCAGAAACAGGGATACCCGCAGCCTTGATACCCAGGACAACAGCAGCAGCCCGGATACCCTGGGCAACAACAACAACAACAACAATCGGGATATCCTGGGCAACATCAACAACCGGGTTACCCGCAGCAAGCACAGCCATATCCGCCGCAGCAGTCGAGCTATCCACCGCAGCAACCGGGTTACCCACCACAACAGCAACCAAACTATCAGCCGCAATGCGGGTACCCCCCGCAGCAGGCCATTTATCCGCCACCGCAGCAGGGATACCAGCAGCAAAGCTATGCGCCGCCGCAGGGTTATCCGCAGCAACCTGCCTATCCGCCAAGCCAACCGTATCATCAATATCCAGCTCCCGGTCAGCCACAGCAGACTGGTTACCCACCAAGTCAGCCATACCCGCAATACCTGCCAAGCGGACAGCCAGGGTGCCCGCCTCCGTACGGAGCGGCACCTCCTGCTCAAGGCAACTACCCACCGCCGGGCAGCTACCCACCTCCACACCAGCCGCAGTACCCCGCAACTGGTGGCTATCCTCCGTACCGGGGCGTGTGAAGTCTTTCAGAATGAGATAGGATTCAATCCTCACTTTGGGTTGTAAGCTTAGATTGGATCCATTAATATTCATACTTCCATCGACTACAAATACATCAACAAAGATGTATGGATTGCAAGACTGCCCTGCCGTGTGAATTGAAACAAGGTGATCAGAGCTTGCCCATGCATCCTTCCTAGCCGACCTCATTATTCAAACTCCTTCCGACTGCGCAGAACCCCCAACACTCCTTCCAACGACCTACCAACATGAAGCCGATCCAGTTTATCTTCGCTCTTTTCATCGCTGCCGTGTTTGAGTCGACCTGTGCCATTGAATTCGACTGTCAGCCCGAGGCTGCCGTAGAGGTGCCTGCGAGTGGCGCCATCCATCCGCCGAACGCGCTCCGACGCATGCAAACCACCTTCGAGTTGTCTGAACCAGAGTCTGCGGGCTCAGCTTCTTCGACCGAGTTGTCTGGCGCGGAGTCTGCTGCGGGCTCAACTTCTTCGACCGAGTTATCTGGCACGGAGCCTACAGGCTCGGCGTCTGCAACCGGCAACTCTGCGTCTGCTTCCAGCTCGACGGCTGAAACGGAAGCTCCGACGACGATCATGGTGCTGCTGCCCGACAACCTTGCACCGAGTTACTCTGGTTCCGGTAGTGTTATGTTCTTCGATGGGTCTGTCGGTGATGATGACAAGAAGGTGAGCAAGTCGGCGAGCTCAGACAGTGCTGCTGACGATGCATCCAGCGCGGCTTCGGAGCCAAACCTCGGGGTGGCAGTTATGTTGACTGTCTCCACGATCCTGTCAGCTCTTCTGCTCGCGTAAGAAGTGCAACTGAGTGCTCCAAGGCGGGAGTTAGCACGAAAAATAACCTGCAAGCCCCGATAGTTTACATATAGTGAGTGAATAATGATGTACCAGCCAATACAGTTTGCTTGCAACACAAATTCCTCATTCTCCAGACATACTACTAAAGGCTGTTAACCTCGCCCACGATGTTGACCTTGTAGCCCTTGAAGAGTGCCGGCAATGCAGCTTCCAACTACACAAATGATAGTAAGAACCTCGGTCGTACCAACTAGCCGACCATACAAACGTACCTCCTTCTTCAGCTTTTTTGTCGTCGCCACGAGCGCATTAATCTGAGGCTGGACATTTTTGGTGACATCAATGAGATCCACGTTCTTGTCCTCCAAAACGTGAATTTCGCGGCGGCATTTGTCCATGTGCTTGGTGAGCATTTCCAAGTTCGCCACGTGCCTGTCGAGATATCTCTCGGAGGTCTTAATGAGCACCAGTTGCTGCAAACGCTTGTTCGTCAACAAAGATACAGCTTGGTCTACAGCAGCTTGAAATTCCTCGATCTTTGACGTGCTCTGCTGCTCCAGTAGTGCTGTTCACGTAGCACAACAGACCCGTCAGTATTTTATCGTAATCTGCAAAAAATAGTACCATATTCGTACGAGAAGAGCCCTGGAACTGGTTGGCGAAAGCAACGGAATCACTTCCGGACAGCTCAACTAGTCGCTGGCGGAGGAACGCTCGCAGCTCCAGCAGATCATTCAGCACACGAGTGCGAAACTCGTTGTCATCCAAAAGCCCAACGCGAGTCGCTTGCTTGATAGTAGAAGGTACGTCCAGAGTAGTTTCTTCACCAGTCACTTCCGCGGCATTTTCCTCGCTAACTGGCTCCACTACATCCGACGTTGTAATATCCCAATCGATCTCAACAGGAGCATCGACCACATCAACTGGATCGGTTGCCGCGACTGTTTCAATGCCCCAGTCGATCTCGCCAGCATCAGCAGTGCCGCTGTCATCAAGCGAGATATCCCAACTAATCTCTGCCGCCTCAGCTTCAAAGTCCAACGTCGCACTGGCTTCCACCAGCTCATCGCTAGCACGACGGAGTTCTTCGATCGCATCAAAGAACTTGTGGGGGGCCACGACAAGCTCAAATGGTTCATCCGTAGCGATTTCAGGCTCTTCGGTCACGTCGGACTGCTTCTTGCCCTTCTTCTTGTTCTTTTTGTCCTTTTTCGAGGAGGACGAACCAGTTGATTCCGTAACGGGGACCACAATGGGGACTTCGCAGTCATGCAAGTAGGCTTGGAGCGCCTGGTGGTACTCGATCGCATTCGCAATATCGTCACAACAAATGGCCTTTGCGACGCCATCGAAGATGGACGGCAACTCCAGCGGCAAACGACGCAGCTCTTCACGGAAGTTATCCCCCTAAGTGAGCACCAGCACACCCCGTCAGTAAGCAACACTGCAACAGTGTCACAACGGCAAGTGGTGTAGCAATAACATGTGAACGAACCGCAATGCCCATGTCCGCGCACGAAGTCTCCAACTTGCGCTTGTACTCTGCAATGCTCCTCGTCAAGTCCTAAACAATGGTGGCATGTTGCGCACAGGTAATCAGTCGGGTTCATTATGAACTTCACACTCACGGTGCATTTGCAACTTACCGCTGCCTTGCGGTTGTTGTCCGCGACTTGCTTCTCATTCTGCTGAATCGATTTTTTCAAAAACGGACTAAATCAGCGAAGCACACACCAGTTAGTGCCACAGTTCCATCCATCCACCACCACACAGCATTCACTTCTGTATCTGCACTGACATTTCAAACGCAGTGTTCTGCGCGATGATACGCGCCGCCTCGGCCGCGAAGACATTGTTCTTCTCGTACTGGCGGATCAGCGCACTCCATCGCTTCAGCACTGGCGACGTGTACTGCGCAACACCAATAAATACGAGCACGTGTCATTACTCTCTGAAAGGCAGCCCACTTGATGTTTGTATGCAAGCCCTCTCTCCTCACCTGCCCAAAGAAGTTCTTGCTCGCGCCCTCGTCCGACTGCTCCAGACACTCGAATATGAGCTTGCAGTCGAAGTAGTTGAGCTCCTCGTGGCTGGGCTTCTTGGCGCGGAACTTGGTCAGCTGCTCGCTGGATAGAGGCAGCTCCGCGTACAGCGCGGCGATGGCGTCGCGGATCTGCTTGTGCTGCTCGAGCCACTTGTGCGGCACGATGCGGCGGTCCACCAGCGCCTCTGCGGGGGAAGCGAGGGGGGAAGCACGCGTTAGGAGTCATGGCGCAGATAGGAGAAGGGAAGGGGGCAAGGGGAAGAGAAGGAGGAACCCACCCAGGAGCTGCTTGTACTGGATGTCGATGGGCAGCTTGCGCTTGTCCGCCATACTTGCTTCTTGTCTTCGAGAGGAGAGTTTCTTGCAAGGCTTGTGGAGGAATCGGTTAAAAACAATTTTGGCCAATCAAAGCGCGAAGGAAAATCATATGCCAGAAAAGATTTTTTTCCGCTCCGAGTGACGTCAGCAAGATACTTGCAAGATACGCTTGCACGTTGAAGTGCGTGCGCGACTCAGTTGTCGTATCCACCGGATGGCAGCTCAATATGACATATTGACGGCAAGATAGGATATTGCAGCTGGGCACGTGGCTCCCCCATGGCAGCCAACCTGGCGCCGCTGGTTGCAGCCGCCGCCGCGCTTGCAGTCTCCGCTGCTCATTCTTCAAAACTCGTCGCGCAGCGCACCCCCGACCTCCTCCTCCACCTCCACCACTGCTCTTCAAGCTCAAGATGCTGGGACTCTACCCTCCGTCCGTGTTCGACGCCTACAAGAAGGAGAAGACGCGCTTCTCGGCGTCGATCGACGCTGCCGTGGAGGAGATCCACAAGGCCTGCCACGGCGTCGGCACGGACGACAAGACTCTCGTGAAGATCCTCGGCCCGCTCTCGCCCAACGACCGCGGGCTCATCTCGCTGCGCTACAAGGAGCTGCACGGCAAGACGCTCCGCGAGCTCGTCAAGAGCGAGACGTCGGGCGACTTCGGCTACCTGCTGCAGCTCATCTGCTTCACGCTGCCGCAAGCCGAAGCCTACATCGTCTTCCACGCCATGAAGGGCGCTGGCACCTCTGACCACCTGCTCTACTCTGTGCTCATGGGTCGCACCAATGAAGAGATGAGTTTGCTGAAGAAGACCTACTTCGAGATGTACGACACGGACCTCAGCGTCTCTATCAGCGACGAGATCAGCGGTGACTTCCTCGCCGTCATCATGAAGGCGCTCCAGGTTAGCAACCACAGCTTAAAACCTTTTAGTGCAGCCGTAGTAAACTGACCGATTGTGTGTGTATCCCCCCCACCCTTCAGGAGCCGATGGTGGAGTACAAGCCGTCGTTCCACACCAAGGAGAAGGCCGAGGAGGACGCCGAGCTGCTCTACAAGGCCGGCGAGGGCAAGTGGGGCACCGACGAAAACGCCTTCATCAAGGTGCTGCTGGCAAGCCCGCCCGAGCACCTCCGTAACATCGATGCGGCGTACCAGGCCAAACACGAGCACGATTTGATCTACGCGATCGAAAACGAGTTCGGCGGCAGCGACTGCGCTGCGCTGACGTACTTCGGTAAGCTACTACACGATCCCTCTCTTTTGTTGTGGCCCCACTAACATCCCTCTGATTGGTATGGTACAGTCCGCCTGAGCCTCAACCCGTGGCCGTTCCTCGCCGAGCACATCGAGGGAACGATGGCCGGCATCGGCACCGATGAGACGGCCCTTAGCGCAGCCATTGTGCGCTACCACTCGTACCTGGGCAAGATCATGCCCTTCTACGAGAAGAACTACAAGATGTCGCTGCACGACCGCATCCAAGGAGAGGTCGGCGGCGAGTACCAGGAGCTGCTCCTGCAGCTCCTCGAGGCCCCGCGCTCTATCGGCAGCTTTGCGTAAGAAACCAAGTCCAAGTCCAGTGGATCGGGCTTGTAGCGCTCACATCGCTGAGCAATGTCAAAATTAACCTACAAAAAATCCAAATGCCTCTGTAAATACCTCTTTTTTCTGATATATCAATTCTACAGTAGCATATACATTGCTTTAATATGTGAATGTCTTTAGATGTAAAGTCGCCTCTGTAACTCATTACAAGGATTTCCTGCACAATTGGCATCGCTCCGGCGAGGTGACGGCGGCGCTAGACAACAGCAGCGGCGGCGATGCAGCACATATTCCCGCAGCACGCACACGATGTGTTCCACGGCGTGCCGCTGGTGTACCCGCGCGAGATCGACGACGTCTGCGAGCGGATCCGCGACGCGACCGACGGCCTGGGAGTGGACGAGAAGGTGCTCGTGGACGAGCTGAGCGCACTATCGACGAGCGACCGCTTGCTGCTCATCTACCGCTACAAGGACTTGTACCGCGAGGAGCTCAAGGACACGCTGAGCAGAGACACGGTGGGCGACTTCCGCTTCCTGTTGCTGCTGCTGACGATGCCGCTGCCGGAGGTGGAGGCGTTCGTGCTGAACGTGGCCACGTCGGGCTCGGGCACGAAGGAGCGACTGCTGTACCCGGTACGCCGACGGAGCTTGCCTAGCGCTCACGACTACCTAACGCGTTACTGAATCCGTTCTGATGCGGTTGTTCGCGCTGTGGCAGATTATCCTGGGCCGCACCAATGAAGAGCTCTCGATGCTCAAGTCGACGTACTATTACATCTTCAACAAGGACCTGACCTGGCTCATGCGCTCTGAACTGAGCGGCGACTACCGCGAGGTGATCCTCCTGGCGCTGGAGGTGCGTTGGCTATTGTACTTGATTGAGTCGCAGCAGACCTCGTGGTGATAAGGGGGATTGTCGTTTTGCTACCACAGCGGCTGCAAGTCACGTACGACCCCGAGGTCCACACGTACGCGAAGGCGAAAGCGGACGCCATCAAGCTCTACGACGCCGGCGAGGGCCGCTGGGGCACGGACGAGACCACTTTCATCCGCATCCTGTTTTCCAGCCCGCGCGAGCACCTCGTGCTGGTGAACGACATCTACAAGAAGAAATATGTGAGCGACCTGGAGGAGGCCGTGCGCGCCGAGTTTAGCGGCTACGCGACCGAAGCGCTCGTGTTTTACGGTGCGTGCGTGTGCGATGGCAAGCGCTTATTTTCTTTGACAGCAAGTTTAACTCGGTGTGTGCTTTGCGGGGCCACGCTAACCCTCTTGTGTGTGTATCTGCTGGCAGTCCGCTTGGCGCTGGAGCCGCACGCGGCGATCGCCGACCACTTCGAGCGCATGATGAAGGGCCTGGGCACGGACGAGAAGGGACTGAGCGCCGCGGTGATCCGCTACCACTGGATGCAGCCGCGCGTGGAGGCGCTGTACGAGAAGCGGCACGGGCGGTCTCTCGAGGAGCGGATCCGCACGGACACGGACGCCAACTACGGCGACCTGCTGGTCACGCTGCTGCACATTCCGACCGACGGCGGCGGAGGTGGCGACAGCGGCGACGGTGGCAGCGAGAAGAGTGCGCCCGAGTCTGCATCTTAGGAGAAGAGCTGCAACTCAACAAGATGTGTTTCTGTACTGTACGCGCGCTCCCCCTCCCAATTTGCACGCACACAACCCACCGGACAGTCGAGCCTACATGCTCGAAAGAGAGCGGCGGGTGCAGCGACACAGTACACAAATGGGTGCGTCCGCGTGTTGAAACGCCCCCAAAAAATCCATTGACGCTTCCGGCCGCCGTTTCAGCGCCGTTGTGGCGGCCAAGGACCGCGCTGCCGACATGGCGCCGCTACAGTCCGCATGAGCTTGCTTGGTCAAGTGACCGCAGCGAGCCAGCAAGTTGCTCACGGCCAGCGCTTCCGCAGCGCCTTGGCCCCGGGCTCGCCCCCATGTACAGTACACTAATCCGGTGTGCGAGATTGCGCTCGCCGCCGGCCAAAAATATACTTTCAGCCAATGGCCGCGCGGTCCGACACGCCACCGATTGCGCCGCTTGCGCGAGAGTGGGACGGCCTTGACTGGCTCAGCGAAACTTCAACTTTCAAATGCGCCCCTCAAGTCAAACTTGATAATGTACGCGCGGCCCCCGGAAAGTGTACGAACGACTTCTTCAAAATGTACGACGAACCGCGCCGCCGCCGCAAATTGCAGGAGCGCCCGAGGACCCCGCCGCCGTCGTAAACACTTGTACCAGCGCCAAGCACTCGGCGTCAACTCCGCCGCAATCTGGCTGCGATGATGGAGGCACCATCGGTGCACTCACTTTTTTTTCGGGCTTTTTCGCGAGCGGACTTTTTTGCGGACTAAAACCGCGTTAGTCGAGCGTCCGTACACATTTTTGTTAATCTGCCGACAAACTTGTTCAAGAGCTGAACTCGACACGGACCGACAGACGAATGCGGGGTCACCCGTTCGCGGCCACCTTGTCTTCGGCCGGCACGTCGTCGCCGAGCGATATACAGTATGTATGCGCACCTGCTGAAACAGAGCGCCCAGCCGGTAATAGCCCAGCGCGAAAATATGGTGCCTGGACTGAAGTCGCTTGCGCTCTGGCCCGATCTCACCCCCGGCACTAGGGCGGACGTTGCCAGCCGGCGTGGCTGGTCACCGAGAGCTGTCAGGCGATAACTGTATGTCGCAAAACCACCTGGGTTACTGCGGGTCAGGGAGCGCTTGACCTAAACTGGAACGCCTCGACCTCGCAGCCGCGAACATGGCCCCGCCGCCATGTAATGCGCGCGACACCCCCTCGCCGCCACGGCTCTGGGAGCGCTTGCCAAGTGGCGAAAATGTCCCTGTACAACGTCGTAGAGCCTGTGTGGCTAGGACCAAATGTGAGTATATCGTGGAAAATCGCACTGGCGCGAGGCAGAAAGTGACGGTAGCGACTCTACCTTCATTCGCGCGCACCCACTACCGTTATATTTCAAACTCTTCTTCCACTGGTCGAAAAACGCGATTTTGGACCAATGCGCAGGCGCCAGGTTGACCTGAACCGATTACGACACCTCCTTTTCCCATCGGCGGACCCTAGCCCTCATCGCTCGCGTAATCGCCTTCACTCGCAGAATGTATGGTCCCGGCTCTGCTTCCGGCTTACTCCCAGTCGGCGCTCACAAGGCAATTTTCCCTGGAGAGCGCAGGTCAGGCCATTGTTTGACTTGCCCCGTAGGACAGAACCGATAGCGCCGGAAGCATGGTCGGCCTCAGCGCGCTCGACATGGACGTCGTGCCACTCACGAAGGAGGCGCGCTCGTCCTTCCTCACCAATTCGACCTGCTGCTCGGCCATGAGCAGCAGCGGCATGGACTCCACGCTGCTGGACTCGGAGGCGCTTAGCACGTCGCGGCTCAGCAGCCTGTACGGTGGCGCCGACCGCTCGGGTCAGCGCCTCACGATTCTCGAGGAGGACCTCGAGACGGACGGCGCCTCGCTGTCGCAGAAGCAGGTGCAGAAGAAGCTGTTCGAGCTCCACTCGGTGCGCGTGATGAAGCAGGTGCCGCTGCCCGACTGGATGAAGATCTTCGTGCCGCGCATCGTGCGCCTGCAGACCGGCACGGTGCCCTACATGGAGTACGCGCGCTGCGAGAAGGGCGAGGTGCGCCAGCGCCAGATGATCAGCGTGTGGACGCGCGTGGACCGCCTGCCCAAGAACAAGCTGTCAATCGACTTCCGGATGCCTGCCGACTGCGAGCGCTCGGCGCCTGCGCCCAGCTCCGCCGTCTCCAAAGGCTCGAACGACAAGGTGTTGCAGGACAAGTGGATCCTCAGGTTTGATACCAAGAACGAGCGCGATCAGTGGGCCAAGCTAGTGCAGGACGCCATCGACCTGCTCAGCTGGATCGCCAAGTTCACTTTGGGCGCCGTGATCATGGAGACGCAGAACTCGTCTGTCGTCGAGTGCTCCACATGGATGGACCGCGGCCGCCCGTCGTACGTGATGAAGTCGATGGAAGCTTCATCCGCCAAGCAGAGTCACTCGTCTCGCAACGAGATCGAGATCCAGCGGATGCTAACCAACTACTCGAGCCACCCGAACATCGTCGCACTTCACGACTCGTTCCGCCAGAAGGAAAAGGCGTACCTGGTCATGGAAAACTGTGTGGGTGGCGATCTCTTCGACTTCATCAGCCAGAACGGCGGCATGGACGAGCACGAAGCGAAGACGCTATTCCGCCACATCGCCAGCGCCGTCAACCACTGCCACGAACACGGCATCGTGCACCTGGACATCAAGCCCGAGAACCTGTTCTTCAAGGTGTCGGCGCTGCAGCTTGAGACTGTAAAGCTAGGCGACTTCGGTTCTGCGTTGCAGCTGGACAAGACCACGGTCAAAAAAGCCATTAGCTGCACGGTGGGTTACGCTGCACCGGAGGTGCTACAGAACGGCAAGATTTCGTACGCAGCCGACGTTTTCAGTGCGGGCGCCGTACTGTACACAATTCTGTGCGGGTACTCGCCGTTCAGTGCGCCGTCCGAGGACGAGATGCTGGAGCGAACCCTTTCGGGTGAGATTTTCTTTGACGAGCTCGAGTGGTGGCGGATTAGCAGCGAGGCCAAGGAGCTCGTGAAGCAGATGATGCACGCGGACGCTGACCAGCGCCCAAGTATGGAGGAGGTGCTGGAGCACCCGTGGTTCTCGAAATGGTAGTTGTGTAGTAGGTTATAATATTTATGCGCACAGCGAAGGCGTGCCTCAAAATGAAGCCCATTTACTCGTATTTGACGTGTACTCCCAACCCACTGTTAGCATTGCAGCACGAGACCTCACACCCCGTACGACCACCGCGCAGCAATGCTGCGGTGCCAGCATGGCTTCTTGCACGCGAGGGCGTTGACCTGCGGTCCGCAGGTCAATGCTCTAAGCTTTGGATTTGCCGTCCTCTTCAATCCGCTTCATTCTGCGGTGGCCGCTTTCAATTGGCCGTCGCCACCGATCCGCATAAATGCTGCTTCGGTGCACAAAGTGACGGGCCTGGCAGCGCATGTCCAAGCGGCCCGAGATCAAAACAACAAGCGATCGATCGAAATAGCAGCGGGCCAGCAACGCCGACGTGAAGGTTGGTGGTTTGCCTCGTCCCTAAAATCGCGTTGAGCTTCCTGATCGGACGATGATCGGTCGCAGTTGTCGTGTGACAGATTTCCCGTGTTGGGGTTTGCGCAGTACCGCGCACGCGTTACGTGCATGCAGCTCGCGCGGTTGGCTCTGGTGGATTCGCGGGGCCATAGAGTCCAACGCGAAGGCACGAAGGCAGTCGATCGCGGGCACAGCAGGGCTCAATTGCTTGAAAACTACGACTCAAGCTTTGTGTTAAACGGGCAAACCCTCCAGCGAGGACGAACGAGATCTACGTACATGTATTAATAATACAAATTGTATTATACAATACACATGTATTATACCGGTACTGTAGGTGGTTTACATGTAGTTGGCTGTTGTGGAGAAGAGGTAATGAAAGTCGTGTATGAGTGTATAGCTACACATGCGAGTGCTTGAGCAACTTACCTCCAAAACATGTATTAATACCGACTGTTTTACATTGCTTCTCGAGCTCAGGATGACTGCAGCGTTCAAGGAAGTCCAATAGCACCGCCCATAGTCAACAACAGCCTACGCTACATGTACCAACACACCAGCCAGCAACTTGGTCACTGCTGGCAGACTACAGTTGCAAAAATGTGTACGGACGCTCGACTAACGCGGTTTTAGTCCGCAAAAAAGTCCGCTCGCGAAAAAGCCCGAAAAAAAAGTGAGTGCACCGATGGTGCCTCCATCATCGCAGCCAGATTGCGGCGGAGTTGACGCCGAGTGCTTGGCGCTGGTTCAAGTGTTTACGACGGCGGCGGGTCCTCGGGCGCTCCTGCAATTTGCGGCGGCGGCGCGGTTCGTCGTACATTTTGAAGAAGTCGTTCGTACACTTTCCGGGGCCGCGCGTACATTATCAAGTTTGACTTGAGGGGCGCATTTGAAAGTTGAAGTTTCGCTGAGCCAGTCAAGGCCGTCCCACTCTCGCGCAAGCGGCGCAATCGGTGGCGTGTCGGACCGCGCGGCCATTGGCTGAAAGTATATTTTGGCCGGCGGCGAGCGCAATCTCGCACACCGGATTAGTGTACTGTACATGGGGGCGAGCCCGGGGCCAAGGCGCTGCGGAAGCGCTGGCCGTGAGCAACTTGCTGGCTGTTGAATGTAGGCGCGCGGAGCGCGCCCTGCTCGCAGAGTGGCAGCAGGCTTCGCCTGTCTGCCAGTCGAGTTGTTTTGCAACTGAAATGAAAACCCTCTCAAATATGTTAATGTATTGATTTAGCAAGTACGAGAGAAGTTCAGATCGCCAGATGCGGTCTGGATAGTACAGGCAGAGAGCTGCCTGCCAACCATACATAGTGCGATGACGACACGAGGCCGAGGAGTGAGGAGTCGAGGACGCAGTCCGAAGACGAGCTCACTTCCTCTTTTGCCTCCAGGTACCGAGCACGGATCTAGAGTAGTAGGCATAGGAATAGAGGATAACCAAAGGAGTAATACATTGTAGTGAGCTACCTACTCTGTTTAAACTGTTCATTTCAACATTTCAAGTACAATGAGCAAGCCCCAGGTTGACAAGTCGTCGGTGGACTCGCTGAAGTTCAACGGGGAGACGCTGCACTTCGCTGCGTGGAAGAGCAAGCTGATCATCCACCTCAAGGCGCTGAGCGAACAACGCGTGCTCGAGGAGCTGCAGCACAGGCGTGCAAAGCCGCTGACCCGGTTCGAGGATCTGCTCGAGAGCCAGCCGACGCTGCCGCCACGCCCACCCGCGGCGGACAAAGAAGCGACATGGCAGCATGATCTGCACGAGACGCTGCTAAATCAGCAGTCGTCGTACATCAAGCGACTGCTGTGTGAAACGCTGCCGAGCGGTTTCAAGGGAATCGCGACCAAGCAAATGGACGAGCCCGTCCATGTGGTTTGGCGGCTTGTCGAGAAGCAGTACAGCCTCAGCAACGCGGCAGGCGTCGTCGGACTGGTGCAGCAGTTCCTGAGGATGGTGAACGCTGACTTCAAGAGCGTTGGTCAGCTCTTCCACGACCTCAACAACGTGCGCAGCCAGGTCAACGTGAATGCGCAAGAAGCGCTGCACACGCACATGGTCACGTCGAAGTTGATGCTGATCATGGTGCTCGGTGTGCTTCCAAGGCACATGTGGGGCTCCTCTGTCGAGTTCACGGAGGAGGGCTTCACGCTGGAGAAGGTGGGCGAGAAGCTCACCAACATCTTTGGCAACAAGACCAAGAGCGAAATTGCGGCGCTGGCTGGCGGCAAGGCGGTCAACCACGTCAAGTCAGCCCCAGCCAAGGCGGCTCCAGCCAATCCGAGGGGATCGGTGCTGGGCAAGCGAAAGGCCGCAGACGGTCCGATCCGTGACGACCACTACAACATCGGGTACATGAAGTGCCACCACTGCGCGGGCGCGCACAACGACAGGGATGGCATTGGCCCACACAAGATGCTTGACTGCCCCGCGCGTCGCGCAGACAGGGCTGCGGGTGTGTTTCGCCGCAATGTGTGGACGTACCCAAGCCGTAAGGCTCGCAAGGACGTGCACGAGCCTACGCCCAAGATGAAGGGCAATGGAAAGGGCAAGGCCAAGGCCAAGGAGCGTCGTGAAATCCCATTGGCCGAGTGCCTGGCCAAAGTCGTGGCGGTGGATGCGTGCGACGCGCAACAAGATTCGCTGCCTGCGACCCCGGATGGGTACACGAGCCCGCCCCAAGCAACTTTCAGCAGCCTGATACGCCTGGAAAGGGCACCTCGCCGATGGGCGACGAAGACGAGCCGATGGACAGCGTCGTCAATGCAGTGAAGGCTGACGCTGCGGACGTGGCTCCAGCCGCCGCTAAGCAATCGGACGGCGACGTGGACATGGAAGAGCAGCCAAGTGAGGACAGCAATCAAGAGATTGCCGAGGCGACGAAGAGCTTCGCCGGCATGCTGACTGACCTCGAGAAAAAGGTGCGAAGTTTGTATCCATTTCTGTTAGACGATGATTCCTATCTAACCACGAATTCTTGGGTACTTGACTCAGGGTGCGGGCACGGACTAACCAGCGAGGCAGCGCGGTTTGTGCAGAAGAAGCCCAACAACCAGTACATGTTTACATTCGCACAGGGCTCTAAGCATTCAAATACACATCTTGGCACAATAAAGTTGTATTTGCATGGTCCACAAGGAATTAGACCTTTTCTGTTCGAGAATATTGCGTTAGTACCGGACGCTACCTCGAACATTCTGAGCGAGTTCTGGCTCAGGCGCGGTGGGTACCAGATATTTGGTTCCATGACTGGCGAGTACAAATTTGTGTTCTTTGCCAATGAATTAGTGTTTGTTGCAAAAGCGATTAACGGAGCATACTATATACAAAATAAGACACTGCAAGAGCGTCAATGGCTCTGCAACGCAGTAAAGCAGGAACGCTGCGAGCCACTAGCTCGCCTAGGCACTGAAAGGTTAGAGCGCACACTGCAGGAGTGGCATGTTAAGCTGGGCCACCTTAATAAGGAGGCATTAATTGCAATGTTAAGCACAAAAGTGGTGGCTGGAATGCCAAAATTATCCGCGCCAGGTCTGAGAAAGATCCCATTCTTTTGCACAACTTGTGCAGAGATGAAGAAGAGGAGGATGTCCTACCGGAATGCAAAGGGCTCTAGAGATGAGAACCCAATCAGCACCATTCATATGGACACAAATGGCCCCATGAAGACCATAGGGGTGTATGGCAGCTGCGGGAAAATCAAATACTTCCTGAGTATCATTGACGACAACACGTCGTGGCGCTGGACCTACGTCCTACGTAGTAAGAAAGAAGTCTTTCAGAAAGTAGAGGAGCTACTTTTGCAGCTTGAGCGTGAGGAAAGTTCACGATTCGTCGGATCAGGTCCGACGGAGGCACTGAGTTTGTGAATGCAGCCTTTAAAAGCTTCTGCACAGGCAAAGGCATCGTATTCCAGACATCCAACGCCTACAGCCCCGAAGAAAACGGAGCTGCAGAGCGAGACCACCAAAGCAAACTGGATAGAGTTCGCTGCGCGTTGAAGGACGCAGCTATGGAGCACAGGTGGTGGCCAGAGGCGCTCATGTACATGACTTATGTGCAGAATCGCACACCCATGACACGTTTGGGAAACAAGACACCGTATGAAATGGTGTATGGGGAGCAACCCAACGTGAGCAAGCTACCTGTGTGGGGATGTGTGTGCTTTGCGCACGTTCCTGCCGCCCTAAGAAAGGACAAAAAGCTGTCTGCTCGCGCCGTAAAGTGCCGGTTCCTCGGAATGTCTGAGGGAACGAAGGGTTATAGACTCTGGGACATGTACAACAACAAGCACATCCTATCGCGTGATGTGCTGTTCGATACGACCAATGTAGCCACTATGGTCCAACGAGCTTTCGGTCAGACCGAAGAAGCCCTCACAATTGAATCTGCCGCGCGAGAGTCACCCGCAGCAGAGGGAAACCAAACACCTGCCATCGAGTCTACAGAGGCAGTGGGAGCTGAAGCACTTGCCGACGGGTCTACGGCAGTAGTGGGAGCTGAATCACGAGCACAGGGGTCGACTGAGGCAGTGGGAGCTGAAGCAGCCACCGGAGCCAGTAGCCCAGCAGTGGGAGCTCCAAAGAAACGCCAACGTGCGGGACTCGTGGATACGCCGCAGAGGCGCGAACCTCGCCCACGTAGAGAGGCGAAGAAGCCGAAGAGATACGAGGACTATCAGTGCTTTCAGGCGATGTTAGACAAAAACATTGCGCAGGACATACTAGAGCACAAAGTGCCGACACCACGGTCGCTCAAAGCAGCCTTGAGTGGACCTCATAGAGAGCAGTGGAAACAGGCTCTGGAACTTGAGTACGACTCCCTGATCGAGAATGGGACGTGGAGACTCGTAAAACTGCCACCCGGGCGCAAGGCTTTGCCCTGTCACTGGGTACTAGTAGTAAAGTATAACGCCGACGGGACTGTTGAGCGGTTCAAAGCACGCCTCGTAGCACAGGGCAACCACCAGGAGTTTGGGGTAGACTGTGATGAGGTATACGCACCCGTGGCACGATTCGAGTCGCTGCGCTTAGTGCTGGCGATAGGGACGATATTGGACTGTCATATCCACCAGATGGATGTCCATACTGCGTTCTTAAATGGCACGATGGAAGGAGAGCAAAAGATTTACATGAGGCAACCTCACGGCTTTGCGAAGCGAGGCCAAGAGCACCTGGTCTGTGAACTTCTGAAGAGCATCTATGGTCTAAAACAAGCCCCTCGCATCTGGTATAGAGTTCTACATACCTTTTTGACGTCGATGGGTTTTGCACGCTGCCACAAAGAGTTTTGCATCTACGTGCAAAAAGTGGGAGTAGATTGGATCATAGTCGTGGTCTATGTCGATGATCTGACGATCATGTCGCGAAATATGCGACTCATTGATGAGCTTAAAGCCGAGTTGTCAAAACGGTTCAAGATGAAGGACCTTGGCGACATTCACTACATCCTCAAAATGGAAGTAACCCGCAATAGACACCAGCGTGTGATGATGATCTCACAGCGCAAGTACATTGCAGAGTTGATCACGAAGTACAAACTTGTCGATAGCTCACCGGTGATGACACCCCAAGCGCCTGGTCTCGTACTCGAACCAGAGACGAACATGAGCGCAGAGCAGATTGCTGCACAGCCTTACGACTACAGAGGCATTGTTGGATCACTCCAATATTTGGTCCGTGGCACACGGCCGGACATCGCCAGCGCGGTTAGAGAATTGAGCAAATTTCTGTCTTGTTACAACCGCACGCACTGGGAAGCGGCTAGGCGAGTACTCAAATACTTGAAAGGGACGTCAACGTACGGTCTGTTTCTCGATGGAAAAACGAGGGATGTGACTTACGAAGTGTACACTGACGCGAGCTTCGCGTGTCAACCTAAAGAACGTAAATCCGTAACAGGGTACGTAATCCAAATGGCCGGAGCCAGTGTGTCATGGTGTAGTAGCAAGCAGGAGGCGTGTCGCTCTCTACTGCTGAAGCTGAACTCATCGCACTAAGTGAGGGAGCTAAAGAAAGTGAGTGGTTGTGGCACTTGCTGGGAGAAATGGGATTTCCTCAAAGGTACCAGTGCAGGTATGGTGTGACAGCAACGCTGCCATCAGCATTGTGAAAAATCCTGGAAATCACAAAGCAAACAAACACATCGAGATCCGCTACCTGTTTACGAGGGACCTGGTTGAACTAGGCCGCCTCAAGATAGCTTACTGCTCTACGACAGAGATGACTGCGGATATTCTCACAAAAGCTCTCCCCACAAAACAATTCCTAAAACTAAGAGAGAAGCTAGGAGTGCGGGATCTGAAACTTTACCCTAGTACTTAGTGGGAGTGTTGAATGTAGGCGCGCGGAGCGCGCCCTGCTCGCAGAGTGGCAGCAGGCTTCGCCTGTCTGCCAGTCGAGTTGTTTTGCAACTGAAATGAAAACCCTCTCAAATATGTTAATGTATTGATTTAGCAAGTACGAGAGAAGTTCAGATCGCCAGATGCGGTCTGGATAGTACAGGCAGAGAGCTGCCTGCCAACCATACATAGTGCGATGACGACACGAGGCCGAGGAGTGAGGAGTCGAGGACGCAGTCCGAAGACGAGCTCACTTCCTCTTTTGCCTCCAGGTACCGAGCACGGATCTAGAGTAGTAGGCATAGGAATAGAGGATAACCAAAGGAGTAATACATTGTAGTGAGCTACCTACTCTGTTTAAACTGTTCATTTCAACACTGGCTCGCTGCGGTCACTTGACCAAGCAAGCTCATGCGGACTGTAGCGGCGCCATGTCGGCAGCGCGGTCCTTGGCCGCCACAACGGCGCTGAAACGGCGGCCGGAAGCGTCAATGGATTTCTTGGGGGCGTCTCAACACGCGGACGCACCCATTTGTGTACTGTGTCGCTGGCAGCGACACAGCGACTCGCTGCACCCACCGCTCTCTTTCGAGCATGTAGGCTCGACTGTCCGGTGGGTTGTGTGCGTGCAAATTGGGAGGGGAGCGCGCGTACAGTACAGAAACACATCTTGTTGAGTTGCAGCTCTTCTCCTAAGATGCAGACTCGGGCGCACTCTTCTCGCTGCCACCGTCGCCGCTGTCGCCACCTCCGCCGCCGTCGGTCGGAATGTGCAGCAGCGTGACCAGCAGGTCGCCGTAGTTGGCGTCCGTGTCCGTGCGGATCCGCTCCTCGAGAGACCGCCCGTGCCGCTTCTCGTACAGCGCCTCCACGCGCGGCTGCATCCAGTGGTAGCGGATCACCGCGGCGCTCAGTCCCTTCTCGTCCGTGCCCAGGCCCTTAATCATGCGCTCGAAGTGGTCGGCGATCGCCGCGTGCGGCTCCAGAGCCAAGCGGACTGCCAGCAGATACACACACAAGAGGGTTAGCGTGGCCCCGCAAAGCACACACCGAGTTAAACTTGCTGTCAAAGAAAATAAGCGCTTGCCATCGCACACGCACGCACCGTAAAACACGAGCGCTTCGGTCGCGTAGCCGCTAAACTCGGCGGGCACGGCCTCCTCCAGGTCGCTCACATATGTCTTCTTGTAGATGTCGTTCACCAGCACGAGGTGCTCGCGCGGGCTGGAAAACAGGATGCGGATGAAAGTGGTCTCGTCCGTGCCCCAGCGGCCCTCGCCGGCGTCGTAGAACTTGATGGCGTCCGCTTTCGCCTTCGCGTACGTGTGGACCACGGGGTCGTTGCTCCTTGCTTGTTCTGTGCAAGCCGATGTAAAGTTACCAAGGTTTGATAATAAGTCGACTGCCAGGTTACATGCAGTTAGTTTTATTATTTACTAAGTCGACTGCCAGGTTACATGCAGTTAGTTTTATTATTTACTTACTATGGTATATTGACCTGCCCAGCTCCATCTCATAAAGGTACGGCTGCCGCGGAGTGCGATGTCGTGCATGAGAGCTTCATTGGCGTACCGAATGCACTGAGCAAGACGAAGTCGAGCTAGCACGAATTATATTGGCGCGAAGCTTGAAGGCATAGTGGCGAAAGTAACGGGGGGAGGGTGGCGGCAATATAATAGTTATTGCAGCGGCGACGAATTGAGCGGTTCTACAGTAGCCCAGTCGCTACACCATTTCTCAAGCAAACTGATCGTTTTTCAAGCAAAGCGGTCGATTGAGGTTTTTCTAAAAAACCTAAAATAAGGTTTTTCAAGCAAAGTGGTTTGGCGCCATATTTTTCCCAACCAAAGTGGTTCGGTGGCGGGGAACACCCCTTGTTGCTTGCATTGCTGTCCGCCGCCGCACAGAATTCGTCATTCGCAAATTTGCCACGCGTGAAGCCCTCCACCAAGCCCATGACTCCGCTGCCCTCCCCTCGCCCTCGCCCTCGACCCCGCAGACGCCGCCGTCGGTCTCACGTGAGGCCAAGCAGTTCGAACGCGCCAGCGCCAAGAAGCGTGTTCTTGACGCGTACCTGGCGGGCCAAGACTGGCTCGGCGTAGCTGCCAGTAATGCCGTGTCTGTCACTACTGCCCGTCGCATCGCTGCGAAGGGCAGTATTGACCAGCAACCTCGCGGCGGCGTGCGGACGGAGTGCGTCAAGATGACGGTCGAGGTCATGTCCAAGCTCGAGGAATACCTGGACGAGCAGGCGGACATGACCATGGCCGTTATGAAGGACCGGTTGTGTGGTGAGAAGATCCGCTCAAGAAGAGGTCTTGATGGAACAGGATCCGCCAGTTGGCCGGGTAATGGGATCCGGCAGTTGATGACGAGGCTGGGTCCCTCGGATGACGCCATGATTGCTGGATGGGGGTGTGGTTGCCGGATCAGGGTCGTTGAAGATGGACTGGGCGTAGGTGGTGTGGCGTACATGGATCTGGTCGCCTACATTAGGCTCCCCTAGATTAGGTATGGATCTGTACCGGTTTATTGGTACGGAGGCTACGGTACGGAATTAGGTAGGAAGGAGAGCCAGTAGCAGGCGGGATCCAAGTCGGATGGGAAGGCTGGATACAGGCTAACATAAATCAGAGTCGAATTTGCTTGGGAACCAGTCACTTGGTCTTTAGTATTGGGATTTGTATTGGCCCATACTTTAATCAAGTAATTTGCCCCCCGCACACGTGGCAGACCGCTGGATAAGCTTGGCCAGCAGCTCGCGCCCTTCGGCCCTCGCCCCCAACTTCCCCGCTAATAGGAGGCGGCAAGCAACGTAAAGGAAAAGGATACAACACCCCAACAAGGCAACAACTCCGGATCTGGTATATTACTTATCGGATCCACAAGATCTACGGCCAAGACCAAGGATCTACCACCCAGGCCCGCGTGAAGGAACCCCCACTGCGGATCTACCCCAACATCTCCCCAAGTCCCCGTCAAGGACGTTCAAGTTCACCCGCTGCGCATCTCGTGTCAACGAGAGAGCAGATCCAGCCCGCCGACGGGTACACAAGGTGAGCCACTCAGCAACCCCACGGTTATCGGAGTACCCTCCGTTAGTCGGTGTCTGGGCGCAGTGTGTGAGTGTGGGATCCCTGCTAATTCCAGCGGATCCACTCCACCACAATGGTGCGCGTGCCCGGATCTCTTGGCGACACGGGATTTCACCGTGAGTCCCAAGATGATGCGCATGTGAGCAACGAATCAGGAGATGAAGCGCCGACGGAGCTAGGATCACCGGCGGCGTCGCTGAAGAATGGATCCTCGAACAGACAGAGTGCCAGGAGGAACTCTATCGGCGGACCAGAGGCAGATCGGGACGATCCCGATCTCGAGGAGAAGCCTCTACCCCCTCCACAGGTCCTTCCGAGGACCCCGCGGGTCGTGCTGCGAAGCAGGACCCGCCGGACGAGCACCCAGCAGCGAAAGCGGTTGGATCCTCGTCCAAAAACCCCGCGCGGAGTCAAGGAACTACGTCGAAGAAGAAGACACGAGCTGCGCGGAAGAAGCTGAGAGCTCCAGACTCCGAGCCCGAAGATCGAAGTGCAACCAAGGCGACGTGGACCCAGTCCAAGCTAGAAATAGCCTACAGGCGGATCGTGCTGCAGGACTTCCTACGAGACCACCACGTGATGCGCATCCTTCAGCTGCAACTACCCGAGGGACTTACCGGACCCGTGCAGGCCCCGGCGATGACAATGAGCAAGCTGGAAGCCGCTACGGACCTGTTACGCCTGGCGCAAGAGGCGGGTCTTACAGTCGGAGCCTTCGAAGCTAAAGACCTCTTCGGTCTGGAGCTAGACACGATCCGGATTGCAGCAGCGACGCTGTTCAACAAGTTGAAGCCTATCGTGGGCGAGAAGGAGGCACCAGAGCCTGCTCGGCCAAATCAGGCGAAGGAGGAGCAAGCCCCGACGCAGGAGTACCACACAGGATCGTCTACCTACGGGTCAGCCACCTCTGAAGTGGGATCGGACAGTTCGACCGAGCCAAAGCGTATGCCGCTAGGCCCGGCAGGTACCGAGCTGTTAAGGAACCGAGCATCCGCCGAGGTACCGCAAGAGAAAGTAGCATGGCCAACCCAGACGCCAACTCGGGCGTTAGTCCAGCCGACCAAGGCAGATCCACCGCACGAGTCGACAAGTCCACTGGAAAGGTACTTCCAGTCAGCCATGGACAGATTCTTGCAGGAGCGGAACATGACGTCGGTCCCGAGGGCGCATCCTACTACTGCACGGCGGAGCAAGTCGGCCGCGGCTGCGACCTACGTGGGGACGCAAGACGTAGACATGGAATCAGTGGGATCGCAGGATCATCCAGAGAACTGGGAATATGACCCGGATGACCTGGGAGCAATAGGCACCCGGAGAATGGCAGCCACGACGACGACAACGGCGCCGGTGGCTGGGACGGCTATGATCCAGCGAGTCAGGATCTCAGCCATCTCCGATTTGAAAGAATTCACCGGGAAGGACCATGATGAAGAACGAGCCCGAGCCTGGATTAGCAAAGTCAAGTCAGCATTCACCAGAGACCAGGCCCCGGACGAGGAGAAGTGTCTTACTTTCGCGGATCTGCTCACCGGCCCAGCAAGGAACTGGTACCGTCAGCTGAGCCGGTCGACGCGAACGAAATGGACAGATCTGGTGAAGGAGTTCCAGTCACAGTATTGTGGGCTAGGAGTGTCAGTGGCGTGGCAATACTATCATGCACGCAAGCGCAGTGATGAGTCCCCACTAGAGTACCTACACCGGCTGAACGTAGCAGGCATGCGAGCCCGCGTTAGGATCAAGGATGGTGACGCTAAAGCCCGCCGCGAACACGTGGAGCACTTCATCGAAACCTTGGGAGACCCCGAGTTTGCGGACCAGCTAACGCTACTACGACTGAGCGATGCGGAAGAGTTGGAGGAAGTACTGCGAGCGCGAGAGCGATCGAGTCCCGGCACAAGAAGCCGGCAGGAGGAACAAGTTCAGGCCGAAGCCACCAGCGACACCGCAACCTTCAGCGCCAACGCGGGCAGTCAGGGCGATGCATCTTCCGACGTCGGACAGCGAATCCGACACAGACGAGTCAGGGTCAGAGAGCGAGCTACACAGAGCGTACGTGGCAGCGGCGAGTGGTGCGCCACCGACGGAGCCTACTCCTGTGAACGGCGACAACCCCACCTCGCTGACTACGACCCAACCGGTGGCGGATCCCAATGCCCAAGATCGCCGCCGGCGTTTCCCGAACGACGGACAGCGCTGCTCGCATTGTGGATCCAGGAAGCACTCGGACCTAGGGTGTTGGAAGCGCCTCATCTGTCAGAAGTGTGGCAAGAAGGGTCACCCTTCGGATCGATGCTTTTTCGTATGTCGTGGATGCGGTGAGCTCCACGATCACGGCAAGTGTCAGATGGAAGAATTTTACAACCTGATCCGCCAGTGGTTCGACCCCAGCAAGCACCCGGGACTCCTGCCAGAGGCGGCGGAGAAGATGTTAAACTAGAGCGCTCGCCGGGTTTGAATCCGGTACGAGACGAGCGTTCTACGTTCTGCATCTATGCGTTTGTGGACAAGCAGTCAGGACGCCCCGAGACGGTCGCAAGACCGGGACTCGCTGATAATACACGTGATCATGAAAGAAAGCGTGTTGCTTCTGTTGCGAGTCTGCGTGCACCCGATGAATACCTGAGGTCAGAAGTGTCTATGACTTTGGATCTGATGCCTGGAGAATCGAGAGGGTACTGGAAATACTATGTACCTGGGAAACACTTCAAGCAAGCCAAGGTCGGCAGTAAGATCAACAACACTAAGGCTGTAGTCATGCTTGACTCTGGATCCGAGGTGCCGATTATCGACACCACCTTTGCTCGTGAGATAGGATGTTATGTGGATACAAGTCAGAGTCAAGAGTGTCTCGGCATTGGGGAGAAGCTGTATGTGGCCACCGGGAGGACAAGAATCAAGCTCACGTTGGCAGGGCACCTGGTGTATTACTACGATGTATGGGTGGGCGATGATCTACCTCCGGACTACCAGGCGATATTGGGCATGGACTTCATGGTACCAGCCGGGATTCGCCTGGATCTTGGAGATGAATCCATGTGCCTGCCAGACGAGATCCGAATCCAGCTGCATGGGCGGCGACAGATCTTCAGCGACCGGGCGCGCACGGTAACGATCGGTCAGTGGCTGTCGCTAGAAGCGGGTGAGACGGCCGAGCTGCCGCAGTGTATACGTCTCTCCGACTCCGAACAACTGTGGCTCACATGGGGTAAGAAATGGGTGCCCACGTTGGCCACTGGGCTGGGGAGGACACGTTACCTGCGAATCACCAACATTGGGGACGAGCCGATCTGTCTGCAACATCACGATCAAGTAGGCATGTGGTTAACCGGAGATCATGTACCTCGCAAACCTGGCTTCGTATCCGTCGGATCGAGACGGTATGCTGAGTGGCAGAACCTGGTGTATAGCGCCACGACCGACGAGCGACCCAAGCCAGCTTCAGAGTCGCCGATACCGGCGGTTCCCAAGCATGCCTACCCGACGCCCAAAGCGATAATGAGCTGGCCGGAAGGAGTAGCTAGAGACCCGCCAGCCGCCCCACGCGTGTCAACGTTGCGGCCGGGAAGGCAGGTTCCAGAGCGCCCGGATCAGATATTGGGAGCAGAAGGGGAGCCGAAGGCGGCCGAGGCAAAGGTGAGCCACAAGCGCCGTTGAAGTGCCCAGTGGATACGATCGGCAGCGTGGCTCGGAAGGACGGGCTGACTGCTACGCATCTTGAAGATTCGGAGCCCATCCCGAAGGCCGCAGGAAGTGCAGAGAAGCCGCCAGTTTATCCCACACACAGTGGATCCCCGCGACCGTCTGGGCACTCAACGAAGCCAGTAGCAAAAGAGACCGCCGACGCGCAAGGAGACCCAGCGGAAGGGTCGGAGCCTCGAGCTACAGGAGACTCCTCGATCCAGACGTTGACGGATCAGCCAGAGATAACTCCGGGACCGGGCGACAGGCCAGAGACTAAGACTACTGATGCAGAGACTGAAGGCCCGGCCCCGATCGCAGACACGTACGTGCACGAGGCGAGTGCTCTACATGCCGAAGACTACGAAGGAGAGCTGACAGTACTGCCGGAGGTGACGCCTACCACGGAGAAAGTCAAGATGGAGGATCTGCACGTAGGTGATCCGGAAGAGAACTCCCCGGAGGAGATCCAGCAGCTGATAGACGAGATATGGGCGTACAAGCATCTCCTCATCGGAAAAGGAAATGCGCTACCCCCGGCCGCAGTCGGCGCAGTGTGTGACATCGACGTGGGAGACGCGAAACCGATCGCACAACGTGTGCGCAAGGTGGCCCCGCAGTACCGGGAGAAACTCTCGGATCTCCTCAAGGGGTTACTCTCGGCTAAGATCATCAGCACATCGACATCCCCATGGGCGTCCCCCATCGTGGTCATCATCAAGAAAAATGGAGTAGACATCCGCCTCTGCATCGATTACCGACTGGTGAACAGCCTGACGAAGTTGATGATCTACCCCATGCCCCTAATCAATGACCTGCTAGAAGATCTCGATGCGACGCTGTGGTACTGTTCATTGGATATGGCGAGCGGATTTTGGGTGGTGTCGATGACCGAGCGCGCACGAGCGATTTCTGCCTTCATCACCCCATCGGGCCTGTACGAATGGAACAGGATGCCATTTGGGTTGAAGAACGCGCCCCAGATCTACCAAAGGTTGATCGACAACGCACTGTACGGGTTTCTCCGGATTCCGCCAGCCTCAGAGGGAAGCGATCTCGTCGATCTCTTCAAGGAAGGCGAGCCAAATGACGAGGGAGAACCATCGGTGCTGGGGTGACGTTCGTACATCGACGACATTCTGGTGACGGCCACCTCGTGGGATCACCTGTGTGGACGGGTGCGGAGGCTGCTGGAAGCGTGCCACAAGTGGAATCTATCAATCAGTGTAGCCAAGAGTTTCTGGGGCCTCAAGAGGGTGGACTACCTCGGTCACCGAGTGTCCGCTGGAGGTCTGGAGGCCCACCCTAAGGATCTGCAATCCTTAACGGAGCTGCCGTTCCCGAAGACCCTCCGAGCGATGCAGTCGTTCCTCGGGAGCCTAAATTATTATGGTCGCTTCATCGAGAATCTGGCAGTATACGCAGCAATATTGTACGAGTTGCGGGAGGTTGACTTCGCAGAGCTGAGGCAACAACCAACAGTGCAACGATCGGGTGACGATGAACCAGAGAAGGACGATTGCAGTTCGAAGTGGAGCAGAGCGGAGGCTGCCTTTGCCGCGTTGAAGAACAAGGTAGCGACTACGCCGATCCTGCGCCATTTCGACGCAGAAAAGGAGCCCGTGGTGATTGTCTATGCTAGCGAGTGGGCGATCGCCGCGTCGCTTACGCAAGAGCATGACGGCATCTACTTGCCGGTGACGTTCATCAGTCGAACGCTGAAACAAAATGAGCTGAACTACGGCATCGCGGAAAAAGAAGTGCTGGCGATCCTACGGATGTTGGATCTCAGGTACTCCATGCTGGTGGGGAAACGGATCCGAGTGCTAACCCGCCACTCCACGTTGGCATGGCTGTTCAGGTCGGCGGGGCTCCAAGGCCGTCTGAGTCAATGGGCTGCGTTACTGTCGCCACGGACTCTCGAAATCGAACGTTGTGTTAAGGGTGAGGATGAGATACTAGGGGCGTTAGCAGCCTGCATCACCCCCAGAGAGAAGGTCGACGAGGCACTAGCTGCAATCGGCCCCCGGAAGGAGCCACGGAAGGTGATATCCATGCCCATCCCGACGGTGGAACCGGAGGAAGAGCTATGGGTAGCGAGCTTCGACGGATCCGCCCGAGTGAAGAGGGGCGGAGGAGCTTTCAGTGCGATCGTATGGGCTCTACCAGGGTGGACGGTGGTGGCGGCAGCGTCAAAGTATGCAGCCGACCTTACGGTGAACGAGGCGGAGTACAACGGACTGTTGCTCTGCTTCGAACTGCTACAAGGGCTGGACCTACGACGCCTGGTGATATGCGGCGACTCCAACTTGGTGATCTGCCAGATGCGCGGAGAGATAGACTGCAAAGCTCCGAGCCTAACACTCTTGAGACAGCGAGCATTGGAACGGTTACGCAGATGGCCAACTCACGATCTGTTGCACGTGAAGAGAGCTTGGAATGCGAGTGCAGACAGCTTGGCCAGTGCCGCTTTGCAACGAGAGGAAGGACGAGTTGTAGAGGCAGATGGAGAGATGGAGGACCTGATCACACTAAACCGTCTGGATGAAGTGTTAGTGCCGACCATGGCGGGCGACACAGTCCGGGTCAGTGCTACACGGACGCGGTCCCAAGCCGGAAGGAGTACGAAGGCGAAGGTGCTAGAAGAAGAAGTGGTGCAGCAGTTGCGTGTAGAGCGGATCCGTCAAGCCCAAGAAGAGGAGGCGTGGATCCAACAGCTGAAACAATATCTACGAGGAGACGTCCAAGTGATGTCGCAGAAGGAAGCCAAGGCTTGCAGCATGTTAGCAGCGGACTTCGAAGTGGATACGCAGGGGCTGCTATATTATTGTGCGCCATCGGCTAGGGCAGAAGCGGACCGAGACGGTTTATTCCGGCTAGTGGTACCAGAATCTCTGCAGCCTGACCTGCTCCATCACTATCACGTGAGCCTGGAAGGGGGGCATCAAGGAGTCGGTCGCACCTACCAGCGGATCAAGCCCCACTTCTTCTGGAGAGGAATGTTCAGATCGGTACAACAATTCGTAGGCGAATGCGTAGATTGTGAAACGGGCAAAGGGAAGCCGACGATCCGGGGAAGATCCCCAGGGAACATCCGAGCAACGTACCCGTTCCAGGTGATCGCGATGGATCATATCCCGTCGCTCCCGAAGTCGGTGAAGGGCAATACGGAGTTGCTCATCTGGGTGGATCTGTTCACGGGTTATGTGGTGGCGAAGGCCAGTGCATCGCGTACGGCGCAGACGATTGCGGAGTCTTACGAAGAATGTGTCTTCCGCCGATTCGGCGCGAGCGAGGTGATCCGGCACGATCGGGAGCCCGGGTTTATGTCCGATTTCTTTCGCGCCTTCAACCGCATCCTGGGTCAGCGTCAACGAGCTACGATGGCTTACCGGCCACAGGCAAACGGGACGGCGGAGCGGATGGTGCAGACTATCACGAGATCCATCAAGATGTATGTACAGGATGAAGATCAGCGCGATTGGGACGAGTATGCGGAACGGCTAACGTTTGCCCTCAACACCGCTCACGATCGGATCAGGGGCGACACGCCTTTTTACCTGGCACACGGGTGGGATCCAAGGACTACACTGGAAGCAACGTTGCCCGTGGGCAGTACCAAGAGACGAGACTCGAACCCTCGCCGTTGGCGATACAGGATCCAGAAATTCTACCAACTGGCCAGGCGAGACGTGAATGAGAGGTTGAAGAAGGCAATCTCGGAAAGGGCTGAGGAGCGAAACGAGCAAGCCACACCCCACCGGATCGAGGCTGAATCGCGCGTGTGGCTATACCTGGATCGAGTGAAGGAGGGTTACAAAAGAAACTGGCACACATGTGGCATGGACCTTTTCGAGTGCTAGAGATGGTGAACGAGTATACGGTGAGATTGGAGACAGCAGGGACGGAATACCACCTTTTTCCGGTGGTGCATATCTCCAAGTTGAAACCGGTCAGAGAGTTCCCAGAGCGCCCACGGGTCCAGTTGACTGTCGACGAAGCTGATCGAGTCGATTTTGATGAAGCTCTATTGCCCGAAGATAGCTGGGATCGAGTGCTGGAGGAAGATGAGTTCGAAGTAGAGCAGATCTTGGACGTGAGGACAGGGAGGAAGACTCGCTACGGCCGCACACTCCGGGAATTTAAGATCCGGTGGAAGGGGTATGACGAGCCCTCCTGGGTAGACGAAGCGGATCTGAACTGTGGTGCGCTGATACATGACTTCTTGACGAACCATGCGAGACGGAATCGGTTCCAAGCCATGCAGTCACATGAGGAGGAGTGACGAGGGGAACCAGGTCGGCAGGTAGGCTACTGACCTGAAGAAGAGGGTGAAGGATCTGCAGGAAGGCTACAGTATCGAGGAGGAGAGGGACCTCAGGCAGACAGGACGCTATGAGGAAAGAGTTGATGCAACAAACGGGCAAGGAGGTTACCCGTTTACGGAGGATCGGAGGTACATGTATGCGTGACGAACAAGCAAGATGATGATGAACTATGGAACAGATCCGATGACGTGAAGAAGTGGAGCAATGCAGATCGTGAATGAAAAGGTGAATCGAAGTTGGACATGTAATTAAACGGCTAGCTACGGACGAGGCTACAGAATGAGACTAAGCTAGACGCGGAATGGAGGCCGCGCTCAGGTGCGCGAGAACTTCAACCGAAGACGAGCGATGAGGAGCACCGGGTGCGTGTCGGGAGCCGTACGGAAGTGGTTGCGCCAAGGATCGGCCTGATCACAATCGGCCAAAGCTGCCATCAAACTGGTGGGCGCGAGGCGCCCCGCCGCGACGGCTTCGCGACCAGGGAACCATGTAGTATCTTCGCTCTGCTGCGGGAATCGAGCGAGCATCCAGCCAGAGATCCAAGTCGCAACACCCGGCCCGACGCGCTTTCTCGAAACCCCGCTCTTGCCAGGTCCGGTACTTCTCCCGGGCGTGGGAACTACGGTTCTTGCGACTTGTGTAGAAAGAGGAGAACCAAGGATCCGCCCGCTTCAATTCCTTGGAGATCGGAAACGGATGCGTAGACTCCCAGATGGCTTGCAAGCAGTCACGCTCGAATTCCAGGTAGTCGTCGACAATACTCAGTAGTCGAGGTGACGCGTCCGGATCAAACGTGTAGGGCGCCGGCCGGGTGGCCAGCGCGAGCCAGGGTTCCTGGGCGTATAACGCCTCCACGTTCGCCCGGGTGATCAGATCCGGCGCGTACAAGGCTCGATCCAGAATGCCGCCCCGTCCGACGCGTTCAGGGAACATCCAACCTGCCGACAGCACTTGGTAGTCAATTACCACCCGGGGCGTGACAGTGATCATGGTCAGTGTAGAAATTTGGGACGGCTCCCAAGGCTCCACCTCGACTGCGGACACGACGCGCTGCTGCCGAAACCCCGGGACGAACGACTCCAGAGGACCAAACGGATGGAAAGCCGAGTCGGTGGCGCCCGAGCGGAGAGCAGGTGCGCGGGGGAGCCGCTGAGATCTTCGGTACTGGCCTCGCTACCCGATGCGTCATCGGTCTCGAGCCCTTCTACTTCGATGGGGGCGTCAGCAGACCCCGCTATGGCGGACAGCGTCCCGCTATCTGAACCACAACGGCGAAGATCTGAATGCGAACGAGCTTGAACCACGCGGAGTTCCTCATCGACGGAGTCCACGGAGTCGATGTCGCTGGGTTCCGTGCCCGCTTCGGAACAGACGTAATCTGCATCCGGGCCGTCGACAGCTAGATCCAACACTACGCGGGCAGTAGAGGGCCGACTGGCATCTGAGGGGCCGGCGCCAGAGGCGGGTGACCGCGTCTGGGGGCGCGGGGGAACGGCCGAAGGCCCTCGGCGGACACGTTTAGCGGCAGGAGCTTGGCTGGAGGCGGAACGGGCAGGAGAAGAGTGTTCACGCTTGCGGCCGATGGAGGCGGAGGAAAGAGAAGATGCGACCCCTGAGGCGCGAGGAGGAGTCACCACTGCCAGAGACGCGATCTGTCTGATACGATCCAGGGCGGAAGCGTGATCGTCGGTCAGCGTGCCGTAGACAGTCTCTAACCCGTCGTGCTCCGTCTCCAGCGAGCGGAAATCAGCCTCCAGATCGTCGAAGTCGCGGCGCAGACAACCGTAGGCACCCTGAATGTCTTCGATCTGGGCAAGCAAATCGTGACAACCCCGGCAAGAGACCGGATCGGAAGCAGGTATCACGGGGTCGGCAGTAGCAACTGTCGGAGCGGGGGACTCTCGAACGGCCATCAGCTCGACTTGGAGTGCCTCATTGTCGTTCTGGAGAGCGGCTTGGGTAGAGAGGGCGAAACGCAACTTCTCCCGGAGCACCTTAACCTCACCTCGCAGCTGCCCGAGCTCTCCCACACGAGCGTTAGCCTGGGCCAGCCGCTCCTGCGATCGACGGAAATCAGCGGAGAGAGTCTGATAATCGCGCGCGTGCTGAGCTCGGTCTTGACGGAGCCGATCCAGCTCACCCTCCAGGTCGCAGGTCCGGCGCTGGGCGTCGCGTGTGGTCTCGTGCTGCTGGTGGAGTGCGTCGTTTGCCCGATCCACGGCAGCAGCGGCCGGCTCGGCTCAGCGGTTGGCGTCACGCAGATCCTCCTGAAGTCGATCCCGATGAGCGCTGATGCGGTCGAGGAGTCCGTTCAATTCGCGGATCCGCTCGCCGCGGACGTGGAGCTCGAGCTGGAGCGAATGCACCACTGAGTCCCCCCGAGACATGATGCGCAGGTCCTCCCGAAGTCGTTGGTTGGCCTTCTCCACCTTCTGGGCGTGCTTCAACAGGTCCTTGAGACGGGCTTGAAGCTCGTCACGGTGCGTGCGGGATCGGACGAGCTCAGCGTCGGTGGCAGCCTGCGAAGCTTGGACGGCGCGAATTTGATTGTGGTGATCCGAGAGTTGGCGGTGAAGATCCGAGTTTTCGCGACGTACATCACTCAGGTCTTGAGCGATCCGGGAGACCGATCCTGACAGAGTGCCCTCAATCACGCGCCCCTCGACCCGACGTTCCAGCCGTGCAGCATAATCCTGAAGGTGGGTAATCGCCTCGGTCGAAGTCTCACGCAACAGGTCGTGCTGGACTTCAATATCTCAAACTGACGCAGCTCATCCTGCAAGCGAGCCATCCGGGCTTCCGAGTCGGCCGCGCGGAGATTGGCGTCAGCGAGCCGAGCTTGACTGGAATTATACTTGCGCTGGACGAAGTCTATGTACTGGATCGCGGTCTCTCGCAGAGCCGCAGGCGCAGCATGGAGCTCCTCGTTGTGTTGACGGGCGAGCGTGTAAGCACGGCGCAGCTCGTCGTAGTCAGCCAATACGTCGTGGTAGTGAGTGATCACTGCCAACAGCGCGGAGGAGGTAACTTCAGCAGGATCCAGGGACAGCGCGAGTGGCATGACCGCTTGCATGGGATCCGAGGGGAGGAGTCGCAGATGGCGCAAGGCGGAGGTGCATCAGGGGCGCGACCATACCCCACGACTACAGCAGTGCGAGAAGTCAACATGGGAGCGTCTGCCTCGTACGGTGCGTCGGACGCCGGTGTGGCAGGCGCAGCAGAGGCGGAGCGGCGGCGGTGAGCCCGGGCCATGGCAGAGCTGGGAGTATCCGGGATGCGACTGGTCTCAACGAGGTAGCGTGTGGAGGTTCCAGGGAATTGCTGAATGACGCGGATCAAACGGTGGTCCGAGGTGATGCCGTTGCGCAGCAGCGACCTCGTCCCAGGGGCGGATGTGGCGAGAAGATCCGCTCAAGAAGAGGTCTTGATGGAACAGGATCCGCCAGTTGGCCGGGTAATGGGATCCGGCAGTTGATGACGAGGCTGGGTCCCTCGGATGATGCCATGATTGCTGGATGGGGGTGTGGTTGCCGGATCAGGGTCGTTGAAGATGGACTGGGCGTAGGTGGTGTGGCGTACATGGATCTGGTCGCCTACATTAGGCTCCCCTAGATTAGGTATGGATCTGTACCGGTTTATTGGTACGGAGGCTACGGTACGGAATTAGGTAGGAAGGAGAGCCAGTAGCAGGCGGGATCCAAGTCGGATGGGAAGGCTGGATACAGGCTAACATAAATCAGAGTCGAATTTGCTTGGGAACCAGTCACTTGGTCTTTAGTATTGGGATTTGTATTGGCCCATACTTTAATCAAGTAATTTGCCCCCCGCACACGTGGCAGACCGCTGGATAGCTTGGCCAGCAGCTCGCGCCCTTCGGCCCTCGCCCCCCAACTTCCCCGCTAATAGGAGGCGGCAAGCAACGTAAAGGAAAAGGATACAACACCCCCAACAAGGCAACAACTCCGGATCTGGTATATTACTTATCGGATCCACAAGATCTACGGCCAAGACCAAGGATCTACCAACCCAGGCCCGCGTGAAGGAACCCCACTGCGGATCTACCCCAACATCTCCCCAAGTCCCCGCCAAGGACGTTCAAGTTCACCCGCTGCGCATCTCGTGTCAACGAGAGAGCAGATCCAGCCCGCCGACGGGTACACAAGGTGAGCCACTCAGCAACCCCACGGTTATCGGAGTACCCTCCGTTAGTCGGTGTCTGGGCGCAGTGTGTGAGTGTGGGATCCCTGCTAATTCCAGCGGATCCACTCCACCACAGTTGCTCAGCGACCTGGCCGCCGACGTGAGCATCTCCTCCATCCACCGTGCCCTCCATGGAATGCTGTACACGGTGAAGGGTCTTCGGGTCGAGAAGGCCACCATGAACAACGACGTAAACAAGACGAAGCGCAAGGAGTTCGCCGTCGCGCTGAACAAGCACGTGTCCGCGGGCGACATGATCGTCTATCATGATGAAACTAATTTCAACATCTACCTGGCGCGCAACCAGGGCTGGGCACGCGAAGGCAAGCGCGCAGTGGTAACGCTGCCGCCCTCCAAGGGCAAGAATCTGCACGTGCAGTGCGGCGTGTCGCCCGGTAACGGACTCGTGCTGCTTCGTACGCACGAGGGATCCATCCGCATGGAGGAGAATGCGCGGTTCGTCGCAGATTTGTTCGTCGCTGCCCTCAACTCGGACGAGTACAAGGAGTGCTGCGTGGGCAAGAAGGTCGTCGTGGTTACCGACAATGCCCCCGCGCACAGCCAAGTGGAGACGCTGGCACGTGAGCAGCTTGTTGCTGATGGAATCGTCAACAGCAACAAGCTGGTCATCCTGCGCCTGGCGCCGTACAGCCCGATGTGCAATGCCATCGAAGGCTGCTTCAACGCACTGAAGGCAAGCATGAAACAGCATCTTGCAGTCAAGCGCCGTGAGCTGCTTTTGCGCGGCGAGTACGACTCGCTGGCTGCTCACAGAATGGCTCTCATGAAGGAGGCCGTAGAAGTAAGTAAGAAGATATTGAATCAGCGCTTGGTCTGGCGGATGGAGCGGCACTGCTTCAAAAGCATTTTTCTTGCCGAGCGCGGTGAGGACATGGAGCTCGGTAGTTAGCTTAAGTACGAACCACTTTGCTTGGTAAAAATATATCACAAAACCACTTTGCTTGGTAAAAATATATCAGAAAACCACTTTGCTTGGTAATTGGCTTTTTTACGTGTTATTATTAAGTTGCACAAGGATCTCAAAACCACTTTGCTTGAAAAAACGATCAGTTTGGTTGAGAAATGGTGTACTGCGCTATATAAGATAGAAGCACCGAAAGAGTACAGACAACGACGCAGAAATCCGACACCACTTAATGGCATCCCCCATAGTAAATTTACGATAAATCCCTGTCCGTAACCACTGTAAAACGCTGTTTGACACGACATAAACTACACAGAAATGGACATAAAGTACATGGCAGGTGATATAAAGTATACAAAAGCATCTGGTATATAAAGACGAAGTATACTGCTACAACCTGATTGGCTACTGGAGGACTGTTGTACATTGCACGGCTTTGTTTGTCGGATTTTTGTGTCTGTCGGATTTCTGCGTCGTTGTTTGTAAATGGTAGAAGCACACAAAAAGTCTGAAAACACACACACCTTAGGGGTAGGTCAACCATATTAGAAGACGGTAGTGAGCGGTCGCGACTCGCAACTTGCGAGGCGGGCCGAGCGACGAGCATTCCAGCGAACATACCCATTGCTGCAACTCGGAGTTAGTTTTTCTACTGCGGGGGTCTGGGGGTGCAACCCCAGAATGCTTTTATTATAAGGTCCCTGATTTGCTGTGTGTTTTTCATGCGTTCTCTACATGCAATACCAACAAGCCTGAAGCCATTCTCTGAAGGCCCTGGTTCAAGTGCCGGCACGCGTTCTGCGCATCATCTCCTGGCTGGGGCTAGGTTTACTTTGAAGCTGTCTACGCGTGCACCAAGCCATTGGGTGCAAGTGTGCCGAATCTTGTCCAATGCATTACCTGTCCTCATAGCCAACCAACCTCCGTTCCCAAATACAAGAAGCTTGCATGTACAGTATCGCAAGCACTTTGGCATTTAGCTTGGAAGACACGAGCAACAACATTAGCAACGCAGGAACGCAGGGAGAACTGCCTGTAGTGGCGTCGCGTGGTCCAAGTCCGAAGAAGGCCAAGTCGTCCAAGCGCTTCAAATGGTCCAACGACATGATCGCTGAGCTGCTTCGTCTCCGCTTTGCAGACGGGGACGTCAAGCGCCGGCTGGAGTCTGCGCAGACCAAGACCCAGACAACGCTGGCGTGGCAGTACTTTACCAGCGTTCTGTCGCAGTCAGTTGGCGTGGTAATCAAGACCGATCAAGTACGTGTCTACCTTTTCCATCGCTATAATGCTATGTGCTACGTATTACGTGTTCTATGTATGTGCATGTAGGTTTCCCAAAAGTACCGCAAGCTCAAGTGCATCTACCGCAAAGAGAAAAGAGAGGCTGGTATCACGGGTAACTGTGCGCGTGAGCTGCGCGAGATTGACGATGCTCTTTGGAGCATATTGCACGATAGTAGTAATGACATACACAACATACGTCATTTTTTGCACATTGTACTTTTTCTTTTCACGTATCCCTATCCACGAGTCGTTTCCTTACATCACAAAAATCGTACACTTTATATAAAAAATGTCTTTTTTACCCATTTTTGATACTTCAGAAAGTCTTCTACTAAATTTGAGCACCTCTTATAAGACACAGCACCAAACCCCCTTCAATCGCCCCATCTCTTGTGCTACATCATTCAAAATTCCTTAGTACCAAAAACGCACCCAATCGCCCCATCTCTTGTGTTATATCAAACCCAATTCCTTAGCACCAATCATCACCAATCGTCCCATCTCTTGCGCTACACTGGTTCAAATTTCATAGCATTATACCGCAAGCAATACACCCCTCTGTAGCAAATACCGCGTCGCGCTAAAACGCGATTTGAACTCCAACAAATCGCTCACACAAAAAATATTTGTAACCAAAATGATTTGAACGTGAAGGATAAAAAGTTAAGAATATAATAACAGATAATCATGTCTAACTACATTATGAAAAATGGTAAGATTTGTCCGAAGTTGCCGTCTAAGGAACGTTGTTCGATGCATCCAGTTAGTAAGTTTCCAGCGCCGGAAATGGATGCTAGCAAAGCAGAAGAAATGATTCAACGAATCATTATATCTGAACCATATGAAGTTGTGTCCTGCCCTTGCAGGAGATCTGTTAAGAAATGGAATTGTGCACACCATTGTTCATTTCCTAAGCATCAAACATGGTCGAAGTTAATGCCTGAACCTCAAAAACTCAAATCCTGGATCGCTGATGGTAACATGCTATGAGGGTTTCGTAGGTGGTAAACGTAAGTCAAACATTTTTTTACTTAACATTATTTTTTTTTGTCTATCCTGATATATATATCCAGCTAAATATAAAGTATAACTAACAAATAATAATTGTATCATCGACCTCATATAGCATCATGAACTCGGACGAATATTCAGGTCTTCAACGTCTAAAGATTCCTATCATTCGATGGGGTACTAATTACCGTATCAAGATCCGCAACCAGTATGGAATCACTACGTTCATCTCGAATGTTAAGAATCCTAGAAACAGAAAGCTTATGGCCAAGTTTTATAAGCTATCTGAGAGGCGTATCAACACCGAACTAGACTATGAGTACAAGAAACCACGTTCATACATTGTTGAAAAGAAATCTGTTCTAGAAACTCACGAGTTCGTTGGATTTAGTCAAGACGAGATCTACGATAAAGTAAAGACATTCTTGGAAGGGTTGACTCACGCTGTTAAGATTAATATTCAGTTAGGTTACAAGCTAATCGACAGAACCAATGGCTTAGAGCGTGATTACTATCCGAGTACGAATACGAAATTATGGCCTAGTACTTCTGTAGCCATTATCTCAAAGGCCGATGTAGAGAAGAAAGTCATGAGCTACATGAAAGCTACTGATTTTACTGAGCGCATCAACTACCCGTCATCTGCTTATCAACTCAAAGAGATTAATTCCGTTAAAATTGTGATCTACTATAGGAGTCATATTTTAGGCATTAAAATCCCGGAATGCATCTCTAAGAACAGGTTTATCATCAACTTCCCTAAGACAAATAACAAGTGTGTGTTCTATTGCATCGCTTATCGTCTAATTTAAGGTAAGAAACCTCAGCGTGTTGTATCGTATGCTAAGGAACGTGTAAAACAATTCTGTGCATATGAGAACATTCCCTATTCGCCTAAGGTTTTCAAAGAGTTCCAGGCTGTTGATATCATGCAGTTTGACAAACTTGAAGACTGTTTCAAGCTGGGTATCAATGTGTGGGAAATGAATGAAGACACACTAGAGATCAGTAAGATTAGATCACCTGAAAAGGACTATGGGAACGCTATGAACATTCTTGAGTACAAGGGTCACGCGATGTATATCACAGAGCTAGACTACGTTCTTAACAAGTATCCGTGCAACGGTTGTGATGCTATCTTTGACTCAGCTGAAAAACTTCGAAACCATAAGAAGACTAAGTGTCAGCTCGATGTTCTTGAGAGCTTCGCTAAAAAGCCTACTCTATATCGACCATCCGAGAATCGAGTCAAGTCTCTTCTTTCGAAGTATAAAGTCTATGATGTTGATCACTACATGGACCATTTCATTGTTTACGACTTCGAGGCTATCCTTGATGATAAGAACAGGCAAAGCGGGCGTAACACCAAATATACCAAATACCATCATGCGATTTCAGTTTCTGTTTGTGACAGTCTAACGAAGCAAGTGAAATGCTTCGTCAACGAACCACCAAGGGGTTTACTAACCGAAATGTTCGACTATATCCATCAGGTTTCAGAGCAGATTCAAAAGTATAACCTTCAGAAATATAGAAAGGTCTTTGTAATGATGGGTAGAGAAATTAGAAAGCTAAAGGCATCAAAGGCTAAGTATGACTCAGCTGATGAAAAGGTTAAGATTCTTGACAAAATCATCGACAAGATGATGAAAGAGGAAGATAGCCTTCTACTTTTATGCTCTCAATCACCTCTACTTGGCTTTAACTCTGGACGCTATGACATCAATCTTGTTAAGAATGATCTCTTCGCTGTACTTGGGACGGATGACATCAAGATGGTTATCAAGAACCCGAACTACATGTGCATATCGACGGATAAACTGAAGATCCTTGACATATCTAACTATCTTCCGGCTGGAACGTCATATGCTAAATACCTCGAAACGTACTTAGGTAAGTGCCAATGCGATGATGAAATCAGTTGTGACTGTGGTCTTGGCAAGGGCATGTTCTGCTATGACTATTTGACGTCGTATGATAGAATTTTCGACGAAGGTTTACCGCCAAGATCTGCATTCGATTCCGAACTCAAGCGTACGAAGTGTACTGAAAGTGAGTACGAGCGTCTAAAGTATGTTTGGGAACACTACAACATGAAGACTGTAAAAGATCTTCTAATCTGGTACAACAACCTAGATGTTCAACCCTTTGTTAAAGCTATTCTTAAGCAACAAGAGTTCTACAAGACATTCGAGCTTGACATGTTACATGGAGTAAGCTTACCTAGTCTTGCAGAAAAAGTCATGTATCAAACATGTTATGACAGCCTTGAGAATGTATTATCTGAAGGCAGTATCAAAGAGAAGTATCTCAAGCGGGTTTGTAGTGTGATTGAGGGATTGTTTATTAAACTTAGAGGCTATGGTAAAAACGAAGAATTTGGGGTATGCCGTCATGATAGGGGGTACACATTCGTCTATATCAATGTCTTCGATAAGAACAACAATCGTTCAATATTTGGTTTTCCAAATGAACCGGAAGCTAAATACATATACAACAAGCTTGTTAAGAAGTTTTCACCGAAGTTGCGGTTCGAACTGGATGCGAGTAAAGTTGATCCGCCTTTCAGCTTCCCGTCTAATCGGTTAGAAGGGTACAAGCGTCAAGATAAGGCACGCGGGCGTGATTTTGGTTTAACGATTAAGCATCTTGATGTCTTATTAAAGCGAGAGCATTATCTATGCGAACACTGTGATTGCGAGTTAACCGTTGAAAACGTATCAGCTGATCGCATTGACAACGCTAAAGGTCATATTGATGGTAATATCATGATTTCCTGTCATGCCTGTAATGCTGCCCGCAAAGATATGAACCCTTACGCGTTCCGACGTCAGAAGCTACTTGAATGCAATGGTGATAAACTTATCTGGTGCATCGATGAGGAGCAGAAAGAGATTTATCACCAGATGAAAGCTAACATTGCCGGCGGACCATCGATCATCTTTAACCGCTTCGCCAAGCGCAACGAGACGCTGATTCGTGGCCTCAAAAAGTGTAAGAAGGTCATTGGTTATGATGCTAACGCTTTATATCTATGGGCTCTAGCTAATGAAATGCCATGCGGACGTCTAACATCTATTGATGCTTACGAAGGTATTATTGATGATATCCAATCAGACAAGATCTTCGGATTCCTTGAATGCGACATTGAGACACCAGAACACCTAAAGGAGTATTTCAGTGAGATGACACCTATCTTCAAGAACGTTGTGATTGATACATCCGGCGAGGACATTATTGGAGAGTATATGTTAAATCATGCAAAAGATATTGGACGTAAACCAACCAAATCACGCAAGCTCATCGGTTCGTACTTTGGTGAGAAAATTCTTATCTACGCACCGCTCTTGAAATGGTACTTAGCCCACGGTCTTGTTGTCACGAAGACATACTCATTTGTCAAGGCGAGCTCACACAGACCGTTTGAACTATTTGCTGATAAAGTCTCAGACGCACGCCGTGATGGTGATAAGGACGCGTCTAAGGCTATGATTGCTGAAATGATGAAGCTAGTAGGTAACACACCATTTGGTCGATCTGGAATGGACAAAAGCAAGCATAAGGAAGTCAAATACTTGGGTGAAGCTAAGTCTGTTAGAGCTATTGTTGAAAAGCAGAATTTCCATGACGTTGTCGAGCTTGAAGGTGCTTACGAGGTCAGTCTTAAGAAGCGACGTATCAAGTTCAATAATCCTATTCATGTTTCTATTGCTATCTACCAGCTTGCCAAGCTACGCATGCTTCAGTTCTACTACGACTGCATTGACTTCTACTTCGACCGCAGCGGCTTCCAGTATCAGAAGATGGACACGGATTCAGCCTATATCGCATTCAGCGATGACAAGCCATTCGAGAACCTAATTAAGCCTGAACTTGTTGATCACTTTAAGCAACACAAACGACTGGTTTCCGCGTGACTAAAATAGAGAAGTCGCTGCGTATGATCGGCGCACGCCTGGTCTATTCAAAGAAGAATGGCGTGGTAACGCTATGGTGAGTCTATCTTCAAAGAACTATCACTGCTATCTTCCTGATGTAGGTCACAAGGTGAAGACTTCTGCTAAAGGTGTTCAACAAGGAGGTAATCGCAACGCTGACATCTTGAACCAACAGGGCTTTGAGTCTGTCGTCAAGGATCGGCTTACACTCAAGGCTACTAATCAAGGCTTCCGAATTGACAAGGTGACCAATGGTATCGTTACGTACGAACAGTGTAAAACGGCGCTTTCGCATTGGTACGATAAGCGTATGGTTCTTGCTGATGGCATAACTACTGTACCTCTGAGTATTTAGGTTCGCGGTTATGGAGAAGCCAAGCGACCTTTTTTTCGATTCAATAACCCAATCAAAAAGTCATAAAAAATTGAGTTGATCCTGAAGGATAAATCTATAAAGTATAATAACATATCATATACGCGCAACGCAAACAACGTAGTCATGAACACGATTGAAGATTACTTCGCAAGATACAATATTATCTATAATCCGCAAGATAATGATCTGCAAGATGATGATCTGCAAGATGATGAAGGCGACTTCTTTGATGATATGGAAGCATTCAGTGATTATCTCGAAGAACTTTCAAAGCCAGATGAATTTCTTAAGGAGCGTGTGATTAGCGAAATTATATATGATAGGCTTAGAGAAAACTTGATTGCTACCTTTCATCACCACCGCCCCTACCCGGAAGAACCTGAAGATGTAATTGAGAGGGCTCTTTATTTCGACGAGCGTCTCGAAAAATCATTCGAAGAGCAAATCCAGTTAAGTGATGAAATCGCTATTGGTGTCAAGAAATTCGCACACCAAAAACTATTCCGATCTCAAATATTTGAAGAACTAATAAAAAAACTATGCACCCTTCACGCATTCAAAAGCAACTAAATCAGTTTGATGATGTAGAAACATTCTTTGAGGCAATCGGTTGCTAAGCATTAAGCTCTATTTTTTGTCTCTTAAGTATAGAGCCAACAATGCGGCGTGAACAATTCAAATACGATCCAAATGACTCAAAGCAAACCTTCCTTGACAAGCTGTACCATGATCCTAGCTACGGCTTCGTTGGTATGCAAAAGCTGTATGAGAAGGCTAAAGCTATAGACAGACGCATCACGCACAAAGACGTTAAGGATTTCTTTAAAGCTGGAGTTGAAATCCAGCGGTTTCAACATCAAAAGCCTAAATTTGAACAGTTTAAGATAGCATCGCCTAATCCAGACTCATGGCAAATTGAGTCAGCGTTTTGGTTCAAGAAAACGATCTTGACGTGCGTAAACATCAATTCGAGACTTGGTTACGCTGTGCTGTTACAAAACAAACAAGCAAGTAGTGTTCTAGAAGCATTGAAGGACTTCGTGAAAGCAAACAGACCTAGAATCGTCACGTCTGATAATGGTGGAGAGTTCATGAACAAGGCGGTTCGAGCATACTTCAAGGAAAAGAAGATCGAGCACTACAACAACGAGCCTGGTGATCATGCTACGATGGGCAAGATCGAACGCTTCAACCGAACGATCAAGCAACGCCTGATGCAAATGCCAGATAGACAGAACCTGACACCTCAGCTACTGAAAGCGGTTATTTCAAATTACAACAGCACTACGCATCGCTCAATAGGTATGACGCCTAATGAAGCGCGAGGACAGATAAATGACAAGGACCTAGAGCACAACAAGGACGTTCTAACCAAGGTAGAAAATGATATCACTGTAGGTACAAAAGTATTGTATCGTCTAAATAAGGGTACATTTGACAAAGAGGACGTTCGCTGGAGCAAAGCTGTTTACGAAGTGGTTGGCACTGATGGTTACAAAATTCAGATCCGTTCAGAGAACCGTCATACGCTTTACAAATCGCCAAACGATCTCAAGCCGGTTAACGCGAAGGTTACAGATGCCCCTTATAAGGAAGGAGACCTCTTCGAGATCGAGAAAATTCTTGAGCATAAGCACGATAAAGACGGTAAGTATAGATATCATATCAAATGGGTTGACTACGACAAACCAACATGGGAGCCTCAGGATAACCTTCGCCTAGTGAACAAGAATCGAATGAGTAAACCAGAGAAGAAGTACTTCCGAGAGTTATTAAAGAAAAAAAAGAGGCTCTACGAAAGAGACAACTTAAGCAATGAACTAATACTCTTCCTCTCTATTTTGACGTTTTCTTGTTTAGTTGGTATGTAGACCTTGTTTTCGACCCGGTTACTTATTTTGAAATTTGCCGCATCAGCTTCGATCGAATTATTGGAGTAAACATACGAAGCTAGACCATATTTGTCATCATCGATATAGACTAAGTCATCATTCATGCTTATATATGAAGCAATAATATTTTTTGGAAATTATATAAGCTACTATATAGAAAGTATAATACAAGGGGTAAAGTCGCAGACCCCAGCCCGCAGTCTGAGCGTCAGCTCAAAAAACAAGATATGACATCTTGCACAGCGACAACTCAACGCAATGGTCAGTGTTCACGAGCAGCTCTGAAAAGCGGCTTTTGCAAGCAGCATGATAAGGACTATAAAATCGAGATGTATCGGAAGGAGTTAAGCAAAATGCATAACCGAGTTCGCATGTACCTAGCTAAGACTAACAAGCTCTATGAGATGATATACGATGTTCAACGATGTGACTATATCAAACATAAGCTAGGACAAATGACAGACAGCGTCAGAGCCTATCGTTACACAGTAACAGATATAAATCTTAAAGATGAGTTGGAAGAGCTATTTGATCTGCCTTTTGATGAGATTTTACCAGCGTATCAGTCAATGCTACATCGACGCAACAGTATCGTTCATAAATACACAATGGGCCAGTGGGAGTCAGCTGCCATACCGAAGAAGCTAAAGTATCATCTACGATTTAATAAGACTAAATAATTTCATTCATGGTAATATAGAGCAGAAAATGTTTCCTTCGTTTAAATCGCTTGCTCAAAGAGAGGAAAAGCAGCTTGAGCTTCTTGAAAGAGCGCGCCGACGGGTAAGTCAAGCAAATATTAAACGAGATATGTATGCAGATGCTCAGTGGGCCAGTGACGCAGAAAAGGTTATCAATCTTAATGCTTCGAACAAGGTAACTCAATCGACTCAAACAGAGTAAAATAGTTACATTTTTTATCCGTCTGTGTAATATATCACGCTTTAGTCCAATGTTTCCTAATTTTACATCGATCGCTCAACGTGAGCGCAAGAGACTTGAGCTTCTTGAAAAAGCTCAGCGGCGTGTACAGCAAGCTGACGCGAAACGTGAGTTATATTCTGAAACAGCGTGGTCAAGTGATCAGGGGAAAGTCATCAACGTAAATCAGAATAGTGTTACTCAAAGCAGTCAAACAACTAGTACTGAATCAACTTCTGAACCTGTTAGTCAAGATTTACATAATATCGACGCAACTTTAGACAATGATGCTAGCACGGAACCTCTCTCGTCAGCCAGTTTTGCAAGCGCTGAATCGCAAGCTACACCGAGTTTAGAGACAAGCGATTCACAAGCTAAACCTGATGTAGCTTCTATTGGTTCACAAGCTAAGCCTGAAGTAACGACGAAGGCAACGCAAACTGAAAGAAAACTATCAGAGGAAGATAAGGATGCGATACGTTTTATTCGAAAACATTACAAGACATACCCCGAATGGGCCGTGCTCAAAATTCCGCCTCTAGCAAAAGATGGAGAAGAATTGACAAAATACTACATCGGTAGATCTGGCTACTTGTACAGACGAGATACCGACAGACGAGCATCCCCGTCAAAGGTTGATTGGGAAGCTACAGCCGAAAATGTAGCGGTAAGGTTCAACGATGAGCAAAGTAACATTGATAATGAGTTAGATACTATGAAGTTAAAACGACGCGGTGAAACGCTGGAAAAGCCTGAAAAGTCTGATCCGGTTCGGTTTACAAGAGGGTCAGACACGGGTGATGACCAGCGATGGGACCAGTCAAGTTTAATATGGCTATTACGCTTAAACCAAGCAAAATTCAACGAGGCCAATATCATCATTCATCCTGTGTATGATTCAGGGTCTACAGTAACATCAGACAAAGCACCAAAGCTTTTTCAAATTACAGTTAAAACTAAATGAATCAAAACCGGACGAAATTCAAGCTATCCGGATCAAAACCAATGAAAACAATCCAGCTATTCTGAAGTTAATAAATTGGAGCGAGACGGTTAAGTTAATACTTGCTAAAGCTAAGAAGAACGGAATCCATATAAATTTCAATAGAGTTGGCTACAAGGAAATCAAGGCAAATAAAAATCGGTTTAAGCCTGCTAATGAGTTATTACCGCTGCGCCTGGAGTTTCAGTCGGTAGCGCTAAGACTGATATTCGTTAGAAGGTGGATATTCCAGCTAGTGACGCAAAGCGCTTCATAACTGACTTCCTTAGAGAAGCACACGATAGGGATGGTATTATTCCAATCAAGCTTCCGCCGGTAATCGTTAGAAAGGACAAGGCTAAAGAGCATCGGAATTATTATCTTGCGTGGTATCCAGCTGCTAATACGTTACGGATCAGAGATGGCTCGAAGAAAAACGATTCAATCATTAAGAATAATAAGCTCTTCTTCAGTCATATTGAGTGGCCTTACACGCTGGACGTTCTTATTGAGGTCATGGAGGTTCTACGCAAAGAGCTAGGTGATGTTATGAGGCGAGGCGGGTGAACGCCTTTATCGTCCAGGGGTGTATAGCGCGCTATGCCGGACCGAATGAAATTCGGATTCGGAGTACCAGAGATTGTCCACGCGATAAGCAGCCCACGGGACACCGAATGACCCGGGCCTGAAACCGCTTGGACGCACCGAATCGCACTGATGCGGTCCGGCGTTTGGCGTGTGTCCTTGTGTCAACCCCTATAGGTATCGTTTACCTTTGGCGGACCGGATTTCACCGAAGTGAGTTGTTGCAATACAGAATAAAGTCTGCTGGGTGTGTTCCTGGGATAAACCACACCGAATGAACAGAAGGTCAGACCGAATGGAAGGGATCACTGTCAGATCCGTAATTCAGACCAACCAACCACACAGAAATACAATTCCAAGCTAAACGTCACAAAATATACAGCCACCACTTATTCTTTGAGACCCTTGGGTGGGGGGTCTATACACCAGTCAACTTCGGAGCCGTCACCCAAGGCACTGGTCAGCCCTGGATGCACACTCACTTACGCGCACCACCCTCACAGAATGAGGGAACAATACAAAATATAATTCAGTCCTATCACACAGTAGTCGATCAATTCGGTCTGGGGGGTGACTACCTCAACCACCAAAGACACACAGTAGGGAATATGAAATGGGATGCCCGGTTAGAACACGCAAATAGGAAATGAAGCTCTCACAGGTCACTCCAGGGCGCGAAACCCCAGTCACTGCCGACCTCGCCTTGGTACCTTTGAGTCCCCACTACACCGGTGCTCGCTACACCGGTGAGGCCTTGGAAGCGTTCCTAAACGTACTTAGACCGCGCGCAGGCAGTCTCCCGGAGGGCTCTTGAAGACGAGAAAGTCGAGGCTCTACTGCTGTCCTCAGGCGCCAGAATCGTCCGCGTGTTCTTCGGCAAATTGGTTTCTGTTTAGATTTTACGTTTGGCTAGCTATCTTCTATCACTTTGCTGACTTAATGTAGGCTTCACTATGCTCCGCTTGTCTTGAGTATGCTTGGGCTTCTTGGCAGTGCTTCAGTATGTTCGTCTTGTTTTCGGTATGCGGAGACTTGTTGACGGCGACACTTCTCCGGGTACACTCATCATATGATGACAGAGGTACCTGGATACACCGTCTCTTCGTCTTGGAACTGGACTTCTCCCTTGGATGTGCGGCCCATTCGGTACCGCACGTGGGCCTTGGTGGATCTTGGTCTCATCCGGTCGGGATCGACGCCGCTGTGTAAGTGCACGCGGCGCGCACTAGACTTGTTCTTGGTGCGTCGACATCCAGTGTGGGCACGGTAGACGGACCGAATGAACGACCTGGTCCGTCCCCATCCGGTGCGGCACTTCTCCATTCTGTATGCCATCACCGGGTGCACCACGATCCGGTCCGGACAACACGAGGCTTCATCCAGCGAGGTCTTGCGTGCGCATGATCATGTCTGGTGGGGTAGATTCAGTGGTGTAGCCCGGCAACTTGACTTGAGCCAATGCAGGCAGTGACCAGGATACGTTCACTGGTCACACTTTCACGCCTTGGGCCTATCCTGCAGTTAGGGAAGTCGGCGGACGGACAGGATGCGTGATTCCGCACCGAATATGAGCGCTCATCCGGTGGGCGCATCTCCAATCCTGTGAGCCCATACTTACTGCAAGTGCCAGGTCCCACCTAATCTCCATACACATCCACAATCCACACGTCACACTCGTCTCTACCGGATCTCCGCCTCATGCGACCAATCACACCTCACCATAGGGTCCACGTATCCATGGGATGGGTGCAGATAAAAATCTGTTTCCACATCGTGCCAACCGCCCCTCTGCTCAGGTTCTTTCACAGAGGATCTTGCCACCGAGGTGACAGGACATGACCAGAACCACACACGATGGCTCCCACTCCGAATGGAGGGTCATACCGAACCATAAAACCGTTGGGAGGGTCTTTCCGAGAACACAAGTCATCCAGCGCCCCGTCTCCATGGCGGGTCTTCGCACGTCACAATCCAACTGGCAGAAGCAATCCACCGCAAAACACAATCCATTCTCCATTGAGCGACTCATCAGCGCCGTGTCCGAGGTGAACGACGCAGTCGAGGCGCCTGGCGGCAAGCCATCGAGCCCGGCACAACTTCCGCTAGCTCCTCCGCAGGGAGGTGGTGACGCGGGTGCCAACTCGGGCTCGGATGGAAGCGCCGGCGTCTCTGGCGACAAGCGCGCGTCCAGCAGCGGCGACGGTCACGGTGATGGCACCAACCCAAGACGGGGAAGGGCGCTACGACGTCCAAGCGCGCCGTGCACAGCGACGAGGGCGCAAACGCCGAGAACGAGGAGGGTGCAGGAGGCCGGCGATCTCCACCCGTGAGAGAGTTCACACAGCGCGTGCTCCGCAAGCAACGCAGCATTTCCGGGCGAATCCTGTCCGCGCAAGAGGCCCTCGTCTTGCCTGCGGGTTCCGGTCTCCCAGTGGCGACCAACTTCGGTGCGCCGGCTGACAACGGGTCTCCAGCGGTGTGGGACCCACCTCCTGAGTACAAGCCGGATGGCGCCTTCTGTATGGTGAGCGTCCCAGCGCGTCTGGACCACATCGACAGCAACCGCTTCATCCGCGAGGGGTACGGCGGGCTGGAGGTGCTGACGTCTATCGAGGGGCTCTCTGCTACGGACTTGGCTGAACTGAACGAGCTGGTGGGCGAACGTGAGGATGTCAACGAATTCTTCCTGCGGCCTCTCGACCATTCGCCCAACCCGACCGAGCTAGAAACTCTGCTCAATTCTCTCTCCGCTCGTCGCGAGATGGCCTCCATTCTGTCCGTCTACGGGTGTCGCGACTTGGCTGCGCGGGTGTTCAGTATGACTACCATCATGCGGCGCATGCTCGTTAAGTACCGACTCATGCGGCACCAAATCGAGACGCAAGGATCCGGTACGGCCGACATGCTGTTCGCCACCCAGAAGGAAAACGCGCAGCTTCAGGCCACACTGGGTCAGCTAGTCGGGCAGTGGCAGGTCATCACCGACCACCTCACGGAGGAAAAGGAGAAGACCACAGAGCGTTACCGGGCGGACTTCAGGAAGCTGATGACCGAGCACGAAAACGAGAAGCAGTCTCTGCGGGAGCAGATCTCGGCACTGGAGGCCAAGCTCGGTACGTCCAACAGGTGCGTCGAGTCCTCGCGTCTCACGCCTTCGACGTGGACCGAATGATGAACTTCCTGAATCGCAACCAGACCAAGGTGACTGGGAACTGGCGGCGTTTGGAAGAGCTGTTCCAGCACTACAGGCTCGGTACGGCTCCGCCGCCTGAATGGCAGACGCTGATCAACGTCACCTCGGCCGATGACATGTTTGCCGAGCCGGGTCCGTTCAGCTTCCGTCACGAAGACGACACCGAAGAGAAGGACAGCGGCGACAAGTCCGGACCGGACGGCGACACCGGAGCACGTGGCGGCACCAAACCAAGCGGCAGGCGCGTCTCCATTCTGGATCTCACTGGTGACTCCAAACCGAGGGGTCAGACGTCTGCGCGGTTATCATCGGGTACGGCCAAGAATCAACGTGACGTGCCGGACCAAGTGCAGTGGCGTCCAACCGCATGGGATGCGTCTGGTGACTCCGCTCGTCCGGTCGGCAAGGAGTACCTGATCGATGAGAAGACCGCGTGCGCCTCCTTGGCCAACCTCCCGATAGTGTGGACGTCCAGTTGGCCATGCGTACCGGGTTGACGTATCATGCGGCCATGAAGTTGCTGGACAAGGATACCATGGCCCACGACCTGTTCTTCCCGTTCGAGTTGTCCTGCATGTTGGCGCGCATGATGTTTTGGAACCGCTTGGACTCCACTTACTGGACGACGTACGTGCCCGAAATCTACTATCTGCGCGCTGAGGCGATACTGGATCGGTGGGCCGACAACGACGAGACACCGGAGTACTGGCCGGATCTGGTCGACTACACTCAGGATGACAGCGACTTGTTCCTCGGACCGGATGACGCTGAGGGTGACAACGAGAACCGTGACCCCGAGTGGGAGCCCAGTGCGGAAGAGAAGGCCAAGATTGCTCGAGCCGCAGCCAGAGAGGATGAACTGCGCGCGCTGCCAGTGAGGGCGCGGGACTCGTCTGCTGCTCAAGATCCGGTGTCTCCCTCCGCAGGTCCAAGCGTCGCACCAGCTCGATGTCGTCTCAGTCGGATTCAGTGTCCAGCGTGCTTCCGCCCAAGAAAAAGAGGAAGTCCCGACCGAGCGACGATCGTAAGAAGTCGCCCCTGGCCCGCAAGGACATGGAGGAACTCACGCCGGAAGAGCTGATGGTGATCGAGAAGCCTGGTCCGGGCGTCACATCCTGGCGCCACAAGGGGATCCTGACCACGTTCGCACCCAGCTCCGCCAATGCCGTCGACCAGTCTCCTGGGTTCCCCGATTACGCACCGAATCACAATGGTGGCACCAAACCTCTAAAGGCTCGGTTCCAGCCTGGCGAGTACGAGGTCATTCTGGACAGCCGCCCTGGTGAGCGCATGTTCCGTCGGCGGGTCGTGCATCTCCTATTCCACAAGCGCAGCGCGCTACCGGACAGCGCTCTCAAGGTTCTGACCGAGATCGCGGGGTACATGGAGAGCAACGCGATGACCTTCTGGCACGCTGGTCATTGGGTCACGTTCGAGCCAGGCAGCCAGGAGGCCGCCAGAGCTCAAGTGGCACGCAAGAAGCTTCACGACGCGGCCCGCAAGGACTACAACAAGCTGATTGCAAGGCTGAAGTCGTCTGGGGCGCCGGAGACCATCCTGTACGAGCCGGACATTTGGGTGTACCCCGCCAAGCTCTGCCACTGGATCCTGTTCGACCGGTTGGAGACACGCCGCGGCGCCGAGCCATACACGATGATGGAGCAACTGGCGATCTTGGACCGCGCGGAACCTGCTCGCATTCAGTGGACCGGGTGGTCCACCAACGACCTGATCGCTGAACGACCTCCGGAGATCGGCAACATGCTTCTGACTCCGGACGAACTGCGCGGCAATTGGCTCTCTACCGAGCACCAAGATTAGCCGCACATTCGGTGTCACCTTTCGCTAACTACATAATTCCACACATTCCATATTCATCACTTCCTTCCTGTTCCCTCTTGTCGTTCACTCGGTCTGTCTGATCCAGATTCGGTCCGTTCACACTCGCTCTCTCCATAATCACTCGTTCGTTCTGTCTGCTAACACCCCTTTCACTCTCGTTCACAATCTCCACTCGTCGTCGAATACCAAATCCACAGTCGAAAATCACATCCAGGTTCAGTCGGTCCACACATCAGCGGTCAGGATCGGTCGGTTCATTCTGTGTCCTAGGCACTGGGGTGGTCGTCACCAGCCTGCATAGACTGGAATCGAGCTTTAGCGCGGGCGCTCTGGTTGAATTCATACAGTAGTGCGCCGCAATGGAGCTGGGTTACTGGCACCCACTCCGGATCGTCGTATCCCTTCCACTTGATTTGGTACTCGCGGATGCGCTTGGACGTTCGCGTACGCTTGGTCCACGGAGGTCCAGAATCTTCTCAACTTCATACTCGCCATTCTGTTCGTCCGGCTGCCAGCTGTCTTCAGGCAGTAACGCCGCATCGAAATCGTCGTCGTCATCCAGTTCAAGTTCCACCGTGGGTCGTTTCGGGAACAACGCTCGAGGCTTGAGTCGACTGACATGCACCCACGGGTTGACACGATATCCTGTGTCCTCCACCTTGAGTTTCACACGGAAGTCGTCATGCACCTCGTCGATCCTGAACGGCCCGTGCCACATGTGGGCTAACTTGCGACTCAATCCGGTCTGGACCTTAGGGATGTAGAGCCATACCGAATCCCCCTTCTCAAATCCGGTCTTCAGTCGTTCGGAGAGTTCTTTCCACTTTCGTTTCTGCTCTTCAGATCGGGTCCGCTTCGCTTGCTTCTGGAGATCTTCGGCACATGCGATCGCATAGCTGTAGTCGCGCTGAAACTTCCGACGCCACTCGTACGCTGTGCGTTCGGGGAGGCTGGATGGCTTCGGTCCCAACATCGCCGACACCGTTCCCTGTGCGTCCCAACCGTGGACCAAATAAAATGGCGTATCCAGTCTGGTCGCGTCGAAGGAGGTATTCAGTGCGAACATCAGGCGTTCAGTATGGTCGTCCCAGTCGGACTGATCCGCTTCGGCGATGTAGGTGCGGACGCTTCGAATGACAGTCTGGACGGACCGCTCCTGTTGGCCGTTCGCCTGGGGCCGATATGCTAAGGTTGCACGTTGACGGCTGCCCAACAGCTCCCGGAAACGAGTGAACACCTCGCTCATGAAGCGTGGGTCTTGGTCGTGCCTGATCATCGATGACGCACCGAAGTTCCGAAAGACTCGTTCTTCGTACGCTTCTGCCACATCCTGTGCCGTCGTAGACGACATGGGTTTACACATCACGTAACCCGAGAATGAATCCTGGAATAATAACAGGAAAGTGTTTCCCCGTGCTGACTTGGGCATATGCGGCACAAAATCCATAGACACCACTTCAAAAGGTCGTCGGGGCTCGATGTTACCAGGCGACGGTCCAGGATTGGGAGGTCGCCCCTTTCCGCTTGCACAGTCAACACACTCTTTCACAAAATGCTCGACGTCAGCGTACATACCAGGCCAAAAAAATTCGGTCCGGAGTCGTTCGTGTGTGCGCGTGATGCCTTGGTGCCCGCCTTGGAAATCCTCGTGGGCCTAGTGCAACAGATCTGCGCACAGAGTCCGCGGCACCACCAGGCGAGGCTCATCCTGTACGTCCCGAGGTCGGTCCCGTGTGGAACGCGCGAGTCGATACAGGACGCCTCTGGCATCCAGCGCAAACAGGTCGGACAGCTTCGCGACCTTCCGTAGTCGCCTGGGAGAGAATCGCTCCAGATCTCCACTCAGATACGCTTTGACTTCTGCGATGAACTCATCCTGGTCCTGGTGCGCCTTAATTCTTCGCCATTGTTCTGCTTGGAACTCCAGCGGACCCAATGGCTCACTGGATTCGGTCTGCGCTTGTGTTCCCGACCGGGTCAGGACCGCCATGACACGAGCACTGTTGGGGAGTGGTGCTGACTCATGGTCCGGTTCGGCACTCTCTGGTACCCTCTCATCCGGTATCTCTGCAGCCTCGGTCGCATCTCCATCCGGTGCGTCTCGCTCTGCTTCGACAACATCCGGTGTAACAACGATTGGCTTCATCAGCTTCTCATGGATCTTCGACACTCGCTGCAGGTGGGTTCGCTCTTCCTCATCCTGTACGGTCCACATAGCACCGAGGGCCAGTGTCTTGGAAGTCAGGTAGTCTGCGGCCGAATTGTACTCGCGCTTGACGTGAACTAGCCGCAGCGTACCGAATCGCCCTTCCAGAGTTTTGCACTGGGCCAGGTGGCGTTGCAGGTTGGGTTGGTTACAATTGATCAGCCCTTGAACCTGCTGTATCACGATGCGAGAGTCTCCGACTACGATCAGGTCTGTAACTCCACGGTCGAGTGCCATGGTCAGCCCATTCAGTAGGCCGTGATACTCTGCGTCATTTACTGTGACGTCGTTCAGAATGAAACCCCGCCCATCCAGTACGTCCCAACCGGGTAGGCTCCACAGGATGCATCCGCAACTCCCCTGACGCGTTGATGTCTTCGCGGCTCCGTCGAAACTGAGCACGATCCCTTCAAAGCTAGCGTCCAGCATCTCCACGCTGATGACCGGAGGTGGCTTGACGCGCCCCTTGGCTGGAATCAGCGACTCCGCGATCCGGTCCAGATGCTCTCGGGGGTGATACCCGCACCGAGTATGGCAGCCAGACCGTCTTCATCTCGTTGGACACGGCGAACCTCCAGATCCCATTGTGATAGCACGACGCCCCAGGGCACACAGCGTCCCTCGCCGACTTGGATTGGATCACCCACTTGAGTACCGAATAGCGGGTGTATACAACCAGTGGGCACCCCTCCAGGATTGTCCTGAAGACATCCAGCACTCTCATGACTGCAATGACTTCTTTCTCCGCGACGTGGTACCGAATCTCAGACTCATTCAGTACGCGCCCCGTGAAACGCACGGGCTGGATCAGTCCGTCATGTTCTTGCCCGAGGACCGCGCAGGCGGCCCAGTTGTTAGCGTGCGGGATGATGGTGAACGGCTTGGTCCGGTCCGGATGTCGAAGCAACGGAGTCGACACGATCTTCCGCTTCAGAATCTCGAAAGCCTCCTTCGCTCTGGACAACCCTCTGCCGGCGCGCACCTGATCATCGCTCAGCTCGTACAGGACGGCAGCCACCACCGGAAAATCCTCGATGAACTTGTGGTAGTAGTTCAGACTGCCCAAGAAAGACTGAATACCCTTCAAAGTAGATGGGAACGGCAGATCCAGTACCCCCTTGGCGATCTTCGGCGTTGCTCGGAGTCCTTCAGCGCTGATCTCGTGCGATAGGTACGGGATCGAGCGCTTACCGAACTCGCTCTTCGGCAGACTGACCGAAATGTTCCAGTACCGCAGTCGGAAAAGTAGCGCATCCAGATCGATACACAGTTGATCCCACGTCGGCGCCCCGTGTGCGATGTCATCGATGTACGAGCTTCGCCCGAGAACCGGACCCATCTGCACCGGCGCCGGAATATTGCGCTGGAACACGGTCATTTGGTCCGTCAATGCAGGAAGGTGTCGACCGGACAGGATCTCCTCATCAGATTCGGTACTGCTCGGCACAACATTGTTCTCTCGCGGCTTCAGACCCAGATAATCCAGTACGTCCTGGTCCACTTCAGCCTCCTCTTCTGGCGACAGTCGCACAAAACCCCACAAGCAGTTGTTCAGCATCTGCTGGTAGACTAAAGGAGCATTCTTCAGACCGAATGGCATGCGTCGCCACTGGTAGTGACCAAATGGCGACACAAATGCCGAGATGAGCTTGGCTCGGTCTGTCATCCTGATCGCCCAGAAGCCACTGGCCATGTCCAGGCTCATAAACCACATCGCACTCTCGAAACCGATTAAAAGATCGTCGATAAGCGGGAGCGAATAGTTGGACAACTGAATGAACCCGTTCACGAGCCGATAGTCGATGCACATCCGGATGTCGGTCCCGTTCTTCTTCAGTACGATCACGATTGGTGAAGCCCAGGGTGAGGTGGATGTCTCGATTAATCCGGTCTCCAGCAACTTCTTCAACAATTCATACACCTTCATCGCAAGATGCGGTGCGACCGAACGAGCTCTCTGTGCAACCGGCTTAACATCTCCCACATCCAGATCGCAAACAATTCCGCGAGCCGGTGCCGGCGCTGCGTTGCCGTCTCCTAAGAAGATCCGCCGGTGGTATTTCAGAATGTTACGCAAACGGTGCTCGTCATCCGGTCTGCTCACTCCAGGTTCACCGACATCGGCCTTGTCAATGTCGCATTCGGGACTCAGATCCTGTACTTCCGGAAGAAGCGCTAGCTGGTCTCGTAACTGCGACAACAAGTCACTGCCTTCATGAATGTACACGGCGGGCTCGAGGTTCAGTTCCTCAGCATTCAGTCGCATGACCCGTTCGTACTCCATCTTGAGCTTCTGGACGGGGGTGCCGGACAGAATCTGAGAGGCCATGTCGGACACGTCTTCGGTGACCTCATCCGGTTCGCCTTCTGACACTTCGGGTTCATCTGGGGCAACCGCGTCGAAAAAGATGTCTTCATCCTGTAGGGCACCATCATCCTGTTCAACCACGTCGAAGAACTCTTCGCCATCATCCGATTCGGTGTCGTCAAAAGAGATTTCCCCGTCGTTCCGGCTCGCAGCTGGTGGAGCCATCCCGTCCAGCTCGGCATCGCTGGGAAGGGGAGTTAAACGTTTGAACGACTCCTCCTCCTCAACCAAATCCTGCAGGACCGGATCTTCAGGCAATTCCACAATCTTGTCCGACTTGACGGCTGGATTCTGTAACACCGCTGCGAAGCAAGTCACGTCCTTCTTTCCGTCCGGATGCATCATCAACTTGGTCGGCCAGTCGTACTTCGCAGGCTCTACGGCGGGCGGTTCACGATCCCAGAGCGCTTGGAGGCGACGCTGCTCCCGTAACTTGCCTTGTTTCGACAAAGTGTTTTCGTAGATCAGCACTTGCCATTCTTTGTACGCCCTTGATCCTGGACGGACAAAACGCCCCACGGATGGAAAGAATCCATACTCCACGATGTAGGCTAACGTCGTTCCTGCCGTTATCCAGAGATTGTACTCCGACACATTCACCACCTTGACTGCTGCGGGCCAACCCTTCGCTCCGTACACAATCTTGGTCACCCAGCGATCACCACGTCCGGCCCACACAACCTCTCGTTGTGGGTTGGCTTGGCCGAACCGAATGCGGATCACCGCTTCATCGCCCGGTCGGAGGTATAGGGTCTCCGGTGCTTGGACCGGCAACCTCATTCCCTGCCGACGCTGCACCTTGTCTCCGTACATGAGGACAGGCTCTTCATCCGGTAACTGCAGAAGCCCCTCGCGGATACACAACCGAACCCCAGCACAGAACATAAAGTTCATACCCAACAGCACGTCCACACCTTCACCGATGTTCGCGACCCATACGTCCATGACATACACGACTCGCGCACCGAGCGTGATCTTGACTTCCGTACTAGCGGAGATGTAGGTGGTTTTGCCACCCAATCCGGACACCTTGATCTGTTTGTGTCGGTTGAGCTTGATCTTGAGTCTACGCGCAAGATTCAAACTGATCATGTTTACCGACGCTCCAGTGTCCATCAATATCTCCAATCGCAAGTCATTCACTGCACCATGCACCGTAGCCACCTCATGCGAATCCTTATCTGGCTCATGATCTACCCACCATCCGTACCGCTCACCCGGTTCCAAACGAAATTCGGTCGGTCCATCCGGTCTCCGCGATCCGGTATGGCTCAATCCAGAACGATCATCAACTCGGTCAGACTGAATCGGGTCATCGTTGCTCAGAGAAATCATGCATTGTTGGTGGTTATCTTGGCGCTTGGCTCGCAGTTCCGGTCCGACATAGGCTAACACACACAATTCAGGGGGCTTACGCCCGGCGCGTACTGGGTCCCCACCCAGCGGGCTTAGTGGTTTAACGGCCCACCTGAACTTGTCGCCTTGTCGTCCAGTAGCTGATCCAGTATGTTCTTTGGTACATCCTTCAGTGCTCCTTCTTGGGCTAGCTTCTTCAGTGCCTCCAGGGTCTTCATCATCTCACAGTGTCCATCGTGGAAAAGTCCGCACAGCTTGCAGGGGAGAACTTTGCACACACGCATCGGGTGTCCACGTCGGTGACAGCGGTCGCACACGAGGTTCATCCAGCAATTCTCCGGGCGGTGTCCGTGTCTCTCACACTTCTCGCAGAACTCGCTCCAGTCAGGATTGTTCCCCCTTGGTGACTGGGGCGCCGAGGACGGACCGAATCTTGATACTCCCGATTGTTGTCCTGGGGGCGGGGGCTTCCATCCTGAACTGGTCATCACACGATACACCGCATCACGCACCACACCTTCATCCAGTACGGGCTGCACCGGATCCGGATCTGCTTGTCGAGTCGGGGCAGGGGGGACCGGATCTGACTTCGGTGCGGCAGGGATTCGGTGATCCTCCACCTCATCCTGAAAACGCACATGCCGATCCTCTCCGTCAGACTCATCCTCGCTCTGCGCAATCTACGCACGTCCAGAAGGCTTCGGTCTGAATCGATCGCGGTCACGGTCGCGGCGAGCGTTGTCCGCACGGAAGTCGCGCGGTCTGGATGACGGCTACTCGCGCTCGCTGTCCTGGTATTCCTCATCGTGTTGACGCAGAATGAACTCCAGGTCGTCGATGCTGTGTATGCGCTGACTCTTCAGACTGGATCGCAGCCTTGATTCGGTAAGCTTCCTGATGAATCGCTTGACGTGCATCTCTCGCGTCTTCGGCGACTTCTTGAAGTTCACGTTAGCCTTGTAGGCCGCAGCGTTCAACCGATAGAAAAAGTCGAGGGCGGATTCGGTCCGTTTCTGGCTTGCTGAGTAGTAGCGCTCCGAATCGGACACCTTCGACCGACAGTACTTGTTCTTGAACTCGCGGGATAGCAGACTCTAAGTGTCACGTGTGTGCATTGGCAATTGTGCACGCCAGTGACGGGCGGACGTCGGCAGCTTCAGGCGCAATTCGTAGACCTTCATACTGTCCGTCCAGCCACCTTGGACCGTCAAAGCGAGGAATCGCTCCCACCATCTTGTCCGCTCCTGGTACGAGGCCTTCTCATCGAAGTCTTCAAGCGAACTGGAGCTCACATACGGTCTGAAGTTCATCACCGTCTTGCCATCCTGTGTCGTCACCGACGTGGAGTGCGTAGGCACATTGGCCAGTGAGTCGTCCGAGTCGCTGGAGCTGTAGCCTTCGTCAGAGTCGTCGTCCGAGCTTGAGCCCGGGTCCGAACCAGAGGGGTCACCGCCTCTGCGGCTCCGCCTACCGGACGAACGCTTGCGCGCCCCAGACCCGGTGTCCTTCGCACTCTTGGAGGCTTCACCCTTCGCGGGCGGAGGTTTGGAGTCCTTCGCGGGTGCATCTTGCTTGCCCTTGGCCGGCGCGGCTCGTGCAGCGCGAGCTTTAGCCCCTGCAGTCGCCTTCGCCTTGAGAATGCTGTCGATCGTCGCTTGAAGCTGAGTTGCTAGAAGCTCGTCGACACGGGACGACGCAGATCCGCTGGGTGCCTGACCAGATGGGATAGGCACACTGGGTATTGGGTGCGGAGCCTCACGTCCGGTCTCTGTCTTCACTTGCGTTGCCGAATCAGGTCCTGATGTTGCCGGAGCAGCTGGATTTTCCTGGCGTGTTGCACGAAGGTCGCGCAACTGATGGGCCTGAAACCGCTGAATGTTCCGGGAAGATTCTCGCTCCTCTCTCGTTCAGCTTCAAGCTGGTGGACCTTCTCTTGGAATAAATCCAGTTGGGCGTTCAGTCCCCGCTGGACGTCCTCGGCCCACGTGCTCGTTCGGCTTCGGCTTGCGCTTCCTGCTGCTTCCAACGCTCGGTGAACTCCGCGGCGGCGCGCGCGCGCTCCAGGCGGGCTGCTTCAGCGCGGGCGTTCTCAATGGCGGCGGCCACCTCGTGCTCTTGGATCGGCGACACTGGAGGCTGGTCGGACCGGATCGGGGCTCCGGGACCGGAGCGTTCTGTCCCCATCCGGTCTGCTGACTGCCGTGGACGGCAGCATTGCGTCCGGCCAGCTCCTGAATCGCGTGGAACGCACTCTGGAGGCCTTCACCCAGTCGAGCCGTGTTGGCAGCGGACTCTGCTTGGCTCAGCTCCATCCTGGCCAGGGCTTCCTGCGTCTGGCGCATCGTGTTGAGCGCGACTTGGGACGCCCCAGACATCACGGACATCGCTGAACGACTTGACCGACCGGATCGACTCGACCTGGACGACCGACTCGGTGCGCGCTTCGATCTCGACGACCTTCGGCGGCGGTTCCGGTCAGTGTCGCTGGAGTCGGAGTCGCTTGGTGACGGGCTTCGCTTCTCGCGTCGGGAGGAGGTGTGCCTACCGGATGAAGCTCTCGACCTTCGGTCACTCTGGACAGTAGCGCGATCGGACTCCGACATAACGACATCGTCCTGATCCACCACCGTCGATGACCGAGGGAGTGCTGTCCGGGTGATCTCCACGGTTCCTCCACCTGCGCCAGACTGAATCGCTCCCGCTTGCGCGGTCATCACCATGGGTCCGTACCCAATCGCGGACATGTGCCTCGCGGCATCGTGTCCGGACCACAGCGACGACGACGACGAGCTGCCTCTGGACGACCGAGCTCCCGATGCCGCACTGAACGTCGACTCATTGGATCCTGCCGTCGTACCGAACAAGCTCGAATCGAGATCCGAGGGTGAGCGGGACGGCGGACCGAATGGAACCAGCACTCCGGTACCGGATGCGCGTCCAGACTCGCTGGACGCGTGGTACGAAGGGAGCGAGGAGAGCGACGGCGTGGACAGCGGCGGCGCGGACGGGATCGACGACGCGGACTGGACGGACGACGGGCGAGGCGGGCCGTGCTGCGGGCGTTTGGAATCCGGTTCGCCGGTGGACGACCCTTGCGGGCTTCGTGTCCTCCGGAGTCCGGCCACTCGTAGACGCAGGACGAATTCGCGTCCCAGTAGTCCAGCTTCGTAATCCGACATCAATAGATCTCCATCGTTGTCTTCAACATGGTAGTCCAGGATCGGTGCTCGCACAGCTTGCAGCGGCGTTGATCCAGTGTTCTCAGCATCTGGTCCAGTCCGGTCTTGTGCGTCCGGCGCATCCAGTAAGATCTTGAAGGGCACACCGGATGCCAGCTCGCGCCACTCGATCAGCTCGACCGCGAGGAAGTGCTGAACGTCTTCGACTACAGAGCGCACCAGGCTCGGTGCGACTCTGGAGGACTTGGACTGGAACCACATCGGAATCAGGTTGTGAAACCTGAAACCGGCAGCGAAGAGGAGAGAGTGGATGAGCGCAACGCACTCGCGTGGCGAGAGCAGACTCGGCGGAATCCCGATACCCGTGACATCCTGGGCCAGACACAGCTCAAGCCGTACCGAATCCAGCTCCGCGATCCAGGCAGCGTCTTGACTTGCCATCGCCATTCGGTCCGACAGGTACTTCGACGTCGCCAACGCAGCCGCCCACCATTCGGTGAAGTCGGGTGCCGGCTCGGGCCAGGCATACTCCACCTTGAGCGGGACGACAGCGCTTTCACGGTGCTGCTCCCAGCGGCGCACTTGCTCAGCCACGTACGCCTTCGCCTGAGCCTCGCTCACTTGGGCCTTGGTCTCGCTGGGTCCTCGAGGGTTCGAGGGCGCCAGACTGGATCGGGCTTCACTCTTGAGCGCGGGCGCTTCGGCAGTCGCGGCCAGACCGGATTGCGCGGGTGCAGACCGGGTCTCAGCTTCGTCGTTCAGTACGCCATCTTCTTGGACAGTCGACAGCGGTCCTTCGTGCTTGATCGTCGGGGCTTCGTCCAGAATCTCGACTTCATCATCCGGCTGAGGAGAGTTCGAAACTCGATCCTCGGCCGGGGCTCAACCGCATCGGCGCCTCCCTCAGACGCCTGGGCGGGTTCCTTGTCCTGTGTGGACTCACCCTCATCCAGTCCCGTCGCCGGGTCTGGGACACATTCGGTGCCGGCCGGCACAGACTCGGTCGAGTCCGCCTCCAGAGCCTCGTCCTGGTTTGCTTGGTGCGCATCCAGAGCGGAGGACTCCGGGGCCGCTTGATCTTGAACGGCCGCCGACGCCTTCTTCTTCTCCTCCAGGGCCGCCTTGCGCTTCTCCGCGCCAGCTTTCCGAGCCTCCCGGACAACGTCGTCCAGGGCCTTGTGCTCCTCCGGCGGCAACCCTTGTCCTCGACGCGACTGACGAGACGCCTCACCGCGTCCGCCCCGCGCCCACCTTCACGTGCTTCCTTCCTTCCAGTCATAACCAAACTGTTAGTCCAGGTAGTCAGTAGAAACACCCCTTAAGACCAAATCAATATACAAACAACTCCGGTGGAATCCTAGGCAACCAAATCCGGGCACGCGCACCAGCTGAGGCGAGGCGGGTGAACGCCTTTATCGTCCAGGGGTGTATAGCGCGCTATGCCGGACCGAATAAAATTCGGATTCGGAGTACCAGAGATTGTCCACGCGATAAGCAGCCCACGGGACACCGAATGACCCGGGCCTGAAACCGCTTGGACGCACCGAATCGCACTGATGCGGTCCGGCGTTTGGCGTGTGTCCTTGTGTCAACCCCTATAGGTATCGTTTACCTTTGGCGGACCGGATTTCACCGAAGTGAGTTGTTGCAATACAGAATAAAGTCTGCTGGGTGTGTTCCTGGGATAAACCACACCGAATGAACAGAAGGTCAGACCGAATGGAAGGGATCACTGTCAGATCCGTAATTCAGACCAACCAACCACACAGAAATACAATGCCGAGCTAAACGTCACAAAATATACAGCCACCACTTATTCTTTGAGACCCTTGGGTGGGGGGTCTATACACCAGTCAACTTCGGAGCCGTCACCCAAGGCACTGGTCAGCCCTGGATGCACACTCACTTACGCGCATCACCCCCACAGAATGAGGGAACAATACAAAATCTAATTCAGTCCTATCACACAGTAGTCGATCAATTCGGTCTGGGGGGTGACTACCTCATCGGAATCAGGTTGTGAAACCTGAAACCGGCAGCGAAGAGGAGAGAGTGGATGAGCGCAACGCACTCGCGTGGCGAGAGCAGACTCGGCGGAATCCCGATACCCGTGACATCCTGGGCCAGACACAGCTCAAGCCGTACCGAATCCAGCTCCGCGATCCAGGCAGCGTCTTGACTTGCCATCGCCATTCGGTCCGACAGGTACTTCGACGTCGCCAACGCAGCCGCCCACCATTCGGTGACGTCGGGTGCCGGCTCGGGCCAGGCATACTCCACCTTGAGCGGGACGACAGCGCTTTCACGGTGTTGCTCCCAGCGGCGCACTTGCTCAGCCACGTACGCCTTCGCCTGAGCCTCGCTCACGTGGGCCTTGGTGGATCTTGGTCTCATCCGGTCGGGATCGACGCCGCTGTGTAAGTGCACGCGTCGCGCACTAGACTTGTTCTTGGTGCGTCGACATCCAGTGTGGGCACGGTGGACGGACCGAATGAACGACCTGGTCCGTCCCCATCCGGTGCGGCACTTCTCCATTCTGTATGCCATCACCGGGTGCACCACGATCCGGTCCGGACAACACGAGGCTTCATCCAGCGAGGTCTTGCGTGCGCATGATCATGCCTGGTGGGGTAGATTCAGTGGGGTAGCCCGGCAACTTGACTTGAGCCAATGCAGGCAGTGACCAGGATACGTTCACTGGTCGCACTTTCACGCCTTGGGCCTATCCTGCAGTTAGGGAAGTCGGCGGACGGACAGGATGCGTGATTCCGCACCGAATATGAGCGCTCATCCGGTGGGCGCATCTCCAGGTCCCACCAAATCTCCATACACATCCACAATCCACACGTCACACTCGTCTCTACCGGATCTCCGCCTCATGCGACCAATCACACCTCACCATAGGGTCCACGTATCCATGGGGTCGGACATGGGTGCAGATAAAAATCTGTTTCCACATCGTGTCAGTTAACAGCATCAATTGGGCTCAAGCTAAAACAATTAGAAATACACTTGCTCTATTCGAAGAAGTGGCTATCAGAAATGGTATATCAGCTATTAAGTCTAAAGTGGATAATGAAACTCATGACATGGAAGATGTAGAAGATTTCAGTAACCGACAAGATGATCGCGCTGTCAAACAAACTATGAAGGACATGCTTAACCCTTTTGCGATGATTTTTATACTTGGAATTTGTATGGGAGCCTCCCGATACAAAACCGTAAAACATGACTAGATGCATGGTTTTACGCCGAGACCCGCAAACCAAAATCGGACATAAGACTCGATTTTATTCGTACCTAATATAAAACATGCTACTTCGCCATGTTTTAGTACGGTTACCGCCCCGACCCTTACTGGCTAAAATTATCATTCTAAACTCTGATTGGGTCGATTTTGTAAAACATGCTAGTTAGCCATGTTTTACACAGAACCATCGCAAAAGGGTTAAACGAGTCAGTGGTAGCGGTCTTAAAGGACGTGGTCTAAGAGGCGCTGGTTTGCTTCCAGGCGGTCAGTGTATACCTAACAAAAAGCCGAAAGGAGAACCTGTGTACGCAAATATCAAACGCGGAGGCAATGGACGATACAACCTTAACGATATTCAGGGTACAGCGCTAGCGAGCGCCTTCATATACAAGCAGATTGGAAGTAAGTATATTCGTATCCCTGAACTAAACAATCAGGTTTTATACATAGTGAGACCATCGCGAGAGAAAATGGGGCCAAGACGTGACATTAGTAAGGAACTCACTGAAATGCTGAAAGACCTTGTTTATAACCAGAACATTTCTCAAGCAGCGTACGACAAGCTACCTATTGAAGATCAGAAGCTTTTCAAGGAAATCCTGCGCATCACTCATATCCAGCATGTCTTTAGAGATGAGCTTCCTGGCCCTCTCGGTAACCTTAGAATGGAATACGACAAGCTTAAAGGTGAGGTCATGCTAGGGAATAACAATCCTGATGTTCTGAAGCAGCTTAAAATCGTCACTGTTGACATGTATTCGAACAAGCTAATAAGTGATTCTGAATTCAAGGATATAATCGTTCGCCTCATATAGAGCAACATGTTAGTCTTAGATACAAAACAAATCTCAAAACGCGGTGGGTTGTATAATTAGCTACCATAGGAACTCTCTTGCAAGCATTCCAGCAGGACAATTATTGTGTTGATGACGTGCTAAGTAGCGTTGCTTTCGGTGCCAATCGTTATGGTCTAGGTGAGAGTAAAGCTTTAGCGGTGTTGTATCTCGATAATGTTGATAGCGTGTATCGCCGAAATTGACATTCATAAACCTTCTACCGTTGATTATAACATCAGCGGCATATTTTTTATGCTTCTGTTTGCTTCTTCGGATATCGAGAACTTCCATTTCTATAGTTACTCAGACATAATTGCTCTCAGCTCGTCGAGTTCAGCTTTGAGTTCTTGAATCGCTTTGCATAAGACAGCCGTAAGTGAACCTAAATCCACTCCCATTCCATCGTGTGGCATCCTTGTTTCCTCGTTGATAGGTCGATCCGGATCTCCGGAAACCGGAATAGGACAAACCCCAAGCATTTCTTGCGCTATAAACCCGATAGACCGCCGACCATCCTGCTTCCAGGTAAATTCTCTAGGACACATAGCAAGCACGGTATCTAAACTGTCTTCTATGTCCTTCTTGTAATCACGATCAGACGCGTTGGTATATGAACCTCCATAAACCGTTGCATAACCATTCCAGGCAAAGGTTGCATCGCATGTTCCTAGTCTGATAGAAGCTGTGTTAGTTTGATACAAACCAATGCCGATGTATGATGTCAGCTGGATTGAACGCCAGCTCAGGGCAGGTCCAGCAGCTCCGTCCTGCTTCGAATGGAATCCAGTGCTCCATGACATGCCTACCACGTGTAGAGTAGCTTCCGGAGATATATTATTGATGCCAACTCTTGTAGAACTGTTTAGATACATAACCGTATTATTGTTGACTCCGAGCCTGAGAGCATCAGTAGATTGCGTGCCCACCATACCGCTCCGGAACCAGCAGCAGCGTTCGATACTTGTATCTCGAATGCGATTGGCGAAGCATTATTGTTTCTGAACTGAGCGATGCGTTGATACGTTCCATCAAGCAACGTAGCGTCTCCAACAACGTCGAAACAGGTCGTATTAAGATTGGTACGAACTCCCACGCGATCGCTTGCTTGGATAGTCAGAGCATTAGAACTTCCGTAGACGTTGAAAGCGAGGTAGTTCAAGCTGCTACCACTCGATTGGTAATCCCAATAAAGAGATATGCAATTTTTTGTCGTTAACGCACTCCCATACCGGATCGTTGCATCACCACCTGATAAGAAGTTCCAATTTCCGTCTCCAATATTAGATGAGAAGCTGAATCGTCCACTATAGTCAATTCGCATACGTTCGGTCATTGAACCATCGGTTTGGATCTGCATTCTTCTCGTTCGGATGCTGAAAACGCCTGCGGCATGCATATTGCTAGCACCTGTATCTTCGGTATAAACGATTATTGAGGCATTGGGCGTATAATTGCTCAGGGTTGCTTCCTCGTGGATAGCAAAGGATATACCACAAGATGCTCCTAGAACGTTCGAAACATTCCTGAACTGAAGCGGATAGGCACTTGCTGGGCTAGTTGAGTTTAGCGCTGATGCAGCTGGTAGCGTAATCATACCTTTGCCGCTGAGTGATAGGGATAAGAGTGTCCCTAAACTGGTGATGTTTCCCTGAGCAGCAGTCTGTAGCGTTCCTGTAATGCTTGAGAATGTTGCATTGCGCGAGCTATCGACGATAACAGTACTACCAACGCTGAGACTTCCTCCTACGTTAAGACTCGTTAGCGTTCCTAGGCTGGTAATGTTGGGCTGAGCAGCGGTTGTGAGAGTACCAGATACATTGCCTGAGCAATTTACAGCGGTTAGAGTCCCTAGACTACCGTCTTACCCCGCATAGTGCGCATAGGCGCACAAATAAAATATAACGCCCAGTGAGCGTAATATTCATTTAAACCGCCTAGGCGGATGCTACGAACAAATCCTACAACCTAGAAGGCGGGCCACCCCAATGGCACCAAACGTATTTTTGAAGCAATACATACGACTGCATACCACCTATTTTTTTAAACATTAAAATGTGTTATGAAACGATGCAGCACGGAGCTTCGATGCTGCCACCATTCTTGAATGGTGCTTGCAGCAATACCGTGGCGTGTAATTCCTTCGACACCGGCTTCGTATGCTTTCGGTGATGATGCAGCTGCTTGAGCTGGAGGTAGTCTTAGGGCAAGCAAGCGTAGCGTTGGTAATGGTTGGTTTGTAGCTAAATCTAAGTTTACATTAGCATAGGCATTGGTTGTGACTTGATTTACCAGACCCCTTTCTCTGGAGGTGTCCTTGTAATACACCCTGCGTTATATTTGGGGTATGCATGTAGGACTTTTGACACAAGATTTTTTATTACTACGCCTATGTGCTTTATGCGGGGTAAGACGGTAGTAATATTAGGTTGAGCTGCGGTCTGTAGCGTACCAGTAAGATTCGATGCTGTCAGCGAATTGAGGCCGCCAGTAAGCGTGCGCGATGCTCCTGAAAAAGTTAGATTACCTGCAATAGTTAATCCAGCCAGTGTTCCAATTGGGATTATATTAGGCTGAGCAGCTGTTGCTAGCGTTCCATTTATGTTTCCACTCACAGTGAGCGCCGATAGTGTGCCTATGGATGTAATGTTAGGCTGTGTCGTAGCTATTGTTCCATTCATGTTACCGCTCACAGTAAGCGACGAGAGTGTTCCTACCGATGTTATGTTAGGCTGAGCTGCTGTTGCTATTGTACCACTGATCGTTGTAGCTGTCAAGTTATTGATAGTACCGATGTTACCCGATCCGTCGAGAACAAGCGCTTTGTTGATCGCCGCCGTACCAGGATTAATCCCGTCTACATATGCAGGTGCGCCAGATACAGGTGATCCATTGACTGTCAAACTTGTACAACTAAGAGCTCAAAGTCCACTGATATCACCACCTACTCCCGGTACAAGAGCTATACCAGGTGTTGCTGTACCTTGTGTGATACCTGTAATGTAACTTAAGCGATAGTCATTCTGACTAAGATAAAGCGTTTGAGCGTAAGCATACGTTAGGGAACCGCTCTGATCCAGAGACAAATAAAACGCTGGATTGTATGTTGAAGAATCAAATAGAGGCTGAGGATAAGCAAATCCAGACATTTTTATTCGCAGATTATATATAGAGTACGCGAATATGTCTTTGATTCCTAACTATGGCGGTGCTTTACCAAAGCAATATAGAAGCGCGGCGGTTGGTGATATACCCGATCTAGGTATAAAGAAGCTTTTTAGAATGGTTATACTTGGCCCTAGTTACTCCGGTAAGAACAACCTCTGTCATCATATCCTTAAACACTCACCTCATGTATTTAGCCACCTTCATATTATCGCTAGAAGCTCTGATCAGGAACTATATGATCATCTAAAGGATAAGCTTGAAGGTTTCGTTACATTTTACGACCAGCCTCCCAATGTAGACCAAATTAGGCGTACACCGGGCAAGAAACCAGAGCTAGTGATCATCGATGACTACAGTAATGACAAGCTACTACAGAAAAATGTGTTTTCTCACTACATGACTAGAGAAAGACATCATTTCTTATCAACTATATTCTTGAGTCACTCATGGTTTGGTACCGAGAAGATGATTCGTTTGAATACAGAATACGTAGTGATTCTCAGAGCAAACAGTAAGCGGGACTTAAAGCTTCTAGTAAGCGATTTTAACATTCCCGGTGTAAATGAAGATGGTATCGTTAGATAATATAATAGAGCTATCGCTAGAGGAAAAGGACAGTTCCTATTCATTGACTCAGTTAAAGGCGAGCTACGATATAACTTTGATCAGTCAATAAAAATTGAAGATCAGAATTAATTTTAGTTCATAAATATACTCTGAACTATGTGTGCGTCCTTTGTTAAGCTCGATTCAACTAATCTTGTTCAGAACAATTTAAACAATAGCTGGCGCTATGAATTCGCTGGATCAAGAGTGAATTTTATAAACAATGACATTGCAATCCAGTCAATTAGTCTCTACTGTTCCGATTTTAACATAGACAGTTTAGCTTTTTCCAATAATAGTTTTCAGATAGAGGTTCCGACAGCAGCTACAACTTCCACTATTACAGTAACCCTAGCGGACGGTTGGTACGACTACAGTAACATTAATCAAAATATTCAAAAAGCGCTTGTTGCGGCTGGTGCTTATCGAATTGATGCCCAGGGAAACAATGTGTTCTTTATTCAAATCAGTGCGAATTCCACCTATTACGCCTGTCAACTTGATTGCTCTCCTACGCCTACTACGATCGGTACATATACTAGACCTGCTTCTGGTTTGTATAGCGCTGGCGGATCTGGCTTACCTACTACGTCTCGCGTACCACGATTGATCATTAACAACGCAGCGTTTGGTAAGGTTCTAGGCTTTTCAATAGGTACTTACCCCTCGGCGAGTCAAACAACAGCAGCAAGTATTCTTAGCATCAGGTTCATCCAACATCTAGCTACATCGTTCGTTGCGATATTATCAAGAATGATTATGTTATTGGCGGTGACTTGCTTGCCGCATTTGATCGAGGTGCAGCTAAAATCGGTGACCTTGTCCATTATGCTCCATCCAATTATGCATGGATGAAAATTAACGATGGTCCTCGTGCTTCAATCACCGTATCGATTTATAATCAAAATGACCAGCCGGTACACTTTCGCGATACAAGCGTGTCAATCATGCTTCTCACCAAGCCTCGTGAGTTTGCCAATAACAAATAGGCGAAAAAAATATTACTTTTAGACTTGACTATTTAGCCAGACTTGATGCTTCTTTGTTCGTTCATGTCGACCTTTTCCATGCCCTTTGTTCCATCTACCACCACATTCACATATAACCGATTCTGCCTTCTTTGCTCTTAGTTCGACTTTATTTTTTTCGCGATAGGCTTTGTTTCGTTGGATGATTAGCTCTTTCTTTGCTGCTGCGTATGCTCTAACTTTAGCACAACGATTTTCACGATCATTTAGATAGTGTGATTTGTTTGATATCTTAGTTATCGCAAAAGGAAACAATTTATTGCATGACTTAAGCTTTTGGATCCATAGTGTTTCGTAAGCTTCTAGATGGTGACGATCAATGACATCATATTCTTTAATAAGAAAACATTTAAACTGATCTACACCATGGTCGCGCATATGTAATTAGATTCTTGCTCCGCATGGCCCGTTACCATTAACCCATCTGTGAAAAGTATGCTTATGCTGCACCCATCGTTGCTTTACCTGGTTAAATGTGCTCCCTACATAACACAGATCGGACTGAATGTGCTGAATGCGATAAATGTATCCAATCATGGCGGGTGGTTCTATATAATACTACTTAACCCTTTTGCGATGATTTTTATACTTGGAATTTGTATGGGAGCCCCCCGATACAAAACCGTAAAACATGACTAGATGCATGGTTTTACGCCGAGACCCGCAAACCAAAATCGGACATAAGACTCGATTTTATTCGTACCTAATATAAAACATGCTACTTAGCCATGTTTTAGTATGATTACCGCCCCGACCCTTACTGGCTAAAATTATCATCCTAAACTCTGATTGGGTCGATTTTGTAAAACATGCTAGTTAGCCATGTTTTACGCAGAACCATCGCAAAAGGGTTAAGTTATCAGAATAGGGCGCTTAAATTTTAAAACTACCACCTGACTTAGACCCTTTCTTACGCATAGCTCGTATTTTAGCCATGTGATCTCTAGCCTCTTGAGATCCCTTAACGAAGCGAGTAGATTTGCTCGATTTAATGTCAACTCCGTATCTATTTTTAATACCTCTGCGAACGTACTTAATCATATCAACATGTTCCGGTTTCGTAGCCTTGTCAATAAGCTTTGGCTCTCCGAGATCAACTAAATCAGTAATGATGCCCTTCTTTTAGCATATCCTAACGCTCTCTTAGCTCCTTGTTTAATATCATCCATACTAATTCGTCCGCCTTCATGATCGGAATCACTATCGTAAGCATTAACGCCAATACCAGTGAGTGACTTGATCGCTGCTCTTGCGGGGATAGCTGCTGTTGGTTGGCCAGCATATGTTGCTAAAGCAGGTATAGCCGCATCTACAGCTTTCGACAGTATGCCACTGTCTTTAGCGAACTTATAAGCTGATTTAATACCGTCCCAGATCTTTGACCAGATGCTTCCTCCTTGAGCCTTCTTGAAGCTTTTCTTGACCTCGTGCTTCGTAATTTCAAGTCGAACGCCACGGTTCGCTTTTCGTGCCTTGAGCGCTTTCTCATAACTGCTTGGATGTAAGTGAATAACACTACCGCTACCCTTTAGTTCAGCACTTGTTAGACTTAGTTTTCCTGTGTTGAACGCCTTCTTTAGCTTAGGCGCGCTGACATTACTCGAAATCGTTAACTCTCGGTACATGATTGCTGGTCTATATATTCTGAACTAAAGCACAACTACATTTAAATTATTAAAACGCTTAAATAGATCCATTCTATCTTTTTGTTTACAATATAACCACAATAGACACCATATGCCACAGTAATCACCGTGCGCTGATTGCGTTTGTATTTCGTTATACTTATCAATCCCGTAAGAAGTTGGCGGGGCTTCCCCCATTGAATCGAAGTATTCATGATTATGAACTGCTGTCCAGTGTCCTACATCCATGTTAGGTTTACGTAGTAAAATTAAGAAAGAGCCTTCCTTAGGTAGCGGCTTAGTAACCTCGCTAGACTCATATATGTTGTCCAAATGAACGTCAAGCATATCGGCAAGTTTGATAAGCTCATGGTCACTAGTAACACCTTTAACTAGATCCATAATTATTTTATTTTTCGATCATTATAAATAGCAAGATATAGTCTAACTCGAACAGCTACCAACATGTCTGATACTCAGCTAGCTGATCAATTCTTATATCAGTCTTCTCTGAAGGCTGAGCCTTCCGTGCGCGTATCGTCGCGTAAGCGTGTACCGTATGTAATCGATATTAATCAAGGTTCTTACACTAATGGTATTGTTTCATTTGATGCTACCTCTCAGCTAAATGGCGCAGCGGGTTTTAGCTGCCTCCGCGATGCATACATCATGATTCCTTACAAGGTGACAATGAAGAATACCCATGGCAGTATCGCTCTGTCCAATCCCACTAATCGTCTCTCGGTCGGTCGTAAATGCGGTGTATGGAATGTTATTGATAGCCTTAGCCTAGAACTTAACGGCAAGAGTGTTATTTCAAGAGTGAATACAAGCTATTTGCTAATAATCTCCGTGCTCAAACGGAAGCCAGCGTTGATTATGTTCAAAACCACGGTGCTGAAGCCTTCCTATACCCTGACACCTCTGGTTCACTAGTATTTAGTAGCGATGGCACAAGTGAAAGTGGCGATGGATACTCGAATACCAACGCTGATATTTCTTCCGCTTTAAAAACTAATACTACGGGTGCTGGTGTCCTACCCGCTAATGAAGGCTTTGTCAAACGTCTTCTAGCTAATCCTACTACGGCGGGCGGAAAAAACACTAATGGATGGCCTACACTTGCTTCTGGTGTAGCTAATACACTTGCTAATCAATTCGGTCGCGTTGCGTTCGTACCAGGCGGTACCGCTGCTGGTGTCATTGCTGGTAGCTGGAACTACATGCTTTCCGCTTGGTTGATCTTCACCCTATCTTCAAAGAACTTGACCTTATGGCTAATCCTCAAATTTGTATGCGTCTTCGTGTAAACCAAGGTAGCAGCGTTATTAATTTCGGTTCTGGTACAGGCTCAAGGGCGATGACCCTTGGCTCGACAACTCTAAGTTCAGGCCTTACATGCCCTATCATGGTTGCATCGACCGGTAGCGGCTCTCCTAACATTAATGTGATCCCTTCTGCTACGGGTGCAGCTCAGGGTCAGATTACGGTTGCATGGGGCATAGTCAGTAACAGTCTAGAAACGGCTAATACTTATTTCCTTTTCAGTACTGCGCGTCTATATGTTCCATTTGTTGATCTCGAAAACCCTCAGGCGATTATTTCCAAGCCTGTAAAGACGGTTCGTTACCTAGATTACTATGCTCAATGGTTTGGACAGAAGGTGGGAATTGGTGTGAGCTCTGGTCAGCAAAATGTAGCATTTGATCTTCAATTGTCAGCCAGCCTTAAAAATGCTAAATATGTAGCTTTACTACCGTTTGCAGAAACTTCGGCAGGTAACTTTGTTTCTTCTCAAGTTCAGCAGTTCCAATCTCCATTCGATTCCGCACCTTGGACTGTTCAACCCGGTTCTTCAATCCGTAACTTCAATATTAAGATTGGTTCAACGAACACTTTTGATCTCAACTATGACTATGACTTCATGGATTTCTGCAATGAGTTTTCAAAGCTTGCATCTATCAACGGTGATCAAACACAAGAGCTTGCAAATGGTCTAATTGATTACCAGACTTGGTCGCAGACAAACCGCATTCTTATCGCCGATGTTAGCCGCCTAACAGAGAAAGATATCCCGCAATCAATTCAGATCATGGGGACCAATGCTTCGTCGCAAGGTACTAACATAATTGTACTTGTTGCGTTTGAAAATGAGATGTCGTACAATAGACTAACCGGTGAGGTACTAGAATACCAAACTAACTAAATTTCTAAATGCCGCGACACTAGAAAATCACCTTTTCTTAGCTTCATGGATGATGCATTGTACTTTACTTGCAGTAAATCAATAGCTGTACCTACATCAACCCGCTTGGTATAAACCTCTCCTTCTGTAAAGTGAATGATAAAGGTTCTTGAAACAGAGCTATAGGTCACCATCTCAACCTTTTCACTTGATATCATACTATAGAGTGCCATTATATAATTAATTTTATATTTTTATAGGTGTATACATATAGATACCCGTACCAATGAGTCAAGTTTTAACGTTTGGCAAGCATAAGTCGAAGACAATTGAAGATGTTTATAACTCTGATATTGGATACTGTAGATGGTTAATGACTCAACCTAAATTAGTAGATGATGAGGTTTTGTCTTATCTTAAGAGTAAGTTGGGTAATAATGATGGTAGTTACGTCTTAACGTTCGGAAAATACAAAGGCAAAACCATCAATCAAGTATTTGCGATTGATAAAAGATATATTGATTGGATATGCCAGAATCCGTCTTTCAATGAAAAGTTCCCTGAGATGATGACTGCCATTGATCAGTTGTACAGCTAAATAGCCAAAAACATTTTGAAAAATATAGAGTGAATTACTCTGTGTTAGTTAGCAGTGGCTCGTTTCCCGAGTCTAACTTGACTCGACTACGCTTTAGCTTGTAGTACTCTTTATGCCGTTTACTAATTTCTTCCTTGTGCTCTTGATCATATTGCTTCTGCTTTTCAAGCCTTTTCTGGCGATGTTTTAGATAACATCGTTTTGTGCGGCTTGGATTGCTTCTTTTCGTTCAATGTATTTTTCGTGTGAGTAAACCATGCTTCTATATTACTAACTTTATATTTAGGGGAAATTCCAAAATACGTCCGTTTTATTAAAGTAATTCCGTAATGCGTCCGTGCCGTATAAATATGTACCGTAGTCACCCTTATTATTAGGACGTGTACGTTTGGCACACACTCGCACTCAGACCAAGCCCAAACCGTGGAAGCGGCCGCCGTGGATCTTCGGCGCCATGCCTCTCGAGTCTCCTCCTCACCTTCGCGGCTGCTGCGACGGGCGTGTCCGCTGGCTCCCCGCTGCAAACCGACACGCATACGACTCTGTTCGACCACGTACATCCGCGACGAAGGCTGGATCAACGGCACGGACAAGGGCATATTCACGTACAAGTTCGACACGACGGACGGCAGTCTCACCCCGTTCGGAGCCACGCCGCTGGGCATCAACCCCATGGACGTGCCAAGAAGTTCAACACGGGCGAGCGCATCATCTACACCATCAACGCCGTGTCGGACAACTCGACCGAGCACCCGGATACCACCACGGGCTTCGTGTCGGCGCTCACGCTCAACAGCGACGGCACGCTCAAGCTGTTCAACACGCTCGAGACGCACGGCGGATCCCCACGTGAGCCCCGACGCGGACTTCCTAGTGATCTCCAACTATGCCGGCAGCCTCTCCATGTTCCCGCTGAGCGCCGACGGCTCGCAGGCCACGAGACTTTCCTCCAGGAGTTCCCGACGGGCAGCAAGATCGTCATGGACCAGCAGGCCAATGGGCCACATCCCCAGCACGACGTCGCTGCCATCTACGCCGTCTTCTACTGCTCGGGGATCATCTTCTCGGACGCAACCTTAATTAACTGAGTTTGCTTTATCGTTGTGATATTCGTCTAGTTCTTTATACAGCCGAACAAGTAGTTGAGCTTTCCACCGGCGCGGTCTTTTCGCCCGCATTGAAATCAGACTGTGAAGCGGTACCGGTATGAAGGCGAAAAGCGAAGTGGTTCTTTGATGAGGTCTTAACAACGATGTCCCTATCGATTGCATAGATCGCTACTTGTGGCTACGAGTATTCATGGCCGGAGACGATGCGCTTCTTCCTAAAACTCGCTTCTTCCGGGAGTTTGGAGTTGTATGTGCAGGGCTTGCAGAACGTTTTGAATTGGGTCGATCACGGCGCTTGGTTTGCCCCTCCTGTGCTTCGGTTTGCTGATCATCTTCGCTCTCCACTTGATCGGCTTCTCCAAGCCGGTCTTCTCTTTCTGGAGGACCCTCAGCAACTCCCTCGTTTACACCATCCGTCTTGTCCTCCGCATTCTCTACTTCGCTGCCACTCTCCTCTTCTTCACCCTCCGCTGCTGGCGTCGAAGACTGTTGCGCTGCAGTGAAGCGGTCGATGATAAAATCCTCAAAGTGCTCCAAGCGATCATGAATGGACTGGATTTGGTTGCTGATGTCATTCAGCAAGAGGGGTATGGCTACCTTGCAACCCTCGGGGTCCGTCAGCAGGTTAGGATCACGTGCAGCCCTCTCAAAGTCCGAGCGGTACGAGGGAAGCCACTGTTCTCCAGGCTTGTGCTTGGCTAAGAAGTGAGATTGGAACTTTCCTGTCGTTAGTTGCATGTTGCAGCCAGGGTAGATGCAGACCACTCCGTCGCGCTTCTTGACCTTGGCCGGCTTGGGAGCCGTCTTTATAGCGTGCTGCTTCTTCTGCTACTTTTAACAGCCAGTTTCCTTTCACTTGGGGCAAGCTTGCAACCGCGCAGGAATGCTCCAGTTGGACCGACGAGACGCGTACCACACCAGCAGAGTCGATACGGGCGTTAATAAAATACGCGCACGTGGCATCCTTGCACACCACCTTCATCTTCTCCTTGTTGTTCTGTGCGTAGCATGGTGAACGACAGTCGCGAACGAACAGCTCCGCTACCGCCAGCTTAAAATCCGCCTTACTCAAGAAGCGCTGTTGTTTCTCCATCGAAGAACTTAAAGTGTCGCTCCGAAACCATTTTGGTAGGCTCATCGGTATAAATAGATTGGTAGTTGCGTTTTGGCTACATGGTGCATAATGGTTACGCAAACCAAAAGGATACACGTCCTAATAATAAGGGTGACTACGGTACATATTTATACGGCACGGACGCATTACGGAATTACTTTAATAAAACGGACGTATTTTGGAATTTCCCCTTATATTTATCAGAATAAAAAATGCGATTTGGGAGTTCAAATCGCGACGTTATTTGCTACAGAGGGGTGTATTGCTTGCGGTGTAATGCTATGAAATTTGAACGAGTGTAGCGCAAGAGATGGGACGATTGGTGATGATTGGTGCTAAGGAATTGGGTTTGATGTAACACAAGAGATGGGGTGATTGGGTGCGTTTTTAGTACTAAGGAATTTTGAATGATGTAGCACAAGAGATGGGGCGATTGAAGGGGGTTTGGTGCTGTGTCTTATAAGAGGTGCTCAAATTTAGTAGAAGACTTTCTGAAGTATCAAAAATGGGTAAAGAAGACAATTTTTATATAAAGTGTACGATTTTTGTGATGTAAGGAAACGAATTGTGGATAGGGATACGTGAACAGAAAAAGTACAATGTGCAAAAAATGACGTATGTTGTGTATGTCATTACTACTCACGATGCCTTTTGAGGCAGAGTTGGCATTAGCGGCGAAGTGCTGCTGGACTCGCACTTGGATGCTGATGACAGCGAAGGCTCGGGGGCTGACAAAGGTACCGGTGGTGCAGTGGCTACATCGGCAGACGAGCCAACAACTACTGCGAGTCGCGGCAAGGCTTCGCCCATCGAAAACCTGGCTGGTGCCATGCAGACTGGCATGGAGGCGGTAGCAGCGTCGCTGACTGCTGGTGCCTCTACGGGCGACGCAGTTAGCAGTCTACTGGCTACACTGCAACGTCAGCACGAGGAAACGCGCCAGTTCCAGGCGCTACAGCTGCAGCTGCTTCAGCAGCTTATTGCTAAGGACCAAGCGTAAGTTCGAGCTCGGTGGTTGCTAGGAATAAGGAGTAACACTGTTTTTTGCCAAACATTTTTGTTTCCATTGCGTTAGCTTAAGATACGAAAATGTCGGCTAGATCGTTTCGTTTTGCTACTCCTAAACGGTGTGAAAACGGTTGCTCAGAAACCGTAAGTCCTCCATTTTCGTCACAGTGGTGCGCTTCAGGACGGAGTGGGTCAGTGCCTAACACCACGTAGCTATCTTGTACAACCAAGAGCATATTGTGTAGCACCACGCAACTTTGGATTACCTTTCCAATACGCTCTGGCGTCTTCTGCTCCAGCTTCCCCAGTAAGATTCGAAAGCGATTCTTGAGACGTCCGAAGGCGCATTCTACTGCAATCCGAGTGCGATAGTGGAGCCTGTTGTAGACGCGCTTTCGACGGTCGGCAATAGCCTCGGACTCTGGGAACGGGGTCAGCATGTGGCCCCATATATTGTAGCCAGCGTCCGCCAGTAAGTGCTATCCAGGAGGAACGAAGTCGGGTAAACTGATACACAGCAGCACATACGTTAATATGGGTCAGAATAAAGCGAAAGAGCAATATGTAAATGAACTTACCGCTTTCGGGCACCAGATCCATTCCACACAGACTGGTCATTATTAGAGCCCGACCGTATCGAGATAGACCTGATGGCCCCGTGGTGGTCAACAATGGCCTGCACATTTACGGCAGGGAAGCCTTTGCGGCAATACCAGCCCTCAAAATCGCGAGGGCGTGGTATCGCAATGAGCGTTCCATCCACAGCCCCGACCACTCCGGGAAAGCCTGCCACCTTAAAAAAGCCAGCCTCCACCGCCTCCACCTCACTTGCGTCGGGTGGTTCCACGTGCTTGGCAGCCATGGAGCTGAGGACGTCAATGCAGTCGTTGATGTAGACCACTGCGCGAGGGCGTGATATCCCCAGCACCGAGGCCGTCGAGTCCATGGTTCCGCCCTGCGCAAAGTACATCACTATTAAGGCAAATCGCTTTACCAGGGGGCACTTACTGTTGGCTGCGGGCTTGCGCTTGTATGCAGCATGCACCTCCCGATAAAGGCGCAAGAACGACGCGCGATCACATCGTAGCTTCTTATGAAACCAATCAGTGTCAACAGCAGTCATTGCCTCCTCAAACGTAGTGGTAGAGAAAGTAGAAACAGTGGAAGGCGCTCGTCTACAGCTCCGCTTGTCAATTGTGGCTGCCGATAGAGCTGTAGCACACGCGCTAAGCAGCACTACGGCGATAGCAACAGCTTCAGGCTCCATAGAGTAGCTCAGAAGCTACGAAATGAATGGTATTTGAGAGCCAGACTTCTCTAGCACGCGTGTGCTCCAACCAGAACACCTCTGTGCACGAAGGCTGAATTACAGTGTGTCGGAACGCAAACCCCGAAAATGGTACTGTGTACCGTTACGATTTAGACCAATAAGATTCATTCTCATTTTCAGCACAGAACGCGTTCCTGCACCTGAACCAGGGCCTAAACAAGGATCTTTTGAAAACTCCATTTAGGTACTTTGGATTGTTTATGCACCAAGTGCCTACAGACGATCCCCTCGGTAGTAATCCCTAGGATAGGAATACCCGCTCATCAGGAATATGAAGGTGGGTCCCAACGATTTCTGAATGACCGTCCCATACAAAGCCAAGTAAATATTCCCCTCACCCCTCAATCGTCCTAAGGAATAGAAAATCACGGATTATGAATGTGTTGGGGTGCTTGACTATGGGAAAAGTCCATTCTGTACAGGACGTCTGCAGTAGTCTAACCAGGATACCAGCTCCTATTGTCCATGTTTTCGTGCCGCATTTCACATTTAATGCTTGCATCAGCATTCGGAGCCGGATTTCAAACCTGCTAGTACCGTTTATTTAAATAGATTGGAGCTTGGGTGCTTGCCAACATTAGTGGAATGGGGCTCAATTCTATCGTGGCAAATTATTTTGCACATCAGTATCATTACCTACAGTATGCCCCACATGTCTTACGGTATTATATCAAATATATTTTATCCTTTTCGGTGTTACCAAGGTCATACCTAAGTATATCGTTATCTGCACGAATTCCATTCATGTCCGCTTTAGGTCTATGTAACCAAAAGACCGCACCAATCCGTACCATATATGTGGTACAGTGCGGTGTACCACCCCATGGTACAGCCTACGACAAGAATACCCTCATCTAGGAATAAAAAGTGGGCTCCCGACGCCATGACTAGCGATGGGATTGTCTGTAGTTTGTTGATGCAGACATCTGCTTCACTAAAGAACACCTGATATATAAAAAATTGTAAGATGTAATTGAATACTTATTACGTTAGAATTATAGAAACATTTGTATGTGGAAGCCAATTAGATTCCATACCATGACGGTGCCGACAGCCGCCGACATGGCCGACATCAATCTTATTGGCTAAAACCTTCACGAACATTGACACTGATTTGTTAATATTAAAAACAATTTCATTGGCTTAAAGAACGACATGTCGGCACACATCTCAACCAGCACGCAGACAGACAGCGGGAGCGGCGCCGGCGAGCAAGGGGCGTCCGCGCGTGGGGGAGGCGGGTCCCCCGCAACAGCAGCAGCTCAGCACAGGCGCGCGGCCGGCATGCAGCAGACAGACAGCGGGAGCGGCGCCGGCGAGCAAGGGGCGTCCGCGCGTGGGGAGGCGGGTCCCCGCAGCAGCAGCAGCTCAGCACAGGCGCGCGGCCGGCATGCAGCAGACAGACAGCGGGAGCGGCGCCGGCGAGCAAGGGGCGTCCGCGCGTGGGGGAGGCGGGTCCCCCGCAACAGCAGCAGCTCAGCACAGGCGCGCGGCCGGCATGCAGCAGACAGACAGCGGGAGCGGCGCCGGCGAGCAAGGGGCGTCCGCGCGTGGGGAGGCGGGTCCCCCGCAACAGCAGCAGCTCAGCACAGGCGCGCGGCCGGCATGCAGCAGACAGACAGCGGGAGCGGCGCCGGCGAGCAAGGGGCGTCCGCGCGTGGGGAGGCGGGTCCCCGCGGTAGACGCACCAGCAGTACGCGGCAGTGCAGAAGCAGCCCAGGGGCCCGCAGTAGCCGCCCTCGCCCCAACGAGCAGCAGCAGCGCCACCAGCAGCACCAGCAGCAGCACCACCACCAGCAGCAGCAGCGGCGGCGGTAGCAGCGCGGCGCCCGTTGACGCAGACGGCTGCGTGCGTTGATCTCTGGGGCAGCGAGGGGCACGCTCACTGCTGTCGAGCAAGGGAGGCGGAGGACATGGCCACACCGCAGTTACTGATGGGATGGCGCTTTCTACCTGGTGCTGCGGTGGTCGGTGGTTCAGTGAACAACGTAGGCACTGTATTTATTTTCATTTAACATGAAAAGATTTAATTTTTGATACTTGCTGACTTAGTTCACGCTCCGCCTTAATATATATTGTATAGAGTGACTTGCATGTGTCGCTGGCGACACCTCAGCTGCAGCGACGACAGTCCCATCAGCAATGCCTTACCTGAAGCCGCTTTGTGCCATGAACGCATGCGGGTAAGGCGTTGCCGAGAAAACTCGATTGAAATTGTGATGTAAGTGACGGCGCCATCCAAAATGCATCCAACAGGCATCCAGACTCAATACAAAGTCATAGTAATGTGTCGGCAGCGTGCAAAATATGTGTATAACCACCTAATTACTTAGCCTCACTATAGGAGGGTAGCATATCTCAACAGCCCTGCCGACATTATACGTCGGCAGGAGTGTCGGCAGCTCATACGCCTACCCCTAAGGTTGATGATTGGATAAAATAGCGTTTATCACCCTTCTCATTCGATAATAATCGTTTATCGACATTTGATTGGACCATGGCAGCCATACACTGGCTAAGTATAAAATCATATGTGTCGGCACCGTCACGATATTTATCCATACAATATCGATAGTTATAGGTTTTCTAGTGTTCTGTATTGAAGCAGATGTCTGTAGTACTCTTCCGGTACAATACAAAACCACGTGATTGCATTTGCATCGCCGTGGGCTAAGTATAAATAGTCCGTGCTGCAGGAACACCTCGTAGGAGACCGTCCGTAAGACGGATCTTGCCTTGGAACTTCTCTTTCAGCTTACACAACAGGAAAACCCCACGAACAATTAACCCCACGATATAACTGCACCGATAAAGGCCCAGAAGTTCTGGTGCAGTACTCGGGCGGTTCTGGGCCAGAACCGCCCGAGTACTTGTGCCGACGAGTACCAAAAGACGCCCTTGCCCTCGATCACTAGAGGAACTGTTTTCTCGCCGACAACGTCAGAAAAACTGCTAAGAACCTCACAAAATCTATGGTTACGCTCGTACTCAAGCAGCCCCTCGATGTTCCAGAGCGCAGCAGCGGCGTTCGCAGGACGTCAAGCGACGGCAAAGAAGCACTATTATAGTAGTAGGACCCTGACACCATTGAAATGAATTTTGCACTCCCCTTCTAGAGATCGACGTTCGGCCATCGTTCCTATTATAAAATTACCGGTACGTCGTCTCCGGAGAGACTACGCTCATAAATATCGCGCGTGATGCAGTTCACTCAAGCTGGTACTCCGCTGTGTTCCCGACTTGTCAACTAAAAGTTGTCGTTGAAGCTGCTGGGTTTGGCATCGTTCTGGCAGGTCGTCCTTACTTCCGAGTACATTTCGCGGACTGTTGCGTAAAGAGGAGCCATGCACTCGGACCTTCGAGGGCATGCATTTCATTTGAACTCGTGCGTTGCGGCAACAGGCAACTACTGACTCCACTCTAAAGCCGTTGCTTGGTGGGATACCATTCACGAACGCAAATAACTTGCTACAAACCCTTTAGAAAAGTACAGTACTTATCTTCTATTTTCTGCTAGATGACGCCTGAACTCTCTATTAGCTTGGTTACGTCCGCATAAGTGGCTCAATGCGTTGCTCCCCAGATACATGCATATTGTGCTTTCTCCGGTCATGTTCAAGGAGGTGGTGCCGGGTGTGGCATCTTTCCTAGGTCACAAACTAGGGCTCCGCGAAGGCTGGGATAGGAGGATTTTGGAATAAACCCTATATAAACCTTTTGGAGGCCTAGTGCGCCACCGGAGTCGTACCGGTTTCAAAGAGATGTACCAGTTAGATGTCAAGAGGGGTCATCTTTTGATTTGACGTACCACGGATATAATCCTATTTGGTCTGCGATAGCAGCACTAACGTTGCTTCCTATCCCAGTATAATATTCATGTTGAATTACTCGGAAGTCAGTCAAGTGTACAGATATCTCCCTCAAACTTTGGCAGCTTCATTTGTTTATTGTATAGAGGCTATAGAATACGCAAGACAATGGATTCTGCGAGTCACTTGTACCACTCTTTCATTACAACATTACAATACAAAAGCACGTCGCTCATTAAGATCTGCTCTCGCCGCTCCGGTGCCTTCGCCGTGCAGCGTCCGAAAGCGGAGCCCATGCCGCCTCATGAACCTCGTTAACCAGCCAGACGAAAGCTTGAGGGCAGGAGCCGTAGGTGTCTTCGCTGAAATTCTCCTTGCCTTCGTCTGCAGCAGCCTGCGTGACAGGCAGACGAACTGGGCGTTGCAGCCTTGGACGAAACGGCCCAGCTCCGACTCCAGTTGAGGGCACCGTACGCACAGCTTCTTGCCTTTGGGTGTCGACGCTGTCTTTCGCTTCTCGATGATGGAGTCTGTCGTCTTGAGGATGAGTCGGACAGTCTCACGCGAAGGGGGTGCTGCAGGCCAAACTCACGCCGAGCCCACTCAGCCAGCTTCGCAGTCGACAGTGAGGGGTGGCGCTGGTGCTGGCATATGACCTCGTACTTCTGCTGTACGGTCATCCACTTGCCCTTGTTGGACTTGTTCTCGATCATGGTGGCGGTGTGCTCGTGGGGGGCAGGATGCGGAGTGAGCTGAGAGCCCTGCGTTGGGCGGGAAGGATTCGAAATTCAAACGCTACGTACCTGAATTATGCCCTGTCCGTGTAAACCTGCAGATACCGATATCAGCGTGTCTGAAAGGGAATTGGCTAGTGGTGTGCCAAAGTTTGAGGGAGATATCTGTACTCACAATTTTAATTGAACTTGTTACTTTTTTAAAAGTAGCACCAGAAAGGTAGAGCGAAACCGAGCTACGCGTTAATAAATGATGGGGCGGCCAGTCCGAACGACCACGCAATTGATCCGTTCGGACTGGCTGCCTCCTCATCCATGGGTGTTCCCAGTACTAAGTACAAACTCTTACCCAGCCCAGAAGGATGGTATCATATTCTTCCTCATTAAATGAACAAACTCGATTAAAGGTGGCCGAGATGTACATGCAAATTATACCAAGGGAACCCAACACCCATCACTCTAACCGGCAGATGTGACCCTCTAATAAAACACTATGTTCCGTACGATGTATGTTAGACTCGTCAGACCAACTCGGACATTGTCTATCGCCGGTTGCCTGCTGGTAGTACAATCAAAAGTACTTTGAGACGACTACCGTGGGTGCGTGTTGTTCAAACATGTGATCCACAGGCGAGGCTGCAGCGAGCGTAGTGTCGGGTGCAGTTTGCCGACTAAACCGAAATAAATATAAATTAAAATGCAATCAAAAGTACTTTGGCGCTTCGATATTTAGTACTAAGTACTTCGTAGAATCCGCGTCTACCCCGGAAAATGTACTTAGTACTACAGTGAGAGTACAGTTCTACTATACTTAAGCAGTACTATCTAAAGTAATGTCTACTATTGTACTGGTACGTTGTTGGCCCCACGTACATGCGATCTTGCACAGCAAATTGAGCCGTGAGTCGACTCGACTGTCAGTACAACAACTTTAGCTCAAACTGTAGAAAAAACATGCGACGGCTGCTTTCTGATTCGCCAAAAGAGGTCTTTTTATCCAATGATATTCCCGGAAACCAATGTTTAAGGCTTTACCACGCGCGGCGAAGTGATCCTGCACCTCGAACACGCCATCCGCTCTGCTTCACAAACCCAACAATACCATATAGCTTGGCATGCGGAGAACAGGCTTACGTGTGCTCCAGGATCTGGAGCCGGTGAATTTTAAGTTTATTGCAACTCTACGCAGCAGTGCAGCGCTCCAGGAGCGTGCCGCCAACTATTAATAGCACCAGCACCTTGTGAAGGTTGCTGAGGTGAGACACCAGGCGACTATCCAGCTCGATGTCAGCCACAATGCCTGAATTCAGATCATGCAATTCGCTGCACGAACGCGATGACAGGCGCCGAGCATCGATCGCGTGTTTACCTGGTGGTCCCACCGTGCAAGCGCGCCGAGGGATTTGCGGTGCTGCGGCTGGCATGCTCTATTGAGCCGCTCAAATTGAGCGGCAACCGACGGCAGGTTGCGAGAGCAGCAACTCGTGCTGTGCACCGCAGACTGCTGGGCTGCTCGTAGCCACCTGTGGTGCATCGGTTGCCGCATCTCAGTCGTGGCGGCGCCGGCAGGCGATCGTGATCCCCACGCTTATAATATTTAGCGTGCTGCTGCTTGGTGGTTTTCTGAAGATTTACCAGGTGCAGCGCTGCGTACCAGCTGGCCGGCTGGCGGGCGGGCACGACCGGCACCTGAGGCCGTGCGATATCAACGGCGCTGAGTGGCCGCATCCACACCGGCGCCGACGCAGCTTTCATGCATTCCCTGCCCGAGCGATGCCTGCAGGAAACGGAGCCTGGCAACGCGCGCAGCGGCCATCGAGACGATCGCAACGATGGCACGCCGGCGCCCACAAATGCGGGAATCTTCGCTGCAGCCACTTCAAAAATCCTCTAAACCGATCAATCGGGTTGATAAGGGAATTTGTTTTCGTTTGGAAAGGCATACTATTTGTATGGTAGTGGCTTCTTTATCAGTATCAATTCCCGCGAGGCACATGTCGCAGACATCTGGTGACTTGACTACCGCCCTGTCCCTTACGTTTGACTTCCTGACAGTCCAAAAGTGCTTATCCCCTCTGTATGATAATCCCTCCGAAAACCGATCCGCGCCGGGATGCTTTGGTTATACAAATACCCAGTTCAGAGTTTTGCTTCCCGCTATGGGATCTTCTTATCTGATGAGGCCGCCGGTCTCTGCGTGATGGGACGCAAGGGCCATGTGAAGGACCAGGCGGCGCCTCGCAAGCGAGCCAAGTGACGTCCACGAGCTCATTCTCTAACGTGCCGGCTTCTGCGCACAAGTCCGCTCCAGTCAGCCCCCAACCAACAACACAGCCCCGCCATTATGAGGAAAGAAACCATGACCCACTCGCACACCTTCGGCGGCTACGCTGGCGAGCGTCCCATTACGCGCCACGACCTCAAGCACGCCACGCGCATCGTGGTGAAAATGGGCACGAGCGTCGTGTCCACCAACGGCGAGCCGGCGCTGGGCCGCATCGCGTCCATCGTGGAGCAGGTGTGCATGCTCAAGCGCCAGGGCAAGGAGGTGCTGCTGGTTACCAGCGGTGCCGTGGGCATCGGCCGCAAGCGCCTCAACAAGCAGATCCTGCTCTCGGCCTCGCTGCGCACACACGTGCAAGGCAACCAGCAGATGCTGGCGCTCGAGAAGAAGAAGGGTGCCATGGCCGCCGCCGGCCAGATCGGCCTCATGTCGCTCTACGAGACGCTCTTTTCGCTCTACGACGTGGCCTGCTCGCAGGTGCTGGTCACAGCTTCGGACTTCAAGACGGCCCAGAACCGCGCCAACATGCGCGACACGATGCTCAACCTGCTGGAGCTGGACGTCGTCCCCATCGTCAACGAGAACGACGCCGTGAGCGCGTCCCCGGACGGCACTGTCTTCACGGACAACGACTCGCTGGCGGCGCTGGTGGGTGGCGAGATTGATGCAGACCTGCTTATGCTGCTTACGGACGTGGAGGGCCTGTACAACAAGCCCCCGAGCCAGCCTGGCGCCAAGATCATCTCGGTCTTTCGCCCTGAGAATGCAGACTTCAAGATCGGTGAAAAGTCTAGCGTCGGCCGCGGTGGCATGGGCGCCAAGATCGAGGCGGCCCAGTCCGCCATCTCGCAGGGAGTGAACGCCGTCGTGATCGCCAGCGGCATGAAGTACGGTGTCGTCGCCGCCATCATGAAGGGCGCCAGCCTCGGCACGCTCTTCGTGGCCAACCCGGGTGTCGAGTCGTCGGACTGCATGTCTGCCGAGGAGATGGCCAACGCCGCCCGCGAAGGCTGCCACCAGCTGCAGGCTCTGTCCTCGGAGGAGCGCGCCAACATCCTGCTCCGTATCGCGGATGATCTCAAGAAGAACAGCAAGACGATCCTGAACGCGAACCGTAAGGATCTGCTGGCGGCAAAGAAGTCCTCGATCGACGAGGGTCTGCTGGCGCGCTTGAAGCTGTCGGAGGAGAAGCTGGACACGCTGGCTGACGGTATCCGCAGCATTGCCGAGGCCGAGGAGCCGATCGGCCGCATGCTTAAGCGCACGGAGCTTGCATCCGGCCTTGTCCTGCACCAGGAAACGGCATCCATCGGCGTGCTGCTGGTCATTTTCGAGAGCCGCCCCGACTCGCTGCCTCAAATTGCTGCGCTGGCGCTGCGCAGCGGCAACGGCCTGCTGCTGAAGGGCGGTAAGGAGGCCCTGCACAGCAATGCCGTGCTGCACAAGATCATCGTGAACGCCGTGGAGGAGGCCACGAGTGGTAAAGTGGAGAAGGACGTCATTGGCCTTGTGACGTCTCGCGAGGAAATCTCCGACCTGCTGCGCCTGGACGATGTCATTGACCTGTGTATCCCACGCGGCTCGGGCTCCATGGTGAGCTACATCAAGAAGAACACGCGTATCCCGGTCCTTGGCCACGCCGAGGGCGTGTGCCACATGTACATCCACGGCGCTGCTGAGGTCAAGAAAGCCATCGAGCTTGCGGTTGATGCCAAGACGGATTACCCCGCTGCTTGCAATGCTCTGGAGACCCTTCTGATCGATGAGTCACACGTGACCAATGGACAGGTCAAGGAGATTCTGGCTGCACTTGAGGAGGCCGGAATCAACCTGCACATTGCCCCCAACGCTGCGAAGCTCGGAGTCGCCACTGTCAAGTCGCGCCCAACCAACTCGCTCTCTACCGAGTACGGCACGAAGGACCTTACCGTCGAGGTGGTCAATGGCGTTGATGCTGCGATCTCTCACATCAACCAGTACAGCAGCGGCCACACGGAGTGCATCGTCACGGAGGACGCGGCTGCGGCGGAGCAGTTCCAGCAAATGATCGACAGCGCGTGCGTCTTCCACAACGCTAGCACTCGCTTCGCTGATGGCTACCGTTTCGGTCTGGGTGCCGAGGTGGGTATCAGCACTGGTCGCATCCACGCCCGTGGCCCTGTTGGCGTCGAGGGTCTGCTTACGACCAAGTGGAAGCTTGTGTCCGAGAGCGGCCACACCGTCTCGCAGTTTTCGGGCGCCAAGAACGACCACCCTCTCAAGTACACGCACAAGAAGCTGGAGCTGATCCAGAAGGAGGCAAATGTCGCCCGCCCGCGGAGTAGCCGGCTATAGGCGCGACCTTTAAAGTCTCACGGCTAGTGGTGCGTAGCTAGCTAACTAACGCTAAGTTACATCCAACAAAATACACTTGATTTGAATCGATATCGTCTATTTGGCAAAGCAATGGTTTGTAGTGCGTTGAAGGTTTCTCTCGATTAGAAGTCCATGTCGTCTTCATCTTCGTCCTTCTGCCTCTTCATACGCTTCCGGCGGTCGCTGTCATTGATGGCAGTCAGATCACGCGTAGCCTTGGCGCGCAGTGTGTCGATGTCGTCGGCATCCTCAGCCCACTCGAGGACGAGATGTCGGCCGTACAGGTGCGAGCTGGCAAGAGCTGAGAACGCGTTGCGGGCTTCCTGCTCCGTGAGGAACTCCACGAAGGCAAAGCCGCGGTGTCTGCCGTCGAACTTCTTGGGCATGCGCACACGCTTGAGCTGGCCGAATGCGCCGAACAACTCGCGGATCTCGTTGCTCGTCGCCTCAAACGCAACGTTGCGAACGATGATCTTGGACTTGCGACCTTCGCCATCGACCTCGCCAACTGCACGCTTCGGAGCTGCGGATGCCTTCTTCTGCGAGAGCTTGAGGTTGAGCGCGTGGCCGTCCACAACGGTGTTCTGAAGGGTTTGCAGCGCGCGCTCCGTGTGCTTAGCGTCCACGTACTCGACAAAACCGAAACCCATCGAGAGCATGCCACGCTTCGGGTCCTTGCGACGCGCGACGGTGACCTTGCGCAGCTTTCCGCAGCGCTCGAAGATCTTCTCCAACGTCGCCTCCTTTGTAGTGAAGTTCAGGTTCTTCACGCAGATAGTGTGGCTCGCGTCACCCACAGCGGTATCGCCCTCGTCGTCAACGTCCGGTACCACGGCTGACGTTGATTTGATACCTTTCTGTTCGGACGCCGGAGCCTTTGTACTGGACGATGCGGATGCAGGACGGTCGAACACTTTAACAGGGGCCCACTCCAAGTAAAGCGGCACGTGCTGGTACTTCTTGTATGCAAGCGAGCGGAAGGCCTTGCGCGCTTCCGAAGGCTCCAGGAACTCCACGACAGCCAGCGTTTTGGAAGGAGGCAGGAGGAAGCGACCAATCTCACCGTGCTTCCTGAACAGCTGCGCGAGCTCTTCTTCCTCTGTTGTGTGAGGAAGGTTCTTGATCAAGATGACCGTCGTACTTCGCTCAATCTTCTTCGACTGCTGCTGCTGGCTCGGCTTCTTCACCAACGCACCTTCGATAGCATTGAGATCCACCCCTTCCCTCGCGAAAAAGTCTTTGTTCTCCTTGACGAGCATCGTTTCACCAATAGCTAGACGCACGGCCATGTTGCCCTGCTCCTTGTCCATGATCTCACCACGCTTCACGCCCATGCGCTCAGCGAGCGAGCCTACAGTCGCGTCACCACGAATGTAAGACGCATTCCAGCCCGTCTTCTTCTGGGCTTGAATCTGGCGCTCCAGCTCTTTGCGCTGCTTGTACGTCAAGTTCGGGTCCGCCAGAGCTGCCTCCGGGTCGAGTTTGACAGGCTTGGAGCGCGCAAAAATCACATGAAGACGCCGACCTTGGAAGGCCATCCCATTCAGCGCTGTGAGAGCCGTCTGCGCATCCACCGTTGTGCGGAACAGCACAAAGCCATAACCTTTACGGCGACGAGTTTCATCCAGCGGCATGTGCACTTCTTCCACGGGGCCATACGTCGAGCACAGCGCCTCAAGATCCTCTTCCACCGCAGTAAACGGCAAGTTGCGCAGGAACAATCTCGCAGTCGGTTTGTCATCTTCAGCCACAGCCTCCGCTTCTCCAGATGACGAGTTTTTCTTATCGTTGGAGGCCTCAGCGTCCTCGTCATCATCGTCATCTTCTCCCATCGCTTTATCCCCGTCTCCGTCTTCATCGTCCGAGTCCTTGTCGATGTTCTTGCTCACCTTGGAACGCAAGAAATCCATGTCGGACATCGCCTCCGACTTCTTGCTTTTCTTGCTCTCAGCACCAGCCTCGTCCTCATCGGCACCTTCGTCTGGCTTAGCCGCTCCCAGCTCTTCGTACTCGTCATCGCTATCCTCTGCCTCAGCAAGGCCGACGCCCTTGGTCGCCGTCGTTCCTTCAGGGCCCTGCACGTCATCGTTAGCCCAGAACTTGGTCTTGGATCGGGCTTGCATCGTCTCCATGAACTCCTGGAACTCCCCACTCGTCTCCTCGGTCTTCTTTGCCTTCGCATCCTTCTTTTCTGTAGCAGGCTTCTCCTCCGTCGAGGAGGCCACAACGCCCGACGCCTCCGGGTGCAACTTCTGGTAGCGTCCGCTACCGACCGAGTACTTGCTCCACGGCCGTTCCATCTCATCGGATTCCCTCTAAAATGCACAATAATGCAGCAATGATGTCAACAAATTAGCAAGGAATTCAATTAGATCATCAGTGCAGCGCTCGTACCGAGAGCGCCACGCGCACGTTGATCCTGCACGTGTCGAAGAAGCTCTGGTGGAAGAACTTGCGCGCCTGCTCCGCCTGCTTGGCGCTCTTGAAGCCCACGAAGCCAAAGCGGCGCGACTTGCTGCCGTCCTTGGTGCGGATCACGCAGGCGTCCGTCACCTCGCCCTGCACCGCAAAGTGCTCGCGCAGCCGCGCGGAGTCCACGTAGGCCGGCAGGTTCTGCACATACAGACGCGTGTCCGTCTCCTGCCCCGCGTCCTTGGGTGCGCTCGTCGTCGCTGCTGCTGCCATCGTCTCGCTTCCAGTCGTGAGTCGGTCACTGCCTGCCGACGTTTGATGCTCGACAGCGATTTGTGTGTGCCACACCACAAGTTCCGTTGGATGCTGGCACTTGGCCAGTTGGTCCATTTTCCGTTGCAAAGTGGACAGATTTCCGTTTATTGTGGACGTTTATGTTACGTCTACAGCATCATGCGCGGTTGGTCGCTTCGTACGGGTTCTCGGTGCTGCGCAGCGCTCGCTGGAGCTCCTCGTAGTCTGCGAAGTTGTCGGCCGTGAGGACTCCGTGGCGGACGAAGAAGTCGAGCAGCAGCAGACACACGTCAGGCTTGAAGCGCTCGGGCTCGGCCCACAGGCGAGCCAGCGCGTCCTGCACCGGCAGTAAGTCGAAAATCTCCACCTCGCCGTCCTGGTTTGCTGGGACGATATCAGCCGGCAACTCCACGTCGTAGATGAGCATCGTGTCGTTCGTCAGTCCGTACGGGTGCTTGGACACGTAAGAGATGCTGCCAGCAGCCACGAGTCGTGGTCGAGTCCACGACGGCTCCAGTCCCGCCTCTTCCTCTGCTTCCTTCACCATGTTGTCAAGCGCCGAGATGCCTGCAGGTAGCCCCCCACCTACGATGGTGTCGCGCATGAGTGGCCAGCGCTTCTTGGAGGCGCTACGCGTCGCGATCCAGACGTGCGTCACGGCTCCGGTCTCCTTGTCGCGCACAAACCCGTTGAGGTGCGTAGCGAACTGGCTGAGGCCGAAGTAGGGCCCCACGCCGCGATGGTACGTGAAGAGCGTCGGGCTGGAGAAGGTCGTCTTGGCCGTGTAGAACTCGTCCTGCCAGAAGGGGAAGGCCCCTTCCTGCTTTAACTCGGCCTCCATCGTCTGGAAAGCTCGCGACCGCTCCTCGATGGTGCGGAACCGCGGCTTCATGACGATTTCGCTTTCCGTCACCTCCAGCAAGTCGCTGAACTTGCTCAGGCGCTGATGCAATGGACATACTGTACGACGTTAATACGAATGGATACCTGTCGAAGAGATCTATCTACTGCGCCCAGTGTTCGCTATATCCCACTTTTCTGAGAGCGCTTGGGTGGGATCTTTGACGAAGTGGGTGGTATAATGGGATATTGGGTTTTTCAAGAGATACACGTATGCTAGTTTTTGTATAGATGCTTAATCCAAGGTTTAAGCTGATTAGTAGGAATTGGGTTATAAATATTTTACACTTCAACTTTGTATGTTGGACAAGTTGTGGTATATTCCATATACCACGGCCAACTGGGTGGGATATGGTTTATTCCATATCCCATTTAATCTATCCCAGGGTGGCGCGAACACTGACTGCGCCAGCGCACCTCTTGCTGCTGTTTGAGGACGAATCCTGCCACGACCGACGTGCAGGGCCCTGCACGCCCAGCGCGCGTCCCCAGACCTCTCCCTCGTCCGGGTGCAGCATGACGCGGAGAGGCACATACGCCTCGCGCGTCCAGCTCTTGACACGCGCCACCAGCGGCCTCCACGCCATTAAAAACGTGATAAAACCGGCGGATTGGATCACCCCGTATACAAACAGAGAGTGTAATCGACGGAGGAGACACGAGTCAGCTCCGATCCGAGTAACGTACGCATTCGTCCAGCATACTGCTGCTGCTGTTGAGCGGTGGAAGCCCCTCTATATATTACATGTATCCATCTCGGCTACACTCTTTCTCCTCCTAAGCTAAGCCATCACTTGTTCCACTCCGTCTCTAGTGGAGGATGAAGTTGAGCGAGTGCGACTTCTGGTCGAACTCGTCGCCTTCGTCGCTGTCAATGTTTCCGTCATCGTCGCCGCTGCGCTCAGCCCCGTTCGGCGGTCCCTGGCCATACCTGGCACCCTGTTCGCCCGCGTACTCGCGCTGCTGGCCGTCACCGCGCTGACGCTCGTAGCCGTTCATGCGCGCGTGCTGCTGCTGGCCGTGGGACGACGCCATGCGCGCGTCCTCCTGGCGGTCGTAGGCGCCGCTCTCGTCGTCCTCCACGCGGTGCGTGCGTCCGTCCATCACGGCGGACGACGGCAGCGCACGCCGCGGGCGCCGCCCGTGAGCGCCTGCTGCTCCACGAAGTCGTCCTTCATGGCCTTGAGGTCGGCCAGCGGCAGCCCCATGAAGACGCCGAAGCCGTAGTAGACCTTCTCGTCCTCGTTGTCGTTGTCGCCGGCCACGCCGCCGACCCGCGGGAGGTTCGAGTTGCCGCCCGCTCCTTCGCGCCGTGTCGCCAGTCGGTTCTCCATCGCCATCGCCCCGAGAGCTTCTTGTCGTCAATGCACTGGCGCTTCAGTAATGTTCCGGGAGAGCGGAGCGGGATAAGCTTCGTACTTAGCAACGTGCGGGCAGGGTGCAATCATTTTAGCCACATGGCTACATTTACTGCAACTCGCACTGTGGTGCTGAAGTGTTGAAGTGTGGTTGGTGGTCTCTATGTATTTACCCAAGCGCTCTGATCTACACTACCGGCACGACGACGACGCCCTATTTCCTTCGGCGGAAGCGCTTGTACGACTTCTTGCCCTTGGCGGCCAGATCCTCGTTCGCGTCGCGCGCACGGTACTCGCCGTCGCCGCTGAGCTGGGAGCCGATCTCCTTGTGCAGCTGTCGGAACTTACGCGTCGAGCCCACAGGGCGAAGTGGCTGCACGAGCAGGCGGCTGAGCTGCGCACGCAGCGCCTGCACCGACTGGTTGGCTGTGGTCTTCTTCTTGCTGTCCTGGTTGCGCTGCTTCGCGCCCAGCTCGAACAGCAGGTCCTCGTCCATGTCCAGGTCGGCGGCCGCAGCCATTTGCTCGAACCAAGTTGCCTCCGACTTGAGCTTGCCCGCAGCGTTCTCCTGGTCGTTGATGCTCTTGGCAAGACGCACGCGCTCGTCGATCGTCTCCATGTAGCGGTGGTCGAATGGGAAGTCCGAGAGCCCCGTCGGTCGCTGCAGCATCTTGCAGATCTGAACGTGGTACTTGGCGTCGACCGGCGACACCAAAGAGATACTCAAACCATCCTTGTCGGCACGAGCAGTACGACCACTGCGGTGCACAAACACCTCCGTGGAGCGCGCAATGTGGTAGTGGACAACGTAGTCCACACTGGGGATATCCAGACCACGCGCAGCAACGTCGGTGGCAACTAGGATGCCCTTGGCGTGAGACCGGAAACCATCCAGCTTCTTCAGACGCTGTCGCTGCTGCATCTCGGCGTGCAGAGCGAACACAGGCAAATTCAGCAGGCTCAGGAGACTAGACAGCCGACGCACCTGGTGAATAGCATTCAGGAAAATGATCGTTCGCCCCGGGTATTGTGTCAGGAAGTAGTACAGGAAGCTGTCGCGCGTGGACTCGGTGACCTCGTGCTGGCACAGTTCCAGACCCGCAGGCAGTGACAGAGCCACGTTTTCTTGCTGCTTTTTCAACTTCCGCTGAGCCTCCTCCGATACGATCGCCTTGGCACCCGGGATACCCATGTCGGGCTCTGCGATGCTAAGGTCAACGACAGCAGGCTTTCCGCGGAGACCCACACGCTTCATGACACGCTCCAGAACGCTCAGTGCGTTGCGATACTTCTTGGTCTTGCCCTTCTGAAAGCGTCCGCCTTCCGGGATCATCAGCGTGGCAGAAAACAGGAACGTTTGGCGAGTGTGGCGCGGAGGAGCAGCAGCTTCAACCTTAGCCTTGGAGGCCTTATCGCTCTTTTTAGCGACTGCACTGTTCTTCTCCTTCTCTTGTTGCTTCTTCTGCATCTTGAGCACATCATCCAGCATCATCACCTTCGAGCCACTCGCAAACTTCGACATGTCGATATCCTCGCCATCGTCTTCCTCGTCACTTCCTTCGTTGTCGTCTTCGTCATCATCATCGCTTTCCTCGCCCTCGCTTTCCTCATCGTCGGAGAGGTTCGAGAGCTCCGAGGCCGCCGATTTGTTCTTGCGACGCAGCACGTCGAAAATCTTCTCCAGCTCCGGGTATGATCCAGGCTGCAGCATACGATCCGCCTCATCAACCACGAGGAAGCGCAGTGTGGTGGCCAGATCCTTCATGTGCTCGTGGTTGGCCTCAATAATATCCCAGAGACGACCAGGGGTACCGATCACAATTTCCGGTCGATAGCTGAGAATTCTCTTCTGCTTCTGCACAGCCATGCCACCGACCAGGGTGACGACGCCAATTTCGCGGTTACGAACCATCTTCTCCAGGTGCTGCTGGATCTGAATCGCTAGCTCACGAGTCGGTGTCAGGATCAGCGCCTTGCAGTCCTTCGTGTATCCAGGCTGCTCGCGCTCATGCAGCAGCTGGCTCAGAATCGGCAGGCCAAACGCTAGCGTCTTACCGGAACCCGTCGGCGCCGCACCGACCACATCGCGGTTGTCCACCAACGCCGGGAGCAACGTACGCTCCTGAATACGCGTCGGAGCCGAGAACCCGCAGGTCTGCAGCGACTGCATCAGCAGCGGGTGCAACTTGAACTTGTTCCACTTAGGAAGCTTCACGTCCTTCAAGGGAACAACCTCCACAGCCTCCACCTTCTTAGCCTTGCCACCACGGTTCTTCTTGCTCTTCTTCGGCGCATTGCCAGCATCCTCCTGATTCTGCTGCTGCTTCGCTGGCACCTTAGCCGCCTCATTCTTCACTTCCGTCTTAACCTCCGTCTTCACCTCGGTCTTCACTTCCACCTGTTCCTTCTTCACCTGCGTGTCGGCATCAGCGTTGTCGACCTGCTGTTTCTTTGCCTTCGACTTTCTGCGCTTCTTCTTCTTGCCGCCGCCCTGCTCCTCCCGCTTACTCTTGTTGTCTCCAAGCAGAAGTTTGCCTCCGTCCTCCGTCGTCTGCACGCGGTAGTCCGTGAGCTCCTCCAGCTCGAAGGCGCATCCGTCCTGGAACCCTTCGATCTGCATGTCCTCGATGTCCACCTTGGTCCATCCGGAGTCCGCCATCATCGAGCCTGACTCCGCCGCGCTCGAGCCCGACCGTTTCTTGCGCTTCTTCGACGGCTTCGCGCCGGCACCGCCTTGGGACGCCGGCGCCAGCGAGTAGGGCACCACGGACAGGCCACTCATGCTTGCACTTGACCACTGATTGATGTTGCTGTGAAGTGGGCAATGGCCACCAATCGACTTGGTCTCTAATATTTCCATACGGCAGCGTGATTGGCTGAAAAGGACGTGTACTACGTACACCAGCAAAACAATGACGCCCATACTTGGAGCTGCTCAGATCTCGACCGAGTCATGCGCGCTCTCTCTCATCTCGCGCTGGCGCGCTGGCGCTTGACGCGGCGCCCGGGCGTCCCGCGCGCCTTCGTGCCTGCGCTCGTGTCGTCTGCCAACAACCGCCGCGGTCTGGCCACCGAGGCGTTCGTGTCGCGCCACTACCAGATGCAGGACCCGCGCGACGTCAGCGACTTCCTGCGCCGCAAGAGCCTGGCCATGCGCGAGACGGACTCGCACTTCGTGGTGCGCGACTGCCCATTCTGTCACGCCACGCACGGCAAGGCCGACAACCTATTCAAGATGTACGTGCACAAGACGCAGGGCGTGTACAAGTGCCATCGCTGCGGCGCGGCCGGCAGTTGGTTCGACTTCAAGCGCAAGCTGCAAGGCAGCGTGGGCGTCGCCTCGGCAAGCGGTGCATTGTATGGCGGCAGCAGCGCTGGAACCCCGGTGCCCCCGCTGAGGTCAAGGTCATCCAGGCGCTGGACAACGAAAAGGCCATGGCGATCCAGAAGAACTTGCTCGACGACCCGGAGTTTGAGCCTGTGCTCAAGTACCTGACGGACGTTCGCGGCCTGTCGAAGGAGGTGCTGCAGAAATACTGTGTGGGTGCAATCGAGCAGCCCTTCTGGGACCACGAGTCGGGTGAACGCGTCAACGCCAAGTGCATCTCGTTCCCGTGGATGGCTCGTCAGATGGACATGGGCGCTATGGGTGTTGTGTGCCAGGACCAGCAGAAGCCAACCACTGAGGACAAGAATCTGTATGATGTTGTAAGGCTCAAGATCCGTGCTGTGGAGGACAAGGCCAAGCAACAGCTTGTTCCGAAGGGCGGCAGTTGGGGCCTTTTCGGATGGAACACTGTACCAACGGCTGCGAACGAGTTGGTGCTGACTGAGGGCGAGTTCGATGCGATGGCTGTCCACCAGGCGACTGGGATGCCTGCAGTGTCGCTGCCCAATGGCTGTCAATCCCTTCCCCCCAGCGTGCTACCGCTGCTGGAGCGATTTAAACGCATCTACCTCTGGATGGACAACGACGCGTCGGGTCAGTCCAACGTGGAGAAGTTTGCTTCGAAGCTTGGTATGACTCGCTGCTACATTGTACGCCTGCCTGCGAATGCTTCGTCTTCGCCTGTGAAGGACGCCAACGATGCTCTCCGAGCTGGACTTGATCTTACTGCGATTGTGAAGTCGGCGGAGCGGATGCCCCACAGCCAGATCACTACTTTCGAGGAGCTTCGTCGTGATGTGTACGAGGAAATTGTGAATCCGCTGCGTGCCTGTGGCGTACAATCGCGCGCTTTCCCATCGCTGAACAGACTGATGAAGGGCCACCGAATGGGCGAGGTGACCGTGCTCACAGGCCCGACAGGTTGCGGCAAGACCACACTACTTAGTCAACTGTCGTTGGACTTGTGCGGCCAGGGTGTGAGTACGCTATGGGGCTCGTTCGAGATCAAGAACACCCGACTGATGCACAAGATGCTCACACAGCTCGCTCAGCGGAATCTCTCGGGTGACGTGAACGCCTTTGAAGCTGCAGCTGATCGATTCGAGGCTTTACCCATGTACTTCTTGCGGTTCTTCGGAAGTACCGATGTGGATGAGGTGTTGGACGCTATGGAATACGCCGTGTACGCCTATGATGTGCAGCACATTCTGCTGGACAACGTGCAGTTCATGATGGCGGGTCAAGGGCGCGGCTTTGACAAGTTCGAGCGTCAAGATGCGGCGCTGGACAAGTTCCGTAAATTCGCCTCGGCTAAGAATGTCCACCTCACACTCGTGATTCACCCGCGCAAGGAGCAGGAGGACCAAGACCTGACGCTGACGTCCGTATTCGGCACGGCCAAGGCCACCCAAGAAGCTGATAATGTGCTCATCTTGCAGCGCACACGTGGCGAATCCAAGCTGGACATCCGCAAGAACCGCTTTGACGGCACGTTAGGATCGATTCCTTTGAAGTTTGACCCGGATGCCGCTTCGTTGCGCGAAGTTGGCACGGAAGGGATGAGCGAGGGCGTTGCAGCTGTAGACCTTGAAGCCGAAATGGAGCTCGCTCAAAGGCGCCGTGTACAGAGCAGCACACGTGCGCCAGAACGCCTTCAGCCCGAACCGTTCAACCCCTTCCCGGACATGTACCCAGAGGATGCCCACCCATCCCACCAGTACCAGTATGTGGCTTCGGGCTCTGTAAATGGACACACCAATGGCTTCAATGGGCACAATGGATACAACGGTAGTCAAAGCTTCAAGGTTAACGGAAGCACTTTGGCCTCTTTGCCAAGGCTAGATAGTGAAAAGCCGGACGACCACAATCTGAACGGCAGCAGCGGCGGTCTCAACGGAAGCTCGAGCCACTCCCGCCCGGACGCGCCCGGTGATCTCGAGCCACGTGGAGGTGGTGGCAGCGGCGAACCATTCGCAGCCTTCACGCCCATTATCACTCGGTAATGCCACGTCCATGAGGTGTGCTGGTGAATCTGTGGCTCCAACACGTGAGTATAGGTATCGCGGCGATCCATCATAGTGCCAAGCCTTCTGCACGTCACGCACTAGCGCTTGGTCTCCGTTAGTTTTTCGCAATGCGGATTGTTTTCCTAATACAAAAGTTACTATCAACTTCTAACAAGCCCATAATGTCCACCTCCCCAGAACGACGAATCATCACTACCTGGTACTCACTCTATCGCAGCGACAACTGCTCGTATATCGTCCATGTGACTGCAGTAGACAGCGTACGCTTGACTACACGCGGAAGGATGCCCTTCGCGAATCCGCGCAGGCCCTCGTGGCGGTAGATCTTGGCCACGGTTTGCCGCAATGTGAGTGAGTTCTGCACGGAGGCGGCGCCTCCTTCACCATTGTTCACCATGATGGCGAGCTGCATGCGCGTCTTTACCACGTCAGCCGGGTGCACTAAGGAAGTGGCGAGCACGCCCGCGACCACGCCGCTGCTGAAGTGCACGCCGTACACTGGCAGGTGGGGAACTTGTCTGTCCACGAGTCGCGCAGGCGCGTGTAAATGAGCACGTAGAGGCCGGAGAACGGCACGTCCCTGATTAGCGTCGGCACCATGCCGCGGTACAGTCCGCGCACGCCTTCGTGGTGCAGCACGTGACGCACCACGTGCAGGTTGCTGTCGAAGGTGCCCGGGGCAGGAACTCCATCCGCGCCTTCACGATCGTGAACGGCGACATGACACCGCCTGCAAACGTGCGCGCGAAGGCCCCAGCCATGAAAGTGTTGACCGCCGACTGCGGGAACAGGTTGAGGCAGTGGTCCAGCGTGGCGAAGTAGAGGCCGGCGCCGCCCGCCACGCGCACGAGCGTGGGCGACGTGCCGCGCCACATGGAGCGCATTCTCGCCACGGGGTCGTCAGCCGGCCGCGATGCCTTGATAGTATCGGGCAGCGATAGGCGAGATGCGGCCTTCGGGGCTCCGCGTTGGCCGTGAACGCTCCTTGCTGGTGGGTGCGCAGTACGTCCAGAGGCTGGAAGGCCAACGCCGAGATCATGCCAGACAGTGCACCAGCCAGCAGCTTCTTGGTCTTGCGCGAGGCGCCGGAGAGCTCGTTCATGTGGCGCTGGTCCTCGGCCAGCTTGGCCACCGTCATCGACGGAGCCGCAGCCATCGCTTGTTGCCTTTTTGATTGCTGCCCGGCACGTGATGGATGCAAGAGTGAAGTGGCGACACGATCTCCGGTCTTAAATCGCGTTTGCAACATACTGATTTTGCCAATATCTTTCTTACGAACGAAAACGAATATACGTAATTGGTTAATTCGATGTAGTTTGTGTCAAACTTCTGTATTGACACATATTATTGTATTTATCAGTATTTTTGTTTAGATTTTTCAGTATATTTTTAGTAGCTATTAGCTAATACAATAATAACGTTGGAGCACTTCACAAAACTTATCACGTCCACAGCAACACACATGAGTAGTCTACCTATGTCTTACCCACGACAGACGATCGCTTGAACCATTGCCTAGCGTCCATCACACGCATTGATCCTGGGCGTTGTTGTGGTGTAGTGGATGAAGATATTTTGTGCAGACATCATCGACAATCCAAGATCAGCAAGGTGGCCGATAGTAACTCCATGGAACTAGATCAACGACGTGCGGCCCGGCGTAGTTTGGAACGCTTTCAACGAGCACGAAGGTCACGTGAGCGACTCTAAGTGGAACAGCTTCTTCAGAGATGCTGGCGAGCCAAGCACTGGTATATCCGATCCAAGTCGACGATATCGATCTTGGCGAGGATGACGAGATCTTGGAGGAAGAGTGATGATCCTGGCCCCATGGGCTACGCAGACACCGCAAAGAGAGCCCAGCGGTACCATCGGTGCTCAATTGAGCCAGAGGTCACGCGCCAGGACCACAAGAGAGCAAGAGAAGATAGGACAAGGACTTAGGCAAAGCTAACATTTAAACAGAGTTATTTTACCTTCTACTGATCAAGTGGGCTTCGCCTTCGCACTACCGGGCACGGGATAATCTTTGGCCCACCCGACGCTACGCAAGGCGACTCATGCCCCAAGATCAACGAATCCCGGACGCCAGGATAGGTTCGCCCAGCGTCCGTCAACCCTCACTACAACCCACCGCTCGAGAAAGCGGCAAACAAGGAAAGACAAAGGAAGGTCATACACCGACCCCAAGGCAACCCCAGGCCAAGATCACATCTGGCGGGCACGTAACGATCCAGGCAACCCCAGATCGTAACCGCCACAACTACTCCGGTGCACCATGAAGCATATCCGCGTTGCTGCCACAAGTTCTCGCTGTCCGCCAGGCAGTCCAAGACTCCAACCCAAGCGCGTCTTCCGAACCATCCGAAGAGCGATCCAGCCCACCGATGGGTACCCAGGTGAGGTTCAGCAACTTCACGGAAGATCGGAGTGCCCCCTCCGTTAGTCGGCAGCTCGGGCGCCGTGTCCCCGCGATCTGCCAATTTCGCGGAGCCGCTTCACCACACTGTGGCTAATCGAATACATCGTATACAAATGCCGATCGCTGTCACCTTCATTTGGCTTCAACGAACTATTTTTGTCATCACCACATCCTGGTTAAGACGCTAATAATCAGTTGGGCGTGAATCCGGTGCGTTTGGAGCAACACATTTGACAAACTAACTCGGAAGATTTCTCGCACTAGTCAAACGTCAGGCTGTTGATCACATAACTTTCTAGGTAGGTCAAAAAGTTTACTGATCCCCTTAATTGAATGCATGAGTCGTTCCCCGGTCAAACCATGCAGGGAACAATAGACATCACTGCTGAGCTAGATGCTGCATTCCTGAGTCTATATCTTCCATATCTTACACAACTTAACGTTCGGTTTAGATGCCCTCGTGGGTCGCGTCCAGCTAAAATAAAACGGCTGAATCTTGCGCTCGATTCCCATCGTCGACGGTGAACGACGATTCTGCGGCCCCTCAAGCCGACGCAGTCGTTGCTGACCTGACGACAGAACGAGTTCACAATATTTACGCGAGAATGGTTGGCGTGTCTGACCTGTTTATTGTATTATATTGTGATACACGTACGTGTGCTTTCTGCGAGCAGAGCTAATTTACATTACCAATACCATCAATAACTTGCATTTCAGTTTTTTTTTCGTGCAGGGGTCTCGTAATGTCCTTCCTCTCTCGGAACTTGCGGGTATTGGGTTTTATTACCACGTCACTCATCCCCCCCCCCCTCTCTCTCTCTCACATGCGGATCAGTCACGGGTAGGTCGGGTCAGTCACGGGTAGGTTGGGTCATGAGTCGACCAAAAACCCGTTACTGAATATGGCTGTCTTTCCACACAAGAGAATTGAAATGGACTTAGTAAAAATGGGCTTAACCGTGATAGGTGGATCGAATGCCGCCCCAGACCTATGATCTGATAGCTTCCGTAGGATGCATGCAGTGCATCGAAAATGTGAATGGTGATGGAGCACTGATCGATGTACATTTCCGATCAAAACTACTGCTGAGAGATTTTCGTACAATGTATTACCTCCTGTGACAACATGTCTGCTGAATCGGGTGTTCTAATTCAATTTTAGATTGTGTGCGCTTCATATATCAGTGATACATTCGCCCTCATTTCTATCTCCTGTCTTCATTAGAAGCTGATCTCGCTGACAATATCTGGAATTTCTGCTTCACTTGAGACGTAGCCGACCCGCATTTCGAGTATCTCCAAAGGACAAGCAACTACGAGGTAGTTACCTGGTGGGACATCAGAATCGACATTCTCGTTGGATCGACTGGGGTCATTTTGTAGCCTTGTGGTATTTAATTTTACCACATCGGGTGGATGTATACGCTTGCCATTTCTGATTCTTGTGGGCGCGTGCCGCGTTGCTGAATAACTCAAGCATCAGGGCAACGAGTTCAGCCTGGGCATTTGCCGAGTCTTGTTCCACATTTACACGTTATGCTTGGTGGTCTTCTTAGATTATCCACGGGATGGAATTCGTTTCTCTCGTGTCACTCAATGACGATCAACGCACGAAGTAGTGGTGTATAACAAACGTTGTTACGGTTGTACAATGGCAGCGATTTAATATTTCCGCTAGGGATCAATGCTGGCACAAACGGCAACGAGATTCGGCAATCTTGAACGGCATGTACGTACGCCAGCGCAGTGAAAACATGACGAAAATACTGGTACGCTCGAGCGGTCGAAGAGTTCAAGTCACTTTGGCTAAACACGGCTGCGAAAATATGCTTACACAGCATTTGAAGATGCAGCCTGTCTGGGTAGCGATTGTTGCCGGACCTCAACATGGTAGGGCATCAATGGTAGGACGTCCAACCTTCGGCGGCGACTCCAAAAAGCGAATGAGCCTAACCATCTAATTGTCTAGATCAAAAGAGTTTTGGTATGCCCCGTCCCGAGCTCTTATCAACTTCAACGCGTTTGGTCATGTGTTAGTTACTATTACGGTTAGCTTGGGAACGTTTGATGTATTTGCGGTCAGTACGGATAATGATCCCATATCGACCGGTTTGAAATATTGGTGTCTTCGTCGCGACACGACTGTTGCATCTGTTTCGCATCTTGAATAGAATACACGGGTCTTCCGGATCAATGTCTGGTATATCTATCATGTCAACAGGCAAGTGAAGCTTAGTCTTGTCGCATACGTAAGCATCAATACCAAAACCTCTACACTGTCCACAGCGAGAATGTAGGCTTTCAGCCCACTTAGCGCATAGGTTTTGCTGATCCCACTACACCACGATTAAACATATTCGCAGCAGGCGACAATGGACTCATTGCGCAACGAAGACCCGTCAATGGAAGCTCACATTGCTAATGGAGAAAGGCCTCTGGAAATGAATCGGTTGATGATGGAAGGACCAACGGACTTGGCTAAAGTCGCTGTTTGCCAAGCCCGTAGCGTTTGTGCGCGTGGAAAGCGTTTGTGGCACGCTGAGATGAGATGAAACTTTAAATTGAGTTGAGCGTATATAAAATTTATACGGTACAACGGTATCTGTCTTCCTGAATCTTGTCACTGTGCCGTGGTATGACTGAATCGCCGTGGAATGCTGGAATACATTGTCCGGGTATATGGGCCTCACTACTCAAGTGCTGGATACGCTTGCTGTATTTCTCGTAGGCAGTTCAGCGCCTTATCACCCTTCGTACAGTATGACCGTTATGTTCTCTAAGCAACTGTACACGTAAGCTCGGATTCTCGGTTGGCGGCGAGAAGTTTGATCCATATCGGCTTCAATGAGTGAAGATCAGCAACGTGATCAGCAAAGTACTGTCATGTACACACTTGAATGTAAAATAGATGCTGTCTTCATGGTGTTGCTACTACAATGCCCATTTCAACCCTTCGCTATGATATTTTCGGTGCTTCTCGATGGTCTTGTACTGAGTGAAAATCGATACACTGCAGACAAAAGCCCTGGTGGGATACATGAATCATCAAGTCAGCCCACTTATCAAGTGAATCATAAATGTCCCTTGTGTAATGTATGCAGCACGCCAACCCACCATGTCATTGCGATCTTCTTTTACTTCAACGCAGCCTGCAATATTGCGATCTTCCCGATCAAGTTGTTGGCTCATTTCAGCCCACCATCATTAAACCGCTCTCCGAAGCAAGACGTTGCCATCCATGCAATGCATATATTTTTCTGGTGGACGTCATCGGGCACACTCCCGTCACTCGCAAATTCACCGGGTCGCCAGATTTCTCGTTGATGCGGCAGTCTCGTTGTCAATCTTTCCAGCTTGAACTGGTCCATCAGGTGTTTGCCACTTTTCCGTCCGCTGCTTATTTTTTCAATTCCATAAACCCGCCTTCGAGCGGGATTCCGCACATGCATTAAACACAAGAAATCTTAATGACACCTTCCACTTAATGCTGGCTCTTGTTGTCCTCCACTTCCGTCTTTTTCTTGGGTCCGTGGCGCGCAGACCCCTTGATGCGCAGCTGACTCCAATCCGGAGCTGTTTCACCATGGTAGCCGTAGTCGAAAAACAACTCCTCGCCCTTGGCAATATCTTGCTGGGCCCAAATTGAAATGCGGTGCTCGCCGCCCACAGTCAAAACCTTGCCCTTGCACTTCTTGTCCACAGCAGAGTGGTTCGCAAACTTGCTTTTGTTCCCTTTGCGAATTGCATCAACCACCGAGTCGTCGTCAACGTCGAACAGAAAGCTGATCGTCATTTTGTCGTAAATGCTGCCGCGACGTTCAGCTTCGTCCTGGGAAAGAAGCGCCCCGTGGTACTCGTAGATGAACTCACCGCGCTTGATCGGCTCCAATGCAAAGGCCCCCCAACCGTGAGTCGTAGAGTATGCGACGCCAATTTTCTTGTGCAGACCACGCAAGATATTCACGTTACAACAGATACCTAACTCCAATGCGGGCATGTTCCTGCGTTCCTCATCAAAGACCAGCGCCGCGACCTCGCTCGCGCCGCAAGTGACGCACAAGTCAGGGTTGCACTCGCGTGCAGCGACGAAACACGGACACGCTTTGGTTCTGCAGTTTCCGAGACTGCACCTGCACCCAGGGAACCTGTGAACGGAGACAGCACAACGATAGTTAGAAAACACAAGTTGGCAAGGAATCGTCGCAAGCAATCCTGAAACGAACCGGTTGGGGCAGTCGCGCGAGCACGAGCACGCCTTGTCGCACGTATGATCACGTGTCATACAGGAGCATCCAGTCGTATCACATGCCCCTTCGTGGTTGCACGGTTCGTATTCGTGGTTCGCCCCCTTGTCCTTCAAGCGGTTGTTTCTGGTTCTGTTGAGAAGGATGCGGTTGTTGCTGCTGCGTGAAGTTCGAGCTCGCTTCCGACCGTTGCTGCCAGAACGCGCGTCGGGTGAAAGCGGCATGTCGTCCATGGAGCTCGTGCGAATCGGCTTCTTCTGTCTCTCTGATTCCAAAAATGCGCCGACCTCCTTGCACGTTGTTGAGTTGACCATAGAGGAAATGATGCACGGATTTTCGCCGATGATAGACCGCAGCTTCCGAAGCAGCACGAGCTCTGTATCACTCAAGGCTGCACTCTTCAGCTCATTGGGGACACCCTCAGCTCCTGTAACGCTCTTGGTACTACCACCCTTACAACATTCCTTCGAGCACTTCTCGTCGGCCTTGAGAGACTTCTTGACAATGGATGTCACCCGGGCGTAGTGAGAGTCATCAAGGTACTCAGACTCGTCAGCGACCTGGGGATACACTTGGACGCGTTGAGGTCGAGACTGCTTTCTTCTCGAGGGTCGCACAGTTTGCTTCGTCAGGCTTCGGCTAGCCAATGTGCTGATTCTCGTCAATGCACGGGAAGATCGGCGAGTTTCGTGCTGCTCTCCGGTAATCGCTACTTCCTCATCCGTTGCAGTCTCGTAGTACACCTCGGTAGACGTTTGCTCCATTGTTGCATCTTCTTCCGTCTGGACTTCCTCACTGTGGCTACGAGTTTCTTCTTGTTTAGAGTTCTCGTCAGCTGTGCCGCTGCCGCTGTCCGGTGTGTCGGCCTGAGGACTTGCTGTGGAGGTGGCGCTTTCAGGTGTCCGGTCCGATGCTTCTCTGTCGTCATCATCCTCCTGCTGCTGCTCCCGTTTTGTTTGGGCTGCAAGTGCAACGGCAGACAAATGCAGTGGCGGGTTGGTCGGGTCGACGCGATGAGAGGGGAGCGGGTGTTGAATGCCATGCTCAAGACAATGATAATCGTAACACATCCGGCAGAACATATCACGATACGTCACCAACAACTCCGTGTAGTCGTCAGTAGATCGCAGACCCAGACCATATCCACGGTTGGCATGGCTTCTGGAAAGATTCGAGTCGAAGTAGGTCGGTGGGGGAGAAAACCTTTCCTCCAAGCTCTTCTCCGAATCCTTGACATCATTTAGCGCTGGTTCCAAAGTCGCCACCTTTGCCAGCGGGAAGCTTGCTGGTTTACTTGCGATCAACTCTTTCGCCTCTTTAATACGCCGAGCAGCAAGCCGAGTCGAGTCATCCAACTTCTTGATCTCGCTATAGTCCGAGTAAGCTTGACCAAAGCCCGGCACCTTTTTCAGCGCAGCAAACACTTTCTCGGAGGTGCCGCATTCGCGGATAACAAGGCGCAGCAAGTATTCATTCACCTCGCCGTCCAAGCCGGTCGAAAGGTTTGAATCCTTGGGCGCGATAGCATCATACCATGCCACGTCGATATCCCCGCCGTCATCATTGTCTCCAAAATACGGCATGTAGCGCAAAATAGGGTCGTCCTCTACGCGAACATTTTCTTTCAATCCGATGTAAGCCGTGCATCTGCTCAGTGGCCGAATACATGGAAGCTGGTTGACATCTTGCGGAAAGAGCTTTTCGTCCACAGATACAGCTTCGCCCCACACGTTAACGTATCCGACCGATAGCGCCTGCGTCAGATTTTCCTGCTTCATTTGGTTCAACAGAGATCGATCCAGTGTATCCACTTCACCCAGACGCTTGCTTTCCACTAAGCAACCATAAACACCGAGGTAAGTTATCATGACAGCTGACCGGCACAGCGCGTAAAGTAAAAGCTAACGTACGTCGTGCGTGCTGCCACTGGTCTCGAAGCATCTCTTGCGCCGCCAAGTAAGTCCGAGCCTTTGAGCGCGCTTCCGTAAGAATTGCAGTCGTCTTGCGTTGGTGACATGCTCGAATTCTGGGCAGCTCGCGCTGAATGAGCTCTGTTACACGGGTGTCCATGTCTTCTTGGGTAACGACTTGTTCTGGCTCGTCAGATACCAGCACCGACGAAGAAGTGCCAAACCGCGGTAACAGTTTGCATTTACTTCTCAAGTCACCGTCCACGTCTGTGTAAGATATCGCCACGACATGCACTCTGCGTAAGAAGACAAGCAACTAGGCAGATAGCTTAACCCCGTACGTACCATAGGTCAGGAGCGGCCGGTCAGACTCGGAGTAAAACGGAAGCGCGACACTCGAATCCAGTGGGAGCAGGTTTGGCGGTGCCGTATCGAAACAAACATTTCGCCAAACTGTGCTATGCATCACCGTGTCCTTAGCAGTCCTCGGACGTGCCAGCTTGTCCGAGAAAACACCAGATTGAGCAGGCGGAGAAGCCTGCGCCTCTGACATTGTCGAGGACGGCCGAGTTTTGCTCTTGCTTGGCTTGGTCTTGGAGCTCTTCTTGGATCCATTGGTCTTCTTGCCTTTAGTCGCCTTGGCACTCTTGGCGTGCTGTGGAGCATGCTGGGCGGCGGACTTACCACGTTTAGTCTTGCTAGGCACGTAATGCGCGTCATCGCTGATTTTTTCATCATCAGACTCGGAAAATGAATCGTCCACAGATGACGCACGCTGGGAAGGCGGTTTTGGCTTGTACTCCTCAGCTTCCTCCTCTTCGGTACCACTCGGTTCTGACGAGGACCATTCGGTCGCGTCGATGAGGTTGTCGGTTTTCTGAGGCCCAAAAAATGAAAACGACGGCTTTGGCGCTGCTGGCTTCGACACTGAAGGTTTAGACACCGACGACTTCGACGCGGCTGGCTTCGACACTGGCTGCTTCGCTGCCGGCTTCTTCCTGGGAGCTGCCACCTGACCGGTTTTCTTAGCGTTCTCCTTTCGCAGTCGCGCAAGCTCACGCTCTTGGGCCACAACGTCTTTCAGAGACATGGGTTTAGCACGTACACTCGACAACGACGCGCGCTTATTCTCCTGCGCCGGTGATGATGATGATGAGGAAGACGACGACGACTCCTCGTCTGAACCGGGATAATTAAAGTCGAACGGCGACGGCGACGCTGTTTTCTTCATCACCACGCTCTTGCTGCGCGAATGCGGAGAGCTGTGAGTTGCCGCCACTGCATCGCTCGCCTTGCGCTTCGTACCCGCAGTAGTAGATCGACGCGCGGTGTTATGAGGCGCCGACTTGCTTGCGCGATGCGCTATCGCCTGCAGTCTCTCGAACTCCCGCTGCTGAGCCTGCAACTCACTGAAAGACATGGCGTCTGAGTACATCCGGCCGTCATTGCCCGCGAAATTGAGCTGCGTCTGCTCTTCCTGTGTGTAGTCGTCCGAGTCCATCGTCGCGCTGGATTGAGCCTCCGAGTTCTTCCTCTTCTTCTGCGGCGCCTTCTTCTTCTTCTGCTTGCCACGCGGAGCAGATGACGCACTGGCATCACTCTCGTCCTCCTGCGCGTCAGAAGGCTCCTCCTCGCTCGATGCAGACTCGTGGTGCCGCCCCTTGCCCACTGCGGGTGCCGCACCGAACGAGAACTTGGGAGGAGCCACGCGCGCCTTCTTGGGCTGGCTGGGGTGGCCCGTGTCCGACTCGTCGGACGAGCTGACGAGCAGCGGGGCGCTGCGACGGCCGCTGGCCTCCGCCGTTGACTCCTCGTCGCTCGAGTCGTCCAGCACGATCACGGAGCTCGGCGGACTCGGCATTAGCTGGGGTGGAGCGTGTCACATTACGTTAGAACCAGTGTGATATTAGCGACGGTCACTGCATGGTAAGCACCGCAGGACGCGACCGGAGATGCGGAGATTGCGGCAGGGACGGATCGCTAGCCGTGCGCCATGATATATGTGGTCGAAGAGCGTACCTTGAGGTCTCTCCTCCCTGCGCCGTTCGTTGGTTTCGCCAAAGATGACAAGTGAAAACGAAAATGGCTAAATGAGGTGGGGGGTACGTTGTTTGAGGTGCCTATCCTAAATTTTGTGGTTGGATTGGTCTCAAAAGAGGGTGCCAACTGAGTAATTATTTGATTTCGACCCCTAATTCTGACTCGTTGTCGAGAAAAATAAAACCAAAACCAAATACGTATTTACCGGATCGAACACACAGAGCTGCAATGGTTGCGTGTACTCCAGTATGAAGCTTCCAGTTGGAGGATTGACTCACGCTCATACTCAAACTACAAGTACATTGGTGTATGGCTGACAAAGAGGGGGTTGTCACCTGCGAGCGTTTTCGTGCCTGGTCTTCTTCGGTCATCGACTCGACGTGCCTGGAAGTACTACCGTACTGCGCAAGCCCTCAGGCAATCAAGATCGGGGAAAATTCAATCAGGAAAACTTCGAGTTGCTGCCCCAACGAAAATGATTGGGATTGAGGGTGCAGGAACTGGACGTATACTTCAAGTCGTATTTCAAGGAGCAGGCTCGTCAAAACAGAATTGCAGTGGCTTGCGGAATTCGATACGCCTCCACCATAATACGAAAGTCAAACTCCCAACGCACAATACCCGCACGTTGGGAGCTTGGCTTGCACGCCTGGCTGCTAGTATGGTTGAACTTGAGTCGAGATCACTTGAGAACAATTGGAGATCCCAGCAGTCATTAGCTCAAGAGAGTTCAAGGCGCGCGAGCAATGAAGAAGTCGGTGTCCCAGTCGGTGTCCAAGTCGGTGTCCATCCGTTTTTCAAGCCATGGATTGAAGAAGAACGCACCGCAGATCTACCAGCGTTATGTCATGATAGACAACTATGTCGTGTGTTTTGTTTAAGTATAATTTGCTGGTACATACCGGTATTCGCCATCGTGAGCTCGGCAAAAATACCGCTGAAACAACAGCTTGGATAAGTGAGGAAAAGCTAGAAAGCTCGCAATTTTCCACAAGCATGTCCTTCGTCAACAAGACACACAGGATAATCAACGACACTGGTGGCTTGAGTCTCCAACTACTGTACTGCACCAGCACTACTGGCAGAGCGTCAAGCGGCGAGTTATTGTTTAATTTTGGAAATCCGGCAAACGTAAATATTACACTAGCTACCTCTAATTGAGGTTCTTACCTCAGTTTTAAACATGGATACGCTTTCATCGAGGATAACATATGTCCATACTTTGTTCAATACAACACGTTCGCGAAGCGAAGAACGAGGGCATGAACTGGGTAAGCTCTTCGCTGGAGCTCGCGGGCTCGCTGCTGGAGTCCGTGGACCAGCAGGCCGCGCTTACCCTCGCAGGTCCGTCTCCTGCTTTATTTCTCTATAGTTTATCGTCTCTCTACGGGTACGCCTCACTCTCTCTCTCCTGCTGCATGCTCCAGGGACGGAGGAGGTCGAGGAGGAAGACGCGACGCTGTTGTCAACTGCGCGCGTGAGTCAGTCGTCTGAAGGGAACGCGTCCAGCGCAGCGGATAACGAGGAACCGGAGAGCTCAGTGACAGAGGAGGCTCCAGTGTCGACGGTACGCAGTCACTGGAATCTGTGGGGTACCTACTGCGCAATGCGCTAAGTGTGTGATGGATGCACTTGAATTACTAGGACGGGGCATCGAGTAGCAGCTCCAGCCAAGCGAAGATTGCTGTTAACAACTATCCGAAGAGCACACCACCACTGTCGGGGTCGGGGAACAAGCTCGCGGGCTTCGTGAGTGCTATCTCTACGCAGCTGGAGAATGTGTCGTCGGGCAGGGGCGGGGACCCGCCGCTAAGCAGCAATGGGTCGCAGTCCGCCTCAACAGAGGAAGAGTGCTCTCGTCTGCAGAAGGAGCTGGCGCGTGTGAAGAACGAGCTGCGGTTGAAGGAGAAGCAGCTGAGCAGCACGCAGAAGAGCATGCAGATCTGCGAGGAAGAACTGGTCGCACTGGAGCAGGAGTGCAAGGAGAAGATCGCACAAGTGCAACACGAGGTTCGTGCACTGCAAATGGTGGAGTAGTAGCCGTGCCTTCCTCACAGGCTCTCGCATTGCTCTTTGATCTTTCCTCAGATGTCGGTCATACAGCAGGACAAGAATTCAGATGAGCAGAACTTCATCCAAGCACTGGAAATGAAAGACAACCAGGCGCGTGCGATGAAAGCCGATTTAGACGCGCTCACCGAGGCAAAAGCGCAGTACACGGCGGAAATTGCTTCGCTGAAGGCTGAGCTGGCGAAGGCCGTCGAGTCGAAAGACACGCTGTGGACCTCCGCTGCGTCAGCCAGCAACGAGTCTGAGCAGCTGATCGAGTCGCTCCGCTCCGAGCTGCACGACACGCTGACGGCAATGAACAACTTGAAGCGCGAATACGCTGAGTCGAAGAACACGATGTTTTCTCGCCAGTCGCAGCTAGAGAACACGAACACGGAGCTTGTGAACAACGTGGCCAATCTGGAGCGAGAACTCGCGAAGGCAAAGGAGGCGGCGTCTGCCGCCTCTCAAACTGCGTCTGCTGGAGGGTCAAATGGCCATTCCACCTCAGGGCCAGCACATTTTGGGTTGAACGCCAACTTTGCGTCCATGAACGATGACTACAGACGAGTGCAACAGACTCTGGTGCTTACGAAGAAGTCCCTGCACGACGAGTCAAGGAAGAACGAGGTTCAGAAGCAAGAGATTGTTGCCTTGACAGAAGAAGTACGTCGGCTGAAGGAATTGCTCGAAGTGGCGCAGGCGAACTCCTCAAAGCAACTGGAGGCCACGGCTCTGGAGAACGAGCAGTTGAGAGAGCAGGTGACGCAGCTAACGTCTCACACGAGCGCAGCGGCGGCTGCTAACGGCGAGCTGCGCATCCAGCGCCTGACCAACCGGCTGATCGAGAAGCAGGAGACGATCGACTCCTTGCGCACCCGCGTGACGACAATGGACGTTCGTCTCCAGGACGTGCAGTTGCGGGCCCAGCGCGCCGAGGAGAGGCTGTCTCGGATGGAGCAAAACGGCGGCATCGACGACATGGAAATGGCGACCCCGTCGGGAAGTTTGGGCGGAACGGCGTGCGGTCGCGGCCGAACCGCATGGCCCACATGATCTCCCGCGTGGCCCCCGTGGTTGAACGCAGCCATCGCGTGGTGACGGCTCTGGACGTGCTGGACCGCTGGCTGCTCTTCCTCGGTCGAGTGTTCTTGCAAGCTCCGTTCGCGCGCCTCGGCATGTTGTGCTACGTCGTGCTGATCCATTTCTGGGTCTTCATGATCCTGAGCTTCCACACGAGTCACCTGACCGAGGAGATGCAGCTCTCCACTGCTGCCGAGAACGCCGTCATCGAGCCGGGGGAGGACATGATCCCAGGAGGAGGAGGAGGACACTAAAACAGAAACCGTTTTGCCCGTACAGTATTTACTGCTAGCAGCAGCAGCAGCAGCAGACGAATCTTGAAGAGCTCACCAGCCGCAGCGCCTGTATCACCGATCGGTGTACAGTCGTGGTCACCAATCGAGGAGCCGTTGTGATATGTATCCAGTCCAGCAGACCTCACTTCACTATTGGAGCATCCCTAACCCGCTCTTGCTATTTTTAGCAAATGTGGCAGTAGCTGTCAAGCGGTATTCCTATTGTCGTCATTCCAGCACTCTCCAGCAGTCAGCGACGCCGAGCGACATCGATTGCCCATGAGCCCCACGCCGGACGCGCCCGTGTCCACCGCCAGCGAGGGCGTCGCCAGCGCGAGCTCCGTGCGCGCGGACTCGAACGCGACGGACGCCGAGATCGCGTGGCTGCGGCGCTGCCTGCCCATCTTCGTGCAGCCGGACGTGGACATCAAGAACCGCAACGACCTGGTCAAGATCTTCTTCCGCTTCGAGCGCGACGACCAGTCCGGCCACCTGCTGTGCAAGCTATGCATCGTGTTCGCGGGAGAGTCCAGCTACAACCGCGTGCAGGAGGAGATCGAGAACTCGCTGGCCACGCTGTGCTACCGCACCTTTAACCGGCGGACGTACAAGCGCACGGCGGACATCAACTACATGGAGTTCCGGTGCGCCTTCCCCTGCTACAGCGCTGCTCAATTTGCTATTGCCATTGATATTTATTATTCTGACGCTTCCTGTCGTGCGGTGAATTGTGCAGGAATGTTGACCTGGACCCGAACTCCGCGGTACCCTGGGCCACCATCTACTCGCAGGACCACGGAGGCAAGCAGCAGTGGGCGCAGGGTGAGAAGAAGGACCTCGGCAACTGGTTCTCGCTCATGCACCACTACCACGCTGAGGTCGCGCACGCGGACTGGAAGCTGCACCCGCAGACTCACCGGCCGTACATCTACCTCAACACGTGCAATCACATGATCGGCGAGAAGGACAACAACCCGAAGCTCAGCAAATTCAACTGGATCGACTACCCGTTCCAGCAAGGCGACGGAGACGATGCCTTCCGCTACGTCGTGGCCCACGTGCCTACCAAGTGCAACCTCTACTCGTACTTCTGCTTCTGGCGCGCACGCAACGGTGGCGGCTGGTGCGACCGCCACCCGGGAGGCAAGTCAGTCTCTCGAGACGGCAAGTCCATCTACGTGAAGTATCCATCCACCACCATGACAGGTGTGTAGCAAGATAAGGCTTAGCTACCTGGGGGCTACACAGTACACTATTGTAACGAAACAAGAAGAAAAATTTAGATGCATTTTGCGCATGTAACAAGCACTGCTACAGTCGAGAAACAGTCAAGGCAGCAGCGCTATCCTGCAGCTGGGGTCGGGGGCGCCGAGTCGTTTTGTGACAGCTCCGTTTCGTCCTCGAGCTTGGCAGCCACGTTGCGTGCCATTTGCTGAGCCACTAGCTCGTTCTCAAGGGCAGACGATGTCGAGGAGGACGTCGGGGAAGTCATAGTGCTCGAGTCGAAGCCCGTCGGACCAGTAAACTTGGCCGCATCCAGCTCGCGCACCTTCATCCACGTCGTCCACATTTCCTCAACGGAAATCGGAGCCTGCTCGAGTAACCATCCCATTTGGCGTCGAGTAGCGTCCAGCACAGGCTGGAAACCCATTTGCGTTGCCCCCGAGTGCACCCAGTGCAGATCCAGGAGCATGAAAGCCATAGAGTGCAGCTTGAAAAAGGCCTCAGGGTCGTCAAACACACGCCAGAACGGCGTGCGGCTCACCCGCTCAGCTACTCGCAGCTTCATCACGACGGCAGGTGAGGTGTCGCCATTCGTCTCCACGGAGTGCAAGACAAGCTTTGTGCAGACATCAGGCGCCTCATCCAGCATGAGCAAGTGCATCATCATGCGCATGACGTTGATACTCGCAACGGGGAACGGGTAGCGATTGCCTCCGGCTTGCGCATTGCGCTCCATCATCGCGTGCGCCTTCTCCGGGTACTCCTCCACGAAGAAAACAAGGCATTCAAGTGCTAGGACACCACCGCCGCGGAAGCCACCGAGCGGGTTGTCCGTGTGAAATCCGCTGCACTTCCAGCGCGGTGACGCCAGCATCGCACTCACATCGATGCCACCCACTTCGCTCTCGCTGTTGCTTGAAGCTGACAGCACTGAATCACCTTCTTCAACCACGGACTCCTCAGGCACGAGGAGTGCATCCCAGAGCCGCTTGAGCAAGGCAACGTGGGCCTCGTTCGTCATATCCAGCGGCTCCTCCATGCGGAAGCGGAGCGTCTCGAGACGTCGAACCTTTTCACGCAATTTGGATCGGCGAGAGCATAGCTCAGCGCGGAAGTCATGAAGAACCAGCTCTTGCTCCCTGAACAGCATCGCGACCACTTGAACAGCTTCCTCGGCGTCGCGTGTTTTGTGGCGTACGTCTCGAGCGTCCGAGGGTAAACCGAGGCTGCTTCCCGGGAAGGTGGACAAGTACTCGTCATCTGGCATCAAACGGGAGCGGACCGAGCTCCGGTGCTGATACCCAACGGGGTACTTTCGGTAGCTTGCATCTTCAAACTCATGGAATCGTTCTGCGTGCCGTCCTCTGAGGAGAAGGGGGGCCAAGCAGTTCGCCATCGCGTACACGGTGAGTCCATTCTTCTCAGCGTGACGGGGTTGTAACGCGACTGACACCCAGTGACACAGTCGCTCAAGGAGAGGCTTGCAATACCATGGCAGATCGTTGATCAGGACTACAAGAAGCGCCTTGCACTCCTCGTCAGTCATTCCACTACCGGGGCGGCCAGCGCAAACGAGGAACCTGTCCAGACGCTCTTCCGTGAGGAGTGGGTCAGGCAACTCCCAAAGGTATTGAAGCAGAATTGCCACAACTTCATGGGGATCCACCGCCATCTTCCGATGAAACCCGCCGAGCTCCTCAATCGTATCACGTAGCTCAATGACGTGATCAGCTTGCAGGTGGGCCTGGAACAGACCCGGCGAGTCCACATGCTCGTAGAGGTAGCAGAAGCAAGCCTCGACCACATCAGGAAGACCCAACGCAGTCTCAAAGCGCGCCATGCCGCTGAGGAACGGGTTGCACAGCACATCCAGCAAGTCGCTGCCGAAAACGTCGTATTCCGGGTATCCAAGCTCCAGGAAGCGAAGTACCGCAGTGGCCGCATCCTCCATCTTTTGGGACTGAGCGGCTTGTCTGAGGGTCTCCGACAACGGGTTGCCGCCTTTGCGGGTGTTGAACGCCAGTCGCAGCTCATGGTGTGACACCAGCTTCTCCGCGAGCAGTTCCGTCTCGTCATCGACCTCGCAAAGGCGCACGCGGCCACTTACCATATCCTCGGGGTCAATTAGTTTTGGCGCCTGCTTCTTGATCTTGCGGGCCTTCGGACGCGGCAGTGGTCGCGAGAATGGGAGCGTCTCCGGAGCGAGATCGAGTCGCGGGTCGTCGATCAGGAACGCGAACGGCAGCTCGTCCAAACCCGAGAGAAGGTTCAGGAACATCTTAACCTCGTCACGCTGGCGAAAGAGAGCGAACTCGGTGTAGTACGACGCCAGGAGATCGATATTGGTCTCCGATAGCACCATACTGAGGCTAGACTGCAGCACGTGCGTGTTGAGCGCTTGGCGAACGAACACTCGCGCTTTGCCTTCGTCCGTGTGGACGCTTGTGAGCCCATTAGCCGAGCGTACTGCTCCAACGAGACCGCGCACGTGTCGAGGCAGGTCTGCTTCGACACTGGAGGTCACAACCTCGCACACTTTGCTGTTCGATGAGGAGGAAGACGCCGCCCCTCTCGGAGCAGCGGCGGCGGCGCGGTGCATGGCCTCCACCATTTGCTTCTGACGGATGGCTTCCATGCGCGTGCACGTCCACTTGACGACGCCAAAGAACTTGACGGTGGCCCCAGTGCCCGAGTCGTCAGCCTCGAGGAGACGCAGTCCATGCGAGATGCAGCGATCCAGCTGCGTGCACAGCAAGTTCACCACTGCTTGCTCGTCGTTCAGCAGCAGCTCCCGGGCGTCATCCGTGCTCTCCATCATAGCCGCCTTGGGGCTGCCATTGGTGTCGTCACTGGGCGGAGTCGACATGTCCGCACCGTCGTCCATGGAGCTACTGCGAGGTGGAGCGATGCCGTTGCCGCCCTTCTTGGCGTCCATGAAGAGCTGCAGCCCGCGCACGGCGCTCTCCAGGTCCTCGAGGATGATGCCGCGTTGGCTCTTGGCCTGCAGCTGGCGCTTGGCGCGGTTGCGGCGTCGTAGCTGCTGCTCCTCCTCCGTCTCCTCCTCAGGCTCTCCGAGCACGAGGTTGCCCAGACGCGCGAAGAACTCCATCGTTGGGCTGGTGTGCTCTGATGCCTTTCACGCAGATCCGAAAGTGACTCAACTGCGACTCTTGAGGAAAAGATCCCTAGATTTACCGAAAGATCGCGCGACCGACCGCTCAACATGAACTCGCGGTGCTTGTCCCTAACTAGTCAAACAACTAGTCAAACTAACTAGATTACTACCACCCACATCTAGACTACGGGCTTCACCGTGTGAGCAGGTTCGGGCCTCGAGGGCCCCCGGACTCACGCTTTCAACTAAGTTACTGATCTCCACGTCGAGGCCGCTGCAAATAGCCGGATCTTGGCCGCCCATGTGCGAGCTGTTCCGTCACGGAACTTCCGTGACGAACATCAGATTGCGGGCCGCATTCTCGTCGCGGTCCCAGTACCTCCTGCAGGCGCTGTTGGTATAGTGCAGGACATTCCGGGACCTTGTTGCGCGAGGGTGCGCTGGCACGCCGCGTCCTTGAGGCTCTGGGGGCGGGGCTCCTCTGCTTGGGCTGGAGGCTCCTCTTCCGGCTCGGCTTGTCGTCGCCTCCCAAACTCCGTCTCCGCTAGATCGCTGTGGCACGCGAAGCACTTCTTGCTCGTGAAGTACTCGTCGATCAGGCGTACGGTAGCGCGTCTGGACAGCTCCTTCGCGAAGCCCTTCAGCGGGGGCACTGCGTTGCCGCGGAGGCCTCTTGGGTTGCTAAACTCGCCGACACCGACGAGCGTAGAGTCGTCGGGCACCGGAACCACGCGAGCTGCCACGTATCCGAGCGCCTTGAACTTGTACACGTAGTTTCGGAATCGCCACCGCCGAATGCGAGTCTCGTACGTGCACAACACATTCTACATCGCGGTGTTCCTGTGGCTCATGCTCTTCTGCGGAGGTAGCATCCTTCCAGCTTGCTCAGGAATTGTGATCTCAGCAGCGCCACCACGGTTGCGCCCACTCGCCTCTTCGGTGGCGTATGCGAGCTACAATCTGTTCGGGTACGCGGCATCGAACTATGTCCCCGGCCTGATCATGAATTTTATCATCGACCCGAGCGCAGACGCAGATACCAGCAGTCTCGGAAGTGTTGGATCATGCAACGCTGCCTGCACGTACCGTATCGGCTTCCGCATCGTGCTGCTTTGGAGTGTTTGGGCTTTCTTCTGCCTCACGTGTGGTGCTATTGAATCGGGTCGAAACTATAGGGCGACCATCACCGGGCACTACAACGGAAAGCAACAAACAACGGCAACGGCGACCTCGCATCAACCAGTGTTTAAGAGCGTCGTGTAAGCAACGCATGTGGCACCTATAGTATTCTAACGCAGATAGATCAAATGCGGCTCTATTGAGGAGATGAATAACGTATGCGAACGGTATCGTGTTCGTGTTTACTTCACCGTTGAGCTGCTTGTCATCAGTCAAACTGCTGGCGCAATGCCATCTCGGTCTCGGACTTCCAGCCGCGGAAGTCCGACCCGATGCCTGCCTGGCCCTTCACTCGCTGATTCTTGACGCGCTCCTTGGCGTCCTTCTTCTCACGCTTGGTCGGCTGCTCTCGATTCGTGACGTCCGCAAGTTGCGGCGCAACGGGTGCCGGTCTCTTCCGCTCGTTCCTTCGCGTCTCCTCCGCCTCCTTCTGCTCTCGGTCTTGCTTGCGTTTTTGCTCCTGCTCCTTCTCCTGCTCTCGACGCTGCGTCTCCTGCTCTTCCAGCAGGTCGAAGACCTTGACAGACTCCGCCGACTTGGCGCTGGACTTGGGCGCGAGGTACGACGCGGTGGACGCCGACACGCTGGACAACACGCTGTCGGCTGACGGCAGCCGCTGGGTAACGTCCTTCTTCACCTCTCGCTTGTCCTCATGCCGCGCTTCTAGACTCGTCGCCTGCTCCTCGGCGTCGCTCTCGCCCTCGCTGCTGCTGCTCGCATAGTCGTCGCCGAGCAGGAAGGACATTTCGCAATTTCAGCCAATACAACACACTACGGATTCCGACCAGTTCCTGGCACGAATGGCGGACACCGAGACGAAGGCGTGGCTCAAGGCGGAGCTGGTGAGCGCCCTGGGCTTCGCGGAGGTGGATGAGATCGTGGCCTATATCACCAGCACCTTCCGCTCCAAGCAGGAGGCGTCCAGCTACCTCGTCGAGCTGCTGGGCATCCCGGCCGCGCGCGGAGCATATTGGCACGCGGCTGTTCGCCCCCGCGCCGCCGCCGGCTGCCCCAAGGAGGCGGAGGGGCTGGTGCCTCACCCCGCAGCCGTGAACTCGCGTCTCAAGCCTACCAAGAAGGGCAAGAAGGGCGCGGGCAAGGCGGCGGCGCTGCTGAACAACGCGCTCATCATCAACTGTCTGCGTTGCGGCCGCATTGAGTACAATGGCGGGCGCCGTTGCGTTTTCTGCGACTCCGAGCTGCACTACGAGGCGGACGCGGCTACGGCAGACCACGCGGCGCAGCAGCACATGGAGGAGCTGGTGCGGCTCGACGAGACGGGCGCCCAGCGCACGCGCGTTCTGGACGCCGAACAGTACTTCTACGACGAGGAGCAGCTGGGCCAGCGCCGCGAGGCGGAGGGCGACGACAGCAGCAGCAGTGCGAGACGCCCGATCACGATGGCGCTGGACCTGGAGAACCGGCAGTTCGTGGACGTCAAGATCGCGCGCAACGAGCAGCTCGCCAAGGACGCTCGCGAGCTCGTGGACGGCGTCCAGCGCAAAATGAGCAAGGGCAAGCGCGGCAAGCAGCAGACGGAGACGCCGTCGCGCTCGGGCGGCATCCGCGAGGCGCTCGTGGTCGTGGACGACTCGTACAACCTCGTGTTCGTGTAGTGAGAGCTCAATAATTCACGCCACTAATTTGCCCCACAATCTCGCGCGCGCTTGAGCTTGTCCGCCCCTGAAAATTACGCCCAAACTTTCATGTGCGGCCAGGCCCGCCAGGCGACTGAAACGAGCCGAGGCAAGGCGCTTCTTGCCAGGGAGACTTGCGATCATCTTGGTCACGGAGTGGTGCTGCTCGACAAAAACTGCGCAGACGTACGCACTTGAGCTGTCGCAGGGACTGTAACTACGGTTGGCCGAGATGGGCCCGAGTATGCGGTTTGCGACTTTCAGTGCGAGAGGACGCGGCGGAAGCTGGCGCGACAGCGCACTTCCAGATTTACCTCCTGCAGTGCACGGCCCCGCCCCGCGACTCTAGGCCCCAGCGGCCGCCGATCCCAGCGCATTCCTGCCATGTCGACGACGGTGAGCGCGGCCAAGGGCCCGAATGCGTTGCAGCGCCGGGTGGCCGAGTCGGCGAGCCAGAGCACGGCGCCTGCCAACCCGCTCTGGGACTTTTACGCCTGCGGACTCGTGGACGAGAACGACGACTGCTCCGAGGGCGAAGACACGGAAGACGAGCTGGAGACCCAGGACTACATCCTGTTCCAGCGCCAACGCGCCCAGGCGCGTCTCGCCAACGCGTGCCAGCGCGAAGCTCGCGTCCTGCGCGCCGCCAAGCACTGATAGACCAAGTGCGATCGGTCATGGCCATCGCCTCCACCACCACCACCACCACCGCCCCAGCCAGCATGCTTCCCCGTGCGTAATGTTTCAAGAGCTGTAGAATACGATTGATAAATAGATAAATGGGAATCTCGCCTTGGTTGAGAAGCAGGCGTCGTATTGTTAGCATGCACCGCATGCTTGTCCTTGGGTTTGCTCCACAGCAGCCTTGCCGTGCTGTGCGAGGAGCGGGTCGCTGGGTTGATATCACACGTTCAACATGGTTGACACAACATGCGGGTGCCAACTTGCATGTCAAGTCGACAACCTTGGAGAAGCAAGGCAGCGAGCTTCATGTATTACATGTAAACCTGACGTCCAGCCACGAGCACTGGCGTCTATTAATATCCCGGAACTTCAGCTTCCGACATACATGTACCGGTATCGTTTCGCTGAATGCACTCGCCGACTCGTCGACTCGTCGAGCACGCGAGCGAGCCGATTGTGCAGTAAAGCGCACCACCTACGGCCCCGAAGAATTTTTCAAGGGGACGAACCTGCTGTCTCAGAGCGAGTCCCAGCGTCGCGGCCGTCGCGGCGAACGTGACAGGAACGCTGGACTTGGTCGATCGGTCGGTCGCTCGTGGCGGCCACCTCGTCCGCGTCGGTCTCCGACGCGGAACGCCTTCTTCGTCTGCGTGAAGATGGCCGTCTGGTCCGGGTCCGACTCGGACTCCGAGTACAGGAACGACTCGCCGAAGAGAATCTGCATCGTGTTAAACGTGTCGTCCACTGCCGAGAGGAACTGGTTGCTGGCCTCCTACTCGAGTCGCGGATCTCGCACAAGAAGTTCACATGCCGTAAAGGTGCATCAATGCGTGTGGCATTGGCAAATGCCCCACGCTCAGACAGCGGAATGTGCGTTTCACTTGACTCCGGTGCTCGAGTCGAGACCCGCCTGTCGACGAACAGCGGCGCAGGTAGGGTGGACCAGATGGCTACATTACTCGCGGCCGTTTCACTTGGACATTCTGATTGGCTGTGAATCAAATCAGAAACAGATGGCCCCGGTCACCACGCACGAGCTGAGCCCTCCTCCTTCAGGATCATTGTTCTCGCCGCCCCCGCCCGCGTTCCCTGCTCCGCTATGGCCGCCACCGCCAAGTCGCGCGTCCACTCCAGCGCATCCACCGGCTACGGGGCCGTGGACTCGCCGCCGTCTTCGCCGCTGCTTCCGTCCAGGCCGCGCCGTGACTCGACCGAGTATTTGTTCAAGTTCCTCGTGCTGACGCAGGTGTTCATGTACCTGGAGGCTGGCGCCGTGCCGTCGCTGCTGCAGCAGTTCACGCTCACATTCCGACTGAGTCCGCAAGAGCAGGGCCTGCTGGGCGCAATCGTGTACATCTCCATATCGCTGGCCTCCCCTGGTGCAGCACGCTCTTCCGGCGCTTCGATCCGCGCCAACTGCTCGGCGTCTCGCTCGTGGTGAACAATCTCGCGGTGCTGGGCCTCGCCTGCGCACTGACTGCGGCCTGGTACTCCAAGTCGCTGCTCATCTCGCTGCGCGGCTTCGTCGGGTTGACCCAAGCCTTCAGCTGCGTGTACTCGCCGCTATGGGTGCACGACTACGCGCCCAAGGCGAAGCGCGGCACCTGGATGAGCTATCTGCAAGGCGCCGTGCCCGTCGGCATTACACTAGGCTACTTTGCGGGCTCGGTCACGATCTGGCTGGCATCAGAAGGACCCGAGGCGGTCGCGACCTCGTTGCACGGTGTGGTGACCGCTTTGTCGAAGGCAGCGTTGGGGATCAATGCGAACTCCGACCTCGTAGACGGCGCCGACGAAGCCTCGATGAGGCTATGCCACGGAATCTACTGCTGGCGCTGGCCGTTCCTCACCCAGTTTGCACTGATCCTGCCGCTGTCTATCTTGATCTTCTTCGTTCCGCGCGAACACATTCGACTGCGCGCCACTCGTCGCCGCTCCATCATCATTGTGGACGCAGATGAGGACGAGGATACCAGCGTCGAGCAGAGTATGGCGACTACGAATGATGATGAAATTGTTCTGATGGGCCCCCCAGGGGACAGCAATGTGTCGGACGGCTTCAGCTTCCGATCGTTGAAGTCGCACGAGTTGGAGGAGAGCAACTCCAGGTGGAGCAATCTCTGGCTGTTGTTGCAGCACAAGGTGTACGTGTTTATTGTCATGGGGCTATCGGGGCTCTTCTTCGTGGTTGCGGGCGTTCAATTCTGGACGACGCTGTATTTGGAGACCAACACGGAGGACTCGATGTACGAGATTCATCTCTCGTACCTGCTTGTAAGCGGCACTGGGCCGATCATGGGCGTGTTCTTTGGCGGCTGGCTCATCGATCAGTTCGGCGGCTACTCGGGCCCGTATCACCAAATGCAGGCGCTGCGTGTGTGTATGGTGTTGGGTGGCGCTGGTTGCCTGGCCGCGTTGCCAGTCTCGTACGTGCACAACACATTCTACATCGCGGTGTTCCTGTGGCTCATGCTCTTCTGCGGAGGTAGCATCCTTCCAGCTTGCTCAGGAATTGTGATCTCAGCAGCGCCACCACGGTTGCGCCCACTCGCCTCTTCGGTGGCGTATGCGAGCTACAATCTGTTCGGGTACGCGGCATCGAACTATGTCCCCGGCCTGATCATGAATTTTATCATCGACCCGAGCGCAGACGCAGATACCAGCGGTCTCGGAAGTGTTGGATCATGCAACGCTGCCTGCACGTACCGTATCGGCTTCCGCATCGTACTGCTTTGGAGTGTTTGGGCTTTCTTCTGCCTCACGTGCGGTGCTATTGAATCGGGTCGAAACTATAGGGCGACCATCACCGGGCACTACAACGGAAAGCAACAAACAACGGCAACGGCGACCTCGCATCAACCAGTGTTTAAGAGCGTCGTGTAAGCAATGTGGCACCTATAGTATTCTAACGCAGATAGATCAAATGCGGCTCTATTGAGGAGATGAATAACGTATGCGAACGGTATCGTGTTCGTGTTTACTTCACTGTTGAGCTGCTTGTCATCATCTGCTTCAAGCGGGGCGCCTTACGCAGAAGTGCGTTGAGCATAGTGCCCACGAAGAAGGCCACCACCGTCGAAGTCATCGTGATAACATTGTACGGCATACTAAAATCGGGTGTTGGCAGTGGCACAAGTAGGGGCTCTGTGAACAGCGTTGTAGTGAACTCCGGAGCCTCCCCACATATCGACACTTCCTGAGTACCAGGCAGCAGATCGAAAGTGGCGACACCCGAGGCGATGTCAAAGCCACGATTGGCGTCAGGTGGATGCTCCGATAAACGCAGGAATGCCTTTTCCATCTGGAGCGAGAACACCAACGTTGTGTTGGCAGGCAAAAACGCTTCAAGACGCAACTGGTTGGGACGACCACGCAGCTCAGCTGGCACAAAATTGAACGATTGAATCAACTCCTGCGCCTTCTGCTCGCTGCCGCCGGCGGTTGCGCGAAACGTGTGAAAGTATACGCGCAGAAACCACGGGATGACGTCGTCGTAGGTAACACGCATGCCACACGTGGGGTGGTTATTCTTGAGCTGCACTGCGAATCCGCCACTCACCTGGCCGTAGCCAGTGACAAAACGATGAGCTGACACCACATCTTCTTGGGCCTTGTAGCTGCTTTTAGAGGAGGCCTTCTCAGCCGCAGTTTTCCAGTCGTCGAACCACGGAGTAGTAAGAGACACAGGTTTCACCCGAAGGTCAGTGGTCGCAATACCCGACGACTTCATGTCTTCCGTGTGGATTACGCTTTCTTCAGCAAGCGGGCACGCACTGATATCCGCGGGTTGCTCGTTCGCAAAAAACAAGGAACCCAGACTCCAGCGCGCCTTGTTGTGCTTACTGGGGCTCTGCACCGTTGTCAGGTGTTGCCGAAGCGACCATGCGCCGTCCTTAGACCTCGATGCAAACAGCGACAGCGATAGATACTCCCCCGACAGCGCGTTGATAGGGTCAATAAGAGTCCCAAGTCCAGACACCGCTCGGCACGGCAGCATTTTGAGCCAGGGCGTCAAGTTTTCCGTGCAGAGCTCCTCACGCGCCAGTGACCCGTGCAGGAACACGTGCGCAGGGTCAGTGTTTGTCGACGGGAACGCGCCCAACTCCTGCGGTGATGAACCTGGCAGAAGCCCCGTGACGACCGTCTCATCCATTTGGTTCAATGAGGCGGAGAAGATGCCGCCCAGCTCCGACGTGATCCCTCGCCAGCGCTGCTGGACGTCCGCGTCGCCTCGAAGCGCCACCTGCAGCCGCGTGCCGAAAGGCGCATGGGCGAAGCCGGACTGGTTGATGGTTTGCGCCGAGCCGTAGCGCCAGTCCGCGTATCTGCCGACGGAGAAGGTGAGGTGCAGCGACTCGGCGTCGTGTTTCTCGAGGATTTGGCGCAGCACGTTGGGGAAGAGCGACGCTGCGGCGCCGCCAGAGTCCTCGTCTACTGAGAAATCGAAGCGGCCGAGAATCTGGTTGATGGCAGGGAGGGGACGCAACGCCAACTGCTCGGTGAACGCTGCGAGGGCTCCATGAAGCAGCGAGAGCAGCACTAGCACGAGGAGCGGCATCTTTACGGCTCGCTGGTTGTGTTGTGGAGTCTCAAAAAATAAGCCTACTATCCGGGTTTCGCATGTCATACGGTTTCCGGCAATATCCAAAAGGCTAAATCCGGTTTGGGATTGTATCGATTATTTCGGGTGCGGTCCGTTATCTAACTGATTTGTTCGTACATTGAGCGTACCGGGGTACAGACAACGACGCAGAAATCCGACAGACACAAAAATCCGACAAACAAAGCCGTGCAATGTACAACAGTCCTTCAGTAGCCAATCAGGATCTAGCAGTAGACTTCGTTTTTGTATACCAGATGCTTTTGTGTACTTTATATCACCCGACATGTATTTTATGTCCATTTCTGTGTAGTTTATGTCGTGTCAAACAGCGTTTTACAGTGGTTACGGACAGGGATTTATCGTAAATTTACTATGGGGGATGCCGTTCAGTGGTGTCGGATTTCTGCGTCGTTGTCTGTACATGGGTGATGATCAACTATTCTACAAGTCGAGGATGACATGGGGAACGAGACAAGCGAGTGTGACCGAGAGATAATTGTTACTTATGGACTCGATGAACTACTTGAAACTGCAACTATTACGACTACCGACTCTCTCTCTCTCTTCGCGGGCCTGCTCACTGCTCGATCTAGTTGGTCTCCACCTCCTCCTCTTCGTCCGACTCGTCGTCTTCTTCTTCGTCTTCCTCTTCGTCGGACCCTTCGCCTTCGTCATAGGAGCTGTCGTCTCTCTCGTTGGCGGCGCGTCTTCCGTGGTGATGTACTCGAGCTCGCCCGACTTCTTCCTCTCCGGCTTCGACTCGGCTTCGGCAACCATCCCGGCGACTACCTCGTCAGGACCCTCGCAGAACTTTGGGCTGCTATCGTCGACCGTGGTCGCTGGGCCGAGCGCTATTGGCGTTCCATCAGGACGATACGGGTGGAGCGCGCCGGTGATACTGCCTTCCTTCTCGGTGTACGGGGCCACCTTCATCGGCCGGAACTTGCCGTCGCTGAGCTGCGTCTCGACCTTGACGCGCAACTCCGAGATCCCCTCGTCGGCGAGGAGGGGGCACATCGCTTTTTGTGATGGTCGGAGCCCAATGGCCCGGCACGAGCACTGGAAACGTGATGTCGATCACCACGCGTGCCAAGGCCTTGTCGCTCAACCGGTGGGAACGCTTGGCCGTCGGATCAAGCGCTCCGGTCTGCACCAGCATCTCGGTCAGCGTCTGGAAGCGCGGCAAGTCGATCTTGAACGGCTTCGTCGCGTCTCGGATGCGCAACTGGTACGCCGGCTTGTCCTTCTTGAACAAGTACCTCAGACTCCGCACGGGAGCGTCCTCGCTTCTACGGCCGGTGGTGCCTTCCCCGCCGGGGCTCCCCACCACATCAACTCCGCGTTGCCTGGTGCCTCCAACCGCCTCAGGAAACGGTAGTACCCCCAGGTCTCGATGAAGAGACTAATGAAGCGGAGCCGCTCTCGCATCGCGTTCATCTTCTTCTTGCGGCGCGGCGACAACGCGTTCTTGTCACGAGAGGCACATGAAGCGCCCAATCGAAGAACGCCTTCCGATAGCTGTGCCAGAAGCGCCAGTGCGCGATGTAGACGTCCGGGTACGCTAGCGGTTCGTAAAACAAGTGCCGGTGTTCCCACGGGAACGCTCGCTGGTGAGGCTCGAGCCCGATCGCTCGAGCGTGACGGTAAACTACCTTGATGTCGCGGATCATGTCCTTGGGCGTGTCAGCTCGCAGCGCGAAATCTAGGTTCTCAAGACACTCGATCGACCGGCGCGACTTCCTCTTCTTCTTGCCACTCGCAGGGACGAGACCACTGGCTGCGCGCTTCTTGGCCTTGCCGTCGAAGAGCGGGTGTGCCGCCGCCTCTGTGGTCGTCACCTGCGTCGAAGGATCGGGTAAGACCATGACATTCCCCGCCAGAGCTTGTGCCGCGTTGTCCGGGTCCTCGATCAGCGCTTCGGCAATGTTGTTGAGCATCTCCGAGCCTCGCGAGCTTGTGTTGACGGTGAGGATCTGGCGCATGTCGGCCCAGAACGCCTCCTGCGCGAGGCGCTCCGGCTTCTTCGAGCCTCCGGGCGAGCTGGGAGGACCTTGCTGGTCCAAGAAGGCCTTGAACTTGCGGGTAAGGTCCTCGTTCGTGGCGCTCATGAGCGTCGAGGGGCGTGGTGTGGCGAGTCGATCTTCGGCGAGTCGGTGTCTGCGTACTTCGGTGCTAAACGGCGAATGACTGCTTTCCGAGAAAGGCAAGAAATTGACGGATGGCGGATTGACGTTGGAGAGACTTTGATGGATTGACCTGTCCTCGGGACGAAGATCGAGCGTTCTAGCGGCAATTTCCGTTCCAACTGGCACGAAAAATTGAGAAACTACTTCTTATTCTAACTTTGACCGAGTATGGCCGACGTGTATGCTACACTGGTTCGCTACCAGGAGCGCTACGCTCTGATCGAGCTGCTTCCTGCTTACTGCGGCGCCGGTGTGTGCTGCGTGTTCGCGTGGGTTATCTCTACCCCGCTCCGGAACGTCGGCTGGGCTTTCAGCGCTCAGGTCTGACGCGTCGCGTGCTTGAATGGATTGCTCTGGAACGCGTGCCTGTGCCAGTACAATGCTGTGCTGCTCAACCGTGAGGTGCGAGAACTGCAAGGTGGTGCTTACCTCTACGCTATCTGGGGTGCCGTCTTCGCGATGCCCGTGCGAGTCCTCGAAGACAACGAGGAACGCTATGGTGATTATGGGCGGATGCTGCACAAGTGGTGGTCTGCGGCCTATTCGACCTTCTACGCGTATCTGCCCGACTTGGGTCTGAGTACGACACACTCGGTCGCGAACTACGACAAGGCCACGCGTGCTGCCGCCGCTCAGAGTCGCAAGCGAATACTCGAGGGCCTCCTCGTCGTGAGGATAGTGACCAAGTTCGTACTCTTGCTGGCAATCTTCGCGCCGATGGCGGCGTTCGACTTGCTGGAGTTCACGTTTCTGGGCACGGTCGGAGTGGCCGTCACGCTGGTGGCGCTAAACGCTGCAAACTACGTCCTCGGATGGACGCCGTACGGACCCCCTGTGACTGTGTTGATAGTGACCGCTGGTATCGTGACTCACATTTGGCGTGGTCACGACAATCAGAAGGACGCTGACGAATTCTCGCCCACTGGCATGATCATCCGCGGGCTCAAGGACCTGCAAGCAAGGGCGGCAGAACGTGAACGTTCGGAGAAGGAGAGCTTGAAGTACCTGCAAGGTGGTGGCTCTGTTGACGACCAAGCTACCTACGCGGATGCCGTGGACGGCGTCGATGTACCATTAACGAGGATGCTCCTCCCCGTGCTCCGGCCGCCATCTCCGCCGAACTGCGTGCTGCTGAAGAACATTCGTCCCTCCTGCGACTCGAGCTCGCCCGTCACCCCGAGGTCCGTCGAGAACGACGAACATGCAGTCGGGGAGGATGTCCCGTACCGGGATATACCGACCCCATGCCAGGCTTCCGGGCTTCGGACTCGCGCGTCGGCTGTAGTGCCGAGTTGGCTACATCTGTCGAAGGGTACCAGTTGTGAGGTACCCGAGCGGCTACCTGAAATGATGGCGCGGTGCACGTGAGAGGTGGGACTCCTGGAGATCCAGGAACGTCTCCATCCCCCCTCGAGGACGGGTGTCGTGTGTGCGAATGTACGGAAAATGGTGTGAAGGCGGAGGGGTTGGCGTGCCTACAGACAAAGGGTACGCTAGCAACTCTGCGAAGCGCAAGGAGAGGTCTTGCTTGACCTTAGGTTCGAGGGCGGCTTTGCCGACCCCCGACTTGTAGATTCAGTCATAAATCTTCCATGTCTTGTAGACATCAGAAACAACAAAGAAAGCTTGTGTATTGATTACATAGTTCTCTTTCGTTAAGCTCTCTCTCGCCTAGACACTCAGTCATCTTCGCCCCGTACGAACCACTTCTCGTCAACAGTCCCAGCGTACGCGACCCCTGACAGTGGAGGTAACCTGCGAAGCAGCCGCAGCAGATGCGTATCAAATGTCTTAATCGGCTGGTAGTATTCATTAAACTGAACAATTTTGGTTTGCTTCAACAGAATTGCATATTCAGGCGCATTACCAGCCCAAGCCTCTAGTTTCGGTTTGCGGTCCGTTATCTAATTGATTAGGGCGTCTCCACCGCGGGTACCTGTTGCGGCCACAGCAGCAGATCTGGCGATAAGTTACGGCCAGCGTTCTCCACCGCGGGAACCCATTGAGGCCAGACGTAAAATAACACTTCTCGCGGTACCAAATCACCCGATTTGCTTATGGTTTTAGTGTCAGCCTCAAAGCTGTGTCCATAGAATTATGTCCCGTCAGTGAAATGATTTGCTGCAGATTGGGACAATCTGGCCGGACAATCGGGAGTTCCTTCAGCGGTACCATGTACCACTCTTGGCCCTCAAACAGACACACAACCGACAATTTGAGTCTGTGCGGTGGGACCAAACATATTTGCTACCATGAGCAACTGGTCAGCTACGCTGTAGCTTTCACATTTGCTGTCGGATTTGCTGTCACGCGGTGGAGACGCCCTTACTGTACTAGTGAATCACCAGACCTTTGATGCCGAGGGGACGATAGCGCGCAGCGCCGGTGTCCCCGCTTTCCAAAACGATTCTATGAAATTGTTGACCTGTTGGATCTAAGCACAACGCGTACAGAAGGATACCAGAGTTGCAGCTACAACACGTATTGTATCCGTTCGGACCATCACTCCAATATACATGAAGGACGCTATTAGGGCTGCATAAAGAAGCCTTGATTGCAACTAAGAGCTGTATCGCGAGCTTCACGAACTGGTGGATGCATCCCCAGACCAGCACTGCAAACTTATCTCGACTTCGGGCAATGGCGTTTTCAAGTGGATACAACTTTCTCAGTATAAGTTTTTAGCAGTGGTCGACGCCGCCTTTTATACGTGCATTTGAACCAAGGGAACAGCTTTAGGGATACCGTTTGGCAAAATAACGTCGTCGAACCAATCTGATGCATGGCTTATGAAGCACACGTGATGCATTTAGGACATGCGATCACCCACTAACATGTTTCCACGACCACCAGTCTTCTGTGAATAGGAACTTGCCCCGCGAAGCCATTTTTAATTTGAGGATTTTTGACAATCTCGATTAAAACGCTTAGGCGTCTAGTAAGACGGTAGAAATATAAATTACTTGCAATCGCAAAAATGGATGCTAAAACATATGAGCATATCTGTCGCTCAAAAAGCTTTTAGAATTTTTAAAGCCTCTAATTAACACCGTAATTAGAGATTTGTATCTATTTAACGCCTATTGTAAGCTTATTTTATTATTTTTTAATATTGCATTCACGACGTGTGTTAAAATACCGTGCACTGAGTTTTTTTTTACATGTACTTCCAGCCGGCAGCGCGCGTGTACGCACCAGATCAACTTGATCTCCACTGCAGCCGGCACACAGGGTTCCGGTGTCGGAGCTGGCAGCAGGCCACCTGAGACGGTCATGGCAAGCTCTATTGAAGCTACTTCAACAACCCCATTATCTAAATATCTAAACTAAACACTGTAGCGCACGGTATTAACCGTGGCGGCCAGCCTACTGGCGCGTGCGACACTTCGCCAAGCCCCAGTAAGCGGAGGAAGACTACAAAGAAGGCTGACCAAGGATCCAAGGGGACGACGGGCGAGCTGGGCGCCGTGGGTGCGTCGGAGGACGAGATGACGACTCAAGATGGAGAGACGACTCTTCTGGTTCCCAAGCGCGCGCTCCGGTCCACGTGCTTGGCTTTAGAAAAGAAGCTTGACGAAGAGAAGGGCGAGAAACGGCAAGGCCCACGGCGCACGGCAGCTGATCGGTACAAGCTCGCAAACTACCAGAAGCGTGCGTGGGCGGACAGGTACACAGCTGCGAGGAACAGCAACAAGGCATTGGACTACGGCGCTTTGAGCAAGACGACTCACTTCAGTGCGTTCAAGGACAACCCAGACGAGCTCCAACGTCACGAGCCTGCGCTGCTGAAAGAGCGCTACAAGGTTTATTTAGCAGAGCAAGCCCTGAAAGGAGACGCACACGCGCAGACCGCTGGATCAAGTTCGCCGATGCTGTCGCAACATGACGGAGTGGAGATCGAGCAACGCGACATCCAGGCGGCTCAGCAGCTTACGGCAACCAGAAATCAAGCAGCGTCAGCGTTAGACCAAGATCCGCGTCCAGAGGCTCCAGTCTCCGTCCAAGCGCAGACACCCGGGACAACCCAAGTCGAAGATGGGAGTGTGCAAAGCCACCCTTTGCGAGGAGGCTATGCGAGTTTTGAACACTCCATTTCGCAAGCACTGCAGCAGTTTGGAGAGAAGCTGGAGGAAGAGAAGCAGAAAGGGGCTCGACAGCCGGAGGAGGAGCAGGCACGCTCAAGGGCATTAGAGGAGCAGCTAGCAGCCACAGCGAAGGAGCTGGTCGAACTCAGGAACGATGATCTGCCAGACAATGATACAACTAACGCGGTGACAATGGAGTTGCGGGATGTGGTTCTTCAATTAGCTGAATAGAGGGCGACTCCACGCGGCTTGAGCAAAACAATTGCTCGTATGGAAGCTGAGTTGAATTTGTCGAAGCAATCCGTCACCATTCACGCAGACAATCTGGTTAAGACACAGGCTAACCATGCCAAAACTCTCCAGGATGTGCACGATGACATGAACAATCTCACGAAAGAGATGGACGAGCGCAAGACAAAGCTGGATGACCGGGAGAAGGAGGTGGCTACGAGAGAGAAGATTATGGTGGTCAAGGAGGAAGAACTACAAGTCAGAGCCAAGGAGCTGCAATCTTATGAGGCCAAGCTCAAAGAAGAAGAGCGGCGTATGCAGAATGTGGAGCATCGACCGCACTGGCAGCGGGAGAAGTTGGATGCGGATAAAAAGCGACGAGAGAAGCCGAGGCAAGAGAAGCAGCAAGGAAATCGATTTTCGCTGACGCAGGCGAAGATGTAGAATGAAATGAAGCGCCAGACCCGACTCCTGAAAGAGCAGTTCGAGAACAACGGGTGCCCGCCAGCATTTGAAGAGCTTCAAGCCAAGTGTAACCAGATCGAGGAAGAGAGCGCGACGAAGCAAGCAGATCAGGAGCGTGTGAGATCGGAGTTGGAATCGATGAAGGCTGCGCTAGAGGCGGTAAAAACGGATAATAGCAGATTGCAAGATACCATCGCGAGGCGAGGGCTGCAGCTGCATACGTTCAAGTATAGCGCGGTGACCAAGGAAGCTATGGAAAAATTCACGCAATGGAATGCCGTCATCCAAGATGGTAAGCCGCTTGCGTTGCTGCTTCAGTGTGGTTTGACATTGTATTGACTTCCCTTGTCTCTGTTTAAAAAAATGTAGGTAGCACGAGCACAATGCAGAAGAAGCGCGATTTCATTCTGGGCAAAATGAATGAGGCGTTTGGTTCGAAGACGGCGGACGCTCAAGAGTTTGAGGCGCTTGCGATCGAGTTCTGGGAGCACAGATTTTTTTGATCCACGACAATACATGGACCGTCATTCACTCGATGGACCACGTCAGATACGCGCGTGGCTGCGCGAAGATTATGGAAGCGTTGGGCGTGTAGGAGAAAACCATTAATCCTTAATCTGTTGAAGTTGTGTGTGTCGCTGCGTAACGATGAATGAATACACATTTCCAAGTCACCGATGACTTAGAGCGAGTTAACTTTGACTCGAATACGCCTGTTTTATTGATGGCGAAGTCAATATGGACTTAAGCCAAGTCGACATTGGCTCAGACATACTAGTTTCAGTAATTTCAGCTCGTGGCGGTGTACGAGCAAGCGGGAAGGCGAATCGACTGGCTGTCATTGGAGAAAGGCATGGGGCCGACAACATGGAGCGCAGCCAAACTGCAACAGCGAATCAAGACGCTCAATAGACGATATGGCAATAACGTGCTGAGTTTTCCCCGACGCTATTTCCGCCCGCTACCAGACCGAGCAGGACTGTATTCGGAAGCCAAAGCCGCGTCTCCGCTACGATATCGCCTTCACCACATACCCTAGCGACCCTATCACCGCAAGAAACCTACAACGCCACTAAAGGACTATTCTGCCTACTCACCAGGCGTGATATGCGCGCGAGTGAACGTCAGCTAAATACCGGGGAGATTACAACGGCTGGGGTGTCCATGCTGATCGAAGAAGCGAATATTCAAATGAATGACGTGTGTTCTGGATGCTGGATCCGGCGTGGGAAATTTTCTCGCTCAAATCGCTCTGCAAACGCAAGAATTGCGTGTGGTTGATATTGAGATCCAACGTGACCTGGCCGCTAGGGGTATGGAGCTGATTGCGTCTCGGGCATTGCGCTTTCCCCACTTGCTCAAGATCAGCGTCGTCACCGCAGACACCCGAAATATTGCTGAAGGCAGCGATACTGCTATCAGTGCTGACCCAGACTCGAAGATGGCTCAACCCAGCTCCCTTATCAGCTCCGCCACTCTTTTATTTTGCCACCAAACTGTGTTCGAAGAAGATGTGGTTTTGGCAATGCGTGCTTTGTGCATGAAGCTACCTGATCTACGTCTGGTGGCGCTTACAACACGGGTGTGTCCGCGGCATCGTAATACGTGCCGAAATTCGTTTTGCAAGCCGCGGAAGTTACTGAAAATAATTCAGGTTCCGATGAATTACAGCAGCTTTCTTCGGGATTTACACCTGTACGCAGCTGAACCAAGACGGTCGATGCAGTAACTACGATTACCACTCTAACATTTCCGCCGAGGGGCAAACCAACAAATATGTATTAATTGCATGAAAATCAATCACAACTCTAATCAACTTCGACCCGCCCTTGAGTTTGACAGCGTAATGCATACGAGGTCTAGAGAACCCAATACGAGATGAAGTGTTCGTAGCGGACGAGCTTACTCGACGTACGGCATCGTGGGCTCCGTAACCAGATCCCAGCCGACCATGAAGACTCCCCGCCGTGGTATCTGTCGTTCTTGGACTCTTGCCACACCCCGCTGTCCCTGTCGTGCTCTTGGCGCCCTCCCTGTCGTTTGTTTACACCGTCGTACCATCGGCATCGCGCGTGAACTTTAGCTGTGGAGTCGTCTCGTGTTAGGGTGAATTGTCATCACCCGCATGGTTTCACAGCGGCGGACACGCAAGATCGCCTCCTTGCTCGAGACCTGCCGGGATTGGCCGGTGAACAGTTCGTCCAGAATGTAAATGCGCCTGTCGACAACAACAACACCAGCATGAGCCCCTAGATATGAATGCCAAAGCTGCCAAGACGCCGCCTTACCTTGCGGTAATGGAAGATGGTGTCCAGCTCGCACTCCTACCGAACCCACAACATCTCTCAGCGCCAGCCTCCCTTTTGCTTAAGCTCCTCTAGCCCCGACGCCTCACGTACATTTCCGAAGTAGCGATCGGGCTCCTCCACGAAAAGGAGCGTCCAGGCCTCGATCGGAACACCTCGGTCTTCGCAGTGGCGCCGGTACAGCCGTACTCGTAGCTTCTCGACCACCGTACCTCGAGCTTGTGGGCACCTACAGAAGACAATGATAATACATACATAAGGGGAAATAAAGTTAGCGATTAGTGAGAGGTGCATCTTATCAATTCAGAATTTCACCATACCGGGGAAGCGCTAATCCGTTACGGGCACCTGGCAATCTGCGGGTGTAAATTCTAGTGCAGTGGCCAATGGTGGCGCGGAAGGCGCGGAAGGTGCCCATCCACCTCAGCAGGCGAGAAATCCGCAAACAGATCGCATTAGTCAAAACGCTGTCGGCGGGACCTTGAAGAGTCGCAAGTACCCTAACCACCTGTATGGTTTGAACCGGAACTTTTCCCCAGGTTTTTCTTATCCCAGCAAAATCGGGATAACGGTCGCCGGTGGGTTAAGCATAAATCAGAAACGAATCTGCCTTGATCAACGCAAGTGCTTCCTCCCTCGCCTGGAAACGGGAACTACATTGGCCCTACGCGGCGTAGAGGGGTTAGCCGTAGATGATCTAGTGTTGGTGGTAAGCCTGGAGTAATACATTGGCCAGATCCAAAACCTTCCTAGTGAACTACTGTCAAGTGCGGATCCAAGATCCACCGGAGTTATCTGTTTGGTCGGTGTGTCCTTCGCTGCTCAACTATCAACGACACCGTCATTGGAGGCAGCAAACACGACCAAGGAAGACCTGCGAAGGCAACGAAAAGGACAACGACAACCGAAAGGCAACAACCCGGCCGGATCCAGATCCGGGCCGCCAGATCCAAGTACAAGACTACTGGATTTGGAGTACACTGCGAGCAGAGTGAAGATTTTCGCGCTGCTCCACTCGCATCCCCGCGTCTCGCCCAGACTGTTCTGTCTTCAAGGCTCGGACGCTTCAGCAGACACCAGAGGAGCAGGTGTAGGCGCTCTGTACCTGGTTGTGACTCAAGCACAGACAGCCGCTCGCACACACTCCACGACGGATGAAGCTGGGACGCAAACGCAATGAACCGTTCCAGCACAAGCCGAAATGCGTGGTGGGTCGACGCAGCATCGGTTCGCATGTCCACAACCATTTGACGCCGTTTCTGATCGCCCAATTGACGAAGCCATTCACGTGGATGACTTGCGTTAATTGCGCGGAGCACAATGTCAACTTCATCATCGCTCAAAATACCAACGACAGTTGATTATCCCTGATTCCAAAACGTTGCCATTATTGAAGTTCACAGTTCGAAGAACTGTCGATTGAGGGAGGTTTTTGGATGATATCGAGCGACATTCACGCTACATTCGTCACTTCACCCCCGTGCGGATGAGATCAAACAATATTCACACAACATCATACAGAAATCGACACATACAGATTTTGATGGATGCCTAATCGCCTCGAAGCTTCTTTTCCTTCTACTGTAGATTGATGTCAAATGCCATTAGACCTCCACAAACAGGGCTACTACGCCGAACAACATATTGTGTATTAGCGGACTGCTACGAAGAACAACGTATTGTGTATTAGCAAGCATTGTATTCTTTTGATCACTATGATGTATCGGTGCTAGTGATGCTAACCTTAAGCAAACTGGTGCCCCATCACTGCATCGTATTCCACAACTATACATGCAGCGCAAGAATACTCACTCATTCAATTAGCGGTTAAATTATCGATTCGATCTGTTTGAATCATAGCCTATGTCCTCCTCTTTCAGACACAGATTTTCTTCAGCATGCATAGTTTCTCAGAGAGAGATATTGAAAATCGTGTGGTCAGCTGAGTTTGCCGTGACGTAAAATGTCGGCGGGCTGATAATGTGTAAATCCCCACTCTCATTGGACTTAATCTGGATGGATTAGATTAAAGCTTCCACTAAAACATTGCAAAAAAACTTCTTCAAGTCCTAGGTTCTGCAATCCAAGAAGGGAAGTACAGTAATGAGCCTCGATAGCGCCCACCTGATATACATAAAGGTCCAAGGGGATATTGATCATTAAGGGTTCCTGTCTCGTCACACGATCCTCAAATGTAATGGTTTAGTGAACTTCAACGATGCGCTCGTTGGCACTCCTTGAGCTCTATTCTTGCGAACGCCAATATATCTGCATACACGAATGCTCTGGTGCAGTACGCGTTGCGTCGCATCATACCGACCGTGCATACCTTTCGATCGTGCACTCTACGTGCATGTGCTGTTATTCTTTGGCTTTCCTGACGACTCAAAAATTGAATGGTGTTGGCGGTATCTTAGGTGCATAAGGATGATTGGTGGAATCTTAAATATGGAAGGAATTTTTGTGGAAGCACAACACTAAAACAGTACATCAGTGTCGAAGAAGTACAGATAGTGGGATTACTGTATTCCAAGGAATATAAGTTGCCAGGTGGGCGCTATCGAGGCACATTACTGTACAGCTCGATTTTATTTTGTTCAACGTATTTTTTTTTAATCCAAACCCACCGACAATGCGGTGGCGTCCTACGGTGGCGAACGAATCATTTAGCGGAGACTTGTTATTCCGGTCTATTCAGTACCGGTGACAGATTTCGGGGGTAGGCAGCAGTTGAGTTTGATTGTTTTACTTGCCCTGACGGTATCAATGTGGGGACCAACAAATAAATAAATAATCGCGATTTGGTTGTTATCATTTGCGAGAACCCGGATCCCCGCCAATCGTTTCATTTGTCTACGAAGACTTGGCTGATTTAGACTTGTCTTCTGTGAGACTACCTTGCGACCCGGACAAAATATGCGTGCGGCTGTACCATGTTTTGACAGAGTTTGAATGCTCCTATGCTGTCGCTGTACGCCGCGGATTTCTGTGCGAGAGGAAGTCCCGAGCGGACATCATCAAGCGAAGGACAAACACCCGATGTATCTTACTCCTACACGCTATCGAAATCTGCTAGACCTCAGTTTTCACTCATCAAACTTGAAGCAATTGCTGGATTCATCGGGTTATCCTGCAAGTTGAACAGTTATCGTGGTAGCGCTACATATTCGAATGCACGTTTGTTTTATCGCCAAGTGTCCGTTTCTGAGCACAACACTGCAACCTAAGCAAAACAGGATTCTGCATGGGCATCAGCGCGCATTTAGTAGCAGGAAGGATGGAAATTACGTTGATTAGCTCATTGCGGATTACTGTTCTACGAAATACAAATGACTAAAGTTAAAACTAAATGTGTGGAGTCCTCATCTGACGTGTAGGAGGAGGTAGAATCACACGGTGGGTTTGTCAAACCCAATCGTGAAGTACTAATTGGTTGGAGTGACGATATATGTACGTCAACTGGCAATACCTGTGAAAAGAAGGGATCAAGCTTGGTACACTTGATTGTACATGCAGTGGTAGATTAGGCAGATACTGCGGCTGCGAAGCAGGCGCAGGAGATGCCCGAGTACATCGACTTCCTTGTAAGGGTATCCGTACAAGCTAGCTTCGAACTGCGAAACCCCCCGGGTTCACCACCAGGGTCCCGAATAATGGACGAAGGGCTAGTAGCATCGCTGTCTCGCTCACTTGCCACAGCCGGACCTTCAGCCGTAGTATATCATTAGTCGCATTGCGCAGTGCCGGTGCGCTCTTGTTGTTGCTGGCAGGGCGCACACTCGAAATGGCTTCCACTACAACCAGCCCTTCACCCCCTCCTTCAATATCCACGGCAAGCCTATGAGATTCCGCAGGTTTCTTGCTTTTGCGGCACTTCGATTTAGAGGCACCCGGACCGTTCCCACTTGAACAGATACCGTTGGCGACGGCAGGGTTCTTGCCACTCAGTCGAGCACGACCGCCGGAACGGCTCTGGTCTCAGCCGCGGGCAGCCTTCTCGGCTGGACCACCAGCCCTATCGGGGCTGTTTGTGCTCGTCATGCCAGCAGTTGCAGGTCCACCATTATCAGCGCTGTCATCCTGACCGAGATCGCCGTAACCTGTGCGAGGGGTCTCGTGCGCATGGACGCCGACAGTCTTCTTGCTACTTCGACAGAGGCTGGCCTCCTCGACGACGGCAGGGGCTCGCCAGGATCTTGCACACTCAAATCGGACGTAGCTCACCCTCCGGCGGTCGAATCGTCGGCGCGACTACCAGCTATTTCCTCAGAGTCTCCTTCGCTGCGGGCCTTAGCACGTTTTTTCTGCTAGGATGGCCAGCATCCTTGGTGGCACTGCGCTTCGCTTCGCTGCGAGCATCGCTTTGAGGCCCGCGCGCACGGGACCTAACGCTGGGGTTTAGCAGCGGCGGCGAGGTTGGGCTCATGCTTGGTCGGTAGGCTCAGTGAATTAAGGTCGGTGGCGGTTGTTGGGATCTGGACCGCCACCAGGCTCTGTCGCAGGCGACCTTCCGTGTGGTATCAACTTTTGTCCGTATCCAGCTCAACGTTTCCCCTTAGTGACAAGCAACGGGGCCGCTACACCTTTTCTTACAAGACTGCGCTGCTAATAGCGTAAGGCGCGCTGTCGGTATCACCTCCCGAAGTCCCCACCGGTCCAGTCACTGGGCCCCCAGGGCCATGGCCAAGTCAGCCGTGGACCCCCATTCCGCTTCTCCTTGGTATTGCCGGTGGCAGGCGTGGTCTTGGCAGCGCTTGTTGACTTGTCAGTGGGCGCATTCGTCCGTTCTGTCGCTGGCTTGCCCGTCGCCTTTGCAGCTTTCCTACTCCTCGTCATGGGCGTCTGGTCAGTAGCACTGCCTGCAGTCTCCTCGCTCTCTGCAGCCTGCGATCGCCGCGCCCTGCGCTTCGCCATTAGCACTTAGCTGCAGTCAACTTTTTTAGCGTGAGAAAGTAAAACGCAAGTCCTCAGTTGAGAGAAGTTGATTCGAACCAAATCTAACTGACTCAAGTCAACGTTGACTTGGTCGGAGTCGTTGTTGAGCTGGCTACTAGTACCAAGTATCGAAGCCAACATAGACCCCAAAGTCGTAGCTGACTCAATAAGAGAGGTACTAGTAAGTGCGCATGGCTCGCAGCGTTGTGCTCACAAAAAGTAAACTTGGTGAAGACGAGTGCAAAACAAGAGTGGATACGTCAAATTAGAGATTTATTGGAGCTACTCGTCACCTCAACGGATTTGTCGGAGCGACTTAACTATCTGGAATAAACTCCTCCACTGTGATCAGATAGGTGCGTGGCATATTGTTGGTGGCCAGCTCTTCCTCGGTATGCAGCTCGTTGTCGGTGTCCACCTCGTCGTCCGTGCGGCACGGCGTATTGCGCTTCCAGACGTTGAAGTACTCCACAAAAGTGTGATCAGGGATAGCGTGGCCAATACGATTAGCTCGCTCCAGGAGCTTCGTTGCTTCAGCTACACCAGGGGGGCATTCGAAAGCAGCAACTGCAAGCTTGTCCGAGGGGATGTGGAGATCCCGATAGCGCTCAAAATCATCCATCCGAAGGTTGGTGTTGTCGACGATAACGATATCCACTCCACGATCGGGGCTGCGCCAGAGCAGTTCTTTGCATTCTTCGTAGCAGCTTCGATGTGCCTCCCAAAGTCGACTTGCGTCGAACACACTGGTACCTCCGCGCTGGAAGAAGTGGTCCGCTGAGCAAATCGACGAGCGGAAATCGAGCGTTGCGGCATAACGAGCAACCTCTTGAGCAAACGTTGTCTTGCCAGATCCCGGAAGGCCTCTCATGATCACGAAGAGCCGTGGCGGGTACTGCAAATACCAGCGGCAGTCCTCCCTGTACGTCCGGTAGTCGTCTACGATTTGTCGGGCTTTATACTCCATCTCTCATGTGTCGGCTTATCAAGTCACCACCCTCCGAGATTCCGCTGCTTTCGATGTGGGTCACACTGCACGGTCAAAACCGTGTGGGCCACACCTAACATAACCCAATGTTGAGTCAGCATCGACATCTTGGACAGACTCGGGTGTGGACAGCGGTCGGGCAGCGCTCCAGCGGGTACAGCGACAGCAGTGCGGCGAGCGTGGCGGTGGCGGCGAGGGCGACCGTCGGGCAGCGTTTTGGTGAGCCCGGGCACAGCGTCACGGCGAGCGTATGGCGGCGAGCCCGGGCACAGCGACAGCAGCGCCGCGAGAGCAACATGGCGGGCGTGGCGGCAGCGAGCATGGCGGCGGGCTGGTACAGCGAGTGTGGCATGGTGGCGGCCGGCACAGGGACAGCAGCATGGCGAGCGTGGCGATGGCGGCGATGGCGACCGTCGGGCAGCGTTCTGGCGACCATAGCAGCGGGCAGGTGAAGATCAGCAGTATGGCGAGCTTGGTGGGGGCCTTGGCGACGACGGCACGGGAGGTCAAGCGGTGTGTGGGCTCCTAGATGTAGTAAATGGCCGTAAAATAAAGGAGGGGGGGGGGGGGCATCCGTGTTCTTGGCTAGCGCGGCGTATTCCTAGCTCAAGTCACTAGTGTCTATTCGTGTCAGTGTGTCGAGGTACAGGAGAGAATTAGTGTGCTGTCTCGTGAGCTTTGACCACCCAGTAGCAGAGCGTTTTAACGGACAAGATCAATGGTGCTAGCGCTCACCTATAGAAACCGTGTGCACGCATTGGTTGGTGTTTCATATCTACGAATACCGCGTTTTGTGAGGACACCACACCGACCTAGGTAGCGAGGCGAGCGACGTTAGGGCACCGTTTGCCATCGTTTCTGTTGCAGATGAACGTGCAAAAGTAAGTTACCATAGAACTGCAAAAAAAATGCCCCGTACTAGGAGAACTACTATAATTCGGAGTGCTTATCGAGCGTTGTAGTTAAAGCTAATAAGCCAATCAAAAGTCGGCTTCACCCAAAGGTCACAGACACAAAGTGGTATCAGCCTGGTCAAGCTTCGCGCAACACACAGCTTTTCGCGCTCTTTTCCAGCTTGCGCGTGAGTTCGCGCAACACGCAGATTTTCGCCCGTGGGTTCGCTCCGGTATCTACGCCAATCAGCGCCCCCACCGTTTGAATTTGCGACGTGTAATTGGCCAGCCATCTCGCGCTGCGATCCGTGCCGGGAGATCGTTTCGCGCGCTCAATCCCAAACCTCATTTCCGAAATCGCCAGCTCCTGCTCAAGCGCTTCTCCAACTATGCCGACGCCTGGCTCGCATCGACCGTCGTCGCCAAGGCCGCCACCAAGCTCATCATGCTGCTGATCCTCACCTGCCCGCCGCTATGCTTGCCAGAACGCTACCCGACGGTCGCCCACGCCGCCATCGTCACGATCGCGGTGCTGCTGTCACTATGCTTGCCGTCAAGTCTTCTGGTGAGCTTCGATTGCTCGCTGATCTGGAGTTCCAGCGCAGTGTCAATGTTGACATCCCCCAGCCCAACGTTGAGTCACTCTTCCTTACTTGCGGGTGGGTGTGCGCCGTCATGCCCATCGTTTCGATTCTCGAGAGCTCATTCGTGATGCCCGTTACCATGCAACGGGTTTCGTGCACAGTGAGTGCGACGCCAAGCGTATATTTATGTGGTGTAGGGAACATCAAGTTTTGTGTCACACTCCAAGGCTGCAGTGGAACAACGTACCAGAAGCCACGTAATACTCGGCGGGATGACCGTCCGCCGAGCTCAGCGGGCAAGAATGCGCTGATGGATTGAACTCGGCTGATGGCATCCGAGACTTAGGCACACTGGCCCCGACCTGGTGACACGGGGCAGGCCCAGTGGTGAAGACGGAGCCGAGTTCAGGAAGACCCTGGACACGCTCAGCCGATATCATGGGGAGTTCACGCCGCCGAGCTCGGCTAAACAGTACCACGTACCCTCCCGATATGGTAACCGGGTCCGATTGATCCTGGAGTCGCCCAGTCGAGTCCAAGGGTCGCTCAGCCGAGTTCGCCGTGCTATCCGGACACCTTATCCGGCTCAGCCGAGTTCACCGGGTTATCCGGACAGTTAATCCGGCTCAGCCGAGTTCGGAGCGTCGCAAAGAGCTGAAGGGTCGGCCGAGATCCAAAACCGCTCACTTTCATTAGGTATTTGTATAGGAGCTTAGGAATAGTCGAGGCGCCCCTTCTGGGCGCCCGACAGAGATAACAAGCAACAGAGCAGAATTTTCTAGGCCCACAACACGTGTACACGTTCCGGTAAGTCCCTGCACGGGGCCGGATTATGTCTGCCGCCGGTACCCGAGAGGCATAGCTTGTAGGGTACTCGGCTGGTAGCGCCAAGAGATAAGGTCTGCCCGGGTTGGGCGTGTGTCTCGCCAAGCGCGAAGGAAAAGTCTCGCCACCGCTGCGAGCCGGTGTTCCCGTACGTCCCGGGCACTGATTGATGAGTCGAGAAGCCTTTGCTCTAGAAATCCCGTGCCCTCCACCTAAAGGATGGACGATGGCGTCCGGAACGCTTTTACGGGTCGCCGCATTCCGGAGTCAGGTAACTCAGCTGGCTGCCGAGAATGACTGGCTTGGGGTTCTTGGTCTCGGCGAGAACGAGACACCACTGTCCCGGACGGGCCGTACCGCTGGGGGTCATATCAGCGCAGGCCAACAAGGGCCGACTAGCTCGGCTGTTGTTGTGTTTGTAGCTAGGGTGCCACATCGGACGATTTTGTGCGTGCTACTACATCGCAACCGGTGCCGCGACCCGGGAGCAGGGTGGATTGTTTTCGTTGGTACCAAGTTAACCCAGTTTCGAGTACGGAGCAAGATGGTCAATGGAAGATTGTCGCCGAGCTGGGCCAGCTTTGCGACGGCTGGGGGTTTGCTTCTCACGAAGCTGAACTCAGCTGGCGGAAGGATCGCGGACATGACGATGGAAGCGGTCCCAACCGTTCGGTTTGGCGACGACCGCACCCAAGACCGCGGGAGAGATGGATATATTGATGACTATGATGAAGAATGGAAGAAAACCGAGTTGTTCAGCGGGGTAACTGAGTTCTCACTGAATGTTGGGCGCATGGAGGAACCTCGGCGAGCCCAACAAAACCTCGCAGCCGAGCTCGGCAACGATGCGGACGACGACAGTCAAGACGTCGCTCCAGGGGACCGTCCGCCCCTGATACAGCGAGCGACGAGGGCATCAAGTGCGAAATGCCTGAGTTGGTATTCGATGCCGAACGTCTCGTGGGAAACCTTTCCACTCGACTAGGGGCAACCGAAGAAATGTGAAACCCGTCTGCAAATGGTGCAAGTTGCAGACGCGGTCTAAGGCTATTGCACCGAAGTGATGATCCGCCGACTCAGTGAAGACAGCAGGCTGGGTCGAGTCGAAGAATGATACTGCGTCAGCTGTATGGATTATACGAATTACATGATATCGAAATGGAGTGAGCGATGATGGAGCTGGGAAGCAAGAAGTCCATTGGCCGGGTTAGCGTTGGAGTCGGCGCGGCCGCCACCAACACCGGGCGGGTGTAATCCGCATCTTGGATCTCAGTGTCAGCCGAGTTGCCGAGCTGAGCGATTGAGCCCAGCGGCTCTGACGCCGACCCAGTGAAGAAGCTGAGGGAGGTGACGGTGAGTCGGCACAGATGGAGCGCGTCAGTCATCGATGTCGAAGCTGTGTCGACTCGTCACTGGGTCCGTGAACACACTACCAACTGGGGCACTGTGTGGGATATGCGGCGGTACGATCGACGCCCTTGGTTACGACCGACGGGACCTCCGACCAAGTCGGTGAACGATCTACCCGTTGGGCGCTCAAGCTGAGTTGAGCGCAGGTGTTCTGACGCGAAGCTGTGCTGATATGGAGCCGCGTGCAAGCAGGGAAGCCGAAATGAAGTCGAGTTCACGCGATGTTCCAGCAAGGCCGTAATCAGACCACATTTACTGAGAGGATACTAGCCGAGTCGGTCGATGCGCGGCGGCGGCGAACAAATCGAGGTTGCAACAAAGCTGGACATGAGCAGAGCTCAGCGGAGGGAAGCTGGGCAGGCGCGTCGCCAAGAATGCCAACGTGCCAGCGATCTCGAACGGAAGCCGAGTTGATCCGTAGCTGAGCAAAAGCAGACGCCTGGTTTGAAGATGGACTCCGACTTCAATCGATCCGACGTAGGGCTACCGCCGAGTTCATCTGCGGTCAGCCTGAAGCCGAGTCTGTGAAATCGCCGAGTCACGGCGTCGCAAAGTGTATCCAACATCCAGAGCTGGACTGAAGAGGAATGGATTCCACGCGGTATTCACATTGAGCCAGATGAGCAGAATTTGGTCAGGAGTCGAGCGTCGTTCACTCAGCCGAGTCAACCATTTCCTCGCTTGACGTTGAGCTATACTGCAGCAGGGCCAAGTCCAGGTGACATGAAGTCGAGCTAGACTTGGATTGATTCGCCTCACAGCCACAGAACATGGACATCAAGTGGCGCGTAATCGCATTGCAGCAGAGGCTTGTCTTGAATCCGAGCTGAACCAGGATCGGGTATAAGCGCGGTCGGGGTCAGCACCAACTGAGGTGTACCACAGTCAAGCTGAAGCCGAGATGCGTACATGCAGAGCCGAGTTGAAGAGGGACAGTGCTGACTCTGCGTACAGGTAGTTTGACGCCGAAATGTCGAGAAGCCGAGTTCAACCAAGCCAAAACGGAGCCGGGTTTGAGCAACGCTCGAAGCAGCGATTGGCGTTGGAATGGGGCCGGATGAAGAACAACCTTGTTCAAGAAGAGCTATGATCAAGTTGGACCGACTCCCATCTAGTTACAGTGGGAACGCACACATCTCGGTATTGCGCTCGGTTCTCGTCGGATTCCAGCCGATCTGAAGCGAGACCAAGATCGTGCTGCGTCCGAATGTCGCGTTCGCGCTGGGTTGCTGCGAAGCCGAGAACATTGGAGTACGATCACGCTGGGATGGGATGTCAAGTTGCAGCAGTGCCGCGTGTTGGATGGCGCCAATAAGAAGTGTATTCTCTTCAACGGAAGGAAACACTGGGCTGAGTTGCGGTGCGCCGAGCTCCAGTGAGATCGCATCTTTGGAAGTTGATGAGCACTGGTAAACCCATCGAGTTTCGATTGGAGAGCGTTCATGCCGAGTTCGAGGAGGTACAGCCGAGCTGAGTCTGAACATACTTCACAGCTGAACCGAAGAGGCCGAATTTGAACTGAGCTTGAACGCAGCCGAGTTCGCGACGAGGCAAATTCGAATATGACCGAATGAAGTGCTGCCCCAGTGGAGCTTGCCCACCACCAAGTCGATCCCAGTCGGGGTAAGCTGGCTCTAACAGAGCTGGAGAAATGCTGAAGCCAAAGTCCGTCGACCACTGAGCCCAGCTCGGCCAGTTCAGGACAACTCGACTGGAGCATCAATCTCATCAGGATCGCCTTGTTCTTCTACGCCATGATACAACAACGGTGAGAGTTAGCTCAACACACCAAGGTGAGTGGGGCAAACATAGTTGAGTCGATCAAGCGGATGCTGTGTTCAAGTCCAGCCGAGTTCAAGAAGGGCAGCGGATAGCAGGACAGCTGGTTAAACTTGCTGCTGCACTTCTCGTCAATAAGCTCAGCTGAGTTGGATTTCGAGCTCAGCGCGGCCCGATCGGGGAAGCGTTCCTTGACCCGCCGAGTTTGCGGTGGCTTGTATCATGCCAAGACAACTATCAGGCTCCACCCAACGCGCCACAACGAGAAGCAGATGCTTACCTGGTCAGCCGAGTTGCTGGCAGGATACATGGCTACTCTGGGGTAATACCGACGAAGCCGAGCATCACTGTCTCCGTCAACATGAGTCGAGCACTTCCCCGACACCTGCACCGCCTACTTGCTTGATTGCGGCAGGCCCAACGGCACCGCTGGTACTCGGAGATTCGACAGGGCAGCAGCCGAATCCGTATGACCCAGTTCAGGCTACCTGTTGCCACGTTGAGACGACCATCCACGCTGATTCGCTGTTGAAGTGATCCGACGGTGGGGCTTGTCGCGAGCGACAGGGGCATCTACATGTGCACAGACCCATGGGGCGCGGAGTCCACACATCAGTCAAGGGCTACACCAAAGATCAAGGTTCAAGCAGGTCTCACCTCCACGGAACGAGGTCGTCGAGCTGGCGTTGCGGGCGCTACTGGCCTCTCGAATTCGGGAAATGTGAACTCAGAGTGAATGCTACAGATCTGATTGGACGAAATTAAGCGTGCGACACATCCAGTTGGCCAGGCCACTCACCACTCTGGCTCGTAGCCTGACCGGGGCAGTTGTGGTGTAGGGAACATCAAGTTTTGTGTCACACTTCAAGGCTGCAGTGGAACAACGTACCAGAAACCACGTAATTCTCGGCGGGATGACCGTCCGCCGAGCTCAGCGGGCAAGAATGCGCTGATGGATTGAACTCGGCTGATGGCATCCGAGACTTAGGCACACTGGCCCCGACCTGGTGACACGGGGCAGGCCCAGTGGTGAAGACGGAGCCGAGTTCAGGAAGACCCTGGACACGCTCAGCCGATATCATGGGGAGTTCACGCCGCCGAGCTCGGCTAAACAGTACCACGTACCCTCCCGATATGGTAACCGGGTCCGATTGATCCTGGAGTCGCCCAGTCCAGTCCAAGGGTCGCTCAGCCGAGTTCGCCGTGCTATCCGGACACCTTATCCGGCTCAGCCGAGTTCACCGGGTTATCCGGACAGTTAATCCGGCTCAGCCGAGTTCGGAGCGTCGCAAAGAGCTGAAGGGTCGGCCGAGATCCAAAACCGCTCACTTTCATTAGGTATTTGTATAGGAGCTTAGGAATAGTCGAGGCGCCCCGTCAGGGCGCCCGACAGAGATAACAAACAACAGAGCAGAATTTTCTAGGCCCACAACACGTGTACACGTTCCGGTAAGTCCCTGCACGGGGCCGGATTATGTCTGCCGCCGGTACCCGAGAGGCATAGCTTGTAGGGTACTCGGCTGGTAGCGCCAAGAGATAAGGTCTGCCCGGGTTGGGCGTGTGTCTCGCCAAGCGCGAAGGAAAAGTCTCGCCACCGCTGCGAGCCGGTGTTCCCGTACGTCCCGGGCACTGATTGCTGAGTCGAGAAGCCTTTGCTCTCGGCGACCCGTAAAAGCGTTCCGTGCGCCATCGTCCATCCTTTAGGTGGAGGGCACGGGATTTCTCATTCCGGAGTCAGGTAACTCAGCTGGCTGCCGAGAATGACTGGCTTGGGGTACTTGGTCTCGGCGAGAACGAGACACCACTGTCCCGGACGGGCCGTACCGCTGGGGGACATATCAGCGCAGGCCAACAAGGGCCAACTAGCTCGGCTGTTGTTGTGTGTGTAGCTAGGGTGCCACATCTGACGATTTTGTGCGTGCTACTACACCGCATGTATCACTGTGGAAAAAAAAATGTTGAGGAGCTCTAGAAGCAATGTAGGACAAAAACTCAACTTCGAGATATTATTAGTATATGATCTCTGTCGTACTTCGTATCCGTATATGTTTAAATCGGAAATTTAATATCAGTATTTTTGTATGATCAAGGCCAACAACGCCCACGTATCCGGATGCTAGAAGTGCGCCTTTCGCCCCCCTCACTCGTCGAGATGACACAGAAGCGCCTATTAGGCAGCTGGCGCGACGCCCAGCCGCCCCGGAAGGCGCGAAGAAAAGCAGCGAGGACAGTGAACTCCGAGGCATCTGGTAAGCAAAACGCAACTTTCACTAGCAAAGCGTCGTAGCGATCTTGAAGTAGACGCTCATAATGCTGCAGACGACGAGTTTGAAGTCGAGAAGATCATCGAGATGAAGTTCGTGCGTGGAGAGCCCAAGTACCATGTGAAGTGGAAGGGTTACGACGAGACGTCGTGGGAGCCGGAATCGAATCTGCATTGTCCTGAGCTCCTCAATAAGTTCAAGGCAGCACAACTTCAAGAGGCACGCGCGTTGAAGAAAGAAAAAACGAAAAGCGGACTTGCCTGACCGAGGTAGCCACGTGACTGCTAAACCTGCAAAACACCAAGAGGATTATGAAGGTAACAACCAGCACGTGTCTGGCAAGTTCTTATGTTGGTTTTGGGGAAAATGTACTAACTGTAATAATGGTGCCCAGGCTCGGAGGAAGGGTACGAAGTGGAAAATTTTTTCGTGAAACTTTTAGTTTTGGCTTGTCTTACTTTGAGGTGAAATGGAAGGGATATTCCCAAACGAGCTGGGAGACTACCTCCAATCTGAACTGCCCTGACAAGAAGTTTATACGTCGCCAGAAAGCAGCACGTCAAGCTATGCTTCAAAACCCAGCTCCAGCTGAAGTCACCGATGCTACTGGGACGGTAGGCCATGACAGCCCTCGGAAAGATACCGATGAGAACGAGAAACCCAGCGGTGGGTCTTCAGTTCGCCAAGCAAGCAGAGCATCGATTCCAGAAAATTATGGAGTGGGAGTAACCAATGATGCTGACAATGTGGCCTCCGAGAGCCGGCAAATCGATGATCGAACCGAAAATGACTATGAGTATGATTTCCTGGATTACTTTCCCGAGACTACCGAGGAAGAGGCGATCTCAAATGCAGGCGGTGCTGTTGAGCATTGTGGTGCCGGGGTTACAAACAACCGTAATACCGATGGCAGGAATGCGGATGCTACGCCAGTACCGCGAGCAGACTCCAGAGGGTCCGTCAAGGCTCCTGGAAAAACAAAATCGCCCCGGCAGACAGCAGAAACAACCGCAACACCCTCGCAAAATCGACGTACTCTTTCATCTCCGGGAGTCGATTATCTGGGAAGCAATCGAAAAGACGTGCGGAGATGCTTGTTGATGAAGTAAACGTGGGTATTGATGGCGATTACGAGGTGCTGGAATCTGATGGTTGCCTTAGCGAGAGTGCCGACGACGATTCTGAAGATGAGTTTGCTGATTAGCTTTATATTGCGGATGATACCGGAAACGAAAGTGTTAGTGTCGAAACAGCAGAGGAAATTCGCGCGGTTGCCGGCCCCCATGACTACATAACAGATCAAATGCTTCGAGGCATGTCTGACAATGGTTGGGAATTGCTACCGGTAACCGATGAACGGGATGACTCGGACCTGTCCGGCGCTACGGATGTGTTTACGCCCCCCCCCCCCCCCCCCCCTCGACTTACTGCCTCGGCTATAGTGGCAGCGAAAACGATGAAATCTTCTGGTTTTTTTTTACTTCATGCCGAAGACTCTCTGGACGGAGATTGCCGAGGAAACATCGTTATGAGCGTCAGACACGACCGGAAATACGTCGACAGGCGAAGTTGTCAATTGAAAAGAAGACGGACGACAGGCACAAACGCAAGGAAATGTTTCAAACAAAGAAAAAGGAGTTGGACGCGTTCAAAGAAGTACGTGTCGCGGAGATCATGCATTTTCTGGCCCTAGTAATGCCCAGGGCTATTTGCCCGATAAAGTCTCGACTGGAAGATCATTGGAAGATGCGAGCCCGTGGAGCGATCCCAGCTGGAACTTGGTCGTCATTTATGGTTCGCAAGCGTTTCAAGGAGATTAATAGGTACTGTGACTTCCACGTTACTTAAATAAAGGGCCCACTAACACGGCCTTCGCCAGATTTCTCCACTTTACGAACAACCAGGCTCCGCAGGCTAAGACGGACCGGGCATGGAAGATTCGCAACGTAATAAACAAGTTACAGACTACTTTCAAGGGGGAATGGAACTAGGGCGCTGGGTTGCATTCGACGAGATAGTTATCCCTTCAAGAAGTCCGCGGAACACAATACGAGTTTTCCTGAAGAATAAGCTGCACAAGTACGGCACCAAGCTGTTCGCTGTGTGCTGCGGGAAAACCCACTACTACTCCAGGTATGGTCATTTGCGCTATTTTATATAGTCGGTATCTGAACGCTGTGAATTCATGCTCAGGTTCGAGGTTTATTGTGGTAAGAAACAAAACAGTCAATTTGTTGACACCAGAAGCGGACCAGCTGCTGTGGTTCGAAACCTTAAAGCCTTGTGGGAACAGCGTCGGGTGGATCGATCCAAGTAGTGAATCATCATCACTGATCGCGAGTATTCTTTAGTGACGTTGGGGTTTCGTTTGATGGACATGGGGTACTTCAATATCGGAACGGTGGCTACGACGTGTCTTGGCTTCCCCGAAGACTTGAAGACCGACAAAAAATCAGCTTCGACAGGGATGCCGCGCGGCTCATACGTTCTTGTCCGGAACAATATGAATCGTCGGATGTACTCGACGCGGTGGGTTGACTCGAAAATGTGCTACTTTGTGGCGACTGGGGCCTCCGCTAGACGTGCGATTGTGCGGAGGAAGCAAAAGGACGGCTCATATGCAAACATTCCGTGTCAGGAGTTTGTGGTATTGTACAATAAGTACATGGGGGGTGTTGACAGTCACGACCAGTTACGTCTGCAAAGGTACGTGTTGCTCTGTTGCGGTTCTGACTCCCTTCACTTACGCCGAGAATGCATTTGACTAGGTACTCCATCCAAAGGGTCATGCGACCGAAGAAATACTACAAGACTGTTTTCTACGGGCTTCTCGATATAGCGGTTATTAACGCTTTTATCGCCCACCGTGAGTACGCGAAGTCTGTGGGGGGAAAAACCTCTTTCACACGCGGATTTTCTAATTCAGCTACACGAGGAGCTACTCGCTCTCGGAGACGATGACTTCCTGGAAACGATTCCAGTCGCCGAAGCCGCTGTTACCGAGGTGGAGCCAAGATCTAACCAGACACCAGTTTCGACGGCGTACTCGCTAGCAAGCTCGAAGCATCAATTGATGGTCTCGACGGACAAGACGGCGAAAGGCAAGTTCAAGGTTCGCGTGTGCAAAGTTTGTTCGGTACTGCGTGGTGCTCGCAGTCCTGGATCGAATCGACCTCCCGGTACAACGCGTCATTACTGCAAGCAGTGCTCCACTGATCGAGGAAGACTATTTTTGTGTTCCAAGGCGCGACACGTAACCGATGGTAATTCTGTATCGTGCTTATACATTTGGCACTCGAAGTGGAAGAACGGAGATCATCTCCCGCACAATGAAACGGTCGGGCGGATTCGAATGCGTCGGTCAAAGGAGGAGTTGCGCGCGGAAACGATGGACACAGCTACCTCGGATGCCGTATTGCCGAGGGAAACCGAGACCGATGTTCAGAATGCCGACAGGGCGGCTTCAGAGCCATCTTTGCCGTTACCGCTTCCAAGTTCCAGACCGCGAAACGTAGAGGTACAAGTACATCAACCAGAGCGGCTTGGCGCAGATGCAGAAGGACAGGACGAAGACGGAGTAACTGCGACTGAGAGGCCCCCGGATGAGAGCGAGCTGAGAGCGAGCGGGACGCCGTGGCGGAAGTGCTAGCGGAGCTTCTCGCCGCGGTAGAATGTACGGTCAGCGGGGACGAACAGCAGAACCAGCCGGATAATTAGTTGGGGTCTATGGCTCACTGCGAAGTCAACCTTGACATCATGCATACAAAGCTGAATATATACGCATGTGAGAGAGATGCGAAGCCAACTTTGACATCGACGGCGGCCAAGCTGGCTGTCAACGTTGACATCTATGGTTCACTGCGAAGTCAACCTTGACGTCATGCATACAAAGCGGAATACAAATACGCCTGTGAGAGCCAACTTTGACATCGACGGCGGCCAAGCTGGCTGTCCACGTTGAGATCCATGCAGGCTACGAACGAATATATGCAGGCATGGCCTTCTTGATTACATCTCAGCATCACTAACAAAACATAAATGCTTCTGTGCAGCTGGACTAGGCACTTTCAGACCCACTAGCGTCTCAGTGATACTCCAAGACGAGGAAACATCACCTCGGTTTGATACGTCCACACAGCAAGCCACTCGAGCGCAGCGGCTTCTTGGACTCGAGCTTTATACTCGAGCTCTTTGAAGAAACCCTCCTTGGAATGCTCCCGGATAGCGTTCTCGTCGTACGATCCGTCTGCCTCCATGGCGATGTGGTGTTCAACATGGGATCGAGAAACGCGTCTAAGCGTTCAATGTCCCACTCGCACAGGCGCTGTCGACGCTTTATCATAGACAGCGTTATCTACACAGAGCAATGGGACGTTAGCGTTGGGAGTACATCTGGCACTACATATCGCGTGAAATACCGTTGAGGCTTTCAGGGATGCTTGCAGCCACGCGTAGATCGAGTCTTCGTCATTCTGAAACTGCGCATACATCTCGTAGAGCGGAAGGGCGGCCAGAAATGCGTCTACATGGTTGGTAGACCTGAATCTAGGCTCGTAAACCTGTTGCATGATAACATTTGTTAGACTACGCCACAGAACTCAAGTAATTCGCATACCCACCCGGTCGCGTGAAGGTTTGCGTACTGGCTGGAGGGTGTGAAAGTCAAGGTACCCCTGATGCCATTGAAATCTCTCCAACGTCTAGGCATACATCGGAATTGAGCCATCGTAACGCCACAGAACACCTAAGATACGTGTACGTACCTCCCCCACCGACTTCGGCTTGCCATAAATTTTCTTGTTGTTTGACGCTGTTCGGTTGACATCCGGCGTGAAAGCCTGTTGTATGCAAGCAGGACGGTTAGATATCAAATAGCCACCACAAATAGAACATACATGCGCACCGGGACAGCCTCGTAGGTGTAGTTAGGGTCCGATAGAACAAAGTAGGAGGAGCGGTCTACGTCGGTATCTTGATCGCTGAGGTGCCCTTGGCTCTCAGAGCGCCCTCGCGCTGTGAGCTCCTGTTGGTTCGAGCGCTCGTCTTCATCGCTGCTGCTGCCGCCCACAGTGCTGCTGCTGTCGGCCGCCGTGTCGTCGGTGTACATCCTTGCGTCGGCCATGACCTTCTCGGAGAAGATCTTCTGTAGTGGGCCTACCTTGGCTCACTACAACAGCTTACACGTGTGCGCACGTGTATGAGGAAGCGTAGGTTTCTTTTACTTGAGTTAAGTATACTCGAGGTCCACGAGTATACTTTAAACAAGATAAAGACTCTAAATAGCTGATTTTGGTAAAGATGAGAACTGTTATTTTTGTTTTATGTTTCTGACTTCCTCCAAATGTAATATTCTAAGTTGGGAATCTGCCAACGGCTGGTTGGCAGAATTCCTTTGCTATGCATGTCGCTCATTGGTTAAAAGATGCTGCTTTCAACCAATAGGAATCCTAAATGTCTATGGACCACCCGTCGTGGTGATCGTAAATGAATGTGGCACTTGATGTAACGTACATCAAGGCCGAGGAAGTGTTCGAACCTTTTAACAGACATCGCGTCTGTTAGAGTTGCAAGTGGCTGTAGCCACTTGTGCGTGTAACCCCGTTACACCATCCCCCCGTCAAGGTTAGACGTGCCGGTCTCGGCACGTCAACCACCATTGACTGTTTGGTCAATGCATGACGTTTAGAAGAGAGCGTGCTCGTGATAGAACGAGCACGTTGAAGTTGAAGACCTTTGGCGCAGCAGCGGAGGACCTCTCTGCTGCTGAGTATCATGCGCGGCAGTGTGCGAAGCGCTTCGCTGCCGCGGGGCAGGCACCACGGCCTGCCCTCGAAGTGTCTTCGGGCGCTGTTGTTAACAACAGCGTTCGCATTACTGTCCAGTGTGTAGTGCATGGTGGGCTTCGTAAGCCTCCACCATGTCCGGAACGTCTTGGAGCAAGACGTTCCGCGGCTCCATGTATCTTGGTTGGGAGGAAATCCTCTCCAACGAATACGAAAACGAACTGGTTCTAAGTTCGTTCTCGGGATACTGTGGTCAACAATCCGCTCAACTATCCATCGAGTTGAGCCGTGTGCGTCACGAATTGGTGGCGGCGGTGGTGGGAACACGCCCCGTGTGTGGTCAACTTGGTGTTGACCCTGATCTCGCTTCTCCCCACGACCGAGTTCCGGTCGTGGAGTAGTTACAGAGCGCTGCGCTCGGTGCTCTTGAGTATCCTTACTTTGCGACGGTCTCCTAGACCGCCTCGATCGTCCCGGCCGGGCTGGATCTCCAGCTCGACCTGCTGCTCCAGCGCGACTTCGCGCTGGAGGAGATGATGGCTTCCGCCGAGTCTTCTGCTTCGATTCAGCCGAGCTAGGTAGCTCGTGCTGCAGGTATGGAGGTATGGCTTCAACCGTCCGACGTAGAACGTCGGATGGAGGCGCATGCTAGATGGAATGTCTAGCGTGTAGGCGTTGCCATGCCGTTCCAACACTGTGAACGGCCCGATGAAGCGCGGAGCGAGCTTACTCGCTCCGAAGTCGGAAACTGCATGTTTAGGCAGGTTTTGAGTAGCTAACAAAACCAATGAACCCTTCTTGAATTCATTTGTGTTGCCCCTGCCAACATTGTCTGCGTTCAGCTTCTGTCGATCGACAGAAGCTGCAATAGCGTCCTGGACAAACCGAATGACGGCTTGTCTGCGCTGTACGAAGTTCATTGCGTCCGAGCTGAACTCGTTCAGCTCGCTTCCAACAGTAGGCCCGGCCTCTGCGTTCGTAGATGTGGTGTCTGTGCCTCGCACAGACACGTTCTTCTTCTGCTTGTGTGCGTCTGTGCCCTGCACAGACGCGGTCTTCTTCTTCGGGGGTGCGTCTGTGCCCTGCACAGACGCGGTCTTCGTCTTCTTGTTTGCATCTGTGCCCTGCACAGACGCGGTCTTCTTCTGCTTGGTTGCGTCTGTGCCCTGCACAGACGCGGTCTTCGTCTTCTTTCGCGTTGTTGCGGCTGACACCGTGCAGGTGTCAGCGGCATTCTGCGGCTGCTGTGTTGCAGTCGTAGATCCTCCCCCACTTAAGGAAGGAGCCAGCATCCCGAGTAAACTCGGGAGGCGTGGGTGCCTCAAGGCATTCACGTAGAACGGTGTATGCCCGGTCGAGGCATGCACCGAGTTGTTGATGGCGAACTCCGCCATCGGCAGACACTCGCTCCAGTGTTGGAACGAGTGGGCGTAGCTCTTGAGGACATCCACGAGCACGCGATTCACGCGCTCGGTCTGTCCGTCCGTCTGCGGATGATCCGCAGTCGACATCGAGAGCTGACTGCCAAGAAGTGTGAACACTTCTTGCCACAGGTGCGCGGTGAAGCGCGGGTCTCGATCGGACACGATGTCCATCGGCATGCCATGGTGTTTGAACACCATGTCAACGAACAGACGTGCCGTCTGTTTCGCAGTCACTTCGGCGGGTACTGCAGCAAGATGTACCATCTTGCTGAAGCGGTCAACAAAGACCACAACGCCCGTGTTCCCCTGGCTATCCGGGGGAAGACCAAACACAAAGTCCAAAGACATGGACTGTCAACACTCCGACGGAGTCGGTAGTGACTGCAAAGGAGCCTGCGCGAACGGCGCAGGCTTCACACGTTGACACACCTCGCAAGCACGGACGTACTTGTGCACCCACTTGTACTGGTGGGCCCAGTAGAAGTCCCTCGTGAGAAGAAGATACGTCTTCTCACGGCCCGGATGCCCCGCAGTCGGTGCATCATGATACTCGTACATGATCCTGAGTCGCAGGTCATGATCATTGGGAACGACAACGCGGTCCGCGTTGTCGTTGACTACGCTGTAGAGTAGCAACCCCTCGTGCACCCGGTAACGGTGTGCACGAGCACGAAGATGTCTGGGCAACTTCTGACGAGCTTCGTCAGAAGGCACTGAGCAATAGGCCAGCAAGAGCTTCGCGTCCGCGTCGTGCGCGTACGCGGCCTTCACGTCGTCCAACAGCGACGACGTGGGAGTGCTCGATTGCATGGCGTCAATGGCATTGACGTCGGCATCAGCTGAAGCGTAGTCAGGTCGACGCGATAACGCGTCGGCCACCACATTGAGTCTTCCGGGTTTGTACTCAACCCGGAAGTTATACTCCGCGAAGAAGGATAGCCATCTCGCCATCCTTTGCGAGATGTGCGGCGACTTGATAGCCGTCCGCAGCGACGCGTGGTCTGTATAGACCACGAACGGTTTACTTCCGAGTAGATACACTCGGAACTTCGCAAGTGCATACTTCATGGCAAGGAGCTCCTTGTCATGCACCGGGTAATTGCGCTCAGCTGGCTTCAGCTGACGCGACTATTAGTAGACGACACGATCACGGCCCTCGTGATCGTGCTGCATCAACGCACATCCGATCGCGAAATCGGATGCGTCACACACAACGTGGAATGGGTGATCTTGGTCGGCCACCGCCAAGATCGGCGCCTCAGTCAAGCCCCGCTTGACTGCATCGAAGGCCTGCTGACAGTCAGCAGTCCAATTCCACTCGGCATCCTTCTTCAGGAGCTGTGACAGCGGGCGTATCGTGCCCGCGTAGTTCTTCACGTACTTGCACAAGTACGTGGCCGCCAAGGAACTGCCGCAGTTCCTTGACACTCGTCGGCGTCGGCCACTCATTGATCACTCTGACCTTTTCAGGGTCAGGGCGGACACCGTTCTTCCCAACGAGACACCTGAGCACGGGTATCTCGCTCGCCCCGAAGATGCACTTCTTCAGGTTCGCGTAGAGCTTGTGCTTGCGCATGAGCGCAAGCAGCTTCCGGAGATGCACCGTGTGCATCTCAACGTCGCTCATCCCGTCCGCAGCACGGCTGTGGACGAACACGTCATCGAAGTAGCTCGGTGCGAAGTCGCGCACCGAGCGCAACAAGTGCGTCACGCACCTGTTGAAGGTCGCAGGGCGTTCTTCAGACCCTGCGGCATCACTAGCCACTCCCAGAGCATGCCACTCGGCGTGCTCACAGCCGTGAGAGGGATATCGCTCTCACGCATTAGGATCTGATAGAACCCATCGCGCAGATCAAGAGCACTGTAGACAGTGCTCCTGGCCATCGAATCGATGATAACATCTTTTCGCGGTATCGGTGTCTGCGCCGGTATCGTCGCATCGTTCAGCTTGTTGTACGCATGAACGATGCGCCAGCCGCCCTGTGGCTTCTTGACACAGAACGTCGGAGCACTGTGCGGGGATTTCGATTCCCGCACTTGTCCAGCTTTGCGACGACTTTCGAAGAAGTCGTCGATCGCCTTGACCTGCTCTCGCGGCAGTGGCCACTGCCGCGTGACACAGTATTTCGTGCCCGGCACGAGATCAATCTCGTGCTGAATGCCCTTGTCCTGCGGAAGCTCCGCAGGATCTCTTCCGGAAGTACGTCCGCGTACTCCGTAGAATCTCATAGTAGGGACTCGCCTTCAGCGAGTCCCAGCTCTGTTCTTCAAAGCGTTCTTTCTTCGTCTTGGCACTGAGAGTGTCTTCACTCTCAGTGGTGCTCTCCATGAAGAACTGCCTCAGTTCCTCATTCTCGCTCTTCGTTCTCTCGGCGTCCGAGAGAATGCATATTTGCTCGATGCGTCCATCGTGCAAGTCACGCGCGAAGCGCTTCCAGCTCATGACTGGAAGTGAAGTCAACTCTGACGCTTGCGTCGGAGGATTAGCGAGGGTCATCTCCTGTGCCGGAACCCAGCACAGGTACGCGTCAAGACGTTCAACGTCTCGACGTTCGGCTTCTCAGCCTTCGTCTGCCCGGCAGACATTTCTTGGAGCGTCTCGGCCCCGGGCCGAGACTTGCGCAGCGACCTTCGCATGCGCCGTCTTCTTGTTTTGCGGAGCCCGGCTCCGCATGGTCTCTGACCTCGTCCAGGCCCAGCCGTGGACGGGTGTTCTTCTTTTATTCCGCCGGCGGGTACTTCCCGCGGGCGAGCGACTTCAAGCCCGGCTTGGTCGCGCGGCGCTTCGTCGTGCAGCCCGGCTGCACGACAGCATGCAGTTTTCCGGTGCGGGACGTTTGCAACCGTCCGCACCGCCTGCAGCGTCGGTTCCCGGAACCGACACGCCATCATCACCTCGACGCCTATCATTGGCGGAGCCCTTAATCATAAAGGGTGCGTCGACTCCCGGAGTCGACGCGAAATGTCTTTTCGCAGCGTCGGTTCCCGGAACCGACGCGACTTCAATACCTCGACGCCTTCCATTGGCGGAGACCCCCATTACGGAGGGTGCGTCGGCTCCCCGAGCCGACGAATAGAATTCATCCAAGCCATCGACTCCCGGAGTCGACGGCGTCACGTCACCTTGGCTCTCATTACAGGCCAAAACCGATCCAATCAGGTTCGCGTCAGCCTCCACGGCTGACGTGTGTGACTCGCTTGTGTCATCCGCACCGCTCGAGGCCGGAGACTTCTCTTGATTCGCTGAAAAGCGGGTGTCGACCTCCGAGGTCGACACATTTTCTTCCAGCCGTCGGCAGTGATGCCGACGCTCTTTGCACTTGCGCGCGCCTTCTTGCGCGTCCTGGCGTTCCGGGACAGCGGCATTAGGCGCTGTCTCGACTGGAGATTCGCGCGCACCTGCTGGTGCGTGTGTGGTGGCAACAGGGCCATCGCTCTCTGTTCCACCGCCGCGACCGAAGCGCACTAAAGTGCGCTTCTCCCAATCAATTACCGGATCATGCCGTGCGAGCCACGGCATGCCCAAAACCATGTCGAACTTATCGTCCAGGTCCAGGACGATGAAGGTTTCGACGAACACTCGACCCTTGTACGTGAAGCGCACGCGTACCATGCGCTTCTCGGTCTTCACGACGACACCTGTCGCCAAGCGTACTTCCAACAGACTTCGAGGTATCTTTAAATCCTCGAAGTCAAGCATTGATAGGCTTCGCAGTCGAACAAAGTTTTTCGACGCGCCAGAATCTACCAACGCACGACGAGAGCCGCTTGCTCTCATCGACTTCACCTTCAGGATGACAAGATCAGCCTTGTCATCTTGCTTCTTGCAGTGAGAATGGTCCTCACTGGGGGCTGCAGTCCTCAGTGTCGCGTGTCCAAGGTTGACACGCGGAACCGCAGTACCAGTAGGGCGCCCCGCGCCTACTGGCGTCCAGCGTTTTTTGTTCGGCTGCGACGATGCCCAGCATCGCCGCGATAGCCACCTTGCTGGTGCACGGGTGCCGTGCACTCTCTAGCAAAGTGACCGATCCTACCGCATCGGTAGCACCGCACATTACTTCCTTGCCGCTGCTGGGGACCAGCAGTGGCAGCGCTCGAGAGGTCCATTGGTTCCGGACCTCCCGCCATCGCGACCGGAGGTGGTTGCAGCCTCGGCGCATTCGCATGCAGTTTAGCCTGCCTCAGGCTAAACTCCTCCTGCATCGCAAGAGTGATCGCAGCTTCGAGAGTATTCGGATACTCACGGAAGAGATAGGTCTTCACAGGCCCATCTCTCAATCCCTTCATGAACGTGACGACCTTGGTCGCCTCGTCAATCGGGTTGGTCACGATGTTGGAGACCAAGTACCGTGCTCTCTGGGCGTAAGCATGGACATCATGCTTACCTTGCTGCAGGTCGAGGAACTCCGCCCTCGACCGGAACTCATTTTGTGGGGGCTCAAACGCTTGTCTGAGCTCCTCCTTGAACGCTTCGTACGTGCTGAAGCACGTAGGATCTGAGAGTCGGCGTCCGTACGCCCAACTCCTCGCTCGTCCGCCAAGACAGGACATGGCGAACGCGACCTTCGACAACGGGTCGACGATACGTCGAGCCGCAATGGCAGTGTCGAGTTCGACAAGCCAACGGAGGAGAGGCTCGCCCTCTCTTCCTACATAGTTGCTCACGTTGAGTTTCAACGATTGCATGCGTGGTGTCGTCCCCGACGGCACCGCGGTAGAGGCAGCAGCGTCGCGCTGCTCCTTCAGGATGAAACCCAGAGCAACACCATGTTGCTCTGTCGGCGATAACGTACGCAGCATCGCAGCAACTGCCGCCTCTCCAATGACTGTTGACAGTCGTTGGAGTGCCTCCCACTCTGGATCCGACAGGTGGAGGCAGTCAGCGCGTGCAACATGAGTTGCAGGCGTAGCGGAGCTTTCCATGAGCACCTCCGTGTTCATGAAAGGTTCTCAGCTCCCCGTCCGTACAGTCCCGTACGAACGTTCAGGTAGTCGGTCGTTGGACGGACTACAAAGTGCTACCAGGTGTAGTGGGCCTACCTTGGCTCACTACAACAGCTTACACGTGTGCGCACGTGTATGAGGAAGCGTAGGTTTCTTTTACTTGAGTTAAGTATACTCGAGGTCCACGAGTATACTTTAAACAAGATAAAGACTCTAAATAGCTGATTTTGGTAAAGATGAGAACTGTTATTTTTGTTTTATGTTTCTGACTTCCTCCAAATGTAATATTCTAAGTTGGGAATCTGCCAACGGCTGGTTGGCAGAATTCCTTTGCTATGCATGTCGCTCATTGGTTAAAAGATGCTGCTTTCAACCAATAGGAATCCTAAATGTCTATGGACCACCCGTCGTGGTGATCGTAAATGAATGTGGCACTTGATGTAACGTACATCAAGGCCGAGGAAGTGTTCGAACCTTTTAACAGACATCGCGTCTGTTAGAGTTGCAAGTGGCTGTAGCCACTTGTGCGTGTAACCCCGTTACATCTTCCCCCCTCTCGCAAACACGATGTGTACCACTGAGGAGCGACCGCGACTGTTTGACTTTTTTGTTTGGCTGTCGCTCAATTCTATGGAATGCCTTTATTATTATAGTAGTATTTTACTTGCATGCTCAATGCATCCGCCTAGAAAGACTACTGGTGTAGTGAGAACTTCTTTTTCTTGGCAGCACCATTGGGTATTGCAGCCCTCATCGCTAACGCCACCGCCTTACGTGCCACCGTCATTTTGGTCCTCGGCGATCTGCCTGCGCTACGCACTCGGATTTGAGATAACACGATGGACTGCTTGGTCGTCCGACCTCGTCCTGCAGCGTCTTGTGATGGTTGATGCCATCGTTTAGCTTGAAGACGCGCTTGTTCTCCTTCATTGACGGCGCCTCACGCGAACGGTTGTTCGTGTGCGCTGACGTATGACCGCCGCCCAACAGATCGGCTCTGAGAATCGCCCCAATTGTATCGATAGGCCTTGGGCGACAGCGCGAAGTATGCTGATGGGCTCGTAGTCGAAGTCTCCCTGCTGCGGCGTCGAGCCTGCTGCTGGGCCTGCATCCTGTTCGAGTCGATGGGACAGCGTGCGCGACGTCGGTGGGTGGCGCTCTCCGGCTCGACTCGATTCCTGCCGTTCGTGTAGCACGAGTTCATGTGCTGCTGGAGCTCACGCACGCCGGGCCATTTGAAGCCGCCGCTATTGGTGCCGTGGTCCAGGGGTTGTAGTATAGCTTGGGAAGTTTGCCGCTGCGCTGGTGGTGCGACGAATGCGCCTGGTACTGCGAGGAGCCGTAGCCCTGCATGGCGAAGAGGAAGGAGGAAGTACTGCCGATGGAAGGGGGGGGCTTGTGCCACCGGCGCTCGCCTCGCCTGCAGTCGAGAAACACGTCAGCAATGGGGCAACAGGCTGGCTAGAGTGTACGATATTGAGTTGTTCTGCTTTCGGTTGTGCCTCGTACGTCTCGTCGTCGCGGTAGAAGGCGTCCCTCATGTGTCGTGCCGTGCTTGCCCTGGGATAGTGTCACAGCGGTTGCCGAACACGTCCATCAACCGCGATATTCAGCTCAGAGCAATTCACTCACTTAGCGAATGTTTGCATTATCCTGCGAATTACGCCAAGGTTTTTTCGATCGAAATCTCAACAAAGCTTAATATTACGGCCGTATCCCAGCTTTGATTGGATAACTCTAGCCAATGAGGTTGAAAGTCGATGGAGCCCGAAGGGTCGGCGCCGGCCGCTGGGGACCTCGCTTACCCTATCCCTCCAGTATACAAATTCCTATATTAACCTTATCCCTGCAAAATCGGGATAAGAGCGGTCGCCGGTGGGTTAAGCTCGTTCCTATGCCAAAGTCCTATCACCATGTGGGTCCTATCATCCCATCTGTACCTACCGACTCTATGGGCTCTTTTTACCTTTATTGCGAGTCAGCTGCTTGCTCGTCGAGTCGTACCCACAATCTCTTGATTACTCCAGAGTGTAGATCCACCCTGGATCTTGGATCTTGGATCGCTGTCGGCGTAGATTCAGATCCATGTGTATCCATCTGGGTTGGTCACTCTTCCGCATTTGTGTCGAGGTCCCGATGCTTCAATCGTCCAATCACTTGCCATCGCTCATTCTGCGACTTGCACAACGAACGATTCTCCGCTTCCAAATGTCAAGCCACACGTCGTCGATATATGTTGCTTCAACAGCAGAGAGCAAGTGTAGCTTCAACAGCAGAGAGCAAGTGTAGCTCATGTCGACGGAAGTGATAGTCCTCCTCCGTTGGTGCGTACACTACACGCAGAAACGCTTCGCAAAAGGTCTGGTGATCTCCCGAGACTGGAGTAGCGATGTATCAGGATCAAATTATCTGGGGAAGGATACCCTGCGAGCATGGGCCTGGACGTCTTTCATGATGTGCCACAGACACAGCAACGCAAGCGTGTCTAAGAAAACCTGTTCTAGCATGCTCAACAGCGCCAAATTTCGGTCGGTCAGAAACACTTGAGGTGGTGGAATTCCTTGCCGTGATAAAAAAATGCTCCAGCTGCCGTAGAGCCCACCGGAAATCATGTTACCCCCACAATGTTAAACAGGGGCATGTCGAACCGATTTGTGCGGTACGTGCAGTCAATGATAACAACGTCGTAGTTGGTTCGATAGATGTCAATGGCGTCGTTGTGAGCGAAAAATAGGCGGGTCAAGTGATGGTGCTCGTCGTACTGATAGTTCACTTGAAATGGTCCATCTTGTAGCTTCTGGAGTAACCGCTCGATCCTTGACAGCCCTCCGAGCGCAGCGCGAGTTGCACGAGCTCTTTCATTGTACACGTCGCGAGGTACTAGAAGAAGCCCCGGGTCTTCTACCAGTAGACGTGCGATAGTCTGTCTCGCGGTAGCGCCAGTTTCTCCATCCAATGCAATCGCAAGTCGTGCGGCTTCTGTGTGTGACAATCGACGATGCATCAGGTGCGAAGCTGCGTGCGAGGATGGCGGATGGCGGATGATTGTGTTGGCTAGCCCGACCGCGATGTTAAAGCAGCCAGCCGATATCGCCGTGACTGCCAGTCGTACGCACGAGGTAGACCTCCATGAGGCACCCACACTTTCGGCTGCTTACATTTAGCCGCTTAGGCGGGTTGGAGTTCTCGCGATGGCTCCGTGAAACGCCGTGCCTGTCACAGCCGTAGCGGATGAGCCGCTTCTGGCGACACTTGTCATAGCTAGTCCCTTTGTACACAATGGCATAGCCATGGGGACGCGCAAAAGCGTTCAGCGCACGTTGATCTTCCACTGGGGTTCGGAACATTCGCTCCGCCAAGCAAGGCATGAGCCACAATTGCGCTCCTGCTGCCTGCTGTCTAATAGCTGGCTCTTCAAAATTGTCTTCTCAGGCTGACTCCAGTCGATCATGCGTCATAATAGCCGACAGACTTCGTAGCGGTGGTAGCAGGTCGCTCAAACCGGCGCTTGCACCGTCTTGGTAGCTTGTTTGAAGAAAAGTAGCTGCGTCCGAAACGGTAGCTTGCCGTGGAGACGATAGTTGAAGCTGCCACAATGCTTCTTCCAGCGTGCTATAGTGTAGCTGCCGAAGCGTGGTCGCAGGCTGCACCAGTACTGGGAGATGAGGCAGCAGTGGCGGGGTCATACGTGAAGCCCATTGGGCTGTGAACACAGGCCGAGTTGATGATGCAGGCCATGATGTCAAAGCTTCTGGTGCTGATTTACTTGCAACGCGACGTGCTGCTTGTATTGCTTCAAGCACGGCTGCAGGTGCGTTGAAGCCCGGCTTGTAGTGCTGTTCTGAAGTACTAGTAATGTGTGGCTGTCAGACGGGGTCCCTGATCACCGCTGTGAACCATCCGATGATTTTCAAGTAGGTTGCTCCAACTTTTGGTAATTTGCGGTTTGCATGTACTATGCACAAGTTTGGTGTACCAATGGGTGCCTGCCAAATATATATTAAACAGGCGGCATATCTGCAGCAGATATGCCGGTCATAAAAAAGATATATGTCGACTTATCGCTCAAAAGCTACGCCACAAGTAGCTTATCGCTGCACTTTGCGTCCCATTAGTTCTGTCCTAAATCAGGTGAGGCAAGGCGGGTGAACGCCTTTTGCCGCCCAGGTGTACAGTGGCCCGAAAAGGATCTAGACTTGTCCCCTCGAAACAACCCTGGACGAGCACTTGGTGTCGTCCCGGGTGGCGTGTGTTTCTTGTGGAATCCCTTTGGGTGTCGTTTGTCTTCGAACGTGAGACTTGCACTACGTGAGTCGTGGGAAACAGGAAAATATCGCTAGGACCAGGAAGCAGAGCCGACGTACACCTCAGAACGTAGCTTCCACAGCCTGGATCCGGAGAGATAACCTTAACAATACAGAGTTATACACAAATATACAATACACACAACCGTCACTTATTCTTTGGTTGGCCCTTGGACGGTGGGCCCTACACACCAGTCAACAAAGAGGGTAGATCCAGGACACTGGCAAGTCCAAGACCCTCAATCAATCGCGCACCACCCTCAATCAAGAGGGACAATAGCCGAAACAATACAAAACGCAGTCCTTCCTATCACTCAGTAGCCTATCAACAAATCGCTAGGTGGTGACTACCTCAACCGCCCCAGGAGTAGTTTAATATGAAATGGCAGTGCTGTCTGAGACAGACACCCCAACTAGAATATGAAATAAGGCTTATCAACCCTGGCCGCACGACAGCTCAGGTACTCGCCTTAACTTGATCTGATACTTACTATGAGAGCTCCACACACGACCCTTACGTTCTTAGCCGAGGTGCCCTGACTGCAGGGGAGAACCAAAGACACAAGGCTCCTTTGAGTCTGAACCAGCTCTGAATAGCCTGGCCCCCAACCGAAGACACTTGCGCTGTAGCAGGAAAAACGAACTCTGTTTGGTCTTATCTTTGTAGGCTATCACTAATCGTAACATGCAGTGTTGGAAGTTTTGTCTTGGTTTCAGTATGGGTTGTCGTCGGCTTGAGTCGAAAAGATCCAGCGAGGATCGGCAGCACAGCTGGGAGGGAGTTCAAGGTTCCAGGTGCCGAGCAGATCGTGGATGGTCGGCTTGGTCGGTCGTTAATGTCTTGAGTTTGTATGGTCGGATCTTGGGGTTTGGAGAGTCGTCCGTTCAGGATACACGTCGTCGATACATGGGCTTCGGTCAGGCAGCTTGAGTATCAGTGAGCTTGGTCGGGCACCTCTTTGGCTCTGGCAGCGCGACTGGCTCGATCTTGGCTGGGGCTCATGGGTTGTAGGCTTCAGTGTGATGTAGCGCCTTGAGCTTTCGCCCTCGACACCCCGTCAGTTCCCGGGTTGCGTTTCCTAGACAGAGAATCTAGAACACTTGGAGAGCGAATCTCCTAGTAGATAGACGGCCCGCCCGGACGAGGGATTTATCCGGGGCCGTGAGTTCCCGGGGCAAGTACTCGCTATAGAGAAGCAAGGCGCCCTGGGACTCGGTCAGTAACCTCACCTTGTGTACCCCCTACGAATCGGTTGTTTGGATCAGAGGGAAGGTCAACCACCGAGGATCTCCTGGGAGTCCCGACCTTATCAGTACGCTGGTTTGGTAGCAATACAATCAATCGCCCGGGGACGCTACCTGGTTCCCGGGGCGGAATTAACACGCAACTAGAATATGCAATCAGGTCTTTCGGAGCAAGACTCCTCGGCGATGGCCGCAATACTTTTCGGGGCGAGACCCCACGGGCGAGACCCTGAGAATATGGAATGCCCTTACCCGTGCCGGCTAGACCGCACTCCGGGGACAAATATGAAATGCCTGGGGCTTCCTAGAGGAAACCCTGGCAGAGATGTTATCGTTTTACCTGGGGATAGTCTATCAGCGCGGGTCCCAGTGACCGCGGCCTTAGTACCTTCGGAGTTCTTGAGCGCGAGGCGACTTGAGCTCTTTGGGGAAAAAGTTAGACTGAATTGCGTACCTCTCCGTGGCCACTGGTCCCGGGAGGTGCTTAACTATGGGTTTCTCACTAATATCTGCTAATCACTTGAGTTCACTATGGGCTGATCCGGATACCCCGGGGTCGGCTCGTCTGACGTCGCAGGTCGTCCGGTGCTGGCTCCTTGAATCCTTCATGTGGGACACATCCAGTACCCGGGAAATGGGTACATCCTCCGGGGCAACACATCTCCGGGGTCGGTCGGCACCCGGGAGTCCGGGGCACTATGCCACAACCGCCCCATCCTGCATCACCGCTGCCGAGCACTCCTCGAGGCAGCGGGGTCGCTGGATCTTGGCTGCTGCCCCGGGTTCACCGGTGTCAACCGGTCCCGTCCCCTGGCAGGTCAGTACCTGTCTTCTTAGTCGGTCTCCATCGGCTCTGGGTCGGTACCCGTCAATCATCTGGTCTTCAAGGTGGCGCCATCTGAGAAATTTCGGCGTCCTGCCTCGGGGGGAAATCTTATTCTCGGTCCTCATTCCCGGATTTCTCCCACTGCAGCACAAGCTTCGTCTCCACGCGGCCTTCTTCCTCATGGCTCCGGTCGCTCCGCCTTCTTGTGCGTCCCCGGCGCCTCAAGGGCCGTCCCCGCTCCATCACCCCGGGCGTGCATCTCGCGCGGCGTGCCGCTTGGGTCCGCTTCGGAAGGCGTCGCCAATCAGCTCGAAGAGGCCCAGGCGCTGATGCACCTCGCCAGCGAGGCTGGTGCCGACCCGCCATCTCTCTCGTCGGAAGACCAGGAACTTCGGGCTGCGTTGTTGAACCCCACGTATAGCCTGACGTCGGGCATCTACGGCGGCTTCGTCGAGTTGGTGACTCCGCGTCGGGCCGGTCCTGAGTTGAAGGGACTCCTGGGCTTCGCCCCTGCGACTGCTACCCTTCCTACCGGGGACACAGCTATGTTGGATCTGTCAGCGCTCGCGGGTCCCACGGAGCTGCCTCCGCCGTTCATCTATCTCCCGGCGTCGACGGCTGATCTCCAAGCAATAGCGTCCGGAAACACTGGAGGGCTCCAGTTCCGGGACATTGAGGGTAGCGCATGTCGCCGTACGGGTCCCTGCTCTGTCGGTCCCTCAGCTGGACGAACTAGCGCGTCTGGTATCTCCGGACGACCCTACACCTGCGGACGTACTGGTTCCCAAGGGGATCTCTGGGACACCACCTCCGACTGCTTCCAACCACCGGGCTCGAGCTGCGGAGATCCAGGCCGGCCCCTTGATAGACGTCTTCGGGCCTGACCGCTTCGGGTATCGAGTGCTCAACACGATGAACGCCTTACGCTTGGCGTTGGAGAGACTCCAGTCCCTGGGGCGGATCCAGGATTTGGCGGCCACGGCAGACCCAAGTAGTCAAGTGGCCAACGCTCTCCTGCTTCAAGCACTCCAGCGCACAGATACGGCCCGCGCGGAGGCCCACCGAGAGTGGGAAGCCTCGCTCCGGGACCTCGATTCTGCCACCCTGGCCGCGTACCGGGGATTCGTAGAACGGACCCGCGTCGTGCTGGCTCAGGAGTTCCGGAACTGCTCGTTGTTGGAGGAGCAGCTCGAAGGCAGCACTACCCGCTGGGCCGAGGCAGAGAGGGCTCGCACTGAGGCTGAGGCCCAAGTGACTTCGCTTCAGAAACAGCTGCGTGAGATGGCGCGGAAAAACCAAGAGCTGGAGTCCCAACGAGACAACGCGGTGGCCAAGTTGAGCGCTCGGCCTCCTCAGCCTCCTGCCGACACCGTCCCCCGGGAGCAATACGAGCAAGCAGTGGCCAGTGAGGCCCGAGAGGCTGCACGGCTGGAGGACGCAAACGAGGCGTTGCAGACGGAGCTCCATCGCCTTCAGCAAGTCGCCGACCCGGAGCGCCTGTTCCGGTATTTCAGGGCTCAGGCAGGCTCCGGGGTCATGGGGGACCGGGCAGCCTTCCGGGACCACTTACGCGCCTACTTCGCTTCGGAACACCTCCCATACGCCATCCAGCTCATGGTGTGTCGTTCGGACGTGGCCGCCGACCCTTCTGCGTTCTCGTTCCAAGACACGGCAGGTGGCCCCGGGGACAACACTAATGGAGGCTCGGCCCTCCCGGGATCTTCCCGCTCGTCTGCGCAAGCGTCTTCCCAGGGTGTGTCCTCAGCCGGCGCCACCAACCCTAATGCTTCAGCGTCCGTCCCAGCGTCGTCCGGGTCCGGGGGCACTCCTGCGCCCATCGCCTCTACGCCCCGTGGCGTTAAGCCGACTGCGCGGTCTTCGCCTCCTTCGGGAAGTCCTAGGGGCCGGGGATCAGCTCTCAGCGGAAGTCATCCGAAGTCCCGAGCTCAGGGGCCGGATCAACCCCCGGAGGGCTCTTTTCTTGACTTCGAACTGGGGGGCCGCTCCGAAGGCTCGGGTGACGACAGCGACAGCTTGCGCCCGCATCGGCGTAGCTTGCCCATCCAAGAGGAGGAGGACGACATCGAGGACAGCGAAGAGCTCGAGAAGGGCGAGGAGTCGAGGAGGACGGCGATCCGTCTCCCTCCCCGGATGTCCCGAGATGGTCTGCGTCAGCTGCGCCCCGGGACTACGAGCCGCAGGAGGACCCGCGCAGCCTTTGGTACCACCCTGTCGATCCGGACGCGCAACCTCCCCGGAGTGACGAATCGTTAGTCCGGTTGTTGCCCGTAAAGGCCGGCCTCGAGGACGTGCGACTCGACGTTCTGGAATATCTAAGGATGGATGGGCACTGCAGCCTCCAGGACGCCGAGGATGCCGTCACCAACAAACTAGACGAAGAAGTCGTGATCCATTCTTGTCTTCGGGAGGACGTTCTGGTGGAGATTCTGCGTCGGGTCCTCTGTCTCCAGCTGCTGGATGAGGTGGAATGGCTTCGTCACGTTCCTGAGGAATACTTCGATAAGGGCGTGGAGCGGGCTGAGGCGTGTGGCTGGGACGTAGGGGTGGAGCGTCCCTGGCCACAAATCCCGACTGAGCGCCCGGACACTCCCGAACACTCCGATAGCGATGATGACGCCTCGGGCGACGAACGCCAGCCCCGACACAAGGAACGCCACTCCCGGTCTCGGCGCAAGCGGTCTCGGGGTCCGAGCGCCTCGGGGGCGCGACCTCAGCCCGTTGATCTCTCCTTCCGGGAAGAAACCCCGTCGGACTAAGGTCTCCCGACGTCGTTTCTGATGTATCCTCGGACGAAGAAAGCCCTCCCCAACGGCGCGAGCGGTTGGAGCTGACAGCCGACATGGGTCCCGAGAGCGCCCACGTCCCCTCTCGCATCGCGGTGTCCTGGGTCGTCTACCTCGTCCGAGTCTGCGCCGCTAGTGACAGTACCGAGCGGCAGACTCGGGGTTTCCCGGACATCAAGTGCGTCGCTAAAGAGACCAAGACTGCCCAAGCGCGCTTCCGGCCTGTCGACTATGACAACTTCATGAACGGTTCTGCTCCCGGGGACGTGATGCCTTGGGATACCATGTTCTCAGGGCGGATCACGGCGTTTTGGTTCTTCCGGGGTCCCATCAGTCCGGGGCTCCGCGCAGTGCTCACGCTGTACGTCACGCACATGTTCAAGTGGCGTCGCGCATACTGGGAACGACTTCACTGGATTGAAATGAGTCGGGATGACCCGACACACCGGCAGTTGCACTCGGCGCGGCGCGAGCTCCAGAAGGCCTGGGCCAAGGCGCGGATGGAAGTGAAGAAAGCAATTCGGAAGCTTCCCGAGCATGAGCGTAGGGTGTTCCGGACGGAGCCGGGTCTGTGGCGACGCCCCCGGAAGGTCGCGGTCTGGATCCCGATGGACGCGTCAACTCGCCGTTCGCTGCGTTATCAAGTTCAGGTCCTGGACGCCCGTGAGCCGTCTCGTGTGTATTGGAGCGTTCCCGGTGCGGAAGAGCACCTCCCGGGCACCGTGTCTGCTCGGACCTGGGGCTCGCGAGTGATCGACCCGGCGCAGCGACTAGCGATCCCGGAGCCCGCTGGCCTGGGCACGTTGCCTATCCACCTCTAGGAGGCTTGCTTCGTCTGCGTCCTCAGACGCCAAGGGCGTTAGTCCCACTTCTTCTTTGCGCTTTCTTGCCATAACTTCGTAATTCCACAGTGATCTTTTCATACGTTGTATCCCGAGTTGCCCTGGCAAGTTGTCCACCAGGACCCCAGACATCCAGGGGTCTCACCACGATCAAACTTGGCTCCACTCCTGGGATCTGAAAATATAACATGTAAAGGGAATTCTCGGAGATGTTGGGAGTAATCTCCGCCAGTATCCCCGAGACTTCCGGGGACACACTCGAGGAGCCTCTAAGCTCAACTCGGGGTCCACGCCCCGGGGCTCTACCGGACTTCCTCGTCCGGGAGCTCGTCCCCAGACTGCATAGCCTGGAAACGCACACGAGCTCGTTCGCCTTGATCGAACTCGTACAGCAGGCGCCCACAATTGAGGCGCCCCTGGGGTACCCATTCCGGGGCATCGTAGCCCTTCCACTTGACCTTGTACTCCTTGATTCGTCTGCTGGTCCGGGTCCGTGTGACCCAACGCACATCGAGAATTGCTTCCACTTCGTACTCGCCCGCCGCTTCATCAGGTTCCCAGCTGTCTTCACGGAGGAGAGCTGCATCGAAGTCGTCATCCTCAGAGATGTTTAGAATTCCCAAGGGTCTTTCGGGGAAGAGCGCTCTGGGTTTCAACCTGCTGACGTGTACCCACGGGTAGAATCGGTAGTCGGTGCCTTCGACCTGGAGCTTGTACCGGAAGTCGTCACTCTTTCGAGGATCCGGAAGGGCCCATGCCACAGATGAGCCAGCTTGGTCAAACCCGGGCGAACCCGGGCCAGGTACAGCCACACAGAGTCGCCCACTTCGAATCCCTCCTTCAGGCGGTCCGAGAGCTGCTTCCATCGCCGATTGTGTTCCCGGGCTCGCTTGGTTTTTGCCTTCGCCTGGAGGTCCTGAGCCCACGCTCGCGCGTATTCGACTTGGCGTTGCACTTTTAGACGCCATTCGTAAGCGTTCCGGAGCTGGAGGTCCCGGGAACGTCACCCATCATGGCTTGGACAGTCCCTTGGGCATCCCAACCGTGGACAAGGTAGAACGGCGTGTCCAGCCGGGTGAAGTCGTACGAGGTGTTCAAAGCCCACATGAGCTTCTCGGCGAGCTCGTCCCAGTCGCTCTGATCGACCGTCTGTACATAAGCTCGGACGCTTCGAATGACTGTCTGCACCGACCGCTCCTGCTGACCATTGGCCTGGGGGCGGTACGCCAGGGTCGCTCGCTGGCGACTCCCCAGCATTTCTCGGAAGTGTTTGAATACTCGGGCCATGAACCTAGGGTCTTGATCGTGGCGTATCATCTCACTGGCCCCAAACCGGCGCTACACCTGCTCTTCATAAGCTTCAGCAACGTCCTGGGCAGAGGTGTCCTTCATGGCCTTGCACATAATAAAGCCCGAGAAGGCACACTGGAACAGGAGCAACGCTTCGTTTCCCCGGACAGTCTTAGGCAACGGAATCACGAAGTCCATAGACACAACTTGGAACGGCCGGGTGGCCAATATGTTCCCCGGGGACGGTCCCGGGTTCTGGGGCAGGCCTTTCGCCGTAACACAGTCTACACACTCCTTGATGAACCGTTCCGTGGCCTTGAACATTCCGATCCAATAAAACTCTCGGCGTAGGCGCTCGTAGGTCCGGATGATCCCTTGATGACCACCTTGCATGTCTGAATGACAGTGGTGCATGATGTCCTCCTGAAGGTCTTGGGGAACCACCAGCCTCAGTCGGTCTGCTTCGTTCCGAGGTCGCTCCGGAGTGTTCCGGCTCACGTAGAACAGGGTGTCTTGGCTATCCAGCACGAACTGGTCAGCAATCTTAGCTAGATGCGTCGTCTGCTTCAGGGACAGCTTCTCTGTCTCACCTCGGAGGAAGCTCCTTAGTGGGGCTAGACTTGGGTCCGCGGCTTGGTGCGCGCATATCCGCCTCCAGCGCTCTCGTCTCGCGTCTCCCGGGTCTACCTCAGCTGGGTAGCGCCGGGGACCCTGGACTCTACGGCGACCTCTTCTTCTCCTTCTGGTTCCTGGGTGGCTTCGTCTAGTTCCTGAGGTAGCTCTGGCTGGCGGTTTCGCCGTGTTCCCGACCTGGTCGTGACGTACACGCTCTGTCCCGGGTCAGCAGAACTGGGTACACCTACACTTCGTGCTGTGGCCATGAAGGCGGCATCCACTAGCGTCGTATCCCGAGGCTTCGGTTCCTTCATCAGCTTCTCGTGTATCCGGTTCAAACCCTGGAGCAGCTTCAGTTCCCCGGGGTCCTTCACTTCGACTGAGGTTTGGTCTTGGAGGACTCGTTTGGAGATGTAGTCTGCTGCTGCGTTGAAGTCACGCTTCACGTGCACTAGGCGCAAGGATCTAAACTGTTCCCGGAGTTCCTCCGCCTCCTGGAGTAGCTTCTGCAGGTGGGGTTGGGTACATCCGATGACTCCTTGAGTTGTTGAATGGCCAGTCGGGAGTCCCCAACAACCACCAGCTCCTGGACATCCCGGGACTTCGCAAGCTCCATTCCACGGATCATTCCGGTGTACTCGGCCTCGTTTACAGTGGCTTTCTTCAGGATGTGTCCTTCGGCTGCCACTACTTTCCAGGACGGTAGCTCCCATAGAATGCACGCAGCGCCTCCAGACCCGTCTCGTTTGGCGGCGCCGTCGAAGCTCAGGAGGAAGCCTTCATGGTCGCTTGACAGCATCTCGAGGCTGACCGGAGGCGTCTTGATCCGGGCGCCCTTGGAGGGGATGAGCTCCTCAGCGATTTCATCAAGCTGTTCCCGGGGGGTGATACCCGCACCCAGGATCGCTGCTAGTCCATCTTCATCCTTTTCTACGCGGCGAATGTCTAGGTCCCAGGGCGAGAGATTGACAGCCCACTTCAAGCAGCGACCATCCACAGTTTTGGACTTAAAAGCCATCCCAGGACTGAGTACCGAGTGTACACTCGAATAGTTTTCACCTTGCACCCCGTGACCATTGTGTGGCAGGTGTTCAGCACCCGGAGCAAGGCGAGGACCTCTTTTTCTGCGGGGTGATACCTCAATTCTGCGTCCTGGAGGACCCGCCCCACAAAACGCACAGGCCGGATTACTCCGTCGTAGTCCTGCCCCAGGACCGCACTGATCGCCCACTTGTTCGCATGTAGGATGATCACGTATTGTCTCTCTGGGTCCGGGTGCTGTAGCAGTGGTGTAGATACCAGGCGTTCCTTCAGCAACTTAAACGCATGCTTGGCCTTTTCCAGGTCTCGTCCTGCTCGGAGCTGCTCGCCGGACAGCTCATAGAGCACAGCCGCGATCACGGGTAAGTCCTCAATGAACTTGCTGTAGTAGTTGAGACTTCCCAAGAAGGACTGAACCCCCTTCAGGGTCCCTGGGAACGGCAAGTCTAGGACCTTCTGAGCCAGCTTGGGCGACGTTCGGATACCATCGGAGCTAATGTCGTGCCCCAAGTACTTGCACTTCTTCACGCCGAACTCGCTCTTCGGGAGACTGACGGAGATGTTCCAATAGCGTAACCGATACAGCAGAGCGTTCAGGGTTTTGCATAGGTCGTTCCAGGACGGAGCTCCGTAGATGATATCGTCGATGTACGAACTCCGGGACAGGACGGGTCCCATTTGTTCCGGAGCCACTCGATCCTGGTGGAACACTGTGTCCGTGCTGTTACCGGAGACCACCGCCCCCCGGGGCTTCGTACCCTGGGACACCTGATCTACCCTGGGCGCTGGGGCATCCTGGGCTTCGTCTTCAGGCGTGATTCCCAAGAACTCCAGGACTTCTGAGTCGACAAGGCGCTCCTCGGTCGGAGACAGCCGGGTGAATCCCCAGAGGCAGTTATCCAAGAGACGTTGATAAATGAGCGGAGCGTTCTTGAGCCCAAATGGCATACGCTTCCACTGGAAGTGACCGAGGGGGCAGATAAACGCTGAAATGAGCTTAGCCCGGGTCGTCATAGGCACAGCCCAGAAGCCGCTTGCCATATCCAAGGTCATGAACCACATGGTGGCGGCGAAGTTACTCATGAGCTCGTCGATCAGCGGCAGCGGATAGGGCATCAACCGGATGAGCTGGTTAACCGCTCGGTAATCGATGCACAGGCGAATATCGTTGCCGTTCTTCTTCATCACGATGACGATTGGGAGGCCCATTCCGAGAGTGACCGCTCAATGAGGCCAGTCTCCAGGAGGCGTTTGATTAACTCGTACACCTTAGACAGGAGCTCCGGGGAATCCGGCGTGCGCGCTGGGCAATCGGCTTAGCATCTCCAACGTCGAGGTCGCAGACGACCCCCGAGCCGGAGGTGGTAGGGCGTTGCCCTCGCCCAGGAAGATCACCTTGTGGTGGCGCAAGATCTCCCGGAGCCTCTGTTCTTCAGCGTCCGTGGTCGCATCAGAGTCTCCCACGACTGCGTCATCAATTTTAGCCTCAGGGCGTAAGTCACTCAGATCCGGCAAGTACGCCAACTGGTTCCTCAGCATGTCCAGGAGTACGAAATCTTGCCCTTGATGGTAATAAACAGCAGGATCCGTCGCAACCGTTTCCCCGGTCGTGGCTAACATGATGAACGCCTGATCCAGGGACGGAAACCTCGGGATTGGGACAGGTTCTGGGAACACGCGGGACAGCTCCAGAGCCGCGACCGCTGCGGAGGTGGATGCACCACCGGACCATTCCGGGGGATCCTCACGCGAAACTTCCGCCACGGACCCAGTGATGACTTCTGGGTCCCGCGCCGATGCACCGGTCAGGCCGGCAGCTCCAGGATGGGGCCCTGAGTGGCGGTCAGCGGTATCCAAACCGACTCCCGGGGAGCTGAGCTAGACACCGTGATAGCTGCTACTGTTCCACCGGGTTGCTCCTCCTTCTTGGCAGGGCGTTTCAGAATGGCCTTCGGGGTCGCGTACGACCGACGCTCGACGGCTGAGGGGGCGGCCCGTTCCTGCTCCCAGGCCTCGCGCGCCAACCGGCGCTCCGCGGCACGAGACCGAGTATTCTCGTGTACTAAAAACTCGCGCTCCTCATACTGCAGGGACCCGGGCCGGACAAAATTCGTCCCCAAGGGCAGTCGGTCCATCTCGGTCAGCGCTGCGACTCTCGTATGGGGCAGGATGTCGACTGTCCTCCGGGACACGTTAACAACCCGAGCGGCGACTGGCACCTTGCGAGTGCTGAATACGATCAGAGCTATCAAGCGGTCCCCGCGGCCGGCCCAGACATCGAACTCCCGGGGGTCATGGCCACCGAACGAGATCGGCAGGTAACGACTTTCCCCAGGGGCTAGGGACATACCCTCGTGAGCAGTCACACTGATCGTCGTTCCCAGGCGCTCGTGCTGGGGACCACCTACAAGTAGCACGCGCTCTTCGTCTGGGAGAAGGACTTCCCCTTCGTTCGCACACAATCGCACCCCGGCCGCCATTATGAAATTCATTCCTAGGAGGCAGTCGATGCCTTGGCCGATGTTACCAACCCAGATGTCGAAGGTGTAGACTACCCGATGACCCAAAGTCACCGTGACGTTGCACTTGTTGGAGACCTTGGTCGTAACTCCGTCGATGCCATTAAGCAACAGTTCTCCCTGACTCCATCTTCAACTTCAATCTACGCGCTAGATCTAAGCTGAGAATACTGGTGGAGGCCCCGGAGTCCAACATGAGTAAGGTGCGGTGGTGGAAGACAGACCCCCGGACTAGCGCCACAGAGCTGGTGCTGTCGTCCCAGGAGTTCTCTGCCCACCATCCGCGGCGCTGCCCTGACTGCAACTCGTAGGAGAGTTCATCTTCGTCCGGGGCGACTTGACTCGTGTATACGGAACCGGTCTTGGAGGGGAGAGTGGATGCAATTGACATACATTGGGGGTCGTTATGTCCTACATACGCATACGCGCAGTAGCTTTTACGGGACTTAGGCTCGTCGCGTACTGGGTCCCTACCCAGCGAGCCTAGTTGTTTAACGACGGCGCGTCGTCTTTGCGTAGACATTGCAACACATCGTCGGGCACCCCTTGTAACTTGCCCCCCTGGGCCAAGCGTTTGATAGTCGCGAGGACCTCGCACTGACCCGCGGGGTGTAGCTTCCCACACGCTTCGCACTCGCGTCGACGACACAGACTCGTGGGGTGTTTCCCACCGCAACGATCACACTTCATCAGGCTCCAGCAGTTTTCCCGAGAATGTCCTGAGCGGCCGCACTCGGGACATGGTGGCAACGGAGGCGACGAACCCGGAGGCCCCGGGGACGTCCTCAAGACCGCGGCCGCGGTCCCGGGGACGATCCTCTCGGAAGTTGGGCCGTCGGGGAGCGTCGGCTCGGAACACCTCTTCTTGCTTCAGGGACAGCGTTTCGTAATCTTCGTCTTCGTCATCATACTGGTACCCGTAGTCACTGTCGACGTCGTCATCCCACTGGAGCTGTCGGGTTGATGTTACATCTGCTTCTTGGGGATCGTCGCTAGGTACGCCGCGGGCACCTTCGCCGCGGGGGCAGCCCGGGGCGCTGCACCAGAGCTGACTCCTGGTGGCTTGTATCGCCCAAACCCGGGGCGGCGACGAAGTCCACGTTCCATCTCCTCAACTTGACGCAAGGTATCCTCCATCTCGTCCACCGAGGAGTAGATCCGCCCCTGGAGACTGAGCTGGAGCTCTCGGTCGCGCAGGTTCTTCAGGAACTGGTTCAGGTGTCGCCGACACCCTGAGGGTGTCTGATACTCCACATTGGCTTTGACCGCGGCGGCATTCAGTCGCCACAAGAAGGTCCTCGGGGTCTCCCGGGAATCTTGTTTCAGTCTCAGGTACCTCTCGACCGGGGACTCCGTGGAACGACAGAACTCCTTGGCAAACTTATCCGAGAGGGAATTCCAGTTGTGCCTGATCGTGGCCGGGAGCTGTTGAACCCAGGCCTTCGTCCCCTCATTATGGCTCAAACGGCTGTAGAGCCGAGTACACCGTTCCTGTTCACGCCATCCCCCATGAGTGCCGTGTACTGGAACTTGTCCCACCAGAGGCGACGCTTGTCTAGCGGCAACGTAGGGTCGAACGGCTCAACGGCATCGTAGGCGATGAACGGTCGGAAACTCATCATGCCATACCCTGGAGCTTGGGCAGATCCGGGATACCCCGGGAAAACCACTGGCGGCCGGTCCTCCAGCGCCCCAGGAGAAAGTATCTCCCTGAGACGCGGGTTGCGCGTCGATGCTGGCGAAGCTGCTGTTCCAAGTCGTCGCGTCACCTTGGGACATACCCTCAGGGTGCGAGACGGGGTTCCCGGACGACCAAGGGTAGGGACCTCCGGAGGTCGGGACTGAAGGGACGGTGCTCCACGGTAGTGCAGCCGACGCAGTCGGAGGGGCCGTGCTAGGCCAAGTAGCCGCGTGGTATCCCGGGCCCGACGTCGGTCCCGGACCGTAACTCCCGGGCGGGTACGCACTCGTGGACCGGAACGTGAACGCCGGCTTGGCTTCCGCAGGGGGCGCCACTGGCGGCCGACCTCGCAGGGGTTCTCCAGTCACTGTGGGCTGGACAGATACCTGCAGCGTCTCAGTCCTCGCCATTGTCGGAGCATTTCCTGCCGTGGCACTTCGTGTAGAAGACCCCCAACCGGGAGACTGCCGGAGGGACCGTGGTCACCATCCCGGCCGATCTCCCTGCTGGCGGCCCGGTTATGCCCGGGGCACCGCCCGCTGGGACGCCCCCACTCTGTTGGTTGCCACGAGCCCGACGCTGCCGACGAGAACGCGACCCACTGGATCCTGGAGACGGGCTTCGCCCGCGCGGGCGACGGCAGCCGCAATCTGTTCTCGAAGTTGCCTGATCTCTTCCTGCTGTGCTGCTAGCCGTTCCTGATCCAGCACTCTCCGGGCATGTTCTTCCTGCGCGCGGTGGTGGAGTTCTTTCTGGACGCGTTCTTCTTCCTGTTTGACGCGCTCTGCCGCGGCCTCGGCTCCCGCGATCGCCTCATCGCGCAACCTTTCAGCCTCTCGAGAGATAGCTTCCGCCTCCCGGAACGCAACATCACGCTCCTGAGCGACTGCTTGGTCGAACCGGTGCTGGAGATCCTCGCGCTCCCGGACTTGCTGTTCCTGAAGCTGATGGAGGCGAAACTGGAGAGTGGCCGCTTCAGAGTCCGCGGTTGCCTTCCGTCGGGATTCCTCCATTTCGTGCTTGCGCTGCGTGGACTTCTGTTCCTTCCGCTCTGCCCGATTCAGGTCACGTCCTGGCGCTCGGGCCTTCATGGCCTCTTCCAGATCCCGAAGTCGAGAGCGTTCCTGCGCATCCCGGGCGAACATAGCCGCTTGAGCTCCGCGATTTGGCGCTGGGCGTCCAATAAAGCCTGATGTGTCCGTGCCTGATCATCCTGCAGACGGGCGCTCCGAGATGCTGCCGATCCGTGGGCCTCTGCTTTCATCTCTTCATCCAGCGCTTGGTCTCGAGGTCCAGGTGGCATTGGGCGGTCCGCCCCTGGCGATGGCGCTCGGCCGAAGTCCGGTGGGTACGCGGCAACCGGGACGTACACGGTCTGCTGCTCCAGCATGGGTGTGGATTCACCGCCAGCGGCGGCGGCGGCTACGAACACACTAGCTGTGGCGCCGGCAGGTCCAAACCCTGGGGAGCCTTGAGAGCCGCCACCGGCTGACGACATGTTCTCGTCAGGGGTCAACATGGGAGCATCGCCGGAGGCTACGCTCGAGGTCCCCACCATCTCCGGAAGCGGGGCGCCCCAGACCCGGGCTCCTTCATCGGAGCCGGGCCAAGACGGAATCGACAACGGGGCATCGAGACTTCCACGACGCCGCTTAGGTTCCGGGCGACTGCTGCTGGTCTCGGACCATTCTCGAGGACGGACCTGGGCCAGGCGGAGCCTGGTCACGACTGCCATCCCCAACAGCTCTTGCTCTTCTGCTGTCAGCATCAGCGCGTCGCCGTCGTCTTCCACGGGAACCCTCCGGCGGCTTCGGGATCCAGGGTCTGGAATGGAACGTCTTCCCGGCGCACACTGAACTTGCGCCCCGGGCGATCTGGTCCCAGGCGTCTTGGCTACCGCCGACGAGTTGTCGAAGGAACAGGGCATCTGCGATGAACCGCGCGTCACGTGCCTTGAAGAACTCTGGGTGTAGCGAGTGTCCCCAAGAGGGCAACAGGTTGACGAAGGCGAAACCCGCGTCGGAGAGCATGGTCTGTAGGACAGCAATCACGGCGACGTAGTCTCGGGAGCCGTCCTCGAGCCAGAGGATGTTGAGGTTGACTTGCTGCGCCTGGTGGTCGGAGACCACCGGTAAACAGAGACATTCTCCCCGGAAGCTGGCGATCCAAGGGCGATCAGGGTCCCCGGACAGGTTGACTTCTCGGAGGTACCGGATCACCTCCTTGACTTCCATCAGCCAATTCCGCATCGGCCAGTGACGACGTTCCGGGTAGTACGGGTCCGGAGGGGACATCACTCCCGGGCCCCGAGACCTCCATCGTGCAACCTGGACATTGGCGTATTCGCGCTGCTGCGACCTCGGCATCTCGGGGCGTACCACGAGGGCACCCTCGCGAGGAGTCCCGCGCGTTGAGCCCAGGGCGGCTGCCACATCGGGATGAAGTTGGTACTCTGGCTGCGACGTCCCTGAGGGTCGATCCCGGGATGTCCCCGAGGCACCAGAGCTCGCGCGTCGGACGAGGTCCCTGGTTGGCTAGCGCTCGCGCGCTGGCATGGGTGGTGAGTGTCCCCACCGAATTGGTGTCCGCGTTCCCAGGGGAAGCGGACAAAGCGGCGGATTGATCCGCCGCAAAGGCGGCGAGTTGCCCCGCCGCCGGGGTGGTGGGCGTCCCCACCAGTCTTGTGCCTGTGTCCCCGGAGGGAGCAGGCGGGGCCGCGGTCCGTGGGCCGGCAATCGCCAGCTCGCTTCGTCCCGCGGCATCCAGCGCGACGTGGCTATCGTCCGTCCTGGTTCCGGCGTCGACGGTACTCCCGGAGCTTGGAACACTCATCAAGCTCGACGGGTCCGGAGGTTCTTCGGTCGAGGCGGGTAGAGCCAACCGGCGCGATGGTGAGGCTTCGAGGCGGGGACGTCCCCCGCGTCCACCTCGGCCTCTCGTAGTGCCGCGAGAGGCAGGGCCCCGGGTCCCCAGGGCGACAGCGTATCTGTAGGTTCTGTAGACATAGTAAGAAGCTTGATAAGTGGTTAAGCAACACCCTGATCCGGGCACGCGCACCAGTTGTGATGTAGCGCCTTGAGCTTTCGCCCTCGACACCCCGTCAGTTCCCGGGTTGCGTTTCCTAGACAGAGAATCTAGAACACTTGGAGAGCGAATCTCCTAGTAGATAGACGGCCCGCCCGGACGAGGGATTTATCCGGGGCCGTGAGTTCCCGGGGCAAGTACTCGCTATAGAGAAGCAAGGCGCCCTGGGACTCGGTCAGTAACCTCACCTTGTGTACCCCCTACGAATCGGTTGTTTGGATCAGAGGGAAGGTCAACCACCGAGGATCTCCTGGGAGTCCCGACCTTATCAGTACGCTGGTTTGGTAGCAATACAATCAATCGCCCGGGGACGCTACCTGGTTCCCGGGGCGGAATTAACACGCAACTAGAATATGCAATCAGGTCTTTCGGAGCAAGACTCCCTCGGCGACGGCCGCAATACTTTTCGGGGCGAGACCCTGAGAATATGGAATGCCCTTACCCGTGCCGGCTAGACCGCACTCCGGGGGGACAAATATGAAATGCCTGGGGCTTCCTAGAGGGAAACCCTGGCAGAGATGTTATCGTTTTACCTGGGGATAGTCTATCAGCGCGGGTCCCAGTGACCGCGGCCTTAGTACCTTCGGAGTTCTTGAGCGCGAGGCGACTTGAGCTCTTTGGGGAAAAAGTTAGACTGAATTGCGTACCTCTCCGTGGCCACTGGTCCCGGGGAGGTGCTTAACTATGGGTTTCTCACTAATATCTGCTAATCACTTGAGTTCACTATGGGCTGATCCGGATACCCCCGGGGTCGGCTCGTCTGACGTCGCAGGTCGTCCGGTGCTGGCTCCTTGAATCCTTCATGTGGGACACATCCAGTACCCGGGAAATGGGTACATCCTCCGGGGCAACACATCTCCGGGGTCGGTCGGCACCCGGGAGTCCGGGGCACTATGCCACATCAGGGTCTTCGATCCTGGTCAGGCCTGGATGCACCTTGGTCATCCTGATTCAGGGTGCTGAGTACATGTCCTGGCTGTTCCCATCACTTGGATCCTGAATCCGACCCGAATCAGGCAGTCAGCGTGGGGCTTGGGCTGGAATCCAGAGCCGCATCGTGTCAACCGTCCCTCTAGTCCTGATCCTTCACCGAGGTCCATCACTTTCCGAGTTGGCGGGTCATGACTAGACTCCACGACCACGTTGACAGTCTCGGGTGGGATGTCACCCCAAATCCGTGTCCCGTTAGACGGTTACCCAGTCTGGCGACCATTCTGCGCCCCTTCGCCCAGTCAAATCACTTCACATCATTTCGGCCGAAATCCACAATCCAACAGTCACAACCCAATCCGCCTCAGTTCGCACGCATTCAGATGCCGGCGATCCCGATGAGCGAGCTTGCGTCCCCGGGCCTGACTCCGACGACTCCGGCGCGCCCTTCAGGCAGCGTCTCAGCTGCGGCGGGCGGCGCACCAGGCGCGAGCGCGGGCGGCCACCAGGGTGGCGACACCGACGTAGACATGGAGCGCGCCAACGCTAACCAGGATCACAAGGGGTCGGCTTCCGGCGACGACGACGATCACAACGCTGGCCAGGAGAAAGAGGATGAAGAGGAGGAAGAGGGGGAAGAGGCCGAGGAGGAGGCGACGAACAGCAGCAACCCTTCGGTGTCCCCGAACAATGCAGGGGACCAGGATCCAGGGCGACTTCCGGCGGACTCAGGCAGAGGCACTTCGGCTACCCCTGGATCGGGTATCCAGGGGCGTCGTGACATTCCGGAGGCAGCCGTACACTTGTTGTCCCTGAATGATGTGTTGGAGCAATCCGAGGCGGGTGTCATGCCTTCGCGTCACCTCCGTCCAGCTCCGTTCCAAAACGTGGTCCCCTCGCGGTTCGTCGCTCCGCCCAAGCGCATCCCAGGCGGACACACGTTCATTGTGGGCATTCCGGCCACAACTGACTCCGTCGGGCAAGATGCGCACCTTGAGGATGGTTATGGAGGGATTGAGGCTCTGATCCAGTTTCTGGGCCTGTCCGAACAAGACTTGCTCGACTTGGAGACGCTGCTCGGCCCCAACAATGACGCTCGATCCAAGATCCTGAGACCCTGGAACCAGGACCCGCCCAACCTGAACCAGCTAGAGCATATGCTGTCTTCGTTGGAGTTGCGTCGAGAGCTAGCGTCCGTCATCCGACACTTCAATCCAGAGCGCTTGGATGAGAAGACATTTCATACCATGTCTTTCCTGCGCGTTGTCCTGGATGAGCTTCGGAAGGTCAAGTCACAGCTTCAGTCGAAAGGTCACGACGTTGAGTCCATCCAGGCGGTTCGCGCAGAGCTGAACCAGGCCAAGCGAGAGAATTGGGGCCTGCACGACTTCTTCAAGGCTGAGTCGGACAAGATCGAGAAGAAGATGGAGTCTGCAAAATCCACGGCCCAAGACGACTTCGAGCGCCTTGCTACTGAGCACTTGGAACAGGAGCAGGCTTCCGCGGCCAAGATCCAGGAGCTGGAGCACAAATTGGCCCTGGCTGAGACCGAGAATCGGAGACTTCGGGAGCGTCTGCGCAAGAAGACCTTCCGGGCCGAGGACTTGATGACATTTCTGAATCAGGGTCGGAACGAGGTTCGTAACAACTGGCCTCGCCTCAGGCGGCTGCTCAAGCTGTTCGAGCACGGCAAACTGCCTCCGCCATCGTGGCAAACATGGGTCCAGGTTGATGCAGTGGACAAGCCAAGCAGGATGATTCCACCATATCCAGGACCAGCTCCGGCAGACAGTGAAGACGATGTCGACAACAATGGGCCGGATGACGACCAAGTGGGCGAGATCCAGGACGAGAATGGCAGCCAAAACTTGGACCAAGAAGAGAAAATGGAAGACAACCCATCGTCTCCGCCTCGCTCCAAAACAGCTCCGCTCTCACGGGGAGGTCCAAGTCCACCGGCTAAACCGCCAGGCCAGCGCCAGTGGCGTCCATCCAGGATGGTCGAGACCAATTCAGGCCCCCGCTCGCCTAAGCACCCTCTTTTGCTCACAATCGAAGAAGGTCGAGCCATGCTCCCTGACTTCGTCGCTTGGGAACAGGTCCGGACCGATGTTCAACTGGTAATCTTGACTGGTGTTGGATACAAAGGAGCTATGGAATGGATCCGGGAAGATCGCGTGGCGCACACTCTGTTTCACCGCCCACAGCTTCTGGACATGCTGGCCCGTATGATGTACTGGGCCGTTCTAGATGACACGTACTGGGCCAGGTATGTTCCCGAATCTTACTTCCGGATGGCTGAGTTAATTTGCCAGCACGCTTTGAAGTCGGGTCGAGCTTTGGATGAGTGGCCTCCACTCGAAGGTGCCCAGCAGTCAGAGGTGGTTGAGATTCTGGGCGACGATGATGATGAGGAGGACAGCCACAGGAGCGACGAGTCATACTCCGAGCGCAAGAAGAGTAAGAAATCCTCCAAGCGCAAGCGTCGTCCCAAGTCCAAATCCAAGCATGCCTCTTCCAAGTTGAGCAAGGTTAGCCGTCCTGAATCCGGTTCTGGAACCGAGTCTGATACCGAAGGTCGATCCGAGTCACCTGCGCAGAAGCGCACCCGGTCCAGCAGCGTGGCACGGTCCGAGTCTAGCAGGTCGATTCAGGGTACTCCAAAGGATCCAAGCCCAAGCTGAAACCTTCTCCCCGGACGGGTCCGGCTCCGCACCAGACGGTGCTCGCAGCGAAGACGTACGAGGAGCTGACTCAGGAGGAGATCGACATTATCGAGGAACCAGGCCGGGGCATCCTGTCTTGGCGCATCTTCGGGGTTGCGGCCCTGTTCACTCCACGGACAGCCTTGGTTCTCTCCCAGACTCCTGGATACCCTGATTACGCTCCGCAGAAGTCTGAGTCGTACATCCTTCAGGATCGCTGGGACGAAGTCGAATACAGGAAAATCATTGATGACGAACCCTGGCTGGACATGTTTCAGGAGCGAATCAAGGTTCTGTACTTCCATCCTCGGGCGGATCTTGCAGACTCTGTCCTGGATCAGCTGGACGAGATAGTTGAGTTCATGAAAGAATGGGCTCGCGAAATCTGGGAGATCTTGCACTGGATCACGATCAAAACCAAGGGCAAGACACCTGCTGAGACCAAGGCCCTGGCTGAATCCAAGAAACTGAATGACAGTCGGGCCAAGCGTCGTGACAAGGTCGCCCAGAAGTTCCAGAAACTCAAGAAGCGCTTGCTCTCCGAGGGCTTCCCTGAATCTTTGTTCGAGGAACCAGGAGTCTGGCAGTATCCGAACCAGATCTGTCACCTCTTCCTCATGGATCCTGGAACCAAGAAAGAGAACGGCGACTCGTACTCCTGGATCGAGCAGATTCAGATGGCGGAAGCGGATGAACCAGCGCGCCGTCAGTGGGGCGAGGGGTACACGGATGAAGAGCGCCTGAAGCACGTGTCTCCTGGCGTCAAGAAGAACCTGCTGAAGCCGGAGGAGCGCATGGACAACTGGGTGTCCTTGAAGTACCGAGCGTAGGGTGATCCAGGCTCAGCGGTGCTACTGCGTCCTGCAGCTTCGCCATTCTTGCATTTTCTTCGATCAAGTAGCGTAGCACTTAACCATCGAGTCAACCATCGGGCTTCCTGTTTCAGCACTTCTTTGTCTTGATCATAACTCCATTCAGAATCAACTCGTCTCATCCAGACTAACCACGCCATGTTCATCCTACATCCGGCATACTCCACTCATTCGTATCCAAGTTCATCATCATCCCACGAACAACTCCAAATCGCACACATCCAGGCCTGTCCCCGCACACGCATCCTGAATCGGGTTCTGGTCACATTACAATCAGGCAGTTTCAGCAGTTTCACAATTCGACGGTCTGTTTCCAATCGGGCTGGTCGGAACCAGGGCTATTGAACATTGGGGTGATCGTCTCCGGCTTGCATAGCCTGGAAACGGGCCCGAGCTCGAGCGCCCTGGTTAAATTCGTAAAGCAGAGCCCCGCAATTCAGCTGGGTGACGGGCAACCATTCAGGGTCGTCATAACCCTTCCACTTGATGAGGTATTCTCGCACACGTCTCGAAGTGCGAGTACGCTTCGTCCAGCGTAGATCCAGGATCTTCTCAACTTCGTACTCCTGGTTCTGGTTGTCCGCCTCCCAACTGTCCTCTGGTAACAATGCCGCGTCGAAATCATCATCTTCTTCCACCTCGATCTCAGTAGTCGGCCGTTTTGGGAAAAGCGTTCGTGGTTTCAGGCGGCTGATGTGCACCCACGGGTTCACACGATAGCCGGTATCCTCGATCTTGAGCCTGACTCGGAAATCGTCCTGAATCTCCTCCACTCGGAACGGGCCATGCCAAAGGTGAGCGAGCTTTCGACTCAGACCGGGTTGCACTCTCGGGATGTAGAGCCAAACGGCGTCACCGATCTCGAATCCAGCCTTGATTCTGTCTGATAGTTCACGCCACTTTCTAGTCTGCTCCTCCGAACGGGCACGCTTGGACTTCTTCTGCAAGTCTTCAGCGCACGCCTGGGCGTAACTGTAGTCTCGCTGAAACTTCCGTCGCCACTCGTAAGCCGTACGTTCAGGAAGACTGGAAGGCTTAGGCCCTAGCATGGCGGACACAGTGCCCTGAGCGTCCCAACCGTGGACCAAATAGAACGGGGTGTCGAGTCTGGTTGCGTCGAAAGAGGTATTCAGGGCAAACATGAGCCTTTCGGCGTGTTCGTCCCAGTCACTCTGGTCTGCTTCAGCCACATAAGCCCGGATGCTCCTGACCACGGTCTGGACGGAGCGTTCTTGCTGGCCGTTAGCCTGGGGCCGGTAAGCCAGGGTGGCTCGCTGCTTGCTACCCAGGAGATCCCGGAACCGAGTGAAGACTTCACTCATAAATCTAGGATCCTGGTCATGGCGTAGCATTGAACTTGCCCCGAACCTCCTGAATATCCGCTCCTCGTAGGCCTCGGCGACATCTTGGGCAGTCGTGGAGTCCATCGGCTTGCACATCACGTATCCGGAAAAAGCGTCCTGAAATAGTAATAGGAACGTGTTTCCGCGCTCCGATTTGGGCAGGTGGGTCACAAAGTCCATTGAGACAACCTCGAAAGGTCGCCTAGGCTCAATGTTTCCGGGAGACGGGCCTGGATTAGGCGGACGCCCCTTGCCACTAGCACAATCCGTGCACTCTTTCACGAATGCCTCCACATCAGCGTACATACCATGCCAATAGACTCTGAACGGAGCTTCTCATGGGTCCGGGTAATACCCTGGTGACCACCCTGAAAATCTTCGTGGGCGTAGTGAAGCATGTCCGCCTTCAGAGATTCAGGCACGACTAACCTGAGTTCCTCGTTCACGTCCCTGGGCCGATCACGGGTGGCCCGACTCAGGCGGTAGAGAACGCCCCTGGCATCCAGGGCGAAAAGCTCCGCCTGCTTGGAGATCCGTCGTATCTGAGGATGAGAGAAGTCTTCCAACTCACCATTCAGGAATGCCTTAATCTCCACAAGCTGGCTGTCCTGGTCCTGGTGTGCCCTTGATGCGCCTCCACCGCTCAGCTTGATACTCGAGTGGGCCCATCGGGGATCGGTCTTCTGATTCGTCGGCGGCTCGACTCCGAGTAACTGCAGCCATAACGCGAGCAGCTAGGGGCAACGGCTCGGAATCCACGCCTGCGTGGCCGTCGCCTTCCTGAATCGACACCAGAACGACCTGATCCGGATGGTCCGGTTTGACGTCAACCTGGGCTGCCTCATCCAGGATCACGACTGTCTTCATGAGCTTTTCCTGGATCTTCGACACATGTTTCAGGTGAAGGAGCTCTTGAGCATCCTGGACCTGCCACGACTCACCCAGCGCCAGGGTTTTAGACGTCAGGTAATCTGCAGCCTGGTTGTAGTCGCGCTTGACATGGACCAGCCTGATTGACTTGAATTTGTCCTTCTGAATCTCATACTCAGCGAGCCGGCGCTGTAAGTTGGGCTGATTACAGTTGATCAGTCCCTGGGCCTGTTGGATGACGATCCTGGAATCGCCCACGACGACAAGATCCTGGATCCCGCATTCAGACGCCAGTTCCAAACCCTTCAGTAGGCCATGGTATTCGGCGTCGTTCACAGTAACGTCATCCAGGATGAAACCGTGCGCGGTTAGGACGTGCCAGTCTGGGAGCTCCCAAATGATGCATCCACAACTTCCTCGGCGCGTAGACGTTTTTGCAGCGCCGTCAAAGCTCAGGACATATCCTTGGTAGCCTGAATCTAGCATCTCCACACTGATTACGGGCGGCGCCTTGACGCGCCCCTTGGCCGGAATCAGGGTTTCAACAACCTGATCTAGATGCTCGCGTGGCGTGATGCCTGCTCCCATGATGGCAGCAAGTCCGTCCTCATCTTTCTGCACCTTCCGAATTTCCAGGTTCCACTGAGACAGGATGACTCCCCAGTGCACACATCTACCGTCAGCCGACTTGGATTTAAGCAGCCAATTCAGGACAGAATACCTTGAATACACTACAATCTTGGCACCCTGGACGATGGTTTTAAACACTTCCAGAACTCGCAAAACTGCAACGACTTCCTTCTCCGCAATGTGGTAACGTAGCTCTGCGTCGTTCAGGACACGCCCCGTGTACCGGACAGGCTGAATCACCCCATCATATTCCTGGCCGAGGACGGCGCAAGCCGCCCACTGGTTGGCATGAGGGATGATCACAAATGGTTTCGTCCGGTCCGGGTGCCTGAGCAGCGGAGTCAACACAATCTTGCGTTTCAGGATCTCAAAAGCCTCCCTGGCCTGGCCGAGGTCTCGTCCAGCCCGGATCTGGTCCTCCGTCAACTCGTACAGGACAGCCGCCACCACTGGAAAGTCTTCGATGAACTTGTGGTAGTAATTCAGGCTGCCCAGGAACGATTGGACCCCTTTCAGGGTCGACGGGAACGGGAGGTCCTGGACACCTTTTGCAATCTTCGGAGTAGCCCGGATCCCTTCTGCGCTGATCTCGTGAGAGAGATATGGAATTGACAACTTTCCAAACTCACTTTTAGGCAAGCTAACTGAGATGTTCCAATAGCGTAGCCTGGCGTTCAAATCCTGGCAAAGTTGGTCCCAGGTAGCCGCCCCATGAGCAATGTCGTCGATATAGGAACTTCGACCGAGCACCGGCCCCATCTGGGGTGGTGTGGGAATGTTCCGTTTGAACACCGTCATGACATCGGTCAGGGCAGGCACCTTCCGTTCAGCCTGAATCCAGTCAGAATCACCCGAATCGGAAGGGTCCAGCTTCAGGAATTCCAAAACGTCCGGGTCTACCTTGGCCTCTTCCTCGGGCGGCAATCTCACAAATCCCCAGAGACAGTTGTTCAGCATGGCTTGGTAGATGAGCGGGGCGTTCTTCAGACCAAATGGCATGCGTACCCACTGATAGTGTCCAAGTGGACACACAAAAGCCGAAATTAGCTTTGCACGCTCAGTCATCGTAATGGCCCAAAACCCACTCGCCATATCCAGACTCATAAACCACATCGCACTCTCGAAACCGATCAAAAGGTCGTCAATCAGGGGGAGCGGGTAATTCGAAAGCTGGATGAAACTGTTAACGACTCGGTAGTCGATGCACATCCGGATGTCAACTCCATTCTTCTTCAGGACGATGACAATCGGAGAGGCCCAGGCAGACGTGGATGTCTCAATCAGGCCTGTTTCCAGGAGCTTCTTGAGCAGCTCATACACCTTGGTATACAGTCGCGGGGCAATCGATCGTGGACGTTGGGCGACAGGTTTTGCGTCGCCCACATCCAGGTCGCACACGACCCCACGAGCAGGTGCCGGAGCTGCGTTCCCATCTCCCAAGAAGATCATGCGGTGCTGTTTCAGGATACCACGTAGCTGCTCTTCCTCGATCTGGGTCGTTCGCCCTGGTTCTCCTACGTCAGCCTTCTCGATGTTGCACTCCGGACTGAGATCCTTCAATTCGGGAATCAGGGCCAACTCGTCCCGCAGTTGGGAAAGCAGGTCGCTACCTTCATGGATGTAGACGGCCGGTTCACAGTCCAGCTCTTCTGTATTCAACCGCATACAGCGAGCATACGCCCGCTCCAGTTGCTCAATCGGGGTACCGGACATGGCCGGAACTAGAGACTCCAGCTCGTCTTCATCATCAAACTCCACCTCCAAACGAGCATCATCCTCGAATGCTTCCGGGATCTGATCCGGGACACTGTCCTGGATCACTTCCCGAATCTCAACCTGAGTCGGCGTATCATCCAAGGCTGAAGGTTCGATGTCCGGCTCAAGCATCTCCGACGAGTCGCCACGATCATCCTCCGGACAATCTTCCACAGCTTCCAGCGTATCCGCCGCTTCTTCCAGGTCCTCCTGCGCGTCTACTTCCTCAATCTGCACATCATCAGTCTGAATGCATGCATCCTGGGTCCTAGTCGTCTGGGTGGCAACATGACACATGATCCTGGGTAGCTGCTCCCCTGGAAGCGGTGGTGGTTGCAGTCGAACCAGCTTTTCTTCCTTCCGGTCTGGTCCAGTCTTGATCCGGAGCCCGGTTGGCCACTTGTAAACCTGCTTCGGCACGGGCGGCGGCGCCTGTGCCTTCGCGAGTTTGTCGAGTCGGTCCGCTTCAGCTTCTTCCTCCGGGGTCAGGGCGCACTCCTGCATCAGCTTCTGCCACTCCTTGTAGTCACCCCGTCCGGGGCGGACGAAACGACCGTAAGTCGGATAATGTCCGTACGCGACAATCCTGGCCACCGGTGTTCGGGAATCAATCCAGATCAGCTGTGACGAAATGTTCATCACCTTAATCGCTACCGGCCAGGATCGGGACGCATAGATGACTTGCGTCACCCAGCGATCTCCCCGGCCGGCCCAAACCACATCCCGTTCAGGGTGTGCTCGGCCATACTCGATGCGGACAAGAGCGTGCTCTCCTGGTTGAAGATAGAGCGTTCGTCTGGGAAGCACTGGCAAGTCCAATTCTGGACGGCGTCTCAGCGGTCCACCTCGCATCACGATAGTTTCCTCATCCGGAAGTTGAACCAGAGCTTCTCGGACGCAGATCCTGACTCCGGCAGAATACATGAAGTTCATGCCTAACAGCACATCCAATCCTTCTCCAATGTTCGCGACCCATACATCCAGGACGTACACCACTCGGAGACCGAGGGTGAGTTTGATTCGAGCCCGGGCAGAGATATAAGTCGGGACACCTCCTAGACCAGACACCTTGATCTGTTTGTGCATCTGCAGTTTCAGCTTGAGTCTACGCGCTAGATCCAGGCTGACCATGCAGACAGACGCACCAGTGTCCAGGAGGATACTTGTCCGGAAATCGTTCACTGCACCGTGTACCATCGCAACATCATGACTGTTTTCGTCTGTTTCGTGATCTTCCCACCATCCGTATCGCTCACCGAAATTCAGCCTGAACTCGACTGGGCCATTCAGGATCTCTCCGTTCAGAGGCTCCTCGTTCGGGATTCGGGATTCAGGTTGTTTCGATACAGGGTCAGCGGGTCCATCTTGAATCATAGAAGTCATGCATTGTTGGTTATCTCGTTTCTTCATCCTCAATTCAGGGCCGACATACACTAAGACACACAATCCTGGGGTCTTCTTAAGCCCGGCGCGTACTGGATCCCCATCCAGCGGGCTTATTGGTTTAACGACCGACCAGGATCAGCCTTACCACCCTGGATGGGATCCAGGACGGCCTTCGGCAGGTCTTTCAAGGCGCCTTTGCGAATGAGGTCCATGATGGTCTGAATGGCCTTGTGCTCTTCACATCGTCCAACGTGGAATTCACCACACTTCTTGCAGGGTAAGGTTCGACACCTCTCCGTCGGATGTCCCATACGTCCACAGCGGTCACAAATCAAGTCGGCCCAGCAACGTTCAGCGCGATGTCCAAACTCGTGACAGTTTTCACAATAGTCGGACCGATCCAGGTTATTCCGATCAGGGTCACCCTGTCTGGGCGACTTCGCCCCTGCCCGGAAGTCCTGATTCGGTGGACGCCAACCCGAGTGCTCCAGAATTCGGAAGACAGACTTCCTCATCTCGTCCTCCTTTGCCGTACTCTCCGCGATGACATCCCGAACAACTTCATCCAGGGTTTCACTCGCTGGGACAGGAGGAGAATCAGGCTTGGATTCTGGTTCATCTTCGAAACGAACATGTGCTTCTTGATCCTGGTCGGAATCACTCCCATCCAGGCCCACAAAAGCACGTCCGGTCCGTCGAGGCTTGAAACGCCCCTGACCAACATTGTCCGCTCGGAAGTCACGCGTCCTGGATGGAGGGGTATCGTAACCTCCACCCAATGTCACCTCCTCATCCTGTTCCAGGGCAAACTCCAGATCCGGGATCCGCTTGAACCGCTGACTCTTCAGGGCTTGCTTCAAGTCTGAATCCCTCAGGCCCTTGATGAAACGCTTGGAGTGATGCGAGACGTGCTTCCTGGATGACCGGTAGTTGATGCCAGCCTTGCCAGCCGCGTCATTCAGGCGGTAGAAGTACTCCAGAGCTGACTCGCCACCCTTCTGCTTCATCGTGTAGTAGCGCTCAGAGTCGGAGGTCTTGGCCTTCAGATACTTCTTCCTGAACTCGCTGGCCAGGGACTTCCAGTCATTCTGGACCTGCTTCGACAGCTGTCCACGCCAGTTCCGGACCGGAGACGACATCTTCATCTTGAGCTCGCTGATCCGGGTCCGGTTGGACCAACCTCCTTGGCTGGCCAGGTTCGTGAACCTTTCCCACCAGCTCCGGCGGTCACCCAGGGACGCCTTTTTGTCGAACTTCTCCAGCGCACTTGAGTTCACATAAGGGTGGATCGTTAGCGAGGTTTCTCCAGCCTTGATCTTCCTAGCCGAGGCCTCGGCCAGGTCACCCCCATCCAAACTGCCGTCAGAGTCGCTTGAGCTAGAGTCACTGTCGCTTGATTCAGAACTGCTTGAGCTGCTCGACGAGGCTGTGAACCGTTACTGGCGATCTATCCAGCACTGACAACACTCATCTTGGTTGTCGATTCAGGGTTTGGCTTTTCCGACTTGACCGTGGTTGCCAAATCAGGGTTGAATGTCGCCCGACCAGGTTGAACCTGAGTGGATGTTGCCCGAAGGTCCCGAATCTGGGACGCTTGGAAACGCCTCATGTTCTTCGCAGCTTCTCGCTCGTTGTCTCGCTCGGACTCCAAGGCCTGGAACTTCCGCTGAAACACGTCCTGCTGAGCATTCAAGCTCCTCTGCGTCTCCGCAGCCCACGCGGCTCGCTCGGCCTCCATGCGCGCCTCCACCTCGGCCTGTTGCTGCTGAACATAATTCAGAGCATCGGCCTGGAGGCGTTGACGCTCGGCCAAGGCAGCCTCGTCACGAGCGGCCTGGAGGACAGCATCCAGGTCTGGTTGGACCAGGTTCGGACTGAGACCTTCAGCCAGGGCGGCAGCCATCCGACGTTCGGACTCCTGGATCCGGCGTTCAGCCTCTTCCAACTTGCGCTGGGCTTCGGCTTCACGCTGGATCTGGGCTTCCGACGTGGCTTGCTGGGTCAGAGCCATGCGGTCCAGGGCGGCCTGGAGGCGCTTCACGTCGTTCATCGTGGTGACCGCAACTTCGGCCACCCCGGACGAGATCGACATGTACGACCGGCTGGACGTCCTGGATCCGTGTGAGCGCTGCGACCGCCCCGACCGGCTGGATCGCCTGGGACGAAAACCTTCGCTTCGACTTCGAGGACCGCTTCGAGGATCGTCGGCGACGACGGCTCCTGGCGCTGCTGGTCTCCGACTCGCTGGACGACTCAGAGTCTGATTCAGACTCATAGTGGTGCCGGCGGTGTCTGGACGAAGACTTGGTCCTGGACTTATCCGTCCGGGACTTGGAGGTCTGAACGGACTCGGCCATCTCGACGTCATCCTGATCCACCTCCACGGCGCGCTTCGACACGACTCGCTGGGTCACATAATAGCCCACAGCACCTCCCCCAACCGCGAATCCAGGTCGACCAGCCTGAATCGACATGGCCATCGGACCGTATGTCGAGGGTGGCATGTGGGCACCGGCGCTGAATCCAAGCGCGGTCGAGGACGAACTCGCGGAGCTGTTCCTGGATGGGTTGGAACCAGACATCGTTCCGTACAGGGAAGCTTCCGTGGATCCAGAAGTACCGACCAAGCTCGGGACAGGGTCCGAAGTCGCATACTCATGGATCTGGGCGGCTTCTTCTGCGTGGACGACATCACTCCGACTTGAAGTCCTGGGCGACGGCAACTCGGACGGGTTCGACGCGGACGGCAGTGACGCAAGCGGCGGCCGGGCTGGGTGGTGTTGCTGGCGCTTCGGTTCAGGCTCGCCATCAGACGATCCTCCTGGACTCCTGGCCGGACGGAGACCTGACAGAATGAGGCGTATAACGAACTCCCGGCCAACTAGGCCTATATCTTAATCCGACAACAATAAATATCCGTCTTGATCTTCAGCATGGTTATGCTGGATGGATGGTTGTTCTGATTCAGGGTTCTATTAGGCTTTTGATTTCAGGACTGGGATAATCTTTAAAGTAGCATTGACGGCGATTGAAAGCCACTCCACCAGTTCCAGGGCCAACTGACGCAGTACATCTTGGATGACCACTCGCAGCTTGGCCGGAGCGACCTTAGCCGCTCTCGTCCTGAACCAAACCGGAACCAGGTTGTCAAACCCGAATCCAGCCTCGAACAGAAGAGCTTGCAGGGTGGCCATGCACTCGCGCGGCGTCAGAATCTGAACCGGGACTTGAACGGCCATGAGATCCTGGGCGGTGCTCAAGTCACGACGGTCGAGACGCAATTCCGCAATCCAGCCTCCATCTTGGTCCTCCAGCTGTGCTCGCGCACTGAGGTACCGGGACGTAGTCAGCATGGCAGCCATCCAGGGTTGTGCGTCCGACCGAGGCGTTGGCCAGGAGTACTCCACGGTTGGAGGGGTCACGCGTTCGGACTCCATCCGCTCCCACCTGGACACTTGCTGCGCGACGTACGCCTTCTCCTGGACCTCGGCGAACTTCTGACTGGGAGGTCCCGGTCGGAGAGATCCTGGATCCGGAGCCTGGTCCGGGACGACTTGATTCGGGGTCGTCTTGGACGAAGCTTCCTGGGCCGCAGACTCAGGAGTCGGTGGGGTCGCTTGGGCTGACGGCGTGGTCTCTTGCGAGTCCTCGAGCTCATCGGCCTCTCGGACAGTCGGCAGCGGCTTGTCTTCCAGGTTCGGGGTCTCCTTGGACTCCGCACCTTGATTCAGCGACGGAGAGTCCGAAACTCGATCCGCCGCCGAGGGCTCAACCTCATCGGCGCCTCCCACAGACGTCTTGGCGGGCTCATCCTGGACGGACTCACCCTGATCTTGGACAGTCTTCGGGTCAGGATCCTGGACGTCCGGCTCGCCATCCGGGGACACTTGGTGCGCGTCTTCCTGGACGGTTGGTGCTGGAGTCGGTTCCTTCTCCGACGACTTGGCCTTCGCCTCGCGGGCCGCCTTGCGCTTCGCAGCGCCTGCCTTCCGAGCAGCCCGGACAACCTCGTCCAGGCTGGAGTGCTCCTCCGGCGGCAACCCTTGAGACCTACGCGATGGCGCGGGACGCGGTGATGCGTCGCGCGCCATCGCGTCCTTCCTCGCGCATGTCTTCTCCTTTTCCTCTCGCCATAAACGCTTCGGTCAGAGAGTTAATAGACTTCGCAGCCTCAATCCTAACAATAAATGTATCCACAACTCAGTGAAGTCCCAAACGATTCGAATCCGGGCACGCGCACCAGCTGAGGCGAGGCGGGTGAACGCCTTTTGCCGCCCAGGTGTACAGTGGCCCGAAAAGGATCTAGACTTGTCCCCTCGAAACAACCCTGGGCGAGCACTTGGTGTCGTCCCGGGTGGCGTGTGTTTCTTGTGGAATCCCTTTGGGTGTCGTTTGTCTTCGAACGTGAGACTTGCACTACGTGAGTCGTGGGAAACAGGAAAATATCGCTAGGACCAGGAAGCAGAGCCGACGTACACCTCAGAACGTAGCTTCCACAGCCTGGATCCGGAGAGATAACCTTAACAATACAGAGTTATACACAAATATACAATACACACAACCGTCACTTATTCTTTGGTTGGCCCTTGGACGGTGGGCCCTACACACCAGTCAACAAAGAGGGTAGATCCAGGACACTGGCAAGTCCAAGACCCTCAATCAATCGCGCACCACCCTCAATCAAGAGGGACAATAGCCGAAACAATACAAAACGCAGTCCTTCCTATCACTCAGTAGCCTATCAACAAATCGCTAGGTGGTGACTACCTCAACCGCCCCAGGAGTAGTTTAATATGAAATGGCAGTGCTGTCTGAGACAGACACCCCAACTAGAATATGAAATAAGGCTTATCAACCCTGGCCGCACGACAGCTCAGGTACTCGCCTTAACTTGATCTGATACTTACTATGAGAGCTCCACACACGACCCTTACGTTCTTAGCCGAGGTGCCCTGACTGCAGGGGGAGAACCAAAGACACAAGGCTCCTTTGAGTCTGAACCAGCTCTGAATAGCCTGGCCCCCAACCGAAGACACTTGCGCTGTAGCAGGAAAAACGAACTCTGTTTGGTCTTATCTTTGTAGGCTATCACTAATCGTAACATGCAGTGTTGGAAGTTTTGTCTTGGTTTCAGTATGGGTTGTCGTCGGCTTGAGTCGAAAAAGATCCAGCGAGGATCGGCAGCACAGCTGGGAGGGAGTTCAAGGTTCCAGGTGCCGAGCAGATCGTGGATGGTCGGCTTGGTCGGTCGTTAATGTCTTGAGTTTGTATGGTCGGATCTTGGGGTTTGGAGAGTCGTCCGTTCAGGATACACGTCGTCGATACATGGGCTTCGGTCAGGCAGCTTGAGTATCAGTGAGCTTGGTCGGGCACCTCTTTGGCTCTGGCAGCGCGACTGGCTCGATCTTGGCTGGGGCTCATGGGTTGTAGGCTTCAGGGTCTTCGATCCTGGTCAGGCCTGGATGCACCTTGGTCATCCTGATTCAGGGTGCTGAGTACATGTCCAGGCTGTTCCCATCACTTGGATCCTGAATCCGACCCGAATCAGGCAGTCAGCGTGGGGCTTGGGCTGGAATCCAGAGCCGCATCGTGTCACAGGTGGCCGCACTGGGAAGCGTGCGGACAGCTCGATGTGTACCCGACACTTTCCTCCGGACACCAGGGCGGCCCCACTCCCGCCGAACTTCTTCTAGATTTTCTCAGTGTTGAATTTGCGCGCGTCGGGCGCAAGTGCGAGCAGCGATGGAGAGCGAGGACACGGACGTCCTGCTCGTAGTGACCGACGCCTTCCTCAAGCAGGGAGGGCGCTCAGCGACGTGCGGCGCGATATCTACAGCATGTTGCTAGAGGAGGCATGGCGTGTGGCCATGCGGAGCCGCCACTATCTAACCGTGCAGTGCCTGGAGGCACCTTACAACTCGGCGTGGATGCTGCTGTACAAGTCCGGCAGCGATATCAACTTTCTCAACGCAACAAGTCTCACGAGGTACATGTATTGAGTCAACGGATTAATTTGAAGCTATACCTAAACTGTGCTCATGTATTGCAGACCCGCCTTCCACCAGTTGCTGCGTAGGTTCGCGCGGTTCTATTACATCCCTAAGTCGACCTCGCGCGGCCGCCCACCCAAGCTCCGCTACCACCACCAGGCGTTGGGCCTCGTGCTGTCGTTCTACGTCGGCTCTATGGAGCAGAGCTCCCTGTGTATGCTGTTCGGCGTGCCGCCCAGCACACTATCGCGCACTCTACGTCGTGCAGAAGAGTCCTTGGCCAAGGCCCTTGATGGGTACGCTCCCGCGCGCATCTCCTGGCCGTCTCCATCACGCCAAGTAGAGCTAGCTAAGCTTGTTGAAGCCCGCGAGCCCTTGCTCAAGCACACCTTCGGCTTTATCGACGGCAAGAACTTCAGGGTGCGTACATTGTTGCTTATATATATTCAATACTTCGCTACAACGGTAGATCTGACTGCTTTTGTGGTTATGTGCTGCAGGTGCAGCAACCATCGAATGCCGATCTACAAAATGCAATGTACAACGGGTGGCTACACTCTGTCTTCGTGACAGGTACCATTTGCTTTGCAGCGGATGGGTGCATCATCTGGAGTCGTCACAACTGCCCGGGGTCGTGGAACGACTCCGACACGTCGCTGGGCTTCCGCATGAAGCTCTTGGACCCTAACTACTGTCCGGACACGAGGATGAATGTCGTGTCCGACTCGGCGGTCCCGTGCTCGACGGCGATGGCTGGTCGCATCCTCACGCCACTTAAGGACGGAGATATCGACCGCATTCTACCCTCGCTGAGGTCCTCTGCACGCACCCTCCACAACGCCATCACGTCGGTCCGTCAGGCGGCCGAGTGGGGCATGGGGAGCGTGCAGAAGGTCTACAGCAGGCTCAACTTGCCGCTGCCGTACGATCCCCAGCTTCGAGGCCTCCGCCTCCAGAATTTGTTCCGCATGGCCAACTTCAGGGTTCGCACGGTGGGGATCTCGCAGATTCGCACGACATTTGGGGGCGAGATGGAAGTACCGGCACAACTACCCTGAGTAGATAGCGCTGTCTTAGCAACTGTGCGTTTGTGCGTATAATGCAATATATTTGGGATGTCTACAATGCTTTGTTGCTATTCAGCTGTTGCTATTTGCTTCTTGTACATGCTTGGTGAGCACGTTCACAACTTACACTTTTCATTCTTGACAATCTTAGTGATGGTTGATGGCACTTTCAACTCGGTAAAGTTAGATGTAGTTTAGAGACGATGGGAACAGTATCCTCGATGACGTTGAACATGTTAAGTTGTTGATTCGAGTTATCTGTAAGTTTGTATAACGCTGCTACAACATGAAAGCACCTGACGCCAAGGTGCAGGGCCAACAACTACGTCCCTGTTGCTCCTCTCCTCCGTCCATCTCGTCCTACGCGTTCTTCTTGATCGCGTTGATCAACATGACCAACTCCTGTGTGCGCGCGCGCGCTTCATCACGCTCGCGACGCTCGCGCTCCTCTCTCTCGATCTTCTCCTGGCGTCGGCGTTCCGCCAGGTCGGCCTTGTCAGCGAGGTAACGAGCCTCTCGAGCGGCGATATCCTCGCGGCGACGCTTCTCCTCCTCCGCGCGCCGTTCTTCGGCTGTGCGCTCGTTTTCTTCGCGAAGGAGAAGGATGGTCTCGAGAAGGCTCCCGCCCATGCTGCTTGTAGCGCCCTCGACGCTGGCCAGCTTCGTCTTTAGAGCCGTGGACGTCCTCATGGCGCGAATCCGCTTCGCCTTCGCGAAGCTGGCTTCGAGCGTCTCTTTGTCGTCCTCCAAAGCGCGCTTGGCGCCAACAGTGTCGCGGAAGGTAGTGAGGTCTTGCCCACCCAAGCGGTTCGAGAAGTTCTGCATCTTCGGGTACTTCTCGGCCTCGTTCTGGCGCGCGAGCGCTTGGGCAGACGGCGGACCGTTGCCGTTCATGGCGTTGGGGGTCACTTTGCGCGTTCTCGACGGGGCGCCCAGCCCACTGCGACGAGCGCTTGACGGTCGTGCACCAGTCGATGTTGGAAGAGGTGCTGGACGTGGGGTGTGTCCAGAGTCTGCAGGGCCATCGGGGGCCATGGCTGTGCCGAGCAGCTCTTGGAACTCGCCCAACGAGGGGAGCTGGACGTCGTGGACTCGCTCGCGACGGACTCGTCGGTTCCTGCCGACTCTTCGGTACTGAGCCTAGCCGAGTTCGCTCCGTTGGAGAGCTGCGCGCCATCGCCGTCATCGTCGCCGTCTCCGTAGAAGGTGTCATCATGGTCCGGTTCGAAGCTGAAGTCAGGCTCGATGGGGCCGTCCTCGTCGGCCCCGTCGTCCATCTCGACGACGTTGGCCTTGTCGTCGATGGCCTGCTTCACCTCCTTGGCCTTCTTAATGTGTGGCGGCATGTTGGGCATCCCTGTCGGCTTGCGCGTGCTGTACAGCACTTTGAACTTGCGCCGCAAGCTTTCAAAGTCCCTCTCGGGCGCGCCACGGGTCGATTGGCGTTAAAGGACGTCGCCAGACGCTCCCACTCGTCCCTGCCGAGCGGAAGCTCGGTCTCGATGAGCAGCAACAGGCGGTCAACATCGGCCATCGTGTAGTTGGTACTTCCAGTTTGCTTAACCATCTACAAATACAAGTATTTCAGAGTTAGTCCGATTTCATTGTGCCACACGTTGTCGAACAGGACGTTGCGTACCGGGCGTGGAGCGCTTGGAGGCGAAGCTTGGAGGCGGGGCGGGAGGAGGGGGGGCTTGTGGAGGTGTGATCGCTGCGAGGCAAATGCCAAAGTGAGCAAGACGATCGCCGAACAGCGGCAGCGGCTAGCTCGAGAACAATGCCTCGCTGCCACCAATTTAATTTGACTTTGCGCGGGTGCTGCTTTCGTGCAGCTTCAACGTGAAGCGCGCGAAATCTGCGCGCGCAAATTGCCAGCAGCAACGAGCAAGCTTGTCGAAAGAATCTGAGGTACGCGCGGGGCTCCAGCTTGGCGCCAAAACGCACTTCATGCACGTCGAGTGGGACGCTCACGTCGACTTCTCGGATTCAAGGTTAGCTGCACATCACCAAATAGAAATGAGTTCACAAAGCTGCTGACTTCGGTCACCTTCATTCCATTCATTCAGTCAAACATGCATGCTCTCCGCAAGTCTCGTACCTACGTAGCTACCAACCTCACCGTAGCGCTTGTTCTGCACCTGTTGACCTGGTCAGGGGTCTTGTTCATCTTGGATGTTGCGATGGCGGCACCCGTCCTGCATGCAGCGGCAGACAAACCAAAGGTCGTCGCCGTAGTCCACGGTCACCTCGTCGCCGCGCTTGATCTTGTGCGTGGTCGCCACGACAACAGTCGTCCGGCGGCGATTGGACACCTCCTTGAACTCGGCGGCAGGCTTGCACGAGTGGTTCAAGAACCTCATGAGTCCGCCCATGCCCTCCGCGTTAATCGCAGCACAGACAGGATACTCTGGCTTATCGGGGCGCTGCTTCATCACGAGGCGGTAACCCCCGTTGCGTGGCCTGTTCGCGCGCACCACGCTCACGTGCTCGATCTCTCCGAGGTACTGGCCCAGCACCTCACCCGCGCCAATATCCTCGGCGGCGACGACACCCAGTTGACGGGTGCGCAAGTTGCGCCCGAGAAAGAGCTTGTTCGACTCTTCCAACCCGTTGCCGCACTTGCCCTCGTAAGGGCAGCAATTCGCGTTGCAGTAGACGTGCATGCGCGCGTTGCGGCAGCTGTCCGCCCGACAGCGCTCCCAGCAGCCGCACGATCCAAAGTGCTGCACCACGGGAAGACGGTCGCGAGCGGATTAAACTGCTCACGCAAGTGCGCGACGGCGTAAGGCCACCGCGCCGGCACAAACACGTCGCCTGGCTGAGACGTCTGCAGTGGCGAACGGGGCGTAGGCTCCACCACGGGGCGACGCGCTTGGTGGCCTTGGTCAGCGGCGGCAGCACCACGGCGAACTTGGTGCTCTTGGTCAGCGGCAGCGGCGGGATGGCGAGTTTGGTCGGCATCGGTGCCACGAACGTGGCGGTCTTGGTGAGCACCAGCATGGCGGTGCGCGTGGTGCGGCGTCGAATGCTGGCGCGCATACGGAGCGGCAGCTTGGCGACGTTCTCGCCGCCCTTGGCGGGGTGGTGAGTCTTGCTCGTCTTCGTACGAGCTGGTGACCGCGGTGGCGTCTCAAGAAGCACAGGCGAGGAGGTGGTTGGGCTGGCGACCGCGCGTGCAGACGGACGAGGCGGCGTCTCCGGGGTTGGACTCGGCGGCGGGTTCGTGACGAACTTGGAGCGGTGCTTGGTCTTCTCGGGGACAGCCACGGAGGCGTCGCTGTGCCCGTCGCGCTCGATGCGACGTCGGCGCTGCTGGGGCAGCCTTGCTCGGGTGCCGCAGGCAGCACGTTCGGCGGCGTGTTCTCGTCGCTGGAGCTGTCATCAATGCAGCGCAGCCGCCAGTGGATGGCCGAGTGCATCAGGTGGACCATCCTCCTGCTCCAGGACACCACGTTAGCCACTTACCACCAGAATCCGCCACAGGGAGGAGTCGTACATACCTTCACGATCGCTGTTGCTGGTGTATTCGGAGTCTTCGCGCCTTCGGAGGCGAAATCGAAAGTGAGAGCAACTTCAAGTTGTCGGCAAAATGAGATATGCAGGGCGATAAGTCGACAGAGTGATGGGCAACATAAACTATACAAATAGTAAGATAAAACTTTAAGATGGCTACACGACATATTTCTAGGGCTAGGGAAGTTTATCGACACCATATCCGTGCCCCGTACTACCTCCGGTCCGAAAAACAATATGCATCCACCAAATTGAACTATTAGTGACAGGCCAATCAGAATGAAGGTAATATTTAGGCTTAATATTACCGCTACCAAATCGACGTTTTAGGCTGAAGCATCGACAGCCGCAACCGCCTCAGCCGAGCACGGCAGACAGCGAGGCAGGCTGCCATTCCTCGCCAGGGCATCTTTTCTCAGGTGTGGGATGTTGTAGCTGTTGCCACCACCAGCAAGCATAGATGCCTCAAGTACGCTTTGCAGCGTAAGGAAGCACTTGTTGGTGGTGGCACTTGACATCTCTTCAAACGCGGCATTCACGGCCGCGATGAGCTCGTCGACGTCCCGCGTCTGCTTCCTGTACTGCAGCGACTGCAGCGAGCAGAACCATCCCAAGTCGAGCACGTTGAAGTCAGGGCTTCGCGGTGGCTGGTTGGCGAACTTAATCGACCAGCCCCCCGCTGCAGCCGCAGCTTTCACTGCAGCCCGCTCCGAGGCACGGTGAGGCGGGGCGTTGTCCTGCTGTACGACCACCTCTTCCTTACCTACACAAAAATAACCGTAATAAAAATAGTCAGCATAAAAATAATAAAACAAGTTGCAAAAAAATTACCTGGCCAAACCCGCTTGATCGCAGGGATGACGTGCTGCGTTAGCATGCGCTCGTAGACGTCCTTCGTCATCTCGACTGGGGTCGTAACCGGAGTGCCCTTCGGCCGGTTCTTGCTGCTACGGACAGCCAGCTTGGTCTCCACCACGGGCCACAGTCCCACCTTTCCGTCAAAGGTCATGTGCCGGTGCTCGTCATACCGTGGCCGCGCGACCGCCACCAAAAACATTACCTTTGTTCGGTGGTTCTTGTTCTTGGTGACGGCGCGCGGCGCAGGCTCGTCGCTCGTAAGGTAGTAAGTGTTGCGGTTCCGGTGCACGTAGAACCACTTTTCGTCAACATGCACCACATTCTGCATGTCATCGAATTGGTATCCGCGATCACCTAAATGACAGACAAACATTACGTTACATATCGTCAGGCATGACACATATTACTAATAACATATAACTAGACTGTCAAAACGCTTACCAGGAATCTTCGTCACAAAATCCCGCGCAAACTGACGGCGCTGCGCCATGTGCTCCAGCGTGAGCAGCGGCTTCGGCACAACCGTGACTCGCCTGACCACGCTTCGCTCCTGCAAGCGTCGGAAGAGCTGGGATCGCGGGATACCTGTGCTGGCGGCGAGACCACGCAGCGTGGTCCGACTCTCCACGGGAGCCGACGCAATCTTGGCCTTGATAGCCCCATCCGTGTAGGCCCGGGGCCGGCCGCAGTTGCTTGGCAGTTGCACGGCAATAGTGGCGCGGCCACTCCAGAGCTTGTGCACTGTGTTGCGATGGCAACCAAACCGTGCTGCAGCCTCCGAGATGGCCCCCCGTGGAAGCTTTCCACAGGTGGCCATGTCGGACAGGAACAGCACGATCTCCAGCTTCGTGGCAAGCGGCAGATCTTTGGCGTTGGGGGTGCGCGGCATCTTGGGGGTCCTTGGTAGAAAATTGGTTTGTGGGATTGTGTTTTGGCGCGAGGTGCGCAAGGAGCTTTGGCGCCAACAGGGCTCCGGGAAAATTAATGGCTCAGAGCCAACAAATTAAAAAATATAATTTTGTCCAATCGGAACGTAAAACAAAGTTATGTGTACACATTATAGTTGAAGTGGCTGTTGTTTTTCGGACCGGAGGTAGTAAGATTTATGACCGACATATGCCTCGGCATATCTGCTGCAGATATGCCGACGGTTTGAACTATATTTGGCAGGCACCCAATAGCGTAAGGCGCGCTGTCAGTGTATCACTTGAGGTGATTCACCTCCCGGGTACTTCTCGCGGACCGTGAGTCGCGGTCACCACCGGAGTCCACGTGCCGATGGGTAGCGACAGCCCAGCCACAAACTGCTGGCTCGCAGGAAGTGATCTTTGTGCAAGGCTCGGCATGGATACTAAGCAACGCGAAATTCCTTCTTTTCGAATAATGCTAGGGCTGTTAGCGTCTTGGGCTCGCGTCGAAGCTACGTACACAATGCAGTTGGGTCGGTCCCAATGCCTTCTCTATACAACTACACTTTAACGGGCGGGAAGCAAAGCAACGAAGAACAGCACACGGAGGCGCGGCCCCTTCCTCACGTGTAGCTCAGGAGCTGGCACAGCAGCTCCTCGTCCTCCTTCTTCACGAAGCGCCCCTTGACGCGCAAGCGCGAGTTGGCAAAGTTCTTGCGCACGTCGTAGTCGACCTTCTTGGCCCACACGCGGCGCTTGCGCTTCTCGAGGAAGCGCTCGATGCGTTTTCTTCGGGCCTCTGGCGAGTAGCTGCCGATATACTTGCCTTCGGTCGAGGGCGACGACCCTTCCCTGTGCTGGTCGCTCTCGTTGGCCGCCGAGATCTCCATGCGGATGAACTCCTCAAGGTGCTGGCGGCCCAGTCCGCCGTACTCGCTTCCTTCGGACGAGCACACGGATGCCAGGCGCATGCGCTGCTTGTAGTCGCTGTCGTACCACGTGTCCTCCTGGTCCTCGACGCCCGTGGGGCTGCATTCGCGGCCCAGGAACGACTCGTCCTCCTGCACGCGCGACAGGCTGCTCGGTTTGTGCTTCTTGCCGTAGGACGACGAGTATGTGCGGTCGAAAGACGACGAGTGCTCGCGATACCGCATCGAGCTGCTGCCGCCGCGCATGGGGATCGAGATGGGCCTGCTGTTGGGCGAGGAGTAGCTGTCGTTGTCGTCCTGGTTGGAGGCCGCGGCGGCCACGAGCCCGTCAAAGGGCGAGCGGTACGCGGACCACGCGGGGCGCTCAGGGCCTCGTCGCTGGCTTCGCTGGAGTCCATGTCCACGTCGCTGCTGCTGCTGTCGGCGTCCTCGCGGCCGGGGATCATGGACGTCAGCGGGCGGCCGTGGATCTTGTGCTGCAGGAGCGACATGGACGAGCTGTAGCCGTCGCCGCGCGGCTGCAGGAAGCTCGCCGAGGGCAGCGAGCTGGCCACGCCCGCGTCGAAGGCCGCGAAGGCGCGCTTCTTGCTGGCCTGCCAAGCCGAGGGCGGCTCGGCCGCGTACAGCGGGTTGTCGGCGAGCTTGCGCTCGTCGGGCGCCGACAGGCTCATGAGCGTTTGCGCCACTTCGGACTCGATCATGGCGCCGGAATGGAGCGGTGGCGGGGGCTGTTGCTGCTGCTGTGGCGTTAACGCTGGACGAGCGAGCGAGCGAGCTTCTTCTCCTCCTGGTGCTGCGGCGGTCGTTTCGATTGCGCTTTTTGGAGAGTGCGAGCGCTCCCTGTGTGGCTGGGCGTCTCTGTGCGTGGCGTGACCTTCGACGCCACTTTTCTCGCTAGGGTTCGGACCGGTCACTTGGATTTTGTATGCGAAGGGCCAGTTTTCTACGCATTGGCATGTGCTGGAAGCCAAAAAGCTCGGAAACCGGGCCAAGTTCAACACAGCAGCGACACGTCCAGCCCCGGGCAACGGCGACCGCGGGGCGTCTGCTGCTCTCGCCGCCAGCCTGCCGGATCCGCCTTCGCCGCCAAGGCTGCCCAGGCAGATAGCGGACACGGCGACGATGCGCGCCGACATCCATCGAGGTGTCGGCGGATCGCCGATGGATGGCCACGCAGCCCTGTGGTTAGGGCCCATGTGGCCGAATTTGCCGGAAGGCGAACGATCGTCCGCGCGGGCGGACAGACTTCACTGCCCAGCGCCCAGCCTGGCTTCGACTTCAAGCGGCTGCAGCACCTGCGCCTCGCCTCGACTCGCCTTGAGCACTTCGCGGACGGTAATGCGCGCAGTTTGACAAATCGTCACTCGATTTTGGCAAAGGTCTCCGCAGCGCCCTGGTGCACCTGTTCTCGCTGATCCGAATGCACGGACTCGTGGAGGTCGGCCAACGACCGACCGCGCTGCTAGCAGTAGTGCTGCTGCGGATGCCGGTCCAATGGCCTCGGTCGACAGTTGACGGGCAGCATGCGCGACTCGCCAGCCCCAAAGGCTTTGGACCAAAGCTCGTTGCTGCTCGTTGTCGCCTGCCAGCATCGATGGTGCGAATGCTGTCCATCCGCTTCAACGGGGCTTCAAGGGCCACTGTGGGCGTCGTCGTCTCGCCGCTCCGATGCCTTTCATCCTTGCCCAATACCACGAGGCACTGAGCCCCGCTTGCCACGCCGGACACGTCCATGGGGTCGGCTAGCGCACTTGCCGTCGGCTGGCCAGACACAAATTTAGCCTGGCTTGGTCATTGTGGCGGGCGGCTACGTCACGGCGCTTGCTGCTGCATGCTGGTGAGCGACACCATCTTGTCGGCTTAATATAAGGTTGTCTCCGTTTTAGACCCTGAATTGGCCTTTGAGGAGGCTAATTCCGATGAAGCCATATCGAGCCGGTCGTACCGGTACTGTATCGGCTACCGAGGCAGCGAGCGCTACTTCGAGGAGTAAGAACGCTTCGCGCATCGCGATGGACGTGCAGCAGACACCCCGGCCGCCGCACGTGCCGCGGTCGCCGCTCAAGATCCAGCCCGAGGAGTTTGTCGACACGCCGAGCAGCAGCGCCACGACGTCTCCGGCCGAAAGCTGCGCCAGCGACGTCGTCAAGCAGCCCAAGCCGTGGGAAAGGACTGCGAGCATGGCGAGTTCGGTCGAGACCAGCGAGCCGCTGTGGGAGGACGACGAAGAGGGAGGAAGAGGAGCCCGAGGGCTCGATCGTGGTGGAGAAGAGCGCCGAGGTGAGAACCGTGTCGCTGGAGATGCAGACGCTCGTGCGAGGCATGCACCAACGCGTGGGTGTTCTGCAGAGATTGATGCGGGAGGCGGCACTGCAAGACAAGCAGCAGCAGCGGCAGCAGCTCAAAGGTACGGACGCGCAAGCGGCGGAAACGAGCAGCTCGAGGTTATCTCCGGTGACTAGCGGGGACGAACTCGAACCTGTTCTTCAGAAACGCGCGATGTCGATGGCTACGCGTAATGGTGAAGCTTCGGAATTGGTGTCGGCTTCGCCTGTTGGATCGGTGGAGAAGGCGCTCGTCGGCAATGAGGTGGGTAGCAGTGCACCTATCGATCAAACGAGTGTCATGGCAGATCAGCCGAACTGCAGCACAAGCGCCATGGACGAGGACAGCCCTCCCGCGATCACGACGCTGCTAAACAAGGTGAAGAGCTTGCAGACCCAGCTGAAGCTGACGGCAGACGAAAACCAGCAGTTAAAGTACACAGTTCACAGGTTAGAAGAGGAGAACGCCCGACTTCAAGCCCAGACAGCATTCAACCCGCCGAAGAGGGGGACATGTACTGCGTCACCGGGATCAGACCGTGGCCAGGAATCGAATTGCGTCGGGGGTACTGAGGCTGGCGACAGTCACGATGGAGATAGTTCCCGCTTGGCCAATGCGATATTTGGAGACCCCACATCATTCCAATTGGTCATGGAGGAAGACCTTGCGGTCTTAAAGAACCACGAGCGATGTCAGCACAAACTCCACGAGCTGTGGGATACCGTACGGACCCTCAAAACCTATGTGGAAACGTACGAGCTCGAACGGAACGTCATGCGAGCTCAGCGTGACGAAGCCATCGCCGAGGCGGACCGCGCCGACGCTGAAAACGTGAAGCTAGCCAGCAGCAGCAATCCCCAGCAGAAAATCAAGTACCTTCAGCAGGTGAAGAAGGACAACCAGGAGCTGCGTCGGAAGAATCGCGCGTTGAACATGAGACTTGCCCGGCAGGCAGCTAAGATCATCCGCGAGAAGAACGGGTGCTCTGAGCTGGAGGTCGGCGAGGCGTCAATTGATACATTGGAGTCTGCGACGCTTGACGATGCGATGGAGGACAGCGATGATCACTCCACCAAGCGCAGCGGCCAGGAAATCTTGCGCAGCATGCGGGATCGCAGCGGTGTGCTGGAGCAGCGGCTCGAGCGACTGCGCCTGGCGAAGCAGCAAGTTGATGACTGCAACGAGGAGCTTCAGGATTCGTCGGTGTCCGAGTCGGAGATCCAGGCGCGCTCTGCCGAGGTTCCGCTGACCGGGATAAGCCCCCGGTCAGTGACGTCCCCATCGATGTCATCGAACCGCGGCCTGCGGTCACCGCAGGTCCGCAGGCAGGACCTGCGCATCAAGTGAGGCTGCTTTCTGCTTGGAGCAAGATTGCTCATGCGGCGATATTTATTTTTTCGTGTTTTTGTCCATCAAACTAAGTGCTTGGCATGATCCCATTCGCTGAAAATGTTTCATTAGCGACCAACCATAGGCCAAAAATGAAGTTAAAGATACCTTATTGGCTGAAAAGGAAAGCTCGCGGCAAAATGCAAACGTCACACAACTCCGTTGCCTACGGCGCATACTGCGCGAATTCACAAGAGAAATGGCTGCGGCCGGCGACTCGAACAAGGTGCGCGCCACTGCGGGCTGCTCGCAGGCGCGCGCCGAGCACCTGGATAGCTTCGCGTCCGCCGCCGGGCTGATGCAGCTCAGCTCGGCAGCGATGGCAGCTGACGCCGCAGAGTCGGCAGGTGCTGGCAATGGCGACGGCGGCAGCACCAACAGCGCCACGACGAATAGCAGCAACAGCAACGCCGCTGCTGTATCCGCGATGCCCGCGGATGCGTCGCTGCCTCCAGGCTGGCAGCGGATCACCCACGGCTCAGGACTGCCCTGCTACGTGCACGACGGACTCGGAGTCGTTTGCTGGACGCGGCCGTACCCGCTGGACGTGGGCGGCGACGGCGCGCTGTCGCAACCGGAGCTCCACCGCCTCGTGAAGCAGCACGTTCCACCGCTCAGCATCTTTGCGCCGGGCTCGGACGCGGCGGCGCGAAGACGCAAAGAGAGTCTTGGTGCGGCTGAGGTGGTATCGTCGCCGGCGCTGCCAGCGCTGTCTTCTCAAGAACCGAGTAGCGTAAGGAAGGGTGTTAGATGCTTTCGAACAGGGAGACAGCTCCACTGTTGGGTTGTTCTCGATTGGCAAGTTCACTGAGCGAGGTGTTTGTATGTGAGTTATGGCTCAGTCCAAGAAGCGTAAGTTGGACACCCCCGTGACCAAAGCAGAGCGAGCGCAGGATAAGGGATCAGCGGGGGGCAAGCAGCCGTCAATGGTGAGTACTACTACATAGTTCTTGCTTGACTTTCGGGTCAATTGCATGGTCGGCCCAGATCTAACAAGATCTAACTTTTTCCACTCGACAGACTCTGGAGGAATTCAAGACGCTGTCCATCGGCGATCCGCGTGTTCTTCAGGTAGGGTTACTATCTGTTGAAGCGTATCTTTGGCGATGTCTACATAAAGCAGCGCCAAGCCACGGAGGGAGCTGAACATTAATTTTGAACAACAGGCATGCATGGAGCTCTCAATCAAGACACCGGCACAAGTTCTGCAGGAGTATCAGAATCGTAACCGAGGTGTGTCCATCAACTACAATACGGTGCCCGTCGAGGGTGACGGTGTGAAGCTCTTCAAGACTATCGTGACAGCCGGCAGCACAGTCGCAGAGGTACGAGGGATCACGACAGCAAGATATGAACCTTTTTGATCGCCTGTTTTAACGGGGTCTTTTATTTAAGGGGGTTGCCTCAACCAAGAAGATTGCCAAACAGTTAGGAGCGCAGCAGTTGCTGGCAATGCTGCACGAGCGAACAGCCCGGAAGTATTATGAGGTTGCAGAAATGTACAACAACTCGCTCAAGGGCCAACCCGTGATCGCCGAGGCCTCCACGTATGGACCAGCGACTCCGCTCCGCAATGATGCAAGGGGTGGCGGACGTGGTAACGCGGACCCTCGTCTGCAGCGGACTGGTAATAATGCCCCCAACCAGATGCGAAGAGTCCGTCGAGCTACGCCCAACCAGGACTACGACGTCGGCGGGCGATATCGTGAGTATGAGCGCGCAAACGCGCCGCCCCAGTGGGCTGGGTACCATCAGCAACCGATGCAGCATTTGCCGCAACAACAGCAAGCAGGACCACAGCAGTGGATCGGAGAAGGTCAGCAAGGTGAAATGGGAATGGACAACATGGGCCCCGAGCGTGTGGGGGTGTACTCCACCACGCCGGCCGGAAACGCTCCGGGGACTTACAGCGGTGGTGGGCAGTACTACAACAATAGCGGTGTCGGAGGGAACGCGTGGGGTGGCTACCCAGCTGTCAATCATCCCGGGTCTCAGCCGAATGTTCCAGGAGCTTATCCTCAGCAGTACGGTGGCGGCTACGGAGAAAGCCAACCACCGCCTGGCAACAGGCAGTATGGCTATGGCAATTACCATTCTCGACCGTCCGACCGCTCGAACACCTCAACGTCGATCGAAAGAGTCACGGTACGTTCGAATCCATTTTGCATTTACGAGTGACGACCGATAAGGAGCTAACGGTGTGAGTGCTGTGTTTCTTATCCTCGCAGGCCAATTTACGCAACCAGATGTCGAATCAATCATAAGCCGCTGTAGGTATATGAAGGCGTCGTCAGCGCGACTTGGGCGAGACGAGTGCCAAGCGTGGGGTGCAACCCGTCATGGTATGATAGTTTAGTTTCGCGCACCTTCATGTAAAAACTTCTCGATTTTGCCCGGTGTAATACACTGTAATTTATCGCCCACCTACCGGTATCTAGCTAGCAGTCCTGCGTTGCAATCGCTGTTCGTCATGCAACCAGAGTGTCCCCAAGCAGCCCTAGCCGGCAGCATTACACTTCGCCATATTATCGCTAGTCATCCAGTGCATGGGACTCGCGCAAGTTCACGACGTCACAACAGCTGGGACAGAGAGAGCCATGTAAAGATGTGGAGAGCACATGGGTATGTGGAGCGTCGTAATGGAGACCGCGGTGGGCAGAGCGTGCCCTCGACAGCCGGAGCGGCGGCGCAAGTCTCGCTGCGTTGAAAGAGACACAAGCCATTTTTGCCTGTCTTGGTGGGCTGTCCCCATCATACAGCAGAGAAACCGCCTCCGCGTAACGCTCCGCAGTCTGTCAACGCAGCGAACCAGTTCACTTGTCGGATGGAGGGCTTCCTGCTCGTCTTCTCCAAGGAGCGCAGCGCGCAGGTGCAGTACTGCGTGCTGGAGCACGGCATGCTGCGCTGCTTCGACAAGCCGGGCGGAGTGCTGCGCGAGTCCGTCGGACTCACCCGGCATCGCATCCGCGTGCAGCCGCTGGTGGGCGACAACGCCGGCTTGTGTCCGAACCGATTCGCGGTGCACGCGCTCGAGGTGAAGCGCAACGAGCAGGCAGGCGCGTTCGTGGCGGCCGGCAAGCGCGAAAAGACGTACTGCTTTGCTGCCGCCACGTCCAAGACAATGATCAAGTGGGCCAACGCCATTCACAATTGGCGACGCCACGCATTCGACGACCCGATTAGCTGCGCGCTGTCCGTCCATGACGACAACAGCGGCTCCGCCATGAAGACGCAGGACTCCAAGCGACGAGCTTCTCTGCTGGACAACGAACGGCAGAACCTCGTGAACTTGGCCAACCGATTCGATGTGAAGATGATCACCGGCGACTCGAACACTGAGAAGAAGTCCCGCGGCTTGTTCAGGAGTCCGTCGTTCCGCGTATCCACGCTCAAGGATCCCGTCGAGATGAAGATCTCCAGACCCAGCTTCGCCGTTATCTCGTGGCTGCCTGGGCGTCTGTCGGCACTCCGGCCGAGCCTTCCAGGCAGATGAACAGCCTACAAGATCCTGTAAAGCGCCCGCTGTAGCAGTAAAAACACCCTAGAAGTAAACGTGTTAGTGTCGAAAATGTACACACCTCTCAAGAAACAAGAGCACAAATCGGCTTGCAATGTGGTATTTCCGTGTGGACCCTATCGTAGAGCAACGAGCGGATCTGAATCCGCGTCGCCTCTCGAGCACCCCCTCACTTCGGTTGTTCCGGGACGCTGAAGCCGTGGTTCGTCTCTCTATGCGATTATAGATAGAGTCCCTCGGGAATGTTGGCCTTCTTCTTGTAAAGCGCTTTCTCCTTTGCCTTCCGGAAGTCCGATTGCGTCACACGCATGCGGCGCTCGCGCAGGGCAAGCAGGCCAGCCTCCGTGCAAACAGCCTTGATGTCTGCTCCAGAAAGCTCGTCCTTGGACATCACAAACTCCTCCAAGTCCACGTCATCTGCCAGGCTCATGCGTCCTGTGTGGATGCCGAAGATACGGCGCTTCGTCTTAATGTCCGGCAGCGGGAACTCAATCTGTGTCAATGAAATCGATCCATAAACGTGTCAGTATCAACCGCTACAACAGAAATACTATGGGATGAGATACGCACCTTTCTGTCGATACGGCCAGGACGGATAAGAGCAGGGTCGAGGCTCTCAATAGCGTTGGTCGCCATGATCACCTTGACGTCGCCACGCTCATCGAAACCGTCGAGCTGGTTCAGCAGCTCCAGCATCGTACGCTGAATTTCACGGGTGCCGCCGCTGCTCGAGTCGTAACGCTTGCTACCGACAGCGTCAATTTCATCAATGAACACAATAGACGGAGCGTGGTCGTCTGCCACGCGGAACATCTCTCGGACAAGCTTGGGGCCGTCACCCAAGTACTTCTGAATCAGCTCGGAGCCCACAATACGAAGGAACGTGGCCGACGTCTGGTTGGCGACAGCCTTGGCCAGCAGCGTCTTGCCCGTGCCAGGCTCGCCGTAGAGGATGACTCCCTTGGGCGGACGGATACCGATGCCCTCGTAGAGCTCCGGGTGCGTGAGCGGCAGCTCCACCGCCTCCTTGATCTCCTGAATCTGCGACTCCAGTCCGCCGATGTCAGCGTACGACTCGAGCGGCGCCTTATCCACCTTCATGACGCTCACCATCGGGTCCGTGTCGTCGGCGAGGATGCCCACGACCGACATGACCTTGTTGTGCAGCAGCACGGAGCAGCCGGGCTCCAACATGTCCTGGTTCACGAAGGACATGACACCCACGTAGTACTCGGGCCCCACGGAGGTCGACACGATGGCGTGGTTATCGTCGATCATCTCCTCGAGCGTGCCGACGCCCATGGGCGTGCCGCGCAGGTCGTCCACCTTGGAGCGCTCCCCCTCATCCTTCTCCTGCTTGGGCTTCATGACCTCCTGGTTCTGGATAAACTCCTGCTCCATGAGCAAAAGTCCTTGATGCGCTCCATCTTGAGCAGGCGCAACTTGCACTTGGCCGTCGGGTACACGGTCGGGATGCGCACGGCGGCGGCGGGCCTTTTTCTTGCGGCGCTTGCGCGTCATGGCGCCGCCACGCGGCTCGAACTTCTTCTTCTTCTGCTTGGCCGCGTCCTCCTTCTTCTTGGCGGCCTCCTCGCGCGTCTGGCGCGGCAGTCCGCTCTGGCCCTGACCCATGCTGCTTCTCCGCCTGCTTCTCTCCTTCAGCACTGCAAAAGATCTCCCCCTGCACAAAGGGGAAAAACCTCGGGCAAAGGAGGATACCGAGGTTTTACAAACTCCCGTTTTGGACCAATCAAACAAGGATATGATGCGGACGCGCCCGCGGATTGGTCGAGGAAAAAGGCAACTTCCAAGTTGAAGCGACCATCGCTCTTGCATCACCCTGCACCAAGCTCTACACCATTATCACGGCAAAGGCAGAATTACCCACTGTTTACTCGTCACACTCGCCAGATATCGCAGTGAATTGGTCGTCCATGCGGTACAACCGAGTCGTCGCCTTGTGCTCGGCGGGTGGATCGCGACCAACAGCCGCGCCTCCCACTGTGACAGCCTCGAGGTCCCGTGTCCGTTGCTGTGTGCGCCCGTTATTAATAGGGCGGCGGCGCTGCTTTTGGCTTCACCTCTGCCGTGCTATGGAATTTCGCGGGCCGTTTGGAGTTTCCCTTTGAGGGCAGGCGCTAGTTGGAAAGTCCTGATCCTTCGTCGCCGCATTCAAGAGCGCCGCTGCTGCCCGCACAATTCCTTGCAGCCGCGATTGTCTCCAGACTACCCAAGTTCGATCGATCGACGCCATCTATCTACGACGAGTCAGTGTCTATCTAGGTAAGATGAGCAGCCGACCGACTAGGCAACTAAGAACTCGATGGGTGAGGCGTTGTTGCGTTTGCTTATATTTAGTCGGTGTTTTTCTGTGCCTTTGTTCTCAACAGCCCCCACAACAGAACCCGAGGTGTTGAGCCAGCATGGCCAGCTTCACACCGACCGGACCTGCTTCGTCATCTCCACTGAAATCGGTCGGATCTCCCCCGCTGTCGGCCTCGAAAAGTCTCTCCGCCAGAGGGTTGCCCAGCAGCGACCGGTCCTCGGATACTTCAGCTCCAGTTGGTGCAAGTGATGCAGTAAGCTCGTCTCGTAAGGCTAGCTCCACTACGACCGTCGCTGCACCACCAGCTCGGCCGGGCACGTACTCGTTTGTTGTAGCAGGAACGAACTTCCAGATTGACGAGAAGTACAAATTTATCAAGGTCATTGGCCGCGGTGCCTATGGCGTTGTCATGTAAGAAACTGCGTTGAAGTTCCTGAGATCTGTACTGTTCAATCTAACCACCTCTTGAATTACGCGCAGTTCGGCTGAAAACGCAGAGACAAACGAAAAAGTAGCCGTAAAGAAAATCTCGAGGGCATTCGAGGACCTCGTGGATGCCAAGCGCATTTTGCGTGAGATTAAGCTCTTGCAGCACTTTGATCACGAAAACGTGATCACCATTGTCGACTTGTTGCCCCCGCCATCATTGGCGCAGTTTGAAGACGTGTACATCATTGCAGACTTGATGGAGACCGATCTTCACCGGATCATCTACTCGAGACAGCCTCTCACCGATGACCACGTGCAGTACTTCCTGTACCAGATCTTACGGGCGCTCAAGTACATTCACTCGGCAAACGTTCTTCACCGCGACCTCAAGCCATCGAATCTGCTACTGAACTCGAACTGCGACTTGAAGGTGTGCGACTTCGGCTTGTCGCGAGGTGTTGCGCCGGAGGAGGACAACATGGAGCTCACGGAATACGTCGTCACGCGCTGGTACCGCGCGCCGGAGATCATGCTCTCGTCCAGAGAGTACACGAAAGCGATTGACATTTGGTCCACTGGATGCATTTTCGCGGAGCTTCTCGGTCGAACGCCTCTCTTCCCTGGGGATGACTACATTCACCAGCTCCAGATAATCTGTGACAAGATTGGAACTCCTTGTGAGGAGGACTTGCATTTCGTGGTCAGCGAACGAGCTAAGCGCTTCATGAAAAACCAGCCTGCGCGGCCTGGGGTTCCCTTTGCGAAACTTTTCCCGAAAGCTACACCCGACGCCATCGATTTGTTGCAGCGCATGCTTGTGTTTGATCCGGCTAAACGGATCTCTGTGGAGGAAGCTCTAGAGCACCCGTACTTGGCCTCACTGCACAATTTGGAGGACGAGCCAGTCGCGGACAGCTCCTTCAGCTTCGACTTTGAGAAAGAGGACCTCACCGAGTCCCGACTGAAGGAACTCATCTTCGAGTAGGTTTTAACCCACTACTTCCCATTGTTGGAGTTTCTGACGTTGTCGTGATGTGTGCCTTCCAGGGAGATCCTCAAAATCCACCCAGACGCCCCTCGCAGCCCCCTGAAGTCTCCACCTGCTGGTCTAACCAGTCCTCCAGCAGAGCAAGTGCTCAGTCCAAGGTAAGGCACAAACACAATATTCGTGCAGACCGTTCCCGATCTAAAATCACTGTGTTGTGTGTATCTACTCGAACGAAATATTAGCACCACGCGCTCGCACGGCGACTGATGTGGTGCAGGTTGGGAAGGATGCATACAATTATAAGAAGATAGCTCGAAGAAAGAGTGACCATGCAATTTACCAAAAATGCAATAACGATTCCCAATATCTTCCGTCCTCACCACAGAGTCTACTCGGCTGCTACCCGGCCACTGCAAGCTTACGCAGCGATCTGAGCTTTCTTGCGGTCGTGATAGTTCGTCCAGGGCCCGCTTCCCTTTGCATAGAAGTCCATCGGGTAAGACCCCTCCTTCCACTGCGTCTGCTCCAGACACACTTCCGCTTCGTACGCAGTAAGCAACGGCTGAAGAGCAGTACGAGGAGTTAGTCATTGCTCAAAGATTTATTCACACATGCAGTGAGCGCTTTTCTCACCTTCGGAAACGCGTAGCCCCAGTCGATCGACAGTCGCGGGCACGCAATCTGGATCCACGCATCAACATCCTTGAATCGCGCAAGCTAATCGGGCCAAGCGATAAAGTAACGTTAGATGAGTGGAAAGAACTAGCAAGCAAATCGTAGACAGTTCTACGCAGTTTTACCTTGTCTGGGAACAGCTCCGACAGGAGCAACACAAAGTACTCCTTGCCGCTCTGCTCTAGGAGCTGCTTGACATGGTCGAGGATCAGCGGGTTTCCCTGACGTCCAAGCGTCCCGAGCACAATGCCGAACTTCTTCGCTCCCTTGGCCTGATCAATGGCAGCACGACGAACTTCCATCATTTGCGGCAGATCGTACTTCTCAATTGTGAGAACCTTCGGATACGGATCGTAGCGATAGGCCTTCAGGTTCGGGTTCATGATCATGGCCGACTGGTAACAGCAATGCGAGTCAGTGAAGAGAGCCCCTACCAGAGATATGGTGTATTGTTGAGGGTACATGTAACAACCAACCTCAAGATGGAAGCGGCCATCCGCGATGAACACGAGCGCATCGACGCCTTCAATTACAGGTGAAGTGCAACCCAGCACCTCGCCCGGAGACAGGGGCTTAACTTGCGGCACCACCATGCTGGTGAAATAGTCCTTAAGTCTGGAGTGCACCAAATGAATCGAGCTACTGAACTGGATTGTTCCCATCAGAGCGAGCTACACGCACGAACCATAATCGCACAAGGTTAAGACGCCGACACAAAGTTCAGTGCAGTGTTTCAACGACGAACCTTGGTCTCGGGCTTGAAGGTCAGCTTCATACAGTCAATGAGCTGCGAGGACAGCAAAGCGGCATGAGATCCGAGCCTGACAATCAACCTTAGAAAAAATACTGCATCCCTTACATGGTCGACGTCGATGGCGATGTCCACGAACACGTAGAGCATCTTGATCGTCGTGACATCAATGGGCACCAGACAACTGTGGCCGTAGTGCACCATAAAGTCAGCGCCGAGCGCAAGCGCGCTGAGGTCGTCCACGCAACAGGCACCATAGGTCACCTGTAGTTGCATTAACTCGCATCTTGTCAACACATGACACTAATATATGCCACCGCACAAATCGAGACCACGTACGTCGCCGAGAATGATGCTGTCGGCGCCCGTGAAGCGCTCGATGATGTCCGAGATGACGCAGGAGTAGAGAAGAAGACCCTCCGGGAACTGCAGGGCTACTCGCTTGCTGCCAGCCTGGCGGATGCGCCACACGGTCTTGCGGATCTCGAAGTTGTAGTTCCACGGCAGCTGTGCAGAGCAAACGAGCGTAAGTGGTCGTTGCGGTCAGATCATCGGCAACCATGAAGAATTCAAACCTGCTCGATGGCCTTGGTCAGCTCCGGGTCGCTCAATATCTCCTCCGGGATCTGGTTGGCCATCCGCCGCTTGAGCGCGGCAGCCGACGGCTTGCGCTTGGTCTTGGCCTTGTGCGCGACAAGCTGCTGCTGTCCACCGCAGCCATTATTCTGGCAGCCAGTCTCGCTGGTCTGGCAGCACTGCGGCGCGTCCGCCTTGCCGTGGCCCGAGAAGCGCGGCGGGTCGACTGCTGTAGCCGATCCGGTCGTCTCCATTCCCGACGCGATGATAATCAACGGCGTGCACTAACCAACCGGGCTGATGGCTACACTCTCTATAGGTTGCAACCTACAAAGAGGTGTTCGCTGGAACCTACAAACCGAACTTACTAGCCATTGAAACGCACTTCGGCCGTACTTACACCGCACTTAGTCCGTTGATGCCTGAACCCTAGCCAGATGTCGCAATCACGATTCCGCAATACATACCACTATGTGGACCACACACCTGGTTTAACGTGATGCAATTGGCGGAAACGCAGTTGCGATCTGCGCAGAACCGGTGCAAAGTGATGGGCAAAGTCCCGGTTATATCCAGTCAGGCTCGTCCTTGCATTCCTGTCTGCCCTAGCGTTTATATGGTGCTCAGTATGGCCCCGCCGTCGGCTGATCCGCTATATGCGGAGTTAATCCAAACTTGATTCTTGTATGCTGCGAACCTCGGTGCGGGCCCCTCTCTCCCGGCCCAGCGCCCCAAGCAAAGAGACGACTGGCTCGGCGCCTTCACTTGAGAATCCGCGCTTACGTAAACGCTCCCCGCTGACCGCTTCCTCGCTCGTAATCAAGGCGCGTCAAGAGGCCATCAAGCAAGCAAGCGCGCCTCAAGTGAGCCGACCCGAGTGATACAGCACCATGGACGCCTTCCACAACTTGCTGCGCGAAGCCACCAACCCGCGCAACGGCGCCACCGGCTCGTCGCCGCTCCCCACTCCCGGCAGCCTCACGCAGGCGCTGCAGAACGCCGGCGGCGGCCACGCCATGGGCATGACGCCCCCGCAGCTCAGCGGTGCCGGCGGCAACGCGATGGGACTCCCGATGGGCATGAGCATGCCGCTTTCCATGCCCGGACTGCAGCCGGGCGCCGCCAACGGGCTGGCACCCATCCACGGCGGCCGCATGAACCCGCTCATGGCCGCCAACTCGCAGATGTTCCCGAGTCTGGGCGGAGCCGCCACGTCCATGATGGCCGTGCCCGGCGTCGCCACGGCCACGACCTCCACGGCTCCTGCCGCCGCGCCCGCTGCCCCCGCCGCCAAGGAGAAGAAGACTGCCACAAAGAAGCGCAAGGCCCCTAGCTCCAGCGCCGATGCTGAGTCGGGTGAGGACGGACGCAAGCAGCCCGAGGAGTACGAGGACCCAAAGGCCAAGCGTCGCGCGCAGATTGCCAAGGCAGCTCGCAAGCACAGGCAGCGTCAGAAGGACGAGCCTCATCGCGCTGCGTGCCAAGGTAAAGGACCTCAAGGAGCAGATCGAGGTGCTGCAGTCGTCCGAGCCCTCTGAACACAACACCGAGCTCGGATGGAAGCAGGAGGCCGAGCAGCACGCGGAAATTCGCGCGCGAGTGGACCAGGAGAACGAGTTCCTCCGCAAGACGCTGATGGAGCAGATGAAGTTCATTCAGCGGCTACAGGACTACTTCACCAAACAGCCGCTGCTCAACATGCCGTCGCTGGACATGATCCTGAACTCGTCATCCTCGGCCTCTACCACGCCAGCTGCACTGTCCAACACGATCTCGGCCGCGCCCTCGGTGCTGCAGCTGCAGTCCGGTTCGTTCCGTGACCGCCTTGTTGAGATGGCCACTGAAGCTATGGCCAACTCGGACAAGCAGCTCACGGCGTGCGAGACTGCCTTCCGTAACCCCAAGACGTCCACCATGACTTACTTCGGCCTGCAGGTTCAGTACGAGATGGGCAAAAACGAAATGGGCATCTTCTTCCGCCACCACCTGTACGGCTGCAACTCGAGTGTGGTCATGAACGACCTCTGGTCCATCATCGGAGACGTTACCTTCGAAAAGGGTTTCGCGTTCACGGAGACGGCTGAGGTCCTGGAAGAGGTGGACCCCAACACCAAATACATTCGCCGCGTGGTGAACCTGACCATGTCCAACGACGCTGCCGTTGGCGGAGGCATGATGAAGGAGGAGAGCCTGACGGTGAACCAGAAGCGCGACAACCCGGATGGCAGCTCAACTATGATTTCGCGATCCGTCCTCGACGACCCCAGTCACCCCAAGTCTCCGGACCACATTCGCCGTAACGCCACCACTGCGTACGTTGATGTGCATTTGCTTTGTGTTCCACTCGTCGTCTAACCTTTTATTTCCGTACGCGTTACAGGGTTTCTTTGAAGAACTTTAGCGACACAACGGGCCAGGGCTGCTTGCTGCTGTGGTCAGTGAAGGTGGAGCTGGACAAGGACCCGGAGGAGCGGGCCAAGAGCTTCAACATTCCCGACATTATTCTGAAGAACCTGTTTGAGGTCGCCCCCGTGTACGTCAAGGGTATAGTGGACCGCGCGCGCGGAACGCTCCCCCAGAGCTAAGCCCAGCGCTGGTGGTACATTAAGATGGCGTAAAGTCCAAACACGTAGGAGGAGATATGTCCGATGAGTTCGATGCGTGTCCTTCGCCGCCAGGTATTAAGCGAATCTGGCGGTCAAAAGTGAACAAGCAACACATTTGATTTAACCGCTCGTTTGGTTGCTGTTCTACCGATAACGGCGGTTGCCGTGACTACGTTCCCGACTACGACTGCGACGACGTCGGTCTCCATCTCTTCCTCTGCCAGCAGGGCTATGATCGCATCGGTCCCTCCTGCCTGGGCTACGACGACGCCGGTCGCGACTACGGCTGCGACTGCGCCTGCTTGACGGCCTGCTCGATTTCACGGGCGATCGACTGCGCCTTCGCTTCTCGCCCTCGTCCTTCGAAGTGGTAACGGCTGGCTCCCCTGCATCGCCACTACACGCAGCTTTCTCGGTTACTGGAGCTGAGCTGTACAAAGAGGACTCAGTGGCACTTTGGGGAGGTTGATAGATCGCGCTGGAATCCAATGTGCATGATTAGAATCAACGCCACGATGATGCAGATGCAGAAGCCCGAATTGTACCTGTATGACTGCTGCAGTCGAGCAAGCGCTGCGGCCTCGCGTTCAGCTTTAGAGGCTTTCACTTTCTAGAAGCCACAGCAACATCCCCGTTACATCCATTATACAGCTGCCACCTCACCAGAAACTGCAGGTCACCTTCTTCCTCATGCCAAAGTCATCGTAGCCATCTTCGCCGACCTCCGTCTTGGCAGATGCAACCCTGCGTGCGTAAACCACAATCACGTCACCGCGCGTTCATCGCCACGAAATTCTGCAGTCCATGCAGTGCAATCATAACTCACCGCTCCTGGCGCTCGTTGAAGCCGCCTCCAGCACCATCGCGCTTTTCATCCTGGATCAAGTCAATGCCACCACCAAAAACCTCGTCAGCGCTTCTATTCACACCGTCACGTGGTCTGCAAGCCACGCACCAGCCCTGGCATCCCCGGCTTGGAGCTCTTGCACATATTACACTCGTTGCGTCGCTCCCAATTGACGTTCCCGCAACTGCAGACACAAGACACCGCAACAGTCAAAACCAGTTGCTATCTTCCAAGACGTTGGCTAACATCTCGAGCAGTGCGCACGTGTTGCACGTCCAGTCCCCTGGCTGGAAGAGCCCCGGAGGACCCCGAAAGTCGGCCCCTCCCTTAGGCTTGGGCTTCTCGCCGCCCGCTCCCTCAGGTCGGGGCGTCTGACAGCGATTGCACGAGCTTCGGCGCGCGAAGTTGATGTTGGAGCAGCTGCGAGGATCACAAAGACAGCAAGACATGTGCATGTTAGTATACCGTAGCGGGGAAGGGGGGCTTTGAGCTTAGTGCAGTGCGTACCCAGGATTGGGGCAGGCCCAGTCCCCGTCCGACATTTGGAAGCCGCCGCCGCCGCGTCCGCCACCTCGACCTGCCATCATGATACGAACTCTTCGCGCGCCAAAAATATAAAATAGGATACGCACTCAGATCTGATTGATTCTGATTCTAGAGTGTTTGATTCAGACAAAACTTTTGGCTACATTTTTACTCGGTAGCCGCTGCGTCGGTGGCATCGCTGACAGCAGTGGCGGTGTCTGCCTCCGAGTCTTTGGCATTAGCGACGGCCTCTTCCTGAGCTAGCTGAAACATGAAGACGGCGGTCTCGAACGCCAGCTGCCGGTCCTGCGCAGTCCGCGCGATCACGAGGCGCTCAAAGGTCTGCTGGAGCTCCACGAGTCGGTGGTTCGCGAACTTGTGTCGGATATTCGCAAGCTGCGATTCATCTAGTCGTTGGAACGAGTAGTTCGAATAGTCTTTGAGCGCCTTCAGCTGGCGTGCAGTGGTGCGTACACCCTGCGCTGCGTCGGGCGAGAGCTCCTGCAGCGCTGCCTCGACAGACAGCAGTACCTCGTCCAGCGCCGTCTCGAAGAAGCCCTACCGATAATGTTACACAAGCAGCAACATTGAGTTATCACGCGTTTCATTGTCCTTTACACTGGTAAACTCGAGACGCACCTTCAACTCGTCGCCGTCCATTTTTTCGAGCAGCTCAAAAGCGCCATTTGCGCTGCTGAACGCAAACGCGCCGGCCATCGGACTTTTGTCGTTGTCACTGTCGTCATCCAGCTCGCTCAGCAAAGCCATGCTCTCGTCCAAAAGCATCTCAATGTCCAGAATGATTTCCTCCTCTTCCTGCAGCGCCTCTGCTTCACTGGCGGCAGCTTGCAGCTCGTACCCCTTGAGGACCTTCTCGATCTTCATGCTCTTTGTCTTTTCAGTCATCTCCAGCTCCTGGAAAACGACAATATCAAGTTAAGCATTATACAGGTAACATTTTTTCGTCGATTGCATGAGAAGAAGGAGGCATTGCTGCGCAGTACTGTGGCATCATTCCACGGTCTCACCTCTTCATCCACGTCGAGGTTCTGCCTCGCATGTAGCGGTGCTACTGCGAACTGGGAACCGAAACCAGCGCAAAAAGGCCCGTTGAGACTGCTGCAAGTGACGCTATCTGTTGCTGCGCTTGATGCCGCCTCGGCCGCTGCGCAGGCGACCGCAATGACAGCAGCCGAAAGCTTCATTATCAGCCGAAAATCGAAATCAAAAGTGCCAGACGTAAAGCACCGACGCCATGTGGCACAATGTGTAGGATTTGTGTTTCGCGCAACCTTCGCGCGACCTCTCATTTGTCTCGGGCGCGAGGCCATCAATCGTAGCCGCACGCTCGCCAAGCCAAGCCTCCGACCATGACCATGCGCGTGCTGCTCTCCACCTCGAGCGCCGTTAAGACCCACGTCTCGCGCGCCACCTCGTGCTGGGTGCGCTCTTCTTCGACGCTCGAGACCCCCAGCGTTGCGCCAACGCGCTCGCCCACCGCGCTGGGTCTTGTGCCTCGCCGCTCCAATGTACCGGAGGTGGGTCGCATCGCTTGAGATATTGCTGGTCGAGTATCTTGCACTGACTTTTGATGTTCGTGTTAATGCTCTTTATATCTCTACAGCCTGCTATTGATGTCCAGACGGCCGTGAGCAAGTGCAAGGCCCAGAAGGCTCGCAACTTCGACGAGGTGAGAGGCAGCCGCACTCTGTGGGCACTGCGCTATCAACCAGCGACTCATTACTGTGTGGTGAACGTTGTTGCAGACCGTCGACCTCGCTATTCAGCTGGGCGTGGACCCGCGCAAGCCGAACCAGAGCGTGCGCGGCGTCGTGAGCCTGCCGAACGGCACGGGCAAGCAGGTGCGCATTGCCGTGTTCGCGCGTGGACCCAAGGCCGAGGAGGCCAAGGCTGCTGGCGCAACTATTGTGGGCGCGGAGGACCTCGTGGAGCAGGTGCAGAGCGGAAAGCTTGAGTTCGACCGCTGCATTGCCACGCCGGACGTTATGCCGCTGGTGGGTCGTGTGGCTCGGATTCTCGGCCCCCGCGGTCTGATGCCGAAACCCCAAGCTGGGCACGGTGACGCTGGAAGTTGGTGACGCCATTGCGGCGGCGCGTGGCGGTCAGGTCGAGTTCCGCGCAGAGAAGAAGGGTATTATCCACGCTGGCGTGGGCAAGATGAGCTTCTCGGAGGAGGCGCTGCTGGAGAACGTGCGTGCCTTCATGGTCGCGCTCAGTGACGCCAAGCCGGAGGGTGCCAAGGGCAAGTACATTAAGGTAAGGTTCATTGTGTGGTGCGTGCTCAGTATGATTCTGATTACTAATAACTCGTGTTGCTCCGTAGGCCGCCCACCTTAGCTCCTCGATGGGCCCAAGCTACAACTTGGATATCAAGTACCTGGACCCGGCCTCGACGTCTTTCATGCGCTTCGATTAAGCAGAAGCTCGCGCCGTCCTGCTTTTAGAAGAGATAGTGCTGTTGCCCATAGACCTTGAGCGCCAGCAAAAAGGGGTCGATGTATATTCTGGCGTAGCTTCCTAAAACTAAATACAGACGTGTGCAGGGAGTCCCTGCCAGGGACACCAAAGATGGAGTTGTCTGTACAGCTCTAGATCGTATTTCAGATTAAGAACTGTCGCAATACTTTTTCCTGATTATGTGAATCATTTGACGGTATCATTTCGGACGGCACATGCTCGGGAAGACGATGACGGAGGAACTTCGCTACTATGCGCGCTCGGAGCGCCACCTGCAGGCGCTACAGACGTGGCTGGACGGTGCCAAGCCCGCGTACCCTGCGTCGGTCGCCTCGGGAGGCTCGGACGTGGTGCAGAGCAAGCTTTTCCCCCTCTTGAAGACGCAGGAGCTGGGCGGCGTCGTGCTGTACGCCCCCACGCTGGGCTCGACGCAGACGCTACTGCGCGAGACGATCAAGCCCGCGGCGCCCGCCGGTCTCGTGTGCTACACGGATCTGCAGTCGAGCGGCAAGGGCCGCGGCTCCAACACGTGGTCGTCGCCCGAGGGCTGCCTCACCTTCTCGTTCCAGAGCTCCTTCGTGGACGGCACCACGCTCCCCTTCGTGCAGTACCTCGTGTCGCTGGCTATCATCAAGGCCGTGGAGGCGGTCCACGTGGCGGTTCCAGGAAGTGCAGGCCCCGTGAGGATCAAGTGGCCGAACGACATTTACGCCAACCAGGTCAAGATCGGAGGAATTCTGTGCCAGTCCGAGTACCGCGACGGCAAGTTCAGCGTCACGACCGGTGCGTGGAATGAAATTGTGTACTGCACTTTGTAAATATGACGAGTTTGCTGTTGCTAATGCAGTGTTTCGTAATGGTGTTGCTAGGTGTTGGCATTAACATCTCGAACAGATCGCCGACGATCTGTCTGCAGGATATCCTAGGGACGGAAGAGCAGCCCTGCTCGGTCACAAAGTCCGTCGCATTGCCATTGCTAAGTGATATCGTGCTTATCCCGTACTAATCTTGTGTCCGGTGGATAAATGATGTATAGGGAGGAGTTTTTGGCGGCGTTCTGCAACGCGTACGAGCCCATGGAGAAATTGTTCCTCGAGAAGGGCTTCGAGCCGTTCATGACGGACTACCTGGCGCGGTGGCTGCACACGGACCAAGTGGTGCAGGTTACCAGTGGTGACGACGCAGGAGGCAAGAAAGTGCCCGCTGTCATCAAGGGACTTACCAGCACGGGCTGCCTTCTGGCCCAAGGTGATGACGGCGCTCGTCTCGAACTCTACCCCGATGGAAACTCGTTTGACTTCTTGTCGGGATTGTTGAAGCGCAAACTGTAAGTCAAGGGCGACCAGACGTACTTAATGCTCTGGTGTGTACGCAAATGTGTGCCCTATTAGTTCATAAATTCGTGCTGCATTGCTACGAGGTTGCCAACTAATGCAGCCCCATGTTCATTTGGACCCAAACTCCTCTTCCCACTTGACAAATCGCTCCAACTGGTCTTGGCCTACTGACTTGGACACGTTCTCGAGCGCTGTTTGAAAGTCGGCCCAAGTGACTTCGAGCGCGTTCTTCTCGTGAGCTTGTAGCTCCTCATCAGACGCGCCCTCCTGCTGCTTTCGATGGAGCTCCTTGAGAACCTCGGGGGTATACAGTCGCTTTACTGGCATCATCTTGGCTGTGTCACAAAGACCACAGATATCGTCGCCGCTGTAGCCCTGTTCCAGTAGAAATCGAGATTAGCACTATCGATCTACCTGGAAATGCGAGACAATCAATCGTCCACACCTCAGTTGCTGCAACAAGCTTGTCAAAGTTCACATCGGCTGCCACGTCCACCTTCTCCAAATTCAACTTGAAGAGCTGAAGACGCCCTTCAGCTTCTGGTAGCGGGATATCTGCATACGTGTATATACACAAACACTGAATCGGTATTTTGCTGCAAGCAAGCTGGAATCGAGAGATACAATGCGGCGTCAACGTGTACGTACAAACTCGTTTGGTCAGTCGACGACGCATGGCTTCGTCTAATTCCCAGGGTAGGTTCGTCGCTGCCAGCACCATCACGCGATTGCCTGGGTCTGCTGGGTCTCCTGAGGACACGCCGTTAATCTGTACGAGTAACTCGGTTTTCACCCTAGCTCAAAGACGTCACAGAATCACGCACAAATAAATACATATCATCGGCCTCAACAATTTCTAGAAGTTTAACACTTACCGGCGGCTCGACTCGTGCTCCTGGGCACCACCGCGTACACCGGCGATGGCGTCAATTTCGTCCATGAAGATGATGGCAGGCGAGTAATAGCGCGCCATGTCGAATAGAATCCGCACCATGCGCTCGGACTCGCCACGATACTTGGAGGCGAGCGTGGAAGCCGATACATTGAAGAATGTGGACTTGCACACATTCGCCACAGCTTTTGCTAGCAACGTCTTACCCGTTCCCGGTGGGCCGAACATTAGAACGCCATTGCACGGCTTGAGAAGGCCGTCCTTGAAGAGGTGGGGAGCAATCTGTGGCAGCATCACCGATTCCTGCAGTAGCTCCTTCGTGTGCTCTAGCCCAGCTATTTGCTCAAAGCTGATTGCTGGCGCCGAATCGACGATGTCCCGCTCGATCATCTCAATCAGCTCCAGGTCGACCCAGCCTTCTTCCCTCGCCTTTTCAGAGTACTTTGGTTTCTCACTTGCGCCGCGTTCTCGAGCTCGCTCATTTTCCTTCCTAGCAGCCTTCAATCCTCCGTCTTTGCTTTGCCTGGCCGGGGATGCGCCAGTTGGGCCTTTGCCCCCACCTCGTCGAGGTGGAGGGGTGGTTGGCGTCGTTGGTCTTCACCGGGTGTACGTCTCCCCGACGGAGCTGCAGCCCCTCTTGCTCCCGCCGACGGCTTTCGAGCCATGCGACTTCACATGGCAAAACAGCACACGACTCGTAGGTATAAGGACATGTAAATGCTTTGTAGTACAAGATGAATGCGTCACGTACTTGTTGCGCTGGTTATTGTTGTGGTTGTTGTTGTTGTTTTGGTGATGGTTATCATTTGCCCACGACGGCGCCGCACGAGCAGGTCCGCCACGGAATCGATTGGGTATTTTTTCCGGTGATGGAGGAGCCCACACGTCGGGGTCTCTACCATCCTCCACCTGCATACACAGTAATGGTCATTGCTGCAGTCAGCGAAGCACTGACGAGCGAGGTGCAAACACAACGGTAGCAGATGTACGCTGGGCTCCGGTCGTCTTGGATCAGGCGGGGCACAAATCTCCCAACGAGGAGAAGGTGACGGTTCTTGTCGAGCTGCCTTCGGGTAAACTCGGGCCATGGCTGTTCCAGGTGGAGCCTTGAAAGCTTGAGTGAGCTCGACGTAGTCCGTGATGAGATTCAGCTCGTTCTCCAGCTCGATCTGCATCTGCAGAAGACATGAATTCATTGCTATCGAAGGCAAATATAAGTTTACAAACCTGTAGCCACGGCTGACGCTCGGACATTTTGGTCATTCGGCGGATGAACTGGGTCAGTGTCTGCAGCGTCGTCTGGTAGAGCGCTAAGCCCTTGTCATACTGCGCTTCCAGGCAGAGCTCCCTGGCCCGTGTCATCGCCTCGCCCATTCCACGGATATCCCGCAGCTGCATGCTGGCCATGGCTCTTCGAGATCTCCGGACGCCTCTCCAGGCTCTTCTTTCGCGAATGAAATTATTTTGAAACAACGGCGCCGAAGGACATTGCTCACATGTGTATATTTCCGTAACATTGTGCTAGCTTATTCATTTATGTTTTTTTTTCGTGCGTGGGTGCTGGTTGCTTGCACGTCTTCACTTCATACGCGCTCCAGGGACCCGCTTTGTCCTTGCGAAGTTTGTGTCCCGTGGCGCTTCCTACGACACCATTGTCTCTCGTCGTATGTCGATTCCTGTTAGGCGGTCTACGCTGACCCGAATCGCACATTTACACACGTCACTTTAGCGTTCGAGCGTAGCGTGCTCGATGAGGTCACTGAGTTCAAATGCCTGTTGTGCGTAGAACTCGCTGGACGTCGTTTTAATATGCAGTAGCTCCTCCTCCATCGACGAAAGAAGCAGCACGAGCATCTCGTAGTCTCCTTGGCAGTGCATGTGCAGGCTGCGCATAATCCTCTCGCGAGTCTTGGCGCGGTCCCGCGGTGACAGCTCATGACGCCACTGCGACGACACGCGGCGAACGAGCCGAGGTCGCTTCGCTGCGTTGACAGCGACGTCCGCTTGTTCCTGTGGTGGTGAAGACGGGGGCGTTCGGCGCTTGCGGGAGCTGTCTGACTGGGTGTTCGGTGTCGGGTCTGGTGACAGGAGGCTGTGAATACGCCACGTCTTTGGCGGCGTAGGGACCGATCGGCCCGATGCCGCTGTGGTATGCCTCGGGCTCGCTGTCGGGTCCAGCCGTTCATTAGGAGGGCTCTCATCCCAAACAGAGCGAGGCGATGACACGTTGTCCGGCAGGCGGGGCGAGCCGCACTTGCTCGGTCGCCCTAGGAACGACAACAGAGGAGTTGACAGCGGTGCCTTGCTCTCCTCTATGAAACTGCTGGCTCGGGGCCGTTCCTGTACCTGGCGAAGAATAGCTTCACTTCGCTGCTGCAGCATGGCAGTCGGGTGCATGGCGCTGGCGGCGGCCTCGAGAGACATGACGGGTCGCGCGTTCGCGGGTATGTGCTGGCGACGCCGCTGCAGCTCGCGTTGGTCCAGCAATGGCAACTGCTTGCCCGCGTGACTTGCGAGCAACCCGAGCAGGCCGTCGGCCGCCCGTTCGCTGGCGAGCATGGCGCGACTGGGCAGCAGCTGCGGTATCCGCGGCGCGTCGCCGTCTTCTCCTGGCTGCGGCGCTGCCTCTCTGCGGTTCACACACACATAAGATACATAACGACACAGGTTAGAGGCAAGCCTAGATGTAGACGCGGAGAGCTGCGCGCTGCGTACCGGGCACCCTGCATAACGGCGAATAAGGATTCGGCCGAAGAGAAAACAAAAGTGGATCTAATTTCGAACAAAAAAGAAAGAAGCAAACTGGCCATGGGGCGCTTCAAGGACCTGACTTTAGCGTGGCGACATATGCAAGGTCCATATTCACATAGGCATTTCAGCAGTGCACTGTTTAAAGAGGGCTCGTATGTTCTTAAGTGAGGGGTACAATGTGGTTCATTGGTCGTGTGTGCCACATCGAAAATGCAGCAAAAAATACAGCCTGGTTCCGAGAATCTTCTTCAAGTGCTTGTTTGACCGCTCGTCAATGCATTTGCCTTTGCGCACACCAGTATCGAGTGCACGGAACGGTGTATGCCTGTAAAACCTGAGCGCGCCTCAAACGATATCAAGTTGCAGCAATTTGGCGCTTTGGCTTGCTGTGGATCAGCGCAAGCCTGTTGTGCGCACACACTCCCGCTTGATTCACCGCACTTGGTTGCAAACACGACGAGGGCGCTTCTGCAGTGCAAAGGGCTGATAAAATTATTGGTCGGCCACGTCTTACATGTAAAAGGCTGTGCAGGAGGTCTTTGTCTACCCCAGCGCTCGGCTTGCAACCCCTACGGCCCGAAGTACGGGCGACCTGCAGAGTGAAATTTGCAGCGAGCATGGCATATCGCAACAACGATACCATATGGGCAGAGGGAATCGCCTCGACGCGACTTGTTTCCTGCGGACGTTCCGCCCTTGACACTGGCAATTCCTTTGCGGAGCCCCTGGAGTTGTGTTGCTCGAGTCGTACATGTAAGCAGCGCGTGCTTGTTGATAGAGCTGCGGATGCGACGATAACTGCGAGCCACCAAGCCTGAATTCGCTAGCGTTCAGATCCCTAGGCATAGAGCCTACCTTCTCCGAGAAGTTCTCGCCGATCGCTCTGCCGAGCTACATGTACTCCGGGATAAGGCATGCTCAGAACCGGCGATCACTGTTTCCTGCATAATAAGTTTAGCGCGGATTACATTCATCCCAGCGCCAATTGGATGCAGCTCTGGACTCTAATTGTCTTCGCTACTGCTGCCTCAAGACGGCTTGGGATGCCCAAGGTTCTCCAACGGCCCGCAAGATCACACCTACTGGAAAGTATCGCTAGACTGTGGCCGGCCTCTGCAGCTGCGATAGAACGCTCATTCGCCGAGCTGTGGCAGGCTGCCACTGGCAGCTCGGACCTGCCTCGTGAGAGCCTCTGGGCGGGCTTGTATCCTCGAAGGCGGAGATGCAGCAGTGGGAGTATGTAGCCAACTAAATGCAACAAAGTCAAATTCAAATAATACATTTGAATTTGACTTTACGTCGTGACTCACGAAGTTGAAGCGATGGATTCGGTTTCGGAATTAGTAGAAGGCATGGCTACATCGCCGTCGCATGGAAAAGAACACGGGCTGCACAAGTCACAGATCGATCGCTAATATTCGTCGCAGCAGTCAGTACCTCATTTGGAGATCAGAGCGCAGGCAGACACAGCAATGACAGGCACCGAGGCGTGCGTGACCCCGACATGCGGTAAGAGCGGATCGCTCGTGTGCCCGACATGCAAGAAGCTGGGCATTCCGCCGGCCATGAGCACATTCTGCTCGCAGGATTGCTTCAAGGGCTACTGGTCCTCGCACAAGGCGCTGCACAAGATGTTCACGCAGGCGCTTGCGGAGGAGCAGGCGCGGGCGGAGCACGCGTCGCCCTTCGACGGCTACGAGTTTACGGGCAAGATGCGCCCCGGAAAAGTGTCGGAGACAGTCAAGGTGCCCGAGCACATCAACCACCCGGACTACGCGGAGACCGGAGTCCCCGAGTCGGAACAGCGCGCCCGGCGCGAGAGCAAGGGCATACCGGTTTACACCCCGAGCAGATCAAGGGCATCCGTGAAGCTTGCCGCCTCGGCCGCGAGGTGCTGGACATCGCGGGCAAGGCGCTGCGTCCAGGTGTCACGGGCGACGAGATCGACAAGATCGTCCACAAAGCCTGCATGGACCGCGGTTGCTACCCGTCGCCGCTCAACTATTACCACTTCCCCAAGTCGGTCTGCATCTCAGTGAACGAGGTCATTTGCCACGGCATCCCGGACTCCCGCCCATTTGAAGACGGAGATATCGTGAACCTCGACGTCACGGTGTACAAGAACGGCTATCACGGCGACCTGAACGAAACGTTTCTGGTGGGCAACGTCGATGAAGAAGGCGTGCACCTGGTCAAGACGACGTTCGAGAGCTTGGCCGCGGCAGCGAAAATTATTCGCCCTGGCACGATGTTCCGAGAGTTCGGCAAGCACATTTCGGCCGTTGCCAATGGCGAGGGGTTCTCGGTTGTGAAATCGTACTGTGGGCACGGCGTTGGGACGCATATGCACGCGATTCCAGACATTCCTCACTATGCGAAAAACAAAGCTGTGGGCATCATGAAGCCTGGCATGATTTTCACGATTGAGCCGATGATCAACGTTGGAACGTGGCGAGACCAGACGTGGCCTGATGAATGGACGTCTGTGACCCGAGACGGCTTGCGCTCGGCGCAGTTCGAGCACACGTTTCTTGTGACGGAGACTGGCTACGAAATCCTGACTGCGCGCGAGAATGAGCCGGTGATGGAGTGGAGTCAGGAAAAACTGCAGCGCCCGCTTTAATGTGACGTCGTGGTGAAGCAGCAACACACTGTTCGGTATTACGTGACATCAATGATACTTGCAAAACATGATGATTTCATCTTGTTTGTGTCGGATGAGCGGGTCTTGCCCAAAAGTTTTGATTACTGTGAATAACACTATTGCTGTGCTAGGCCAGTCTCTTTTCCTGGAATCTAAGATGTAAAACAGCGTGGCATGGTAATTGACTGTAAGTCGACGAGTTAGCAGCAGGGGATAGATAGTCATTCGAAAATCTTCGGGTAAAATTGAAACAAAGTGAGCAACATTGCGTAATATTGCTTACTTAAGTACTCTACAAACAAACAGCAAACTATCTTCGCATCCAGTACTCATGAGTGTAAAACTTTTGCTGTCGGAGCTGCTCCACGGCGTAGATACTGCAGGCGTAGTAACCTAATGCACCTGCCACCACCAAACCGACGTAGCGTATTCAGTTTGTTCAAATGAAGATAAATAGCGACGCCAACATTTACCTAGCTTGTGGATGCTGGAACACGCAGTGTATCCTCGCGCGTCCCAAATTTCCACGTGGGTAATCCCCGATGAAAGCAAGCGCTGCCTCATCACAACACAACAGCATACTGAGAAGATAAACGCAGGAACCCGGTAAGCTGCAGACTGCATACCACTCGAGCGACGCCCAAGACGATCGTTAGCATGATGTAAAGCAGCTGGGTGAGCAGTACTGCGCGGAACTGCGTGTACAGCATGCCGAACAGGCCGCTGCGAAACAGGAATGTGCCACCGAGCATCACGAGCAGATTGACGAGAGCCGTGATCTGAAGCAGAACCTGCACACTGCACGGCTCAATAGTAGGTGGATGCCGTTGAAGAGATGTAGAGATGTACACACTGCGCACCCACTTACAAGGTGACAATTGCGTCACTGCTGTTGTCCGATGCGTTCTGGCCCGGCAAGTCCCCGTACTCGATAGAGGCGTTGAGCCCGACATCGACGAGGTACAAACTCGCAGCTAGCGCAGCATTGACGCCGAAGAACGGTGGCGGCTCGGCGGCGGCGATCTTCATCAGCTCCTGCGTCTGCGACTGTTGCATACAACGTTTGTATGCCAATCGTGTAAAATACGTTTGTTTGTTTTTTGAAATCCACGCTTTCGCGCCATTTTTTTCCTCGCCGCCCGTCCAGCAGGGAAGAGGCCGGACTGGGACGGACGAGCAGCGACGCTACACCGTCGCTATGGGGATCTCGGGGCTGCTGCCGGTGCTCAAGAGCATCACCGAGACCAAGTCCATCGAGCACTACAGGGGCCGCACGCTCGCCATCGACGGCTACTGCTGGTACGGCACGGCGTGATTCGCGCGGCTCCTCTTATTATAGTGAAAACAGTGTGCGGAAGGCGTTAAGTGGGGCGCTGACTCTTACGGTGCTGCTCTGCTGTTCAGGCTCCACCGCGCCATCTACTCGTGCAGTCAGGAGATCTGCCTTGGCCAAGATACCGACAAGTACGTAAATGTTGCAGTTAGGATACATGTATAGTTTTCATGACGGCACGAGACTAATGACCGCTGTATCTGCGTTGCCGCGCAGATATGTAACGTACTTCATGGATCGAATCACGACGCTGCTCCGCAACGGCGTGACGCCTTACGTTGTGTTCGACGGAGGCCCTCTCCCGATGAAGAAAGGCACGGAGGAAGAGCGACGCAAGGCTCGGCAGAAGAACAGAGAGCTGGGAGTCCAGCACTACAACAACAAACGCTTCAGTGAGGCCCGCAAGTGTTTTATTCGAGCTGCAGACGTATCGCCGTACATGGCTCATCGAGTCATCCAGGTGTGTTGCTGCTCGAAACTTCCGTGAGTTTGTGTGGATGGGAAAGAGTACTCATTGGTTGTGTTGACATGAGCAGCACCTTAAGGCGCACAACGTGCAGTACGTAGTGGCCCCGTACGAGGCAGACGCTCAGCTGGCCTACCTGGTGAAGAATGGACTTGCGGATGGTGTTATTACGGAGGACTCGGACTGCCTCCCATTCGGATGCCAAACTGTGCTCTTTAAAATGGACCGCGACAATGTTGCACAGGAAATCCAAGCCGTCAACCTCAAGAAGAACAAGGGGCTGAGCTTTCACATGTTCACAGAGCAAATGGTACGATATTGTCGCCCCTGAGTAGTTGAGTTGATGCAGCGCTAATTTGTGCTGGGCCGTGTTTGAACAGTTCCTCGAGATGTGCATCTTTTCAGGTTGCGACTACTTGCCGAGTATCCCTGGCTTCGGGCTGAAGAAGGCTTACACTGCAATTAAGCAGCACGGGTCGTTCACGAAAGTACGTTCACTAGAATTCGCCTCAGAGAAGCGGTACATCGACTGACTTCTCGATTCTATTAGATCATCCGCGCTTTGCGTCTCGAGGGAAAATCTCGCGTCCCTGCATCCTATGAGGATGACTTCAGGAAGGCCGTTTTGACTTTCCGCCACCAGCGAGTGTATTGTCCCAAGAAAAAGGTTTGCTTGCCCTTTATCTGATTATTCCGCAGTCACTCAGTACTCTTGAGTGTTGGAAGGGCTAATGGGCCTATACTATTCATTGTTTTGACAGGAACTGGTTCCTCTAACCCCGATTCCAGCAAATCTGCTCGAAACTGATCCGGAAATGGACTTTGTAGGACCTATGCTGGAAAGTGATGTCGCGCAGGCAATCGCAGAGGGAGACATGGACCCGATCACCATGACACGATTCCCCACCTCAGCACCACTCCCGCGCCGCAACGACGTTCAGTCCAACGCGTCACACAGGAATCAAAAGCCGGTGGCTAACTCAGTCAAGCCAAAGGCTGCAATCACCTCGTTCTTTCATGCCTCGGAATCGGCTGCTGCCGCGGTGTTCAACGCCCCTAGATCAAGCCAAGCTTCTGCGAAAAGAAAACTTCCACCGTCGTTCATGGAGAAATGGGCATCACCGAAAGACAAAAGACGCGAAGGAACGGACACTGATGATGATGCCAGACCTGTCGCGGCGAGTCCACTCTTGACAAGTCGCTTTTTCGGCAATCCCAAGAAGATGTCACCGCCAGATGAGTCGGTGAAGAAGAACATCCCTCGCACTCTTGACGCCTCGTTGACGTATCAAAGCCAGGAGCCTAAAGGCGTCGATGTCGCGAGAAACATCTCGTTCGATCCGATGAACGACAAGGTCAAATCTTTGCCGGTTGCTGAAGGTAACGTCGTCTCGAAGGAAAACCAAGAGCCGAATTCCCAGGAGAAACCCTCCAACCCTGTTCCGTCGGTGAAAGAGACAGCATTTTCGAGGATGATGCGTGCCGGGTCGATGCTTCAGCAGCACAAGCTGAAGAAACGGAAGACCTCCGGACCAGGTTTTCGTAGTGGGAAGTTGCGCGCTGCTCACCAGGCTCCTCTCTCCAGTCGCATCGGACAGTTCGCGTTCACAAACAACATCGAAGCAGACAACTCGCATGGCACGAGCTCCGGCTTGGTGGTGGAGCAGCAAACAAGCGTCAACTGTACGTTGGGGCACGTTGGTGAGCCGGAAGGTGTACAAACAACCTCGAACTCCGAAGATGAGGCTGACATCGTATCTAAAGCGATCGCCAGCACACTCAACCAGCATGACGCAGCCATAGTAGAAGCTCCAACACTTGCTGCGGTGCATTCATCGCCCGCACCGGTAGCATCATTCGATCGGTTTCGATTCCGCCAGTAGATTGGTTTTTGGCGCGACGCCATCAGCGCCCATGTGTAACTGTGCAATGTATTATCTTTCACCAGAACATTCTTTTAGCCACTACATCGGTGAGATTTCCCTTTTGCACAGAGGACAACTGTTGTTTTCGCGAATCCAGCCACCGACGCAGTCTACAGCAAACACGCACAGCAGTTAGCAACTGTAGTCAAGAGCAAGCGGCGTTAGCCGTTTATAAGCAAACATGCTTTACCCTCATGGAACACGTGGGCACACGGCAATGTCATCGCTCGATCGTCTGGAACGAAGTTGTACTGGCAGATAATACAACTGATGACACCATCGTGACAGGCATTCGTTAGTGGCAAGATCAAGTAACGCATCGAGTCGATAAATACGTACGTGTCCTCGCCTTGGCCTCGTGCCCAGCGGTGCGTAGGAAGACTTGAAAGCACATGAACCGCCATTCGCTGCCACCTCTCTTTCTTCACGTCGCCAACTTCCTCTCCGAGTCGCAAAAGCTCTTCGTAGGTCATATTATCCGGGTCAATTTGGCGCTGATGACCCTCGAGACCTGACAGTAGTGAATTGTTGGGCATGAAGGAGCGCTGATTATACTCTCGTTCAGCAGACTCACGCTGCAGGCGGGCCTGATATTCTTCATACGCCGCAATATTCTGCAAAACAGCGGCATACTCGGTGAGTGTCCACTATATCACGACTGCACAAATGGGTTTACACACCTCCTGTTGCTGCAGATACCGCGCCAATGCAAGGGAAGCCTCCTCATCGCTCTGGGCTCTAGGACGAGTAGCTGCTGAATCAACCGTGCGCGAGTTTGTTGGCACCAACGGAGAAGATACCACTGGAGACGGCGTGGATCGTTCCGGAGATGGATCTGACGCCCAGCGATACCGCTCATGTCGGTGCGCTCGAGGTTCCAGCTCCTGCTCTAGCTCATATCCGTATGCGCGGGCAGCACTTCGTTCTGGTGAGTGATGGTGCAGTTGAAGTCGCGGACGCGTGCGAGTCCGAGGCTCTCCGCTGTGTGTCGTCATGGAATGAGCAGATTGCGGAGAGCTGTGCGAGCTGGTCGAGTGGTCTGAACGGAGTCTGTGCTGATGCCCACGCTGCGTAGGACTTGAAACCGAGCGATGTGACTCCATTAGACCCGGTGGGAGACTGAAGTCCAAGTGCAGACGCCGCCGAGACGCTGGGGTCGAGTACATTCTGTCGCCATTTCGTCGCCAGCTATCCCCAACATCTTCTTTCTCCTCTTGGTCCTCACTGGTGCGGGATTCTCTCGTTGACAACTGCGGAGAACCCAGCGACGAGACCGGGCTTTCAGCGCAGATGTCATCACTCAGCAAAAAGTCGGATTGGACGCTTCGTACGTCTCTAGCCACGCTACCCTGCGAGCCGTCATTGCTTCTCGCTGCAGAGATTACCCCTGCATGCGGACTGGTGAGGTCTATCACTGCAAACTGCAGGTATTATAGCCATTGAGATTTAGTTCCACTGTATCATTGCAGCAAGTTAGCGATACACATCCATACCGTTGACGTCCGCGAGTTCGGCGTGGACTCGGTGCTCCGTGGTGCATCGGACTGAGCGGTTGGTGTCTGAGTTCCATCATTGCTCTTCTACAAGCGGCACGCAGAGGATGCAATGCATTAGAACGCGTAGAGCGGAGTACAGCCACGACTTTGAGGGTTGACCCACCCCATGCGACTCCATCAGCAGGCGGCTGTGCGAGCGCTCGAGACGCACGTAGCGTCGCTTCAGACGCGCGTACTTCTTCTCTAGCAGATCACGCTGCTGCCGCTCGCGCTCGAACGCCGCCTCCATGGCGCGCAAGCGCCGCTCGGTGTCCGATCCGGTCCGCTCCATTTTGTAAAACAAGTTACTTTGCTATGTATTGCGAATTTTGGCGCGAGTTTACAGTTTAAGAGCTCATTTTTTGCTCTTCAACTGTAGGTGACATATAGGGAACCTCTTCCCAGAACAATTTGCGGGCGATATCCTGGCGTTGCCACCTGGAGTGGCAACGCTAGCGCTGATTGCGACCGCTGCACGACCGAGGTCCGAGGCGTTTGTCTAGGGATGAAGAAGATTTTGAAGCGATAGCTACGCACATGCGCCACTTCGATCAGCCAGGGGGTCCCGGCGGATGATGCGACGGCGACCCTCAACTTGAGGCTCAAGCGCTTGAGAACGGCTACCATGCACGTGTGCACGACGTGCGCTGCACGTATCCAGCCCCTGCAACTCGACACAGCGGCGTTGCAAAGACCCACCGAGGCAAATCCCGCTTTGGCACACCGATACATGTAACTTCAGCTGCAGAAGGCCAGCGTTGCCCGCTGGAGGAATTTTGCGGCGCCGTCGGAACTGTAGCCCCAAGGCGCTGGCGGGTATTTCGCGTCGCCTTGCACGAGTATGAGGCTTGCGCAGTTCCAACAGCGAAACGCATGCTTGGGGCCATTGACGACAACTCACATTCGCGTCAATGGAAACGTCAGTTTGCTGCGAGCTGTTCGTGTACATTTAGGTCGGCTACCGCACACCTCGTTCTCGGGCGACTCGAGTCGAGTCTACACCAGTTGCTGAGCGTTGTGTTTAACGCAAATCGCAGTCGAGATGCAAATGGGCAGCTCGGCAGCCTGAAAGCAGAGATTCCCCAGCTGCACCAGTCCAGCGTGAAGTGCTCTCCACGGGATGCTTTCGATGGGGACTCGGTGCGCCGGGCGAACCGCCGTGAGCGAGGCGGAGATTGACACTTGAAGCAAATCCAGGCAAATAGAAGCTCGCGAGTTGAATGGACAGTGGGCTTTTCCGACGGCGACCGAAGGGGAGGCCAATTGAGACGGTGACTGTTGTCCTGACACGGTCGCCTTCGCGAGGGTTTGTCCGACGGCGGCGCCGGAATACCCGTGGGTGTGACACGTGCAGAGGGGCCCGGCCCAGGCATCTCTATGCTGGAATGGAACCCTCGCTGGACGAGGAGACAGGGGTCTCGGTCTCCACTTTTCCATTTGCGTTCCAGCGTCCACACCGCCGGCCTCGACTCTTACGTCTACGTGATACAGTACCATCATGGCCGACGAAGAAAGCTGCTGCGGCTGCGTCTCTCTTGACGAGAACGACTATGACATGGGTCTCCACATTGGCGCCATCTTCATCATCTTCGTCGTGTCCGCGGCCGGCACCATGATCCCCATCATCTCGCAGAAGATCCCGCAGTGCAAGGCCAACTCGGTCATTATGGAGGCCATCAGCGCGTTCGCGTACGGTGTGGTTATCGCCACGGGTCTGATCCACATGGTCAACGAGGGCGTGGAAAAGCTTAAGAGCGAGTGTCTCGGTTCGATTGTGGAGGAATACGAGAGTCTGGGTCTGGCGTTCGTGCTGATCACTTTGGTGGTGATGCACTTCATCGAGTGCGAGAGCTCGGTGTTCTTCGGCGCCCAGGGATCGATGCTGCACGGACACGGACACGCCCACGGCGAGGCGATCGTGCAGGAGGCAGTTCTCACCCCCGACGCTGCTGTGACGCCCCGGCCCGCAGACCACCCGTACCACGAAAAGTCTCTGACCCAGGCCGCGCACGACTCGAAGATCCGCCGCAAGATCGCTACGCTCATCTTCGAGGCCGGAGTCATCTTCCACTCGGTCATCATCGGCCTCGACCTGGGAGTGACCACTGGCTCCGAGTTCAAGACGCTGCTGGCCGCGCTGTGCTTCCACCAGTTCTTCGAGGGTATCGCCATCGGCACGTCGGCTCTGAGCTCGCTGGAGAGCAAGGGCAAGCTGTTCATGGTGAACCTGGCGTTCGCCGTGACGACGCCAGTCGGCCAGGTGATCGGCATCGCCATCCGCAGCACATATTCGGACTCGTCGACGACGGCTCTGTGGGTGCAGGGCATCCTGGACTGCGTGGCCGGCGGCATTCTGCTGTACACGGGTCTGGTGGAGCTGCTGACGTACAACATGACCACGAACGGCCAGTTCCTGTCGCGTCCGACGTGGCAGCGGTTCACGCTGTACATTTGTCTGTGGCTCGGTGCCGGGCTGATGGCGCTCATCGGCAAGTGGGCGTAAGCGCGCGCATCCGCTGTCAAGTGAACCTAAGGATGAATGAGGTATTTAGTGACTGTCGCGCTCAGCAAGCAGTGCATCATTATTCCTATCGTACAGAGTGCCCAAGAGCACTCGTCACCCTGTTTAACAACAATTCAAAATGTTATCTTGTCTTCAACACGTTCGTCTACATATTGAAGCGCAGCAGGCTCGTCGCATTCTCTTCCTCGTTAGGCTCGTCCTCTGTCAAAGCGGTACATCATCGGTACAGTACTCGCCCTCGCGATCTTTTGGTCTGCGTAGGGAAGCGCGCTCGAACATCGAAGCGGAAAAATCAGTTCGAGCGGATCTCTCAAGATGGCGGACGTGGCGGCGGAATCGCGCGTGCCGGACTTGGCGCTGGCCGTCGCGTGCTGGGCCGCGCTGTGGACGCTCATTCTGAACGCCGTGCCCGCGGGCGCGCGCGGACGCAACCACATCATCACGCTGAACGCGGCGCACGGCGTCGTGTCGACGCTGACATCGACGGTCACACTCTACTACGGGCTGGACACGACCATCTCGGTGGCGGTCTCGCTCTCCTACTTCCTCGTGGACCTGGCGGCGATGGTGCACGCGGACGGACTGCGCAACCTGTTGGCACTGAGGCAGTCGAGGCTCATGGACTACGCCCACCACGTCTTCGGCTTGTACTGGGGCGTGGCGCTCTTCGTTAACGAGGCCACCGTGTGCGACGCGTCCTTCGGCAACGCGTACGTCTGGATGCAGACGAACGAGGTGAGCACGGGCTTCTACAACTGGTTCAGGCTCACGGATAGCAAGGTGGCCGGCGCCCTGTTCGCCAGCTCCTTCTTCCTGTCACGCGTGGTGTTCAACACGGTTTACATCATCCCGCGGGTGACATCCCAGTGCCAACCGCTCTACGTGCTGGGGTGCTCACCGTTCTTCGCGCTGCAGTACGTTTGGTTCTACATGATCGCGCGCAAGCTCGTGTCCAGCGCGCCTGTGGCAGACAGTGACAAGAAACACCAGCGTCAAAATGGTGCTTCGATCACGGACGAGCACTTGATAGAGGCGGCAAAGAAGGAGGATTAACCCACGTTCGTCACGAACGAGAAGCCAAGTGATGATGATCATATCGATACTGTAGATAGGTTTGACGTACAGATCCATGCGTCAACACGCATGGATCGTTGGCTGCAGCACGATAAGTTTTTTTTTGTTGCAAACCGCTGTATCCAGTTGAATGTTTGCATATTGATCGCTTCATCGTATCCCGACCTTGCAAAGCGGTGCCGTTTCCGTTAGATACTTCTTGCGACTTGTTCTCCCAAACCCCTCGCTTTCTTTCCTCCGACAGCGTTGTAAGTCGCATTTATCATTCTCAAGTTGAGAATCTCAACACCTGACAGAGGTCGGAAAAAAATAGTGCAATACAATAAATAATCAGTTTTTCCAATACTAATTTGTATTATTGACATGTACTCAGATCAATATAATTAAAAATTGACCCAATTATTGACAATAAATTTGGTAAAAGTAACACCGTGGCAGAGTGCCTGAAATAGACCCAACATAGTTTATAAGCTGCAGTTGTTGGTCAACATAACCTCCACCCTGGACTTATAATTGATGGGTACGATGCACATACTGATATCAATGGCATGTATAAAGAAGTTTGTCTGCAAATAACTTCAATAAGTACCGATTAGATAACAGTAAGGATGAGAATATGGAATAATAGCGGCGGTAGGAAGACCTACCGACAAGGGCTACCTAGAGCCATCACCTCGTTTAAGACCCCTCTGCACAATGGCTGTCAGGGGTGCTATATACCATTACACGTAGTACAGAGCTCACAGTTTTACTACTGTACGTCCCACTTGAACCTCCTGAAATGGATATGTCACCTCTCCAATCCGATATTTGTGCCCCTTTTATATGACATAAAATATAAATTGCAATATAAATTTCGGTAATTTTTATTATTGCTCGCCGTAAAATTGCAGTTTTTATTAGTGGCCAATGTTGACCCCAATTCAATATCATACTGTATTGGCGGACCTCTGATACCTGATGCACGAAAGAAAACACACAAGAAAAATAGATTCTATTTGTAGAAAGCCGATTCCGGTATTGAAGAAACAGCACGAGCAAGAGCACGCGATTCGGTGCGAACGAGAAAATTATCGACAGGGTGGCGTGAGTAAATGAAAAGGGGGGGGGGGGTTACATGTTAGGCTTTACCAGAAAAAAATCGCCCGCCTAAGCGCCTAAGCGTATGCAGAAACTATTCGCGTTCAATGTGACTTCCTATCCAGCGGTGGGGATGCACTAAGGGTAGCAATTCCAAGGGGGGGGGTAGAGTTTTTATTCGAAGTCCAGGCACATTGCTCGTTACTCGGAAGTCCGTGATATATGCTTGAAAGTAATGCCAACCAGTGTGCCCACCACAGGGCTAAGTAAAGTATACCCGCACTAGACCTGCAGCGGCTGATTCGATGCTTCGGGCTTCAAGGGGCACTTTAAGCAAAGGATCATCGGTCCGTTGACAAGTCCGGGGTTGATTGGGTGCGAGCTTGCTGCATCCGGCCTGTACTGTAGAACTGGTAGATATTTTTCCAAGTTCGGCGAGCCACCTCTTCAAACGCACATCATGTTGCACCACCTTCTTGCGTCGATATCGATATGCTACAGTACGAGCACGAGGGATTTTGGTACATGTAGTCTCCCCCGTGTGCCGGGCACTTTTCGATGACACGTAGTAATTAGGGCTATGTCGCCGTCGGATATGGTGCAGTTTTCACAGGGGTGCGCCCACCTGTACATGCCGGCGGCTTTGTTGAAACATGCTTAGTGGCGTAAAAATCCAAGTGTCCTTACGTTGAGTCAACAGTACTTCCATTAGAGTTTCAACTGCATGGCATTTCCAGTGCAACTTGGTGATGAATAGAAGTGCTTCGAAGTGAAATCTCACGTCCAGTCGATTTTGCAAACCGATACGAACACACACAATTGGGATCCTAGCGACGTCCGTCTCAGCGCCAACTTATCCGGCGGCGGCTGAGCCCGTACAGCTCGCCGACGGCGGGGAAACGCAACACCCGGAAGCCAGTCGATACATGTAGGTGCGTTCTTGGCACGCTGAGGCTCATCCTCGTTCTCACTTTTCAATTTGAGTTCCACTGACAACCGATTTCAGTCTGAAGACATGGCCGACGAAGAAAGCTGCTGCGGCTGCGTCTCTCTTGACGAGAACGACTATGACATGGGTCTCCACATTGGCGCCATCTTTATCATCTTCGTCGTGTCCGCGGCCGGCACCATGATCCCCATCATCTCGCAGAAGATCCCGCAGTGCAAGGCCAACTCGGTCATCATGGAGGCCATCAGCGCGTTCGCGTACGGTGTGGTTATCGCCACGGGTCTGATCCACATGGTCAACGAGGGTGTGGAAAAGCTCAAGAGCGAGTGTCTCGGTTCGATTGTGGAGGAATACGAGAGTCTGGGTCTGGCGTTCGTGCTGATCACTTTGGTGGCGATGCACTTCATCGAGTGCGAGAGCTCGGTGTTCTTCGGCGCCCAGGGATCGATGCTGCACGGACACGGACACGCCCACGGCGAGGCGATCGTGCAGGAGGCAGTTCTCACCCCCGACGCTGCTGTGACGCCCCGGCCCGCATACCACCCGTACCACGAAAAGTCTCTGACCCAGGCCGCGCACGACTCGAAGATCCGCCGCAAAATCGCCACGCTCATCTTCGAGGCCGGAGTCATCTTCCACTCGGTCATCATCGGCCTCGACCTGGGAGTGACCACTGGCTCCGAGTTCAAGACGCTGCTGGCCGCGCTGTGCTTCCACCAGTTCTTCGAGGGTATCGCCATCGGCACGTCGGCTCTGAGCTCACTGGAGAGCAAGGGCAAGCTGTTCATGGTGAACCTGGCGTTCGCCGTGACGACGCCAGTCGGCCAGGTGATCGGCATCGCCATCCGCAGCACGTACTCGGACTCGTCGACGACGGCTCTGTGGGTGCAGGGCATCCTGGACTGCGTGGCCGGCGGCATTCTGCTGTACACGGGTCTGGTGGAGCTGCTGACGTACAACATGACCACGAACGGCCAGTTCCTGTCGCGTCCGACGTGGCAGCGGTTCACGCTGTACATTTGTCTGTGGCTCGGTGCCGGGCTGATGGCGCTCATTGGCAAGTGGGCGTAGGTGTGCGCATGAAGGATACCTTGTCAGCTTTTGAAAACTGTCGCGGTATTTAGAAGCAATTAAATCTGGTACAGTTATTCTGCTCAATTGCCCGCCATTTTCGATGGCTTTTTGAAGGGAAAGTGTTGTTTCTGAAAGCAATACCGATCATATCTACCATTCCAACGTGCAGTTGGCATTATCTTGTTCGCGTCCCTACAAGATATGTCCGAACGCAAAAGGTCGTGGTGTGACTTGCGTAGACTGAAAGGACACAAGAGCTCAGTTTTGAATTTACTTGGAGAAGATCTTAACCGCGTTCATGCCTGGTACACAAAAATTCAAACCACCGAGACCTCTTGTGCTGGTGCTCCTGGTTGCTCTATGGTACGTGGGTGTTGCTGAGGCTTACCCGCTCGGTGTCCCGTACCGGGGTATACCGACCCCATGCCAGGCTCCCGGGCTCCGGACTCGCGCGTCGGCTGGAGTGCCGAGATGGCTACACCTTTCGAAGGGTACCAGTTGTGAGGTACCCGAGCGGCTACTTGAAATGATGGCGCGGTGCACGTGAGAGGTGGGACTCTTGGAGGTCCGTGGACGTCTCCATTCCCCCTCGAGGACGGGTGTCGTGTGTGTGAACTACGGAAACTGGTGTGAAGGCGGAGGGTTGGCGTGCCTACAGACAAAGGGTACGCTTGCAACTCTGCGAAGTGTAAGGAGAGGTATTACCTTAGGATCGAGGGCGGCTTCGCCGGCCCTCGACTTGTTGACTCAGTCGTGAATCTTCCTGTCCTGTAGACAACAGAAACAACAAAGAAAGCTTGTGTATTCATTACCTAGTTCTCTTTCGTTAAGCTTTCGTCCGACTAGACTCCCAGCCACCTTCGACCCGTGTGAACTACTTCTCATCAACAGTCCCAGCGTACTCGACCCCTGACGGTGGAGGTATACGACATTTGGTGGAGAAGCAGGGTACGCTGCTAACTGAAGAAGTACTTGCACGGTGCAAGTGACTGGACTACCTCGCCTGAGACGACTCCGTGAACCGGCCTCCCCAGCCGATCATGACTCAAGGCGACCCCGCGAACAGCAGGACTCGGCGAGTGAAGGCTTTCACTCGGCCGGGTCTGCTGACGGCGATCAAGCAACGGTGAACCCCTCCGACGATGGCTGCGCCAGGAGGCCAGCCGGACGCGACCGTGCCCGCCACGACGGCGGCACCCGTTGCGGAGCGTGTCCGCTGGAACGGCGACTTCCGCGGCGGCCTCCGCGACGAACGCGGCCTCCGCTCCCGCTGCGCCGAGTGCAGCGACGACCAACCCCGCGCGTCCGACACTACCGGACGTCACGACTCCTGAGGGTCTGGCCGCCGCTCGAGATCTGCTTCGACGCGCGTTGGACATCACCAGCCGACACGCTAACCAAACCTCTGGTCAGTCGTGGGCGACGACGAGACCGAACCCCGCGGCTCAAGTGACCGCGACGCAAGTGCCTCCACACGCGGCTCCGCTGCCGCGCCCGTGACGACAACTCAAGCCGCCGGAGGAGGATTCGTTCCCTGTCGGGAAGTGTACCCACGGTACCTGTCCCGACTACGTCGGCTGGACCAAGTGCCCCTTCAGTGGGGACAGGGACTTCGAGCACTGCGAGCGGCTACGGAGTCGCTGCTCCACCCGCTCAACTGCATGCCCCTGCCTGGACTGGAGCGCCTTCGACGGCTAGTGCTGTGCCGCAGACGCAGCCTCCCGTCCCCGCGTGGAACGCTACTCTGCCCGCGTCAGGAGTGGCGCCTCCGACCCCGTCGAACGCCGCCGCGTGGACTTACACGCCGTTGACGGCGAACGCCGCTCCTACCCCGACTCCGAGTACGACTTCGGGGTCTCCTCCGACCTCGATCCCGACACCGCGCCTACGGTCCGCCATTGCGGCCTATGACGGCGTCTCCCTCGAGGGAGCTCCTGCCGCCGCTGGATACGGGTTCGGCGCGACGCCGGCGGGAGTGAGGTTCATGACTGGCCAAGGCGTGGCGCCTCCGCTGCCTACATGGGTGACCGCGATGACCAGCGTACCAGCCGTGAACTCACCCGTGTCTCAACCTGCGTACGGAGCGCAAAGTGTTGCCGGTCCAGTCGCCTCGATGTCCTACGGAGGAATGCCCTCGCACATCAAGAACGCGGTGAGGATGATCCAACCGTTCCACTCGGACCACGCTACGGTGGACAAGGCCAAGTTGTTTTGGGACTCGTTCGCTCGAGCCACGACCGGACTCGAGGAGCAGTTACGCATCAGTGCGTTCCGCGAGTGCCTGAAAGGCAAGCCTGCTGAAGAGTGGTGGATGTACTCCAAGATCGACAGCTTCGAAACGTTGCGCATCCGGTTCCACAACCAGTTCATCTGCCTCAGCCCCTACAACTGATTGAACGCCTCAAGACTACGAAGCGTTCCCGCGGCATGTCAGCCGAAGTGTGGGGTGATCTGGTCCAGAGTCTCTGTGATGAGGCTCAATGCTTCGACCCGACGATGAGATACCAGTACTTCTTGTCAGGACTGAGGAACCGCGAGTGGAAAGCGGCCCTGTCGTCCTCCATGGCGAGCACCATCCAACACGCCGTGCTGATCCTCCTGCAGAGAGGGATGCACATCCCCGTCGAGGACGACGCGGACTTCGCGGACGAGAAGCCCTCCGAGCAGAAGCCGGAGGACTCGACCGTGAAGGAGATGATGGAGATGCTCCGGCAGAACCAAAGCTTGATCATGCAACAGCAAGCCGACCTAGCGCGTGCTCCGCGGTCCCCGAGGCGTCCCCAGTACGCTGCGGCCGCGTACGAGAACCCGTCGGTAACGCTGCCTTCGATGCAGAACGCGCAACCCTCGCTGCCCACGGTGCCTTATACGCCTGTGAAGGGGATCCGTCAGGGCCCCGACATGTACACGCAGGATGGGCGTACTGTGTGTGGGCGCTGCCACATGCTCGGATGCAGTCGGATCAACTGCCGTCGCCAGCGTTTCACCTGTGGGAACTGCAAACAGCAAGGGCATGCTACCGCGGAGTGTGAGGCGCCTTCGAGGAACCAAGGCAACAATGGTGGTGGTCAGGGACAGCCCCGCCGGCAAGGTGGCGGTGGAAGCCTGCGCCCATGCTTCGGGTGTGGCAAGACGGACCACTACGCGTCCAATTGCCCGGCGATCAAGTCGTTCCAGCAAATGGCAGTGCAGGCTCAAGCCGCTGCCTCTGCTCAGGGAACGCCGCCTGCTCAGCAGTGAAGGGGGCATGAGGGAGGAGAGGAGAGTGTCGCTCCTTCCTCTCGCCCGTGGAACGACACTGGGTGGCGTACCCCGCGTACAGCTACCCGGATAGCCGGCGGAGCTCGCCGAAGGACCGAGACTGTGGGTGCGGTTGCAACCGTGCCGGACGATGACTACAACATGAACGAAACTACGAACGAAACTGAAACCTCTACGATGAAGATACCTGAGGGCTGGGAACGCCCCGGGTTGACCGAACGACGCTCCGCCGCCCCTCGAATTGAGGAGCTGGTGGAAGAAATGACTGAGACGACTACGACCGAAGCTCCCCAGGGTGTGGAGCGTGCCTGTGAACCAACTATGACAACCGAAGCTCCCAGGGTGTGGAGCTTGCCTGTGAACCAACTATGACAACCGAAGCTCCCCAGGGTGTGGAGCGTGCCTGTGAACCAACTATGACAACCGAAGCTCCCCAGGGTGTGGAGCGTGCTTGTGAACCTACTGTATATACCGAAGCTCCCCAGGGTGTGGAGCGTGCTTGTGAAACTGTGACTACCGACGCTCCCAGGGTGTGGAGCGTGCCGGAACCGAAGAATGCCAGCGTCAAGTGAACGCTGAGGAAAACGACAACAGGACGGACGCCCAGGGCGGCGTCCCCGGAACTACTACGAACACTTTGTATAAGAGCGTCATGCGATTTGCGCTCGAGGAACCCTCGCTGGGGCCCGAACTGAGGGTGGAACAGGTGGACTTCATGCCGCCCAGCGAAGAACGCAAGGAAGACGTCACGAGGACGCCAACAGCTTTGGCCGTGAACGTCGAGGAGGCGGCGCCGGAGGACGACAGCGTCGCGAGTGCTGACAGCGAGTCAGAATCGGAGGAGGAACCCGCCGGAACGGCGAACCCAGACCGCTCAAGTGAGCACAGTCGACCGCTCCTAAAGACACAGCAAGGGCAGGCAAGGGCCGCTCTCAGGACGCTGAAGGAGGACGCGGAAATGGCTCACTTGGAGCGCGTGGGGTCCGTGACGGACGGAACCTCCGAAATGGTGAATAGTGAGAACGGCGGTGAAGGACAAGATACCGTCGCACGAGAAGAGCAACATGGGGAGGACGACAAGGCGCCTCCTTACAAAAGACTGTTCACTTCTGGAGAGCTGGACGCGCTGGCCGACGGACGTACCTTGGGCGCGCTCGAAGAAAAAGAAGAATACGACAAAGAACTGGAAGAACGCTTGATCCCTCTGGATGAGGTGGAGCTGATGAAGAAGCGGGCGTTGAACGCAAAGAAACAGAAGGAACTCTCACTGGAAGAGCTGAGCGCTCTACTGAACCTTCCTGTGGAGACCCTAGCGCGGACGCGTGAGTCGTCGCCCGGAGTGCTTTCAACACCCGAGTATTGGATCGACTGGTACCGAAGAACGCTGGCTGCGTCCGAGGAAGCCAGGCGTGCCAACCGCGACTTCAACGAGAAGAAGCGCGAGAAGGAGAAACCGCCGCCGATCAGTCCGATAGTGCGAGGCGACTCCGACTCCCGGGCCGTCGGGGGAGGGGACGACCTAATCGGCGACGAGATCCTCGCGTTGCCAAAGGGGCGCGAACTTCCTGTAACGGCGACTCTGGACGAGGAGGTGGTGAGGACGAACATCTGCGTGACGTTCGCGGTCCCCGCCGAAGACGTTCCGCCGGAGAAGGAGAACGATGCTAACCTGCCCTCGCGATGGCGAGCAGTGGTGAGGTCTGTGGTCTATCAGATGGTTCTTGAGGACGAGGCTCGTGGAGAACCTCGCTGTAGCTCCTGCAGAAAACCTGCGACTAGCTTACCCTCTGGTGAATGTCGGCCGGTCGTACCAGTGTTGCTACCCGAATCGGAACGCGAGCCCCGAGCCCGCGAACTAGTCGTTGCTGCGGCTGGCGTTCTCGGCGACCGAGTGATGGCCACCGTGACGGCTCTGATACTCGCCCAGTACGAGACGGAGGCGCCGACGATGCGAGCCAAGCGTGCAGAGAGGCAACAGTTCTGTGAATGCCACCGTGCGGCCAGCGACGTCCTCTCCAGACGACACCGTTCTCGGCGCGGAGTACACTACGACTGCACGTCTCTATTCTGCAGGCGTTCCGAGGCTTTTGGGAGCAACCCGTCGTTCGCCGAGAACGGCGACGACAATAGCCACAACGTGAGCTCCGTTCGAGACCCAGAAGGCGGCGTACGACCACGAAGGCCCGGCCACGTCGAAGTCAAGGACACGGCCGCCGACGTTACCGACCAAGACGACCCCGTGCCTGCGGGCAAGCGAGTTATCTGCTCGGTGGGAGGCGTTGAAGCCGTCTCCGCTGGCTTTATTGAGAATCTCCCAGCTGAACTGCTCATTGACTCTGGAGCCGTGGCCAGCCTGGTTGAGTCGCGTGTTCTAACACGCCTCGGACTCAAGAGCGCGCCTCTGCGGTCCTATCATGGCAGCCTCAACGACGTGTCCGGACACAAGTTGCGTATCAAGGGCGAGATTGACCTGCCGTTGCGTCTAGGATCGCAGGAGAGGTTGAGACCGTTCGTCGTGGTCGACCACCTGCACGTGGATTCGATCCTTGGCACGGACACGCTCAAAGCGTTCCGCGCCGTAATTGACCTGGACGAGAACACGTTGACCCTGAAGGACACCGGTGAGGTTCTCCCCTTGGGTTCTCCTCGCGTTGAAGAATCGTACGTTGCTCGGATCGCGTCTACGGTGCGCCTCTGCCCCGGCGGACAGGCTCTTGTGGCCTCGGACGTCGTGGGCCAGGCGCCGGAGGACACGACCGTGCTGGTTGAAGGACTCCCGAGCTGGACGAGAACGTGAAGATTGCCAGAACGCTTTGTTCGATACGAAAGGGGAAGACTGTCGTCGAAGTCTGTAATGCCTCCACTGAGGAACTCGTCATTAAGAAGGGCACCGCGTTGGCGATCGCTACGGTCGTGCCCAAGTCCGCGTTGGCATTGGTGGACGCGAAGAGAAAGAGGGCCGCCTCGAACACCTCCGAGACCTCGAAGTCGGCGTCTTCGGACGGACAGTCTAGGTGGATCGACGCTGTGATTGGCGCGGCTGCCGCCAAGCCTCCGACCTCGCGGGACCCGATGCCGGGACTGAAGGACGCTGTGAACGCCGAACTGGAGCCGGACTTCTCCGACTCCAAGCTGGACAAGGAACAGCAGGGCCTGATGAAAGGCCTGCTCGACTCGTTCCGTGACATGTTCGTGGAGACGTCCCTCAAGCCGGGACGCACGCATCTCCTAGAGTTCTCGATTGATACGGGTACCAACCCGCCGATCAAGCAGCCCCGTATCGAGTCTCTCATGCTGAGGGAGAGGTGATGGAGTCCGAAATACAGCAGTACCTGGAGCTCGGCCTGATCCGACCGTCTACGAGCCCCTGGGCCAGTCCCGTTCTCATGATACGCAAGCCCGATGGAGGGATACGCTTCTGCATAGACTACCGGAGACTCAACGCCGTGACCACCAAGGATTGCTACCCGATGCCTCTCATTGATGACATCCTCGACGTGCTGAAGGACGCCAAACTCTTCTCTACCATGGACATCGCCTCCGGCTATTGGAACGTTCCGATGGCCGCCGGCAGCGTGGAGAAAACGGCGTTCACCTGTAAGTACGGGCTGTTTGAATGGCTAGTGATGCCCTTCGGGCTCTGCAATGCGGTGCCCGCTTTCGAGCGTCTCATGGAGAACGTGCTAGTTGACCTGAAATGGCGCACCTGCTTGGTGTGTATCTGGATGATTGCGTGGTCTTCTCTACGGATTTCCCTACGCACCTAGTCCGCTTAAAGCAAGTGTTGGAACGCTTTCGAGCGGCCGGGTTCAGGCTGAAGATGAAGAAGTGCAAGTGGGGGAGGGACCAAGTTGCGTTCCTGGGGCACATCATCACACCGTCCGGTATCCTGCCGAACCCGGAGAAGGTCAAGGCCGTGATGAACGTGGCCCGACCGCACGACTTGCACACCGTCCGAGCGTTCCTGGGTCTCACCAGCTACTTCCGGCGCTATATTCCTGGCTACGCTGCCATTTCGGCTCCAATTGAACGACTGAAGGCGAAGGGCGTCGAGTTCGTGTGGAACGATGACTGCGAGGCTGCATTCCTGCAATTGAAACGACGTCTCGTTGAGCCTCCGATCCTGGTCTACCCCGATTTCTCTAAACGCTTCAAACTCTATGTCGACTCCTCCCACCTCGCGGTGGGGCCTGTTTGATGCAGACTGTGGACGGTCGCGAGCGCGTGGTCGCCTACGCGAGCAAGCTGCTCGTCGGCTCGGAACGCAACTGGATCAATAAACAGAACGGCACTTCCGAGATTGAGTGTTGGGGAATCGTGTGGGCTACACGCAAATTCAGGTGTTACCTGGATAGGAACGAATTTGATCTCTACACGGACCACAAGGCCCTTACCTGGGTATTCAGTGAAGGAAACCGTACCAGCAACGCGAAGCTGGCCCGATGGGCCATGGAACTGTCTCAATTGCGGTTCAAGGTGTATCATAAGCCTGGAACGGCTATGGGCCACGTCGACGGACTGTCCAGGTTGCACTCGCAGACTATCTGCGCCCTCTCGATGGCGGAACTGCTGAACGACGACTCGGGACCCGAAGGCGGCGGTCTCGGCGCAGTCGGGGAGGAGACCAACCCCACCTCGCGACTTGCCCGTCCTCCGCGTTCGACCAAGTCCTCCCGTGCTCTGAACGAAGCTCTTCGCTCCGCGAGGGGCGCTCGAAGCAGCAGTCGGGAGCCTCCGGCTCCCCGTGCTCCTGATGACCACCGCGCTGAAGCCACCGAAACACCTGTGAGTGAACACGCCCGAGGCGGGCCTGAGCCAGACGAAGTCGCTGAGCCGGACGACGAAGAGTTCGACTATGGGAACGAGGTCGTCGGCGAGCGCCCAGCTACGTCGTCGGTGGACGTCTTCGGTCTCGACCGAGAACGCTTCGTGGAAGAACAGAAGCGCACCCCGTGGATCCAAGCCGTCATCGCGTTCCTTGATTGCGGCGCTCTGGCCCTGGACCCTCAACTGCGTGCCAAGGTGTTGCTGATATCTCCTCACTATGTCGTCCGGAACGGCATGCTCATGCGTCGCGTGCACCTGAAGGCGCGTGCGGGGCCAGCTCGCTCCATTGCCGTCCCTGTGATCCCGCTACCGTTCGTCGAAACCGTACTCCACTATTGCCATGCCGACGTCTTCGCCGCCCACGTGGGGCAATCGAAGACGATGGATAAAGTGCGCAAACACGCGTACTGGCACGGCTGGAAGCGCGACGTCGCCGAATATGTACGTGCTTGCACGGTATGTGGAGTGGCAGGGCTACCGCCCGTGGAAGAACGGCCTCATGCAGAAAATGCCGGTCCAAGAGCTCTCTGGCCCGTTCTCCCTACTGGTGGTCGATGCTATTGGCCCTCTGGTCACGACTCCGAGAGGAAACAAGTACATTTTGGTGTTTGCTGATTACTTCACTCGATGGGTGGAAGCTTTCCCCGTCGAGGCGCTGGACACGATCACGTTCGTGAACATTATGATTGATGAGGTGCTCTCTCGACATGGCGTGCCGGAACGCCTTTTGAGCGATCGAGGCTCGAACTTCATCTCTGAGCTAGCCAAGTCTTTCTACGAGACTTTGGGGATCAAGAAACTTTGGCGCTGCGTACCACCCTCAAACTCAAGGGCTGGTGGAACGCTTCAACGGCACTCTGATCGGTATGCTGAGGATGTTCGTGAGCGAGGCGCAGAGTGACTGGGACCTGTACTTGCCCCGGGTGCTCTTCGCGTACCGCACCTCCTACCACGAAGCACTGGGCGACTCGCCCTTTTTCAGTTTGTATGGAAGAGATCCCGTGCTCCCCTCGATCTCGCGTTCTTGAATACGCGCAATGAGTGGAAGAGCAATGAAGTGGCGGAGTATCGCCGACGTCTATATTTGTCACTGAGGGACACCCGGCGGATGGTCGAACGACAACTGCTGAAGGCGCAGGATCGCCATGCTCGTCGCCTCGAGGACCAAGTCGCCGTGGAGTTCCAGGAAGGCGACGCAGTCTGGGTGTACCAGTACTTCCGTGCTCGCCGAGGTGAGAAGAAGACTAAGAAACTTGCGTTCTCCTGGCACGGCCCCTACCGCATTGTGGGCAAGCTCGGTGACAACACCTACAAGGTTGCTATTCCTAACCATCCTGATCGCGTCGTCCTGTGAACGTCAACCGAATGAAGAAGTTTGCCGGACGCTGGAGCCGCCTTTCCGAACGAAGTACCTGCTGGAGTGGATCACCAACCGGGCACTGATGATGCGGGCCCTCTAACAGAGGATGACTTGCCCTCCACTTCGTTCGTGGAACGCCTGTCGTTAGGCGGTGAGGAAACTGCGTTCTCCGGGGTGACTACCCCTATCGTGGCTATCATAGGCAGACGCATGAAGGGACGTCAAGAACAGTACTTGGTATTTACGGCTTCTTACGAGACGTGCTGGCGATCGACTACTTCTCTATTGCCGGAATTCGCGCCTCTCATCAAGGCGTATGAGGATGAACAACGGGCGGAAAAAGGTTGGCCCGATTTGCGGCGGAGCGTTCGACTGGCTGATGCGAACGCTACCGTGGACGAGGACGAGCTGCTCTTCTAATGAGAGCTCGGTGGAGGCTACACGCGAAGTGCGTGCGGCCGAGTGAAGGTCGTGGGCACGGTGCCTGCGACTCGGGAACGCTGTGGGCTCGGTGCCTACAGCTTTGCTTACGGGGCTCGGAACTCTGGTTACGTCCGAGCGCCCACTTCTACTTTTTCCTTTCTCTTTACTCTTTGGATTGAACTTTGGATACCTTTCGGGCGACTTCCTGTCGCGATCTACATGGGTGATGACCTACTATTCTACTAAGTCGAGGATGGCTTGGGGAACGAGACAAGCGAGTGAGGCCAAGAGAGAGATTTATTACTTCTGAACTCGATGAACTACTTGGAACTGCAACTATTACGAATACCGACTCTCTCTCTCTCTTCGTGGCCGCTCGCTGCTCGATCTAGTCGGCCTCCTCCTCCTCTTCGTCCGACTCGTCTTCTTCTTCATCATCTTCTTCTTCGTCGGACCCTTCGTCTTCGTCGTAGGAGCTGTCGTCACCATCGTTGGCGGCGTCTCCGTCGTCTCCAGTGGTGATGTACTCGAGCTCGTCCGACTTCTTCCTCTCCGGCTTCGACTCGGCTTCGGCAACCATCCTGGCGACAACCTCGTCCGGATCCTCGCGGAACTTCGGACTGCTATCGTCGACAATGGTCGCGGGGCCGAGCGCTGTTGGCGTTCCATCGGGACGATACGGGGAAGCACGCCCGTGACACTGCCTTCCTTCTCGGCGTACGGGGCCACCTTCATCGGCCGGAACTTGCCATTGCTGAGCTGCGTCTCGACCTTGACGCGCAGTTCCGAGATCCCCTCGTCGGCGAGGAGGGCGCGCATCGCTCCTTTCGTGATATCCGGGGCCCAATGGTCCGGCACGAGCACGGAGACGTAATGTCGATCACCACGCGCGCCAACGCCTTGTCGCTCAACCGGTGAGAACGCTTGGCTGTCGGATCCAGAGCTCCGGTCTGCACGAGCATCTCGGTCAGCGTCTTGAAGCGCGGCAAGTCGATCTTGAACGGCTTCGTCGCGTCTCGGATACGCAGCTGGTACGCCGGCTTGTCCTTCTTGAACAAGTACCTCAGACTCCTCACGGGTGGGAGCGTCCTCGCTTCTCCGGCCGGTGGTGCCTTCCCCGCTGGACCTCCCCACCACATCAACTCCGCGTTGCCTGGTGCTTCCAGCCGCCTCAGGAAACGGTAGTACCCCAGGTCTCGATGAAGAGACTAATGAGGCGGAGACGCTCTCGCATCGCGTTCATCTTCTTCTTGCGGCGCGGCGACAACGCGTTCTTGTCTACGAGAGGCACGTGGAGTGCCCAATCGAAGAACGCCTTGCGGTAGCTGTGCCAGAAGCGCCAGTGCGCAATGTAGACGTCCGGGTACGCGAGCGGGTCGTAGAACAGGTGCCGGTGTTCCCAGGGAACGCTCGCTGGTGAGGCTCGAGACCGATCGCTCGAGCGTGACGATAAACAGCCTTGATGTCGCGGACCACGTCGTTGGGCGTGTCGGCTCGCAACTCGAAGTCCAGGTGCTCCAGACACTCGATCGACGGGCGCGACTTCCTCTTCTTCTTGCCGCTTGCGGGGACGAGACCAGTGGCTGCGCGCTTCTTGGCCTTGCCGTCGAAGAGAGGGTGCGCTGTCGCCTCCGTGGTTGTCGCCTGCGTCGAAGGATCAGGCAAGACCATGACGGGCCCGTCAGAGCTTGCGCCGCGTTGTCAGGGTCTTCGAGCAGCGCTTCGGCGATGTTGTCGAGGATCTCAAGCCTCGCGAGCCTGTGTTGACGGCGAGGATCTGGCGCATGTCGGCCCAGAACGCCTCCTGCGCGAGACGCTCCGGCTTCTTCGAGCCTCCGGGCGAGCTGGGGGACCTTGCTGGTCCAAGAAGGCCTTGAACTTGCGAGCGAGGTCCTCGTTCGTGTCGCTCATGGTCGGCGAGAGGCGTGGCGTGGCGAGACGAGCTTCGGCGAGTCGGAGTCTGCGGGCTTTGGTGCTAAACGGCAAATGACTGCTTTCCGAGAAAGGCAAGAAATTGACGGATGGCTGATTGACTTTGGAGAGACTTTGATTGATTGACCTGACATCGCAACGGGGTTCGAGCGTTCCTGCGGCAATTTCCGTTCCAACTGGCACGAAAAGTTGAGAAAGTACTTCTTATTCTGACTTCGACCGAGTATGGCCAACGTGTATGCTGCACTAGTTCGCTACCAGGAGCGCTACGCTCCGGCCGAGCTGCTTCCTGCTTACTGCGGCGCCGGTGTGTGCTGCGTGCTCGCGTGGGTTATCTCTACCCCGCTCCGGAACGTCGGCTGGGCTTTCAGCGCTCAAGTCTGGCGCGTCGCGTGCTTGAATGGCTCACTCTGGAACGCGTGCCTGTGCCAGTACAACGCGGTGTTGCTCAACCGCGAGGTGCGAGAACTACAAGGTGCTGCTTACCTCTACGCTATCTGGGGTGCTGTCTTCGCTGTGCCTGTACGGGTCCTCGAAGACAACGAAGAACGCTATGGTGACTATGGGCGGATGCTGCACAAGTGGTGGACTGCGGCCTACTCGACCTTCTACGCGTACCTGCCCGACCTGGGTCTGAGTACAGCGCACTCGGTCGTGAACTACGCCAAGGCCACGCGTGCTGCCGCCGCACAGAGTCGCAAGCGAGTGCTCGAAGGTCTCCTCGTCGTGTGGATCGTGACCAAGTTCACGCTCTCGCTGGCAATCTTCGCGCCGATGGCGGCGTTCGACTTGCTGGAGTTCGCGTTACTGGGCACGGTCGGAGTGGCCGTCACGCTGGTGGCGCTAAACGCTGCTAACTACGTCCTTGGATGGACGCCGTACGGACCCCCTGTGACTGTGTTGATAGTGACTGCGGGTATCGTGACTCACATTTGGCGTGGTCACGACAATCAGAAGGACGCTGACGAATTCTCGCCCACTGGCATGATCATCCGCGGGCTCAAGGACCTGCGAGCAAGGGCGGCAGAACGAGAACGTTCGGAGAAGGAGAGCCTGGAGTATCTGCAAAGTGGCGGCGCTGTCGACGATCAAGCTACCTACGCGGATGCAGTGGACGGCGTCGAGGTGACCATTGATGAAGAGGCTCCTCCCCGTGCTCCGGCCGCCATCTCCGCCGAACTGCGTGCTGCTGAGGAACGCTCGTCCCTTCTGCGACTCGAGCTCGCCCGTCACCCTGAGGTCCGTCGAGGACGACGAACGTGCAGTCGGGGAGGATGTCCCGTACCGGGGTATACCGACCCCATGCCAGGCTCCCGGGCTCCGGACTCGCGCGTCGGCTGGAGTGCCGAGATGGCTACACCTTTCGAAGGGTACCAGTTGTGAGGTACCCGAGCGGCTACTTGAAATGATGGCGCGGTGCACGTGAGAGGTGGGACTCTGGGAGGTCCAGGAACGTCTCCATCCCCTCGAGGACGGGTGTCGTGTGTGAACTACGGAAACTGGTGTGAAGGCGGAGGGGTTGGCGTGCCTACAGACAAAGGGTACGCTTGCAACTCTGCGAAGCGCAAGGAGAGGTCTTGTTGACCTTAGGTTCGAGGGCGGCTTTGCCGACCCTCGACTTGTAGATTCAGTCGTAAATCTTCCCTGTCCTGTAGACAACAGAAACAACAAAGAAAGCTTGTGTATTCATTACCTAGTTCTCTTTCGTTAAGCTTTCGTCCGACTAGACTCCCAGCCACCTTCGACCCGTGTGAACTACTTCTCATCAACAGTCCCAGCGTACTCGACCCCTGACGGTGGAGGTATACGACACTCGGGCCCAACCGCTTCTTGGGCACTTGTCTCGACACGAATTGGGTAGAAAGGATGGAACAGGAGCGTGGGGTCTCAAACCAAGATCGCGACCCCAATGGGCACCTCACCCACCCGTTCTTGCAGCCAGCACTCAAACATCCACGCTACACGGTTAGTCGCTGCTTCGAAGTGCTTGAAACAGGTCAGCTCCGAGGATGCAACAAAACTAACGTCTTGCGAATATTTCCACAAGGTTGACGATCCGCGTACAGCTTCAGAAATGGCGTTTTCGGACAATTGCATGGAATCGGGAACTGTTTTCTATGGCGCTGACCAAGACGATGAAGGTTCAAATCAAGGCGAGGTGGCAGGCACTCTTGTCTTAGATATGAACGGCTGGGATACACACGCGCTGTCGACGATGGTTTTGGCGATTCTAGCAGAAGAGGTGGTACGTGTACTGTAAACCATTGCTATCGAATGGAACACCCTTGTAACTTATTACGTACACATGCAGGTTGGCTACAAAGTGTCCCTTAGCGTAGGTGGATTAAGCTCGCGGATCACAGAGCGCATGTCATCAGTGAAATCTGGAGTGTGCATGCCTACGCACTTAAACACTGAAGTATGGACCTCAACCACGATGGCAAGCTTACGGACCTACCTTAACGAGAGTTACAGCGTTGGGAGTGTGGGCTATCATGGAACTTCGGGCCTCTACGTCTCGCGTGGCTTAGTGGAGGAAGGCGTTAATTCGAGTCCACCCTACTTTGCGGATTTCTGGAGGAGTTACAAGACAAGCGAAGAGCTAATCGACGCGCTGAGTGTGACCCCTTTCAAGGCTAACTCTAAGTACTACCCTCCAGCCGAAGATATCTGCCCGGATGATACCATGGGCTGCCGAGACAACTGCCAGAAAACGGAGGCGTGCAGCCGAAGGGAAAACGCAGGAAAGGAATGTTTGGTCGTGGCGATGATGTATCCCAGTTTTGATCGAGGTTACTTCCAGGCTGTCCTCTCCAACCTTGACATTCCGGCCTACTTTTGCTTCATTGGATACCAAGGCGTCGACCAATATGCATCGGACGCAGCTTCGAGCGGCGAGCCAGCATTATTCTACCATTACGAGCCTGATCTTTTTCATGTAACTCAAGGGGGGCATTTCGATCGTGTACTCTTGCCGAGAGCCATTCCAGAACGTGTGAAGCTGGCTACCGGTGATTTTGGCGAGCATGGCTACGGCCAAAAGACTGACAATCCTGTAGATGTGGATTATCCGAGTCTCCCACTTCTGAAATTTGCTGCCTCCATTGTCGAAGATTTGCCGATCGGCTCGTTGTTTGCCAGATTCACGCTTTCAGACATGGACATCCATTACCTTCTACGGGAGTACAGCGATGCCAAGAGCGACTCAGAACAAGAGGAACCTTACTTTCGTGCGGCTTGCAACTGGGTAAAGGATAACTACGATATTTGGACGGAGTGGGTTGACCAGCTTCCGTTATGCACGTTTGAGGAGCATGTCGTCACTCGTGTTATCGGTTGCGAAGGTGGCAGTAACGTACGCCAGATCGAGTTTCGATGGAAGTCACCGAACCCAGAGAACCCGTTACTCCCGTATGACTGTGATGGCGGAATGATGTTTTTACCTGCAAACATCACTACTACCCGCTCCTGCGACTGGATCCGTGACAACTATCGCGCAGGCTCTGGCTGGGATAACTCAAAACCTACCTGCGACTCTAGCTTTTACGACTACAACGTTTCCGCCTGTGAATCGAATGGATACCAAACGATTCGATACTACTGGAAGCTTCCAGACGCTGCGAATGCTCGACTATCGGCAGAATGCACGGGCGGAGATACTTTGCCGGACCCGTCGCGGGTCAAATGTGAATTTGGGCCGAGATCGGTGCAAAACTGCACGGAGTTTTGCGGAGCGCGACAAAATTCCAGTTCGACCCGAGGGACATTCTCGGGTTCTGGTGACCACTGGCTGGATATCAACGTGGCTTTTGTGAACAACTTGCCAAGAAGTCCCAGAGGATTCGACTCAGTTGTGGTTATTATGGAAAGGATGTCGGGGCGAGCACGTTTTGTCCCTACTTCCTCCACCGCATCTGTCACAGACATGGCTTGCCTGTTTTGCATCGAGCAGCAGCAAGTCCATGGGCTTCCCCGCTCGATTGTCTTGGATCAGAACATCAAGTTCACGTCTTCGTTGCAGAAGGGGCTCATGCAATTCAGCAAAGCGTTGACGCCTTCCTCTGATGGTTCAGCCGACGCAGTGGCTTTTTTCATTGCGGAGTACCTGCGGTTCTTCCTTCGGTCCTACCAAGACAACTGGGAAGACTACTTGCAGCTTGGGGAAGACATTTACAACTCACGCCGGTCATCGGCACCTGTGCAATTCTAACGGCCCCGCCACGCGGCGTCAGTGGTTCAAGTGCACTATGATCCTTCACACTGCTATACGATAATAAAAACCTGATGCATGTGCGTGGTTGGGCTAGTCCAGGAAACTTAATTTGAAAATAAGTTGCAACTCAGTTCGCTTGTGTTGAAAGTAATAATAATGCATGTAATAAAAAATCTCAGCGCACAATGAAGAGTGATGATCATCTTGAAGCGTCGCAACAGCGCGCAGGAGAAAGATGCCCGAGTATTTGGAGATGTCGACACCCGAACGAGAAAGCGCGGTGCAGGCGCGACTGGAAGCGATGGACGTGGTGCGTGCCAAGATCGTGTGGCTGACTGCTTTGTGGCGATGGTTGTGGCTGATTTTCCGCTGCCTAGGCCGATCGCGAGCAGGAAGAGGCCATTCGAGTGGAGGACAGTCCGAATAAATGTATGAATACTGACGCATAGCAAAGAAACAATAGCAGAGTTTTAATTCTGGGTGGCGCAGACGAGAAAATGCCCAAGTTCGAGGCAAGAATCAGCAGTCGAGGCAGTGACGGCTTCAGTCCTGACAAGGGCATGGAGGCGGGTCGGTCGGTTGCTCATGTGTACGTGCCGACCCTCCAAGAACGGGTACACGCCTCCATGCTAGGGCCTATTGGCTTGGCTCTCGAGCTCATTAACTTCGCGCTGAGTATGTTCATCTTCTTCGCGTACATTGCTGAGGTACATGCAAGCGGGTATCTATTTGGCGCAACCTTAAGTCCTGTTGGCTCTGACAAACAACTGTGCAGCTCTATGAGCAGAGCATTTATTACTCGGACTCGCGCACGGCAGTGGAGATGATCGTCACATCATTCTTCATCTTCGACTTTGGTTTGCACATGTTTATTGCCGCCGAGCCATGGAAATTCGTTTTCTCCGCGCAAGGCATGATCGACCTCGTCACGATTATCCCGTCATTGATAGTGGTGAGTGTCAGTTTGTGTATGCAAATGTTTTACACTGTACTGATTGTTTCTTGATTCCCTTTTGCAGTTCGTTGACCCGGGGAGCCGTTCCGACCTGATGTTCGTGTTTCGCGTGCTTCGCATTTTCCGGGTGCTACGCGTATTGCGGTTGGCTCACTATATTAAATTCAAGAAACATGGCTTCGAATACGAGGTAAGTCTGCAATAGCGCACGGGTATTAAGCTACATAGAGTTGGGGTGTTTTAGTGGCTAATTCGAATAGTGTTGGTGGTGTACAGCTTGGTGTCTTTGTCCTGTCGACGATCGCTGTCATTCTATGCGCAGCAGGGATATATCAAGCCCTGGAATCCGAGCAATATGGACAAGACGAGGAGCTGCACTTTCACGATTCGCTATATTTCGTCCTAGTGACCGTGTCGACAATAGGTAAGAAATTCATGTGAACATGTGTTGCATGCATTCTAAGGACTATTTCTCTTTCCTTAGGATACGGCGACATCACACCTCGCACTTTGTTGGGCCATGTCTTCGTGATTGTGATGATCGTTGGAATTTTCACGATTGTCCCGGCGGAGGTGAACAAACTAAATGCTCTGGCCAAACAAAGCAATCCGTGGGATAAAGAGGTCGTGGTGAAGTCGTCAGGACACATCATTGTGTCCGGGTACAATCTTTCGGCCAGCTCCGTCCTGGAATTTCTTCAAGAGTTTTACCACCCGAGTCGCGGCTCAATTCATTTAGATGTCGTGTTCATGAGCGACGATGCTCCATCCTCTGAGCTGCTTTGCATTCTCGAGAAACAGAAATACCGCCGACGTACCAGCTATCTGAGGGGAAGTTTGATGAAGGAGCGCGATCAGTGTCGAGTGAAGATGGCTTCAGCAACGGCAGTGTTTTTCTTAGCCAACAACCGACATGAGCCTGCGCAGCAAGACGCCGCAACGATTCTACACGCAGTCTCAATCCGAAATTACGCCGATAGTTGCGGAAAGCACGTGGATATCTACGTGCAACTACTCTCGCGGGTATACGAGTACGAGATGTCGTCGGCCTTACTTGGTGCAAATGCCACGAAGACGTCGGAGCTGAAAGATATGCTGTTAGCTCGCGCAGCTGTGTGCCCCGGATCCAGCACTCTCATACTTAACCTAATTCGCTCGTACCACTTGGGTCAATACGCCAAACGGCGTACATGGGGGAAGGCGTGGATTCATGAGGTGCGTAAGCAACCTATTACGACTTAGTATTTACAATTGCTGTCGTAGCTAACGCCATTCATTTGCTGTCTAATCAGTACTTGGATGGGTTGACGTATCAAGTTTTCCCGATCGTATTCTCATCTCGCTTCGGTCACTGCAAATTTGGAGTGGTAGCTCGTCACATTTACGAAAAGTATGGGGCACTACTCATCTCGGTCCTAAGCCAAAGAGCCTGTGAAGATCAAGATAATTCATCTTCCGACGGCATGCACATGACTGGTGTTCAGCTAGCTCCATTTCGAACGGTTATCCGGGAAGGGTGCGTATTTATTGCTGTGTTTTGGAGCATTTGAAGCGTTTCTCATGTGTACACGGCTTGTGAAATGAAATATTGCAGCGATATTGGCTTCATCATTGCTAGAACAGCATCCGACGTTATTCGTATCGTTGGCACGTATGGGTATTGGGAGGGCGAGTCAGACGGAGATCTTAGAGCCTCATCGACTTTGCTCACTGCTTCAGTGCGTGTTTCGTCAGACACGTTGTGGCGGCGGCGATCACCTCGCCATCGTTTCCAGCCAACTACGCGGTCAGCATCAGTTCGGAATCTACGATTGGAGTTGTCAGAGCAGCCAGAACGAAACCGGTGGGAAGAACCTGTGGAGAGTACAATAAACGATACATTGGTCAGCTGCGCTGGGCTACCGGTCGCCTCATCTTCTGGTGAAGCGATGAAGAAACCCCTTCCGATTCGGTTCAACCGAGCCCTGTCGATGCCATCGGTGGTAAATTCGCCTTCAAATGGCAGCTCACTACACGCAGCTATTCTGTCCAAAGACGAAGTAAAGATTGAAGCCGTATTTGAGAGAGATCACCTCCGATCTCACGTAAAGGGCCGGTCAGGCCACTACGTGATTTGCTCGAGAAGCTTGTCGGATGCAGTATCGATCGGCACATTTCTGCGGCGTTACGCTCGACGCGAGTATCAATGCAAAATGCTTGGTAACGAACGTGATCAATCCGCTGAGTGCGTGAAGATCGTGTTCCTGATGGCGTACAAACCGACAGCAAAGGATTTAATGATCGCAGCTGAAGAAAGCAGTGCCGATTTACTTCGCAATGTGCTGGTTGTGGTGGGGAGTCCGGCTCGAACCAATGATCTAGTTCGAGTAGAGGCTACGAGAGCCCGAGAATTGGTGATATTACCTCTCGACAAAAGTATATCCGAAGAAAGTGACGAACTGTCATCCACCTACCAAGTGTCAGAATTCGGGCTTAGCGGCCAACACGCATGGACGGATGATGAGCGAATGGCCGACTTCGGCGTTGTCTGCTCGCTGTTGGCTGTTGAAATCACAAAGCAAGGGCTCTCCAGGAGTGCGTCACCTCGACTCCGGCGTCAACACAGCAGCAGACTAGAAAGTGACTCGAAAGCGTCTCCAACTCGTGTAACGTTCAAGCGTGAACTGGAACAGGGTATCCCTCGGGAAAGTGCGAAGCTACGAGCATTGGGCCGCTTTCCTGGTTTAGATCCTGGTATCTTTCGCGAAAAGCCCGACATCGTTGATACCGAGCATCAACGCCACGATACTCTAGCAGATAAAGGAAAACCTACTGGTTCGAGCCCCTCGTCAACCGCACAAGCGACAAATACGTTGTCTGTCTTGCACTACGCGTGCAATGCAAAGCTCTGCCGTCCATGTGATGAAGCCGTGCAAGACGAGTTTCCATCGCTAACTCCATCATTCGCTGGAGGAAGCATCTTCCTATCCAGTCTCTTAAACCGAATTGTGTGTCAGGCGTTCTACAATCCCTACATCACTGACGTGATCGAAGTTTTGGCAAACGGAAGTGGCGCAGCGAGAGCGGGCGAAAGTGCACAAGAAGTACCAGGTTCGGGCAGCTCTAGCGAAAGCCCCCATCGCAGACTTTTTGACGTGGAACTCGAGGACGAATTCGTCGGCGGAGTTTTCATTGATGTGTTTCTGGACTTCATTTCGAGGGAGATGCTCGTTATCGGCGTGTTGAGGCATACACACCGCGAGTTGGAGAACCTGCTTCCATTTGTCTACACTTGCCCCAGTCCGACAACTGTAATGCACTCAAAGGATCGGCTGTTTGTGCTTGGCTGAGTAGGCAGCTGGGTCTTCATTCATGAAAATCGAATGAATGAATAGGAGACCATAGCAAAGCTTTCGGTTTTTGATGACCTAATTGGCGTCGAGGCAGCATAATGTTTCCTGTCTATCTTTTCCGCGTCGCAGCAGCTCGAGACCCGGGCTTAGCTGCTGGCGCCCTTTTCGACGTTGCCTTGATGTTGTCGCGCTGGGACTTTTCCCGACAAAAGTTGATGTGGCGCTCAGCTGCCTTTTCGTTGAAGCGGCGACTGCAATACTCGCACTGGATAAGGCTTGGGTCGGGGGCGGAGGGCATTACGGGCGGCAATTCTTTCCCCTCCTTCAATGCCTTGGTAACGTCACGACTCGCCTTCATGGCGTTGCGGAACATTTCACTCTTCTGCTTCCAGTCGACTGCGCTCTTGGCCTTAATTGGCTGCTCCGCTGCAGATACAGGCGCTCTTCGGGAACTACTTCCTGCACTTTTACCCTTGGCCTCCCTCGCGAGCTTCTCGGCCTCAGTTCCCTCCAGACGCTTCGCTGCCATGTTGAACACTTTGCGCTGCCCTGAAAACACCTTCGCGCAGATCCTCTGGTGCTTTTCGAACGACACGACGTTGAATTTCCGGTTGCAGTTGTGGCACTGCTCCATCAGTTCTGCGCCATCCCCGTACTCATCCTACAAGTTGCCAACCGTGTTAATAACAGATCAAATCAACAGGAGCAACACTCTTGTCCGCATTCTTACCAATTGCTCGGACAGGTTGAACCCCGTACTGATGGGAGCCGGATAGCGCGTATCCTCGGTAGAATTTTCATCAACATTGTGCAGCGGCGTTTTCCGTCTTGCTGGTGGTGTTGGAGCCGCTGTTTGAGCTGGAGCACGGCGGGGTGCAACTGGCTGCCGCGGAGGCGGAGTCGGAGTATCACGGGACATCATTGTTGAAGATGGAAGTCGCGCGGAGTGAACAACAGCACTGGGAGTGTTTTTCTCGACGAAAAGCGAGGCTTGATTCGTAGGTGCGCTCCTAGCCTTTCGGCGAGACATCTTGGACTTGAGAAGCATCAGCGAGTTCTACAACAACCACATTGATGAAATGATCAGTGCCAAGCCAATATGCATGGATACAACTTGAAGCGCGTACCCCCATCTCATTCGGTGGCGCCATGGCACGCGCGTTGTTCTCTCGGTACGGATCCGTCGACGGCACGGATCTTGGCTCCCTTCGACGGGCTGGTGCCTCCTCGACAAAGCTGCTACCTGCTCCACCGCATTTCGGGCACCCACAGCTTGAATTCCGTAGGCATGGGCCGGTGTGATTTCCAGACCGAGCTGGTGCCAAAGTCTTCTTGATGGGGAGATCTTCAATCTCTCGTCCTGTCGCGCGCTTCACTTCTCGGAACAACGTGTCATGCTCTGAGTCAATCCCAGTGTCCATTAGAACCGCAACCAATCAAGCCCATCGGCCACCTCCAAGAGCCCCGTGGGCACTCGATGGCAAAACAAAGTATCAGCGTACCTGGTTCGAGAGGCGTCACATTTAGCGAGGCCATCTGCTGCTGCTGCTGAGGGGCCTTCTTTGGGTATCTGCGCGACAAATTGTCAAGAGCATCGTTCCCGTAACTTGTTGGGTCGTCCATGTCGTGGTGGTTGTTGTTGTGACCGGGGTTACGGTAGGCCATGCTGTCCGATGCAGAGCCTTGGTCCAGTTCTTCTCGTGACCCTGGTGGCGACGGGTTACGGGCCCTTGAGTTCACTCTGTAGAATGGCAAGGCAATACATCACAACTCGCGAATAAGCAACTGTCCCTCCCCGCAGCAGGTCTAATGAATAACAGCGGAGCCCCATACTTTGGAGCAAAGGTATGCTCGTCCGAGAAAACACCGCGCTGCCGCTGCTCACGAAGTTCTTTTGCTCGTTCCTTCTTCTCTTGCTGTCGCTTGGCATAATCCGTCGGGTCGCAACGCAGGCGGGTACCAGGCTGCTGCATTAAGGTCTGCAGCAACTAATAGACGAAGCTGTGGCAGTCGTATAATGGGGAGGGAGCGCGCCGACAAGAGCCACCGATACCCGGCAACTTGGCTGGACGCCTTGAAACAGGAAGAAGCTGAGAGTGGTGGAGCAGTTGTGCCGACAGCACAATACTGCTGCGCGTTTCCCTCTTCTGTTTTTGGGAGCTTTCAGTCTGTTGCAACGCAGGACGGACTCCGACTGTCGTCAAAAGGTCAGGCATGCTATTGATATACTGCATCCGTTATGGATACCACCACGCTCAGTTAGTTAGTTGGGCGTGTGAGTAGCTCTCCAACCACCTCGCGAACCCAAGGCTGCGTGAACTGCTGGAGGTGAGGAACATTGAATTCATCCAGCTCAGTCTCCGCCACTAGAATCTACATATTGCCATACATACACGTCAGAAGATTTATCACACAGAATGTAGCGAATCGATCACGAAATGAATGTACCTGCTCGTCTGCCAGTTGAGACTTCTTGACGTCTGCCATGAACCCGCACGGATCGTGCGCGAACTGCGCCATCCAGTTTTTCTTCCTCGTGTACGTCTTCAAGCGCTCGAGGATATCAAGCTCTTGAGCCTGCAGCAACGCCAGCTCCTTTTTCTGGTCCTGCTGCAGCTCCTCGCACTCCTTCAGTGCACGAGCCCGCGTTCTCTCCAGATCCGACGTCGCCGCAACAGACACATCGAAGAACTTCTCGTCCAGCAGCTCAGACTCGCAAGCCGTCGAAAGGCTCAGCGTGTACTCGAGATCAATGGTACTGATAGGGCTGAGGTGCTGCTTGAGGGCTACCACGATGGACGTGAAGGGCAGCGAGACGCAGTTAAGCACCTGCACGAGTCTGTCATCGCACACAACCACCCGGCAGTCGTCTTCCTTGATGAGATTGCGCAACTTGATGTACTCCCACACAGCCAGCACGATGTCTTGCTTGGTGTAGGCTTTGGCAGGACTCAGGTACTGTCCAATCGCTGCTTCCAGCTCGGGCGAGATCGAGAACCTCTCGGGCGTTTGCGCTGTGAGCAGCTTAATCTTGACCGTGTGCGCCGTGCTGCCAGTACGCGACACCTCGATTCCGTCCACCTCGTGGCTGGTCTTCTGAAAGCTCGTCCACTGCAAAATAGTAGCGAATGCCCCCAAACAGATCAGAATCCACCGCTACATAGCACTTGAGCCCGATTAAAATTCACCTCGACAACGTGGTCCGAGTACAGGTGCGGGTCCAACTCAATCGACGCCTTCCGGAAGTAACTCGAGAATTTCTGGAGCATGTAGACAGCTTTGCTTGTCAGCATTCGCATCGATAGGGAGCATCCCCACAAGCCCAGCCACGCACCACGACTGTCGGCTCTCCAGCCGTCGCATCGACACCTTCAATTCGCAGCGTCCATCGCCCGGGCGTCGCCTGCGTGTCCTCCGAGGCCTCCACTGGCGGCACGTACGTGTGATACACGCGCACACGCAGCTGCTTCGTCTCCGTCTGCCAACCAGCACGTTCATTCATGTGAGCCACATGTAGTTGGAGTCGATGATTCTACTCGGTGGTAGGTTATCCTGCTGCAGTTGCACGCACCTGCATGGGGTAGAAGCGCTCGCCGCGGAGCTCGCGCGTCATGGCCTGCAGCCGCTGGGTGAGCTGCTGGTGCGCGGCCTGCGTGCGTTTGAGCAGATCGATCTCGCGCTGGCATGCCCAGTCGCCGTGGAGGAGGTCCTGTGCAGGGAGGTGTCAGAGGTTACTGAGGAGGCGGATACCGCGGGCAGGAGGCGTCGGAGCAGGCGACACTCGACGCACCATGGGCAGCTCATTCATGGGTGCTGCTCGGCCAAGTTTGAAATTCTACGAAAAATATGTTTGGGGAAATTTCTATTTGAAAAATTGTGTTTCATTTTTGGTGTGGTAGACATAATATCATATTTTAGAAACACATAACCGGTATAACACGATTTGACCTCCTTAACCGAAATGACTCAGCAAAAACTTGAGCATTTCATTCCCGATCAAGCAAGGTGTTGTTCTCCTCTTTGCCGCTTGCGCTGCCGCCGCTTGGGCACGCACGTCGAGACTTTCTCAAAAGTCTCAGCGTCGGCTTTCCATCCGCAGCGTAGCGCGTCGACTGGCGCGCGGGCAGTGTCGGCCATCTGCTGAGCTGCTGTGCATTTTCGCCCCACAAAGTCTGCCGCACGATTCCCTAACCGCGCTCTTGCAATGTCGGACTGCATTTCCATTCGCTCATTTCTGTATCGGCCACGACCAAACGGTAGGGGCCAGGTGAGACCGAGGAAGCCAGCAGCTCCGCTACGCAAGATCTCTCTCCTCTCTGCCTCTCTCTGTGTGCGTCTACAGCAGAGACCGCCTTCCCCTCCCCTCCCCTCATCGCTTGGTCGCTCGCTCGCCGACTCGACGGCGCGAGCACTCGCCGAGTCGCAACGACCGGAAACATTCGCACAGGCGGCATCGCCATCATGGAGGAACGAGGCGCGGCCGGCATGGCCTACGTAGGCGGACTGGGCAACGTGGCCAAGGTGCTGCTCCTGCTGCTCAACATGGCGTTCATGGTGGCCGGATGTCTGCTCGTGTACTTCAGCCACCGCGTCAAGAGCTCGGGCTGGCTCGACGCCTTCCAGGGCGACTACGAGTGGATCGGCACGTCCACGCTCATCTTCACGCTCGTGGTGGGCGCCGTGGTCATCGCGCTCTCGGCGCTCGGCTGCTTCGGCGCGCTGCTGCAGCAGAAGCTGTTGCTGACCGTCTACGCCATCGTGCTGGTGCTCACCGCCGCGCTGTTTGTGGTCGTGGCCATTGGCGCGCACATGGCCAACTCCAAGGCCGACGACTGGAGCAGCCAGGACTACCCGGCGACAGACAACGAGGCCTCGCTGGGCGCCAACTTCAACGAGCTCTACTGCTACGCGCAGGTGCCGTACTACTGCCAGGACGCGACGGTGAACACGGTGCTCGAGATGTTCAACGTGTCGCTCGCGGGCTACTTCTCGGACTCGACGACCAACTTCACCAACGTCTGCTCGACGGTCACGCTCGCGGCCATCAGCGACATCTGCGCCGTGTGCGACCTCGTTGCGGAGTACGACGAGTACTCGGTCGTGCTGGACTGGACGGAGGCGTCTTGCCCACGTTCGAGCGCCAACCAGATCTGGTGTGGCGGCTTCCTGCTGAACGCCACATCCGCCGACGACATGTCCACCAGCGCGCCGTTCATGGAGTGCCGCAGCGTGTTCTATGAGCTGGTGGAGAAGTGGACCAACGTGGTAATGGTGGCCAGCATCATCTGCGTCATCGCCGCTGGAATCGTGCTCGCCATGACTGGTGTGCTCTGGAAGAACGTGCGCGCTGCTCGACTAGAGAAGCCGCTGGCCGCTGCGCCCGCCCCGATGTACCAGTACGGAGGCGGCCAGCAGAACGCAGGGTACTCGCAGAACAGCGAGGCAGCGACCAACAGCAACCACTACAGCATGAACTCGAACGCACCTTACAACCCCAACGCCGCGCATCGTAGATACGATAGCCCGTACTAGGAGCACAACGAGTCTGTGCATGAAGATATCTAAGCTGTTTGGTTTCTTGTGAAAAAGTTTCGTGAGGGTTGGTTATGTGCATCTATTGTTTGGTCCAGCTACTTCTTGAACACTAGCGACTTGGCATCAGTGGTCTGCTCGTCGAGCTCAAGGCACTTCTGGAAGAAGGGCGAGGCGTTCTGCTTGCGGTACTGCTCGTCCAGGTTGGCCAGTGGGTCGCGCACGAAAAACTGGCGCGCGCGACGTTGGCGGGTCTTCTTGCTGTTCTTGTTGCTCTCGCTGGCAATCTTCTTGTGCAGCGGGTTGCTCGGCGGGACCGGCACCTTGGGCTTGAAGGTGAAGGTGGCGCCGGCATAGGGGTCGTAAGCGTCCATGATAGCGCGGGCGTGCTCATTCGGCAGGGTCGTCTCCATCTTAGCAGTGCCCAACGCGTAGCTAGCCAGCTTCGGGTGAGCGTGGTGCGTCAGCAGCGCCAACTCCCAGCACGCGCTTGAGAACGGGTTGGCAAAGTCAGGGTCGTCGATGTCAGCACGGTATTCGCCCGAAGCCACGCGATCCACGTCCGACTCGAGAAGCTGCTGCAGCTTCGAGTAGCGGTGGAACAGTGCACGCAGCAGCGACAGAATAGCCAGCGACTGGTGTGGCGGCAGGTTCTGCGCCACAAGCAGCAAGCGCTTCACGAAAGACGCCACACGCTCGACCACAATCTCCTTCCGGCGGAGGAAAACGGCCTCCACGCACTGCAGCAGCGTCAGGAAGCACGACGAGTCCGAGCCCGCCTCACCGTCGGCAAACTTGTGCAGCAAGCGGTACAGAATGTCGACAAACTCCTTTTCGTCCACCATAAGCTCCTGTCCGCCAGGCCCCTGCAGGGCGCGGAGTCCCGTAAGCACAGCTTGCAGCGCTGCCGGGAGTGGCAAGACATCCTCTTGGCGTAGCACAACCTTGAGAACCTTGAGCAAGTCGATCATGATGTCCAGATTGATCAGGAACGAATACTTCGCCAGACCCTCAAGCACGGCTGGCAGCGCCTGCGAGTAGGTGGCCTGCTTCAGGATACGGAAGTAGATCAGCACCAGCTCGTGCAGGATGTCAGCCTGGGTCTTCTCACGCTCAGCACGATCCACAACGGCTTCAGCTTCCTTCAAACCGGCAGCGATGGTGTCGCCCTCGGCCTGCTGACGACGACGCTTCTTGCGGTACGACTTCGCTTTCTTGCGCGCCGCCTCACCCTGTTCCATGGTAACTTCAAGCGGCATGACCAGCAGCGTGCGGATGATGAAAGGCTGCACACGGTGCTGCTTTTGCTTCACGTAGCTCGAGATCTGCTGGACGATTTCATACGAGCACGCGCACGTCTTGTCGCTCTTGAAGACGGTCTCGAACGACGCGCAAGCCTGTTCACGGACACCCGGGAAGGGCGAGTCTGCCATCGGCACCAGGGCGATCACGAGGTTCAAGTGGAAGTTGAACGAATACTTCTTCTCCAGCAGCTGAGCCAAGCAACGAACGCCAGTCTCCGCCAAAAGGACATCACGGCGTTCACGCGCAGTCATGGTGGCCATCTGCTCCGGGCGCTTGCCCTTGAGCCCCTTCGTCACCAGCTCAGCGCAGTACTTGAGGAACTTCTGGTAGTTGTTGAGCAGCATCGCCTCGTAGTCGTGCATCTGCTGCACCTTCTTCTTCATGGGGCGGCCGTGGTTCTGCTTGCCCTTCTCCTCCGCGCTGACGTCGGTGTTCTGAATACGGATGCGGTAGTCAGGCAGAATGTCCAGGAACACGGACAGCTGCGACATCAGACTCAGACGCTGCACCGTCGCGTCCGGGTCGCGGCACAGCTCCTGCAGCTGCTGGATCTTGCTTAGCTGCTGCGGGTGCTCCTTGTTCTTCTTGAAGGACTCCTCCGGGTTTTCCAGAATGCTCTCGCAAATCTGCGCAATCTCCACCTTCTTGGTCGCAAGGCGAAGGGCGCGTTGGCGCTTCAAGTCGACGGCCGACAGCTGAGGCTGCGGGGTCTCCTCCATCGGCGCTGACGTCGACTCGCCCTGAATCTCTTCAAACTCCATGTCCGACACGTCCGAGTCCATCTCCTCTCCCTGCTCTTCTTCCTCCTCATCATCTTCCTCTTCTTCTTCCGGCTCCTTCTCCGCAGCCTTCGGCGCCGCCTCCTTCTCCGTCAGCAGCTTGTTGGCACGCACGCTGCCGTCCATGAACTTGACGGGCAGCTTCTCCTTCAGCACCTCCTGCTTGTCCGTGGCCCACGCCGCCTTGCGGGCCGCGCCTCCAGCTTCTCCAGCGGCATGTCCTCGTCCTTGTTGTCTTTCTGCTGCTCCTTGACCGGCTTGGGCGTCGGCTTCTTGTCGCCCTTGGGGTGCAGCGGCTTGGTCTTCAGCGCCTTGGTGTCCATGTTAGCCAGGAAGGACGTGAACGCGGCGTTGCCCTCGTAGAAGGCCACGTCCTCCTCGTCGATCTCCACGTCGTCGTCCTCCTCCTCCTGCTCGGGGCGGCGCGCGGCCGGCTGCGGCTTCTTGCCGCCCTTCTTGTTCTTGCCAGCAGAGGCGGCGGATGAGCCCTTGCGCCCATTCTGGGCCTTGCTCTGGGTCTTGCTCTGCTTGTTGCGCGTGTTGCCGCCGGCCCCGCCGGGCGCAGCCTTGCGCTTCTTGCCCTTGCCTGCCACCGCCATCGTCTAGCCCGGAGTTACAGTAGTTGCTGGGCGAGTCAAGGGACGTGAGTGGCGCGCCAATCAAACCTGGACAGTTTGAGCGCCCAATTTGAAGACGTTATTATTCGTCCATCGGCGTTATGTTACGTCGTGTTGTTAAGAAATGTCTATTGAAATCAAATCGTGTTAAGAACATAGGTACAGACAACTTCAACTCACGTTATCTACCAGAACGGACACCAGCCGTAGTAGAGCTGGCACAGGTTCTCGTGCGACGTGGCTTGGTGGATCAGTCGGTCCACCTGCGCGTCCACCGAGAGGACCTTGCTGCCGTCGTCGAAGTCGCGGCCGGCGAGTTTCTTCTTGACGCGGTCCACGACGCTTAGCGCCTTCTCGTTCAGCTGCGGGTGCTCGGTCGCCACGAACGACGTGCCGAAGTTGTCGCGCTGCGCCTCCGAGATCGAGTTCCGCGCCAGCGCCGGGTCCAGGATGTCCATGTTGTAGCCCAGCATCGCCGCCTCAGACGACGAGTGCCGTCGCCTTCTTGGGGTCGCGGGGGCGGACGACGTCGAGCTCTTCATGCTGCCTTCTCCAAGCTTGTCCTCTTCGGCGTTCGTTGCGTCTCCGTCTCCGTCCGCATCGTGGCCGTCACCTCCGTCTTCGTGCCCAGCGCGTCCAGAGTTCCGGTCGCCGTTGCCATCAGCTCCGTCCCCAGGGCCTCCTTCTCCTCCGCGTCCAGCGCCGCCGTCTTCTTCCAGGCTGCGCGTGCGAAGGTAGTGCGTCCTTCTTGAGCAAGCGCCAGTTGATCAGCGGGTCGTACACGAATGCCTCCAGCACGGCCATGAGCGAGTCGCGGTTGTCACGGAGCACTCGCATTGAAGCCTCGCACGTGTACCGGAAGTTGCCCTCGATACCGCTGACCTCCATCGCCTGCGTGAGCATACGCGTAAGGCGGAACGGAATCTTCTCGGGGTACTTGTCGCGCTCCATTGCTACCTCGAAACAGTCACCGAAGTCAATGTGCACCAGTTTACCCGATACACGATCCAGCATGAGGTTGCTCGGGTGCCGATCGCCTAGACCAAGAATGTAGCCAGCCATCGACATGACAGCCAGCGATCGGGTGAAGTTCCGGCGACGGTCCAGCCAAACCTCCGAGTCTTGGCTCTTCAGCCACAACACACGGTATAGATCCTGACCGGTGGTCTCGCCCAGTGCATACTTGAAAGCCTCGACCTTCTGCATGAGCGGTAGCTTGTCGTAGTCTGGTGCCATTTGCACCATAAGGCGGTGCTCCACATTCAATTGAATCTTGCGGGCCTCACGGTAGTCGCGGATAAGCTGGTGCAAGGTATCGCAATTAGGCACCCAGCCGATAAGACCACTGGTATGTGACAGCGGAAGTACCGAGTACCGCTCGATCGCGAGGTTGCGCTTGCTGGTGTCACTGTCGTTCGCGAGCAGCGTGTTGATCACACCAAAGAGCTGCATCACACGCTCGTCCTGCCGCAAATCCTCGTGTCCCTTGAGCAGGAACGGATAAGCCTTTCCGTCACTGCCATTGATCGACACCCTGCGGGGCCGCTGCTTTGACGTCAGCACCGTCACCTTCGTGTCGAAAGTCTGAATACGAACGATCGGGGCGCCAGCCTTGTATGTGCCGGGTACTGCGAGCGAAAGATTGCGCACGGACAGCAACTTCGGTCCAACATTCGCCAGTTCAAGCGTCGAAAGGTTCGCCAACTGCTTCCGGATCTTCGAGAATACGTTGTAATAGATGTCCCAGGCTTGATTCAGATCGTCCAGGCTCTTAGTGCGCTCGTACACATTGGTCCATTCCTTGGCATACTGAAGATCCCGAGCAAAAGCCTGGTAGAATGCCACCTCGCGCAGCGTTGGTGCCTCCTCTGTACCGATTTTAGACATTAGCTCGTGAAGTGGTGCTAACTCAGCAATCATGGCAGTCACGTCGCGATTGTTGAAGAAGTGCTTGGAAGCTTCTTCAAGTGCACCGTGCCAGAGTTCATTCCATAGGATGGCCACACGGATGAGTTCACGAGATACCATGTCAGCTTCATACACTAGCTGAGAACTGTGCCGGCGGACGGCGGCAAGAATCCCTTCAGCAGCTTGCTTTCGCGTCGGGTTTAGTGCCTTCGACGCCACTGTGATCGGGTAAATTAGCGCCTGGGGGTGCGCTTGTCCAATTCGAGATAGCAAGTCGTGAAGGAGCTCGCTTGTCTTCAGATTGGGCGTATCAATGCGCGCAATAAGCTGTGGGATCACATCCAACCACGTATCAATGGACGCCTCCTGGAAGCCTTCGATCATCGCCATGTGCACGTCACTACGGCTGCCATACGCAAACCAAAGAGTCAGCAAGCGCAGCACGTCTTTCGTCACGTCATAACTTGTGTGGCCAAACGAGATAGAGCGGAAGAATCCCTGAATGGCTCGAACCGCATAACGCTTCGAGTCTCCTTGACTAGGGTCCTTGACAATTGCTTCCAGCGCGCGGAAATTCATGAGGGCCCACTCGTGCCAAGCCCGGTCGTTGGTCGGATCCAGCTTAGTCGCAGTCTCAAGACACTCCAGCACGTGGTCGAATGCACCATCAGCTTGCTTGTGCGGTTCTGCAAGCGACATTTGCCATTCACCCAGTTGAATGTATACCTGCACACGCAACTTGCGCATATCCTCGTTTGTTGGGTCTCCGTGTTGCTCGAGCGCCTCGATAAAATAGTCCATCTGCTTCAGAGCCACATCCTCGCGGTTCTCAGCCCACAAGTGCCTCAAGTAACTGAACGCCACACGCGGGTCCTGAGCCGCACTGTCCGCGAGACTCAACAATCCATTCGCAAAGCCCTGGCTTGCTCCAGCATTACCGCCTAGATTGATCGGGATCGGCGCATAAGGATCTCGCTCCACACTTCGAATAAACGGTTGCGCACCAACACGCAATAGCGCGCTTGCAGCAAGGTTAACATGACCCGATTTGAGACACAGGCGGGCATACTTCAGCCAAATATCCACGTCTTCTCGAGGATCGAACACCAAAGATCGCACCAGCATGAGGTTCTGCCACACTTCGATGTTACGCTCCACGCCCAGCATGCGTCTTGTCCAAATCGTCTGCAACTTCTTAAGTGCCACTTGCTTCTCATGCCCGTATGATGTCGATGGCGACGCTGACACAAAGTTGAGGCTACTGATACTCTGCTTACGACGCGATGCCGTCGTCGAAGTTGACGACGATGATGCGGGAACCGATAACAGCGTCAACTCCCCATTGTTCTTGTAGGCAAACGTCTTCAGATAGGCGACAATTTCCTCCAGCTCGGTGAGCATCTGCAGATTTACAACTGCCGGAAGATACGCGCGAGCGTAGCTCTCACTCACAAGAGAACGCAACGTCGGGTCCATCTCTTTCCGACAATCAGCAATAGAACCCATAGCCTCGTCCAGCTCCATACGACGAATAGCCACGACAGCTTTGAAAAGATGCGACTCCGTAGCATCCATGTCCGAGTTGATGAACTTCGGGATCGAATCCCAATTCTGCAACGAAAATGCAACACGCGCACCGCTGCTACACAGCTCCTTTTTCAGTGCAGGAGGAACGTCAAGCAACTTTTCGCCATCCTCCTGCTCACCGTTCAAGTCTTGTCCTTCGCCATAGATTTTAGACCACGTCTCCTGCACGTGATCATTAAGCTTGCGCCACTCGCCAATGGCCCACAGACAACGCATTTTGCCGAAGATGGCCTCAACGTTATTCGGGTCTTCAAGGAGTACACGATCGTGCGTTAGCAACGCATCGTCCCACCGCAGCAACTTTTCGTGCCACGAAGCCTTGACTTCAATGCCTGGCAACTTTTCCAGCGCATACTTCAGGATGCCTCGTGCAGCCTCCGGTTGGTTCAGCTTCGAGTTAATGCTGATAAGCGCTTGAATGCCATCGGTGCTTGGGTTAGTGTTGAACTCAAGCTCCTTGTAGTGGAGAGCCTTCGCGAAAGAGTGACACTTGTCCGCCAAAGATCCGAGCAATCGAATATCAATCGGCAGGGGTTGATCGTCGTGCTCCATAAACTCAGCCAGGTTCAGCAGCGTCTGCAAAATTTCAGACGGGAGGTGCGGCGACTGGAAAGCAGACTCCAGAGAGCGAATCAAGTTGTCCTGCGTTGAAGACGATAGGTGGGGCCACACACTCACGAACGAGGCGTTAAACAGCTCCCGTGCAAGAGGCTGGTACACCGACGCGAGCTCCTTACAGGCTCGTAGAACAGGCGATGGGGACTCACGGAGCAATTCAACAGAAAAGGCCAGAATCCATTCGTTCCAGTCCTCCTTTGTAGATCGTTGTGACGCTTCCCAGGCCTTCATCAAGTTTTTCTGGTCGCACGGCAAATTCTTGGTTTCATCTTGGGCAGAAGAACCCGAGTCCTTGTGATCACTCGATGTATCGATGCGCGATTTCAGAGGGTCCGTTGCCCACGAAGCCACGGGAAGCGGTTGGTACTTCAAAATCTTCGATACGAGCAGATCATACCGATCAAAAATATCATTTGAGCGCGAGGTGTGGCGGCCCAGAACCTGGCTGATAACAGGGACGAAGATCGCGTAGTCATCGCCCATTGTGTAAACCATGCAGCAGAGGCAGTCCATTGCAAGGTAGACCATCTCCGGCTGCGATGAAATCACACGAGCCAGCATGTGAATGATTTTCGAGGCGTACACGCTCATATTGAGCTTCTTCACGAGCGATCCGAGTGACCCGAGACCTTGTTTCCTGGCGTTGATGTCAGCATCGCTCTGGATCAGCGCTACGAGCGCTGGAATGATCAAGTGGAGATACCCATCAAGCAGTCGTCCAAGAGATACAGCAGTTTTCAACACCAGTAGCGTCCGCGGCCTTGCCGGATTGTCACGCTCTGTGCGAATTACTCGTAGCATTTGAGGAACGAGATCAGGCAAGTACACTCGGAAATTTTCACCAAGAGAGTTTGCCAGCTTCTTGACCAAGTTGAGAACCTCCTCCAGATGTTCATCCCAATAACCGTGCACGATAGACAGCAATGCTACCTGGTCCAAATGTGGCTGGATCTGCTCTTCCACAATCTGCACCAAGTCACATAGCTGTTCGAAGAGGAACTTGCGTAGCGAACGGTTTACCTTCTCCAGAGCGTACAGGAAGGCTGGTATAATTTTGTCCAGGTGCTGCCCCATACGCTTCCTCTGACTTTTGCAAATGTACATGATAGCCATAAATGTACCCTGATAATGAACCGAGTTGCGAGGCTCGAGCAGAATACGGATCAACGCATTGATCGCAACCGTCGGGAAATACTGCGTAGAGTCGGGGATCATTGACGGCAGTAAATCGTCGGGCGGAACTTCCAGAATAATGTTGGTCAGCTTACCACTTGTTTGCTTGTCATTTTTCGCTACCTTTCGCGCGGGTGTCAACAAGAGTGACTCTCCAAGCTGCTGAGCATCTTCCTCACCGCTTCCATCGAGAACTCCGAACCCACCATATCCATTGCCAATTCGAATGCCAATCACAGCTCCATTTGTGCTTGATGCGGAACCAAATCCATTCGTCAGTTTTTCTGCAGGGTTAGCCTCGTTGCTAGCCATCAGGCTAAATACCCCACCAGCACCCAGCGCCAAGGCACTCGAGCGAAACTCCTTTTTCTTCGCGTCTGTAAGTTTGCCTTGCTTCTGCAGGTGGAATAAACGGAGATTATACGGGTCCAACGCACCCAAGACACCAAGCGTACGTCCTGCTTCAATCCGCAAAGATTCAAAAGCGTCACCCGACTTCTGCAGTGCTTGGCACAGCAAGTCCAGCAGCTCCGGATACTCATGATACGGCAGCACCACGTACCCAGTCGATGATACTAACTGGCCGAGAGTTTTGATTGCAACTTGCAGGATCTGAGGATTGCTTGAGTCGCGCATCTCATCAATAACGTCCGGCAATAGTTGTCCGAGGTACGGCGTCAGTTCTTGGGCTCCCACTTCCGCCAAATCTCCCAACGTTGCCAATATGGCTTTGCTGACACTAACTGTGCTTCGACTATGGCTGCGGCGCTCTGAGTCTTCTCGCAGATTTTTCATCAAAACGCGGAGAATTGGAAGGACATACGGCTGGGCGAGTTGTGATGCTGACCGAAGCAGACAGCCGATCAAAAGTGCGCCTTCTTCCTTTCCACGAGAGTCTCCACTAAACTCCAATTCAGCCAAAAGTTGCACTAACGTTTGCCGAAGAGATGGCAATACAGTTGATGGGTTGTGGTGCGTGAGTCGTCCGAGCGTACTCATCGCAGTTTGCCTGATACTGAAGACTTCATCATTCAGTGCAATAAACAGGCACCGTAAATTGTCGTTCAGCGCGAGGAGCGGGTCAAAACGTGAATCCAGCGAAGCCAAAACCCGCAGACGAATGCTTGCTTCAGTGTCAGCGATACCCACTGTCAGCAGACGTTCCAACACTGACGTGACAGGACGAGCAAAATCTTCTGAAGTCATCGCCGTGCTCCCACCGCGATCTTCGCCTGGTGGTAGAAGAAGCTTGCAGCACGTAAGTGCTGCACTCTTGCGGATAGTTGCAACCTCGTGGTCGAGGAACTTCACCACCGTTTCGTGAACAAACGACATAATCGGGATGAGTCTGTTGCCCTGGAAGTCGAAGTTGGCCAGCGTCTCCAATGCAAGCGCCTGCATCGCGATCGCGGGCGATACCTCTGCAGACGGAGCCCCATTTTCTGACGCTCCATTGGCCTTTGAACCCGTCGCAGAGTAGAACAGGTTGGACAGCATTCCACTTGTTACTGAGATCGAGGCGGTTTTGAGCTTCCTACTGGTTGGCGTTGTAGCAGACCCAGTGATGTCCTTTTGGCTGGAACGCAAAATCGAGCTCAATCTCTCGAACAACTTCTGCTGAATAATGGGTTTCATCGGCGGGATTTTCTTGACGATAGTCGTCAGCGTCTCCACTAGCGAGGTATCCAAATCATTCTGAAAAAGCGGGCCGACCATAGACTCCAAGTCAACTCTGATAAGCGCGGGCCCCACTGTCTCTGCTAGCATACGTAGACACGCGAGTGCCTCTCGGTGCGTATCGAAATCTTTCCTGCGCACCTGCAGTCCCCCCTTAATACCATTCATAATCGCCATCAATGCCTGTTCGTCCCTAGCCATCAGCGGTCCAATTGCCAGCGAAAGTTTTCCAATCGAAAGCAGAGCGTCCGGGCGCGTCGTCGTCGTAGCTGAGAAGAGCACCTCCAGCAAGTGGTTCATACACGGGCGATAATACTTCTCCACAAACACCGAGGTGTTAAACTTCGCCAGACGCGGGAAGAGACTGATCACAGCCGAGCGCACAGTGGCGCTCTTGTGATCCTGGTGGCTGAACACGAGTCGACACGCCCGCGGGTAGTGCGAGTGCATGAAGTCCCCGTGTTCCGCAGCAACTCGTTCAGGATGAGCAGCGCGCCGTGTGTGGCGTCCGAGCTGTTGCGCTTGAAGGCGCTTTCCGCTTCGTCCAGCGCGCGGTTATACCACGACGTCTTGCGGTTGGACTCGCGCTGTTGGATGAGCATGAAGCACGTCTGCAGCGACTCGCTCGCGCTCACGCGCACCACGAGCTTCGAGTCCCAGAAGGCGCTCCAGATGAAGTCGAAGTACTTGTCCATGTGTCTGAAGGACGTCGAGGGCGCGTTGATGGACAGCTCCTTCAAAATCATGACGGCGGCGTGTCTGCGGACGTGGAACGTCTCGTTCTTGAGCCACTCGAGCGCCGGCTTGACGTGGTAGTCCTCCACGAACTCGATGAGGCTGGTGCCGCCCGTGGACACAATGTGGCCCAGCGCCTTGGCTGCAACGCGCAGCATGGGCGGGTCGGCGCTCGGGATCTTCTCGAAGACTTTGGTGAGCGAGTGCGCGAACTCGATGATGGTCTGGTCGTTGCGCTCGGCGATGAAGAGCTCCACGAGCTCGTCCATGGCGGCGATGCCGCCCATGCGGTCCGCGTTCTCGTTCGAGTTGCACAGCAGCATGAGGCGCGCGCTGATGTCCGTGACCCACTTCATGTAGAGTCCGTGCGACAGATCACGCGACTCGGACTCGATGTAGAGCCGCAAGCTCTGCGCCGCGCGGTGCCGCACGCTGCTGTTGCTGCTGCGCAGCCCCGGTAGGAAGCGCGTGAAGCTCTCGGCCATGGCTCTCGAGTCTGCCAGCGTCCCGCGACTCTCTGCCTACCTGCCTGCCTGCCTGCCTTCGCTCTCTCCCTCCTTCGCGGTACGTTCGCAAATGCGGACGCCGCGTATTAGTTATTCAGGGGGAGCGCAAATCTTCCATACAAAGCTCAAGTCAAATAGGAACTATGTAGAGTTTACTATGATTCGAACATGGCTACATGTACAGTTGTCCTACAGAGCCTTTGTCCGCGGTGTCTGCTGGAACTTCATCTCGCGTTCGTAGGCTGCCTGCTTCATGGTGCAATTGGCGCTGAAGTGGCCTAGTTGCTTGCAGTAGCGACACGGCTGCGGGCAGTCCTTGGAGTGGTGGTCGTCCTTTTTGCAGTTGTAGCAGCGGCGGTGGCGCTTGGTCTGCGCCGTGACAGGCGGCTCCTCGCCGGACTGGATGGCCTTGGACCGCGCCTCCCACGCCTGCAGCTTGTTCTCGAGCCGCCGCTTCTTGCCCTTCTCCTTCTGGCTGTACATCAAGCGGCGACGCTCCTTCTCGTCTGCATCCATGGGCGGCTTCCGGTTCGGGTCTGCATCGTTTTCAAAGTGTTCGGTAATGCGCGTGAACTGCAGCTTGAAGAAGAACAGCAGGTCTGACAACTGCGAGGCGTCCGAGCCTTCGGGCAACGCGATCTCAGCTTTGGTCGCCGCGGCTGCGTACTCTTCAAGCATCAGCTGAATAGCTGCATCACGACAGAAAAAAACACAGCATCATTAGCCTGCCAGCGTTGCAATCGACAGCAATACTTGGTAACCATACACCACGCACCTTCAATGGTCGAGACGCACCCCGCTCCGGCCTTGTGGTAGCGCCAGAAGCTGCTTTCTTTGGGCGGTTGGGCCAGCTTCACGTGGCGCAGATTGGCGATGGCGGCGTCAGCGCAGAGCGTCGGCGCCTTTTGCCATGGGCAGTCGATGAAGATCATCGTGCGGATCTCGCGGAGCTCTTCAGGGCTGATCTCCTCCAGCGTATCGGCTTCGAAGGACGGATAGACCACTACTGCGTTCTCGCGCGTGTACGTCGGCAGCGCGTCTCCCTCCGCCGCGGGGTATGGGATGATCGCGACGTCCTGCGGGGCCAGCACCTTGGCGTGCGGCGCCGTGCTCTTCTTGATCTTGTCCTGGAACCACACGTGCACCTGCAGCGGCAGTCGCAGCGACGGCACCGTCACATCTTCCGGCACGCCCAGCGGGATGTTGCACTTGGGACAGTAGAACTTGTAGCTGCGCTGGCACGACGTGCAGGGCAAACGCTCCCACGCCTTGGGCTTGGGCTGCAGCTCGGCCATTTTTTTCTGGTCAGAAAAAATGTGTCCTTTGTAAGAAAAAACGTTATGTGACGTATAAATAGTAACCAATCGAGTTGTAGAATGTTGGCCCAACGCCCTATGATTGGTAGATGAGGTCAGGTAGGACGCGCCCCACATTGTCAAGTCGACTCAAGGAAGACTCGCCACTTCCCTCCCAGACCTCGCCGTCACTATGTGGTCGACCATGATCATGCGCTTCCCTTCGCAGGCCAAGACTCTGTCGCGCGGCGCGCTCGTGACCGCGGGCATGGCTGCGTTCGCGGCCTTCTCCGGCTCCTCGGCGGCCCAGTGCGAGGAGACGCAGCAGCCGAAGGTGGCGCTGAGCCCCAAGGAGTTCCGCTCCTTCACGGTGCGCAAGGTGGAGGACGTGAACCACAACACAAAACGTGTGACGTTCGACCTGCCGTCGCCCAACCACGAGATGGGCATCACCACGCCTAGCTGCCTCGTGGCGCGCGCCGAGGTGGACGGCAAGACGGTCGTGCGCCCGTACACGCCCACCAACGTGAACGAGGAGAAGGGCTTTCTCGAGCTCGTGGTCAAGGGCTACCCGCAGGGCAAGCTCAGCAAGCACATCGTGGAGCTCAAGGAGGGCGACTCGCTCGACATGAAGGGCCCCTTCCCAAGTTCAGCTACTACCCCAACAGGTACAAGAGCATCGGCATGATCGCCGGCGGCTCCGGCATCACGCCCATGCTGCAGCTGATCAAGACCATCTGCCGCAACCCGGAGGACCGCACGGAGATCACGCTGCTGTACTGCAGCGTGTCGGAGGACGACATCATCCTGCGCGAGGAGGTGGAGGCCATGATGTACCTGTACCCGCAGATTTCGGTGGTGCATGTGCTGAGCAACCCGTCCGACCAGTGGAAGGGCCTGACGGGCTTCGTCTCCAAGGAGATGGTCGAGAAGTACATGCCCGAGCCGTCGGACGACAACCTCGTGTGTGTCTGCGGCCCGCCGCCGATGATGTACCACGTCTCTGGCGACAAGGCCAAGGACAAGTCGCAGGGTGAGCTGCAGGGCTTGCTGAAGGAGCTCAACTACACGTCGACACAAGTCTTCAAGTTCTAAGGCCGTTCGCCTGCATTGGTTAGGCGCACGAGAATTTTGAACCACCCGTGATACAAAAAGAAGAAGAACTGTTTGAACTGACACGCTTTGAATTTCTACGCGGTGCTATTGAAAAAGGTGTGTAGCTTCTTACCGTTCGCCTTGCCCAGCAGCTCTGTGAGTTCATCTAGAGATTGTCGACTGAGCTCTGCGAGATTCTTGACGCTCGCCAGTACCTTCCGGAAGTTGTGCTCATTGATGCCCGGCAACTTCTTCAGCACATCGATCGAGCTGGTGTTGTAGTAGTTGGACGCTAGCTTACCCTCTCCGCTATTGCTTTGAGCAGCGCTGTCGTCCATTGGCAAACCGTTGCCGAGCGCAGCAGCGGCTTCCATGTCGGGTTCGTCTTGATACTTTTTGATGATCTTGAAGAGGTCCACGGTGGCATGCGGGGAGCGTGACCACAGGATTCGCAGCGACGGGAAGTGCAGGATGAGTAACGTGAGCTTGGACACGATGTTGGTCGCAGTGATCTCAGAGCCAAGCTCGGACACATCTTGCAACGAGAACGCCTTGCCTTGAGTGAACTCGATCAGGAGCACAGGGGTTTTGTAAAAGCGCCGCATGCTCTCAGCTTGGTTGAACAATCGACCAGAGTTTAAGGACCCGAAGAGATCGCTGATACTCTTACGCTCGACACAAATCTCGGGCGACAAGATGTAGTCGCCGATCTCCAACGTCACAGGCAGCACGAACAATCCCTCTTTGTGCAGCATGGACGGCAAGGCACTGCGGAATTCACGGACGTCTACCACGACTTTGATGCCACCACGGTGCGACTTGGCACGCCCACCGGTTCGAGTGTCCATACTGTATTCCACTGTTTGTTGCCTCAGCTTCATGTGGAGAGGGAGGTCGTACACGTTTGCTGGCATCATCAGGTGAGCTTTTTGGTGGATGAGCTTGTCGAATGCACGCTTTTCGCGCTGAATCTCGCTCAGGTAGGACTGCTGCTCCGTGCTCTCGTCGTACATCATGAAGTAAATCTCAAGCGGGGCAATGTGCGACGCGTGGAATACCTCAACTTCGCGGATAAACGCCATGTCGGGATCGTATAACACGATACAGGAGGGCATGAGATCTTCCAGAAACGCAGATGCGCCATGCCCGTGTTGTGTAGCTTGCTCGTACGTGCACAGCACAACACTGTCCAGAGGATCAACCACTTCAAGGGACAAGTTCGAAGTTCCAGACTGTTCATCCCGACGATTAGATGCTGCTCGAAGACGGCCATCGAAAAACGCCTTGGACTTGCCATCTTTTTCGGCCTTCTCAGTAGCAGCAGTGATTGCCTCTAGCTCTGCTGTTGATAATCCAAAACTCGAGACTTCAGTGGTATGAACCTGGACATCACTGTAGCTTGTTTCTGAGGATTCCTCTCGAGCACGCTTCTTCGCTTTGCCTTGTGCTGCACTAGACTTCTGCTTGCCTTTGGATCCTGATGGAACGGCTGCTTCTTCTTCAGTATATAGTTCGTCTGTCCTCAACTTTGCTGCAGCTTCCAATAGCAGTCTCTGTTCGAGTCCAAGAGAGCTCAAGTTGCCACCTTTTTGCTTTAGCATTGCTTCCTTCTGAAGCAGGTAGTGACCGAAGCGCCGTCGCATCATTTCTTGCGCGCCCAAGCTCAGGAATTCGCGTAGTTGGGCACAAGTACGCTCATCCTTGACCATCACCAGAACACTTGCCCCGCCAGCAGCTAGCTTATCTTTGTCGTTAGTCTTTTTCTTTTGTTGCTTGCGCTGCTGTTCATCATGCACTTCGTCCAGGATTTCTTTCAGAGCGTCCCATTTGGGGTTTTGCTCCAGCACAAGTTTGAGCTCAGCGCTATCTGCAGCATTCGAGTTCGCGGCAAACTGACGAAGATTTACCGTTTTCTTGGTCGTTGAATCCACGATCTGGTAAAGACGTTCCTTTGCTGCAGTGAGAAGGCGGTCTGCAGCATCAGTGAACAACCACGGTGACGGAAAGCGCTGCTGGCCGTTCATGGTCTGATAGTTCACTAAGAATGAGTAGTACGAGATGGCGTCATAGCGTGGGAGATATGCCAGCAATTGACGGAGCGTCGCGAGATCCCCCACGAGTTGCTTCGTTTTGACAGGGAGCTTATGCCACAACGGGTCCAATTGTCGTCGAATGAAGCTGCTGAACGACTTGGCCAGTGCCTTATCCATCGTGAGGTCCGCCGCATCCAACGACTTGGTGCTGCGTTGCAGCTCCTTCACTGTAGCCTCAAGCGCCACCAGCAGCGCCTCCTGCATGATCTTCATCGACGGTGAAAACGCCACTTCAATCTCGTACACTTCTGGCTGGTGCTTCTCCAAGCACGCATTAATTGCAACGTGGAATCTCGGATAGAGGAACACGTTCCGCACGTACAAATGCTTGAGTACTTGCTCCACGCGGTTAAACCCCGACGAGAGCGCGACGCTGTCGCCACAGAAACCTTTGATGAACCCTTCACGATTGCGCTCGCGGTACAGTCGTAGGATGAACGCTTCAATGGACGTCTCTGTCACATGGTGAGCGTCGTTCACTAGCAGCCCACTAATGACGCCTGGGTCCACGTGGTTGGACAGCAGATCCACCACGAGGATACGCGCCGTCACGAAGAAGACGCCGCCGCGCTTGTACATCTGCTGTCTCTCGTTCAAGTTGATGCGGGCGTCCACCACGCGCGGCAATAGACGGCGGTCGATGCCGAGCGCTAGCACCAGGCGTCGCAGCGTCGCAGCCTGCTCGTTGGCGTTGAGGCACAGCACGAGGCTGCGGGGCGAGCAGTAGAGACGCACGAAGCTCGCCAGCACGCGCAAGAGGCCCAGGCCGCGGCCAAGCACCAATACGCCGTCCTGCGCATAAAGCTCCTCGACCATCTCTCGCTCATACGGCAGCCAGCGCGCCGCCAGCGAGGAGATCACAGCGTCGGTGTCGTCATCGCCAGCTCCGTCCACCGAGAGATCGACCACTTCGGGTTGTTGCGCCATTCGATACAAAGTCCAAATGAAAATAATTTAACACGAATTGAAATCATAACTGATACTTATTCAAGTTAGCGCTTGGCACGCTGCCGCCGCCGATGGCATGCCTGGCGCGGAAGGCCGGCGAAGTCCCAGCTGAACACGGAGCCGTAATTGTAGCTGTATGCAACGCAAGCAGAGATGGCGCCAATAACACTGCCCGCCAAAATGTCGCTGTAGTGGTGCCAGTTGTCGATGGAGCGCGTGATAGCCACCCACGCCGCCACGAACGACGGGAGGAAGCAGAGCATCAGCTTGATCATTTTACGACCACCTCGCAGTGCAGATCCACTCCGATGCTTGTAATTCAGACGCGATCGTCCTAATAAATAGAGCTGCCGGGATACAAACAGGTACTATAAGTAAGAACCGAACAGACCGCATCTCGAAAGGAAAGCGGGGCATACCGTAAGAACGAGCATCGTAGACCACGCAAACGAAGCATGACCGGATGGGAAGCTCTTGCGACCTTCCTTTTCGCCGGCAGGATCGGTACACAAGTTTGCAATGCCATCCCACACGATATCGTACTGCCACTTGCACATGTCGTGGAAGCTTGGACGGAATCGGCCAGTTAAGTTCTTGGTAAACTCCGTCAGCAGCTCACTCATACTTGCAGACTGCGCCAGCGACAGCAGGAAGTCACGCGTGTCGTAGGCGACGAGACGCACGGTCCACGCTCTTGGGAGCACGTAGTTCACTAGCAGATTAACCGCTACAGGGAGGGTCATACCCCAAAAGACCAGGATCTCTGTTGTGACCTGCTCCGCGTGCACCTTAGCGTTGAGCGTCGGGTCTCGAGACCAAACGGTTCTTGTCGAGTTGATCTGCACTTCGACGCTCGGGATGGGGCGCTGCTGGACGGGGATGAAGGCGAAGAAGAGAGCGAGCCCGAACATGACCAGTGTGCAGGTGAACTCGAGCGCGCGATACTCGCTCAGTAAACGCGTGAACCTATCGTGAGTACCATACTGTTCCCCACTGGACGAGAGCTCGGAGGAATTCCCCATCATGAGTGTGTACTCGTCGACATCGGCGCCATCCTCGTCCGCCATGTTCGGCAACTCCATCGACACAATGAATCGAGAAATAGAATTTTGATTGGTCAAAATAGGTGCGCTCACCTTTAACAAACGGCAGTCGCACCACATGGCTACATCATTCGGTGGTCCGTATGTGCCAATGCGCATCAACACCACTCAATTCGGTGGCTCATGTTGACGCCACAATCCGGTGTCAGCAGCTTACCATACAAACTCCAAGTCATCCTCGCAACGAGTACGTCAGCGGACCGGCGGCACCGCTTGGCTCTGCCTCCCACACTTGCCAATTTGCCGCACACCTTCCGCCACGATGACCACCGACAGCGCCGCCACCAGCTACAAGAAGTACCTGGACGTGTCTAACGCGCCACCCGTGTACACGTCCGCCGAGGAGCTGAACGCGTACTTCGGCCAGTTCGGCGGCTGCTTCGTGGCCGAGACGCTCATCCAGGCCCACCACAACCTCATCGATGAGTACGTCAAGGCCACACAGGACCCCAAGTTTCGCGAGGAGCTCGAGCACCTGGGTCGCGACTACATCGGCCGGCCCACGCCGCTGTACCACGCCAAGCGCCTGACGGCCCACGCCAAGGGCGCGCAGATCTGGCTCAAGCGCGAGGACCTGGCGCACACGGGCGCGCACAAGATTAACAACGCGCTGGGCCAGGCCGTGCTGGCCAAGCGCCTGGGCAAGACGCGCATCATCGCCGAGACCGGAGCCGGCCAGCACGGCGTGGCCACGGCCACGGCCTGTGCCCTGCTGGGATTGGACTGCGTCGTCTACATGGGCTACGTGGACACCCAGCGCCAGTCGCTCAACGTGTTCCGCATGAAGATGCTCGGCGCCAAGGTGATCGCCGTTAAGAGTGGCTCGCAGACGCTCAAGGACGCGGTGAATGAGGCCATCCGTGACTGGGTCACCAACGTGGACAACACGCACTACATCATTGGCTCGGCCATCGGCCCGCACCCGTTCCCGACCATTGTGCGCGACTTCCAGGCCATCATTGGCCGCGAGATCAAAGCCCAGCTGCAGGAGGAGATTGGCCGCCTACCCGACGCCATTGTGGCCTGCGTGGGCGGTGGCAGCAACGCCATCGGCATGTTCCACCCCTTCGTGAAGGACAACGATGTGGCCATCTACGGTGTTGAGGCTGGCGGCGACGGCGTGGACACGCCCCGCCACTCGTCCACGCTTCTGGGCGGCCGGCCGGGTGTGCTGCACGGCACGAAGACGTACATTATGCAGGACGACGCTGGCCAGGTGCTGGAGACTCACTCAGTGTCCGCCGGTCTCGACTACGCAGGCGTGGGCCCCGAGCACGCATTCCTGAAGGACTCGGGCCGTGCCAAATACGTGAGTGTCACGGACAAGGAGGCGCTGGAGGCCTTTCAGCTCATCTCTCTGCACGAGGGCATCATCCCGGCACTCGAGAGCTCCCACGCAGTGCACTACGGTGTGAAGCTCGCGTCCACGTTGTCGTCGGACCAGGTTGTGGTCATTAACATCAGTGGCCGCGGCGATAAGGACATGCTGCAGGTCGCCAGGGAGCTGGGCGTGAACCTGAACGACGACCTTACCGACAACTAAGATACATCCACAACATTTGAGTAGTAACCTGCATTAGAAGGAGCTAAATATGATCGCTCTTTTGTCTGTTCTACCTTGTACTTCACTCAGATCATGATTCCTGAAAATTGAGTTTTCATTATACACGTCTTCCCTCACATGCAAAATAAAACATAAATGGCTAGTTACCATTCGTCGTGCGGCTGTGGACATTCAACACGTAGTCGTTGCGCTTGCCCACCTCGCTTTCTTCGCTACTTGTGTACGTGATCCCACTGCTGCTCGTCGTCATTTTCCCCTTCACAGAGCACCATAACATTGTTATGTCAGCTTCCACTTGCACACCAAACAAATAAAAACAGACTTTGTGCGTACCTTGCCGTGCACATGGCACCCTTGAAGAGGAACACCAGCGTGCTGACTATGGAAGACCGACGCATAGTTGAAGCTGTATGCAATACAGGCAGAAACCGCACCAATGATGCTGCCCGCGAGAATGTCGGCGTAGTGGTGCCAATTGTCGATGGTACGAGTAACAGCCACCCACGCTGCCAAAAACGTTGGAATGAAGCAGAGGAACAGCTTCAGCGTTTTCCTTCCTCCTCGCATCATGGTCTCACTGCGGTTTTCACAGTTCAAAGACGATCGTCCAAGCAAATAAAGCTGCGATGGAAACAAACAGAGCAACATCAGAAACCCACTACGCCAGCAAATATACAAACATGATGTTACTGTACGACCTACCGTGAGAACCAGCATCGTTGCGAACGCAAATGATGCGTGCCCCGACGGGAAGCTCTTGCGGCCTTCCTTCTCGCCCGACGCACTCTGGCACAGGTTGGTAACTCCGTCCCAGACGACATCGTAGTTCCAGTTGCACATGTCGTAGAAGCAGGGGCGGAAGCGGCCCGTCATGTTCTTGGTAAACTGCGTCAGCAACGTGGCCATGCTGGTGGACTGGACGATCGTCAAGAAGAAGTCACGCGTGTCGTGCGGGATGATGCGCACGCTGCGGAACTTGGGCATCGCGTAGTTGATGAACAGATTTATGATGATCGGCGCACCAACGCCGATGCCGACCAGGGCGACCATGGGGACCTGCTGCGCCTTCTCCTTGTTGTTGATCGTCGGGTCTCGAGCCCAGACGGACGTCGTCGCGTTCAGCTGCACCTCGATGTTGGGGATCTCACCTGCAGAGCGTCACACACCACTTCCGTAACTATTCAAACGCCCGCCCAACACACGAAGCTCTCAAGCAGAAAAACATCGGCGAAGAACTACTGTACGTACGTTGCGCGACCTGGATCTTGGCGAAGAACAGCGCGAATCCGTACATGAGCACAGAGATGGCGAACTCAGCAAGGCGGAAGTCGCGCGCGATGCGCTCCCACTTGCCTCCGCTGTGCTGGGGGCGCGACGGGTGCTCTGCCAGCGCCGGCAGCTCCGAGACCGACGTGATGGACTCCATGAATGGCACCTCGCTCGCGTTGCTCGAGGCAGCGCGCGGTCGGCAGTAAGTCGACTCCGTCGTTATCGCTGCGCGCTGATACGACGCGAAGGAGGGCTTCTTCACCGCTTCTTCGCTACTGGATCGAGCGCCTGATCGACAGACGGACAGCCAGCAGAGCCAGTGTTCGCGCCACCCTGGGATAGATTAAATGGGATATGGAATAAACCATATCCCACCCAGTTGGCCGTGGTATATGGAATATACCACAACTTGTCCAACATACAAAGTTGAAGTGTAAAATATTTATAACCCAATTCCTACTAATCAGCTTAAACCTTGGATTAAGCATCTATACAAAAACTAGCATACGTGTATCTCTTGAAAAACCCAATATCCCATTATACCACCCACTTCGTCAAAGATCCCACCCAAGCGCTCTCAGAAAAGTGGGATATAGCGAACACTGAGCAGAGCAGAGGGAGGGACCCACGAGCACACGAACGTTTGCAAGTGCAGGGGAAATGCGAAATGGCTCGCTGAGCCAAAATGCCGCCGAGATGGGTAGATTAACGAGTGCGACTGACTAAATCTCAGGTCATTAAGGATAAGAGGATAGACCCAAAAAAATGGGTGTCTAATAGATTCTGAAAATGACGGATTGTGTGCCGTTGTGTACCAGTGCACCAAGTGTACCCAAAAAGTAAGCGTTCTCAAAGGGAAACATCCAGTACAGTATTTTGTTTCAGCTGTCACCGAAATACAGAGACAGGTCTGTCGCGCAAAGGGACGCGTTGCAGGTTGGGCCGAATAGGTCCGGGCCGAAGCCAAAAACTCCGAACGCGAGTCGTGTCTTGGCGTTCACGCTTTTGGGCGTTGCTCTTCACAGGGCTGGCACCTCTCACCACAGTTAGTATCCATATACAGCAGGAGCACCAAAGAACAACGATGATAGCATCGCTTGATAAGTAGTTGGGATGCCAGGGGCCACCTGATGTACTTGTATTGGTAACGTGGGGTGTAGAGTTTCGTAGAGTTTGCTTATCATCTGGTCGCCGGAGGTTGTCTCCTAAGTTATACTAACTCTTACTCTCGATGAGCTATCTGCTCACGCCAAGGTGGAGCCCTCGCCGTCCTCGATTTTTGCCTTCTCACCAAGAATTTGTCAGCTCGTGTCATTATTGCACCTTTCAACGCAAGTTTTTCACCGCACCTTTCTCCGTTCGTGAATCGCATCCCACGGCAGACCAGAGACTTCCCAGGCATATATAGAGCCGTAGTTGTGGTTGTATGCTAGGCATGCAGCGGCGGCACCGACCACGCTACCTGCAACAATGTCACTGTAGTGGTGTCGATTGTCGGTTGAACGGGTGATAGCGACCCACGCTGCCCCCAAGCACGGCAAAAAGCAAAAGAATAACTTGAATGTCCGAATTCCCTCCTGGAGATTCGAGCTGCTTTGTTCGGGCCTTGTCAATCGTGCGCGTCCAAGTAGGTAGAGCTAGCAATGACCAAAACAACCTCCCGTTAGATACAGCTTTGTGAAATCAGCATCCTTCTCGACTCACCGTAAGAACGCCCATGACCGACCACGCGAAAGAAGAGTGGCCTGATGGAAAGCTCTTTCGGCCTTCATCGTCCCCGGCCGAGTCGCTACATACTTCTCTGTTCCGCGAAACTATGCAGTAGCTTCTCAGCCGAAACCAAATGTGGTACACACAACGCTTTTCTATTGGGTAAAATACCGACTTTGTCAATTGCGTATTTCGCAGGTGGGCACATGCTTAAAGTGCGCCATTCGTGTTTTTACATCCAATCTCAAGCAGACAATACCTCAGCCATGCCGCTACGAGAACTGGTGTATCAGTCTCGTCAGCACCAGAGGCCGAGCTAGTTTCCGAGCGTAGCGAAGAAGACTTGTCTGTGAGAATGAAAGTTCAAAAGTGATTGATGCTCGTTGTGTTTCATCGGGGAAGGCCTCAGCCAAAACCCCCTTACGGTTACCAGTGACCACTCCGGCCCACACTAAGTGGACAAGGGAGACATCAGATCCATTCTGGAGAACTCCTCAGAGATTTTCCTAGATCTGTCCTTCTCCCTCATGGTCACAACCACTCACAACTCGCACTCTTTCTTGTTACCGATATCTAACTGGAATGACTAACTCCAACGGCTTCAACTTCAACTACTTGCCCGTGTGTCACCTTGCCGCTGAAGTCTCGTAGCCGCGAGCCACCGGTACAGGAGACCTGACGATCGAGACCAAGGTAGCCGTGGCACTCTTCCCGGTGGACCTCGTAGCGCGGGGTACCAGTGCCTCAGTGGCGGTTGAACACTACCAGCGTCGCTCTCCGTTGAAGAAGAGATCGTGAGCCATGTCCTTGCAGAAATGGATAAATATGTATCCAACTCCTAAAGTGTAGTGTACCCATCTTTAAATCTTAAGATTTGAATGTGATTAGATCTGATTGGGCATTTTCATTGCTGGTAAGCTCGTTTTGATACCAAATAAAACGCTTCAGTAGAGGGCCTAAATCAGCTCCTCCACATCCCAAATTAATTTTCCTGGACGCAGCGGATCGTCACGATTCCAATGATACCGCTCTGACTGAAGGGCGATTAATACTTGGTGAAATGCGGAGGAAACTGTGACTGCCTTCAAAATAAGCGTCATTCTATCGGCGTTGGTAAAGGCAGAACTAACACTGCTGAACTGTAAAAAATAGAGCGGAAAGAGCATACCGCGCGCTTTCATTTGCGACCTTTTGCACACAAAAATGACGAGCGGTTTACCTGGTATGGCAATTTAAAGTTTTACTGCATAGTTTCGCGGAACAGAGAAGTAAGTTATTAGCTCCATCCCAAACCACGTCGAAGTTCCATCCGCACATAGCGAAGAAGCAGCCTGTCATGTTCTTCATGAAGTTAACCAGAAACGTTGACAGCGTGATAGCCTGCCCGAGACTCAGGAGGAAGTCGCGGAAGTCGTGGGCAATGACGCGGATTTTGTAGAACATCGGAACCACGTAGTTGATGAGCAAATTGATCCCGACAGCGATGGCAAGACTGACGATAACGAGCATGTACATTGGGACTACAAGGAAGCCGACCATTTGTAAGTGCAAGCATTTCTTTGATAAGGTAAGGCCAGCATCGCACCTTGCTCTGACAGCTCCTCCTGGTCCATGGCAGGATCACGCCCCCAGATGCTGGCGGTGGAGTTCAATCGTATCTCGATTCTTGGAAGAGCACCTGGCATTAGTCGTCATGAGCAGAGTGTATTAGACTACATGTGCGCACCATTCCTCTCCGCCACATCTCATTGAAAACGTACGTTTGTGCAACGCCATCCACTTGCCGAGTCTCCTTGCAATAACGTACAGCACAATTGCAAAAACATATTCGACCACGCGGTAGTCGCGAAGCAATTGTTGCCATTTCTTCTTCGGGTACGCGCTATCCCCAGCTCTCTCCACGGAATCCGTCACCGCACCACTGTCGGGCTTCTCGTTTAGGGCGGGCGTGCAAACCGTTTGGTAGCTGTCGTCTTCGAGACGGAAGCCGCTGGCAGTTGCGGCAGCGTCGTCGCCCATTTTCGATTTTGAGAAGAACGTACTTTGAAGTAAAATGTACGGTCTCAAAAAGGGAGCTTGTCGCAGGTGATTATGACAAGTCATGCGCGTTCATTTCTCTCCACAACTTTTTTTACTACTGTACACGTATCATGGATACTATGAAAAGCGAGGACACGGATCTCGTTCATTTAAAGTGTGAGCACTTGCCAACGAATTCAGTACCCCTTTAATGATCATCTATTGAATACTAGTAGTAACTCGCACGAATTACACTCGCTGGCTGCTCGAAACTCTCGTGTTTTGGCTCATCATCTTCTCGTGGGCCTCTTGGAGATCGTCGCTCATCGACTCGGACTGTATCGTCAAAGGGGTGTAAGATTTCTGCTGCAACGCATTAAGCAATGGGGTACAAAAGATTGCGGACTTACCTTGATCTTTTCGTGCACCGCTTCGCACGGCATCCCCGCGTACTTCCAGCAAAAGATGGAGCCGTAATTGTAGCTGTAGGCCATGCAAGCAGAGATCGCGCCAATGATGCTACCCGCCAGAATATCGCTATAGTGGTGCCAGTTGTCGATCGACCGCGTAATGGCTACCCAAGACGCTGCCAAGCACGGCACACAGCAGAGGAACAGCTTCAGCATCTTCGTACCGCCTCGCACGGCCGACTCGCTGCGGCTCTTGCAGTTGATTCTCGATCGCCCAAGCAGGTAAAGCTGTAAGCGATCAGTGCACCGTCAGTATCCACACAGCTACCACCATGAATATAGCTAGAGCAAACGTACCGTGAGCAGGAGCATCGTCACCCACGCGAAAGAAGCATGGCCGGACGGGAAACTCTTACGGCCTTCTCTCTCGCCCGCCGGATCAGTACACAGGTTGGTGACTCCATCCCAAACCGCGTCGTAGTCCCAGTCGCACATATCATAAAAGCTCGGGCGGAAGCGGCCAGTCACGTGCTTGGTGAACTGCGTGAGCATCGTCGACATGGTGACGCCCTGCGCCAGACTCAGGATGAAGTCGCGCACGTCATGCGGGATCACGCGGACGTCACGGATCTTCGGCAACACGTAGTTCAGCAATAAATTGGTCGCGATGGGGACGCCGACTCCGAATAAAATAAGAGACCACATCGGTACTAAAGGAAACATCAGCAGGGAGTTAGCTCAATAAATGACCTCACTGTCGATACATAGCTCGTCGCTCATACCTTGCTCGTGCAGCTTCTTCTCGTCCACGGTCGGATCCCGCGCATAGATCGTGGTGGTGGAGTTGAGGCGGATCTCGATCCTGGGAATGGGGCGGTCGTTCACGGCCATTAGCGTGAACGACTTGGCTACGAGGAACATGGCCAACGTGCACCCGAACTCTGCGACTCGGTAGTCGCCCAGCACGCGCTGCCATCGCCTGGGGCGCTGCGCGACCGCGTCGTCCTCGTCGCGAGGCTTCCAGGCGGGCGGGGGCGTCGTCACCGACAGGAACTCGCCGGCCGAGCCGCGCTCAAGGTCGAGGTTGCTCGGCATCCCGCTTACCTTCGTGGAGGTAAAAAAAGAAGTGATCAAGATGAACGTGCGCGCTTGAATCAGAAGCATAGAAGCCGGTGCGGACTCGTGCGAAGGAAATGATTGCAACTAATCGATTGATTAATATGATGCAGCATACAAAATCGAAGGTAGTTTCTTGTAACGCCTACGCATATTCTGCAATCTTTGAGCAACTGCAAGGGCGTATCCTCGCTATTTGCGGACACCGAAGTATTTTGAGTCGCACACACGGAGGACTCGATGGTCTGGTGTCCACCGACACGCTGAAATTAGCTGCCTTGCGCCACCAGCCTTTTCTCCTCCAGTACGGACCGCTGTCCGTACCGCTGTCTCAAGTAGAAACGCTCTGCATGTACTCGACTTCAGGTCAAGACGGCACCCAGCATGCCGCTGCTGCAAAGCATGCACGCGCAGTGTACATGTACACGAACGTTCCGCACTTCAACCACAACAACCATGTACCAAAGATCCAAGATCGATGGCCATCGTACGTGAAGCCGCGCATGGGGCAGGGCCTCGACCAGCAATTTCGTCACCACGCGCGAGCTCGCCATAATCGCCAAAGGTGTCGCACGTTCCATCAAAACTTAATCGCTGTGCGAACGGCGAATTCTAAAGTGATCCCAGGCATGAAGACGTTACTGTACAGAGGGTGATGGCTAAGCAGTGGCGGAGTCCCTGCTGCGACAACTTAGATCTACGATGCAGTCGCTAGACATGTGCTTCAGCAGGGGCGGGCCGGACTCAAAGTTGTAGTGCCACATCGGCTGCTGGTCGAGGCGTTCACTCCTCGCCTTCTTCGCCTTCTTCTAGGGTAAAACCAACAACAAGAATTTCTTAGCGCTTCTACTCCTTAGAATGCTTCATCCTGCTGCTCTCTTACCATGCGACGCTCGTGGATTTCCTCCAGAGGCAGGCCCGCCGATTCCCAGCTAAAGATCGACCCGTAGTTGTAGTTGAACGCAAACTGTGCTGACGCAATGCCGATGACACTGCCAGCCAAGATGTCGCTGTAGTGGTGCCAGTTGTCGATGCAGCGCGTGATGGAGATCCATGAAGCGATTAGCACTGGCGCGCAGCACATGAAGAGCATCAGGGACTTCTTGCCACCTCGCAGCGTGGAGTTGCTGCGGTTCTCACAGTTGAGACGCGATCGGCCCAGTAGATAAAGCTATTCACGCAACATGTTAGTTTTTATCATTTTGAAATGCAATTTTCAGTAGCAACGTACCGTAAGGATAAGCATAGTTGCCCACGCAAACGAAGCATGCCCCGACGGGAAGCTTTTGCGACCTTCCTTCTCGCCAGCCGCATCCGTACACAGATTGGTGACTCCGTCCCAAACCACGTCGTGGTCCCACTTGCACATGTCATAGAAACTTGGGCGGAAGCGACCGGTGATGTTCTTCGTAAACTGCGTCAGGAATGTCGCGAGAGCCATGGACTGGAAGAGGCTCAACAGGAAGTCTCGCGTGTCGTGGGCGATCACTCGGACCTGGCAAAATGACGGGAGCACGTAGTTCATCACGAGGTTGGTTCCCACTGGCAGGCAGATGCCCAGCGTTAGCAGCAGCCACATCGGCACTGGAGGTCACAGTCCACAACAACTTCAGTTAGATACTCATCTCCTTAATCAAAACAAACCAGACTTACCTTCTTCCGAGAGCTTCTTCTCGTCGATGGACGGGTCAAGCGACCACGCAATAGCCGTGGCATTCAGGCGCACTTTGATCCCAGGAATCGGGCGCTCGTGCACCTCAATCTTCGCGAACACGAGCGCCAGCAGATACAGGACGACGGCGCTGCTGAACTCCAACACTCGGAAGTGACGAACGAATCGTTGCAGCGCGCCCTGTGGAGGTCGCGTCGAGCCTGCTTCAGCGATATCAATGGGCGTGTCGTCGCTCTCATCATTGGGGTCTCCGTGCAGCGGCATCCCGCTCGCAGACGACTGCATGACTGCAGGCAGCGACGACGGCGGAGACCGCGCCATCGTGGTGTAACCCGCTTGGATTTCGTTCTTCTCGCTCGAATGCTTGGCTCCGTTTGCAGCCATGGCTTGCACTGCTGACTAATTGAGGAATGGGCGGCTGCAAGCTACAGCGGCCGACAGTAAACACGACATCAGCCGGCGGCAGATCTCAAGCTGCTATCATGCATTTCCGGGATGGATGGATTCTTCGGTCTTCGGGCCGAAATTCGGTCAGTACAAATGCAATGGTATTATAGCGTCAAACAGGAACTGTGTTGAGCTTCGACACGCCAGGCCAGAGCAGGCGTTAGACACTTTGAGACGGCGTTGAACGAGATGGAACGATGGAGCGATGGAGCGATGAAGCGAGGCCAGGGAAATGTACCAAAGTTCTGGTACAATCTGATTCCGTCCGACTTGAAAGAGAAGAAAGATCGAAAAGCTCCGGAACTGCCATGCGCCGCTCCACGTCGCGCAGGTGAGCCCAGCCCCGCGATATTCGCGGTGTATATGCCTCTGATGGGAACTTAATTGTCCCCGCTACTCATGTCGTAGCCGCTACGCTGCTTCTGCCTCTGCTCGCGGTGCTAGGTGCGCTGGAACTTCCAGCTTCCAGCCTGGAAGCTTCCGCTTGAACTTTATTTCCTTATGGCATGGTTAATTATTTATCATTTATAATATTATTGTATCCTTGCAGCTCCAGCACGGAGCGAGAGCGTGTGTTCGACAGTCTGCAGCGTCGACTGGCTGCGCAGGACCTGAACGATCCCGGCGCGGGGGCGGAGGACGTGTATGAGGAGAAGCGCAGCGTGCCGCAAGCTGCATCGCTCTACTCCGGCTGCAGCCGCTGCAGTGCCGACGACTGCGCTGTGCCGCTTCTTCGTGCTGGGCAAGTGCCGCTACGGCAGTCGCTGCACGTACTCGCATGCGCTCCCGGAACAGGTGAGCGAGTGTGCAGCGGATGAGGCTGAAGGACTGTCGGCAGCTGCAGCGCTTGTAGACTGCCCGTTCTTCCTTCGCGGCAACTGCAAGTACGGAGAGCACTGTCGTCTTCGCCACAATCCTGCCATGCTGCGAGAAGTTGCTACCGCTGCTCGTGTTGCTCCGAGAGCTGCGAGGTCTTCGGGTACCGGCTACACGTCTTCGAACAACGCTGCAGCTAATGCTGCCGCTGCGACTCGCGAAGACAACCAGCAAGACTTCACATGCGGCATTTGCTTCGATGATATTGTTCAGTCCGGCAAACATTTTGGCCTGCTAAGTAAGTATCAGTCCTCGTCGATTAGAAGGGGGGTCCTCATGATGAAACATATATTTGTGTGTCAAATATGTAGGCTGTGACCACTGCTTCTGCTTGGACTGCCTTCGTGTGTGGCGCCAGTCGAAGGATATGGAAGTGGAAGTGATTCGCGCGTGCCCAGCGTGTAGAGTTCCCAGTGACTTCATCGTGCCATCGCTCATCTTCTGCAAAGGCGAGGAGAAACGCAAGGTGGTTGAGGCGTACAAAAGCCACTTGGCTCTGCGCGAATGCAAGTACTTTAACGGCCTCTTCGGTAGCTGCCCGTTTGGACCACGCTGTTTCTACGCGCACCGCGATGCAGAAGGTCGTGACGTGAAGCACCTGGATCGCCCCAAGCGCTCGATGAAGCCACGACGAGGCCGGAATGGTCGACAAGGTGGTGATGCAGCACTGCAGTCCTTGCTGCAGCAGTACAGTCACCTTTTCCGCTTCTTCGAAGTTGCAGACTGGGACGACTTCGATCTTGTCGGTGGCTTGTACGACTCGGATGAGTCGGATGATGACTACTTCGAGTATAACTACGGTTTTTCGGACGATGAATTTGACTCGGATTGAGCAGCAGATCAAGGCCGCCCAGCGCACGTGCGGCTAACTATATGGTTGGGTAGTTGTATTCGGCAAAAGCAAGGTGGCGGTGGAGAAGAAGAAAAAGAGAAACTAACTGCGATGAAACCAGGGGCACTCATTTAAACGTTACTAAATCTTAGCTATACTGTCGCGGACACGAAAATTTTCCAAGGGAATTCAAACAACCGCACGGTACGCTCTACGGGTTTGCTTCAAATGACGTCGGTGGCCTGTACGGCCACGGCGGCATCAGCACGTAGTGCCATTTTGCATCAAATAGTGATTCACTACAAGTGATCACTGATCACTGATCAGAGTGCTACCAACTAAAGATGCCGATGAGCACGTGACATTACGCTTTACTGGAAGAGACGATCGGTGTTTGCAGTTACCAAACATGTGATACTTCGACATAACTCTCAACCATGAGTCATGGTGTACAGCTTCATTGCATTTTAAACGCCATCCTGCGCCACATCCATGGGGTCGTCACGCTCCTTCAGCACGTGGATAGCATCTTCTAAACAGCGCATGCAAAGCACTGTGGAGTTGAAGCGCTGATTGTGGCCATCATTCGGCGTGAAGCACAATCTACACGCCGGCAGCACTGACTGTACTTGGAGATTCGCAGCTACGAATTCGCGCCACAACACCGGGTCCCGCCTGCGTACTTCGGTACGATCATCGATGTGGTTCTCCTTCATATACGCAACAAGCTTTTTCCTTGCCATACGTTGGGGCGCGACTGCAGAGGCGGCATCAGTGTGACTTCGTTCAAAACTTTCGGTTGCGCTGGATGGTTCAGCCATTGTTGATGCCACCGGCGCGTCACTGGCCACAGTAAGCTCGGTAATGTTGTTGTTACTTTCAGCTTCCTCTGTCGACTCCGGGCTATCGACGTCAATTACCTCTTTCGGAGGCTCGGCCGCAGCATCAACCATTTCTGTGCCTGCATCGCCAATCAAGATGACACTAGCTGCGTTGTCCATGATGTGGTCTCCGTCGCCGTCTTTTGACTCAGAAATAGTGGCAATTTCACCAGCAGCACTTATCTCTTGGTCTTCGTTGTTCTCTACTGGAGGAGATGCGTGGTCGACAGCCTCTGCTACTTGACCAGCTTCGGCTTCCACAGACACAGACTCAAGATTTCTGGCTTGATCATCAGCATCTTCTTTTGCCTCCAGCTCAGTATTTACTCCAGCAACCAGTTCGCTATCGACAGTCTGCTTGGCAACTTCAGCGTTGGCATTTGCACTTGATAATGCAGTGTCCTCCTCAACTGACGGCTCCTCTGTTCGAACAATTGTGTTCCTCTTAGAGGTTTCATTTTCCAGGGAGGCGGCATCACGTTTCCGGCTTAGTAGCAACTCTGAGATTTCTACAAGTTGCTCGTCTGGAACTGCGTTACCTCCAGCGTGCAACACCATTAGATTCTGAAGCACATCCAAGGAAGACGCAGACAGTTGCGAAACCGCGTTCCAACGAATATCCACGGCGTTCAAATGTGGAAGAGAATAATTCGGCACAACTTGAATGTTGTTGTGGGCCAACCTCAGGTCTTCAAGCTGAGTTAGGTTGCTAATACACGCAGGAAATTCGATCAGGCCATTCTCGGATGCGTCGAGCTTTTGCAAGCTTTTGAGGCGACCCAACTCGGCCGGGAGTTCTGCTAGCTCATTGCCACTGAGATTCAACGATACCAACTCGTTCTTGAGCAGCACAGAGTTTGGGACGAATGGCAACCGAAGACCGCGCAAGGTCAGCGCAGCTTCCGAATCTCTGAGAACAGATAGCACCCCTTCACTCGCCAACTTGTCATCACCGTAGGTGTTACAAGCAAATACCAACTGCCGTTTTTCCATCTCGGCAGCTATCTTTTGCGATCTCTCATCCAATCGTTCTCCAAACAAAATCTCGAGGCCAACAGCGAGTCGCCAGGTTTCTAAAAGAAGTGGTTCCGCTCGTATCTCGCTTTCAAGCAGACTGGACACTGCCTTCATATTTCTCAGCCGCAGTTCCACCGCAACGAGAGCTTGTAATACCTGAGGGTGCTGCGTTTTCGCCCTGCCAAGACACTTCCTTAAGCTTGCTCGCGCAGCAAGGAGCTCCCATTCATGGTCAGCAGCGTCTGCATATAAAAAAGATAATACCGCCAACAATCAGAATTATTGGAAGGCTAGCAACCCACGAATTACGATTTGCGCACCTGAGAAAGCAAGCGAGAATTCTGAGGATAGCGCTAATGAATCGGTGAAAGACGCATAAAAAGTAGTCTGCTCCGGGCCAGCTACTGCAGCAAGGCATAGCCGAAAGATCTCGATATTGGCATCGAATGTAATCAATTGATGCCGCTCCGGATACAGGCAATCGCACACAGCATCTTCGACAGCGTTTCTCTCCATGTCATCCTTAATTTGTTTGGAAACCTGGCGCAACACCTCGGCCTCCACACCCATCTCACCCACGTACTTGCGAAACAACTTTGTCAAACCCGCTTGGTGTTCTCGCCACGGAGAGCTATCCACATCTTCCTGCTGAAGCAAGTCCACTTCAAATACGAAACGTTGCATCCAAGCGAGCTGCCGCGCTTCGAGTGATAAGGCGCCAAAGTGAGAAGAGCTCAAAACCATTTGCAGCCCGTTGACAGCGGCGGACGGCTCCAGCAAAATGCCCATTAAAAGGCAGATGTCCAATACCACATAAATATCTGCTCGTAGGCTGTCTCGCTCATCCAGAACGCGCTTTTGGCTCATGTCACGGTGCAGCGCTGCAAGCTGGCCCATCCAAGCATCCAGCAAAGCATCCAACAGCGCATTTAACGCACGCGCTTTCGATATGTTACTGGTGCCGCGCATAATGTCTTGAATAAACTTCTCCACCTTGTTGGAATCGACACTCAACAGGCCCGCTAAACGCTGCATAACGTCTGGAAACGCCTTATCCAAAGCATTCACAAGCGCTGAAGACTGGCGGCAAGCAAATAAATAATGGTGAAGAGCGTCTGGAAATAAAGCTTGAGAATCTTGACGCATCATCGAGAGCATTATTTGATGCGCCTGCTGCTCCCCGCTCGGCTTTAACATCAATATTTTCGCCGCAGTGTGCGACGCAACAGGGAAGCGCTGGATCATGTCCAATTTGTTATCAAAAAATGTTTTCAGGGACTCGTCTCGCTCTTCACCCTCGTCTTGAAGGGACAACAAAAGCATCCAGTTACTCAGTACCACACCGCCTGCTTCTTCTACTCCATGGCACCTGTTTTGATACGTTTGAAACGCGAGTTCACACGCCACCAAAACTCGCTTGAAAACTTCTTTGTCGACGATGCTACGGCGACTCTCGAGATATTCGATAGTATACGCCATCGCTTTGATCGGGACGGTCTCGTAACTACTTGCAGCAACCCAATACTCGATAATGTTGGGCATCTCGTTGAAAAGCAAGGCGTGAGCGAAAACCAGACATATCACTACCGTTTCATCGCCGCGTAGCTGGCCACGCACCATTTTACACCATCCGAATTCTGAGCTTGTGTCACCAATCTGCAATAGTGCTGAAAGAAGCTCGATAACGCGTTTTGTGGCGCCAGCACGCCACAGCTTGATACACAGATGGAAGCATATCGCCGTCAACAGAATAGATAGCTCCTTTTTGGGTCTTGGATCGGCGGCTTGTCCATCTTTACTTGAGTTCACTCTTGCAAGGTGCTCTAGTAACCTCCAATAGATACCTTCCGCCATGCCCACCGAGTCGAAATCATATGTCGAGACATAGCGAAGCCACAGCGCATGAGAACTTGGAAGAAATTGAACGGCTTGCTCCACCGTATCGATCTCTGTCTGTTTGGTGGTAACTTGACCGCACAGATGGAGATATAGCAACCATAATGCTTCACAGTATGCGTTGGCTTCGACTTCTAAAGCTCGAGACAGTGTGTGCAAGCACCGCTTTAGATTTGGCTCCTCGATATTCAGCTTCCGAGGAGTCCCACTTCGGTACACTGCATTAAGCTCCTTAGACAGAAAAACGAGCTGCTGCCGCAAGCGAGCATCGTCAGAAAGGTTTGCGGCTTCGTCACTGCAAGAAGAAAGCAAGTCGTAGTCGTAAGATTGACGCCGTTTTGCATGACAACAGTATTTACGTACCTGAGCTCAACATCAAGCTCGAGGTGGTAGATGGCCAAAAGAAGCCAAGCATCAGTGTCATTTGGATCCTCCTCAACCTTTTCTTGCAGCGAGTCACCGTATAAATTTCTTGACTCGATATCATCGAAGTATCGGGCATCTCCAACAACAGGAAGCTCCACTCGGTTAGCAAGCACAATAAAATCGTCGTTACCCTCTTCAGCGTCGTCATCGCTTTGTTGAATGTCTTGCGACGTGGATGGATCGGGTTCGGATGCAGGCAGGGATGCATCTATCGCAGTTGCACCTGTATTCTTCTCTGCCAACTACGTTGAATCAAAGCGTCAAATCAGTTCTCGTTCATCAATCGCATTTTGAATACAAAAATGGCACTTACCACCGAGGAAGGCTGGGAGGAGGATATCACAGGCCATTTGCTCATGATTCGTCCTCGAAACTCGGCGAAAGAAGCCAGCAACTGGTCCATTCCTTCCGTCTGTAGCAGCCTTGCATCGCTGTCGGCGTCAATGCTGTCACCAGTGTAGTTGATACTATCCAGCACTGAATGATAATCTTTGAGATGATAATTCGAGCAGTTCCTATCGTTGCAGACTCCGTTCAGCTCATAGTGGCACAAAATCCTAAACGAAAAACACAGTAACACCATTAGATTGCAGTATTAAAAAGCGGGGTATGTCACCATTGATACGTACTTCATTGGATCGAGCCTCTTCGTAACAGCCGAGTGGGGCGAGCCGACATCCCGTAGTTGCATTACGACGGATTCGCTTGCCACGCAGAACGGTTTTGCATATCTTGACGAGAAACTGCGCGGATGGTTCACTTCGTCCAGTCTTGAAGAGAGGCTATTGCTGGGTTCGCTTCTCTTGGCTTGGTCACGGAGCCATCCTTCCATTTTATCAAAGACGCTGGCGATTTGACCATACGACAGGTATGGAAAACGTTTCGAATAGCCGGTCGTTGAGCTCTTTGGGAGGTTGACTCCAACACAGGCGGAAAGAATAGTTGATAGTGTGACAGTGTTAGGTGGTGTCGCGACACATACGCCCAGCAAGCTTGCCAAAAACTGTTTTTGCCGTCGATTGTTGATCGCCAGTGTGCTGCTTTTCTCCATCCAGATTGAATTGCATGCGTCGGCAACAACTTGCTTCTCAACTTCGATAAGTGCCTGGATACGATCTATCACATACGTTAATTCAGGTACGGCGACTAGCGTGCGGATTGTAAAAGCTTACCCGCTTGAGAAGAGGAAAAAGTCGGTATCTGAAGGGATTGGCGCCCTGGTTGCCAGCAAACTGGTTCTCCTCGTGTGCTGCGTGACAATGGAACCGCAGCTTGTTTACTCCCACCAGCGTTGGCAAACGCTAACGAAGACTCGAACAGCGAGTTGTCCATAACTTCGCCCAAGCGCTTTCCCGTATAGGTATTGAATTCCTGCTCCAGCCTCTCTCTCGACATCACCTTTATTAACGACATAGCATTTAAACCCATTAGATGGTCGTTTGTACCATGAGCAGTCCGATACGAACTTCGTTTGTTACCGTTCCGGTTTGCACGAGATGGCGCAATGCGATACGAAAGCACGCAGCTGCAGCCAACTCTGGAGTTTCAGTATTTAGATCCGACCCACCAGCAACTACATCCACGAGTATCAAACACAAAAGCGTTAGCCGTCTATCAGTTCAACTCACGGCAACAAAATCCACACTTCAGAGTTCTCACAAGGATGCATAGCAGGAGCAGGAGGCACAGCTTCATCTCCTTCCGCCCCCACATCAACCTTCTTGCTCGGTTGGTTGTCAGTTGCCTCTTCCTCTCGTTTGCGCTTGGTCGCTTGAGACCTGTGTGCGTTTCTCGCCAGCAGCTGCTTCAGGTTCCTCGCCAGCACGTTAGCCGCCTGCTGCTGCTTCTGTGAATCCAAACAGCACCACAAATACAAGAAAATATCAGCGCTAAAAGTTCCTCAATCTGAAACCTTTTACGAGGTTTTATACGTCTACCACGGACCTCTTGAGCCGCCAGCGCTCTAGCCTGGAGCTCCTTGAGCTCCTTCTTCCGAGCCAGAGCTGCAGTCGCAGCTGCATCCTTCACTTCTTTAATCTCGTTCACTTGGGCGGTGGCCGTGGACGTTTTCGTCTCGTTATTGGCCGTATCCCCCGCGTTTTGGTCACCCTTCGATTCTTTAGCACGTTGAAGCTCGAGCAGCTTCAGAAGCTTCTCCTGGCGCGCCATCGCCTGCTGACGCTTGGCAATCCAGCGCTGCCGTTCCTCCTTTAGCGCGCGCATACGCTCCGCTGCATTTTGCGGTGCGTCGGAGGCGACGGGGTCCTCGGCGGCCGCCGCCGCGGCGCTGGCCTCGCGCCCGACCTCCATTCGCATTGACAACTGTGGAATCCGCTCAGCTGGTGTGGCGAACCCGAAATCCGGAGTGATGGTCACTAATTTCCAGCCAATCAGCGTTTGCAACCTTTCGCGACCGAGGATCGCACTAGCAGTCAGTCCTCAAGATCGAGCATCGAGAGCATGTCGGGCGTGCAAGTCGTCGCTGGAGGCAACCCGCGCCAGGGCGCGATGGATGTGGATGAGCGGGACCAGTGCATTCGCGGTGAGTACGGTGAAGGTGAGGGAAAGGGCGGAGAGCGGGGCTAATGGGACGTGTATTTGGTGGCATTCAGACATTGTGAGCTGGTTCCAGCGCAAGGCGGATCTCGAGCCTGCGGTGGAGAAGAACGCTGGTAAGGGTATGCGAGGAGGAGTACAACAATATGTATCAGGATTGAGGGAGAGTACTAAGTGGTCTCTGATTGGCGTAGACATTGAGGCGCTGGAGAAAACGTTGGGCATGGAGATTCCGGAGGTTGGTCCTGGCAAGCGCTTGTAGAAACGCGGCATCCACTCACGAACCGTACTTGCAGGAGCTACGCAGCTTGCTGACAACCCAGAGCGGCGGGATATGGTTCGACGACTACAAGGTTGGACACAGTTTCTTTTTTTCATTTGAGTTTGTTAGACGTATGATCCTGACGTTGTGTGTGTCCGGACAGTCACTTTCCGCCGATGTAGGTTTTGAGAATGCTGGAAAGCTGCCGCATGCTTTTTTTTTACTAACAGTGTTATGGGATGACTAGGACATCATCAACAAAGCGGAATCGCTGGGGTCTGTTAAGGGCTGGGACTCGTCGTTCGTTCCGTTTGCCGCAAACGTTGACGGTGGCGCGCTCATCACAGACACAAGCGCCAGGAACGCTGTCTTTGAGTTCAATGAAGACGGCAAAGGTGATCGGCCGCTTGCGCCAACGTTGCTCGAGTATCTCGAGAAATACAGGAACCGACTTTTGTCTGGCAAATTCGACTTCGTCGAGGACGTCGGACTGGTCGAACGCTCGCGCAAGTAAGCACGCAAATTTGCCATCGGATTTACACAAGAGCTACGAACGCTGCATATGCAACTGCCGAATTTCACTCCAAATCTTCCAATTATGCGAACAGAACACTGACCGGATCTTTGAACACGAGTTCATGAGTATTTCAATCGATCGATTCTGCATGCAGCTATGACATGCTCTTTATGTTCATGCGCTTCATACCGATTCCAGATTTTTCCATTTCACTAGCGTCAGAATCGAATTCCCCCTCTTCTCGTTCATCATCTTTGAGTAGACGGTAGTGACGCCGCCGCAAAAACCAACCGAACATTGACACGAAAAAGCCCAGTACAAGCATTGTTCCGACCAGACCAGCGACAGAGATATCTTCAGCACCACCTGCAACGGTTTGATCAGCAATGGAGAAGCTTAACTTCGCACCGTTCGGCTCAATACGACGAGCAAACGTCCCCATGGACCGTAAGGTACTCGTTTCGTTGCCCAACTGGTCTTGCAAATTCTCGACAATGTCATTGAGCGACTTCTCGCCAACCCGAGATGCCGGGAGGATTTGGAAGAAAACCACGATGCTGCCACGCTCAAGAGCCGTAATTTCCAGTCGTGAACGCGGAATTTGCAGCGCGGATGCAACCTCAGTAGTGAAGGCAAGCTCGAATGCCTCAATAGCTGCAGGTGAAAAAAGCACCTCATCGTAGCTCATTTCAACTTCGTATTTCACGACAACCCGTTTCGAACCGCATTCGATTCCGTTGCAGATGTCGGTGACAGAGGGCTTGGTGTCCGTACAAAACTCCTCTGACGGTGCCTTCTCATTTGCTGAGAGGTCAAAGCACACCGCAGTACGCGACCGCCTCCCGCCACCGCAACCACTATCACATTCACTCCACTCTGTAACTTTCCACACATACTGCGCCGCATCCTCATTCGTCTTCGCACTGCAATCTGGGGGACTATATCCCGGTCGGCAAATGCACAAAGCGTCCAATGAATATTCATCGATGGCAGTGTTGCTGTCTTTCAAGTGAGAAGGAAGAGCACGCATCTGCCACCGTTTGGGGGACTTCTCGTTGTGGTAATTGGGGAAACACGTGCCATGGCCGGAGCATGAAAGTCGTTCACACAAATCAGGCGGGTGGAGCGGACTCACCGCTAACGACTTGGCAGACCACACGGAGAATCCGTTCACATTGTGTGCCCGAACTTTAAAGGTATACGAACGTCCATTCACCAGTGCTTCGACAACTGTTGACGTTGGCACCGACTCAACGGCACCAGCTGAGACGCTTGTATTCACGGCGTGGGTGACAACGTTCACAGACGCCAAGGTAACCCTTTGTGTCCCCACCAGAACGTTGTCTTCCTCATCAAACCAACCCACTTCGTACGCGGTAATAGGGTCCAGACCATCGTCATCCGGCGCCTTCCAAGTCACAGCAGCGCGTCCATCAAACGCGACGGCGTTCACGAGGGTCGGATTGGAAGGGACACCATGCATCTCCTCAGCCGGCTCCGTCGAAAGAGGTGCGCCGTGAAACGATGAGCCCACCACAACTTCAGATGCTGCAGTACTGCCCGCGTCTTCCTGAGCTGCTAAGCCACTTGGCGCCACGGCACTTGCTTTCGTCGCTGACAGCACCAACAAAGGGTCCGTCACCAGGGGGTAAGCCATGATCTCGACCTTATCCAAGCTTCCATCGCCTGAAGCAACACCAGCGACAACTTTTGTACCACTGCTCCCTGTGCCAGGATCTGTAGGGAAGCGTATCTCGGCAGTGGCGTCGGAGCTTGACGAAGGTCCCGCAGCGTGCTGTTGGTGGGAAAAGCTCCCAGAGCCCTCTCCGACGGAAAACTCCACGAAAGCGCTCCCGCTGCCACTAGCGCTTGATCTGTACGACGTAGCAGCAGTTAGACCACATAGCAGTATCAGAGAGAGCGCACAGCGCCAGCCTTGGCCCAGTCGGCGAGGAATAGCTCGCATCGGGAACGGGGCGGAAGGAAATATACCGAGTGACGCAGACGGAGATTTGATTCAACCAATCACGTGAGCTTTTCTAGTTCTTGGCATTTGATTGGCTATTCTGAGGTAGGGCGACCCTACCTTCCGCGGTAGGGCCTCCAACTTGAAGTGAGACTCAGGGTATGCTGTCAGAAGCGCAAAGTGCCGCACGAATGACCTGGTTGTCGTTGCCTTCCGGCGTACGCCCCCCAAACACGTACATCGCGTCGTTGTAAACTACCGCCCGGTGCCAAGCACGGGGGATAAGCGGTGGGCCACTTTTGACCAACTTCCACGTCGGAAGATGGTCGCCTACGAGTATAAGCAGCGCAAACATTAGACAACGACCACCAAAACGGCACCTTTTACATGTAGTTGGCAGAAGGAACGTACCAGTGCCGACATCTAGCACGTACGCATCGCCTTTCAAGCAGCCCGTGTTGCCTCCGTAAACAATCAGTTGAGAGCCAATGCTGGCGCCGGAGTGGGTATAACGCGGCGCCGGACCACCCCCAAGTGTCTCCACTGTGCGCCACACGCAGTTGATATCGCTTTCAGTCACGTTTTCTGCATGAACATCGGCATTAGATAGGTCCTTTCAGTCGAATGCAGAATCTTACCGAGCACTTACCAATTTCGAATGCAAATAGTTGCCCTCGCCGGTATTTGCCGTCGTATCCGCCGAATATGTACATGCGATCATTGATGACACACGCCGAATGCGTTGAAGATCCGCCTGGAATATCACCACGGGGCTTGAGATTTACCCAAGTCGGTGTTTCTGTGTCTGCGAGCACAAAGTAGCGTAACGCGCATAAGAACTCCCGCAGCTGACGGCACACAATCAAAGTGATCACGAACCAAATCGTAGAGCGAAGGTGTCGCTGAGTCGCTGGGGGTGTCCGTAGCCTCCATACAAAATCACCATACCATGCAGTACTGTCAGGGAGTACCAGTACCTCATCGATGGTGGCGCTCCAGCCACTTTGATCTTCTCCCATTTCCAGTCTCCAGACTCTAAGAAAACAGGGAAACAACACAATAATTGTAAGTTCAGGCCCGTAGTATCATTCATCACGAAAGCATGACAGCGAACTGCGTACTGAGATTAAGCGCGTGGAGTTCAGTGAGAAATTTGCCGTCAATAGTGCCTCCGATGGCATATAGTGTGTCTCCAATGATAAATATTTGTAGAAGGTTTCCCGATGGTGGAGGAGTACCGCTAATCGGCGGCTGGATCCACCGAGGTGAATGGTTCGTGGCAAGATCCAGAACGTGGAGATCATTCAGTCGCAACTTTCCAGCGATCCCGCCTACAACAATGAGAAGACTCCCATATAGCGCCAAGCCGCAGTCATACCGCGGATCTGGGGGAGTTCCTTCTGTTTTTATCGTTTCCCACTCCAAGTGAGCGATCGGAAGCTCTTCGCGTTTAATCTTTCGCGATCTCGCTTTCCGCTTGCCGGTCTGACTCGTGGGAGTTCGAGTGCCTTTTTCTGCCATTAGGTTTACAGCCTCTTTGGTAACAGGAGGACGACCGAGTGGGCCACCACTCATCTTTCGAAAGGATATCCGCTGCGATCGCGGTGGCCCTGGAACAAAGCTGCCGCTCAGAGAGGTCCTCGCCGCAACGGCAGGCGATGGACGTTCCGAATCCGACGATGACACTAAATCTGCGAGGTCAATTACATCGTCGATGTCGCTGAGATTGTCCAGCTGAAGTGAAGCATCGCCTGAGGTTGGCAATAGATCATAATGCGCTCTACTCCCACCATACCCTCCAAACGCCGACATATTGTCAGGATAACCATGGTTGCGGTGAATACTGGACAACTGGGCGAGCTACAAAATCACATATCACGTATGCCATCAGTCACCTGACAAATTAATGCCCCCGCAAGATCATAGCGCTCCACCTACTGGGGTGTTGACGTCTTGTCTCGTTCCAGCGCAGGAGTAGCTCGTCGTCAGCATCTCCGTCGCTGGCGCGGGTGACAGATCGCTTTTCCCAGCTTTGAAGATCTGCTGAGCTTGACACAAAGGACATTCACCCAGTGCAGCGAACGACTGCTGCATGCAGTAGAAGCAGAGCACATGGCCGCAGTCCTGGTGGACGGGCACTTGTGTCACGCGGAGGCAGATCGGGCACGAGACACTCTGCGTGGCAGGTGAAAGCTGCAGGTGTACGTTGTACGAGGTCTCGAAGCTGTCCCACGCACCGTCGTCCGCCTGGAAGTGGCCAGACGCGAAGAATTCTTCGTCCGTGTGGGGCTCCGCTGTTTTCTCCTCTCTGTCGTCCACCAGGCGACGAGCGTCGTCGCCGCCTCCACCTGACTCCTTGTCGACATCAGCGTCAAATCCGCCGCTGTGCTGAGCGCCTCCGTCCCCCGCGGCCAGCGATGTGCTAGCACTCATCAGACGCCTCATCCCGAGCCCTGCGGAAGGCCCAGCCGCGGGAGAATGCCAGTGGGCGTGCTGCTGTGCTGTCTCTCACGGCGCTGATTGGCTGAAAAGTGCCCCTTTAAACACGCAAAATCAGCGACGAACACGGCATTTTGATGAGTGTAGCCATTTGTTGAACACGCAGATATCATTTCGAAACACGACATCTCGGTGTTTGGCACCAACGGTTGATAACAGTTTTTGGAAAAGCAACATGCAAGCCAGCTCCGTACGAACTTCATGCAAGTGAGTCGTTGCGCTCACGAAGAGTCTTCGTCGTCAATCGCGAGCATGTTCTCCGGGTCGTTGCAGTCGTCGCCGATCGGGCAGTTGACGTCGTCGTCGGGCATGTGGTACAGACACTTGCTGATGAGGAATTCCTGGCGGTACTTTTGCACCGCCACGTCTTCAGGCACGTCGTCGATGCACACCTCAAGGAAGTACTTGAACAGGAACATGCCTCCGATGAATATCGAGAACATCCACACGCGAGTCGACGTGTCCAAGTGGTTGAAGAAGTCACCAGTGAACACTACCACGGCGGCGTTGGTGCAAACTGAGATGGCTGCGAAAGCCTGCAGCACGAGGTACCAGTACCCCATACTACGCACATTACGAGGGCGTGGGCGGCGCGACTCGAAAATGAGGCGGTACGCGTCCAGACGAATCTCGAAGTAGTTGTTCACGTACGATAGAAGGGGCGCGAACGGGAACGCCACAACGAACATGGTCGTGAAGCCGAACTGGAGCGCCATCTCAGTGTAGTCATCGAACGTGCCGTGCCAATCATACTGGGCCATGAAGAGCTCGCGCTCAGCGTCAGACTTCTTGTAGTCGTCCAAGTGACCCAGTAGACGGTACTTGCTCATGTACACGAACAGGCGTGGGATGGCAACCTCGGTGATATTGCCGACGAACAGCCGAGAGCAGAAAACGATGGCGAGCATGTACTCGAGCTCATGCATGCAGCTGATATCGCAGCCTTCGAAGCCTTCCTTGAGGAACGCCACGTAGAAGAGACCCGCGTAGTTGTTGACAAACTGGAAGATCACAGTCTTGACGATGAGACTGTTCTCGTACTCCATGTCCGTGCGATGGTTCTCCTGGTCCACGAGCACGATGGACACGTAGTTGTAGATCTTCGTCATGATGGTAATTTGAACAACGTTTGCCAGGGAGGACACGATAGAGCCGTACTTGTAGTCGTCCAGTACGAGTTTGTCCGAGTCGTTACCCTTGGTAAGGTCGTACGTCAGCATGAAAATCGACGAGACGATGACGAACACAATCAGAATCAGGAAGGAGATGACGACCCAACTGTAGGCCACACGCTTCAGCTTCTCGCGCGGGGGGAAGTATCGTGTGGACTTGCCGTTGATGGGGGACGGAATGCGCTCTCCATAGAACTGCGGTCGTAGGTTCACTGTCTCCGAGAAGTGTGCAGTGCCCCAACGAAGCGTCTCCCGCGAGTTGAGTCGCTTCCAGTTCTCGAGGTAAATGGTCATCCAGATGGTCATGAAGGCGCCAAAGATCGGCGAGATGTAAGCAAACACGGTGTTGTAGTTGTCGTGAGGGATGGAGTAGCTGACAATGCCCGTGATAATGCCCACCAGCGTCGGATACAGCAGCCACTTGGTATAGTGCCCCAAGTACAGGAAGTAGAGCGCCACCTTGACGCCGAAGTACTGGCAGATGCGGTCGAAAGGCTGGTTCATAGGGGACGTGTTCCACACAATCCAGTGCTCCTTGAGATCCATCTTCTCCTCTTCCTCGTGCAGCGGATAAGTCTCCACGATGATCCCCTCGTAGATCAGTCGGTCGATGTCTTGGCCGGCTCCTGTCTGGTGGTTGGTAATGATGTGCTCGATGAGGCCGATGCGGTCGGTGCTGGAGAAGAGTGAGCCGTTGGGGCCTCTCTTCGTGTAGAAGTGCTGCAAGTCGCGGGCCTGGAAGTAGGGCGCGAAGATATAGTCGAACGGCGAGTAGCGGTACGTCTGCTTCACGTCGCGGATCGGGAAGGGCGCGATGCCGTACTCGGGGATGCCGTTGAACGAGGCGCGGCGCAGCTCCTTTGGGTCCAGCTGCAGGTGCATCTTGAGGTACTCGGCCTCGCGCCGCATGAGCTCCTCGGGGCGCGGATCTTGCAGAACACGAGCTCCTTGCCCACCGAGTAAAGAGCCGCAGCCGCAGCCCCGCCCCACGCAGGCGCTTGATGATGGTGTCGCGCTCGTCGCTCACCTCGATCACATGCTTGGGCGGATTAGGGAACACGATCACGTAGTCCCAGCGCCCGGACGCCTCCACCGTGGACGTGCCGTAGTCCAGCGGCACGCGTAGACGCACCTCGGCGGTCTGGGGCTGAGGATACGGGTCGGTCATCGCGAAAATGCCTCCTCCAGGAAGGATTTGGTGGGATTCCATATTGGGGCTGATTTTTATTGGATACTGCTCGGAGTACCTACAATTTGCACCTTTGTAGCCTACGGCTGGTGGCGCTAATTCGTGTACATGTGTATCCTGGAAGTCCTGCAGGACGTGCAGGCGAGGGACTACCCTCTACACCGTAGATCTAACAAAAACACCGAAAGTGTGCTCTCAGCACCCTAGTTCCACGGATTTGCACCACAGAACAACTATCCACACGGATTTGAAGGAGGCCATGCGGATTTCGACGCAACAACAGCCTTGGTTTAGAGACAGTGACCAGCCGCGCTTCGCTTGGCTGGGCGCCCCTTCGGCGCCCCCGCGGTTCGCTTCGCTCGCGATTTATAGATTGTATGTTCTACCGAGAGCAGTGCTCGGCTCGCTGGAATGCTCGTCGCTGGGCCCGCCTCCGCAAATACCGCGCGGCCCTGCTTCGCGGGCACCCCGCGCGGGTTTGCTGCGGCTACGCTCCTCACAACCGCTCACCTCCGTTGATCGACCACTGACTGACTCAGCCCCGTCTCTCGAAACGGTGTTTTTGCTGGTTTTGCAGTGCTGACCGTGAAAACGGACGGTGTTTTTGGTATTTTCTCCGTGCAGGCTATCGGATACTTACAGTAATTTAGGCCACAGGTGGAATCGTGCACTCACCACACATGGCATCGCGGCGGCGGTGTGCCCTGGCATCGTGCCCGACTCGCAGCCAACCAAATGGAGCTGCCCTTTACTGTGCAGACTCGGCGCGTCGCCGCTGCGAGCTGCCGGCATGATCAGTGGCATCCACTCAGTTGATGCCAGGATGGTCCAGCGCGGCGGGCGCAGCAATCTACACAGACATAGAGCCCGGAGCGGCACGCAGGAAACGCCGTGGCTACAGCGGCGAAGATAGGACTCGTGCGTGCGGCTACCTTGGTGAACGTTTCGGTGCTCCGAGCAGCGTCCAGCGTGACGTGCTTGTCACGAGTAATGGCAGGTGCTACAGCCAGATATAGCCATAGCGAGCCGCGGATTGAGGGCGAACGGATCTCCTCAACCTGGGTTTGCTGGCAGCCTCGGATGTTATAGGATACAATTATCCAGGCAGCTACGGACCACAATACGGTTCCCAGGCATGCTAGGTCGGCCAGCCTTTTCGAGCTCTCCTCTTACCACACGAACGTCCAAGTCGCCTCGCAGCGTGCAGCCGGCGACAAGCTGCGAGGTTGCTTGGTTTGCCAGCGAGCAGCAGGTGGCGTCGGCGATCCCGAAGGCGTCGCCCCGTATCACCCGGGCAGTACATGTATCCGCCAATGGCGCGCGTCCAACGCGCGTGACGAAGCATCAAGCCTTTTTCTGTTCGTAAAAGTACATCTGATATTATATATATGGTACAGGCGGCCCCGCCTGATTCGGCAGAGTGGTACTCATAAAGAGTGCAAGGTTGTAAAATTCGTACAGGCTGCACATAGATGCAGCTGTACTGAGTTACTGAATTCGCCGAAAATGGACATGAACCAACCATTGCTGAGGCGCCACGTCGTGTTCCCTTCAAATCTAATCTATCTCAATATATCTGTATGACTGCAGGAGCAAATCTCAGGCACAAAAGTACTATCTGTACGAGGTATATTACTGATCGCTGGGCCGAATCTGACGGGGCCGCCTGTAACAGAGGTTTTGACAATCCTGCGTTTCGAGGCAAATGAACACTAACCTTCGGTGCACGTTATTACTGAACCTATCTGCTTACGAAGGGTATTCGACTTACAGGGAATACTTCTCCCTAAAGAGACATATGAAGGTCAAAAGTTCAGAAAGCCACTTCGCATGAATCTCAAGGTGCGCCGGCCATACGTTTGTTCGATGGCGCTCGCTGCTTCGCCTGCATTCGCGATTTCGCTCCTTCGTGCGCATCGAACCTGTGGTGGCGCTCGGTGATAACGCCGCAGCTCTGGTCGCGGTCGGTATTTAGTGCAGGGCGACAGACAGGCAAGGATGAGCAGCGCGTCGTTCTCCAGCCTCGTGAAGCACCGCATGCGGCGCGGCAACAGCACCACCATCGCCAGTGACGCCAGCACGTTCCTCTCGAGCGTATCCTCGCAGCGCGCCACCATGCTGGCGTCGCCGTCGCTGTCGTCGTCGTCCGAGACGCTCGAGGACTGGATGTACTGGCAGCGGGACGCCAACAATGCGCACTGCTGGACCAAGGTGTACGGCGTGCTGGACAACGAGTTCCTGTGGCTCTTCAAGGGCAACCACTCAAGCCGCACCATGTTCCTGCAGATCGCGGTCTCGAGCGTCGAGGTGTCGGGCGAGCGCCAGCTGCGGATCGTCGACCCCAACGGCGAGGACATGGAGATCTGGCTGCTGGACGAGGACGGCTTCGTCGCGTGGCGGCAGCGGCTGGAGGAGGCCGCGGCGCTCACCACGCAGTTCTTCCGCATCACCGAGATCGAGGCGCGCCGGCTGCCGCGCAACAGCGCCTATCGCGGCAGCCTCGTGACCTACCGCCGCGCCAGCAAGCGCGCGCGCTACAAAGCCGCCATCGAGTGGATGGCCTCGCGCTGGAGGCAAACGTTCGTGCAGCCCACGCGGTGAACCAAGCAGCAGCAAGAGCTATCGTCGCCTGGTCTGCCGCGGTCGATGCAGCTGCGGTGCCGGGGCCTATTTTCTCAGACCGACGCTGGAGGCCACCGCGAGGTGTCTCAATGGGCCCGGAGCTGGGAGCTGTCGTTTCGAGTCTCGCGTTTTATTATCGTAGGTGTAGCCACCTCGCAACCTATTTAACAGAAACTTTCCCCACACAAAACGCTTTTCCTCTCTTGAGTCAACCTTGGCACGAATATTTGTCGAGCCCGTCCTTGATTGTGGACGGAGGCGGTAGGTTCGGGATTTGCCCTTGCCGTTTACGGTCCATGGCGCCAAGAGCCAACGCTCGGAGCAACTTTCTGCAAGTAAATTTACTGCCCCGGACGCGTTCGTTCGTACTACATGCTGATGTGGGTGAGTTTGCCTTCAAACGCCGTCGGTCGATCGCCTGTGGTGGGCGTTTTTCCCTCTACAGTATTGTGCTGGGCGCAGTAATACACGGACTCGACAACAAGCCTACCCTAGATTTCCTATCCCCGTCTCGCGTCGATCGTTGCATAGACTCCCGCTCACTTCATATTTGTCGGCGGAGCGGGACCAAGATCATAGGGAGGCATGCGACGATTGTCGTTGGCGGCCATGCCGTCGCGCCGGCACAAGCAGCAGCAGCAGCGCGCGAGCCTCAGCTCGGCGTGCGGCAAGCCCACGAGCAGCCTGCGCTCGACGTTCGGCAACTTCAGCATGATGTCGTCGCTGTCGGGCTCGCTGTCGTCGGACTCGCTCACGTCGCTCTCGACCGCCTCGAGCTCCTACGGGGGCTTCATGGAGGACTACGACGACATGGACGAGGAGCTCGAGGACCAGGAGTGCTGCGAGCAGGGCTGGATGTACTGGAAGAAGGACGCCGACTGCTGGCTCAAGATGTACGCGCGCCTGCGCAACGAGCTGCTGTGGCTCTCCAAGGGCGCGGACGACGTGGTGGCCGTCGTCCAGATCGCAGTCGCGGGCGTCCGACCACGGACATCGGAGGCATCATCGCCCGGGGCCCCGCCGGGAGAGCATGGAGCTCTTCCCTACGAGCGCGAGCGGACGCGCGACTGGATTGACGCACTGTACGTCGCGGCGCAGCTCACGCAGTCCTACGAGCGCTCCGTGGCAGCCGAGCCGGAGGAGACGGAGATGCCGCGCCGCGAGATCAAGGAGGTGGAGCAGGTGTACACGGGCACGCTCGTCATCTACAACAAGGAGCAGAAGAAGTCGCCGTGGAAAGAGCTTCTGTCGACCAAGCGGCTGCGCGACGCGTGCCGCCGCCGACTCGAGAAGTTCGTGGACCGCTTGGACAAGCGGTAGAATTTTTACATTCGCCGGGCCTGGCGGACGGCACGTAGAGCTCAACAGCTCGCAACTTATTTATCAAGCAAAAGTACATTGCAATTGCCCACATGTAACCAGTCAGTCGCTGTTCCGTCTTCGTGTGTGGCCAATATCATTTACGCATGTGCTTTGGCTGGTCCTGGCTAGCTCGCCTAAGAACGCGCTCGCTTCGGTTCGGCGAGGGGGTCTAGCTGACCGGCCTCAGGTTGTTGACCACCGGTCTAGAGATCGTGACGCCAGCGATATGCGTTCACTTTGGAGCATGTTGCCAGCCTAACTACTACTAGAGGTCATGGTTGATCCTGGAACATCCTGCGCTTGCTTATCGTGTGTGGGTGGGGTTTCCCAGCGATGACGCCCTCAACTCCTTCTGCGACGATCATTATGTCTGCTTGGACTCCAAGGGCGTCATCCTGCACTTTCCACGTGTTGATGGCTCGGGGGCAAGCAGGGGCAACAAAGACACCTTATGCGCAACGCGTCGAAAGCCTACATAACCTATAATACATGTACCATGCAACTTCTCGATGTCCAAGGCGGCTTTATGCGCGTAGAACTCATCGGATCACCTCCTCATGTGCTGTTTCTCGACGGCTCGGGCAGATTTGGCTCCGGGTCGAGCGGGTGGCTGAACATGAGGTCGAGGTGGTGCGCACCACCGTCGATGAGCACGGCGACCACCGAGCCTGAGTAGTTCTGCAGCACGCCCGTGGCTGAACATGGATCGCAACCTCCAGGAATCGGCGCGCACCGTAGTGGATGGTTGACCATGCAATGCGTGCATCGATCCCCCACTCTGCGTGACAACTCGCATTGTCCGCAGTGAAATCCCACGGCGCAAACCAAAACATATCTGCTACTCCGTCCCCTGTTGATGTCAACAGCATCTCGGCCGATGGCGCCTTCAACTGAAAGCATTCCTTGTCCTTCGTGCTGTTGAAGTACACTCCAATCGTCTTCGCAAAAGCTCGCAGCAGCTTCAAGTCTCCGTCTTCGGTCTCGTCGAATGTATATTGCAAGTGCGAGCAGGCCACTCGCATCGGATACGCAGGCAGCTCACTCACCCCGTTCATGATGTACGAAGAAGGATACGGGTAATTGCCCATAGCCATGGAATCGAACGAGTCTTTCGCCCACTGCATCACCGCGTCGATGGCTTCGTCTTGTCTAGCGGGGCGTCCTCACAGAGTACGAGCGCTTCTTTCAACTTTCGGCGGCCATCGGTGATCTTGCCCAATGCTTGGCTCCGCAAGCACGAGCATGGCGCCGAACTCGTCGGGGTCTCCCACATGAGGCCGGTGTGGTTGAGGTAGAGCTCGACGTCGGCCTCGTTGCCGACGTAGAAGAACATGACGCCTTCGGGTCGGAAGTGTCGGTCGTAGACGAAGTATCGTTGCTGGTAGGTGGGCGCTCCGACGTCGAAGCAGTGGAGTGTCTGCGTGAAGAACTTCTCGTCGCATTGGGCGAGCAGGTTCGTGGGGGTTGGAATGCTGCGTCACTACAATCGGAGCATTGAGCTCTTCGCTCTCACTTCTGGGTGTTGCTGTATCCTGGGCATGAAACAGTAGCATGGTCGACGCGGAAACCAGTAGAGTACCGAGCACCATAACAGCAGCAGTGAAGCGCATTCGGGGGCCGTGGGCAGGGGGAGCGTCCACACTCAACAAGAGGGGAGATAGGTATCGATCTTTTATCTCCAACGCAATTTGCGCAATGCAACGCGTCATTTCCACTTCGGGTTGATATGTCATCGTGACACAGTCATGTTGAAATGTTGAAGCCGGCTGTAATTGTAGATCGTTCACGCCAAGGCTAACAATGCACGGTCAATGATGCGGACTATTGACATTAGTTGCTTGTGTATGCGCATGGTAGTGATAGGGCATCTCATCGTCTGCTTCACTATTGCTTTCGCGTTGCTCCCTTTCACTCGTTGGCGACTCCAGCTTTGCGCTCATAAAACTCGCGTGCCCACTTGCGCATGTGTTCCTTCTCAGCCTCGCGCACTGCCAGCACCGATGGCGTGTCGAGTTCGTTGCTAAACATGAGGTCGAGGTGGTGGGCACCTCCTTCAACGGAGAGAGCGACGACGGAATCCGAGAAGTTCTGCAGCACGCCTGTGCCCGACCACGGGTCATAGTTCCCGTTGCTGAAAACGATGTTGCTGGCTGCCTTCAGTGCCTTCCGTCCGCCGTACTGCGTCGTGGCCCAGAGCGGACGGATCTCGATGCCCCATTCGCTCTTGCAGTTTTCGTTGTCAGCAGTGAAATTCCACGGAACGGCCCAGAACATACTGTCTTCGTTGACGCTTTGCGGCTGGTAGATCTCGGAGCAGAAGATGTAGTCCCAAAAGTCCGAGTCCAGAGCCGATTCGTTGGATGAAGCGCTGAGCTCGTAGCACTCTTGGTCCAATGTGCTATTGTAATACACACCCAGAGACTTGGAGAAAGCGGACAAATAGGGATGGGCAAATGCATGCATTGATGGCATTAATGCATCGCACGAAAGCATTAATGGCATTGATGCAGTGCATTTATTACGGACAGAAATAGATTCTTGTTTGAAGCTAACTCTCTAACTTGTGTTCCTCACTACCGTCGTACGAATACGAATTGCTGTAGCTTGGGCTTGCGTTGCTGTCGTCCGAGCCCGCGCTGCTGTCGTCCGCCGTCGTGTCATCATCCTCATCATCGTCTTCACTCTCACTCTCTTCGTTGAGTTGGTAGAAGATGTTGGTCTTGGCATCCTTGTTGCCTGCGTTGCAGTAGATGAAGACAAGCTTCTCCACTCGCTTTGCATCCAGCCGATTCCGTCGCTTCGTATGAATAAAGTCATGGATGCTCCAAGAACGCTCGCTCGATGCCGATGACGTTGGGATCGTAAAGATCATGACTGCTAACCGAGCGAGCAGCGGGTAGTAGTGCTTTGTCTGGTCCGCAGCTTTGCCGCACTTGTCGGTCCACCATGCCAATGGCGAGACTGCAGCTTGTTCCGCACGCGTCTCCTGCGACCACCTCTCTCGCTTGGTGTAGAAGTCAGTGCTGTCGTGCAGCGTGTGAGGGGGGCAATTACCCTGGCGGTGCGTCCATGGAACGACTTGCTTCTACGCCAGCTTCTTCAATCACCGCACGTCGCTGTTTTATCGAAGCAGGCGCCATCTAATACGGAGAGGGGAGGCTGCGCCCGAATCATCTCCATCGACAGCACCATCAATCCACTTTGTCAGCACGCGCCATCAATCGTCGTGCAGCAGGAAGCCAAAATGCCGGTCACCTGATCAGCAGCTATTTTTAGATCCCCCCAAATGCATGCATTTTTTGCTGAACCCATGCATTAATGCCATCAATGGCACAAATTGCATTAATGGCACAAATGCCCCATTTGCATTTGCCCATCCCTACGGACAAAAGACCCACTTCGTCGTCCTCAGGGAACTCATCCGCGACATAGGAGCACGCCACGCGAACGGGATACGCCGGCAGCACACTGACACCGTTCATGATGTAGGAGGACGGGTAAGGATAGTTCCCCATCGCCATGTAGTCGAAGGCCGACTTCGCCCACTCCATGACTCCATCCACATCTTCCTCAGACTCCACTGTCACAGAGTCGCACAGCGACAACGCCTTCTTGAGCTGTTGACGTCCCTGCTGCGTCTTCCCCAAGTTCTTGATGGCCGGCCAAGTCCGGCGAATATTTGGCACGCAGTTTGGAGCCGACCCCGCCTCTTCTGAAGCGTCAAACGTCACAATGCGCTCAAACGACGCCTTATCCAGCGGCACTTCATCCCCCAGGAACGACAGAATTGGAGCGGATCCAGCAATTACGCCGTCAATGATATGGGGGTACTTCATGCGGAACCAAGACCCCAACATGCCGCCGTACGAACCGCCAAACCCGATCACAGGGATATCGCGCTGCCACACCTCCTTCACGTGCGTGATCAGCACTGCGTAGTCCGCCAGCGCCTGCTCCGTCGACAGGTAGCGCATGTGCTTGGACACGTTCTTGCCGAACGGCACCGACTTGCCGAAGTAGCGGTGCTCCGCGAACACGAGCATGGCGCCGAACTCGTCGGCGTTCTCCCACATGAGGCCGGTGTGGTTGAGGTAGAGCTCGACGTCGGCCTCGTTGCCGACGTAGAAGAACATGACGCCTCCGGGTCGGAAGTGTCGGTCGCAGACGAAGTATCGTTGCTGGTAGGTGGGCGCTCCGACGTCGAAGTGGTCGAGCGTCTGCGTGAAGAACTTCTCGTCGCATTGGGCCAGCAGGTTCGTGGGAGTAACGTCCGCATTGAGAGTGGGCTGCTGGTCGACGAGGTCGCTCGTTCGGATGGATACACTGCTCTTCCAGCTGAAGACCGTGGCGAGGAGCAGCATGGGCGTGAGCAGCAGCCCCGCGGTTGCCAGCAGCAGGTGTCGCCGCCCGTGTGGGGAGCCGTCATCGTGGCGGAGCGGCGCTCGACCAAGCAGTATCGGTGTCTTCTCCATCGGCGCAGGAAGATAGCAAGATACACCAGGTTGAAGCCTGATTCATCGACATCAACATACCTACCTTACAGCATACAATCTGAATCCAAGTCAATATCAAAGGTAAATGTACCTCCCCTGGCCGCGTGGAGCTTTATCGCTCGATATCCGAAAGCGTCGAGGCAGGTCAAAGAGCTCGGCGAGCGCGAGTCCCTCCCGGCCATGAACAACCCTCCGTACCAGCCGTACGGCGGTCCTCCGCAGCATCAGCAGCAGCAGCAGCCTCCGCAGTCGCAGCCGCCGCGCGCCAATGCGTTCCGTCCCTTCAACCCGGCCCAGGCGAACGCGCCGCTCTCGGGCAGCGGAGGGCCCGCCTTCGCGCGCAGTGCCAGCAGCGGCCCGCCCTCCACCGGCAGCCTCAACGCGCCGCCCCAACAGTACCAGCAGCAGCAGATGGGCGGTGCTGCTCCGCGCGGCTTCGCGCCGCCGAACCGCAGCTTCTCAGGCCCGGCTAGCCAGCCCACGGCTCCGCCTCCGCAGCAGTTCGGCGGCCACCAGGCGCCCATGAGCGGCGGCGGAGGCTACGGACCTCCCGGGGCGGGCAGCCCAACGGCCAGCCGCAGATGATGCGGGGCCCGCCGCCCGCCGCGGGCGCTGCGCCCCATGGGTCAAGGAATGCGCAGCGCTGGACCCCCGCCGCCGATGAACCAAGGACCCCGAACGGCCAGAACGGACTCACGCAGCAGTTCGCCAACATGGGGCTCAATGGACCTCCGGGTCCAGGTGCTGCAGGCCCGCCAAGAGGCCCGCCGCCGATGGGGGAGCGATGGCACCCCTGGCGCCCCGCAGGCCATGCACCAGCAGCCTCCGCAGCCGCCGATGATGAACCAGCAACCTCCGCAAAGGCGTACAACAACAACCTGCCGAGCGGCAACTTCCAGCAGCCGAACGACATGATGGGCGGCGGTGAGTTAGTTGTCCGTTGATGCAGGTTGAAGCAAAGGTGGATATGGTGTATCTGACTGGTGGTATTGATTGTGTAGATGGATACGGAGGTCAGCCCGGATACCAGGCGCAGCAGGCGCAGCAGGCGTCGCCGTTGACGGAGGAGATGATGGCGTCCCAGTGCGATCCGCGATACATGCGACTTACGGTGGGCGCCCTGCCGCACTCGCTGGAGCACGCGAACAAATCGAAGCTTACATACGGACTTATTGTCCGACCGCTGGCGCCGCCTGACGAGGGAGAAGACCTGGATGTGGTCAACTTTGGACCCGCGGGCGTTGTGCGCTGCCGTCACTGCCGCACATACATTAACCCGTTCGTGCAATGGGTGGATAACGGACGTCGCTGGAGGTGCAATCTCTGTGGCGTATCCAACGACGTCGCCAGCTCCTACTTTTGCCACTTGGGGGCGAACCAGCAGCGCCAGGACCGCGACGAACGCCCGGAACTCAACTCAGGCAGTGTGGAGATCGTTGCGCCTTCGGAGTACATGATGCGTCCGCCGCAGCCTCCGTGCTACATGTTTGTTATTGATGTTTCGGCTACCGCTGTGGCTTCCGGTTCCGTGCAAATCGCGGTTGATACGATCAGGGAGCAACTTGACAACCTTCCTGGTGCCCCACGCACGCGGGTCGGCTTCCTGACGTACGACAGCACCATTCACTTCTACAACTTGAAGGTTCGTACAGCAGGTTTTGGTCCCTTTCGTTGACTGTGGGTGCAGTGTCTGAGGGTTTGATGTGTTGCTGGAACTTGATCACAGTCAACGTTGAAGGCTCCGCAAATGATGGTGGTGGCTGATTTGGACGAGCTTTTCATTCCTATTCCGGATGAGCTGCTGGTGAACTTGAGCGACTCCCGTGAGGTCGTTGAGATGCTGCTGGAGACGCTGCCTGCGATCCACCAGAATGCGCGCTCGGCTGAGACTGCTCTGGGCCCTGCTATCCGTGTCGCTTTCAAGCTCATGGTAGGCGCTTATCTTGGTTTAATCGCTGCCGCGTTGGGTGCTAACTCCGACTTTATTGCGTTTTGTTTGTAGTCATCGATCGGCGGTAAGATGCTCGTGTTCCAGAACTCGTTGCCGTCGACTGGAAATGGAGCGCTCCGAAACCGCGACAACCCGCGCTTATACGGAACGGACAAGGAGCACACCCTGCTTCAACCTGTGGATACGTACGTGATCTGGATTTTGCTGGACGTTGTTGTGGCAATCCCGCGTGCTTCACAAACTTACTGGTTTTCTTTTCATTGTGGTTTGCATTACTGCATCGTTGCAGCTTCTATCGTACAAACGCCATTGACTTTTGCCGCCAGCAAGTCAGCGTTGACCAGTTCCTGTTTTCTTCTATGTACACTGATATTGCCTCGATGGGTACGCTTTGCCGCCGTTGTATCTTTCTGCTTCGACTTTACAATGGGACGAGCGGCTAACGTGTGCAAATTGTGATCAGGCTCCCTCTCGAAGTACTCAGCAGGTCAAGTTTACTATTACCCGGCTTTCAACGCTGAGCGGGACGGCGAGAAGTTCCGTAAAGAGCTGGCACACTGCCTCGTTCGCGAAACGTCTTGGGAGGCTGTCATGCGCGTGCGCTGCACGAAGGGCATGCGCCTCGCTAACTTCTACGGAAACTTCGTCTTGCGTGGGCCGGACCTACTGGCGCTTCCGACATGCAACGCCGACTCGACGTTTGCCATTGAGATTACCCACAGCGACGCTTTGTTGACGTCCTCGACGATCTCCGTGCAGGCCGGTTTGCTGTATACAAACTCTGGCGGCGAGCGACGTATCCGTGTGCACACTGTGTGCATCCCTGTTACCAAACGTACGTCAATGGGCGATGGGTTGTGTGTGGCAAGTTCAGGAACTAACGTGCATTTTTGCTGTAGTGTTTGCGGAGCTCTTCCGCCAGGTTGACCAGGACGCTCTCTGCAACATCATGGCTAAGAACGCGCTCGAGGTTGCGCTGAAGACGGGTTTGGACAGTGGCCGCTCGCGGCTGCAGACACAATGCGCCGATATTGTGCGTGCATACCGGAACTCGGGCGCCTATGGAGCCAAGCAGCCTTCTGGCTACCAGCTTCACCTCCCGGAGTCGCTGCAGCTTCTGCCGCTGTACATCGTACGTTCTTGCTGTTCGTGCTTGGTGTTTTTGCTTTGCTGCGTGTATCTGACCTTCGTATTTTGTTGACCATGTGCAGATGTCTCTCTTGAAAAACTCGACTCTGCGCGGTGGCACCGACCTGAATGTGGACGAGCGCACGTTCCTGCAGTATGAGGTACGTCTGGCTATAAAGTGTCTTAACACGATGTGCGTATAGAGAAGACGTTGACTTACACTGGACACGTTTGCTCTATACAGTTGAACAACATGCCAGTCGAGCTGTCGCGGGTGTTTATCTACCCGCGGATGTTCGCGCTGCACAACATGCCCCCGGAGGCTGGCCTGCCCGCCGAAGACGAGGCCGGCGCTGAGGGTGCTCAGGGCAGTAAATCTGTCGTGCTTCCTCCGGTGATCAACCTGTCCATCGAGCGCCTGCAGTGCGACGGCGTGTTCCTGCTGGACGACACATTGAGCCTGTACCTGTGGGTCGGCCGTTCGGCGCCGCCTGAGCTTCTACAGAGTCTCTTTGGCGTTCCTTCCATGGAGGGCGTGGACTGCAGCCAGGTACGAGGCAGTTGCCTGTCTGCTCAGCAAAGGGAGCTCTTTGACTGGCGGGTGATGGATTACTTACCCTTTGACCTGTTTTGGTGGTTGGTGCACTCAGCTGAAACTTCTGGCCCCTCACGACGACACAAGCAAACGTGTGGACGCGATCCTGTCGGCGATTCGCGCCGAGAGATTGCCGTACCAGAACGTGGTGGTCATGCGGGAGGGCGACCCGGCCGAGGGCCGCTTCTTCTGGAAGCTAGTAGAAGACCGGGCCAGCTTCCCGGGCGGCTCGTACTCGTACTCGGAGTACCTGGGCCAGATCAGCCGCATGAGCCTCTCGGGCGGCACCGGTGGAAGATAGATTGCAACAGAAGAACACAAACTCACGGACAGCGTGGTAACGGGGGCGAATGGATGAGTACCTTTTTAGATGTCGGGGCTGATGGGCACCTGCACTTTGTGCGATGTCGGAACAAGTTCAAGCAGCTTGGTCGCGGATTATTGAGCGTCTGGGCGTGGGTGGTTGCCAACCCCACCTCAACGGATGGTCATGCCATGTGATCGAATGTTTACCGCTGCAGCAGCAGGATACTCTACTGAGACTTGTTGAAGTGGTAATGGTCCACCAGCTCCAATTTCTTGAGTTGAGCTCTAGCTTGCATACAGATATATGTTGTACACACCTCTTCGTGAGCTCTTCCATTGACCACACATGATGAACGCCAGAGCGGCGCACCCGTGAGGATACACCATCGAATCAGCGTTAGTCTCTGCAACGCTGGACTCTGCAACTCAGTGAACCGTGTCTTTCGTGGAGTGGGGAGGGAGCTCCGTCGCAGCTCGACCGACATCTGTAAGCCGGATGTCATGTCAGCGTGGCACTCTGAAGGCCCGAATAGTCCTTCGTTACACATGTTGAAAGCCTATGGCCGCGGCAGCACGTGTCTGGACTTTCTCGAGCTCTCGGCTTACAGTGTCATGATCGACAGCGCGCGGCTCACCGGCAGAGAGGGAGGCTCGGCGACCGAGCCGGTCGGCATTTGGTGAAAGCCGAAACCAGACGAACGTGGCATCTGCTCTTCCCGAGTGGAGCTGGCGCTTCGTACTCCTCCTCCTCCTCACGAGGAAAGATGAACTGCCCGCCGTCCAAGTCGAGGTACTCATTGCAACAATTCTTCGTGGCAGGCTCGCGCGAGAGTCTGGGGCTGCGGCGTTCGCGCGCGACCTTCACGAGCCACCTGAGCATGACACCGCGTGCCTCGGAAGACCTGCCGCCTCGCGGTGACACCTTCTGCTGCGCGATGACCAAGTCGGCGTCTCCGCGCACGCTGCGCGAGGTGCGGCAGTCCCGCGACTCGTTCGTGTCCCTGAGCAGCACCATCTCCACGGTCTCGTCGACTCAGATCGCGTCCCCACTGCCGCAGGGTCTCCGCATGGAGGGCTGGATGTACTGGGCCCGCAACGAGGACAGCAAGGACGACGCCAGCGCCCAGCGGTACACGAAAGTGTACGCGGTGCTGCGCAACGAGTTCCTGCTGCTCTACCGCAACGATCAACGGCCATCCAAGAACGTCCGAGCTCAACCGTTAGTGCAGATTGCAGTGGCGACCTCGTGGCGCGGAGTGGACGGCGTCCTGCACGTGGAGGACCCGTACGGCGAGACGATGGAGCTGCACCTGTACGAGCGCGAGGACTACGAGACCAGTCGCATGTGGGGCGACGCCCTGGAACAAGCCTCGGAGCTCACGCACGCGCACTTCTCCCACTTCGACGTGAAGGTGGAGGACCTGTCTCGAGGCAGCGTGTACCGCGGCACGTTGCACGACTTCCGTCTGGACCGCGAGAGCTCCATCCGCAGGTCGGTCACGCACATGAAGAAGTTCAAAACGTGGAATTCGTTGCGCAAGTTCATCCCGACGCGGATATCGAGTCGCATGAAATACTCCCGATCGTCGGCGCCCAGTTGATGGGAGTACGGTCTTTATTTATTTGGCGAGCTACCCAGCACTCGTCCGCTCCCCCTAGTGATCTAGTGCACTGGATGCTCCACAGGAAGAGCGTTGCGGTGCAGCTTGTGAATAAATCTGCTTAACTTCACATTACGGTGCACTCACTCTTCCTCCTCTTGTTCTTGGGAACGATCGGACCTTGCTGTAGTAGAGTCTCATTGGAAGGCAGTTGTTCGCTGTCTCCGGAGGTGTTAGCAACAGCAGGGAAAGTCGTCACTCGACTCATAGTCGCCGTCGCCATGGAATAGTCATCAGCTCGTATGCTGCGCTGACTCCCTAGCGTGATGTCCAAGTTGAGGGCATGGGTGCGATTCTCTTTCGACGACGACGCATCCGAAAGCGACTCCTTCTTTTCGGATGCTGCGAGAGTAGCATGGTCACCCACGGGTGACTCCACCGTCGCAGTTTCAACACCTCCAAACACCACTTCCTTCACTACGCGATCCATTTCCGCTCGCGACCTCCTTCTCGCTGCCGTCTTGGGGCGTTCGCGATGACTACCGGGCGATTTGAGAATAGGAGCAGGAAGTTCGGGAGGTTCGTCGTTATGGCTGCTGTCTGCTCGGACGACAGATTGACGGGGCTCAAACTCTTGAAGAGGATCGGGCGTCGTAGCTGCAGTGGTCTCTTTCAGAATTTGCTGTTCGAGTTTAGTCTTCAGCAATTTGTTGGTTCGCTCGAGGCTTTCCAGCGCATGACGCAGATCCGCGTTTTGTGTTCGCTCAAAGTCCAGGTACTGCTGGAGACTGATCACTTCCTGCGTTTTGTGCTCCAGCTCCAGTGTATTCTCTGCCAGCGTCTTCTCCTGCACTGCGAGTTGCTCTCGGTACTGCTGTAAACTGGTATCCATGTTATCGTCCTCCATCGCCTTCCCCTTACGACGCCGCATCGACTTCTTCTTACTGAGAAGAGTGTTCCTGCCGTTCGAGTCAGCATTGTAAAATTGCACTGAGCCATCCCCGTCCAGCAGATCCGCTGAAGACGAAGTGTTCTTGAGATCGACAGCATGCGAAGCCACTTTGTTGAGATTGCTGCTCGGTACAATCCCGAAGACGCTAAATTCCAAAGGCGAGTTTTGAAGAAACGCCACCAGCTCGGAGGTTATCGGCTGCTCGACCACGACGTGAAATTCCAGTTGGGGGTCCACGGATGGCGAAGACGTTGGAGTTGACTTGTGCTCCGTTGGTTCCTCTTGTTCTCCGTTGGCTCTGGACCAGGTGAAGCTCACATAAGCATCTTTACATAATTTGCCTGGGATACCTCGGAGACCCTCGATGAAGATATTGAGCCGCAGATTTGATCCAATGAAGCTCGAAAGTGTAGGAAGAGTAAGCGCTCCCACGTCTTCTGGACACGTCTCTACTAGCCGATGCTGGCACGCTTGCCATTCATGAGACAAAATAGTCGGTGTGATCTCACACTTGAGATTCCCACTGGTTCCGCCCAAGTGATTGAAGATCGGCGTCGTCTCGTTGATCTTGCAGCCAAACACGACATTCCGAAGGAAAATAAAACTTTTTCCGATCAACTGGGGTCCAGGGGGATCGTAGAACGGGTCGCAGTCATCACCGTAGACACTTTTCCAGGTATCCACGTATGCTGGCAAACGGTTGTGCTCGATAAATGTTTGGTACATTTCTCGCATCACGTAGACGTTGGCGTGGAATTGCTCAATGTCCCACATGACGCTGCGGAATGTACCGGCCTCTTGAAAGTTCACCTCCACTTTCAACTCGGCGCTGACTCCGTTACTGATCGCGAGCTCTTCGTCTTCTAGAGTTTGAGCTGTTCCCGCAAGAGCTGAAGGAACAGGACCGCAAGTGATGAGGCGCAGTGTGAACAGCGTTTCCTTCTGCAGCTCATCCGCGATTGAGTTCGCTTCGTTCACGAGAGGAATGGACTGTAACAGTTGATCATCAAACTTTGCCCGCTCGATGCGCTCTCTCTCCTTCTGCGACCCGAGCACCTTTGCTTCCCTCATCTGCTTCTGAAGCGAGACCTCGAGCTCTTTTTGGCGCTCCACCAGCTCCTGCTGCTTCTTTTCAAACAGAATTTCCGCCTTTACCAGCTCTTCAGCAAGTTTTGACTCTTGCTGGGCCAACTGCTCGGCAAGCTTCTTCTTGTCGTTGTCACCTTCAGTTTGCATTTGGTTCTTGATCTCCAGCTCCTTCTCTTTCATTTGCTCGTTCAAGGCGCGGACATGCTGCTCCCATTCCTCCCTTTGTTTCCCCAATTTCTCTTCTGCGAGCTTCTGCTCCGTTTGCATCATCTCCTCCATTTTCTTCATCCGCGTATCCATCTCGCGCTTCTCCTTTTCAGCCAGCGCTTCAGCTTCCAATGTGGCTTTGATCTGCTTGCTGTTTAGCTCTTTCATGGCACACTGCCAATCGAACCTGGATTCATGGGCAAGATCCTCGGGTGTAGGATTTTCTGGCCGAGCTGAGGGGATAACAACCCGGAAGACGTTCGAGTTGCCCAAGATCAATCGATCACAGTGATGCAGCTCCACCTCCTCCCCTTCTTTCTGGGGCTCTGCATTCACGAATACCTTCGCTCCACGACAAGCCGTAACGAACAATGCGAAGTGTTCTGGTTGTGAATCAACCTCTTCTTCTATCGTGCCTATTTCAACCAACTTCTTCTGCTCCCGCCGAGTGATTATACAGTGTTCTTTCATGATACCAAGGCCGCCGACGACAATATTCTGCTCTTCTTCTGCGTCGATGCGGCCGACCTTGTTGATCCCCGCGTTGATGAAATAAACCAACTTTTCGGACATTTGCTGGTCTTCGTTAAGGTTGAGAAGATGGGGATTCTTCATCGCCTTCTCCTTCAATTCGTTTGAGTCACTTACAAGCCCAAGAATCTTTAGCTGCTCTTCACGCTTCCTGGCAAGCTCCACGGTTTCTTTCAGCCTCTCATTCCATGTTTTCTGCCAGCACGAGCTATGTTAACACTGCACTTAATGAGTAACATAGGTAAGCAGAGCTTACCTCGCTTTCCTGGAGCAAGCGTTGGTTCTCCTCAAGCTGCTCTCGAATGGCTGCTAGCTCTCGCTCTCGTGCAGTGTTTATTCGCGGAGTTCCTGATGCACCCAAATCTCCGTCCGACCCACTACCACTCGCCATTCCTCTGGATGGTGGTCGAGCATCCATGTTTTCCATCATCGACTTGCGCAGCATTTCAAGCTCCTCTTTCAGCTGTCGAATCAGGATCTGGTTCGGGTCTTCGTTCACGATAGCCTTGTTTTTAATTTGCTTCGCTCTGTCAGCATAGCGCAGAGTTCCCAAAGTTTCCTGCAAACATACACAGTTAGCCAGGCTCGATCCAACGTGAGGTTATGGCTACCCGTACCGAGTAATTCACGCTAGCAGGGCTTAGTGCTGCGATCATGATTGTCTTCGAGTTGCCGCCCAGAGAATCCTTGAGAAGGTGAGTCTGGACCACCACATTTGTGCAAAAGTTGTGTAAGTTTCCACGTTGAGGTCGATTCGGAACGCCGACTATACGTACAAGTTTCGAGTTTCGATACGGCACTAGCACCTTTTTGCCATTCGCAAGGTCTGCCAATGCAGAAATGCAGTTTCCTAACGCAGACAATGACTGTATCACGGTCGTTATAACATTGCGAGATGAGAAGGTGGATCGGTTTATGGATCCATTCTTCGTACCTGGTTAATGGCAGCACCCTCTTTTAGCCGGGATCCAGTTGCCCCCGTGCTGGCAGCCCGCTCACTTCCGGCAAGATCTATGAGATTGATTCGGCTCACTTTGTCCATCATCTTCCCGGTAGAAGGATTTACTTCCGATTGAGTAACAATAATCTGGAATATTGTGTGCGCCCGCGAACTCGTGGCGTTCATATTTGTAGATGCCGTAGTTCGCGCTAGGATGCCAGCGTTCATTAGCTATCGATACACACAGAGCAATTCGCAATGGTTAATTGGACGAGGAAGGGACTCATGAGATGACTGCGCAGCTTTACCCTATCAATTTCGAGGTACGATGACACTGCGCTTCGAGTGAGGCCCTCGGCATACGGGCCTTGGCTCGGGTGATCACGGACCTTCAAATTATCCGACGATGGATTAAACAGGTCTACCAGCAACACAGTTAGCAAAAACTATTGTGTTGTGTGTGCATAAGGTTTCTACCTTTAACGCGCTCATTGTATATCTCCATCATGCTGGCTTCGACTTTGAACGTGACTTCTGTTGTATTGGCTTCGATGCGCTCGAAAATCACCTCCGAGGCCTTGGGAATAATGCCTTTGTCGGAACCGTATCCAACCATGGAAAAAGACTTCCCTGCACCTATAGAGCCCCGCATTTTATTTCATTCTTTTTAGCTTGTGCAATGAATCGCGAGCAAACTTTGGCATAGCATGAAATACCTGTTTGGCCGTAGGCAAACAAGCTGACATTGAAGCCATTCCACGCGTGCTCTAGCACCTGATCATAACAGCGTTATTGAACTGAAAAGAAAATCCTATCACCAACGCTCATACCTTGATACCAATATCATCCCACACAGTTTGCTGTGAGGCATGGTCAGGTTCAGATGCTGGAACGAAGCTGTTGTAGCTGTTTGAGACGAATTTGAAGCACGTGGTGAGCGAATCAAGCTTTCCGACACATAATTGTCCTGGTTACCTGTAATCGAAGGTAAACGCCTTCTCCACGTTTGTCTCCGGGTCTGTGATGATCGTCTGTTGAGTTTCCTTCACCATACCTGGCTGCAATCGTTAGCTGCTACGTCGGATAATTCACAACCAAAGACTTGGACGTACGTATGCACGACGTGCTCTCCATGGACTTCTCGCGTTCGTTGAAGGGGCGAACCCGCACCGCGACCTGCACATTCTCTGACATGGCCCTGCTTCTGGTGCTGGAGCTTCTCTCCTACGTCCAACAAGACTCCGTCCTCTCTCACGGCAACTTCGATTGCATGCTCTGCAAACCCTGACGCTGTTTTTTTCGACTACGACGCCCATAATAAACGTAACGGCGCCGCATTTGTACTACAACGCTGCCTTTCAACACTTTTAGAGGCCACATGCTCCTTGATGCGCCTCGTACTACGAATTCATGGCAACAACCAACACTTTGAGAGCGGTCCAGCTTTGGCAAGTTGCGACTGGCGAATATCGGTGCGGCCCCAAAGAGCGATGCATACTAAACAAACGAAACCTATCAAGAAATCGAAAATGGAGCTCCGTCACTAATGGCATGCAGGACTCCTGCAGGGCTCGTGCTTCGACAATGCGCAGGACACGATCAATGCAGCGCGTGCCCTTGACCACTTCAACCGCTCGGAACCAGATGTTGTACCAAAACATCGGCACCTGGTGTGGCGCACACCTCTCGCCGTGGCCCTACGATGCTTGCACCACCAGCAAGGTCAGGTCGCTGCACGAGACACGCGACCAAAGAGAGGGTCATCGCTGTCTGCAGACACAGCAACTCACTCCGAATCGAAGAGGTCTCGGCGGTGGCGGTGGGTCACTGGTCCTCCTCTCTCGACGTCGTCGCCATGCTCACGCTCGCCTCCGCCCCACGCGCGCGTGCCACGCTGCTCGCTGCGTCGCACGGCCGGCGCTCGGCGCTCCGTGTGCCTCCCCATGTGATCCGCGTGCTGTCGACGCGCCCGACGCCCGAAGTGGCCGCGGCCACGAGCACCAAGGCGGCGACCACCGCTGCAATTGACGCGGCCGACGCGGCGCCGCTGGCCAACGCGGCGGCGGACATGACGCTCAAGGAGCGCCTCGCGATCTACAGTCAGCTGGGCAAGGCGCGCCTCAGCGCGCTGGTGGTCATGACCACGGGCGCGGGCTTCCTCATGGCCGGCGGACCCATCTCCTGGAGCACCTTCGCCGCCGCCACAGTGGGCACGTCGCTGGCCGCGGCGTCGGCCAACACGTTCAACCAGTGCTGGGAGGTGGAGCTGGACGCCAAGATGCAGCGCACGCACCGCCGGCCGCTGCCGTCGGGCCGCATCTCGCGGCCTCACGCGCTGGCTTTTGAGCTGCGACGGCCACGGCCAGTACGGCCATCCTGGCAGCCGGTTGCAGTCCGTTGGTGGCGTCGCTCGGCGCGCTCAACATCGGACTCTACGCGCTCGTCTACACGCCGATGAAGATGAAGAGCGAGTTCAACACGTGGGTGGGCTCCGTGGTCGGAGCCATCCCGCCCGTTATGGGCTGGGCTGCTGCCACGGGCACGATTATGGCGCCCGAAGCTGCGCTGCACGCGTACCTCATGTACTGCTGGCAGATGCCGCACTTCTTCGCGCTGAGCTGGCGGTCCCGCAAGGACTACAGCCGCGGCGGGTACAAGATGGTGGCGTGCAACGACCCCACGGGATCTCGGAGTGCTGCGCTGGCGCTGCGCTACTCGTACTACATGGGCGCGATCCCGATTGTGGCCGCGCTCACGGACGCCACGAGCTACATGTTCGCGGTCGAAGGAACGGTGGTGAACGCGTACACCATTTACCTGGCGCACAAGTTCTACGCGAAGCCCAGCAACGCCTCCGCGCAGAAGGTCTTCTTGGCGTCGCTGTGGTACCTGCCTGTCATTATGGGCTGCATGGTGCTGCACAGCCAGCAGTGGATGGACGAAGAGGAGGTCGAAGCCAAGAAAGAGGCGAACGTTTGGCGCGAGGCATTTTTGGGCGAGGTGGAGAAGTTCCAGTCGACGGACCCCTCGGCAACTATCGACGAGAGCTCCATGTCGGCATGGTTAGTGTCCAAGGTGCGCGCGGTTCGCCATAGTCTTCGGGATATCTGCATCCACGAGAGTCTGTGGGGAGTGAAGGACGGCCAGCACCACGCTGACGAGTCAAACGTGTTGTGCCCCGTGCACGTTGGCCACCAGGCCAAGGAGACCGTGGCGTTCACCACACAAGCTTCCCGGAAGGACTTGTAGACTTGTCCGTATCTGAAGAACTATGTGTAAAGAGCAGCAACAAAAGGCAGACAGCGGCAGGCATCATACAGACTGTCGGCAGCACCAGATAACAAGAAAAGCGTGCACAAAGCGCCCAGGGTTGATTCAGTCTACTTCTCTGTTCCGCGAAACTATGCAGTAAAACTTTAAATTGCCATACCAGGTAAACCGCTCGTCATTTTTGTGTGCAAAAGGTCGCAAATGAAAGCGCGCGGTATGCTCTTTCCGCTCTATTTTTTACAGTTCAGCAGTGTTAGTTCTGCCTTTACCAACGCCGATAGAATGACGCTTATTTTGAAGGCAGTCACAGTTTCCTCCGCATTTCACCAAGTATTAATCGCCCTTCAGTCAGAGCGGTATCATTGGAATCGTGACGATCCGCTGCGTCCAGGAAAATTAATTTGGGATGTGGAGGAGCTGATTTAGGCCCTCTACTGAAGCGTTTTATTTGGTATCAAAACGAGCTTACCAGCAATGAAAATGCCCAATCAGATCTAATCACATTCAAATCTTAAGATTTAAAGATGGGTACACTACACTTTAGGAGTTGGATACATATTTATCCATTTCTGCAAGGACATGGCTCACGATCTCTTCTTCAACGGAGAGCGACGCTGGTAGTGTTCAACCGCCGCTGAGGCACTGGTACCCCGCGCTACGAGGTCCACCGGGAAGAGTGCCACGGCTACCTTGGTCTCGATCGTCAGGTCTCCTGTACCGGTGGCTCGCGGCATGGCTGAGGTATTGTCTGCTTGAGATTGGATGTAAAAACACGAATGGCGCACTTTAAGCATGTGCCCACCTGCTAAATACGCAATTGACAAAGACCCAATAGAAAAGCGTTGTGTGTACCACATTTGGTTTCGGCTGAGAAGCTACTGCATAGTTTCGCGGAACAGAGAAGTACAGATAACGATGGAAAAATACGCCAGCACTTACCACTATCCTCCATAGTAAACAGGGAGCTACCAAAAAATACGCCAGTCGAGCTGATTGGTTGAAACTCAGGTCTAATTTCTAGAGAAAGGCCAATAATGTAGAAAAGGACAACAAGGAAGTTACGACCGTGATAAAGAAAAGGTGAAGTGTATTGTTGTGAGTTACAAAAATTCCAGAGCTTCAAAGTGCTGAGGAAGTGCCTTTTCAAAGCTCTCAACTACAATGTCCTCATCAAGGCTGTTCCAGGCTATGATAGTGCGCTCAATAATATCAAGCCTCTTTTCCTTTGCCGTCTTGGGGCTTTTGCGGTAAGCCCAAGTACTGCGTAGGGCCGACTTCAGCGGACCTATCACGTTTACGTCGAGTGGCTGGCAAGTGGACGTGGTGTTCGCCGGCAACGGGTCCACCACAGCGAACGCTTTCTCGGCCACGACCCGCTGCCCTTCCTCGGACACATGGCAGTCGAAGTTGTCCGCGAGGATGACAGCGGGTCCGTCCAGCTCGTTCACTAGCAACTTGTTGGCGTAGTAGTCCCAGCACCTGGCGTCCATCCAGGCGTTCTCTTGAACGCAGTAGTAGTGCCCCGCCGGGTAGGTTTTCAGCTCGTCCTTATCGATGTCTCCGCCGGGGACACCCTTAATAATGAACAAGATTGGAAGTTTTTTCCCTGCAAATAAAACACAAATAAATTTCGTGTACAAGTTAAAAAATGTTAAAATAAATAACGCGCAAACAAATCCTTACCATCCGCCCTCACAGTGAGAACGGCTGTCATTCGGCCCGGATGCTTCGTTAATCCGGTCACCCTGGCTGAATCGGTTGCTCCTTTTCCTGCCCAACCTTTCTTAGGCGCCATTTCGTAGTAGATTGACGTTTCGTCCACGTTATAGATCTCTGTCAACGGTGTGTTCCAGTGCCGGCGAGTGAGAACTCCATTTGAGTTTCCAAAAGCTCACTGTCAGTAAGTTTACTGGTAACAGCAACCTGAGAAGAAAAACCATGACTAAAGCGTAGTTAATAAATAGTAAAAAGTGTTATTCTACAAACATGCATACCGTTTTGCAAATTGCTGGCACAATTTAAAGAGAGCTTTATGGCCACTCTCCTCGCTCTTCTTCGTCCTTAGATACTCCATCAACCAGGGAAGCTGGTGCTCTTTCATGTATTCGATCAACATCCGCGTAGTCACCAACTGAAAGTAAAAAAAAAAAAAACAGAACAAAGCGTTTGTCATTCAGCCAAGAATATTTATATTATTTCAGATAACACTTACGTTGTTGTCCCGACGCTCATCTTTCATATACAAAACCAAAGCATGTGAGAAAGGGATCATCTCCTTTCTCCCTTGCCCTTTCATGGTCTTGCTTTTCTGCGAGCCGCTGAAGCTGGTAATCTTGTCCTCATTCTTCACCCAGTCGCGAACGGTCCAACGGGGCACCTTGCTTTGTTTAATAGCTTCATCAATGCCTGCCGTGGCAACCAGGCGAAGAACTTCGCGCTTATACTGCATTTTGTAGGAGCGCTTGGCGCGCATCTTTCTTTTTGCGCTATGCGAGCAGGACTCCATGCCTTACGGTGCTCTGCGTGCCAGTAATTTTTTGTAGTATTGGTTGGTACAAAATAAGAACCCTTATTCATCTGATTGGCTAAAATTCAATCATTGTTTTGTATCGGATCAGAAGTCGGGACTTGTCGCATGGCGTATTTTTTGGTAGAGCGTATTTTTCCATCGTTATCTGTAAGCTTACACTGGTTGTTCGACTTGAACGTCGATCACCATTTGATGCCCAACGGGTTCGACTGTTCCATCTTCGGGACAGCGTGATACTGCGTGTGCAGTACTGCACGCGCTGCATCGGAGAAGGGCACTCCACCCAGATACTTTTCATACACGTACTTCACCGCGGGGTTGGCAGTCGGCTCGCGCACTTGCAGCTCCTCGAAGCGACTCGTGACGTTGTCGAGCAGCTCTGATGCCAGCAGCGTCGACTTGGGCTTAATCTGTCCGCCGCCGTTCAGACAACCGCTTGGACATGCCATGATCTCGACGTAGTGGTACGGGCACTTGTTCCGCCTGATCTTCGTCATAATCGACTGGATGTTGCGGAAACCATAGGCGACAGCGAACTTGAGCACTTCTTTTCCTTCAATGACCAGCGACACCTCGCGGAAATCGGGGTTGCGACCAGCCACGTACTCCAGCGGGCCGATGACCTCCACGTTGAAGAGCTCCTTCGCAGCAAAGCGGAAAATGTGCTCCAGGTGGCCTCCCGAGCTGGCGTTCGCGTTGCTGCCCAAGACGACCGATCCGTCCTCAGAGATTCCGCTGAGCATGACCTCTTCAGGAGTGAGATTCGCGGGCTCAAGGGACGCAAAGTCGACGTTGAGAGACTCGATCAGCTCAATGATCTCCGTCGTGGCGAGCACGCAGTCCACGTCCTTAGTCGCGTCCTCTGGGTCCTGGAAGTCCTTCCGCGATGCCTCCAGCTTTTTGTCGAAGCACGGCATCACCGCTACGTGATAGACGTCGCTCGGCGCAACACCGTGCTCGCCACTCACGAAGCGTTTGATGATCGAGCCCGCAATCTGCTGCGGAGATTTAGTCGTGTCGATAAACGGGATGGCATTGGGCTGCGACTTCTCGGCGTAGCAAATCCAACCAGGACACGACGAGGCGAGCATAGGCATCGCTCGCAGAGGGTCTTGCAGAGGGTTGACCGCAGTGCTGGGCTCCAGGTACTCCGTCTTGGCCGACGAGACGGCCACAGACGACGGCGGTCGCGCCCAAATGGTCTTCTGCTGGTTGTGGTATCGGTGCAGGAACTCCGCGCGAGACTCGAGCAGCGCGAAGTCTCCACTGCACGTCGAGTCGATCACGAGGTTCACCCCGAGGTTGCGGAAAAGCGTCACGAGCTTGCGGTGCACCACGACGACGGGCATCGCGAAATGCACGGCCAGCGACGCCCGCGACTGAGGCGATAGTGTCACCACCACGCGCTTGTGCTTCTTGGCGGCGAGCACGTCCAGCATCTCCTTGAAGCTCTGCTGGGAGATCAGCACGGTCTCGGCGGACGTGACGCAGCCGCTGCAGGCGAGGCAGTCGTCCAGCGAGATGGTGGCCTTCTCCTGCGTCGTGGTGCGGATGATGTTGGGCTTCATGGGCTGCGGGATGGCCAGGTCGGCAGCCGAGAGCTCTGTCTGCAGCGTGATCTTGGCGAGGCCGTTGGGCTGCGCGTCGGCGGCATCCGGTTGAGCCGAGTCCGACGTGAACAGCGGGTTCACGCACGCCTGCGACGGCTGGATGTAGTCGTTCAGGTCTCCAAGGAAGACGGACGCCTGCAACACACAGAGAGTTAGAGCGCCGTGGAGGAGAGTTAGACGCAGAGATCGACCGCTGCTGCTCACCATTGCTCTGCCGGTTCGATAGTGACGTCCGTTGCGTTCGGTGGTCACTCAACCCCGGCTAACGCAAACCAGGAAAATAGTCCACCCAAATCGTACGCAAACAAAAACCAACACTCTTAGTAGGAAATAGTCCGCTCAATATTTTTGGACTTATCTTTGGATGGGGATTATTTTTATTGAAAATTCGCGGAATTCATTTCCGTATTAATATAATAATTTCATTGTGTCATTTACTATTGTTTTATTTCGTGCTTTTCATGTCGTATTATTGTTTTTATACACTCAAATATGTAACTACAGAGTTGAGTGCATTAAGAAAATAAAAACACCCCCGCAACAGTAGTTGCCCGTCCAAATAGCACACATCAACTTGGCGATGAAGCAGGAATATCTGAGTGTTCTAAGAAATAAACGCGTGGCGACCTCAGGGCAAACCACGATGTACCTTTCCAATATACTGTAGTAGCTTCTGACGATTTCCGAAGGATAAAGGAAAACCACCGTTCTTACTCGTGCACGTCCGCGCTTCCTTCCTCTCACTACCTGAACTTGGGCCCTCTCTCGCTAACTCGCGCGTTCGTGGTGCATCCGCAGAGAGCGTCTCGCGCATCAAATTTTGTTTTTCGACATCCTGTATATTTATTTACCTGGTAGCTTGGTGAAGGCTGCAGTTGGAAGCATGAAATAGTCGAGGTGTACATGTAAAACTGGTACCTAGTTGAACTGTAGAAAGCACGCTGTTGAACGGGCAACTGATACGGAGCTACAACTTGTATACTTGTAGCCTACAAGTATAGTCCTCGGTTGCACCAACTGGATTCCAGTCCGGAAGGGTTTGTTCCGGGCACCTGCACGGTTGTACACTCCCGGTCAAAATTATACGAACACCGCTCTAAGCCCTCATAACTCATTCAATTTTTCTCATTTTGAGGTGCGGTTTAGACAGAGGTTACAAAACGTGCTGAGAAAGACATAACATGCACTAACACTCGCGTTTTTGCACTCCGTGAGGTAGCTTGCATACAGCAAACTGATTTTGCATGGTGGTCACAAAATAGGAACATCCAATCTACATACAAAATCCTATACTAATCAGATACCTGTCCAACGAGATTTGACTAGAAGTTTGTATTATATTTTTTTAAACTGCCAGTAGCACGCCTTGGCTCATTCAAACACGACACCTAGATGTTCATAGCGAAGGAGTTAGTGGCGTAGGCTTATATGCGAGCGGAAATGCGAGGGCGAGGCGTTCGTTCAAACTTACGGGAGTCTATCCGCAAAGATGCCTACCCACTGGTCGTTACCATGGCAAATCATGGGATTACTGCAGACTTTGTATCGGGGTCCAGATTGACGCCTAATTCTCGCCTAATATCGCTTAGACGTCAATGCTACCATCACACCTTCCAGGGAACTCTATTAGTAACTCAATTATGCCGACTTTATTGGCTCTGATAATGGTAATACCGTCTTACTGGCAGTTTGAAAAAATATAATACAAACTTCTAGTCAAATCTCGTTGGACAGGTATCTGATTAGTATAGGATTTTGTATGTAGATTGGATGTTCCTATTTTGTGACCACCATGCAAAATCAGTTTGTTGTATGCAAGCTACCTCACGGAGTGCAAAACCGCGAGTGTTAGCGCATGTTATGTCTTTCTCAGCACGTTTTGTAACCTCTGTCTAAACCGCACCTCAAAATGAGAAAAATTGAATGAGTTATGAGGGCTTAGAGCGGTGTTCGTATAATTTTGACCGGGAGTGTACAGTACACTTACCCAGTGCCATCGCCAATCCTATTGTACTGCAATTGTCGATTTGTCCTCTATCAGACAGCGGTAGTCGTCGTCGTACACCGAAGCAACCACTACATTTGAGACGGTTTCAAACGAAAAGATGCTTCCGAACCTAAGTACGAATCGCGATTTAGGCACACCGTTGACAAGAGCAGCATCTCCTCTTTCCATTGACGTCTTCAGATTCTCTGAAAGTCCAATGTAGGAGAAGTTGTGGCCGCTTGAACAAGGCGCCTCCCTCAGAATTGAAATTTTTGCAAAAAATGTTATGGTGTAGTTAGACGCCGTTTTACGAGAGGAATCGATTGCAAGTACTCCCAGCTCCTAATTCAGTCTCCATCATGGTTAAATTTCCATGTAAAAAGGCGATGCCCGATTTTACAGGGGTATATTTTGAACATTTTGGGTATCCTATACTTAAATTTTGGGTTTTTGGGTTAATGGATCGAAGGATCATTTCGAATTGTTGCTAACATTTCGAGGAACACTACACCTACTGATCCTTCTTAGCTCGCTTCCGAAGCTGCGTATTGCGCTTAGCGTCAGAAGACAAAGTGTCCACATCCATTTGGTGCTCGGTTTCGTCTGGTCCTGGTATCACCTCTGCTCGCTTAGCTTCGGCAGCATCCTTTTTCTTCTTTGCTGCAGCTCTGCGGCGCTCTTGAACAGCTACCTTTGCGCTATTTTCCTCTTCTTCGTTCGGGGCATCGTAGATCGGGTCGTCACGAAATTCATCCGGTACGTACGGCCGTACCTTCCTGTACATTTGCCGCTTCTTTTCGAAGTTTGGTGGGAGGCTCCAGCTTGTCGTGGTGGACCTGAAACAACTCATGCAGTTTTGTGGCGTCTGTGGTAATGCCGTCATAGCTGCGCCGCAAGTCTTGTTCAACAACCGTGTGGGAGGGACCCACACGACAGCTCACGACGCCGGGCTTCGATTCTTCCATGGCGAAGATCTGGTAGCTCTGTAGACCCTTCAGGTCCTTGTAGGCTTTCTTTCCCGCTGCACGGAATACCTTCATTATTGCGTTGTCACGGGAATGTGAACCAGAGCTGAGTTCACTGAAGCCGAGTTGACTACCTCCAGCAATTGAGCTGTAGTCCATACGTCTTCTTTAGCAAATTTCTTTCGAACGTGACCAAAGCCACGATCCACAGCATTCTTCGTGTGGCCTTTCACGAAAAACTTCAACTCCACCGCCTCTAGGTCGCCCATCTGAGCCATCGCCAGCAGCATCTTCACGTTTTGCAGCTCGGCCGCCTTGCCTTCAAGGCACTTATCGTCACAGGCGTCCTCGTTGATCAGCTGAACAACGCGCTCACGTAGCTCCTCGTCATTCAAAATGATCCTTCCGTCCATGGGTACCTCCTCGCCCGAATCCGACTCCGACAGCTCATCCGCGTGTGGATCTGCTGCCGGATCGTCATCAGAGGCGGCAGAGTCCGGGTCCCACGAGCTGTCCTCCGATGCTTCGCTCGCGTCGTCTTCTGGGTCAGGCTGGAGGGAGCCGAGAAGCTTGCGCTGCCTGCCGCCCCCGCTCGCAGTGACAGACTCGATGCTGGCGCTCGAACTTCTGGTGGAGGACAGGAGACTGCTGTCGCTGGTTCCGGGGCGCTCCTTCGGGCTACGCGCTTGAGCGTTGCCAGCGGTGCGTCCGGTGCTGCAGGTTGGGCCGCTGCTGGGGGCTTGATCACTGCTGGGAGCTGCGGTAGCTGCGTCTTGGTTCATTGTTCTCTTCGATCTTTTAGAAACTGAAAGATCCCCCCTCGATACACCTGCAAAAAATGGGTACGGCCGGGAAAAGGCTCTCCCTGAAAAGTTTCGTTTAAGTTCGAATTGTAATGGCCAATCTTTGAGGCCGTTTTTCTCGATAAAACCAAATGGCGCCTAAGCGTCATTTCGTTTGAAACCGTCTCATTTTGTCTTTGATTGTGCAGTGCACGAACCCCACAGGTGCGCAAGCTCAGAAGCAATAGGGACCTGGTGTTGTCATCAGCACACTGTATTAATACTGTACTCTCGATGTACCGGTACTCCAACCAAACTGAGGGAACGGCACACAGCAGTCGAGCGAATCATGCCCCCACGAACGAGCGATAGCCGCGGAAGGGCTATCCTACCCGTAGGAAAACCTCGATCACACAGATTCGTTCATCGTGCCCGCCGCGAGTCAACTAGGTTTAATTGCGTTCTGGCGAAATCTGCATCCAGATTTTTATGATAACTACTAGCTCCAGCCAGTAGCGACGAGCTCTGCGGTGCAAGCGGAACTCTTATCAAGCTAAGTAAGGCACTGCCAACGCTATCGCGTTGCTGCTGCATCAAAATTAGAAGTGATCTGAAGGCTGAAGCCTGTTCCATCGATCACCGAAGTACAGTATCCTCCAGGCAGTTATTACTGCTAACGCTTGACGGCCTCTGGGCTTTCCCGGCGACTCGCCCGCTTTTCCGTTCAAGAAAGAAATTGTAATGGGCTCCCTGCCTGCTGTCGATATATAAGTTGCCCTCCACGATGCGGAAGCAGGCCATCACCTTCAGCCCTCGCGAACAATAGCATTGCCACCGTCAGTCTGGAGCGGGGGCTGGTTGGGACCCATGCTGAGTTGAGAGGCGAACCCGTTACAGCACCTTTATGTCCACGTCACAACAGCACCACTAAAGGCGCCTAAGGCGCCTTTAGTTTAGCAGCTGGTTTTGAGGTAGGAGGGGAATATATAGACTGTTGCCTCAGCTTTTCAAAGTCCAAAATGGACGCTAAGTTTGACACTACGTAGCACCTAAGCTAGCTCCTGGCCAAACCTTTAGTACTGCCTACTCTGTGGGGATAAGTAAGAGTTATCCAACGCACTAGGTTACATCGGCGGCGCTTAAGTAGCCGCTTCGCAGGACCTTCGTCTCCCCAGGGACCCCCTGATGGTGCCCATTTTCAAAGCTATCAGGCCTGGAGGTCATCCCTCCTCATGTGGTCCACACGTTAAAGGCGCCGCAAGGATAAAGGCGCCACTTAGTCTGTGCAGAATCTGTGTACTGAGGCAAATCTTAACACAGATCAGAATAATAAGGAGTTTGTATTGCCGGATAGCATCGGGACGGGTGTCATGAGCTCGTCATGGTCATGTAGTAAGCGGTTGTGAGGACACGAGCAAACATGCACGGAGTGTCTGTAAAGAAGGCCTCCGCCGTTTTGCGAAGATAGGCCCAGCACCAGGTATTCCAGCGAGGTGACCCGTTGCGGCGACTCGGTGTTAGTTTTCTTCTCTAAGTGCACTGCAGCACCGCTGATTCACCCCCTCTTTTTTGCTTAAAGGCGCCGTAAGAGCTTAAAGGCGCTTTAGCAGATATTGTGCTGTTGTATTAAAGGTGCTGTAACGAGACTCGTTGAGAGGTGACCCCTTTAGCCATCGTTTAAGCTGCCTGAACCCACAGGCCTGGCCCAAGTCGCACTTGGCGGCCGGTGGTAGCTACAAGGCCAGCGCCAGCGCTACATGTAGTAGCAGTATAGAGTTGGGACAACCGACGCCCACGGTTTCTGCCGGAGCAGGGCTGGCGAGGTCGACAGCCCATTAAGACCGGGCGGGCGCCACCCGATTCGGATTCCAACAGCCCGAAGGCGTCGGCGTCGCGACTCGCTATCTAGCACAATGGCATTCGGCATTCGAGGCAGCGCCTGATCGTGCCGTTCGCCACGTACCTAACCTACATTATTAGATTATAAGGAAATGAGCATAATGAGCATAAAATTGTATGTAGAGTACTTATTTAGTACACAAAGAAACCAGTAACAACTGTATCTACTGACTTTATCTATTTCTCGAGTGATTTGTCTGAAGCGACTGGCTCTTCGGCCTGTTCGGGGGAGAGAGGAAAGACGAGAGAAACAACCAGGCGGCACCTGGTCTACAGCGCAATAAACCGCTCGCCGCCCAGAGAGAGCTGAGCGCGCGCAGCCCAACAGGCAGCAGCCAGGTAGGAGGAGACTCGTCGTCGTCGGGAGGCCGTCGCAGCGGAGAGCACAGTGGGCGCGGCCGCAGTCCACCCTACACAGGTCCATACAGACAGACCGAACACTCAGGCAGACACGACCAAACTGGCGGCTGACAGCGACGCGCGCGGGCCGAGGAATGCCAAAATGCCCCCGGCGCCATCGGACGACTGAGAGGCGGCGGAGCAGGAGCGCGGGCAAGGGCGCTCGTAGTGGTGGCGGCGGCGGCAGCGGCGACGCTGCTGGGCGGAGCGGACGCGGCCAATGAGGACTTCTTCGCGACCCTCGCGTACAAGTGCGAGGACAACAGGTGCCTCTACACGACGGACACGACGGGGACGCTCTTCACGGACCCCGTGGACTGCGTCAAGCAGTGCCGCACCTCGGACCTGCAGAGCGTGGACGAAGGCAGCGACCTCTCGGACGTGGCCAGCCTCTCGGTGGCCTCGTCGCTCAACGGCACGTGCGCCAACTGCTCGCTCGTGGCCACGTCCACCTACAACTTCCCGCAGATGCTCGAGACCTTCGACCTCACGGCGGCGTCCGTGGCCGCGTCCTCGTGCAACTTCACGTGCGAGATCACGCTGGACACGCCGACGCTCTGGGTGCTGGAAGGACAGGCGTCCGACTGCTGGGCCGGCACGGCCGACACACCCGTGGAGTGCTCGAGGGACGGCAACGCGACCGTCATGTCGCTTGACGCCGACGCCCTCGCAGTGCTCATGTCGGTGCACAACAGCTACGACTTCGTGGTGGACAATGTGACGACGAGACTCGGACCAGGCACGTTCACGGAGGACACGACGCTGTCCATGAAGTTTGAGGGGACAGGGTGCCTCGAGTCGAGCAGTGATAGCACACAGCAGCAGGCCTTCCAGGTGGACTTGACGTCGAGCTCGTACAAGCTTATTGGCTTGTTTACGGACACAGTGATGGAGGCGGAGGACCCCACGATTATGGGCTCCACGTCGGTGACGCTTAGTGCCACGAGCGGCGCGGTACTGAGCGCAGGCGCGTTCTTCTTGCTGCGTGTTGCGAGCGACAAGGAGGACGAGTTTGGAGCATTGATCACCAATGTGACCACCGCGTCCATGCTGCTGCCGGACTCGGAAAGCTCCTCTGCTGTCGACCTGGATTTGTTTGTTGGGGCATCGAATATCTCCTTCACGATCCCGGATTCTTTTACGGGCAGTATCCAGAATGGAGACACAGTCAACATTTCATTCCGGACATTCCAGAATCCGGCAAACAGCTCGGTTGCGATTGACAAGGTGTATCTCTCGGCGTACCAGGGTTTGGCGTCGGCTGTGGATAACTCGCCCATCCAGTTTTACGATCTGGACGATGCCAGTCGATCGCTCAAGGCCGCTCCGCTGGACATTATTACTGTGGTGGTGTACGGCGCGTGCTTTTTGTTTTCGCTGGTGATTATCAGGTGGCACGGCTTGCCATTGACGGTGAACACGCTGTGGACTGATTTGGTGGCGATCACTGCGCTGTTTTCGTTTGCTGCGGCGACGGGTGGATACCTCGTGTGGGTCATTCAGCCCTCGAAGGCCTATGTGCACTGGTACACAGCTCAGTACTTTTTCAACACCGCGATGATTCTGTCGCTGTGCTTCCACTGGGCTACTGTGCTGTCGTTCAAGTGCTTCAAGAAGCTCAGCTTTACGTCTCCAGTTGTCATGGCGTACGTTTTGATCAATGCGTGCGTACTGGCCTTCATTGTCGTGGTGTCAGCTATGGCGGAAGAGAAGCTGGAGTGCGTCTACGACGTGAAGTCCACGGCGTGTTCGTCGCAGGAAGAGTGCGCACTTTCAATTGCTGCAGAGGGTAAAATTGTGCGCTCTGCCATTGAGGAGTGCGATATGGAGGCTTTCTACTTGGCTTTCGGTACTGGATTTATCGTCTACACGCTGATGCTGATGATTCTGGGCTGCATGGTTATGAGCCGTGGACGAACGTTGATGCTGAACGAGGACCCTTCCGACGCACGGATCCGCAAGTCTCTCACGATTTTCTACGCTATCATCGCTACGACGTGCGTCCTCTACGTTTCGGCTCAGGTGATCTACATCGCGCAGTATGTTTCGCACAAGGGCGAGGATAACCAGCTCTCGGATGTCGTGTGGTACATTTTCATTGTGTGGCTGCCGCACAGTCTACCACCACTCCTGCTGCTATTCCTTCAGTGGAACCCCAGCACGGAGAACTTTCGACAGGACGAGGCGCCCTCAGTGGATCAATCTTCCAAGGAGGACGTTTTCAACTACACGCCTCGTTCCTCTACCTCGTCAAGCCACATGCCGTACTCTAAGCTGCTTCGTGATCGTTTAAGCATGGGAGATTCGATGTTGAACAACGATGAGCCCGGTAGCCGATTGCGTCTGATTGTCCGTCTGAAACTTCCGGCGTCGTTTGACCGCGCATGCTTCGTATCGCTCGACTTCTACTCGTCGAAGGAGACCATCACGTCCAGCAACTCGCTGCATAGCATCTCGACTGCGGCTGCCTGGAAATGCGTGGGTACTACGGAGCCGGTAGGCGTGGCGGGAGAAACTGAGTCTGTGCTGACGACGGGCTCGACCCACGCTATTTTCCCTTTCGTTGCCGTGCTGGAAGTACCGGTAATTGGCCCAGCATCCAACACGCTACTGCGCTTCATGGTGCATGCTAGCACACTGGGGAAACGCGATAACTCGTCGCATTACTTGGACCGTTCAAGCTCCAGCCAAGGCAGCCAGGATACGGCTTCGAACCCGCAGCTCTCGTTCCAGATGACGATGTTCCACCCTGTGCTGGAGTTTGTGACGTCGTCGCAAGCAGTATTGGATGCCGCAGCTAGTGGCCACTCGTTGAACATCCACCCGTCCGATGACCACACTTGCGCGATTTTGGAGGAATTCCCGTCTTTGCAGAGCGAGATCAACAGTATCCTAATGGGCAACGCAAAGAACGCCGAGCTGAGTGTCCAGACGGTTATGATGCCAGGCGACATTTCGAACCGCGACGAGGCTTCGTCCCACAAGAACATCGGTAACATCATCCGATTCTTCCAATACGATACGGAAGATGGCGGCGGTGGTCTCGTGGTGGAGGATCTGCAGGAAAGTGTTTACTCGAACGCGATCCCGCGCCAACTAATGGAGCTAATTGCTGCCGAGCGTCAGGAGCAAGCTGACCGTGCGCGTGAAGACCTGCACAACTTCCTCAACCAGAAGAAGGGCAAACAGAACATGGGCTTCTACGGCACGCTGATCGGCCAAATCCAGGATGACACAGACTCTTCACTTGCTCGTGAGTGGCTCGAGGATCGTGTACGAAGACGCAAGGAATATGTGGCCATGCTCCGCAGAAACATCCAATACCTGGTGAATCGTGACAAGCACAAGAACTACTTCAAGGCCAGTGTTGAGAAGAAGTCGGCTGACTTGCGCTTCGTGCCGATTAACATGCACATCCAAGACCTGCTTATCGGACCGACGAATGCTTTCATTAATGATGAAAGGAGACGGTCGTCAAAGGAGGTATCTGCGTACGATTTCACGACTGTTGGTGCCCCCGCAGCACACGTATACAAGTTCAACAAGGGCGGCATCCTCTCGTACCAGAACAGGCGCAAGAAAATGGAGGCTAAGATTGCTGACGCTGACCTGGACCTGTCCAAGTGGCCCGAGGAAGTGCGTGAATATGATGATCTCAAATGGGACCTGCAGCTGCGTATGGATTGCGCGTTTGCTCAGGCATTGGCTGCGCTGACTTGCAGCTTCGTGCGCAAAGTGGAAGTCGCCATTCAAAACCCTGACGTTGCCCGGGGTGAAGATATGCTCCGTCAGTTTTCCAGCCTGGGTTTCCTCTTCCAAGTCGAGTCGTTGCTGTCTACACACGGCAAAGAAATTGGCATGCTCGAGGACATGGCAGGTTCAGTGGAGCATTTAAGTTGTGTGGCGTTCGTGATTCAAGATGTTCGTGACAAGCCCATGAACCGTTTCTCCTTCCGTATGTCGCGACGTAAGGATGTGGCGGACGAAGCAGGCGTGGTGAAGGTCACTGTGTCAAACAAGACTGGGGCGAAGCGGTCGCACATCAAGTACATCGTGACGGTACAGGTCGCCACAAGCGAAGTGGAGTTGCCTGAACGCCTAGCTGCTGGAGGTGAGATCCACGTGACACCCGTACTGTTTTCTCAGGGCATCAATGAGATGCAGACGATTGCCAACAACACTGAGCGTGCGAAGACGGAGCTGCAGGATATCATCAACTTCCGCAGTCTGAAGCCTCTCAAGGCGTTCTGCGAGAAGTACCGTCGTCTGGTGGTAGCTATGCCTACGAACGGCTTGAGCGGTCTCTCGTCGTCCAGTCGAAGTCGCGCCGGATCACATCGTTACAAGGCCATGTCTACGGACTCGACGATCACGTCGCCGCTGCATCTCTCACAGGACGAAGTGACCCAGGAGCTGCGTGCGCTGGAGGCGTGTATTAACGAAGCAGCCCAGAGCCTGGTGAAGACGAAGCGTACGGAAATTTTGAAGCGATCCTCGGACTTGTGTCGGGAGCTTGGCGGCGGCCGCGTCACGGTCTGCAAGAGCGCCAAGGATCGCACAGCCATGTCTGTAACCTTAGAGCAGGTGCGTATCCTGCAGCGCCATCACGATCTGCCGGAGCACCGCGTCCCCGCCACCGTCTCCGTTATGCGCAGTCACGGTGTGCGTATCGAGAACGCGCTCAAGAACACGGGCAAGCGCCAGTTCGCCTTCAACAAGCTGCAGCGCTCGCTGTTGCCTGAGGATTATCGGTGTCCGGACCAGGTGGGCGGCACGGGCAACGTCAGTTAGAGCGTGCGTGCCGCTGCCAAACGGTCAGAAGCTTAGCAAAAGTCCGCCAGGGTATACAGATCTAATAGTAATTTTTTGTGTTTCCATCTCGATCGTGTTGCCTGTCGTTGACTAGAGATCGTTGAAGTGTAGTTGCGTCACGTAAGCTAAGGACTGACTGGGGTTGAGTACCGGGCCGCCAAGTGAGCTGCTGGACACGTCGCTTCCATTGGCGTCTTTAGCCACAGCGGCGGCTTTGGCAAAGAAGAGCTCGGCTCCGTGACGAGTTGGCGATGTTGCGAGGCGGGCGTCGGCTTCAAGCTGGTTGCGCTTCCGCAGCTTGGCCATCATCTCCTCGTCCGAAATGCCCTTCTCAGCCGCCACCTTTTGCTTCTCCGCCAACTGAAGAATGCATGAGTATATGGTTAGCTTGGGGTAATACCGAACAAAACACTGATAGACGCACCTCTTTCTTGCGCATGACTTCGGCAAAGTGTCGCGAGCTGCTCATTTTGAGGATATCACGCGACGGGACCAGTGCGCTCATGCGCTCGCCGTCGATGTCCGACCCGGTCGCTTAGACTTCCGAGCGCGCGGAATCAGGCTCGTCGTCGCTATCGGCAATTGTGATGCCGATCCGAGCAGCCATGAGTGAAGCGGAAGGCAACCCCCGCGTGGATGGTCGGACGCCAAAGTTTTTTTAGTTCAGCCGCGGATCATTATTTGTGGTTGGCGACCACATTGTGTGGCCGTCTTCCAGCATTTCAAGGTGAGCGTTGTTGCCACCGTCCTCGGGGTTGTTTCCCTGCGAGTTGTCATCACCAGCGCCAGCGTTACCGTCACCGCCAGCCCCGTCATACCCACCGAAGTTGTTGACGGACGAATTCGACTGACCCACGATTTCGAGGATTTTCGTGAGCTTGAGCTCGGCCGTAACGAGGTACCCAGCGTGTTCACCGCCCGACATCAGGGACAACATGGAACTGGTCGGCGTCATGCCGTTGCCGCCAGCCCCAGCTCCGCTTCCGGTTGCACCGCAGCACTGCCAGCTCCAGAGCTGCTGTCCCCATGCCAGTTTCGAGCACGTCGTCGAAAGCCTGAAGCCGCCGCGCCAAGCCGAACGATCCCTGTCGTACTGCTGACATGACACCATCGAGCCGTTCGTAGGCCGACTTGTTCACCTTGAGCGTGGCCTTCGCTTGCTGGATCTCGCTCTCCAAAGTGTTGTAAACTTCGCGGTTGAGCTCGATACCCCCAATGCCGGAAGCCTTGAGCTCGTTCAACTCCTGCAGGACCTGCTCCTTCTCCTGTCGTACAGTAATCAGGCGCTCTTCTGCGTGCGTCTTCTCCTTGTCCAAGGAAACACTGGTGGCGGCTTGGGCCGCAATTTTCTCAACAACTTCGCGCAGAGTTGAGGCCCCCATTGCAAGCTTGAGCTCCGCGAGTACCGCTTCAAAGTCGGCGTTCTTCTGGGACTTGACCAGGTTTGCTGCGTGCAAGGCCTCGCTAGCACGTTAACGGTTCTCGATGCTACGCACCAGTCGAGCTTCCTCCTCTGCTGACAAGTCTCCACGCATTTCTGCCACCATTTCCGCGCGCTCATGAGCGCGCTGCAGTCGCCAAGCCTCCATCTTCTGCGAGTTTCGAGCACGAACCTCGTGATCTCCAAGCTCACGCGCTCTAGCTTTCCGTTCCATCTGCAGCTGCAGCTGAACCTCCTGGAGGAACTGCACGGCGCGGCTCTTGCCGACTTCGAGTTGTCTGCAAAGCATTTTCACCTCTTCGACTTCACGTTCGCTACTATCCACAGCCGCGGCCATACCGGTGAGCTGTGCATCCACCCGCAACTGCGTGGTTTGTAATCGGCGAATCATGTGCTCGAGCTGCCGCCGAAGATGCATTTGCTCCTCCATGCTAGATGTGCACTGTGCAATGTGTTGCTTGATCTGGATGTTCTTCTTGGATATCGGAGTGTCTTGGTTCTGTATGCGGCTGAGCGTGTCGTTTTCTAACTGCAACACGCGCAGCTCGTCCTGTAAAAATATACAAAACAAATAGGAAATAATGATCAGCCGGCTACCAACCCAATTCAATCCTGTTGACACCATGAGCAACGCCATACCAGTAGCCCGTTAAGCTCGCGCTGCCTCCGTTCAGCCATGAGCTTGAGTTCGTTGAATTTACGAGCGTTGAGATGGACGCCATCTTCCAAACACTCAATGTCACGCTGACTGGAGTCCGTCTCGGGTGCTCCGCTGCCACCGTTTCCCTCGTGCAAGCCTCGGGTTGAGCTGGATAAGGGAGAATCGCGGCCAGGCAGCATCATTGGCGTGGTAGCTTTTCGAACGGCTTCCACCAACTCGCGCTTATGTGTGATCTTCTTGAGTTTCTGTGTAACGAGACCGCTTTTTCCTCCGTTGGAGGCGTTATTACTTGAAAACATTTCGTAAGCTCCTTGAGCTGATGTGTCGGCTAATGGGAGTAGACGCATTCTCCCCGATAACCCTCCACGCTTCTTCGGTTGCCTTTCATTGCCCCGTAAAGGTGTGTTCTGCTCGTAAACAAAATGCGTTAGGTCTTCACCGCTACAAAGACTGCAACACCCTGGTACAAACATACCCCTGAAATGTCAGTGAACTCGCTAGTCATGTTGTGAACAGCGATGTGGGGCTAGCCGCTTTTGCTTGTTGCTGAACACCCGCAGAGCTAGCGTTCCATGTCGATTCCCAACACACAAGCAAAACGCTTCAAGACCCGCAGCCCAAATGGGCTTGGCAATTGAAACGACCCCTACGAAGCATAGCAAAAAATAACTCTCATGAACGCCGCGAAAATCCCTATCACTTCAGAAATCCTTCTCAATTGCCTGCGCTATGGCGGATTCGCTCAAAAAGAAGGGTATGCCATCGCCCATCCAGAAAATGGAGCAGGATGCAGCCTCCAACATTTGGACAATTTGGTATGCGTCGCAATACGGTAAAGTCGAGCGCGTACGCTCGCTTTTGGACCGCAAAGCTGTCGCCTCAATTGACGTTCAAGAGTTTGTACGAGAACGAAGTCTATGATCAATGACTTGCTCAGTTATTGCAGACCTAACTGATTGTTTCTCTTTTTTGCTCTCAGCGAACGCGTTGGAGTCCGCTGCATTTTGCCTGTCGGTACGGTCACAGCCCCTTGGTCGAACTTCTTGTTGCTCGAGGAGCCAATGTGGATTTACAAGACTGGGTAAGTCGTGCACCTTTCTTTGAGCATTTCCTGGTAACCATAACTCAGTTCCCGTCATTTGTAGCAAGGAAACACGCCTCTGCATTTGGCGGCTGGGTGGGGAGACCTGCAGTGCGTGACGCTGGTGCTAGAAGGAGGTGCTGACGTCCGACGGAAAAATATTAAAGGCGACACTTCACTGGATCTTGCTGTCTCGTTATCTCGTCGAGACCATACTCGCCTACTAAAAGACTGGAAGCCGCTGGGTTTAAGTGCTGAAGGTCAGGTGTGATCGGGCTTTTCAATTGATTCTACTCCTGACTTTTATATCTGGCTGCTTATATTAATCAGAACTAGCGGAGTATCGCCAGCAGCTTGTTGCCAACGACATCACGGTCAAGGAGTTCGAGCGAGCGTTGGCCGAAGAACCAAATCCAAGTATTCGGCTAGAGCTCCAGGCTCTTCACTTTAAACGTCAGTGCTTTGGTGCGAACCACCCTGGTCTTCTTGGGACGTACAGCAAGCTCGTGAATCTATACAGGTTTGCTATCTCTCGGGTAATTCTGACTTTCAGAGTAGTGCTTCACACATCTTCGTTTGGTCAAACTAGGGAAGACGGAAAATTTGAGGCTGCGTTCGCAATGGCCGACTGCGGTTTGACACTCTGTGAGGCCACCCACGGTCGTAGTCATTTAGAGACGTCCCGATGGGTTAGTGCGCTTGCTGAGTTGTTATTACTACGGGAAAGCTTCGACCAAGCAATTCACTGCTTCATGGAAGCATTCAACACGCTGTCAGCGTACGTTTCGGAAGAAAATATACCGAGCGAAGTGGTTCACCAGGTCTAACAAGAGGACACTGTTTACTTTTCACAGCTTGAAAGGCGAATCGGACCACGAGACGTCGATCGCACTAGAAAATCTGGCAATTGCGTGTGAGCAGGCAGGGAAGCTAAGCGACACAGAACGGCACTTGAGCGCGCTGCTTCGTCTTCTGAATGAGCGCTATGGCGGAGGCTACAATGCCAAGGTCTTCCATCTAACTGTACGCCTAGCGTCTGTCCTACTTGCTCAGGTTAGGAACATGGTTGCTCTCTGGTTGTGAGGAATGCGACTCATCAGCTCGGATACTTCCAGAAACGAACGGACGAGGCTCGCGACTTGTTCGACCAGTGCTTGGTGCACGCTGAGAACCTGTTCGGGCCCTCCGACGAGCAAACTGTGACGTGCACTGATGCCTTAGGAAAATGCTGTTTCTTGCTCGGTGACTTCGCGGTGTGTGCTCGCCATTGCTCTGACCTTCCGTTCTGTGTTGAGTCATCCTCACTCATCTTTGCTGCTGCTGCTGCTGCTGCTGTAGGAAGCCGAAGCATACTTCAAGCGGTCGCTGGCAGTGGTAATGCGTCTCCCCAATCCAAATTCTGCCGGGACAGCGTTGTCTCCATCCAGACAGGATCGGTTCCGTCGCGCGCAGAGCAATTTGGCCATGGTAGCAGTAGCCGCTAGATCTGCCGAGGCTGTGCACGCGCAGCTTGAACAGTTAGGCTACACACATGTGGAGAGCGGAGCACCACAGACTCCGCTCCTATGTTGAAGTGACCAAATCACAAATGCGTTTCGTTTCTGGGTCGGAATAGTCCAGAAGAACCTTTTCCCAAACGGGAATACCTCTAAACAGCGATTTAAGTTAGCCATTCTCCAGAGCCAGCCATTGATTGATTTACGCGCTGACCAGCGAGCAATATGTCGGAGAAGGCTCCTCAGGTGCTGGGCGGCACGCGCCCCAACGTGGACGAGCGGTTCCACCTGCAGGACGTGGACGAGAATGGAGAGGAGAACAAGGCGGCCGCGCCGTCCATCTACGCGCTGCAGGCTGAGGACGACGTCCCGGAGGTCACCACCATGGAGAGTCTCTGCATGAACTGTCACGAGGACGGCACCACCAAGCTGCTGCTCACCATGATCCCGTACTTCCGTGAGGTCATCCTCATGTCCTTCGAGTGCGAGCACTGCGGCTTCAAGAACAGCGAGGTGCAGTTCGGCGGCAAGGTGCAGGAGCAGGGCGCCAAGATCGAGCTCGAGGTGACGGACAGAGAGGTGCGTGCAAGCGTTGCAATGGCTCGAGGGCAATCGATACATTAGGGGCCATCCGTATTGACTGGGTGATTGTATCTATGGCTGCAGGACCTGAACCGTCAGCTGATCAAGGCCGACGCCGGCGTCATCTACTTCCCGTCGCTGGACTTTGAGATCCCGCGCGAGACGCAGCGTGGCAGCATCAACACCATTGAGGGTGTACTGCAGAAGGCCATTGAAGACCTGCGCGAGAACCAGGAGCACCGTCGCGAAATCGATCCGGAGACTACCGAGAAGATCGACGAGTTCATTGCCAAGCTCGCGCTCATGTCCGCTGGCATCACGCTGCCGTTCAAGATTGTGCTGGACGACCCGTCTGGCAACTCGCACATTGAGAACCCGCACGCGCCTGCGGCCGACCCCAAGATGAAGGTCACGAACTACTACCGCTCGGAGCAGCAGGACCTGGACTGCGGCCTGCAGCCCGATATGTCGCACGACGCGCCCGCCCAGACCCCTCGCGTGCTGCCGCACCGCAACGAAGGTCTGGACAAGTTCGTGGAGGAGGCCAACATTGCCAAGAAGGAGGTGATCCAGATCCCCGCCGACTGTTTCGCTTGTCAGGCGCCTGGCTTTTCGTGCATGTGCATGACGGACATCCCTCACTTCAAGGAGGTGATCATTATGTCGTTTAACTGTGAGGCCTGTGGCTTCAAGACCAACGAGGTGAAGGCTGGCGGCGCTATTCCGCCCCAGGGCGAGCGCATCACGCTTAAGGTGGACGCCAGCAAGGACCCGGATGTGATGGATCGCGATATCCTCAAGTCGGACTCGGCGTGTGTGAACATCCCTGAGATCGAGCTGGAGATGGCGCACGGTTCGCTCGGTGGCCTGTACACGACGCTGGAGGGTCTGCTGGACAAGATCCGCCAGAACATTGAGGAAGGCAACCCCTTCGCTATGGGCGACAGTGACGGCGGTCGCTCGCTGCTGAACGCGTGGCTGGCGCGTCTTGACGCTCTCAAGCGCGGCCAGGAGCCCTTCACGCTCATCCTGGAGGACCCGCTGGCCAACAGCTTCGTGTACTCGCCGTTCGGCAGTGCCGACGACGATCCGTACATGGTCGCGGAGAAGTTCACGCGCTCGGAGTACGAGGACGACGTGCTGGGCATCACAGACATGAAGGTGGAGAACTACTCGAGCGACGTCGGCCTGGGCAGCATCACCGAGGAGGAGGACAAGCCCGCTGAGCCCATTCGTAGTGACAAGGAGACCATGGGTGGCGGCCGCGCCATTGACCCGTCCAAGTACCACCCGAACCCGGCGGCCGTCATGGAGGTGCGACAGCAGCTAGAGGAGCAGAAGAAGCAGGAGCAGCAGCAGTAGGATGAGGCTGCAGCGGCGGACGTGTGCTCGGCATTCTTTGACCCGCATCCGCCGTTGCGAATACAAAGGCACTCTAAATAGATGATGACTACTTTTTGGTACCAATTGATTTGTGTACTGGACCAAATTCAAATTTCGGAGGCTGGAGCTGCGCGACGAGGGCTTCAGCAGCCCAACACTATGAGCGACAAGACAGCAGCGACCGCTGGCCATGCGCAGAGCGTTCTTTCGTCTCAGAAGGACATACCAGCGGGTGGAAGCAGTGGAGATAATGGCACAGCAGGGCTGACGATGGAGGAGAAGCTGGCACTCTGGCGGCAGGCCAAGCTACAGAGGCAGAAGGCGGGAAACAGTAAAAATCCAATCTGCGGAGGAAGCAGACGCAGTTTGGGAGGTACTGCTGCGAGCAATGGAGGCGTGAAGAGGAGACTCGTGGAGACCAAGGCTATGGGGTGCTCGAGCAAGGCAACTGACTCGACCACCTCTGCGGAACCAAGCGACAAGAGCTTGTCTACCCTGAAGAAATCTCGAGTGGCTAGCGACTTTCGAAGGGATGTTGCGGAGTCTACGAAATCAAGCCAGCCGGTCAATGCGAAACGACGTCTGCCGGTGTCAACCGAGAAGACCCCAAAGTCAGCTTCAGCGGCGCGTGTGTCTCGCGACTTTCGAAAGAATGTCGCTAAAGCTACGACACCAAGTCTAGTGGTCACTCCGGGACCACATCTACCGGTACCAACCCTGAAGCGCTCAAAATTGGCTTCAACAGTTCAGAACCAAGGAGGGAGGAGTCTCCTGCACCCCATTGTCATCGATGGAGATAGCGCTATGGCATTTTCTAGCCCAGCCTCTGCCGCCACAGTGAGGCCACCCCATCCGGTATCTGCCAAACGTGTCAGTGCGCCGAAGCCAGCCTCAGTGACGCAAAGTGAGCAAGGGAGCCCCCAATGTCCCATTGTTATCGACGATGATGGCGAGATAAGCCTATCGCAGCTAGTGGACCCCCTCCAGCGTCAGCCCTGCCGCATTACCAAGAAGTTAATGTTGGCACCCGAGATGACCGATAGAGAAATTTCTACCTCACTAAACGAAGCCCAACCAAGACAGAATCCGGCGCTGGTTGCATCGACCGATAGGCGCAACAACCGAGAAATACCGATCTCCGTCAACCAACCTACGTCAAAGCAATGTCTTATTCTAACGGACAAGGAGAGCGTGGCATCAAATCCCAGGGCGATTTGGAGTGAAGATCCTGCTTTTGACAAGGAGAACCAGAGCGACGAGTCTATCCAGATCAACCAAATGTTGGCGGCGCCTGCTGCAACTGTGGAGAAGAAGCCCGAGCTGCTAGCGAAGGACCTTATCCGAGTAGCCATCGAGTTTGAAAAGAAGCGCCGTCTCGCCACCGCCTACAGCATTTTCAAGCGGGCGAACTATGTTCTCCCAAAGGAGAGCACTAGGCTGATTGAACGTCTTGACCGGTTACAGCAAGAGTGCCCGACAGCAGAAGATCAAGCGCCGTCTCAACAACTATCGACCGCTGCGTATATGGTGAAAGTTCTCGAGCGGGACTTGATGTCTGTGCTGAACCACGGCACGACCAGCGACCTCACGCAGCTGCATGCTATCGGCGCGAAAAGGGCCGAACTCGTGCTCGATAGGCGGCCGTATCAACAGGTAAGCTCGCACGCCTTTTATCTCCTCTTTTGTGAAGTTATAGCTGACCGTACGTGATACCTGTCGTCTTTCAAACAGCTCGAGGAGTTGCGGAGGGTGCCCGGCATGTCGGCTAATGTGATCGCCAGACTGTACCAGCACCACACCAAGTGGGAAAACCACCAGTGACTACTTTGTAATCGATCTAGACGATAGTAAGAGCGTTAATGCTAAGCTTGTGTCTTTCCTGGCCGAGTGGAATGTCTTTCGGACGGACTTGCACGTTGCAGCGATCTCATTCTCACACGTCGCATGTTTCTAAGCGTAGCCATCTCACCAGTACTCGCCCCTCATTTGACAAAACTCGAGTAGATCGCGATGGCGACGGCGTGGCAGCTCCAGGAGCAGGAGGAGGCTCGCAGGCTGCGCGCGCTCCTGCAGCAGCAGCAACAGGAGGAAGAGGAGACCCGCAACCTGCGCGTGGGCCTGCGGCAGCATGGAGCTCCGCGCTGGGAGGCGGTGCGCACAGACGCCAGCTTCGTGGAGCGCAGTCGGCGGCGCAAACCCGGCGCCATGAAGGCGCAAGAGCGCTATCTGCGCCGCGACGTGCACTGCGGCGTTGGCTCCTGCGCTGCGTGTCGACACGCGCGCGCGTTGCTGCCGGCGCAGGTGCTTCCTAGGGTCAGCGACGGGGAGTACGTGGTGCCCGATGCCTTCAGCTTGCTGCAGTGCATGGAGCTTCTGGAGGAGGAGGCGCTGTTCTGTCGCGCGGCGCCGCGCCTGCTGGTGCTGGAGAGTGTGCTGCAAGCTGCATTGAGACTGGCGCCCAGTCGCGACGCGTCAAGGCTCAGGAAGTTTTTCCGAGGAGAAGACCAGCGCACTGAAGGGCGCGTCAGCGTCTATCTGTTCCCGGACCAGCACCACGTGGAGACCTTCGTGGAGCCAACGGCGATGGATGAATTGCAGACGGTGAGAGATGATCGAGCTGTGTTGAAGACGGTGGAGTGGTATGTGACCCAGGGGCACTTTCCACCTCGAGCGAGGGTGGTGTTCATGACGAGGGACGTCGATGCGACTGTGAGTGTGCAACTTGCTGCAGTGGTGAATGCACAGGCGGTCACGTGCGAGACTTTCCTGGAGGAGAGACTACCGAAACACTCGGCAGATACGGCGTTCTTGCTGGAGCTCGCTGCCAATACGGCTGAAGCTGTGAGGTACGAGGAGGCTCAGCGGCTTCCTGACGAGAACGGCAATGTACTGAGCTCTCAATGCGAGTTTGCGCCGCACTTGAAGCCTGTACAGCTGGAGGAAGCTTTGGCGCAACCAGCATCTCGGGTGCTAGCTGGAAAACTCGAAGTGAGCACCCACAACCCAATGGAAGCGTATGTGGTGGTGGAAGGTCCGCATGCAGTCGAGAAAGTTTTCGTCTTTGGACGAGCTGCAATGAACCGTGGTGTACATGGAGATCGTGTGGCTGTGGAGATACTCCCGAAGGCACACTGGCGCGCCCCGCAGAGCGACCGCCTGTTGGTGCACTACACTCAAGATGAGGATGAGCACCAACATGAATCTGAGTCAGAGGTTGACGAACAGGTTCCGGGAGCGATTCCTACTGGACAAGTCGTGGGCATTCTCAGTCGCTCGCCGCGGTACCATGTGGCTACAGTCATTGCTTCAACTGTGAATGCTGGAGACGACTACGCACTTGCTGTGCCGATGGACCTGCGATTGCCGAAGGTCCGCCTGCGTTCCCAGCGACTTGATGCGCTTCTGGACAAACGCCTGAAGGTCGTCATTGACAGCTGGGCTGCTGATAGCTCGTACCCAAACGGACACTATGTCGGAATCCTCGGAGCCCCCGGAAGTTTGCAGACAGAACTCAGCGCTTTACTCGTCGACAACGAAGTGGAAGAAGCCCCGTTCAGTGAGGCGGCGCTAGCTTGCCTCCCATCCAGTGACGAATGCCCGATTGACATCGAAGGCGGTTGTGTAGCGGAATGCTCTACAGCTAAAAGACCAGCTCGATGCGGGTTGCTGAACTGGAACGTTCCTGACGAAGAAGTTCCGCGTCGTCGTGATCTACGCAAGACGCACCGCGTTTTCAGTGTGGATCCTCATGGTTGCCAGGATATCGATGATGCGATGTCCATTCAACGCTTACCCAATGGCAATGTGGAGCTTGGAGTGCACATTGCTGATGTGTCGTACTTCGTGAAACATGGCTCGGCGCTAGACCTAGAAGGCAGACGTCGCGGCACGACCGTCTATCTCGTCGGTCAGCGTCTTGATATGTTGCCTTCGGTACTCAGCGCTGACTTGTGCTCTCTACACGAGAACCGCGACCGCTTCGCTGTGAGTGTCATGTGTGAGCTGGACGGCGAAACGTACGAGATCATCGAGAACTCAACGTGGTTTGGACGTACAATCATCCGCAACTGTTCATCAATGACGTATGAGCAAGCGCATCGCCTCCTGCAGGGCGTTAATGCCGATGCTGACGATTCGCCGCGGCGAGGGTCGGCGAGATCCCAGCCACCGCCAAGCGAGCATGTGGAGGGTGTAGCCGGAGGTCGGATTCCGATGAAGCTTCAGCAACTGATTCGGGAAGACCTTCGCATACTGACTGATGTCGGTCGTCGACTCGGTCGGACTCGTGGCTCTCAAGGTGGTTTGGATCTGTCCAAGCAAGAAGAGGTTCGCTTTTCCTTGAATGTCTCGGAGCTTGGGCAAGAAGATGTGGAGATTACAGTCAAAGAAAGCTTGGAGATCCACGGTACCATTGCCGAGCTCATGATCTTTGCGAACTCAACTGTCGCTCGCAAGCTCGTGGAGCGGTTTCCCACCCATGCATTGCTGCGTCGACACCCGCCTCCATCCGGAGAACGATTCACGCAGCTTGTACAGCTTGCTAAGGCGCGTGATGTGGTCATTGACGCTACCAACAACTTCACGCTGCAGCAATCTCTCGCTGCAGCGGAACGTTCGGGACGCATGGACAGCAAGACCATGTCCCTGTTGAAGTCTCTTGCCGTGCGCGTTATGACTGAGGCCGAATATGTCAGCTCGGGTGCTGTGGCAGCTGTCGATGCGGCTTCCTCGAACGGTGATGTCACGCGGTTTGCACACTACGGCTTGGGTCTGCAATTCTACACGCACTTCACGTCCCCAATCCGTCGCTATGCCGACGTCATCGTTCACCGCCAACTCCTCGCGGCGATTGCATCCCCAACGCCCCGTCAAACCTCGACATTGCAGCGACCAGCAGCTAAGCCCTCAGAGCCATTGGTGCTTCCCGACACTCTCGCCCCCTCGGTGCTGGAAACTGAAGAGGACGAGGACTTCCTAGACGACCTGATTTCGTCGGTGGATAGCCAGCTTCAAGTATCTACTACGGCTCCAGCTAAGGAAGGAGCGGCTCCGGTGGTTGCCGACGAAGCTATCGCGGATGGAGATAACCTTTTCCCGCCAGAAGAGTTGGTGCCGCTGTCTCGACACCTCAACAAGAAGAACCGACAAGCGAAGCTAGCGGCACACGCCTGTGACGAGTTGTTCTTGGCTCTGTACTTCAGCAGCCACACGGTGAAGGTCCCGGCGATCATCACAGCCCTCAAGCAGAACGGCTTCATTGTGTACGTGCCCAAGTATGATCTTCGTGCTCCGGTTTACTTGCGCGACAAGAGTGGTGTCGTGCAAATGGATCCGCTTCTGCTTGGTGTTCGGATTGTAGACACGGACCCTGCAACGGGGGCGTTTGCTGGCGCTGAGTGCATTCGCCGAATCCCTCAGGCTCAACTCGTCTGGGACGACGCCGAACGCGAGACGCTTGAAGTTGTCGCTCCCGACGATAAGCACACGGTGTTCCGGATCCTGGATGAGGTCGAGGTCCAAGTCTCATGCGATATTACAGCTTCAGGAGCTCGAGTACCGCAGCTGCAGCTGCTTCTCGTCGGCCGAGCAAGTGCTACACGCAAAAAGCACATTGCGTCGTCACTTTCCGAGTTGCAGCGCGTCGTTCAGATCAAAAGCGAGGCTGATAGTAGCCGTGATACCACGATGGACGTTGAGCACATGAAGTCAAGCACCATTGGGGAGGTATCTTCTGGAACAAATATGTACCAGCTCCTGTTGAACGGCCCCAACTTATCTCCGTCGACCAAGAACCTCGCACGCCGCAAGCCCACCCAAGATGAAGAAGAGGAAGGAATGAAGAAGAAGAAGAAACCTGGATTCAAACGCAAGGGTCCAGGGCGCCTGGTGTTCGGCAACTTCTCGACCAATTCGCGCCGTCATTACCAGCACAAGCTCGCCCAGTACATGGACGAACGCTCGGACGCGCGTGAGGAGGAGCTTAACATCCAGCGTTTCGCCAACGGTTCGTCGGCGATGACCTCAGCACAAGAAGCTCGACGTGCAGAGCGTGAGGCCCTCGTGCGCACACAAAAGCTGGCTGCCGAGAAGAGGCACGACAGGATCAACCGCCGAAACAAAGCGGGGAAGTAGGATAGGTGGACGGACACGACGACTTTCATGAATACAAAACGACGTTGCTATCCTCCAGGCACTCTTTATCTCCTTGATGTAGTAATTTGTGGGTGGTCAGGTTGGTATGCCTGCCTACAGCTCAGTCTCCTTGATGGGGGACTGGACCTTGCCGCTGTTGAACTGTGCCGCAGAGAGGAAGCCGTTGTCGTCCAGGCTGTCCATCTCGGAATCGTCACCGTAACCCTTGCGGTTCATCATGGCCACAAACTCCTCAAAGCTGATGACACCGTCCCCGTTCGCATCAACGTCGTTGATGACCTCCTGCGCCTGCTCCTCGCTGCCCATGAACTGCACGAGGTCGGCCTTGGTGATCTGGCCGGTGTTGGTCGTGTCGAAATAATTAAATGCGTTGATCAGGTGCTCCTCCTGGTTGGCCAGGTTACGCTTCATGGTGGCCGCCAGGAACTCCGGGTAGTCCACCAGTCCGTCGCCGTCGATGTCGATGCCCTTGACCAGCTCCAGCACCTCCTCCTCAATCATGCCGAGACCCGTGTCACGCAGCGCCTCGGCCAGCTCCGACACCGTGATCACTCCGTTGCCGTCCGTATCAATCGCCATGAACTGGTTCTTCAACTCGGCAATCTCGCTCTCCGTGGCCAGGTCGGCGATGACGCCAAGCGCCGCCTTCTTGAGCTTGTTGTTGCCCGTGAAGCGCTTCAGACTCGAGAAGATGTTCGGGTTCAGCGTCATGCTCGATCTCGGCGCCGAGCCAGAGATCCACGGGTGACGCAGCACCTCGTCGGCAGTGAGACGCTTGGACGCATCCACGAGCAGCAGGTTGCTGATGAGATCCTTGGCCTCGTCGCTCACGTTCGTCCACTCGGGCGAGTCGAAGTCGTAGCGTCCAGCGCGCACAGAAGCGAAGATCTCCGGGTCCGTGTCGCCGTAGAACGGCGGGTATCCGCACAGCAGGATGTACGTGATGACACCGATACTCCAGAGGTCGCACGACTTGTCGTAGTGGCGGCCCAGCACCTCGGGGGCGATGTAGTAGGGCGTGCCCACGCGCGTGGTCATGACGCCGGCACTGAGGCCGTCGTCCATGCGGGACAGACCGAAATCGATGACCTTGAGCTCGGCATCCTCCGCCTTGGTGGCGAACAGGAAGTTTTCGGGCTTGAGGTCGCGGTGACAGATGTCGCGGTCGTGGCAGTGCTTGACGGCGTCCGAGATCTTGCGCACCAGCACGGCGGCGTCCGCCTCACTGTAGTGACCGCGCGCGATGATGCGGTCGAAGAGCTCTCCGCCCGTGCAAAGCTCCGTGACGAGGTGCAGGTGGCGGTTGCCCTCGTACGCGTCGTAGAACTTGATGATGTTGGGGTGGTCCAACGTCTAAATACATGGACACAATAGGAGACAGACAGGTGGCCCCACAGCACGTTGCACACGGTCAGAAGCGGTCAAGAAGGCGCTGCAAACGACGTGACAACGGCCCACGCACCTTGAGGATGTTGATCTCGCGCCGCATGGTCTCGGGGCGGCTGACCTTGGCCTTGGGGATGGTCTTGATGGCCACCTTGGCGCCCGTGGCCTTGCTCACGCCCACGCGCACGGTGCCGTAGTGGCCGTGGCCCAGCTCCTTCTTCTCAATGTCGTAGAACTCGTTCACGTCGCGCAGCTCGCCCGTAATCTGTCGATGCACAAGACACAGTAACAACGTTAGCAATCTCGTCTCCCCCCTCCAACGCAATGCAACACGAGCATTGATCCTTACCAACTCCTTGAAGGCCTTGCGCTCGCGCGACTGCGGGTTGCGGCGCACGGCGGCGGGGGCAGCGGGCGGCAGGGGAGCGGACGTGGGGCCGGGGCCGCGCTCGTCGGCACTGCAGCCGCCTGCTGGGCCTGCGCCTGCTTCTGCTGCTGCGCGCGGCGGTGCGACGCGTTGTTGCGCTTGCCGTGCGGCCGGACGTTGCCGGCGCCGCTGGCGTTGCTGCTGCTGCTGTTACCCATGGAGGGAGTCAAGTCGACGGGGGCGCGGAGGAATCTCGAGTGAGCGAGGCGAGGGAGGGTAGGTACGATGAGTTTTCGGCCCCCACCGACAGATATTGTGCGGATGGGTACAAAAAGGACGCAACGTCATTCGCTAGAAATCCGGCCGAGTATCCACCTGCAACATGACCAGCATTGGACGCTTTCGAGTGACAAATGAATGATATTCTACACGCTTTCCGGTGGGTGCATGCACTTTACGGACTTCGCCCACCACAGTAAAAACAAAGCTTCTTAGGTATCCACGCGATGCAAGTTCCAGTAGGTATTGCATGTATACCAGCGCGGTATGTACAGTACTGTACAAGTCAAGACGGCACTCCACTCACAAATCCGGTTAACCCTTTCAAGATTACGACGCATGCAATGTTGATGTCCACTGGTGGAGCCATCTCATGCTCGGCAACAACAAAAACTGTCGCGGACGGACTCTGGTCATGCTCGTAATCGTGGCTGAGTTTACTGCGGCGGTGGTTGCTGCTGCTGCTGACCTGCGCCTTGCACGTGGTTCCAGGGCAGCAGCGTCTGCAGGAAGAGCAGCAGCGGGTTGGCGTCGGCCGGCAGGTTGCCCGCCTCGAACTCCTCCTGCGCGCGAGCGAGCGCTGCCAGTGCCTCAGCGTCCAGCGGCTGGCCGTTCTGGAGCTGCGGCGGCTGCAGCATCGGGTGGTCCGCAGGCAGCGTCGTGATCTCGTCCGAGTAGTCTGCGATGGCATACACAAAGGCGAGTGGTTAGATGCCAGCCTTTAACCACGACGCATTGTCGTTCTTGTTACCTGCAGAGAGTGCGCGAAGATACTTGTGCAAACACGAGGGGAGCTCCAGCACCTGCGGGTTGGCAGACACCAACGCCGGCGAGGCGAGAGCATGCTGCGCGCTCTCGAGAAGGAAGGACTGCGCGTCGTTCACCTTCCAGATGGAGTGGTTTCTCGTCACGTAGATCTCGAGCAAATGCTGGAGCACGCTGTGCTCTCCGTCGACACTGCGCGCGTTCGCGAACACGCGGCTAGACAAGATCGGCTGCCACGACGCTGATATTCACAATAACGCAGGCGTGTGAGTGCAGGTGCTACAAGACAAACATTAAGATAATAGCTACGTACACGAGGACGGGTTTGCAGCAATCTTCTCCAGGAGCGGCTTGAGTACAGTCGGGAATTTCAGCAAGGCCGCCGCCAGAAGGTCCTTCGCCTCGGTCTCGTTTCCTAAAAAGAAGCTGGAGTACACACCAAAAGCGCGTTAGATATTGACAGACCGTGACGAATTGGGATGCGGAGTTTTACTTACTGGGCGAGAGCCAACGAAAACTGCAGATTCGGCAGCGCCGCAATCGTTTCGTCTGCACTTGATGCCTTCTTCACGGCCTTCTTCTTGGACGCAGCCTCACCGCTAGCGAATCGATCCACTGCTGGTGTCTTCGAGCCGAACAGGTCAATGAGGAACTGGCACTGGCGCGATGTCAGAGCGTAGTAATCGATCGCCAAGAGAACATTCATCGGGTCGCCTTGGGGGTCCAGACTGAGCAGCAGTTTGGCCGTCTCAAAGGCACTGCGCATGCATCCTCGGCGCCCCACTTGCTTCATCAGCAAGAACAGCGCTCTGAAGAAGCCAGCGTTGTGCTCCGTTTGAATGTCCATGCGGCAGTTTCCCTTGGAGACGTCGAACTGGTCGGCCCATGCTAGCTCTAACACGTACATGCATCGCTTGATGCAGTCCGACGCGTGGTCCATCTGGCCGTGGTGCTGGAACACCTCGCTCATCGTGAGAAGCGCGTCGATGTGGTACGGGTACCGCTGCAAGAAGTGCGCGATGAGGTTCGGGTCGTGTGTGCGCTGAAGGAGCTCGAATTCCTCTTGCAGCTGTCGGCCACAATACAACACGCACATTAGCCAGTGGCACAGCATTCAGCATTTTTTTCATCGTTGCACTCACCTTCTTGTACGCGATCGACCACGTGATCTCGAAATAATTACACAAGCTGTTCCACCCAGCACCCTTCGGCTTGTTGGAACGCGTCCAGCGAATACCGCCACCAACAAATGTGGGCGGACGCGGCCACTCATCCAAGGGGGTGACCATCATCACCTTCTTGGTCGCCACCCGAGCGGCACTCCTGCAAGCATGGCAGCACAGGCACTTCCGTCAGAATTCCATATCTTCATTCGCCATCAACTTAAGCTTCTTTCACCGTACCGAGGGTCTCCGCGCTTCCGGTTATTCGCACCTCCCTCTTTCACCTACACCGTGGGCAGAACGACAAACCAACAGTGTCAGCGCAGGCATCGCGAAAGTAGAATTTCCACCTAAAACCCAAACTCACGCCGAAAATGCGCTTCATCTCCTTGTCCGCGTTGGCAAATTTCAACTGCACCCCAAAGAGCGACTGCTCCTGCGCGTTGCGGATCGAGGTCGCTTCGTCCACGCTCAAGTTTCCCGCCTCGGCCACCAACGCGTCCAGAATGTCGTCCACAGACTCCTCTTCGTCCTCCTCGTCTTCTGCATCGCTTCCAGAACTTCTTGTTTTCTTCTTTGCCTTCTTCTTGTTCTTCCTGCGCAATAAACGATGGCCAAGGCCACGCTAAATGAGCACGAATGACCACACTACGCAGGATACACAGCACGCTGCTCACTTCTTCTTCCCCTTGGACGGCTCCGGCGTCACCACCACAGGCGCTTGCACCACTTCTTCCTCTTTCTTATCGCTTCCTTCCTCCTCTTCCTCTTCCTGCTCCTCGTCACTGTCGCTGTCGCTCTCGTCCGAGTCGGCTAGGAAGGCAAAGCCCGCATTGGCAGGCCGCTTCTCCTCCAGCTCCTCCTCCTCCGAGCTCACTTCCTCGTCGCTGTTGGCATGAGCCTCAGCCTCACGCTCCTTGGCCAGACGCTTTGCTTGACGCGCAGACCTGGAAGCCAAGCAGAGAGGCGTTAGTGCAGGCAGCAGCGAGCGGGGCCATGTGCGTCATTCAGAGCTCACATTTTGATAATTCAACTCTCGCTTTCAGACAAATTTTAGAGTTCAAACGAAAAGTTCGCTCTACGACATTTTAGAAAAAGAATACCTTTACTTTATCATACATCCTTATATATGGATGTTGAAGTGTGAAATTCCATATTTGGTTTACTCCTCGTCGCTGATATCGCTGGCGAGCAACAGGTCCATTCGCGCGTACTGCACGCAGCCCAGCAGAGCTTCGGGCAGCTCCTCCTCGGTCTGGCCTTCCACGACGAAGCCCATATCCACGGCGAAGCTCGTGGACTGCGACCGACACAACGACGTGATGTGCTTCGCGATCGTGTCGGACGAGATGTCCACGTGGACTTCGAGGTACGACGGCGTCTGATAGTACGTGGTCTGGATCGCCTTACCAATAATGCACGGCTTGCAACCCACAGCCTTCCGGATGACCCAGGGGCCGTCGACAATCGTCGGGATCAGTTTGAATCGCGACTTGCGGAACTCATCATCGCTGTTCAGGAACCGCTCCCAGAGTTTCTCCGCCTCAGTGAGGTTTCCAGCTCCAGAGCTCTTGGTCCTCGCGAAATACTGCACGGTGGCGACCAGCGGGGTCCCTGGGATGATCAGAGTCACGACGAACAGTTGCGGCATGTCGTTGCCGAATTTGGCGATCGCTTTGCTCACGAAGCTCTTCTTGGCGTTGCAGATGTTCATCAACTCCTCGTGTGTACCTTTAAACGCCTCGAACCACACGAGCTCGAAGACTATGCGCATACAACAGACTCATTAGTTTAAAAGCGCACTGAAACTCATGAGGTTTGAACGTACGAGGTGGGGCTGATGTCTCCTTAATCTTGTTCTGAAGATACGTCTTCGAGCGCAGCTTGAACTGCATCCAGTCAGGCTGGGACCAAAGCTTCCGGAGTTGAGGGTCCTGGGTCGTGCAGCTCTCCGCTTGTGTCTTCCATGACTTGGCCGGGGCCGGAGTGTACTTCACGTGCTCAGGGACTAAAAATTCTGCTCGAAACCAGAGAAAAATGGTAAGATGTTACGAAAGCTGTCGAGAGTTGCAATCATCAGGGTAAGCTCATACCGAGGCGTACACGTACCCTTCATTATTGCGATACAAACGAAATGGTAGCGTGAGCGGTGTGCTTTATTTTCGATAATAGAGAGACTTCTTTGCGAGTGAAGCATCGATGCTAAAAACGAAAGGCAACGAGACTCGCGTCCTGTTCGCTATTATCGGATACGCAGTCGTTACTGACGTGGCGAGGCATTGCTGTAACCGCGATAGACTTCAGCGCAGTGAAGACGTCGTTGAAGAGTCTTCTTCAAATGGGACGTTGCACAAGATGCTTGTTAGCACAATATCAATGTACCGATACCGTCATCAGCGCGAAGGGAACTGTACTAAAGTAAAATACAAATGAAACTATGAACTTTTTAATTAAATTGTAAAAATTCTAGGCACGCTGTTTAGTCGGCAATCGCAGTTGAAATGGACAGGTCCAGGTGTTTGTACTGGATGCACCCCAGTAATGCTTCAGGTAGCTCGGCCTCGTCTCGACCTTCAATAACGTAGCCGACATCAACTGTGAGGCGCGTCGAGTGCGAACGGCAGAGTGCAGTCACGTGCTTGGCGATCCGGTCCGAGCAGATATCCACCACCACTTCAAGGTAGACTGGCGTCTGGTAAAATGTCGTCTCGAGCGCTCTCGCAATGATGAGAGGCTTCGCTCCGACGCTTTTCCTGACCAGCCACGGCCCGTCGTGTACAGTCGGCACGAGCTTAAGTCGCTCCTTGCGGAAGTCGTCGTCGCTCTCGAGGAACTTCTGCCACAGCGTGTTGGCCTCGGACTGCGGGACGTCGCCGGTTCTGGCAAAGTACTGCACCCCGGCCACCACTGGGGTGCCAGGTAGGATCAGAGTGACGACGAACAGCGGCGGGACGTCGCTGCCGAACTTGGCGAGCGCCCTGCTCGCGAAGCTCTTCTTGGACTTGCACACGTGATGGAGCTCCTCGGGGGTGCCACTGAATACCTCAAACCACAGCAACTCAAACACTGCACCGCTAGGTTAGATAAAGTGTTCCCTGTGTAGCTGGATCGATAGTCATACACGTACGAGGCGGCGCGGACGTCTCCTTGACCTTGCTCTGCAGGTACGTCTTGGAGCGCAGCTGGAAGCCCGACCAGGTCGGCTCGCTCCACATCTTGCGCAGACGCGGGTCCTGCTCCGCGCAGCCCTCGGTCTTGAACTTCCACGACTTGGTCGAGTCGGCCGAGCACTTCTCGGGCTCGTGCGGCTGCAACGGCTTGAGGTCTTTCATGCTCCAAAGAGTGGATTGCCGACTGCGCAGCGGGCGGTTGAAGACTCAGCGTTGCTCAGCCAAAAGCGGCGGCCGTAACGGCACCGAGGGAGCTCTTACGCGGGTCAGGTCTCGAAGCTGTTGAAGCTGTGCGTGCCCCTTTATAATCCCAACGCCGGGTTCCTGACACAAGTGCAGGCCCGCCAGCGCATGTCTTGGCATTGTTGCCTGTAACAGCCGCGCCGCACATTCCCGTTTCTAGCAGCACAACCCATCAGATCGAGAAAGCCCGCGAGCTGCACGGACCTACGAGGATGGCGCCGCGAGCTGAGCCCCGAGCTGCGTGCGCTCGCCCACCGCCAGCCGGAAGCGCATGAAAAAGTTCCGCGATGTCGTGTCCCCGTTGGATCCAGCGGACGCGCGCTCGGGCGTCCACAGCTCCGAATTCCGCGGCATGTACAATCTGGCCATGTTGGCAGGCGTTCTATACGTCTTCACGACGCTCTTCACCAACCTGCTGACGAGGAAGGAGCCTGCGGACCTGAAGCTGCTGCTCTCGGTGTTCTACTCGACGCACCTGCTCGAGGTGTTCGCCACGTTTGTGTGCCAGGCGCTGTACGCCTACACGGCGCTGATCCCCGTCTACATGGCCTGCACCGACAAGTTGTCCAACCGCCTGCTCATCAACATCGTGCACCACACGCTGCAGAGTCTACTCTTCTTCTTCACCGTCGTCTTCATCGTGTGGCGCGACTGGAACTTGATCCACGCGGTCTCGGCCTTCATCGAGGGCCTCGTGCTGCTCATGAAGATGCATTCCTACATCCGAACCAAGCTGGAGATCGCGCGAACGGAGAACAAACCGCCCTCGCCGGACATCAAGGACTACACAATGTATCTGCTGATCCCGTCGCTGGTCTACGAGCCCAACTTCCCGCGCACCGACCGAATTCGTTGGGGGTATATGGCTGAGAAGACCTTTTCGGTCATCATGGGGACCTCGATGCTGTACATTATCGTGACGAATCATGTCATACCTCGCCTGGAGGACTCCGGAACGGTGAGCCCCGTGCTGTCGATCGTGAGCCTCTTGCTGCCGTTCCTTGGGTGCTACCTCCTCACGTGGTTCATCATCTTCGAGTGCATCTGCAACGGTCTCGCTGAAGTCACGTATTCGGCCGATCGCGAGTTTTACTCGGACTGGTGGAACAGCACGACGTTCGACGAGTTCGCGCGCAAGTGGAACAAGCCTGTGCACGAGTTCCTGCTTCGTCATGTGTACCTGGAGACCCTGGACTCGTACCACATCTCCAAGACCAACGCCACCTTCTTCACCTTCTTCATGTCTGCGGCGCTGCACGAGTGCGTCTTCATCCTCATGTTCCGCACTGTCAAAATGTACTTCTTCATCCTGCAGATGGTCCAGGTCGTGATCATCTTCTACGGCCGCGGACTGCGTGGCACACGGCTAGGAAACATCACGTTCTGGCTCGGAATGATCCTCGGTCTCCCGCTGCAAGCCGTCATCTACAGTCGGGAATACCATGGCGGCGAGCCGATCTTCATGGTCATCATGATGCCAGCGATGATTTTCGGGTTTGGCGGTGTGCTCATTGCATCGTTGACGAGCCTTGGTCGGTCCAAGAAGAAGGCCGAGTAGACAATCACGTAGCGGATCAAACCTCGAGAAGATTTCCTCATCAAATGTTCAGATGGAAAAAAAATGCAGAATGACCAAGTAGGTACCGGTAATTGCATCTAAAACACAATAGCAGCTTATATGTAGGCTCACTGTGCGCACAGTTTGTCCCCTCCAACTTCCTACTTCTTCCCGAATCGGAGCTCGATGTCGCCCAGTGAAGTTTCGTACAGCTCGCAGTTGTTGAGCTTGCGGTTCATTGCCAGCATTCGCTTGAAGTACGACGAGTGGCCGACCACGGCAATGTGCTGCTCCGGACGCTCCGCCAGCTTGGCGACAAACTCTCGAATCCTTGCGTCTACCTCCTCCTGCGTCTCGCGGAGTGGCAGTACGTCGTCCGCTGTCTTGGGCGCCACGATGTTGGCAGGCGGCGCATTGCCCGGTCCAGTGCGCGGGAACTTCTCCATTTCCAGCCACCAGAACGGATCCAACTGAGAGAAGTCGATGTCTGCCTGGGGAAGGAACTGCTGGGCCAGCTCCGCTGGTACTCGACCGATGTCACAGGCAGTGTCCAGCATCTCTCGGCACGAAGGCTCCACTACACACACAAATCCACAGCCACTGTCAGTCTTTTCGAGCTATAACGGACCATTGATCAGGTCCTCGTTGCCATACTAAGTCGCACCAATGATGGGGATCTTCGTGTCGGGGAAGGCCCCGATGGTGGTCTCGATAGCTCGCGTCAACGGGCTCGAAATGATCTGCACGACACCGTCAGCATCAATATCTTTTGATCTCCAAATGTGCTGAGCTGATCCCGTACCAATTGGATCTTGTCTTCCAGTTGCTTGGATGTGATGAACTCGTGGAGCTTCGCTGCCTGCGTTGCCGTGAATTGGGCACAGATTTAAAATTCGGTATTGAGCAGCTACGGCGGACGAGCGGACGGACGCACCTGCTTCTTGCCCTTGGCGCTGAGCGGCGCGTCCACGATCATGGGGTCGCGCACCCACATCCACGAGAAGTTCCAGAGGCTGCTCTTGCGCCACTCGTTGAACGTGGACTCGCCGTGGCGGATGCAGTACAGCGTCTTGGTGGCGCCGGAGTCGCTCATGATTTCCTGGTGTTCTAATTCTAATCCGAATTTGTTAGGTAAGTCTCCTCTCCGAAATGATAGCACTAATTTAATTATAAGATTTAGACAAAACATAGCAATCATTTCAGTCAGCGGAAAAGTCAAGGACTCCAAGTTCATCAATCCATTCCTTGGCGAATACTTGAACTACTTAATAGGAAGGGCACTCGGTAAGTTCTGGCGGGGCGTCGAAAAACTGGACGAAGCAGTGTTAAATGCCACTCAACTTAGTGACGGGCAGCAGGTGATGAACGTATTAATACATGTACGCACCTGCGGTGGCAAGCTGAACACGAGGATTTTTCCTTCAGCAGTGCCGCATATCATCGCCTTGCACTCCGGCCAGCACTGGAGGCACTTGATGCAGCCGTCCACTCTACTCAGAAACTCAAAACGAGGTACTGTAAGTTGAATGTGCGGATTTGGCTACATACTTTGCAAGCACCCACGTACTTGGCCCGGAACACGACTTTGCCGTACGCATCGAAAGCGCTTTCGTCTTCGCAGGTCATGTAGTCCCAGACGATCAACGTTCCATCGGCCGCGGCGCTGAGAACGAGTCCACGCAGTGGAGTCACGTCCAAACACACGACGGGAGAACTCGAACCAGACGATGAAGGTGAGTTTGGATGACGGAGGACGCCTAGCTCGTACGTTTCTGGCAGGTTGCACATGTTCCACATGCGAAGCAGCGTGTCGTCCGAGCCGGAAAAGAGGAAGCAACCGTGCACGGCCATGCTGCAAACTGCGTCACTGTGGGCTCTGAACGAGCATACAACACTCTTTTTCGCGAAACTCCACATCTAGGATGCCACGCCACCAACGCAGCGTTAAAGGTTAAAAGACCACAATTAGAACGTTAGTTCACGAGCTCTTGCCACGTACAACTATTTGTCCAGAAGAATATCCAGCCACGAAAAATTCTTGACCCTCCTGCGCCAAAAAGTTGCCGTTGCAAAGCACAAGCGAGGTGACCTCCTTCTTCTCTGGTTGAAGAGCTGGTTGGAATGGCACGGCCCGCGGAAACCCATCTGCGTTAGCCTCCCATACAGAGACGGATCCGTCGATACTGCCTGCAAGCAGTACTTCTTGGTCTCGAACGATACCCGCTACGCATTAACCCGTTAGTAGTTAGTTAGGACAATTGGTCTGCATCAAATCAAGGGGCTTACTTGCTAGACACGTGACGGAACCATTTCTTTCCATTCGCAACTCGAGCATTTCGCCCGCATGAATGCTCCAGACTTTGACGACGCCGCTGTCATGCCCAGTGAAAATCTTCTGGAACTGCTTCGATGCGACCATGCAGGTGATCTCCGAATCTCTTTCTTCAAACCCAAACGAAGCCTTCATCTCGTACGAGTCCCAACACCGAATCGAGCCGTCCAATGAGGCGCTGAAAAATTGATACGTTTTCGTCAGCTCGACTGCATCATGAGGAGAGTACCCACGCTCTTTCGAGTTTATGCTGTGAGCAGGGTCTTCGTCGTCTTTTGAGCCTGCACTGATGTCGTTGTTGATCGTTGCAATACCTACGATGGAATCAGAGTGGCCGCTGCAATGCACATACCCAACATTACGGTTGCAGATCCACTGTTTTACGCCATTCACCAGACCCGTTAGCAAGAAGTCTCCTGCTGGGGTTCCAGTTAGGGAATGCATCCCAACAATCGCCAGTGGCGTTATCGCGACCATTTGTTTCTTCCCCAGCAACTTGTCTTCGAATATGTTCCACAAATGCACATACCCCGCTGCGTCACCAAGCAGCAAAATCTGACCCCGATCATCCCACGCACACGACGTGAAACGCGCAGCGCTGGCACTGCAGATCGTTGATGAGAGAGCTCCGGAGATTGCATCGATAATTTGTGCCTTTTCGTCGAAACCAAGCGACACAACGAAGCAATTGTCGGCCACAATCTCAAGTTTGGAAATACCGAGAGAGTGAAAGTGCGAGAACTTTCGCTTCAAACTGAACTGAAACTTCACGTCGACTTGGTCACCCAACTGCTTGTCGTCTACAACCTCCAAAATATTGTCGGGACTCACATCTTCACTGTGAGAAGTGTGATTGTAGACAGATATGCCTCCACCAGAATCTCCGACGAAGAGAGTCCCGTTAGCGCCGGAACGAACACAAAACGCCGAGGGCCAGCTACTTCCAGGCTGCGAGATTGACTGGACCGGAAGATACCACGGATAGAGCAGCAAGGATCGACCTTCTGCTGGGTACCAAGTTTTCACCGTCCGATCCAGGCTGCAGCTTATGATGCCATGACTTTGGTGCGTTAAAACTCGCAACCAGACAACGCTGCCGCAGTGTTCGGTCAGAGTTTGAACACAGGCGTAGCCACCTTTGGAAGGTAAAGACGAATCCGCGCCGCCCCATGGATCCCAAATTTTAATGGACCGATCGGCTGATCCTGAGAAGAGAAGACCGTCAGGCCCCAGCTCCGGAGCGAAGTCGAGAGTCACCACGGCACCTGTGTGCCCTCGTAGTGTGTTGGCCTTTGAATCAAACAACCACCTTCGTAAGTATTTACAACTGTATGCTATGGGAGATCGCGTACTTACACAAGGGATAGTCACGCTTGGGGCCTGCGAGATAGGCCAGTGCATGATGGCGCCATCGTGCTACAAGTTCAGGAAAGCGCTCAGTTTAGTGTTCGACTACAATCGCCAAATGAAGCTTTCACACTCACCCTGCCGCCAAATATTCCCTTCTCGGCATGAACATGGTAGCTTTCGAAGGTGAGGGCTTTATCCGAGATCTGGTTGCATCAGCAAGAGTATATAGCTAAGACTGAGGAGGGGGGGGGGGGTAGTAGTAGGTAAGAAGTAGCCCTTACTTGTGGCAGGTTTTCTGCAAACACAACTCGATCGACTCGATTGTTGCCATGGACCAAACTTTGATCGTGCTGACACTCGGGCTTGCTCGAAGGACGCTCACTTGCCTGGCCTTCAGCCAACGCGCTGTTTGGCCTGTTGCCCTCTTCGTACGCGTAGACTTCCCACGCTGTGAACTCAATCATACCCCACAGCAATACAACAGAATATATCTACAGCTTGACGGCTCTTCGAGGTGAGGGTGGCGGTTTATTTTCCGATACAAAAGTCGGCGAAAAGCACGTCAAGAACGTCTTCAACATCGATCCGTCCGAGGATGCGGCCAATTGCCATCGCGGCTCGACGGAGATCTTCCGCAGCAATCTCGCTCTGGTAAGGATCGGCCAAGAAACGATCCAAGCACGACAAACACTCGACGAGATTTTGACGGTGGCGTTCTCGTGTGATCAATGCACCATTCGCAGCCGCTCCGGAAGACATCTCCAACCTGCCGAACGAGTAGCGTTAGTACTTTAAACGGTTAACTTACATCAGCAACGGTTCGAGCATCACATACTTTTCCTTCACCGCGGTTGCGAGTTTGTCTACGAACACATCGATGTTGTCGCCCTCTGCGCACGAAATTACAAGTAGCTGGTCGCGTTGCTCGGTATCAAAGGTACTGATAACGCGTCCGATCTCTTCTTCGTCGATCTGATCGCTCTTGTTCAGTACAGCAATAGCTCCGTCCTTGAGGTAGGACTGGTACTCATCGTCGTGAAGAAGCTCAGCATTCTACGCAAACAGAGCCCGATCAATACAACAATAACAGAAAGGATCACCACCTCACTACCTCATACCTGGATGTCCATCATAACCACGCAGATATCTGCGTCGCTGGCGCACTGTTGAGCCCTTAGCACGCCTTCCTTCTCGACAACATCCTCGGTTTCGCGGATTCCTGCTGTGTCGCTAACGATAACGGGATAGCCTGCAATGTTCAATGGCACTTGCACCACATCTCGCGTCGTCCCAGCAATGGAAGAGACGATTGCGGCAGGTCGCCGAGCGAGAACGTTTAGCAAGCTGCTCTTGCCAGCATTAGGCGGGCCAAGGATGGCAACCTGGACGCCACTGCGAAGTATTTCCCCCCTCCTACCGTCTGCCAAATGTCCTCGGATGGAGTCTGCTAACACGCGAACTCTGCACCGATTCTGTCAGCACAGCACGGCTAGCATCGAAAGCTTAAGAATATGCACGGCTTACCGATCCACTGCTGCTTCGTATGCAGCATCGGTGACGTCATCTTCATCATCGCCAAAGTCGATCATCGCCTCAGTGTAGGCCAGACAGCGCACCAGACTGTCACGCCAACCCTCATAGATATCTCCAACATCACCCGAGAGTTGTCGAAGAGCTTGTCCGCGCTGCGCTTCTGTCTCAGCGCTCAGCAGGTCTGCCAAACCCTCGACCTGCACCAAATCGATCTTGTTGTTGTCAAACGCACGCTCCGTAAACTCTCCCGCCTCCGCAGCGCGGCAATGCTACACAACGCCCACACGCAGACATTAGCTATCGCCACTACTGCATTCCGATCGCCACATTGCACACCTACCGGCACGTGACTCAGCGCTTCCAGAACTCCGGAAACCACCGCAATGCTTCCGTGCGTGTGCAGCTCCACGATATCTTCGCCCGTAAAACTACCAGCACAGCAACCTCACGTCAGTGCTAATCCTCGCCCTTTATACCACTACGCTTCAGCTACGTTGTCACCTCTTCGGGTGCGGGAACCGCAGCACCAATGCGTCGTCCAAATGCTCCTTGGTCTTCGGGTGGTACAGCTTCCTCAAAGCAGCACTGCGACACCAATTCGACTCATCAACAACCAGAGCCAACACCAGACACTAGCAGCTTATTTCCACTCACACGCGAGGCTGCGGCAGCGCCGTGGACTTGCTGAGCTGCTGCAGACACGAGTCGGCCAGCTCGCCAGAGATTCGGATGACTGCCACGCCAGCTTTACCGGGCGCGGAGGACAGCGCGTAGATTGTGTCAAGCTCGTACACACCGAACTCAAGGTGGTGGTGTTCACCAGCTCAATTAGCAGATGAAAGACTTGCACATCGACGAGCGAGGGCAGCTCTAGCGAAGCCACGCAAGGCGCTCAATCGGTGGAGCATTGTTGCGGAGCAAAATGCATGGAGTTAGTTGAAACCCTAGATAAAGTCATGAAACTACGATTGAACATGGCAAGTTGATGTGGTTAACGTTTGATAAGTTTCATGGGGATGCACTTGCCTCTGTGCAGCAGTGAGCTATATAGGCAGTGTGACGACTTCGAAGTACTCGAGCATGTCGTCAATGTCGCTGCACTCGAAGTTCTCCGAGCTGCTGCTGCACATTGTGTTGGTTCGGCTGACGGCGGAATCGTCAAGTGAAGCGGCGGCCGGCGCCGGCGGTGGGTCCGTCTTGACAGCAGCCTCATCGGCAGCTGGCTCTGCAGTTGAAGACTTGGATTCGGTCTGCAGCTTGTCCGGTGTGGCTAGCGTCAGCACAGTGTCGGACAAGAAGTCGTACTCTCCTTCGTCGAGGGTGACGCTCTGCGCGCTGTGGTGGCTTCGGACGGAGGAAGGAGCGGGTGGGCTCATGACCGGCGGGATTGGGGACTGCAGGTGGGCGGAGGAAGGAGGCGTCGGCACGCAGCCAACCTGCTCAGCTCCAGGAGACAGCAATTCCAAGGGGCACTGTGCTTCAGCCGGCGCCAGAGCACCCACCTCAAAGGATTTGCGTCGTTCTCCCACGCTCTTCTCCTTCCGACTCGAAGTGGAAGACACGGAGGGTGGCGGCGATGGCTTTGAAGAAGGGTTCCGTCGATCTAGAGATGGAGAGAGTGGCTGCAGCTGCGGAGGCATGTCCATCTCATCGTAGCAGTTCAGGTACGAGTCGATCGCCGCTGCGGACGCTGTGCTTCGCTCGAAAATATCGTTGGAGGCAGCACGTCTCTGCTTCCTTAGTGCTCGCTTGGCGACGACTCGCTCCATTTGCTGCTGGGAGCTGTCGGCCTCCAGTTGCCGTTGTCGCTGCTTGGTCAGCTCTGTAGGTTGCATGAAGGACTTCCGCTCCAACGGAGTCCCGGGGTTTTCGTCACTTTCACTTGAGCTTGAGCTGGATAAACGCGCTGGACCCCGGCGCGCGACCGGCTTCCTGTGCGGCGGCTCGATCTTGTCCGGGTGGCTCACGCTTCGTACACGTTGCTGGTAGACGTCTGGAGCGCTGGATTGTTGCCGAATGTGGCCGACATGCTGGTGGTGCACATGACTCTGAGTCTGTTGCTGGCGCTTCTTCTGTTCTTCCTGCCATCGCTTGTGCCGACTGCTTTCTGTCGGGCCGAAGTACCGACTCCGCGTGAGCCAGTGACTCATTTGGCGGTCGCGGTACTTGGCCAGCGACTTGCTCTTTTCGGCCACTGCACCTCGGATATCGTAGATTGCCTTGGAAATGGTGCGTAGCTTCACGTCGCCTCCTGTCACCGCCACTGGACTGGAAGATGCTTCTTCGGTCGGGTCGTACAGCCACACATCTGCACGCATGCGCGGTCTCCGCTGCCCTGCAGGGGAAGCTGGCAAGCTGTGCGAAGTATTCGGCATCATCATCGTGACGACGGGTCTTGGGAATCCACCGCAGATCGAGGCGCGCGCTAGCGGAATATCGCTAGCCATGACTGCGGGGCTGCCACCAATCCATTGTGTCAGCAGAAGCTTGACGCGGAGCATACCCTCGTCCCCGAGCGCCCTGGCATGCAGCACACCTCCTCATATCCGTGGAACTCGCCCGAAATCTCGCGCACCTCCTCCAACGACACTTCTCGCTTGCTGGTGCAGTCTGCGTGCGTGCCCACGAGCAGCAGCCGTCGCCCCGGAGTGTCCGACAAGTGCGCCCACTGCGCGACAACCGCCGCCAGCGAATCTCGCCGCATGAGATCGAACAGCAGCACGAACACTGCATCGTCTTCGGCTACAGCAGCAGCAGCAGCAGCGTCCGAGCCCTCCTCTCGGCTACGCAGGATGTGAACCGCTGTCTTCTTCTGCCTGTTGTCACCAGGCCGCGCCCATAGATACTGCGGCACCAAGTGGCGTTGCGGCGCGTTCGCCACGGCGACGGCCTCTTTAGCGCCAAGCGCCAGCACGAAGCTCTTCTTGCCCACGGCGTCCGCGCCTACCACGCCGATGCTACCGACCATGAGGGCTCTGTTGATGCGCTCTCCAGTTGAGTTCTGCCCGGCGACAAGGCCACCTTGCTCTCTCTGCGCAGCGTCGTGCTGGGTACAGCCGCGGGCCGATGGATATCGCCGCAGACGGAGCAAGGCGTTAAGTCAACGGGCGATCTCCGAGCCGCCGATGATGGAGATCGTAATGTGGCAGGCAGGCGTGGACCTGTCCGGAGCCGCGACTCAGTTTTAGTATCGTTGGCAGCGGCGGAAGGTCGTACAGGACAGTGTACGTACGTATAGGGGCGGCCGTGCCCGTTATTGCCGCAACAACGGTCGGAACGCGAGCCAGAAAGCCTGACGCCAGCACAAATCGACAAGGCCGGCACGATGCCACGAAAGCCCAGCCGGTGCACTCCATCCTACAATACCGGGCGCGGCTTCAAGTCGCTGCGTGCGCCGCAGCCACGGCACGAGCATGGCATGGCACTCCATGTCAGCCATAGAGCGATGCTGAACACGGGCTATCGTAGCCGTCCTCCCTGCGCTCAGCGGTGCCGCCGACACCTTCACCGTGCACATCGCCGTTTGTAGATTCTCGTTGTCGTGTAGGTTGGCTTCCTGTGGTACAGTCTGTAGGTCGCGATTTAGATTCATTTCTCCCAATCAAAAACAGCCTGTCTTCGGAGCAATAAGGTTTGGCCGACAAGCAGGAGCACCATGGGGGCCGGGCCGTCGCTGGGCAAGTTCCTCAAGGCCATGGACGACGATGAGCTCTCCAAGCTCGTCGACACGGTGCGTTGGTGCCCCGTTTACCATCTATAGTTCGTATAGGCAGTCCTTACCATTTCCTCTCGCTCTCCAGGCGTACAAGTTGGAGCCGCAGCGCATGGAGAAAATGTTCACCCTGGCCAAAATGCGCTACTACGAAGGTGAATCTAGGACGCCGACGACAGATTGGATAGCACACCTCTAATGTTCCTCTTAAATTTTGTTTATGTAGAGCTAGGACAGCCCCCGCCGCGAGACGTCGACGCCGTAGACACTTCAAACGCCTTGAGCATGCCCGCGGCGCTGCTGTCCACCCTCAGCCTGTGACCTCGCAGGCAGCTCCTCCAATGCTGAGTGAGATGCTCCCACATACCCCGTCAACAACGACGGCGTCTTCGGCTGTGAGTACAGTGCCGCACATGTCGACGGTCACGACCATCGAAGTGATGGCGGATTCGGCCGACGAACACACGCCGCTGACGGGCGTCAAGGACCCGATGAACGCTCTGTGGACATTCGAAGGCCACCACCTCCGCGAGCTGCAGGCGGCGGACAAGAACCCCCAGAACGCGAACAACCAGGCGTTGCAGCAGCAGGGGCTGACTCATACGGACCATTTGGGCAAGAACGGCGGGGCGATCGACCCTCGACTGGAGCTGTGACGACGGTCGTGCAGCGCGAAGTTGACGCAGATGGATACCCCATTCTCTATGGCAGCTGCGGCCGCGATAAGCGATACGGGCGCTGCTCGGTGTGCTACTTCCGTGGACTCCGCTGCAACACAGCGCACTATTGCGCCTGCTGTCAACGACCGGTGTGCATCCGTCCGCGGAAGTACCCGGGCGAAGAGCACCAGAAAATCTGCTGGAACGTGCTGCACATGGATAAAGATATGATCCAGCGCGTGGAGAAGAAGAAGAAGCGCAAGTTGCAAGCTCTGACCACTGCGGCAACCGCGTCAACATCTGTGGTGGTGGTGTCAGCTTCTTCACGGTTGAAGAACGTCGACGGCCACGGCGACCATAGCGACAGAGCGAACGACAGTCTCAACCAGTCCGAGGATCTGCACCCGACTCCGTCCATTCCAACAGTGGTGGCGGATGTAAGCGGCGCAGTGGATCTATGAGGGCTTTCGGTTCGCTACCATGGCAGTATGTGCCTACAACACGCAGTTCGTTTTGAAAAGTTAACCAAGACAAAAGAGCAGAGCAAAACCGTGCTGAGAGCAGCATCCTTGTTGATAACCAGGACAAAGAAACTAGCGACGATTGTAGACAACTACAGCAGTTAGAGCAGTCAAGATCATCGAAGCTCAGTGAAGGGGGATGCAGCGGGGAGTGAAGGCGTGAAAGCGGCACAAGTATCTTGCAAGTGCAAGAAAGGTTGCAGATCCTTTCCACAGTGCTGAAAGGCATGCGCGATCAATAGCGTGGCGGAGGGCGACGCGAGTTGTCGCGCGGCTGGTAGTCGCGTCCTCGCTGAGGTGGAGGGCCTCGGTCCCGGAACGATCGGTCACGATCTCCTGCAGGAGGTGGGCCTCTCTCGCGATTGCGACCGCGATCACGGCTTCGATCCCTGGGGCGAGATTGCATTGGTGGATACCATCCACCTGAATTCGCACCAGGGCCAGGCATAGACCAGGAGCAGGGCCAGGGCAGCACCGGCGGAAAACGAGTACGCTTTTGAAAGTCGATGCGCATGTGCGAGTCCGGGTACGCCATATTGTCGAGCTGGATAAGTGCCATGATAGCCTCGTCCATCGAGCCCATCTCAAGCAGAGCCATCTTGTGGTTGTTCTGCAAGTAGTGGAAGTTCTTGACGAAGCCGTACTGCGCAAAGAGATCCACGAGTGCGTTCTGGTTGCGCTGCAGCTCCATCGGAATGCCTGAGATGTGAAGCAGCGGGCAGGGAGAAACAGCTTCTTGCGGGCTGCGGCGACGATATCGGTGAAGTGGAGAGCCCGAGAAGTCGAGCGTATTCTCGATCTCGAACCGATCGGCATCCGCGTGCGGCATTGACACACTCGTATGCTTTGAGTAGTCCACGCGTAGTTTCTTGCCAAAAACGTAGACACCGTCCAAGTGATCCAATGCCGAGGTAGACTGAGGCCGTGAATCATTGCGACAACACATGTGTTGGAATATGCACCACAACAAAAAAGCCAAAGTTAGTTATTACCCCCATCAATTGCTGCGCACAGAACACTTACATGAACATCATCAACGAACTGGATGAGCGCAGTATCGCGCTTTCGGAACATGATTTTGATTCGAAGGACGTCACCAAAGCAGCCAAAGAGTGTAAACAAGCGATGCGGGTTCTATCAGCATGGCACAACAAGAAAACCATTAGTTCGATCTCACAACAACATGATCGTGAATGCTGGGATACCGCACTTACCACCAACTCGCGGTCAATGTTGCTGCAAATCAAGGCAGGGGATGGACGAGTGTCGCCTCGTATGGCTCGGCCAGTTGAATGCGGAGGCAGCTCGCGCCCGCTGCGGAGATCTCGAGATCTATCGACGCTCGGAGGTCTCTCATCATAGCGCGATGAGGGCCCGCGGTTGTCACGCATATCCGGGACGTATCGGTCGCCTTGACGAACGTTTGGAGCATCGGTGGGCCCACGGTAATCATCGCGACGTGGAGGTGGGTTATTATATCCGTCATCTCTAGGCACATCTCGTCGATCGGAAGGAGCGGGGTTTACCGGGTTGCTTTCGCCAAGATCGTCACCACCACGACCGGGACCTGAGGCAAGTTGGGGTTGGTGTAATCGCGCGATCGATCGTCGTTGTAGCGAACGCGGAGCTCCGGATGGCGCGAAAACACAATGCTAAGCTGGTTACAACCCGTGTAGATGTCACGCCCGTCGAGTGCTGATTGCGCGGCTTGGGCTTGATCCACTGATTCCATCTGTACGAGCGCCTTAAACTCGTTGTCCTTCCAGAACGTGACGATCTTCTCCACATTGCCAAACTTTGGAAAACCTGTAAACGGCAAAACAAAAGCCGTTTTGTGAGTATCGTTGAGAAGTGCAGGGAAGCTATTACTGTGCGGCCTGCCGTACCTGTTGCAGGACGTCCACTGTGACATCGTACTCGATCTTGGAGACCGACACCATCAAAATTTGATTCGGCGGGCCGATTCCACGGCGACCTCCCTCTTGGGGTAGCAATCCAGGTTGAGCTTTTTGGTGAAAAGTCCCACGCACATCGTGAGTTGAACGCCCTAAACAGAGCAATAAAAAATAGTTTCTTACCTCCGCCGTCTCCACGGAATGGGGGCATATCTTGACGCGGTGTATACTGCATGGGTGGAGGCTGTTGGTATGCAGAAGCTCTTGGCGGTGGCTGCTGCTGGTAGGAAGCGGCGTCATTGTCCGTGCGTACAGTGATCTCATTGCGGTTGCTGAACTCGAAGAAGATCTTTTTGCCACGGATCAGCGCGTCGCGAGTCTGGTAAAGGTGACGAGGTTGGCGGCCGAGGTCACGTCGGGAAGTTGCACGAATGCTTGGCGCTTTTGCGGGATCATGAGACTCTTCTCCACTACTGCAAACGGACAGCAGAGCGCCAGCAGCTCACTCTCCAGGCAGTCGGCGGGTAGTCCGCACACGAACACGACCTACTTGGCGGCAAAAGGGCAGGGCACAACAGGGCATAAGAGCAGCAGGACAAGACAAGAGAGTGAGCGAGCAGGTCGCCGAGGTCCAAGGGGCCCCGAACAGTAAATCACAGAGCCAAGTAAAGTCCACAGTGTGTAGTTACCCGCGATGCCGGCTGCGAGTTGCGCTGGCGCTTGGACGGGTCGAAGTCGTCTCCGCCGTCGTATTGGCGCTTCATGCCGCCGTTACTCGCCATTAGCGAAGGTCAGAGGCAGGGGAGGGCGGAGGGCGAAGGTGCAGGGCCAGAGGTCGAGGGAAGAGGGTGAAGGTCGCTGCAGAGATCGAGGCGAGGGAAGCCAACACGGAGAGCTGCAAGACGACAGATTGTGTGTCTGTGGATTGTTTTCAACCGATCTACACACTGCGCACACCTTAACACGAACTGCAGCCAGCACGAGAGGGTCAATTCAGCGTCAACTTCCCTTGCAGAGCCTGGCAAATACATCAGTGGCGACGTACCGGGAGCTTCCTTGCCGTCGATCTTTCGCTGGATCCGAGATGTGGAGCGCTCAGAAAACCCAAAATAGCGGGCAGAGAACATTGTTTTGGGCTCCTTGTGGCGAAAAAGGGGTGGCTTGATTTGGGCGCCGCGCTAGATTGGGTGGGAGGGCTATTTTTTTATCCGTAAAAGAAGGGCTATTTCCACGCCAAGAAGCGTTTTATCTTTGGTGGCAGTCTGTGATTGGCTCGCGACGCAGGCGTTTCACTAACTCGTGGGTCTATTTCCAGCGAGGTCGGCGCCGGTCGTTTGATCGCTTCCCCCCTCTCGTAGGTTTCTCCCTCCCTCCTCATTTGCGAATCGCGCCCGGAAGAGAAGCAGCAGCAAAGCAGGCGAGAGCCCGGAACGAAACCAGCAGCAACCATGGGTATGGCATTCTCGCGCGTGTTTGAACGCCTCTTCGGCAAGAAGGAGATGCGTATCCTCATGGTCGGTCTCGATGCCGCCGGTAAAACCACCATCCTGTACAAGCTCCAGAAGCTGGGCGAGGTGGTCACGACCATCCCCACCATCGGTACGTGCGCAGCTCTGCGTCGCTTCTAAGGGACACAAGGATGGTATCTAGAGATGCCAGCGCTGCTTCCCTCCTCCTCTGGGAGCTCCAGATGGAGAAGGAAGACGTCGGCAACTCAGGATCTATTTCCTTGATATCCTAGATATCTACAGATAGACTGGGATACTGACGTTGTTGATGTTATTTCGGACGATAGGCTTCAACGTGGAGACGGTGGAGTACAAGAACATTAGCTTCACGGTGTGGGACGTGGGTGGTCAGGACAAGATCCGCCCGCTGTGGCGCCACTACTACCAGAACACACAGGGCCTGATCTTCGTGGTGGACTCGAACGATCGCGACCGTGTGGACGCGGCCCGCGACGAGCTGCACCGCATGCTGAACGAGGACGAGCTGCGGGACTCTGTGCTGCTGGTGTTTGCCAACAAGCAGGATCTGCCGAACGCGATGAGCGCCGCGGAGATGACGGACAAGCTGGGTCTGCACGGCCTGCGCCACCGCCAGTGGTTCATCCAGGCGTGTTGCGCGACGACGGGCGACGGCCTGTACGAGGGTCTGGACTGGCTGTCGGCCACGCTCCAGAAGGCGAAGTAATTCAGCACGCTCTCGACGTACCCAGTGCATCGGCCAGTAGTGGGAGAGATATAGACGACTATATATCATGGGTAGAAGGCGCTGCTATAATTTTGCATTTCCTCATTCACGTGCCCGCATGCATCTCGTGTCTCTCCCCAAGCCAGCAAGTATGCAGTCCGCGTTTGCGTGCCATCATACACGTCTCCGTTTACCCTCATTTCTTCTGTTTTGCGTCTGCTCTTACATTGCTTCCGTGCAGCTCTTGCTTCCAGGTTGTTGCCACGTGTGTGCAAGGGAAACTACGATTGCGTTGCAGTTTCGTTCCGACGCCATGCGTTGCCAGGCCTCCACGTCAGGAGCTGTCAACGCAGTGGGCTGTCCGTTGCGAGCTTGGCTACTTTTTGCGTAAGACTAGACTGCAACAAATTTCCGCCTGCTGCTTTGTTGCTTGAAGTGCAAGAGAGACTACGATTGGGGCCTTACCACCAACGCCGTCGTCCAGGGAAGGGGTAAAGCGCACCACTGGAAGCCTGCCAGCTCACCGAGAACTGAATTAGCGCCGCCACCGAGGTGGCCAATGCCGCCGACACAGGTCAGCATGACATCCTCCACGCGGCAGCGCAGCCATCTGGTTCGGGCCGGGTTCTGGGAGACTGACGGGTTGGATCGATATGTCGCGGGTTTCACTCGGGAAGATGATACCTCCGTGAACTGATACGTGGTAAACCCTTTACTGATATCGCAGCGAAAAGGACTTTGCATCGGTAGTTGGTGCGAGTGCGAGATATGACGTATTTTGGTACTTTCGCAGCCACTGAAAACCATTTGCATTGCCTGTGCAGGCTAGATGGGGGCGTACAGGATGGTTGAACACTGTAGTAATACATGTTGATGCTTTGGATTCGGGCTTGGGGCAGTCGTCCCCTTTAAAAATAACTGCAATCGCGTTTGATCAGTATACTTCCAGATCCCCACTCTTCAGAATTGTAATTGCTCTTTACAGGCGCACACATCAGCCACACAGGGAGCAAACACAAAATATGAAGAATGACTTTATGAAGAAGAGAATGAGAAGCTGAAGACTCGCTTTGAGGGCGAGGAAACCGAGATGGAGTGTGACTCGATCGAGCAAGATGGAGAACACGACGAAACTTGGCACAATTTCCACCGATTAATTTGTGTAGATACAGAGACAGTCGAGGCACGCGACGGATACCCGTCTTATCACATATCTCTGCGTGCTCAGGGATGACACTGCGATCTTGGACTAAAAAGTCAAGGTAGATAGCAGTGTGGGGTAGACAGAGTTGGAAGGAAGCGTCTGAAGGTTAACTTTTCGAGGCTCGTATTGCTGTCTACAGATCACCAAAGGACACTGTTTACGATTTCGAAGACTGCTGGATCCGCTGTTTTCATGGCGGACACCTTGACTCCTTCGCTTCTAACAGCTTTACGCTGCCACAGGTGTAGTTGCAGAGGTCGTGAACACGCACAGCAAACACGTCAACGCAGTGCTCGTCCCACTTAGCAGATTTGGGATTGCGGGAGCTTAGGCTCCTTTAGCAGAAAACGCGTTGTACAAAACTCAACTAAGTATCGAGCGGGGCGGGTAACTACTGTCACCATACAAACTACTAGTTTCTGAGGCTGTGTGCAGTACAGGACTCATACTCCCCCCGAAACTTGTAGTCTGCATCTTCAATCTTCTTGATCCTCGTCAGCTTCATCAATGCACAGGCACTCGACACCCAGTTGCTTCCGGTGCTTGCGAAACTTATTCTTCCCCAGCGCCTTGGTTAGAGCATCCGCTGGCATGTCCGCTGACGGCAAGTGCTTGACCTGCATGTAACCAGCATCCACATAGTCAATGACCTTGTAGATAGCCAAGTCCAAGCACTTGATCTTGTGGTGTCCACTTGAGTGTGTCATCACTTGAACAGCAGACATGTTATCTGTCCACAACGTTGCCGGAAACTGCACAGGCACCTTCAACTCGACTTTTGCAGCAGGTTCTGTAGCCATCGAATTCGGTCAGCACACGAACTTGCAGCAGTCAGCTCTGCACTACAGGTGTCAGTGAGAGCAGTATCTTGATGCTTACTCTGGTAAGCAATGACACAACCACCAAGTTTCACCACTTGGCCCGAAATTGAGCGACGAGTATCAGGATCATTTCCGAGGTCAGCATCTGCGTACCCAACAATCGAAAGTTCACCTTTGGCATTTTCCTTCGGCAAAAACCAACCCGTACGAAGCAGTTCCTTTCAGATACGCCAACACACGCTGCGCCAGTGCGTAATGCTCTTCTGTGTAGCAGCTCCTGAACTTGCTCAGGATAGAAACTGCGTTTGCAATATCAGGTCGCGTACAGCGCACCAAGTATTGCAGCGAACCCACAATTTGCCGGTAAGGCAAATCAGACCGATTCACCTCAGGTCCATACGGCTCTTTGGGTTTGGCTGGTCTAACCTTCATAACCATCGGAGTACGAGCCACTCGAGCATCACTGGCACAAAACTTATCAACGAGGTGACGAATGTATGACTGCTGCGAAAGAGTCACTCGGTCCGTCTCGGCTTTCACGTCCATAGCTAGCAGTAGATTCACTTACCCCAAATCTTTCAGCTTGAACTCCTTCTTGAGCTCCTCGATGATCCACTCAATGTGCTCGGTCTTCGCCGCAATAACCACATCATCTACGTAGACTGTCAGAAAGATTGGAGTTTCGCCAATCCACTTCACGTAGACACCATCGGCAATCACACTAGCCTTGAAACCTAGTTTCACAAGATATTTCTTCAGAGTTGCGTTCCAGATGAGGGCGCCTGCTTTAAACCATACAGACTCTTCTTCAGCAAGCACACACGGCCACTGCCATCATCAAACAGCTCTGGCTGCTCCATGTACACATCGACATCCATACAGCCATTGAGAAATGCTGTAGTGAAGTCGATTTGGCGGAGATCCAGATCGTAGTAGAATGCCAATACGATCACCACACGAATCGCCTCCATACTGACTACCGGCGAATAAATCTCCCAATAGTCTGACCCAAATACTTGCTCAAAACCGCGAAGCGTGAGCCTCGCTTTATACCGCTCAATCGCTCCGTGCTGATTTCTCTTGATCACGAAGACCCATCGACTAGTCATAACCTTGGAATTTGGTGGTCGATCCACCAATATCCATGTTTCATTTGCTTGAATAAGATTGAACTCCAATTCGAGCGCTTTCAACCATTTATCTCGATCAGGGCCGGTGACTGCCGCACGAACCGACTTAGGCAGCTTGTCCATGGTCGAAATAAAATAGTTTGCCAGCGAATATCCATGAAGACGTGTATTCTTCCGACGGAGACGTGTCGATCGCCGGAGAGGCTCACTCGGTGGCTTCTGCGAACGGCGAGGCTGCTTCACCTCGATCACGCCAGGCTTGCGCTTGTATTTCGCTAAGCCAGGTTTGCGCTTCTTACGACTATCATCGGACTGCGAACTACTGTCCGCATCCTGCTGTCGATCACCATACTCAGCCATATCATCACTGTCAGGTAAGTTATCGTCCGAATTCTCAGCATCATCACTCAGGGCCAGCTCCCCCGTACATTTTTGCTTCTTAGACTTTGAGGCAGCTCCTGTCACCTCAGCCTCCCCCGTACCTCTAAGCCTTGCTCTCTTCTTGCCAACCACTCCGTCTTTCTCCTCCCGATCATCCATGCTCTCGATATCATCGGAGTCATGGGATGCCGCGACAACCTCGTCATCATGGCTGGGACTCGAGTAGTCATGAAGAGGCAGCCGTACATACGGGATTGTAGCGGGTAGCACCACACCTGACTGATTAGCGTAGACCTTCTCCAATAACTGACTTACATAGTCACCTGCAACAGTCCACATCTCGCGAAACTTTACGTCGCGCGATTCCACAATACGACCCGAAACAAGATCCAGCAAGCGATAACCGGTTGTCTCCTCTGGATAGCCAAGGAAAAGTGCCTCGCGCGCGGTTGGGTCGTGCTTGCCTTTCCTCTTCTTCTTCGGTACAAAAAACGTTGCAGCACACCCCCCCACACGCAATCCAGACACATCAGGCTTCCGACCTTCGTAGAGCTCGTACGGCGTACGGCCCTGGTTGGCTTTCGTAGGCGAGAAATTGTAAATAGTCACTGCAAATTTCAGTCCTTCCCCCCACAAACTTGTCGGCAATCCAGTTGTCACTAACATCGTGCGAACAGCGCGCAGCATTACGCTGTTCATCTTCTCGACCAGACTATTCTCTTCAGGAGTGTACGCATTTGTGCGCACTGGACGAATCCCGTTCTCCCGCATAAACTCCTTCAGCTCTTCCTTCTTGAACTCAGATCCTTGATCAGAGCCGATGAATCGGACACGCCGTCCACCCTGATGTAGCTGCAGAATTAGTGTCTTCAAGTTACCAGCACTCTGAGATTTGTGCTGCAACAGGAAGCCCCACACATAGCGAGAGTATTCGTCTTCTACGAGTTGGAACTTAGTATTGCCACCTGCAGATCTCTCCCCATAGCTGCATACATCAGACATCAGCTTTTCGCAGCAGCAGATCGAGCGTCGTGGTCGCAGCTTTTTGTAGGACATTCTGCGCGACTTTGCCAACGTGCAACTCAAGCAGTCGACGGCTTCACCACTCTGCTCACTGGGTGGGATCTGCATTCCGGTTACATGCTCATCACGATAGACCTTCTGCAACGCGTCAGCATTTACATGTGCGAACCGAAGGTGCCACCGAAACAGCGAATTATGAGCAGCCGTAGCAGCCGCAACGACGCGAGCAGGTGCAAGAATAGTTCGAGTACGATAATACCCATGACTTTTCTCGAACAAAATTGCTGTTGATCCTTTCCACATCAGACGCTGAGGGGGACCATTCTCAGGATACCTGGACTCGCAACGCCAGCCTTCTTCCTCTAAAGCATTTACACTCAGCAAATTCACGTGACAGCCGGGGACATTGCGAACCCCAGTCAGGGTGTACCGTAGCTCACCTCCGCTGCTCCCATGCGGATCCTCGGGGTCTACAAATGTTATCTACGACGCGAGCAGGTGCAAGAATAGTTCGAGTACGATAATTCCCATGACTTTTCTCGAACAAAATTGCTGTTGATCCTTTCCACATCAGACGCTGAGGGAGACCATTCTCAGGATACCTGGACTCGCAACGCCAGCCTTCTTCCTCCAAAGCATTTACACTCAGCAAATTCACGTGACAGCCGGGGACATTGCGAACCCCAGTCAGGGTGTACCGTAGCTCACCTCCGCTGCTCCCATGCGGATCCTCGGTGGATATGAAATCACAAGGAGCATTTGGTATATACCAAATGCTCCCTTGTGATTTCACCCGTCCAGGACTCATCTGGAGTGTTGGTCTCCACATAGTGCGGAAATCGCAACATGAGCTCGCGATCAGCACACGTGTGCGTAATTGCAGCTGAATCTAGTATCCACTCCAAAGAATCAGACCCGTTCGGCGACACAGCAGCAGCAGACCCTGTGCTTGTTACAGCACACGTATTCTCCACGCGTCCGATCATCCCCAGGGGTGATGGCTGTGGAGGACCTCCTTTCGGAGAGGACTTCTTACCTCCACCGCCACCGGACTTGCCTCCACCACCGCTGGACTTGCCTCCAGCGCCTTTTACCATACCAGCTGCACCATGCTTCAGATCAAATTGCCGCTTTCGGCACACATTCTGGTAGTGCCCTTCTTTGCCGCAATAATGGCACGCCCCTTTCTTCCGCTTGTATCCTCCACCCTTATGACTTCCTCCATTACCGGCACTTGGCTTAGCCCCTCCGTACTGCTGGCCCGAATTATTGTCCGTCTTCTGCTTCTTAGCCACGTGCAGGATCTTTCCACTGTCTTCTTCCTCATCACGCACAATCTCGTCCATCTCGGTTTCAGACTTCAGCGTGTTCAATACTTGCTGGAGCGTGGGCCGAGAGCCAGCAGCCATGATCCGCGAGAACTGCCGCACGACGGCCCGGTGAGTGTGTACCACACCCATGAGAATTACATCCACCGTGAGGTCATCATCAATCACGCGCCCCAAATTCGCCAGAGCACGACGAGTGTCATGAATCTCCTGCAGCCAGGAGTCCATTGTCTGTTCGCGGGAATAGGTAGCATGGAAGAACTTCTTCATAACCCAGACATAATTAGAAAACTCACGCTTTGTGTGATGAGCTTCCAGATCTTCCCACATCTCTCTACCACTTGGAAGATCGCACATTCTTTCTGCATCCTCCACTTTTGCACCACGGAGCAAGGTGTCCTTTACAAAGAAATCCAACTGGTCATACTGCTGTTGAGCGGGACCAGCTAGAAGAGGGCGAACGGTGCTGCCATCCACGAGACCCCACGCATTGAACCGGTGCAAATAGGCCTTGACTTGGGCACGATAAAGGTTAAAACTGCCCTCCATCTTTGGAGGCGTCTTGTTCACGTCGGTCGACGAGCGCGGTAGCACCACAGGTTGTTGCACAGCATTCAGAGCGGGAACGTGGGAGCTCACAACAGGAACTTGTGGGGTGCCAGGTACATTAAGAGGAGGAACTCCACCTCCAAACTGAGGTACTCGCGGGCCAACGGGAAACGCTCCTGTTGAAGACACTGTTACAGCCGACGACGGCGGCTGCAGGACGGGGACTTGTCACTTGAACGGTCGGTCCAGCCATGCCACCAGGAGAAAGCAGGGATGCTGGCGTGGAGACAGCCATCATTCTTCGACTTGTAGGAGTAGCTGGAACCGAGCTGGCGAGCAGCTCCGCAAGTGACGGGATGCGCGACATCATCCACGTTCACATAGTCACAGGAAGATCCTTCCCTTTGGGCTCATAACCTAACAGCTTTACGCTGCCACAGGTGTAGTTGCAGAGGTCGTGAACACGCACAGCAAACACGTCAACGCAGTGCTCGCCCCACTTAGCAGATTTGGGATTGCGGGAGCTTAGGCTCCTTTAGCAGAAAACGCGTTGTACAAAACTCAACTAAGTATCGAGCGGGGCGGGTAACTACTGTCACCATACAAACTACTACACCTTTGCCAATCCAAGTTGGCAGCAGTGTAAAGCAAAACGGAGTGTCCCGTAAATACGAAAAATATTTTTTTCAGAAATTTATTTTGGAGGATTAGTACAAACCAATGTGGATTTAGTCCACAGCAAACATTTAAGATCCATACTCCATGGGCTCGCTACTAATAGCGGCGGCGACAGACAGCGCACAGTGTCGCGCCATCTTGTTAACAAGGCGCATGTCAATGCACGGCATGCAGTGCTCCGCGGCTTTCTCGAGCAAGCGTATCCGACGCTCTGTCTTCTCGCCGCGCGGCAAGTTAATCATCTCATCGTGGCTCAAGGCCAGATACGCCTTGATGTGAGCCTTTAAGACGCTGAAGCAACCTGCACAGACAAACATTGTATCGCTTCAGTACCTGTACAATATATCGCACCAAACGATAAGCTAACCGTACCTTCGATCGGGTTACACATAGGAGAGTACGGTCCCAGGCGTAGCAACACCAGATCCGCTCGCTGTTTAACGAGGTCCTCCGTTTGGCAGTGGGCAGGCGCGTTGTCCAGGACGATGACGATGTTCTTGCCGAGAAAGTGGTCACGGTACACGTTGTGGGCCTTGACTGCGTCGTATACCGCGTCCACAAACTCGGCATTGACCTCCATCTTGATGCTGCCACGACGAGTGGTGTAGTGCACGAGGCCGACTTCGGAAACTGCGCACTGCACCTGCAAGTTAGCTCCTTAGAGGGTGGAAGCTTGACGATAGCGCTTTGTCCGACAGGGCGCGGCCTTCCGTCCTCTTACAGTACAGGTTGTAGTTGGTCTCGTCATAGTAAACGATAAAGCACCATCCCGCTCATGCTTCAGCAACGCTTCACCCAAACACCCTCCTCTTCTCGATGTTTACAGCGTTGTTTGCAGGTCTCGGGCTCTACGCGAACCTATCACAGGAACATCCTTAGTACAATACATGGATGGTAAAGTGATAGCATAATAACTTGAAGGCGTACCTGCTTCACGGTGTAAAGTTTATCGCAAAGCTTCTTACTGATCAGCGAGGTGCTGATGTGCACCCTGAAGTCGAACGCAAGCATTTCCTGCATCTGCACGAGTGTGTACTGGCAGTTGTCTTCCAGGTAGCCCACGAGAGCTTCCTCCATTTCTGGGTACACTTCGTGCATGCCGCTCGCGCGCCACCTCTCTTCTTGACATCAGCGGCTTGGCGCTGGACGATGTTACGGGCCGTAGTGGGAGGAATGCCGTTGCAGTCGGCAACCAACACCCAGTCACGCCCTTCTCGGTGTGCATCGAGCACGCGTGCGGGCCGCAAGCCCGTGCTTCGGCTCTCGGGGCATGTTGCCGGCGGAGATAGTCTGTCACTGACCAGTGGTTTGAGTTTGCTCTGCACTAAATCCGCATTGCTCTAAAACCTAATTTTAGAAAATATTTTCCGATTTTTGGGTGTTACTTAAGTTACTTCACACCGTTTTGCTTTACACTGCTGCCAACTTGGATTGGCAAAGGTGTAGTTTCTGAGGCTGTGTGCAGTACAGGACTCATAGCTTCTAACAAACAGCGGGCCATACCATAAGCCGAAGAAAAAAATTCTGGAATCAATCGATTGGTTTTATTTTCAAAAGGAGCGGACCGCCAAAATAAAATATATTTGCAGCTCTGCTTATAACGATTTACTGTAGCTTTAGATGCTCCTTAAAACATACGAGGTCCAAGGTTTTGGGACGGGTGGGTCTGGATAGCGCAAAGAAAAGGGGGGCGTTTCTTCCTTCGCTCCCCAAGCTCACTTTCAGAATTTCCCGACGCTTTATCAAGGGCGGTAGACGGTCGTAGCGAAGCGAGAACGAGCGTAAGCAACAGCACCACCAAGCAGCAACCATGGGTATGGCCTTCTCGCGCGTGTTTGAACGCCTCTTCGGCAAGAAGGAGATGCGTATCCTCATGGTCGGTCTCGATGCCGCCGGTAAAACCACCATCCTGTACAAGCTCAAGCTGGGCGAGGTGGTCACGACCATCCCCACCATCGGTACGTGCGCAGCTCTGCGTCGCTTCTAAAGGGACACAAGGATGGGATCTAGAGATGCCAGCGCTGCTTCCCTCCTCCTCTGGGGAGCTCCAGATGGAGAAGGAAGACGTCGGCAACTCAGGATCTATTTCCTTGATATCCTAGATATCTACAGATAGACTGGGATACTGACGTTGTTGATGTTATTTCGGACGATAGGCTTCAGCGTGGAGACGGTGGAGTACAAGAACATTAGCTTCACGGTGTGGGACGTGGGTGGTCAGGACAAGATCCGCCCGCTGTGGCGCCACTACTACCAGAACACACAGGGCCTGATCTTCGTGGTGGACTCGAACGATCGCGACCGTGTGGACGCGGCCCGCGACGAGCTGCACCGCATGCTGAACGAGGACGAGCTGCGGGACTCTGTGCTGCTGGTGTTTGCCAGCAAGCAGGATCTGCCGAACGCGATGAGCGCCGCGGAGATGACGGACAAGCTGGGTCTGCACGGCCTGCGCCACCGCCAGTGGTTCATCCAGGCGTGTTGCGCGACGACGGGCGACGGCCTGTACGAGGTCTGGACTGGCTGTCGGCCACGCTGCAGAAGCAAGTAGGCTGCTGGATTGCGTCGCTCCCGGAGGCGTTCTTGCTGCAACTCCCTACTCGTGGGTGAGTGCGACGTGTCGCTCCGTGGAGCTATCAGGCTGAAGCTATGGAGAGTTAGGAGAGGAAGAGAGGCCAGGTGACGCCGCCAGTGTAATAGTGCATCGATTTGGTTTGCAAAAGCTTGTGTTGTTCTCTTGCTTCCGTCGGCATTAACACCGTTGTTGGAAAGGTGGTGGAAGATCTCAATGCAGGAAGTACAAAATCAGTGAAAAGAAAAATGCACGCGCGCAAGATAACACGTGCCTTACACAGCCACTACTGATGACACCCTACTACTCTTCTGCAGCTCGAGATGGAGAATAGATATCCAGCTCACGACTCGCCGAGCATGAGGTTGACGCGCTTCATGATGTAGTCCTTGGCAGGGTCGTAGGGCGAGTCCTTGCTCGGAATTTCCAGCACCGTGGGGATAGTCTTCTCGTACGTGTTGAGCAGATGGCGGATCTCTTCGGCGACCTGCAGCGCCACAAACAAGTAAAGTTTGTGGCTCTATCAGACCATGGGACTCACGAACAGTGGCTTACGTGCTGGTTGATGAGGATGATCGCAATGTCGTCGCGATTCGAGAGCGATCGGAAGCTGGCTTCAATGGCGGAGATCGGCGTGCCTATAATCATAAATCCAAGACCCCATCAGGCGTGTTAGCGACGCTGCTAAACCAGAATCCTTTCAAGAACGCTTTGGACGCACCCGGCGACGACGAGGAAGTTGGTCCCCTCGGCCGTTCGGTGTCCGATGCCCGCGAGGATGAAGCCTGTGACGGTGTCCTCGTCTCCGATGACGGCGATGAGTTTTGTGCCGTCGCTCATTCTGCGCTGTAGCTCGAAGACAAAGAGGAAGAGCGAAGCGATGCAGCAAGTTGGCGAGTAGCTCACTCACTTCAAAAGGAAATGATCGGAAGATTTTGGTCCTCGCCTTTCTCTTTTCTAGTCCGACCCAAATTTTGTATCGACACAAAACGACCAAAAAGGCTTTTCGGCCGCGTCGCGTCGGTATGTTCCCCACGCCCGAACTACTTCGTCCTCTGCACAACGCCATCTCCAGGGGCTCGTCACGCGCCGCGCGGCATCGGCGGAGCCCAAGAATGCCGCGCAGTACTTCGGCCACGTAGCCGACGTCGTCCGCGCCAACGCGGAGATCACCAAGTCACGGTACGTGCCTCTCTCTCGGCGCGCTCGGCAGCCACCAGTTCGTCGTCGCACTCCTCGCTCTTGCGCCTCTAACGTGGCTTACCTGCAGCACGTACAACCTCAAGCGCAGGGCCAAGGTCGCGTACAAGGGCTACGAGGCCGTGCTCAGCCGCAAGAAGCGCGCGGCGGTCGGTAGCAGCGTCAAACCGTCGGCTGCCAACACGCTGTACGTGCAGCGACCTGCCGCAGTACCCACGCCGGCCACAGCCACGTTCAACCCGGCCGCAGTGCTCCAGCTGCAGGCGATGCTGCCTAGAGCTCCAGCCTGTTGCGGTGAAGCCAGCTCTAAACTTGCCGCAGCGGCGCCGGTTTCGTCGGTCATTCCGTCCACGACGCTGGCGACTCCTACGGTGACCTCAGTGGCAGCGACGACACCCGGACGCATGACTCCAGCGCAGATCCAGCTGCATCAGCAGCAGATGAAGAACGCACAATTGCAACAGCGGCAGGCAGCGCCGAGAAGAGCGGACTTTGTGGTCGGCACGACGGTGCTCATCCGGGTAAGTTGTGATTTTCGTCTTGAGTTTTTGATGGTGGTTTTTAATCGTAGTTGGATTGATTTATCGTTGCCTGCAGAATACTGCTGACCTGGTCGCGTGTGGAGCTCAGGAATCTCGCAGGCAAAACGGGACGCATCGTAGCTGCCCCTGCAAATCTACGGACAGGAACTCTTCTCTGTCTACATCGACGAGCACGAGGCACTTTTCCAGGTGCCATTCAATGCGCTGACACTCGTTGCCCGTCCTACTTCGGCCCAGCAGCCGCAAGCTACTCAGCAACTGCAGGCGCAGCTTTGCAGCGGCAGAAGGCCGACTTCTTCCCAACCAAATGCCTCCAGAACGGAAATGCTCGAGGGTCGAAGTCAGCAGAGCAGATCAAGATGGAGCACTCGTTCCAGCTCCACCGCCTCATGCAGCAGCAGTACCGTGAGATCCAGACACTGCATCAGCGCTACGCGGAATGTCGACTCATTGACCCCACCGCACTGTCTGGTATTCAGAAGGAGCTGTCGAAGCTGCGGCTCGTACACCTCTCGCAGGTGCAAACCCTCAAGAGCAAGCAGGCACTAGACATGATCGGCAAGTAGGTAGCTAGGACGAATGAATCCGACGATGTGTGATTGTTTAGCGCTTAGTTTTATTGCGTTCTTGCAGTTCAGGCACTACACAAACCGTCCTCATCGCATCAAGTGTAGCAGTACACCTCACAAATACCATTAGTCTGCTGCTTGCTGCTGCCGTCATTACTGCTGGTAGTAGCTAGCGTATTGCGCCTGCGAGTAAGTCTGCTGGACGGCTGCCGCTGCAGGGTCAGCCTGGGAGTAAGCTTGAGCTTGCGTTCCATATCCCTAAAACCAAGAAAGAGAGCAACAACACACTGGTCAGTACAAATTATCGCCATCACCCCCCTGAATGAAAGTCTGGTCTACAGCAACAGGAGAAAAACGAAACGAATGCAAGGTAGCTCCTGTCAAGCGACGTCCCCCTGCTTCCTCATCTCATCGCAACACGTGCGCAGCAACTACCAGTAGATTCCCCCATCGACAAAAGGAAACGGGGTCAGTCGCTTTCCCATAAGCAAGCTGACAAGCGCAGGCAAGCTCACGGTGGGCGGAGCTTGCTTTGCAGAGCCGCCGGTTCGTATCAATAAACGTACGCAAAAGTGGGGGGAAACGATAAAAAGCAAGGATTTACCTGGTAGCCTTGGTAGTAGGCCGCTGCCGCCGATGTCGCCGCCACCGCTGCTGCTTCTGTTGTTGCTGCTGCAGCGGCGGTTGGAATCACTACCGAAGTCTGCAGAGCTGTGTAGCGCGCACGCTTCATCCTGGCTCAACGCTGGAGTTGTATCCGCCCATATCGTTGTCCCACGACGACTGGAAAGTCAACACCTTGATCGTTCGGTTACGTGACTGAGCATTCTTGAGCTTCCACGACATTTCCCTTTGCGCACTTCACGCACTTTCGCGACGCTGCTGGCGTAATTCTCCATGAACTCCACATACTGGAACCACAAGTCATTCTTTTCATCCATGGAGAGATTGCAAGAGTCTTCAAGCGCGAGATCGTACGCGCGGGCAACTCGAGGACGAGCTCTGCATTGTCCCCACCCACGTTGATCTCGAAATGGATGAAGTTCAGCCAGAGCAGCACGCACTCACTGTGCTTCTGAACGGCCCGTTCGAACACCGAGCGAGCTAGCGCTGCGTCACCAACTTTCTTGTGAAGGAACGTGGCATAAGCAGTTGACACATACGCGTAGACATCGGACTCGTTCTCGACGGCTTCCATTCCGCGCTCATACCATGTCTTGGCCGTCTCAACATCCCGCGCCTTCGTTCGAAGTTGCAGTAGTGCAGGAAAGCTTCTGCAAGCTTCGGTGCCACATCAGAGAGCACTTGCATGTACACATCCTGGGCCTTCTGCAGCTTTTCATGGGCTTCCAAGAAAGATGCATACTCCAAGTAGATCGACGCACGATACTTCAGGAAGATCGCCACTGCTCGCTGGAAAACAGCATCTGCTGCATCAAAGCCATGCACAGTCTCCACCCAAGCAACGTAACGCAGCCAAATCTCCTCGTAATTCGCACAGGAAATCAGGCAACGCTCGTACAGAGTCTGGCAGCGCACGTTTGTTGCCCGAAGCTTCTTCGAAATCAGGTAGCTGTGCCAGTTTTTCATAGCGGCTTCAGTGACTGGGGTCACGTGGAAGTAGCTGCGATCGATTCCAGCTTCAGCTTGGCGCCGGTAGATATCCTCCATCGTGTTGTTCTTCACGGCCTCCACTGCATTCACGATCTTGACGCGCAGCAGCCCTCGTCCATGAGGTCCTCTCCATCACCGGCAAAGAGCTTTCTGCTCTTCGGGCGTTGCAAAACACCCAGCTGTTGGGCGAGCACAAACTGGTTGTACTTCTCCCAGAACTCCTCAAGGTTGCGCAGCGGTTGGTGCATGATGCGCTTAAACACTTGGTTCAAACGCGGCATGTCGTTCTACACGTAGACATCAAATGGCAACACGTCAGACTTACAGCCAGCAACACAATATCTAGGAACACTCTCGACTTACGTTGACAGTCTCGACCTGAATGTACAGCTCCCACAGTGGACCAGCCAAGGGGTCAGCTCCACAGGCCGCCACAGCTCTCTCCAGTACCCTTAAAGTAATCCGAACGCGCCACCAACAGCAACGCATTATTAGACCCACCACTAAGAATTAATCCACCCAATGCACGGCCACGGGAGACGTACGGTCTAGTCTCGTCAATGGGGCTGTGCAGCGTGTGGATGAGGAACTCGCAGTACTTCATCCACATGTCAACGCTGTATTTAACAGCCACAACGCCGCGTTCATACACCTCACGCGCCTTCGTATTGGCCTCATTAGGCGTCGCCACAGTCCCAGAGCCGTCCTCAGTGAGCTTGTTCGCAAGCCCGAACTCGTACTGCGCATACTGCTCCAACCAAATCCCCATATAAACCGTAAGCAAACAATTTCGTATATCATTGCACGAGGGCCACCTCCAGCGCCGCACCTTGTTCCAGTAGCCGAAGCACAGCGGAAACTCCGCCAGGAAGCGGTCGTACGTGGCCTCCACCGTCTCGCGGGGCGTCGCAGCCTGCCAGCCATACACAGCCAGGGGTATATTAATAAGCGTAGATAGTATAAACTACAAAGGTACAGGTATGACAGCAATATTGCGCACCTCGCTCTGCACTAGCGCCAGCAGGCTGACCCACGAGTTGAAGTCCAGCGGGTTCTTGTCCACCGCCTCCGTGAGTCGCTCCAGCGGCGTTTTGGTAGCCGGCACAGTGGAGCTGGATGATGCATCGGCGCTGGAGCCGTTGGTGGCGTCGGGAGTCAGGAGCACGGCGGGGGTCTCCATGGTGAGCTCTAGGGAACGGAATGACGCGATTGGTGGGGGGTCACTTGGCTAAAGTATCTGCGTTTTGGACCCCATGACATCCGTCCCATGTGAACCCAGCGAAGGCTCTAGAATCGTAGATCGATAGACCGGGCGTCATTATTTCATGTGTTACCACACCATATATAGCAAATATTGAGAGACAAGGCTTCAGCTTGAAGTTGTCTTCAATTCATGACTCTGCTCTGCCTGCTACAGCGTCATAGTACATGGGTCCAGCCCTTGCGGAAGCCCAGCTTCTTGCGTTCTCTAATCTCTAGCTGCTCTCGCTGATGGCGTTGCAGATCGCGCACCAACTCTTGCCGCCGTACTTCCACTCTCCGTCGCAGCGTCTTCGAGTAGCGTTTAATCTCAAGACGCAATGCGTCTTCGTTCACCTCTGCGACCGCATGAAGTGCCGACCCACCAGCTTTCTGAAGCGCCTGCACCTCAGGAATGAGGTAGTCGCTGGTATTAAGCTCCAGCGGCGGCATCCCCTGCGTCGGGAACCGCTGACATCTCCATGTTAGCACCAAGTCCGCAGCCTTCGCGTCCAGCTTCTTCCGCTCCTTGTCCCGTCGTTGCTTATGCGCTTCTACACGCTCCAGTGTGCACGTGTCGGCAGGACGTGCGGCCAAACTCCACGCCGTGGCTCGTCAACGCCAGCGTGTCCTCCATCACGTGACTGCTGCAATTGCGCGCACAAGGGACGCGTCAGTTCCACAAACCCCCAAATGCAACACCTCATAGCCCTACTAACTGCACCTTATATGCGGCGAATCAGCCGTAGCAAGCACCTCAGCCAGCAAGTGCACCACACCGAGCTGCAGTTGCCGGGGTAGCGCTTTATACTCGTCCGAATTGAGCCACGGAGCGAGTGCCTCTCGGTTCTCCGCCAATTTCTGCCTCGCCCCATCGTTATTGCCCACGCTGGCTGTATTGCCCGTCCTAGAGCCCAGCTGCAAGGTGTCGACGTCCCGCAAAGTGCCGTGCCATTGCCATTCCTGCACTTCCAGCATTGCGGCGCTTCAAGATAACGTTTCTAGAAGGCTAGGTCTCTGATTTTCAGCCAATACGAGAGCTAATATTCTCCCCTTTCACCCAATCGTAGAGCAGCTTCCTACCACTGGTACGTGTTGCCGTTCAGTATCGAATCGACTGGCAAGGGGGCATGAGGTACCTACGCGCCAAGGGCATCCGCAAGGCGCTGCGCCAGTTCCACTTCCTGTGCGGCATCAAGCCGCCCTACAAGGTACTGCTGGATGGAAACTTCATCGCCATGTGCGTCAGATGAAGGTGGATGTGCAGGAGCGCGTGCCCAAGTTCCTGCAGGTCAAGCCGCACGAGCTCCGAGTTCTACGTGCCGCGCGCGGCACTGGAGGAGCTCAAGATGCTGGGAGAGGCCACGAAGGGAGGCCTACGAGCTGGCGCAGAACTTCAAGGTGGCGGAGGCCTACGACGAGCCGACGTCGGACGGAGACGCGCCCGTGGACGTGTCCAAGGTCGTCCAGAGCATCATCGGGGACAAGAACGACCGCAAGTTCGTTGTGTGCACGCAGGAGGTGGAGCTGCGCAAGGCCCTGAGACTGGTGCCCGGTGTACCGCTCATCTACTTGAACCGCTCGGTGCTCGTGTTCGAGGAGATCTCGCGCGCGACGCTGGCGATCGTGCGGCAGGAGGAGAAGGCCAACATGGCCAAGCTGGACGTCAACGAGAAGCGCAAACTGGAGCAGATGCAGGGAGGCGAGGACGGAGAGGACCACGAAGAGAAGCAGCGACTCAAGAAGAAGCGCGCCAAGGGGCCCAACCCGCTGTCCATGAAGAAGTCGACCAGAAGAAGGTTCGCGCCAAGAAGAAAAAGAACTGAGTCTTACGCCTGCGCTCGCCTTGGGGTGTACTTACTGCAATCTATATTATAGTATTACCTCTTTACAGTTGATTGCCTTTGTTGTGTTGTGGATATTTCTTAGAAGTCTTTGTCCCATTCGTGGCCTTCCATCTTGTACGCTGGAGCTTCTTCATCATGGTCGTTGATGGCCTCAAACTTGGAGGCGTCCAGCGGGTCTGCGAGCTTGGGTCGGTACGGTGCGCTGACCTTCTTCTGCAGCATGGCGTCCCAGTCCAGCTTGGCGAACCAGGCGTGTGATCGGATGGCCCGCGCGCCACCGTGGGTCAGACCCAACCTCTTGGTGAGGTCGCGCTCCAGAAGTTTCAAGATGATGTCGCGGCACGGCGAGCTCACCCACCCTGGGAACTCGACTTTCTCCTTGACGATGTTCCGGCAGATCTGCATCTGGTCGATCTGGTTCGATCCGCGAAGGGCGAGTGGCCGACGACCATCTCGTAGATCAAGATGCCCAGTGCCCAGTAGTCGACACCGCGGTTGTGGCGCTTACCGAGCACGAGCTCGGGTGCTGGAAGTACTCGGTGGTGCCACACGGCGTGTAGGTCCGATCGTCCACCACCTTGGCGAAGCCGAAGTCGACGACCTTGAGGTATCCCTGTGGGTCGATGAGCAGGTTCTCGGGTTTCAGGTCTCGGTAAACAATGCAGCGCTCGTGGAGATACTCGAGCGCCATGAGCACGTGACTCGCGTAGAATCGTGCGTGGTCGTTCGGTAGTCGGCCTGGTGACGACGGGGTGGAGTGCAAGTACGTGAACAGCTCGCCACCCTGCACGAACTCGATGAGCAGGTACAGTCTCGCTGCGTCCTTGTACGTTGTAAACAGTTTGAGCAGGAACGGGTGGTTGCACTGAGCCATGACTGACTTTTCGTTCACCACATTCCGTTGCTGCTTGTATGCCACCACAGACGCCTTGTTGAGCACCTTGAGCGCGTATGCGGCGCCTGTAGGTTTGTGCCGCACCAGCTTTACGACCGAAAGTGCCGGAGCCCAGCGTGCGCATGACCTCCAGTTCGTCCAACTTGATCTGCTTCTGCTCCTGCATCTTCAAGGCGCTCTTCCGCTCCTCGGCCTCGCGGTTCAGGATCTCTTGAATTGGGCCCAGTAGCTCGACAAACTTGCCCTGGTCGAGCGACAGGCACTCAAGCTTCCGTTTGCGACCACGTCAGCTTGTCGAGGCTCACCGTGAAGCAAACTCATTTCGCCAAAGAAGCTGCCGGTGCTGAGCGTCGCTACCTGCCTCTTCTCCGTGGTCGAGGCCCCATTCTCATCCGTGCTGGTGATGGATTTCGCGACAACGGCCGAACCGCTCTTGATGATGTAGAAGGTGGTGCCGTGGTCGCCCTCCTTGATCACGAACTCGCCGTCAGCGAAGGAAACCGGTTCCAGCGCCAAGAAGAGCTTTTCTTTCTCGTTGGGCGAGGACCTTCAACATCGGGATGGACTGCAGCACGCGCATGCTCATGTTGTGGTCGATCACTTCGCGGAGACTGCCCAGTTGGTCGTCAAACGCTTGCCGGTCCAGCGCAATGAGAGTCACGTCCGTTTCCGCCGTCACATTTGCCGCTCGGGGCTCGTGGGTCATGAGCGCGCGCTCGCCGAAGTAGTCGTTCTCAGTGAGGCGAACCGATTCCATGCGGTGGCCATCGCCGACATCGGTACAGACGACAGCACCGCTCTTGATGATGTACAGGACGTTGCCCCGCTCGCCCTTTTTGATGATTCGATCCCCTTCGCGAACTTGACGAACTGCGCTGCTTCGGCGAGCTGGCTGAGTTGGGTCTCAGTCAACGCGTGCAGCAGAGAGACTTTACGCAGAGCGTTCTTGCACTCGCCGATCTGCTCCGACTGGATGCGAGCTACCAACCGACGGAACGTCACGCGGTCGAGAGCCCAAAGACGACCAGACTGCGAGCAGGTGACGGTAGCAGTGCGCGGGCAATTGTACACCAGCGCCAACTCGCCGAACGTGGCACCTCGTTGGACCGTGTTGACGACATTTCCGTGCACTGAGATGGAGAACAAGCCCGTCTCGACGACGTAGAAGAAGTCGCCCGGGTCGCCCTCCGTGATGATGACTTCGCCTGCCACCGCAGATTTCTCCGTCATGAAGTCGACGATCGAGTCGATGTCGCTGTGGCCGATCGTGTAGAAGAGGAAGTTGTTGAGAAGCGCTTGTCGGATGATCCCAGTGGACTCGGCCGATTTCACGACGCTCTTGAGCTCCAGCGGGGTGTCGAATTGGACGCTCTCACCGAAGATATCTCCACGGCGTTGTGCGGCGTTGCGCTTCTCGCGCAGGAGGATACTCATCTTGCGCTCTGCAGGGCACAGACACAATCAACTGGTGAGCTATTGTGATTGAAAGTGGAGGTGCTCGTGAGCGATCGTCTTACCGACGGCGTCATCGCTCATGATGACAGGGTCGAACGTCTGCCCCACTTGGTTCGGCACCGAATTCACGCAGCCCATGCTGAATGCAGATACCCCGGAGCTGCTGCTTCCACGGGACTAAGTATTCCTCGTCGTCACTTTCCCTCGGGTTTTCAACAATGGGTGGCCCAGAGTCGCATGTTCGGCGCCGAATTGTCTTACGGAGGAGACATCCTCGGATTCTTAGGCAAGAACGGCGAAGGGGGTTCGATCTGCTCAGATGAGCGGGTGCCTTCGGCTTCTGCTCGTTCCGTTGGCATGCCGTGGCTATTTGGAGCTGCAACAATCGAGAGCTGTTGGCAGGTGACGTCGCCGGAACTTCTGGGCGTTTTGAAACTACGAGCCCTCAAGATAAATCCTCTGCGCTAGTCACCTCATTGCCCATGAACGCATCTGATCTTCGCCCTGCGGCGCCAAGCAAGATGGATATGGAGGACGCAGAGCCAAAGGCGTCACGGACGCGACTGGCGAGTTTCCCCGTTCTTGAAGACGACACCGACAGCTTCATCTACGAAGATGATGGAGAATCAAATGGAGGAGATGGGAACTCGGAGCTGTGTATGTACATTCAACGGCTTGAGAGGGAGAAGCAAGAGCTTGAGAACGAAGTGCAACTGCTACGAGATCGCAATGCCAGTCAGCAGATCAAATTCCAAGCTACCGAGCGCCGTGTCGAGATGCTCGAAGCCTCTCTGAAAGACGCGCTGAACGCCAGCGACGCGTTCAGACAGGAAAAAGATGTGGTACTAGCACTTCCGCTAGTGAACGTGAGCGGATGGCTTCGCTTGTGGCCCTGCTCGAGGAAGCTCAAACTCGTTACGAAGACGCAGAGCGTGCTCGTCAAAGCGCGGTATTCAAGCTTAGCTCGCTTCAGACATCACGAGCTGACGCCACCAGCCAGAGTTTGCTCCCACCCGTGACCAAGAGCACCCCGACTCTACGAGGCAGCTTGAGCTTAGTCTCCGACACCTTCGCTGACGGATCTTTAGATTTTGGCGAGCGCATTGAGAAGTACAAGCGAGATATTGAGCTGCTTCGTCAGAAGCTTGAGTTGACGGAGGAACAAGCTGCGGAGAGGCAGAAGATGGCGGTGTCGTTAGCGCTACACGAGGCTCAGCTCGACTACTCGAACGTGGTGGAGCACATGAAGTTGGAGTGTGAACGCCGCTTGAATGAGTGGCGACACGATGAAGCCGTCCGAGCGAAAGAAAAGGAGAGTGCGATGGACGAGGATCGATACAGCATTCGACTGGAGATGAAGCACGCACTGCAACGCTCTCAGATCGATCAACGGGTTGCCTACCTTCAGGCGCAGGCGGAGTTTACTCCGGGAACGCTCAGTCAGCGCGCACCGGCTGAGAGCGATTTCTCCATTGGAACGCTGGACGAGGTGCTCGTGCGCATGCAGCTGGAACAGGTTCGCACTCGCCGGTTCGAAGCTCTCAAGAAGGCGCTCCTCATCCGCCATGCCAAACTGAACCAAGCAGCGAAAGAACTTTTCTGTCGCTGGAAAATACAAACTTCCAATACGAAGACGCTGCGGCTGAATGCTGTTCTGCACATTCACCGCATCTTGTTGCACCTTGAATCTCGCAAGAAGCTCCGATGCTTTAACAAGTGGAGGACGCAAGTGCAACAACTGCAGGTGCACACTTTCCAAGCCCAAGCGCTTTCGTGCTGGAACCGCATGATCGCAGTCGAGCGGATCAGTCACGTTATCGATCAAACCACAGTGCGTAGCTCGCTTATCGTGTTGAGTAGTGTTGATGCGCTTTGCTAAACATTGTTGCGAACCTGGTCACAGGTGAAGAGAACGGCTTCATATTTCCACCGCTGGCGCCAGCAGACATGCACGCCATCCAACGAAGGCGAAGGGCGATCCGAGACCCACTTTAACAATGCTGGGCTAGACGAAGAAGCCATGCAGTCACTGCAACTAGAAATCAAGAAGCTCCACGACCAACTGGCCTCGTCAAAGTCCGAGGCGTGGCGGTACAAGAGGCAATTGCTAAAGCAGTTCCTTTAGACAACAACTGATGTCATCAAGCAAATAGCTAACTCCAGGTAGGTAGGCCTTGAGCTTAAAACAAAATGGTTCCAAGTTGCCTCTTCCTGAACGCGCGGACATTTGCAATTATCCACCGTAGCCTGGGTACCCAGGAGCCGCTCCGTGGGGAGGACCTTGAGGAGGATAGCCTGCTTGTGGCTGGAAGGTTTGTGGCGGACCCTGCTGGTAACCTTGAGGAGGGTATGCTTGCTGCGGTGGATACTGCTGTTGGCCTTGCGGAGGTGGAGCACCGTAACCTTGACTGTACTGGCCCGGCGAAGGTTGCTGGGGCTGACCTTGAGCGGGATACTGCTGGTACCCTTGCGGAGGTGGCGCGCCATATCCCGGAGCGTATTGGCCTGGGGGTGGTTGGTGCACTTGAGCAGGCTGCTGCAGCTGTGCAGGCGGAGACACCGCGGCAGGGGGAGCAGGCGACGCTGAAGGCGGTGCACTTGGCTCCAGCCCCGTAGGCTCCGTGAACAGGTGATACGTGGGCGGCAGGGCTGGGTTGGGCGTAATGCCCCTCACTTTCATGTACTGGCACAGTTGACGCGGAATTTCAGCAAGCGTTTCGCGGGTCAGAGCGTCCGGATAGCCCGCGAACCGATTGTAAGGTACAAATTGGACACTATCCAAGGTCTCGCGTCAGAAACGATAGGCAGCAACACAGTATATCTTGTAATAAAAGCAAATACGTACATGTCACGAGACGAGACCCGTCCATTACTAGCACGGAGCTTTCCTCCGTCCCCATCGAGAGCGACCATGGATGAGAAGTCCGCGGGTCCAACGCCAATAATCACAATCTGCGAGAAAAATATCGTCCGATGTTAGCAAAACATCTCGGTAGGATACACTTGCTGGAGCTCACCGAAAGTGGAGATGTCTGGGATGCCTCAACAATCGCGTCAATCGTCCCCTGCATATCCATGATCGCGCCATCTGATACGCAGCATCGAACACTGTACTTAGTCTACGCGGCGGTACACTAAAAGGAGCGGGGTTGCAGCAGCTTATACCGGTGATAATGAGCAGTACAAAGTACTTCTGTTTGCGAGGATCATTCAGCTGAAATGCGATTCGGCTCGCCTGATTGATAAGCCTGTCAGTGTTGCCGCACATAGAACACTAAATTAGGAATGCTCTTCTCATCTCAACAGACCAAATAATGCCTTACGGTGCAAAGAAGGTCGGACCGTGCAGCCGAACATGGCCAAGTGACGACGAATAGAGCTGGACAATCGATCGTAAAACGCGTTCTCTCCGTGAGAAAGACTGAGTGCACCACAAGCTAACGTCACAAACTTTACGTACCTGCAGCACACCCTGAGAGCCCGCAACTTCGGGATTCGACGGATTCAGATTGAGCGGAAAGCAGTGGTCCACGTCCAACGCTCCAGGAGGGATGCCTCCAAACCCGTACACTGGGAACTGCTTGTCTGCGTCGTATTCTTGCAAAATAGAGACCGTCGACGAGATCGCGTGCTGGTACTGGTTTGGACCCCGCGGATCGATAAAGTGCAGACTGTTCATAAATACACCACAGAGTACAGTCGAATTAGACGACCACCTTTACCGTCAGATGTATCATATAGTAGTATTGTACCTGCGCGGATCGTTGGGCGGGCCGTTCGATGCCGTGTAGTCGATACCGATAATCAGGTTCATCTCCAGGCCACCGCTAACTGAATACACAAACGGCCACAAACAACCATTAGAACCTACCACCACCACCCAATTTCCGAGACCAAGCATAACGATAAATATACACGTACGGAAATCCACGAAGCTGTGCTCTCGGAAGAGATCCACCTCCGCAACCGCAAGCAGCCCCGCATTCGTGTATTTCTTGCCTTTCTTCTTTTGCAGAGCCTCATTGTGCAGGGTGTAGTTGGTGCCTCGCTTCCCGATAATCTCCTCCAGCGTGGTTTGCACTTGTCCGATAAGTTCGAACTTGCCACCGCGGTCTTCATCGAACACCTCCAGTCTTAGCGGGCGACGGTGGTCTCCATTGCACAGCTGCTGCAGTGGCAGATCGAAGCGTCTCCAACTGGGATTCAGGTTGTTGTCGATCGTCTCCGTTCGGTGGACCTGCGTCCACGAGCTTCCGTCCTCCCTCAGGCGGCTGATGGTAAGGAACGGGTCGCTCTTGCTGAACATGCCGTCCATATTGGCCAACGCTATGGCGGAGAAGCGGAGACGTGCGGATTCACTGGAGGTCTTGACCTCCTCGGCCCTCACGAGCAGCGAGCCCTGGTGCTTGGACTTGTTCTTACCCCGGGCGAGCAGGAAGGATCCACTTTGGCCCGGAGCTCCCATGAGCTGGCCCAGGGTGAACTCGGCGCCTCCGATGAAGTCCTGCTCCTTGAGCTTGTCAGGGGACGAGCTGTCCTGGTCGTACACCTCCACCTTGAGTTGCTGCACGGACTCGAAGTGGTACTCCACGACGAAGAGCTTGGCCCATTTCGGGTTCAGGTCATCCTTCTTCGCCTCCGTCTTGCCCACTTGGGACCACCCAGCGCCACCTATAAGGGAGGGAGAAGGTTAAAAGCTACGGAAGGGCGGGCGATGACACTTGCGCGGCTTACTTTTCACGTAGAGCACGGCGAACGGGTCAGATTTGGAGATGATGTCGCGGTCTTTGAGGTCCTTGGCGCTTAGAGAGAGCTCGACGGACGACGTGGGCGGGCGAACGGCCCCGGGAGGAAGCGTGCCGGCAGCGTACATGGCTGGATCTTGAAAGTGCCGATTTTAGTCGGTTTTAAAAAATCTGATCGAGTTGGATTTTTCTAGCTTGGCAATGGGTACATTTGTGTACAGTTTATGTGTAGTTGAAGCGACACTTACGGGGCTACATGCATTGCGGCACTTGCAGTGCAAGGGCTCTTGCCTCGCTGCAGCAACCGCAGTCTGGTACAATTTGCAAGACAGAAGGGATCACAGTACCTGGCTAAATACATGTACACCAATAGAAGGACCGCTGCGTACATGGTAAGCATATCCTTTTGCTGCTGCGGCGGCGGTGTCATGACCGCCAGTGGGTTCAACACGTAGCTAGTCATGCTAGCGCCACTGCCAGCGGTGCCTGCCGGGGCCGTGACTCGGATGGTGTCGCTGTTGCTCGGGCTGATGGAGGAGACAACGGCGGGGGCCGACCCGGGCAGCGACCGGGCCGGCGGCAGCGGCTGGTGCGAGTGGCGCGTCTGCTGCAGCGTGCGCTGGCGCACGAGTCGGTGCAGCGCGGTCTGCTGCAGCCCGAAGGCCTGCGCGGCTTGCCGCAGGGTGAGTCGGCGCTCGACGACGGCGTGGATGGCCTGCGCCCAGACGCGGTCGCTGGCGGGGCTGTCGGGGCTCCAGTCGCGGCGCATGCCCGGGGTGCTCATGGCGGCGGGAGGGGGCGCCAGCCAGGTCGCGGTGAGAGCGTTGCGAGGCGAGGCACTGCGGCGGCAAATTGAAGACTGGATCCGAGTCGAGGACGCTACACTTGTGCTTTGTATGGAACAGGCCGCCGAATGCAGCCGAACGATACGCTGTAACGAGAAGGAGCGACAGGGCGCTCGACCGGAAGAAGTAACATGTACGGTAGGATGCAACAGAGCCGCAGAAACGCGTCGGAGGGAGGCGGGGTTTATGACCGGGAAGAGTCCGCGCTCAAGGGTGTTCTGGGCGGAATGCGAGCAACCGACATATGCCGTTTCGCAGGCTATGCCTGTTCGGCGGGAGTCGCCCCTAGCCCTCGAGCCTTCCGCAGGCGGTGGCTGTTGCAGGCGCTGAAGTCGCAGCGCCCGGCAGCACCGGCAGCGGCATGATGGTTCCTTGCTGTCGCTGAGGTCTGCTATTCCTGGCCCGGCGAGCACGCTGTGAATGCCGCCTTGACTCATCGGCCGGAGGCTCCGTTTCGCTGTCGACCTACCGCAGCTACGGGCATGGATGGGTCTTGCCCGATTGCTGGCGACGGTGTAGCGCGCGGCTGGACGCAACTTGCGTCGCGCGAGCTCTTTTCTAGAAAGGGAGGCGTCGTTTCAGCTTCCCGCACGGAGGACGCGAGCGAGGAAGCTTTTAAATATTGCTTTGGTACGCGCCCTTCTTGCCACGGCAAAGGCGCAGCGCTCACCAACAAGCTTCGGGATCGAGCGCAACGCGTCGCGGCCAATATCGCGGAGTCCCATCGAGGCTCAGAACGAGCTGCGCGAGTCGGTCTGAAAACGGTTCTTCACTGCTTGCGTAGGATTCGGGGCAGTAGCAATCCGGCGCGCCCCTTTGTCGATATAGTTTCTTTTATCGATCGCAAGCGGCCCCCACGCGTCACAAGAGCCTTTGCGCTTTTGAGCGCCGCCAGCCGCCACCCTCGAAACCTCGTTTCCAGGGGCAGGACAACTACAGTAGCTTTTCGGCTTGTCTCGTGGGCGGGAAACACGAATGACGGCGCTGGCGAGATGGCAGTGGGAAAAGTGAACCGCGGTTGGCCGGTTAAGACAAACCCAGCTTTCGTCAGCTATATTGCCAACAATTTTGTGTGTGAAAAAGTATTTACCCGGCCGACCTGGCGTCCGACCGACGCGTCCGACATAAGGCATAATTTCACGATGCATAGTGTGCGGCAATGACTGGGCCAATTGAGGAGCGAGGGCAAAGTCAGCATGATCGAAATCTCGCGAGGGCGGGCAGGCGCTACCGGCAGCTCTGTTCTTCAGTGGCGAGGCAACGCAACTGCGTAAGCATCAACTTGAGCACGTACTTAATCGACGAGACCACCGCAGTTTCGGCGATGCGGCGGTGCGTACATATACACGGAAGTCGCCTCAGCCGGAAGATGCGACAGCTTCTCAGCCTTCTTAGTCCTAAGCTCAGCAGCTACAACAGCACCAGGGCTCCCCGCTCATAACTCTCTTAGTCCTTAGCTCAGCAGCTACTGCAGCACCACCTCGATAGTATCGCTTGTTCTTTCGCCAAATACTATCGGACTAAGAAATCGGAGAAGCTGTACGGACGTGGGCCTCGATAGTATCGCTTGTTCTTTTCGCCAAATGCTATCGTGAATTCTGGCCAATATTGCCGATTCGGGTCGGTTTACCATATGGCTTGAAATCGCTGAATACAAACGTCAAGTCTTTTGGAATCGACCCGTCGACTTCTTATTTCGTACTCTATTGCGTACATAGTAAACTCAAGTCAAATCAAGAGCGCAGTTAAACAGAGCGGATGGGCCCATGGATAGATAAAAAAACACGGAGAGGCTTGGGCTGGATCACCACAGTCGGAGAGTCATCATCACGTCACGCTCGGGGGTCATCATAGACGAAGAATCATACTGGGTGCGGTCTCGCTTTCGTCGGAAGGTGACACGGTAGCGACATCGCTGCTGCTGGTGTCGGTGTTGCTGGTGGTGGTGTTGCTAACAGCCGCCGCACCACTGCGGTCCTTGTTGTTCCACGTCGGCGTTGGAGCAGTGCTCACTGAAGCTTCGCGAATCGCCGGGAAGATAGAAGCTACTTGGGGGTGAGGCGACAAGGACGAAGACGACCCCGATGACGACAGTGACCCGCTGCTCGCGCTGATGATGGAAGGCGCGCTGCTCGTGCCCGTGTTGGCAGCAGCAACACCCTCAGTCATCCCGTCCTTCACGTTGTCACTGGTGCTGCTGGAATCGCGCAGTCGATACAGCACATTGCTCGGCAGAACTGGCCAGTCAATGATCAGGTGGCGAATCGACTGCTCCACGCGAGACTGGAACCTGCGCACGAGTGCCGTTGCGATTTCTTCCGGCAACTCCGAGCGGTGCTTGAGTGCCGTGCGCTTGAGCAGATCAACCAACTCGGTGAACGTCATGAGCACACCCATTTCCGCGCGCGCGTGAATCACACGCACCACGCCCGCTTCGTCTTCGAATGGGATATAGTTCGGCTCGCAGGGCAGGTTTAGCTTGTGCTGTTGACGCTTCTTCAGGCGGCGATGGAGTGCCGCGAAGTGGACTCCGTGGGCCTTGGCAGCATTGCGCAGGCTCATGCCGTGAATTGCGACGTCCTCCATAGCACGCTCCCACACCTTCGCTGGCACAAAGGTTGCTCTGGCGATAGTTACGATCACTGGCGTTGCTGTCGGAATGTCCGTTGCTGCCACGGCGCTTGCACTGCGCCGGTACTTGTTGTCGTCTCGAGGTTGGCGTTGCGGCTGCTGGTAGTAGCCTAGACGCTGCTGCTGCAGCACGTTCTCCCCGCCGTCAGCAACGTCAACATCTTCCCAGCCGTACGCCGCACGGCACCCTTGTACAGGGCTGCGTTGGTGCGGTGACAACGGAGGTGGGGCTGCAGGCTGGCGGTAGGTGCGGTTCTGGACCCAGCGCAGTTGATCTCCGCGGCGTTGGTGTTCGAGCTCATACTGCTGCTGCTCGAGCTCATAGTTCCGGTTGTAGCACTCCTTTCTTAGTCCGATAGTATTTGGCGAAAGAACAAGCGATACTCTCGAGGTGGTGCTGCAGTAGCTGCTGAGCTAAGGACTAAGAGAGTTATGAGCGGGAGCCCTGGTGCTGTTGTAGCTGCTGAGCTTAGGACTAAGAAGGCTGAGAAGCTGTCGCATCTTCCGGCTGAGGCGACTTCCGTGTATATGTACGCACCGCCGCATCGCCGAAACTGCGGTGGTCTCGTCGATTAAGTACGTGCTCAAGTTGATGCTTACGCAGTTGCGTTGCCTCGCCACTGAAGAACAGAGCTGCCGGTAGCGCCTGCCCGCCCTCGCGAGATTTCGATCATGCTGACTTTGCCCTCGCTCCTCAATTGGCCCAGTCATTGCCGCACACTATGCATCGTGAAATTATGCCTTATGTCGGACGCGTCGGTCGGACGCCAGGTCGGCCGGGTAAATACTTTTTCACACACAAAATTGTTGGCAATATAGCTGACGAAAGCTGGGTTTGTCTTAACCGGCCAACCGCGGTTCACTTTTCCCACTGCCATCTCGCCAGCGCCGTCATTCGTGTTTCCCGCCCACGAGACAAGCCGAACAGCTACTGTAGTTGTCCTGCCCTGGAAACGAGGTTTCGAGGGTGGCGGCTGGCGGCGCTCAAAAGCGCAAAGGCTCTTGTGACGCGTGGGGCCGCTTGCGATCGATAAAAGAAACTATATCGACAAAGGGGCGCGCCGGATTGCTACTGCCCCGAATCCTACGCAAGCAGTGAAGAACCGTTTTCAGACCGACTCGCGCAGCTCGTTCTGAGCCTCGATGGGACCTGCGATATTGGCCGCGACGCGTTGCGCTCGATCCCGAAGCTTGTTGGTGAGCGCTGCGCCTTTGCCGTGGCAAGAAGGGCGCGTACCAAAGCAATATTTAAAAGCTTCCTCGCTCGCGTCCTCCGTGCGGGAAGCTGAAACGACGCCTCCCTTTCTAGAAAGAGCTCGCGCGACGCAAGTTGCGTCCAGCCGCGCGCTACACCGTCGCCAGCAATCGGGCAAGACTCCATCCATGCCCGTAGCTGCGGTAGGTCGACAGCGAAACGGAGCCTCCGGCCGATGAGTCAAGGCGGCATTCACAGCGTGCTCGCCGGGCCAGGAATAGCAGACCTCAGCGACAGCAAGGAACCATCAAGTGCCGCTGCCGGTGCTGCCGGGCGCTGCGACTTCAGCGCCTGCAACAGCCACCGCCTGCGGAAGGCTCGAGGGCTAGGGGCGACTCCCCGCCGAACAGGCATAGCCTGCGAAACGGCATATGTCGGTTGCTCGCATTCCGCCCAGAACACCCTTGAGCGCGGACTCTTCCCGGTCATAAACCCCGCCTCCCTCCGACGCGTTTCTGCGGCTCTGTTGCATCCTACCGTACATGTTACTCTTCCGGTCGAGCGCCCTGTCGCTCCTTCTCGTTACAGCGTATCGTTCGGCTGCATTCGGCGGCCTGTTCCATACAAAGCACAAGTGTAGCGTCCTCGACTCGGATCCAGTCTTCAATTTGCCGCCGCAGTGCCTCGCCTCGCAACGCTCTCACCGCGACCTGGCTGGCGCCCTCCCCGCCATGAGCACCCCGGGCATGCGCCGCGACTGGAGCCCCGACAGCCCCGCCAGCGACCGCGTCTGGGCGCAGGCCATCCACGCCGTCGTCGAGCGCCGACTCACCCTGCGGCAAGCCGCGCAGGCCTTCGGGCTGCAGCAGACCGCGCTGCACCGACTCGTGCGCCAGCGCACGCTGCAGCAGACGCGCCACTCGCACCAGCCGCTGCCGCCGGCCCGGTCGCTGCCCGGGTCGGCCCCCGCCGTTGTCTCCTCCATCAGCCCGAGCAACAGCGACACCATCCGAGTCACGGCCCCGGCAGGCACCGCTGGCAGTGGCGCTACACCATTTCCGGGTCGTTCTTCCCAAATGCTCGATTCAAAACAACCACGTAGAAAAAGGGTGTGTATACTTTTGGCGTATACTTGGCCGACTTCAGACTGAATTCTCGATTCGAAATGCCCACCGCCATTTTCAAAACGACCAGCTGCCCTTTTTGTGATACCATAGAGGGAAGCCGATCAACAATTGACATTTTCGAGAACTTTCTCTCTGATCTCAGAATGGATTTGAGAACATAAATACGACGCAGCGTCACTTGTTGATCAGTCTTTCCCACCACGTACCAGAAAACTGGCACATCTGTGTTTTGAAAATGAAGGTGGTTGTTTTGAACCCGTGTGTTGTTCTGGTCGGACTCGGACTTGTATAATGTACTTTTTTCGTCCTGGTTGTTTTGAATCGAGCATTTGGGAAGAACGACCCGGAAATGGTGTAGTTTATCGGGTGACCGTTACGTCTTCCCGCGCCTGAATCCGCTGGCGCTCGGCCGCGGTAGCCCCACTGGCACCAATAGCTTGCCGTTACCGGCGGTGGCACCACTGGCTGTTATGACACCGCCGCCTGGGTGCGAGCTCGCCCCAGTTAAACGAAGAAATCGTGGCCATCCTTCGCGAACAGTTTCTGCAGCAGCAACAGTATGACGATTACGAAACCAGCGATGGCCGATTCCACCGACTTGAGGGCTACGCGGATGCCGACATTGTCGACGTGGTGCGCGCGATCGTGGGCCACAACGGGCGTCGAGCGCTTCCCCGGACTTCCCGACTGCTGGTTGGCTTGCCATGTTCAAGAGCGAGAACAACTTTGTGGACGTGGACGACATGGTTCGAAGCAGAACCTCCAGTGGCAACAGCCTGAAGGGCGCAACGTCCCAACGGCAGCAGCAGGAGCGCTACAACCGGAACTATGAGCTCGAGCAGCAGCAGTATGAGCTCGAACACCAACGCCGCGGAGATCAACTGCGCTGGGTCCAGAACCGCACCTACCGCCAGCCTGCAGCCCCACCTCCGTTGTCACCGCACCAACGCAGCCCTGTACAAGGGTGCCGTGCGGCGTACGGCTGGGAAGATGTTGACGTTGCTGACGGCGGGGAGAACGTGCTGCAGCAGCAGCGTCTAGGCTACTACCAGCAGCCGCAACGCCAACCTCGAGACGACAACAAGTACCGGCGCAGTGCAAGCGCCGGCAGCAGCAACGGACATTCCGACAGCAACGCCAGTGATCGTAACTATCGCCAGAGCAACCTTGTGCCAGCGAAGGTGTGGGAGCGTGCTATGGAGGACGTCGCAATTCACGGCATGAGCCTGCGCAATGCTGCCAAGGCCCACGGAGTCCACTTCGCGGCACTCCATCGCCGCCTGAAGAAGCGTCAACAGCACAAGCTAAACCTGCCCTGCGAGCCGAACTATATCCCATTCGAAGACGAAGCGGGCGTGGTGCGTGTGATTCACGCGCGCGCGGAAATGGGTGTGCTCATGACGTTCACCGAGTTGGTTGATCTGCTCAAGCGCACGGCACTCAAGCACCGCTCGGAGTTGCCGGAAGAAATCGCAACGGCACTCGTGCGCAGGTTCCAGTCTCGCGTGGAGCAGTCGATTCGCCACCTGATCATTGACTGGCCAGTTCTGCCGAGCAATGTGCTGTATCGACTGCGCGATTCCAGCAGCACCAGTGACAACGTGAAGGACGGGATGACTGAGGGTGTTGCTGCTGCCAACACGGGCACGAGCAGCGCGCCTTCCATCATCAGCGCGAGCAGCGGGTCACTGTCGTCATCGGGGTCGTCTTCGTCCTTGTCGCCTCACCCCCAAGTAGCTTCTATCTTCCCGGCGATTCGCGAAGCTTCAGTGAGCACTGCTCCAACGCCGACGTGGAACAACAAGGACCGCAGTGGTGCGGCGGCTGTTAGCAACACCACCACCAGCAACACCGACACCAGCAGCAGCGATGTCGCTACCGTGTCACCTTCCGACGAAAGCGAGACCGCACCCAGTATGATTCTTCGTCTATGATGACCCCCGAGCGTGACGTGATGATGATTCTCCGACTGTGGTGATCCAGCCCAAGCCTCTCCGTGTTTTTTTATCTATCCATGGGCCCATCCGCTCTGTTTAACTGCGCTCGTTGTGTGCGCCGTGCCGTTCCGACTCCAACGCGCGCCCGCAACGAGTTGAAGCAGACCCTAATGACTTTCCCCCAATGTCTTGGCGAGGTCAGTGCCTCTTGCACTGCAGCGCCTAGACGCGTACACTACTATTTAAGATGAAGATGTATAGAGAATGATAACGCTTTTGTAGATTTGTCTGGACACGAAGCCTCACACTTTACGTGGGGTTGTTGAGCACCAGTCCTCGCAGCTCTGCAGCAGTTAGCGGCCGCTCCAGCTGCGCGATGTCTTGATCCCGCATGACGGCGTGCTTGTATGTTCCCAGAGGTGTAGCCAGGTTCGAGCAGGCGAACAGCGTTTGGCCTGCATTAGCGACCAGTGCGTCTGCATGCACCATGGTGCTGAACAACAAAGGTGAGCTTAATTGACCTTTGGTACCGGTTGGCCGTAGGAGGCGCATCGACTCACCTCTGCGTGGTGAGGATCGAGGTACGAACAGCACCGCTTGTGCCAAGCGCCACCCACAGGCGCAGCATGAGTGCTCGCGCTTCTTCGCGATCCATGGATCGGCGTGACAGGTGCCAGGGGAGAAATCACAATGGCAAATTTGATTGGATACAAGCCTCTAAAACTCTCTAAGGTGTCGTTCATGCCTCCTTGGCATGCATGTACGCCTCGATACGACTGACGTCTTGCTGCAACTCGCGGCGTCTCTCAGTCTTCATAGTATCCGCTTCGGGGCCTACGAAGAGAATCTCCTCCAGCTCCTTTTCGGAGGCATCAGCGACTGCCACAACATCCGCTGCTGAGATCAAACCCTTCTTGTATGCAGCCAGCGCAGCCCCCGCGTACGTCCCGAAAAACTCGACCCCTTCCCTGTGTGAACACCAAAAACACACAGTATCAGTTAGCCTGCTCCCTTCAGTAACAAAACGAACAATGTCACGACACCTACGCAGCATAAGCCCGCTTCCTGCCGCCGTCTCCTGTTAGTGCGAAGATGGGATTCACGTCGTGAATAAAAGTGCCCAGCACCTGCTCAGGGCAGTTTTTAAGCAAGCGCGATGCCAGCAGGGCATCACCTTGACCCGAGTCGCCGAAGAAGACGAACTTGAACTCTGGGAACAGCGCTGCAAAACGAGAGAAGTTGTCCAGCTTGAGATTGGCGATCTTCTCGTTGCTCACGAGGCCTTTCACCGAGCCATTAAGCACGGTTACGTTGGGAACGCCAAGACTTTTCAGGTGCTGAAGCGTCAAATAGCGTCCTACGCTCAGCCAACCGCGAGGCCTTGCAGTAAGGAACGTGATCGACGGGCGCACAGTGTCACCATTTGCGTCCTGTGCCAGCCCACGCGAAAGTCTAGCGAACAGATCCGAGACGCCAGGGTACGGGATGTGAAGCGGGTAACGCTTGTCAAGCCAGCCCGGGAAAAGAGTGTCATCGATATCACTCACAACCTTGACCAGGTCTGGCTGTTGCTCTTTCACCTTGATGCTCTCGACCGCGATATGCTGCATCATAGTGACGACTTCGGTGATGTTCTTGTTTCCAAAAATGAGCTGGGTGAGATCTCCGGAGTGAGAGGGTTCTTCTTGTGCATGGGCACTTTGCCGAAATGAGGGTTTACCTAGAGCCACGCCATCTTCAAACTGAATGTGGCCTGCGGTGTCGATAAAGGCCTCTTCATCCGAATGAATCTGCTCCTTCAGAACCGACAGCTCCAATCCAAACGTGCCGCAAACCACATTCTTCGCCGCACTGTGGAGCACTGCCTTGTCCCGGATCAGCGGCGACATCAAGCAGCGCTGGATAGCTTTGATCACCAGCGCGCGGTTAACAATCGTAACCTCCTCCAGCCGCTGCTTTGTAAGCACGTCGAGCACTTTCGCTCGCTCGGACGGGGTACACGAGTGCAGCATGAAGCCCACCATCGTCCTGCAGAACTGACTGGAGTCTTCGGGGGAGATGGCTCCCAAAATGCCGTTCAAACTGGACGTGGACGCAGCTGCCAGCACATTGTGGCAGGCGAGAGGGTCGTCCAGCCGTCGGTTGCGCGGCTTCAAATGCACTTCCTTTTGCTTCTCATCGCTGAAGACAATAGCCGTGTCTTTATCCTTGAGCGTCTTGTAGCGCCATGCCGTGCGCTGCTTCAGCCCCTTCCACTTCTGCTGCAGTCCGTCGGCTGCCAGCGCCCACGTTGATGCCTCTCGCTGCAGTACCAACGTCAGAATTCTCAAATATTCTGCTGTGTCATTTCACTGCATGGCACGCGTATTCGACGTACCAACGGAAGACGCGGTTGGTGAATAGAAGACGGCGTTGCAGCCCCTGGAGGATGCAAGGAGATGCATTGCGCCGGTTGCGAGTCCGCACCGGCGCCTGCAGACAGCGGTGGAGCCGCATGGAGGTCCCTTTGACGTGATGCAGGATGGACGCAAAAGTCTCAACACGATTGGCTGAAAATGTTTTTTGCGGTTTGCCGTAAAGGTTGAAGTGAACGATGGTCACGAGCTAACTTTGATGCAACGTTGGTGACACTCATGCCGTTCGGCACGCAGGCAAGTTAGCAAAGGTAAACCAGGTTCTTCAAACGGCCTGGCATTGTCTTAGTGGAGAATCAAATCAGAACCGCTCCCCACATTGCATCGTCAAAAGACGCCTGCATCACCTTTTCGACCGTCAATTGCACTCGCCACGCATACACAATATATTGAGAGGTTCGTAGGCGTCTCTATCTTTCCAGCCAGACCACGAGTTTGTTAACACCGCAACGCCAAGCTGCCAGTTGCCACCAATAACACACACAAGAGCCAGAGTATGATGTCCCACTAAAGTCGTGGGTTTGGAATTATATTCACGCCTCAACGGCGCTTAGTACAATCCTTCCCCCATTACGCTCACGAGTCGCGAGGCGCAGCAAGCAACGCCCCGAACTTCTGGGTGGAGTGCGCTAGCCAGCGAAAGAACAGGCCAGGAAACCAGTCACAGACAACGCGCTTAGGCGGAGTCGGCGATGGTCACCTCGACCTCGACACCGGGCTCGATCGAGATCGACGTGATCTGCTTCACGATGTCCGAGGGGGCGTGCAGGTCGATGATACGCTTGTGGATGCGCATCTCGAAGCGGTCCCACGTGTTGGTACCCTCACCACAGGGCGACTTGCGCGTGGTAAGACGCAGGATCTTGGTGGGGAGACGCACGGGGCCCGACACCTTCAGGTTCTTGTCGACGGCGCCACGCTTGAGGTCAGCGCACACCTTCTCCAGGTTCTTCACGTTACGGCTCGAGAGCGTAATGCGAATGCGGTGGATGCGGGTCTCCTCCGCCTCGACGGTCTTCGGCTTGTTGACAAGGGACATGTTGGATAGAGGGCTGCAATAAAAAAAATGAGAGGGAGCAACACGTCAGCACCCGGAGGAGGCAGCCAAATACAACAGCGGACGACTCGGGACGCACCAGTAGCTTTGGACTGACAGTAACCTGAATCCAAAATGACCCGCGCCTTGCTGTTGGCGGTGCGTGGCAAATGGATGGCGGCCATTCGCGGAGACCGCACAAACTAAAGTAACGACATTAAGTAGTTTCGTGTTTGCCACATCAACACTAAGACGGACGTGGTCCACATTAATGCTACTTAACTAACCTTATGTTTCGCACATCAACCTGAGCCCTATGACGCTCGTGCATTATTACAAGAGGGATTCGCAAGGGGGACGTTGAGGTCATCGCTGCATTCCTTCTCTTCTGGACCGTCCGCCATGAGTGTGTCGCTCGCCGGACGCCCCGCGGCGGTGTGCTTGGGCATGGGAGTGGCCATGCTGGCGTCCGTGTCGCTGTCCAGACACAACGCGAAGCTCTGGCGCGCCTTCAGCTGCCGAAGGCTGTGCACCTCCGGCTCCAGACCGCTCTCGACGGCGCGGCTGCTGCCCTGTGCTACGGAGCTCGAGCAGGCGGACCCCAACAAGCTCAGCAAGCAGAAGATCACGGTGGTGCAGGTACAGCCGCTTGAGTAGGCGCTATGAGGGTGAGTCATACCAGTCGCTGACTTGATTTGCTTGTGCTTGTGGCAGTTGAACATCCTGGCCAGCAACTTGGCGACGCGCAACCACTTCCCTTACGTATTGGAGTCAAGTCTTAATTGGGAGAACCGCAAGATGGCGTTGCTGAGGCAGCTGGAGGCTCTGGATGCCGACGTTCTGTGTCTCGAGGAGCTCAGTGACTACTGGACGTACGTGCCGTTTTGTAATTGAAGCTTATTGTCCCGGGGAGTAGTGTCGAGTATTGACAGGTGATGATGGCAACTTGGTTGCATCAGTTTCTTCAAGCCAGAGCTGCAGGACCGAGGATACGAGAGCGTGTACGTCAAGCGCCCGTCGATTCACGTATCGAACTGGTCTGGCGAGAAGAAGCACGACGGCTGCGGCATTTTCTACAAGTAAGCGAAGGCACTGTACTGTTATTTTTGCGCTACTGGTTAATGATGGATCTTGGGGCTGATGTCTAGGAAAGACAAGTTCGAGCTGAAGGAGTTTGAGGCAGTGAACTACCATGACCCGCACGACCGTGTTGCAGTGTTGGCGTTGCTGAAGATGCGCCACTTTGCGCAGTTTGTTTTAGTCGGATGCACGCACTTGTGGTGGAACGCAAAGTACGTTTTGCGTACTCGCTATACTGAATGACGCTGGGGCTGGTTAACCGTTTTGTGTATATTGTTTGATCCATTTTCAGGAAGGTGGACCATCAGATGGCTGAGCTGTTTGAACTAGAGGAAGAAGTGATCCGCATGAGCTGCGATGTTAGGGACAAGTACGAGCGCGAGTTGTCTGGTACCGCAACTGGCCAGAATCACGTACCTATCGTGCTTTGCGGCGACTTCAACAACTCGCCAGAATCGCCGATTTACGAGTACATGGAGAACTCCTTTATGCAAAAGCCCAACTTGGAGGGCGTAAGTGAAGCGTTCCGCAGCGCGTACGCTTTCTACAAACCGAACGCGCTGGCGAGTGCGTTGGAACACTCTGAGGACACGTTGCAGTCTCTCAAGGTGGAAGAGGGGAAGAAGGCCGAGCCGCCCCACACGACCGTGAACTTTCGGCGGTGCTGGACGATCGACTACATCTGGTACTCAAAGAGCAGCTTGGTGCCCTCGCGTGTACTTGAGATTCCTCCGGAGAGTGTACTGCGCGCAGAAGACGGACCTGGAAACTGGTTTAACCGTTTGGCGATGTCAGACAGCTTGAACCGTTCCGGTCGCCTGCCATCTGGTCTCCATGGCAACTACAACGGCATCCCCAACTCCGTCTTCGGTAGCGACCACGTGCCCATCATGGCCGAATTTGAGTTCCTTTGCGCTGGCGAGGATGGTAACGTCGAAAACAAGTAGTAATGTTATGTCGACGAGTTGCCTATGCTGAGCGTGGTGCTATCACGAGGTTATCTCCTCCAGAGCAGAAAGCTCAAACGGGCAGTCATTGTATAGCAAATGCTCTATGAATGGAGTTCTTTCAGCCTTAGGGCTGAAAGCACAAGCGCTTTTCCGGGCTGCAGAAACGTATATTTAGAGTTTTTTTGGTCATTCAAACGTTTATCAACAAAACGGGTAGTGGCTACACCGTATTATGTGTAGTTGGTGTGCAGCTCATTTGGGCTTTGTATGAAGGGGCTCGGCGGAATAGGTACGTAAAACTCACACGGGACAGCGTCGGGTTTGTGAATGTGGTCAAATTTAGCTCGAGCATTCGCAGTTAATTCCTCTTGTGTAGCCATTAACTTAAGGATATTTTTTCAGCAACCCACGGTATTTCTCTCAAGTAAGTTTAGGACTATAACAGAGATCTGTACAAACCAAGTTAGAAATGAAAATACACGCAAAGTAAAGGTACAGCGATTTTTCTCGAAGGGTCGCGAAGTATCCACGGTGCGTCTGGTCAAGTTGACACCAGGCGCCTTTTGCACCAATGGAGTTAGAGGCCTATTTACGGGGGCCTTGCAGCTGCAAGCTCAAGTCCAAGCGCCGCAGGGACACTTGAGTTCAGTATGAGGTTTGATGAGCTTCAACCGTTATCTTCAACTTCAATTGAACTTTACCGGTAGGTTTCTAAAATCTAAAGCGTTTCTAAGGTGCTCCACACATTGTTTTGTAGCGTACGCAAATTGTGTAGCTCCCTCAAAATTATACATCGCTGCTCTCGAGGGAGCTTGGTGGTGCTCGGTGCAGCATGATCGTACTGTATGTTCGTGTGGAGATGTTAAACAGTGTAAGGGCTGTAGCTACCCGCGTTCAACAGTGTAAGAGCTTTATTAGGACTTGCATTTGCGATGACAACGCGTTACATTGCTGTTGTACTGTGCAGTGTACGCCTTTAATATACTACAATAGCTATCGGTGGTCTCTTCCTTTCACATGGTACTAGTCAAAAGTTATCGCTAGTCACTTGCAATCGTTTGTTGGGTTTTCAGATAGACTGGAAACCCACAGCCGCGATGGATCAGACAAACCAGCGCCATGAGGCAGCCTTGCAGAATGCGATCGCTGCCTTTGTGCATGCGGTTGCAGCGTACGAGCCTCTGCACAGGTTGAGGCAAACCTACGACGCGAACAGCCCTGTTGTCCAGATGACAGTCCGGCGCCTGAATAATAGGCGGCAGGCACTGGAGCAGGCTCGGTTTTTAGCGGACCAGGCCGACGAAAACGCTCCTGATACGCTGCGTGAACGTTATGATGAAGAGCGAGCACGGCGCCGTCAACCGCAGGACCAACGGATCCGTGAGCTCCGCCAGCCGTGGCGCAGAGCGATGCAAAATGATGCAGCACGTCCACCTACCATGACTATTTTTCCCAGGCTTCAAGTAGTTGGTGCGCCACCACCTATGGCATATACGGCTTCGTATAACGATCAAAAACACATCGAGGGCCAAGAAGAAGCTGGATTTGACGCGCTGCAAGCCGGTGAAGCTGCCGATCCGTCTCAGGAAACTCCGATTCCACGGAAGAGGGAGGGATATTTGAGTGACGGAGCACCGTCGCCTAAGAGGTGCAAGGTCGATCTGGGAAGTGTCGAAGCGGAGAGCAAGGACTCGGCGCTGACGGAGATGTCAAGCCCGGCTTCTGATTTCGCAACGGACGATTCGGAGGAAAAGGAAGAGGTGGGACGCCGCAGGACGCCACCGTTGGAAGTCGACGAAGAGAGCAGTTCGCCGTCGGAGTTTGTGCCGTCAAGCGACAAGTGTAGCGACTGAGGTGCATCTTGGCGAGGCTCAGGGATGCCGTGTTTGCTAGGATACATTTACAATTATCTACGAGTACCTATAGCTAGGATACGTCTTACATTTGTGTATTGGTACGGAGTGGGCGTGCTCGGTTAGACTGACAAACATTAACATTGGTTTTGTGGTGCTTCAACTGTTTCCATGTTGCATAGTATTACTTAGGTATGTGAGATTGGCGTGAGAATTTTGATTGTGGGATGAATGCTGACTGAACGTGCAGGGTTATATGGCTACATCAATTATTTACGTCACTTTGTTATTGCGGCGACATGGCAGAGTTAGTTGGCCGGGGGCTGGTGATGTCCTAGCTGAATGCAGAATCGGAGTAGAAAGACGGATGTAGTGCAACCGAAATGTACGTGGACTGTCATTGTGAAAAGCGATTAAAGGAGGGAGTTGACCGACTACAGAAATGTGGTGGAGTGGATCCGCTGGAATTAGCAGGGATCCCACACTCACACACTGCGCCCAGACACCGACTAACGGAGGGGGTACTCCGATAACCGTGGGGTTGCTGAGTGGCTCACCTTGTGTACCCGTCGGCGGGCTGGATCTGCTCTCTCGTTGACACGAGATGTGCAGCGGGTGAACTTGAACGTCCTTGGCGGGGACTTGGGGAGATGTTGGGGTAGATCCGCAGTGGGGGTTCCTTCACGCGGGCCTGGGTTGGTAGATCCTTGGTCTTGGCCGTAGATCTTGTGGATCCGATAAGTAGTGTACCGGATCCGGAGTTGTTGCCTTGTTGGGGGTGTTGTATCCTTTTCCTTTACGTTGCTTGCCGCCTCCTATTAGCGGGGAAGTTGGGGGGCGAGGGCCGAAGGGCGCGAGCTGCTGGCCAAGCTATCCAGCAGTCTGCCACGTGTGCGGGGGCAAATCACTTGATTAAAGTATGGGCCAATGCTAATCCCAATACTAAGGACCAAGTGTGTGGTTCCCAAGCAAATTCGACTCTGATTTATGTTAGCCTGTATCCAGCCTTCCCATCCGGTCCAGCTCCTGCCTGCTACTGGCTCTTCTTCCTACCCAATATTCCTACTATAGCCGCTGTACCCATCATTTGGTACACATCCATACCTAATCCAGGCGGCCCTAATTTAGGTGGCTGGATCCATGTGTACCACACTACTCACCTTGGATCTAGCTTCAATCGCCCTCATCCTGCAACCGCACCTCCATCTGGCAACCATGACGTCATCCGCGGGACCGGACATCGTCACCAACTGCCGGATCCCGCCACCAGGTCAACTGGCGGATCCATTCCCATCCGGATTGCTCTTGAGCGGATCTCTTTACCACAGAAACGTACTACTGGTGGTTCGTAACGCAGTTCGTGTGGCCACACTGACACGTGAACAGTGTAAGGCTCTTCTCGGAGTAGCGGAACGTCAGCTCTTGTAGCGGTGGGATGTCGATTTCCGCAAAGACACCCAGGCGCGATCCGTTCGTCCACTGCCATTCATAGAGGGCGCAGTTGGGTCTGCACGAGTGATTGATGAAGCGGCTTTTATTTCCGCACGCAGCCGCGTCGATGAACACGGTGGAGTTGTCGTCCCAGTGAGCTTTGGTCTTCAGCTGAACCTGATAGCGACGGTCGGGGCGCGTCATTGCGTCCTTGTCGAGCAGCAACTCGCCGACGTACTCCACGACAAAGCTCCTTTTGGAATGGGGGAGCTACAGACGACGCCGAGGCCAACGCGGGTGGTGATCAGATCGAGATCAAATCTCGGCGTGAAGCGGTTGCCGCATGCTTCGCCAACGGAGCAGTTCGTGTCGTCACACACGATGTCCATTCCTGCGTTCGCACACCCGCTGTTTAGGCGTGTGCCGTTGTCAGCGATGCAGCGGTTGCCGTCACACCCGCAGTTGTAGCGATCGCTCGATGTCTTTTCAGAGGTCGGGAATGGTTGAGACGCAAGGAAGACGTTACTCGGAACGTAGTAGACCCTGGTCGGCCAAGAGAGAGGTTCGACAACGTCGTAGTCCCCTCCAACGAGTGGCAGGTAGTTCGGTGGAGCAATCGCCTCTGAGCGACTGTGGTTGGTGTTGACTCTGAGGTTAATGTTGGCGTGAACCCGGTCGAACAGGCGGAGCCACGTTTGTTGAGCCGCTGTGAGGATCGTTGGCACGGGCGGAGGTCGGACCTCATGCAGTGCAGCACGAGGTTGATGCTGGGCGACGAGGGATTGCTGGTTTGCCGTCAGCATGCGGATGCGGACGTTGCGACTGGGTGTGTCGGGATGGCTAGTTGAGGAATGGAGTACTCGTTCAGATGACACCAAGTGGGAGTTGTTAATCTTCTTTGCTCTAGGGTTCTGCTTAGGCCCGTTGTTGTAGTCAACGGCAGCGGTGAAGTGTGGTCGGATAGTGTGTGCATCCGCTTATGCTCGTAGCACTGGATTTGCCTTGTATCGACTGGAGAACGTACCGATTCGCAACGACATAAAGAAGATTTAGACCGTTCGGTGTGAGCTTGGAGTCAGTGAAGGATCGGTTGGGTCAGAAGGTCCGCCGCCCATCTTGATTAGGTTGAGCTACGTTGAAGAGTACGGAGTGGGTGGGTTAGTGGGGTAGCTACTTCGCTGTCGGCGCGACATTGATGTGGGTGTGGGTGGCTCGCGTGGGCAAGGCTGATGTCGAGGTGTTGCAGAGGTTGAGGATGCGTCCGTATGAGGGTGGAGGCGTTGTAGATTGGCGGCATCAGAGTTGCCGTTGTTAGCGTTTACTGGCGTGGATTTAAGCATGTTTCGAGATGCAAGCTCGCCGTTACCTAAAGATCCGTTAAAAGTGTGTAGATTGGCGGCAGCAGTGTTGCCGTTGTTAGCGTTACTGGTGCGGGTTCAAGCATGTTTCGATGTGAACTCGCTGTTACCTAAAGATCCGTTAAAAGTGCGGTACAGTCATTGGGTCGGCGGTCGGGTTTGAAAGCCTGGAAAGCACCCTATCAAATTTGACCGTTGTGGATTCGGAGTCAGTCATTATCCTGGAGAGGCTTGTTTCACCCTTCCATTATTCAATTTGCGCCGATGCCGACTGTGCTGGAGCTAATTCAAGCGGAGAAGGAAGCGCAGGACGCGGAAGAGGCTCGCCCGCCGATCTGCGATGTGGAGTCTGGCCGTGCGTTAATCACCGACGGTAAGCCTAATCCCTCGGTTAACATCACTTTGGAGATGTGCGTCTTTCGCATCGAGGAATTCGAGAAGATGTATCGCGTCGAGCTGATCGTTCGTGATTTGGAGCGGGAGGGCGAGTCGTTGTTGAAGACATTCGACAGTATGGATCTTGCAAGGCGGGCCAAGTTCATGTTCCAGCTGACGATTTGGAAAAGTCACACGTCCGAGCTGAATCGACTCGACTTTCGGCGCGGGTTCAGCTACCGGTTCGAGAAGGTGCATTCGTTGCGTCTTCTCTACGGAAATCCGGCGGGGAGTATGCAGATTCGGCAGCCTGTACGTGCGGACCCGCTTCCATTTCCGGGTCTAGCAGACGATGATCGAAGCCACCCCTTGCGTAGTGGATCGACTGGCGTATCGAGTTGCGAAGGTCCCCCGAGCACACCAACTCAAAACGAGCGCGATCAAGATGCGGACGGGTCTGCAAATGGTGCTGAGGGAGTGGCTTCGGTTGTGACACCGGTATCAAAAGCCACTCTTAAACGAAAGAGCAGTAAAGAGGCAAGCGCGCCGGCGGCACCGAAGAAGACGCGCAAGGGAAACGGGAAGACGCTGTGTTTCGACTCTCCTGCCCAGCCGACGGCTACGGAGGGCGCACTGTGAAGAGGACGCGGGACGAGGAACTCGAATATCATCTCGACTCTTTATATCCATAAACTATTGGTGTTGTTGAGTTTGCGGGGATGCTGAGGACAACAAACTTTGTGTTAGTGTTGCGTTTGTTGAGGACAACAGAGGTTTTGTTTAATCAAAGCGAGTAGAGGTTTGGGAGAGGACGAGGTTTACATTCACGCTACCAGCGGTAACAGGACCACAAGAGTTTGTACCTAGTCGTAATTGCGTAGTGTTGGTGAGTACTTGGTATCGATGTTACAGCTTTTTAACGGCACAGCGTATCGTCGTCGGATCTTCTCACTTACTACTAGTAGGCTTTCGCACTTGCTACAGACCGTTAGTCAATATCCCGGTGTGATTCAACGGCGTTTAAAAGAGAGAGAACCAAAGTGTGGGGATCTCACTTCAACGTCATTCCACAGGTCACAAGACGCTCTTGGTGAATCACGGAAAGGAGGCCATCGACAATAAAGCTTCTTGGCATGAGAACCCGATCCCAGGGGAAGTGGGGTGGGTGAGGCCGTTGACGCGAAGATAAACAGTTTATTACGTCGGCGAGTAGCAAACCCACCAAAATATCGGAAATAGTGATCAGCATCAAGATGGAATCCATTTAGCGCTACCGGTTGCTTTTCACTTCCCGTGTGTGTGAATATTGAACGCAGACCGCTTAAATTCATTGAAATTGAAGTTAAAAAATATCGAGAAATGTGGATTAACAGTGAGGTGGAAGTTAACCGGATAACAATCGGCTATCGAGCCGTGAGGTTTTGTTCTTTCGCCAACCATACCGATGTATGTGATGTGAATTAGTGTGTAGGATCAATATATTTGTACAGAGTTTGTTCTAATAAGGTACATTGCTAGTGTTGAGTGGACAAGTGTCTGGTAATTTACAGTTCGAGGTTTATTTCTACCGGTAATAGGCCGTTGTGTATCCGGCAATGTCTTTGGATGCGCAAGATAGTTGCGTACCTTGGTGGCGGCTTGTGCGAATTACAGTAGAACAGCGACCGGCATTTGCCAAGTGTGCGGCTGAAGAGCACAACACGCTGCTATGCGCGTGTTTCGCCGCGTGGGTGAAATCGAGGTCTTCATCATCGGAGCGGACCCACCGAATACGCTGCGAGTTGCGCTCGAGATGTGCGTTCTCAAGGTCGAAGAACGCCCAAAATTCTGGCGACTACACCTGGTGGATCAAGGTGTTGAGAGCGAACGTCTACATTTCGAAGAAGTCCAAGAGCTGTGCAGGACGCTGAAGGAGACTCGGGCCGCCAAGCATGTCTTCAAGCTGACCGTCTGGAAGAACCAACACGCTGCGAGAAATGATTCTAACTTCCGTGAAGGCGTTTTCCGCAGGTTTGACAACGTAGCTTCCTTGCGCATATTCAATGGAGGGGCTACGGGTGGTTGTTGGATTCGACAGCGACCGGACTGCGAAGTCATCTCCGCATCGAATCATCATCGCAACGGGCTGGCGGCTGCCCTGAACGAGGTAGAAGCCGTTCCTAGTACACGGTCGACGATGGAGGCGGTCGCGGGTGCTTTCAAGGTGGACAGTACGGCTCCGGAGAAGATGCAGGAGTTGGTAGTCACATTGTAGCCTCATTCGAGAGGTAGTGTGTGTAGCTCAAATGGATCTTCATCAATCAAGTGAGCATTTGCTGTTCCTATTAGTTCAGTTACATTGGTTTGTACTCAAAAACCTATCTACATTTCAACTATCGTGAAAGACCGGCTTAGATGCGTGGAACACGTAAATCCGTAGTAAAAAAGCTCGAGTTGAGCGATGGTTCAAATTAAACTTAGTTCAACTGTGCAAATGCTGCCAGCGAAGCTACAATGGCGCCGATGCGAGGATCAGACCCCTCTACGCCTGGGGGGATTGTTAGATCGTTCCGATGCGTCTGTTTCTTCCTCGCCTCGCGTCAGGTCCAGGTATGGTGTGTCGTCACCAACAGCCAACCAGCTACTGCATACTAGCGAATTGTGCGCATCAGATAGCCGAGGACCGTTTTTTGGGGGGGATGCAAACCTAGGCTACCACCACAACAGCGACACACCCGCGCTTCGTGAATCCAAGAAATCAGCTTCGGGGCCTTTTTTCGAGCGGGCGGACGTTTGTGCATGGTACAGCGGAAAATCTGATATGCTTCCAGCGATAACACCGGGGGAACTATATTCTGGCACGTCCATGGAAGATGATCCGATGCAGCCGTCCGTACGAGGACGTCATGTATCGCGCTCAGGCAGCATCCCAAACGTATCACGCGGAGATACACACACACCACCAGCGCGCTGCAGTGATGATGTGTATACGGATGAAGAACTGCACGAAATTGATCTTAATTTGACGTTTCTTGTTCCATCACAATCGCGCATGGAGACCCTGAAGGAGCAAGCGATTGAATCTATGAAGTTGGCGTCAGAGTCAATGATTCCGTGTGGCATTTGTGAATTGAGTTACTGCCAGAGTCAGATAATTGCTAAGCCTATGAGTGATGATTTTATTTCGGTACGGCCACCAGTACCACGTGATGGTTTGCACATATTTTATTATACTAACTCTCAAACTTTGCAGCTTATGCGTCAATGCCTGGCTGTTCACCCCGACGCTAACATACCACGAAAATTGAAGGAGCAGTATGATGCTTCCAATCTTGACTCGAGACTCAGAGGTCTCCTCCTTTACCGATCCGGTACGTAATTTCTGGATTTGATTTCGACCGTAATCGGTTTGCTAAACTAACATTAATGTGCAGCGTTTAGTAAACCAGGGGTCGACATGACAATGAATGTCTGTGATATTTGTCTGAGCCATGTCGAGAGCGGTAAGCATACTGTACCACCAGCTCTTGCGATAGCGAACGGAAACTATGTTGGATATTTACCTCAAAAGTTCAAGACGATGACTAGGACAGATGAACAAGCCGTCGCGCTTGTGCTACCTTGTGTTTCGCTCTCCGTAGTGACTGGTGGAGCTTGCAATACCATCAAGTCACACCACTACGTTGTTCAAAACACAGAGGGGAGCATAACTGAAATGCTTCCCCGTGATTTGTCATCGTGTGTTCGGGTTGCTATGGTTGGCAGTATGACGACGGCACAAGTCGCTGCCTGCAAAAAGAGATATCGTCTTAATTTGCCGCTATACAACAAAGTCCTACTCTTTTAAAAAAACACAATGGAGAATATGGAGGCGGGCGTAACACGCCAAATTACACCAACTTGGCGGATTCTCGCGCGATCAGAACAAGTGTGATTATCGATAGAACTAACCCAACAGGATCCCCTCCCGAGGATGATTCAATGGTCGCCAGAATCCGAGATAACAGTACGTATTCGGCATTTGGCTCAGTCGTTGAAGAAGGCGGGCAACGCGATATCGAAGAAACTTGGATCGGGGCTTCAAGCGTTCTGTCATAGCCTCCAACGCGAAATGGGTTAGATGTGTTGGTTCGGAAGTCGAATGCTTACGTACCGATGTCGAAATGGGCCGTTTGTGTGAAAATGTTTCCCACATTGTTTCCATTCGGTTGCGGGGGCCCAACGGAACCAAGGCAAACTCGTATGTCGGTTCGGAAGTGGATTTTGCGATGTTTGCAAATTCACGGACACCGGTTTGAATCGCACTACGCGTTCATGTTACTTGCATTTGATTTTTTGGCGACTCAAAAAGCTCGAGAAACCATGTACGTCAAAATGAACATCAAGCGACAGGCTTTAAAAGCAGCATCGGTCAGTCGAAGTACGGTGAGGGAGGCTATTAATTATTTCAACCACATGGCCACTTGTCGAGAAAAGGGTGTGAAGCCGCGACCCCCGTCACTTGATGTACAGCGCGTGATCGACCTCAGAAAAGGTCTTTACGTTCCTGAGTCCGCATTTTATGGTTCCAATACCGGTAGAATGCGTGCCCGACATGATCTTCTCGGCATGATGAAGCGGTTTGGCCCACTGCAGGTATTTTTTACAGTTTCCCCTGACTCTGCTGGTACCTACAACATTGCTATCAAGACCGGGAGAGTCTCCGAGAATGACGCTAATCTACTGTTGGTGCTGAGCGGAAGGCAATTGCAGCTGCACACCCCGTTGAATGCGCACGATACTTTTTACGAGTTATAAAAACAGTTGTAGAAGTACTTCTTGGGTGGGACGCGAAATTCTGCGCGCCAAAACGCGGCGGTGGTATTTTCGGTGTACTTCGTGCGTATGGTGCCGCGGCCGAGACACAAGTTGCCGGGGACCTCCACGCTCATATCGCTGTGTGATTACACGGATTTCCTACCACGGCATTAGACTATCAGACGAATCTACAGACTAGCGCGGGATTTCAAGACCGAGTGATTAGTCTAGCAGACAGAGTGTTGTGCACGAAGCCTCCATGTATTTACGAGGAAAACAAATGTCCGAGTTGCTTCGCGATCGGTTCATTAGAACCTATTATTCCCGGAATCGATGCATTCAGGCGTCCTCAGCCAGGTTCGGCTCCCTCATCAACCAGTCATTGTCACGCTTGTCAAGCTAACTTCGGCGGCAAAGACATAATCAACCGGTGGATCCAGAATATTGCCAACAACCGCCACACAACGATAGAAACTGGGCATGCTGATTTCGAAAAATGCTGCCCGCCTACGCGTGGATTGGCCAGTGATTTGGCAACGTCCTTGGTTGTTCATGATGTTCAGGTACACTACTGGAACCATTGTAGATCCTGCTTTAAGGTATGCATATATTGTTCAAGTATGTGTGAGATGAACTTCCGACTTAACATTTTTTATTGGATCAATGCACAGCCAACAATACGAACCCCCCAAGCAAGCGTGTGCCGATTTTTCTATCCTGAAAACGTTCATCTCGGTCCTACAACAATAGAGAACGGATCCACACTCAAGCTGCACCGTGCGGTGGGTTGTGAATATGTAAACGCATTCAATCCAATAGTCATGGCCGCTCTCAAGTGCAACCACGATGCGAAGTTTGTTTTCAGTGGTTCGAGAGATACTGCATTTTACGTCGCGAAGTACTGTTTTAAAATGCAAAACAGAGTGGAGAACAATCCAGCTTTATCGAACGCAGCTTTTGCAAAAGGGTTCAACAAAGCCGATGATCTACCAGAAGGCACTACTCCTATTGAGAAGGGTTATCGCATTTTGGGCTCGATGTTATACTCTGTTACGAATGGCCAAGAAGTTGCAGCGACGATGGCGGCGCTCTATATCCTTAACGAAACTCCATTTTGGTTCTCACATGAATTCGTTCATATAAATCTACGAATGATGCTACGGAAGACCGCTGATTTCGTGGAGGTCACAATTTCGCAGCATGATACCCAAGATGATCAGTCAGGTGAGTCTAGCGTATCCCGCGATAACGCTTTGGAGCGATATTGGAAGCGCGATGCAACTCTGGAAAATATTTCGTTCATGGAAATTTGCGAGCACTACGACTACACAGGCAGACAACTTGCTCAATCGGCGTCCACCAGAACTCAGTGTCATTTTGTGAAACGTAGTAATCGGAAAGTGTTTGTTCTGTGTGGGGACGAGATTCCAGACATCTCTTCTCACCTAGACTCTGAATACCACGAGTACTACTATACAGCGCTTTTGACTCTGTTTAAACCCCATCGACGTTCGACGCTCCTGGCCAACAACCACACGTTGCTGCGAAGCTATCGCTCGTTTCTGGAAACCGGTGACGAAGAACACGTGCGGATGCTACGCAATTACGAAATGCAGTGGCAAGACTACTATCACTCTCAACGAGCTGCAGACCATACAGAGGAGACCCCCGAACAGCAGTTATTAAGGACTAGACCTCCTGCTACATCATCCTGGATGCCGACCGAAAACGAATGTATGGAAAATCGAAGCACAGAAGATGATCTTTCTCTTGATCCTATTCCTGATGACTTCGTTGATGTTGCGGATACAATTACACACAGTTCATCAACAACGAAACTCGCTGAAGATGCTATCGCCACCGTGAGCGCTTTTGGTAACATCGCTACAGCTATATCAGCGGCCAGCAAACAGTACAGGGCTTCTGGTGGAGTTTCTTTACCAGCTAATTTTACTATTGCTTCGTACGCATCTCGACTAGTTAAGCCATTTGGCGGAGGCGTGCGGTTTGGTACTCAAGAGTTCATTGAAACGTTTACCACAAGTCGCACCCGGCTTGAACGTTTACAAGAGTGTTTTGGACCCGTGCCGTATCAACCCCCACCAATGGAGCCGCAGTGGACACCCGACACGCTGCCTCCTTTTCCGACAATTACCATGATTTCACAGGCGTTCGAACTAAATTTCTGGCAGCACGTCATTTTTGAGTTTTCTGCCCGCCACCTTCTCTTTGCTTACTGTCGCGATATTGAAGATGCAGTTGACGATATTAACTTGGGTAGACCTGATCCTTACGATATCAAGCCACAGATGATCGCTTACCTCGGTGGTGAGGCCGGAACAGGAAAGTCAACTGTCGTCGAAGCACTATTGGCAATGCCGCGAAGAAAATGTCGAGACCCTAGCTTTCACAGGAGCTGCCGCAATCAATATTCACGGGAAAACGATGCATAGCGCTCGTAATCTTCAGATTAACGGAGCTGAACCAAACTCAGCCCCGTCAACAGAGATGAAGGCACGATTCGGTCGGGTGGTTCTAGTCATTATCGACGAGATTTCAATTACCCACCAGGCGCTATTAGGTGGCACAGACACCGTCTCGCGATCGATGTCACGCACGCCCGATAAGTTCATGGGGGGCAGGCACGTACTGCTCATAGGCGACTTCCTCCAGTTACCTCCAGTGGGAGGCCATCCTTGTAAGTTTGTTTATTTTTTCTCTGCATACACAGTGGGTCTTATGGCTTACTGAATTAACAAATTGATAGGTTTCAAGACACCATCTCCTACAGCCAATCGAATGTGTCACGCAGGCTACGCTCTATATGCCGCTATCAACTTTGTCGTTTTCTTAACCGTAAACGTGCGTGCATGCCTGGATCCTGTATACGCTGATATTATGGATAATCTTCGCTGGGGCAGACTATCGGATGAACAACTCGATTTATTGAACTCTCGCGTGCAGCCAGTGAACGAAATCGAAGTGTCGAGGCCACAACTCAGAACCACATTTTACCGGCCTGTTGTTGTATCTACCAACAAACTTAGATGCGCTATAAACCATCTGATGCTTCTCAAGGTCGCAACAAAACACCACGTCGCGGTTTATGAATGCCTGGCTCGACCGTCGTCAAGGTCAAAAACTATTGTTGACAACCTCGCCAACGCTACTGATGATATGACCAACCGAGTCCCGATGAAACTATTATTTTACGTCGGAATGCCTGTGATGGTCACGTGGAAACACCCTGCACTTCTTCAATCCGACATAATTGCGAATGGGGTTATTGGTTCAATCGTGGGTGCGTTCCCCCCGCTATCCCAGCTTGAATGTACGAGATATACCGTTGAGGGATCCACCATCCACCGACTACAACAGCAGCCAGACCTACTTCTAATCGAGCTTCTCGGTTCGACCGATACATTCGTCACTGACTTCCCGGAGGGAGTGATTGGATTGCCGCCGCTTCACGCAAGTCTCCGGCTTAAACATATTCCGAACTTATCGCAGTCTAGCATCACTGTCGATCAATTCGCTGTGGTACCAGCTTTTGCGTGCACTACCGAAAAATTGCAGGGTCAAACTTGCTATGATGGAGTTGTTGTCATGCCCCTTGTCCGCTCCAGGGGAAGCCCCACGCAGTCATTTTATGTGGCATTATCGAGAGCAACAAGCTTAGCTGGTATGACACTTACGGAAGAGATCACTCGCGCGTACCTACTGAACTTTGTCCCAAGTGAAGAGACTGTCGATGAAATGTTGCGTCTTATTGATCTCGTGTGGTTTCCGCCTTATGCATCAGAGGCAAATATCGCTGACTTCAGAACGTGGAAGACCAACCGGCACCCGTAGGGCTAATGAGAGGGAGGCGGTATGTGTTCTTGCTTCTTCACATGAAGGCACACTTTATATCTCACAATTAAGTCAAACATCTTTCAAAACACCATAGTGTATGTCACTGTTTACTCACATTGCTGTCGTAAAGGTTATCCTGATTGTCTGGCACTTTACTTGTAATTCACATATAATATATCTTTTCATCATGAGGGGTTGTCATAGATTTGTCCGCTTTACCTTCTTTTTTACTTTAATTATTTGTGTGATTTGAGCATGCTTGCCAGTTTGGGTTCGTTTCGCTTCAACTTCGAAGTCCACGACAGAGCGAAATCATGACCCACCATGTTTAACACCAACTCGGTCTGTAGTGGGCCTACCTTGGCTCACTACAACAGCTTACACGAGTGCGCACGTGTATGAGGAAGCGTAGGTTTCTTTTACTTGAGTTAAGTATACTCGAGGTCCACGAGTATACTTTAAACAAGATAAAGACTCTAAATAGCTGATTTTGGTAAAGATGAGAACTGTTATTTGTGTCTTATGTTTCTGACTTCCTCTAAATGTAATATTCTAAGTTGGGAATCTGCCAACGGCTGGTTGGCAGAATTCCTTTGCTATGCATGTCGCTCATTGGTTAAAAGATGCTGCTTTCAACCAATAGGAATCCTAAATGTCTATGGACCACCCGTCGTGGTGGTCGTAAATGAATGTGGCACTTGATGTAACGTACATCAAGGCCGAGGAAGTGTTTGAACCTTTAACAGACATCGCGTCTGTTAGAGTTGCAAGTGGCTGTAGCCACTTGTGCGTGTAACCCGTTACACCATCCCCCCGTCAAGGTTAGACGTGCCGGTCTCGGCACGTCAACCACCATTGACTGTTTGGTCAATGCATGACGTTTAGAAGAGAGCGTGCTCGTGATAGAACGAGCACGTTGAAGTTGAAGACCTTTGGCGCAGCAGCGGAGGACCTCTCTGCTGCTGAGTATCATGCGCGGCAGTGTGCGAAGCGCTTCGCTGCCGCGGGGCAGGCACCACGGCCTGCCCTCGAAGTGTCTTCGGGCGCTGTTGTTAACAACAGCGTTCGCATTACTGTCCAGTGTGTAGTGCATGGTGGGCTTCGTAAGCCTCCACCATGTCCGGAACGTCTTCGAGCAAGACGTTCCGCGGCTCCCATGTATCTTGGTTGGGAGGAAATCCTCTCCAACGAATACGAAAACGAACTGGTTCTAAGTTCGTTCTCGGGATACTGTGGTCAACAATCCGCTCAACTATCCATCGAGTTGAGCCGTGTGCGTCACGAATTGGTGGCGGCGGTGGTGGGAACACGCCCCGTGTGTGGTCAACTTGGTGTTGACCCTGATCTCGCTTCTCCCCACGACCGAGTTCCGGTCGTGGAGTAGCTACAGAGCGCTGCGCTCGGTGCTCTTGAGTATCCTTACTTTGCGACGGTCTCCTAGACCGCCTCGATCGTCCCGGCCGGGCTGGACCTCCAGCTCGACCTGCTGCTCCAGCGCGACTTCGCGCTGGAGAAGATGATGGCTTCCGCCGAGTCTTCTGCTTCGGTTCAGCACGAGCTAGGTAGCTCGTGCTGCAGGTATGGAGGTATGGCTTCAACCGTCCGACGTAGAACGTCAGATGGAGGCGCATGCTAGACGAGATGTCTAGCGTGTAAGCGTTGCCATGCCGTTCCAACACTGTGAACGGCCCGATGAAGCGCGGAGCGAGCTTACTCGCTCCGAAGTCGGAAACCGCATGTTTAGGCAGGTTTTGAGTAGCTAACAAAACCAATGAACCCTTCTTGAATTCATTTGTGTTGCCCCTGCCAACATTGTCTGCGTTCAGCTTCTGTCGATCGACAGAAGCTGCAATAGCGTCCTGGACAAACCGAATGACGGCTTGTCTGCGCTGCACGAAGTTCATTGCGTCCGAGCTGAACTCGTTCAGCTCGCTTCCAGCAGTAGGCCCGGCCTCTGCGTTCGTAGATGTGGTGTCTGTGCCTCGCACAGACACGTTCTTCTTCTGCTTGTGTGCGTCTGTGCCCTGCACAGACGCGGTCTTCTTCTTCTTGGTTGCGTCTGTGCCCTGCACAGACGCGGTCTTCGTCTTCTTTCGCGTTGTTGCGGCTGACACCGTGCAGGTGTCAGCGGCATTCTGCGGCTGCTGTGTTGCAGTCGTAGATCCTCCCCACTTAAGGAAGGAGCCAGCATCCCGAGTAAACTCGGGAGGCGTGGGTGCCTCAAGGCATTCACGGAGAACGGTGTATGCCCGGTCGAGGCATGCACCGAGTTGTTGATGGCGAACTCCGCCAGCGGCAGACACTCGCTCCAGTGTTGGAACGAGTGGGCGTAGCTCTTGAGCACATCCACGAGCACGCGATTCACGCGCTCGGTCTGTCCATCCGTCTGCGGATGATCCGCAGTCGACATCGAGAGCTGACTGCCAAGAAGTGTGAACACTTCTTGCCACAGGTGCGCGGTGAAGCGCGGGTCTCGATCGGACACGATGTCCATCGGCATGCCATGGTGTCTGAACACCATGTCAACGAACAGACGTGCCGTCTGTTTCGCAGTCACTTCGGCGGGTACTGCAGCAAGATGTACCATCTTGCTGAAGCGGTCAACAAAGACCACAACGCCCGTGTTCCCCTGGCTATCCGGGGGAAGACCAAACACAAAGTCCAAAGACATGGACTGCCAACACTCCGACGGAGTCGGTAGTGACTGCAAAGGAGCCTGCGCGAACGGCGCAGGCTTCATACGTTGACACACCTCGCAAGCACGGACGTACTTGCGCACCCACTTGTACTGGTGGGCCCAGTAGAAGTCCCTCGTGAGAAGAAGATACGTCTTCTCACGGCCCGGATGCCCCGCAGCCGGTGCATCATGATACTCGTACATGATCCTGAGTCGCAGGTCATGATCATTGGGAACGACAACGCGGTCCGCGTTGTCGTTGACTGCGCTGTAGAGTAGCAACCCCTCGTGCACCCGGTAACGGTGTGCACGAGCACGAAGATGTCTTGGCAACTTCTGATGAGCTTCGTCAGAAGGCACTGAGCCATAGGCCAGCAAGAGCTTCGCGTCCGCGTCGTGCGCGTACGCGGCCTTCACGTCGTCGAGGATCGACGCCGTGGGAGTGCTCGATCGCATGGCGTCAATGGCATTGACGTCGACTTCATTCGTAGCGTAGTCAGGTCGACGCGATAACGCGTCGGCCACCACATTGAGTCTTCCGGGTTTGTACTCAACCCGGAAGTTATACTCCGCGAAGAAGGATAGCCATCTCGCCATCCTTTGCGAGATGTGCGGCGACTTGATAGCCGTCCGCAGCGACGCGTGGTCTGTATAGACCACGAACGGTTTACTTCCGAGTAGATACACTCGGAACTTCGCAAGTGCATACTTCATGGCAAGGAGCTCCTTGTCATGCACCGGGTAATTGCGCTCAGCTGGCTTCAGCTGACGCGACTGATAGTAGACGACACGATCACGGCCCTCGTGATCGTGCTGCATCAACGCACATCCGATCGCGAAATCGGATGCGTCACACACAACGTGGAATGGGTGATCTTGGTCGGCCACCGCCAAGATCGGAGCCTCAGTCAAGCCCCGCTTGACTGCATCGAATGCCTGCTGACATTCAGCAGACCAAATCCACTCGGCGTCCTTCTTCAGGAGCTGTGACAGCGGGCGTATCACGCCCGCGTAGTCCTTCACGTACTTGCACAAGTACGTGGCCAGCCAAGGAACTGCCGCAGTTCCTTGACGCTCGTCGGCGTCGGCCACTCATTGATCACTCTGACCTTTTCAGGGTCAGGGCGGACACCGTTCTTCCCAACGAGACACCCGAGCACGGGTATCTCGCTCGCCCCGAAGATGCACTTCTTCAGGTTCGCGTAGAGCTTGTGCTTGCGCATGAGCGCAAGCAGTTTCCGGAGATGCACCTTGTGCATCTCAACGTCGCTCATCCCGTCCGCAGCACGGCTGTGGACGAACACGTCATCGAAGTAGCTCTGTGCGAAGTCGCGCACCGAGCGCAACAAGTGCGTTACGCACCTGTTGAAGGTCGCAGGGGCGTTCTTCAGACCCTGCGGCATCACTAGCCACTCCCAGAGCATGCCACTCGGCGTGCTCACAGCCGTGAGAGGGATATCGCTCTCACGCATTAGGATCTGATAGAACCCATCGCGCAGATCAAGAGCACTGTAGACAGTGCTCCTGGCCATCGAATCGATGATAACATCTTTTCGCGGTATCGGTGTCTGCGCCGGTATCGTCGCATCGTTCAGCTTATTGTACGCATGAACGATGCGCCAGCCGCCCTGTGGCTTCTTGACACAGAACGTCGGAGCACTGTGCGGGGACTTCGATTCCCGCACTTGTCCAGCTTTGCGACGACTTTCGAAGAAGTCGTCGATCGCCTTGACCTGCTCTCGCGGCAGTGGCCACTGCCGCGTGACACAGTATTTCGTGCCCGGCACGAGATCAATCTCGTGCGGAATGCCCTTGTCCTGCGGAAGCTCCGCAGGATCTCTTCCGGAAGTACGTCCGCGTACTCCCGTAGAATCTCATAGTAGGGACTCGCCTTCAGCGAGTCCCAGCTCTGTTCTTCAAAGCGTTCTTTCTTCGTCTTGGCACTGAGAGTGTCTTCACTCTCAGTGGTGCTCTCCATGAAGAACTGCCTCAGTTCCTCATTCTCGCTCTTCGTTCTCTCGGCGTCCGAGAGAATGCATATTTGCTCGATGCGTCCATCGTGCAAGTCACGCGCGAAGCGCTTCCAGCTCATGCCTGGAAGCGAAGTCAACTCTGACGCTTGCGTCGGAGGATTAGCGAGGGTCATCTCCCTGTGCCGGAACCCGGCACAGGAACGCGGCAAGACGTTCACCGTCGCGACGTTCGGCTTTTCAGCCTTCGTCTGCCCGGCAGACATCTCTTGTAGCGTCTCGGCCCCGGGCCGAGACTTGCGCAGCGACCTTCGCATGCGCCGTCTTCTTGACTTGCGGAGCCCGGCTCCGCATGGTCTTGACCTCGTCCAGGCCCAGCCATGGACGGGTGTTCTTTCTTAATACCGCCGGCGGGTTCATCCCGCGGGCGAGCGACTTCAAGCCCGGCTTGGTCGCCCGGCGCTTGGTCGTGCAGCCCGGCTGCACGACAGCATGCAAGTTTTTCCGGTGTGGAACGTTTGCAACCGTCCGCACCGCCTGCAGCGTCGGTTCCCGGAACCGACACGCCATCTTCACCTCGACGCCTCTTATTGGCGGAGCCCTTCATTGCAAAGGGTGCGTCGACTCCCGGAGTCGACGCGAAATGTCTCTTCGCAGCGTCGGTTCCCGGAACCGACGTGACTTCAATACCTCGACGCCTTCCATTGGCGGAGCCCTTCATTACAAAGGGTGCGTCGGCTCCCCGAGCCGACGAATCAAATCCATCAAAGTCATCGACTCCCGGAGTCGACGACGTTCCATCACCTTGGCCCTTATTATTGGCCAAGACTGATCCAATCACATTCGCGTCAGCCTCCACGGCTGAGGCGTGTGACATGATTACGTCATCCGCGTCCCTTCGGACCGGAGACACGTCCACAATCAGATTCGCGTCAGCCTCCACGGCTGAGGCGTGTGACACATGTTCGTCATCCGGGCCTCTTGAGGCCGGAGACTCATTCTGATTCGCTGAAATGTTTGTGTCGATTTCGGAAATCGACACATTTTCTCCTTCAGCCGTCGGCGGCGACGCCGACGCTACTTGTCCTCGCGCGCGTCCAGGGCGTTCCGGGACAGCGGCATTAGGCGCTGTCTCGACTAGAGATTCGCGCGCACCTGCTGGTGCGTGTGTGGTGGTAACAGGGCCATCGCTCTCTGTTCCACCGTCGCGACCGAAGCGCACTAAAGTGCGCTTCTCCCAATCGATTACCGGATCATGCCGTGCAAGCCACGGCATGCCCAACACAATGTCAAACTTATCGTCCAGGTCCAGGACGATAAAGGTTTCGACAAACTCTTGACCTTTATACATGAAGCGCACGCGTACCATGCGCTTCTCGGTCCTGACGACGACACCCGTCGCCAGTCGTACCTCCAACATACTTCGAGGTATCTTTAAATCCTCGAAGTCAAGCCTTGATAGACTTCGCAGTCGAACAAAGTTATTCGACGCGCCCGAATCAACAAAGCACGAAAAGAGTTGCTCTCTCTTTCGACGACACGTTCAAGATGACAAGACTTGGTTTGTCATCATGCATTTTACAGTGAGAAGGGTCCTCACTGGGGCTGCAGTCCTCAGTGTCGCATGTCCGAGTTGGACACGCGTGACTGCTTCACCAGTAGGGCGCCCCGCGCCTACTGGGTTCCAGCGTTTTTGTTTCTCCGCGACGATGCCCAGCATCGCCGCGTCGACCACCATCTCGGTGCACGGGTGCCGTGCACTCTCGGGCATAGTGACCGATCCTTCCGCAACGGAAGCATCGTACATTGCTTCCTTGTTGGCGTTGATAGTCAACACCCGTTGCATTCGAGAGGTCCATTGGTTCCGGACCTCCCGCCATCGCGACCGGAGGTGGTTGCAGCCTCGGCGCATTCACATGCAGTTTAGCCTGCCTCAGACTAAACTCCTCCTGCATCGCAAGAGTGATCGCAGCTTCGAGAGTATTCGGATACTCACGGAAGAGATAGGTCTTCACAGGCCCATCTCTCAATCCCTTCATGAACGTGACGACCTTGGTCGCCTCGTCAATCGGGTTGGTCACGATGTTCGAGACCAAGTACCGTGCTCTCTGGGCGTAAGCATGGACATCATGCTTACCTTGCTGCAGGTCGAGGAACTCCGCCCTCGACCGGAACTCATTTTGTGGGGCTCAAACGCTTGTCTGAGCTCCTCCTTGAACGCTTCGTACGTGCTGAAGCACGTAGGATCTGAGAGTCGGCGTCCGTACGCCCAACTCCTCGCTCGTCCGCCAAGACAGGACATGGCGAACGCGACCTTCGACAACGGGTCGACGATACGTCGAGCCGCAATGGCAGTGTCGAGTTCGACAAGCCAACGGAGGAGAGGCTCGCCCTCTCTTCCTACATAGTTGCTCACGTTGAGTTTCAACGATTGCATGCGTGGTGTCGTCCCCGACGGCACCGCGGTAGAGGCAGCAGCGTCGCGCTGCTCCTTCAGGATGAAACCCAGAGCAACACCATGTTGCTCTGTCGGCGATAACGTACGCAGCATCGCAGCAACTGCCGCCTCCCCAATGACTGTTGACAGTCGTTGGAGTGCCTCCCACTCTGGATCCGACAGGTGGAGGCAGTCAGCGCGTGCAACATGAGTTGCAGGCGTAGCGGAGCTTTCCATGAGCACCTCCGTGTTCATGAAAGGTTCTCAGCTCCCCGTCCGTACAGTCCCGTACGAACGTTCAGGTAGTCGGTCGTTGGACGGACTACAAAGTGCTACCAGGTGTAGTGGGCCTACCTTGGCTCACTACAACAGCTTACACGAGTGCGCACGTGTATGAGGAAGCGTAGGTTTCTTTACTTGAGTTAAGTATACTCGAGGTCCACGAGTATACTTTAAACAAGATAAAGACTCTAAATAGCTGATTTTGGTAAAGATGAGAACTGTTATTTGTGTCTTATGTTTCTGACTTCCTCTAAATGTAATATTCTAAGTTGGGAATCTGCCAACGGCTGGTTGGCAGAATTCCTTTGCTATGCATGTCGCTCATTGGTTAAAAGATGCTGCTTTCAACCAATAGGAATCCTAAATGTCTATGGACCACCCGTCGTGGTGGTCGTAAATGAATGTGGCACTTGATGTAACGTACATCAAGGCCGAGGAAGTGTTTGAACCTTTAACAGACATCGCGTCTGTTAGAGTTGCAAGTGGCTGTAGCCACTTGTGCGTGTAACCCCGTTACACGGTCCAACCCTAACAAATACTACGCAGTACGAACTCTTTGTCATTCAACGCGTTCTTTTGATTTATGATCGCCTTAAACTTCCTAAATATTAGAATCAATTACTACGCAGTTTGGTAGTGCGGCAGCTTCGACTTCAAGAGCCTCGAACGATCGATACAGCTCGCAAATGGCATCGTCGGATAGTGGGCGCCACGTTCGGCCGTTCAATGCTACAACATGGTCCAGATTTCTGCACGCAAAGGTAACGGTGTAAATTTTGCCATCGCAACTTGCACTTCTCCAATAATTTTCTGCTTCTTTTGCTATCCATTCGCATTCATCCATCGCCACATTCAGATCGTCAACAATCACTACATCCGACATCCGCAGCGAATTTGCCACATCTTGCTGCAACAGGCTTCGAGACTGCGGGTCGTCACGACCTTCTTGTATCTGATGTAGCGCGCCCGAACACACTCGCACCTTTCGATTATTCATATCCATGTTGGCCGAAAAACGAAATTCCTCCCGGAATTCCCTCTCGAGAATATCCCCGAATGTGCTCTTACCACACCCAGGTAATCCTCGTAACATCACCACGCACTTATCATGACTCCACGTTCCCCCCGCAAAGTCATTAACAATACCCAATGCCGCGTTCCGCCATTGTATGGCGCGCTCGTAGGGCATCTGCTTCAGCTCCGTTGATGTCATGCTCTTCCTACGTGGGCAGGTAAGTATTCTGCATCACGCAAACAAGAATTGAAGTAGGTTAAGCCAACTGTCAGATAGGAGAGAGTCGTATCAAATAGAGCTTTACGCACCACCTGCTGTGGCGTCGTCTTTAGCACAACGAGGAGCTTCGACACGGTCCTAGTCTCAACGTCAGGCGCACGTAGGACAGCGACAACTTCGAGCACTGCCAGCGGCTTCACGCGAAGTGGGGCACTACCTGCGGCAGCGACGACTTCAGGCACAGGCTTTGCTCGGTTGCGCAGACGAAAGCAGCGACTTCTGGCACCGGTTGCGCCTCGGTGCGCATACGACACTAGCGACTTCGGGTACTGGCTGCGGCTCGGAAGCGCGGAGGGAGCTGCGACTTCGGCCACTCGTGAAGGTTGCCGGCTGAGGGAGGGCACTGGTCGCGGCGGACGGCTGCGGCGACTTCGGGATTTGGCTGCTGCGCGCACGCGCGAAGATGCTGCAGAGACTGCGGCCTCCACCAACGAGCCTTATTAACTTTAAAGTTGGCTCTGGTGCTACACATACCATTTACACAATTTACTTATTCGCATACCAAATCCTCCTTAATTTGTTGAACCCATGTGATAGCAATTACAGGGCATCAATCATTTAATTCCGGTACACATAAACCTTTTGAATCCGATATTGATCCTCTATCGATTTATTATTCATAAACCCTCTACAAGTGATGTATCCATTCTCTATCGGTTTATTTTTGATCTCTTCAACTTCATTTCTTCCACCACCCGCAGAAGCTCATCCGTGATGTGGCCGTCGAGCTCCCGTCATGGCGAAGCGGAAACACGTTGCGCTACCAAGCGCAACCGGCATCAGCTCCACTACGACGACGAAGCAACGCAGAACGTCCGGGACCTCAGTGCGCAATGATGATCCAGCGCCGCCATCTTCTTTACAGACGCATGATGAGCCAACGGGGGCAGCGGTGCAAGTAGTGGGCCACCCTCATCCCGACGGTTTCACCTCGGCGGAGCTTGCTGAAGCTTGCGAGGCGCTCCATTCGACGCTCAAGCGTGCTAAGGGTGGCAAGCGCCAATACGGCAAACGCACGAAAATGGAGAAGTATCGACTATCCGATCACCAGAAAGTACTCTTCGCCAATAGTTACAGATCGGCTCGCAGTGACGGACGACCAGTCGACAACCTGCGCATGTCAAAGAGCTGCCACTTCACAACCTTAGCTGGAAACGAAGCTATATTAGAGGCCATGGAGCCTTTTATCGTTTCAGAGCTACGCGCGGCGCTGGAGGAGGAGCGCCGATTTGCGTCTGTGGGACGTCCAACCACTGTGACACAATGGCAGGATGAGTTTGCAAGACTCCAACGCCTTCATCATCAGCAAATTGCTGACACTGAAGTGTATACGGCGAGATGTAGATATGCTTTCCAGTGCTCGCAAGCTTGCGGATGATCGTAGCGTCCGCGTATCCCAGCTCGAGGAAGAGCTCCGCACCCTCAAGGAAGGCGTCGGCTCTCCCCGAAGTGCCCAAGAACTGGAGCTTCGTGCGCCAGCTATCAATGCTCGCGAAGAGCATCTACGCGGCAAAGAGGAGGAGCTGAAACGGAAAGAAGATGAGCTTTCAGCTCAATCGGCCTGTCATGACGAAAACGTGAGCGTTTTTCGACGTCAAGTTCAAAAACTGGAGGAAGATCGCCGGCGCCTGCATGACGAGATTGACGACAAACGCAAACAAGAGCGGCGCTGCCGAGATTCCATGCAGCAACAGCAAGACCTGAACGACGCGTGTAAGCTGGAACAAACCGCCGTACAGAAAGAGCTACAGCGGCTAGTTGACTGTCTTGAAGAACAAAAGAAGCGTAATGGCTACGCTCCTAACAGTGACGGGTGGAAACAAAGATTCGCTGTCGAGCAGGAGGTCAAGCGAGCTGCACAGGCTGCGAGGTAGCTGATTTACGGAACTCACTCGCCGAGCTTAAGCTACGCTTAGCGTCCTACGTAGCAGGAGCGGCTGCGGAGCACGACATCGAGCTTTTTGCAAAACGTTTTGCAGTCCTTCCACACGGTACGACACACACCTATTTCTCTTTACTTAAGTAGGCGTTTGCTCACGACTTCGTCGTCTACTCTATGCCATTAACGCACTTGCAGATGACATTTCCTCAAGATTCAAGCAGCGCGTTTTTACGGTGAATATGATGAAAAGAATTCAGAATGCCCGAGGTGTCGAGCTCGACGCAGACATCTACCAGTTCTCTCAGCAGCGGAACCAACTATGCCACGATTACACAGGAACAAACGTGATCAGCACTCAACACGGGGATTTTCAAGCTCTCTGCAGCAAAATTCGAGATACAGTGCGTGACTTACATGCGGTGTATTCGCAGTAGCAACTCCAGTCCGCTTCTTTGCGCGTTCAATATCTTAAGTGAGATCAATGTGAGTGTTAACAGAATCGAAAAAAAATGTTTTCGGTTTGTACTTGTTTAGTTCTTAGTAGGCTGAAAGATTTCGTGCGCGAAGAGCCCTCGACAGAGGACTCGAGGCGCGCTACTGTGTTGTATCGGTGGCGCGTTGTCTCCTGTCACTTCAACTAACCTGTGGTACACACTAAATTGTGTTCGGAACACTGGGATCTGCTGGGCCACAGATTCGGCATTTTCCCCGTGTTGTAGTCCTGCGCTTGAACCACCGTCACCGGTATCAGCAATGCTCGCAGTGGCGGCAACTGCAGTAGAATAGCTCCCCCGCTGCACACGATGCGGTACCCAAACGTCTTCGTGCGCACTGCCCCGGTCCAACTTGGACTCCAAGCCGCTTCATGACGCACCGTCCCGCGCGGTCTTTTCGGTGCTTCACATCCGGGTAGCCCCGCTCCACACAGATCTGACACAGGTTTCACAACAGCTGTTATCGCTTAAGCCAATCGTTGATTTTCCTTGACCCGTTTTCGGCCAATCGCCTGAGCTATTGCTACTGATCCACTCTTTTGCCGTGTTGGCCCGCCGCCTGAAGCGCTGCTCCAGTAGTTCATACCCGAATCGCACCCGCCCCCAAGCGACCAAGCAGCTCGAGCTTCCCCTTCCAATGGCTCCATCGACGCCGCTCGTGGTGCTCTGCGGCGACCGCGCGCCCGATGCGCTGGTGCAGACCGCGGCGGCTCTGCAGACCGGCGGCCTGCGCGTGGCCTCGCTCTGCTCGCCAGCCGTCGAGGCTGCTCTCGTGGCCGCCAAGGTGCCGCACGTGGCTGTGGCCACGCCTGCCGACGTGCAGCTCATGCTCTCGGACCGCGTGGAGGCCGTGCTGGCGCTGCCGCCCAGCGCCACCGACGTGGGCGCCGCGGCGCACGCGCGCGTGGCCCAGTGGGTCTCGGGCGCCTACTCATTCGTGCGCACCGCCGCGTGGAACCACAAGCAGATCAGCGTCGTCGTGGACGAGAAGGACCTGGCCACCGTGCAGAGCAAGCTTTCGCGCGACGGCTCGCTCGCTTTCTCTTTGCGTGAGCGTCGCGCACTGGCCGAGAAGGCCTTCGCGCTGTTCGCTGAGCTGGACAAGGCTATCGCTGCCAGCCTGAGCGGTGACGACGAGGCCGTGCACGACGTGCTTCTGGTCGGCAACGGCGGCCGCGAGCACGCCATTGCCTGGAAGCTGGCCCAGTCGGCCTCCACTGGCCACATCTACGTCGCGCCCGGCAACGCCGGCACGGAGGACGCTACTGCTGGCATTTCCAACGTCAACATTGGTGTCGGCCAGCACGACGAGCTCATTGCTTTCGCCAAGAGCAAGGGCGTGTCGTTCTGTGTGGTGGGCCCTGAGGCCCCACTCATTGACGGCCTCGCTGACAAGATGAACGCCGCGGGCATCCCGACGTTCGGCCCGAGCAAGCTGGCAGCGCAGCTGGAGGCGTCCAAGGCGTTCTCCAAGGACTTCATGCGTCGCAACAACATCCCGACGGCGGCGTACCAAAACTTTACGGAGTACGAGAAGGCCAAGGAGTACCTGGACTCGATCGACCACAACATTGTCGTCAAGGCTTCAGGCATTGCTGCTGGCAAGGGTGTGCTCATCCCTACCAACAAGGCGGAGGCCCACGAGGCTCTGCGCGAGGTTATGCTGGAGAAGGCTTTCGGTTCAGCTGGTGACGAGGTCGTGCTCGAGGAGTTCATGACGGGCGAGGAGGTGTCGCTTCTGGCCTTCTGCGACGGTGAGCGCGTGGTTTGCATGCCCGGCGTGCAGGACCACAAGCGTATCTCCGACGGTGACCAGGGCCCGAACACGGGCGGCATGGGTGCTTACGGACCCGCCCCGTGCCTTACCAGCGAGCTGGAGCGTGAGTGCATCGACATCGTCGAGCGCGTCATTGCCGCCATGAAGAAGGAGGGCATGCCGTACGTTGGTGTTCTGTACCCTGGCTTCATGCTCACCCCGACGGGCCCTAAGATCGTTGAGTTCAACTGCCGCTTCGGTGACCCAGAGACGCAGGTGGTGCTGCCGCTGCTGCACAGCGATCTGTTCGAGATCATGCGTGCTTGTGTTGAGCACCGTCTGGAGCGCTCTCTGGTGTCGTGGAAGAGTGGTGCCGCGGCTACCATTGTGATGGCGTCGCAGGGATACCCGAACAGCTACCCCAAGGGCAAGGTTATCACAGGTCTGGGCGATGCCCAGTCGATGAAGGACGTCGACGTTTTCCACGCTGGCACAGCGAACGCTGCGGATGGCAGCATCGCTACGTCGGGCGGTCGCGTGCTTGCTGTTACCGCCGTTGGCCCCTCGCTGCAGGGTGCTCTTGACCGCGCGTACGAGGGCGTTTCCAAGATTCACTTCGAGGGAGCTCAGTTCCGTTCGGACATTGGTCTTAAGGGTCTGCTGCATGGCGCCAAGAAGCTGAAGCTTGCTGTGCTTGGCTCCACTCGTGGCAGCAGCATGCAGCCCATTATTGACGCCATTGAGGCTGGTGAGCTGAACGCTAGCATCGACATCGTGGTGAGCGACAAGGCCGCAGCTGGCATTCTGGAGCGTGCCAAAACCCACAACATCGAGTCGGTGGCTCTCTCGGCCAAGGGTCTGTCGCGTGCTGAGTTCGATGCCCAGGTGTCTGAGGTGCTGAAGAAGAAGAGCGTGGATCTCGTGCTGCTTATCGGATACATGCGCATTCTGTCGGGCGAGTTCTGCAAGGACTGGGAAAACAAGGTGTTGAACGTCCACCCGTCGCTGCTGCCGGACTTCGCTGGTGGCATGGACCTTGCCGTGCACCGTGCGGTGCTGGACGCGAAGAAGACCGAGAGCGGCTGCACTGTGCACTTCGTGACGGAGCAGGTGGACGCAGGTCCGATCGCTGTGCAGATGAAGTGCCCCGTGCTGGAAGCCGACACGCCCGAGACGCTGAAGGCGCGCGTCCAGCCTCTCGAGGGTGCTGCCTTCTTGCACGCCATCAAGCTGGCCCAGACGGGTCTGCTGTTCAAGAACAAGGCTGGAAAGAAGGAGATCACGTACGCGGATGCTGGTGTCAGCATTGACGCTGGTAACGAGCTGGTGAACCGGATCAAGCCGCTTTGCAAGTCGACCGTGCGTGTTGGATGTGACGCGGATCTTGGTGGCTTCGGCGGCATCTTCGACCTGCAGGCTGCGGGTTACGACAAGGACACGGCGCTTGTGGCGTGCACGGATGGTGTGGGTACCAAGCTGCGTGTGGCGCAGCTCGCCAAGAAGCACGACACTGTGGGCATCGATCTTGTCGCCATGTGCGTGAACGACCTGATCGTGCAGGGCGCAGAGCCTCTGTTCTTCCTGGACTACTATGCTTGTGGCAAGCTCGAGGTGGATGAGGCCGCCGATGTGGTGAAGGGCATTGCTGAGGGCTGCCGTCAGTCGGACTGCGGTCTTATCGGTGGTGAGACTGCTGAGATGCCGTCCATGTACCACGACGGCGACTACGACATGGCTGGCTTCTGCGTGGGTGCTGTCCGCAAGAACGCCATCCTGCCGCTGCCGGTGGAGGCTGGCTTCGCTGTGCTCGGTCTGACGTCGTCGGGCGTGCACTCGAACGGTTTCTCGCTCGTGCGTAAGCTCGTGGAGGTGTCGGGCCTCGCCTACAGCGACCCGTGCCCGTTCGAGGCCGGCAAGACCCTGGGCGAGAGCCTGCTTACCCCCACCAAGATCTACGTGAAGCAGCTGATGCCCACCGTGAAGGCGGGTCTCATCAATGCTCTCGCCCACATCACCGGCGGCGGTCTCCTGGAGAACGTCCCCGCGTGCTGACCAAGGACCTGGCTGTCGACATTGACTGCGCGAGCTGGCCGCTGCCGCCCGTGTTCAAGTGGCTGCAGCAGATGGGCAACCTCTCCAACACCGAGCTCGCGCGCACCTTCAACTGCGGTATCGGCATGGTGCTGCTGCTGCCCGAGGCCAACGTGGCCGAGGTGACGCGCCAGGTCGAGGCGACCGGCGAGAAGGTTTACCGTCTCGGTACGACTATTGCGCGCGCCCCTGGAGCCGAGCAGGTGGTCCTGCGCGGCACCATGGCGTAATTGCGCTCAGTTAGCTAGTGGAGGCTTCGATACAGAAGTTACTTTGTGCGTTCACCCTCAATCCAATATTGCATTTCATTTCCTACGTCACGGTAGATTTTTTCGTACCCATGTTGATTTTCTGGTGTGGTGCACACAGGTATCAGGAATTTGCCACGAGTGCAGCAGGCAAGAAAGGATCCGTCGGTCGACGCATTGTCGGTTCACTCGCAGATTTTCCCCTGCCCCAAGCAACGACAGCAGCCTCCTCTCGCCATCATGGCCACGCCCACGAACCCCACGGAGAAGGTGCCGCCCCCGGCCCTCAAGGTACTAGCTCGTCGCTTTCTGTAGCCATTGCAGAAGAGGTGAAGGAAGGCTAAATGCTCGTTTGTTGCTGCTTTGCGTTGACCTTTAGGCGACCGTCGGCCCGAACCCGACGACGAACCGCGGAGCCCCCAGCGTGCTCGGCATCCACCCCAAGGAGCCCAAGCTCATCTACTGCAGCGGCAAGCTCGTGGTGGTGCGCAACCTGGACGACCCGACGGACACGTTTGTGTACAAGGGCCACAATGAGCCCACGACGGTGGCCAAGTTCTCGCCCAACGGCTACTGGGTCGCGTCGGGCGACGTGTCGGGCAAGGTGCGCGTGTGGTCGTACGACAACCCGGAGCACACGCTCAAGCTCGAGATCCCCGTGTTCGCCGGCGAGATCAAGGACCTGTCTTGGGACCCGGACAGCAAGCGCATCGTGGCTGTGGGCGACGGCCGCGGCCTCATGGCGCGCGTCTTCATGTGGGACACGGGTAACAGCATCGGCGAGATCGTGGGCCACCAGAAGCGCATCCTGAGCGTGGACTACCGCCAGACGCGCCCGTTCCGCATCATGACTGCCAGCGAGGACTTCAACGTATGCGTGTTCGAGGGCCCGCCCTTCAAGTTCAAGCAGAACAACAACAATCTGCACTCCAACTTTGTCAACTGCGTGCGCTTCTCGCCCAACGGCGAGCTCGCGGTCAGTGTCGGCTCGGACAAGCTCATGTGCCTGTACGACGGCAAGTCTGGCGAGCTGATTGACAAGTTCCCGGCCGCCCACCAGGCCTCCATCTACTCTGTCTGCTGGAGCCCCGATGGCACGCAGCTGCTGACCTCGTCGGCCGACAAGACGGTGCTGCTCTGGGATGTGGCTTCGCGCAGCGTGGTCACCAAGTTCACCTTCGGTGGTGCAAAGCCCCAGGTCAAGGACATGCAAGTGGCGGTGGCCTGGTGCCAGAACCACCTCATCTCGCTGAGTCTGTCGGGCGACCTGAACTTCCTCGACCTGGAGAACCCCTCGCAGCCCAAGCAGATCGTGCAGGGCCACCAGGTTAGCATCCTGTCGCTCGCTACGGAGGCGTCGCAGAACCGCATCCTGACCGGCAGCTACGACGGCGTTGTGTGCTCGTGGACGTCGAAGCTCGCCAAGGCTCTAGCGGGCACTCACCACACTGCCAAGATCACGGGTATTGCTGCCACCTCGAACCAGATTGCGAGCAGCGGTTGGGATGATCAGCTGCGCTTCGCCAACGACAGCGAATACACTGCTGCTACTGCGCTGAACGCACAGCCCAACGGTGTGGCTCTCACTGAGTCGGGTCTTGCCGTGGTGAGCACCAACAAGGGCGTGAAGCTGCTGCGCGACCAGAAGCTGGTGTTCGAGACGCCCGAATTCTCGTGGACGCCTACGTGCGTGGCCATTTCGCCGTCGGAGGACCTCGTGGCGGTCGGCTCGCAGGAGGACATGAAGATTCACCTCTTCGACGTGGTCAACGGCTCTTCCCTCGTCGAGAGCGGTGAGATCAGCGGCCACCTGGGTGCGCTGACCTGCGTGTCGTTCTCACCCGATGGCACGCTGCTTGCCGCCGGTGACACGTACCGCGAGGTGCGCGTGTGGGACGTGGCATCGCGCTCCGCGAAGGTGCAGGGTATGTGGGTCTTCCACTCGACGCGTGTGACGAGCATTGCCTGGGCCCCCAGCGGCAACTTCGTGGCCAGTGGCTCGCTCGACGAGCGCATCTACATCTGGGACGTCAACAGCCCCATGAAGAAGCGCGCGTTCGACTTCTCCCACAAGGACGGTGTCACTGGCGTGAGCTTCGTCTCGGAGACGGAACTCGTCTCCGTCGGTAACGATGCCTGCGTTAACTACTGGGACCTGTCCGCGTAAGTGTCGTCGCGAGCTCGCTAAAGCCTGCATCGGCGCCATAATAATGCTACCGGCACGTCGCTGAACCCTTCAATACGATAGATGCCGGCGTAGTAGTGTTCTGTGGCAATTATACAAATAGCAATAAACCCATGTTACCACCACTGCAGTGTCCAAGGCTTTTATCATCAATTCTCCGAGCTGGAGGGCGCCGTCTCCGCCGCGTAGGCTTGCGAGGCGTTCGGTAGCACGACGCCCGTGATGATGTTCAGATTGCTCTGCTTAAAGACCGCGTCTACCCTACTCTTGGTGATCTTGATGCTGGGCGTGACCCACGTGCCGCACGAGCACTGCGAGCCCGACCACTGCAGCGCCCCAAGACGCGACTGGCACTTGGCCGTGGGGCAGTGGATCTTGCCCTCCGCCAGAAGGGCTTCGTCCATCCAGGGTAAAGTCTCCTCCAAGAAGAACGAGGAGCAGTCGACGTGGCCGCCGACCTGGTGCTTGAGGTCCTTGAGCCGCCGGCGTGCCGAAATCTGGTGGCGCTCCGGCTCATGCGGCGTCAGCTGATCGCTCGTGAACAGCACGCAACGGCACTTCTTGCACGCGTACTTGGTCACGGAGTCTTCATCGTTCGGCAGCTGAAGCTCCACTTGGCGCGGCGACGTCGCGTCCGCCGAGTCCATCGATGCGGAGGTGTCCATTAATTTTGTTGAACAAAGTAATGCCAAAATACTATTGCAAACTTCATTGGAAAACTACCAGAAGTACAAAATTTGTACTTCTACCTATACTTTTTGAGTTCTCAAAATGTTGTAGTCATCCCAGAAGGCAAATTTGTACTTTACTTCTTGTAAACTTGATCTATTGGAGCCCCGTTTGCAGGGCCGTCGTTACCTTGATGAGCATGTAAGGACTATGATCATTGTTATCTCAAACTTTAGTAAACAAAAAATCTCTACCCCAGAGCTCATGGTACTGTGAAACGCAGAGGCACTGGAACTTGCAAAAAATGTTGAGCCAATTAGACATTTCACAGACTTGAATTCTACACAGCGTTGGAGGCATTCCAGTAACATGCGTTCAGCATCAAGCAATACCTGGAGGCAACATATTCATTTCCCGTATGTTGGAAGTACTACTCGTCCATGTTGAATCGACGCTAAAAATGGACAAAGCGGCGTGGATTCCTAAAAGTGGACCAGGACAAAGATTATCAACTGTATTCGATCCGCGCTCCATCACCCACCCTAATACTTGGCACTTGTCTGCCAGAAGGCTGCACGCAATGGAGCTCTATGGCCGACCTGCTCTTCGGAAACCTTCAACGCCAGCTGTGGTTTTCCTAAACGAGCGCCCAAAGTGCGTCCCTCGCTTGTGTGTAGCTCTCTACGACGGTGTTGGCTTTCGTGGCTGTCATGTCCTCACGATGTTATGCTAAGCAGATCGCAATCGTTCTCGTCCGGATTCAAACCTCCCAGCCTGAGCCGTGGCCGCAGCGAGGATGATGAATCGAACATCATCCTACCGGATCGCCTCAGTTCCAACCAACAGCATCCAAGTCAACAGCAGCCTCCGGTCCTGCACCACCGACCAGCTAGTAGCCGCTTTCTTAATCGGTAACGTTTCTGCTGCCGATGTGATGCCCAGCAACTATCATATTGACCTCGTTCTTGCAGGCCACAGAGTAGTAGCGGAGTACGTCGCCCCGAGGCAGCATTTTCAGTGCCTCAGGAAGTGAAACAACGACCGCGAACCGCTCGAGAAAGCGGCCGAGGAGTTCCGACAACTCAGGCATTTGTGAGGAGAACCTCCTACTTCGCACAAGGTTCTCCGTTACTACTGACTGTCAATGTTGAATTCGACTAACGAGGTGTTGTTGTGTTTCTACAGGCACTGAAGTATCGACAGAACCTGAAGTTGACAGCCGAAATAATGGAGAGGAAGATACCGATGTATCAGCTTCACTCGACGAGCAGTACGTGCAGCAGCTGAAGGCAGATATTTTACACCTGCACCACATTCATCGACAGCTTGAGAACGAAGCCCTCGAAAATGATAAAACGGGCAGCAGAATGGCCACGGCTTCGGCACCAAACCACGTTAAGAACCTGCTCCTTAACCGGGACACCAAAACATATCTTGGATGGAATTCGAAGTCAAACCCAACGTCATCTTTCTCCACTGCCAGTATCCAGACCCAACTGCTGAGGTACAATTATTCCTCGGATCAAGCACAGGTAAGCTCTCACTATTGTTGTCAGTGTTCACCATTAAGGCTGACACTTTTCAATGATATAGTTGGCTGCAGCAAAGGTCGGCCTTGAGGGGCTCTTAGGTGCCACGCTCATCTCATTGATGGAGTTTTGCCTCGACCACAATGGTTCTGAAAGCGAAGGTGGTATTGATTCGGAAGGAGCAGCAGATACTGAAGTCAAATTATTCAAGATGAAGTTGCTACGACCTCCCGTTGGTCAGAGTGCAAGGGATGCGCATCCATTACCGTTTGCCAACGGATGCGGCACAAGTTGCGCTTCAATTTATGCTGGTGGCATTCTCAGCGTGTTACAGCAAAGTGAGGTAGGATATGTACGTGCTTCCTTCATCCCCGTTCTGAATTTTGTCGCTGACCTGTGCGTGAGCCAGGTTTTGAAACGCAGCATGCTAGCAGCTACGGGTGAACGAAAAATCCTCGTGAAAGTAATCGCTGATAAGGACGCCGAGCTCAGACAGTTAACAGAGCAGATAGGATTCTTCAAAGACGTTCTGGCACGTCGACGACCTCGTTTCGAGCGAATACAGCGAGCTCAAGTCCAGTACGGGGAAAGTGCTGAACCAGCAGAGAGTGAAGCTCCCCAAGAAAATGGTCAATCGGTAGCAACCGTGACGGCTGAGCAACTAGCGCGACTAGCAGACCTGGAAAAGGACCGAGTGGAGTCTATCATTTCGATTCAGAATTTGGAGCGACAAAGGGACGAGTTGCAGCAAGAGGTAGGATCTACCTAACTCCACGCTAGTTAGTGTTCACATTGTATCTAATTTTCTGTCTTTGGCAGCTTGAAAGAGCAAGCTCGGAGTTGCACGCTGCTGCTGAGCGACTAGAATCCGCGGAACGGCTACACCAACAATCCATGATCTTTGCCAGCAATTCGTTCCAGGAACAGGTTTGTGCGTAAGAAATACGTCGGTAATCTTAAGTTTGCTAACCGAAGTACTCTCACTACTGTGCAGGTCAATGCAATGGAGAAACGCTCGGTAGATCTACAAAATTCGCTTGCGTCAATGGTGGAGCAGTATCGTGCTTTGGAGAACTCAGCAAATAACGAGAAGACCCAGCTCAGGCGTGACAAGCTGGAACTGGAGCGCCTAATGCGCCTGAAAGAAGATGAGATTGGACAGAGTCGTACTCAAGCTACTGCCAAAGCTGAAGCGCAAGCACAAGCAGCTAACTCACAATTGCAATTCATGACTAAGCAACTCACTCAAGCGCAACACACGTTGGATGAGTTGCGACTTGAACTGAAGGCGTCTCAGAGAGACGCCAAACAAGCCCAAGGCACTGTGCGCAGCCTTCACCACGACTTGAAAGTCCGAAACGAAGACGTTGACAGACTGACTGCGAAGCTCGCTGCAGTGACCACTACAGCAGAGAGCAAAACAGCTTTGCTGCAACAGAGCGAAGCTAGAATCGAAGCGACATCAAAGGAGCTGGAGCGTCAACAGATATTGCTGGAAGAGCAAGCCCAGCATGTACAGTTACTGGAAGCGAAGCTAAGCCGATCGGTTCCGGTTGACGACGAAGAGCTACAAAGCCGCCAACAGCGCGAAGAAAGCGCATGGCATCAACGAGTCTCTGCCCTGGAACATGCTCTGGTTGCTGAGCGCCAAAACACTGCATTATTCCGGGAGCAGCAACGCAAAGCCCTTGCCATGGAGCAAGAGAAGGCAGTCCACGCTGTTGAGCAAGCTCAAGCGGTAGCTGCAGAGCTTGCAACAGCGAATCTTTGCTTGCTGGAGCGCAAACGTCAGCGTGAGCAAGAACAAAAGGCCTTTGAAGAGAAATTGAAGGAGTATACAGAGCGAGTAGCGGACAGAGATGGTTTAAAACGCGAGCTTGATGCGCTACGAAACCAGCATGACCAACTTCGGCAACTGAAGGAACAAGGCACCGAGGAAGCTGATGTGTCCACGAAAGCACTACAGGAGGAACTCTCATCGGTGAAGGAAGAGTTGAGAAATCTGACGGAGATTCGCGAGAACCTGGATCGAGCGCTCGCTCACGCTTTGGCTTCACCTAGAGGCAAGTCTGTTCGACACCAAACCAGCTTGTCAGAGCTTCGAGCGGAGCTACAGAAGGCAAAACAAAAGATCGTTGCGCTGGAAGCGCAGCTTTCTCACAACGGCAGCATCCGCACGAGTGACATTGAGAGTAAGCTCACTCAGCTCAGCGCCAGGGAGCGACGCGTAGCAGAAGAACAAAGGTTTGTTGGGCATGAGGATCCATTCTGCTATTGCCTATTAACCTTCAGCATCTTCGTGTGCGTGTGTGTGCATCCTTAGAGGCCTGAAGAAACAACGAGCAAACGCGACAGCAGAGCGTCTACAGATTGAAAAGGAGCGAGCCGATTTGGACCAGCAGCGAGCAGCAGCCGAATCAAAGCAGAAAGCGAACCACGAGCTCTTCCAGCAGATTATCACGCTGCTAGCCCAACGCCTGCAGATTATGATGGCACTATTTGACACCGTTCTTTTCCCTTCTACATGTAGTGGCCAAGACCCAAGCTCTTTAACCAGTGAGGCGGCTGTTACTACTGCTCCCGACGACATCAGCAAATGGCGTGGAATGCAGCAAAAGTGGGAAGCACTGCATGAAGAGCTTGAAAGTGCTGACTGGAAGCTGGCCGATATGCGGACTCAACTGGAAGCACTGCATCTCGAGTACCTTGGATACGCGTTGGCCCCTCTTGATGGAGAGCAGTCTTCTCGTTCCCAGCTGCCCGCCGGATTCCACGGCCCCAATCCATTCTCCGACGCCGTGGCCGCCGGGCGAGACACTGTACCCATCGCTGAGCAACTGAAGGCAAACCGCCTTCTTCGTCGATTGTCCTGCCCCGGCGACAGCTTCGAGGCTCGAGTACGCCAAGTGAAAGGTGCGTTCTTTCGCATGCTGTTCTTTGCTGCAACAACGCTAACCATGTTTTTTTCCTTACAGCTGAAGAGCACGAGACTTTCGCTCTCGCCCTAGCCAGAGAGATGGCGGTCATGAAGGAGAGCTACGAGCGACAACTGGAAGACCTTCGCGCTGAGCTCCGCAAGACGCAGCAGCTGCGGCAGCTGACCAGCCAGCGTCTCCGCGCCGAGCTGGCCACGGAGCGAACTCGCAGCCAGCGAGCAACAGCGCAGCTGTTCGACCGAGTTGCAGAGCTGGAGGCGGCGCTGATGGCGCATGATCAAGCGCTGGCGGACGCGCAGACCCAGCAGCAGGCGATCCTCGATAAGCTCGCGGAGGCGATCGGCGACGACGAGCGGCAGCGCGCGTTGCAGGACCTGGCGGCGCTCGTGGGTGGCGAGCAGAGGCGTCGCGAGCGCGAGCGCTTGGCCAAGCTGCTGTCGTACTGCGGGTCGTCCTCTGTGACCGTCGAGCGCCGCGACAACGCGCTGGAAGAGGAGACGGTGGACGCAGTCCTGGAGCGGATCACCATGGACGTTGAAGTGCGGCGTCCGACTAAGTACGAAGTGAAGTAGGTGAGCCCGGCTCTGCACATACTGTAACAAATAGTCTACTGCAGATACGTATTTGGGTGCCTCCTCCGTTTCCAATACAATAAACTTAGGCTAGATACTGCATAATTAAATATCAGGTTAAATGTAGATCAAGGATGCTTTGTTGAAGCGACTTTTGTTGAAGTGGACGCTTACTCGCAAGTGTCGACGAATGAGGTGGATTTTCAGCGTTTTCGGAACCCTTGCTTGCGTATCCCTGCTTGCTCGACTGCTTTAGTTTGGCCTTTATGGGATCTACCCTTCAGGCAATATGAAGCTCAAGGCTACAGCGTTGAGCTGCGACTCGCAGCCTGCAAGGTTGGCGCTGTCGCGACGGCCGTTCTGCCGTCAAGTTGATGATTGGAAGTCACCCCATCTCCGCCGCGGCTTCTTCAGCTGACAAGCTTCAGCTGGGCCTTCCCCGTTCCCTCCCGATCAGATGCTTAAGAGCACCGGGACGACGCCTTCATGCGGAGATTGACTAACCATCAAGGTGATCGCCGTCGCCGTCGCCACTCGTTCCGATTCGAAAGCGAGCGCGCGCAAGTGAGATTTCGTCGCCCACGGGTTGGCATCCAAGCACGTCTTTGCAAGTCCAGCGTGATGCGCCGGCTCCCCAGCAGGTCCAGGCAAGGGATGCCGCCAATGGGCTCCAGCTCTTTCTCCTGCCCGGTTTGCACGTAGCGGACCGCGACCTACTGTACTCTGCCCACATCTGTACCAGCGAAATGCAAGCCCAACAGCGGCGGCGACGAGTTTGCTGCGCGCGGCTCGAGGATATAATAAACGCGAAGTTCGAGGAGCTTCTGGAGCCACAACGCCGGCACAGGCTGTAGCGCCTCGAGACCAGCCATCTGGAGCCCCGAACTTGATTGTTGGGGCTCCCGAAATCGTTGCTCAACTATTTTGCTCGCGCGACCGACTTAGCGTGCGCAGAAGCCGATCGCCTGTTTTCTTCTCCATACAAAGCTTTAGTGTATCACGTAGCCATTAGTCGGTCACACCAGCCAAGCATAGTGGGACGTGGCAGTGCACATCCCCTTCCGCCCTTTCTCAGCGCGCTGAACGGAGGATTTGAGGCACAACTGCGACGGTCGCAGCGACTGGGACGCCTCTCGTACCGGAACAACCGTGGCGAGTACTGCCTACAGCAGGGTACAGTACCTGTATTGCGGGCTGCAGTTGTGGCGCCGACATCGGGTCCCATCGAGTTTATCTATCGTCGTGGGGCTGTCTTCAGGCCATCAGGTCTCTCCAGAAGAGCGTAATGGGCGATACTGTACATGTACTCGAGAAACAGAGACGAGGCGACGGAAGCAGCGACGAGGCAAAAGTATCTTTTAACACCCCGCTAATTTAAATCAGTGTTTTGCTCTAAGCGTAACGGCATTGTGGTTCGTGAAAGCAACACCGGCACTCTAGCTTTTAGCGGGGACCCAACGCCTTCCATGGTAGAAGAAGACCTATCAATGCAATCAATAGAAAAATCGCACTTGTTGTTCTCGTTTGGCTTAGCAATCGGCAAATTTACACTTTCGTCATCATACGCATTCACGCCTGAAAACTGACATCCATGTTGGTCTGACTTGGCCAGCGCTTCGAATGGTACCTCTTTTTTTTAATAAGATGTCTATACGCGCCACAGCTTCCATGCTCTGCTGTCGACATAATTGTAGATGAAAAATCCTGGCAGCACAGGGTTGCTATAGAGCAATCTACTCAACAACCAGTACTTGATTAAGTTAGTCTACCCGTGCATGCCATGAAGCGTTTTAACAGCATATTTCGCAGTTGAAGAGAACTTTCAGCTTCGCCAAGATTGCCAGGTTGGAAGAGTTAGGCAAAAGCAAAGAAGCTCGTTTCGATGCCTTTTGATCAAGACAGAGCTCTGTATACACCTCTTTCGTTATCTCATTTACAGTGCACTATGCGCCCCAAGGTTCTTGGTTGATCAACCTACATGTGCGGCAGTGTCGCACGTTAGACGCACCCACGAGCGACGAAACAGCTGCGAACAGCAAACGCCATGGACAGCGAAGCCCATTACCATAGTACGTATGGTGGCACTGCAAATTCTAGTGAAGCCGCGTACCAAGACGTCGTCCGAAAGAGAATGTTAGAGAAGCAGGCAAACCTTGCCCAACTCGCAGGAGGGAAGGTCTCTTCGTGCTCGCTAACTGTAAGGAGATGCTGAAGTGGGCCTGGCTGTCACATGTTGCCCATCACGAGGGCTTCTTTTTGTTTTGACTCGGTTTTTGTATGGGCGATTTCCTCCCTACCCCGCGCTGCCGGTGCTGGCATTTGGTGGTGTGCGCCACACCCGAGTCTCCCGCCTGTTGCGGCGCCTGTCCCGTTCATTCACTCTGCTTTCTTCGCTGCACCCTCAGGTCTCCGCTCCGGCCTTTTTCCCACAGTAAGTCGCAGCCAAGTGAGTGTCGATCCCCCTAGTATGGAGTGGATGCAGCCCCGTGACCAGCTTCTGCACGGCTCGGCGCCCGCCTCCGTGCCCGCCTTCAAGCTCGTGGACTCCAGCAACCGCGTGCGCGAGCTCACGGACCCGCTCAAACGCCAGTTGGGCGCGTCCACGGCCTTCTACCAGCCCCAGTGAGCGACGACGGACTCTCGGCCGCCGAGCTCGAGGAGCAGCGCCAACTCGAGCAGCAGCTGCAGGTGCAGAAGGAGGAAATGTGCTTCATCTCGCCGCTGCCGCGTCCCGACGCCGGCCGTCTGCGCGTGCCGACCACGTCGCACGCCTTCACGTACGGTGGCTCCGGATCGTCGTCCAACCTACACTCGACGCCCCCGCTGGCCCCACCCGTGTCGCCTTTCGCCAGCATGGCACTGTCGGCCCCGCCGCCCCCATTGGCAAGGCGCACAACCCGTTTTTGTCTGCCAAGGTGGAAAATAGTCCACGCCTGCCGTCGCTAAACGCGATCCGCAACTCGCCCGGTACGCACTTGAAGTCGCTGGGCATCGCCGCGCGTCCGCCGCCGCTCTCACTGCGCTCATTCTCGGATGTGTCGACGCTGTCGTCGTCGTCCCAGTCGCCGTCCCCGTCGCCCTCGCCGCTCCACCAGCCTCAGCTGCTGCACCAGCACCACCCGAAGGCTCCGTTGCGCTCTCTGTCAAACTCTTCGCTATCGTCTGCGGCCTCCACGTCGCCGATGCTGTATTCGCAGTCGCTGCCCGGCGTGTCGTTCCTGCAGGACAGGAGACGCTCGCGCATGTCGTTCGACGGAGCCGACCGTATGTCGATTTCATCCGAAGACGAGGACAGCGGAATGCGCCTGCTGAGTTCCAGTGTGGGCCGCAGTGAAGGCAGTAGTGACGCCATGACGGCGGCGGCGAACGCCGCGGCTCAAGCTGCTCTGAACAACAGCAACGCGCGCAGTGGACGTGTGTGCAGATATGCGAACTGCAGTAACATTGCTCGCTCCCGCGGCCTGTGCCGCACGCACGGAGGTGGCAAGCGTTGCTCGCACCCTAACTGTAACAAGAGCGCGCAGGCGAACCGCAAGTGCATTGCGCACGGTGGCGGCACTCCCTGCTCGTTTGAAGATTGCGAGAAGACTGCGCAGTCACGCGGCCTGTGCAAGGCCCACGGCGGTGGCGCACGGTGCAAGCACCCGGATTGCCCTAAGAGCAGCCAGTCGAAGGGCCTGTGCCGCGGCCACGTTGGAGCCATTAAGTGCAAGGCGGAGGGATGCGAGAAGTGGGTGCAAAAGAATGGGTACTGCATCAAGCATGGCCGCGAACGCGCGATGACCTCTTGAGCAGGCCCACTCATGGCATGAGCGGGGCTGTTTGCTGAGTGTGCTGGGAGCTGAGCTGTCCGTGAAGCTATGAAACTAATCTCCCCCGTGGAGGCTATGGATGATTTATTCAGTGGAGGGTGTTCCCTGTAGGAACGCGTGCGTGGATACCGAGGAAGAACCAGCTGATGGCACGGTAGGAGTTCCGTGGTGAAGTTTGTGCTTGGAAGTGCTTGGGAAGTATTATTGGAGTTGTATATATAAATCAACAGATTGCTTTGTCTGTTTGCTCTTTAGCTTGTTCAATGTAGCTGTTTATTTGCAAGGTCCCAGCATGGAGATCGAGGTGCGAGTGGTGCGGGCCCGCGTGTGGTTGTCCAGCTCGCTGTTCCTCCATCAGGACGGCTTCTTGTCCCTCACCCAGGTCGGCAGCACGGAACACGTCGCGCACGCAACCCTGCGCTCTGTGGAGGGAAAGCGCGGAGACCAATGCTCGCCTGCCGAAGTTGTTCGGGAGCAAGGACAACAAAAATGCTTTCGCACTGTGACGGTCGGCTGGGAGGAACAAGCGACGGCTCCTGGCAAGAATTGCCCAAGGTTTTCTTTATCTGAGGCCGTAGTGGCTGCAGGCAACGGACCAGTACGTACCAAGACTAGCACCAACCAGCTACCAGTTTTGCCTCGACTCGATTTCCAGCTCTTCCTTCTAAGGCGCCGCTCTCATGGTGGAACTTCGGCACGGTCGCGGCCGCAGATGGTGTATTTGGGGACGAGCGGGTGGCAGCTGAGCGAGAAGGACGTTGAAGCGTTGGCCTCATCTCGGGAAGTGGTGTTTCTGACAACACTGCAAGACGACCTTGGCACTCTAGAGGTGAAGCTTCGGTACGTCAGCTCGAATGAACCGAACAGGCTTGTAGGACAGACAACAGCGAAGGATCTGGCTGCAGACAATGAAGTAGATGCCCCCACAGGCTTCAACATTAATTGGAGCTCCAGCGAGGCTCTGAAAAAGGACCTGGCTGAAAAAGGTACGGCCGCTGGTAATAATGTTTGGTAAGTTTTCGAACGGAACTAATGCTCTCTTTTCCTGTCCTCCTCAGCTAGATTGAAAGCTGAAGCAGACAAGAAGCTGATAGCCCAGTTGAACCAAACTACAGCCAAGACAGCAAAGTTTCTGCAGAGTCGCGACGTCCTCCTTGCTCACTTGCATCGTTCTCGAGCTGCATCCAAGATCCAGCGCCAATTTCGAGTGCTGCTAGACAAGAAGCAGGAAGTCATCGAGAAACTGCGTCAGGAGGAGGAGGCTCGCATCGCCGCGAAGAAAGCGCGAGTGCGCGATAAGGTCATCGAGCGCAATCGCCAGCGAGCTCTAGCCATGCGTGCGCGACTACTACAACATCTCGACAATAACCACAGCAGCCACGATGTTAGGCTAGAAGATCCAACGTCACTTCAAGAAGCGAAGCGGATATCTGAACACGTTGAGAACGAGCGGACCAAGTTGAAGGAGCGACTGGCGACTCTCGAGATGCAGCGCCAACAACTCGCAGCAAGCTCTCGCAGTAGTGCAGCTACAAGTAACCAGCACTCACCACAGCGTCGGTGCGAAAAGCTATTCGACGACGATCTCGTCCGTGCCGTGCAGCAATTACACTTGCGATGAATTCCACTTGCGTGTTGCATCACTTGGAGTTTTGCATGTTTGGGTTTCACATTTTCAACTCTCGTACTTTGTGGAGTGCAAAAATGTCACTTGTGTATTACTTGTGTAACATCACCAACTTTCGTCGACCATGGCGGCCATGACGCCCAAGCAGGAAGAACTCGCCACCGCTACGGCGGTTCCAGAGCTCCATATCAAGTAAGACCTCGTACCAGTCATCTATGTTCTCTATACTCGCAGATAGTGTGTTTTTATTTTCCGAAGTCTTCCTACAAGCTGAGAAATGAGCGATTCTGTAGAGTGTCTTGGAGAGCTAACTCCTTCGCTGCCTCGTTAATGACCAGGAACTTCGTGTGCTCTGCCAACTTGGGGATGCGCTTCGACCTGACGAACCTTCTGGTGAAGTCCCACCGCCGGGCCGAGCTCGTGCCCAAGAAGAACTGCATCCTCATGAAGCTGCACAACCCCAAGGCCACGGCCATGCTCTTCGCCAACGGCAAGCTGGTCTGCACGGGGGCGGAGACAGAGGAAGCCATCAAGAACGTGGCGCGCAGGTTTACGCAGGTGATTCAGAAGATGGACTTCCCTGGAGTGAACCTCATTGACTTCAAGATCCAGAACGTCGTGGGCACGTGCGACTTGGGCTTCCGCGTGCTCGTGGAGGCGATCGCCTTCGCCCACAGCGACTGCTGCACGGTGAGGGACTGGAATTGATGAGGCAATGAATACTTGTCGGGGTCAAAGAGTGCTAATGCATTTGATTATGCTTTTAATGGTGTTGCAGTACGAGCCAGAGCTCTACCCGGCGCTCATCTATCGCTTGGAGAAGCCGCAGGTCAAAGTTCTCGTCTTTGTGAGCGGGAAGGTCGTCTTCACAGACTCCAAGGAGCCGCGCGAGCTGTATGCTGCCTGTGAAGCCATTTACCCGGTAAGCTTCATTCTAATTCGGGGATGCGTGCGAGGAAGTTGCTTACTTTTTGTTTATAATGTGGTGATGTGAAGATTCTTTGCCGGTTCAAGGACCCCAAACCGATCGATCCTAGCAGTGCTACTGGTAGTGAGAGAGGGTCAGGCCTTCATCTAAAGACGGACGCTAGTGATGAATCACACCTAGACGACTAGGATCGGAACACTAACAATTGTGCAGACATGTCTGTTCGTCTAAAAGCTTTATTTTATTCTCGTTTCGAATTGGCATTCGCGAAGAAAACACGCTGGTATGAATAGCGGAAGAACATCACGAGTATCCAAGTCGTTCGAAGCGTATCTATCAGCTCATTGGTGACGTCGACTGGGTCTTCACGAGGAGTGAGAGGAATACTGCCTGGTGTCTTCTCTTGCTGCTTGTGTTCATGCTCAAGCGCTGCTTCAGTTGGAGGTTGAATGGACTGCCACCGAGCGACACTCGTGCGCAGTCTCGAGATAAGATCCGATATTTTGTGGAGAAACGGAAGTTGATCGTTCAGAGGATTGACCAACTTCTCGATTCGAGCAATGATGAATAAGGCCAACGGGTGATGAATTCTAAACAACGAGGTCTCGGGTAACGCAGTCGACTTGGCTCCCGTATGCGTCTTTGACGCTAATACCTGGCCCTGCTTGTTCTGGAGCGCGTCAAGGAGCCATTTTATCGTTTGTTCCTGTCCGATGACGAAATGCATGTTAGTTAAGGACTCAGCCGGTGGGATGACTGACTGCACGTACGAGTGAGTAGAGCTGGCAAATATCAGAATGTGCGAGAAGTCGGTTTGTGAGCTCAAGATCACGTTGCTGCAGACCCAAAGGCGTTTCACTTTCGTGCACAACGTGGAGCTCGTACATCAAAAAGCTATCGTTAAGCTCAAGTGCCCTTGATGCAGATGGGGTCCATACCTTCCTTGATACTTTCGGGCCTTCGCAGTCGGATTCAATGCCTTTGAAATACAGCATTGCGTTTTGTCGTGAAAAGAAAACGCCGTACTCAGATATCCGAAACAACAGTAATGGTGGCAAATCTGTAGGGAGGTCATCGGTAACGTGGTCGTTCGTGGGATGGTAGTGAAATGCGTACACCTTTGTCACTTTGGATATCGTGAGGCTCCTGCTTTTTTCATGGGCATTGACTTCCGCAAGTTGAATGAGAACTTGGAGCATACATTGCGGTCGCATCGCCTCTTCAACGAGGGTATGTATGGACTCATCCGTAGGCGATTTAAACAGGTCCATGGCTGCCGCTACCTGCGCAGAAGTGTTTAATACTTGAAGCTCCAAGTGCATTAGCCAACAGTTCTTTCCTGTAGGACTTCTTGGGGCTGCTTCAAGTCGCCGTATGTCAGTGTGCACTGCTTCCAGAACAAACTCTCGGGCCTGATAAGCGTCTTTCCCCTCCACGACGTAATGCTCAACAACATCCAGCTCTTTTAGTACCGCTGAGCCTTCGATATCGTTTAAAGTCGGTTGAGCAAAGAGGAGTGGGTGGAAAATCAACATTGTCTGGAAAACTGCGATCGAGTAAGAGCTTTTGGACGGCTTGTAGGTATTTTCGCGGAAAATACCGTGCTGTACAAGCCCTTCTTGAGCTTGGGATACTTGGTCAACTTTCACAAGCCCGAGTAGTTTTGGGTTGACAGCACATACATTTGCTCCTTCGATTGAGAAGAGGTCGGGCCTTGAGGATACTTGAATGATACTCTGCTGTTCAGTTTGTTGCATCTCGCATCTCCAGACTAGCTGGCGTAACGCGAAGACCTGCAGATTGATCGAAACGTCGATGAACGGATTCGGCGGCAGACGAACCGCGACTGTGTTCATCACAGCACTTTCGAGGGCCATATCGAGACAAGAGTCAACGATTGCTTGGGCAAACACAAGCTCGGATACAATTGTAGCTGGATATCTTCGTTCTTCGACAGCCATTTCAAGAGCTCGAAGCACGTCAATTTCGCCCAAAAGGGTGGAACTGTTATCCTGTTGGTTTACCTCTGAAGCATTAGTAGCTGCTTGCTTTGCTTCTGCAAATGAGGTTTTCACTGAGCCAAGAAAGTCCTCGAACGTGACGAGAACTACAATCATCAATAGTTCATCAAGACGCCGAAGCGCCTCGATGAATTCTTCAATCTGTCGATCATCTTTCAACTCTGACGCTGCTTGGATTTGATCATTAAATTGACGCAAAAGAGAGCAAACTGGGTAGAGCACTGAGGTAGGCGGGAATGCCTCTATTTCCACCAGGAAGCGCTTCATCCAGGTTTCGAACGACATATAACTTGTCTGAACCATTACCACCGCCGCGACGGAACAGGTCGAGTGACAGAGGACACTCATCAAAGCTTGGTGAGCCTGGACAAGATTTCCCAGGCTGTAAGCAAAGCACCCAGCGAGATCATAAGTGCACTCCCGGAATGCATCGTTGGGTAGTTCCATCCGACGTAGTTCGTTCATCATCTTGTTCAAAACACCAATAAAACCGGATCTTGGTCTTGCTTTGGGTATTTCCATGACACTCGAAGAGTCAGCGACCGCAGTTTGTTTCTTCCTCTGTGGCAGCTTCGTTCCCTCTTCGTCTTTCAGAGCAACTAATGTGGCATCTCTAAACCTTGACGCGACCTCAAGAGCACCATTAGAGTCGAAGAAAAGTCCCGACGTCAGTGCTCGACTCCCAACCATGAACGATTGCCGTGAGGTGGGAGTGCTAACACCGGTCAGCATGGCTTTGTCTTCCGCAGCAAAATGGAAGAAGAATGTTTGTTCTACTTGGCACACAAGGCTTTTATCGCCGGTTGGCAGCTGAGCCAGTTCGTATCGGGTAAGAGTAACAAGTGAGTTAGATACGAGAGCCGTCTTGACAGCACTCATAAAAGCGCTTCGGCTTTCCGTAACACGTTCAATATCCCACACGGTCGCTGCTGTGTGTTGACCAGACAATTCAGTAGAAGATGAAGCTTGCGGAGCGATTGTGATTCCATCGTATGCAACACAACCGCGGTAGACTACAGCTTCTTCTGGTGAAAGAGATGCAAAAGATTCTGTAGCATTGCTCACTTCGTGCAATTGCTTGAGCAAGAACCGCGCGAAAACTCCCATCGCTTTCTCCAAGTGAACCCCTGAAACAAACACGTGAGTCTCCAGATCGAGAAAAGGTGGTGGAAGATGCTCCGACCGAGTGCCAAGGATACTATCGCCCACTAGTACACCATACGCATTCACTCGACACTCTTCGTCAGTAAACTCGTTACGAGACACCAGTCCCCGAAAAAAAACATATATCTGGTCCAGCAGAGGATAGAGATTCGCTCCAGTGAGCTGCTCGAGCGTCAGCTTCGCTCCCCATATCGGCAGAGCGAATTGCTCGTGCTCCACGCTGCATACGAGGAACCGATCGGGAACTTGGGCTTGGCCGTTTAGTGCTGCTAACTCCAGAGACGAGCTGCTGCCATCGCTGCGTTGGAGAGCAAAAGTCTGTCGGAGCTCGTGCATGCGCATGCCTTTGAGCAGCTCCGGGTACGGGCTTGCTGGCAATCGAAACTGCGTCTTGTACGCTGTAGCCAACTTCGCCATGAAACCCTCGATCACCTTCAGCAGCTTCGTGCGTTCGAAGTACTCGTCAAGAAGCACCTTGCGCTCTTCAGCTTGTATCTGCAAGATAGAGTTTTTCCCTGCTGTGGTGTGGATAGCTTTGCTGCCAGTTGTCTGGGGCGGCACTACATCAGCCTGAGGACGGGATACCATTTCGACCAAGACGACGCTTGACTCGAATGGGCGCTACAAAACAAGGCACTTTCAAAAAAAATATGCGTCTATGTATCGGGCTGGTAGCGGCAGTTGACGTTGCCATGCCTGCGGTGTCGGCCTATCAATCGAATATTTAGAACTGTTCACCCATGTCCAACAGGCACGGCCCTCTACTTGATCTTGGCGGCATTGGCCTCCGGAAGCCGCTCAATCACGTACTTGCGGTTGGAAATGTACATGATGGGGACACCAGGGACCTTACGGATGCGGCGCTTGAGCTCACGATCACACGTTGCGACGACGTAGCAGCGGTGCTGCTGCACGCGCTGCAGCAAGCAGTCATCTGCGTACGTGCCCTTGTGCGTGCACGGCAGTCGCTCGAAGCGCGGGTCCTTCGCTAGTCGAAGCGCCACACGGTACTTGTGACCTAGCTTCTCCAGTTCTGCCATCACGCAGTCCGTAATGCAAGGCGTGCCTGAATCGTTTCAAACGAGCAAAATTACCATATCAGTTTCCCTCTCCGTACGTCCCGACTAGTGCAGTACTTCAAACGAACTCACACTTGGCTAGGAGGCAGTCCATCATGGCTGAGACTACCTCGAGCTTGTTCTTGATGGAGAAGTTGATGAAATTCGTATCCACAATGACGTTGTAGGGCGGGCCAAGAGCCGCGTTATACTTGAAGAACATGTTGGACGGGATCTGGTCACTGCGCAGCACACACAGCATCAGCGGCAAAAACAGAAAAATGAGTCTCCATCCCTCTACCAGCAACTAGTGAGTCATTGGTTGCTTACATTTGCTTGGGCTCCGCAGCTTTGCGCTTCTTCTCGTCGGCCTTCGCCACCGCCTTCCGTACCGAATTGCTGCAATAAAATGCCCACAGAAGTGAGTACAGGACAGCATATTCCACATCGAACAGCCAACACAGCGTAGTTTACTGCCCCAGGGAGAGAGAGACGTACATGCGTGTGTCGCGAGGACTGATCATGCGCTTCACAGCGGCGAACTTGCGCGTCTTTTTGGCTTTTCCCTGCAGCAGCAACAGAACGCAAGCCAAGAGCACCATCAGTACACATACATAAGAGGCAGAGCGAAGGCACTCGCACCGCACCATCGTCTCCGAGTCTGCTGCGTCCTGCGACCTTGTTCCAGCACTGCCAGTGGTTTGTACTGCAGCCTTTGACCGATGCCGAGTGGACCACACCAAACCCCATTCAGCACCGTGAAGCATATGTCCTAAGATTCAATCAGGTACAGTGTACCCATCTGAGCAGTTCATCATCTCGTAGACCAGCGGCAACGATGGCGGGCGAGGATCGGCGCGGCATGACCGCGTTCAACATGGAGGAGGAGAAGGACGAGGGCCACTTCGACGCGGAGGGAAACTTCGTGTGGGACGACGAGGCCAAGAAGGTGCAGGAGGAGGCGTGGCTGGACGGCGTATCGGAGCAACAGATGGGCGCGGCAAAGAGCGCCAAGAGCCGCCGCGAGTTCCGCGACGAGCAGGCGGAGGAGACGCTAACGACGGAGGCGGCCAACTGGACGCTGGCCTCGTTGCTGAAGCCCCGCGAGACGGTGCTGCAGGCGCTCAAGCGGCTTGGCACGAAGAAGCGGGAGCGCGTTCGGCCTGGCAGCAAGCGCAAGCAGGCGCAGATGAAGGAGACGCAACCAGCGCAGACGGAGGAGGAGAAGAGGCAGTTCGAGCAGATCACGGAGGCTGCAGACTTCCTCATGAGGTCGGGTGAGGTGGATGTGTACAATCAGATCAAGGAAGAGTTTATCCCCGAGGAGGAGCTGCTGGCGCAGCGTAGACGCGTGCAGTTCAGTGAAGAGAACGAGGGCAAGAGCGAAGAACACCCGCCCAAGCAGGAGGTTATGTGGGAGTACAAGGCTTCGGACGGACAGATCCATGGGCCATTTCCTACGTCAAGTTTCATTGCATGGCAGCAGCAGGTGAGCGTTGTTTGAGGCGATATGATAGTTGATGTGCTTAGTGTGGGGTGGTTGGTCTGTGCAGGGCTACTTCAAAGGGAAGTCGGCTGTGGATATGCGGCAAGTACGAAACGGCAGTGTTGGAGATGGCGAAGCAGAGCCAGAGTCCAACAAGAAGCAGAAGCAGGAGCCCGAAAAGGTCTCTGCCGAGCAAGAAATGCTCAATGATTTTGAAGACAGCGACGACGACGAGGAACCCCCGGCTGCTGATGGCAAGGAGAAGGCAAAGGAGAACCCATGGAAGCGATCTGATACGATCGATTTTTCCTCATATTAGACCTGATACAGCGGAAATGCAATCCGCTAACACACGCGTCCATCTCGTTCCTGTGAAAGTCGCCTCCCGGCGATGATAGCTGCAGCGTGCGACGGGAAGATCTCGCATTGGGTCATGGAAGCAAGCAGAAATTAATCGTCCTTCTTGGAGTACGCGCTGGCGCCAGTGTTAGACCTCCGCGATAAGTTACGAGGGCTCCATCGCCTCGGTGATCCCTGACTCCGACGCTGGTCCATGTTGCGGCGCCGTACGTCCGGATTGTCATTCAAGTCCTCATCCTCGCTTGAGTCACTGTCATCCTCCATGAGCGGGCGTTGGCTGCAGCAAGAAAGTCAGTGTTCCGGACGAAATGACCCTGTACCTGGTAGTACTAGCCAAGTGCTCACCTCTTGGGATCTCTGGCGGCAGGCGCGTCGTTGCGCATCTGAAAGCGCATGTACATCTCGTGCATCTTGTTCTTCATGACTACACCCAGCCACACATCCAGCACTACGTCAGTATAACGCACTAGCTACACAAGGAGGGCTACTTTGACCCCACTCACCTTCGCTCATGGACGTGAACTTCTCGCTCATGGCCGTGTACGTCTCGCTGGCGATCTCAGCTGCCGTCTTCTCAGGCGGATAACTCTGACTCTGCCGTGAGGACCTGTTCTCATGGAAGTGAGACGAAAACTCCTCACTCGACAACACTTCGTCCCGGAAGAACTGGTCTTGCAGCATGCGGGCCAAGATCGCGTCGCGTTCCTCTTGCTCGGACAAGGCTCTGCACTCGTCCACGGGCAGGCTCAAGAAGTCGTCGGGCAGCTTAACTCGTCCGCGCGTCTGTCCAGTTGGAGAGGCCGACGGAGGCGCCATCGGACTGCGCTGCTGACGCGCAGGAGACCTCGGAGCTGCTTGAGCTTGAGCTGGCGCCGGCGGCGGCTGCGACGCGTGCTCCTCTGCGGCGCCAGGCGTCGCGTCCATGGCCAGCAGCGAGTCCACCGTGCTCTCCACATCTCCTTGGTGTGCCTCCAGCAGCTCCTCCAGCACCTCGACGTCCCAGGACGGGAACATGCCGCGCAGCGCGGCCAGCTCATCGCGGAAGCTCTGCGCCATCTTTCAGCTCGGCTATTTTCAAAGTGAGCCAAGTCAGGACATTTGATACTGTATCAAAAGTGTGACAGGTCCCATCGGGCAGCATAAACCTTTGTCGTATCATATCATAGCCCTGCATCAGCGTCATTCGCCGATCGGCAACACGCAAGCCAAAGGCGCCGAGATGATGAGAGCTGCCCACGTGTGCGCGGCGCTGCTGCTGGCCGTGCTGCTGATGGGCGACGCGGCGCTGGCGGAGCCCAAGGCAAATCCCGACAACACGTGCCGCTCGGCCGGCGTGCTCAAGTTCGACCAGGAGACGCACCCCATGCAGCGCGTACGTGGCGGAGCTGCTCTGCTGGCCTTCAACTCCCGACTCTTGTGCTAATATGACGGGGACTCGGTGGTGGATATGACTGTCATGCTGACCTGCAGACGAAGGGAATGGAAGTGTGCAGCAAGTACCGCAAGAGCACGTGCTGTAATGCCTCGCACTCGCACGCTCTGCGTCTGTACGTGAAGCTGCTGCGATGGGGACTCTACAGTAGTGTGCTGACCCTGTGCTTTTGTGGATGCCATGTCCCTCTACAGTAAGATTCGCGAGCCTGTTGTGGCCAAGTTTAGCCGCAAGTGTCAACGTCTGACGGAGGAGATGGCCTGCTCGTCATGCCACCCGCTCATGGGCACGTGGCAGATGAAGAATGTGTGTCCGAGTCTGTGCAACGACTGGTATGACGCCTGCAAGGACGAGTACTACGCTTACGGCGGGTCAGGGACGTTGGCGCCATGCTACGGCAATGCGCTGGTATGTTCGCCGCTTTCGGCCATCACCAACTCCGGCGCAGACTTCTGCGTTCACATGGGCTTCCACGTCGGCAGTGACACGGACGCTGAAGGCATCGATTGCTTCGATGGATCCGTGCCCGAGCAGCTGGGCGAGGCCGAGCCTACGGAGCCTTGGCATGAGCAGTTGAAGCGCATGCTGGAGGAGGAAGCCGAGAATCCATCGGGCCTGTTCATCGCTGTTGTCTTCGTCCTCACAACGATTATTTTGATGGGCGGCAGATTCGCGCGGCAGCTCGGCGACCCGTTTGGCGGGGACCAGCTCAGTCTGATGGAGGTGCGGCGCTTACAGCAGGAGCGGTACGAGCGTGGCGAGCAAGTGTACGACGACGAGACTGACAGCAGCAGCGACGAAGAGTATGCGCCGCGGTCAACACCCGACGACACAGATGACGCGAGTGCGGATATCAGCACTCCGTCGCCATCATAGTCTGCTTGTTTCGCCAGACTCGGTGTCTCGCCTTCACAGCTCTCTGACCATGACCAACAGCATTGTCCAGCTCGATTGCACAAGATAAAAGTCTAATTAGCGCAAATTCAGCAGTATGCCAAGCGGACAGCACTCGAGGCCGAGTCAGCAACTTCCATCCTGTCTTCGCAGCAGCAACTACACATAGACAACACGAGTTTAGCAGCGGCACCTGTATTCATTATTCACTCGTGGTCTTCTTGGTTTTTGCGGTGTTCGCAAAGCGCCTCGGAAATGCCAGCGCCGCTCACCCTTCCCGCCACCTGCACCAGCCGTCTCGCAAATGTGTAGCCCTTTTCCTCTGATCTGGCAGCCTACTTCTCGTTCTTGAGCAGCTCCACGCGCGTCTTCCACTCCTCGTACTGGCACTTCTCGTAAGCGTGGCGCAGGTCCTGGCACTTCCACGGGAGGAAGAGCGTGGCCCGTCGGCACTCGTTCAGCGGGATCAGCAGGCCCGCGCACGTGTCGCGGTAGTGCAGAGGCAGCTTGGCGTCCACCATTTCCTGGCGCGTAGGCACGCGGGGAGCTGCGCGCAATATTAACAACGATGACCTCGTCAGAAACATCTCGTTCGACGCCGCAAAAGCACGCCGAGAGACGCAAACTTTAGCATAAGCCGACGCGAGGCACACGCGCGTGCAGTGCGCTACATTTTGCTGCTGAATAGAGCGCCGTATCGCCGCAATTTACCTTCGTAGTGACCGCCGCCCATGATGGATTTCTCGCTCGTTCGCACCTCCGGAAACGCTCCAAAGCTTAGCCTCACGCTCCGCCCCTCAATAACCCCTTCCATCCTCGGTATCCATTATTAAAGGGTATAGACTGGATTCGCTAAAAGTAGGGCATTTTTTAAGCCAATCCCGATACGCTCGATGTCCGGGGGGTCGCAATAGTGAGGACAAGTGACAAAGTAGTGATAGGATGGCTATGAGCAGTGCCACGCCGGCCCCCGTGCTGCCCACGGAGCTGCAGCAGGACCACAAGGCCGTGGGCGCCACGGTGCGCGTGGTCACCAGCGCCCAGGAGAGCTTCGAGGGCATTATCTTCACTCTGGACACTGTGGCCAACTTCCTCGTGCTCGGTACGACTCAAGAGCAAACCTACACTTGCAGAGAGCTCACCCGTTGCTCAGCCGATACTGGAATACAAAGCAACTAACGTTGAGATTGATCCTATGTAACAGAAGAGCAGGACGGAGCTAAGAGCAAGACACGCATCTTCCAGCTCGAGGCACTACAGAAGGTCGAGGTGCTGGAGCCGGCCCCTGCCGGACTGCAGCTGACGCTGCCGGCCATCAGCGAGGAGGAGCTGCAGCGGTTGGAGCAGCGCAACAAGGGGCTGGCCGAGAAGGCGCTGGCTTCGATTGGTCAGGGCGTGTCCATTGAAGCCCAAGCCATCTTCGATGCGCTCAACAAAACGTACGTCGTCGTGGTGGCTGGACGGTTGAAGGTGTGACAAGACTCTGATAAGGCCGTGTTGTTGCTGTCTGCAGGATGCCGTGCGAGTGGGAAGGCGCCAACATCCGAGTGATGGGAGAAGTGGTGATCAAGCCGCCGTACCAGCCACAGAACTGCGTGAGTGGCAACACGCAGGTGCTCTCGCGGGTCAAGAAAGTGGTGAGTTTATAATATGCTGGGGTGTTTGCGGGGAAATTAAGTAGTGAGGCTGACAATTTCGTACTGTGCTGATATTTTGTATTGCAGCTGGAAGGGGAGAAGAGCAAGCTGAAGAAGGCCAAGAAGTGAGCGCGGCGAATATGGCTGTGACACCTTGGATCCGTCGTGCTCTGCTCTAGAACAGATCCTGCGGTCGAGGCAGTCCTCTGCTTCAATGGGGGATGCACTTACTGATCGCTATCGTCACAAGGGCAGGCGTTGAGAAGCAGTGCCAGCAGAAGCTCATGTAGAAGCAAATGTCCTGTGTACACTTGGAAACAATGAAGGATGGATGGTATGACATACAAAATCTAACAGTGCGCATCGTACCCGGATCGGTGCCGTTATCAATAAGCATGGGGGCTGCATGTGTCGAGAAATTAGACTCTTTGGTGTAGAAAGAAGATGATATTGGCATCGTCCATCGAACAATGTTTTCCGAGTCGATCCAACAACGTCGTGTTTGGCTGAGTTGTTCCAACTTCGAGGGCGCTACATAGCTGTTTGAGTTTTGGGCAGAGAAGGAATTGCAATAAGATCAATGGGTTGTTACCACGACAACTTTTTCTTACTTCGTTTGAGGGAAGAATTAAAAAAAAACTTGCAACAGATCTGCTTCATCATTGAAGTTGAAGTGGTTCGTCTCGTCACATGTTTGATTGTGGAAGTGCATTTGAGTTAGCTTTCAACTACGTGGCTGTCTACCGGCTTCTGATTCAAGCGTAAGTCAAGCAATTTAATCCCACTACAACAGAGTGAATTCCACGTGTACACCCTGCTGGTATGGCCATTCTGGGCAGTTGTTGAGATCCTCAGGCTTAGACGCCAGCGTAGCCGAAGAGCGTGAGGCTGGACACCATGATAAACATGCCCGCGAACATACCGAATGCCACGATATGGTTCTTTCCCTTGGCAAACTTGTACGCAGTTGGGATCAACTCCTTCACGCAGATGCAAACCATAATGCCACAGACGATTCCGAAGAGGATGCCCTCCGAGACGGGATCCATACCATCACCGATTGCCAACCACGCGATGAGTCCGCCGACCGGCTCCGCGCAGGCAGAAATGGCGCACCACATGATGCCACGCCAACGAGACCCCGTCGCGAAGTAGATGGGGGCAGCAACAGCAATGCCCTCCGGGATGTTGTGTAGACCAATGCCAACAGCGAGCGAGAAACCCACAGAGGAGTTCTGGATAGCGCCGACATAGGTGGCAATGCCCTCGGGAAGGTTGTGAATACCGATGGCCAGGGCACTTAGCACACCCATGCGTTGCAGCGCAAGTTTTGCTTGCGCATCCATCTTGATGTAGTACCCTGCAGTATCGGGGGTCTGGGATTCGAGTTCAAGTGCTGGGCTTGCACCATTAGCGTTGCTGCTCCGATGGTACTGAGCCATGGACTCGCGAACACCTTCGAGGTTGTCGATCTCCGTCATTTCGTGTTCGGGGGAAATCTTGTGCACTACCACGTCGATGAGGTAGATCAGCACAATTCCAGCTGCAAAGCACGCAGTCGCACCAAGCCAACCGTGACCTGTGGCGGTCTCCTCCGACATGTCTTCGGTTTTCAAGCCTTCGGTCAGCAGGTGCACGGATTCCCCGAAAATCTCCACCAGCGAGATGAACATCATGACACCAGCTGAAATGCTCAGTGCGACTGCCAGGCTGACGGGGTTCGCGAGATGCACCAGGTTCTTGTTGAAGACGACCATGCCGCCGAGGACTGTAGCGAATCCAGCGGCAATGTTAAGCGCGAAAGCGACTCCGACTGCGTGGCCGGTTTGTACCATGGTTCGTGTGGTAGAGGTGGTTGTGCAGGTTGACTGAAGGCGTCCGTCCGTTGAATCGCACTGGAGGGCGCAGATTTGAGAGTGAAAGACGTGGAGGCCACCAAAGCACAAACGGCGTGCAAGGGGTCAGACGGTGTTGTTGGAACTTCGTCGACGTAAAAGGCACCAATGTTAGCGTTCGTGGCGGTTGCTGGCGGCCAGGACCCGTTGTAGAGCTCGAGAGAGCGACAAGTGAGCAAGACTAGTGTCAGGCATCGCTGATTTATAGTTGGCTCGCGAAGTTAATCAAGGCAACTACCGAACTGAAGTAGGGCGATTGGCCCCTGCCACGAGCTTTAATCTGCACAGGTCCGATTGGCTTGTGCCACGAGCTTGTGATCCGACCGAGAAGTTACTTCAGAGATGGCCGTAGATTAAATCGATTAAAAACGGCTGACACGTGCCACAGTGAGAATGGTTTTCGTCCATAGTCAAGCACCGACGTATCCGGTGTTGGCAAAATTGCTGGCGACATCTCGCCACACCTCGAAAGCAATGGCTCCAAACACGAGAGGCAAAACAGGAACGAAGTATGTATTTGCTCTTCACAGAGTTTGTTCAAGACCACTACTACCTGATAAGGTAGATCCGTGTGGGGTTCCTAGGCTTATGCACCTGCGTAGCCAAAGAGCGTGAGACTGGTGATCATCACAAACATCCCGAAGAAGATGCCCATTGCGACGAGATGCGTCTTGTCGCCGGCGAAGCGGAAGGCAGTCGGCAGCAGTTCCTTGACGCAAATGCACACCATGATACCACAAACGAGGCCATACAGAATGCCTTCCGAGACGTGGTCCATGCCGTCGCCAATAGCCAGCCATGCGATCACCCCGCCCAACGGCTCCGCGATGGCAGAGATAACACACCACATAATGCCCCGCCAGCGACTGCCCGTGGCGAAGTAGATTGGTGCAGCGACAGCGATCCCCTCCGGGATGTTGTGGAGACCAATGCCGAAGGCGAGGGAGAACCCCACCGAAGAGTTCTGGATCGATCCAGCGTAGGTAGCGATACCTTCGGGGACGTTGTGAATGCCGATGGCCAGCGCACTGAGCAGACCCATTCGCTGGAGGTTCTTCTTGGCCGTGTCGTCCATCTTGAAGTATACGCCGGTGTTGGAGCTTGGGGTTGCTTGGCTCTCAAGCTGGACAACTGGAGAGTTCAGCTGCTGACTTTCCTTGGAGTCGTGGAAGGCCATGTTATCTTGCAGGTTTTCCAAGTTGTCGATTTCCGTGTGGTCGTGCTCGGGCGAGATTATGCGGACCACCGCATCGATGGCGTAAATGAGCACAATGCCGACGGCCATACAGCACGCAGCCGCAAGCCAACCGTGGCCCTTCGCAGTGTCCTCCGACATGACGTCGGTCTTGATGCCCAGCGTGAGCGAGTCCACAGCTTCTCCGAAAATCTCGGCTAGCGAAATGAACAGCATGACGCCCGCGGAGACGCTGAGAGCCACTGCCAGACTCAGCGGGTTGGCCAGATGCACGAGACGCTTGTTGAAGACGACCATACCGCCAAGAATCGTGGCCGCACCGGCGGCGATATTGAGCGCGAAGGCAACGGCGACGGCGTGGCCCGTTTGAACCATTTCGTAGCGAAGAGATGCAGACGAATGCAGTAGACGAAGGATTTAATAATGACGAGGCCCAACTCTAGCTGGCTGGCGTCGACAATATGGGAAGGTCGGTGCGTTGAGCCGAGTCAAAGACATGGAGAGCGTAAAACACCTGAAAGATGCCTGCATGCCTGCATGCATGGAGCTCTGAATGGAGCAGCGCCATCGCCTTTTGCGCATCGATGCTGCGCTGCTGAATCGCTCGTGAAACCAATTGAAACCATTGTCGATTGAAACCCACATCGCTGGAAGAAGCGACACAGGGAGGCCAGCGAGCAGCAAAGACTTGAAGCAGACAACCACCCCCAAGCGATCTTATTGGCGCGAAGCACCACGCCTCCAGCGTACCAGCGGACCCGATCGCGGTTCTGGTGATGCCATTGGCCTTGAATAATAATGCCCCCACACTACACTGATCGCCCCCACACTTGCCATCGACCTTGCCTTGTTTGTGTCGACCCGACCCGGCGGCAAATGGACACCGCTAGCTCTGCTAAATAGAACCCCTCCATGGCAGCACTACGGCAGACTGCAGCACCGGCAAGTGCCTACGTACGAAGTTCGTTGGCCGGTCAATCAATAGCTACGTCTCTGGTCGGAAGCATGTTCGTGTTTGTGCAACGTGGTGGTCAGCCCTGAGCAATCGCTGGCTTGCGGGCCCAGTCGCGTCTGACAAGTTGCGGTGTTGGTGATACTGAACATGCAAGATTACCCACACACTAACTTTTTAGCAAAAGACTAAAAAGCCCATGACCCTGCCACTGCTGCGTTCGTCATTAACACAAGCCCTTTCGCCTACGAAGGAAGTCTTTATCGTTAAAGAATCCCCGTTGATCGCGATCGATGTCCCCGCACTGAGTTAGCGCGAACAGTGCGCGGCGTTGAGTTGTGTCTGTCCATGGACGTCCCAGCAGAGTCCGGTAGGCTGCATTGACCATACTGCAGTTCCTAGTAAGCAGCGTTGATCGCCGGGCTGCTCGATCCCGCACTTCCGTCCAGTGTGCTGGCGATCCACGTGAAACCAACGGATTGCCGTAAAGTTGTCCATAGCTTTGATGCGAAGCAATAAATACCTATGTGCTCTGGGGTTTCAATAGGATGACGTGCTATCGATAAGCTGGACAGGTTGCCTGACATGTTTCGATGCAGTTGCGAACGAGCAAATTGGACTGCCATCGTCTGAATGTAGTTGGGGTAAAATTGAGGGCTAAACTACCGGTGCGGTACTCGTGAACATTTATTTGTGAGCGACGACAAGTGCCCTTTCACAAGATATTTTTTCATTCGGGATCTTGAAGCGACACCAGATGATTTGCTTCAACAGCATGGGAGGTCGAGCTCTGCTCGTGGGCGGTATCGCGGCATGGCTCACGACCATGTCGACCGGCAACGACTGGCTGGTCAAGGACTATCTGTTCGTGGTGGCCGTGGTGGTGGTCGTACTAATTGGAGGGATGCGGAAGGCCAAGTACGAGGACATGATGCAGCACGAGAGGCTCCAACATGGTTGAAATGCGTTGCCAATATTTACACCACTCTATCATTCATTAATCCTAGGAACTAAGCGCTGTGTGTGCCTTGACCAGCTCACGAGCTCGAAAGGGTAGACTTCATTCAGGGCAAACCGGTCCAGCTCGAGCTGAACAAAGTCACGTGCATCCTGTTTTTCGTACGTGAGCCCGTCAGCCTGCTGCTTGAAACTATCAGCAAGATCTCCTTATCGACTCATATCAATATGCAATTGGCAGGGGACGTGGTGCAAGAAGTCTCGACAAGCGCTGCAAGTCTTTGCGTGTCTGCACGAAGCCGTTTCGAACGCAGGTACAATACGATGGCTACCGACTCACAGTGTTTTCCAGTGGTCTGTCTTAGCATTACTGTTCCTCTTCGGTTTGGGCTTCTATGCAGCTGTGCAATTTGTTGCTCTGACGCAGGAATCCCGTGAAGAGCTGGCGATGTACGAAGTCAAAGGTCGCAATGCCACCAACTTCCGTGAACTCGGGCAATTTGCGTTCCCGATTGGCATTGAAACCGGATTTATGAGCAAGGAGTATGTTCTGCATGCCAGCACTATTCGTATCTCTCCAAATCTGATGTTATCGGGCTCATGCTGCAGATATCTTGTGCGGTGCGACCTATTTACTGTTCCGCAACTGTTCATCGTTGGTAAAAGCAAGAACATCACCTGGTACGGTGATCCGTGCGCTGCAGTTGTTGAGGTAACAATTGCTTTTGTGCAATATTCGTCACTATGGGTAGAATCTCAATGCTTTCTACCCCTTTTCATGCGGTTGTTAGGCCGAAATCCGAGCAGCTTTAGAGCAAGACCAAGCTATCGTGCCGGATGCCGTGGAAAACACTAAAGCGACACCTGAGGCTGCTGAAGTGGAAGGAAGACTGCAGAGTAACGCAGCCTGATGCATAGGGACTTGGCTGAAAACGAAGATTAATTCATGCGAATGTCAAATTAACTTGTAGGCTGATCTCGTTCTGCTGATCAGACTCGATTCTTATGTCCTACTTATCACTTGTTGCCTAGTCGGCAGCAACCACATTCTGCACGTCGTCATACGACAGGGGAAATGAGCATGCACCAAGCGCGGCCACAGTCCTGGAGGCCGTGCCGCATCCCCACCGAAGCGCATCTCCCACGTCACCATTATTTGTCTTCCACGCAGAAAGGAAGCCTGAATTGAACGAGTCGCCTGCTCCTGTAACGTCCACTACAGACGTCGGGAAGCTCGCTTGCTTCCACTGCTGCTGCGTTTTGGAGCAGTGCGCCATGGCACCACCAGCTCCGATCTTGATGACAGTCACTCCATCAATACGCTGTGCGAAGTACGCCATTGCAGCGTCTACGGACTCGGTGCGAGAAATCTTCATGGCCTCCACTTCATTAGGCAAGAAGACGTCAATGAGCGGGAACAGCTCGTCGAGGTCATCCCATTTCTCCGACGAGTCATAGTTGGTGTCCAGCGACGTGGTGATTCCGTTCTCTCGCGCTTTCTGCAGCAAAGGTTTCAGCTTGGCGCGAAGACTAGCGCAGCTGTAGAAACCTGCACACATCATCTTTTCAGTTGACTACAGTCTCCATGGCGTCCTTCACGATGGACCACTTGCATACCTCCAATGTGCAGGTGGTCCGCCGACAACACCATCTTCTCGTCGATATGCTGTATTCATCCACCGCTACATTAGTCTTCACAGCTACATGCGTGACCTTTTTCCCTTTTCCCTCTTGCTTACCTCGACACTGAACTTGCGAGCGGCTCCGTAGTGCGTGATGAAACTACGGTCGTTCTGCATTCAAAGTCAGAAACACCAACCACGTTAGCACCACCTTATACAACAAATAAATAAGCGTGCATTGCAGCAGCTCACCACTCCGCTCAGCACAATGCAGACACCCGTGGGGACGTTTCCCAGCGTCGGTGAGCTCAGCACCACCTGACGCTCGGCCAAGTGAGCCTTGAGCACGTTCGCGAACGAGTCGTTGCCTATCCGCAGCAACAATTAACCCCACTCTACTTATTCAACGACAACAGTTGCCGAGCGACGCACCCACGGCCGTGTGCAGCGCCACGTGCAGCTCGTGCTGCGGGTTGCGGGTGCTGAGGTTGGCCAAGTGCGTGGCCGTGTTGAGCGCCGAGCCGCCCGGCTGCAGCTGGATAGGGCGACTGCACTCCACGTCGCCGCCCCACTGCGGCAGCTGGTCAGGCGCCAGCGTGCCCGCCACCACGTCGACGAACGCGTCCCCGAGCACCGCGAACTTCACCTTCATCTGCTGCAGCAACCGCCAAGTCTCGAAGTCACCCAAAAGTGTCGTCAATTTCCTCGCTATTTTTATGCTCACCCGGCCAACGTGATATCGTCTGTCATACTCGATCAGAGGAATTAAACTGGCTAAGTAGATTACCCCGATTTGTCAAAACGTAAGTAGGTATGCGCCACTCCGTAAGTAGAAAATACAGAGAAAATAGCATTACAGATTTAGAATATCACCAGTTCTATTTTTAAGAACTCGTATTTTTTGCAGTTATTTCTTACGACTTTGTTTTTTTTTTTACGATTTGCATGCTTTGTACGACTATTGTTGTGCGACTAGCGTCGTGAGACTCATGCTTTTAAGCCTCCTGCTTTTGAAGAAGTGAAGAACTAACGAGTCGTACGATTTAAGAGTCGTAGGAATTAAAGTTGGGTATTTTACAAGCTAGCAAAACGCACTTCTATTATAACGGCGTCGTTGTACACACGAATAGCATCGGCATCCACTTGCGTAGGTTTAGACGACTATATTTTGCGCGAGCTTTGGGATTGGTCGTGTTCGTTACGAAACCACTCTAGTGTTTGCTACATACAAGACAGGTAAAGCCTCCATTCTACAATTACTCTCGTCGTACCGAAGTCAGCTTCGAAGCACTCACGAGCACTCGTCGCGGTTCCTCGCTCCACGCCAACCATGTCCGAACCTCAAGTGGCCTCACCACAGTCACCCGTGAACGTCGGATCTGATCGCATTGGGGGTACTCCTGGAATTCCTCACCACGCTGCCAACGTCAACGACGTCCAAGTTGAGGTTCCTCCAACTGCGTTCGAAGCATTGCCAGTCGACGAAGCTGGGCGCACTCCCGTGGACCCTGGAGACACCCAAGCTGAGGTGGCGCCGCCCGAGCACGACTCACCCGCGCGCGTATCTGCAAAGCGTGATGAAACAGGGGCTACGATTGAGCCGATGACGCCAGAGGAAACGGCGTTGTTCATGAGTTCGGTCGAAAAAGTCGACGTCACGATTCTTCGTGAGATGGGATTGCTTAGACGCGAGTTGGAGGTCAGCACTGACCGCTGCGCGCTGGATTCGTTTGGACAAGTGTCAGATCATGGGCGTAACCTGGCGACTGTCAAGGACGGCATTGCAATCGCGCTGTAGAGAATTTGCCCGCCGGACCGGCTTCTCGCTGCGGGTTGCCAACAATAGCTGGCATAAAGAACGACAGGAGGCCAACGCCAAGTCCCACGTGCAAGGAAATGCACTCACTGCATATGGTATGGCGGCACGAGAAGGGGATAACCGGGGCTGTAAGAGGCTCCAGGCAAATCGGACACGGGGTGACTTCTACCGGGACGCCGCGTTCTTCTTCGTCACCAGTGATGTCGATTATTTCGTGCTGACGTCGGATTCGTGACGAGCGCAACGGAGACAGGAGCGGTCCCCGCCGAATTGACGCACTTTCGCTTGGCTCAGAGGTAGACGTCGTCGATGTTGAAGAAGGAGTCATGGCTGGCGACGTGAGGCTTGGAGGCGACGGCGGTGCTGGAAGCACATCAGCCAGACCACGAGCACGAAGCGGGAGAGCAGGAGAGCTGCCGATAACTCGTAACGCGAGAATGGCTATCGCCTCCCGCTGCTTCTGTGCGTACAGTCGGTCGTATTCCTTCTTTGCTTGTTGTGCTGCCAGCACCCGCTGTCGCCGCAACTCAGGGAGCCGTCGCTCCAAACACGTCCTCCTGCCAGCGTGGGCCTTGATACTGGTAGAAGCCAAGACCACCCCGCAAAGCGGGCAGGGCACTCTTGGTGCAGGCGTTCTTGAGGTCGGCATCGCAAAGGGATCAATGAACGAATCTACTTACGTTTTGGTCAGTTCTTCATTTCCTCGATTCTTATTCTATATCGTTTCAGATTCTTATTTCGGTTTTTCCTCGTCTACTTATAAGTAGACTCCGTACCTACTTACGTTTTGACAAATCGGGGTAATCTACTTAGCCAGTTTAATTCCTCTACTCGATCACTTCACCTTCAGCTTTGTAGCCGCTCAACCCACCGTCGACAATGCGCCGCCTGCACCTTGGCCGCGCTGTCACGGCGCTGCGTCGCTTCTCCACCTCCGCCGCTGCGGCGACACCAACTGCACACAACTTCAGCTTCAGCGGCTGCGGGTTCCTGATCCCGTACCACTTGGGCGTGGCGCAGGGCTGCAAGACGCCGGCTACATCCGACCCGAGTCCAAGTTCGCCGGCGCGTCCGGCGGCTCCATCGCCGCGCTGAGTCTGGCCGCGAACGTCAGCATGCTCGACATCCACGAGGAGACCAAAGCCATGGCCAGACTCTGTCACAGCGAAGGCACCGTCTGGAAGCTGGAGGAGCGACTGCGCGCCATCTTCCGCGTCAAGTTCGGGGACGTCCCAGTGGAGACGCTGGCCAAGAGACTCACGATTGCTACAGAGAAGATGTGGCCCCAGCGAGCGCTCGTGCTCACGGACGACTTCCACTCACCAGAGGATTTGTGCGACGCGGTCATCGCGTCGTGCTACGTGCCCTGGTACCTGGCCAACAGAGGCACGTCGGTGTTTCGAGGAGAGTATCACGTCGACGGAGGCCTCTTCACGCTGGTGCCAGAAGTGCCGGGGTACACGAAAGTGTGCGCCTTCCACGCTGACGTGCTGCGCCGCAACGACTACGAGATCAGTCCGTCCATTGACCCAGAGTTCCCATTTAATATCATGCAGTTGGCTCGCTTCGCGCTGTTCCCACCCGAGGTTAAAGTGCTGGATCAGCTCTTTGGCTTGGGCAAGAAGGCGTCGACCATTTGGGCGGAGAAGCAGGTGGCAGTTGTGCTGAAGGATGGCGGCAATGAGGGGAAGAAGCAGCAGCAGACTGCGCTGTGAGAACCCGAGCACGTTGGCATTTAAAATTAAGCGTTAACTTGGATTTCTGTTGTTGCCTGATTGAGTGATTGGGCAGTCCTATTCATCTCCTGTGCCGTCGTCGGAGGAACTACTGCTTGACGAAACCGAAGAGGAAGAGGACGACGACGAGGACGAAGATGACGAGGAAGAGGACGAGGAGGACGAAGAGGAAGACGACGACGAACTCACGTTGCCAGGGTCCTCTTCTGCCTCCAGACGGTTCTTCTCGATCTCAGCCTGCACTTTGCTCTCCTTGGAAGCGCTCGTCGCAGCCGCAGGCTTCGGCTGAGCTGGTGCGGCCTTCGCAGTCTTGCTCGTTGTGGACGTGCTGGCAGAGGCAGCAACCGACTTACTCAATCTCTTGGCTGCAGAAGTTGTAGCCTTCTTGGTACGGCTGGTCGACACCGTCGGCTTTTTCTTGGCTGGCGTGTTTGCCGTCGCTTTTCCATTCGTCTTGCCATTTGGCTTGCTAGTGGAGGCTGGCTTTGGCTTTGTTGCAGCTGGCTTGCTGCTAGCGACCGAAACATCGCTGGGAGGGTTTGTAGAAGCTGCCGTTGTTGCTGGGGCCGCTGCAGCCGCGGTTGCGGTGGGTTTCTTTCGGCTTCGCTTCCTGCTTGAACTAGCTGCAGGCCTCGAGCTGCTAATGGATACAGACTGCTTCGACTCCAGAGCCTTCAGAGTGGCTTCCGATATTTTGAGCTTCTTCGCAGGCGGCTCCAACATTGCCGCTAACCTGCAAAATATGGCGAAAAACATTCAGGGATTAGTACAGAGGTGACTGCACAGCATAACTCAAACACGCATTGCTTACCTTTCCTGACGCCGCCTCTTCTTCTCCTCCTTCGCCTTGAGTGTTGCAGTCGCCCGCACTTGCTGCAACTTCTCCCCTTCCATCGCAGCACTTCGAGCGTCTAGGAGCTTCAGCTGACTTGGACTAACCTGCATCCGCACAACACACAACATCCACCATTAACCTCCGTTGGGGAACCTCCAAGCACTTTCACCGCACAGAAACATACCAGCAGATTGTTGCAATAAATAAAGTCCTCGGGATTCTTCCCAAAGGCGCTTTGCTCCGTGAACAGCGTCGACAGCTTGGCGAGGTACGCTGGATACGGGTACTCTACGCTGTCCAGGTGCGTCTCCGTGAGGCAGTCCGTGTAGCCCTTGCGTCGATCTTCCTCCTCTTCCGCGAACAAAATGGCCTCAACATCCTCTTCAAACACGTCCGATTCGTCCGAGTACGCGTCCAGGTCCTCTTCCTCCACCTCCTCCTGTTCCTCTTCCTCCTCTTCGTCCTGTGCACTCTCCGCCGTGAGCGCGTCCTCCTCCTGCTCCTCTACCAGCAGCTTCTTCTCAGCCTCCTGCTTCTTCTTCACGGGTGTCTTGCGCGTCGCTGCAGTGCTGCGTTTACTACGAGCTGCGGTCGGCGCCGCCTTCCGCGCAGCAGGCTTCTTCTTGGCAACTGAACTGCTGCTATTGCTGCTGGCCATCGTACGCCGCGTTGGCTTGCGCTTGGCGCCTTTCAGTGCTGGGGGCGGCCCTGGAGGCGGCGGTGGCAGAGGCGGCGGAGAGTCGGGGGCGGCGGGGGCGGGGGCTCGTCATGCCGTTGGAATGGACCGTCGGAGGAGGAAGCTTCGACGCCGGGTTGTGGAGCTTGGCCAGAGAGACGCTGAGCGGCTCGTCGTCGCTGGAGCTGTAGGAACTGGAGCTCGAGCTGGGGCTGCTACTGGAGCCGCCGCTGAGGTGCTCCGCGCTCCGCAGCAGCGCGTCCATGTCGGCCAACGACCGAGCGATGCGCTGCCGCTATTTTTAGCGCAGGTGCAATTTTAGACAGTAACGTAAAATTGAAGCTTAGAGTGAAAAGTGAAGTTTGACAGTAGAAACTGATGGGATCACCAACTTGAAGCCCTTTGTTGCCTTTTTCGCTGAAATCTACCAGCTCTACGCGACCGGGATCTATACACACTCTTCTCCGTCTTCTCTACACCTTTTCGTCGTCATTGTCGCTGCTGCCGAGCAGACCGAGTACGTGGTGGTTCTGGCGCGCCCACATCTCGGCGTACTTGCCCTCGACGTCGCGCAGCAGCTCCTCGTGCGAGCCCTGCTGGATCACGTGGCCCTTGTCGAACACGATGATCTCGTCCGCGTCCTGGATGGTCGACAGGCGGTGCGCAATGATCAGCGACGTGCGGTTCTCGCCGATGGACGCGAACTCGCGCACGATCTCCGACTCGGTCTCCGAGTCGAGCGCGCTGGTGGCCTCGTCGAACAGCAGGATCGGCGAGTCCTTGAGCATCGCGCGAGCGATCGACACGCGCTGCTTCTCGCCGCCGGACAGCTTCAGGCCGCGTTCGCCCACGCGCGTGTTGTATCCATCGGGGAACGACTCGATCGAGCGGTGGATCTGCGAGACGCGAGCGGCATTCATCACTTCCTCCGGCGTCGCGTCCAGACGGCCGTAGTTGATGTTGTAGAAGATGGTGTCGTTGAACAGCACCGTGTCCTGCGGGACGATAGCGATCGCCTGACGCAGCTCATCCAGACTCAGCTGGCGGATATCCTTGCCATCGATTAGGATTGACCCGTTCTGCGGGTCGTAGAAACGGTAGAGCAGTCGGAGAACCGTGGACTTGCCAGAGCCACTCGTGCCCACGATGGCAACGCGCTTGCCCGCCTCCACCTTGAACGACGTCTTACGCAAAATCGGAAGCTCAGGACGGTACCCGAAATCCACGTCGCGGAACTCAATAGACTTGGGCTCCCTGCCCTTGAGGCTCAACATCTCGTCCGGGTTGGTGATAACCGGCGCCACAGCACCCAGCTTGAACATGGACTCCATGTCCGTCACCGACTGGCGAACTTCACGGTAGATGCTGCCGATGAAATTCAGCGGGATGGACAGCTGGAACAGCAAGCCGTTCACAAGCACCAAGTCACCGACCGTAAGCGTGCCGGCAGCGATACCCTCGCACGCCATGTACATGATGGCAGTAAGACCAACGCTGAAGATACCGTTCTGTCCAGCATTCAGCATCGCCAGTGACGTCTGTGTCTTGAGTGCCGCTGCCTGGTAGCCCTTGAGCGACTCGTCGTAGCGTGCAGTCTCGTGCTCTTCATTGTTAAAGTACTTGACCGTTTCGTAGTTCATGAGCGAGTCAATCACCTTGGCACCAGCCTCGTTCTCGCGGCGGTTCATTTCGCGACGAATTTCGTCTCGCCACTGCGTAACCAGAACTGTGAACGTCGTGTACGCCGTGAGCGTTCCGAGCGTCACACCGGCGTACGGCAGTCCGAAGCTCGTAGCCATGATGGTGCTCACCAGTCCAATCTCCAGCACAGTCGGCACCAGGCGAAACGCCATGGCACGCAGCACAAAGTCGATCGACCTCGAGCCGCGGTCAATGATGCGCGAGAGGGCTCCCGTCTGCCGGTCCAAGTGGAACTTGAGATCCATCGAGTGCAAGTGGTTGAACACGCGTACAGCCACCTTGCGGATGGTCTTCTGGGCTACTGTCGCGAACACAGCGTTGGCCAGCTCAGAGGACGCGCTGGCGCTGAAACGCGCCATGCCGTATCCCAGCACCATGGCCAGAGGCACTGCGATCTCGGGCGACCCAGCCAGCGCGCTGGAGGCGTCGCCCATAGTGTTCACCAGCTCCTTGAAGATGAAGGGCACCTGGATCGTCAGCGCCTTGGCCGCCACCACGAGACCCGCTGAGACGAGCACCTTCTGCTTGATCTCCTTGGCCTCCTTCGAGTCGTCGTTGGGCCACAGGTGGCCCATGAGGAAGCTCAGGATCTCCTTGGCCGTGTCGGGCGGGCGGTCCAGACCCATGCCGCTCAGCGCATTCAGCGGCTTGGTTTTGGCCAGCGTCTTCTTCTGCTGGTCGCGCTCATCCTGCGCCGACGTGGAGAAGCTCAGCACGCCGTTGCTCAGCGCCGGGAGGGCGAAGTGCGCGGGCCGGCTTCTGCCCAGCCACAAGGAAGACGAGGCGGGCGTGCAGTGCGCCCGCTGGACGGCCTCAAGCCGCCGCACGCCGCGCAGGAAGATGCTGCGCCCGTGGAGCAGCGACATGCTTGCTGACGCCAAGATCAAAGCGGAAGTGCGACCACCTCAGCTCGCCGTAAAACGATGATGTCGCGCGAATGTTGCTTCAATAGAAGTAGGCGATTGCGTCATGATTAGTACTCTTGAATGGGCCAATCAGATGGCCGGGCGCGTGTCGAGTCAAAGTTTGACAAGCAGCGCCGGTTGGCTCGCGCCCGCTATCCAGCGTGGATGGCTCGATCTCTGTCACGCTTGGCAAGAGGGAAGATGCCGCTGCTGTAGTCTTCCTTCGCACACCACGCGAATCCTGCCTCGGGGCTATCCGGCGACAGGTCGCGGCAGTAGGGCGTGCCCGTCGCCCGAAAGTTGATGGAGACGTCTTCGGCCTGCAGCCACGGCGGCAACGCCGATATGTTGGTGTATTGAACTGTGAGGTAGCTCAGCTGCTCCAGCGACCCAAAGCTCTCGGGAATGCGATCCAGCGGGTTGCGGTCCAACATAACGTACATGGAGCTGTCGCTCAAGCTGTCAGGTACTACGGAAATGTTGTTATCCACCAACGACAGATCTGTGAGCTCCATATTGGACAGAGCACTTGGGAACTCTTGAAGCCCACAATGTTCCAAGTACAGCATCACAACCGATGGCCACTTCGTGTCGAGGTCATCAGGAAATGGCCCACCAAAGTCAGTCGCTACAAATTCGACGTCCACGATGTTTGATGAAAACTCACTTGTCAAGCCGTCGGGCAGACCGGAAAGTCGAGAGCGTACGATGTACAGAGTGACCAGGTAAGGCAGGTGTGGGAGTGAAAGGGACGCTTCTGCAGGCCACTCGATAATCGTCGAGTTGTACAACTCAAGCGTCTTCAGCTTGCTAAAGCGGCGAATGTCCCCGGTGACAGTCAGTTCGGGACAGTGAGAGATGATGAGAGAGTTGAGAACTCTAGCGTCCAAGGACTGGAAAATATCCCGCATCTCACTCTCACGACCAGTGATACCTCGCTCAAAGCAGTTGATTTCCATAACCGAGCAAGCGCATTGTCGTGTGAACCACGGGTGCATTCGCAGCTTGCACCCCGCTGCACACGTGTCATTACTCCCAAAAAAAATTCCTGACGACGCGATGGAAGTGAGCAGCACAAATACACCACACGTAGGCATGAGCGCCACAATGGCCGCTGCAACTCGTCTTCCCCAGGTACTGCGCTTGGTTTCAACATGATTTTCTTCAAAAGCTGATGCTTTACCTGATACTCGGACTTCTTGAGGGCCAGGAAGTACTACATTCTCCAGCTTTGCAAGATTCAGTGCCGTCTCTGTCGGACAGACTTTTGCCGACGACGCAGCTCGTATTGCCTCCATATCATTCTGAACGAGAAATTTTATACTGCGCAAACCCGACAACATGTTCAAGTAGGGCAACGTCGTCGTGACGGCATCGAGCCAACTGACCATGAAAAACTGGTTGCACTCCAAAATCGCCTTGATCATCAGCGTGTCCGAGTAATTGAAATCATCCGGAAACGATCCGTTGTTCTCCATAAACAACGATATGTAGACGAAAATGATTTTACAGGGGATAATGAAGCCCCAGGCAAAGTCCAGCGCCAGGTCGATCGCTGTGCTGTACAATCGTCTCAGACCCACCTTCTCCTCCAGGTTGTAGTGCACCAGCGTGTTCGCGAAGGTATTCAAGAAGATCAAGCCTGCAAACACCTGGTTCATCCAAACGCTGCTGATGAGGAAGCTCGAGGAGTGCGCTTGGACGGTCTGCGACGCGATCTCCGAGACCTCTCGCATGAGCAAGACCACGTCGAACCACTCGCCCCTCGCACTGATAGCTCGTGCAAATCCAGCAGCAAAACGTTTGAATGCCTGAAACCTTGTCAACCGCTCGGGAATCTTTTTATCAGCATCCGTTGCCTCCTGCAGGTTTTTCATCTTGCCGAAGACCAACCGCCTGTAATACAGCGAGTAACAAGACATCTTCACTGCGCTGTAGCAGTTCATGGCTCCAATGCACGCGTAGAGGGTAATGACTCCGTTGTAGTTTTCCTGCGGCATCATTTGTAGCAGCTGAACGTAATAGTCCATGATAGGTGATGCCATGTAGTGGTAGATGTAGGCGAGGGAGCTCGCGTACACAGCGTTGAAGACATGAAAGAAGAGCACCACACACCACCCGACTCGAATCATGCTTTGGCTCATGTGGAGAGTTAGTCTCTTGGCCGTGCGCGCTTGAGAGATGTCCATGACAAGAGCGGTCGCCTGTGCTCGAAGACGGTCCGCTTGGTCCGTAACATGAGTAATGGCCTGTCGTCTTGCACGCTTGGATGGGAACACCGTTGTGATTTTTCGTGCCATGTTCATCTCTGTTACTGCAGGGCGCAAGACGTTCGGAAGTGGTGGTAAACTCTGAAAATTCTATTTCTGCTTCTGCTCCGAATTAATCCCGAAGCAATAGTAGCATGTAATCGCTGGTGGAACACGCACATACCAAGACCACAGTCAGTAACACTAGATCTGTCTGATACGGGATTTATTGACCAAATAGATTTATTCCTTGCAAACGACGTCGGGTCTTAGGCGCCGGCTGCTCCCTCCAAGTGCCCCTGCAACAGTACGGCGGAGTGGAGTGCAGATGACCCAGGTATCGAAAAAATACATCAAACTTAATTAAGAAATGTTTAGTTTCATTCGCCCTCGAATTAGTACGGCTGGAGAAGCTCTCTTTTCCCTGCCTTTTTTTCCATTGTTAACCCGCTCGGTTCGCTCGATCTTTGTCTCGCATGGCGAGCGGAAAGATGCCGTTGCTAGAGTCGTCCGTTGCACACAATGCAAACACGGCTTCGGGGCTATCCGGCGGCAGGTTGCGGCAGTAGGGTGTACCTCTCGCTCGAAATGTAACGTCGCCGTCTAAGGAGAGCCACTGCGGCAGTGTCGCTACGTTGGTGTACTGCGTAGTAAGGCAGACCAGCTGATCTAATGACCCAAAACTATCGGGGATGCGATCCAGTGGGTTGCGATCCAACATGACGAATATGGAGCTGTCGCTCAAGCTGTCGGGTACTACGGAGATGTTGTTATCCACCAACGATAGATCTGTGAGCTCCATATTGGACAGAGCACTTGGGAACTCTTGAAGCCCGCAATGCTCCAAGTACAGCATCACAACCGATGGCCACTTCGTGTCGAGGTCGTCAGGCAACGGTCCACCCAAGTCAGTCGCCACGAATTCGATATCGATGATACCAGGAGACAACTCTGTGGTCATTCCTTCCGGCAGGCCCCCCTCGAGTCTCGAGCGCACAATAAATACTGTGGTGAGGAAAGGGAAATACGGCAGTGAAAGAGAGGCATCCGCGGACCACTCGGTTACTGTTGAGTTGTAGAGTTCAAGCACCATAAGCTTGCTGAAGCGTCGAATGCCCGAGGTGACGACAAGTTCCGAGCAGTGGGAGAAGATGAGCGAGTTGAGAACTCTAGCGTCTAAAGATTGGAAAATATCTCGCACCTCACTCTCACGACCAGTGATACCTCGCTCGAAGCAGTTGATCTCCATGACCGAGCAAGCGCACTGTCGTGTGAACCACGGGTGCATGCGCAGTTTGCACCCCGCTGCGCATTCATCACCATCAGAAAATATCCCCGTCGAAGCTATGGAAGTGAGCAGTACGAACACACCACAGATAGGCATCAGTGCTACAACGATTGCTGTAATCCGAATACCACAGAACCTCCGTCTCGTTTTGGGCTGGGGTTTTACGGGGTTCGATTTCTTCGCTCGGATTTGGGCTGGCTTTTGGTCGGTAAAAAGTTCGACGTCATTTTCAAGCTTGGCAACTAACTTTGCTGGCGGGCCAGCAGGTTGGATCTGTGCCGACGACGCAACTCGAATCGCCTCCATGTCATGCTGAATCAGAAATTTTATACTTCGCAAACCCGACAACATGTTCAAGTAGGGTAACGTCGTCGTGACGGCATCGAGCCAACTGACCATGAAAAACTGATTGCACTCCAAAATCGCCTTGATCATCAGCGTGTCCGAGTAGTTGAATTCCTCCGAGAATGCCCCGTTCTTCATAAACAACGATATGTAGACGAAAATGATTTTACAGGGGATAATGAAGCCCCAGGCAAAGTCCAGCGCCAGGTCGATCGCTGTGCTGTACAACCGTCTCAGACCCACCTTCTCCTCCAGGTTGTAGTGCACCAGCGTGTTCGCGAAGGTATTCAAGAAGATCAAGCCTGCAAACACCTGGTTCATCCAAACGCTGCTGATGAGGAAGCTCGAGGAGTGCGCTTGGACGGTCTGCGACGCGATCTCCGAGACCTCTCGCATGAGCAAGACCACGTCGAACCACTCGCCCCTCGCACTGATAGCTCGTGCAAATCCAGCAGCAAAACGTTTGAATGCCTGAAACCTTGTCAACCGCTCGGGAATCTTTTTATCAGCATCCGTTGCCTCCTGCAGGTTTTTCATCTTGCCGAAGACCAACCGCCTGTAATACAGCGAGTAACAAGACATCTTCACTGCGCTGTAGCAGTTCATGGCTCCAATGCACGCGTAGAGGGTAATGACTCCGTTGTAGTTTTCCTGCGGCATCATTTGTAGCAGCTGAACGTAATAGTCCATGATAGGTGATGCCATGTAGTGGTAGATGTAGGCGAGGGAGCTCGCGTACACAGCGTTGAAGACATGAAAGAAGAGCACCACACACCACCCGACTCGAATCATGCTTTGGCTCATGTGGAGAGTTAGTCTCTTGGCCGTGCGCGCTTGAGAGATGTCCATGACAAGAGCTGTCGCCTGAGCTCGAAGACGGTCCGCTTGGTCCGTAACATGGATAGCTGTCTGGCGTCTTGCACGCTCGGAAGGAATCCGCAGCATGGTTGTGAGTTTTCGTGCCACATTCATCTTGCTTTAAATTCACCAGTAGCGAATGTAGCCCATCGGGTGTATTTGTTTGCAACTTCAAAAATACTATTTCTGTGTTGCTGCTCGATCCCATACTAGACGCTGGCCACTTTGTTCTCAGAAACGTTCGACTTCAGGAATTAGGAGTGCGTGGCCACGAAGCACGCACGTTTGCCTATAAATGACTAGCGAACGCGCACAACGGTATTCGATGGAAACGCTGGAGAGAGAGGAATCAAGAACCTGTTCCATGCTCATCCGTACGCCTTACAACCGAGCTCACTTTCGAATTTGCTGGCAAGGACCAAGGCGCGCCAACCTCACCGAGGCTTTCAGTCAGCTATGCGACTCATCTCTACTCTCCTCGCACTTGCGGCTTTCGGCGGCGTGTACGGACTGAGCTGTAGCGCTGCTCCTTCACTCAAGGTCATGAGCTTCAATTTGCGGACGTCAATCGCCAACGATCCGTGCCCGAGTGGCTGCTGGGAACAGCGCAAGTGGCGCGTCAAGCAGCTCGTGGACAAGTACGCGCCCGACCTCATCGGGACTCAAGAGGGAGCCCCCGACCAAATCGAGTTCTTCCAGAGTCAGCTGTCGTTCGCCAGTACGGGGGAGTGCGCGGGCGACTGCCAATGGAACGAGCGCGACAGCATTTTCTACAAGACCAATCGCTGGGATCTACTGGAGACGTCGACGTTCGCTCTGGTACGTTGTGCGCTGCGTGACCTCTTGGTATTGTACCGATGTAAAGCTAACACATTGGGTCGTGTTGTGAATCTAACAGAGTGATACCCCCAACGTGCTGCCGTCGAACACGTGGGGGCTCCAGTATCTGCGCGCTGCAGTTATTGCGCGCTTCCGCGACAAGACCAGTGGGCGTGTTGTGTGCATGCTGAACACGCACTTCGACATCACCCTGGGTCAGCCGCAGTCGGCGGTTCTGGTTGCGGAGCGGTTGAAGCAGCATTGCCAGGCGACAGATACCGTCCTCCTGACTGGTGACCTGAATGCCGTCCCTCAGAGCGCTGCGGTCCTGTACCTCGCTAACCAAGGCCCAATCAACGGAGCCAACACGTCGGTCCCGTTGTACGATACGCTTACAGCAGCGGGTGCTGGCGGGCCCACTTGATCGGGTCTTCCTTCGGGGATCGCCCCGTGGACTGCAAGTACGACTACATTTTCACTCGCCGTGATGACCACACCTGTCTGCGCAGCGGCACCGTTCTGGTCGACACGTTTGACGGCTATTCCAGCTCCGATCACGCTGTCCCGATGTCTGAATTCTGCCTCGGGACTGAGTGTTCCAACTGCATCGCGTAGGCCAGTCGTCGTATCGGTACACTCTCATAATTTGCAAACGTTCGCAATCGTTGAATACAGTATACTTCAGATAGGCTGATAGGCTGCAACTTGCACCACATGCAGTGCAAGTGTGGCTCGATGCAACCACCTGGAGCATTGAAGATGTACGTACGCCCTGGCTACCTAGTGCTTTTCTACGAGAAGCGCACTCGATCAGCCCTCAGCACTAGAGTGTGATCAAGGGAGCGTCATACTCGCCCACATCCATACAGGTACTAAAGTATTTTGGTCTCTCACCAACGTTAGCAGTGGGGGGCATGTTCGCCGGGTATTGACCGACCATTAACAACTGCGACGTATTACTAATAAGCCGCCACAATCGCTAATACGGTATTACATAGCGATTGTGGCGGCTTTGCGCTGTTTTAGTTGGTCATTGTGGATTGAGGTGATCCGTCTTCAACTCTTCAGCGTAAACGAGCGAGCCAGATGTCTTGGGCTTGCTGCAACGCCTCGTCGACACAATGGTCGCTACATGTAGGCTCCTTCTCCAAAATGTACATCGCTGCGTTCTGCTCCGTGTACTGTACAACAGTGAAGTCGCTGCTACGCTGTAAGCGAGGTGGCTTCAACACCGAACCGAACGCAGCCACGACTCGCATGGGTTAATCTACTCAGTAAATAAAGACTCAAACACATCGCAACACGAATCTTTTCCACGCGCAGGTAAGCCTGCTGGCGGTGAGTAATGATTGCACTCCATAAGATCCGATCCTGTTGCCCGATCCTGTCGTCCATTCAGCAAGCCAGGGCTTTTGTGTCAACAATGACTACCGAGGCATCGGTATAATCGTTGCCTGTGAACAGCTTCAGGGCCCAGCCAACCACCCAGCCGCCGACACAGCTACAGCCCGTCACTTTCCAATTCTACAAGTCGAGCTCGGATCAATTCACGCGACACAACCTACCATGGTTTCCATGACATCCATCCTCTTCGGTGTTGCCGCTCTTGCCAGCGTCTCCAGTGCTATCGACATCTCCGCCGAAGTCGGTCTATCTGCCCAACAACAGCAGCAGTACACCATGAGTGGAGCTGCTGCCTCCACGCAGCTCAAGATCATGAGCTTCAACGTGCGCACGTCCCTCGCCAACGACAAGTGTCCGAGCGGATGCTGGGAGCAGCGCCGATGGCGCGCGAAGCAGCTCGTAGAGAGGTATGAGCCCGACCTCATCGGCACGCAGGAAGGCGCGCCCGACCAGATCGAGTTCTTCACGTCGAACCTGTCGTACGCGAGTCTGGGCGAGTGCGCGGGCGAGTGCAAGTGGAACGAGCGTGACAGCATTTTCTACAAGCCGGAGCGCTGGGAGGTGCTGGGCAACTCGACCTTCGCGCTGGTAAGCTGTGGCTCGTCATGATATGTGGGGAAGTAGGTGACTAACCTGTCGTGTCTTCTACTGTAGAGTGACACGCCCGAGGTGCTCGGCTCCAACACGTGGAATCTCGAGTATCTGCGTGCGGCGGTGATCGCTCGTCTGCGTGACCGTGCCACGAACCGAGTCGTGTGTATGCTCAACACGCACTACGACATCACTCGTGGACAGAACCAGTCGTCGGTGTTGGTGGCTCAGCGCATGAGCGAGTACTGCCAGGACGGCGACGCGGTGTTCATGACGGGTGATTTGAACGCCATCCCGACCACTGCCGCCGTTAAGTACCTGGAAGGCGCGGTCTCTCTGGACGGTGCCGATACTCCGATCCCGATGTACGATTCGCTGACGGCTGCGGGTGCTGGCATCGCGACGTGGATCGGTAATGGCTTCGGCAACCAGACGTGGGAGCCGTACAAGTTCGACTACATCTTCACTCGCGACGACAAGGAGACGTGTCTTCAGAACGCGTCGGTGCTGGTTGACCTGTTCGACGGATACTCTAGCTCAGACCACGCGGTTCCGATCTCGGAGTTTTGCCTGGGTTCTGACTGTTCCAAGTGCATCAGACCGTAATTGATTGAGTTGATTGAGCTCTACCAACAGTCGGACAAAATCTTCGTAAAATGAAGCGACGCACTGATGCGTCTGTGCAGCTCCTCGTTCTCTCCTTCGTTTGCTTCTGCTGTCCCGGTCTGTTTAACGCTCTGACGTCGTTCGCGAGCGGATTGTCGGATCCTGCAGTGGCGTATCGGGGCAATGTGATCGTGTACCTGAGCTTCGCGACTTGCAGTTTACTGGTCGCAGCTCGTATTACGAACGTCCGGGTAGCGTTGATGTTGGGCTCGGTGGGGTATGTTTGCTACGCTGCGGCAGTTTACAATCTGGAGGCGCGTGTGCTCAACTCCCCCCTGGAGATCTACTATGCGGCCTGTGCTGCGTTAGGGATCTCGGCTGGATTTCTATGGACGACCCAAGGACGCATGGTCATGAGCTACGCAACGTCGGAGAACCAGGGCTCGTACTTGAGTATATTCTGGATCATCTTCAACCTAGGCGCCGCCTCGGGAGGATTCGTCAGCTTTGGGTTGAACTTCTCGAGTACGCGGGGAATGCCAGCGGGGCATGCGTCGGGATTGATGTATGCTGTATTCGTCGGAATGATGAGCGCAGGCGTTCTCGTCGTAGCTTTTGGGATTGTCGACTCTAGGCAAGTCGTTCGAGAGGATGGTACCACCCCCGCCGATACTTTTGAAGCGAGTGAAAGCAGCGACACGTGGTGGGCGCAGTTAAAGCAGCAGTTGGAAGCGACAACGACCAAGCAAGTGCGTGCCATGCTGTGCCTACTGCCGCTGTTCGCATACAGCAACTGGTTTTATACATATCACTCCTTTTTCAACGTGAGTGTGTTTAACGTACGTACGAGTGGGTTGTCAAGTTCATTTTACTGGTTGGCACAAATGGCCGCCGCGTACTTGGTCGGCAGAGCTCTCGATGCGCAAGTCCGCAAGCGGGTGAAGTTAAGCACTTTAGTGCAGAGCTGCTCGTCACAACTAGGAAGGGTTGAGTCATCTACAGTGGGGGACGTGGGCGTGCGTTCTTTGGCTCTATTCACTCTGTTGGCAAATTTTACGTGGGCCGTCGGGTGGTATCTACAGTCAGAGCTGAATTTGCAGTACGGAAGCTCGCGAAATCTCGACGTGGCAGCAGATTTTACTGCTTTCCTTCCTCCGTTTCTACTTTATACTCTTTACGGGTGGAACGATGCGCTGTGTCAAGTCTGGGTGTACTGGTATATGGGCTCGCTTGCGGACCGGAACGCGACCGTGTGCGGCTGCTTCGCGGGAATCTACAAGGGCGTCCAGGCGATCAGCGCTGCGATTGCGTGGCACATCGGTGCGATCAAGACGGACCCACAAGATCAATTACTGATCAATTGGTTACTATGCAATGTCGCGATGCTTGGTGCATACATTTCTGTGGTATCATTTTGTGCAGTGGAGGATGACATGGAAGTTCAGCCGCTACTCCGCCCCGAAGCTGCGCCTCCAATAAAATCTTCTCAGCAGTTTTAATTTTACAATAAGTATAACAGTGTTCTATCCTTCTTTACCAAAGTGGAGGTTGTATTTGAAGTTGTACGCGTTGTTTTATGATACTCCCGCAAAAGCGAGAGCTGTAAACACACGTGCTTTGGTCTATATGTTCCTGCTCCGGACTTGTCTAAAGCGGCAGCTGTACACCGAGTTGAAGTTCCACGCCCTGTTTCGTATCTTGTTGGCCAATGCAGTCGGAACACAGGCAAAACTCCGAGATCGGAACCGCGTGGTCTGAGCTAGAGTATCCGTCGAACAGGTCAACCAGCACCGACGCGTTCTGAAGACACGTCTCCTTGTCGTCGCGAGTGAAAATGTAGTCGAACTTGTACGGCTCCCACGTCTGGTTGCCGAAGCCATTACCGATCCACGTCGCGATGCCAGCACCCGCAGCCGTCAGCGAGTCGTACATCGGGATCGGAGTGTCGGCACCGTCCAGAGAGACCGCGCCTTCCAGGTACTTAACGGCGGCAGTGGTCGGGATGGCGTTCAAATCACCCGTCATGAACACCGCGTCGCCGTCCTGGCAGTACTCGCTCATGCGCTGAGTCACCAACACCGACGACTGGTTCTGTCCACGAGTGATGTCGTAGTGCGTGTTGAGCATACACACGACTCGGTTCGTGGCCACGGTCACGCAGACGAGCGATCACCGCCGCACGCAGATACTCGAGATTCCACGTGTTGGAACCGAGCACCTCGGGCGTGTCACTCTACAGTAGAAGACACGACAGGTTAGTCACCTACTTCCCCACATATCATGACGAGCCACAGCTTACCAGCGCGAAGGTCGAGTTGCCCAGCACCTCCCAGCGCTCCGGCTTGTAGAAAATGCTGTCACGCTCGTTCCACTTGCACTCGCCCGCGCACTCGCCCAGACTCGCGTACGACAGGTTCGACGTGAAGAACTCGATCTGGTCGGGCGCGCCTTCCTGCGTGCCGATGAGGTCGGGCTCATACCTCTCTACAAGCTGCTTCGCGCGCCATCGGCGCTGCTCCCAGCATCCGCTCGGGCACTTGTCGTTGGCGAGGGACGTGTGCACGTTGAAGCTCATGATCTTGAGCTGCGTGGAGGCAGCTCCACTCGTGGTGTACTGCTGCTGTTGTGGAGCGGACAGCCCCAGTTCAGCGGAGATATTGATGGCAGCGCAGTCGCTGGAGAGACCAGCGAGAGAGGCAAAACCGAGAACCAACGCTTGAGTGGAGACCATCGCACTGTTTATCGGGTTGGTGTTGTCGCTGGTGTACAAATGACAAGTGAAGCGTTTTAGAGCTGCACATGTTACGGATAATGAATACGCCTTTTGTGGTTGCACTAGTTCGTTAGAAGTGCACGGCTTTCAATCGAACAGCTAAGAGTGAAGCTGTGATGGTACCGATCCGTGCCTGTAACGACACGAGATTGCTTTGTACTTTGTGCCGTTGACTCAACATACGTAGTGGGCAGTGCGCCATCCGATCGAGCCCGCAAAGCTTGGGAGGGTATACGACTTATATGAAGCAACGATGTAGAAACATACTGTACGCTGTGTTGTTTGAATGCTGGTGCGAATATGGCAGCAACTAGCACCGCCTCCTAATTATACTCAGTTCGATTTGGCTAAATTGAGTTGAGCCTTGGTTTAACCTGTCCAGCCCTTCCGGGTGCACCCCCGGCATTCCAGTGTGAGGCATGAGTGCTGTCAACTCGAGCGCGCGGGAGACGCTACGGCCTTCCTCCCAACCACGAGACCAACTCGTGCTCCAAGTTGAAAACGTGGCTCTATCCGGAAGGCTGCTCTCCATCGAGATTTATGAAGTGCAGAACGCCGCAACCTCCCGAACTACGAGCACGCCGTCGTCTTCACTTCGGCCGACGCCGCTACCTTTAACGCCTCTAACTCCGTCGCGGACCGCCGGGTTCCGAGTAGCAGCTCGAGATGACGTCGCAAACGAGTACTCGCTTTTTGTTACCCGACAGAAGGCTGAATATTTGTATCGAGCCGCCTACCCAGTCGAAGCTGCAGCCTCCGAAGTGATCAGCCTGGAGGCGATGGCAAATGGTATTCTCGGGCATTTAAACATCATCGGCAACCGCCAGCGAGACGTTGGGAAACTGGTATGTCGAGAACCGGAGCCTCACGTCGAGAAGAAGACGCGCGTGCTGCCAGCTACCACGCCACCTGAAAAGCAGAGGAACCCGCACCTGCCCTCGAAGCGTCAGGACCAACGCGCTGTGCGAGTGCAGAAAACCTCAAAGCGTACGATGGAGGCGGTCGCAAAGGCGATGAAACGACACGAGCAGGACGCGAGCGGAGACGATGAAAGTGCTGGAAGTGAAGCGGAATCCGGGAAAATGGACCGGAAAAGTAGCGAGGCGAGTATTCTGCATCGTATGGCAGTCGCCGACGCCAAGACGATGTGGAAGTCCGAGCTTGAAACAAACTACGAAGATAGTGAGCATGCCCTGCCCTTGTATGACGAAGACGACAAGGACATCGACGCCTACAGGATTCAACCGTACACTTTGGCTCCAGGGTTGTCGCCCGTCAAGAGAGCTCTTCCAGAGCGAAAGACCAAGCACAAAGACCTTGAAGAGCGTCGTCAAAAGGGGCGACAACAGCGCATTCGGGTACAGGCTGCCCAAGAGAATTCACCACACACTCTAGGCTCGCTTCAAGCCCACAACTCTTACAAAGTCGTTGTCGAGGAAACGGAGCAGGATTTATCTGGAGAAGGCTCGAGGCGCTCCTCAATGATGGCTGTGAGCAGCACCGAGAAGCCTGCACCTCAGCCTAGGGCTTCGTCTGCACCTCGGTCAAGCGTAGTCGTCGGCAATGCGTACGCCCTGAAAAACTTGCCCAGCGACACGTCTGAGCCTGAACAATTTCTACGACGACGACCATCGGAGGTACACAGGAGTGTGCTGAAGAAGGACCACTGGCAGGATGACATCGGCATGAGCATTGAGATCACAGCCGAACGCCCCGCTTTAGAAACGCCTCCATCCCGGCTGGATGAGCTCCTGGGCACGGCAAGACGAGTCCTGATGGTAACTTCCCTGGGAGCATCGATGCAGCGGAGCACTGGAAACTTGAAAGCGATTTCTGAGCACAGCAGAACCGCCTCGCTAAAGCTTCATGCTCTGGGCCCCTCACATTCAGCTCCTACTTTACAAAGTCCAAAAATCGAGAAGCCGATTTGTGATAAAGTGGCGAACCCAGAGATTGCTTCCCACACTGAGACCGGAACGCAACCACATACTGGAGAGGAAGGCAATTGCGAGCCACCACTAGCACAAACCACCGACGAGGTTGGCGGAACGAATTCGGAGTCGATTAGCCCTAGTACCGAGAAACCCGAGCCTTCTGACAACCATCCTCTTGATGAGGCTCCTGTTCGTGAACAATCATGTCCCCGGAAGAGCTTACCACTGCCGATGTCTATGGAGAACCGTGCTGAATCGCAGGACAGACTGAGACAGCGGTCGAATTCGGTGGGCTCGGACGGGGTCGTGCGGCGCTTAGCTCCGCTATCGGATGTAACCAAGTCACCAGTCCAAGAATTTCTGACTCCCCCAGAGGCAGAAGAAGTAATCATTGCAACGAATGCGATTCCCGAAAGTGAAGTTGCACAAGTACAGGAGATCATCGTTCCTGTCGTGGACCCCGAAGTGTTGATTTTCCCTTCTGATGATTTGACGCCCGAGGCGAATCAGGAAGTTGCTGTGGAAACGAGTGAGCGGAGTGATCTCGAGACGCCCCAAGTCACAGTGCCGAGTTTTGAGGACGTCAAGAAAGAGATTCAGGTGAGCGACAGCTCTTGCTTGCCGGTCGTTGAAGCTACGACGACAGAAAAGGAAGAAACAGAAGCATGCGAATCAACTTCATCCCACCAGTCAATTCTGCTCGGTGAGGGAGAGTTGGTGCTTCCGTCGTCGCCACCGCAAGCTTGTTGGGACGAGCAGGAAGTCGCGATTCCTTCGCCTGTTATACCCTCGGGAGAGGAGATTGAGGAGCTTCCCAGTGATACAACGAGTCCTGAGGAAGGAACGATTGGGAATAATGAAAGTGAAGTGCACCGAAGTCCGGCAAACGAAGTGCACGACTTGCCCTTAGAAGAGGAAAACAACAACGACGACAAGGAGCGCGACAAACTGTCAATCAGGCTGCAAGAGAACGTCGACGACGCTGGGGGTACTGATGTTCCGGTCCAATCCAGTGAAAATGATCAACAAAGTGGCGATGTCGATGTGGAGAAGAGTGACAGTATCAGCAGCAACGTTTTAGACGAACACTACGAGGTCGAAAATGATGCAGAGCCTCGGGGTAATGATACGACTTCGAGCGCGGATTTAAATCTTGCTCTTACCAGTAATATCGACGAGTTGAGCGATGTCGAGGGTGCTTCAGACAGTGGTCATGAGACGACAAGTGGTAGTTTAGTGGCAAACGACGCAGATCAACTTGGGTTCAAGCTGCAGGAAAATGGGGTCTGCACTGATACCGATGACATTGCTTCTGTCGTTCACCAGCAACACGTGGCTGTACATGACAGCATTAACGAGACTGTCTCTACGTCCTTTGGAATTGCTAAACTCGATCAGCTGACACATGAAGATGGTTCACCGGTAATGAGCGGGCCACGTGAGGATGCGATTGAGCCTGTAAAGTATCTTCTAGGTGGTGAAGAATGTACGGGTACAGATCATGGCCAGGACGAAGAGATCAATTCACGAGAAGGCCACGATCTGAACCACAAGCAACACTCGGAGAGCGTTAGCATCACAAATATTCTTTCTCAAGGTGACCAGCTACAGTTCTTGGCGGAAGATGAAATGAAGCGCCAAAACGCAGTCGAAGTCACACCAAATGCGAGCGCATTTGAGGCAGATAGTACTGCCTCACAAACGGTTCCCCCGGAACAAACACCAAAGCTAGCCGCCAGGAAAAGGTCGCTAAACCCGAGCAAAAAGAATGGGTCTGCAAGCCCGACAGAAAAAGCCAAGGCAAGCTCGAAGGTTTCCAGAAGGACCACGGTGGCTCCGGTACCAAATGAACAAGCTGTCGCTGAACCAGCCCCCAAACTCGAGCGAAGACATACAGCAGAAGACGTCAAGAGGAGGAATCGTGCGCGACGAATGAGTACCATCGAAAGCAGCGACGTGTTACCAGATCTGGCTCGAAGAAATGCTCCGAAGACAAAGACGGTGGTAACAACGCCAGCTGAAAAACATTCGAGCGCAGGTCTCCGCCCACATGACAAGCTCCAGGTGCCATCGAAGCGGCACTCCTCTCAAAACTCCGGCATCGCCCAGAGCGTGACAAACTACCACAAGAAGTGGGGCAAGTGGATGGCAGGTCGCAATATCATCGAGAAGGTCGGCTGTCTCCAACTGGAAGAACTTGTCATGGCAGATCCCCGAAATGAAGAGAATTTACTAAAACTCGGTCTCCGCTACGCCCGCTGGTCCGGCACAAGCATGTCAGGCATTTTGCTATTGGAACACGCAGCGTTACTGCATAAGAACGCAACTGGTACGCAGGAATACTGGTTTTGGCTGGGCTCGGCGCACTTGGACATTTTCATGCGCCATCGGAAGTATTTACCTGTTGCCCGCTTCCATTTAAGCAAGAGTCTTCGAGCGTTTACGAGCGCCTTTGCGTATATCGGGAGCTTGGCTGATCCGATGCTGCTACTTCGCTACGCCATCGGCCTCTTCTGGCATAAAGGCGATGGCAATCTAGAGAAGACGCGCGATATTTTCCTCGAGCTCTTTTCGCAGTTTGTGAGCTTTTGCGATAAGGACCGCCCCAACCTTTTGTTTCTCCAGTTTCAAGTGTGTCACCGGCTCAAGCTCTATGTGGAAGCTATCGAGTGTATGAACAAGGTCATTGCCCTGCATGAAGGTATCCTGCACCAGCCAACGCTCACCGGGGTCCCCATTCTCACTGCCTCCGCAATGGCACACTTTGCCGTGTATAATGAGGGAGACTATCGATTAATGCTGATGCAGAGCCAGCAGGCCAGTGGAGACTACGTGGCAGCAGCTCAGAGCCTAGCGACTGTATTAAAGCTCAAGGGTATCCAGCAAGACACCACGCTACGAGACGAGCAGTACTTTGAATTGTGGTACTCCCTCGCGGAGAAATGTTTCCACCATGAAGACTACGCGCTCGCACTGGACTACTATGCGATCGCCCTGAACTTCGCAAAGCAGTCGCAGGTGCTGGCTGCCATCCACTACAACCTCGGGCTCTGCTTCCAGTCACTAGGAGAAGACAACAAGTGCGTGACGGAGTACAAACGTGCACGCACTGCCAATCGTCACGTTCCCCCCTTGGTTTCACTCGCTGAGCTCAGCGCGCCCTACGACGAACGCTTTGCGCAGTTGCTTCAGAAGACGGTCGTTCAGACAGTTGAAGAAGTACGAGTCGAGTTGTACGGCAGGGCAGTTCGGCGTCTCCAGCAAGTGTTCCGCAAGAGCCGCCGAAACCTGAATATCAACCTCAGCAGCGAAAGTTCCGCAAGTCCCCAAACTAAAATGCCTACTTTGTCCAAGCGAAGACTAAGCATCGCAGCGGCACGAAATCCGCCAGCTCTCGTCAAAATCGAGGACGCCGCCGATGAATCCGCTGCGCTCGAGGAAAGTGTGGCGGCAAAACCGGTTGCAGTTGATGACAACCAAGTCGTGGGCAAAAGTGAAGATAGCGCTCTCGAAGTCGCCGAGCGCCGCCATGACGAGTTTCTAGCGAGAAAGCAAGCAGCGATGGAGGAGATTGCGCAGTTGCTCACAAACCCTCAATACCGGGGCCGAGAGACGTCATTGCCGGCCAATGCACGCTTGAAAGCGGGAGCTCAAATGCGAAGTGGTCTGCTGTCCCCCGAGAAGGACCGCTTAGATGTGCGTCGGAAGCAGTCAATGGAGACGTATCGCCAGGTACGTGGGGCGTTGCTTGCTATTGCTTAGTACCTTGTTGGTCTAACTTGTTTCCACGAACAGCTTGGTTACGTGTCGACGATGCCGTGGATTGAGTTCTGGGAGAAGCTACTAGCCCTTGCGCTTGACCTCTTCGAGACTCGACAGGCTTTGTACGCAAGTATCGCGCGAATCCGAGGCCGATTGCCGCTGGTGACAGACGACGTTGCCTTTTGTGCTCTGGCTGAAAGTATTGGAAATGTCAACGAAGCAGTCGAGAAACTCCACGATGCAACATACGAACGGGAGTTGACGTACGTGTGTGCTGTCATCGATGTCTCCAAGCAGCTAGTGCGGCATTTCCCACTGGGGCCCGGACAGAAGACCCCGCACGTTTCCCTACCGACAATATCATCCCCCAGGCCAGATACTAGTGGTTCTCACAATTCCATCGGGGCGTCGACACCAGGCCGTACGGTGCTGCCTCCGTATTCTCCGAGTCGAGCAGCATCCGCCTCTATCTCCAACTCAAAGCAGCACCTTCGTATGAATCAGATGCTCAACTTGCATTTCCAGGAGCACGTCCAGCAGCAGGAAGCAGCAATCGCAATAGCGGAGGCGACAGGAGGCTTTGTGCATCCGCAACGACGAATGGAGAAGTTGGCCGTACTGAAGGACTTCCGGAAGGCAAACGACGTCCTCTTGACCTCGCAACTGGCATTCGGTACTGAAAGAGAAGCCGCCTAACTAGGAAGTGTTGTGTATTATCAATTCAAGAGCTAAACGCGAGTACTTAAGTAAACATATTAGATTCGAAGTGGAAAACACCTACTTCAACTTCGTTGCAACCTTGTGGATCCAGTCCACAAGCAGCGGGAACAGGGCGGAGACACTATCGTTGATGAGGCCGAGGAAAAACTGCTCTGCTTGCTCGTCGGTCAGATCCAACCGGAACTTCTCCTCCACCTTCAGCAGAGTTGTAGCCGGGTTCGCGGACAACTCTTCAATGCCAGAGTCCGCCATCAGACTCAGCAAGTTCAGAATCAGATCAGCACTCTTGCGCAGCCAGTTGTACGCTTGACAGCAGTAAGTTGTGAACTTCTGGTAGTGCTCGCTTGTGGGGCCGCCCATACCTTCCACCATTTCCTTCGTTAGCTTGAAAGGAGGCGGGTAAGGCTTCGGGTCAGCTCCGAAGACAAAACCGAAATCAATGTGGAATAAATGTCCTTCGGCCTTCATCATCAAGTTGTCCAAGTGGCGATCTCCGATTCCCAGCAAATATGTCAGCACACAGTAGCCGGCCACAGACTTCACGTAAGTGCTCAGGGCCTCGGGGGCGATTCCAAACTCTGCACTTGGATCTGGGTTGTGTTTCCGCAAGAATCCGACAATCTGGGGCGATTCAAAGTGGGATACCACGTATGATACAGGATACGAATCCTGCACGAACTCCATCAGGCCGTCATTGGCACCCGTAGCCAAAATGCGGTACGGAGTCAACTTCAGGTCGAGGTTCACCTTTTTCAGCAATCGGTCCATTAGGATGAACATCTGCATGATCAGCTGATCTTGACGCAGGTCGTCACCATTCTTCACCATGAACTTGTACATCGGTCCTTCCTTTTCGCGGTGCAAGTAGCTGATCATTCGAGTTGGCAGAGATTCACGCACAATGCTCGAGTCGCTCCCACCGAACATTGATTGGCCCAAGTTTGCCAAGTTTGGGGGATGATGACCCTCGCCCTCGGCTGCGATGGCGTGGTGGTGCTGATCTGCTGGGGGGATCACTGTCTGGAATTGGATCACAGCCGGGTACATGGCACTCTTGAACATTTTGGCGGAAGATGGCACGACTCCACTCAGATGAACTGTAGGATCGAGAGGCAACGAGATGACCGCCCCCCTGGGCCACGGGAACTGCTTCAGGAACTGCCGCAATTTCTCCTCCTTTTGATCCTTTCTTCCCTTTTCTTCGCGCGCCTTGTTGTGGATGGCCAAGATGTGGCTCATGAAATCGCGTTGGGCCATGAGCATGTCATAGATAGATTTTTTTTCCTCGTCCCGCTTCATCTCGGCCAGCATCTGGTTTAGCACAGTATGGAAGATCTCCGAGTCGTTTCCTTGCTCGCCTGCCTCCACCTTCAAGTACCAGTAGAAGTAGTTGGCCATTTGGAAGTTCGTGCTCGAGCGAGCAATGAGGAACCGAGCTAGAGGACCGAGGTTGTCACCCGAAATCGACCCATCCGTGTTGCATGCTTCGTCTCCATTCATTGGTCCGCGAGAAGATGTCATGGAGGCACCTGGCTTCTCGTAGCGCAGTGCCTGTACCAGCTGCAGCAAAAAGTCGAGCAGATCTTCGTTCTTGGCCGTTGCAAGCGTAGACACGGCGAAGTGACGCACGATCTCGTGCTTGAACTCCTTCTCACGACCGAGCAGCTTCAACGCGTCAGCGATATCGATCTCGCACCACTGGGACAGCAGGTCAGTCGCTTGCTTCACCTCCAGCTCGTCCTTCCAATCGACAGACAGCAGGAACTTGACCACCGCCTTCTTGTTGTCGGTCAAAGTGTAGCGGAACTTCCACAGCAAGTCCTTGTCCTCGTTCTTGAGGTTGTCCGTGGGCGTAGCCAGCAACTGCTCAATGCGAGCCTTTTCGTCACGACTGGGCTTGAGGTTGGGATCAATGGAGCCACGCAGGATATCGCGTGCAAGACGACGGTACTTGCGCTCGGCCGGGTTGTCTTCGTTGAGATCAGGATCCCACACCGTCACGAGGCTCGGCAGCTCTCGGGAGCCGGAGGATGCCGGCGTCGAGGCCAGATCGTACGATCCACTGAGAGTGTGCGAGTCGTACGCCTGCGCCGACGACGGAGTGCTGCTGCCGTCGTAGTTCATCCGTCTTGGGCCCATGTCTGCAGTGTACGAGGACGTGAGGTTGCGCTGCGAATAGGGCTCCTCCTCGTACACGACGACGTCACCGAAGTAGGGCATCTCGAGCCACAGCAGCGCGTCCTCCCGGTAGGAGCAGAAGGGGCCCAGCGCGTCTCTTCTCGTGGGCGGCTCGCTACCGCGCCGGATGCGCGCGATGCGGCGGTCCGTGACGCTGTCCATCCACTCGTTGCGCGCGATCTCCTTGCGCTCGTACTTTTCGCGCAGCTTGTCGAGACGGAAACACTCCTGGCGCACCCACTCCTCGTCAATCTCCGAGGGCGTGGACGTGTTGGGGACGAGTCGGCCTCGCGGCCCTCCCAGATGCGCAGACACTGCACGCCGTCGCGCAGCACGCCCTGCTTGGTGAAGAAGGAGATGGTGGAGCCGCCGATGGGCACCCAGCCCACGCCCCAGATCGTGATGGCCAGCAGCGAGTTGCGCGACAGATCGCGGTAGCGCACGGGGAAGGAGATCCATTCGTTCCAGTAGATGGTCGAGTTGCTGCACTTGGTGGGGCTCTTGGAGCTGCATGGTACATAAGCGATGACACGATTTCTCAGCTTCCAGGGCGGCCATGAATATGCGGGGCACGGCAAACAAAAGAGCAGAGCAAGGCGACGCACCTGATGACCATGGGGTGCAGCGGAAGGCCGTCGGAGAAGACCTGTGCCGTCAGGAAGATCTCGCTCACGGGTGAGTTGCGCACTTCGGAGGACGAGCCCGCGAGCTGCTCCAGCCGCGCCTCGGACGCCTCGCGGCGCGGCGTCTCGCTGCTCACGGAGCATCCGAGCGCCGGCGCCAGCTCCACGAGCGAGACCTTGACGGAGATGCCCGTGCTCACGCCGCTGCTCAGGTAGTAGCGGTACTCCTTCAGGCGGCTCGCCATGGCGGTTAGATACAGTAGTGTGTGTGATATAGGGGCTCGACTGTGGCGACGAGAAGAACGAAGACTGGTACAGTGTGCCTATTTTGAGATAACACAATACAACCTGCATTTTGTACTGAGAGAATTGTAGCGCATTATTCATGTAAAGTATCAAAGACCACTGATCTCCAGGTGCCGAGGTTAGATTGCGAGACCGTCTCAAAACTGGTTGCAGTTGCAGGGACAGTAGTGATTGATCGTCGCCGCATTTTGCCACACGTTGGCCGAGCTGCTGGTGGATGCGGGGCCCGCCTCGCGGCCTCCGTCGCTTGCGCTGTCGGCGTGGCGTTGTCGGTGGATTTCCGCCTGCGAAGCCATTTCAGAGCTCCGAATCGAAGCGGCTAGCTCCACAACGCGGCGACCGTGACGAGGTCCACCGATCAACTCGAAGGCATCGCAGTAATTCAAGCCATGCTCGGCGAGTCCAGATTGCGGGGCATGCCGTTTGTGAGGAACGAGCGCCGATCTACATGTACAGTACATGTGCAGCTCCTGCGATGCTCGGCAGCGCTGAGAGCGCTTCAACTCGGCGCGATGATGTGATGTGTTGCCTGTGTTGCCGCGCCAGCCTAGCGAAAGCGGCTCGGGCGCCTGTACCCCGTTACAGCAACGCTGCGGGAGGCCTGCACCGAGATGGGGGCGCCCGGGGTGGAACGTTGCTGAGTAAACGGCCGCGGGTTTCAAGCCAGGCGCTCAGTCTCCGCTGCGAACGCAGTCGAAGCTTGTCATGGACCATGACTCATGGTGAAGCAGGGCAGGGCAGGGCTCTCGCGGTCGCGGCATTTCGCGTCGATCGAGGCCAGCGGTGCGGCAACTTCAGCTTGGTGTTGCGTTTGTGGCCCTTCTCTGAGTGCCGAGGGCGAGGCTGCTCTGCTTTGAGACACCACGCCCTCCGGGCGGCCCTGGGGCTTTGTACTGCGGGGCATACCCAGCGCCAGACAAAGTTCTCCAGCAAGTCGTGCCATCGTCAAACGATAGAAAGCCCGAGTGAAAGAGCGGCGATCAGCCCGTCACCGGCGTCGCCCCGCCCCGGATCTTGGTGGTCTGCCGGTCTCACAGTATTCGCGCTCGCAGGGGATGACCCCCTTCATGAGCCTAGAGGAGCTTGAAGGGGCCTATCCCCGCTATATTTTTGGCCTCTAGCAATGGACGTTACAGCCCCGAGGCTAAGAAGTGTTTGCCCCGGAGTCGAGGCACGAGTCACTGCCCGCTGTGGGCAGCAGACAGCAGGCAGCCCCTACTCCCGGCCGTCATAAGAGCAGCGTGGAGGCTTCTACGCCTTGAGCGGCCTTGGTACCACAAATGTGGCACACGTCGCCCCCTCGCGCTCGACGACGGGGCGAAACTGGCCCTTTCTGCTTCTCTCGCCTTTTGTATGCGCTCTCTCCGGCAGACCAGAGCGGCCCCACTTGCTCAACAGTTTGGCGGCCGACTCGTGCACACGCGTGGACGGAAGGCAGCGCCCCCACTCGAGTCAAGACAGTCCGTCGAGCCTCCCCTCCCCCGCCGCGGCCCCCGCACAGAACAGCACTCTCGACGCCGTAAGCCTCCTCTGCCTGCCTGAGTGTGTATGCCCCAAGTGCTAATCGCCGCCCTCCACCCCCTTCTTCTCCTCCTCCTTTCCTTTCCCTCTGCTCACAGGTTGACAGACCGACGCCATGTCGCGCAAGGGACTCAAGGGCAGCAGCACCATCGGTGGCAACGACGTGCTGACCATCGACCAGCTGCGCCACCAGGACGACTGGGTGCTTGACACGGAGCGATACAGATGCCACGTGTGCACGCGGAACTTCACGCGCTTCCGGCGAAAGCACCACTGCCGCAAGGTACGCGCGTCCTCGGCCTTGCTACTGATAGGCGCAGTCAACTGACCTCGTATGTGTCTCTGTCTTTGTGTTGCAGTGTGGTGAGGTGGTCTGCGGCAACTGCACGCTTAAGAAGGAGGCAGAGCTGCCCGTGATCGGCCGCTCGCTGGTCCGCGTGTGCATGTCGTGCATCCTGTCGCACGCCAACGGCCAGGCCAACCCGCAGGCGCCGCCGGCGGCCCCCACGACCGGCACCACCACGGCGTCCTCGCCGCCTCCGCGCGAGGAGCACTGGGAGGCGCAGAACTTCCACTCGCCCACGGGCAACTCGGAGGAGACCTGTCGCACTTCACGCGCGACTTCCAGCAGCCCGAGTTCGACTACCCGCTGGACTTCAGCTGGGACCACCCGTGGCCCAAGCCTCCGATCGTTCCTGGCGAGTCGGAGCGCCTCGAGATCCTGCGCGGCTTTGACATCATGGACACCCCGACCGAGGACGTGTTTGACATTATCTGCGACCTGGCCAGCAACGCCCTGAAGAGCCCCATCGCGGCTGTGAGCCTGCTGGACGAGGACCGCGAGTGGTTCAAGGCTAGTGTGGGTCTGGCGCAGAACGAGGTGCCGCGCTCCGTGTCCTTCTGCGCGCACGCCATCATGTCCAAGGAGCCAATGGTCGTCATGGACACGCTGCTGGACAAGCGATTCGCTAAGAACCCGCTTGTGACGGGCGCTGCCAAGATCCGGTTCTACGCCGGCGCGCCAATCTGCACGCCGTCGGGCCACCTTCTGGGTACGGTGTTTGTGTTTGACACCCAGCCGCGCAACTCGTGCGATATCGCGACGCTGGAAAAGCTGTCGAATGTTGCGATGAAAAACCTGGAGGACCGCAAAAACGCTGTGGCCGCGCCTCTTGATAATGGTGCAGCGGTGGAGGTTGTTGAGAGCGATGAGCAGCAGACTGAGGCCCCCAAGCGCCCTGCTGAGCCGCTCCGGGGATCAGGAATTGGAATTGCGAACCAGGTTGTGGCTCAGCCCGTTCCTGGCGCGTCGCAAGATCTTGTGGCGGCTAATGCTGGCGATGGTCAAGTTACGGCAGGCCCCAAGATGGAGACGATGCTAATGGATCTGCTCTGCCGTACCACGGAGACCCAGCAGCAGTTAGCAACACAGCAGGGAGCGATGTTCCACACACTAGGTCAACACACTGCTGACATCGACAAGTTGGCGACGGCGATGGCGCGGATGGAGGCAAAATTAGATGCGATGGCCGAGTAAGGCATCATCAAGAATGGTAATGCGCGCCGCGGACAGCAGCGGTGAGCTCGCGAGCGAGACAAAGAAAAAGATTGCCACGGCTTCATGTGTGAGGTGACGAAAGAAAAGGAAAAAAGAAGCAGATTCAATCATTCACTAGCTCCTTCAAATGTATTCGGATTTTAGCGTATAAAGACTGGTAAACTCGCAAGCGTCTTGCATGTTGAGGTGGTGCAGTCCTGCGATAGGTCTCATCCACGACAGTGTGCGCCAAAATGATAGGACCACGAAAAGTTCTCATAACTCGGTCCCTATTGATTATTCTCATAAATTTATTTCAGAGCTAAGGGAGGATCCGGTGGAGGTCCGATTTTCCAACCGATAAACATCCGGTAATTTATATGACTGAAGATATATTGGTAGATAAGGTAGTATTGTGGCTTTCATCCGTTTTGGCAAATCGGGTGGTCCGAGATCCGATATATCGGGCCCGATTTGCTAGAGCTCCGATTTAGCAGGAAGGGCTGACGGAAGCTCACTATATCTGACCCGATTTGCGGCTGGGGGCTCCGAGTTGTGAAGCAGGTGCCAGAAATGCCGCTTTTCGCCGGCAAAAGGGACCGCTGCCAAAGTATTCATCGGGCCCTATCAGATTGGCGTGGCACGTAGTTAGACGATGGCACAAGTGATTTAGCTGACCATAGTGAAGTGAAATGGATATATACAGGGTACTGTTGCCCTCAATGCATTCTTGCTCTGCTGCGTCCTTAGAGGTGGGGAGTATGGCCAGCTTGGAATGCCTCCCCTCTAGGCCTTATGCTGTTAACTCAGGTCAGATATAGCTAAATCGGACTCACCGATCATGTTGGAGCTCCGTTTTATATAAATCGGACTCCTAGTTAACACGTCAAATCGGGCGGCAAAATTGTTGAAAACCACAATATATTTTAAGTAGATGATATTGGTACAGTGTCACTTTCCGGTGGCTCATGGCGAAGAGAGTCTGCCGTCGCACAAGTCGGAAGAGGAAGACGAAGGAGGGTGTCGCCCTGCGATGGACGTGCCAGAAGATGAGGATAGTGGCGAGGCATCGGAATATGTCCCGTCGAGTGAAGAGAGTAGCGGCTAAGCATACAAGCAGGGCCCCCTCCCAGTATGCAGCAGACGTGCAAGCCCATGGCGATGAATCAGAGTCTCAATGAATAAGGAATGATGAAGCTTAAGCCCCGTGATTTTCATTGGATGTTGTATTTAACTTGTAGAAAACCTACTCAACGATGTGAGATGAGAGTAATCTATGTTAGTGGATAAGAGCTCGTGATGGCGGGTTGTGCACTGCGTAAGTCTGGACATACGGTATTCATTACTATTACTTTGTAGTAGCAACCCTCCTCAAAGTGACGTTGTGGTGTGTATAGTGGAAGGATGTGACTACACAAATACGCACTCTAATACTAGAAAATACGCCGATACCAAAGTGGGGATCTGTGAGGGAGTACTGCTGGTGATAGTTTCTGTGTTAAGCTAGTGATCTTAACCACGACTCGTGGTCACCAAGGGAGAAGGTTAGATAGTGATCGAACTGAATGTAGTTAAATAGATATTGAGTCATACAACAACGTGGAAATATGAAGCTACACTTATCGCGTCGGGCAAGCAGACGACCATCCTGTATCCTCGCTGACGGTTGCAGTGGATGCGGATGTGGTAGGCAACGCTGCTTTCCCCGCCCGCGAGTTGGTAGCTGCCGAGGAGCAGTTACGGCAGCGAGAGCAGGTGCTTCAAGCAAAGAAAGCCGAGCTGACGGCGCTCGCAGAATTGCTGAACTGCCGGCAGACCGCCGTTCGAGAGAGAGCCCGTGGTCTAGACGACGAACGCCACCTTCTCGACGCCCGCTTGGCATTGATTGAACGTTTGGAGAAGGGTCATCGTGACAAGCTCATCAGTGATCATGAACGCGAAGAGGCTTGGAAGCGAGATCAAGCGGCTTACTGACGTCCTCGAAGAGCAAAAAGACGCAAACGGCTATGCGCCTACTATCGAGAAATGGAAAAGGCAAATCGAAACGGAGGAACAAGTTAGCCGCGCTGCCCAAGCTGCACTTGAAAGTGCTCTACGTGACGTAGCTCGGCTGCAAAACGAGGTTGCCGACCTGAGGTTGCAGCTCAATTCCTACGTTGCGTGTGGAACGACCGAGAAGCGGATCGGGCTCTTTGCAAAGCATTTTGCCAACCAAGACTTCGGTAAGTTTTTGAAAGAGGCGTCCATTTTTCCTTTCAAATCGCTAACCTAGTGATTCTTTCTTCTACCTCTATAGATGGCATCTCCACACGACACAAACAGCGCAAACTTGCGGTGAAGCTGATGAAGAGGGTGCACAGTGCTCAAGCAGCCTGGCTCGACCAAGACTTGATCCGTTTTGCCGACATTCGCAACGACTTATGCCACGACAAAAACGGCGACAATGTGTTTGCTGTCCCGCACGTCGACTTCCAGTCGTTCTGCCAGAAGATTCAAGCTACAATGCGTGACTTGCACCAGGCGCTTGTGTAGCAGTCTTTTTGTTTCATCATTTTTCCATTTTGCTTTCACAGTACGATTAGTGAGTAATGAGTGAGATAATCCGGAAAAAATGAAAACTAACTACCGACATTAATTCTACGCAGGGCTGAAAGACCTCGCGCGCGAAGCGGCCACGAAAGAGGACTCGAGACGCGCTACTGTTTTTTAAGAGAAATACAGTTTGAAGTTGCTGCGCAATAGCTGGTATGGCATGTTATACAGTATCTCAGTGGAATTGAATACTAATATTCAACGGACTATATTTCGTAGTTGTAAAGCGTTTATCGGTCCCAAACTCATCAGCAACGTATATCAGCCATCTACATCACACTGTTACTGCTCTGGGTTAGTTTTCGCACGGTGGTACGACGATACCGCTGTCGTTAATATTGACATTTTAGAAAAAAAATCATTCGCTATGAAGACTTGCTCAATTTATCTCGGGAAAAAAGGAGGGTATCCCTACGTCCTTCAGCTACCAATGTACCTGCCTACAGTACCCCCCTCTGCGCACGTCCGGCCGCCCCAAAAACGTCCACGCTTTTCACTAAAAAAAAATACTCAGCGCCTTGCATTGAAAAACATTTCACACAACAAGAAGCGATAGGCAGTGAAGTCGTGAAACAAATAGTAGAGCAGATGTTCCGTGAGCTGAAGTTGATCGTAGAGGGTAATGCTCAAAGAAACTGACATTTTACTAAGTTCCAAGTTAACTTGGCAGATGCTTCGCAGCCGCAGCAGATGCGCTGTAGTGAGCAGCTGGGCTTTACACACACTACATAACTACATGTCTGCTCTTAATTTCAGAGCTTGTTCGCGCAACGCGCGACTTTGTTTTCAGGTGCGGTTTCGAGGGTTTTTTATCATTACTCCTATTAATAACAATAAGGACGGAATTTATCATTGCTAAGAGATTGGTCTTCTTATTGGTCAAAACTAACAACCCAGCTTACATCCGTATACAGAGTAACCTACCGAGTTATGGTAACACGGTAAGCTGTGGTAGCCCGGAGTTGTTGCAGCTAAAGCTGCATCGTGCAGTTGTTACTGGGGTCTAAGCCAGCAACACCTGCTAAGGAGGTTGATCACTCTAAGCAAGCGCTTAATTATTTATTTCTTTAATGTAGATTCGTAATGGGAACCATTGCTGTCGTGGGCGATTTTACATCGAATGGCTTCAGCACTCTCAATGTTCAAGTGGGCAGTGGTTCAATCCATCCCGGAACTTCTCGGCCGACTGCTAGCTGCTAAACGCGCTGGGAAAGATCGGGTATGCGCTAACACTCCCGTTTTTGAACTCTATGGGATAGCTCACATACAAAAAACTGCTTCTGCCTGTCAAGACATCAGTTGTTTTCAACTACAACGTATTTACGTGAAAACTAAGATATAGCATACACGAACTTGTAATAACTGTGGTATTACATGTCCTGTAGAACTGGTGGCTGCGGAGGTTCCACAGCCACACCAAACTCGTAAGCCTGCAACGGCCAAATGCAATCACTTTCGTTTCCTGCCTCAACTGTCCAAGTGTCCTCTTCCTCTTCCTGTTCCCGCTCCCGCTAACAGGTCATGAGCCCTACGCAAGCCTCTACCTCCGATGACCAACCTCTCCTCAATGGTGCTAACTACAGCATCTGGAAGACACGTGTTATTGCCACCCTCGACGGCAAACACCTCCTGGGATTCGTCATAAAACCCAACTACGACGGCTTGTCCGACACCGAAGACGACGATGTAGTGAAACGAGTGCTGAAACGGCTCTATAAGCTACCGAAACGGATTCCCATGTGCCGACTGCCCTCATCGCGGCAAACAACAGCTGTGACTACTGTTCGCGCGAGAACCACGTCCTTCGCGACTGCAGAGTTCTTCAGCGCGATCTCCTTGCTGGACGAGTCAAGGGAGGTACCGTTCTCCCCGAAAACTTCTCTGTCACCGTCCCGAATCGCGGACCTACCAACTCGCATTCACGCGGCGCCCACTCCAATTCCCGTCCCAACAACGGTTTCCGGAACAACAACAATAACCGTGTGTAACGGGGTTACACGCACAAGTGGCTACAGTCACTTGTAACTCTAACAGTTACGTTAGCTGTTAGAGAACCTCGGCCTTGATGTACATTACATCAAGTGCCACATTCATTTACGACCACCACGGCGGGTGGTCCATAGACATTTAGGATTCCTATTGGTTGAAAGCAGCAGCATTTAACCAATGAGCGATATGCATAGCAAAGGAATTCTGCCAACCAGTCGTTGGCAGATTCCCAATTTAGAATATTACATTTAGAGGAAGTCAGAAAAAATAACAGTTCTCAATTTAACCCAAAAACATTATTTGGATCGTTTATTTAGATTAATCTATACTCGGAGGCCCGAGCATAACTAGGGCTACGCATAGGCTGGGATAGCAATTTTATAAGGGAAGCCAGAGCTTTCACCACATTAGTAGTATTACAACGAACACTTTGGTATTCGTTGTAATACTACTATGAAACTAATTCAATCGGTACTAAAATAGGAACTAATGCTATACTTGCGCCACATAACTAGGGCTACGCATAGGCTGGGATAGCAATTTTATAAGGGAAGCCAGAGCTTTCACCACATTAGTAGTGCGAACGCAACCTCAAAGCTTAACGACTCGTCGCCTCTCTTGCCTAGCAAGTGAGAGGAGAACTATCAGCTTATGGGCGATACCTTTATGATAAACCTGGAGCATTAAATGTCTTATATTTTAGTTAACGTTACGTTTTGTTTTCTTTGCATTGTTTGTACACCGAATGTGTGACCGCAGGAGACACTTACGCAATGTATGTAGTATAGCCCTCAATCATACCAAACTTTGACGTTGAGCAGACTATTTCTTTTAGAAATCCTTAAATTTTCTAAAAATATAAAGCTTACGACTTTGTCAATGGCCCCGCGACCGTTGCATGCGGCGATATTGCAGCTGGGAGGGTGTATACGGCGCGCATCTTCGCTAGAAATCGTGGCCTACAGAACTGTCAGGCTTGTAGCTACTGCATTTTGTACTTCGTAGTTAAAACGCGTGTTGTCCTCATACCGCTCCAAACTTACCAGACAGTATCGCATTACCTGGCAGATGCTGCGGCAGACGCCAATGGGTAATGATAAAAAGGCTGCTATAAACTAACAACAAAACAATAACATGTACGGTTAAAACCCACCTATCCTAGCCATCACGCGGTCCTATCCATAGTGCCGTGGTGGTGGGTGGTGCTCAGGCAATCGTTGTAGAGGCGGGTGGTTAGGTACGTAGACAGGCTGCTTGGTTTAGTGGTGCGAAATTGCACAATAGCTGAAGTCCCATGACGCCTGTCAACGAGACCGAGGTAGACACGGCCTACTACAACAGTCAGCCAAAGCCACGTCTCGAATTCAGCGTCGTAGTGAACCTGATAGTGGCGATTTATGGCGAAAAACGCGCGACCATGTTAGTTTAGGGAACTTGTGGCTGTACAGTAGGTACGTACATAGGTGTCGGTTGCTTTAGAATGCGAAATGGCTGAAGTCATGCCCTGACTAAACACGATCTCTGGAAGACAGAAAACTTATGACTCAAGATCGGGCTCAGTTACCGGCTCCAGCTACCGGGTCACCAGTAGAAAGACAGCCAGCGATAAAGGACCACGATACCGGCCTCAGTTTACTGGCTTCAGTTACCGAGGCGCGAATTAACCCGATTTGAGCTGCCTAGCAGCATGACCTATCGGCCACTGCTATCCCAGTATTAACTCTAGTTTAAACTAAGCTACGCTTCCTCATACACGAGTGCACACGTGTAAGCTGTTGTAGTAGGCCCACTACACCTGGTAGCACTTGTTGCGCTCGGTGTGCGAGCTACTTCGATGACGTGTTCGTCCACAGCCGTGCTGCGGACGGGATGAGCGACGTTGAGATGCACAAGGTGGATCTAGGGAAGCTGCTTGCGCTCATGCGCAAGCACAAGCTCTACGCGAACCGGAATAACTGCATCTTCGGGGCGAGCGAGATACCATTGCTCGGGTGTCTCGTTGGGAAGCATGGTGTCCGCTCTGACCCTGAAAAGGTCAGAGTGATCAACGAGTGGCCGACACCATCGAACGTCAAGGAACTGCGGCAGTTCCTTGGCTTGGCCACGTACTTGTGCAACTACGTGAAGGACTACGCGGGCACGATACGCCTGCTGTCACAGCTCCTGAAGAAGGACGCCGAGTGGAATTGGACTGCTGACTGTCAGCAGTAGTGATTGGAAAAATGTATTGGCAAGCATTGCAACTGTACCGTACCATTGCAATATAGATGCCAATGTGACCACCCGGTACAATCGTGTCTTGCAGTATTGCCTGAGCTTCCAATTGAGAATTGCAATGCTCCAGCACTATCCAATACTGATTTTTTTTTCAAAACTGAAGCGGCAGCGGGTTACGGAGTACGAAGACTTGAGCTTTCTACTCGGCACATCGGCTTCGGTAGAGAGGCTCTTTAGCTCTGCCAAATGCGTGATGACGGATCGTCGTAACAGGTTGGGCACGATCTTGTTGGAGGCGATCGTGTTCTTGAAAACAAATAGGTAATTCTGGGACAGCCGACTTGTTGCAGAAGCTGTAAAGCATTCTCACAGTACTGATAGCGAGAATGCGCTGTAGACTACTAACTTACCAACCAGGCAATTTTATCTGCGTTACCAATCGAGTATTGCAATATGTCTTGGGGTCTGCAGTTCAGTATTGGTATTGTATTTACTATGTCAATAGTGTCCTGCAGTTTAAAATTTTATCCGCAATAAAATCCAAGATATTTTTTCCAATCACTGGTTAGCAGGCCTTCGATGCAGTCAAGCGGGGCTTGACTGAGGCGCCGATCTTGGCGGTGGCCGACCAAGATCGCCCATTCCACGTAGTGTGCGACGCATCCGACTTTGCGATCGGATGTGCGTTGATGTAGCAGCCGTGATCGTGTCGTCTACTACCAATCGCGTCAGCTGAAACCTGCTGAGCGCAACTACCCGGTGCATGACAAGGAGCTCCTTGCCATGAAGTATGCACTCGCGAAGTTCCGAGTGTACTTACTCGGAAGCAAACCCTTCGTGGTCTACACAGACCACGCATCATTGCGTACGGCTGTCAAGTCGCCACACATCTCGCAACGTATGGCGAGATGGCTTTCGTTCTTTGCGGAATACAACTTCCGCGTTGAGTACAAACCCGGAAGACTCAATGTGGTGGCCGACGCGTTATCGCGTCGACCTGACAACGCTTCAGCTGATGCCGACGTCAATGCCATTGACGCCATGCAATCGAGCACTCCCACGCCGTCGCTGTTGGACGTCGTGAAGACCGCGTCCCGGACGCGACGCTCTTGCTGGCCTACGGCTCAGCGCCTTTTGCGGGTTAGTGGAGCAAAAGCAAGTCTTGAGAATGTGACTCGACAGGCAGACGACCACGAGCTAGAGAGCTAGGATCGTCCACGCAGTGAGCTGCTTGAGAAAATATCAGCACACTGCTGGTCAGGCGCACGCTTGTGTATCCCCTTTGTGGTAGGTTCTTTTGATCGGCGATTAGTATCAACCCCGCGACTCAAGAATCCACACCAGTCAACGCCAACAAACACTTCAATCCAAATATACAGAGTTACACACAAATATACAATCACACAGATACCTCTTGTCCTCTCTTCTTTCTCTAGGCCCAGGACTAAGGCCAAATCTCCCAGTCTTCGGGTCCAAACCCAAGACACTTGGACAGTCTTGTGGACGCGCACCACTCCTCTAAGAGGAGAACAGCAATTCAATCAAATATCGACTTATACAGCCTAATACCGATACAAATCACTCTCAGGAGCCTCACTATACGCTTACTCCCGCAATATATAACGCACCAAGCCCACACGGCGTATGCGCAGAATATGGAATAGATAAGTTCACGTCCAGGCTTTCGCAATGGATCCCTTATCTAAGGAACTTTGAATTTTTGGTGGAGAACGCTCTCAGGGCTTTGGCCCAACACGACTTCGGCACTTGAGGGAAAAACGAACTCTGTTTTGGTTAAAGGCTACATGCAAAGACGATCTTTCCAACGACGCCTGGTCGTTGGGTTGACTACTGGATCTTTCTCCAGAGTGTTGGTCCTGATTTTTATCGAAGCTTGAAGTACCGCCTCCGTGGGTGAACCTCAGATCTTGGGATGATACGAGATCATCACGAGAGTCTTGGGATTCGCGTGATTCTTGAGTCTGGGGTCTGGGAGGAACCTTCGTCGAAGGCCTTCTCGAGTTTTGTGGGAAGCAAGTCCGGGATAACAGGCTCCATAGAGCGGCAGTCTTGGGACTATCTTGAGCAATCCGGGAAGCACCCCGAATACCAGTCGATAACTCGTGCCGAACTCCACCTTATTCCGGGATTCAGGGAAGGATCGCACGCATCCCCATGTGCTTCTGAGAACGGGATCAACTTGACCGCAGCAATGCCCTTTTCAGGGGTGCCGGGTACCCCGAAATCATGCTCTTGTTTTTTGTAGACCAGAACTCGCGACTCCACGGATTCTGCAGACCTTGAGGGTATACCACAAAGTTGGTACCCATGCTCGAGCCAATCAGCGACAGAAAAACTTATTCCAGGTTGAAAATGGGACATCACAGTCCAAAATTGTCGTTGCTCCGGGATTCTGGGAAGGGGCGCCGCGCCACAGCCGCCCCATTGGTCGAAATGAGCCACAGAAGCAGTAGTCACTGCTGAACTGGCGTATCTCGAGCAACCAACCGACCGCACTCGGTCTCCACGCGCGTCGCCTCCTCTCACGTGACTGCGCAGCAGAACGATCCCGTCATTCTTCGAAACAGCACTCTCCAGAGCAAGCGGTACGCCACCATGACGACGCCGCCTACCAGCGACTCCGTAGAGAAGCGATCTCAAGCCACGCGCCTGCTGCAGACGCGGGCGGCCAGGCAGCGACCACGCGGCCGGATCAAGCGGCTTCGACGCGCAGCAACGACGCAGACACGACGAGCAAGAACGCGCAGAAGGTGTCCGGCGGTGGCCAACTTCTCGCTTCGGCGGGGACCTCGCAGCAGTGCGTGCGTCTAAGGTCGGCAGTGGCCAACTCCTCGCTTCGGCGAGGGCCACGTCCACCACATCCATCCCGACTTCAGCGCCACGGGATCTGGACGGCGGCCGTCTCCTAGCGAACACAGGGGTGGTGCGAAACCACGCGCGCTGCAGCAGCAGCACGGCACTCCTCCAGCCGAGTCTTCTTCTCAGCACAGCGGTCAGGTCATCTCCAGCAAACGCGTATCTCCGGTCCCACTGGCAGCAGCTCCTGCACGCGCGCGCGCATCTCCGCGCTTTCGTCGTTCATCGTCACTGCCGTCTCGTGCCACGTTCTCCGTTCCACGCTACCTGCTCGAGAACCCGAGCGCGCCACGGCCCAGGTCCAAGCTGATCGGTGTACCTGCGACGCTGGCGGACATCGAGGCGGGAGCTCCGGCTCGAGACGGCGAAGACGGCATCGAGCGCTTGATTGAAGACAGCCACTTCTCGGAGCGCGACTTCGCGGACCTCGCGCGCATTGTCAAGGAGGACGTGCGCTGTGAGTGTCTGCACCCAAGAGCGGGCGAACTGCCACCAAGCGAGTTTGCGGGCCCTGTGTCGGGCCTTGCGGCGTCGGGCGCGCGGATCATGCGTGAAGTGTTGCCGGCATTGCGATACTTCGGTGTCGGTGACTTCTCGCGTCGGGTGCTGAGCTCGGTCCGCCACATGCAGTTGGTGCTCACGCACGTTCGCGCGCTGGAAGAACTCGTCGGTGATCCCCAAGCAATCCAAGCTGCCGAGTGGCTCACGGAGAGCCGTCGACTCGGACATGAGATCCGCAACCAGCGCGAGTACACACAAGATCGCATCGACTTCGTGCGGCGTTACTGCGAGGACCAGCACAAGAAGACGCTCAAGGCCGAGAGGCAAAATACCAGGAACAGCTTCGCGAGAATGAGAGGCGCATTCAGCAGCTCGAGATCCAGGCCGCGGAGTGTCGAGAGCAGACCGATCGCGCCGAGGCTGCAAGCGCTCTGCTCCAGTCTCGCTTGTCCGAGTCTCGCCTGCCGGATCCCAGGCGCTCATCGATTTCTTTTGCGAGTTTGGGCACCTTCTTGGTAACTGGTAGCGACTTCTCGCGCGCCTAGAGCACTATCGTGACGGAACTGTGCCCCCAATTGATCTCGCGCGTTGACGTCGACGACCTGAAGGCGACCGACTACGTGGCGCCTCCCTTTCCATCTCGTGAAGAGCGCGCTGCACGGGCTGCTCCTGATCCGGCTTCTCTTACTGTACGGGCCGCCACTGCTCGGGACACACCTGCTCAGGCTGCTAAAACGCCCGGCTCGAGTACTCGACCCAAGTTCCCAGCAAAGTCTCTGATTTCTGAAATGAAGTCATCTGCAACTCCGGTTTCGTCCAGGGCGTCCAGGTTTGGCGTCACTCCCGTCTCTGTGTCCGGACGGGCGCGTAGCAACTCGATCCTCGATTTGTCTCCGGGTAGCCACACCGTGGTCAAGTCTCCACCGGCTTCACGGGGTTTGCCCGGGGTAGCCTCAGGCGACTCATCTCCGAACCTCGTCGATCTCACGATTCCGAGCTCGACGCCCAAACCTCTCAGGCGCCGCCTCAGAGACGGCCATGCCGTTACGTCGGCGGGGATAAGGGTACTCGTGGGCGGCACACGCCCTACAAGGTGAGCTTGAATTCAGCACAAGCTGGACTACCTCGTGGGGTGCGCTGGGATGACGTTCGTGCAGACATGCAGGAGCTGATGCGCTTCGGGTCTACGTATCACGAAGCTCTTGAGCTCGTTCAGCGCGACACTGCTCTGCACACGCAGTTTCGCCGCAGAGAACTGCTGCCCATGTTGCAGTCGATGGCCTACTGGCACTCGATGGATTCGACGCCATGGGTGCGCAACGTTCCCGAGCAACTCCTGGATTTGGCGATTGAGCAGTTGTCCCAGCGTAATGACGAGCCTCCGTACTGGCCTCCGCTCCCGTTAATCTTGGCAGAATCTCCTGACGAGCCACTCTTGCCACTTCCGGGCGCGCCTGACAGTGGTGGTGGCGGCTACGACTCCTTCGGCCCGGATTTTTCGTCTCTGTCTTCTCACGGCGACACGGGTGATGAAGACTTCCTCGACGCGCTCAACAGCAAGCGGAAGCCGTCCAAGAAGGGCGGATCAGCGTCCAAGAAGCCTAGGTCTCGAGCTTCTCAGGCGCTTCAGGCCCAGCCAGTCGTGCCATACCCAACCACGTCCTGGAGCGTGGACTCAGTCACGTTTGTTCCGACGTCGCAGTTCCATCTCGTACGTAAGTAGTTGAAGACGCTAACTGCCGAGGAGAAGGACATGATCGAGATCCCGGCGAGCAGCGACTTGAGTTGGAGGTACTTCGGCATTCGCGTGCAGCGCCAGCCCATTGAGGACAACGTTCAGCAGAACGTCAACTTCCCCAGCTTTGTGCCTGTGTGCACGCACACATTTGAGCTGGAGGAGGGTTTGGACCCCCGCGTCTACGAGATTCTTATGGGGGAGAAGCCGTGGGACAAGATGTACGAGTCCCGGGCCACGGAGCTCTACTTCCACACGGTGGACAGCTTTTCGCCGTCGATAATCAGGGGGTTAGCGCGCTTCAATGGGTTCATGGCAGACAAGTCTCGAGAGTTTTGGGACGCCGGACACTGGATCCCGATCGTGCGGAAGGAGCTCGAGTCCAGACGCCTCCACACGGACCGGAAGAACAGGCGCGGAGCTTTCACGGAAGAGCTCGAGATCCGAGTGCGTGCTTTGGAGAAGACCGAAGGTTTCGTGCCAACACTCTGGTACGAGCCGGGTTTATGGGTTGCGCCAATCTATCCCTGTACTTGGATCTGGCGCGACGCTAGCCGTGAGCCCGACATTCTCCAGCAACTCCGCGACTTGGACGCAGAGGAACCTGTGCGCGCGCAATGGACTACCCGTCGCAATGACGAGGCCTTTCTGCAGCTCATCCCAGCGGACCTGCGCTCACGTGCGTTGACTTCGGCTGAGCGCCGCCGCAACCTGCTACCCACGATGTAGGTAGCCCCATCGCCATGCATGTCGAAGCACCTCTGAAGCGCAAGTAGCCAGATGTATCAGGAGATTTAAGGTGCTCATACACGTATTCCACATTATGTCTCCACTCGTGACTCATCTTCATCGTAATAATCACAGTCGTCAAATTGATTTTGTCATCTTTTTCATCAGTGTCTTGTTGTAGCCGTTCACCTCGAAGGTTTGCTTGAAGAGAAGTGTTCATCATACTTGACTGATATACAGGGTTTCACAAATTGCGCGAGTACTCAGCAGCATTACTGAGACTCCTCCATAGCTGTAGAGTCATCTCCAGCCTGCATCGCTCGGAATCGAGCTCGGGCCCGAGCTCCCTTGTTAAACTCGTAGAGCAAGTTGCCACAGTTGAGCTGTGTCACAGGCACCCAGTCCAGTTCAGCGTATCCTTTCCATTTCACGAGGTATTCACGGGTTCGACGAGAAGTCCTGGTCCTCTTGGTCCAGCGAACATCCTTGAGAGCTTCTACTTCGTAAACTCCAGACTCATTCTCAGGTTCCCATGAATCTTCGGGAAGCAATGCCGAGTCAAAGTCATCATCTTCGGAAATCGGCAACTCCACTGTCGGACGCTCAGGGAACAGGGCCCTTGGCTTTATCCAGCTGATGTGGACCCACGGTCCAATGTGGTAGCCAGTGCCTTCGATCTTGAGCCGAACACGGTAGTCATCACGGACTTCCTCGATGCGAAAAGGCCCATGCCACATATGCGCGAGCTTCTTGCTCAGCCCAGGCTGGACTCTCGCGAGGTACAGCCACACAGAATCACCTACTTCGAAGCCAGACTTGAGCCGGTCAGAAAGATCCTTCCATCGCTGAGTCTGAGCCTCTGAGCGAAGACGCTTCGCTTGTTTCTGCAAATCTCGAGCCCAAGCCTGGGCGAAACTGTAGTCACGTTGCAGCTTGCGTCTCCACTCGTAGGCAGTCTTCTGCTCGAGGCCAACAGGCGAGGGTCCCAACATGGCGGACACAGTGCTCTTGGCATCCCAACCATGAACCAAGTAAAACGGAGTCTCGAGCCGAGTGGCGTCAAACGAAGTATTGAGAGCAAAGACCAGCCTTTCGGCATGTTCACCCCAGTCACTCTAATCTGCTTCTGCCACATACGCCCGGATACTGCGAACCATAGTCTGCACACTTCGCTCCTGTTGGCCGTTGGCTTGTGGGCGATACGCGAGGGTAGCTCGCTGTCTTGAGCCCAGCATCTCTCGGAATCTTGTGAAAACTTTGCTCATAAACCTGGGATCTTGGTCATGCCGAAGCAGAGAACTCGCCCCAAAGCGTCTGAACACGACTTCTTCATAGGCTTCAGCCACATCTTGTGCCGTGGTCGTGCTCATAGGCTTGCAGAGCACATAGCCAGAGAAAACATCTTGGAAGAGCAGAAGGAACGTGTTGCCACGCTCAGACTTCGGAAGATGCGTGACAAAATCCATAGAGAGGACCTCGAACGGACAGTTTGGCTCGATGTTCCCGGGCGACGGACCTGGGTTTGGCGGGTTGCCCTTCGCTGACGCACAGTCGAGACACTCCTTGACGAACCGCTCCACATCGGCGTACATCCCGGGCCAGAAGAATTCTTGTCGCAATCGCTCATGGGTTCTCGTGATGCTCTGATGCCCGCCTTGCAGCTCTTCATGGCAATGATGTAAAAGATCCTGTCGCAGGTCAGCCGGCACCACCAGTCGAGGTTCATCGCGCATGTCTCGGGGACGCGAAGCGGTAGACCGACTCAGGTAGTACAAGACATCCCGAGAGTCCAAAACGTAGTTGTCCGAGATTTTAGCCATCTTCTGCGCCTCGACCTGCGAGAGCTCGCTGACGTCACCCCGTAGGAAATCTTTCAGCTGCTTCATCCACGGGTCACTATTCTGGTGAGCCTTGATCCGACGCCAGCGTTCCGCCTGGTACTCCAACGGCGTCATCGCAGGCCGGTCTGGATTATCTTCAACTTCACCTGCATCATCACTAGCGGCTCGGGATTGACTTCGGGTCAAGGCAGCCAAGCTCCTCGCATTCATAGGCAGAGGGGCCGAATCGGAATCCGGGAACTCGTCAATCTCAGCTCTCAGCACTTGGTGCGCGGCATTGCCGCTGACACATTCAGCGCCCTCGGGCTCTGGGGCATGCACCAGTTTCGCGGGAATCCGGTTGACTTGGGCCAGATGTGTAAGCTAGAGAGGATCCTCAATAACCAGCGACCGTCCTTGAGCCAGAGTCCGGGAAGTCAGATAATCAGCGGCTTGATTAAACTCACGCTTCACGTGAATCAGCCTTACTGACCGGAACTTCGTCTTCGGAGAATCAAACTCGGACAACAGCCGCTGAAGGTTGGGCTGTTTACAATTTGTCAACCCTTGAGCTTGCTGAATCGCTATGCGCGAGTCGCCCACCATAACCACGTCGTACACCCCGCGTTCCATGGCCATCGTCATTCCTTTGATCATCCCATGATACTCGGCATTATTGACCGTGACATCCTCCAAGAAGAAACCACGCGCACTCACAACGCTCCACTCCGGAAATTTCCAAAGCACGCAACCGCAACTGCCTAGCCTGTCAGGAGTCTTCGCCGCACCGTCAAAGCTTAGGAGATACCCGGAATAATCCGCTTCCAACATCTCCAAACTGATAGGCGGAGCTGGAGTCACGCGCCCCTTGGCCGGGATGAGAGATTCCGCGACCTTATCGAGGTGTTCACGCGGTGTGATTCCGGCCCCCATGATGGCAGCCAGACCGTCCTCATCCTTCTCGATTCGGTGTATCTCCATATCCCATGGCGACAATAGCGCTGCCCATCTCAGGCATCTTCCCTCCAGAGACGGAGACGTGAAGATCCAGCGCAAGACGGAGTAACGCGTATACACCTTGAGGTGGCATCCCGAGATCAAAGTGTGAAACACTCTCAGGACACGCAACAGCGCAACCACTTCCTTCTCGGCTGGATGGTACTTGAGTCCAGAGTCATTCAGTGTCTTGCCCGTGAAACGAACAGGTAGGATAACGCCATCATGCTCTTGGCCCAGGACAGCATGAATGATCACAAAATCCTTCGAACGATCTGGATGCCCCAACAGCGGCGTCGACACAATCTTCTTCTTGAGAATCTCAAAAGCTTCTTTAGCGCGCCCCAAGTCACGCCTTCTCGCACTTGATCTTCCGTCAACTCGTAGAGTACCGAAGCGATAACCGGGAGATCTTCAATGAACTTGTTGTAGTAGTTGATGCTCCCGAGAAACGACTGCACACCCTTGAGCGTGGACGGGAACGGCAAATCCGCGACACCTTTGGCGATCTTAGGCGTAGCCCTCAGTCCCTCCGCGCTAATCTCATGCGACAGATAGGGGATCGACAGCTTTCCAAACTCGCTTTTCGGCAAACTCACGGAGATACCCCAGTACCGAAGCCGGAACAACAGAGCATTCAAATCCACCAGCGTTTTCCCAGCGCGCTCTCAGCCGCGGGGCTGAGAGCCAACTCCAGCGGTGGTTGAGGCAACGCCGGGACTTCACGAAGAGTAGGACTTGACTGCGTCGATCTTGGGACCAGCTCTTGTGGAGAACGCCGTGGCGTGGACTGCGTCGACGTCGGGCGCGACGACTCCGCCAGCGCGAGTTGTTGTTCGACCCTCGCCGACATTCCAGGATCCTGCGCGGGCTCTAGCAGCGGCGCCGGCAGCTGGAGCGGTCTTGACACTTGGTGCGCGCCTCGACCGCGACCTCGACCTCCAGCACGACGTCCAGGGCTCGCAGCAGGTACAATCTCGTGTTCAGGCGTAGACATCTTCTTGAACTCCTTGAATACACACTTGACTTCCAATCCCCAATCCAGGCACGCGCACCAGCTGTGACGGTGCGCGAGTGCCTTTTGCGGGTTAGTGGAGCAAAAGCAAGTCTTGAGAATGTGACTCGATAGGCAGACGACCACGAGCTAGAGAGCTAGGATCGTCCACGCAGTGAGCTGCTTGAGAAAATATCAGCACACTGCTGGTCAGGCGCACGCTTGTGTATCCCCTTTGTGGTAGGTTCTTTTGATCGGCGATTAGTATCAACCCCGCGACTCAAGAATCCACACCAGTCAACGCCAACAAACACTTCAATCCAAATATACAGAGTTACACACAAATATACAATCACACAGATACCTCTTGTCCTCTCTTCTTTCTCTAGGCCCAGGACTAAGGCCAAGTCTCCAAGTCTTCGGGTCCAAACCCAAGACACTTGGGCAGTCTTGTGGACGCGCACCACTCCTCTAAGAGGAGAACAGCAATTCAATCAAATATCGACTTATACAGCCTAATACCGATACAAATCACTCTCAGGAGCCTCACTATACGCTTACTCCCGCAATATATAACGCACCAAGCCCACACGGCGTATGCGCAGAATATGGAATAGATAAGTTCACGTCCAGGCTTTCGCAATGGATCCCTTATCTAAGGAACTTTGAATTTTTGGTGGAGAACGCTCTCAGGGCTTTGGCCCAACACGACTTCGGCACTTGAGGGAAAAACGAACTCTGTTTTGGTTAAAGGCTACATGCAAAGACGATCTTTCCAACGACGCCTGGTCGTTGGGTTGACTACTGGATCTTTCTCCAGAGTGTTGGTCCTGATTTTTATCGAAGCTTGAAGTACCGCCTCCGTGGGTGAACCTCAGATCTTGGGATGATACGAGATCATCACGAGAGTCTTGGGATTCGCGTGATTCTTGAGTCTGGGGTCTGGGAGGAACCTTCGTCGAAGGCCTTCTCGAGTTTTGTGGGAAGCAAGTCCGGGATAACAGGCTCCATAGAGCGGCAGTCTTGGGACTATCTTGAGCAATCCGGGAAGCACCCCAAATACCAGTCGATAACTCGTGCCGAACTCCACCTTATTCCGGGATTCAGGGAAGGATCGCACGCATCCCCATGTGCTTCTGGGAACGGGATCAACTTGACCGCAGCAATGCCCTTTTCAGGGGTGCCGGGTACCTCGAAATCATGCTCTTGTTTTTTGTACACCAGACCTCGCGACTCCACGGATTCTGCAGACCTTGAGGGTATACCACAAAGTTGGTATACATCCCGTCTAGCATGCGCCTCCATCCGACCTTTTACGTCGGGCGGCTGAAGCCATACCAGCAGCACGAGCCAGCTAGCTCGGCTGGCCCGAAGCGGAAGCTGAACCTTTCTCCAGCGCGTCAACGCGCTGGACCAAGCGCACGACGCGACCCCCGACGTCGACGGAGACGTCGGACGCGGTCTGCGCGATCTGAGCCCTCAGGTTCACCATCTCTTGCTTCAGAGCAGCGAAGTCACTGCTCTGAAGCAGCTCCGCAGAGGCAACCCGGTCTTCGAGAGACGGAGGCCCAAGGTCAACCCCAGGTTGAGCATACCGGGGCGTGTTCCCACCACCGCCGCCTCCGATCCGTGACGCCCACGGCTCAACACGTTGGATTGTTGAGCGTATTGTCGACCACAGTATCCCGAAAACGAACCGTCACCCGGTTCGTTATCGTATTCGTTGGAGAGGGTTTCCGCCCCACCAAGATACATGGAAGCCGCGGAACGTCCTGCTGCAGGACGTTCCGGAAATGGTGAGGGCGTACGAAGCCCACCACGCACTGCCGGCGCGAAGGTAGTGCGAGCGCTGTGGTCAACCCCAGCGCTTGAAGCACCACGCTCGTCGCGTTCCTCCCGTGCCATGAACTTGGCACGGAGATCCTTGAGGCTCGCAAATACACGGATCGACGTGTACCCGTTTAGGTCGTGGTCGCTCAAGCGCGCCGCACCCGGAAGACACAACATGCACTGTTGGCCTTCGGGCACAGTGCACGGAACCCCTGCATCTACAGAAGATCTGTGGAGCTGCTCCAACCTCCCACGCGTCGAGAACGTCTCGAAGCGCTCACGGGCATGCTTAACCCGCTCACGGTAGGCTGCCGGATTCTTGTTGAAGTTATCAGCAAAGGCATTCCAACTTTGACAAAGTGCCAGCCATTCGGGCACTTTGCTGCGAGAAGAGGTCTTCTTACTGGAGTAATATCAGAGCTCATGGAAGAGTCCAATATAGTAGTCGCGCCTTTGATCCATCATCGGATCAAAGTGCTGGCCTTCCGCCACCTCATCGTCCTCGATCGCGCTGCATACGTACAGCGGGATAGTGTTCGGAGGCACCGAGTTGCCCACCCGTGCCGCGATGTCTGCCGCGGACGGCATCCATGGATCACGCGCTGCATGAGCAGCGCGTTGAGAGCTTGAAGGCGCCGTATCACGCGGAGAGCTTAGAGTCCCAGCAGCAGAGAGCGGAATTTTTTTTTGCGCCACGCGAACGCTTCGAACTCGAAGCGTCCGAATCGTCTTCTTCACGAGGACGTCTCAACCCGGCGTGCAGGTCGAGACTGTCACTGTCGATCGCCTCCGTGCGTCTGCTGGGGGAGGCTTCGCCCTCCTCCATGTCCACGTCGTGCTCGCTATAGTCAACGGCGTCGTTGACTATCGAAGAGCCCTGAAGGACAATCTTTGGCTCGGCTGCGGCTTTGGTAGCGCGAGCGTTCTGCTTCACCTGCTGCCGCTCAAAGTACTCGGGGACAGAGAAGTTATCTGTCCCGGCGGCGAGCTTCTTCTCAGCGGCGGTCTTCTTCGGCGAGCTCATCATGCGACTCTGCCATCCCGTTCATGGCTACTCGGGACCCCGGGAAGGACGACCCGCTCGCTACCTGACATGCCCGCGACGGACGACACGCGCGCCGAGCCCGACAAACCCGACTCGGTCTTCCTGTTCGCGGCCCAGCAAGAACGACACCCGCGCGGCCTCCGACATGCCCTGCAACGACGCCATGCCGGTAGCCCCCGACATGCCCAGCACGATCGGCATGCTCGCGGACCCCGCCATGCTCCGCGCGGCCAACCCTTCCGCGGTCCCCAACATGCTTGGCTCCGACGACATACTCGCCGACCCCTGACCTATCCGGCACGGTCGACATGCTCGTTGACCCCACATATGCCGGCGCGGCCAGCCCTTCCGCGGTCCCCGACACGTTTGGCACGGACGGCATGCTCGGAGCCCTCCTCAAGCTCGGCTCGGTGAGCCCCTGTGCTATCCTGGATAGTCTTGGCAAGGAAGCCACGATCGAGTCCCCTGAGATGCTCGCTACCAACGCCATACCGGCGACGCCGTCTGCCCTCCCCACCCCCACCCCCTCGACCAGCCCAGCGCAAACGGCACCATCGAGGATCCAGATCATCCCAAGGCTCACGATCACCGACCAGCACGACCTGGACTGCGTGCTGATCCCAACTTGGGCAGTACGTTTGCGGTCCGGTCCAAACCCGATACGGACTGCACGTTCGCGGCGGTCGACAACATCGGCATGGGCGGCGCGCGTGCGCCTCATGTGTGGAAAGCATGATCGCGGCCTCTCACAAGCCGGACATGCCAGCGCGCCTGCGAGTCTCTCGTCGACAGCCTGCCATACCTCCCGACGACCCGGGTAGCTTAGCGAACGACCGGGACTTATGACAGTTTGAGCTTACATTAGAGTAACAGAGCAATATATCACGCCGTTGACATTACTGTGTACTTCAACCTAGACAAATATCTCAATCTTGAGATAACGACATCTATACAAAAAGCCTAGTCAAACATGTCAATGTCGACATGTCTGATGTCATGATAATCACTAGACTCAGATCAATACAAACATGTCGATGTTGACAAGTCATCGACACAAAAGCTTATTCGGCCACAATCAACGTCGCTTCACGAAGATCAGACCAAATACAATGGAAGCACGTGCTTCTTTGTCTTTCGGTAGATTGGTCACTTGAAAAAAGCGACCATTGACGCTCAGCGCCTCGACTTGATTATTCTTGCCATGTAGGTCTCGTAGAGGCCAGAGATGTGGCATAGCAAACTCATCAGCACACATGGGAGCATATATCATAACATGATGCAGGAATAATGATGGCTCTCAATGTGACTAACCATATTTGACGCTGCAGTGCCCACGCAGCGCTTCCTACTCGTTCTAGATCCTTATATTCGACCAGCCCTATGCCCCCTCCGCCTGCGCGATCCAGCATTTCTCTAGATGATGGGATTATCTAAGGCACTCCACCACACTTTCACGACAAATACAGATGCAACCTGGACACCGCGGTATCGGCAGGATCGCGAGGGGCAGCAGTTAAGGTAAGTTAGTAGTATCACTACTATTCGATCATATTTACAACATTCTGGTTTGGATTCTCTACAAAAGGAAATATTCCGATTTTTAGGACAAATTACGTCAAGGTTTTTCCCAGCGTAGTCTTCAACCAGCTCAGTATTAAGAGCTCAGATAAGTTATGATTGGGTAGATCTGACCAATGGGAATGAACGTCGGAGGAGCCCAAAGGGTCGACGCCGGCCGCTGGGGACCTCTCTTACCCTATCCCGCAAGTATACAATTTTTATAATTTCTATATTAATCTTATCCCTGCAAAATTGGGATAAGAGCGGTAGCCGGTGGGTTAAAATGCCTTTAATTCAGCACGGGTCTGTGTGGGGGGTCGCGATATCGGGGCGGCTCTGCTTGCCAGCGCTTGGTAGTTCCCCTGGAACCGAGGAGATCCGGAGGTCTTTGTGGTTCAGAGAAATTTCGCGACTAAGTCCTTACCCTATCATATGCCCTTGCTACTGGCTACCGATCGCTAAGCCTATCCTTCTGTGCCTATCCCTACTTCTGTTGTGCTTGCACTACCGTTCTTCAACCTGATTTGCGTAACGTAATCAAGATCTTACCTCGGCGCGCTTTGCTCGGCGGGGTCGGGCTCGGCGCGTTTTGACTTGGCGCGTTTTCGCTCGGCGCGTTTTGCTCGGCGGGGTTTGGGTCGGCGCGTTTTGAAGAGACGGGGCGTTGTTCGACCTGTCGGGTCATTACGCGTCGCTCTGGATTCTGGCGCCGTGTCTCACAGCCCATCACCCGCGTCGCATTTCCGTCGCTCTCCGCCGCGCGTCGCGCCTCATCAACCGCGTCGAATTCCATCACTCGCGCCTGGGGGCCTCCGTCTCGGCGTCTTCTCCTTTGAGCATCTGCATCTCCACGTTGTCCGCGGGGGCTACACCACACCACCACCAGCTACATGAGCCCCATCAGCTCCGATTGCACCTCGATCGTCGAGAGTCCGAGAGCGCCGACGAGTTCGCGAGCACCACAGAATCCACGAGCACTACGGTCTCCTAGAGTACCAATGAGTCCGCAAGCACCACCAAGTTCATGCCCACCACCATCTACATGAGCCCCTCCAGCTCTGAGTACACACGAGCTCCGAGAGTTCCACAGCCTCCGCGAGCACCACGATCTCCGGGAGCATCACTGCGTCCGCGAGCGCCACCGAGTCCACGAGCACTACGACTCCACCAGCACTACGAGTCCACGAGAACCACGAGTCCACGAGCACTACGACTCCACCAGCACTACGAGTCCACGAGAACCACGAGTCCACGAGCACTACGACTCCACCAGCACTACGAGTCCACGAGAACCACGAGTCCACGAGCATCGCGAACTGCACGAGCACCACCATGCCTTAGAGCCCCATCAGCACCGGCTCCGACTATATGAGTACTACCAGCGAGTCTGCGAGCACCAAAAAGAACATGAGTGCCACGAGTCCACGAGCTCCACCTACTATAGAACCACCCACCCTCTCCTCGAGCGCCACCGAGTCTGCGAGCACCAAAGGCCACAAGAGACAGCACCACGTCCTCCTCACTGTGTGAGCCGTCTCCTCTTCCTTGCTGTGGTCAGTCCCTTCCTATTTTCTTTTCCAGCCAATCCCAGCTTCGGGACGAAGTTACTGGGGGTACGAATATCTAGCTATAGTTTAACCAAGTGTACACGCGCCGCCAGATGTAACCACTATCTTCGGCCGCGATTAGATCTTGTGCAGGGGTCGAAGCTAAGGAAGATAGGCGATGCAGAACAGAAATCTGCCCAAATACCGAACGGGTATACAATACATAACCTCATATAATTAACCCTTTTGCGATGATTTTTATACTTGGAATTTGTATTGAAGCCTCCCGATACAAAACCGTAAAACATGACTAGATGCATGGTTTTACGCCGAGACCCGCAAACCAAAATTGGACATAAGACTGGATTTTATTCGTACCTAATATAAAACATGCTACTTAGCCATGTTTTAGTACGGTTACCGCCCCGACCCTTACTGGCTAAAATTATCATTCTAAACTCTGATTGGGTCGATTTTGTAAAACATGCTAGTTAGCCATGTTTTACACAGAACCATCGCAAAAGGGATAATACTTCAAGGTCCAACGACTGGTCGAACGGAGATGGGCAAATGTACTGATGTAAAAATCCAGCATACCTTTGTTTGGCCAAAAGTACTAAGCTGATCAGTTTGAAAATTGGCGCGCTTTTGATTGCCTGTAGCGATCTTCTCTATATTTACCATTTCACTTTCACATTTGCGCACTACCCGCTAAGCCCCCCACGAGCACCATGGACTCCTGCTGTACCCAGCGTCTCCGCCTGATCTGGGCTGAAAAGATCGGCATCATCAACAAGGCTGAGCGCTCGCCCAGCATGTCCTACAAAGACATCGCCCTCTGGGCCGTGAACGAGTTCAGCCTCCCGACCGCCCCGGCAACACTACTGTGTGCGACGTCATACGATCTAAGACCGAGCTTTTGGAGCGGTCCGTGGAGAAGGTGACACGCAAGAACGCCCAACGGCGCAGCCATGGTGTGCTCGACGAGAACGTCATGGACTTTGTCATGCTCGCTGAAGCTGACGGCGTCAGCCTGACCGGGGCCATGATTATCGAGCATGCGCGCCAGCTCGTCGTCAAGCTGGGGATCACATTGGAGCAGCAGCCACGCCTCGGCCCGTCCTGGTTTCGCCGCTTCCAGGATCGCTTTGGGCTCAAAGACACAGGGCTTTTGGCGAGTCTGATTCCATCAACATATACGCCGCCGCTGCCGACGTCGAGCGTCTCAAGGGCAACATTAGCACGTACACTGTACGCGATGTGTTTAACATGGATGAGAGCACTTTTTTTTACAATGCTGTGCCGCGAAGCTCCATTTGTAAAACCGCAGCTCCTGCCCTAAAGCAGAGCAAGGCTAGAGTTACGATGGCTGTTTGCGCCAATGCAGGCAGTTCTGAAAAACTTCTATTCTCTACTTAGGCACGGCAGTACAACCGCGCTGGCTGCCGCAAAAGCCCGCCTCCCTCCAGTATTTTAGTACTGAAAAGGGCTGGATGACGGGCTGGATGTACCAGCAGTGGGTGGTTGGGCTCGATGAAAGTATGCGGGCTCAGAGCCGCTCTATTCTACTGCTAGTAGATAATGCATCGCCGCATCATGAGACGGGTCTCACCCATACCATCACGGTGCCGACACTTGCCGACAGCGGCCGACACGTACGAGATTGGCTAAAACTAGAAAAATATTCTATTTGATTAAATACTCCGTTGTGTGGCCACACAACAGAATCGGGGGGACTTAGAGCGAAGGCGGCGGCGGTGGAAGGGGGACGACGGTGAAGTGCTGACGCAGGCAACTGGGAGGCGGGGCGGGCACCGCACCACGGGTGAGGTGCGGAGAGCAAGGGCGTGAAGGTAGAGCACGATGGCGCGCTTGGGGGGCGGCTCTCTCCACCTGCCAGCGAGCGTGACTACACCGCGACCTCCATGCGTGCTGCTGGGTCGCTCTCAAGCCCCAAGCGCCAAGACCCCCACGACTTTGCTGCGTGAGACCATGCCTGGCCGTGGCGCCCACGCCCAACGAGCTGTCCGGGCCCCCAAGGCAGAGCCGCCCACGTCGCCCCGGTCCAAGGCGTCCGTCGCGCCCGAGACGCCTGTGCTGTCCATGACGCCCGAGCCGCACAAGACGCCCGGGCTGCTCAAGATGCTCAAGACGCCCGGAGTCGCCCACGATGCCCATGACGTTCGAGTTGCCCGCGGCCAGCTTGCCGCCCACGACGCCCCTTGTATCCGCGACGTCCGAGCCGCCTATGCTACCCACGACGACCGAGACGGCCCAAGAACCCCGACGAAGACAGCGACGCATGCCCCGCGCCACGGTGGCGATGCCGACGGCAGGGGTGTCCCGCACGGACCAAGAAGACCAAGACGCCCAAGACGTCCGGGAGCTGGCGATGAATCTCGTAGCGCTTGCGACGCAGCAGCAGCAGCAGTATGAACGCGGGGGATTGGAGGAGTCGCAGGCGCCACGAGCTGCATCGCCAGGAGGTCGCCGGCATCCAGGACACCAAGAGCGGCGGAGACATCGCGGGCGCCACAGAGCCACAGCGTCAAGACGTCCGAGATCTTGCTGCAGTGTAGCAGTAGCTAACTTATCACTAAGCTAATAAAACTATGAACTATAACGCTTTATTACACTTTATGCTGTCTACAATGCTAGCTGCATCTACTGCGTTGCTCTGCGTCACGCAGACTGCGTGCTGTGCGCAAGCCGTGCACATGCATGTTAGGTGCCCATCTGCACGCCATCAGCCGAGAAACTCGGTTGAATTCATGAACGTCATGCAAGTGCTATTACGAAAGCGGCGAAGCGCTCTAGGCCTGCCAATACAAAATCCTAGTTATCTGTCGGCAGCGTGCATGATATCGCGATAATATGCCCATTACTTTCCTTAACCCTTTTGCGATGGTTCTGTGTAAAACATGGCTAACTAGCATGTTTTACAAAATCGACCCAATCAGAGTTTAGAATGATAATTTTAGCCAGTAAGGGTCGGGGCGGTAACCGTACTAAAACATGGCTAAGTAGCATGTTTTATATTAGGTACGAATAAAATCCAGTCTTATGTCCGATTTTGGTTTGCGGGTCTCGGCGTAAAACCATGCATCTAGTCATGTTTTACGGTTTTGTATCGGGAGGCTTCCATACAAATTCCAAGTATAAAAATCATCGCAAAAGGGTTAACTATGGCTCAATAACATATCTCAATCGCGGTGCCGATATTATACGTCGGCAACATGTCGGTCTCTCCTTAATCTATCCCTAACCGATACTATTGGCCAAAATACAGTAGGTGTGGGATCTCATTCGCTGTAAAAGCGAATGAGTAGATGTGACTGGTTGGATGCACCTATATATACAGATAGCAAGTATATAAACACTATGTCGGCACCGTCACGATATTTATCCTTACAAGCGTCTGAGTGGAAAAATTGCCCCCCAACACTACTGCAAGAATACAGCCAATGGACCAGGGGATAATCCACTGCATCAAAAGGTATGCGTTGTCTGAAAAGATGATGCATGCACTTGATCAACTAAGAGAGGGAGCAGAGAATCCATACAAAGTCGAGCTACTAACCGCACTGATATGGTGCGAACACGCTTGGTCAAAGTCCAGCGCTGAAACAATTCAGCACTGCTGGCTTCACTCGGGCTTGATTAACAAAGCAAGCATCAAATTCCTTCTAAATCAGTACAGCCTTTTCTATGGTAACGCTGAGATCACTTTATAAACCTAGAGCCCTTATATATATCAGGCGTTCGGTACTCAGGCAGAATTCTGTATCCGGGAAATTGTTCCCATACAAACCCGAAGTCATACGCCTTGTACAGGCTTTCCCTTACTATAGGATTTAGTATTGGGAGGGTGGTCCTAATTTGTGTCGACAGTCGACTTGACATGCAGTGTGAGCGGGAGCGGGAACAGAAAGAGGAAGAGGACACTTGGACAGTTGAGGCAGGAAACGAAAGTGATTGCATTTGGCCGTTGCAGACTTACGAGTTTGGTGTGGCTGTGGAACCTCCGCAGCCACCAGTTCTACAGCCACAAAACCTCCCGCCGCGTAGCGGCAGCGCTCGGCTAGTGAAATAGGACTTCGTCCTCGCATGGTAATATAGCCACCGACAGAGCGTCGGGTGCCGGGGCAGTTTGCATAATCGGCGTCGGTATAAGCGGTAAGGAGGGGTCATATTGTGTTGGCATTTGTGTTTTGTTCTCCTCCGAGTAGAATACCGTACCCCCGCGTATCATTCAGGTAACGGAGGCCTCTCTGAATAGCTTTCCAAAGTTGTTTGCCGGGATTATCTAGAAATTGACTCACCTCTCGGATAAAATAGGCAGATCTGGACGCGTGCCCATGACTAAATACATAAAGCTTCCCACAGATTCTCTGTATGGAATGTTGCGCATCTCTTCCTTTTCGGATTCTGTGCGTGGGCACATGTCCTTCGACAGGCGGACACTAGGGTCGCAATGAATGGCTAGAGGATGAGAGGTAAGGTGGTGAAACCGTTCTAAGATGTTGCGTGCGTATTTCTTTTGATAAATGAATATAGTTCGGCGAGAACGGTTTCGTTCAATTGACCAGCCGAGTAGGTACGGTACCTCCCCTAAATCTGTCATCTTAAAGCACCGTTTGAGGGCAGATTTGATGCGTACCACGATATCTGGTGTAGGGGCAATGATCAATTAATCGTCAACATACCCGGCGATGTAGCACAGGCCAGACGGGAACATTTTCATGAAGACGCAGCGGTCTTTGATGAGGCGACAGAAGCCGAGATCCTCCAAAAACGTACAAAGTGCATGGCACCACACTCGTGGGGCTTGTTTAAGACCATACAGACTTTTGCGAGCTTGCTTACGAAATTCTCCTTTCCAGGGACTTCGAAGCCTTCGGGTTGACGCATATATATTTCTACGTCAACGAACCCGTTAAGAAAGGCAGTTTTATCATCCATCGGGTGGATCTCGTAATCTAATAGTGCAGCTATGGTAAGGAGCAAACGAAGAACCTCCATCCGTATAACCGGGGAGAAAATCTCGCCGTAGTTTATCCCGTAGCGCTGAAGGAACTCTTTGATAACCAGTCTAGCTTTAAAACGGTCAATTTGACCGGTTGCGTTGTACTTAACGACAAACACCCACCGACAGCCAAGGACCGATCGGCCTCGGGGTGGCGGCACCAATTTCCAGGTGCTGTTGTCGATAAGGGACTGGTATTCGGCCTGTGCTGCGCGGCGCCACTCATGGGCATGATCAGAGCGCAGGGCCTCTCGGTAGGTTCTAGGTTCAGCCACATGCCGCAAAGCGAGGAGAACGTACTGGTGTTGAAGACGTTCCTCTACTTCGTTGAGATCGGCTGGAGCATTGATGTAAACGTGGGTAGGTCCGGTGTCAGAGAGATTAGGGCGTTTGTGCGGGCGCGACGGTAGACAACTAGCAGGGTTTTAGTCTGCTGGTCGTTTGAGATGGTTGGACGCTGTGCTATACGAGCTTGCTGAAGATGGTTACCAACGACAGAGCGAATTGATGGTAATAGAGTGAACTCACCAGGGCCGGTGGTAGTGGTGTTAGTAGGAGAAACCGCAGCTGGAGCAATACATGCCAAAGTTGGAAACTCATGCTCTATGAAGACAACATCGCGACTGTATACGATCTTGCTCGTCTTAATGTCCATGAGGCGATAGCCTTTTTTGTTGCGCGGAAGACCTAATTACATGCAGTGAATAGCACGAGGGTCGAGCTTGTTGCGATGAGCAGAAGGGATATGCGCATAGTCACTACAACCGAATACTTTAAGGTACTGCGAGGACGGTTTGCCCTGATACCATTTTTCGCATGGTGTTTTGTTTCCCGTGGCCCTGCTGGGCGTCATGTTGATTAAGTTGCAAGCATGGGTGACGCATTTGCCCCAAAGTTGTTGTGGAAGGGAGCCATCGATAAGAAATGCTCCAGTGCGTTCCAAAATGGTTCTCATACGGCGCTCAGCAACCCCGTTCTGTGTTGGGGTGAATGCATTCGTGAATTGTGCGTGCGTTCCACACGTCTGTGAAATATGTCGACCCAATTTTTCATATTCTTTAGCGTTATCGGACTGTAAGACCTGGATTCCAGGGTCGAAGTGGTTAGTTCGATACTCTAGCTGTTCTATGTATTTGCGAAATAGGGTGGCAACACTTTGGCGGAAACGCTCATAGCATTCGTGCAATTCAGATTTATTCGAATGGCGTAGAGGTACATGTATCGTGAATATTGGTTGATGAACGTCACAAAGTAGTGACAGCCAGACAAAGTGGGGACCGGGAAGGGGCTGGCCATATCGGAGTGAACCTTTTCGAGAGGGTCTTTAGCACGGTCAACAGGGGCTTTATTGAATAGGGTGCAGTGTGATTTGGCGTGCACACATGCGCTACAGAAGTACGTCTTGTCATCCTGAGCAAGCTTGAGGTCCGCAAGTGCTTCGGTCTTACTCATGTCCTGCATGAGACGGAAGTTAGGATGGCCAAGCCTTTTATGCCATAATAGAAATGTAGCATGCTTACCTGTAGCTGCAAGATGAGATTCAGTCGGCTGGGGGGCTCGTGGACGCGGCCGGGGCTGCCTTGAACTGATAAAGGTCCGCCGAGGTTGCCAGGCGAGCAAAGAACTTGTAGCGGTTTGCATAGTACAGTGTGCACTTTTTCGGGTCAAACACGATCTTAAGTCGTTGCGGACAGCGTTAGGGATAGATAGAAGGTTGAACTTCAGTTTAGGGGCGTAGAGCACGTTGTCGAGGTCCACAGTGCGCGTGGCTCCCTTGGCATCTTCCATGACGAGGCGGATAGACCATGTACCTTCAACAGGAATCTCGGTTTTGCCACCGACGTTAATGGAGCCACTGCTAGGTGTGAGCGAGGTGAACCATTAGTTAACGGCAGTGATGTGGCGGTTGCAACCGGAATCCACAGTCCAGGTAAGGTTGGGAGTAGCCACGGAGGCCGCGAGGCTCGAGGGGTCCCGTGACAGCAATAATGCCATAGTCGGTTTGCTTGTTGTTTTTGCGCTGCTGGGAGTCGGCGCTCTCGCGGTCGACGGAGACCGTGTTGCCGAAGCGGTCGAACAGCTCAACCGTATCGTCAAATTACCGCTTGCGCCCATCACTGTTGTTGTTGCGGTTGTACCCACGGTGTAGTGGGCCTACCTTGGCTCACTACAACAGCTTACACGTGTGCGCTCGTGTATGAGGAAGCGTAGCTTTGTTTAAACTAGAGTTGATTATACTCGGGCCTCCGAGTATAGATTAATCTAAATAAACGATCCAAATAATGTTTTTGGGTTAAAATGAGAACTGTTATTTTTGTTTTATGTTTCTGACTTCCTCTAAATGTAATATTCTAAATTGGGAATCTGCCAACGGCTGGTTGGCAGAATTCCTTTGCTATGCATGGCGCTCATTGGTTAAAAGATGCTGCTTTCAACCAATAGTAATCCTAATTATGTATGGACCACCCGTCGTGGTGGTCGTAAATGAATGTGGCACTTGATGTAACGTACATCAAGGCCGGGGTTCTCTAACAGCTGACGTAGCTGTTAGAGATACAAGTGACTGTAGCCACTTGTGCATGCGGGGCGCGTGCGCGAAAGAAATGACAAAGACTGGAGCGATGTGGTATCGAGGACGGCGGTGTCTGACAGGTAAAAGATCGTATGGTGAGTGTGCGTGTGAGGGTGTGCGCTTTCGGTCTCTGCGCTTTCGGTCTCTGCGCGTGCGGATGTTGTCGTGTTTGTTGTGTAACCCCGTTACACCATCCCCCCTTAAGGTTAGACACGCCGGTCACGGCACTTCAATTAGGCAATTGACCATTCATCAATTCTTCACGTTGCGAGAACGAAAACTCAAGCTCATTCCGCGAGCGCCGCTCCGCGAACGCAACCAGCTGCGCGCACCAACCGCACGCACAACTCGCTCGGTCGCGTGCTAACACACGATCGCAAAGAAGCAAGCACCCCCGTGGGGCTCAGACCCACGACCACTGGCTTAAAAGGCCAGCGCTCTACCGACTGAGCTAGACGGGTGTACCTTCGCAACCCTTACAGCAACTTAACACCAACAACGCGCAACACTCACAACAAACACCACACACAACAAACACGACAACATCCGCACGCGCAGAGACCGAAAGCGCACACCCTCACACGCACACCTCATACGCACACTCACCATACGCACACGCAACATACGACCTTCCACCTGTCAGACACCGCCGTCCTCGATACCACATCGCTCCAGTCTTTGTCATTTCTTCCGCGCACGCGCCCCGCACCATCGGACCTACACGCGGTCTGCCGTCGTCAACACGTCGAGGGGCCCGCACCAGGCGTTGGCATGTAGCACAATGGTGGGTGGCGCAGCGAGAAACCGCTGCACCTTCTTGCGATCTCGCCCACCCACCCACCCACCCACCCCACACACATGCACACATACTACCACCACTACCGCCACCTCCTTCGCCACAACCCACATCCATATCAACCTTGAGCGTTTTCCTTGGCTCATCTGGAACGGACCAGCGCCCATACTGTTTCTCGACATGCACAATTAAGCACGTTAATCGGCTGTTTGTCAGCTCGCCAAAAAGGCAAGGAGATGCGAAGTACGACTCAGTGGTTATATTTAAAGTGATCCACCAGAGTATCGGCACGCTCGATTACTACTACGACAAGCAGTACGTGAACCACCCCATTAGGCGCAAAGTTCTGTTGCATGGCTAGACATCTGGGCTCTGTAGTCGAAACACTCACTCAATACGCCTTGTAGACGTATGAGCGACGGCTCTTTTCTCCGGCCCCAGCGTGGTCTGATCGAACGAATGACCTGTTGCCAGTGGTTGCCAGTGCGCAGTCCAAATGATGAGCAGGCGAGCGTTAAACATCCGGTAAGCCAAGCTTGGCAGTTGTGCGAGCCCTTGAGAGATGGGTTAAGGTTGTGGTGGAACGGGTGCGGTCCGCAAGAAGAACGCAGTCGCGCTGGCAGTCCGCAAGAAGAACGTAATCGCGCTGGCGGGACTAGCATGAAGTTTTCGTGTGCTCGATGAGCTACAGTATCCCCAGCCGTCACCTCGGAGCGGACGCCGATGACGCCGACGTGAGTAGGGCGGATGCAAGGCATTGCAGGCACGACGTAACCTGTGTTGGGTAAAAGGATGTGAAGCATAATGCACTGCTACGAGTGCTACCCCGTTGCCCCGAGCGCCGCTCCGCGAACGCAACCAGCTGCGCGCACCAACCGCACGCACAACTCGCTCGCTCGCGTGCTAACACACGATCGCAAAGAAGCAAGCACCCCCCGTGGGGCTCGAACCCACGACCACTGGCTTAAAAGGCCAGCGCTCTACCGACTGAGCTAGACGGGTGTACCTTCGCAACCCTTACAGCAACTTAACACCAACAACGCGCAACACTCACAACAAACACCACACACAACAAACACGACAACATCCGCACGCGCAGAGACCGAAAGCGCACACCCTCACACGCACACTCACCATACGCACACGCAACATACGACCTTCCACCTGTCAGACACCGCCGTCCTCGATACCACATCGCTCCAGTCTTTGTCATTTCTTCCGCGCACGCGCCCCGCACCATCGGACCTACACGCGGTCTGCCGTCGTCAACACGTCGAGGGGCCCGCACCAGGCGTTGGCATGTAGCACAATGGTGGGTGGCGCAGCGAGAAACCGCTGCACCTTTTTGCGATCTCGCCCACCCACCCACCCACCCACCCCACACACATGCACACATACTACCACCACTACCGCCACCTCCTTCGCCACAACCCACATCCATATCAACCTTGAGCGTTTTCCTTGGCTCATCTGGAACGGACCAGCGCCCATACTGTTTCTCGACATGCACAATTAAGCACGTTAATCGGCTGTTTGTCAGCTCGCCAAAAAGGCAAGGAGATGCGAAGTACGACTCAGTGGTTATATTTAAAGTGATCCACCAGAGTATCGGCACGCTCGATTACTACTACGACAAGCAGTACGTGAACCACCCCATTAGGCGCAAAGTTCTGTTGCATGGCTAGACATCTGGGCTCTGTAGTCGAAACACTCACTCAATACGCCTTGTAGACGTATGAGCGACGGCTCTTTTCTCCGGCCCCAGCGTGGTCTGATCGAACGAATGACCTGTTGCCAGTGGTTGCCAGTGCGCAGTCCAAATGATGAGCAGGCGAGCGTTAAACATCCGGTAAGCCAAGCTTGGCAGTTGTGCGAGCCCTTGAGAGATGGGTTAAGGTTGTGGTGGAACGGGTGCGGTCCGCAAGAAGAACGCAGTCGCGCTGGCAGTCCGCAAGAAGAACGTAATCGCGCTGGCGGGACTAGCATGAAGTTTTCGTGTGCTCGATGAGCTACAGTATCCCCAGCCGTCACCTCGGAGCGGACGCCGATGACGCCGACGTGAGTAGGGCGGATGCAAGGCATTGCAGGCACGACGTAACCTGTGTTGGGTAAAGGATGTGAAGCATAATGCACTGCTACGAGTGCTACCCCGTTGCCCCGAGCGCCGCTCCGCGAACGCAACCAGCTGCGCGCACCAACCGCACGCACAACTCGCTCGCTCGCGTGCTAACACACGATCGCAAAGAAGCAAGCACCCCCGTGGGGCTCAGAACCCACGACCACTGGCTTAAAAGGCCAGCGCTCTACCGACTGAGCTAGACGGGTGTACCTTCGCAACCCTTACAGCAACTTAACACCAACAACGCGCAACACTCACAACAAACACCACACACAACAAACACGACAACATCCGCACGCGCAGAGACCGAAAGCGCACACCCTCACACGCACACCCTCACACGCACACTCACCATACGCACACGCAACATACGACCTTCCACCTGTCAGACACCGCCGTCCTCGATACCACATCGCTCCAGTCTTTGTCATTTCTTCCGCGCACGCGCCCCGCACCATCGGACCTACACGCGGTCTGCCGTCGTCAACACGTCGAGGGGCCCGCACCAGGCGTTGGCATGTAGCACAATGGTGGGTGGCGCAGCGAGAAACCGCTGCACCTTTTTGCGATCTCGCCCACCCACCCACCCACCCACCCCACACACACACATGCACACATACTACCACCACTACCGCCACCTCCTTCGCCACAACCCACATCCATATCAACCTTGAGCGTTTTCCTTGGCTCATCTGGAACGGACCAGCGCCCATACTGTTTCTCGACATGCACAATTAAGCACGTTAATCGGCTGTTTGTCAGCTCGCCAAAAAGGCAAGGAGATGCGAAGTACGACTCAGTGGTTATATTTAAAGTGATCCACCAGAGTATCGGCACGCTCGATTACTACTACGACAAGCAGTACGTGAACCACCCCATTAGGCGCAAAGTTCTGTTGCATGGCTGAACATCTGGGCTCTGTAGTCGAAACACTCACTCAATACGCCTTGTAGACGTATGAGCGACGGCTCTTTTCTCCGGCCCCAGCGTGGTCTGATCGAACGAATGACCTGTTGCCAGTGGTTGCCAGTGCGCAGTCCAAATGATGAGCAGGCGAGCGTTAAACATCCGGTAAGCCAAGCTTGGCAGTTGTGCGAGCCCTTGAGAGATGGGTTAAGGTTGTGGTGGAACGGGTGCGGTCCGCAAGAAGAACGCAGTCGCGCTGGCAGTCCGCAAGAAGAACGTAATCGCGCTGGCGGGACTAGCATGAAGTTTTCGTGTGCTCGATGAGCTACAGTATCCCCAGCCGTCACCTCGGAGCGGACGCCGATGACGCCGACGTGAGTAGGGCGGATGCAAGGCATTGCAGGCACGACGTAACCTGTGTTGGGTAAAGGATGTGAAGCATAATGCACTGCTACGAGTGCTACCCCGTTGCCCCGAGCGCCGCTCCGCGAACGCAACCAGCTGCGCGCACCAACCGCACGCACAACTCGCTCGCTCGCGTGCTAACACACGATCGCAAAGAAGCAAGCACCCCCGTGGGGCTCAGACCCACGACCACTGGCTTAAAGGCCAGCGCTCTACCGACTGAGCTAGACGGGTGTACCTTCGCAACCCTTACAGCAACTTAACACCAACAACGCGCAACACTCACAACAAACACCACACACAACAAACACGACAACATCCGCACGCGCAGAGACCGAAAGCGCACACCCTCACACGCACACCCTCACACGCACACTCACCATACGCACACGCACCATACGACCTTCCACCTGTCAGACACCGCCGTCCTCGATACCACATCGCTCCAGTCTTTGTCATTTCTTCGCGCACGCGCCCCGCGCCATCGGACCTACACGCGGTCTGCCGTCGTCAACACGTCGAGGGGGCCCGCACCAGGCGTTGGCATGTAGCACAATGGTGGGTGGCGCAGCGAGAAACCGCTGCACCTTTTTGCGATCTCGCCCACCCACCCACCCACCCACCCACCCCACACACACATGCACACATACTACCACCACTACCGCCACCTCCTTCGCCACAACCCACATCCATATCAACCTTGAGCGTTTTCCTTGGCTCATCTGGAACGGACCAGCGCCCATACTGTTTCTCGACATGCACAATTAAGCACGTTAATCGGCTGTTTGTCAGCTCGCCAAAAAGGCAAGGAGATGCGAAGTACGACTCAGTGGTTATATTTAAAGTGATCCACCAGAGTATCGGCACGCTCGATTACTACTACGACAAGCAGTACGTGAACCACCCCATTAGGCGCAAAGTTCTGTTGCATGGCTAGACATCTGGGCTCTGTAGTCGAAACACTCACTCAATACGCCTTGTAGACGTATGAGCGACGGCTCTTTTCTCCGGCCCCAGCGTGGTCTGATCGAACGAATGACCTGTTGCCAGTGGTTGCCAGTGCGCAGTCCAAATGATGAGCAGGCGAGCGTTAAACATCCGGTAAGCCAAGCTTGGCAGTTGTGCGAGCCCTTGAGAGATGGGTTAAGGTTGTGGTGGAACGGGTGCGGTCCGCAAGAAGAACGCAGTCGCGCTGGCAGTCCGCAAGAAGAACGTAATCGCGCTGGCGGGACTAGCATGAAGTTTTCGTGTGCTCGATGAGCTACAGTATCCCCAGCCGTCACCTCGGAGCGGACGCCGATGACGCCGACGTGAGTAGGGCGGATGCAAGGCATTGCAGGCACGACGTAACCTGTGTTGGGTAAAGGATGTGAAGCATAATGCACTGCTACGAGTGCTACCCCGTTGCCCCGAGCGCCGCTCCGCGAACGCAACCAGCTGCGCGCACCAACCGCACGCACAACTCGCTCGCTCGCGTGCTAACACACGATCGCAAAGAAGCAAGCACCCCCGTGGGGCTCAGAACCCACGACCACTGGCTTAAAGGCCAGCGCTCTACCGACTGAGCTAGACGGGTGTACCTTCGCAACCCTTACAGCAACTTAACACCAACAACGCGCAACACTCACAACAAACAACACACACAACAAACACGACAACAACCGCACGCGCAGAGACCGAAATCGCACACCCACACACGCACACACTCACACGCACACTCACCATACGCACACGCAACAAACGACCTTCCACCTGTAAGACTCCGCCGTCCTCGATACCACATCGCTCCAGTCTTTGTCATTTCTTCCGCGCACGCGCCCCGCAACATCGGACCTACACGCGGTCTGCCGTCGTCAACACGTCGAGGGCCCGCACCAGGCGTTGGCATGTAGCACAATGGTGGGTGGCGCAGCGAGAAACCGCTGCACCTTTTTGCGATCTCGCCCACCCACCCACCCACCCACCCCACACACATGCACACATACTACCACCACTACCGCCACCTCCTTCGCCACAACCCACATCCATATCAACCTTGAGCGTTTTCCTTGGCTCATCTGGAACGGACCAGCGCCCATACTGTTTCTCGACATGCACAATTAAGCACGTTAATCGGCTGTTTGTCAGCTCGCCAAAAAGGCAAGGAGATGCGAAGTACGACTCAGTGGTTATATTTAAAGTGATCCACCAGAGTATCGGCACGCTCGATTACTACTACGACAAGCAGTACGTGAACCACCCCATTAGGCGCAAAGTTCTGTTGCATGGCTGAACATCTGGGCTCTGTAGTCGAAACACTCACTCAATACGCCTTGTAGACGTATGAGCGACGGCTCTTTTCTCCGGCCCCAGCGTGGTCTGATCGAACGAATGACCTGTTGCCAGTGGTTGCCAGTGCGCAGTCCAAATGATGAGCAGGCGAGCGTTAAACATCCGGTAAGCCAAGCTTGGCGGTTGTGCGAGCCCTTGAGAGATGGGTTAAGGTTGTGGTGGAACGGGTGCGGTCCGCAAGAAGAACGCAGTCGCGCTGGCAGTCCGCAAGAAGAACGTAATCGCGCTGGCGGGACTAGCATGAAGTTTTCGTGTGCTCGATGAGCTACAGTATCCCCAGCCGTCACCTCGGAGCGGACGCCGATGACGCCGACGTGAGTAGGGCGGATGCAAGGCATTGCAGGCACGACGTAACCTGTGTTGGGTAAAGGATGTGAAGCATAATGCACTGCTACGAGTGCTACCCCGTTGCCCCGAGCGCCGCTCCGCGAACGCAACCAGCTGCGCGTACCAACCGCACGCACAACTCGCTCGCTCGCGTGCTAACACACGATCGCAAAGAAGCAAGCACCCCCGTGGGGCTCAGACCCACGACCACTGGCTTAAAAGGCCAGCGCTCTACCGACTGAGCTAGACGGGTGTACCTTCGCAACCCTTACAGCAACTTAACACCAACAACGCGCAACACTCACAACAAACACCACACACAACAAACACGACAACATCCGCACGCGCAGAGACCGAAAGCGCACACCCTCACACGCACACCCTCACACGCACACTCACCATACGCACACGCAACATACGACCTTCCACCTGTCAGACACCGCCGTCCTCGATACCACATCGCTCCAGTCTTTGTCATTTCTTCCGCGCACGCGCCGCACCATCGGACCTACACGCGGTCTGCCGTCGTCAACACGTCGAGGGGCCCGCACCAGGCGTTGGCATGTAGCACAATGATGGGTGGCGCAGCGAGAAACCGCTGCACCTTTTTGCGATCTCGCCCACCCACCCACCCACCCACCCACACACACATGCACACATACTACCACCACTACCGCCACCTCCTTCGCCACAACCCACATCCATATCAACCTTGAGCGTTTTCCTTGGCTCATCTGGAACGGACCAGCGCCCATACTGTTTCTCGACATGCACAATTAAGCACGTTAATCGGCTGTTTGTCAGCTCGCCAAAAAGGCAAGGAGATGCGAAGTACGACTCAGTGGTTATATTTAAAGTGATCCACCAGAGTATCGGCACGCTCGATTACTACTACGACAAGCAGTACGTGAACCACCCCATTAGGCGCAAAGTTCTGTTGCATGGCTAGACATCTGGGCTCTGTAGTCGAAACACTCACTCAATACGCCTTGTAGACGTATGAGCGACGGCTCTTTTCTCCGGCCCCAGCGTGGTCTGATCGAACGAATGACCTGTTGCCAGTGGTTGCCAGTGCGCAGTCCAAATGATGAGCAGGCGAGCGTTAAACATCCGGTAAGCCAAGCTTGGCAGTTGTGCGAGCCCTTGAGAGATGGGTTAAGGTTGTGGTGGAACGGGTGCGGTCCGCAAGAAGAACGCAGTCGCGCTGGCAGTCCGCAAGAAGAACGTAATCGCGCTGGCGGGATTAGCATGAAGTTTTCGTGTGCTCGATGAGCTACAGTATCCCCAGCCGTCACCTCGGAGCGGACGCCGATGACGCCGACGTGAGTAGGGCGGATGCAAGGCATTGCAGGCACGACGTAACCTGTGTTGGGTAAAGGATGTGAAGCATAATGCACTGCTACGAGTGCTACCCCGTTGCCCCGAGCGCCGCTCCGCGAACGCAACCAGCTGCGCGTACCAACCGCACGCACAACTCGCTCGCTCGCGTGCTAACACACGATCGCAAAGAAGCAAGCACCCCCGTGGGGCTCAGACCCACGACCACTGGCTTAAAAGGCCAGCGCTCTACCGACTGAGCTAGACGGGTGTACCTTCGCAACCCTTACAGCAACTTAACACCAACAACGCGCAACACTCACAACAAACACCACACACAACAAACACGACAACATCCGCACGCGCAGAGACCGAAAGCGCACACCCTCACACGCACACCCTCACACGCACACTCACCATACGCACACGCAACATACGACCTTCCACCTGTCAGACACCGCCGTCCTCGATACCACATCGCTCCAGTCTTTGTCATTTCTTCCGCGCACGCGCCCGCACCATCGGACCTACACGCGGTCTGCCGTCGTCAACACGTCGAGGGGCCCGCACCAGGCGTTGGCATGTAGCACAATGATGGGTGGCGCAGCGAGAAACCGCTGCACCTTTTGCGATCTCGCCCACCCACCCACCCACCCACCCCACACACATGCACACATACTACCACCACTACCGCCACCTCCTTCGCCACAACCCACATCCATATCAACCTTGAGCGTTTTCCTTGGCTCATCTGGAACGGACCAGCGCCCATACTGTTTCTCGACATGCACAATTAAGCACGTTAATCGGCTGTTTGTCAGCTCGCCAAAAAGGCAAGGAGATGCGAAGTACGACTCAGTGGTTATATTTAAAGTGATCCACCAGGTATCGGCACGCTCGATTACTACTACGACAAGCAGTACGTGAACCACCCCATTAGGCGCAAAGTTCTGTTGCATGGCTGAACATCTGGGCTCTGTAGTCGAAACACTCACTCAATACGCCTTGTAGACGTATGAGCGACGGCTCTTTTCTCCGGCCCCAGCGTGGTCTGATCGAACGAATGACCTGTTGCCAGTGGTTGCCAGTGCGCAGTCAAATGATGAGCAGGCGAGCGTTAAACATCCGGTAAGCCAAGCTTGGCGGTTGTGCGAGCCCTTGAGAGATGGAGTTAAGGTTGTGGTGGAACGGGTGCGGTCCGCAAGAAGAACGCAGTCGCGCTGGCAGTCCGCAAGAAGAACGTAATCGCGCTGGCGGGACTAGCATGAAGTTTTCGTGTGCTCGATGAGCTACAGTATCCCCAGCCGTCACCTCGGAGCGGACGCCGATGACGCCGACGTGAGTAGGGCGGATGCAAGGCATTGCAGGCACGACGTAACCTGTGTTGGGTAAAGGATGTGAAGCATAATGCACTGCTACGAGTGCTACCCCGTTGCCCCGAGCGCCGCTCCGCGAACGCAACCAGCTGCGCGTACCAACCGCACGCACAACTCGCTCGCTCGCGTGCTAACACACGATCGCAAAGAAGCAAGCACCCCGTGGGGCTCAGACCCACGACCACTGGCTTAAAGGCCAGCGCTCTACCGACTGAGCTAGACGGGTGTACCTTCGCAACCCTTACAGCAACTTAACACCAACAACGCGCAACACTCACAACAAACACCACACACAACAAACACGACAACATCCGCACGCGCAGAGACCGAAAGCGCACACCCTCACACGCACACACGCACACGCACACTCACCATACGCACACGCAACATACGACCTTCCACCTGTCAGACACCGCCGTCCTCGATACCACATCGCTCCAGTCTTTGTCATTTCTTCCGCGCACGCGCCCGCACCATCGGACCTACACGCGGTCTGCCGTCGTCAACACGTCGAGGGGCCCGCACCAGGCGTTGGCATGTAGCACAATGGTGGGTGGCGCAGCGAGAAACCGCTGCACCTTTTGCGATCTCGCCCACCCACCCACCCACCCACCCCACACACACATGCACACATACTACCACCACTACCGCCACCTCCTTCGCCACAACCCACATCCATATCAACCTTGAGCGTTTTCCTTGGCTCATCTGGAACGGACCAGCGCCCATACTGTTTCTCGACATGCACAATTAAGCACGTTAATCGGCTGTTTGTCAGCTCGCCAAAAAGGCAAGGAGATGCGAAGTACGACTCAGTGGTTATATTTAAAGTGATCCACCAGAGTATCGGCACGCTCGATTACTACTACGACAAGCAGTACGTGAACCACCCCATTAGGCGCAAAGTTCTGTTGCATGGCTAGACATCTGGGCTCTGTAGTCGAAACACTCACTCAATACGCCTTGTAGACGTATGAGCGACGGCTCTTTCTCCGGCCCCAGCGTGGTCTGATCGAACGAATGACCTGTTGCCAGTGGTTGCCAGTGCGCAGTCAAATGATGAGCAGGCGAGCGTTAAACATCCGGTAAGCCAAGCTTGGCGGTTGTGCGAGCCCTTGAGAGATGGGTTAAGGTTGTGGTGGAACGGGTGCGGTCCGCAAGAAGAACGCAGTCGCGCTGGCAGTCCGCAAGAAGAACGTAATCGCGCTGGCGGGACTAGCATGAAGTTTTCGTGTGCTCGATGAGCTACAGTATCCCCAGCCGTCACCTCGGAGCGGACGCCGATGACGCCGACGTGAGTAGGGCGGATGCAAGGCATTGCAGGCACGACGTAACCTGTGTTGGGTAAAAGGATGTGAAGCATAATGCACTGCTACGAGTGCTACCCCGTTGCCCCGAGCGCCGCTCCGCGAACGCAACCAGCTGCGCGTACCAACCGCACGCACAACTCGCTCGCTCGCGTGCTAACACACGATCGCAAAGAAGCAAGCACCCCCGTGGGGCTCAGACCCACGACCACTGGCTTAAAGGCCAGCGCTCTACCGACTGAGCTAGACGGGTGTACCTTCGCAGCCCTTACAGCAACTTAACACCAACAACGCGCAACACTCACAACAAACACCACACACAACAAACACGACAACATCCGCACGCGCAGAGACCGAAAGCGCACACCCTCACACGCACACCCTCACACGCACACTCACCATACGCACACGCAACATACGACCTTCCACCTGTCAGACACCGCCGTCCTCGATACCACATCGCTCCAGTCTTTGTCATTTCTTCCGCGCACGCGCCCCGCACCATCGGACCTACACGCGGTCTGCCGTCGTCAACACGTCGAGGGGGCCCGCACCAGGCGTTGGCATGTAGCACAATGATGGGTGGCGCAGCGAGAAACCGCTGCACCTTTTTGCGATCTCGCCCACCCACCCACCCACCCACCCCACACACATGCACACATACTACCACCACTACCGCCACCTCCTTCGCCACAACCCACATCCATATCAACCTTGAGCGTTTTCCTTGGCTCATCTGGAACGGACCAGCGCCCATACTGTTTCTCGACATGCACAATTAAGCACGTTAATCGGCTGTTTGTCAGCTCGCCAAAAAGGCAAGGAGATGCGAAGTACGACTCAGTGGTTATATTTAAAGTGATCCACCAGAGTATCGGCACGCTCGATTACTACTACGACAAGCAGTACGTGAACCACCCCATTAGGCGCAAAGTTCTGTTGCATGGCTGAACATCTGGGCTCTGTAGTCGAAACACTCACTCAATACGCCTTGTAGACGTATGAGCGACGGCTCTTTCTCCGGCCCCAGCGTGGTCTGATCGAACGAATGACCTGTTGCCAGTGGTTGCCAGTGCGCAGTCAAATGATGAGCAGGCGAGCGTTAAACATCCGGTAAGCCAAGCTTGGCGGTTGTGCGAGCCCTTGAGAGATGGGTTAAGGTTGTGGTGGAACGGGTGCGGTCCGCAAGAAGAACGCAGTCGCGCTGGCAGTCCGCAAGAAGAACGTAATCGCGCTGGCGGGACTAGCATGAAGTTTTCGTGTGCTCGATGAGCTACAGTATCCCCAGCCGTCACCTCGGAGCGGACGCCGATGACGCCGACGTGAGTAGGGCGGATGCAAGGCATTGCAGGCACGACGTAACCTGTGTTGGGTAAAGGATGTGAAGCATAATGCACTGCTACGAGTGCTACCCCGTTGCCCCGAGCGCCGCTCCGCGAACGCAACCAGCTGCGCGTACCAACCGCACGCACAACTCGCTCGCTCGCGTGCTAACACACGATCGCAAAGAAGCAAGCACCCCCGTGGGGCTCAGACCCACGACCACTGGCTTAAAGGCCAGCGCTCTACCGACTGAGCTAGACGGGTGTACCTTCGCAGCCCTTACAGCAACTTAACACCAACAACGCGCAACACTCACAACAAACACCACACACAACAAACACGACAACATCCGCACGCGCAGAGACCGAAAGCGCACACCCTCACACGCACACCCTCATACGCACACTCACCATACGCACACGCAACATACGACCTTCCACCTGTCAGACACCGCCGTCCTCGATACCACATCGCTCCAGTCTTTGTCATTTCTTCCGCGCACGCGCCCGCACCATCGGACCTACACGCGGTCTGCCGTCGTCAACACGTCGAGGGGCCCGCACCAGGCGTTGGCATGTAGCACAATGGTGGGTGGCGCAGCGGAAACCGCTGCACCTTTTGCGATCTCGCCCACCCACACCCACCCACCCACCCCACACACACATGCACACATACTACCACCACTACCGCCACCTCCTTCGCCACAACCCACATCCATATCAACCTTGAGCGTTTTCCTTGGCTCATCTGGAACGGACCAGCGCCCATACTGTTTCTCGACATGCACAATTAAGCACGTTAATCGGCTGTTTGTCAGCTCGCCAAAAAGGCAAGGAGATGCGAAGTACGACTCAGTGGTTATATTTAAAGTGATCCACCAGAGTATCGGCACGCTCGATTACTACTACGACAAGCAGTACGTGAACCACCCCATTAGGCGCAAAGTTCTGTTGCATGGCTGAACATCTGGGCTCTGTAGTCGAAACACTCACTCAATACGCCTTGTAGACGTATGAGCGACGGCTCTTTCTCCGGCCCCAGCGTGGTCTGATCGAACGAATGACCTGTTGCCAGTGGTTGCCAGTGCGCAGTCAAATGATGAGCAGGCGAGCGTTAAACATCCGGTAAGCCAAGCTTGGCAGTTGTGCGAGCCCTTGAGAGATGGGTTAAGGTTGTGGTGGAACGGGTGCGGTCCGCAAGAAGAACGCAGTCGCGCTGGCAGTCCGCAAGAAGAACGTAATCGCGCTGGCGGGACTAGCATGAAGTTTTCGTGTGCTCGATGAGCTACAGTATCCCCAGCCGTCACCTCGGAGCGGACGCCGATGACGCCGACGTGAGTAGGGCGGATGCAAGGCATTGCAGGCACGACGTAACCTGTGTTGGGTAAAGGATGTGAAGCATAATGCACTGCTACGAGTGCTACCCCGTTGCCCCGAGCGCCGCTCCGCGAACGCAACCAGCTGCGCGCACCAACCGCACGCACAACTCGCTCGCTCGCGTGCTAACACACGATCGCAAAGAAGCAAGCACCCCCGTGGGCTCGAACCCACGACCACTGGCTTAAAGGCCAGCGCTCTACCGACTGAGCTAGACGGGTGTACCTTCGCAACCCTTACAGCAACTTAACACCAACAACGCGCAACACTCACAACAAACACCACACACAACAAACACGACAACATCCGCACGCGCAGAGACCGAAAGCGCACACCCTCACACGCACACTCACCATACGCACACGCAACATACGACCTTCCACCTGTCAGACACCGCCGTCCTCGATACCACATCGCTCCAGTCTTTGTCATTTCTTCCGCGCACGCGCCCGCACCATCGGACCTACACGCGGTCTGCCGTCGTCAACACGTCGAGGGGCCCGCACCAGGCGTTGGCATGTAGCACAATGATGGGTGGCGCAGCGAGAAACCGCTGCACCTTTTTGCGATCTCGCCCACCCACCCACCCACCCACCCACCCACACACACATGCACACATACTACCACCACTACCGCCACCTCCTTCGCCACAACCCACATCCATATCAACCTTGAGCGTTTTCCTTGGCTCATCTGGAACGGACCAGCGCCCATACTGTTTCTCGACATGCACAATTAAGCACGTTAATCGGCTGTTTGTCAGCTCGCCAAAAAGGCAAGGAGATGCGAAGTACGACTCAGTGGTTATATTTAAAGTGATCCACCAGAGTATCGGCACGCTCGATTACTACTACGACAAGCAGTACGTGAACCACCCCATTAGGCGCAAAGTTCTGTTGCATGGCTGAACATCTGGGCTCTGTAGTCGAAACACTCACTCAATACGCCTTGTAGACGTATGAGCGACGGCTCTTTTCTCCGGCCCCAGCGTGGTCTGATCGAACGAATGACCTGTTGCCAGTGGTTGCCAGTGCGCAGTCAAATGATGAGCAGGCGAGCGTTAAACATCCGGTAAGCCAAGCTTGGCGGTTGTGCGAGCCCTTGAGAGATGGGTTAAGGTTGTGGTGGAACGGGTGCGGTCCGCAAGAAGAACGCAGTCGCGCTGGCAGTCCGCAAGAAGAACGTAATCGCGCTGGCGGGACTAGCATGAAGTTTTCGTGTGCTCGATGAGCTACAGTATCCCCAGCCGTCACCTCGGAGCGGACGCCGATGACGCCGACGTGAGTAGGGCGGATGCAAGGCATTGCAGGCACGACGTAACCTGTGTTGGGTAAAGGATGTGAAGCATAATGCACTGCTACGAGTGCTACCCCGTTGCCCCGAGCGCCGCTCCGCGAACGCAACCAGCTGCGCGTACCAACCGCACGCACAACTCGCTCGCTCGCGTGCTAACACACGATCGCAAAGAAGCAAGCACCCCGTGGGCTCAGACCCACGACCACTGGCTTAAAGGCCAGCGCTCTACCGACTGAGCTAGACGGGTGTACCTTCGCAACCCTTACAGCAACTTAACACCAACAACGCGCAACACTCACAACAAACACCACACACAACAAACACGACAACATCCGCACGCGCAGAGACCGAAAGCGCACACCCTCACACGCACACCCTCACACGCACACTCACCATACGCACACGCACCATACGACCTTCCACCTGTCAGACACCGCCGTCCTCGATACCACATCGCTCCAGTCTTTGTCATTTCTTCCGCGCACGCGCCCGCACCATCGGACCTACACGCGGTCTGCCGTCGTCAACACGTCGAGGGCCCGCACCAGGCGTTGGCATGTAGCACAATGATGGGTGGCGCAGCGAGAAACCGCTGCACCTTTTGCGATCTCGCCCACCCACCCACCCACCCACCCACCCCACACACACATGCACACATACTACCACCACTACCGCCACCTCCTTCGCCACAACCCACATCCATATCAACCTTGAGCGTTTTCCTTGGCTCATCTGGAACGGACCAGCGCCCATACTGTTTCTCGACATGCACAATTAAGCACGTTAATCGGCTGTTTGTCAGCTCGCCAAAAAGGCAAGGAGATGCGAAGTACGACTCAGTGGTTATATTTAAAGTGATCCACCAGAGTATCGGCACGCTCGATTACTACTACGACAAGCAGTACGTGAACCACCCCATTAGGCGCAAAGTTCTGTTGCATGGCTAGACATCTGGGCTCTGTAGTCGAAACACTCACTCAATACGCCTTGTAGACGTATGAGCGACGGCTCTTTTCTCCGGCCCCAGCGTGGTCTGATCGAACGAATGACCTGTTGCCAGTGGTTGCCAGTGCGCAGTCAAATGATGAGCAGGCGAGCGTTAAACATCCGGTAAGCCAAGCTTGGCGGTTGTGCGAGCCCTTGAGAGATGGGTTAAGGTTGTGGTGGAACGGGTGCGGTCCGCAAGAAGAACGCAGTCGCGCTGGCAGTCCGCAAGAAGAACGTAATCGCGCTGGCGGGATTAGCATGAAGTTTTCGTGTGCTCGATGAGCTACAGTATCCCCAGCCGTCACCTCGGAGCGGACGCCGATGACGCCGACGTGAGTAGGGCGGATGCAAGGCATTGCAGGCACGACGTAACCTGTGTTGGGTAAAGGATGTGAAGCATAATGCACTGCTACGAGTGCTACCCGTTGCCCCGAGCGCCGCTCCGCGAACGCAACCAGCTGCGCGCACCAACCGCACGCACAACTCGCTCGCTCGCGTGCTAACACACGATCGCAAAGAAGCAAGCACCCCCGTGGGCTCAGACCCACGACCACTGGCTTAAAGGCCAGCGCTCTACCGACTGAGCTAGACGGGTGTACCTTCGCAACCCTTACAGCAACTTAACACCAACAACGCGCAACACTCACAACAAACACCACACACAACAAACACGACAACATCCGCACGCGCAGAGACCGAAAGCGCACACCCTCACACGCACACCCTCACACGCACACTCACCATACGCACACGCACCATACGACCTTCCACCTGTCAGACACCGCCGTCCTCGATACCACATCGCTCCAGTCTTTGTCATTTCTTCCGCGCACGCGCCCGCACCATCGGACCTACACGCGGTCTGCCGTCGTCAACACGTCGAGGGCCCGCACCAGGCGTTGGCATGTAGCACAATGATGGGTGGCGCAGCGAGAAACCGCTGCACCTTTTGCGATCTCGCCCACCCACCCACCCACCCACCCACACACATGCACACATACTACCACCACTACCGCCACCTCCTTCGCCACAACCCACATCCATATCAACCTTGAGCGTTTTCCTTGGCTCATCTGGAACGGACCAGCGCCCATACTGTTTCTCGACATGCACAATTAAGCACGTTAATCGGCTGTTTGTCAGCTCGCCAAAGGCAGGAGATGCGAAGTACGACTCAGTGGTTATATTTAAAGTGATCCACCAGAGTATCGGCACGCTCGATTACTACTACGACAAGCAGTACGTGAACCACCCCATTAGGCGCAAAGTTCTGTTGCATGGCTGAACATCTGGGCTCTGTGGTCGAAACACTCACTCAATACGCCTTGTAGACGTATGAGCGACGGCTCTTTTCTCCGGCCCCAGCGTGGTCTGATCGAACGAATGACCTGTTGCCAGTGGTTGCCAGTGCGCAGTCCAAATGATGAGCAGGCGAGCGTTAAACATCCGGTAAGCCAAGCTTGGCGGTTGTGCGAGCCCTTGAGAGATGGGTTAAGGTTGTGGTGGAACGGGTGCGGTCCGCAAGAAGAACGCAGTCGCGCTGGCAGTCCGCAAGAAGAACGTAATCGCGCTGGCGGGATTAGCATGAAGTTTTCGTGTGCTCGATGAGCTACAGTATCCCCAGCCGTCACCTCGGAGCGGACGCCGATGACGCCGACGTGAGTAGGGCGGATGCAAGGCATTGCAGGCACGACGTAACCTGTGTTGGGTAAAGGATGTGAAGCATAATGCACTGCTACGAGTGCTACCCCGTTGCCCCGAGCGCCGCTCCGCGAACGCAACCAGCTGCGCGTACCAACCGCACGCACAACTCGCTCGCTCGCGTGCTAACACACGATCGCAAAGAAGCAAGCACCCCCGTGGGGCTCAGACCCACGACCACTGGCTTAAAGGCCAGCGCTCTACCGACTGAGCTAGACGGGTGTACCTTCGCAACCCGCCCCACAGCAACTTAACACCAACAACGCGCAACACTCACAACAAACACCACACACAACAAACACGACAACATCCGCACGCGCAGAGACCGAAAGCGCACACCCTCACACGCACACCCTCACACGCACACTCACCATACGCACACGCACCATACGACCTTCCACCTGTCAGACACCGCCGTCCTCGATACCACATCGCTCCAGTCTTTGTCATTTCTTCCGCGCACGCGCCCGCACCATCGGACCTACACGCGGTCTGCCGTCGTCAACACGTCGAGGGCCCGCACGAACGTTGGCATGTAGCACAATGGTGGGTGGCGCAGCGGAAACCGCTGCACCTTTTGCGATCTCGCCCACCCACCCACCCACCCACCCCACACACATGCACACATACTACCACCACTACCGCCACCTCCTTCGCCACAACCCACATCCATATCAACCATGAGCGTTTTCCTAGGCTCATCTGGAACGGACCAGCGCCCATACAGATTCTCGACATGCACAAATAAGCACGTTAATCGGCTGTTTGTCAGCTCGCCAAAAGGCAGGAGATGCGAAGTACGACTCAGTGGTTATATTTAAAGTGATCCACCAGAGTATCGGCACGCTCGATTACTACTACGACAAGCAGTACGTGAACCACCCCATTAGGCGCAAAGTTCTGTTGCATGGCTGAACATCTGGGCTCTGTAGTCGAAACACTCACTCAATACGCCTTGTAGACGTATGAGCGACGGCTCTTTTCTCCGGCCCCAGCGTGGTCTGATCGAACGAATGACCTGTTGCCAGTGGTTGCCAGTGCGCAGTCAAATGATGAGCAGGCGAGCGTTAAACATCCGGTAAGCCAAGCTTGGCGGTTGTGCGAGCCCTTGCGAGATGGGTTAAGGTTGTGGTGGAACGGGTGCGGTCCGCAAGAAGAACGCAGTCGCGCTGGCAGTCCGCAAGAAGAACGTAATCGCGCTGGCGGGATTAGCATGAAGTTTTCGTGTGCTCGATGAGCTACAGTATCCCCAGCCGTCACCTCGGAGCGGACGCCGATGACGCCGACGTGAAGTAGGGCGGATGCAAGGCATTGCAGGCACGACGTAACCTGTGTTGGGTAAAGGATGTGAAGCATAATGCACTGCTACGAGTGCTACCCCGTTGCCCCGAGCGCCGCTCCGCGAACGCAACCAGCTGCGCGCACCAACCGCACGCACAACTCGCTCGCTCGCGTGCTAACACACGATCGCAAAGAAGCAAGCACCCCCGTGGAACTCAGACCCACGACCACTGGCTTAAAAGGCCAGCGCTCTACCGACTGAGCTAGACGGGTGTACCTTCGCAACCCTTACAGCAACTTAACACCAACAACGCGCAACACTCACAACAAACACCACACACAACAAACACGACAACATCCGCACGCGCAGAGACCGAAAGCGCACACCCTCACACGCACACCCTCACGCACACTCACCATACGCACACGCACCATACGACCTTCCACCTGTCAGACACCGCCGTCCTCGATACCACATCGCTCCAGTCTTTGTCATTTCTTCCGCGCACGCGCCCGCACCATCGGACCTACACGCGGTCTGCCGTCGTCAACACGTCGAGGGCCCGCACCAGGCGTTGGCATGTAGCACAATGATGGGTGGCGCAGCGAAACCGCTGCACCTTTTGCGATCTCGCCCACCCACCCACCCACCCACCCCACACATGCACACATACTACCACCACTACCGCCACCTCCTTCGCCACAACCCACATCCATATCAACCTTGAGCGTTTTCCTTGGCTCATCTGGAACGGACCAGCGCCCATACTGTTTCTCGACATGCACAATTAAGCACGTTAATCGGCTGTTTGTCAGCTCGCCAAAAAGGCAAGGAGATGCGAAGTACGACTCAGTGGTTATATTTAAAGTGATCCACCAGAGTATCGGCACGCTCGATTACTACTACGACAAGCAGTACGTGAACCACCCCATTAGGCGCAAAGTTCTGTTGCATGGCTGAACATCTGGGCTCTGTGGTCGAAACACTCACTCAATACGCCTTGTAGACGTTTGAGCGACGGCTCTTTTCTCCGGCCCCAGCGTGGTCTGATCGAACGAATGACCTGTTGCCAGTGGTTGCCAGTGCGCAGTCAAATGATGAGCAGGCGAGCGTTAAACATCCGGTAAGCCAAGCTTGGCGGTTGTGCGAGCCCTTGCGAGATGGGTTAAGGTTGTGGTGGAACGGGTGCGGTCCGCAAGAAGAACGCAGTCGCGCTGGCAGTCCGCAAGAAGAACGTAATCGCGCTGGCGGGATTAGCATGAAGTTTTCGTGTGCTCGATGAGCTACAGTATCCCCAGCCGTCACCTCGGAGCGGACGCCGATGACGCCGACGTGAAGTAGGGCGGATGCAAGGCATTGCAGGCACGACGTAACCTGTGTTGGGTAAAGGATGTGAAGCATAATGCACTGCTACGAGTGCTACCCCGTTGCCCCGAGCGCCGCTCCGCGAACGCAACCAGCTGCGCGTACCAACCGCACGCACAACTCGCTCGCTCGCGTGCTAACACACGATCGCAAAGAAGCAAGCACCCCGTGGGGCTCAGACCCACGACCACTGGCTTAAAGGCCAGCGCTCTACCGACTGAGCTGAACGGGTGTACCTTCGCAGCCCTTACAGCAACAACACCAACAACGCGCAACACTCACAACAAACACCACACACAACAAACACGACAACATCCGCACGCGCAGAGACCGAAAGCGCACACCCTCACGCACACCCTCACACGCACACTCACCATACGCACACGCACCATACGACCTTCCACCTGTCAGACACCGCCGTCCTCGATACCACATCGCTCCAGTCTTTGTCATTTCTTCCGCGCACGCGCCGCACCATCGGACCTACACGCGGTCTGCCGTCGTCAACACGTCGAGGGGCCCGCACCAGGCGTTGGCATGTAGCACAATGGTGGGTGGCGCAGCGGAAACCGCTGCACCTTTTGCGATCTCGCCCACCCACCCACCCACCCACCCACCCCACACACATGCACATACTACCACCACTACCGCCACCTCCTTCGCCACAACCCACATCCATATCAACCTTGAGCGTTTTCCTTGGCTCATCTGGAACGGACCAGCGCCCATACTGTTTCTCGACATGCACAATTAAGCACGTTAATCGGCTGTTTGTCAGCTCGCCAAAAAGGCAAGGAGATGCGAAGTACGACTCAGTGGTTATATTTAAAGTGATCCACCAGAGTATCGGCACGCTCGATTACTACTACGACAAGCAGTACGTGAACCACCCCATTAGGCGCAAAGTTCTGTTGCATGGCTGAACATCTGGGCTCTGTAGTCGAAACACTCACTCAATACGCCTTGTAGACGTATGAGCGACGGCTCTTTTCTCCGGCCCCAGCGTGGTCTGATCGAACGAATGACCTGTTGCCAGTGGTTGCCAGTGCGCAGTCAAATGATGAGCAGGCGAGCGTTAAACATCCGGTAAGCCAAGCTTGGCGGTTGTGCGAGCCCTTGCGAGATGGGTTAAGGTTGTGGTGGAACGGGTGCGGTCCGCAAGAAGAACGCAGTCGCGCTGGCAGTCCGCAAGAAGAACGTAATCGCGCTGGCGGGATTAGCATGAAGTTTTCGTGTGCTCGATGAGCTACAGTATCCCCAGCCGTCACCTCGGAGCGGACGCCGATGACGCCGACGTGAGTAGGGCGGATGCAAGGCATTGCAGGCACGACGTAACCTGTGTTGGGTAAAAGGATGTGAAGCATAATGCACTGCTACGAGTGCTACCCCGTTGCCCCGAGCGCCGCTCCGCGAACGCAACCAGCTGCGCGCACCAACCGCACGCACAACTCGCTCGCTCGCGTGCTAACACACGATCGCAAAGAAGCAAGCACCCCGTGGAGCTCAGACCCACGACCACTGGCTTAAAGGCCAGCGCTCTACCGACTGAGCTAGACGGGTGTACCTTCGCAACCCTTACAGCAACTTAACACCAACAACGCGCAACACTCACAACAAACACCACACACAACAAACACGACAACATCCGCACGCGCAGAGACCGAAAGCGCACACCCTCACACGCACACCCTCACGCACACTCACCATACGCACACGCAACATACGACCTTCCACCTGTCAGACACCGCCGTCCTCGATACCACATCGCTCCAGTCTTTGTCATTTCTTCCGCGCACGCGCCCGCACCATCGGACCTACACGCGGTCTGCCGTCGTCAACACGTCGAGGGGCCCGCACCAGGCGTTGGCATGTAGCACAATGGTGGGTGGCGCAGCGAAAACCGCTGCACCTTTTTGCGATCTCGCCCACCCACCCACCCACCCACCCACACACACACATGCACATACTACCACCACTACCGCCACCTCCTTCGCCACAACCCACATCCATATCAACCTTGAGCGTTTTCCTTGGCTCATCTGGAACGGACCAGCGCCCATACTGTTTCTCGACATGCACAATTAAGCACGTTAATCGGCTGTTTGTCAGCTCGCCAAAAGGCAAGGAGATGCGAAGTACGACTCAGTGGTTATATTTAAAGTGATCCACCAGAGTATCGGCACGCTCGATTACTACTACGACAAGCAGTACGTGAACCACCCCATTAGGCGCAAAGTTCTGTTGCATGGCTGAACATCTGGGCTCTGTAGTCGAAACACTCACTCAATACGCCTTGTAGACGTATGAGCGACGGCTCTTTTCTCCGGCCCCAGCGTGGTCTGATCGAACGAATGACCTGTTGCCAGTGGTTGCCAGTGCGCAGTCAAATGATGAGCAGGCGAGCGTTAAACATCCGGTAAGCCAAGCTTGGCGGTTGTGCGAGCCCTTGCGAGATGGGTTAAGGTTGTGGTGGAACGGGTGCGGTCCGCAAGAAGAACGCAGTCGCGCTGGCAGTCCGCAAGAAGAACGTAATCGCGCTGGCGGGATTAGCATGAAGTTTTCGTGTGCTCGATGAGCTACAGTATCCCCAGCCGTCACCTCGGAGCGGACGCCGATGACGCCGACGTGAGTAGGGCGGATGCAAGGCATTGCAGGCACGACGTAACCTGTGTTGGGTAAAGGATGTGAAGCATAATGCACTGCTACGAGTGCTACCCCGTTGCCCCGAGCGCCGCTCCGCGAACGCAACCAGCTGCGCGCACCAACCGCACGCACAACTCGCTCGCTCGCGTGCTAACACACGATCGCAAAGAAGCAAGCACCCCCGTGGGGCTCAGAACCCACGACCACTGGCTTAAAGGCCAGCGCTCTACCGACTGAGCTAGACGGGTGTACCTTCGCAACCCTTACAGCAACTTAACACCAACAACGCGCAACACTCACAGCAAACACCACACACAACAAACACGACAACATCCGCACGCGCAGAGACCGAAAGCGCACACCCTCACACGCACACCCTCACGCACACTCACCATACGCACACGCACCATACGACCTTCCACCTGTCAGACACCGCCGTCCTCGATACCACATCGCTCCAGTCTTTGTCATTTCTTCCGCGCACGCGCCCGCACCATCGGACCTACACGCGGTCTGCCGTCGTCAACACGTCGAGGGCCCGCACCAGGCGTTGGCATGTAGCACAATGGTGGGTGGCGCAGCGAAACCGCTGCACCTTTTGCGATCTCGCCCACCCACCCACCCACCCACCCACACACACATGCACACATACTACCACCACTACCGCCACCTCCTTCGCCACAACCCACATCCATATCAACCTTGAGCGTTTTCCTTGGCTCATCTGGAACGGACCAGCGCCCATACTGTTTCTCGACATGCACAATTAAGCACGTTAATCGGCTGTTTGTCAGCTCGCCAAAAGGCAAGGAGATGCGAAGTACGACTCAGTGGTTATATTTAAAGTGATCCACCAGAGTATCGGCACGCTCGATTACTACTACGACAAGCAGTACGTGAACCACCCCATTAGGCGCAAAGTTCTGTTGCATGGCTGAACATCTGGGCTCTGTAGTCGAAACACTCACTCAATACGCCTTGTAGACGTATGAGCGACGGCTCTTTTCTCCGGCCCCAGCGTGGTCTGATCGAACGAATGACCTGTTGCCAGTGGTTGCCAGTGCGCAGTCCAAATGATGAGCAGGCGAGCGTTAAACATCCGGTAAGCCAAGCTTGGCGGTTGTGCGAGCCCTTGCGAGATGGGTTAAGGTTGTGGTGGAACGGGTGCGGTCCGCAAGAAGAACGCAGTCGCGCTGGCAGTCCGCAAGAAGAACGTAATCGCGCTGGCGGGATTAGCATGAAGTTTTCGTGTGCTCGATGAGCTACAGTATCCCCAGCCGTCACCTCGGAGCGGACGCCGATGACGCCGACGTGAGTAGGGCGGATGCAAGGCATTGCAGGCACGACGTAACCTGTGTTGGGTAAAGGATGTGAAGCATAATGCACTGCTACGAGTGCTACCCCGTTGCCCCGAGCGCCGCTCCGCGAACGCAACCAGCTGCGCGCACCAACCGCACGCACAACTCGCTCGCTCGCGTGCTAACACACGATCGCAAAGAAGCAAGCACCCCCGTGGGCTCAGACCCACGACCACTGGCTTAAAGGCCAGCGCTCTACCGACTGAGCTAGACGGGTGTACCTTCGCAACCCTTACAGCAACTTAACACCAACAACGCGCAACACTCACAACAAACACCACACACAACAAACACGACAACATCCGCACGCGCAGAGACCGAAAGCGCACACCCTCACACGCACACCCTCACACGCACACTCACCATACGCACACGCAACATACGACCTTCCACCTGTCAGACACCGCCGTCCTCGATACCACATCGCTCCAGTCTTTGTCATTTCTTCCGCGCACGCGCCCGCACCATCGGACCTACACGCGGTCTGCCGTCGTCAACACGTCGAGGGGCCCGCACCAGGCGTTGGCATGTAGCACAATGGTGGGTGGCGCAGCGAGAAACCGCTGCACCTTTTTGCGATCTCGCCCACCCACCCACCCACCCACCCCACACACACATGCACACATACTACCACCACTACCGCCACCTCCTTCGCCACAACCCACATCCATATCAACCTTGAGCGTTTTCCTTGGCTCATCTGGAACGGACCAGCGCCCATACTGTTTCTCGACATGCACAATTAAGCACGTTAATCGGCTGTTTGTCAGCTCGCCAAAAGGCAAGGAGATGCGAAGTACGACTCAGTGGTTATATTTAAAGTGATCCACCAGAGTATCGGCACGCTCGATTACTACTACGACAAGCAGTACGTGAACCACCCCATTAGGCGCAAAGTTCTGTTGCATGGCTGAACATCTGGGCTCTGTAGTCGAAACACTCACTCAATACGCCTTGTAGACGTATGAGCGACGGCTCTTTTCTCCGGCCCCAGCGTGGTCTGATCGAACGAATGACCTGTTGCCAGTGGTTGCCAGTGCGCAGTCAAATGATGAGCAGGCGAGCGTTAAACATCCGGTAAGCCAAGCTTGGCGGTTGTGCGAGCCCTTGCGAGATGGGTTAAGGTTGTGGTGGAACGGGTGCGGTCCGCAAGAAGAACGCAGTCGCGCTGGCAGTCCGCAAGAAGAACGTAATCGCGCTGGCGGGATTAGCATGAAGTTTTCGTGTGCTCGATGAGCTACAGTATCCCCAGCCGTCACCTCGGAGCGGACGCCGATGACGCCGACGTGAGTAGGGCGGATGCAAGGCATTGCAGGCACGACGTAACCTGTGTTGGGTAAAGGATGTGAAGCATAATGCACTGCTACGAGTGCTACCCCGTTGCCCCGAGCGCCGCTCCGCGAACGCAACCAGCTGCGCGTACCAACCGCACGCACAACTCGCTCGCTCGCGTGCTAACACACGATCGCAAAGAAGCAAGCACCCCCGTGGGCTCAGACCCACGACCACTGGCTTAAAGGCCAGCGCTCTACCGACTGAGCTAGACGGGTGTACCTTCGCAACCCTTACAGCAACTTAACACCAACAACGCGCAACACTCACAACAAACACCACACACAACAAACACGACAACATCCGCACGCGCAGAGACCGAAAGCGCACACCCTCACACGCACACCCTCACACGCACACTCACCATACGCACACGCACCATACGACCTTCCACCTGTCAGACACCGCCGTCCTCGATACCACATCGCTCCAGTCTTTGTCATTTCTTCCGCGCACGCGCCGCACCATCGGACCTACACGCGGTCTGCCGTCGTCAACACGTCGAGGGGCCCGCACCAGGCGTTGGCATGTAGCACAATGATGGGTGGCGCAGCGAGAAACCGCTGCACCTTTTGCGATCTCGCCCACCCACCCACCCACCCACCCCACACACATGCACACATACTACCACCACTACCGCCACCTCCTTCGCCACAACCCACATCCATATCAACCTTGAGCGTTTTCCTTGGCTCATCTGGAACGGACCAGCGCCCATACTGTTTCTCGACATGCACAATTAAGCACGTTAATCGGCTGTTTGTCAGCTCGCCAAAAAGGCAAGGAGATGCGAAGTACGACTCAGTGGTTATATTTAAAGTGATCCACCAGAGTATCGGCACGCTCGATTACTACTACGACAAGCAGTACGTGAACCACCCCATTAGGCGCAAAGTTCTGTTGCATGGCTGAACATCTGGGCTCTGTAGTCGAAACACTCACTCAATACGCCTTGTAGACGTATGAGCGACGGCTCTTTCTCCGGCCCCAGCGTGGTCTGATCGAACGAATGACCTGTTGCCAGTGGTTGCCAGTGCGCAGTCAAATGATGAGCAGGCGAGCGTTAAACATCCGGTAAGCCAAGCTTGGCGGTTGTGCGAGCCCTTGCGAGATGGGTTAAGGTTGTGGTGGAACGGGTGCGGTCCGCAAGAAGAACGCAGTCGCGCTGGCAGTCCGCAAGAAGAACGTAATCGCGCTGGCGGGATTAGCATGAAGTTTTCGTGTGCTCGATGAGCTACAGTATCCCCAGCCGTCACCTCGGAGCGGACGCCGATGACGCCGACGTGAGTAGGGCGGATGCAAGGCATTGCAGGCACGACGTAACCTGTGTTGGGTAAAAGGATGTGAAGCATAATGCACTGCTACGAGTGCTACCCCGTTGCCCCGAGCGCCGCTCCGCGAACGCAACCAGCTGCGCGTACCAACCGCACGCACAACTCGCTCGCTCGCGTGCTAACACACGATCGCAAAGAAGCAAGCACCCCCCGTGGGGCTCGAACCCACGACCACTGGCTTAAAAGGCCAGCGCTCTACCGACTGAGCTAGACGGGTGTACCTTCGCAACCCTTACAGCAACTTAACACCAACAACGCGCAACACTCACAACAAACACCACACACAACAAACACGACAACATCCGCACGCGCAGAGACCGAAAGCGCACACCCTCACACGCACACCCTCACACGCACACCCTCACACGCACACTCACCATACGCACACGCAACATACGACCTTCCACCTGTCAGACACCGCCGTCCTCGATACCACATCGCTCCAGTCTTTGTCATTTCTTCCGCGCACGCGCCCCGCACCATCGGACCTACACGCGGTCTGCCGTCGTCAACACGTCGAGGGGCCCGCACCAGGCGTTGGCATGTAGCACAATGGTGGGTGGCGCAGCGAGAAACCGCTGCACCTTTTGCGATCTCGCCCACCCACCCACCCACCCACCCCACACACACATGCACACATACTACCACCACTACCGCCACCTCCTTCGCCACAACCCACATCCATATCAACCTTGAGCGTTTTCCTTGGCTCATCTGGAACGGACCAGCGCCCATACTGTTTCTCGACATGCACAATTAAGCACGTTAATCGGCTGTTTGTCAGCTCGCCAAAAGGCAAGGAGATGCGAAGTACGACTCAGTGGTTATATTTAAAGTGATCCACCAGAGTATCGGCACGCTCGATTACTACTACGACAAGCAGTACGTGAACCACCCCATTAGGCGCAAAGTTCTGTTGCATGGCTGAACATCTGGGCTCTGTAGTCGAAACACTCACTCAATACGCCTTGTAGACGTATGAGCGACGGCTCTTTTCTCCGGCCCCAGCGTGGTCTGATCGAACGAATGACCTGTTGCCAGTGGTTGCCAGTGCGCAGTCCAAATGATGAGCAGGCGAGCGTTAAACATCCGGTAAGCCAAGCTTGGCAGTTGTGCGAGCCCTTGCGAGATGGGTTAAGGTTGTGGTGGAACGGGTGCGGTCCGCAAGAAGAACGCAGTCGCGCTGGCAGTCCGCAAGAAGAACGTAATCGCGCTGGCGGGATTAGCATGAAGTTTTCGTGTGCTCGATGAGCTACAGTATCCCCAGCCGTCACCTCGGAGCGGACGCCGATGACGCCGACGTGAGTAGGGCGGATGCAAGGCATTGCAGGCACGACGTAACCTGTGTTGGGTAAAAGGATGTGAAGCATAATGCACTGCTACGAGTGCTACCCCGTTGCCCCGAGCGCCGCTCCGCGAACGCAACCAGCTGCGCGCACCAACCGCACGCACAACTCGCTCGCTCGCGTGCTAACACACGATCGCAAAGAAGCAAGCACCCCCGTGGGGGCTCAGAACCCACGACCACTGGCTTAAAAGGCCAGCGCTCTACCGACTGAGCTAGACGGGTGTACCTTCGCAACCCTTACAGCAACTTAACACCAACAACGCGCAACACTCACAACAAACACCACACACAACAAACACGACAACATCCGCACGCGCAGAGACCGAAAGCGCACACCCTCACACGCACACCCTCACACGCACACTCACCATACGCACACGCAACATACGACCTTCCACCTGTCAGACACCGCCGTCCTCGATACCACATCGCTCCAGTCTTTGTCATTTCTTCCGCGCACGCGCCCGCACCATCGGACCTACACGCGGTCTGCCGTCGTCAACACGTCGAGGGGCCCGCACCAGGCGTTGGCATGTAGCACAATGGTGGGTGGCGCAGCGAGAAACCGCTGCACCTTTTTGCGATCTCGCCCACCCACCCACCCACCCACCCACACACACATGCACACATACTACCACCACTACCGCCACCTCCTTCGCCACAACCCACATCCATATCAACCTTGAGCGTTTTCCTTGGCTCATCTGGAACGGACCAGCGCCCATACTGTTTCTCGACATGCACAATTAAGCACGTTAATCGGCTGTTTGTCAGCTCGCCAAAAGGCAAGGAGATGCGAAGTACGACTCAGTGGTTATATTTAAAGTGATCCACCAGAGTATCGGCACGCTCGATTACTACTACGACAAGCAGTACGTGAACCACCCCATTAGGCGCAAAGTTCTGTTGCATGGCTAGACATCTGGGCTCTGTAGTCGAAACACTCACCAATACGCCTTGTAGACGTATGAGCGACGGCTCTTTCTCCGGCCCCAGCGTGGTCTGATCGAACGAATGACCTGTTGCCAGTGGTTGCCAGTGCGCAGTCCAAATGATGAGCAGGCGAGCGTTAAACATCCGGTAAGCCAAGCTTGGCAGTTGTGCGAGCCCTTGCGAGATGGGTTAAGGTTGTGGTGGAACGGGTGCGGTCCGCAAGAAGAACGCAGTCGCGCTGGCAGTCCGCAAGAAGAACGTAATCGCGCTGGCGGGATTAGCATGAAGTTTTCGTGTGCTCGATGAGCTACAGTATCCCCAGCCGTCACCTCGGAGCGGACGCCGATGACGCCGACGTGAGTAGGGCGGATGCAAGGCATTGCAGGCACGACGTAACCTGTGTTGGGTAAAAGGATGTGAAGCATAATGCACTGCTACGAGTGCTACCCCGTTGCCCCGAGCGCCGCTCCGCGAACGCAACCAGCTGCGCGCACCAACCGCACGCACAACTCGCTCGCTCGCGTGCTAACACACGATCGCAAAGAAGCAAGCACCCCCGTGGGGCTCAGACCCACGACCACTGGCTTAAAAGGCCAGCGCTCTACCGACTGAGCTAGACGGGTGTACCTTCGCAACCCTTACAGCAACTTAACACCAACAACGCGCAACACTCACAACAAACACCACACACAACAAACACGACAACATCCGCACGCGCAGAGACCGAAAGCGCACACCACACGCACACCCTCACACGCACACTCACCATACGCACACGCAACATACGACCTTCCACCTGTCAGACACCGCCGTCCTCGATACCACATCGCTCCAGTCTTTGTCATTTCTTCCGCGCACGCGCCCCGCACCATCGGACCTACACGCGGTCTGCCGTCGTCAACACGTCGAGGGGGCCCGCACCAGGCGTTGGCATGTAGCACAATGGTGGGTGGCGCAGCGAGAAACCGCTGCACCTTTTTGCGATCTCGCCCACCCACCCACCCACCCACCCCACACACACATGCACACATACTACCACCACTACCGCCACCTCCTTCGCCACAACCCACATCCATATCAACCTTGAGCGTTTTCCTTGGCTCATCTGGAACGGACCAGCGCCCATACTGTTTCTCGACATGCACAATTAAGCACGTTAATCGGCTGTTTGTCAGCTCGCCAAAAAGGCAAGGAGATGCGAAGTACGACTCAGTGGTTATATTTAAAGTGATCCACCAGAGTATCGGCACGCTCGATTACTACTACGACAAGCAGTACGTGAACCACCCCATTAGGCGCAAAGTTCTGTTGCATGGCTAGACATCTGGGCTCTGTAGTCGAAACACTCACCAATACGCCTTGTAGACGTATGAGCGACGGCTCTTTCTCCGGCCCCAGCGTGGTCTGATCGAACGAATGACCTGTTGCCAGTGGTTGCCAGTGCGCAGTCCAAATGATGAGCAGGCGAGCGTTAAACATCCGGTAAGCCAAGCTTGGCAGTTGTGCGAGCCCTTGAGAGATGGGTTAAGGTTGTGGTGGAACGGGTGCGGTCCGCAAGAAGAACGCAGTCGCGCTGGCAGTCCGCAAGAAGAACGTAATCGCGCTGGCGGGATTAGCATGAAGTTTTCGTGTGCTCGATGAGCTACAGTATCCCCAGCCGTCACCTCGGAGCGGACGCCGATGACGCCGACGTGAGTAGGGCGGATGCAAGGCATTGCAGGCACGACGTAACCTGTGTTGGGTAAAAGGATGTGAAGCATAATGCACTGCTACGAGTGCTACCCCGTTGCCCCGAGCGCCGCTCCGCGAACGCAACCAGCTGCGCGCACCAACCGCACGCACAACTCGCTCGCTCGCGTGCTAACACACGATCGCAAAGAAGCAAGCACCCCCCGTGGGGCTCGAACCCACGACCACTGGCTTAAAAGGCCAGCGCTCTACCGACTGAGCTAGACGGGTGTACCTTCGCAACCCTTACAGCAACTTAACACCAACAACGCGCAACACTCACAACAAACACCACACACAACAAACACGACAACATCCGCACGCGCAGAGACCGAAAGCGCACACCCTCACACGCACACCCTCACACGCACACTCACCATACGCACACGCACCATACGACCTTCCACCTGTCAGACACCGCCGTCCTCGATACCACATCGCTCCAGTCTTTGTCATTTCTTCGCGCACGCGCCCCGCACCATCGGACCTACACGCGGTCTGCCGTCGTCAACACGTCGAGGGCCCGCACCAGGCGTTGGCATGTAGCACAATGGTGGGTGGCGCAGCGAGAAACCGCTGCACCTTTTTGCGATCTCGCCCACCCACCCACCCACCCACCCCACACACACATGCACACATACTACCACCACTACCGCCACCTCCTTCGCCACAACCCACATCCATATCAACCTTGAGCGTTTTCCTTGGCTCATCTGGAACGGACCAGCGCCCATACTGTTTCTCGACATGCACAATTAAGCACGTTAATCGGCTGTTTGTCAGCTCGCCAAAAAGGCAAGGAGATGCGAAGTACGACTCAGTGGTTATATTTAAAGTGATCCACCAGAGTATCGGCACGCTCGATTACTACTACGACAAGCAGTACGTGAACCACCCCATTAGGCGCAAAGTTCTGTTGCATGGCTAGACATCTGGGCTCTGTAGTCGAAACACTCACTCAATACGCCTTGTAGACGTATGAGCGACGGCTCTTTTCTCCGGCCCCAGCGTGGTCTGATCGAACGAATGACCTGTTGCCAGTGGTTGCCAGTGCGCAGTCCAAATGATGAGCAGGCGAGCGTTAAACATCCGGTAAGCCAAGCTTGGCAGTTGTGCGAGCCCTTGAGAGATGGGTTAAGGTTGTGGTGGAACGGGTGCGGTCCGCAAGAAGAACGCAGTCGCGCTGGCAGTCCGCAAGAAGAACGTAATCGCGCTGGCGGGATTAGCATGAAGTTTTCGTGTGCTCGATGAGCTACAGTATCCCCAGCCGTCACCTCGGAGCGGACGCCGATGACGCCGACGTGAGTAGGGCGGATGCAAGGCATTGCAGGCACGACGTAACCTGTGTTGGGTAAAAGGATGTGAAGCATAATGCACTGCTACGAGTGCTACCCTGTTGCCCCGAGCGCCGCTCCGCGAACGCAACCAGCTGCGCGCACCAACCGCACGCACAACTCGCTCGCTCGCGTGCTAACACACGATCGCAAAGAAGCAAGCACCCCCCGTGGGGCTCGAACCCACGACCACTGGCTTAAAAGGCCAGCGCTCTACCGACTGAGCTAGACGGGTGTACCTTCGCAACCCTTACAGCAACTTAACACCAACAACGCGCAACACTCACAACAAACACCACACACAACAAACACGACAACATCCGCACGCGCAGAGACCGAAAGCGCACACCCTCACACGCACACCCTCACACGCACACTCACCATACGCACACGCAACATACGACCTTCCACCTGTCAGACACCGCCGTCCTCGATACCACATCGCTCCAGTCTTTGTCATTTCTTCCGCGCACGCGCCCCGCACCATCGGACCTACACGCGGTCTGCCGTCGTCAACACGTCGAGGGGCCCGCACCAGGCGTTGGCATGTAGCACAATGATGGGTGGCGCAGCGAGAAACCGCTGCACCTTTTTGCGATCTCGCCCACCCACCCACCCACCCACCCCACACACACATGCACACATACTACCACCACTACCGCCACCTCCTTCGCCACAACCCACATCCATATCAACCTTGAGCGTTTTCCTTGGCTCATCTGGAACGGACCAGCGCCCATACTGTTTCTCGACATGCACAATTAAGCACGTTAATCGGCTGTTTGTCAGCTCGCCAAAAAGGCAAGGAGATGCGAAGTACGACTCAGTGGTTATATTTAAAGTGATCCACCAGAGTATCGGCACGCTCGATTACTACTACGACAAGCAGTACGTGAACCACCCCATTAGGCGCAAAGTTCTGTTGCATGGCTAGACATCTGGGCTCTGTAGTCGAAACACTCACTCAATACGCCTTGTAGACGTATGAGCGACGGCTCTTTCTCCGGCCCCAGCGTGGTCTGATCGAACGAATGACCTGTTGCCAGTGGTTGCCAGTGCGCAGTCCAAATGATGAGCAGGCGAGCGTTAAACATCCGGTAAGCCAAGCTTGGCAGTTGTGCGAGCCCTTGAGAGATGGGTTAAGGTTGTGGTGGAACGGGTGCGGTCCGCAAGAAGAACGCAGTCGCGCTGGCAGTCCGCAAGAAGAACGTAATCGCGCTGGCGGGATTAGCATGAAGTTTTCGTGTGCTCGATGAGCTACAGTATCCCCAGCCGTCACCTCGGAGCGGACGCCGATGACGCCGACGTGAGTAGGGCGGATGCAAGGCATTGCAGGCACGACGTAACCTGTGTTGGGTAAAAGGATGTGAAGCATAATGCACTGCTACGAGTGCTACCCTGTTGCCCCGAGCGCCGCTCCGCGAACGCAACCAGCTGCGCGTACCAACCGCACGCACAACTCGCTCGCTCGCGTGCTAACACACGATCGCAAAGAAGCAAGCACCCCCGTGGGCTCGAACCCACGACCACTGGCTTAAAAGGCCAGCGCTCTACCGACTGAGCTAGACGGGTGTACCTTCGCAACCCTTACAGCAACTTAACACCAACAACGCGCAACACTCACAACAAACACCACACACAACAAACACGACAACATCCGCACGCGCAGAGACCGAAAGCGCACACCCTCACACGCACACCCTCACACGCACACTCACCATACGCACACGCACCATACGACCTTCCACCTGTCAGACACCGCCGTCCTCGATACCACATCGCTCCAGTCTTTGTCATTTCTTCCGCGCACGCGCCCCGCACCATCGGACCTACACGCGGTCTGCCGTCGTCAACACGTCGAGGGGCCCGCACCAGGCGTTGGCATGTAGCACAATGGTGGGTGGCGCAGCGAGAAACCGCTGCACCTTTTTGCGATCTCGCCCACCCACCCACCCACCCACCCCACACACATGCACACATACTACCACCACTACCGCCACCTCCTTCGCCACAACCCACATCCATATCAACCTTGAGCGTTTTCCTTGGCTCATCTGGAACGGACCAGCGCCCATACTGTTTCTCGACATGCACAATTAAGCACGTTAATCGGCTGTTTGTCAGCTCGCCAAAAGGCAAGGAGATGCGAAGTACGACTCAGTGGTTATATTTAAAGTGATCCACCAGAGTATCGGCACGCTCGATTACTACTACGACAAGCAGTACGTGAACCACCCCATTAGGCGCAAAGTTCTGTTGCATGGCTAGACATCTGGGCTCTGTAGTCGAAACACTCACCAATACGCCTTGTAGACGTATGAGCGACGGCTCTTTCTCCGGCCCCAGCGTGGTCTGATCGAACGAATGACCTGTTGCCAGTGGTTGCCAGTGCGCAGTCCAAATGATGAGCAGGCGAGCGTTAAACATCCGGTAAGCCAAGCTTGGCAGTTGTGCGAGCCCTTGAGAGATGGGTTAAGGTTGTGGTGGAACGGGTGCGGTCCGCAAGAAGAACGCAGTCGCGCTGGCAGTCCGCAAGAAGAACGTAATCGCGCTGGCGGGATTAGCATGAAGTTTTCGTGTGCTCGATGAGCTACAGTATCCCCAGCCGTCACCTCGGAGCGGACGCCGATGACGCCGACGTGAGTAGGGCGGATGCAAGGCATTGCAGGCACGACGTAACCTGTGTTGGGTAAAAGGATGTGAAGCATAATGCACTGCTACGAGTGCTACCCTGTTGCCCCGAGCGCCGCTCCGCGAACGCAACCAGCTGCGCGTACCAACCGCACGCACAACTCGCTCGCTCGCGTGCTAACACACGATCGCAAAGAAGCAAGCACCCCCGTGGGCTCGAACCCACGACCACTGGCTTAAAAGGCCAGCGCTCTACCGACTGAGCTAGACGGGTGTACCTTCGCAACCCTTACAGCAACTTAACACCAACAACGCGCAACACTCACAACAAACACCACACACAACAAACACGACAACATCCGCACGCGCAGAGACCGAAAGCGCACACCCTCACACGCACACCCTCACACGCACACTCACCATACGCACACGCAACATACGACCTTCCACCTGTCAGACACCGCCGTCCTCGATACCACATCGCTCCAGTCTTTGTCATTTCTTCCGCGCACGCGCCCCGCACCATCGGACCTACACGCGGTCTGCCGTCGTCAACACGTCGAGGGGGCCCGCACCAGGCGTTGGCATGTAGCACAATGGTGGGTGGCGCAGCGAGAAACCGCTGCACCTTTTTGCGATCTCGCCCACCCACCCACCCACCCACCCCACACACACATGCACACATACTACCACCACTACCGCCACCTCCTTCGCCACAACCCACATCCATATCAACCTTGAGCGTTTTCCTTGGCTCATCTGGAACGGACCAGCGCCCATACTGTTTCTCGACATGCACAATTAAGCACGTTAATCGGCTGTTTGTCAGCTCGCCAAAAAGGCAAGGAGATGCGAAGTACGACTCAGTGGTTATATTTAAAGTGATCCACCAGAGTATCGGCACGCTCGATTACTACTACGACAAGCAGTACGTGAACCACCCCATTAGGCGCAAAGTTCTGTTGCATGGCTAGACATCTGGGCTCTGTAGTCGAAACACTCACCAATACGCCTTGTAGACGTATGAGCGACGGCTCTTTCTCCGGCCCCAGCGTGGTCTGATCGAACGAATGACCTGTTGCCAGTGGTTGCCAGTGCGCAGTCCAAATGATGAGCAGGCGAGCGTTAAACATCCGGTAAGCCAAGCTTGGCAGTTGTGCGAGCCCTTGCGAGATGGGTTAAGGTTGTGGTGGAACGGGTGCGGTCCGCAAGAAGAACGCAGTCGCGCTGGCAGTCCGCAAGAAGAACGTAATCGCGCTGGCGGGATTAGCATGAAGTTTTCGTGTGCTCGATGAGCTACAGTATCCCCAGCCGTCACCTCGGAGCGGACGCCGATGACGCCGACGTGAGTAGGGCGGATGCAAGGCATTGCAGGCACGACGTAACCTGTGTTGGGTAAAAGGATGTGAAGCATAATGCACTGCTACGAGTGCTACCCCGTTGCCCCGAGCGCCGCTCCGCGAACGCAACCAGCTGCGCGCACCAACCGCACGCACAACTCGCTCGCTCGCGTGCTAACACACGATCGCAAAGAAGCAAGCACCCCCCGTGGGGCTCGAACCCACGACCACTGGCTTAAAAGGCCAGCGCTCTACCGACTGAGCTAGACGGGTGTACCTTCGCAACCCTTACAGCAACTTAACACCAACAACGCGCAACACTCACAACAAACACCACACACAACAAACACGACAACATCCGCACGCGCAGAGACCGAAAGCGCACACCCTCACACGCACACCCTCACACGCACACTCACCATACGCACACGCACCATACGACCTTCCACCTGTCAGACACCGCCGTCCTCGATACCACATCGCTCCAGTCTTTGTCATTTCTTCCGCGCACGCGCCCCGCACCATCGGACCTACACGCGGTCTGCCGTCGTCAACACGTCGAGGGGGCCCGCACCAGGCGTTGGCATGTAGCACAATGATGGGTGGCGCAGCGAGAAACCGCTGCACCTTTTTGCGATCTCGCCCACCCACCCACCCACCCCACACACATGCACACATACTACCACCACTACCGCCACCTCCTTCGCCACAACCCACATCCATATCAACCTTGAGCGTTTTCCTTGGCTCATCTGGAACGGACCAGCGCCCATACTGTTTCTCGACATGCACAATTAAGCACGTTAATCGGCTGTTTGTCAGCTCGCCAAAAAGGCAAGGAGATGCGAAGTACGACTCAGTGGTTATATTTAAAGTGATCCACCAGAGTATCGGCACGCTCGATTACTACTACGACAAGCAGTACGTGAACCACCCCATTAGGCGCAAAGTTCTGTTGCATGGCTAGACATCTGGGCTCTGTAGTCGAAACACTCACTCAATACGCCTTGTAGACGTATGAGCGACGGCTCTTTCTCCGGCCCCAGCGTGGTCTGATCGAACGAATGACCTGTTGCCAGTGGTTGCCAGTGCGCAGTCCAAATGATGAGCAGGCGAGCGTTAAACATCCGGTAAGCCAAGCTTGGCAGTTGTGCGAGCCCTTGCGAGATGGGTTAAGGTTGTGGTGGAACGGGTGCGGTCCGCAAGTAGAACGCAGTCGCGCTGGCAGTCCGCAAGAAGAACGTAATCGCGCTGGCGGGATTAGCATGAAGTTTTCGTGTGCTCGATGAGCTACAGTATCCCCAGCCGTCACCTCGGAGCGGACGCCGATGACGCCGACGTGAGTAGGGCGGATGCAAGGCATTGCAGGCACGACGTAACCTGTGTTGGGTAAAAGGATGTGAAGCATAATGCACTGCTACGAGTGCTACCCTGTTGCCCCGAGCGCCGCTCCGCGAACGCAACCAGCTGCGCGCACCAACCGCACGCACAACTCGCTCGCTCGCGTGCTAACACACGATCGCAAAGAAGCAAGCACCCCCGTGGGGCCTCGAACCCACGACCACTGGCTTAAAAGGCCAGCGCTCTACCGACTGAGCTAGACGGGTGTACCTTCGCAACCCTTACAGCAACTTAACACCAACAACGCGCAACACTCACAACAAACACCACACACAACAAACACGACAACATCCGCACGCGCAGAGACCGAAAGCGCACACCCTCACACGCACACCCTCACACGCACACTCACCATACGCACACGCACCATACGACCTTCCACCTGTCAGACACCGCCGTCCTCGATACCACATCGCTCCAGTCTTTGTCATTTCTTCCGCGCACGCGCCCCGCACCATCGGACCTACACGCGGTCTGCCGTCGTCAACACGTCGAGGGGCCCGCACCAGGCGTTGGCATGTAGCACAATGGTGGGTGGCGCAGCGAGAAACCGCTGCACCTTTTGCGATCTCGCCCACCCACCCACCCACCCACCCCACACACACATGCACACATACTACCACCACTACCGCCACCTCCTTCGCCACAACCCACATCCATATCAACCTTGAGCGTTTTCCTTGGCTCATCTGGAACGGACCAGCGCCCATACTGTTTCTCGACATGCACAATTAAGCACGTTAATCGGCTGTTTGTCAGCTCGCCAAAAAGGCAAGGAGATGCGAAGTACGACTCAGTGGTTATATTTAAAGTGATCCACCAGAGTATCGGCACGCTCGATTACTACTACGACAAGCAGTACGTGAACCACCCCATTAGGCGCAAAGTTCTGTTGCATGGCTAGACATCTGGGCTCTGTAGTCGAAACACTCACCAATACGCCTTGTAGACGTATGAGCGACGGCTCTTTCTCCGGCCCCAGCGTGGTCTGATCGAACGAATGACCTGTTGCCAGTGGTTGCCAGTGCGCAGTCCAAATGATGAGCAGGCGAGCGTTAAACATCCGGTAAGCCAAGCTTGGCAGTTGTGCGAGCCCTTGCGAGATGGGTTAAGGTTGTGGTGGAACGGGTGCGGTCCGCAAGAAGAACGCAGTCGCGCTGGCAGTCCGCAAGAAGAACGTAATCGCGCTGGCGGGATTAGCATGAAGTTTTCGTGTGCTCGATGAGCTACAGTATCCCCAGCCGTCACCTCGGAGCGGACGCCGATGACGCCGACGTGAGTAGGGCGGATGCAAGGCATTGCAGGCACGACGTAACCTGTGTTGGGTAAAAGGATGTGAAGCATAATGCACTGCTACGAGTGCTACCCTGTTGCCCCGAGCGCCGCTCCGCGAACGCAACCAGCTGCGCGCACCAACCGCACGCACAACTCGCTCGCTCGCGTGCTAACACACGATCGCAAAGAAGCAAGCACCCCCCGTGGGGCTCGAACCCACGACCACTGGCTTAAAAGGCCAGCGCTCTACCGACTGAGCTAGACGGGTGTACCTTCGCAACCCTTACAGCAACTTAACACCAACAACGCGCAACACTCACAACAAACACCACACACAACAAACACGACAACATCCGCACGCGCAGAGACCGAAAGCGCACACCCTCACACGCACACCCTCACACGCACACTCACCATACGCACACGCAACATACGACCTTCCACCTGTCAGACACCGCCGTCCTCGATACCACATCGCTCCAGTCTTTGTCATTTCTTCCGCGCACGCGCCCCGCACCATCGGACCTACACGCGGTCTGCCGTCGTCAACACGTCGAGGGGCCCGCACCAGGCGTTGGCATGTAGCACAATGGTGGGTGGCGCAGCGAGAAACCGCTGCACCTTTGCGATCTCGCCCACCCACCCACCCACCCACCCACACACACATGCACACATACTACCACCACTACCGCCACCTCCTTCGCCACAACCCACATCCATATCAACCTTGAGCGTTTTCCTTGGCTCATCTGGAACGGACCAGCGCCCATACTGTTTCTCGACATGCACAATTAAGCACGTTAATCGGCTGTTTGTCAGCTCGCCAAAAAGGCAAGGAGATGCGAAGTACGACTCAGTGGTTATATTTAAAGTGATCCACCAGAGTATCGGCACGCTCGATTACTACTACGACAAGCAGTACGTGAACCACCCCATTAGGCGCAAAGTTCTGTTGCATGGCTAGACATCTGGGCTCTGTAGTCGAAACACTCACTCAATACGCCTTGTAGACGTATGAGCGACGGCTCTTTTCTCCGGCCCCAGCGTGGTCTGATCGAACGAATGACCTGTTGCCAGTGGTTGCCAGTGCGCAGTCCAAATGATGAGCAGGCGAGCGTTAAACATCCGGTAAGCCAAGCTTGGCAGTTGTGCGAGCCCTTGCGAGATGGGTTAAGGTTGTGGTGGAACGGGTGCGGTCCGCAAGAAGAACGCAGTCGCGCTGGCAGTCCGCAAGAAGAACGTAATCGCGCTGGCGGGATTAGCATGAAGTTTTCGTGTGCTCGATGAGCTACAGTATCCCCAGCCGTCACCTCGGAGCGGACGCCGATGACGCCGACGTGAGTAGGGCGGATGCAAGGCATTGCAGGCACGACGTAACCTGTGTTGGGTAAAAGGATGTGAAGCATAATGCACTGCTACGAGTGCTACCCTGTTGCCCCGAGCGCCGCTCCGCGAACGCAACCAGCTGCGCGCACCAACCGCACGCACAACTCGCTCGCTCGCGTGCTAACACACGATCGCAAAGAAGCAAGCACCCCCCGTGGGGCTCGAACCCACGACCACTGGCTTAAAAGGCCAGCGCTCTACCGACTGAGCTAGACGGGTGTACCTTCGCAACCCTTACAGCAACTTAACACCAACAACGCGCAACACTCACAACAAACACCACACACAACAAACACGACAACATCCGCACGCGCAGAGACCGAAAGCGCACACCCTCACACGCACACCCTCACACGCACACTCACCATACGCACACGCAACATACGACCTTCCACCTGTCAGACACCGCCGTCCTCGATACCACATCGCTCCAGTCTTTGTCATTTCTTCCGCGCACGCGCCCCGCACCATCTGACCTACACGCGGTCTGCCGTCGTCAACACGTCGAGGGGCCCGCACCAGGCGTTGGCATGTAGTACAATGGTGGGTGGCGCAGCGAGAAACCGCTGCACCTTTTTGCGATCTCGCCCACCCACCCACCCACCCACCACACACACATGCACACATACTACCACCACTACCGCCACCTCCTTCGCCACAACCCACATCCATATCAACCTTGAGCGTTTTCCTTGGCTCATCTGGAACGGACCAGCGCCCATACTGTTTCTCGACATGCACAATTAAGCACGTTAATCGGCTGTTTGTCAGCTCGCCAAAAGGCAAGGAGATGCGAAGTACGACTCAGTGGTTATATTTAAAGTGATCCACCAGAGTATCGGCACGCTCGATTACTACTACGACAAGCAGTACGTGAACCACCCCATTAGGCGCAAAGTTCTGTTGCATGGCTAGACATCTGGGCTCTGTAGTCGAAACACTCACCAATACGCCTTGTAGACGTATGAGCGACGGCTCTTTTCTCCGGCCCCAGCGTGGTCTGATCGAACGAATGACCTGTTGCCAGTGGTTGCCAGTGCGCAGTCCAAATGATGAGCAGGCGAGCGTTAAACATCCGGTAAGCCAAGCTTGGCAGTTGTGCGAGCCCTTGCGAGATGGGTTAAGGTTGTGGTGGAACGGGTGCGGTCCGCAAGAAGAACGCAGTCGCGCTGGCAGTCCGCAAGAAGAACGTAATCGCGCTGGCGGGATTAGCATGAAGTTTTCGTGTGCTCGATGAGCTACAGTATCCCCAGCCGTCACCTCGGAGCGGACGCCGATGACGCCGACGTGAGTAGGGCGGATGCAAGGCATTGCAGGCACGACGTAACCTGTGTTGGGTAAAAGGATGTGAAGCATAATGCACTGCTACGAGTGCTACCCCGTTGCCCCGAGCGCCGCTCCGCGAACGCAACCAGCTGCGCGTACCAACCGCACGCACAACTCGCTCGCTCGCGTGCTAACACACGATCGCAAAGAAGCAAGCACCCCCCGTGGGGCTCGAACCCACGACCACTGGCTTAAAAGGCCAGCGCTCTACCGACTGAGCTAGACGGGTGTACCTTCGCAACCCTTACAGCAACTTAACACCAACAACGCGCAACACTCACAACAAACACCACACACAACAAACACGACAACATCCGCACGCGCAGAGACCGAAAGCGCACACCCTCACACGCACACCCTCACACGCACACTCACCATACGCACACGCACCATACGACCTTCCACCTGTCAGACACCGCCGTCCTCGATACCACATCGCTCCAGTCTTTGTCATTTCTTCCGCGCACGCGCCCCGCACCATCGGACCTACACGCGGTCTGCCGTCGTCAACACGTCGAGGGGGCCCGCACCAGGCGTTGGCATGTAGCACAATGATGGGTGGCGCAGCGAGAAACCGCTGCACCTTTTGCGATCTCGCCCACCCACCCACCCACCCACCCCACACACATGCACACATACTACCACCACTACCGCCACCTCCTTCGCCACAACCCACATCCATATCAACCTTGAGCGTTTTCCTTGGCTCATCTGGAACGGACCAGCGCCCATACTGTTTCTCGACATGCACAATTAAGCACGTTAATCGGCTGTTTGTCAGCTCGCCAAAAAGGCAAGGAGATGCGAAGTACGACTCAGTGGTTATATTTAAAGTGATCCACCAGAGTATCGGCACGCTCGATTACTACTACGACAAGCAGTACGTGAACCACCCCATTAGGCGCAAAGTTCTGTTGCATGGCTAGACATCTGGGCTCTGTAGTCGAAACACTCACCAATACGCCTTGTAGACGTATGAGCGACGGCTCTTTTCTCCGGCCCCAGCGTGGTCTGATCGAACGAATGACCTGTTGCCAGTGGTTGCCAGTGCGCAGTCCAAATGATGAGCAGGCGAGCGTTAAACATCCGGTAAGCCAAGCTTGGCAGTTGTGCGAGCCCTTGAGAGATGGGTTAAGGTTGTGGTGGAACGGGTGCGGTCCGCAAGAAGAACGCAGTCGCGCTGGCAGTCCGCAAGAAGAACGTAATCGCGCTGGCGGGACTAGCATGAAGTTTTCGTGTGCTCGATGAGCTACAGTATCCCCAGCCGTCACCTCGGAGCGGACGCCGATGACGCCGGCGTGAGTAGGGCGGATGCAAGGCATTGCAGGCACGACGTAACCTGTGTTGGGTAAAAGGATGTGAAGCATAATGCACTGCTACAAGTGCTACCCCGTTGCCCCGAGCGCCGCTCCGCGAACGCAACCAGCTGCGCGCACCAACCGCACGCACAACTCGCTCGCTCGCGTGCTAACACACGATCGCAAAGAAGCAAGCACCCCCGTGGGCTCGAACCCACGACCACTGGCTTAAAAGGCCAGCGCTCTACCGACTGAGCTAGACGGGTGTACCTTCGCAACCCTTACAGCAACTTAACACCAACAACGCGCAACACTCACAACAAACACCACACACAACAAACACGACAACATCCGCACGCGCAGAGACCGAAAGCGCACACCCTCACACGCACACCCTCACACGCACACTCACCATACGCACACGCACCATACGACCTTCCACCTGTCAGACACCGCCGTCCTCGATACCACATCGCTCCAGTCTTTGTCATTTCTTCCGCGCACGCGCCCCGCACCATCGGACCTACACGCGGTCTGCCGTCGTCAACACGTCGAGGGGCCCGCACCAGGCGTTGGCATGTAGCACAATGGTGGGTGGCGCAGCGAGAAACCGCTGCACCTTTTTGCGATCTCGGCCCACCCCCCACCCACCCACCCCACACACACATGCACACATACTACCACCACTACCGCCACCTCCTTCGCCACAACCCACATCCATATCAACCTTGAGCGTTTTCCTTGGCTCATCTGGAACGGACCAGCGCCCATACTGTTTCTCGACATGCACAATTAAGCACGTTAATCGGCTGTTTGTCAGCTCGCCAAAAAGGCAAGGAGATGCGAAGTACGACTCAGTGGTTATATTTAAAGTGATCCACCAGAGTATCGGCACGCTCGATTACTACTACGACAAGCAGTACGTGAACCACCCCATTAGGCGCAAAGTTCTGTTGCATGGCTAGACATCTGGGCTCTGTAGTCGAAACACTCACTCAATACGCCTTGTAGACGTATGAGCGACGGCTCTTTTCTCCGGCCCCAGCGTGGTCTGATCGAACGAATGACCTGTTGCCAGTGGTTGCCAGTGCGCAGTCCAAATGATGAGCAGGCGAGCGTTAAACATCCGGTAAGCCAAGCTTGGCAGTTGTGCGAGCCCTTGAGAGACGGGTTAAGGTTGTGGTGGAACGGGTGCGGTCCGCAAGAAGAACGCAGTCGCGCTGGCAGTCCGCAAGAAGAACGTAATCGCGCTGGCGGGACTAGCATGAAGTTTTCGTGTGCTCGATGAGCTACAGTATCCCCAGCCGTCACCTCGGAGCGGACGCCGATGACGCCGGCGTGAGTAGGGCGGATGCAAGGCATTGCAGGCACGACGTAACCTGTGTTGGGTAAAAGGATGTGAAGCATAATGCACTGCTACGAGTGCTACCCCGTTGCCCCGAGCGCCGCTCCGCGAACGCAACCAGCTGCGCGTACCAACCGCACGCACAACTCGCTCGCTCGCGTGCTAACACACGATCGCAAAGAAGCAAGCACCCCCCGTGGGGCTCGAACCCACGACCACTGGCTTAAAAGGCCAGCGCTCTACCGACTGAGCTAGACGGGTGTACCTTCGCAACCCTTACAGCAACTTAACACCAACAACGCGCAACACTCACAACAAACACCACACACAACAAACACGACAACATCCGCACGCGCAGAGACCGAAAGCGCACACCCTCACACGCACACCCTCACACGCACACTCACCATACGCACACGCACCATACGACCTTCCACCTGTCAGACACCGCCGTCCTCGATACCACATCGCTCCAGTCTTTGTCATTTCTTCGCGCACGCGCCCCGCACCATCGGACCTACACGCGGTCTGCCGTTGTCAACACGTCGAGGGGGCCCGCACAGGCGTTGGCATGTAGCACAATGGTGGGTGGCGCAGCAAGAAACCGCTGCACCTTTTTGCGATCTCGCCCACCCACCCACCCACCCACCCACCCACCCCACACACACATGCACACATACTACCACCACTACCGCCACCTCCTTCGCCACAACCCACATCCATATCAACCTTGAGCGTTTTCCTTGGCTCATCTGGAACGGACCAGCGCCCATACTGTTTCTCGACATGCACAATTAAGCACGTTAATCGGCTGTTTGTCAGCTCGCCAAAAGGCAAGGAGATGCGAAGTACGACTCAGTGGTTATATTTAAAGTGATCCACCAGAGTATCGGCACGCTCGATTACTACTACGACAAGCAGTACGTGAACCACCCCATTAGGCGCAAAGTTCTGTTGCATGGCTAGACATCTGGGCTCTGTAGTCGAAACACTCACTCAATACGCCTTGTAGACGTATGAGCGACGGCTCTTTTCTCCGGCCCCAGCGTGGTCTGATCGAACGAATGACCTGTTGCCAGTGGTTGCCAGTGCGCAGTCCAAATGATGAGCAGGCGAGCGTTAAACATCCGGTAAGCCAAGCTTGGCAGTTGTGCGAGCCCTTGAGAGACGGGTTAAGGTTGTGGTGGAACGGGTGCGGTCCGCAAGAAGAACGCAGTCGCGCTGGCAGTCCGCAAGAAGAACGTAATCGCGCTGGCGGGACTAGCATGAAGTTTTCGTGTGCTCGATGAGCTACAGTATCCCCAGCCGTCACCTCGGAGCGGACGCCGATGACGCCGGCGTGAGTAGGGCGGATGCAAGGCATTGCAGGCACGACGTAACCTGTGTTGGGTAAAAGGATGTGAAGCATAATGCACTGCTACGAGTGCTACCCTGTTGCCCTGAGCGCCGCTCCGCGAACGCAACCAGCTGCGCGCACCAACCGCACGCACAACTCGCTCGCTCGCGTGCTAACACACGATCGCAAAGAAGCAAGCACCCCCGTGGGGCTCGAACCCACGACCACTGGCTTAAAAGGCCAGCGCTATACCGACTGAGCTAGACGGGTGTACCTTCGCAACCCTTACAGCAACTTAACACCAACAACGCGCAACACTCACAACAAACACCACACACAACAAACACGACAACATCCGCACGCGCAGAGACCGAAAGCGCACACCCTCACACGCACACCCTCACACGCACACTCACCATACGCACACGCACCATACGACCTTCCACCTGTCAGACACCGCCGTCCTCGATACCACATCGCTCCAGTCTTTGTCATTTCTTCCGCGCACGCGCCCCGCACCATCGGACCTACACGCGGTCTGCCGTCGTCAACACGTCGAGGGGGCCCGCACAGGCGTTGGCATGTAGTACAATGGTGGGTGGCGCAGCAAGAAACCGCTGCACCTTTTTGCGATCTCGCCCACCCACCCACCCACCCACCCCACACACACATGCACACATACTACCACCACTACCGCCACCTCCTTCGCCACAACCCACATCCATATCAACCTTGAGCGTTTTCCTTGGCTCATCTGGAACGGACCAGCGCCCATACTGTTTCTCGACATGCACAATTAAGCACGTTAATCGGCTGTTTGTCAGCTCGCCAAAAAGGCAAGGAGATGCGAAGTACGACTCAGTGGTTATATTTAAAGTGATCCACCAGAGTATCGGCACGCTCGATTACTACTACGACAAGCAGTACGTGAACCACCCCATTAGGCGCAAAGTTCTGTTGCCTGGCTAGACATCTGGGTTTTGTAGTCGAAACACTCACTCAATACGCCTTGTAGACGTATGAGCGACGGCTCTTTTCTCCGGCCCCAGCGTGGTCTGATCGAACGAATGACCTGTTGCCAGTGGTTGCCAGTGCGCAGTCCAAATGATGAGCAGGCGAGCGTTAAACATCCGGTAAGCCAAGCTTGGCAGTTGTGCGAGCCCTTGAGAGATGGGTTAAGGTTGTGGTGGAACGGGTGCGGTCCGCAAGAAGAACGCAGTCGCGCTGGCAGTCCGCAAGAAGAACGTAATCGCGCTGGCGGGACTAGCATGAAGTTTTCGTGTGCTCGATGAGCTACAGTATCCCCAGCCGTCACCTCGGAGCGGACGCCGATGACGCCGACGTGAGTAGGGCGGATGCAAGGCATTGCAGGCACGACGTAACCTGTGTTGGGTAAAAGGATGTGAAGCATAATGCACTGCTACGAGTGCTACCCTGTTGCCCCGAGCGCCGCTCCGCGAACGCAACCAGCTGCGCGCACCAACCGCACGCACAACTCGCTCGCTCGCGTGCTAACACACGATCGCAAAGAAGCAAGCACCCCCCGTGGGGCTCGAACCCACGACCACTGGCTTAAAAGGCCAGCGCTCTACCGACTGAGCTAGACGGGTGTACCTTCGCAACCCTTACAGCAACTTAACACCAACAACGCGCAACACTCACAACAAACACCACACACAACAAACACGACAACATCCGCACGCGCAGAGACCGAAAGCGCACACCCTCACACGCACACCCTCACACGCACACTCACCATACGCACACGCACCATACGACCTTCCACCTGTCAGACACCGCCGTCCTCGATACCACATCGCTCCAGTCTTTGTCATTTCTTCCGCGCACGCGCCCCGCACCATCGGACCTACACGCGGTCTGCCGTTGTCAACACGTCGAGGGGCCCGCACCAGGCGTTGGCATGTAGCACAATGGTGGGTGGCGCAGCGAGAAACCGCTGCACCTTTTGCGATCTCGCCCACCCACCCACCCACCCACCCCACACACACATGCACACATACTACCACCACTACCGCCACCTCCTTCGCCACAACCCACATCCATATCAACCTTGAGCGTTTTCCTTGGCTCATCTGGAACGGACCAGCGCCCATACTGTTTCTCGACATGCACAATTAAGCACGTTAATCGGCTGTTTGTCAGCTCGCCAAAAAGGCAAGGAGATGCGAAGTACGACTCAGTGGTTATATTTAAAGTGATCCACCAGAGTATCGGCACGCTCGATTACTACTACGACAAGCAGTACGTGAACCACCCCATTAGGCGCAAAGTTCTGTTGCATGGCTAGACATCTGGGCTCTGTAGTCGAAACACTCACTCAATACGCCTTGTAGACGTATGAGCGACGGCTCTTTTCTCCAGCCCCAGCGTGGTCTGATCGAACGAATGACCTGTTGCCAGTGGTTGCCAGTGCGCAGTCCAAATGATGAGCTACACTTCTTCGTAGAGGACGTCACAGCTACCATCCTTACCTGCGCTGCGATGAACATCGTCAACGGGGACCTGAGTTGCGCAGGCAGTAACAAGACCGGGCTGAATCTGGAAGTAGCAACAGCAGCTACGTCGCTGAATCGGTCGGCTCGGGCAGCAAGCTACAGGACAGCAGCACATCGTCAGATTCAGAGACTTAGGAACTCCTTGATGAAAGCGCGATTGGAGTGCTAAGTAAAACGGTCACTTTCCCTCGAGCCGATAAGTATGTTTTTGAGAGCTGGGCGAAATGTGAGGAATACTTGCATCAGTACTGGAAAGAAATATTTCAGGTTCGTGCGATAGGAATCTGAGCCTGCTACTAATATATTGCTGACAAGGTCATTCCGTTGTAGCCTTTTTCAACTAGATCGACCACTTCACCGGATAAACGCAACCGGCAAATAGCAGCGAATCCATCGTCCACGGCAGCTTTGATCCCAGATATGTTGATGACGTACAGCAAAACGTACAATTGCACACATAGTGGATCCCCGCGGAAATGGGCGGGGAATTCAGGAAAGCACCCAAATCAGTACTCGCGTCGCATCAACGGCAAAGCGAAGGTAAAATTGAATAAGGCTGAGTGACCTTGTGTGCTCACTTCTAACAATTTTTTTCTACTGATACAATATAGATAACAGCTTGCGCAAAGCTCCTTGCTCCTGGGGTGCGGCAAGTGCACGTTACTCGTCAATGTGTACAGCATAACCACCCGTTGGAGCTGAATACTACAAGCTGTACCACGACGTACGACGTGTACAGGATGAAGCTATCCTCGCAGGCGTTGAAAAACTTCGCAAGGCCGGCTCCAACAGAAAACGAATTATGGAGTATATTTTGGAGCACTCGTCGGCTGAACCCACCATGAAGGATGTCCATTACCTCATCGCGAGACTGGGGAAGAAGGCTCTCAGTGCAGATACACTGGAAAAGCGTATAGTGGACTACTTAAAAGGAGTTTCGAAGGACGGGAATATCGCAAAGGTATTTCTCACTGACGTAAGTAAATGTTGCAACTGCTGGTCGTTGAAATATTATGTTACACTAACGATTGGTATTTTCTAGGGAGTCGCCGAAGTTATCACACTCCAAACAGCTCACATGCGCGCAATGTTCCAGCACTTCCCCGAGGTGTTGCTGATTGAAGCTACGCATGATACTAACAAGTCCAATTACAAATTGTTCTCATTTTACAGTCCATGACGCCTACAGAAAGGGTCAACACGTTCAGGTAAATGTTGTTGAATGTATATCTCTTCTGGGTCCTTGCTAAATAATATTGTTGTTGATACAAACAGCATAGCTTGATTGAGAACGAGCGGAAGGAGATATTGCGTGTGGCTATTCAACAGTTCAAAGAAGCCAACCCAAACTTCAATTCCATTGCGTGCATCTTGAACGATAAAGATTTCACGGAGATCGCTGTTCTAGAGGAAGAATTTCCTGGGACCCGAATTTTACTTTGCCATTTTCATGTGGTTCAATGCCTCCATCGCGATGTGGCAAAGGCAGAGTTCAATTTTGATGGATGGACGAAGAACGAATTGAAGCAGCTCTCTCGTTTGCTGGCCAGTGCCTCTACACAGAGCATGTTTGATAAAGTTCTCGATACAATGCGAACCGTTATTCGATGCAGCAAAAAGCGCGAGCAGTGGTTCGCAATGCTGGATTTCAACTGGCTATCATGTGTGTCAAGTGGAGCTCCGTACACCGCGGGAATATCCCTCATCTGGGGAATCACAGAAATAACCGGTGAGTACTTTGCAATACGAAACACAACTTGAACTTTGGAGTGCAGATGTCAAGTAAGCTTATCCTAACTCTTTTTAATATGTTTTGCAGGTTGGAGTCGAGCTGGCAAAAACTCAAGACGTTAGTGAACCGATCCACTGCTCTTGACGATTGCATTGTGGCATTAATGTTCTGGCAAGCCGTAAACGAGAGAGATTGGCGGTCCAAGTTGTGCCGTATTGGTGTGCATGTAAATGCCAACTATGACGACGAAATCAGGGCATATCGCCGCATGTGATGGACCTATTGAAGCAGCAATACGATTTTGGAGTCAAAGCATCGACCAGGTATCGTTACTACCCGTTGGGCCCGTACGTATTTATCCAGTACGACCCTGCCGATGATGTGCCGAGGACATTCCCGACGAATACGCCATGAACCCAATTTCGTGGACATGCTCGTGCGTATTTCACGTTACTCGCCGCCTCCCATGTAGGCATATTGTGTACTGCAGGCGCATAACGAACCAAAAACCGCTACTACCTGAGAGCATCATCGACAAACGGTGGATTCTCGAAAACTTTTACACAATCGCAACAACCCCAGTCGATGAAATTGATACCGCTTTTATAATTGCCACTGTTGCGCCGACCAAGCCGCCAAGAGCAAAGAGTGAATCAGAGAAGTACAACGAACTACTATCGGTAGCTAAACAAATCGCGGATGTTGCGGACCAGTGGGGAACCCGGGAGCACTCAACAGTTTTCCAAAAACAACTGCAGTTTTTACGCTTCTTGAAAGCGGGGTCGTGCCCGCACGTGGTTGCAAACTTAACAAGCACATCCCGACTATGTTTAAGTGAGAATGGGAACGAGTTAGGGCAATGCGTGCCGAATGCGAAGGATAGCACACACGTTATTGTTCTGGGTGGTTTATCGTCTGATCAGACGGAACGCCTTGAAATTGCACCGACTGAGTCGGCTTGTGGTACTTTGGTGATTGCAAACTGAAGAAAACATGATTAAGGCTGTGTCAATGTTTTTTTTTTTTACAAAGATACAACTAACATTTGTACTTTTCAACTGGCGCCGCCTACAACTAGAACAGAGTTTTGCACAAACGACATTTCCAACGTCACGGCCTCCGAGCCTTCCTCAGTTCCACCCGTAATCTTTAATTAGAGTCTGTTTGCAGTTGACTTGGGGGCCACCCAAGCAAACGCACACTAACATATCAACGCCGCGATGCGCCTTGGTGCGGTGGCTGTACGATTAGCTCCTATTAACCCCTCAGCGCCCAAGCTGTTTTTTTACCTGATTTTTATTTCACGGTACTCGATCAACATGATAGTCGTACAGCATGTTAAAGTCGCGCAACACTTAGTTTTATTATAGTCTCGTATAATTTTTTTTATTATTCGAGGACCGACTGTGTACAACGACGACATGACCATTTCGTCAATCGCCTATCATGTTGTACAAACAGCATGTACATGGTGTACGATACTGTATGTACATGGTGTATATACACCGTGATTAGAACTTTTGATGAGAAGTCAGTGGTTTTTTTTTTATCAAGAGACTGGGCAGGGACCTCTAAGGGGGTGCAAAACAGGGTGACTTGCACGGCATCTTGCACGAAAGCGACGACGCATCAAGTGAAACCGTTCATAAACTTAGCGTTGTAGCCTCGAACTATCACCTCCACATCATTTCTCGCCTTACTACAGAGGTCCACACACACGTACGCAACCTGATCTTTGTATATCCCCTCAAATCGGTTTCCATTGCAGACTGAATACCAGTCAATTCCACACCCTATTTCTAATTCCCTCCCAAAACACCAGTTTACCTTGTAACGTATCCGGGAGGATGCCAGTATCTCACCAGAACACGGTTCACGCTCAACATGGCACATCGGTTCTTGCTAAACTATCTACGCCACTTCCTTGGGGTGCTCTATAACGTGCACAGTTAGTTGCAGGTAATACACCACAAGTCAGCTTACTTATAAATATCAAGTAATGGAATTGTTGTCGATTCGGTAGCAGCCCTAAATCGAATCGACATAGCAACGGCATCATTTTGTATTTACTCTAGCACGCGTTCGCACAGTTTATATCCGTTTATATCCTGTGACCTGGTCTGTCGAACCCGAGCCCTGTGCATTTTGCGTGATGGTCTGACTTATGCAGCTAAACCGCCCATGTTTTAGCATGTTGTACGTACAACATGTTTCTTGGTGTATGTACAACGAGTGGGCGTTGAAGGGTTAACTTAACATCTTAGCGTATTTCGTGTTGGGTGGGATATGAATCATTATAAGGTTTAGGTAGGGTATTATAAGAGTATATTGTCTCGCGTAGAAGCATATACAACCCTTTTTCTAGACATGGGTGCAGTTTTTATTCTCAACAGGTGCAGCAGACATCTCGCACATGGCAGGCATGACACGACTTCTTATTTCAACACAGGACTCTGCTCACGCCAAAATACGTCTACTCTATCGAATGATATTCTGTGTGAGTACTGAAGGGCTCAACATACAAGCGTACACTCGTTACGTAAATGACGTCGTAGATAAGACTAGAAGCAAATGAGCGCCTGGGATGACTAGGTTTATTAATATCCATTTGCTTAAGCCTGTTTTATTAAAACTTCGCTGCCTCATGGTACATCACTTAAATGCACGTTGTTTATATCCTATATTACACTAGTATTGCTGGATTAGAGTATATTTTAGATGCAGTGTTCAGAGCCGCCTCTAAGAACAAACACAATTATCCTAAATTTGTACTAGTACTAGAATATTTATGCCTGATAATTTACATTCTATATTATATTCAACCCTATTCACCACAATTTGTTGTCCAACAACTATTGTGTAACGCGGCTAGAATGTCCACGCCTTATTAGCTAGCATATTTATCTTAATCGGATTTGAATATCCGTATATAAGGGTATAAAACTAGCTACAAAGCGAAATCGGTTAGCAAATATGAGTGTGTAATCCTGCTTGGACAACCTGGCGAGACTCGACTCGGTCTAATTTAGCGACGGTGGCTAAGAGCTACCGAGACGCCTTTGGGCCAATATAGCCCGAAGTGTGGAGCCGTCGATGCAAATAAGGCTCCGACGGAGTTGACCATCGAGTGCATTACTTCTAAACGCTTTGACACCTTCCACATTGCATGCTACAAAGCTGATGGCTCACATCGGCACCAACAGAGCTATAATTATTTAGCTCAAATAGCTCGGAATGCCGGCTTCCACGGTGACATTCCGCCTTATTTACAAATCGGATTAAGCGCTGCTAATCTCCATGACAATTCTTAGTCTAAAATAGAGATGGAGAATCTAATTAGGAGATCAGTCGAAAAAAATAAGACTTTGAAGTCTAAATTAGCCAAAATCTCGGCCGATTTACTATCCAATTAGACATTCGGGGTGCCGATCACAATACATTAAAGTGTAACAAATATCGCTAAGCTTTGGAGTTGTTGGACATTTTAAAAAATATCAAAAAAACATTTTATTATTATTCCAAGATCTTAGTATAGTATAGTTCCATGATTTTGACATGATATTATTCCTTACAAAAGTAATATGCCGTATACGGCACTGTTCCTGCAATGGACAGGGCGTTAGTCGAGTCTTTATCCATGCACCCACTGGAGTTGACCCGGTGCAAGTATCCTCTGTCTTACATGTATTAGAGGGAGGGGCATAATTTCATTTTTTTACAGTAAATATACAAATCAGATTTATATATCTGACCAATCACAAAAGATCCAATACCGTATTTTCGCAGTCCTAAGCGTCAGGCCACCGACACGAATTACAAATCCCAATATTTAGCATATGGTATTGAGGTAGGTTTTAGCAGCAGTAAACCCTCCTTTTAAAAATGAATCGTTGTAGAAATCGATAGTGGATTATTTCATGTATCACCGGTTTTAGATTATCATCGTTTCTGGCTGAATTATCATCGTTTTTGGGATGAATATCATCACTTTAGGATCGTTTATCATCGTTTTTGGATCGATTATCATCACTTTTCGATTCAACATGAATTGATCAATTATCTAGGCCTCCTCATCTTCACTCTCGCTAATAAGCTCACCGTCGGATAGATCGTCGTCGGAGTCTACTGATTCACCCGCAAGACGGCAGCTCTCCAGTTCTTCAACGATGCCGTCTTCAATGTCGCCTCCATCCACTTCTTCACGGGAGCGCGAGTCGTTTAAGATTCCAACTCGCCGGAACCCATTTTTAATCGTTGTTAGGGTCGGTGCATCCCAACACGACGCAAGCCATCTCGCTATATCCCCTCGGTTTGGGGCCTTGAGCTTAAACGTCTTCTCCGCATGCTCTCTTAGCAGTCGACTTACCTCTTGGTCTGCTTCAGCCTGTACCAATTCCTTGCGGGCACGCGTGATGTCCTTTTGCAATTTGGCACGTTTTCTTGCGCGACGTTTCTCCCCCGCACGATAGGTTGCTAATTGGTCTCGAAGTCTTTCGATCCAGAGTGAGCGGAGGCCAGACTTGAACGGCTTGTTCCACGACACGTCCGCCGGTTGGCAGACAGAGGTATATCTTGGCGGGACTTTGAGAAGGATGACATTCAGCGATGCAGCGTAGTCCACGACTTCTGTGGTCCAATGACCACTGAAGTCGTCCCAAAGTAGAAGCACGTTGTCGTCGGTGTTGTCACGCCCGGCAAAATGATACTCGAGAAACTTGAGAGACATCTTCGAATTCCACCATGCGCACTTATTGCCATAAATTTGACAATTGGTCTCTTTCTGCAGCGCTCAGACCTCTCTCCAAACAGTAGTTCCGAACCCGTTGTGCTCAGAGCTGTTGGCGTCATGTTTTTCTTGTGTCACTCCTGGCGAGCTCTTGAACATCAGAAACGGAGGATGTTTGATTCCTTCCCAGTCAGCTAAGAGCATTGCTGTGGCCCTTGTTTTGTCTTTATTTGAGCACTTAACCCAAACAGTCTTCGTACCTCGTGTGGTAATTGTATGTTTGGGTAAATACTCAAATAAAACAGTTATAAAGTGTTAGAAACGTTTTTGCGAGACAAAATATTATCAAAAGGTACCTGTTTGGTCTGCACTGAAGACTTGCACACATTCCTTCTCGATGATCGTCTGGAGAACCAATGATCGAAATGCTTGAGCGACTTCGCGTGCATCTTCTGGAGTCGTCTGCCCCTGGTGTGTTCGAGTGTCCGAAGCGAGAGCCTGTGTCTAGGTAAGAACCGCTTAACCCATGAACCGGACGCCGCAAATTTACCACCGAGACCACACTCCTTCGCTATTTCCTTGGCTTGTAGCTCTAGCATCATGCGTGAAACAGGAGCACTGTCTTTTCGTAGCGAGTTGATCCAAACCACCAAATCCGATTCAGCATCAGAGGGGAGGACGGTTCCTGTCCCTACAGTGCGTAGGTTGCGGTGGGTACCACGACCGCTGCTACACATTGCTCGAATGTGTTTCGTTTGCTTGAGCCACTTGTTGATTTGCTTCTTCTTGGCTCGCTTCTCCTTGTATGTGGCCGCACCGTAGTAAAATTCGATTGTGGCATCGAGATCATGGCCTTTTCCTCGTATTCTACCACTTTGAGCTTGTGAGCGTAGTCAACTGCTCTGCGCTCGAACGTCCTACGGTTCTGACCATTCCCCGTTATTCGCGGCCGGACCATTGCAACGACCGCGAAGATGCTTGGGCGCAGAGTCGAGAGTTCGGAAGTGCGGCATTTTATCGCCCCCTCAGCCTCAAAATAGCTGCGTGGTATAGAGTCATTATTCTAACCCCTGTTATTGTGAAAACCGATTAGTTTGTCTTGCTGAATTAGCCGGTTAAACATCGCTCATAGCGGATTTGAAGACTAATAAATCGGGGATGTCTCAATTATAATCGGGGTATAAATCGCTCATCGGCCTCGTAATTATGTGCAGCCTAGCAAATTTGATCAACCTTCATGTACCCTCGGCCCGAGACTCGCCAAATGCAGCGACAACACCGCGCTTAAACGCGTCGCCTGCATATCTTAGTTACACGTATTATAGCGTGCAACTTTTCCTTCTTAGTTATGATGTATGTGTTGTAGCCTTGACTACATAGCCAAGAGCGACTGCAACGATTGTTGTCTGGCGGCTGATTTAGCCTACAAGAAGCGAATGCCGGTTGCACATCGGACATTCTATCTGAATAGCAAGCAAATCAGCCGGCCCTGGCTTAATCAGCCAATTAGCAAATGTAAATCCGACTCATATGCTCTGACTCTGTAAGTCAGCCTATGTAGTAATCTTGAGTATAAATCGAGGTACCCCAGTCTAATTAGGAGGTCGGATTTATCAAATCGGGGGCTGCCGGTCTTATTAAGCCACTAAATCGGCGGATTATCAATCCAATAAGACATTCTAAGGGGAACGGCCAACTAGGGGCCGCTTGGCGAGCAGTTCACACGAACGAATGCTGCTTGGGATCCAGTACACAAGTGAAACAAGTTGTGATAGTTTTGAAAAGCCCTTGATCTCCTCTTTTTTATATACTCACCTCAGTCAGGATCCAATTAAATTCGAGCACGGAGATGGCAACGAGTACGACAACCTGAAATTGCCTGCGTGCCAATTAGAGGCCGCAAATAGACTTGGATTCAGTATCAGTAGAGGCTCCAACGACCTGGGGCCGGTCAGGTTTAGGTTTACCGTTGAAGGGCATGCTAGCAGCATTTGAGTCTACAAGGTAGGTTATTCTTTGACATAGTTGTAGCCACTTTTGACAACGCTCATTCAGGAAACGCGCACTAACGTGGGAGGCGCCCAGGATGGCGCGCGCAGCGCCGGCTCTCCCTGCGCTCCTAGGCTGCTGTCGCCCCCGCAAGAACGTCCAGTAGCTGGCCAACTGTCCCAGCTCGCGGCCCCGTCCTCGCCAGCGCCCAAGATCAATCCTGTGAGGTGCAATTACCCACCCTCGGACGAGACTTTGGGCGGGGAGACGGTTTATCGATATACCGTCTCCCCTTCCGGAGAGTCGGTATTCCCAGGTATTACCGTCTCCCTTCAAAAGCGTTTGGAGAAGGAGACGAAACCTCCATCTCTCTTCATTGTCTCCCTCTCAAATGCTGCGTACTTTACGCTCTGGCCAAAGCTCCCCGGCTCCCTCCGCCATTGGTCTAGGTAACTGATTAAAGTTTAGATACACACCATAAATCAGAGGCGAACTTTGCCTTTCAAGCAAGCAAGCCTGTCATCGGAAAGACTGTCATTTACGAAAAGTCATTTAGCATTGTGACATCAAAGACAGCCATGCGTACGCTCAGCAGAGCAGGATTAGTATCACTTTGCAGGTTGTAGTGGACCAGCGACACAACACATTTTGCTGTGAAGCAAGCACCTCAAGACCCGACTCCCCGTTCAGCAAATGGTTCGAATCCACCCAAGTGTGACGGAGGCGATAGCCAACTTCCAGCCACCGGCAGGATACGTCGTTTTGCACCCTCGCAGCACCGAAACATCAATGATTTTCGACTATGGCGTTCGTATTGTCCGAAGCCCCGTTCCTCTGCCACTACAATTCCTCCTGGAGCACCTGCGGTCGGATGTGTATGGCTTCGGAGTTCCCTGCCGCAACAAACCCGATGCTTTTTACCCACTCTCTACGGGAAAACATCGAGAGCTATAAGCATCTTCGTGAGTGCACCGTGTGCTGTCAGAAAACAGCAAGCGAAAATGAAAAAAGCGGCGTCGTGACGAAGAGTTAGAGCGGCTACGGCTGTCTCAGTTGTACCGCGACAGCCCGACTCGAGTCTACGTTCTGCTCGAAACGCTACGGATCGTTTTCAACAACGCCTTTCCGGCTGGCCGAGTATGAGGAGTCCATTGCCATCCGCGAGCTGGTGATGAAAGACTCTGTAGAGGCACCGGTCAACGCCAAGGTAGTGGTCCATAGCATTGTCGAGCTGTACGCTTCTTCCAGAAGGCGATTGCTGTCCTGCTGAAGGAGAATCACATCGGTTCTGGTGTATTTTTCACTATTGTCGTCGATTTTTGGACGTCGAAGGCGAAATCCACCAAGTTTCTCGGCTTGCGGATATATTTTATCGACAAAAACTGGATCCTTAAGTCTATCTTGTTAGGCGTTCGTCATTTTAACCCCAGCTGCGAACGCACAGGTGGAATTCGAGCGCCATTTCTTCGATGGGTGACGGAGCTCCTAAACGATTTTAGGCTAAACCACTCGGACGTGTTTGGTGCTACAACGGATGGGGGTCCTGACGTAAAGTGGATGGTGCAAAATGGTATGCAGCTCAACTGGGAATGGTGCGTCCCCATTTGACAAACGCAGCTACGAAACGCGCCTGCCGTATGGTGGGGAAGGCGAGCACGTCAAAAATCCCCAAATGACGAATCTGTTGGCGCGAATCGTCAAAACCGTGTACCAAACAAAGCACGTGGAAGTGATGGGAACTTTGTTTGAGGAGCTGTGCCAAATGGGGAATATCGACGTTGAACATGCACCTCAGCAGCTACTAGACTACAAGGCGCATCGTTTTCTCCCGGTCTTACGCGCGGGTTGTTCGGCGTATTTTGTTTCTCTGGGAACCTCTCGTTGCCTGGTACCGTGAACGGTTAGCAAAAGCCGACCGTGAAGGAACAGCGCCGCCGTCGGCATTCCCCTGGCTGGTGAGCACGAGAATCTGACGCAACTTCTCAGTCTGCTAGAGCCTATCACTCTCCTAAATGTCAGAGGGCAAAGTGACTCCGCCAACCAGGTTGAGGTTTTGCTGACGCTATTCAACCTTCGACTATCGACATTGAATGCCGCCAGCGTGCTCCGCGATTACCGTTCGACGAAAGAGAAAACAATGTTTTCAGGCCGGATCAGCTGACGCCACTTGCAGTGAACACCAAAGCTCTATTGCAGCAGGCTTTTCAGCGCAGCTTCTTCTCTCTTCACACAAGCCGCCAGAAAATCGCAAAAGTGCTCTTTCGTTCTCGAGATTCAGCTTTTTCTCCACCCCAACTTCAAGAACCTGAATATACTCCAGAAAGTGATACTATTGTACAGTACCCAAGAAGGCCAGACGCGCACTACAGCAGACGGTAACGTCGCACGAGTCAGAATGCGGTCACAAACAAAGTGCGCTCACTCATGAGGGCTGTGACTAGCGAAGCCGAAGAAGATACCGAAGAACACCTCCCTCCACCTCCTCCCCATGATTGTATCCGAGGACCTTATGGGCTTTTCCGACGCTGCAACGACTATTGAAGCCGAGCAGCAAGAAGACTTGGAGGAGAGCTGCGTTGAGGAAGAGTTGCAACGTTGGGTTGCGGCCCCAACAACGCTTCGTCAGGTTTGTCACGAAGATGCCACTCACGTCGAATCGGTGCTGGCGTACTGGAAACGCCAGGAGTCCACCAACACGTTCAAACTGCTCGCTCGCGTCGCGAAATTATTTATGCGATGCCGGTATCATCAGCCCAAATTGAACGTGATTTTGGCGTTGCCGGGCGAATGGTGACGCCTGAACGATCGTCAATTGCCCCACAACGTGGATATGTCTATATTCTTGAGTTGCAAGCAGAGAATATGTCGACGTGACTCAATGCGATCGCATTGCGGCGGATAACCTCAGTTCATGCATACTTCAACCAACGTATTGGTCCCCATGGACCCCGAAGGAGATGAGAACGACGAAGAGATGCTGAACGAGTATTTTCAGACGCGAGTGATACTGATGAAGAGGCAGAGTACTGAGGTGGATGCATGTGCATGAAGAAAATATATTTACGTTGTGTCAGTTCCGTATTCCCTAGGCACCCGAGATGCAGTAAGCTTCCTGTGTTTGTCATTTACTTTGCATCGATTTGCGTTGGTGCGCAGCTTTACGCTTCTCGGATAAGCTTCAATGCCAAGTCCACACATTCACGATTTGTCAAAGAAGACTTTGCTCCAGACGACCGAGCTGTCGCTCGTTTTGCTGATTTTGTAGTTTTGGCGCCCTGGAGCGCTTGAGAGCTCGTGTCGTCACTTTTCCTTGTTCAAGAGCAATAACGTCTTGGCGAGCAATGTGCGCGGCTTGGTTATAAGCTCGATTCAGGCGCATAGCGGGTTCACCCTCCGCTACATCAGTGTTTTCACCGCCGAACGACATCTCCTCCATGGCTGAATTCATTTCTTCATCCGTGCTGTAGTTGTTGTCATCAGCTGCACTTACTTCTTGATCATGCGCTGTCGATCCATGTCCAACCCGTTCTGAAACTTGCACTACCTCGGGGGCCGGTGATATCATTGAAGCTACAACACCACTCGCCGAAATGTCTAGCATAGCTGCGTCTGCTAGTTGCCGCGTAACCAATTCGTTGAGCATCTTTTTAGCTTGCGCTTCAGCTCGCGCAACGGCCCTCTCTTCTCCCTCGCTAATTGTCTGCAGAAGACTTTGCTTGAACTCTTCAAGTCCAATGTTTTCACTCGCAAGGTGACGCCGGACTGCTGCACGAGCTTTTTTCTCCACTAGTTTTGCTGAGTTCTCCAAGCGCGTTTCGAGCTTTTGCTCTAACGCACGGAGTTGAGCGGCCGTTTGCTTCGATGTCTCCGCGGCTTCTGCAGCGATCGCGGTTTTGGTTTGGGCGGCGTGATGCTTGAAATACGCACCGAGAAGCTCCTTCGTGCGCTGCTCTGCGTCCGCAGAAGCTTCGGCCTTGATAGCGCTGAATGCAGCACTCAGTCGCTTCTCCATGTCTTGCTGGGCTTGGGCTTGCTGCTCAACGCTAGCTCTACTTTGACGAGCGGATTCTTCTGCTGCTTTCAAACGGACTTCCATGACTTGTAGTGATGCGGCTTGCTGCTGCGATGCGACTTGAGCATGACCAATTGCTTCTCGGCGTGCCTCCTCCATCGCAGCCTGAATCTTGCTGTTGATGTGACTGTCGATCTGAGCGGGGTCAACTTGGGTTTGGCGGATGTAATGTGCAAGCTCTTCATTTCGCGCATTTACTTCGGCTCGTACATGCTCAACGCGATGTTCTACGTATTGCTGCTGCTGAAATAGTTGCTGACTCTGGCGATACTGGAGCTGGAGTTGAGCGTCGGCCAGCGTGCCAGCCTGGGCTGACACGTGCGCAATCGCCATACCGAGGCGATGAGAATCGACTTGTACTCGGCCATCGACGTCATACGGCGCGAACGATACTATTTCCGCGCTATCCTCTCCGTCCACTTCGGTGATCTTCTCCATGCGATTCCTTGGTATAAGTCGAAGCGGCGGAGATCGATGTGCCGGTAAAATAGGCTAACGTTAAAACAACGGTTCTCTGCTATAGGATATAAAGTCGACCAATGGCTCTCGCAGAACAGGAGACGCAGTACATTATATCTTCTTCTAAGTGCGTCTCCCCGGGGGTTTCAGGGAGACGAAAAACCTCGAGAGACGGTCTCTCGAGGTTTTACGTCTCCCGTCTCGTGGGGGGAGATCGTCTCCCTCGCGTCTCGTCGGAGGGGTGAATTACCCGGCAGGGCGGGGTCCACGCTGCCCGATTTGATAGATCGGCCACATGCGCTGGAGAAGCAGCGCAGCCTCTGCTGTTTCGCTCGCTCGCGAGTACAGGGCTTCCCGTCAGGCTGTAGCTGCTCATGAGCACCACTCTCTGCAAGCCTGGTTTTTGGGTGACGTCAAGCCTTCCTCGTCGGCCACAGGCCTACGGGTCTAGCGATGGCTACATTTGCATTGTATTGGTAAGTGGCTTTAGCCAGGAGAAGCCTACGTTTGTCTAGGATGGAATTGCACAGTGGCAAGTCTAAACTAACACAGACTCAATGATGTCGCACCCTGTAGGTACACACTGCTGCACGTGCTTCGACTTCTTCCGCGCGCCACTTGACCCCTTTGCTTTGCCAGCGTCCACCTCTTGCAGCACGTCGTGTGTCAGCAGGCGGCCGCCTACGGATACACGCTTGCGCTTGGTGCTGCTGTCCATGCGGGGCGGCGCTGGAAGCGTCAGGACTTCATCTTCGACAATCTCTCGCATCTGTAGCCACGCAGCGAGCTGGACGTGACGAGGGGCTCCGTTGCGGGCGAACACATCGAGTCGAGAGCCCATCTTGACCAGCGACAGTGGATACAGTCCACAGGCCTTGAAACCCCGCTTGATGTTGCGACTGATCTTGGCCCCTCTCCACGCCATGCCCGCCACGGTGATGGCGTCCTCCTTGCTGATACTGTAGAACCCGCTGTCTTCTTCCTCAACCAGCTCGCCGATCAGGTTTCGGATCTTGTTCTTGAGCGTGGAGAACACCGCGACATCCAAAGGCTGCAGGAGGTGCGTGCCGTTTGGTGGTAGGAATACGAGCAGAATTCTAAAGTGCGCAGCTGCATCCACCACCTTCGCTGAGTAGTGCGAAGCGCATCCGTCCAGGATGAGGACAAGAGGGCATTGAACTGCCTCAGGCACCGCACCAGCAAAAAACTGTAGCCACACCTCGAACAGTTCCGTGTTCATGAAGCCAGAAGGCGAAGTCGACACAGCAGCCCCTGGCGCATCACAGTTCTCTAGCAGCCGTGACGACACTGTCTTCCCCGGCAAAATAAATGCCGGAGGCACCACGAATCCAGCTGCGCTTCCGCACGCCACAATGGTGAGGTGAAAATTCGCCGTAGGCTCGGTGCTCCAAACGTAGCTCGACCCCTTGACCGCTACGACTTTCTTGCTCTTGAGTTGTTTCTGAAACGCCGTCTCGTCCATATTAAACACACGTGAACCATCGAGCTTCAACTCAATCACGAGCTTTGCTAGTGTGACGGGGCACACAGCACTTCTTGACAGAGGAAGCAGGAGTATACAAACTCCAAGTGAACAGCCGTTCACGTGTCCCTGGCCTTAAGGGGACGACTTGACTTGCTACAAACGAGTAGGTTATAAGACTGACTGTATTTTGGTAGGGGTTAACTTGATCGTAATACAAACTACAAGTTAACTATACAAAAGCCCACAGAAACTTAAATGGTTGGCTTGCGGAGCTACTGGTACCATGTACCATGTACTCGGGAGAGTGACACCCGTCACTCTTCATGTAATGGGTACACTTGATTGTACCCCGTTACATCCTCCCCCACTTATCTGAGAATCACACCTGATTCTCCAATCAGCTTCGAGAGAATCCGAACACCCAAAGGTCGGATTCTCGGGCGCCGCCGCCGCAAGGCTGGCGCGCCTCATTGTCACACCCACAGTGACTTGTGCCCACAGTGGGCACCCCGCGCGGCACCCCCTGCCCTCGGCGATGTTGGCCGCAAAGCCACCGCCTCTAGTGGCCGTATCCACAGCGCTAGCAGGCGCAGAGTGCCTCGGCACGGGATGCATATGCCTCCAAACTTGCGGTTCCTCTCGCAGACCACCAGCAGTTGGCGTCGCATGGCCCTTGGGCCCTGCTGGCACGTTCGTGCGGCGGTACCTCCCGCAAGGGACGGCACCTTTCCGGTCAGCGCGTAGCGTAACCACAGAGAAAGAGCTGTGCGGCTCATCGCCGGCCATGACAGCGGTCCGACAGGACCCCGCTTCGTCACGGCGCAGTGTGTCGGTCGTCCGAGTTCATCGGCACGACCCATGGGCAGAAGTCAAACGTTGACCAAAGCCAAGAAGCATCGGGCTTCATCATCGCCATGGTCCTGGGGACTACGGCTGCTGCTCGCAGCCAGCTCATCGCTAGCAACGCGGCGGACTTGTCCAATGTCCTGCCCGCGTCACGGCCATCGTGTCGCCGACGCTGAGGTGTCTTCCATCGACACCAAGGTACCGCGATGGTACTTCATCACGGTGCGAGGTACACTGGCCTCCGTCACCAGCGATCGCATCATCCATCGCGGCGACCAACACCATGTCGGTGTGCACGCAAGGCCGCATGGCACAGAGTCCATACCGGACCGCACGGTGTACGGGGGTACCACCTCATACACCAAAGGCATGTCGTGTACCACATGCACCACGACTGCCATAGCGCCTAGTGCACTTCAAGTGCCACGTGCACGACAAGTGCCGCGTGCACTGCGAGTACCTCGCGTACTCCAAGTGCCCCGCGCGCAGGGCGCGTCAGGTGTCACGTGCACCGCAACTACCTCACAGGTAGTATGTGCCACGTGCACCCGTATGGCTTCGCGCCTTACAAGCGCGGTATGCACCGCGCTAAGTGTGAATGCCCGCAAAGGCAACACGTTCGGGTTCTCCTCGTGGGCAACACCCTTGCTCGGGACTGATGGCTACCTGGCCGGCAGACGTGCCGCGTCCAGCGTAGTAACAGCCTGGAGCTTTGGCTGGAGCTTTGGCGTGGTGCTGATGGCTACCTGACCGACAGACGTGTCGCGTCCAGTGTAGCAACAGCATCACGCTGCGGCATGGTGTTGCGTATGCACGCATGCCATCGTCTGCGGCCAAGCCGCAGACTGGCTGCCATGTCCTCGCCTGACAGAGGCAGCCTTCCAGCAGCGAATGCGCGCGCTATCTTTGGCCAAGAAGCGGCAGTGACCACTGCCAGGGCTACTGGCCATAGGTCACCATGACCACGGGACCTGAGCAGCGATGCAGCAGGTCCAGCACCTTCGTGCAATACTTCGTGAGTGACTGCACCATGCAGCCACTACACTGGCTTCTACGACGAAGCAAGTCTCATGCCAGAGACCTCGGGAGGAAGGGCACTTCCGATCCCCTCCCCCACTTACGATTAGAACCCCGGCGGGTCTGGCGGCAGCCGGCCGCCTAAACTCGTGCCGCCCTGCAGCACCAAGTCGCTATACCAGCAGACTCTGGTGGCGCGAGAAGCTCCCCTGCTTGGGCTCCGGGTCAACATCGTCGACCAAGGCTTGGTATCTACCAGCCGGTATGCAGTTTGAGTCTGCGTGACTTGACGTGGTACTCTGTTACCCACGTCTGCGGGTGAATACACCCATGACAGCGTACGGCGTGTCCTTCCTTGACTTGAGAGTAGCTGCATCACATGCAGGCATACTCAGACTCTGCCATCTCGGCATCGAGTCCTGGACACTTGTTGCCCCAACGCCGCGCAGTGGTCGCGGCCTTCGCAGCCAGACCGATCATGCTCCTGCATGTGGTCAATTGAGGTGTCGCCCTCCGGCAGACCCACTCGCCGAGTCGGGGGCGACCCAACATGCATCGCCGCAGGTACGACATGTACCCAAGCCACGTCTACTGTGCGCATCGACACCAAGTTGAACGTCATCCATGATGACCGGGTGCAAAGCCCTTGGAGGAAGGAAGTGCTTCCGAGCACTCCTCCCCCACTTAAAATCAGAGCCGCGCGGAGCCTCCAAGAGGGCCGTGCGGCTATGACATCGTGACGGTGTCACGAGCCTCTTAAACTCCGTGTGGCCAGTCACCACATGCGAGGAGACTCCAGTGACCTGATCACAAGTCTTGGTCATACGGACAGTGCGTGGCACTAAGTTACCCACGCAGGGAGACGCTTCGAGTGACTCCTTCAGGCTCATGCAGAGCCTTACCGCATCGTGTGGAACTACGTTACCCACACAGGAAGCGCATCATGCGACTTCACAATCAGTTTCCGTCTGAGTGACGCGTGTGGAATATGTTACCCACACAGGAAGCGCGTGCAGCGCCTTCCTCATCAGTTATGGTCTGAGTGACCTGGTGTGGCACTTGGTTACCCACACAGGAAGTGCATCGTGCACCTTCCTCATCAGTTTAGGTCTGAGTGACCTGGTGTGGTACTTGGTTACCCACACAGGAAGCGCGTGCAACGCCTTCCTCTTCAGTTAAGGTCTGGGCGACCGTGTGTGGTACTTGGTTACCCACGCCGGAGATGCCTTGAGTGGCCTCCTCAGCATTACATCCTCTTGTGCGGAACTAAGTTACCCGCTAGTCAGTGGTCCTTGGTTACCCACCTGGTGGCGTCACCGGACACCACCCTTGTCAATGCTCATACCGAGCAACGACTCTCAGCACTGGAGTTGCTTCTTGAGGCAGCTCCACAGCCAGGCGCAACAGCCCTCGGTTGCAGATACACTGCACCATCGTCATGGAGGACATCATGTCAGTGATGCCTCCCTTCTTCTTCATCATCTTGTCGGACGCATCCAGCGCCCTGGCGGTCCCTTCGGACGCCCTTGTGTCTGGCCAGAGGTGGGAATATGACTCACCAATGCTCTGGCAGACACAGAGGGCCGACTTAGCCTCAAAGGCATTGTCGCGCTGCTCGACCGAGAGCCCGTGCAGCTTGCACAGCGCACTCAGGGCCAAGCCATACTTGTCCAGGCCGAGGGCATATACGGTTCCATGCCCAGGGCCATCTTCAGCACCATGTCCGGGACCATGTCCGGGTCCATGTCCGGGAACATGCGCGGTTCCAGCGCTGCCCGCGTCGTCTCGTGCGGCAGCAAGGGTCACAGCGGACCCCAAGGTTCTTCTTGGGCCCGGCCTCAGTCAATGAGACCTGCCCTTGTGCTTCGACTCTCGCAGAGTCTTGGCACTTGTGTCGTTATTCCAACCGACACATCTGGCGACGTGCAAACACGCGCGACGTCCCAGACTCAATCATGTCAAGGGATACCATTACCCCCGTACACTCACGTGTACTACCGACAGCCCACCGTTGTCCTTCACCAATGCGAGCATCAGTGCTCTCAAGGGACCCCGGGTCTCTATGGTGTACGCCTTCCGTACACCCATCACAAAGACTCGGGCCAACCCCAGCAAGGCCCTCGTCCTTACAGGTGGTTGTGTCCCCATTGAGCACCTGACGGTGCATGGCACCGGCGCCCCCTTGACCCTCTGGTCTTCGGGTAGGTCTTCTTCCCAGACCCTGGCGATGGGCAGACACGTTGATAGTGTCCCAGTCCGCCGCAGGCATAGCAGCGGACACAATACTGTTCAGCCGAACTCAGATCCATGGGTTCTGGTTCGCTCTCAGTGACCACAGGCTGTACAACAGCCAGAGCACCAGCCTGCTTGTGGCTGTACTCCTCCTGGAGGGCGACTTGGATCGCCTCTTCCATAGCGGCGGTGCGCACACGGAACAACTGCGTGCGCGCAGGACCGACCTTCAGGCCGTCCACGAAGACTGTCGTCTTGACATCTTCCGACAGTGGGTTCCCCACCAGCGAGGCTGCCAACGTGCGCATCTCCTGTACGTACGCGTACAGCTCGCGCTCCCCTTGTTTGCAGGCAAGGAAGCGCGAGCGCTGGCGGAACTCATTGTTCGCCGGGAGGAAAGCGGCTCGAAGCTGCTCACACAGCTGAGCCCAGGATGTGAAACATCCAGGCGACATCGCTTCGCGCGTATACGCCCAAGTGTTGGCACGTCCGCCAAGATTGGAGAGCGCAAAGGCGACTCGAAGGTTCTCAGCCGAGATAAGACCTGCGCTCATTGCGATCTCGGTCTCCCGGATCCAGAAGTGAAGGTTCTCACCTTCCTTCCCTTCGAACGGAGGCACAGCTAGCCGCAAAGGCTTAGGCTGCACCCGTCTGGGCTCACTCATCTGAGCCAGCAGGTTTCCCTGCACATGAGCGATGAGCCCGCGTTCGTACTCGTCAAACGCGCTCACCCGCTCGGCCTGCTCGGCTGGCGTTGCCGCCGCCAAGCTCCGGAGGGCATCACTTCCGAAGATGCCCGCCATCTTCCGCACTGACTCGAACTGCGAGTCAGTCAAGTGAGGAAACTCACTTCGGTCCATCGTGGCTCACAGACCTGAGCCACCGAGGATTCAGGTAGACCAATCTACCCGCGTAGGCGTAGGATTGACTACAAGTGCTACCAAGTGTGACGGGGCACACAGCACTTCTTGACAGAGGAAGCAGGAGTATACAAACTCCAAGTGAACAGCCGTTCACGTGTCCCTGGCCTTAAGGGGACGACTTGACTTGCTACAAACGAGTAGGTTATAAGACTGACTGTATTTTGGTAGGGGTTAACTTGATCGTAATACAAACTACAAGTTAACTATACAAAAGCCCACAGAAACTTAAATGGTTGGCTTGCGGAGCTACTGGTACCATGTACCATGTACTCGGGAGAGTGACACCCGTCACTCTTCATGTAATGGGTACACTTGATTGTACCCCGTTACAGCTAGCGTATTGAAAAGCATCGTTAGATCGGCGGGGACGATGCAGTTGCGCTTGAGTGACAGCGCCTGCACAGTTCGTCCTGTCAGGACGGGAAAACGCTCTTTAAAGCGCCTGTGCCAACGTTCTCCGACACTTTTACCACAACCGAGGAGAGCCGTCTCCTGAGCCTTGGCTGACAGGATGGCCGACGAGCTGCCGACCGATGACCCAGTCGCAGAGCTGCTGCTCAGCAACTGGAGGGAAGAACGGCTTCGGCCCGGGCCTCGAGGAGGCAAGCGACTTGCCCTCATTTGCTGCCGCCAGCCACTTCCGGATCGTCCTTTCATGGACGCCGGTCGCCGTAGCGACTGTGGTAACAGCACTGCCTGCTTGGACTTGACCGATGATCTCTTGCTTCCTCTCCTGCGTGTAGGTATTGACCATTGTGCTGTGTTGCTTTCAAAATGAAAACTGGGAAGTAGATGGCTGGTTCACTGCCGCCGGCCCATCGAGTTCCCGCCGAAATTTTCCCGCCAACCAGTTCCAGTTGTAGTAGTTTGTATGGGTTTCGTACTTAATGCATTTTCTACGAATAACAAGACTGAAAGAAACAAAATGCGTCCTCACTGGTCAAAACCACGACGGCCCCGAATTGACCAAACGGCCCCAGATTGGCCGTTTACCTTAATCGGTTTTCACAATAATATCCATGTGTTTCATTGGTTGTTATGCTGACCCTTAGGACTGAGCGACGCTTAGGACTACGAAAATACGGTAAGTGCCTTCCGATCTTCTTCTTCATCTTCGACAAAGGGCGAAAAATGGCACTCTCGTCGGTCTGGTCGCTGCTGCTCTCGGTCGCGCTGAGCCTGTCGCTCACGTGCGCTGCCAGTCCCCGCGGCCCTATCATCGGCGTCTTCGCGCACCCGATTTCGCAGCATGGCGAGTACATCGCGGCCTCGTACGTCAAGTGGGTCGAGAGCGCCGGCGGCCGCGTCGTGCCCATCCCGTACAACGCGCCCAAGCCATACCTGGAGCAGCTTCTGCCTCAGCTCAACGGGCTGCTCTTTCCTGGAGGCGCCGCCACCGTCAATGACCGCGCCGAGCGGCTGTTCCAGCTGGCGCTGGAGCTCAACGACAAGGGCGTGCACTTCCCGTGTGGGCCACTTGTCTGGGCTTCGAGTGGCTCGTGCAGCTCACGACGAAGGACATGGACTCGCTGACCAAGGGGCTGGACGCTATGAACATCACGCTACCCCTGAACTTTACGTTGGAGGCCCCTACCAGCCGCCTCTTCAACCAGGCGAGCCCGGAACTTTACTCGTGGCTCAAGGACAAGCCCATCACAATGAACAACCACGAGATGGGGATCACCCCCGAGCGGTTCAACCAGTACTCGTCCCTCACGGACTTTTATACGGTGTTGGCCACCAATGTGGACAGACAGGGGGTGGAGTTCATTTCGGCCTTTGAAGCGAAGGAGTACCCGGTCTACGCCGTGCAGTTCCACCCGGAGAAGAACAGCTTCGAGTACGGCGAGTACCAGGATGGCACGCCCTACGAGGTAATCGACCACTCGCGTGAGGGAATTGCGAGCGGGCAGTTCTTCGCCAACTTCTTCATTGACGAAGCTCGCAAGAACGACCTGCGGTTCGAGGACCCCAAGGCGGAGCGCAGCGCGTTGATTTACAACTACCAGACGTCGACGGTCACGGACCCGGGCTTCGTCCAGTCGTACATCTTCAAGCACGACTTTAAAATGGACTTCTGGGTTGTGCAGATGTAAAACAGGTGAGTGAGAGAAGGTTATAAGGAGAGATGGATCTGTATTGTTCGATTCTGGCCATGTGCCGATGCAGTTTACGGGTCCAAGGGTAACTAATCGATCTAATAGGGGGGGTCAGAATTGGCAAATGGTGCAAAAAATATCACCACTCGGGAGCCCACATAATGACCAAACCATTTCCAAAATATCACCCCGGTCAGATATGAAATGACCGGTCATTTCCCCGGTCAGATATGAAATGACCGGTCATTTCTTAGAATGCTTATCTACCTCATGTAGACTACATGTAGACATGCAAGGCTGCAGCTTGCTGCGCGTGCCTAACGGCTCGGGCAGCAAGCTGTAGCCGATGGGCGCCTCAGCAACAGCAGGCTACGTAGAGAATGAACTGTAGGAACGTAGGAACCTTAGCTGCCTGTTAGCTCCTGCCCAGAGGCGCAGCAGACCGCGGAGGCCAGGAAGGTGGCACCCCATCCGTTGCGGCGCTGCTTGGCAGCAGGGCATGGTGCCGCACCTAGCAGCACCACGGTGCATGCGCGTGAGCTCGCAGCAGCTCCTAGCCGCAATGAGCGTGGCGCCGGGGCGTTCAGAAGAGCGCTACCGCTGGCGCGCTGCCGCGGGCTGGCGACGCACATGGCCCGCTCAGACAATTGTGTAAAATGTGTATGCATACAGTTAGCAAGATAAAAAGAGTGAAGGTCATTGAAGTCGCGGAAATATGGTTAACCATTTCGAGAAATGTCCGACCATTTCAGAAATGGTTCGGCCAAACAGGTGAACCATTTCGAGAAATGTTATGTCGGCTGACCATATTTCTTATGGCGGCGATTTTGGCCAAAAAATGTCGGCCAAAAAGCTAATCTTGACCCCCCCTAATAGATCTCGGCCAAGACAAACTGAGACTTCTTTTCGCTCGACGACACGAGTTTCAGGCTGAATTTGCCCGCAGTAAGCTGGACATCGTCTCCAACCTGCAGGGAAAGCTGACGAACGGTGTTTCCTTGTTTCTTACTCGATTCATTCGTGACTTCCACTTGGCAGTCGTCTAGGATAAGCAACACGGCCTCCGTCGGCAGCTCGAGCGAGATTTCGGTGACTAAGTCGTCGTTGCCCTCGTTGTCTTGCATCGTGAAGCGATACACGCGACACTCGCGCTCGTTGTTGAGCAGTTCGATTCCTTCGCCCGCATGCAACGGGAACTCATCGTTCGGGACGATGTCGGCCTTTTCTTTCAGCAGCTCGACTTCAACAAGAAACGCGGGGAGCTCACTGGTTGTGGCCACGTGGATCAACTTGTCTTTGGTGTGGTCGCGACAGAAGACAGCACCCTTGTCTTGCACTAGAGGACGAGGCTCCTGTCCGTACGGCTGCTCCACCACGTCCAGCGGGGCCATGACCACGTAAATCCCGTACTTGAGATGCTGATGCCACAGGCATCTCGTGTAGGGAGGGAACTGGGCACACACGAGACGCACCGTGTCGGAACGCCAGCGCTGCTTGTGCAGTGGCTCAAGGTCCACGAGCACGAAGTCGATGTCGGGCTTCTTCTCCTCGGCCGTGGGACTGCAGGCGTCCATAGCGGTGGGTGGAGAGATATTTCGTTTCCACAGCGAATTGTAGACTGGCAAAGCGTCCAGCAGCTCCGGTGGAGCTGCTCCACACACCAGTTGCGCGGATTATGGTCTCTTGACCATAATCCGTTTGGTCACGCGCGAGCACATACTGCCCAGAGCTCCACAGCATCATAATATCTCGCCATCCCTTGCTCGCTGTATCATCTTCAAACAACTCTACGCATTACATCGAGTTGGATCAATAAAGAGTAGACTAGCTAGACTGATAAAGCAGTTTAAGGCCCTGCAGTTCCGTACACATACTTTGCTACACGTGCCAGCTTTGCCGCTGGTGACTGTTTCCTTGTGCTGCTTTGGCCGTCAATTCGGCGCTTCATTAAATCCCAAGTCGCCACCTAACGAGCAACTTAGTAGACCTCGGCCAGGATGAACTGCGCCTTTTTGGCGGACGCGAGCTTGATGTTGAATTTCCCAGCGGTGAGCTGGACGTCGTCCGCCACCTTCAGTGCCAGCTCCCGCTCCGTGTCGACCTTGGGGTCTTCTGACTCATTGGCGACTTCCACCTCGCAGTCGTCCAGCACGACGAGCACAGCGCCCGTGGGCAGGTTGAGTGATATCTCGGCGGTCGACTGGTCCTCGTCTCCCAGTGTGAGGCGGTACACTCGGCACTCGGGCTCGTCGTTCAGCAGCTCGACGCCCGCGGCAGCGTGCAGCGCCACGTGGTCGTGCGCCACGACGTCCTTCTTCTTCTTGAGCAGCTCCACCTCCACGATGAAGAGCGGCGTGTCGTGGCTCGTGATGACGTGCAGCAGCTTGTCCTTGGTGTGGTCGCGGCAGAAGACGGAGCCCTTGTCCTGCACGAGCGGGCGCGGCTCCTGGCCGTGCGGCTGCTCCGTCACGTTGAGCGGCGCCATGACCACGTAGATGCCGTAGTTGAGGTGCTTGTGCCACAGACTCTGCGTGTGCGGCGGGAACTGCACGCACACGAGCCGCACGGTCTCGCTGCGCCAGCGCTGCTTGTGCAGCGGCTCGAAGTCCACGAGCACGTAGTCCGGCGTCTGTGTCGCATCTGTCGCTGCCATGGTCGGTGCTGCTTTCTTGCTTACTTGTGAGTCTTTTGGGTAATGAAGAAGCGTCTTGTACGTCAGCCTTGGTTCAGTTTTGCATGTCTGTGCACCATCCGGTTGATTGTCCAAACGCTAAGTACCAATGGCTGTCTCATGCACTTTGCCCAGCAGCTTTTTGCTGGACGTTGAGTGGGGGGCGAGGCAAAGAACTGACCCTGGACACTAGCAAGACGGTTTCCTTGCGGTATCAATGTTTGATCGGAGGTGGTGAAGGCTCCGATTCTTCCCAAGTCAATGAATGCGGGCAGCTTGGGGGAGGTACCCTTCAACAACGAGCCCGACATCCGCTATCTCCTGGTACACTTGGATGTCGCATCACCCTATTGGATTCCAGCCATGTCCACCTCGTCTGTTTAGATCACACGAGGTCCTCAGGATACCAAGGTAGAGGTTTCCTTCGTGGTCTTGTCGGAGTGACCACACGACCGACTAGCTCGGCATACATAGCACGAGAATCAAACGTCATCGTCGGGTCGAGTGTCGGCCGGGCCTATTCCTGTGCTATTCTAGCAAACCTGTGCGCTTCGACTGGCAGTTCGAAAGTATTCCTTGAGAATCGCGAGCTATTTGAGGCTGCCATCACATTCAGCCGAGGACATCCTTCTGGTTCTGGTACTTCGCCCCGCCCAACTGAGCCACATTTCCCCTCGGCAACTCGCTAGACTGGACCAGCGTCGGAATCGAGTCGCAACGCCGGGATATGACGGGCATCATCGCGCGCGTTGCCCCTCAGACAAATGCGCAGCACCGCAACAAGCGTCCAGGCTACAACAAAAAGCGAATAACTGGGGCTCAGGTCTTCAACTTGGTGCGACGTATTGCAGGGGTGGCTGCTGCGTTGATGTACGCGGGCGTCGGGCTTCAGGCGGCGAACAAGACACTGGACGTTCTACAAGGCACAAATGTCGGGACGCAGTCGTTCGGAACTATGACATCCGAGCTCATCGTCGGGTACTTGGGAGGCGGACTCGTCCGAGACAGCCCCATTGTCCAGAAGGTGCTGGGTGGGGACACGACCCCGACCAACAAAACGCTCTATCTGCAGTCCGCAACTTCCACATCGTTCGAGAATTGCGGCGACGTGGAGCTGTTTGATAGCGGCCTCTACGGCGCGTCGAATATGTTCGGCGGATTCTTAGCTCTCATCGGATACGGTGCGTACAACCTCTCGATTGTCCAAGACGTGGAATACGTCATGGGAATCGTGGACTGCACGTCGCCTCCGTTGGTGACGGGCGATCCGAGTTTGGTGCGTGTGTTCAACTTGGTTCGCCGCAAAAGTGACCCGGAGGATGTACACATCATCACCCTCTCGCTATCGGCACAAGACTATCGCATTCCAGAGCAAAGTCGCCGTGGTCCAGCTATCTTGGTCAACGTCTTTGCCGTCAGTGACATGCGCGCCGCCTCGGTGGACCAGTACTTCGCACTTGGGTTGGACTCTCCGTACACAAGCTCACCAGCCTTTTACGTGTTCACCCTGGATGGAGTGGCCGAGGACGGGTACTGGGAAATGGCCAGCGTCCCGCACAATATCTCAGTGGATCCAATCATCCACACGCGCACAGCTCGACGTCGTGGCTTCTACCTCCACGCAGAATCGGAGCAGGCAAACATGCGCAATTTGTACTGGAAAGTCGAGAAGGAGAGCCCTGCTCGTGCACTCTCGGAGTGGGAATGGTACGGCGAGCCGATCATCTTCGACTCGTGGGCTTGGGTACACGGCATTCACTTGATCTTCGCTTGGCAGACGGTTTTCTCGCTTGGTGTCCTGGCAATCGTCGTGTTCCGCAACTTACGCATGGGCAAGATCTGGATCGGTGACGCCTTTGCTTCCGTATCGAACGGTACACTGATGATGAGGGGGCTGCTGGTCATGGCTTCTTGGTACGTGAACGAGTACTGGACACTGGTAGAGTTCTGCCTTTCAAACGCGAACGACATCTCCGGCACTCAAAAGGTTCCGGTTCATTCGGAGCTCGCCCACGCAGACTTGATGGTCGTGTTCCTCAGTATCATTGGCCTTATTGGGCGCTTCACCAAAGAGCGCATCGATCCAGCGTTCGCGCTTTTCCTCTTTGAGATTATACACTCCAGTCGCCAGAGTATCGTACGCGGCATGGCCTCAGCGATGAAGAAGGTTGTCGACTACGCCGACACCGAGTACCGCGCGGGTATTGCCACAATGACGGCTGAGCAGCAACAACTATCCGCTTTACGGCTCTGGACCACGCACATGCTCAATGGGATCGACTTTGGCTTCTTGGCTGCCTCGTTGTGTCCGAAATTGCTGCTGATAGCGCTCGTGCTCGTTTACGTGGGCATGCGGAAGGTATACCACCAGTTTTATCCGGACCAAAAGCCCGCAGGAATCACTGGACGCAGTAGCGCTGACAGATCCACCAACGAAAAAGCTGCCACTGCGCAGAAGGGAAACCTCACCAACTTCGAGATTTCCACGGGAGCGGAGCTCCAGGCGCGGTACGGTCTCATCTCGGACTACAAAAACTACGTGTTCTTTAAGGGACTCAAGTTTGCGTCTGCTGATGGCGTTTATTGCTCCGGGTACGTGGTGGCGAACGGGAGGTTTCTTGTGGGCTCGAAGGACCTGTTGTCGATCATCATGATCAAGGCGTTCCGGTCGCGGTTTACGAATGTGTACGTGTACGTAGTCGATGGCAACACAGTCCAGCGTACGGCCCAATTGGTGTATCCAGAGACGCTGAGCTGGCAAGACCTCATTTTTCTCAACATCAACATTCTCGCATAGATCAACAGATAGATAAAACTAATTAAACTGCTACACTATATGTACTTTTGCCCCGTTGGCTCGCATCAATTTGGCGTCGACGTCATTGTTCTGCAATCCCCGTATGGAATGGTGCGCGTCGCGCTGTATATGTGTCGAAAGAAGGCTCGAGTCCGAGCCAATTCTAGTCCCCATATTGACGAGAAAAAAGGTCTTCGATGACTTAGTACGTGTCGACCCAACCGGTAAGAAATGACCCGAAAACTGAGACCAATTTTAATGAGATATTGCAGTACCTTAATAATAAATGTGGGAGTGCAGAATGGTAGCCGCAACCACCTTCATCGCAGTACTTTAAGTTTAGGTAGGCCTTGACAAAGTGAAATTGGATCTTTGACAATACACAACATACAGCACGGCAGATAAGACGTCAGCTAAAATAGCTATAAAACTAGCTACAAATAGTATGCCGCTAGCGTCTGCAGTGGTCATATGTACCAGACTGATCTTCATCATACTTCCTCACGAGGACAAAGAAGCTCAAGGAACGAACACGTTGCGCACTTCCCAAATTGAGCCATTCCAAAGTCAAGCGCGAGACTTGTAATGGGGGAAACCGGCTTCACTGACATCTCTGACCCGCCCAAGGTGAGATCCACGCCCTCGCTGACGGCCTTGGCCTCGATCGGCGATATCCTGCAGTCCCCGAGGGCACCACGGAGATGCGGGTTTTCCGCCTGCTGCATCGGCTGGCAGTGTTCGTAGTCGCAATCATGTGTGTGATGATCTCGCTTGAATCGTTCTCGACTGCCGTCGTGATCCTACGCGGCCAGATTTCACGCGACTTGCCGATCGAGACTTATACAGCCAACCTCATCACCGACTACGCCGGCACGACTACGATCAAGGAAAGCCCACTGGTCCAACAAGTGCTGGACGGTTCGACCAGCCCTCTAAACATCTCGCTTTACCTCGAGACGCCCTCCGCTCACTCACACTCGGGCTGCTCAAACGTAGCGCACTACAACCGTGGCCTCTACAGCAACGAATACTTGCGCTTCATCTTCTCGAGGCTTCAGGCGCACGCTGCTTACAACCTCTCGTACCTGACAGAGCTGGAGCTGATAGCACCGGTGGTGGACTGTACGTTCGAGTTGCTGATACTAGGCGATCAGACGGTGTTGAGTGTATACTACTTGGTGCGCAACAAGACCGATACAGATCAAGTACTATTGCTGTCGACGTCGCTATCGACGCAGGATTACGAAGTCGCCCAGCAATTCCAAAGAGGAGCAGGCACAATCGCGCTAATAGCCGCTATCGATGACACCCAAACCACAAGACTGGAGCACCACATCGCCGTTGCGCTCAATTATCCGTACATGGCTGAGCCGGAATTCCTTTACGCGGAGCTGGAAGGAACCGACGGTGACAACTACTGGCTGCTGAAAACCCTGCCGAATCAACGCAACCTGGACCCAGCGAAGGAAGTGCGCATGGCTCGCCGCTTTGGCCGCTACAAGGGTGACCCCACTGCGCAGTCGAATATCGAGACGGTGCACTGGGATCTACCGAGTGATCCGGCGTCCGAGCTGCGAGAGTGGAGGTGGTATGGCCGCGCTGTGTTGCACGATTCGTGGGCGTGGACGCATACGATCCACGGAGTCTTCGCTCTCAACGACATTTTCAACCTGAGCGTGCTGGCGTTCGTGATCTACAGACGCCTGCGCAGGGGCCACGTGTGGGTGGGTGATGCGTTCGCCACCGTCTCCAACATGCTGCTCTATCGAGGCGTTATCGTCTTGGTCTGCAGCCACTTGAACGGATACTGGACCATAACGAAGATGTGCATTTCGATCGGAGACTCTATCACTGCCCAGCACGTCATCTACTATCGACCGGAGCTGGTGCATGCAGACCTGCTATCGGTGTATTTGAACTTGGCGAGTGTCTTGAGTTATCTCACCCGAGAGCGTATCGACCCGCTGGTAGCATTTCTGACGTTTGAGTTGGGATGGGGCTGTCGATTGGAGCTGGCGAACCTGTTCCCCGCTCTGAGGAAGCACATCGTCGACTTTGCAGTGGCTGACGCTACTTTAGGTCTGTTGGACGTTGGCCCCGGTCTTAAAAATTTGTCGCCCTTTGAGCTCTTGACTGCGTACCCGATTGAGAGCGACCGGAAACCGGTGGTCTTCTCAGCGGTGATCTCTATCTGCAGTCCTATCGTACTGATGCTGGCGTACATTGCTGGTCGGAAGTCTACTCGATACGCCAGTGTACCAGTTGCAGCAGCTGGAGCTGGAGATAAAGGAACGACCGTTGCTAGACGGCGTTCGAGCGCGTACAGGAGGGGCTTTGAGCAGAGCGAACTCACATCTTTCGAGGTGGCCACAGGAGCCGCTCTCGTCAAGCGCTTTGGTGTGATTTCCAGCTACGACAACTACGCGGGTAGCGGCAAGCAGTTAATCGCGTCGATCGACGCAGTTTACGGGAACGGATTCCTCGTTGCCAATGGCAAGTTTCTCATCGGGGCGCAAGATTTGTTGCCGCTGATCGTGATGAAGCTGACTCGATTGCGCTTTACGAACATCTTCGTGTATGAAATCCTGGAGAATCATACGGTCAAGGAAACGTCGACGCTGGTGTACCCGACAACTATTTCGTGGAGCGACTTGTTCCACCTAGATGTCACGACACTTGCCTAGAACCGAATAGGAAGAGTTCATAAGACAAAAATCTATCGTAGATGCATTTTTAACATTCGTGAGGAAAATATGAGTGCTAATAGTGCTCAAGAGTTGGTCTGTAGATAAATCCAAAACATTTTTGCCATTGCAATTCTTATCTGTACATAAGACTCCAAGGTCTTACTGAAAAATCCAACGAAAAGCGGGTAACCCATAAGTAAAAGATTCGAAATATTGTAGTCTCAAAAACCCTGTACGAAAGTATGATTCATCTCTTAACTAATGAGACAGTGACTTCCACGATCAGAGGGGAAAGGCAAGATGCCTTCCGCAGGCATCAGTGGTTAGAACATTTATACAATCTGTGCCCTTAGACTCGCAACAAGTTCTCATGGAACTTGTCTCGCGCCAAAACCCAGTTGAGCTTCATTTGGCTCTGAAACCGTCCAGTGACCTTATGATCAAATTCATCTCAGTGTTCTCAGTCACTTTTGAAACTCGCTAGTCCAGGAATTCCCAATGCCTGGTGCATCGACTCCCCCACCGAGCGACGATGCAGACTTTTGTATGGACGACATCACAGCGGAAGACCTCCCACCTGCCCGCAGAATCCTCAAGTGCGAGAATGAACATCGCCCCTCGACGTTTATTCCACCGGAAAAGCTCATCCACCCACCTGAGGCGCTATCGCTTCCACGCATCGTTTTTTTGCTTTACCGTACAGCCGTGTTTGCTGTCGCAGTCGCCTTCATTGTGATATCCCTGCAGTCCTTCTCAACGGCGCTTCAGGTGCTCCGTGGAACTGTGTCACACGACTTACCAGTTAAAGTCCACAAGGCAAACCTCATCAGCAACTACGCCGGCGTGAGGACGATCCAGGAGAGCCCTCTCATTCAAGAGGTTCTCCAGGGATCGACCACCCCTCGCAACGATTCCCTCTACCTCGCGACAGCATCGGCTCAATCGTTCACAACTTGTTCGGATCTCCCCGACTTCAACCACCAAATCTACAGCAACGAGTTCCTGCGCTTCGTCTTCTCCAGAATGCAAGCCCACGCGTCGTACAACCTCTCGTACGTGAAGGAACTGGAGCTGATTGTGCCAGTTGTAGACTGCACATTCGATTTACTCGTGTCCGGTGACCCAACGGTAGCGCGCGTGTACTACCTGGTCCGCAAGAAGAGCGATCCAACACAAGTGATGCTGCTCTCGACTTCTCTATCGGCTCAGGACTACGAGGTTGGCCAGCAGTTCCAGAGAGGCCCAGGAATGGTGTTGCTCATCGCAGCCATCGACGACATGCGAGTCAAAACGCTCAACTACCACATCGCCGTAGCGCTCAACTACCCGTACGTGGCTGAGCCTGAGTTTCTGTACTCGGAGCTCGAAGGGATCGACGGTGACAACTACTGGCTGCTTCAGACTCTACCAAATCAACGCACCTCGGATCCTGCCAAACATGTGCGTATGGCTCGCCGGTTTGGCCGCTTCAAGGGTGATCCGACGTCGCAGTCGAATATCGAGACTGCACGGCTGGAGCTATCAAGCGATCCGGCATCGGAACTGCGAGAGTGGAGATGGTACAGCCGAGCAGTGCTCCACGACTCGTGGGCTTGGACGCACGCCACCCTCGGCATCTTCGAGCTCAGTGTCATCTTCGACTTGAGCGTGCTGTCCTTTGTGATCTATCGACGCCTCCGCGCTGGCCACGTGTGGGTGGGCGACGCGTTCTCTACCATATCGAACATGCTGCTGTATCGCGGTGTGCTGGTGCTAGTGTGCAATCATCTGAACGGGTACTGGACGATCACCAAGATGTGCATCTCTATCGGCGACTCCATCACGAATCAACATGTCATCTACTACCGACCCGAGCTGGTGCACGTCGACTTGCTGGCTGTGTACCTGAACCTGGTCACTCTATTGAGTTACCTGGCCAGAGAGCGGGTCGACCCTTTGCTCGCATTTCTAACGTTCGAGTTGGGGTGGGGCTACCGCGTGGAATTGGCAAACTTGTTTCCGCTTCTTAGGCAGAACATCGCCGAGTTTGCTATTGCAGATACTACTCGAGGTCTGCTGAAAGTCAACGCGGGACTGGCGGGCTTATCTCCGATAGAGCTGCTGACGTCGTACGAGATCCCGGACAACCGCATTTACGTCGTCTCGTCCATCGTGATCTCGATCTTCAGCCCCATCGTCCTCGTCGTCGGATACATTATAGCGCGTAAAGTTTCTCGACTTGAAGATCGCGGCGGAGACCACGGAATGACTCGACGACGTCGCTCATCAGCTTACATCCTCGATGGCTTGCAGCGGATTGATCTCACTTCGTTCGAGTCGGCGACGGGTGCGGCTCTAAGGAAGCGCTACGGAGTGATCTCCGGATACGAAAACTACATCATGCGCGACAACCAGCTCCTGGCTACGATTGACGCAGTCTACAGCAACGGGTTCCTCGTGGCCAACAACAGGTTCCTCGTGGCGACCCAAGATCTGATCCCATTGATCACGATGAAGCTCATCCGCATCCGCTTTACCAACATCTTCGTGTACGAGATCGTCAACGGCTATGCTGTGAACGAGACCTCGCGCCTCGTGTACCCGAAGACACTGACCTGGACAGACCTCATGCACCTAGACGTGACCGTGCTCTCATGATCAAGACGGTCAAACGAAGCATAGTGTATAAGCCTCACACAATGTTTACTACTGGGCTCCACTTTTAGATCTCTTATCAGAGGAAAACAGGTCCGCTGATTTTTTTCTTAAATGAAAGATTATGCATAACACTTGACCCTGTGATATATATATTTTCTCTAACTTGTAGCGCAACAAGAGGCCCAGAATAGGTCAGACAAAGTGGACGTTGCACTCAGTCAGTCTTTCTCAGACCTGAGGTAGGTGGGCAAGTACTGTCGCTAGCTATAGCAAACCATCGTCTCGTACCTCAAGTAGTTGAAAAAGCTATTCTTGCTACAGTATCTGTCTTGTCCAGCGGCTTAAGAACCACAACAGCCCACACAACAGCTTTCTCTCCATTCCTTTTAGAGCCCTCCAAACAGACCAGTGTCCAGCCTCGTCAAAGTTTCAAGCAAACTCCCTCAAAACGTTCACGAGAACCGATGGGGGCGAACGCGCACGTGACGCCGACGAAAGGCGCCAGAGTGTCGAACAGCGCACCGGCCGCTCCGACCGTGAGAACGGGGAGCGGGGGTCAGCGGTTCAAGAAGAAGCGGATCACGCGGTCCCAGCTTCTCAACCTCATCAGGCGCGTCACGGGAGTCGGGGCGGCTCTTATGTGCTTGACCAACTACCTGCGCGCAACAATCGTCACGTTCCAGGTGCTGCGAGGGGATCCAATCGCCTCGAGGTCTTTCGGAACAATGGAATCAGAGCTCATACTCGGATACGTCGGGGACGGGCTCATACGTGACAGTCCACTAGTTCAAACTACTCTCGGAGGTGACACGACTCCAAGAGACTACGCGCTGTTCCTTGAGAACGAGACAACCACATCGACGGAGAAGTGCGGATCGGTCGAGCTGTTCAATACCGACATCTACAGCAACACGTTCCTCCGCGCCAACTTCGACAGTATCGTGGCCAGAGGATCCTACAACCTCACACAACTAGCTGACTTCGAGCTCGTGGTCCCAGTCATCGACTGCACGTCGCCGCCTCTGGTTGAGGAAGATCCGTCCTTGCTTCGAGTGTTCAACGTCGTGCGTCGGAAGAGCGATCCAACCGACGTCCAGCTCCTCACCGCCTCGGTATCGATTCAAGACTACCGCATCCCTGAGGCAAACCGCTTCGGACCAGCCATTGTCACGACGCTCTTCACTGTGAGCGATATGAGCGCCACCACCGTGGACCAGAACATCGTCATCGGGCTGGATTACGCCTACACGCACGACCCGCTCTACGAAGTCTACACCCTCGAGGGCATCTCAACGGACGGCTACTGGAACCTCACGAGTATCCCGGAAAGCTCGATCGTGAATCCTGTCAAGACGGTACTCACTGCGCGGCGACGCGGGTTCTACTTGGGGGCCGAGTCGGAGCAGTCGAACATCCGTAACCTCGTTTGGTCGCTGGAGATCTCAAACCCAGCGCGAGCGTTGTCTCAATGGGAATGGAAGGGGAAGCCTGTCATTCTCGACTCGTGGGCGTGGGTGCACGGCATCCACCTGATCTTCTGCGTGCAAACCATCTTCTCTCTCAGTGTGCTGGCGCTCATTGTCTACCGCAACGTCCGCGAGGGGAAAGTCTGGGTCGGCGACGCCTTCGCGGCCTTGTCCAACAGCACGCTCATGATTCGAGGCTTGCTCGTGTTTGCGTCCTGGTACGTCAACGGCGAGTGGACGTTGCTGGAGTTCTGCATCTCGAACGCCAACGACCTCACAGGCACCCAACTCGTTCCGATTCACTCGGAAATCGTTCACGCCGACCTGATGGTCATGTTCCTGAGTCTTTTCGGGCTGGTTGGTCACATTGCAAAGGAACGGATTGACCCCACGGTCGGCGTTTTCCTGTTTGAAGCCATCCACGACAACCGCCAGCCGATCGTCAAAATGGCACCCGCAGTGTTTAAGAGGGTTCGATCGTACTCGGATAAGGAATACCGACTTGGAATAGCTGCTGTCACCGAAGCACAGCAAGCCATGTCCCCCATGCGCCTCTGGACTACGGACAAGCTCACCTCTGTCGACAATGGGTTCGTAGTATCGTCCTTCTACCCGAAGTACATTCTCATGGGCACGTTGATCTCCTTCGTGGTGGTGCGCAAGATCTACAAGCGCATTTTCCCAGACCCGTTGGCCCCCAGCATGACAGGGAGAAGTGCGGATCGATCCACGAACGAGCGCGCAGCCATTGCGCAGAAGGGGAATCTCACCAACTTCGAGGTCTCGACTGGTGCAGAGCTGACGGCGCGCTACGGACTCATCTCCGACTACAAGAACTACGTCTTCTTCAAAGGACTCAAGTTCGCGTCTCCCGACGGCGTGTACTGCTCGGGCTACGTGGTGGTCAATGGCAAGTACCTCGTTGCGACGGAAGATATTCTGACCATCGCCATGATCAAGGCAGTGCAGACGCGCTTCATTAACGTGTACGCCTACGAGGTGGATGGCTACACAGTCCAGCGCACCGCAAGGCTGGTGTACCCGAACACGTTCACGTGGAACGACCTCTTCCGCCTCAACATAAACATCCTCGCTTAGGCTTCTCAAGCTAACGTAGGGGGTTACTACTATGATGAAAAATTCAAATGTATTCTTCTTATGCATCCCTTAATGAACTCGTGCCTCATAACCTCGCTATGCTTAAGACTTAAGACAGGGGGCTGACACTCACTTTTGCCAAATCATGCCAGGAGATCGTGGACGGGTACACGAGTCGAGCCGTCTGGTTCACGCCGGTGCCGTCCTTGATGGTGTACACGTAAATGTTGGTGAAGCGCGCGCGCGTGAGCTTCATGATGATGAGCGACATCAGATCTTCCGTTGCCACCACGAACTTGTCGTTCGCGACCACAAACCCGTTGCAGTAGATAGCGTCGCCCGATGCGAACCTCTCACCATTGATCATCGTGTAGTTGTCGTAGCTTGCGAGCACCCCGAAGCGGTTCTTCAGCACGGATCCCGTCGCTGTCTCGAACTGCATCAGCTCCCTTGGCTGGGACTTTTTACGGAACAGACCGGAGCTTTGGCGTCGAGGGGCAGTGCTCTTGCTGTCCGAGTCTGGGTCGCCGACTTGGAATCCCGACGAGTGGCATTGGATCAACTTGCGGACGATCATGTACCCGACAATGACGATGAGCGTCAAGTAAATGATGATGAACGTGGCGACCAGCAGCGGCCACACGCTTTGTCGGATCGGGTGGACAGTCCACAGTCGCATTGGCGACAGATTCGCCAAGAAGTCGTCCACTTCCACTTGACCGTAGGCGCTCTCCGCGTTGGAATAGTCGACGATCAGCTTCTGTAGCGCGGGGAGGATGGTTGCCATGCTCTCGCGGCTGTAGAAGCCGATCTCGAAGCAAACCATGACGAAGATCGGGTCCACCCGCTCTCGAAGCACGTAGCTCAGGATACTCACGAGATTCAGGTAGATCGTGAGCATATCTGCGTGCGCCATATCGGAGCGATACTTGACTGTAGAGTTGCCACCAACCGAGTTGGCGAGCGCGAGACAGAACTCCGTGAGGGTCCAGTACCCGTTCACATGGTTGGAGATGACCACGTAGATGCCGCGATAGAGCAAGGCGTTGGAAATGGAGGCAAACGCGTCGCCAATCCACAGTCGCCCTTGTCTGAGACTGCGGAACACGAGGAAAAGCAGGAGACCCAGCTGGAAGAGCACGTCCAGAGCGAAGAGCAGGTGGATGATGTGTACCCACGCCCAATTGTCTCGGATAATAGCGTCTCCGTGCCAGTTCCAGTGGGTAAGCGCCGAGTACGCGTCATCGGGAGGGTCCCAGTGGTAGTTGATCTGGTTGCTCTGCGACGTCTCCTTGTCCAGATAGAAGCCGATTTGTCGCGCTGAAAGAAGCGGCTTCGGGGGTCTCAGGAACGAGTCGCGGGGGATAGTTTCAAGCGACCAAAAGCCCGTCTCGGTGTGATCGTAGAAGTTGCAGACCTCAAAGTCCGGCTTGTACTCGTACGGGTAGTCCAGAGCTATCGCGAAGTGGTGGTCGACCAGAGTGGACTGCATGTCCTCTACGACTGAGAACGCTAGGAGAAGAGCCGACCCGCGTTCGTATTGCTCCGCGATATAGTAATCTTGAATCGACATCGACGTGGGGAGCAGCAGCATACGATCCGTGTCGGTCTTGTAGCGTACGAGGTAGTATACTCGGGCTACGGCTGCGCCTCCGCCGTTGATGGCAGAAAAGTCGCAGTCCACGACAGGCAGCACCAGCTCGACCTCATTGAAGAGGGAGATGTTGTACGCCGTCTTCTCCTGGAGATCGTCGTAGATCCACCGCAAGAACGAGTCCTTGTACACGTTAACCGCGTCGCTGTTCAAGACGTTCTCACACTGCTCAAAGGATGTACTGGAGCTGGAGACGAGGAAGAGCGTGCCGAACTCGAACGGCTTGGTCGAGTCCTTTAGCGTCTCCTTGACGAGTGGACTCTCTCGAATCGAGCTTGTTCCAGCATAGCCGGCTATCAACGGGGACACCAGCGGGATGATGCCGCTGTCGTAGTGCGCTTGGTCCTTCAGAATCACGAGGGACGCGTCTGTCGCCATCAAGGAGATAACGACGTACCACATCGCAGTGCCGAACACAAGAAGTCGATGGACATGTCGAAGTCCTCGCTTGAACGGGGTGTCATGGGTAACTTTGGGCTTGTCGCCGATCCCTGGCCCAGGCTTGGACACCATGACCTTCCCATCGGGGCCCATAGCTCACGGACGCCCTTGACGTTGACCACTTGTCGGAGAAATGCGAACTCAGGCAGACACGGCAGCAGGCAAGGCAAGGCAAGGCAAGCGAGGGTAAGGCAGGCGTCCGTTTCAAGCTATAGTCAGCCCGATCGCAGGCCCAAAAAGCCGCAGCAAACTTCATCCAACGCTCAACTTTGAAACGAGACGAAAGCAACAATAGACCTCATTCATCCTAAAGCAGGAACATCACGACGCCAACGTAGAGAAACGTGATGATGTCACAAAAGGAATGCGGTCGTGGAGCGCAAGCTAAAGAATGGGAACCATGTCGGTCAGTTTTCATCTGGACGACAAGAACCAACATCTGGAACCTACTAACAATGACGAAGCCACGGGTGCAGCCTGGCAGCACAGCTTTGAGTGGCAAAAGACCCCGCAATACCTCCATCGACTCGACTGTCGCCACGCGCGAGAGTGAGATCGTCATGGTGCACGCCAGAACCAAGCGTACTATCGCCAAGTGGCAGATCTTCAACATCGCGCGCAGACTCGCAGCGGTGGCTGCCGCAGTGCAGTACATTCACACGTCCATGACGGCGACGTGGTGGGCACTGCAGGTGCTGAGTGGCGCTCCGAACCCGACCGAGACGCTGCGAGTCTTCCCGTCGTCACTCATCGAGGGTTACGTGGGCGATGGCCTCATTAGCGACAGTCCACTGGTTCAAGACGTTCTCGGCGGTGACACTTCCCCTCGAGACTTCGCTCTGTTCCTCGAGTCTGTAGTCAATTCCGCACTAGAGAGCGAAAGCAAAAGTGAGATTGATTCCTTAAGACAAAACCTGCTCTACCTCCGGGTCCTCCTGGCCAGTGCTTGTTGGTCGATGCGCAAACGGCAGGTTGCGCATTCGCTTCTCCGACGAGAGCTTCTCCGACGGCTGTAAGCAAGTAGCGAGTCCGGCCCGGCAACCGGGCGACCGCCAAAGCTCTGCGCTGCTCGAGCATCCTTGGATCTGCTACACCGCCCTCCAAGAGCTGCAGTGCGTCGCCAGGTTGGCAGCCTTGCCGCACGTGACGCCCTGGTCTGTTAGGCTTGGCCGGCCGAACGACGGTGGGTGAGGAAGGTCGCTAGCGCCGTTTTCAGTGCCGCGCTGCCGCTGCTTCCGACATACTCGTTGACCTTGACGGGTACCTCAGCGGCCATTGCACTCAGTGATTCCCACGAGTCTTCTTCATCTTGGAGACCGACCCACGACACCAGTAGCTGCCACTCGTTGCGCGACTTGGCGAAACGGTGATCCTTGAACTGCTCGATCTCTAACACCATGCCTTGATTGCCGACATGCGCGATGAGCTCCTCGGTGACATCCAGGCTTGAGTCAGCAAAGAACTTGAGTCGAGAGCCGTGGACGTTGTAAGTCTTGTTGGTGACGAGGTGGCGCACCATGAACGAGTGCGGCAGCGCCTCCGTCACTTCAAATGGCCCAACCCAGCGGACCAGCAGCTTGTTGTTCGACAGACGGCTGTCAATTCGCGACCAGAGCACGAAGTCACCTTCGGTGAAGTTGCACTGAGTACCAGCCGACTTGTCCTTGTTCCGGCGCCTGCGTGCGTCCTTGGTCTCAACAACCTCGCGATGCATGGCGTGCAGCGCCTCCGTAGCTCCTCGAGGTTGTCACGCTGAGTCGCCGCATCCAGGATCAGGTTCTTCTTAGGGCGCGGCACCACGATGGACGCAAGTGGGCTTCGCGCAGGTAGTAGGGTGAACAGCTCGCTCGGCGTGTGATTGTTCAGGCTGGGCACCGCCGTGTGGTTCAAATTGGATTGTACCAAAGGTAACAGGTACACCCACTCGCGCGTGTCCAGCTGGAACTCCATCAGTATCACGCGCATCACTTGAGAATGTCTCGGTTGATCCGTTCCACCGAGCCATTGATCCAGGGCGAGTAGGCAACCACGAAATGCTGCTCAATGGACAGCCGTTGGCAGAGCTCGTTGACGAGGAGATTCTTGAAGTGCGAACCCGTGTCAGACATCAGCATCTCCGGCGTGCCAAACCGTTTGCTCCAGTCTAGCAGCGCTTGCACGGCAACATCGCTGGTAGGAGAGTCGCACGCAATCAACTCGCAGTAGTGTGTGAGGCCATCCTTGAGCACGAGCACATACAGCGTGGGGCCCATGCTGTCCCCCATGTACAGGAAGTCGTAGTGCAGGATCTCGTTGCGCCTTGTCGCTTGACACGTCGGACCCCATGGGCGTGGGATGATGTTGCCGCCCTTCGTGTGCTTGCAGAGCAGACACTGACTCAAAAATTGGCGACACAGCTTCGACAGCTCGCGAACGAAGAAGACTTGCTGGATCGTGTACATCATTGGCTCCAGGCCACGATGACCTTGGGTGCCGCAATGGGCCACAATCATTACTCGGCGCACCAGGTCCTTCGCTCGTTCTGGAAGCCACAGCTTTTCGTTCACTACCAGAACGTGTTCACCGTTGAGCTTAGCGCCTGTCGGCTTGACACGCTGGTGCTCAGTCTGCGCAAGCTTGATCTCGTCCAGCGTTGGGAACACGAATCCATCAAACCGAGGCCTCAGGCGGTTGTTCTCCTCAGGTGAGGCTGCTGTTCCTGCCCGAGTGCTGCTGCGAGTGATGGCCTTGCAGCGCGTAACCGACCCACCCGCTCCAGAGGGAGAACACCCCATCTTGAGAGTAGGTCCGGCCAGTCGTTCCGGTCGCCGTCGAGGTGCTCGATCACATACGGTAGTCCAGCCAGCGCGAGAGCCCAGCGCTGTAGTCGCCCCCGAATGTGGCGCTTCAGCTCCATTGACGGGTCAAAGATGTAAATGAGGTTCTTGTGGTCACAATAGAGGCGGAACCCGCGGCTGCGAAGCAGTAGATACTCTAGGTGCACGCAGGCCCACATTATCGGAAATGCCTCCTTATCGATGATGGCCCAATTCTTGAGGCACCCGAGAAGATGCCGCTCTTGCACACCAAAAGTTGGTGGGCTTGCTCCCACGGCTCCAGGGCATCGTCCCAATGAGTGACCTGCGTGACGATCAGACCCCATCCAGCCTCGGAAGCATCCGAGAAGACACAGACTTCACTGTCATCACTGGGGAACGCGAGAGGCTGCGAGGATGAGATGAGCGCCTTGATCGCCTCGAACGCCGCGATCTCCGCCTCGGTCCACTCCAGGTTGACGCCAGCTGCGAGTCGACGGGTGCGGCCCACCGTGGACAGCACCGACTCCAGCTTCTCATGCAGCGGTTGGGCCACACGGGCGTAGTCAATGAGCGTGTCGCGCAGCCATCCCGCAGCGCACAGAAACTGCTGTAGATCCGCGCCAGTCACGGGAAGCGGCAGCGTCGCGAGCGCGTGCAGCCGCGCAGGATCATGCGAGATACCGTCACCGCTAATCATACGACCACACCACTTAGCTTCCTTCTTGAACAGGCAGCTCTTGATAGCGCTCAACCGCAGGCCGTACGAGCGAACGCGCTCAAAGAAACTCTGCAGCACACCAAGCAGAGCACGTGCAGACTTGGCATGCACTAGGATGTCGTCGATCCACAACAGAAGACTAGTGTACAGCATGTCGGCGAAGATCTTCTGCATCTGGTTCTGGAAGTGGACCGACGAGTCCATGCCTCCTTGCGGCACCCTCGTGGGTGAGTACACCGTGTCCTCAGAGATGAAGCTCATCAGCTCCTGGCTAGCCTCGGCCAGCGGGAACTGGAAAAAACCTTTCGGCAAATCGAAGATCGAGAACCCATAGGCTCCTGCGACGGCATGCGTGATGGTGTCCATGTTGGGCGCGGCGCCAGCAATCGGCACCGTTTGCTTGTTCACCGGTCGATAATCAATAGTCATACGGAACTCCATCTTGCGGCCAGGCTTGGCCACTGGAACCACTGCACATGCCCAGCGGCTGTGGTTGTTCTTGCGGATATACCCGATGTCCTCCAGTCGCCGTAGCTCTTTGCGCAAGAACTCACGCTGTGCCGGCGCATACTTGCGCGGCTTCGCGCGGAACGGAACGGCGTCTGGCTTCAGTGTCACAGTAAGGGCTCCACACTGGCGGGCGGGTCCTCGCCGACGTCGATGGCGAAGATGTCTTGATACTCAAACACCAGTTGCCGCAGCTCCTCGTACAAGCTCGGGTCGAAGCCTTCACGTAGCACAGCAACTAGCATGTCATCCAGACGCGCCACCACATCGGTGTCCGCCGGGGGCACTTCAGGCTCGAAAGGGTCGTCGTCGATCACTGCGTCCCCACCAGCGAGCTGCTCGAGTTGTCGGTGCACATCGATCCCCAACGACTTGAGCGTTTCGTCGCCGAGTAAGAACTCCGTCTCGCCGCCACCCATGACCAGGCATGCGACACTTGCGACACGCACCATACCCGCGGCAGTCTGCAGTTGCAAATCGACCACCACCTCATGCGTGCACTCCACCTGGCCACCACCGGCCACAGTTGCCACAATTGGGTTGGAGAGGAAAGTGAGCTGGACGTCATTACCCAACTCCACCAACTCATCGACCAGATCCTGGGGGATGATGCTACGGTCAGACCCTGAATCGGCACAGTATGGAGCGGTCACCATCCCGTTGACGAGCACCTCGCCGGTCTTCGGGCCCTGGCGCTTGTCGTTCCGCACTGCCTTGGACCGTAGCCTGCCTCCATCGCGCTGGGAGCGGAGCTTCTCCAGCGCCCGGCGTCGATCCTCTTCAGAAGCTGTGGGGCATTCACGCAACCAGTGGGCACCTCCACAGTGAAGGCAGCCTTCCGACGGCGGACTGGCTCCCTTGCCCCGCGCGGTTGGCATGCTGGGACTCGCCTTCGGTTTCTCGTGGTCGCCACCGCCACGCTGCTCGCGATCCTTGCGGGGCTTGACGTCCTTGACCAAAGGCTTTCTGTCACTGCTCTTGTCCACCTTCTGCTTGTACTCGAGGTTCAGCACGTGGTACTTGTGCTGTGCCCGTGCGCGCTCCTTGATGATTCGAAACATTTCAAAGTCGTTCTTCTTAGCGGAGCGGCGCTCGTACTTGACATACCGCTGCACATCATCGCGTAGGACCTGCGGCTCTAGATTGTCCAACAGGATCTTGCACCGCAACTTCATGCGGTCCTCGAACATGCTGTCACCCGGTAGCCCAACAGCGAGCAGCCGACCAAAGCCGTGCTGCTCAATCAGCTCCGAGAAGTCGCGGTAGTACTTCAGGACCCGAGCGTCGATGTCGACCTCCCTCAAGTCCATCCTGAGGTTCTTGCGAAAGAACCCATCCAGGTCCGGGACAAACTCGTTCATCACATTGTTGGTGCGATCGTAGATCAGCTTGACCAGCTGCTCTTCCGTCACCTCTTCCACCGTCGTCTGCAGTTCGTAGAGGCTCACCACCTCCAGCAACTTCGGCTCAAACGAATCCTTCACCTTGGCGAGCGCTTTCGCGAGCGACTCGCCGCTGTCCGCACAGCGCTGGCGCATGCGGGACTCGTACTGCGATCTCGCCTTGCGCCACTTGACGATTGCCGCTTGGCTCCAGTCCTCGAGTTTCGGGGCCTGGATGAACTCGAACACGGGTTGGCTGACGGCCATGACGACGTCGCCGTCCGCGTCGCGTTGCGTCGTGCCAGACATTGCGGTCTTGGGCTGCTAAAGTTAACTTTGTAGTCAATTCCGCACTAGAGAGCGAAAGCAAAAGTGAGATTGATTCCTTAAGACAAAACCTGCTCTACCTCCGGGTCCTCCTGGCCAGTGCTTGTTGGTCGATGCGCAAACGGCAGGTTGCGCATTCGCTTCTCCGACGAGAGCTTCTCCGACGGCTGTAAGCAAGTAGCGAGTCCGGCCCGGCAACCGGGCGACCGCCAAAGCTCTGCGCTGCTCGAGCATCCTTGGATCTGCTACAGAGTCCGAGACAAAGACCTCCACTGAGAGTTGCTCCGAGGTGGATCTATTTAATGGGGACATCTACAACTACAGCTATCTCAGCAACGGATACGCCGGGATGGTGAAAGACACCAAGTACAATATCTCCACGCTGGACAAGTTTGAGCTCGTTGTACTCATCGTGGACTGCTCGTTCAGCCAATTGGTGGAAGGAGACCCGTCTGAGGTGAGGATCTACAACTTGGTGCGCTCGAAAGACGACCACGGCGACTTGCACTTGCTCACGACGTCGCTCTCAGTCCAAGAATATAAACTTCCCGAGCTCAACAAACAAGGCCCAGCGCTCGTGGGCATGCTCACGCTGATCCAAGACATGAAGGCGGACCATGTGGATCAGTATTACATGGTAGCGACCACTTATCCTTACCAGCGCTCGCCGGACTTCGAGATGTACGAGTTTGTGGGGGTAACCAGCGAGAGTTTCCTCGAGCTGCGCAGTGTACCAAGGGACCCACTGACAGAACCCGTGAAACACTTGATCACAGCCAGAAAGAGGGGCTTTTACAATGGGGACAGCCAGTCGAATATTCGCACCATGTACTCGACATTGAGTGGGGTGAGCGCCAAGTCGGCCGTGACGCGCTGGGAGTGGACAGGAGAAGCCGTCACTATCGACGCCTGGGCCTGGGTGCACTGCATCCACTTCTTCTTCGGCTTGCAGACGATCTTCTCTCTAGTTATCCTCGGTCTGGTCACGTACCAGAAGATTTGCACCGGCAAGGTTTGGATTGGCGATCCGTTCGCGACGGTGTCCACTACCAGCATCGTCATGCGCGGGCTGTTAGTGTTGGCGTCGTGGTTCCTCGACTCCTTCTGGTCCATCAACGAGTACGCCATGTCCAGAGCAGCAATCCTTACGAGCGCACCCACAGTGCGCGTGCACAAGGAGCTGGTGCACGCAGATATTCTCAACATCTTTCTCAGTCTCGTGGGCTTTCTAAGCGCCATCTTTCGCGAACGGATCGACCCCGCGATCGTCATTTTCCTCTTCGAGATCATCCACACGTACCGCCTGGCATTCGTTCGCTCGTCGCCCGCAGTACTGAACGAAGTAATCACGTATTCGTCAGCTCAGTACAACATTGGTATCGCGAAGGTCACCGCTGCTCTTGCCGCCATGTGCCCTCTTCGTCTTTGGTCCTCGTTCCAGTTCCCACCCAAGGATGCAACTTTTCTTGCCGCGTCGTTCTTCCCTACGATGTACTTGATTGTGATCGTTACGGGGTACGCCATTTTACGCAAGCTTTACCACTATCGCTACCCGGAGCAGACCCGCCCAAGATCAAGCCACAGCACCGACACATCAGGAAACGAGAAGGCTGCAATGACTTTGAGGGGCATCGTCACCAACTTTGAGATCGCCACGGGGGCAGAGCTACAAACTCGCTTTGGCCTCATCTCGGACTACAACAACTACGTCTACTTCAAGGGCATGAAGTTCGCGTCGGCGGACGGAGTTTATTGTTCGGGGTATGTGATCGTGAACGGCAAGTTTCTGGTGCGTTCCCAGGATTTGTTGGCGATTGCGATGATGAAGTTGTTCCATGCTCGGTTCACAAATGCCTATGCTTACGAAGTAGAGGGCAATACGGTCAAGGAGACAGCGCGACTCGTGCACACGACTACGTTCTTGTGGTCCGATCTGTGGCGGCTGAACGTCACAGTGCTGCTTTAAGCATTTGTAGAATTTAAAGATATCCCATTCAGAAATTTGAATGTACTCTGATGGTGCATGTTTTTTTTAATCTCCTTAATGTCGAGACACTACTGGCGAAAAGTTACGAGCCCGGTCAGAACCAAACTGTCTGCCGAGCTGGCAATGGCATGGGGTGGCAGTTGTGTTAGCTCGTGGCACGACTGCAAGTCTAAACTTCCGCCCCAAGAACGGCCACAGATAGTCGTATCCGTTTCATCTGCATCTTGTCGCTCGAGTAACAAATAGACTGCGTGCTGAGTGTCTCGTTTTCCTAAGCCAGCAAATCTCACGTTCCGACTGTGGCAGTCGATAACTCTTCCTCCTGATCAGCCGTAGCAATTCTTACTAACCGAGCACAATGCTGTCGGTCTCCAGCGTCCGCGAGAAGATATCGCGAAGATCAATCGTAAAACTGAACGTGGCGCCCAAAGGGAAGCGGCCGCCGCTGCAGTGCTCCCTGATATCGACGGTCTTGTCTCGCGAAAAGCAGTACTCTGTGCCGAAGCATGCGAAGCCCAAGCAGAAAATTACCAAGTGGAATGTGCTCAACGCTCTGCGCCGTTTGGTGGTGATCGCCGCCGCGTTCCAGTACATCTACATCTCGATGATGGCGACGTGGCGCACGATGGAAACCCTGCGGTCGATGCCCAACCCGACGGAGACTTTTGAAGTATACACTGCGTCGCTTATCGCTGGCTACATGGGGGACGGTCTCGTGCGTAATAGCCCGCTTGTTCGGGATGTGTTGGGCGGAGACACGACACCTCGCGACTACATCGTTTTCCTCGAAACGGAGACGAAAACCTCGACCGAGAATTGCTCTGCTGTGCCGCTCTTCAACCCCGGCATCTACAATTATGGCTTCTTGACTGGCGGCTACAATAGTATGATCAAGGATACTAGCTACAACACCACGACTCTGGCGGATCTCGAGCTTGTCGCGGTAGTGGTGGACTGCAGCTTCACGCAGCTTGTATCGGGAGATCTCTCCACTGTGCGGATCTTCAATTTGGTCCGCTCACGTGACGACCCGAGAGATTTGTATTTGGTCACGGTGTCGCTGTCTGCTCAAGACTACGAGATCCGAGAACACGAGAAGGAGGGGCCAGCTCTGCTCGGTATCCTCTCGGTCATGCAAGACATGCGACAAGGTATCATTGAGATGTTCTACATGATGGCGCTGACCTACCCGTACCAACGTTCCCCAGAATTCGAGATTTATTCCTTTGTCGGGGTATCGGACGAGAGCTTTCTCGAGTTAAGAAGCACTCCCAAAGACCCGTTGACGCAGCCCGTGAAGCATGTACTCACTGCAAGACAGCGGGGGTTGTACGATCGAGACGACCAGTCCAACATACGTAACACGTACACCTTGCTGGATGCTTCGGACGCGAAGAAGGCGATCACTCGCTGGGAATGGATGGGAGAAGCTGTCATCTCAGACTCGTGGGCTTGGGTGCATGGACTCCACTTCATTTTTGGCATGCAGACAATATTTTCGATCATAATATTGAGCCTAGTCACGTACCAGAACTTCCGTGCTGGCAAAGTCTGGATCGGAGATCCGTTCGCGTCCGTCTCCACCGCTAGTTTGGTACTTCGTGGTGCCCTCGTGGTTGTTTCTTGGTACCTCAACTCGTTCTGGACGCTCTTTGAGTTTGCCATGTCTAACGCCGCGATCATTTCTGGAACTGACATTGTCCGCGTTCACAAGGAGCTGGTACACGCTGACGTTTTGGTGGTGTATCTCGGCCTGGTTGCTCTATTGAGTGCTGCGATTCGAGAGCGCATTGATCCGTCAGTTGCAATTTTCCTGTTCGAGATTATCCACAAGAACCGGTTGAGCGTGATTCGTGGGTCACCTGCAGTACTGAAAGAAGTTGTGGGGTACTCCGACAGTTTATTCGGCATGGGCAATTCCAACGTCTCCCCCGTTGTCGAAGCAATGTCTCCGCTCAATTACTGGACTGCCTTCCAGATTCCCACAAAAGATGGCACATTCCTTGCCGCCTCTTTCTTCCCCAAGATCATCTTGCTCGGAGCCATTGCGTTCTATGCGGCTTTACGTAAACTATATCGCGTTTTCTTCCCTGAGGAGATTCGTCAACGATCGAATCAAAGCACCGAGCAGTCGGCTAACGAGAAGACTGCGATGTCATTGAAGGGAAACCTTACCAACTTCGAGATCTCAACGGGGGCTGAGCTACAAACGCGCTTTGGTGTCATCTCCGACTACAAAAACTACGTGTATTTCAAGGGCATGAAGTTTGCGTCGGCCGACGGTGTCTATTGCTCAGGATACGTGATTGTAAACGGCAAGTTCTTGATCAAGTCGAAAGCGTTGCCTGCAGTCGTGATGATCAAGCTGCTTCGATCGCGATTCACGAACGTGTATGTGTACGAAGTGGATGGCAATACTGTTAAGGACACGGCTCGGTTGGTGTTCCCCGAAACGTTCTCGTGGACCGATCTGTGGCGTCTGAATCTGACGGTGCTGCTGTAGATTACGGTTGACGGCGAACAATCTACGGTAATTACCAAACATGCAGCTCGAGATGCTCATGTTGAAGTTGCCTCCAGCTACAACCCAAACAGATGAACACACTTGAGCATCACTATGCACGAACAAGCAGCGGATTTGTCCAAGTTTGTGCGCAAGCTGGATAGCATGCTATGGCAGCTACCCACTGGTATGTACTTCAGAGTACTTTGAAGTACAAATGTTGCCCCTCACTTATGAAGCTGCTGCGTTTGTCATACTCATGAGTTCACTACACTGTACTACTGTACGCAGCTAACAGTAGAAGGACCGCTGCATGTGGAATGACGCCAAGATACCTCAAAACTTTTGAGTCAAATGCACCCCTCGATGCGAAAGCGAGATACAAATCGAGATTTGCGACCGTGATCCCCATCTCGCCGACAGCGCCCGACCAAGCGTATCATAGCTACAGCTCATTCTTGTTTGTGAAGGGAAGACACGATGCCGACAACCTACGGGTCCGTGGAAACGGATAATGTCAAGGACCTACCTGGAGCCAAGTCGACCGCGCCCAAGGTGTTACTCAGTACTGTCGTGCTCGCTGCGGTCATCACGCAGCTTATCAGCCAGTTTGGCGACGTTGGCGTGAAGATCGTCGCTGCGGTGGCCGTTGTCGTGTATTTGGCGCTATTCGTCGGCTTTTGCTGTGCCTCAGTACCGTACGCGAGTTCTCCCGTGCTGATTCCGTTCATCGCCGTCAAGCTGCAGTTGTTCGTCGCGTATCTGCTGCTCGCGTACGCCGCTCGCGGATTCAAGCCGAGATTCCCACAATGGACGCTGGCCTACGAGCTGACGGTCATGGTCATGCGTTCAACGTGTGCTGACTACGGTAACCTCGTCGCTGACAAGAACGCTCACCTGCTTCGAACGCCGTTCCACCTTCACGGCAAGTTCATTCTGAAGGCTAATAGCCGCCTGCACGGCACGGTGCCCGAGAAGCTGGTGGCCAACGGCATGGAGCACATGTGGCTGCGTGACGCCGAGAAGAAGGAGAGGCGCGTGGTGGTCATCCACTTCCACGGCGGAGGCTACTGCATTTCGGACCCGCTGCAGGACGTCGAACTTGCCAACCAGACCCACTCCAAGCTCAAGCAGATTCTCAAGGAGAAGTACCAGATCGACGCGTCCGTGGACGTCCTGCTGGCCAACTACCGCATGGCCCCTCAGTTCCTATACCCGACGGCTCTGGACGACTGCTTCACCATGTACAAGTACGTGCTGGAGCACGAGAACATCGCCCCCAACCACGTCGTGCTCAGCGGTGACAGCGCTGGAGGCGAGATGACGCTCACCAACTGCATGCGTCTTCGCGACACGACTCCGGAGCTCAAGCCTGCTGCCGCGCTCTGCTACTCGCCTCTAGTCGACCTCGAAGAGACTGGCGGTGACGACATCACGCCGCACTGCCTGCTCGCTGCCAACTTCCTGGACAACAGTCTCGAGACATACCTGAGCGCCGTGGACGACCCGAACCCGCGCCACAAGGTGTCGCCTATCAACCAGAACCTCAAGGACCTGCCCCCGACGTTCGTGCAGTTCGGTACGCTCGAGCGCTTCTACGAGCAGGGACTGCGCTTCAAGGCCAACGCTGACGCCCAGGGAGTCACCAACATGGAGCTCGACCTGCTCGAGAACATTGTGCACGATCCGGTGATGTTCCCGACAGCGGTGAGTCCCGCTGCGGAAGGCGCTATCCGCAACGCTTGCGCGTTCGCTGCCAAGCATCTGGCTCCGATTCTAAAGGCTTAGGCGGAGGCAAAGGCCTGGAAAGGTATCTTGATTTAAGTATGCTGCTGATCTTATGGGATCCAGGTCCCGTAAACAATAATGGTACGTAGTATTGTGCTTTGCACGAACTTTGGCATGCGATTAAGGCCTCTAAACCAACGAGCAAATCCTTCCCGATGATCATATCTACCAGCCTAACTCTAAGTTAAAGTTAAGCTAATCAACCACTAGTCCCAAGCACAACGCAGCGCAAGAATGGCGCGGTTGCCACTGCAAGAATAGATAAGTTGTCGCTGCAAGAAAACAAGCTGATGAGGCCCCGACAGAATGGCGACAACTCCTTGAATTATAGTGAGCTCCGATTTCGGCGGGACGTGGGGCCTTGCGCGTTAAACCAAGGTCGAGTTTCAGAGCACGGCATATAGTAGCAAAAGAAATGTCTGGTAGTGGAGGAGGCGCTGACATTATAGCTGCTTGTAGCTCCTCGATATAAAGACACGGATTTTCTTCAATATTGTACACGTAGTTCAGTACTATAGCCAGCGCATGTCAATCGCGATCATGATCGAAAGCAATCAGACGAAGCGAGCGAGTTAGAATAAGAATGTCAGGACCGTAGTATTGTCGGATTTACTCAAGCCATTCAACGAAAGTAGCCGTAACACAAGGTTAACTCGTTGTCTTAGCAGCTATTCTCTCTTAAATCAACGAGTTAGCCACCTAACTCAATGATGGGCTAATCGCCGAGATTTGCTAAAACAACGAATGACGTCGTTGTTGTTTAGACAGAAAGCATGCAAGGCACAATACATGTAAACGCTTCCCGAGTTGGTGTGCACTAACCTAAAAAAATATCGGATGATTTGCCGGGTCACCAGGTGGTCCCCGCCGGAGATTTGTTAGATAGCTATTAATAGAAACGAACAACATCGCGAAAAACCTGTTTGCACGGGAAACACTTGGGCTTTCAGGGAATATCAATCTTCACGCGAATAACAGCTTAACCCGGAAAAGACTAAGTCTATCGGCGCTACGGCCCCTCACCTCCCGAATAACTAAAGCTTTTCCGGTCTCACATACAAGACCAAGTCAAACAAGCAATCCGTGGATAGGATGTCTCGGCACCCTTCATGTGACGAAAGGATGAGGACTTTATAAACATCTTATAGACGAAAACACCGATACGCCTCATTTTGCTGACGCTAGCTCGATCTGGGCGGCGGCGGGCGGGCGATGCAGCTGTTGCGAGGTTAACGGGAGGAGCGGAGTGTGGAGGAGTCGTCGAAAGACGAAGTAAGTTAGATTAGAGATGGCGCACTGCCAACAGCAGAGTTTAGATGGTTGGTTCTAGCAAAACTACACTGGTACACACTATACAGCATAGTCACTCCTTGACTAACAGCTTTGAATAGACCTTTGGTAATAGAGCATCAGCTTGCAGAGGTATATGGTACGATGTGCCACTATGTAAAAGCTGCAATCATTGACAGCCCCCCTGCTTCTTTGCATATGATTGCACATACCAGTCTGCATTTAGTATCACAGGTCTCTGGAGAATCCCGTTAAACGTGTCAGTCTTCAAAGAGTCGTCTACCAAGAAGGCCCCTGAGTTAGCTGTTCCGACTTAACCCGCTCAGCCCTACTGTGTCGGGAAGAAGGACTTCACGGGCAGGCCATGGCGACACTCTCGAAGGCAGCAGCAGTGGTGCAGGGCACGCCGTCCTCAGCGCCGAAAGGCCTGGGGAAAAGGAAGCTCGGCACTGCAGCCAAGATCAGAGAGCGCAAGCGAAAAAAAAAGCGTGCAGCCGCTCGCAAGGAGCACCAAGGTGCGGGTGCGAAGGCCAGCGTTGAGGCAACGACGACGGCGACCGGAGGGTGTGAGGCCGCGGGGGCCGCAAGAAGAAGAAGAAGAGAACCGCTGGAGCCAAAGCGAGGAAGGCTGCTGGCGCGCCGCTCGCAGAGGCCCTCAAAGCAGCCATGGACGAGGCTGCTGCGGAGGCTGTGGAGACAGCGCCTGCGGCAAGCAGTGTTGCGTCATGCGGCTCGCGCAGTGGCGCTGGAGCGCCGGCTAGTACTTCGAGGGAGCATGGCGCCGCTGCCACGACACAGTGTTCTCGTGGCAATATGAACCATTTGGCGGTGACCCGGGCCACGCAAATGACCCGGCATATCAAAAATTCTATCAAGAAGCATATTTTTTTATATTTGTTAGTGTGGGTTTCATGAAATCAGATGTTGCTAAATGTCGATGTAGTCGACAATCGGTGAGCTCTTGTTGGTGGTTGTCGTAGAGGCGTGAGCCGTTGTGCTCAATACTTGAGGTGTGGTGGCGGTCGTGGTCTGGAGCTGCTTGACAACATCTTCCCCTAGGGTGTTATAAGCTCGCTGCAGCGGGGTCAGCTTGGGTCGCCTCGGGCTTCGTCTTGTTGGTCTTGTTTGGCTTGAACCGCCTTCGCCACCAAACCGCCGCTCAGCCATGCTACACTTGAGAAGCGGGCCCAGTTGTGCGGAAGTTTCTACTACCTAAAGCGCATGTATCACTTGAGCATAACCCAACTACAAAAATATCTCTCACCTTCACGACAAAAATAATTATCTCAAATTTCCTTCCTGAGAATTTGCGTGGCCCGGGTCACCGCCAAATGGTTCATATGCCGGGGGACCTTAGTGACATGGGTTCAACATCTCGCACCACCGACCAGGCTGCAGCCAAGATCTTGACGGAACTTGCAGACCGTGCTGTCGATGGAGGAGTGCATCACCCGGAGGTTAAGAGAGCTGCTGGTAGGACTGGCAAGGCATCTCTTAGAGCCCAAACTCATGCAACCGACCAGCGTGTCACGGAACGTATGCGTGTGCCTCGTGCCACCGAACAGGATGCTGCCACCGAATGCGAAGATACAGTCATCGAATTGGGCACTTCTAACACCGATGAATCGTCAGATGGCGACGTGTATTACCCAATATACGGTAAGTATTACAGCAGCAAGAAGGTGTCGGTAACAGCGGATTATGCAACTACGAAACAGACCTGGAGAGTGGCACGTATCAACGACCGCCGCAATTCTTCTCGTGGTCCAGAGTACCGTGTGCTTTGGCTCAGCCATCTGCTCGTCAACCGCCGCTACTACCAACGCACTTGGGAGCCTCTTCAGCAGCTTTTGGACGATGGCTTCGCCAACGAGGTGGACCTCGTGGATCGCTGGAAGGAGTCCGGCGTGGAGAAGTCCAAGGACTTCTGGCCCAAGGACGAGTCCGGCAAGCGCGCTATTGGTGCTGATGCTAGTGGCCTGTGCATGTTCAATGCACTGAAGCGAGCGGCCGAGCTTGCTGGACGCCCGGACATCATCACGCAAGGTGATATCGACAGGTTTGTGGCTGATGAACTCCGAGAACATGCAGTGAACCTCACAGTGGGCACTTCGTGGAAGGTTGTGCTCCGGTTCCTCCGCCGCCTAAGGGACGCTCGCCGGGATTTCATCTTCAAGGCCATCGACAAGAACAACTTCACTATTGCGGGACGGTGTGGAGCACGTGTGCTGGAGGAAGTGCCGACTTTACTTCGTTGTTGCCTACAACCACAGTCTATTCGGGCACGCGTTCGTGCTCAGTGTCCAAGGGAAGCATGGCAAGGTTCGGCGCATCTACGACTTGAAGGATCCCCAGCCAGTGTTGTCGGCGATGGACTGGATTACCTTCGTGGCCTGTATTCGACCTTTCATTGTCTTTAAGAAAAAGTAGGTAATTAGGAACCACGTTTGCCTTATCGAAAATACATTTCCCAGTAAAAAGAAATTGTGTCTGCATGGATATAGGGTGTCATGTGCCTAATATAATTCGGTACAAAACCAGGGAAACCTCAGTGAGGAGAAAACCTTTGAGCGAACAAAAGATAAAACCCAGTGGTAAAAACTAAAGGAACCCAATTGAGTAGGCACGCTTCATGCATTAGTGTTATTCTCGTACACTATACGGAATGGCTAATTTTCGGAGTCCCCAAATCGTGCACGTTTCAGTTTCACTTTCAGTTCTGAGGGGATTAGGGGGCGAAACTCAACTCAACAGTGGATAGGTTTGAGCAAATGCCCGACTTAGCTCAACTGCCAGTTCACTTTCAGAACTACCACGCTCATAGATAGAATGTTCATCAGGCCCAAGCTAACCGCGAATCAAGCAGTGATAGTTCTCAGCCAGGCATGGCTCCTTGCCCGGGGTAACAAGACACGGTTCGCACGTATTATGCAGACTCTCTCGCGCATGCACTGCTTCAGGCTTCGCGACGCTGCCCCGTCTGTCGATACTTCTCGTGCCTTCAACGCGATGCTCGATGATGCTGTAGCAAAACTTCGATACCGATTCACAGTTGACGAACTACGCCAACTTTCGTCCAAGCTACAGCTACCCATCGATGGTGTGAGAACGGCTGAAGGCGACAATGTACCTCGGGTCGAAGCACTTGCTATGGTGTGTAGGAGATTGTCGGAGGCGTCCAAACTATTCACCGTTGCTAGCGAGTTTGGTAGGTCGACTGCAGCCTACAGCAGAGTATTCGCGGCAACAGTGCAGATTTTGTACGACAACCACAGAGATCTTTTGTACTTCCACGATGCCCTTATCAAGGAGCGCATTGACGAATATTGCGATGCGACGCACGCTGCAGGAGCCCCGCTTCGTACATGCTGGAGTTTTATTGATGGTACAAAGCAATACATCTCCCGCCCAAGCGCTCGTGAAAGCCATGTGACGGGGCACACAGCACTTCTAACAGAGGAAGCTGGAGTATACAAACTCCAAGTGAACAGCCGTTCACGTGTCCCTGGTCTGAAGGGGACGACTTGACTTCAAAAGCGGTAGATCTAAGACTGAATGTATTTATAGGTTGGTACAGATTTGGCCTGCATACAAATCCTAATTCCTATAGTTTGTTCCATACAAAAATGTATCTGTTGGCTCTCAGGCCACTTGGTCACTACCCGGGGAGTGACCGATGGCTACATGACTGATGTAGCCATCCCTGGATAGTGACAGGGTCACTATTCCATGTAACCCCGTTACATCCTCCCCCCACTTAGATTCGATCTTATCGACCAATCAGAGCGAGGTTACGCCGGCGACTCACATTTCACTCGCAAAGTCGAAATCCATCGACAGCATTGCGAGCTCTGGCGCCTCGGCTCGCGGGCCTCAAAGAGCAACTGGCGTATCGCCGAGCAAGCCGCAGGGTCTCCACGTCGACCGGAAGTATGCCTCCAAAGCGCAGTGCGCGTGGTGCGAAAGTACCTTCGAAATCACGGGCCGCAGGGCCGAGGACCAGGTCAGCCAAGGCCAGGGACGCATCGTCCGCGCTGAGGGAGGCCACGGAGACGGCCGAGGAGGCAGTGCGCTCTCGTAGCAGCACGCCGGAGGGTGGGCGCCGGTCTCGGAGTCGGAGCAAGACTCCCGAGGCCGCGCCAAGTGATGAGGGGAGCCCCCAGCCCCAGTCGAAGCCGACCAAGAAGGCCTTCGACTGGTCGGCCAACATTGAGAATTGTACGTTGGTCGTACACTCTGGTGAGAGCTCACCTGAGGGCAGCGAAAACGCTGCCCAGGACGAAGCACTGGCGGCACGCGACGTGTCCAGCTCGCCAGTCTTCCCTAAGGCTTCATCCGAGAAGGAGGCCGAGGACGTAAAGTCCAATGACGACGCGGGCGACGGCGACGACGACGACGACGACGATGGCGACGACGACGACGACAAGCCGGCGGAGGGCGACGCTGCCACGGTCGACACGGAGGCCAAGACAGCGACCAGCTACACGGTGGGCTCCCAGCCCAAGGCGGCTTCGCCAGTCAAGCACCTGACGCTGGCGCAAGGCCGCGATCGTGCCCAAGCGTTGAAGGCAGCGGCAGCCGCTGCGGAGGCCGCCGAGGCCAGGGCGAAGAAGCGGCCCGCTTCACAGTCACCACGCGGTTCCAGCTTCAAGTTGTTCAGCGACTCGAAGGACGAGGAGGGCGCCGTCCATGAACCCAGAGAGATCTCCAACGATCTCGATGAGCAGCAGCAGCAATACCAGGCTGCTCGCTCAGGCGCACATGCCAGGCAGCCGTCTGTCGCGACTGCTGTTGGGTCTTCTTCAGGCAGAAGTGCCATGTATCCGCCAGGCGACTTCCCGCCCGAGCCTGGCACCGGAGCGCCAGCGCTGTTGGAGAAGCTCACGGCTCCTCGTGGCCTTGTCGGCAGGTACACCTCAAGGGGTTCCTATGAGCGTGCACTCGTTGAGAAAGAGCCACTCTTTCTTGGCGACGTTGAAGCCGCCCGGTGTGTGCTCACTAGCACCACACAAGCTCACACTGAAGGAGTTCACCACGCTTCGCAAGAAGCCGGAGGACAAGGGTGGACTCCATCCTGTGTGGGGTTTCCACTGGGTCAAGCAGAATGAGAGCATGACCTGGCACGAGGTCGAAGACAGCTTCTGGCGCTACGTCCAGCGCAAGGTGACTTCCGACCAGGGGTTCAAAAGACTCCGAGACGAGCGCACTCTGTCCGCGATCCTGGACGTGCGCGAGCTCCGCATCGAGTTCGCTCAACTCGTGAGCAAGCGCATGCTCCACTCGAAGATGGACGAGCTCAAGCAAGAGGCGAGAGCCAAAGCTCGTGAAGAGCGTGGGCGCGGTGCGACTACGTCTGCTACCGTGCCCCGGGTGTCGGCCAAGAAGCCACGGACTACTTACGAAGCTGCCGCTGCTTCTCGTCCCAGATCGCAACAGCCTTCGGGCAGTCTGCCCGGAGCTGTTCCACAGGCTCCCATGAGTTATCCGACTCCGGGTAACCTCGCCACTTCACGAGCAGCTGGCGCTTGCCATGGAGACGCCGCTCCTGGACGACTCGTTCCACGTGGTAGTGGATCTGCCCATTACGGTCAAGGAGGGCCGGCGGAGGTCTCGCACGACCATGGCTACGAGCCTGAGGCAACACAGCCGCACGCTGGAGCCCCGAGTCAGGTAGTGGCCCTGCTGCAAGAGGAGATTCGTCTTCTCCGGGAGCGCGTGTACGCCCTTGAGATCGCGCTTGGCGTCGGCCTTGGCGGCCAGGCTGCCTCTAGTGCTGGCAGGCCGGGTGCCGTGGAGCGGCTCCGTGCGGATGTTCGTTCGCTGTTTCGGGAGACTCGCGAGCTCCATGGTCGAGTGGACCGTCGGGCCGACGTGACGTCGCTTGGAGTTACTGCGGAGCGAGATCGCTGGCCTTCGGGCCGAGCTCCGTGGGCCCATGTCGTATCCGGAGCCGGCGCATCACTATCAGGCCCCATATGGCCATGGCTACGCAAGCCCTGCGTACGCCGCTCCGACGTACGCCTCGTCTTCGTCGTCTTACGACCAGCGCGCGTATCAGGCGCCGTACCGCGACCCGACGCCGCGCTTCGAGGAGGTGCGGTCGTCTCCGCCGGGGTATCCACCGCTTGCTGTGGGGTACTCTGAGCCTGAGGGTCATGGTACCTCTTTAGACGACCCACGTAGAACGTCGGGTGAGTCGTCATCGACTTAGGCAAGTCTATTGTGTACGCCGCGCCATGCCGGCTGAGGACCGTGAAGGGTCCAATGAAGCGGTGCTTCAGCTTGTTGCTCTCGACCGAGCTAACACTGTTTAGCGGTAGGTTTCTAGTGTCTAGGAGAACTAAATCCCCAACCTTAAACACGTTCATGTTTCCTCGTCCATGTCGGTCAGAGTACTCCTTCTGTTTGTCTTGGGCTTGCGCCATGGTGTCTCGCACCCTGCTAATTATATTCAGCCTGTCTTCGACAAATGAGGACAGTTGCTTCCGCAAAGCGGCAGGACTCACGGCCGAGACCTGGGAGGAAAGGGTTTTCCGAGCCTCTCCCCCACTTAAGACCGAAGCCTCACCGCTTCCTCGCAAGGTGTACGGCACCTGGGGGTGTCGTAACCCATTAAGGTAAAAGGGTGTAAAGCCCGTCGATGCATGTACCGCATTGTTGAGGGCGAACTCAACCATGGGCAAGCGATCAGCCCAAGAGCGGGGCATCTCCGCATAGATACTGCGGAGCGTGTCCTCGAGCACGCGATTGACGCGCTCCGTCTGGCCGTCCGTCTGCGGATGGTCCGCCGTCGACATTGACAGTCGAGTTCCGAGCAGGCTAAACAGCATCTGCCAGAACGCAGCGGTGAACCGCGGGTCTCGGTCAGAGACAATGGTCTCGGGCAGATCGTGGTGTCGGAAGACACAGTCCATGAACAGGCGCGCAACCTCGGCGCCAGTGACGGTGTCACGAACTGGAGCAAAGTGAACCATCTTGCTCAGACGGCACACAAAGGCAACAACGCCAGTGTTGCCACGGTCATCGGCCGGAAGCCCGAAGACAAAGTCGAGACTCATCGACTTCCAGCAGTTCACGGGGACAGGCAGGCTCTGCAAAGGAGCCGAGGCGTGCCCAGCAGGCTTCACGCGCTGGCACGTCTCGCACGTCCGGACGTAAGTGGCGACCCACTTGTACATGTGCGGCCACCAGAACGTCTGAGAGACGGACGCGTACGTCTTCTCACGGCCGAGATGGCCACTGGATGGCGCATCGTGCGCCTCCATCAGGATGTCGTACTTGAGATCCTCGTCGTTTGGCACGACAATTCGGGGAGGATCCTCGGGCTCCACTCGATAGTGGAGCAAGCCATCAGCCCACTCATAGCGATGCAGCCTTGCACGCTGGCGGGGCGTGAGCCACTCTGCCCTGGCGTCCGCGCCAGCAGCCAAGAACCGCACAAGAGGCCCAAGGTTGGCATCGTCGCGATACGCCAACCGGATGTGATCGTACAGATCCGTCGTGACCCGACTAATGTGAGCAAGCTCGTAGTCGGGTCGGCGCGACAGCGCATCGGCAAGCACGTTAAGCTTGCCCGGCTTGTACTCAACGCGGAAATTGTATTCCGCGAAGAATGACAGCCAGCGCGCCATCCGCTGCGAGAGGTGCGGCGAGTTGACCGCAGTCCGCAAGGACGTGTGGTCTGTATAGACGACAAAGGACGTCGAGCCCAGGAGGTGCACTCGGAACTTGACAAGAGCGTACTTCATGGCAAGTAGCTCCTTGTCGTGAACTGGGTAGTTCCGCTCGGCTGCCTTGAGCTGCCTGGACTGGAACGAGATGACTCGCTCGCGGCCTTCATCATCGGCCTGCAATAGCGCACAGCCAATTGCGTAGTCGGACGCATCACAGACAACGCTGAAAGGCTTCGTCTCGTCCGGCAGGGCCAGGACAGGCGCGCGCTGTAAGCTCGCCTTGATGTTATCACAGGCATCTTGGTGACGCTGCTCCCAGCACCAGTCGACATCCTTCTTCAGGAGATCCGACAAGGGCCGTGCCAATCCGGCATAGCCAGCACTGTACTTGTGCAAGTAGTTGGCAAGGCCCAACCACTGTCGTAGGTCCTTCTGCGCCGAGGTGGCGGCCAAGCCGTAATGGCTTTCACCTTCTCCGGGTCCGCCCGGACCCCGGCGCTGCTGACGAAGCAGCCCAGGACCTTGATCTCCTCAGCTGCGAACACGCACTTGTCGATGTTGGCGTACAGCTTGTTCGCCCGCATGACTTCGAACACACGCCGGAGGTGCTGGAGATGCACCTCCATGGCCGTCTGGCCTTCCTCGGCACGGCTGTGGACGCAGATGTCGTCAAAGTACGTCTGTGCGAACGCACGCAAAGGTCGGAACAGTTGTGTGACCAAGCGATTGAACGTTGCCGGGGCGTTGGAAAGCCCCTGAGGCATGACCAGCCACTCCCAGAGCATACCGCTCGGTGTACTCACAGCCGTGAGAGGGATGTCGCTCTCGCGCATCAGGATCTGGTAGTATCCGTCCACCAGGTCCAGCGCGCTGTACAGCGTGCAGCCGGCCATGTTGTTGAGCAACACGTCCTTGCGCGGGATCGGTGTCTGCGCAAGCACCGTAGCGCTGTTCAGCTTGTTGTAAGCATGAACCAGACGCCACTTTCCGCTCGGTTTGCAAACACAGAAGGTAGGTGTCGAGTGCGGAGACTTCGACTCCCGCACCATGCCTGCCTTCGCCTTGGCGGCAAAGAAGGCATCAATGACTTCACACTGCTCCCGGGGAAGGGGCCATTGCCTCGTGACACAGTACTTCGTGCCCGGCACGAGGTCGATCTCGTGCCTGATTCCCTTGTCTGGCGGGAGTTGGGACGGTGGATCCTTGGACACCACGTCATCGAACTCTTTCACCAATGGCTACACCGGATCCCGCGGGTTCTTGAGTAACTCAGAACCCATGCGCGACGCGCGCCGCTTCCTGAACTCGTCCATGACATCCTTGTCCAGGACCGAGGACGAGTTCAACTCGGCCGATATGGACTCCGGCCGGAGGAGAACCAACTCTGCGATCTCCCCGGCCTTCAGCTCGGCCAAGAAGTCCTCCATAGCGAGCTCTTCAAGGTTCAGCAGTTCTGAAACCTCGGGCAGAGCTATAAGCTCGACAGCTCCTGCCTTGACCCGACGACCGGTCACGCCGTCGAAGATGTGATAGCATTCTTCGGCGGCTGGACCCTGGCTGGGGACTCGGAGTCGCTGGCGACTGGCGTCGTCGGCCACGCGACCAGGCCCGACTTATGACGTGACCCTTGGGTGTCTTCGTCTTGTGGCGCCGCCTCGGCGACACCACCGATCTTCTTGATCTTCTGCGGAACTATGTTACCCGCCTTGTTCTTGAGCGGAACGTGGTTACCCGCCTTGTTCTTGAGCGGAACTTGGTTACCCGCCTTGCTCTTGAGCGGAACTTGGTTACCCGCCTTGCTGGGTGGAACTATGTTACCCACCTCGCCGTGTGGAACTTGGTTACTCACACCAGGAGCGACTCCAGCGACTCCCGCATCAGTTTTGGTCTGAGGGACCCTCAGTGGAACTGTGTTACCCACCTCCGAAGCGCCTGCAGTGCCTTCCTCATCAGTTATGGTCTGAGTGACCTCGCGTGGAACTTGGTTACCCACGCCAGCGCCAGCGGCGCCTTCTCCAGCAGCGTCTGCTGCCTGCGGTACTTCGTTACCGGCATGTGGACCTACGTTACCCACCTGGTAGGTGCTGTCCGGCACCTCCACTCTCAGGCCTTGACCGGCCCTGTCGGAGTCGACGTCAGTCTCGACGGACCCCAAGAACTCATTAGACGCTGCTGCGTCCTGGCGGCCCTCGCGGGCACCCCAGCTGCTGCCAGAGGTGGGAACATGACTCACCAAAGCTCTGTCAGAGCGTGGGGACGGCTAGCCCCGATGACTTTGCCGCGCCAGTCGATCCAAGGCTCGTGCTTCTCAAGCCACGGCATGCCAAGGATCAAGTCGTACTTGTCCATGTCCAGGACTAAGAACGGTTCCGTGCTGTCGAAGTCCTCGAACCTGACAGCGAGGTCCATGTGGACCCGAGGTACTTCTACCACCGTACCGTCGGCCAGTCTTACCGAGACCAGCCCGTTGCCTTTGCTGCCTCGCAGCGCATCGGCGTACTTGTCGTGATTGCGTGCGACAGTCTGGCGGCGTGCAAAGTTCTTTGACGCCCCAGAATCGATCAAGATTCTCAAGGGATGATCGTATCCCGGTACACTCGCGTATACCACAAGCAGCCCACCGCTGCCCTTCTCCGCTTCAGTACACAGACTCTCAGGGCTAAGTCCCCATGGCGTGCGCCACCCGCACGCCTCTCATGAAGACTTAGTGTTTCCCCAGTAGGGCACCCCGCCCCTACTGGTGCCCGGCGTTCCCCTGGTTCCTGGGGCGCGGCTTCTGCCAGCGACCCCTAGAGCCAAAGGGCTTCGAAGAGAACTTCTTCTTCAGTCCTCCCGCGGGACAGGCACGTTTCATGTGCCCAAGCTTGCCACAGCCGTAGCAGCGAATGTCACTGTGCTCGGCCATGCCCAGATCCATGGGAACCGGCCCGTTGGTCGTTCCATTGCCGGAGTTACCATTAGGCGAACCGCCAGAGGCGGGTTGCTCTGCCATACCGTGGCGGGGTGCGAGCCTGCTTGTGGCTGTACTCCTCCTGGAGGGCGATCTGATTCGCCTCCTCCATAGTGTTCGCTTGCACACGGAACAGCTGCGTGCGGGCAGGACCGACACGCAGGCCGTCCATGAACACAGTCACCTTGATGTGTTCAGGCAGGGGTTCCCCACCAGGGAGGCAGTGAGCACTCGCATCTCCTGGATGTACTCATGCAGCTCGTGCCTTCCTTTTTGCAGGCGAGGAAGCGCGAGCGCTGGCGGTACTCGTAGTTCGCCGGGAGGAACGCGGCCCGCAGCTGTTCACACAGCTGGGCCCATGATGCGAAGCATCCAGGCGTCGTCGCTTCGGGCGTGTACGCCCAACTCTTAGCGCGACCACTAAGGTTGGAGAGCGCAAAGGCGACCCGGAGTCGCTCGTCCGAGACAAGAGCCGCGTCCATCGCGAGCTCAACCTCTCGAACCCAGAAGTGGAGGTTCTCTCCTTCCTTCCCTTCGAAGGGGTGAACCTTCAGCCGCAGAGGCTTCGGTTGCACCGGCTTCGGCGCGACCGCGGTGGCCTGCAGCCCCTGAACGTGAGCGATGAGCCCACGTTCGTAGGTGTCAAACGCGTTGATGCGCTCAACCTGCTCAGCCGGCGTCGCCGCCGCTAAGCTGCGCAGGGCATCTGTCCCGAAGATGCCTGCCATCTTCCGAACGGACTCGTACTGTGAGTCGTTCAGATGAGAAACTCCGTCCGATCCATCTTGGCTCACTCGATGAGGCCACTGAGGATTCAGGTAGTCCAATCTACCCGCGTAGGCGTAAGATTGACTACAAGTGCTACCAAGTGTGACGGGGCACACAGCACTTCTAACAGAGGAAGCTGGAGTATACAAACTCCAAGTGAACAGCCGTTCACGTGTCCCTGGTCTGAAGGGGACGACTTGACTTCAAAAGCGGTAGATCTAAGACTGAATGTATTTATAGGTTGGTACAGATTTGGCCTGCATACAAATCCTAAGTTGCCTATAGTTTGTTCCATACAAAAATGTATCTGTTGGCTCTCAGGCCACTTGGTCACTACCCGGGGAGTGACCGATGGCTACATGACTGATGTAGCCATCCCTGGATAGTGACAGGGTACTATTCCATGTAACCCCGTTACAAGCCAACTCTTGCAAATGAAAATCTACAAAGGTCCGTTTATAATGGACATCCTAGACGACACTGTTTCAACTGGCAGAGTGTTCAAGCTCCTGACGGAATTATAGTCAGCATTTACGGTCCCGTTGAAGGCAGGAAGCACGACTCGACTCTATTAAGCCTCAGTGGAATTTTGGATGTCATGGCCGAGGATCCAGATAGTACTTTCGAGGGTAAGCTCATTTACGGGGATCCGGCTTATGGATGCGGTCCCTACATGTGCTCACCAAGTACGCTGACTGGTGGGTCAAGTGCACGCTTCAACAGCAACATGAGTAGTGTGCGAGAAGGAGTTGAGTGGGGATTTGGAAGACTGAAAATCTTATGGGAGTTCTTGAATTGGGATAAAAAGCAACACGTACGTCAAGCCCCAGTGGGCCGAAACTTTATGGTGGGTGTCTTACTTTTGAACTGCCACACGTGTTTTCAACCTCTGGGCAATCAAATCTCAATGTATTTTGGCTTGCGACCTCCTCCTATCGACTACTACCTTCAGCTCAACCCCGACACTGGCGAGCGACTGACCTAAGTCTTTATTTCTTCTGCTGACCGAGGATCTTCAATAGAAATTCGTGCATTCGTTTCTCTCTGTCTTCATCTGCTTTCACCCTGCGCGAGGGCCAGCTCATGCTCACGACGCTTGGCGGCTTCATCTTGTTCGTGCTGCAGCCTTTTCTGCTGTTGTTCGCGCTCGAATTCGAGTCGTTTGGTCTTGTACTCGTATTTTGCCTTCTCCTCTTCACCTGCCCCTAGAAGAGCACTTGCCAAAGCATTGCTCACTACTCCAAGCTGCTCTCGCTTTGTAACTTTCTTTTTGCGACCACTTGAACCACTTGATCTGCTCCTGCTATCAGTGTCTCTGCACTGTTTCGGGGTAACCGAAGACGCAAGCTCGGCACCAGCGGCACTTTCAGCGGGAATTGACATCGGTAACCCGCGTTCAGCGATCCCACTTCCGGCTTGAACGGCTTCATGTGAAGACGGCGGCTCGTTAAAGTCCTCTTCGTCGTCCTCCTCTTCGAGTTCTCCCATTGCAAGTCGGCGTAGTAGCATCCCCGAACTCTCTATCCCTCGCTGTTTAGCGGTCTTTCGCTCCTTTTCTTCGACTTCTTTCTCGTTCCAGTCCTCGATTTGGTTAAGAATATTTTGCAGCAGTACTTCACGTTCTTCATACTCTTCAACCGTCCCGAACTTCCGCATGTACTGACATTGGTCGGATTTAAATTGGCTCATCAGCGTATTAAAACGCGTGCGCATGACTGGGCCTTCTTTCTTCAGGCCGAACGCAGGATCTAGTCGACAATGAGCAGCAATTTGGTTAAACGCATTCATTATTCCATTGGCCGTGCCAGCAGGCGCTGTTCAGTGTCGATAGAGGTTGAAAGCCTTTAAGAGGACGATATCGTCAACTGCAGCAAACTTCTGACGCACTGCTGGACGATCAGGGTCGACGGGTGGAAGGTGAGGCGGCCCTTGGGCTTGGAGGGTAGCAGCCGATCCCATCTGGAGCGCCGGCGTCGACGCCGCGCTTTCAGTGTCGCTGGTGGTGCTGGGCGACTTCCTTGCCTTGGACATCGTAGCGATTTGGAGTGCGTGGTTGCAGCGGCCGCCGAAAGTGAAACTGAAAGCAAAATTGTACCGAAACGTGCCACTTTTTATAGAGTTGAGATAGCAAAAAACGTGTCTATCTCGAACTGAAACGTAACTCTACCAGCTTCCGAAAGTTCTCTATTAGGCGTCAAGGGATTTCATCTTGAGTTTTGCCCTTAGTTCTCTAAACTGATGCTTGTCTAAAGCTTTAGTAAATATATCCGCAACCATAGCTTTTGTATTGCAGTAAGCCACGGAAAACTCGTGTCGCTCGACTTTTCTTGCACAAAACAGTATCGAACGTGAATGTGCTTCGACCTCCCGTGTAGTTCGGGGTTATAGCAGATCTTAATGCAGCTTTGGTTGTCCTCGTGAATAACATTGGCTTGTTTCGTGGCAAAACCCAACGCTTTGAGGAGCAGTTTGAGGAAATCATCTCTTGCATGCAGTGACACAGAGCGATAAACTCTGCCTCAGTTGTAGAGAGAACCACCGTGTGGTGTTTGCGCGAGAGCCAGGAGATCGGACTGCTCGCAAGCATAGTCACATGGCCACCGACAGACCGTCTCGTATCGGGGCTGTTAGCATAATCAGAGTCGCTGTAAGCTGTCAGCTTGTCAGCCAGGTTCTCGGGTGTGACGTCGAGAGATCCACCAAGGAGAAGACCGTAGTCCTTAGTCCCTAATAGATATTTCAGACCTCTAACTAATGCTTTCCAGTGCTCCATTCCCGGATTAGCTAGGAATTGGCTGACCTCGCGTATGTAGAATGCCAGGTCGGGCCTCGTGCCTACCATGAGATACATGATACTGCCAACGGCTTCACGATACGGAATATCTTTCATCGTATCTTTCTCTGCCTCACTACTAGGCTGGCGGCTTACGGAGAGCTTAACTCTTTTGCTACCACTCCCAACATATGCCCCTTCTGGACAGAATACTGTCCATACCAAAGCATAAACGATAACTTGATTGGCTAAAAATATAAGCAGCAATGGAATCAAATCGCTTATGTACAGCATAATGTCCATTAGATTGCACAAACCGCCACCAAAACTACACTGCGTTGGTGTTGCACACACATTCCTTCTGACCACGACCAGTTCGTGTGGCACACACATCGCCCTTTCCCAGGTGGACGCGAGCAATGAAGCGGTTGCAGCGACCGCTCGTTTAGCGGACTGTTGAGGCGGCTTTTTGCCGCTTGTGGCAACGGAATGATGTCGGTGCGGTGATTGCGTTGGCCAAGAACGAGCGCACGCCCACGAGCGCGCCGTTGATCTGCGGGTGGGGATGGCGGAGGTGGTGGAGACGATGAAGACGGAGGTGCCGGAGCCGCAGACAACGACAGAGGCGGCGTCCGAGCCGATCACGACCGACGACTGTGAGCCCGACGGTGCGACGGCGACCTGTACGACGGCTGCGGCGGCTGCGTTCGCGATAGAGCAACAATGGCGAATGCGGTCGCCAAGGAGTGTACTCCCTGGCCAAGAACGACTGCGTGCACTCGTGTGCGCTTGCATAATTGTCGAACTGTGGGTGGGGATGGCGAAGGAGGTGGAGACGTGGAGGACGGTGTCGGCGAGCCGAAGACAACGACGGAGATGCGGCATCCGAGCCGGTCACGATGACTTAGAGCCCGCTGGTGCGGTGGCGACCAGTATGACGGCTGCTGCGGCGGCTGCGTTTGCGACACAGCTACAACGTCGAAATGAGATCGCCAAAGGGCACTCCATGGCGAAGAACGACTGCGTGCGCTCGTGTGCGCTGGCATTCCTCGCCGACAAGTCGGTGGAGATGGCGAAGGAGGTGGAGCCGATGAAGACGGAGGCGGCGAGCCGAAGACAACGACAGAGGCGGCGTCCGAGCCGATCACGACCGACGACTGTGAGCCCGACGGTGCGGCAACGGCTGCTGCTGCGGCGACTAGTACGACGGCTGCCGCGGCGGCTGCGGCTGCGGCTGTGAACCTCAACAACGGCGGGATCAGGTCGCCGAGGTGATCGCTCTGGCCACGAACGAGCGCACGCCCACGAGCGCGCTGGCATTCCTCGCCAACCTGCGGGTGGGGATGGCGAAGGAGGTGGAGACGTGGAGGACGGTGTCGGCGAGCCGAAGACAACGACGGAGGCGGCATCCGAGCCGACCACGACCGACGACTGTGAGCCCGCCGGTGCAGTGGCGACCAGTACGACGGCTGCGGCGGCGGCAGCTACGTTTGCGATGCTACAGTGACGGCGGCGGAATGAGGTCGCCGAGGTGATCGCGTAGGCCAAGAACGAACGCACGGCCACGAAGGCGCTGGCGTTTCTCGTTGATCTGTGGGTGGGGATGGCGAGGGAGGTGGAGACGTTCATGACGGAAGCGGTGTAGTTGAGACCAACGTCGGAAGCTGGGTCCGCTCCATTCACGTCTGCACTGACTATTGCAGCAACCGCCGGTTGCGGCGATGATGAGCTAGACGAACGTGTCTGGGTCTGTGGCTTGCGAAACGCAGACCACGGCGTGTGATCCTGCAGACGGTGTAGACGGCGGAGACGAGAACGGCCGATGTGGTGGATTCGACAACGATGGAAGCCGGCTCCTAGTCATCTGCAGTGACGTTGAGCAGCGACCGCTAATACGGCGACTATGGTGTTGACAGACCCGGCTGGTTGCGAAGCCGAAGGAGTTCAAGTACAAGTACCAAGGCCGTAGACGCAGGCCAAGGGCAGCGCCAAAGCTGGTGATCAGCGCATGGGCCACCTGAGACAGCTCAGGGCAGCGAAGATGGAGGAGTTTGAGAGGTCAGAGGGCAACAGCGTGTTATCCGGATACGGCGCTGCGTGCAACGACATACCCGAGGTGTCCCCCGACGGAGCGTGCGGCCGATCGAGGCGGAGAGGACGAGGCGGAATCCAGCCGACATCCCTAAACTCCAGGGGCACCTGGTCATTGTATACATTATCGCACCTAAATATACAGTACTGCTCCATCAACTTTGCATCAAAGCTACATGTTTGGCTTGCTTGTCGCTAACTACATGCATTTCTTGCCCGTCATGTTGCAACAACAGCGATGCTGTATGGTGTTAGTGGAAGGTAACCCGTATTTGTGTGTACTACGAAGTATTTTTCCTTCGAGGCAGTTTTGGTTGTGTGGCACACACATCGCCCTTTCCCAGGTGGACGCGAGCAATGAAGCGGTTGCAGCGACCGCTCGTTTAGCGGACTGTTGAGGCGGCTTTTTGCCGCTTGTGGCAACGGAATGATGTCGGTGCGGTGATTGCGTTGGCCAAGAACGAGCGCACGCCCACGAGCGCGCTGGCGTTTCTCGTTGATCTGCGGGTGGGGATGGCGGAGGTGGTGGAGACGTGGAGGACGGTGTCGGCGAGCCGAAGACAACGACGGAGATGCGGCATCCGAGCCGGTCACGATGACTTAGAGCCCGCTGGTGCGGTGGCGACCAGTATGACGGCTGCTGCGGCGGCTGCGTTTGCGACACAGCTACAACGTCGAAATGAGATCGCCAAGGGCACTCCATGGCGAAGAACGACTGCGTGCGCTCGTGTGCGCTGGCATTCCTCGCCGACAAGTCGGTGGAGATGGCGAAGGAGGTGGAGCCGATGAAGACGGAGGCGGCGAGCCGAAGACAACGACAGAGGCGGCGTCCGAGCCGATCACGACCGACGACTGTGAGCCCGACGGTGCGGCAACGGCTGCTGCTGCGGCGACTAGTACGACGGCTGCCGCGGCGGCTGCGGCTGCGGCTGTGAACCTCAACAACGGCGGGATCAGGTCGCCGAGGTGATCGCTCTGGCCACGAACGAGCGCACGCCCACGAGCGCGCTGGCATTCCTCGCCAACCTGCGGGTGGGGATGGCGAAGGAGGTGGAGACGTGGAGGACGGTGTCGGCGAGCCGAAGACAACGACGGAGGCGGCATCCGAGCCGACCACGACCGACGACTGTGAGCCCGCCGGTGCAGTGGCGACCAGTACGACGGCTGCGGCGGCGGCAGCTACGTTTGCGATGCTACAGTGACGGCGGCGGAATGAGGTCGCCGAGGTGATCGCGTAGGCCAAGAACGAACGCACGGCCACGAAGGCGCTGGCGTTTCTCGTTGATCTGTGGGTGGGGATGGCGAAGGAGGTGGAGACGTTCATGACGGAAGCGGTGTAGTTGAGACCAACGTCGGAAGCTGGGTCCGCTCCATTCACGTCTGCACGGACTATTGCAGCAACCGCCGGTTGCGGCGATGATGAGCTAGACGAACGTGTCTGGGTCTGTGGCTTGCGAAACGCAGACCACGGCGTGTGATCCTGCAGACGGTGTAGACGGCGGAGACGAGAACGGCCGATGTGGTGGATTCGACAACGATGGAAGCCGGCTCCTAGTCATCTGCAGTGACGTTGAGCAGCGACCGCTAATACGGCGACTATGGTGTTGACAGACCCGGCTGGTTGCGAAGCCGAAGGAGTTCAAGTACAAGTACCAAGGCCGTAGACGCAGGCCAAGGGCAGCGCCAAAGCTGGTGATCAGCGCATGGGCCACCTGAGACAGCTCAGGGCAGCGAAGATGGAGGAGTTTGAGAGGTCAGAGGGCAACAGCGTGTTATCCGGATACGGCGCTGCGTGCAACGACATACCCGAGGTGTCCCCCGACGGAGCGTGCGGCCGATCGAGGCGGAGAGGACGAGGCGGAATCCAGCCGACATCCCTAAACTCCAGGGGCACCTGGTCATTGTATACATTATCGCACCTAAATATACAGTACTGCTCCATCAACTTTGCATCAAAGCTACATGTTTGGCTTGCTTGTCGCTAACTACATGCATTTCTTGCCCGTCATGTTGCAACAACAGCGATGCTGTATGGTGTTAGTGGAAGGTAACCCGTATTTGTGTGTACTACGAAGTATTTTCCTTCGAGGCAGTTTTGGTTGTGTGGCACACACATCGCCCTTTCCCAGGTGGACGCGAGCAATGAAGCGGTTGCAGCGACCGCTCGTTTAGCGGACTGTTGAGGCGGCTTTTTGCCGCTTGTGGCAACGGAATGATGTCGGTGCGGTGATTGCGTTGGCCAAGAAAGAGCGCACGCCCACGAGCGCGCTGGCGTTTCTCGTTGATCTGCGGGTGGGGATGGCGGAGGTGGTGGAGACGTGGAGGACGGTGTCGGCGAGCCGAAGACAACGACGGAGATGCGGCATCCGAGCCGTCCACGATGACTTAGAGCCCGCCGGTGCGGCGGCGACCAGTACGACGGCTGCTGCTGCGGCGACTAGTACGACGGCTGCCGCGGCGGCTGCGGCTGCGGCTGTGAACCTCAACAGCGGCGGAATGAGGTCGCCGAGGTGATCGCTCTGGCCACGAACGAGCGCACGCCCACGAGCGCGCTGGCATTCCTCGCCAACCTGCGGGTGGGGATGGCGAAGGAGGTGGAGACGTGGAGGACGGTGTCGGCGAGCCGAAGACAACGACGGAGATGCGGCATCCGAGCCGACCACGACCGACGACTGTGAGCCCGCCGGTGCAGTGGCGACCAGTACGACGGCTGCGGCGGCGGCAGCTACGTTTGCGATGCTACAGTGACGGCGGCGGAATGAGGTCGCCGAGGTGATCGCGTAGGCCAAGAACGAACGCACGGCCACGAAGGCGCTGGCGTTTCTCGTTGATCTGTGGGTGGGGATGGCGAAGGAGGTGGAGACGTTCATGACGGAAGCGGTGTAGTTGAGACCAACGTCGGAAGCTGGGTCCGCTCCATTCACGTCTGCACGGACTATTGCAGCAACCGCCGGTTGCGGCGATGATGAGCTAGACGAACGTGTCTGGGTCTGTGGCTTGCGAAACGCAGACCACGGCGTGTGATCCTGCAGACGGTGTAGACGGCGGAGACGAGAACGGCCGATGTGGTGGATTCGACAACGATGGAAGCCGGCTCCTAGTCATCTGCAGTGACGTTGAGCAGCGACCGCTAATACGCCGACTATGGTCTTGACAGACCCGGCTGGTTGCGAAGCCGAAGGAGTTCAAGTACAAGTACCAAGGCCGTAGACGCAGGCCAAGGGCAGCGCCAAAGCTGGTGATCAGCGCATGGGCCACCTGAGACAGCTCAGGGCAGCGAAGATGGAGGAGTTTGAGAGGTCAGAGGGCAACAGCGTGTTATCCGGATACGGCGCTGCGTGCAACGACATACCCGAGGTGTCCCCCGACGGAGCGTGCGGCCGATCGAGGCGGAGAGGACGAGGTGGAATCCAGCCGACATCCCTAAACTCCAGGCGACGAGCTAAACTCCAGGGGCACCTGGTCATTGTATACATTATCGCACCTAAATATACAGTACTGCTCCATCAACTTTGCATCAAAGCTACATGTTTGGCTTGCTTGTCGCTAACTACATGCATTTCTTGCCCGTCATGTTGCAACAACAGCGATGCTGTATGGTGTTAGTGGAAGGTAACCCGTATTTGTGTGTACTACGAAGTATTTTTCCTTCGAGGCAGTTTTGGTTATGTGGCACACACATCGCCCTTTCCCAGGTGGACGCGAGCAATGAAGCGGTTGCAGCGACCGCTCGTTTAGCGGACTGTTGAGGCGGCTTTTTGCCGCTTGTGGCAACGGAATGATGTCGGTGCGGTGATTGCGTTGGCCAAGAACGAGCGCACGCCCACGAGCGCGCTGGCGTTTCTCGTTGATCTGCGGGTGGGGATGGCGGAGGTGGTGGAGACGTGGAGGACGGTGTCGGCGAGCCGAAGACAACGACGGAGATGCGGCATCCGAGCCGGCCACGACGACTTAGAGCCCGCTGGTGCGGTGGCGACCCGAACGACGGCTGCTGCGGCGGCTGCGTTTGCGACACAGCTACAACGTCGAAATGAGATCGCCAAGGAGCGTACTCCATGGCCAAGAACGCCTCCGTGCACCCGTGTGCGCTGGCATACTTGTCGAACTGCGGGTGGGGATGGCGAAGGAGGTGGGGCCGATGAAGACGGAGGCGGCGGAGCCGAAGACAACGACGGAGATGCGGCATCCGAGCCGTCCACGATGACTTAGAGCCCGCCGGTGCGGCGGCGAACCGTACGACGGCTGCTGCTGCGGCGCCTAGTACGACGGCTGCCGCGGCGGCTGCGGCTGTATCTGTGAACCTCAACAGCGGCGGGATCAGGTCGCCGAGGTGATCGCTCTGGCCACGAACGAGCGCACGCCCACGAGCGCGCTGGCATTCCTCGCCAACCTGCGGGTGGGGATGGCGAAGGAGGTGGAGACGTGGAGGACGGTGTCGGCGAGCCGAAGACAACGACGGAGATGCGGCATCCGAGCCGGCCACGATGACTTAGAGCCCGCTGGTGCGGTGGCGACCCGAACGACGGCTGCTGCGGCGGCTGCGTTTGCGACACAGCTACAACGTCGAAATGAGATCGCCAAGGAGCGTCTCCATGGCCAAGAACGCCTCCGTGCACCCGTGTGCGCTGGCATACTTGTCGAACTGCGGGTGGGGATGGCGAAGGAGGTGGGGCCGATGAAGACGGAGGCGGCGGAGCCGAAGACAACGACGGAGATGCGGCATCCGAGCCGTCCACGATGACTTAGAGCCCGCCGGTGCGGCGGCGAACCGTACGACGGCTGCTGCTGCGGCGACTAGTACGACGGCTGCCGCGGCGGCTGCGGCTGTATCTGTGAACCTCAACAGCGGCGGGATCAGGTCGCCGAGGTGATCGCTCTGGCCACGAACGAGCGCACGCCCACGAGCGCGCTGGCATTCCTCGCCAACCTGCGGGTGGGATGGCGAAGGAGGTGGAGACGTGGAGGACGGTGTCGGCGGAGCCGAAGACAACGACGGAGATGCGGCATCCGAGCCGGCCACGATGACTTAGAGCCCGCTGGTGCGGTGGCGACCCGAACGACGGCTGCTGCGGCAGCTGCGTTTGCGACACAGCTACAACGTCGAAATGAGATCGCCAAGGAGCGTCTCCATGGCCAAGAACGCCTCCGTGCACCCGTGTGCGCTGGCATACTTGTCGAACTGCGGGTGGGGATGGCGAAGGAGGTGGGGCCGATGAAGACGGAGGCGGCGGAGCCGAAGACAACGACGGAGATGCGGCATCCGAGCCGTCCACGATGACTTAGAGCCCGCCGGTGCGGCGGCGAACCGTACGACGGCTGCTGCTGCGGCGACTAGTACGACGGCTGCCGCGGCGGCTGTGGCTGTATCTGTGAACCTCAACAGCGGCGGAATGAGGTCGCCGAGGTGATCGCTCTGGCCACGAACGAGCGCACGCCCACGAGCGCGCTGGCATTCCTCGCCAACCTGCGGGTGGGGATGGCGAAGGAGGTGGAGACGTGGAGGACGGTGTCGGCGAGCCGAAGACAACGACGGAGATGCGGCATCCGAGCCGGCCACGATGACTTAGAGCCCGCTGGTGCGGTGGCGACCCGAACGACGGCTGCTGCTGCGGCGGCTGCGTTTGCGACACAGCTACAACGTCGAAATGAGATCGCCAAGGAGCGTACTCCATGGCCAAGAACGCCTCCGTGCACCCGTGTGCGCTGGCATACTTGTCGAACTGCGGGTGGGGATGGCGAAGGAGGTGGGGCCGATGAAGACGGAGGCGGCGGAGCCGAAGACAACGACGGAGATGCGGCATCCGAGCCGTCCACGATGACTTAGAGCCCGCCGGTGCGGCGGCGAACCGTACGACGGCTGCTGCTGCGGCGACTAGTACGACGGCTACCGCGGCGGCTGTGGCTGTATCTGTGAACCTCAACAGCGGCGGAATGAGGTCGCCGAGGTGATCGCTCTGGCCACGAACGAGCGCACGCACGAGCGCGCTGGCATTCCTCGCCAACCTGCGGGTGGGGATGGCGAAGGAGGTGGAGACGTGGAGGACGGTGTCGGCGGAGCCGAAGACAACGACGGAGATGCGGCATCCGAGCCGTCCACGATGACTTAGAGCCCGCTGGTGCGGCGGCGACCAGTACGACGGCTGCTGCTGCGGCGACTAGTACGACGGCTGCCGCGGCGGCTGCGGCTGTATCTGTGAACCTCAACAGCGGCGGGATCAGGTCGCCGAGGTGATCGCTCTGGCCACGAACGAGCGCACGCCCACGAGCGCGCTGGCATTCCTCGCCAACCTGCGGGTGGGGATGGCGAAGGAGGTGGAGACGTGGAGGACGGTGTCGGCGAGCCGAAGACAACGACGGAGATGCGGCATCCGGAGCCGGCCACGATGACTTAGAGCCCGCTGGTGCGGTGGCGACCCGAACGACGGCTGCTGCGGCGGCGGCTGCGTTTGCGACACAGCTACAACGTCGAAATGAGATCGCCAAGGAGCGTACTCCATGGCCAAGAACGCCTCCGTGCACCCGTGTGCGCTGGCATACTTGTCGAACTGCGGGTGGGGATGGCGAAGGAGGTGGGGCCGATGAAGACGGAGGCGGCGGAGCCGAAGACAACGACGGAGATGCGGCATCCGAGCCGTCCACGATGACTTAGAGCCCGCCGGTGCGGCGGCGCCGTACGACGGCTGCTGCTGCGGCGACTAGTACGACGGCTGCCGCGGCGGCTGCGGCTGTATCTGTGAACCTCAACAGCGGCGGGATCAGGTCGCCGAGGTGATCGCTCTGGCCACGAACGAGTGCACGCCCACGAGCTCGCTGGCATTCCTCGCCAACCTGCGAGTGGGGATGGCGAAGGAGGTGGAGACGTGGAGGACGGTGTTGAGGGCAGCATTGCGTTTAGAATGTCGGAGATGAAGGGCTACTGCGGAGTCCTAGACGAAAACAACTGCGACGCCGACGAGTATGATTATACAGGAGACGCCGCCAACGCGTCTGACGGAGACCAAGGGGTATGTCGACGGAGACGACGGAAAACCGTAGCAATGACTAGGTAGTTGATTATCGAGCCGAATAGACGATAGAGTGGATGTACTACGGAGGTGTGGTTGAGGTGGCACGACGAGCATTCCGGAAGGCAGCTCTCTGGCTTCGACGCTGGTTTGCAACCAACCGCAGGTCTTTCTTGGTGAGGAGTTCTGTATCGACGAAAGAGCGGCTCCAGTTGATATCTGCCTGCAGCCGTCCAGTAGGGCCGTATCTCAAGTCACCGACGCTTTCGTAGGCAAACCACCCATCTGGTAGATCGATTCCTCTGGTAAAGCTACGGTCACCCTCCACGTCTGGCCGTGACAAGTCCGCGAGGACTCTGTCAGCACTCGCTACGACCTCAAAGTCTTCTTCATCAGGCTCGGAACCTTCGTCAATCCCATCCTCACTCTCGTGTTCAGACTCGTCATCTGACTCGTCTGGGACGAACTCGCTGTCACTATCGGGGGAGGCTGCAGTTGGTGCTGGAGACTCGCTGTCAATGGAAAGCTCGCTGTCACTGTCGGCGGGGGCTGCAACTGGTGCAGTGGCGGAAGCCGTAGTACTTGCGGGGTGGTGGTTAGCAGCGGAAGCCGCATTTGGTGCTTGAGGGTGCTCGATAGCGGAAGCATGCAATGCTGGATGCTGCTCTGCGGAAGCCGCAGTCTGCGTTAGGGCGTGGCCAGCGGCGGTAGCCGCACTTGGTGCTCGAGGGTGCTCAGCAACGGAAGCCTCAGGCGGTGCTGGATGGTGCTCTGCGGAAGCCTCAGTCTGCGTTGAAGGCTGCTCAACGGCGGAAGCCCAAATTGTTGCTGTTGGTGCGGCAGGGCGCTCAGTTGTTGTAGTCGCTGTCGCTGTAGCAGGACGCCACTGGTTTGAAGCCTCACTACTGGTAGTCGCTTCTTCATCTTCTTCGGGTGGCTCTTGAAACGCGGCAATGACTTGTTTTACGTGTATAAATCCCGAGTGGGTATTGAAGAACCTACCGACCATGTTGGCGAGTTGATTCTCCTGGATTCCGTTGTCCCGAAAATATCGTCTTAGCAGTTTTGCGCCAGCACCTGTGATGCTCGTTCCCGGCCGTCTTGCAGCCTGGCACATGTTCATAAAGCTGCGCTTTTGGTATGGCCCATACCACACCCGAGGACTCAAGTGTGGAGGTCTTCGTGAACGACCTTGGCGGCCGGCCATGGATATATGTACCACGCGAACAGCAGAATGAAAAATAAAACACACCTTGACAGCGCCGCGCGAACGACTACACTGTACACTTCTCCTAGCCAACGTAATTCATGTCGTTGATACGCTTACACAACCAACGTAATTCGCATCAGGCCTGCCCGTTGATCCGCTTACACAGCCAACGTAATTCTCCGCTTCATGCACTCTGATTCGGCAGGAGTTAGATTTGTATACCACAAAATAGCTTTCCAACAACAGGCAAACGGTGACCAGATACAAGCGGCCACCTGCCGTTGCTGCCGTTGCTGGTAACGGCGAAGCGCGTCGATTACTGGTGGGCCGAATGACGTTGACAAAGTCTGCGGCCAGTGAAATGTTGGATACTGCGTCACCCATTGCACGACCACAACTGACATTCCCCGCCGATACGATCGGAGCCGTGGCGACGATGTGAGGAAGGCGGTGCAGCAATAGGCGGCATCCGAGCCGTCCACGGCCCGCCGGTGTGGCGGCGACCGGTACGACGGCTGCGGCAGCGACCAGTACGACTGCTACGGCGGCGGCTGCGTTCGCGATACAGCACCAATGGTGAAATGAGGTCGCCAAGGGTGTACTCCTGGCCAAGAACGACTGCGTGCACTCGTGCGCGCTGGCATTCCTCGCTGACCTGTGGGTGAGATGGCGAAGGAGGTGGAGACGATGAGGACGGAGGCGGTGGAGACGCAGACAACGACGGAGATGCGGCATCCGAGCGGACCACGACAACTCAGAGCCTGCCTGCGCGGTGGCGACCAGTACGACGGCTACGGCGGCGGCTGCGTTCGCGATACAGCACCAATGGTGAAATGAGGTCGCCAAGGAGTGTACTCCTGGCCAAGAACGACTGCGTGCACTCGTGCGCGCTGGCATTCCTCGCTGACCTGTGGGTGAGATGGCGAAGGAGGTGGAGACGATGAGGACGGAGGCGGTGGAGACGCAGACAACGACGGAGATGCGGCATCCGAGCGGACCACGACAACTCAGAGCCTGCCTGCGCGGTGGCGACCAGTACGACGGCTGCGGCGGCGGCTGCGTTCGCGATACAGCACCAATGGTGAAATGAGGTCGCCAAGGAGTGTACTCCTGGCCAAGAACGACTGCGTGCACTCGTGCGCGCTGGCATTCCTCGCTGACCTGTGGGTGAGATGGCGAAGGAGGTGGAGACGATGAGGACGGAGGCGGTGGAGACGCAGACAACGACGGAGATGCGGCATCCGAGCGGACCACGACAACTCAGAGCCCGCCGGCGCGGTGGCGACCAGTACGACGGCTGCGGCGGCGGCTGCGTTCGCGATACAGCACCAATGGTGAAATGAGGTCGCCAAGGAGTGTACTCCCTGCATGGTCTAATCGCCTCTAAGTCGAGAGAGAATGCCAGCAATAAATGCTTGCGATTTCTAGGTGGAAATGCCCACGATATCCTACAGAAGCAATTTACAAGTCAACTTCATGCCATTTTCAACAAAACGTTGATTTACTGGCTGTAACACTTGTATTTAAAATAAAATCTACCTACGACGACGCTGAAAGACACCATCCTGATACAGTTTGGTTTGGGTTGCTGCCAAGCTGTGCTCCAGCGACTGCAGTTCGCTTTGAAAGTCAGATCCATCTGAGATAAGAGTCCGCACTGAAGCCGTCAGCTGGTCACTTGAGTCCTGCATTAAACGAAGTTGACGTTCAATGTCGCTGAGACGATTCAGAGTCTTGAACGGCTCAACCTGAGCGAGTGGGACGCCTTCCATCACGTCGTCTTGAGCTGCCGCCGCCCTCATTCGCGCACGCTCCAAGGCAGCAGCATGATACTGCCACTTTGCGTCTAGCATCTTGATCGCTCTTTGAAGTTCGTCCGAGAGCTCACCAAACTCGCTCTTGCGAAGCTTCTTCGTCGCCTTGACGGACGTCGCGTAGCACATTGGGCACCCTTGATGCTTCAACACACAGCATGGAACGCCTTCACTCATAGACAACTGGTGCACTCGAATCTTGCTTCCGCTGATGTTCCGGTTCATGAAGCTCAGTTTTAGGCAGTCGAACGAATCCATCCATGCGTCACGGCTAGACAGCAGGCTGTCCACGAAGACGCTCCAGGCTTCGACTAAGGAGTCAGGGCTTGATCGAGCTGTGGGGTCATACCGCATGTCCCTGTGCTTCACGTAGTATCTTTTCTGAAAAAAAAGATCGACGAAGTAAATGAAGCGGTCTTCCCCTTCCGGTACCGCCACACCGGTCAGCTCTGACGTATCAAACAGAGCCCTACCGCAGTTATTTTTACGATAGCCGTACATGTAGAACATGAAGTCATCCAACCAGGGGTAGCGAGTGTGCGCCAACCGCAAACACAAGGCAATGTTGCCACCAGCGATGACGCCGGCAGGATCTGCCAGGGTAGCAGATTGGCTGGGGACGCCACCAGTGTTTACACCGGCAGAGTCCCCCACACGGGCCGCGCCTCCGGTACCGACAGCAACGGTGTCCTCATGGTCAGAGCTGGTCTCAGGGTCGGAACTTAGGGCAGTGACATCTTGGGTCGACACGGCGGAAGGATTGGAGTCGTCGGGTCTGACGGGTTGGTAGCCTGGCGGTGTGTGCTGGACGTGCTGAGATATCGAATGAGGCTGAGTCTTCATTTCCGAAAATGAAAAGAGATTGCAAATGAGCGGCTGTGCGCGCACGGAGGTTGACACGTTCTATAAGTATAGTGTGTACTCTAGATGGGGGGATAGGCGACGCGCTTTGGATTGCGCAGGGGTTGACATGTTCTAATTGTATCGTTTAGACTATAGATGTAAGGATGGGCGACGCTCGGAGGTTGACACGCTTCCCCGTATATTTTAGGCTATAGATGGAAGGGTAGGCGACGTCTTTTTACACTGAGGGTAATTACGTTTTCGTTTTCACCCAATTGGGTATTTACCAATTGGGTAAAAAAAAATGGGTATACGAGTAATTACGTAAAAAAGAGTTTTTACAACCAACGTTGGTTGGTCTCCAGGGGTCATTGTCACAGTGGGCAATGATCCCAACAACGGGATTGAGATTCCATACGCTGACGTTTTCCTCCGAGGAAGCTGTGCTGTCAACGGTCGGTCATGCGCCCATGCAAGCATTTAGTTAGCTGGCTATCGAGAAATGGCTTGTATACATCGGAGAGTTCAATGAAAGTGTATGTGTGCTCGGCTGCTCACGTAGCACCGGAGGTCGGGCTTGATGCCGAGGTTTTGAGTACCACGTCAGTGTTGCTCGTGCGTGAAGACTCTGACGCGGTGTTGCTCGTGCGTGAAGACTCTTCATTGAAGAGTAGCTTGTAATGACGCTGGTTGGTTGGAGCCGCCTAGAGTTTCCTCGTCATACTGTAGATTTAGCTTAGGCAATGAATGCATAGGTTGCGAGATCTTGGCGCTGTTTCCGTGCCTACGTTGCGATTTGATCTACCGGTCTGTTGCAATCACGTTATACTACGTGGTACATGTCTTGTGAAATACTACTAGTACTGCAGTAGAAAATAAATGGAATGCATACCATTTGCCACACAACCTCGCGCTCGCATAGCTACACGTAAAAATCCAATTTAGTTCATTCTACGCTCTGAACTAGCCGCTGAAACCAACCGACCGGGCGTCGCCACGCACGGTATAGCCGCACAACGACAACGGGCTGACTATGCCAACTACCGGAGGCTGTGCGGGTGACCGCGTTGGGCGGTAGCTGGCGCCTTTGAAGACCCACGTGGTTACTGACATTCCAACCTGCGGGTGGAAATGGCGAAGGAAGGAGAGACAATCAGGACGGAGGTGGCGGAGCCGCAGACATCCGAGCCGTCCACGGCCCGCCGGTGTGCGGCGATCGGTACGACGGCTGCGGCAGCGACCAGTGCGACTGCTGCTGCGGCTGCGTTCGCGATACAGCAACAATGGTGAAATGAGGTCGCCAAGGAGTGTACTCCTGGTCAAGAACGACTGCGTGCACTCGTGCGCGCTGGCATTCCTCGCTGACCTGTGGGTGGGGATGGCGAAGGAGGTGGAGACGTGGAGGACGGTGTCAGCGAGCCGAAGACAACAACGGAGGCAGCATCCGAGCCGTCCACGATGCCTCAGAGCCCGCCGGTTCGGCGGAGACCAGTACGGCGGCTGCTGCGGCGGCAGCTACGTTTGCGATGCTACAGCGACGGCGGCGGAATGAGGTCGCCGAGGTGATCGCGTAGGCCAAGAATGAGCGCACGCCCACGAGCGCGCTGGCGTTTCTCGTTGATCTGCGGGTGGGGATGGCGGAGGTGGTGGAGACGATGAAGACGGAGGTGCCGGAGCCGCAGACAACGACAGAGGCGGCGTCCGAGCCGATCACGACCGACGACTGTGAGCCCGACGGCGCGACAGCGACCAGTACGACGGCTGCGGCGGCGACTGCGTTCGCGATAGAGCAACAATGGCGAAATGAGGTCGCCAAGGAGTGTACTCCCTGGCCAAGAACGACTGCGTGCACTCGTGTGCGCTTGCATAATTGTCGAACTGTGGGTGGGGATGGCGAAGGAGGTGGAGACGTGGAGGACGGTGTCGGCGAGCCGAAGACAACGACGGAGGCGGCATCCGAGCCGACCACGACCGACGACTGTGAGCCCGCCGGTGCAGTGGCGACCAGTACGACGGCTGCGGCGGCGGCAGCTACGTTTGCGATGCTACAGCGACGGCGGCGGAATGAGGTCGCCGAGGTGATCGCGTAGGCCAAGAACGAACGCACGGCCACGAAGGCGCTGGCGTTTCTCGTTGATCTGTGGGTGGGGATGGCGAAGGAGGTGGAGACGTTCATGACGGAAGCGGTGTAGTTGAGACCAACGTCGGAAGCTGGGTCCGCTCCATTCACGTCTGCACGGACTATTGCAGCAACCGCCGGTTGCGGCGATGATGAGCTAGACGAACGTGTCTGGGTCTGTGGCTTGCGAAACGCAGACCACGGCGTGTGATCCTGCAGACGGTGTAGACGGCGGAGACGAGAACGGCCGATGTGGTGGATTCGACAACGATGGAAGCCGGCTCCTAGTCATCTGCAGTGACGTTGAGCAGCGACCGCTAATACGCCGACTATGGTCTTGACAGACCCGGCTGGTTGCGAAGCCGAAGGAGTTCAAGTACAAGTACCAAGGCCGTAGACGCAGGCCAAGGGCAGCGCCAAAGCTGGTGATCAGCGCATGGGCCACCTGAGACAGCTCAGGGGGCAACAGCGTGTTATCCGGATACGGCGCTGCGTGCAACGACATACCCGAGGTGTCCCCGACGGAGCGTGCGGCCGATCGAGGCGGAGAGGACGAGGCGGAATCCAGCCGACATCCCTAAACTCCAGGCGACGAGCTAAACTCCAGGGGCACCTGGTCATTGTATACATTATCGCACCTAAATATACAGTACTGCTCTATCAACTTTGCATCAAAGCTACATGTTTGGCTTGCTTGTCGCTAACTACATGCATTTCTTGCCCGTCATGTTGCAACAACAGCGATGCTGTATGGTGTTAGTGGAAGGTAACCCGTATTTGTGTGTACTACGAAGTATTTTTCCTTCGAGGCAGTTTTGGTTGTGTGGCACACACATCGCCCTTTCCCAGGTGGACGCGAGCAATGAAGCGGTTGCAGCGACCGCTCGTTTAGCGGACTGTTGAGGCGGCTTTTTGCCGCTTGCTGGCAACGACGGCGGAATAATGTCGGTGCGGTGATTGCGCTGGCCAAGAACGAGCGCACGCCCACGAACGCGCTGGCGTTTCTCGTTGATCTGCGGGTGGGGATGGCGGAGGTGGTGGAGACGATGAAGACGGAGGTGCCGGAGCCGCAGACAACGACAGAGGCGGCGTCCGAGCCGATCACGACCGACGACTGTGAGCCCGACGGCGCGACGGCGACCAGTACGACGGCTGCGGCGGCGGCTGCGTTCGCGATAGAGCAACAATGGCGAAATGGGGTCGCCAAGGAGTGTACGCCCTGGCCAAGAACGACTGCGTGCACTCGTGTGCGCTTGCATAATTGTCGAACTGTGGGTGGAGATGGCGAAGGAGGTGGAGACGTGGAGGACGGTGTCGGCGAGCCGAAGACAACGACGGAGGCGGCATCCGAGCCGACCACGACCGACGACTGTGAGCCCGCCGGTGCAGTGGCGACCAGTACGACGGCGGCGGCAGCTACGTTTGCGATGCTACAGCGACGGCGGCGGAATGAGGTCGCCGAGGTGATCGCGTAGGCCAAGAACGAACGCACGGCCACGAAGGTGCTGGCGTTTCTCGTTGATCTGTGGGTGGGGATGGCGAAGGAGGTGGAGACGTTCATGACGGAAGCGGTGTAGTTGAGACCAACGTCGGAAGCTGGGTCCGCTCCATTCACGTCTGCACGGACTATTGCAGCAACCGCCGGTTGCGGCGATGATGAGCTAGACGAACGTGTCTGGGTCTGTGGCTTGCGAAACGCAGACCACGGCGTGTGATCCTGCAGACGGTGTAGACGGCGGAGACGAGAACGGCCGATGTGGTGGATTCGACAACGATGGAAGCCGGCTCCTAGTCATCTGCAGTGACGTTGAGCAGCGACCGCTAATACGCCGACTATGGTCTTGACAGACCCGGCTGGTTGCGAAGCCGAAGGAGTTCAAGTACAAGTACCAAGGCCGTAGACGCAGGCCAAGGGCAGCGCCAAAGCTGGTGATCAGCGCATGGGCCACCTGAGACAGCTCAGGGGGCAACAGCGTGTTATCCGGATACGGCGCTGCGTGCAACGACATACCCGAGGTGTCCCCGACGGAGCGTGCGGCCGATCGAGGCGGAGAGGACGAGGCGGAATCCAGCCGACATCCCTAAACTCCAGGCGACGAGCTAAACTCCAGGGGCACCTGGTCATTGTATACATTATCGCACCTAAATATACAGTACTGCTCTATCAACTTTGCATCAAAGCTACATGTTTGGCTTGCTTGTCGCTAACTACATGCATTTCTTGCCCGTCATGTTACAACAACAGCGATGCTGTATGGTGTTAGTGGAAGGTAACCCGTATTTGTGTGTACTACGAAGTATTTTTCCTTCGAGGCAGTTTTGGTTGTGTGGCACACACATCGCCCTTTCCCAGGTGGACGCGAGCAATGAAGCGGTTGCAGCGACCGCTCGTTTAGCGGACTCTTTTTGCCGCTTGTGGCAACGGAATAATGTCGGTGCGGTGATTGCGCTGGCCAAGAACGAGCGCACGCCCACGAACGCGCTGGCGTTTCTCGTTGATCTGCGGGTGGGGATGGCGGAGGTGGTGGAGACGATGAAGACGGAGGTGCCGGAGCCGCAGACAACGACAGAGGCGGCGTCCGAGCCGATCACGACCGACGACTGTGAGCCCGACGGCGCGACGGCGACCAGTACGACGGCTGCGGCGGCGGCTGCGTTCGCGATAGAGCAACAATGGCGAAATGAGGTCGCCAAGGAGTGTACTCCCTGGCCAAGAACGACTGCGTGCACTCGTGCGCGCTGGCATTCCTCGCTGACCTGTGGGTGAGATGGCGAAGGAGGTGGAGCCGATGAGGACGGAGGCGGTGGAGACGCAGACAACTATGGAGATGCGGCGTCCGAGCCGATCACGACGACTGTGAGGCCGCCGTTGCGGTGGCGACCTGCACGCCGGCTGCGGCTGAGTGTGAGAACCTCAACGACGGCGGGGTCAGGTCACCAAGCAGTGTACCCCTGGCGAAGTACGTGTGGAAGCACATGTGGGCGCTGGCATGCCTTGTCGATCTGTAGGTGGGTAGACGAAGAAGGTGGTGACGATGCGGCAGGAGGCGGTGGAGCCGCATACAACGACGGAGACTAGTACGACGGAGGCTAGTACGACGGCTGCGGCTGTGTCCGCGATGCTGCAACGACGGCGGAATGAGGTCGCCGAGGTGATCGCCCTGGCCAAGAACGAACGCAAGCCCACGAGCGCGCTGGCATTCCTCGCCAACCTGCGGGTGGGGATGACGAAGGAGGTGGAGACGTGGAGGACGGTGTCGGCGAGCCGAAGACAACGACAAAGGCGGCATCCGAGCCGGCCATGATGACTCAGAGCCCGCCGGTTCGGCGGAGACCAGTACGGTGGCTGCTGCTGCTGCGACTAGTACGACGGCTGCCGCGGCGGCTGCGGCTGTATCTGTGAACCTCAACAGCGGCGGAATGAGGTCGCCGAGGTGATCGCCCTGGCCAAGAACGAACGCAAGCCCACGAGCGCGCTGGCATTCCTCGCCAACCTGCGGGTGGGGATGACGAAGGAGGTGGAGACGATCAGGACGGTGTCGGCGAGCCGAAGACAACGACGGAGATGCGGTGTCCGAGCCGATCACGACGACTGTGAGGCCGCCGTTGCGGTGGCGACCTGTACGACGACTGCTGCGGCGGTTGCGTTCGCGATGCTGCAACGCCGGCGGAATGAGGTCGCCGAGGTGATCGCTCTGGCCAAGAACGAACGCAAGCCCACGAGCGCGCTGGCATTCCTCGCCAACCTGCGGGTGGGGATGGCGAAGGAGGTGGAGACGATCAGGACGGTGTCGGCGAGCCGAAGATAACGACGGAGATGCGGCGTCCGAGCGATCACGACGACTGTGAGGCCGCCGTTGCGGTGGCGACCAGTACGACGACTGCTGCGGCGGTTGCGTTCGCGATGCTGCAACGACGCCGGAATGAGGTCGCCGAGGTGATCGCTCTGGCCAAGAACGAACGCAAGCCCACGAGCGCGCTGGCATTCCTCGCCAACCTGTGGGTGGGGATGGCGAAGGAGGTGGAGACGTTGATGACGGTGTCGGCGAGCCGAAGACATCGACGGAGGCGGCATCCGAGCCGTCCACGATGACTCAGAGCCCGCCGGTTCGGCGGAGACCAGTACGGTGGCTGCTGCGGCGGCAGCTACGTTTGCGATGCTACAGCGAGGGCGGCGGAATGATGTCGCTGCGGTGATCGCGCTGGCCAAGAACGAGCGCACGCCCACGAACGCGCTGGCGTTTCTCGTTGATCTGCGGGTGGGGATGGCGGAGGTGGTGGAGACGATGAAGACGGAGGTGCCGGAGCCGCAGACAACGACAGAGGCGGCGTCCGAGCCGATCACGACCGACGACTGTGAGCCCGACGGCGCGACGGCGACCAGTACGACGGCTGCGGCGGCGGCTGCGTTCGCGATAGAGCAACAATGGCGAAATGAGGTCGCCAAGGAGTGTACTCCTGGCCAAGAACGACTGCGTGCACTCGTGTGCGCTGGCATTCCTCGCTGACATGTCGGTGGGGATGGCGAAGGAGGTGGAGACGTGGCGGAAAGTGTCAGCGAGCCGAAGACAACAACGGAGGCAGCATCCGAGCCGTCCACGATGACTCAGAGCCCGCCGGTTCGGCAGAGACCAGTACGGTGGCTGCTGCGGCGGCAGCTACGTTTGCGATGCTACAGCGAGGGCGGCGGAATGAGGTCGCTGAGGTGATCGCGCTGGCCAAGAATGAGCGCACGCCCACGAACGCGCTGGCGTTTCTCGTTGATCTGCGGGTGGGGATGGCGGAGGTGGTGGAGACGATGAAGACGGAGGTGCCGGAGCCGCAGACAACGACAGAGGCGGCGTCCGAGCCGATCACGACCGACGACTGTGAGCCCGACGGCGCGACGGCGACCAGTACGACGGCTGCGGCGGCGGCTGCGTTCGCGATAGAGCAACAATGGCGAAATGAGGTCGCCAAGGAGTGTACTCCCTGGCCAAGAACGACTGCGTGCACTCGTGTGCGCTGGCATTCCTCGCTGACATGTCGGTGGGGATGGCGAAGGAGGTGGAGCCGAAGAGGTCGGAGGCGGTGGAGACGCAGACAACTATGGAGATGCGGCGTCCGAGCCGATCACGACGACTGTGAGGCCGCCGTTGCGGTGGCGACCTGCACGCCGGCTGCGGCTGTGTGTGTGTTTGTGTGTGAACCTCAACGACGGCGGGGTCAGGTCACCAAGCAGTGTACCCTGGCGAAGTACCTGTGGAAGCACATGTGGGCGCTGGCATGCCTTGTCGATCTGTAGGTGGGTAGACGAAGAAGGTGGTGACGATGCGGCAGGAGGCGGTGGAGCCGCATACAACGACGGAGACTAGTACGACGGAGGCTAGTACGACGGCTGCGGCTGTGTCCGCGATGCTGCAACGACGGCGGAATGAGGTCGCCGAGGTGATCGCTCTGGCCAAGAACGAACGCAAGCCCACGAGCGCGCTGGCATTCCTCGCCAACCTGCGGGTGGGGATGACGAAGGAGGTGGAGACGTGGAGGACGGTGTCGGCGAGCCGAAGACAACGACAAAGGCGGCATCCGAGCCGGCCACGATGACTCAGAGCCCGCCGGTTCGGCGGAGACCAGTACGGTGGCTGCTGCTGCTGCGACTAGTACGACGGCTGCCGCGGCGGCTGCGGCTGTATCTGTGAACCTCAACAGCGGCGGAATGAGGTCGCCGAGGTGATCGCCCTGGCCAGAACGAACGCAAGCCCACGAGCGCGCTGGCATTCCTCGCCAACCTGCGGGTGGGGATGACGAAGGAGGTGGAGACGATCAGGACGGTGTCGGCGAGCCGAAGATAACGACGGAGATGCGGCGTCCGAGCCGATCACGACCGACGACTGTGAGGCCGCCGTTGCGGTGGCGACCAGTACGACGACTGCTGCGGCGGTTGCGTTCGCGATAGCTGCAACAATGGCGAAATGAGGTCGCCAGGTGTACTCCCTGGCCAAGAACGACTGCGTGCACTCGTGTGCGCTGGCATTCCTCGCCGACATGTCGGCGGGGATGGCGAAGGAGGTGGAGACGTGGCGGAAAGTGTCAGCGAGCCGAAGACAACGACGGAGGCAGCATCCGAGCCGTCCACGATGACTCAGAGCCCGCCGGTTCGGCGGAGACCAGTACGGTGGCTGCTGCGGCGGCAGCTACGTTTGCGATGCTACAGCGAGGGCGGCGGAATGAGGTCGCTGAGGTGATCGCGCTGGCCAAGAATGAGCGAACGCCCACGAACGCGCTGGCGTTTCTCGTTGATCTGCGGGTGGGGATGGCGGAGGTGGTGGAGACGATGAAGACGGAGGTGCCGGAGCCGCAGACAACGACAGAAGCGGCGTCCGAGCCGATCACGACCGACGACTGTGAGCCCGACGGCGCGACGGCGACCAGTACGACGGCTGCGGCGGCGGCTGCGTTCGCGATAGAGCAACAATGGCGAAATGAGGTCGCCAAGGAGTGTACTCCTGGCCAAGAACGACTGCGTGCACTCGTGTGCGCTGGCATTCCTCGCTGACATGTCGGTGGGGATGGCGAAGGAGGTGGAGACGTGGCGGAAAGTGTCGGCGAGCCGAAGACAACAACGGAGGCAGCATCCGAGCCGTCCACGATGACTCAGAGCCCGCCGGTTCGGCGGAGACCAGTACGGTGGCTGCTGCGGCGGCAGCTACGTTTGCGATGCTACAGCGAGGGCGGCGGAATGAGGTCGCTGAGGTGATCGCGCTGGCCAAGAATGAGCGAACGCCCACGAACGCGCTGGCGTTTCTCGTTGATCTGCGGGTGGGGATGGCGGAGGTGGTGGAGACGATGAAGACGGAGGTGCCGGAGCCGCAGACAACGACAGAGGCGGCGTCCGAGCCGATCACGACCGACGACTGTGAGCCCGACGGCGCGACGGCGACCAGTACGACGGCTGCGGCGGCGGTTGCGTTCGCGATGCTGCAACGCCGGCGGAATGAGATCGCCAAGGGCACTCCATGACCAAGAACGACTGCGTGCGCTCGTGTGAGCTGGCACACTTGCCGAACTGCGGGTGGGGATGGCGAAGGAGGTGGAGCCGATGAAGACGGAGGCGGCGAGCCGAAGACAACGACGGAGATGCGGCATCCGAGCCGGCCACGACGACTGTGAGGCCGCCGTTGCGGTGGCGACCAGTACGACGACTGCTGCGGCGGTTGCGTTCGCGATGCTGCAACGACGGCGGAATGAGGTCGCCGAGGTGATCGCTCTGGCCAAGAACGAACGCAAGCCCACGAGCGCGCTGGCATTCCTCGCCAACCTGTGGGTGGGGATGGCGAAGGAGGTAGAGACGTGGAGGACGGTGTCGGCGAGCCGAGGACATCGACGGAGGCGGCATCCGAGCCGTCCACGATGACTCAGAGCCCGCCGGTTCGGCGGAGACCAGTACGGTGGCTGCTGCGGCGGCAGCTACGTTTGCGATGCTACAGCGAGGGCGGCGGAATGAGGTCGCTGAGGTGATCGCGCTGGCCAAGAATGAGCGCACGCCCTCGAACGCGCTGGCGTTTCTCGTTGATCTGCGGGTGGGGATGGCGGAGGTGGTGGAGACGATGAAGACGGAGGTGCCGGAGCCGCAGACAACGACAGAGGCGGCGTCCGAGCCGATCACGACCGACGACTGTGAGCCCGACGGCGCGACGGCGACCAGTACGACGGCTGCGGCGGCGGCTGCGTTCGCGATAGAGCAACAATGGCGAAATGAGGTCGCCAAGGTGTACTCCTGGCCAAGAACGACTGCGTGCACTCGTGTGCGCTGGCATTCCTCGCTGACATGTCGGTGGGGATGGCGAAAGAGGTGGAGCCGAAGAGGTCGGAGGCGGTGGAGACGCAGACAACTATGGAGATGCGGCGTCCGAGCCGATCACGACGACTGTGAGGCCGCCGTTGCGGTGGCGACCTGCACGCCGGCTGCGGCGGTGTGTGTGTTTGTGAGTGAACCTCAACGACGGCGGGATCAGGTCACCAAGCAGTGTACCCTGGCGAAGAACGTGTGGAAGCACATGTGGGAGCTGGCATGCCTTGTCGATCTGTAGGTGGGTAGACGAAGGAGGTGGTGACGATGAGGCAGGAGGCGGTGGAGCCGCATACAACGACGGAGACTAGTACGACGGAGGCTAGTACGACGGCTGCTGCGGCGGCTGTGTCCGCGATGCTGCAACGACGGCGGAATGAGGTCGCCAAGGTGATCGCCCTGGCCAAGAACGAACGCAAACCCACGAGCGCGCTGGCATTCCTCGCCAACCTGCGGGTGGGGATGGCGGAGGTGGTGGAGACGATGAAGACGGAGGTGCCGGAGCCGCAGACAACGACAGAGGCGGCGTCCGAGCCGATCGCGACCGACGACTGTGAGCCCGACGGGGCGACGGCGACCAGTACGACGGCTGCGGCGGAGGCTGCGTTCGAGATAGAGCAACAACGTCGAAATGAGATCGCCAAGGAGTGTACTCCCTGGCCAAGAACGACTGCGTGCACTCGTGTGCGCTGGCATTCCTCGCCGACATGTCGGCGGGGATGGCGAAGGAGGTGGAGCCGAAGAGGTCGGAGGCGGTGGAGACGCAGACAACTATGGAGATGCGGCGTCCGAGCCGATCACGACGACTGTGAGGCCGCCGTTGCGGTGGCGACCTGCACGCCGGCTTGGTTGTGGTACATCTGCCAGGCGAGCAATGTCTTGGTTGTGGTACATCTGCCAGGCGAGCAATGTCTTGGTTGTGGTACATCTGCCAGGCGAGCAATGTCTTGGTTGTGGTACATCTGCCAGGCGAGCAATGTCTTGGTTGTGGTACATCTGCCAGGCGAGCAATGTCTTGGTTGTGGTACATCTGCCAGGCGAGCAATGTCTTGGTTGTGGTACATCTGCCATTGGTTGCTGGTACATACGAGAAAATCTGCCAGTCGACTTGCCTAAAGCGTGACGGCGAAATGCCATTCGTCAATATGGTATACCTTTTAGACCAATCAAGAGCTACCTTAGGCTTTGGACTCTGCTCGCCTTTCATTCTTCGCTCCACGTTCAAGCATGGGGAGGGCCCAGACGCGATCGCAGACAAAAGGTCCGCAAAATGCGCGCCGTACCAGGACCAGAGCAACTGCTTCTTCTAAACCACCGAGGCAAAAGAAACGAACCAATAACGATACAGGACGACAGCAATCTGGAGAATCGGGCGGCGCTCGATCTAAAAACAACTCTACAAATGACCAGGGTGATGTGTCGAGTTGTGATGATTCCACTGCAACCGATGATGAAGGAGAGGACATAATCGGAGGCAACGTTAGCGGCTACGAGGAATGTGGCACGGTGGACGACGACGATGACAGATCAGACGCCGAAAGCCCAGACGATTCCGTCCAGCAGGAGGGGTTCAGCAGCATTCCCATCAGCGCAGACTCGGACGTGTACATGAAAAGCTTAACGACGGATAGCGGACTCTATATTGCAGAACGGACGCGGGTTGAGAAGGCGTTTCAAGACCATGGCGAACTGGGTCTGTTCTCGCTATTTCTCACCAAAGAATTCAAGAGCAGGATCCAAGGATGGACTAATGAGGGGCTCGAGGCGCAAGGCAGTGCAAAAACAACAGATTCCGAGTTCGACGCCTACATCGGACTCGAGTTAGCAATGAGTATTTGCCCGCTCAACGAAATCACGGAGTTTTGGAGTGAAAAGCGATTTCTTGGACAATCGGATTTTTCGTCGACAATGAGTCGCTCGCGATTCCAGTCAATTCGAGGTCGGGTAAAATTGCACCCGAAGAACATGACTTCGGGTGACGGTACAGACCCCCTTTGGAATAGCCGTATCGTACTGGAGCACATGCAAACCAAGTTCACTCAGATAGCGATCCCTTTTGGAGCAAGTTCCTTCGATGAGTGTACTGTGCGAACAAAATCCCGCACGCGGGCGAAGTCCTACATGCCATCAAAGCCAGACAAGTATGGAATTCGTTTCTACGCCTCCGTTGGTTGGAAATCGCTTTACATTCACAGCATCTGGGACAATGGGTCGGGCAATTGGACACGATCTTCGCCTGCCGCGCGTTACACGAAGCTATTCCCGACCCTTGCTGCTCCTCTCAACCGTACACTTTCCAACCCGGACATTCCCATAAAAAAGAAGAGTGCCTCGGCACTTTGGGTTGCAATGATGGGGCATCAGGCCTCCAGAGTGGAGTCACCAAGCGGAAGGCGGCTTATGGTGACGGACAACTTCTATACGCGTCACGCATTGGCCAAGGCACTATTCACTTTTTCGGATGGAGAAATACGAATTGTTGGGACCATACGCGAGAAAAATGTGGAGCCAACGAGCAAACCAGCCGTTGCCGAGTCGATCGCGCGAGTGGAGGCCGCCCCTCGAGGCACTTGGGAGTTAATCGCTATACCGGAACTAGAAGCAGGATACACTCAGCGTAAACAGCAACATGTCAAGGCTCAACGCAACTTATCAAAGGCGAAGCGCACTCCATTTCCACCGCCGGTGACCGTTTTTGCGCCAAACGCAGGCTACGTCGTTTTCAAGGACCGCAAGGTTGTGCTGTTTTATTCGAATGACCTGCGCAAGACACCATCGAAGCTCGTAATGACCGTGAATGATGCCGAAGCGATTGAGTGCGTGCATGGATTATTCCCTATCAAGCGATGGACTGGACAAGAAAATCTTCACAAGAAAACCTTTATGGTTCCGGCAGTGATTGCTGCATACAATTCCGCTATGAATGGCGTGGACCGTATTGATCAATTGCGGTCAACTAACCCGACGAGACGCAAGGAAATGCGACTGTCCATGAGTATTTTCACGTGGGTGCTGGACATATGCGTGATCAACGCCTATGCGCTCTTCCGAGAGGTTATGCCACCAGGGAGCCACATAGTACCGCTTCGAGAGTTTAAGCGTCGGATCGCGGAGCAACTCACTGCCAAACAGCTATCCAATATGGAGTTGAAAAGGAAAACGAAAAGGAAAAACAAGGAAACGTCCCTGAGTGGGGTGGTCGGCGGAATCTTGAGTGGCCACATTTTAACGCCCAACTCAACCGATGAGTCGGATGGACAGCTCAAGTGCCTGCTGTGCCGCATGCGCGGGTTTCAAAAACGGTCGCGGTATGGCTGCGCGGAATGTCAAGTCGGCTTTCATGTGGAATGTTTTGCGGCCTATCACTTTCAAGATGTTTTTCACAAGCTTCGACTCCGAGCGTTCGTGAAGCGTTAGACCTTGTCTGCGCGTCCGCTACAGGAAATAGCCTCTTCAAGACCAGAACGAAGAAAAACAAGTCGATCACACCAGTGTCGAAGATCGAACTTCCTCAGTTGAACAGCCAACGACGCAATCGGGACGAGGGACATTAGCTTTTGCAGTAGTCCATCCCCGAATCCTCAATACATCGTTTACTTTCGCGGAACAGACATTACTCGTCTGGCATTTCAATATCATATTTGCAGCGCAGACATTACTCGCCTGATTCCAATAACAGCGCAGACATTACTCGTCTGGCATTTCCTGTGTTGCAAATACAGCCGCAGCCATCGTTCGGGTTGTCACCGCACCGGCGGGCACACAGTCACCGTGGTCGGCTCGGCTACCGCCTCCGTCGTTTTTGTGGCTCCACCACCTCCGCCCTCGTCGTCTCCACCTCCTCCGTCTCACCACCCACAGGTCGGCGAGGAATGCCAGCGCGCACGAGTGCACGCAGGCTTTCTTGGCCATGGAGTACCCTTGGCGATCTCATTTCGACGTTGTAGCTGTGTCGCAAACGCAGCCGCCGCAGCAGCCGTCGTACCGGTCGCCGTCGCACCGGCAGCGACCTCATTCCGCCACCGTCGCTGTAGCATCGCAAACACAGCCGCCGCAGCAGCCGTCGTACTGGTCGCTGTCGCACCGGCGGGCTTCCAGTCGTCGGTCGTGGTCGGCTCCGGATGCCGCATCTCCATAGTTGTCTGCGTCTCCACCGCCTCCGACCTCTTCGGCTTCACCTCGTTCGCCATCCCCACCGACTTGTCGGCGAGGAATGCTAGCACGCACGAGTGCTCGCAGTCGTTCTTGGCCATGGAGTACACTCCTTGGCGATCTCATTTCGACGTTGTTGCTGTGTCGTGAACGCAGCCGCCGCAGCAGCCGTCGTACTGGTCGCCGTTGCACCGGCAGCGGCCTCATTCCGCCGCCGTCGCTGTAGCATCGCAAACGTAGCTGCCGCCGCAGCAACCGCCGTACTAGTCTTCGCCGAACCGGCGGGCTCTGAGTCATCGTGGGCGCCGCAGCAGTCGTCGTACTGGTCGCCACCGAAACGGCGGCCTCACCGTCGTTGTGATCGGCTCGGACGCCGCATCTCCATAGTTGTCTGCGGCTCCAACACCTCCACCATCCCCACCCACAGATCAGCGAGAAACGCTAGCGCGTTCGGGGGCATGTGCTCATTCTTGGCCAGCGCGACCACCTCAGCGACCTCATTCCGCCACCGTCGCTGTAGCATCGCAAACACAGCCGCCGCAGCAGCCGTCGTACTGGTCGCTGCCGCACCGGCGGGCTTCCAGTCGTCGGTCGTGGTCGGCTCGGATGCCGCATCTCCATAGCTGTCTGCGTCTCCACCGCCTCCGACCTCTTCGGCTTCACCTCGTTCGCCATCCCCACCGACTTGTCGGCGAGGAATGCCAGCGCGCACGAGTGCACGCAGTCGTTCTTGGCCATGGAGTACACTCCTTGGCGATCTCATTTCGACGTTGTTGCTGTGTCGTGAACGCAGCCGCCGCAGCAGCCGTCGTACTGGTCGCCGTCGCACCGGCAGCGGCCTCATTCCGCCGCCGTCGCTGTAGCATCGCAAACGTAGCTGCCGCCGCAGCAGCCGCCGTACTAGTCTCCGCCGAACCGGCGGGCTCTGAGTCATCGTGGGCGCCGCAGCAGTCGTCGTACTGGTCGCCACCGCAACGGCGGCCTCACCGTCGTTGTGATCGGCTCGGACGCCGCATCTCCATAGTTGTCTGCGGCTCCAACACCTCCACCATCCCCACCCACAGATCAGCGAGAAACGCTAGCGCGTTCGGGGGCATGTGCTCATTCTTGGCCAGCGCGACCACCTCAGCGACCTCATTCCGCCACCGTCGCTGTAGCATCGCAAACACAGCCGCCGCAGCAGCCGTCGTACTGGTCGCTGCCGCACCGGCGGGCTTCCAGTCGTCGGTCGTGGTCGGCACGGATGCCGCATCTCCATAGCTGTCTGCGTCTCCACCGCCTCCGACCTCTTCGGCTTCACCTCGTTCGCCATCCCCACCGACTTGTCGGCGAGGAATGCCAGCGCGCACGAGTGCACGCAGTCGTTCTTGGCCATGGAGTACACTCCTTGGCGATCTCATTTCGACGTTGTTGCTGTGTCGTGAACGCAGCCGCCGCAGCAGCCGTCGTACTGGTCGCTGTTGCACCGGCAGCGGCCTCATTCCGCCGCCGTCGCTGTAGCATCGCAAACGTAGCTGCCGCCGCAGCAACCGCCGTACTAGTCTTCGCCGAACCGGCGGGCTCTGAGTCATCGTGGGCGCCGCAGCAGCCGTCATACTGGTCGCCGTCGCACCGTCGGGCTCACAGTCGTCGGTCGTGATCGGCTCGGACGCCGCCTCTGTCGTTGTCTGCGGCTCCGGCGCCTCCCCCTCCACGTCTCCACCTCCTTCGCCATCCCCACCCGCAGAACAGCGAGGAATGCCAGCGCGCTCGTGGGTTTGCGTTTGGTCTTGGCCAGAGCGATCACCTCGGCGACCTGATCCCGCCATCGTTGAGGTTTACAGCTGCAGCCACAGCCGTCGTTCGGGTCGCCACTGTACCCGCGGGCTCTAAGTCGTCGTGGTCGGCTCAGATGCCGCATCTCCGTCGTTGTCTTCGGCTCCGGCGCCTCCGTCTTCATCGTCTCCACCACCTCCGCCATCCCCACCCGCAGATCAACGAGAAACGCCAGCGCGCTCGTGGGCGTGCGCTCGTTCTTGGCCAACGCAATCACCGCACCGACATCATTCCGTTGCCACAAGCGGCAAAAAGCCGCCTCAACAGTCCGCTAAACGAGCGGTCGCTGCAACCGCTTCATTGCTCGCGTCCTCCTGGGAAAGGGCGATGTGTGTACCACACCACCAAAACTGTGTACTTTACAGTATTGTGCCTCGAAGGAAAAATACACTCAAATACAGGTTACCTTCCACTAACACCTGTATTTATACAGCAGCGCTGTTGTGTGCAAAATGACGGGCAAGAAATGCATGTAGCTAGCGTCAGACATCGCTGGTGGCGATTGTGAAGGCGATGGCGACGATGGAGGTAAACTTAACGATGCAGCGACTGCTCGTTTTGATCGTGCTGCTGCGGCAGCTGCGTTTGCAATGCTGCTGCAACGACGGCGGAATGAATCGGTGCGGTGATCGCCCTGGCCAAGAACGACTGCGTGCACTCGTGCGCGCTGGCATTCCTCGCTGACCTGTAGGTGGGGATGGCGAAGGAGGTGGAGACGTGGCGGACAGTGTCGGCGAGCCGAAGACAACGACGGAGGTGGCATTCGAGCCGTCCACGATGATTCAGAGCGGAGACCAGTACGGCGGTTGCTGCGGCGGCAGCTACGTTTGCGATGCTACAGCGAGGGTGGCGGAATGAGGTCGCTGAGGTGATCGCGTAGGCCAAGAACGAACGCACGCCCACGAAGGCGCTGGCGTTTCTCGTTGATCTGTGGGTGGGGATGGCGAAGGAGGTGGAGACGTTCATGACGGAAGCGGTGTAGTTGAGACCAACGTCGGAAGCTGGGTCCGCTCCATTCACGTCTGCACGGACTATTGCAGCAACCGCCGGTTGCGGCGATGATGAAGCTAGACGAACGTGTCTGGGTCTGTGGCTTGCGAAACGCAGACCACGGCGTGTGATCCTGCAGACGGTGTAGACGGCGGAGACGAGAACGGCCGATGTGGTGGATTCGACAACGATGGAAGCCGGCTCCTAGTCATCTGCAGTGACGTTGAGCAGCGACCGCTAATACGGCGACTATGGTCTTGACAGACCCGGCTGGTTGCGAAGCCGAAGGAGTTCAAGTACAAGTACCAAGGCCGTAGACGCAGGCCAAGGGCAGCGCCAAAGCTGGTGATCAGCGCATGGGCCACCTGAGACAGCTCAGGGGGCAACAGCGTGTTATCCGGATACGGCGCTGCGTGCAACGACATACCGAGGTGTCCCCCGACGGAGCGTGCGGCCGATCGAGGCGGAGAGGACGAGGCGGAATCCAGCCGACATCCCTAAACTCCAGGCGACGAGCTAAACTCCAGGGGCACCTGGTCATTGTATACATTATCGCACCTAAATATACAGTACTGCTCCATCAACTTTGCATCAAAGCTACATGTTTGGCTTGCTTGTCGCTAACTACATGCATTTCTTGCCCGTCATGTTGCAACAACAGCGATGCTGTATGGTGTTAGTGGAAGGTAACCCGTATTTGTGTGTACTACGAAGTATTTTTCCTTCGAGGCAGTTTTGGTTGTGTGGCACACACATCGCCCTTTCCCAGGTGGACGCGAGCAATGAGCGGACTGTTGAGGCGGCTTTGTGCCGCTTGTGGCAACGGAATGATGTCGGTGCGGTGATTGCGCTGGCCAAGAACGAGCGCACGCCCACGAACGCGCTGGCGTTTCTCGTTGATATGCGGGTGGGGATGGCGGAGGTGGTGGAGACGATGAAGACGGAGGCGCCGGAGCCGCAGACAACGACAGAGGCGGCGTCCGAGCCGACCACGACCGACGACTGTGAGCCCGACGGTGCGACGGCGACCAGTATGACGGCTGCGGCGGCGGCTGCGTTCGCGATAGAGCAACAATGGCGAAATGAGGTCGCCAAGGAGTGTACTCCTGGCCAAGAACGACTGCGTGCGCTCGTGTGCGCTGGTATTCCTCGCCGACATGTCGGTGGGGATGGCGAAGGAGGTGGAGCCGAAGAGGTCGGAGGCGGCGGAGACGCAGACAACTATGGAGATGCGGCGTCCGAGCCGATCACGACGACTGTGAGGCCGCCGTTGCGGTGGCGACCTGCACGCCGGCTGCGGCTGTGTGTGTGTTTGTGTGTGAACCTCAACGACGGCGGGATCAGGTCACCAAGCAGTGTACCCCCTGGCGAAGAACGTGTGGAAGCACATGTGGGAGCTGGCATGCCTTGTCGATCTGTAGGTGGGTAGACGAAGGAGGTGGTGACGATGAGGCAGGAGGCGGTGGAGCCGCATACAACGACGGAGACTAGTACGACGGAGGCTACTACGACGGCTGCGGCTGCGGCTGTGTCCGCGATGCTGCAACGACGGCGGAATGAGGTCACCAAGGTGATCGCCCTGGCCAAGAACGAACGCAAACCCACGAGCGCGCTGGCATTCCTCGCCAACCTGCGGGTGGGGATGGCGGAGGTGGTGGAGACGATGAAGACGGAGGTGCCGGAGCCGCAGACAACGACAGAGGCGGCGTCCGAGCCGATCACGACCGACGACTGTGAGCCCGACGGCGCGACGGCGACCAGTACGACGGCTGCGGCGGCGGCTGCGTTCGCGATAGAGCAACAATGGCGAAATGAGGTCGCCAAGGAGTGTACTCCCTGGCCAAGAACGACTGCGTGCACTCGTGTGCGCTGGCATTCCTCGCCGACATGTCGGTGGGGATGGCGAAGGAGGTGGAGCTGAAGAGGTCGGAGGCGGTGTAGACGCAGACAACTATGGAGATGCGGCGTCCGAGCCGATCACGACGACTGTGAGGCCGCCGTTGCGGTGGCGACCTGCACGCCGGCTGCGGCTGTGTGTGTGTTTGTGTGTGAACCTCAACGACGGCGGGATCAGGTCACCAAGCAGTGTACCCCTGGCGAAGAACGTGTGGAAGCACATGTGGGAGCTGGCATGCCTTGTCGATCTGTAGGTGGGTAGACGAAGGAGGTGGTGACGATGAGGCAGGAGGCGGTGGAGCCGCATACAACGACGGAGACTAGTACGACGGAGGCTACTACGACGGCTGCGGCTGCGGCTGTGTCCGCGATGCTGCAACGACGGCGGAATGAGGTCACCAAGGTGATCGCCCTGGCCAAGAACGAACGCAAACCCACGAGCGCGCTGGCATTCCTCGCCAACCTGCGGGTGGGGATGGCGGAGGTGGTGGAGACGATGAAGACGGAGGTGCCGGAGCCGCAGACAACGACAGAGGCGGCGTCCGAGCCGATCACGACCGACGACTGTGAGCCCGACGGCGCGACGGCGACCAGTACGACGGCTGCGGCGGCGGCTGCGTTCGCGATAGAGCAACAATGGCGAAATGAGGTCGCCAAGGAGTGTACTCCTGGCCAAGAACGACTGCGTGCACTCGTGTGCGCTGGCATTCCTCGCCGACATGTCGGTGGGGATGGCGAAGGAGGTGGAGCTGAAGAGGTCGGAGGCGGTGGAGACGCAGACAACTATGGAGATGCGGCGTCCGGAGCCGATCACGACGACTGTGAGGCCGCCGTTGCGGTGGCGACCTGCACGCCGGCTGCGGCGGTGTGTGTGTTTGTGTGTGAACCTCAACGACGGCGGGATCAGGTCACCAAGAGTGTACCCCTGGCGAAGAACGTGTGGAAGCACATGTGGAGCTGGCATGCCTTGTCGATCTGTAGGTGGGTAGACGAAGAAGGTGGTGACGATGAGGCAGGAGGCGGTGGAGCCGCATACAACGACGGAGACTAGTACGACGGAGGCTAGTACGACGGCTGCGGCTGTGTCCGCGATGCTGCAACGACGGCGGAATGAGGTCGCCAAGGTGATCGCCCTGGCCAAGAACGAACGCAAACCCACGAGCGCGCTGGCATTCCTCGCCAACCTGCGGGTGGGGATGGCGGAGGTGGTGGAGACGATGAAGACGGAGGTGCCGGAGCCGCAGACAACGACAGAGGCGGCGTCCGAGCCGATCACGACCGACGACTGTGAGCCCGACGGCGCGACGGCGACCAGTACGACGGCTGCGGCGGCGGCTGCGTTCGCGATAGAGCAACAATGGCGAAATGAGGTCGCCAAGGAGTGTACTCCTGGCCAAGAACGACTGCGTGCACTCGTGTGCGCTGGCATTCCTCGCCGACATGTCGGTGGGGATGGCGAAGGAGGTGGAGCTGAAGAGGTCGGAGGCGGTGGAGACGCAGACAACTATGGAGATGCGGCGTCCGGAGCCGATCACGACGACTGTGAGGCCGCCGTTGCGGTGGCGACCTGCACGCCGGCTGCGGCTGTGTGTGTGTTTGTGTGTGAACCTCAACGACGGCGGGATCAGGTCACCAAGGAGTGTACCCCTGGCGAAGAACGTGTGGAAGCACATGTGGAGCTGGCATGCCTTGTCGATCTGTAGGTGGGTAGACGAAGAAGGTGGTGACGATGAGGCAGGAGGCGGTGGAGCCGCATACAACGACGGAGACTAGTACGACGGAGGCTAGTACGACGGCTGCGGCTGTGTCCGCGATGCTGCAACGACGGCGGAATGAGGTCGCCAAGGTGATCGCCCTGGCCAAGAACAAGCGCAAACCCACGAGCGCGCTGGCATTCCTCGCCAACCTGCGGGTGGGGATGGCGGAGGTGGTGGAGACGATGAAGACGGAGGTGCCGGAGCCGCAGACAACGACAGAGGCGGCGTCCGAGCCGATCACGACCGACGACTGTGAGCCCGACGGCGCGACGGCGACCAGTACGACGGCTGCGGCGGCGGCTGCGTTCGCGATAGAGCAACAATGGCGAAATGAGGTCGCCAAGGAGTGTACTCCTGGCCAAGAACGACTGCGTGCACTCGTGTGCGCTGGCATTCCTCGCCGACATGTCGGTGGGGATGGCGAAGGAGGTGGAGCTGAAGAGGTCGGAGGCGGTGGAGACGCAGACAACTATGGAGATGCGGCGTCCGAGCCGATCACGACGACTGTGAGGCCGCCGTTGCGGTGGCGACCTGCACGCCGGCTGCGGCGGTGTGTGTGTTTGTGTGTGAACCTCAACGACGGCGGGATCAGGTCACCAAGCAGTGTACCCCCTGGCGAAGAACGTGTGGAAGCACATGTGGGAGCTGGCATGCCTTGTCGATCTGTAGGTGGGTAGACGAAGAAGGTGGTGACGATGAGGCAGGAGGCGGTGGAGCCGCATACAACGACGGAGACTAGTACGACGGAGGCTAGTACGACGGCTGCGGCTGTGTCCGCGATGCTGCAACGACGGCGGAATGAGGTCGCCAAGGTGATCGCCCTGGCCAAGAACAAGCGCAAACCCACGAGCGCGCTGGCATTCCTCGCTGTTCTGCGGGTGGGGATGGCGAAGGAGGTTGAGACGTGGAGGACGGTGTCGGCGAGCCGAAGACATCGACGGAGGCGGCATCCGAGCTGTCCACGATGACTCAGAGCCCGCCGGTTCGGCGGAGACCAGTACGGTGGCTGCTGCAGCGGCAGCTACGTTTGCGATGCTACAGCGAGGGCGGCGGAATGAGGTCGCTGAGGTGATCGCAGCTGGCCAAGAATGAACGCACGCCCACGAACGCGCTGGCGTTTCTCGTTGATATGCGGGTGGGGATGGCGGAGGTGGTGGAGACGATGAAGCCGGAGGTGCCGGGGCCGCAGACAACGACAGAGGCGGCGTCCGAGCCGATCACGACCGACGATGGTGAGCCCGACGGTGCGGCGACGGCTGCTGCTGCGGCGACTAGTACGACGGCTGCCGCGGCGGCTGCGGCTGCGGCTGTGAACCTCAACAACGGCGGGATCAGGTCGCCGAGGTGATCGCTCTGGCCAAGAACAAACGCAAACCCACGAGCGCGCTGGCATTCCTCGCTGTTCTGCGGGTGGGGATGGCGAAGGAGGTGGAGACGTGGAGGACGGTATCGGCGAGCCGAAGACAACGACGGAGGCGGCATCCGAGCCGTCCACGATGACTCAGAGCCCGCCGGTTCGGCGGAGACCAGTACGGTGGCTGCTGCGGCGGCAGCTACGTTTGCGATGCTACAGCGAGGGCGGCGGAATGAGGTCGCTGAGGTGATCGCAGCTGGCCAAGAATGAACGCACGCCCACGAACGCGCTGGCGTTTCTCGTTGATATGCGGGTGGGGATGGCGGAGGTGGTGGAGACGATGAAGACGGAGGTGCCGGGGCCGCAGACAACGACAGAGGCGGCGTCCGAGCCGATCACGACCGACGATGGTGAGCCCGACGGTGCGGCGACGGCTGCCGCTGCGGCGACTAGTACGACGGCTGCCGCGGCGGCTGCGGCTGCGGCTGTGAACCTCAACAACGGCGGGATCAGGTCGCCGAGGTGATCGCTCTGGCCAAGAACAAACGCAAACCCACGAGCGCGCTGGCATTCCTCGCTGTTCTGCGGGTGGGGATGGCGAAGGAGGTGGAGACGTGGAGGACGGTATCGGCGAGCCGAAGACAACGACGGAGGCGGCATCCGAGCCGTCCACGATGACTCAGAGCCCGCCGATTCGGCGGAGACCAGTACGGTGGCTGCTGCGGCGGCAGCTACGTTTGCGATGCTACAGCGAGGGCGGCGGAATGAGGTCGCTGAGGTGATCGCAGCTGGCCAAGAATGAACGCACGCCCACGAACGCGCTGGCGTTTCTCGTTGATATGCGGGTGGGGATGGCGGAGGTGGTGGAGACGATGAAGACGGAGGTGCCGGGGCCGCAGACAACGACAGAGGCGGCGTCCGAGCCGATCACGACCGACGATGGTGAGCCCGACGGTGCGGCGACGGCTGCTGCTGCGGCGACTAGTACGACGGCTGCCGCGGCGGCTGCGGCTGCGGCTGTGAACCTCAACAACGGCGGGATCAGGTCGCCGAGGTGATCGCTCTGGCCAAGAACAAACGCAAACCCACGAGCGCGCTGGCATTCCTCGCTGTTCTGCGGGTGGGGATGGCGAAGGAGGTGGAGACGTGGAGGACGGTATCGGCGAGCCGAAGACAACGACGGAGGCGGCATCCGAGCCGTCCACGATGACTCAGAGCCCGCCGGTTCGGCGGAGACCAGTACGGAGGCTGCTGCAGCGGCAGCTACGTTTGCGATGCTACAGCGACGGTGGCGGAATGAGGTCGCTGAGGCGATCGCGCTGCCAAGAATGAGCGCACACCCACGAGCGCGCTGGCATTCCTCGTTGATCTGCGGGTGGGGATGGCGGAGGTGGTGGAGACGATGAAGACGGAAGTGCCGGGGCCGCAGACAACGACAGAGGCGGCGTCCGAGCCGATCACGACCGACGATGGTGAGCCCGACGGTGCGGCGACGGCTGCTGCTGCGGCGACTAGTACGACGGCTGCCGCGGCGGCTGCGGCTGCGGCTGTGAACCTCAACAACGGCGGGATCAGGTCGCCGAGGTGATCGCTCTGGCCAAGAACAAACGCAAACCCACGAGCGCGCTGGCATTCCTCGCTGTTCTGCGGGTGGGGATGGCGAAGGAGGTGGAGACGTGGAGGACGGTATCGGCGAGCCGAAGACAACGACGGAGGCGGCATCCGAGCCGTCCACGATGACTCAGAGCCCGCCGATTCGGCGGAGACCAGTACGGTGGCTGCTGCGGCGGCAGCTACGTTTGCGATGCTACAGCGAGGGCGGCGGAATGAGGTCGCTGAGGTGATCGCAGCTGGCCAAGAATGAACGCACGCCCACGAACGCGCTGGCGTTTCTCGTTGATATGCGGGTGGGGATGGCGGAGGTGGTGGAGACGATGAAGACGGAAGTGCCGGGGCCGCAGACAACGACAGAGGCGGCGTCCGAGCCGATCACGACCGACGATGGTGAGCCCGACGGTGCGGCGACGGCTGCTGCTGCGGCGACTAGTACGACGGCTGCCGCGGCGGCTGCGGCTGCGGCTGTGAACCTCAACAACGGCGGGATCAGGTCGCCGAGGTGATCGCTCTGGCCAAGAACAAACGCAAACCCACGAGCGCGCTGGCATTCCTCGCTGTTCTGCGGGTGGGGATGGCGAAGGAGGTGGAGACGTGGAGGACGGTATCGGCGAGCCGTCCACGATGACTCAGAGCCCGCCGGTTCGGCGGAGACCAGTACGGTGGCTGCTGCAGCGGCAGCTACGTTTGCGATGCTACAGCGACGGTGGCGGAATGAGGTCGCTGAGGCGATCGCGCTGCCAAGAATGAGCGCACACCCACGAGCGCGCTGGCATTCCTCGTTGATCTGCGGGTGGGGATGGCGGAGGTGGTGGAGACGATGAAGACGGAAGTGCCGGAGCCGCAGACAACGACGAAGGCGGTGTCCGAGCCGACCACGACCGACGACTGTGAGCCCGACGGTGCGGCGACGGCTGCTGCTGCGGCGACTAGTACGACGGCTGCCGCGGCGGCTGCGGCTGCGGCTGTGAACCTCAACAACGGCGGGATCAGGTCGCCGAGGTGATCGCTCTGGCCAAGAACAAACGCAAACCCACGAGCGCGCTGGCATTCCTCGCTGTTCTGCGGGTGGGGATGGCGAAGGAGGTGGAGACGTGGAGGACGGTATCGGCGAGCCGAAGACAACGACGGAGGCGGCATCCGAGCCGTCCACGATGACTCAGAGCCCGCCGGTTCGGTGGAGACCAGTACGGTGTCTGCTGCAGCGGCAGCTACGTTTGCGATGCTACAGCGAGGGCGGCAGAATGAGGTCGCTGAGGCGATCGCGCTGCCAAGAATGAGCGCACACCCTCGAGCGCGCTGGCATTCCTCGTTGATCTGCGGGTGGGGAGGGCGGAGGTGGTGGAGCCGATGAAGACGGTGGTGCCGGAGCCGCAGACAACGACCGAGGCGGCGTCCGAGCCGATCACGACCGACGACTGTGAGCCCGACGGCGCGACGGCGACCAGTACGACGGCTGCGGCGGCGGCTGCGTTCGCGATAGAGCAACAATGGCGAAATGAGGTCGCCAAGGAGTGTACTCCTGGCCAAGAACGACTGCGTGCACTCGTGTGCGCTTGCATAATTGTCGAACTGTGGGTGGAGATGGCGAAGGAGGTGGAGACGTGGAGGACGGTGTCGGCGAGCCGAAGACAACGACGGAGGCGGCATCCGAGCCGACCACGACCGACGACTGTGAGCCCGCCGGTGCAGTGGCGACCAGTACGACGGCGGCGGCAGCTACGTTTGCGATGCTACAGCGACGGCGGCGGAATGAGGTCGCCGAGGTGATCGCGTAGGCCAAGAACGAACGCACGGCCACGAAGGCGCTGGCGTTTCTCGTTGATCTGTGGGTGGGGATGGCGGAGGTGGTGGAGACGATGAAGACGGAGGCGCCGGAGCCGCAGACAACGACGAAGGCGGTGTCCGAGCCGATCACGACCGACGACTGTGAGCCCGACGGTGCGACGGCGACCAGTATGACGGCTGCGGCGGCGGCTGCGTTCGCGATAGAGCAACAATGGCGAAATGAGGTCGCCAAGGAGTGTACTCCTGGCCAAGAACGACTGCGTGCGCTCGTGTGCGCTGGTATTCCTCGCCGACATGTCGGTGGGGATGGCGAAGGAGGTGGAGCCGAAGAGGTCGGAGGCGGCGGAGACGCAGACAACTATGGAGATGCGGCGTCCGAGCCGATCACGACGACTGTGAGGCCGCCGTTGCGGTGGCGACCTGCACGCCGGCTGCGGCTGTGTGTGTGTTTGTGTGTGAACCTCAACGACGGCGGGATCAGGTCACCAAGCAGTGTACCCCTGGCGAAGAACGTGTGGAAGCACATGTGGGAGCTGGCATGCCTTGTCGATCTGTAGGTGGGTAGACGAAGGAGGTGGTGACGATGAGGCAGGAGGCGGTGGAGCCGCATACAACGACGGAGACTAGTACGACGGAGGCTAGTACGACGGCTGCGGCTGTGTCCGCGATGCTGCAACGACGGCGGAATGAGGTCGCCGAGGTGATCGCCCTAGCCAAGAACGAACGCAAGCCCACGAGCGCGCTGGCATTCCTCGCCAACCTGCGGGGGATGACGAAGGAGGTGGAGACGTGGAGGACGGTGTCGGCGAGCCGAAGACAACGACGGAGGCGGCATCCGAGCCGACCACGACCGACGACTGTGAGCCCGCCGGTGCAGTGGCGACCAGTACGACGGCGGCGGCAGCTACGTTTGCGATGCTACAGCGACGGCGGCGGAATGAGGTCGCCGAGGTGATCGCGTAGGCCAAGAACGAACGCACGGCCACGAAGGCGCTGGCGTTTCTCGTTGATCTGTGGGTGGGGATGGCGAAGGAGGTGGAGACGTTCAGGACGAAAGCGGTGTAGTTGAGACCAACGTCGGAAGCTGGGTCCGCTCCATTCACGTCTGCACGGACTATTGCAGCAACCGCCGGTTGCGGCGATGATGAGCTAGATGAACGTGTCTGGGTCTGTGGCTTGCGAAACGCAGACCACGGCGTGTGATCCTGCAGACGGTGTAGACGGCGGAGACGAGAACGGCCGATGTGGTGGATTCGACAACGATGGAAGCCGGCTCCTAGTCATCTGCAGTGACGTTGAGCAGCGACCGCTAATACGGCGACTATGGTCTTGACAGACCCGGCTGGTTGCGAAGCCGAAGGAGTTCAAGTACAAGTACCAAGGCCGTAGACGCAGGCCAAGGGCAGCGCCAAAGCTGGTGATCAGCGCATGGGCCACCTGAGACAGCTCAGGGGCAACAGCGTGTTATCCGGATACGGCGCTGCGTGCAACGACATACCCGAGGTGTCCCCGACGGAGCGTGCGGCCGATCGAGGCGGAGAGGACGAGGCGGAATCCAGCCGACATCCCTAAACTCCAGGCGACGAGCTAAACTCCAGGGGCACCTGGTCATTGTATACATTATCGCACCTAAATATACAGTACTGCTCTATCAACTTTGCATCAAAGCTACATGTTTGGCTTGCTTGTCGCTAACTACATGCATTTCTTGCCCGTCATGTTGCAACAACAGCGATGCTGTATGGTGTTAGTGGAAGGTAACCCGTATTTGTGTGTACTACGAAGTATTTTTCCTTCGAGGCAGTTTTGGTTGTGTGGCACACACATCGCCCTTTCCCAGGTGGACGCGAGCAATGAAGCGGTTGCAGCGACCGCTCGTTTAGCGGACTGTTGAGGCGGCTTTTTGCCGCTTGTGGCAACGGAATGATGTCGGTGCGGTGATTGCGTTGGCCAAGAACGAGCGCACGCCCACGAGCGCGCCGTTGATCTGCGGGTGGGGATGGCGGAGGTGGTGGAGACGATGAAGACGGAGGTGCCGGATCCGCAGACAACGACAGAGGCGGCGTCCGAGCCGATCACGACCGACGACTGTGAGCCCGACGGTGCGACGGCGACCAGTACGACGGCTGGGGCGGCTGCGTTCGCGATAGAGCTACAACGTCGAAATGAGATCGCCAAGGAGCGTACTCCATGGCCAAGAACGCCTCCGTGCACCCGTGTGCGCTGGCATACTTGTCGAACTGCGGGTGGGGATGGCGAAGGAGGTGGGGCCGATGAAGACGGAGGCGGCGGAGCCGAAGACAACGACGGAGATGCGGCATCCGAGCCGGCCACGATGACTTAGAGCCCGCCGGTGCGGCGGCGACCAGTACGGCGGCTGCTGCTGCGGCGACTAGTACGACGGCTGCCGCGGCGGCTGCGGCTGTATCTGTGAACCTCAACAGCGGCGGAATGAGGTCGCCGAGGTGATCGCTCTGGCCACGAACGAGCGCACGCCCACGAGCGCGCTGGCATTCCTCGCCAACCTGCGGATGGGGATGGCGAAGGAGGTGGAGACGTGGAGGACGGTGTCGGCGAGCCGAAGACAACGACGGAGATGCGGCATCCGAGCCGGCCACGATGACTTAGAGCCCGCTGGTGCGGTGGCGACCAGTATGACGGCTGCTGCGGCGGCTGCGTTTGCGACACAGCTACAACGTCGAAATGAGATCGCCAAAGGGCACTCCATGGCGAAGAACGACTGCGTGCGCTCGTGTGCGCTGGCATTCCTCGCCGACAAGTCGGTGGAGATGGCGAAGGAGGTGGAGCCGATGAAGACGGAGGCGGCGAGCCGAAGACAACGACAGACGCGGCGTCCGAGCCGATCACGACCGACGATGGTGAGCCCGACGGTGCGGCGACGGCTGCTGCTGCGGCGACTAGTACGACGGCTGCCGCGGCGGCTGCGGCTGCGGCTGTGAACCTCAACAACGGCGGGATCAGGTCGCCGAGGTGATCGCTCTGGCCACGAACGAGCGCACGCCCACGAGCGCGCTGGCATTCCTCGCCAACCTGCGGGTGGGGATGGCGAAGGAGGTGGAGACGTGGAGGACGGTGTCGGCGAGCCGAAGACAACGACGGAGGCGGCATCCGAGCCGACCACGACCGACGACTGTGAGCCCGCCGGTGCAGTGGCGACCAGTACGACGGCTGCGGCGGCGGCAGCTACGTTTGCGATGCTACAGTGACGGCGGCGGAATGAGGTCGCCGAGGTGATCGCGTAGGCCAAGAACGAACGCACGGCCACGAAGGCGCTGGCGTTTCTCGTTGATCTGTGGGTGGGGATGGCGAAGGAGGTGGAGACGTTCAGGACGAAAGCGGTGTAGTTGAGACCAACGTCGGAAGCTTTATTCGTTGCCTAGGGTTTATTTATCGACGGTACGCTGCATCATTGTGGGACACTTCGTGCGCTCGGGTAATTTGTGCTAGAGGTCAAAGCCTTGGCTACTCGTTTTCATTAGGCCCTTACGGGCCTGCTTGTCTAAGCGATTGAACAAACATTTATTATTAGTGTAAAACAATAAATAACAATCCCTTTTGTACATGAAATACTCACCTTCGGGAACGTTGCAGATTTCTTTTGATGCACCGAGGTAACTGGTTTGATTGATTGGCGTCAAGTCTTCCATACTTCAGATAGAAGTAGAGCTGGTATAATGTTTTAGTTAGGCGCCTTGGGTGCGGGACTCTGTGGAGAAGACGACTTCTGCTCCCTAGCAGCTCCCTTCCATACCGCTCCCAGTCGCACGGATCTTCGTGGCATTCACGGCAAATCATGCTCTTTGCCGCCCACTGACTCAGTCGGCGGCAAAAGTGACTACAGCCACAAAGCTCTGTACAAAAACACATACAAAAAGACTATAGTTACATGCTACGCACAAAGTTTCGGGAGAGATAGAGCCGTTCTATTGGTCAAAATAGGTCAAAAGATTGGACTGAGCTTATGTCCATAAGAGGGGGATCCGGTAGTCAAAGAGTTAACGTTCCGCTCTGCTGGGGTTGCAATAGGGTACGGAATGTAGTCGCTGAAGCGGTCAAGAACCTTCGTAGCGTATTTGTGTTGGTGGATAAATATCGTTCGGTTCTTACGGTCACGTTGAATAGACCAGCCGAGTAAGTACTTCACCTCCCCTAAATCTGTCATGGAGAACCGCTTTTTCAGGGCGGATTTCAACTCGTTTATGAGGGCTGGTGTAGGCGCAATGATCAGGATGTCGTCAACATACACAGCAAGGTAGCATGTAACACCATCCACCGTGCGTTGGAACACACAGCTGTCCTTGATGAGTTTGTGAAACCCTAGGCTTTCAAGGAAGGCAGACAACGTTTTGTACCATACACGGGGAGCTTGTTCCAACCCGTAGAGACACTTTAGGAGTTTGCACACGGGGTGCTCCTTACCAGGGACTCTAAAACCTTTCGGTTGAGCCATGTAGATCTCCTCCTCTTGCAAACCGTTCAGAAATGCTGTCTTTACGTCCATTTGGTGGATTTCAAGATCAAGCAAGGCTGCAATGGTGAGAAGGAGTCTGAGTACCTCCATCCTGATAACAGGTGAGAAAATCTCGTTGTAACCAATGCCATGTTCCTGAAGGAAGCCGTTGATCACTAGACGCGCTTTGAAGCGGTCAATTTCGCCTGTGCCGGTGTACTTCACTACAAAGACCCATCGGCAGGTTAAAATCTTCCTTCCTTTCGGAGGGGGTACCAGAACCCAAGTTTGGTTGTCCATGTGGGACTTATATTCCGTTTTAGCTGCTTTACGCTACCGATTAGCGTGAGCTGACTTCATGGCCACTCGATACGTGGTGGGCTCGGTCACATACCGATTAGCTAGCAGTGTATAGAGCAGTTTTCTATGTTGCTCTTGCTCCTGTAAATCTTTCTCGACATTGAGGATTACTTCCGTGTCATCGGTCGTGACACGGAGGAGTAGGAGGCGATTGATTATCAGAGGATGTCTCTGTTCGGAACGAGTAATGCATCTGTGTCCTGTCGAGCGCCTCCCTCAGGGGTGGTAGCTGACGATTAGCTGTAGGTGACGTCGTTACAGGTACAGGTTTAATCGATTCCGTGGGGACACACTGATCTGATTCTATCGCAGGCTGTTCTGGTGTTTCCGTCAGGTTAGCCAGGGAAGGATACTCGTCTTCCTTAAAGATGACATCGCGGCTGTAGAGAATGGGATGGGTGTTGAGATCCATTAAGCGATAGCCCTTCTTGTAGTCGGGAACGCCTAGGTACATGCACAGCCGTGCTCGGTCATCGAGCTTGTCGCGATATTGCTCTGTAATATGAACGTACGCGCTACATCCAAACACCTTCATGTACTGCATGGATGGAATGCGGTTGCACCAGAGCTCATATGGTGTACGGTCGTTAGTCTTTGAGCTTGGGGTCATGTTGATCAAGGTCGTAACATACAGACGCTCTCTGCCCAGAGTTGATTGGGAAGTTTACCGTCAAGCAGTAGGGCACGTACCCGTTCCATGATAGTTCTCATGCGACGTTCCGCAACTCCGTTCTGTTGCGGAGTACATGCGTTTATGAATTGTGCGTGTGTGCAGTACTTTTTGAAGATTTCACGTCCAAGCTTTTCGTATTCCTTGGCATTATCTGCCTGGAGGACCTGGATGTCGCGTTCTTCGATAGCACACGGACGCCACTCAAGCACACTGATGTCGTGTCTAAAGATATTCAGGGCTTTCTTCCTGAAGTCTTCATAGCATTCATAGAGCTGACTCCGGTTTTTCATCGGAAACGTGAACATGAATCGGGAATAGTCATCGATAAAGATGACGAAGTAACGGCAACCAGTAAGCCTAGGCACATGTAAAGGACCAAAAATGTCTGTATGAACCTTTTCCAATGGTGTGGCACGGTCAACTACTCTATTCGAATAGAAAGGTGAGCGGTGAGACTTCGCTAGCGTGCATGCCGTACATAAGAACGGCTCCTTCGGGTATACAGACGCTGTGCCGTCGAGTCCACGGATGGCTTGGCTCCTAAATAGATCATGCAAGATGCGAACGTTAGGATGCCCAAAGCGTTTGTGTAAAAGCAGAAGAGAGCGTTGCTTACCTGACGTGGCAATGAGTGCCGATGCGTTCACCGCAGGTTTGGCCCGGAACTGATACAGATCCGTGTTCGTTGCCATTGGCGCCTTGATACTGAAACGTTCATCAGTCTGCATGGCACACTTCTTGCGATCGAAGCTGAAGCGAAAGTCGTGCTTCACAGCAGCCGAGACTGAGAGTAAACTGAAGTGCAGCTGGGAGGCGTAGAGGACGCCATGAAGGATGAGCGTCTTCGTGTTGCCTTTGGAGTCGATGACTTCCAGCTCAACGCGTGCAATACCCTTGTGGTGTAGCACCCCGCGGAGAAAGCGCGATGGGCGGCGGGAACAGCGCCGCGGTGATGGAGCTCGACGCGACGGGTGGAACTCGACGCGGTTGATGGGGCGCGACGCGCTATGTAGATGGATGGGAAAGTCGACGAGGGTGATGGGCTGTGAGACACGGCGCCAGAATCCAGTGCGAGGCGTAATCACCCGACGGGTCGACCAGAGCCCCGTCTCTTTAAAACGCGTCGACCCTAAACCCCGCCGAGCAAAACCCGCCGAGCCAAAACGCGCCGAGCAAAAACGCGCCGAGCAAAACTCGTCGAGCAAAGCGCGTCGAGCAAACACGTCGAGGTAAGATCTTGATTACGTTACGCAAATCAGGTTGAAGAACGGTAGTACAAGCACGGCAGAAGTAGGGATAGGCACAGAAGGATAGGCTTAGCGAGCAGTAGCCAGTGGCCAGGACGTAGGATAGGGTAAGGTCTCAGTCCCGAAATTTCTCTGAACCACAAAGACCTCCAGTCTTCCCTCTGGTTCCAGGGGAACCACCAAGTGCCGGCAAGCAGAGCCGCCCAGATATCGCAGCCCCCCGTCGTTTGTTGGTTCGGGTGCTCAACCCCCACAGACCCGTGCTGAGATAAAGTCACGTTAAACGCATACCGTCTAGGGGCGCCCGATACCGCGCTGCTAGGCGAAGGAACGCACCGGCCCGATAACCGCCGTGCACAAGACCCCCGTGTAGGCCCGATAACGCCACACAAGCCCCACGAAACGCCGGCCTGATAACGCCAAGGAAACGCCGGCCCGATAACGCCGCACGCCCAAGGCTCGACGCCCTACCACAAGGAACAAGCGTCAACCAACCCCCAACTCTGAAGCCTGCGAAGGCTTGGGTCTGTATTTCGTAGATACGCTACTCCAACAACCGGGAAAGAGATTGCTCGGCGCGACCGCTATCCAGACGCGCCGAGTTTGTGCGCCGATTCTTGCCACGATTGCCGTTGTATTTGCCACCAGCATTGTTTCCATTACGTTTAGTCTTGCCCTTGTTTTTCGGGTACTCGCGCTTTGAGTTGCTTTTAAAGACAAAGTTCGCAGGCAACACAGTACCGGCCTTCACGTGTCCAGTCCGGAGGTCCTTGTGTAGGCTCATGCAGTGACGGATAGCGTGGCGCGGGCGATCGCAGTACGAGCCGGCATCGTTGTAGCCGTTGCCATGGGCGGGCAGAGTGCTTGTAGGTCCAGCCGCAACCAGAGCACGCTCGCTCTTGGTCGCTGCCGTCTCCGGCGTGCCCTTCGCCAACCTATAGCGTTCTTGGGCTTGGAGGCCGCGCACCTTGCCCTCAATACTCTGCTTGAGGCCCTCATACGGGATGTACTTCCGTTGACCCTTCCAAATGCGGAGATCATCCTTCCACGACTGGGGAATGGAGTGGAACAGGTAGATTGACTTCTGTCCCTCCGTCATCACCGATTCGGTGGCCTCCGACACGGCTTTCATCGTGTTCTCGAGCTTGAGGAAGAACTCTGTCAGATCCGAGCCCTCCTCGTACGTGATCTCCATCAGATAGTGCTGGATGAAGTAGGGGTCGCCATGGAAAGCGCCCTCGTACTTGTCGCAGATGAAGTTGAAGATGTCGTAAGACGTGACGAGATTCTTGATCAGCCGAACGTGCGTGTTGTCCATCGTCTTCATTAGGAATGCCTTGGTCTTGGCTTCTTGGAGACGGCGCTCACGCTGGTTCAGCGGCTTAGTCTTCGTCTTCTTCGACTGCTTCGACGCTTGACGGGCACCACGGCGGTTGAACGGCCGGAGCACGGGCAGGTCCTTGCGCTTGATCACGGTGTCCGAGCTATCACTTGAGACTGCATCGGAGCCAGATTGAGGCTTGGCCTCGTCATCGCTCTCGTCGTAGTCGACAGCGTCGGAGTCGATCTCAGCCGCCTTTGCCGGTGTGGTCTTCGGCGGATCGTCGGTATCAGACATGTCGCTCTCGCTTTCCTTGCTGTCATCCTCGGAGACACCATCGTAGTCAGGCTTCGTCACGAAGCCGAGCAGGTGCTTTCCGTCGAGGGCGGCGCACACGCGAGCCTTCCAGACATCGAAGGAGTCTGGGGAAGTCGTCGCTGGAGGCTTGGCTTGAGCTCATAACCTGTTGCGCGGTTAACGGAGAGACTAGGAGGAGCGGAGTGTGGAGGAGTCGTCGAAAGACGAAGTAAGTTAGATTAGAGATGGCGCACTGCCAACAGCAGAGTTTAGATGGTTGGTTCTAGCAAAACTACACTGGTACACACTATACAGCATAGTCACTCCTTGACTAACAGCTTTGAATAGACCTTTGGTAATAGAGCATCAGCTTGCAGAGGTATATGGTACGATGTGCCACTATGTGAAAGCTGCAATCATTGACAGCAGCAAAGAAACTTTGAACGCAACTAAATCACGAGTTTAATGCCTAGTCTGGCTTTGGTGGATCGAGGAGTGGCTTGTCACCTTCCCCGCTCAAGCAGGTCCACCGCTGAGAAGCAGGTGGAGCTTGTGGCCGTGGAGAAGCAGTAGAAATTCTTGCGCGTTGCTCAAGAGCTGTACCTACCATGGTGCCGCCAGACCGCGAGGCCATCGACGTGTTTAAGAGATAGGTTTGGTAACATCTCACTTAGTCCCGAAACACACAGTATTTCCCGTGTGATGTTGTCTTTCTCGGATAAGTTACTCCTTCGTGAAAAAGTGCATATACTCCCGAATTGCCTTTTCATTTGCTAAATTACCAGATCTTCCATGTGTTATCGGTCTCTTTGCCGCTATTTCATGTAATTCGGAGAAGATGGGATATTTGCCGTGGTAACAACTAACTAGGAAAGTGATCTGATGTATACAAACGCCAAGTGTTGATAAAACCCCAAAATATATTATCCCACCCAGTGATTCGTAAGTCCCACCCAAGTCTTTCTTGAGACCCTGGGTTTTGCGAACCGTGGGTGGGGCTGAAAGGAGCGTGAAGCCTCTAAACTTTTCTTGGTCAGGAAAAATAGATGACCACAAAGTTTCGCTTGCGTCGCTGAAAGCACGATGATATTACCGGTATTGCGGCTTTCAACAATTTTGCCGCCCGATTTGACGCGTTATCTCGGAGTCCGATTTATATAAAATGGAGCCCCAACATGATCGGTGAATCCGATTTAGCTATATCTGACCTGAGTTAAGAGCATAAGGCCTAGAGGGGAGGCATTCCAAGCTGGCCATACCTCCTCACCTCTAAGGACGCAGCAGAGCAAGAATGCATTGAGGGCAACAGTACCCTGTATATATCCATTTCATTTCACTATGGTCAGCTAAATCACTTGTGCCATCGTCTACGGCAGCTACAACTACGTGCCACGCCAATCTGATAGGGCCCGAGGAATACTTTGGTAGCGGTTCCTTTTGCCGGCGAAAAGCGGACTTGCTTCACAACTCGGAGCCCCCAGCCGCAAATCGGGTCAGATATAGTGAGTTTTCCTCAGCCCTTCCTGCTAAATCGGAGCCCTCTAGCAAATCGGGCCCGATATATCGGATCTCGGACCACCCGATTTGCCAAAACGGATGAAAGCCACAATACATGTAATAACAGGAGAAGCCTTTACGTCGCAAGTCTCTCCACCGAGGACGGGGAAATGACAGAATCGGGCACTATTTCAAGAAAATTACCAATTTCTGCGCCAACTGGCACTCTTACTAATTTCTGGCACTCTGTGCAATAACAGCTTACACACGGTGCGGCAAAGAAGCCTGCCATCTAATAAAAGCTCGGCAGCAATGGCGCTCACCGTTGTGTAGAAGCCCTCGCCCGCTCCACGTCAGCTCTCGCCCATGCAGATTCCAGAAGGGAGAGTTTCATGAGCAGTAAGAAGGCCATCATCCAGGGCGCAGTGGAGAAACCAGAGGTGGGAGGGCGGCATGGCTTTAAAAGGAGTTAGCCATTACGATGTAGGGCAGATGAGGGCACTCTGCTGGAGTATCAGGGGAGCAGAAATTGGTAATTTTCTTGAAATAGTGCCCTACTCTGTTATTTCCCCCGCCGAGGACGCTGCCGGAGTTTGCATGGCGGGACCTTGAAGCGATCACTTCAGCCGACTCATTTCTGAGCTGGCCACACTGCAAAGACCACACAATTGTCCGCGCTTCGCCCCTGGCGACTACCCGAACTCGCAGGGGTTATCATGAACGATTGGTGAGGAAATGGCGAGTGCCGAGCCGTTCGGCGCTCAAAGTCGATTTTGCTGTCGAGAGGGAAGAGGAAATGGCGCCAACTACTGCGTATGGCTCGCTCAGCGTTGAAGAGGAGCGCCACCCCGGATGTGGGAGTTGTCTTCGAGTTTTGAAGGTCATGCTTTCGCTCGCGCTTCTGGTTGTTCTGGTGCCCGTGGTTCTCGTTCTCTGCGTGTTGTTCTTTGTCGGGTTCTGCTACGTTGCGTGGCCATTCGCGACAACATTCGTGAAGGTCCCGTACATCGCGCTCAAGATGCAACTCAAGCTTCTGTGGCTGCTGTGTAAAGCTGCTGCTTGCGGATTCAAGCCGACATTCCCGGAATGGACTCTCACCTACGAGCTGACCATTTCCATGATGCGATATGTCTTCCTCGAGTACGGACACGTCGTCGCTGACAGCAACGCGCACCGCCTGCGTGATCCGTTCGCCCTACACGGAAAAATGATCCTCAAGTCGTGCTGCAAGAAGCACAACACCGTGCCGGAGAAGCTGGTGGCCAACGGCATGGAGCACATGTGGATGCGCGACCCGGAGAAGAAGCAGCACCGCGTCGTCGTCATCCACTACCACGGCGGAGGCTACTGCATTTCGGATCCGCTGCAGGACGTCGAGCTGGCGAACGAGGAGCACACGAAGCTGAAGCAGATTCTGAAGGAGCAGTACCAGCTCGACGTGTCTGTGGACGTGCTGCTGGCGAACTACCGTATGGCCCCGGAGTTCCTGTATCCGACGTCTTTGAACGACTGCTTCGACATGTACAAGTACGTGCTGGAGCACGAGAACATTGCTCCGAACCATGTCGTGTTCAGCGGTGACAGTGCCGGAGCCGAGATGTCCATGACGAACTGCATGCGACTGCGCAAGGAGAGCCCCGAGCTGCAGCCGGCTGCGGCTCTGTGCTACTCGCCGGTGGTGGACTTCAGCGAGACCGGTCACGACGAGAAGACGCCGTACTGCATCCTGGCCTCCAGGTTCGCCGATAGTTGCCTAGCAACCTACACGCGCAACGTGACGGACCCGGAGGAGCGTCGTTTGGTGTCGCCGATCAACCACAGCCTGCGCGATCTGCCCCAATCTTCCTGCAGTGGGGCGACTTGGAGCGGTTCTACGAGCAAGGCATGAGGTTCAAGGCCAAGGCGGATGCGGAGGGTGACGAACATGGAGGTGGACATCCTGAAGAACATGGTGCACGACCCGGTGATGCTCCCGACGGCGGTGAGCCCAGCAGCGGAGAAGGGCATCCGCCACGCCTGTGCGTTCGCCGCGAAGCAGCTAGCGCCGGTGCTGCGTGCAGAGGTAGAGGCTGTATGAATACAGGACGAGACTCGTGCCAAAGGGTATTGGTCTTTGAGTTGAAGTTGTGACCGTTACAGCAATCAACGTAGCACCTGTAGGTCACGCGCTGCAGCTTGTTGGTTCATAAGATTTCTTCGGGGAAGCCCCTGCAGCATAACGCCAATTGCGCCAGTCAGACTCGTCGCCGCCGACACAGGTGCTACGCTGGTCAGGAGCAGGAACTGTGTGCAGTCCGCTTTCTTCCGTGTCGTCCCGACGCGAACGCGATTGCTGAGCCTGCCTGTCCTACCGCGCTCATCGTACATGTGAGACCGCGTCGCCGACGCCTTCCTCACCTTTGCCTCCGCTGATGGCAGCATTGTTCCGACGTGAGGCAGTACATGTACGAAGCACTGCAAATTGCACTGGCGCAAGATTCTTGCCAAAACGCCGCAAAGCTTGCTGCTCAACCGCAGCCATGCGCGGCCAGCGACTCGCTGGCAGCGAGGTAGCGAATGGGTTGCATCGAGCTCGTTGATTTGCATCGGTAGGTGCGTGGCGAGCCGGTCGCCGATCGATGTACGGACGATCGATAGCCCCATGCATGAAGCTGTGCAGAGCTGTCGGCGTCGGCCCAGGAAGTCTTCCTCCGCGCGCATACATGTAGCAGTTTATTGCCTGTGTGCACGCGTCGCTGGTCCAGCCGGGCATGCGGTGGAACAACTGCAGCAGGGCCCCCATCACATCAGCTGCAGGTTGCCAGCGGCTCGACCGGACGTTGCCGCCAAGGCAACGCCCCCAGTCTTTCCCTCTGATCGCGCGCCGTCAAGAGACAGGCATCTCCTCCTAAGTGCGATGTCGCCAGTCAAAATGCCGAGCCATTTCCTCTACACACAACTCGAATCGCTGATAACAAGCGAGACCGGCCCGACCGACTCGATGAGCGCGTACTTGCACGGGTACGACGCGCTGCAGGGCGGCTACTACCCGCACCCGCACTACCGCCAGCCGGTGTCCGCCGGCCCGCCGGCCTCCTACGACATGGACGATGACGACGACTTCTCCTCGGACTTTGACGTCGTGGAGCGCGACATCGACGCCGAGATCGAAGCTCGTCTGCAGCGCTCGAAGCCTCCTGCGCGCGCGTCTCCGCCGCCACCGGCACCGCGCACAGTGTCGCAGCGGATGCTGCAGTCACTGCAGCAGCATCGCAAGCAGACGCGTCCTGCTGCGACGCCACCGCGGACCAGAAGAACATCGGGAGCTGTAGCACGCGACTCCACGTACGACGTGCGCTCGGTGGTGCACGACGACGCGTCGGTGGCCAGCACTGAGAGGCTGACGGATGTGTTCGACACGCCTCTGTCATCTCGGTCTGGGTTGTCCTGCACGGACAGACAGGAGGCTCGCATCTCCAAGAGCTTCCTGGCGAGACGAGACATCGGTCCAGGACTCGCAGCAGTCGAGGAAACACAGGATGCGTCCCTCATGTACTCGGGTAGAAGGACGTACCCGGCGGAGTCGGTGAGGAAGAATGGACAATCGAGACTATCCGACAGCCCGACGAATAATGCTACGACTCCGCAGGAGACCAGGATGCTGGAGATCCTGGAGAAGGAGCGAGCCACTAGGGTCTTCAGACCGCAGATGCCGTCCCCCGAGGTGTCATCTCAGAGGAAGAAGGACAATGGCGTGAGGTTCCACTTCAGGCGAGGATCTTCTGTGGATAATGACACGCTGAATGGACGCATGGGGAGGTTGGCGTTGACGGATGGAAGGGCCGGCAACGGCGTTGCGGACGGCGCGTTGGTGAGGGCACAGCCGGCCAAGCGTGTGACGGACCCAGAGTATACGATGCTGGCCTCGCAACTGGCGGAGATTGAATCGCTCGTGGAGGGGATTGAGAGCTTTATGAAGAAGCCAACGTTTTCGACCTTGGCTGCACGTGTTTTGAAGGAGCTGGAGCTGCTGACCAAGACGACGCAACAGATCCGTACGAACGGAACAACGTTGATTCTGGCTGACGTGGGGAAGCAGCAGAACACGGATTTTGCTCAGGCTCTACGACGTCTGGTGGCGAGGGCAGCTGCTGTGCAGAAACGCATTGGCGGTTTGATACATGCGGTCAAGAAATTCACGGTGTGAGCGTGCTACTCTCCCTATCTATTAGAGGCTCGTGTCGAGCCCGTCAAGATCGCTGCTGTTCAGGTCGGAACAGGTGACTCCTCTCCTATTTAGTTTGCTCTAGTCGATGAAAACGGCGGCGACGAAAGATGCGATCGAAGCAGCTGCACCGCCGTCGGTCAGACGCTATTGGCGTGTACTGGTAGTGTCGTTCGTGTGGCATGACAATGGTGTCTTGCAGTAACAAGTTTTATTCACTGACGTGGTCTTTGTGCTGGAGTAGCAGATCACTGGTGAATGGTGGATTGCATACTCTGATCTTCTTAGGGGCAGTGCGAGTCCGGATGATTTTCAGACTGTGCGCTGGGGCACCCACTATATGAGTGCTTGCCAATACACTGCTTTCGAGGGAAAAAAACTCGGCCTACCTCGTTGCGCCTCTGCCTCTTTCTCGCGCTTGTAAATCCTAGCAAGCTCTTCCTCCTTACGTCTACGATGGGTTTCCAGCTCTAGAATCTACATGTACAAGCACCCGAAGTGAGAAAATGTGCTAGGTTGAGTGAAGTTGGCAGGAGTACCTCCTCCGTGAGCCTCCTCCTCTCGGTGGCTTCCGCGATCAACTGGTCTGGATCGCGGAGTCTAATTAACAGTACAACTACAAGTCAGCACTATGGTTTGGGCATGCAGGTCAGCACGTCAACCTTACTGATATCTCTGAGCAACGCGAGGAGCTGACCTCATCCGTTGAGCTCGAGCCATTCTCTATTTGGTCCAACAAATACAAGCGGTGAACCACTTAGTGAGGCAATTGTCATCTCCTTGGTCATTTTCGACACTCCTGTGATACCTGGGGTGGGGCTTTCAACGGCGCCAACACGATCGAAGCTCCACTGGATTCTGTGTCACTTTCAAAACCAACAGTATCCGCGCTTTTTCGCCTTGACTGACGCCTATCATCGGTTGGAGACAACGCGGAAATGCCCCCACCGGTCGGAGACGAAGTAGAATCGGTGAACAAGTCTTCGTAGTCAGCTAGTTCCAAACTCAGGTTTGTCAGAGCCTCGAGGCTACTTCTGCTGTCGGAAGGAGGGCACTCTACAGCCTCTAGTATCGCATCCGAGTCGAACGGCACGTTTCGCTGAACCGGGGCAGGAAGTACAATGTTAGCGGGGGGCTTCTTAACGCGGCTACGGCTGATCTCGGCGGCTGCATCTGACAGCTCGAATAGTGGCTTCGCCCTCTGGATTGTGCTGTCGGGTGAAAACAATGGCTTCGCCATTCGAGTCGTTCTCGGCAATGATAGCTAACTTGCCATCTCGAATGAATTGAAAATAGATCGCACGCGGCACATCGATTAACTAAAAGCATTCCTGCTGCGTTGGAGATACCTTATCCGCCCGTGAAACAAATCCACCTCACATTCGGAAAGTAGGCCTATCAACGAGAAGTCGTGAGTTCGTGATGTCCACAAAGAGTTCCCGCGAGTGCACTTTACCGTTTCGAAAGGAAGCCAATACGCTGAGAAGCTTGCAGCGGCGTTTTCGGTCGCACGATCCGGGTTCTTTGGCCTCCCAGTGACTGAATCGGGTGAGACGATCCTCCTACACCCGCAAAAAAAATTAAAACTGGATACCCAATTTGCTCAAGATTATGAACGTGCTACGTGCCGATCTGAGGTCTCGAAAACCGGTCGAACATGCCGATATGTGGTCTATGAATTGCTCGAGGGGTCTCTGGTCTTCCCATGTTTCCCATCGGATTGCGCATTGACGAACTCGATCCATCAGCTACATAGGGCCTTGCGATAGGACGCATCGAAGGACGGCTAAATTGACTGGCTTGCGTTACGAGAGTACCGCCGTCTTGCTGGGGATGCCCCATCGTTGAGCGCGTTGGTGACGGAAATTGTCGAGCACTAGGCTGCGCTTTAAGGGTCTTGCACTATAGGGTCCTTACGTTAACTTCATAAGCACCATTAGATGACACAGCATCCGTAAGTACTCACCATTTTTTCCCAGTTGCGGCATTTTCGCGATTTCTCCTTGTACGCCTGTGAACAAATAAGGTTATAAAAAGCACAAGAATGAACCGAGAGTGCCAAAACGTACCTCACGAAGCTCATCATTTGAAGTTGTTAGCGCCTGCATCTTTGACTTCGTTTCGCGCAGCTCCGCCTCAAGCTGGTCCGTGTAGCTTTTGAGCTGAATATACTTCTCTCCATGCTGAAGTTGAAACGTTTTCTGCTCCTCCGCTGCAAAACAAATTGATGAGCGTTGGTTTATCCATGACGAGCTAAACGTTGTTGTATCATACCTTGTTGGCGCCTGATTTCCTCCTGCGAGACGATTTCAGGTAATACAGCAAGTAACCTCTGTAATTTTGCTCCAATCCAGCCACCGAAACCAAATGAGACTTACTTGTCTGCGAACAGCTCATCGGCGCGAACGTGAATCTACCACCGTTATGTCGAACCAAACCCATCTCACGTACCTGTAGGAGTCTTGGGCTAACTGAAACTGCAGACGAAGATTGTTAGCAACTCGCACCGAAGCTCTAGCATTGACCTACATACCAAGATAAAGTCTAGTCCATTACAGCATTAGTGGATTTATGATGATGTAACAAAAGCACGTGAGCAGCATCCACATTACCTAGAGCCTGCTGAAAGTGCTCTATTCAAATAACACGTCAAAAGTAAGTCACAAATGATAACAACATCTTGAAGCATCAAAAACGTACCAAAACATGACGATGGGTCTGCCATCATCTCTTCCCATATGGCCTACTCAGTGCACAATAAGGTCAGCACTCTGAAGATATTTTGCGAGGTCCTTAAGCCTGTACCTCAGTCCTCTGATCGCCAGCATTTCATTGTTTTGCTTGTTAGTACTGGTGGCGCCTGTGTTGAATTCACCATTTTACAAACCTTGGGATCCGCCACACCGTGAATTGTCCTGCATTTCCAACAAAGAAGTGAGGAAAGTACCGCAAACCATTATCTTCGCATTCTTACGTCTCGGAGATCCCTCCACCCCTACAAACACACCATAAGAGCGGTAAGTATAGATGACTGAGCACCACGTAGCCCACAAAAACCTTACCCTTGGCTCAGATCTGCAGGCACGTGGCATTAGCAGCATAATACTCGGTTAGTTCATTACACGCTAGAAGCTTAGGCTAGCTGTGTCACTTACCGGCACTGCAAGCGGGGCACTGCAGTCTTCCCTGTCCGAAGTGCTTGTACGCGCATTTCTCCTGCCTCCGAGAGCATGAATAAGTACTCAGACCAATACTGTATCTACCCTAACTCGATTGCAAGTGTACGCAGAAGAGATGGCCGCAAGAGGTGCGGTAGCACGTCTCGGCGGACTGCGCGTCGGGCAGAATCGGCTCCCAGCACGAATTGCAGCGTAGCTGCGGGCGGATGCGCGACGCGGAGAGGGGGCGCGTCGCCCGCGCTGTCCAGATCCCCCATAGTCGACGGCGCGCGCCGCTGACCGCGGTTGCGCACGCTCGACGTCTCACTCATGCGACTGTCGTCGTCCATGGCGATAGGGAGAATGCGCCGAGTGCGGAAACCCAGGAGTGATGGTCACTTCAACTTGGTCTAATCGCTTCGAGAATCTCAATGAGAAGTTCTCATTGGATTAAAAACATCTGCAACCTGATTGGATATAAGCAGAACAACTATTGTGTTTTGTTTCAATTAGTAGAACAATAATTGCTTGACAAGCATACGCCTGAGACGACATGGACGGCACCGCCGTTCCTGGCGCGGCTGCGCAGGACGCAAGCGGATGGACTGACGTCGAGCAGACGTTAACGGCGCTAGATCTACCTCCTGTTCCCCAACGTCCGATCCGCAGCGATTACTGGGCTATGTGCTGAACATTCTGCCGCGGTACACGGAGATGGAAATGCTGGCGACGCACTTGCGGCTATACGCGTCGACGCTGGAGCAGGACATGGAGCAAGTCAAGAGCCATGTGCGTCTTCTGACCCGCGAGGCTGCGAGTGAGAGGGAGAAGAAGCAGTTCCTTGAGCGGTATGCGGCGCAAGTGGTCAAGGAGCGCAACGACTTGCTGCATTCCAGAGGATCCTCGAAGAAGAAGGCGACGGCGGCCGCAGCCTCGCACTTTGTGTGGCACAACTGCTGCAAGAAGAATACGAGTCACGCAATGGACTTGGCACCGTCCATTTTGGCCTTTCGGGGCGAGAAGCTGCAGGAAGCAACGAAGCAGGTTGAAGCTCTACAGGAAGAAGTTCACAACCAGGAGTTGCTGCGCAAAGAGCTCGACTTCTTACTCAAGAAGACGCAACGCGAGCATGACAGCAAAGTGGCAGCAGATCGGAAACACATTCAGCAGCTGGAGAAGCAGATTCAGCAACGCTCAGCACTGCATTCAAGTCTGGAGAGAAAGCTGTATGAAGTGGAGTCCGCGTTGGCCACACACGACAAGACCAAGGACAAAGAGCTGGGTGCTGTCAGCGATCGTATCAGAGAGGCCCAAGCTCACATTGCGATTTTGGAGAAGGAAAATGCAAGTCTGCAGGAGCAAGTCAGCAGCTTGAGCTCTGATCGTGAGCGCTTGGCCGAACTGCTCGAAGAGACGACCGAATCCAAGGACGTTTTTGCGGACCAAATCGACGAGCTGTCCGAAAAATGCCAGTCGCTAGAGTCCGAAGTGGAGGCGCTAAGGTCTGAAATCGATATGCTTCAGACTAAGGATATCAACGACATTCGCGCGCAATACGCGACGAGGATAGACAAGCTCCAAAAGGATAACGCCGCCAATGAGCAAAAGTTGCGCCAGGAGATCGATCGTTTGAAGCAGGAGCTGAAGAAGCGAGATGAAGCCCTGGCGCAGACGTTTAGCGCGCGACACTCAACTGCAAGGGGCGGCTCGACTCGTCCACTTTCAGGACATACCAGTGGACTGGAAAGCAATTCCGTATCTGGAGATGACGCTAAATGGAGCGATGGCATGTTTGACGATGATCGCAAATGTGAAAGTGATGCACTCGGTTCCTCTTTGTCAAGAAGTCAGTTGTCGGTATCACGTGGATCCTACGGTTTTTCGTCGTCGGCAGGACAGAGTCACTTTAACCTTTCAAAGGAGGTTGGGGCCGCTAACACGAGCAGGAGCTCCCATGGTGATAAATCCCGCCGAAGCTATTCCAGCTTAATCAGGCGAAGTGAAGCGATGGCGTTGGATGCCGTTTCTAGAGATCTCAGCACGTCATCCCGAGAGCTTGGCCCGGAAATACGTGAGAATCGTGTCAGCGCCATCACCAGCACTAACGACGAGCCTTTTGACTGGGAAACTTTTATCGACAGTGCGTCCGAGATTTCAATTTTGCGTGATGAGCACCCGAAGCTGTCGGCTTCAGCGACCCCAAAACCCATGGATCTCAGCACAAGTACAATACGACACGAGAGCAGCATGATGAGGCTGTCTGATCCTGGTTTTTGTGGCTCAAGCAGGGCAAGTGATGGAGATTTTGAACTGCGCGAAGAGAAGTCAAGCCTCCATTCCTCCCACACACTCAACGGCGCATCGTTCTCGAAGCCCCAAAGCTTTGATGAGCTTGATCTCGAGGTTGCTGAACACGAGGAAGAGAAGGAGTCTGATAAAGACACTGTGCCAGACGAGTATGAACAAGATCGTAATCATTGTGGCGATACGGCCAAGGATGCAAGTTTTGAGCAAGAACACCACGAAGCCCACGTGGATGAAAACGCAACGCCAGAAAAGCATGCTGGGAACGACTTAGCTCGAGATTTATACGAAATGCTCAACGGACTCGAGCAGAAGCGAAAGGAAGAAGAGCAAAAGGCCTCGCAAGCAGAGCAGGCGCTACTGGAGTTCCAGCGGCTGCAGCAGGGTGTGCAGACTTTGCAGATCTCCCCAGACTCTTGACTAAAAGGCTAAATGAGCCGAGCTGGCACGGCTGTTTGTGCGCAACGCTACTCGAAGACTAAATGAGCGACGTTGATCCGATCGTATCCTTGACCTTGTGGTCGGACGGCTGCGGACGAGCCTCGTACACGCACTCGACGACGCCGTGGCGCCACTGTGCGCAATAGAATCAATGTTAGCCAAGTTTGCAACAGATCCACTCATTTCACCACCACGATGAGCTTGTACCTTCTTGCTTTCACCCTTCAGGCCGATATAATAGATCTTGGTTTCGTCACCTCCGTAGCTGTCCTCGAAGAAAAGCGTCACGCTGCTAACACCTTGAAACTTGCGCACCCTGCAAGAACCACCACGACAACCACCACAATGTCAGCTTCCTAACGTCTATCTCACGTTCAACTCGTTTCGACGCACTGAAGCGGGTAGTCGATATTAGCCGAGTCATCTTCGATCAGATCCAGCCGCTGCTGAGGCGGCAGCTCGTTGGCATTGGCGAAGTCGATGTCGTCTCGGTTTGTGAACAGCTTGACCGCCTTGGGGTGCGCTCCGTCGCCGGCGCTGCCCGAGATGCAGATGGACTTGATGCTCACCGCCTCCGTGAATGGGATGAACAGGATCATCTCCGGGTCGTCCTCGTTGCTGATCAGGAAGCGCGAGTGGTCTTGGCGCTCGTGGAACGGCTTGAACGGGTTGGACGCCGCCTCCGGGTCCAGCGCGTTCAGCACGCGCAGCTTGCTCGAGTCGATGAACGGGTAGAGCGAGTCACCGTTGGCGTCCTCCACCTCGTGGTCGTGGTCGTGGTTGTGATCGTGGTCGTGGCCATGGTCGTGGCCGCCGAGCGCTGAGTGCTCGTCGTGGCAGTGCTGCATCTTGGCACGAGCTGGGACTTGACGCGGAAGATTGCTGAATGGCTGCGACGATTGGTCGAAATGGAGTGCAAGTGCCTCCCGGTGGGCTCCGATGATGGAGGCGCTGGTCTCTTTGGGAGTGTCTCTCTCCGACGGATCTGGCCTTCATTGCGGTGGACGGAGGCGACACCTTCACGGTCGGCGTAGTGGCTGACAGCGGCGAGGTCGTCGGTTGGGGCCGCGCATTCTACGGGGAGCTGCCGGCGGATTCTGCGGTGGAGAGTGCTGTCGTGAAGCTCAACGTGAGCGAGCGATGCGGGGCGGTGGCTTGCGGCTCGAACCACGTGTTGACTCTGACGGATTCGGGTCGCGTCGTGGCCTGGGGATGGAATGTGTCGGGTCAAGCGGCGGTCTCTGCTGGCGAAGAGGTTGTGCGTGTCCCTACGGTGGTGGAATTCTCGACGCCGGTGCAGATCATGCAAGTGGCTGCAGGCGGTATGCACTCGCTGGCGCTGGACTCGAGCGGCGGCGTCTGGGCGTGGGGCTGCAACGAATTTGGTCAGTTGGGGATCAACTCGGAGGTGGAGATGCAGCATTCGCCCAGGCGTGTCGCCTTGTCTACAGCAACCCGTGCCCATCACATCGCTGCAGGGTGGGCGCACAGCGCACTGATCTCGACAACCGGCGACGTGTTCACTTTCGGCTGGGGCTGTACAACCAGCTCGGACACGGTTCCACGCAGGACGAGGTGGAGCCTGTGGCGGTGGACGCGGTCCAAGGACTCGACAGCGAAGTTGTCCAGGTTGCATGTGGTAACTGGCACACGGCAGGTAAAGCAAGGCACTTGATTGATCGACAATGTACTCCCCGTTGGCTAACTTGTCCTGCGTAGCGTTGACAGCGTCTGGGGATCTCTACACGTGGGGCTGGGGAAAGGATGGCCAACTGGTGCGTTCTTGGCGCCCTCGTCACCTCCACGTGCGCGCACTGATTCCATCTCGTGTGCTGTATCAATGCCAGGGTCACGGCGCCGCCAGAGTTACACAAGTGCTTCCTCGCGTGGTGAACGTCCCTTCAGCATCCTCAAGTGACGAGACAGTAGACGTCTTATCCTTGGCGTGTGGCAACCGCTTCACGTTGGCGCTGTGTCGAGACCGATCCGTCCGGTACTGGGGTCCCCGATGTGCCTCAGCTCGCCATAAATCACCAGTCCAGGGTGATGACGGCCTGAATCCAGGGTGGCTACGTCAGCCTGGTCGCCACGTTCGGCAGCTCGCGGCGAGCAACGTGCACGCTATCCTGTTGCTAGAGCGCATGGAGAATAAGGCAACAACGGAGGACTAGCAAGACACTGAAAGACACTGCGCAACCACGGCATGTTGTTTAAAGCAACGGACGTCGACGGGGGCGTTTGAGCGCAGCTGAAGGAGGGAGGTTCTACGGCTACTACTACCTCAGCCACACTCTGTAAAAATTTGGACTTGTCGAGAACAGTTCTCGGCAGGGGTTTCTGGAGCACTCCTTACATGACGGTGCAGCCACACAGGCCGCAGGCGCCGGCGGACTCCTCCGCCTTCTTCTCCTTCTTCTTCTCCTTCTTCTCCGCCTTCTTCTCGGCCTTCTTCTCCTCCTTAGCCACCTTGCGCTCCTCCTTGATCTTCTTCACCTTGGCCACGCTGTCATTCTTGTAGCCCTCGACGGTGCTCGTCACCTTGGCGGCCACGTCCTTGACGTCCTCCACGGCGTGGCGCGTCTTGTCCTTGATCTTCTCGGTCGTGGTGGCGTTCGGCTTGGGCGCGGCGTTCCAGACCACGTGCTCCTCCTGCTTGGCGGCTGGCGCGTGGGCGGCAGGCTTGGGGGCGCGCGGTGCCTCCTGGCCAGGCACGGGGGCGGCGTTCCACGGCGAGTCCGACATGATGATAGGAGTAACTTGAGAGGAGATCTAGCGAAGCTGGGGCGAATCTGCGAATGAGCCAGAAAAGATCGGGTGCTGATTTGGAAAATAATAATTGTGAGGTGGTGCACATGAAAAAATCAGCCGCCAGCCAATCACATGATAGGGAGTATCCAGAAGTTGAAGTGGGATCAGCTGAATCCATTCTCTGACTCGACACCACGTCAGTCGGATGTACTTTTGGCAATATCAAGCGAATGTATTTTTTTTTCTTAGTCTGTTTTGGCGCTGCGCTGGAGCGCGAGCGCCGCGCTACGGTAGCCACGAGGCGGCAGGAACTAAAGTAAGGAGGCACACTACATGATGCTGCAGCTGGCGATGCCGCAGGCGCCGCACGCGCCAGGGGCGGCCGCCGACTTGGCCGCGGCGGCTTCGATGCTCGGCACGTTGGTGATCTTGGCCACGCTGTCTGCCTTGTAGCTGGCCACGCCGTCGAAGGCGTTCGCAATGGCCTTCTTGTCGATCTTGGCGTCCTCCACAGCCGCCTCCGTCGTCACGACCACCTCCTTGATAGCGGCCACAGGCGCCTCCTTGGTCTCCACAACAGTGACCTCCTTCTCCACGACCACCTCCTTCTTCTTCTCTACGGCGGCAAGCTCCTGGACGGGCTCCACAGCCACCTCGTTGGCGGGCTCGGCCATCTTCTCGACCTTGGCAGCCACAGTCTTGACCTCCTCCTGGACCGGAGCACTGTTCCATGCAGAAGACGCAGCAGAGAGTTCCTCCTCCACCTTGGCCTCGACGACAGCAGCCATCTTCTCCACGGGGCAGCCTCCTCCGCAACGGCAGCAGCTACTTCCTCCTTCACGGGCTCCACCTGGACGGGGCGGCCTCTTTGACAGCCTCCTGCTGCACTGGCGCCGAGTTCCAAGCGCTAGTGGCCACTTCCTCGACGGCGGCCGCCTCCTCCACAACAGACTTAGGCGCTTCAACCACAGGCTCAGGTGTCTTCACCACGGGCTCAGTAGTCTCCTCTACGACAGGAGCCTCCTCCACCACAGCCGGGGTCTCCTGCACGGTGACTTCCTCCTGAACCGGGGTCGTGTTCCAAGCGCTAGTTGCCGGGGCCGCCTCTTTGACGGCTACTTCCTCCACCACCGGAGTAGATGCCACCTCCTCCACAACCTCGACCGGTGCCGGTGTCTCATTCTCAACAACAGGAGCTGAAACCTCCTCGACCGGCGCAACGTCCTCCCCAGGCGCGGCTACCTCCACTACCTCTTCCTGCACGGGAGCAGCAGTCCACGGGCTCGCGGGGGCAGCTTCCTCCTGGACAGGCGCGGCAGTCCAGGGGCTGGCAGACTCAACCGGGGCCTCCTCAACAGGGGCGCCGTCGACGACAGGAGCCTCCTCCACCGGTGCAGCGACGACTTCCTCCTCGGCCTCGGCCACTTCTACCACAGGTTCAGCAACCTCCTCAAGGGAAGCAGCAGGCTCTTCAACAACGGCCTCCACCTCCTCCGTGACCGCGGGAGCAGCTTCCTCCACTACAGGCGCGGTCGTCCACGCGCTCGGCGTAGTTTCCTCCTGAGCAGGGGCAGTGGTCCAAGCGCTAGATGTGACCCCAGGCGCCTCCTCCTCGGCAACAACCTCCTCGACAACAGCAGCAGGCTCCTCGACAACAGCGACCTCCTCAATAGCAGGCTCGCTGACAGCTTCGGCCTCCACCACGATCTCCTCCGCCGCAGCCTGCTCCAATACAGGTTCAGGTGCCGCATCTTCCTGCACAGGCGCAGTCGTCCACGCACTCGCAGGCTGCTCATCTTGCACGGGCGCCGTCGTCCAGCCGCTCGTCGTCGTCTCCGCAACCTCCTCCTGCACCGCAGGCTCCACTTCCTTCTCCACCACAACTTCGGTAACCTCCTCAACCTCGGGCGCAGCAACCTCCTCCACAACAGCGGGGGTCTCCTCGGCAACCTCCTCCACAACAGGCGCAGCAACCTCTTCAACCACAGCGTCGGTCTCCTCCACGACCTCCTCCACGGCCTCCTGCACCTGCTCCGTAGCCGTCGTCGTCCATGGCGAAGCCTGCGCGGGCTCTTCAGCGGCGGTGGCAGAGGTCCACGCCGACCCGACGGCGGGCGCCTCGTCCTGCGGCTGCTTCTGCGGCGACGGCAGGTCCTCCATCACGGCGGAGCTGACGACGTCGGGCTCGGGCTCCGTCTCGGCGGACGGCGGGGGCGACTTGAAGGGGTTGCTCGTCTGGAAGGGGACACGGCCCAGGGGCTGGCGGCCTCAGGGCTACTGGCGGCCGCGGCGGGCGCGACGTTCCACGGGCTGCTCTCGGACATGCTGGAGGACGACTTGTACTTCTTCAAAAGCTTGCTCACTGCGAACATTCACCACGGGCGAGTTAGTGACGATGATAGTGACCTGCGGAAAGAAGGAGGAATGGGGCGGTGCCGGAGCCGGAGGGCCAAACAAAGGCAAGCGCATCCCATGTGGGGGCAACTGTGTTGCTCGCATCTAGCAGCGGCGGGCACGTCCCCCTCTCTCAGGTGTGTGGTGACTCACGCACCTCGCTTATCGGCGATGTGCCAGTCCGGGTTGCTGCTCTTGACGCTGCTGGCGACCCGCTTAGACCCGAAGTCGGGATTGTTGGAAATGACCTGGTGGATCTCGGCCAGCACCTCGTGCTCTTCTGGCTGACGCTTGGTCTGCTCCATCGCGCGCGCTTAATTTTCGTTCTTTTTTTCAAAAATGAGTTCGGAGACAACAGAGAAATCAGGTTGGGCTCCACATAGTCAGCACAAGTGGTTTGAGAAATGGCTACATATGGCAGGCTGGTCGGGCAATTGCACTCTATGCAGAAGACGAGCTTGTGGCTAGATATTATCTCGCACACTACAGCAGGACCCTCACGTTCAGGTGCCACAGGTCCTCCCACGTGAACATGTCTGGATAGACGAGCTGCGCCGTCTCCTTGACCGTGTTGCCGTCCACCTCGTAGACGTGCACATTGGCGAACCGCGTCCGGAGCAGCTTGATCATGACCACTGCGGGCAAGTCCTTGGAGCGCATGAGGTGCTTGCCGTTCACGATCACGTACCCGGAGCAGTAGACGCCGTCGGCCGAGGCGAACTTCATGCCCTTGAAGTACACGTAGTTCTTGTAGTCCGAGATGATGCCGAAGCGCGTCTGCAGCTCCGCGCCCGTCGAGACCTCGAAGTTGGTCAGGTTGCTTTTGAGCGTGGTGGCGGACCGTTCACTCGCGGACCGATCGCTTCGGACGGACATTTGGCGTGCGCTCTCGGGGTTGTAGCGTCGGTACACCTTGCGCATGAGCGCGTACCAGGCGATGATGCCCAGCATGGAGATCTTGGGGAAGAAGGATGCCGCCAGGAAGGTGCCGTCCTTGGTCGGGATCTGGAACGCAGTCCCGAAGCCCAGTGGGGACATCGCAGCGAGGACTGGCGTCACGACGGAATCCTCCAGACTGAAGACCTTGTCGGAGTAGCTCACGATTTGTTTCAACACTGCGGGGCTGATGCGGATGAAGACCAGTCGATGCTTGTGGATGATTTCAAACAGGAAAATCGCGATAGACGGCGGGATTCTCTCGCGGATAACGGAGCTGATGATCGCGACGATACTGAGGTACACCACCAGAACGTCCGCGTGGACCATTTCTTCGTGGACTTGGACGATTTCGGTGCCAGATAGGTAGGCGGCGTTGCACAGTGCGAACTCGAACAGGTTCCAGAACGAGTTCACGTACCACGTTACCATGACCAGCACACCGCGGAGGACGAAAATTGTCGTTGACGTGGACGCGAAGGGGTCCCCGATCCAGATTCTACCCGTGACGAAGTTCTGGTACATGACGAGGAGCAGCACTCCAAGCGAGAACGTCGTCTGAAGACCGTAAATGCAGTGGATACCGTGCACCCAGGCCCAAGAATCGGCAATCACAGACTCGCCGAGCCACTCCCAGCGTGTCATTGAGCTGGTCGCATTGGATTCCAGCAGGGAATACGTGTAGCGGATGTTGAACTGCTCGTGGCCATCGTAGAACCCGTGCTCTCTCGCGAGGATGAGAGTTTTCGCCGCTTGGGTCAGTGGGTCTTCTGGAATACTCCGGAGCTCGATGAAGCTTTGGTTTGTGATTCCCACGAAATCGTACACCTGAAACTCCAGCGATCGTTGAAATGGGTACGTGAGTGCCACAATGTAGAACTGTTCTACCGCTTCAGCTCGCATATCATCCACAATACTTAGCATGCCCAAGAGCGCCGGCCCGGACTTCCTGTGCGCGCGAATCTTGTAGTCTTGGACAGAGAGTGATGCGGTGGCCACATACATCACGTCATGATTCTCCTTGGACCGCAGCAGGTTGAAGGTGCGAACTGCCGATTTATCGCCCAGCTTCAGTTGAGTAAAACTGCAGTCGACTATGACCGTCACCAGCTCCAACTCACTCAAAAGCGCGCTGTTGTACGTCGAATCGGTCACAATTTTCTCGTAACTTTGGCTGAGGAAGGCGTAGTTGTAGATGTCGGGGTTAAATAGCGGCACTTCGGAGCAACCTTCGGTGGACGTTGTGGTCTCGGATTCGAGAAACACGGCGTAGTCTCGCGGAGAGGTGTCCCCACCCAGGACGTCTTGAACCAGTGGGCTATCGTACACAAGCCCGTTCCCCATGTATGTTGGAATGAGGGAAGCCGTGTACACTTCAAACGATTCGGTGGGGGTTTGCGTAGCGAAAAGCACTTGAATCGTGCGCCAAGTCGCCGCCATGGAGATGAATATGTACTGGCACGCAGACGCAATAACCACCAGGCGGTGCACCGATCCCATCGTGTGTCGAATTGAGAACCTGCCCCTTGACTTGCCTCGTCTCGCTGTTCCAACTTGTGTCCCGTTCGGTAACGATGTCGGCGTTGAGGAGCGTGACAGGCGGAGCTCGCTCCCATTTGCAGGCTTGACTATCACCCTGCGCATCGATGGCGATGACTGCAATTTCGCTTCGCGTTGGGCCGAAACCGGTCGCAGCATCCTGTCAGTGAGTTTTTGGCCTGTTCAGTCGTGGAGGGGGAAGAGTGTCGTTGGTTTGCTCTACACGGACGAATTTTGATACAGCTACCTCGCCAGGACATTACGCACAGCTCCGTCCTCCACAACAGACGAACTTAGGACACAGGACTCCAAGGCGCAGATCTATCTTGGGTTTCAATGCTTGGAACAGCTCGCGAACGCAATCTGCCTTTGAAGCTGTTGCTCTTATCCTGCTGCCTCGATTCTGATCGAAACAGACAAGCAGCAACATTCCGCTGTGCTCGTTTTGAATAGCGTACCACTACGCGAACTATATGGACGATGACTCTACAGAAGGTAACGGACAGGTTTAGACAAAAGTGCAGTCCTCACCAGGCAGCACCTTTAATCTGATCCTTTCGGACCAGACGATGCCTTAATTGGCAATTACTGCTACTACAACAGGACCGTCACGTTCAGCCTCCACAGATCGTCCCAGAAGAACGTGTCGGGATAAACTAGTCGCGCCGTGTCCTTCACGTTGTTGCCGTCCACTTCGTAGACGTGCACGTTCGTGAAGCGGGTATCCACTAACTTCATCATCGCCACTGCTGGTAGATCTTCCGATCGCATCAAGTACTTGCCGTTCACGATCACGTACCCGGAGCAGTAGACGCCGTCAGCCGAAGCAAACTTCATCCCTTTGAAATAGACGTAGTTCCTGTAGTCCGAGATGATACCGAAGCGCGTTAAGAGCTCGGCTCCTGTCGAAACCTCGAAGTTGGTCAGATCCCCCTTCAGTACAATGGCAGCATTGTTATCCGACGCGTGCTCCCCCATGCTTTTAGCCGTCTTTTGGTGCGTATCTTCAGGGTAATAGTACCAGTACACTTTCCGCAATAATGCGTACACGACAATCATCCCCAACATGGAAATCTTGGGGAAGAATGACGCAGCGAGGAACAGGTCGTCCTTCACAGGGATCGGAAATGCCGTCCAAAAGTGCAAAGGATATCGTACTGCACTGGTACGTGACACCACTGAGCCTTCTAGACTGAAGACCTCGTTGGAGTAGTTGACGATCTCCTGCAGCACCGCGGGGCTGATGCGGATGAAGACCAACCGGTACTTGTGGATAATTTCAAACAGGAAAATCGCGATAGACGGCGGGATTCGCTCTCGGATCACGGAGCTGATTATTGCAACCACACTGAGGTACACCACAAGAACGTCGGCATGCACGAGTTCTTCATGAACCCGGACGATCTCGGTGCCTGACAGGATCGCTGCGTTGCTCATGGCGAGCTCAAACAGTGTCCAGAACGAGTTCACGTACCACGTCAGCACCACAATGACACCGCGTAAGATTACCGTTGTCGTCGAAAAAGACGCGAAAGGATCGCCAATCCAAACTTTACCAGCGAGGAAGTTCTGGTATATAACGAGGAAAAGCACTACGAGTGAAAACATCATCTGCATAGCGAAGACCAAGTGGATACCGTGTACCCAGGCCCACGAATCGGCGATCACCGGCTCGCCCAGCCATTCCCAAACGGTCAATGACCTCACGGGGTCGGATTCCAGTAGGAAATACATGTAGCGAATATTCGACTGGTCGTCGCCGTCATAGAAGCCCCGCTCTCTGGCGGTGATTAAATGATCCACAGATTCCGTCACTGGATCGCGTGGAATGCTGCGAAGCTCCATGTAACTATCTTCCGTAATCCCAACAAACTCGTACACTTGCAGCTCTAGGTTTCGTTGTGACAGGTAGGTCGGCGCCACAAAGTAGAAACGTTCGATGGTCTCCGATCGCATATCATTTACCAAAGTCAGCATCCCCAAGAGGGCTGGACCAGACTTCCTGTGAGCGTGGATCCTGTAGTCTTGCACCGATAGAGACACGGTGGCCACATACATCTCATTATGATCATCCTTAGACCGTAGCAGGTTGAACGATCGAACAGCTGAAATATCCCCGCGCTGCAGCTGTGTAAAGCTGCAGTCGATCACAATTGTCACTAGCTCCAACTCGTTCACTATAGTGTTGGTGTAAGCCGTATCGTTCACCATTTTCTCGTACCCCAGGCTGAGGAAGCTGAAGCTGTAAATCTCCGAGTTAAACAGCGGCACGTTGGAGCAACCTTCCGTGGATGTTGTGGTTTCGGACTCGAGAAACACCGCGTAGTCTCGAGGAGAGGTGTCCCCATTCAAGACGTCCTGAACCAGTGGACTGTCATAGATATGCCCGTGCCCCATGTACGTTGTTATCAGTGAGGTCGAGTAGATTTCGAAAGCCTCGGTCGGATTGGGCATGGCACGAAGTACCTGTACCGTTCGCCAAGTTGCGGCAACGGAGATGAAAATGTACTGGAACGCAGACGCGATCACCACCAGGCGGCGTATCACAATCAGCACGTGCCGGTTGGAGATTCTTTGCCGAGGTTTGGCCTGTTTGACAGCGGTACCGATGTGTTCTCTGTCGTGAGAAGCACCCGTTGAATGCACGGAACGCGTAGCTGTGCTCTTCTGTGGTCTCACGGTTATCTTCATTATTGACTGCTTCGGCTTGTATTTCTTGCTAGACGGCGGCATGTCGTTCCGCTGGCGCCGGGCTGAAGAAGCAGCAGTAGCCTTCTATTTGCTCGACTGGTGATAAGGTTGCTCTGGAAGTGTGGTCCGTAGTTATCGCATTCCTGTGCATCCTGAAAACTATGAATAAACATCCCATTTATATTCTCTACATACGACTATCCGAGACCTGCGTCTCTCTTGGACGGAGCTCGTTGCTACGATTTAACCAACACTGGAGACAGTGGTATTGTTAACGTCAACAAAGGTGATATTTATTTTGTCAAATTCTTGAACTGCCTCTTACAGTAAGTAGCACGGTGCTCAGACCATTCAAACGTTTTTTTACCAATCGGGCAGTATCTTTGACAGTGTTGCCTTCCACCTCGTATACGTAGACGTTGATGAACCTGGGCCCCGTGGCTTTGATCAGAGGGATTTTCAGCAGATCTTTCGCGCTTACCGAGAGCAATATACCCCATCAGCTGATGCGAACTGCATTCCTTTGAAGTACACGAAGTTGTTGTAGTCGGAATGAGTCCAAACCAAGTCCCAACCGGGCCCGGAGCTCGGCACCGGTCAATATAAGCTGGTGGCAGTTCCCTTCGCGAGAAGCTCCACGTTCCCGTTGACATACGCTTGATCTGTGCCCAGTCTCATCAGGTAAATCTTGCGAAAAGTAGCAAAATCCACAAGGCCACACAGTGAGAAGGCGGTAAGGAAGAGGGACGCAGCGAGGGGGGAAAGTCGCGTCTTTCTCATCAGAAATCTGAAAGGCCGACCAGAACTGCGCTGGGGACATACCAGCAATCGCAGAAGCTTTTTTTTTGCTATCTTTAAGCGGAATACGCTGACTGAATAGATCACCACCTTCGTCTTGACTGCTGTCGACCAGGTTATTAGAGGACTTTCGGAGCCCCCAAATTGATCACGTTTCAGCTTCAGTTTCAGATAGGCAGTGTTTAGGGGGCGAACCTCAACTCAAACGTGGGTAGGTTTGAGCTATCGGGGTTCTAGCTCAAACCTCATTTCCAACAATGTCCATGTGTGGGGCAGATAAATGTAGATTTGGCTACATCAAGGGCGTGGCGTGGCGGGTTGCTGGAGCGAGGAGAATTCGCAAGTGAGCTATCATCGACTCTACCTAGTGCTAGATCTAACTATAACTGCACTTGCGACATCGAAAATCTCTGGCTTCGTCCTCAACTGCTTCGTGATAAGACGTAGCTCTTGCATCCGCAACCTTAAAAAAACAGTGTTTTGAGATTCAGATAACATTTTAGCCAATAGAATCGATGAAAACCTAAATTCGATGGAATGTGGCCTTCAGGAATACCGAAAAATAAATTGATGCTGAAATAATTGCAATAAATATTTCCAATATATTTATTGACCTGTTTTCGAAGACCCGTATCAATAATCTATTTCTCGGTTCGATTCTCACATACAAACTCCAAGTGCACTTGAAATTGGTCACCAGAAAAGGGCAAAAAATAATTTATTTACTTGATTTTCTCTAACAATTAGATTATCTATTGGCTTGATCTGGTCGCAATAGAAAAAAATGCAATATTCGGCGACCCTGGGTGAAGGAGCTGCCACCGCAACACGGCCGCATGAAAAACTGTCGAAGTACGGCACCGCCGAGTGCACCTTCACGGGCAAGAGGAATTCCATGTATCGTCAAATCGAGACAGTACGGTTTACGTTGGCCTGCACGCTTGAAATGCGTGGGGGAGTCTCACAGACACGAACCGTTACGGACCTTGTGCTACCGTACTAATTGGTTCGCATGAGCAGGAAAATCGCAATGCATGTAGATGGGTCGGAGGACCGAGCTAAGTAATACACGCCACTAAGCTCAGGTAAACAACGAGAAGGTCTGCGTGTATCAGTTCTTCACGAATACTGTAGGTACAACGCGTTAACGCACTCTTTGCATCTGATTCCTGGCGTGCATACATGTACCGAATGTTGGATTGGTTTTCTCCGTCATAGAGCCCACGCTGTCGAGATGTTAGTAAATAATCTTTCACTGGCTCAGCAGGTCCTGCGGAATGCTACGTAGCTCCAAGTGGCTGCATACAGCTCGAATTCTGGAAAATGCTTGCAGGGACAAGTGAGTGCCACCAGGTAAAGTTGCCCAACGTGCGAGCTTTCACATCGCTGATTACGGTCAGTGTCACTACGGTAGCTGGTCTACGCCTTCAGTGGCTGCGAATCTCGTAGTCTTGAACACTAAGCAAGATTGTGACAAAGTACAACACTTCCTCAGGGTCTGTACGCGAGCGTACGAGGTTGAACACCCGGACCATTGAGGCCACCACAGCAACAACAAACTTGAACTCATAATGGACAGATGTCGGGTCATATGCGGGTCATATGCGGGCCACGTCAACTTTGGGTCAACCGTCGCTGATCAATTTACGATTCCTGACATTACCGAATTACCTACTTCAGCGCAGGGCTGCCGAATATGGTATTTTTATTTATTAGCGCAGATAAAGCTTCATAAATAATGCAAGGAACTTGTCATTTGTACCTGCATAAATAATGTAATGTATTCGAGCAATAAATAAATAATGTGGTGCAACTCCAACGTGTATTAGACGTACGGTTACTCACACTAATTGACGCGATCGACTGTCGAAACGTCCCAGAAGTCAGCATTCTCCCGCAGAAACAAAATTGTTTCCAGCGTAGCGGGCTGGAGGCTGTTCCGTTCTTGAGCAAACGTGGTACGTGCCACACTGAAAAACCGCTCGACCTTGTTCGAGGTCGGTGGGATGCTGAAGATGAGGTCGTAGCGAGGCTTTCGCGCCTCGAGCCGGCGACGCTTCTCGAGACGCTGGACAAACGAAACCTCTGGTTCCTCTCCGCCGTCTTCTGCACCGTTCGTGGTAGCGGCCGAGCTACACGCTAACGCACGCAGCACCCGTTTCTCTGCAGCGGTGAGTCGGACGCTGCTGTCCTTCAGGACACGCACACAACCCACTTCAAAATCAGGGCTATGGATGATCGCAGGTGTACGTGTGCACTTGCGCCAGGCAATGTCTACACGCACCAAATGATTTATGTTATCACCTACTATATGTTATGCGATACACCCCTAATTGACCAATCACAGGTGTTTCGGGAAGAATAGTGTGCACTGCCCTGTTATAGTGACCTACTTGATATTTGTACAGTATTGAAACGCGCTTTCTATGCATTAGCTTGGCTAGCCAGGGCACCGAAATGTCGACTCTATAGAGTTCGCTGAAGCAGGGCAGCCGAAAAATAAATTGACGCTCAAGTAATTGCCATAAATATTATTGAATAATTTATGAGCGGCGCCCTGGACCGTACCATTATTTATGATACCAGATTACTATTCCACACATAATTTATGATACTATCTCATAATCCTACGATCTGTAGTATGCGAACAAACGAAAGCTTAGACTCATACAGTAAGTAATATGCAGATTTAATAACTGTCTGGAAACCAACCATTTAGCAGGCGTGGCAAGTGGCTCCCAGCTCAGCTCTATACATTATTTTGCGACCTTCAACGGCACAAGGACCTCCTCACCTCAACAAGCATGCTGCGCGCGCCCCGCCCTCGCCCATCCTTTTCCAACGCGCAGGTCTCGGCGTACATCTTCACACCGTGCAGTGATGAGTACGACGAGCCTGTGCCCGAATACTGCCGCTGCCGATGCGGTACCGTGCGGAAGCAGACAAGGCGCAACGGGTTTACCAACCTGATGCAGCACGTCCGCCGAGAGCACCCGGGCTTCGAAGCCGAGATGCGCGCTGCAACAACAGCTGAGACCGGCTCATTGATTCACTACGCTCGACGTACGTCAGTGAACCGCTTCGGCTGGCTGGAGTGGGTCGTCAAGGCTAACCTGCCCCTCGTCTTTTGCGAGACCTCACTCGCACGAAGGTACGCTCAAAGTACTATTATTATGCGAATTACGAATACTAACTATGAAGTACTAGTTTTGCAGATACACGAGCCTGGACCCGATTTCGGTCGAGACACTGAAGGCGCTCATGGAGGCGGTCGCGGAGTTGGTGGGGTTGGACATCGCGGCGGAGCTGCCGGATCGTTTCGGGCTCATGTTGGATGGCTGGAGTCATGCATCGGTGCACTATGTCGCAGTGTTCATATGCTACGAGATCAATGGTGTTGCTAAGTACGCTCTCCTGAGCATGGCCCCAATCATCCAAGAGCCGGACGATGACCTCTCGGCACGTACGCACCGAGATTTCCTGGTTGGTCTGCTCAAGCGGTTTGGCAACACGATGAGTGGCTGCGTTTACTTGGTCGCAGACAACTGCTTAGTAAACAGGCGCCTGGCTACCATCATGCAGGTCCCTCTGATTGACTGTGCGAGTCACAGGCTGAACCGGGCTATGCAACGCCACCTTGAGCAGTACGAAGACGATAACAGTCAGCTAACTTCGGTAAGTATTGTTTTATTAATACTTCGGATTACTATTAATATTGATTGTATTAATCGGACTGATATTTTTATATTTTGCCTCTAATATCAGATTCAAGACCCCGCTGTGCCCAGTTATCCGCCAGGATACGCGATGGGGCTCTACCTTTGCTATGGTGCATCGGTATCATGAGCTGGCCAAGTTCCTGGACGCCGATGACGATGATATCCTGGAATTGCTGCCGTCTCCGGCCTGCAAGCGGCGCTTGAAGGACCTCTATGCCGAGCTGAAAGACATCGAGTCTGTATCAAAGGCTCTACAAGGCAGTGATGTTACTCTCCTTGATGCGAGAGTGTGGTTCGACGGGCTGATCGCAGCTCACCCGGCTTTTGCTGACTACATCGGTATGTACCACCTTATTACTCAGTGAAATTGTTCACTAACACTAATTTCGTTTCTGTATATAATTTAGGCCCGCACGCTTGGTATCGTTTGGTAAAGTGTACCAAATTCGTACCAAATGGCACATCATGAAATCCAATCATAATTTTTACATTTTCCATAACGTTACATTTGCGTCAACCATTCATTTCGCAACTGGCGCACTCGATGCCAGTGCGCTGGACTTCATCTCCCGACCAAATTAGGTGCGTGTGCTTTGTGTGTGCTGCAGGTTCTTCTCAAGCGCGATGGCGCGATACGAGCGCAGGGGGTGACGGTAAGTGCAATGCGGACGGAGGAAACGAGGAATGCTTGGCTACTGATGGCACTATCATTATATTTTAACGCGCAGCTCGAAGCTGATGAGTATGTCAAATAAAGTTACTTCGAACCGTTATTATCTTCATCATACTGCGTTTGGTTTTGCGTTGACGACACCTCGCACAACGGCTGTGCTGAAGTGGCCACTATCTCACTTTCAGCCACCACCTCGATTCAGCACAGCCCTGGCATAGGTCCCCAATGCACCGCCAAGTTCTTTCAGCATCATCACCAGACCACTTTAAAAGTGGCAAAATCAGAGAATTTTCCACCTTTTCCACTTTTAGCTGAACCTTAAAAGTGGAAGGATTTTGGTCATGTGGTAGTACCTAATGGGCAATGACATGGCTCTCTGCTCTCGAGATGATGCTAAATCATCCTAACCACCAGTACTAGCTGCCATTCGAGCGCTGAAGCTGGACAGATGCAGCTTATGCGTTTTCTTACCGCTATCCTGGAGTTGGACAGTGGCGAGTATGAAATCATTGGGAGTTTTGCCATTTCCCATGCAGCGGCCGCCACGTACGTGAACAACCTCGATCTTTGGGTCTGCGAAGGCCTTAATACTCTCGCGGAAGGGCAGCAAACATTGGTCGTCAATGCAGTGGCGCGAATGTATCTCCTCGCTATCTCAAACATATTCGCACTCAAGGAACCGGCAGACACCAGCCCGCGCGTCACTCCCAAAGAGCTTGTGACTAGTTCAATGGTTGACCTGGCGTCGCTAATTGACACCCATCGCGAGAGAATCCTCCTGACATTTGGAGATGAAGGCATCGATAAAATCGGACAAGAATTCAAGCGGCTGAGGGTCGAGTATATCGATGGCAAACCGATTCGTAAAGCTATTGAGAGCTTTGACCACCGCCTTGCCAGCTTTGATCAGACGTGGCAGCTTGACGACGCTGCTACGAGGTTTCCAACATTGGCAAGCCTGTGTGGGGGATTCGCCAGTGTGTTTCCCAACACTGCCACTGTTGAGGCTGATTTCTCGCTGATTGGATGCGAGAAAACGAACAGGCGTACATCACTAACAGACATAGCACTGGAGGGTATTTTGCACTGCAAGCAATGGCAGCGTTTGTCGCCGCTAGCTTCCTAGACAAGTAACTTGGTTAATGTATGTTCCACTTTGTCCACTTCCTGGAGAGAAAAAGTGCCACTTTAAAGCAAAAAGTGGAAAAATTGACAATTGCCACTTTTAAAGTGGTCTGATCATCACCAAACACATGTAGATGTACCACTTCGTTTGGTGATGATGCTGAAAGCGCAGCGATGCTACACGTACACGCACTGACTTGCTTTGGTACATGTACGCAATTGGTGTGGCATACCGAAGCAGAACCAATTCAGACATGTATGTACGACACTGATTTGTTTGGTATTTTGTTTGGTATATTTTACCAAACGAGTACCAAATCAAACAGATGTATGCAGTAACCAAACATTTACGTTTGAGAAATTTACAATAGCCGAAATGGTTTGGTACTATATTTGGTACAGTATACCAAATCGATACCAAAAGGGACCTTTCTCTTGGACTGATTTGGTACGTGTAGCCTCACCCGTAGATACTGGCGTTGAATTGTGGCAAACTGGAGCAACAATGAGTCGAGGTTTCGGTCTTGAACGCGGTGTGGTGCCAGCGCATAGTACATCCCGCACTAATGGGCCGTCTCGGATTAAACCTTCGCCCATGTAGTCGGCGATGAGTGAGGCGGTAAACACTTGCGTTGGGCTACCAGTCGACGCACAATGTTGATCAGGTGCCATGGAGACTTCTTGCTGCCCACTTTGTATTGACTCTTGGGGTCGTCTCGGACGTGCTGCCGACAGCCAGGAAGTCCATGGGCGGCTTGTAGGTTTTGCTGAGTCGGTGTTCTGCTGGTTCTTCACGGTCACTTTTTCCTGTCATTGTCGTCAGCATCACTCCTTTTGTGGGTAGTGAGTAGTCACCGGTCTTCTCAGAATTGTCGAAATAGGATATGCTTGGGCTTTGCTTGACAACCGAAAAACTGTTCGTAGGTTGTGTCGACCCTGGAGACCTGAGCGACTCAGCACTTTGACTCATACTTACATGGACTCACGCGGGAATTTATAGAGACCACGGTTGTCCACAAACTTAGCGATGTCTTAACTCATCTCATCTCATGTATTCTAACTAGCTCAGTTCATACGTGTGCTTCAACGGGCAGATGAACCCCCATTAAGCCTTGAGAATAGGAGCGAGGTGCTTCGCAGCGAACGCGCAGGCGTTGCGGATAGCGCCTTCCGCAGCGGGACTCACCGCAGTGGGGAGCATCACTGGGTCGTGCACAATGTTCTCGAGCAGGTCAAGCTCCATGTTGGTAACTCCTGGGCGTCAGCGTTGGCCTTGAAGCGCAGCCCCTGCTCGTAGAAGCGCTCGAGCGTGCCGAACTGCACGAACGTCGGGGGCAGGTCCTTGAGGTTCTGGTTGATAGGCGACACCTTGTGGCGCGGGTTCGGGTCATCAACGGTGCTCAGGTATGTCTCGAGACTGTTGTCCAGGAAGTTGGCAGCGAGCAGGCAGTGCGGCGTGATGTCGTCGCCGCCAGTCTCTTCCAGGTCCACCAGAGGTGAGTAGCAGAGCGCGGCAGCAGGCTTGAGCTCCGGAATCGTGTCGCGAAGACGCATGCAGTTGGTGAGCGTCATCTCGCCTCCAGCGCTGTCACCGCTGAGCACGACGTGGTTGGGGGCGATGTTCTCGTTGTCCAGCACGTACTTGTACATGGTGAAGCAGTCGTCCAGAGCCGTCGGGTACAGGAACTGAGGGGCCATGCGGTAGTTGGCCAGCAGGACGTCCACAGACGCGTCGATCTGGTACTTCTCCTTGAGAATCTGCTTGAGCTTGGAGTGGGTCTGGTTGGCAAGTTCGACGTCCTGCAGCGGGTCGGACACGACGTAGGCGCCGCCGTGGAAGTGGATGACCACCACGCGCCTCTCCTTCTTCTCGGCGTCACGCAGCCACATGTGCTCCATGCCGTTGGCCACCAGCTTCTCGGGCACCGTGCCGTGCAGGCGGCTATTGGATTTGAGGATGAACTTGCCGTGCAGGTGGAAGGGCATGCGCAGCAGGTGTGCGTTCTTGTTGCCCACGAGGTGGCCGTAGTCGGCGAACGCGAAGCGCATCATCATGGCCGTGAGCTCGTACGCCAGCGTCCACTGCGGGAATCGCGGCTTGAATCCGCGGGCGGCATACGCGAGCAGCAGGTATACGACCTGGAGCTGCATCTTGACGGCGATGAACGGCACCAGCACGGCATTGCTGGCGAACGGCACCGCGGCATAGCAGAAGCCGGCGAACGCCAGTACGTACACGACGACGACGACTCCGACGATGATATTCACGGCCACGCCACCGAAGAGAACGATGAGCACCGCGACGATGGCAGCGAGCACGACGGTGCTGAGCGCCACCGTCAGTGCGCTCGACTTGGCGCCGGGCAGGTTCTTGGAGGTCTCGGCTTCCAGCGATCCGTAGTTGGTCGACGACATCTTCTTCTCTGCGTCCACGAGCGAGGAAAATGAACTGTGACCACGCAACGGCGGAGTCGGCGGGCACGGGCGGCGGCGGCGAGGGCCCATGCACGCAAATCGCGGTGCTAAATCTCGTTTTCGTGCCGACGTGGGGGTCTTTCGGGCGGCGTCTGCCAGGGTTCGCGACACAGCCAAGGCGCTGAACCACGTACAGACGATCCCCTCGGTAGTAATCCCTAGGATAGGAATACCCGCTCATCAGTAATATAAAGGTGGGTCCCAACGATTTCTGAATGACCGTCCCATACAAAGCCAAGTAAATATTCCCCCTCACCCCTCAATCGTCATAAGGAATAGAAAATCACGGATTATGATTGTGTTGGGGTGCTTAACTATGGGAAAAGTCCATTCTGTACAGGACGTCTGCAGTAGTCTAACCAGGATACCAGCTCCTATTGTCCAGTTTTTCGTGCCGCATTTCATATTAATGCTTGCATCAGCACTCGGAGCTGGCTTGCAGACCTGCTAGTACCGTTCCTTTGAATAGAATGGAGCTTGGGTGCTTGCCAACATAGTGATGCGGCTCAATACTATCGTGGCAACTTATTTTGCACATTAGTATCATTACCTACATCATGCCCCACATGTCTTACGGTATTATATTAAGTATGTTTTTATCCTTTCGGTGTTACCGAGGTATATATCGTTATCTGCACGAATTCCATTCATGTCCGCTCATCGATTTGAGCAGCCTTTAGGTCTATGTAACCAAAAGACTGCACCAATACGTACCATATATGTGGTACAGTCCAGTGTACCACCCCATGGTACACCCTACGACAGGAATACCCTCATCTAGGAATAAAAAGTGGGTTCCCGACGCCATGACTAGCGAGGGGATTGTCTGTAGAGGACCCAGTGAGAAAGGGAAACGGATGGGGAATTGAAATGGTCAATGTACAGCATGTGCCATCGTTATTCCTGGACATGGAGGAAAACCGTCTGAAGGGCTTTCGGCCGACATGGGGTAACGTCTCAACAATATGATACCACGTGTACCATGGTATGTACAGTGTGCCAGCTTTTCCACTGTGGAGATGCTGTACATGTACCTACATGTAACAGATGCGCCAATCTGAACTTCTTCATCAATCGGGTGGCCAACTTGTACATGTACACCATTTCCCGGTCAACTTGCAAGATTTACCAACCAAGGTGCAAATGACTGGTCCATGCACTTTTTTAATTCTTACCTCCTTCTCCCGACAATTGCATGAAAAAGCCATGTTTTTCACGATTTGCAAAACGGTCCGGAATCCTTTTCGTGCAAGTTGCAAAACCGTGCAAGAGCATACCCGACCTCCGCTACGTAATATTGCGGGCCGATAGAGTTGGCCGACGTATGAAGGCATAAAGTATCGCAGTAATCGCTCCCGAATCCGGTACTAGTCAAAACAAATATCCTCTTTCGAATGATAAAATCGTTTTGGGGAGGATTTGACGCTTTTGGCGGGAACGCACGCCCGCCAGTTAAACGTGCGGAGCTGAAGCAACACCACCCGCCAGTCATTGTCTGACCCACGCCCGGTGCTTGGCTGCACACAACTGAATCGGAGCCGAACAGCACCCAAGAGCGCACCATGGGGGCCTGGATGAAGATTTACCAGAAGCGGGCCCTCATCCAGAAGGCGGTCGACTGTCCTACGATGACCCAGCACGAACTTGCTGCGTGGGCAAAGCTGACGTTCAAGCTGAAGCGGGCCCCCGCCCAGACGACGATCTCCGACATCTTGCGAAAATCGCTCGCCATCATGAGCGAGGCGTATGGCGACGGCATGCGCCGTAAGCCGCTCGAGGTGACCTCATTGGCCCTGGAGAAGTCGTTGTGGGCATGGATCCAGTGCGTCGAGGCCCAGAACGTGTGCCTCTCGAGGGAACTCATCCGTATGAAGGCGCTGGACCTGCAGAAGGAGCTCGTCAACGCATGGGACTTGAATTTCTCCGACGGATGGCTTACCGGGTTCCAGCAACGCCATGGCCTACGCTATCGTCAGCGTCATGGTGAGTCTGCGTCCGCTGATACGGCTGCGGTCTATCTCGGTAGACAGCAGCTACAAGACCTGACCGACCAATACGCTCCTAGAGACGTATACAACATGGACGAAACGGGCATGTGCTATGCGATGGCACCGGCCCGGTCCATCTGCACGAGACGCGCTCGCGGCGTGAAGAAGACGAAGACAAGGATAACTATTGCTCTTACCGCAAACGCCGACGGGTCCGACGCACTACCCCCGCTCTTTTGGGCCGCGCCAAGCAGCCTTACTGTTTTAAGAAGCGCACGGCATCCCAGCTCGGCTTCACGTACAAGTCGAACCAGAAGGCGTGGATGACGGGTGAGATTTTCCGCGAGTGGCTGCTCAATCTGGATCGCGACATGCGGTCGTCGGGACGGCACATCTTGTTGCTAGTTGACAATGCTTCTTCACACTCTGTCGGCGATATTGTATGCACTAACATTCGCCTAGAGTTCCTGCCGCCAAACACGACAGCGCTCCTCCAACCCATGGATGCAGGGATAATCGCAGACATCAAGCGAGCCTATCGTAGGAAGCAACTCCTGTGGGTGTACGAGAAGGTGAAGCGTGCGGACAAGATCAAGAAGGGCGAAGTTTACAAGGTCGATCAGCTCCAGGCAATGCGCTGGTCTAAGGAGATTTGGCAGGAGCTACAGGCCAAGTCGACAATTGAGAACTGTTTTCGCCATACTGGCATCATTTTCAACGGAGTAGACGAGAGAAGTAAGGAAGAAAGTAGCTACGGCCAGGATGCTGATGTAGAGGATATTATCATTCGTGCTGGCGAGTTGCATATCTAAGCTTTATAAAGCTATTGCAAATCCTATGATGTGGTCGGACCACGGTACCGGAAGTGGTAGCGTTTGCTGTACATACATGTGCAAAGTTTCCAAAGGTCGGACTGAAAAAAGTGCATCTGTGACCCAAATGTACTGATTTATGCAACTAAAAATGGGTTGAGCATCGACATTTGAGCCGCAAGCTCCAACATATATTAGCTGCGTCCAAGCCTAAAATGTCCAGACAGCCTTAAGAGCTTGGTAGGATTTTGTACATACTGCACTTTGGCGGGGTGGGGTGCGAGTATGTAGCGATTTTAAGAAATGTACATCGCGAAATCGCGGGAGTAACACTGCAACTGCCAAGTATTGTAAAATACTTCAGTACTAATACACTAGAGGGTTGGGCTGGTAGCGCTCAATTGTAGTGCCGAGTCAGCACCGAAGCGGGCTGAAATAGGATAACTGAACACAAACGCGATTCGCGCTTGCGACTTATGCACGCCGCGTTTGCGACGTACCAGTCGCCTGCGCATTGCGTTTTGAATAACAAAACTGTCAGGTAATGTACAACAAAATGTATGCTAACTTCAAGATATTGCATTTTGCCAAGGTTTTGAAGGACTGTACATCTGCCGTAAGCGTATCAAGATGAATTATTTCCAGAAGATGTTGAGGAGAGTTCTGAAAGAACTTGACTTGGTCGAGCCATCAGAACTTATCCTACGATTCTTCTCATTCTTCAGTGTGCTCGGTTGCCGCGGTAGCCCCCCACCCTCCGCGGGCTCATACTCGCTGCCGTGACACCGAGCGCGCTGTTACCAACCAATCTACCAATCTACAGATCAACCATGCAACCATGCAACCAAGCAACCATGCAACGAATCAATGCGACGTGCTCGGTTGCTGCGGTGGCCCCCACCCTCCGCGGGCTTATACTCGCTGCCGCGGGACCGAGCGCACTGCTACCATAACGCTACCTGTTCATCAATCTTACGGAACTAACTTTTGTGTGCATATTTTATTTCCTAGTTACGACATGGTACCGTGCTGCGGCGACGTCAGCTGACGATTCGTTAACGCGGGGCACCGCGATCCCGAAGCTATGTCCAAATGCATCAAAGTGTCGAGGGTGAATGCCGCGTTGGATGCCGCGCGGCGCTGATTGAGTATGCGGGGCACCGCGATACCAGAGCTATGCCTGATTTGTTGGAGTTTTGTTGGTAGTTGATCAGACAACCAACAACTACAATTAAGGCACTCTTAACAAGCAACTAAACTTCGTACACGACCAGGTGGCTTCGCGTGTAGTACGACGACACCACTATAGATCTTGATGATAGAGCACGAATAGGCCTTTGTAACGTACACCTACGTAAGCATTCGATTTACATTCAAGCCCATAGTCTAACATCGGATACGTACGGTATACGTCTAACGGAAATCACTGAAATAAGGTAAGATATCATTTAAGCCACCATCCTGTAATAATTTGTAATAAAACTTGTGTAAATCATTCGATTTGTGTTTTTGATGAAAAATATTAGATTTATAAGACCATTACACTTGAAAATTGTATTTGTTCAGTACCTACTTTTTCTGTGGACCACATATGTCACGTCTCGAATTAATCCCTATTGGGCTTCTCGTACTACAAAGTAGCACTACCAGGATAATAATAATATAATATTAATAATTAGTACCTATATATAGTAAAACAACATACACCTGTACACAGTATGTACAGGTGTATGTTGTTTAACACCATTTCAAGGCAGAAGTCGTGCTTCAAATTGAGAACCGCCAACAGCAAAATTAGAAAACCTCCAATTGTAAATATTCATATCATCAAATCACCTCCAATATCGAATATATTGTACAGAGAAACTGACTTGCCCACTCTACGAAAATTCCCTCCGGAAAATTTTGGCCGTGACAACATGCTCTTGTACGGTTTTGCAACTTGCACGAAAAGGATTCCGGACGGTTTTGCAAATCGTGAAAAACGTGGGTTTTCATGCAATTATCGGCAGAAGGAGGTAAGAATAAAAAAAGTGCATGGGCCAGTCATTTGCACCTTGGTTGGTAAATCTTGCAACTTGACCGGGAAATGGTGGTACATGTATTGTGGCTTTCAACAATTTTGCCGCCCGATTTGACGCGTTATCTCGGAGTCCGATTTATATAAAATGGAGCTCCAACATGATCGGTGAATCCGATTTAGCTATATCTGACCTGAGTTTTTTTTTTTTTTAAGAGCATAAGGCCTAGAGGGGAGGCATTCCAAGCTGGCCATACCTCGCACCTCTAAGGAGCAGGAATGCATTGAGGGCAATAGTACCCTGTATATATCCATTTTATTTCACTATGGTCAGCTAAATCACTTGTGCCATCGTCTACTGCAGCTACAACTACGTGCCACGCCAATCTGATAGGGCCCGAGGAATACTTTGGCAGCGGTCCCTTTTGCCGGCGAAAAGCGGCATTTCTGGCACCTGCTTCACAATGAAACGAGTCTGCTAACGCCAGCCCGCCAGCGGGTCGTCGCTCGTAGTGCTTTTGCTGCGGCTGGGTCAGGGTCCGTCGCAGTAAGGATCTCGATACTGCAAACCTAACACCTCCTGGCCGACAGCGATACTTCAACCGCTGCGCCCGATCGTCCGCCACAGTGCGTCCGACCGAATTTATTAGGGGGGTTATGCAAACCTCTTCTACCACACAAGGTAACGCCAACCTCTTGTCAGCACTAACCTACGATCTCGTCTCGTGTTCCACGCAGGGTTCCTGGCTCTGGCCAGTCACTCGGTCAGCGCTTCCGTCAAGTGCTCCTCGGCTTCATCCTTGTAGAGCTTGCGCTCCGTCGCGTGCGTGTCCGTGGACTCGCTCGTCTCGCCCTCGTCCGCGTGTGCGTCCGAGTCTGTTGTCTGCTGCGGCTTCGGCAGCAAAATCCGTTGTGTCCGGCCTTCTCTCGCTGTCGGAGCCCGCTGCTGGGTCCTTCAATGTCGACTCAACAGGAGTCGCCAACTGCAGCTCGCTTGTGCTGCTAATCGTGCCACTCTTGGCCACATCGGCCACACAGAAGCCATCCTCCGCCACCGTCACGACCTCGGGGACCGCCCCCATGCTGCCCATCGTGGACCCGCCGTCGTGCGCCTTGGCCGGCGACTTTGTGTCGCCGTCCGTCATCACCTTCAGCGTCTCGTAGGCGCCCACCGTCGCCGCGGTCTGCCACATGGGGTCCATCTGCACATGGCTCCTGTTACACGTCTTCTCCAAACACAGGGTCTTCCACGACCCTGTCGCTCTGCAGGAGCTCGTCGTACTCCTTAACGCCGACCCACCGCCGCCCGTCGTCTCCTGCGGGTCGCCCTCGTCTTCGTTGCTTCGGCCGCTGCAGTGGCCGGAGCTCGTATTCCAACACGTACTGTCCCGCTGCGTTTCGGCGTCGCCGTCGCCAAAGCTCCACCATGAGCTCACTTGGTCTTGACGCTGCAGCCGCACGCGTCGCTGCTCGTCCTCTCCGTCTCGTAGTTCGCGGCGCCGCTGCTGTGTGTACAGGTGCCGTCGCTGCTCCCAGAGTCGCTCCTGACGTCGAGTCATCGTCCTGCCATTCGATCGAGCTCTCATGCTCGAGCTGCGCCTCAATGTCCTTGGCCGCCGTCTCCAATAGTGTAGTAGGTGTGTGGAAACTCACCAAAAAGGAAACGTGGGCTATAAATTGCTCGATGCCACCGTCCTTATCTTCGCGCTCAACGAGGTAGTTGTCGTAGCCAGCATCTTCAATCACTCGCACTGGTCCGACCCATTGATGCACGAACTTCGAGGCCTTGGGCCCCCTCGGAGGTTTGTAGACCCAAGCCTGATCGCCGACTGTGAATGTCCGTCGCCGTCGCACCTTCCTGTTGTAGTAGCGCGCTTGGCGTGCTTGCTCGCGCCTTCGAGCGTCCTCAGCGCACTCATGCGCACTGCGCATCGCATCCAGCAACCGCTGGTGGTAGCCTAGCAACGGTCCTGCTTCCGCCACACTTGCACGACGCAGCAGCTCATTTGGAGCTCGTAGTCGCCTCCCCATCATCAGCTCGTTAGGAGATAGCAGCACTGTGGAGTGCTGCCCAGAATTGTAGGCATACACAGCGAAGTCGACCCAGAGGTCCCAATCTCGTTGCTTTTCGTCGTTCATGTACGTGGCCACCATGTCTTTCCAGGTCCGATGAAATCTTTCAACTAAGCCGATCATTTGTGGCCTGTACGGCACGGGATTGATTTGTTGAGCCTGGAGCATCACCACAAGCTGCTCGATGACCTTCCCTGTCAGCTCCGGCGCCCCGTCGGTCAACAACTCCCTGAACACCCCGAAGCGGATCACCACGTTCTTCATCAGAAAACTCGCCACATTCTCCGCAGTGTGCTGCTTAACGGGGATCGCGACGGCGTACCTCGTCACATATTCGACGGCTGCGATGACGTACCGCTCACCGCCGTCCGTTGTTGGCAATGGACCAGCCACATCGAGCGCCCATCGGTGGCCCACGTCGACGCCCCTGATGCTACGGAGTGGTGGAGTCACCTCGCGTTGCCTGGACTTGCGACTGCCGCACTCTTGGCATCCAGCCACCCAACGATTCACCTCCCGCCGCAAACTCGGCCACCAGTAGACATTAGCGATTCGCGCGTAGGTGTGAGGGGCTCGTAGGTGCCCAGCCCACACTGAATCATGGCACTCTTTCATCACTCTCGACCATAATGCAGGCGGCAAAATCACTCGTCGCCCCTGCCGGCGTCTCGACCACCACCAGCCCAAACGACATGGACACTTTTTGCCCTGGTGCTCGCCCGTATTGAGCAGGTGTTGTACAAGCCGGCTCTGCTTCTGCGCCTCCACGATTTCGTCGTCCGTCAGTTGCAGCGTAGGCCCGCTTGACTGTCCCCAGCATACTCTTCATTACGTTCACGCTGCTGTCCTTCGCCGCGTGCTGCTTCTTCGTGGCCCTCTCGTACTCGTCGCACTTCACTGCCCCGCTCAGCGTCATGGAGTTCGCCTCCGCCTCCTAACCGTGGTGCACCACCCACACGCTTGTCCGCACTCGCTGCCACTGTGCTTTCCGTCCGCTGCGCCGACATGCTCGCCACGGAAGAAGCGGTCGCCTGTGTACTCTGTGTGCTGCTAGTTGCTACTGAGGCTTGTGACGTTGTCGTCCGCGGTGATCGGCGCCGTGATTGGTCCGTCGCCGTCGACGTTGTAGAGTCTGCAAGCGGGGCCTTCGACCCGCGCTTCCTCTTAGCAACCTTCGACAAGTCCACCGACGCCTCGTTCGTCGACTCCACACCCGTCTTCGTGCTGCTTTTCGTCACATCACTCCGTGCCGCCGCATTCGTTTCCTCACCTGCATTGGGGTGGTCATCGTCTCGTTCGCCCTCCCCATTGTGTTGGTCAGCGAAAGTCATGTGCCAGCTCCGCTACTCATTTGTCGCTGTCCGTCGCGCTTCTTCGAGCTGTCCACGCGCACTGGCGTCTCCGTGCCCACGCTCACCTCCGCTGTCGGTGTCGACTCCACTATCAGCGCCGTCCTCGCGCGTGGCATCGTCTCCGTCCTTGGCATTGCCGGCATATCCATCGCCTCAACGTTGAGCGGTGTACCCACAATCACTGACACCTCGCTAGTACTCGCAGCTGCTATATCTGCCGGCACCACCTTTTCGTTGTGTGTAGCGGGCAGCTCACCGCTGATCGTGTCCTCGTGCACCATGTCGTCGTGTCGTTCGGCGGCGCTTGCGGTCTCGCCGCCATTCCTCAGCCGCTGCTGCTCGAGTTCAGTCGCCGCCGCCTCCATCTTCCGCTTCTCATTGAGCCGTCGCTTGGCCGCTCGCGTCAAGGGCCGCGTCACTTCGCCACGTAGCTCGTCCCGTCGAGTGCGCTTCACCCTGCCACTCGTTTGTGGTGTCTTTGCTGCCTTACCGGCCACTGCATTTGCTGCTGCATCTTGCTCAAGCCGGCAGTCGTCAGCTGCCGCCCCCGTCCTCGTGTCCTTCCCGTTCATTGGGCTCGGTGCAGCCTCTTGCTGTACTCCGGAATCCGACTCCGATGCGTGCCACACCTCAACGACCTGGGCCATCGCCTGCTGCTCGTCCCGCAGAGCCGTCGTGTCTGCCGTCTTGCTGGCCGTGCTGTCCGGACCGCTTGTCACTCCTGCACACACGCCACGTTCCGAACTGGCCGTCGTGCTACCAGTTGCCGCAGTTGATGCTTTTGGAGTCGGAGTAGCTGCAGCTGCCATTCGTGCGGCCGCTCTCGCTCGCGAGCGCCGTCTTCGTCCCACAGCCGCCAATACCGTAGCCCCTGCAGGTCCTCGCGAGAGTGCGTCTGCTACCACATTAGCGTTACCCGGACGGTACTCCACCATGAAGTCAAACTCCTGTAAGGTGAGCGCCCATCGGTGTAGCTTGCCCGTGAGATTAGGACTGGTCATAAGCCACTTCAACGCCGCATGATCTGTAACAATCGTGAACTTGCGCCCATACAGGTACGGACGAAAGAGCTTTATCGCCCAGACAACCGCCAAGCATTCAAGCTCGGTGATCCCATACTTACTCTCGGCTGCACTGTTCACTTTGCTCGCGTATGCAACAGGTTGCCACCCGCTGCCCTGGTCCTGCATCAGACACGCGCCTAAGCCCACCGTGCTCGCGTCCGTCACCACTTTGAAGGGCAGCCGAAAGTTCGGATAGACGAGCAGTGGCTTGGAGGTGAGGATCTCCTTCACCCGCTCAAACGCTTCTTCCTGGGCTTCGGCCCACTCCCATTCAACGTTCTTCCGGAGCAGTTTGGTGATCGGTGCCAGTATCGACCCGAATCCTTCGACAAAGCGTCTGTAGTAGCCGGCCAAATGGACGAACCTCTTGGCTTCGACCACGTCCGAAGGTCTAGGAAACTCTCGCACCGCCGACACTAAGTGTTGCAGCAGCCGCACGCCGTCACTACTGAGCTCGTGGCCCAAGTACTCCATGGACCGAGCTGCAAAGGTACACTTCTTCAGTTTGAGGGTCAGCCCGGCTCGATCCAGCCGCTCTAGTACGTTCGCCAACTCGACCACATGCCGCTCAATGCCACCGCGCGTAAAGACAACAATGTCATCCAGATAGACCAAGCAGGTCACCCACGTCAGTCCTCGTAGCACTCCATTCATCATGCGCTGAAATGTAGATGGCGCGTTCGTCAGGCCGAAGGGCATACGGACAAGCCGATATAGCCCCTTCTTCGTCGTGAATGCTGTTTTATCACGATCCTCGGGAGCAACACGTATCTGCCAGTAGCCTGCGCGTAGATCTAGCGTAGAGAATAGCAGAGCTCCACCAAGGGCTTCCAGCGTCTCGTCGATGCGAGGAAGTGGATAAACATCCTTCTTCGTCACCTTATTGAGCGCCCTGTAGTCCACGCAGAACCGCACCTCGCCATCTTTCTTCTTGACCAGCACCACGGGGAAACCCCAAGCACCATTGCCTTCCTCGATGACGCCCGCGTTCAACATCTTCGTCACATTCTCGTCCACAATCTGGTCCTCCATCTGCGCCTGACGCCGTCTTTTCAACATGATCGGGGCAGCTTCTCCAGTGTCGATGTGGTGATGCACATCTAACGCCGTCGCAGGAGGGCAATCACCTGTGCTAAGAGTGAGTCTACGGTAGACACGTAGCAGCTTTGTAACTAATTCACGCGCGTTCGAGTCCTCCTCTCCAATGTGCAATTCATTTTCATCATCCAAAGGCGTCTCACTATCACCAAGCTCGTCCAACCACTGACCCACTCTGCTCGCGTCTGTTCGCCATTCATGGACAAGATGGTCATGGCCTCGTCCACGGGCACCCAAGTGCCGAGATCCTTCTTGTTCGGCAGCCTTGCCAGCTTATCGCTGCTGTTGATTGCGGGAACCCACGCACGTCCATTGCGCGCAGTCGTCACCGTGGCCGCCAACACCACGGCGCCTGTGTAGTGCGTGGGGAGGAAGAGCCCGCGCTCACCATCTGCAGCCGCGACAGACACTTCAACTGGAGTCACCGCGTGCTCCGTCAGTCGCGTCCTGCTCACCATGCGCACTGCCGCCACTTCGGCGCCACTGCCGCTGTCATGCGTCCGAAAGGGGATTACCACGGCTCTCGCACCGTCGTGGTATCGGACCTCATTACGGTCGAAGTCCATTGTTGCTCCTCGAGCTCTCATGAAGTCCACACCGACGAGAAACTCGTCCGTACATCCGTCCACGATGCACGCGTCGACCTCGATCGTGTCGCCGAATACGCTGGTAAATCGGAAGCGCCAGACACCAATGACATCCAGGAGGAAGCCGCCAATGCCCTCCACGAAGTCTACCGGCGCCTTCGCGGCCACCTTGTCACCGTAGGCCATCCACTCCGTGCCCGCAATAGTATAGCGAGCACAGCTATCGAGCTTTACGCTCCGCTGCATGCCATTCACCTCCATCGTCGCCGTCGGCAGCCCATCATCCGCGCCTACATACTCGACGCCCTCGGCACCGACCACCTTTGGCCCGTTGGTTGTTTCTCGTCGCTGCTTAACGAGACTTACACGCGCTGTGCCCGTCATGCAATTTGTCGGCCCGTGACTGTTGTCGCTCTGACGCAGCTGGCGCCGCGTCTCGAGATCCTCCCTTGCTTGGTCCGCCGCTGCTTGCCGTTCCGCGCGCAGCTCCTCGGCTGATCGTCGCTGCGCTGCTACTGTGGCTCGTTCCTCGCGCCTCCGCCTGGCCACTAGCGCCTTGAAGCGCTGACGCTTCGCCGCCTTCTTCGCCTTGCGCCTTGCAAGGCGCGTTTGTTCAATGCAGGCTGCCCGCTCTTTGTCACTGGAAGAGCAGTTGAGCACTCTCAGCGCATCATCGTTTGCAGTATTCACGTCCGTCGTGGCCGTGGCTGTCCTCACGTCCAACATGTTCGCCTCCATTACGTCCGTCGTGGCCGTGGCTGTCCTCACGTCCAACATGTTCGCCTCCATTACCGGTGAGCTCGTCTTATTGCTCACTGTGCGCGCCACGACTTCCTTGCTCACCGTCGGCTCGTCGTTCGAAACCGACCGATCGACCAACACCAACACCGAGTGGTCTGGCATCAAACCGTCACTCTCATGTGAGTCCTCGCTCGTTGCCGCGTCCGAAGGCTTCTCTGCCAGCCGCTCGTGTACGTCGCCGTCAACGTCGTGCGCCACCATGTGCACCTTGGCGTCGGACGTGCCGCCCTCCGCCATCACCACGCTCGAGGTGCACACCGGCACCACTGTCTTAACTGCTGTTCGCTCGTCCACGGCTGACATCTCTGCGTCTGTCAACTCGTTCGTGCTCGTGTCGCGCATCGCCTTGGTTGTGGTGTGGCCACCCGTGCTCGGGGAGGTCCGCTGCCACCGTCGTCGCGCTCTGGCGCGCTGGTTTTGCTCTCGTCGGGCTGCTTGGTACCGCGTTGAGCAGCGTGCCCAACCCACCAGCTCCTCGTTCTCGTTCATTGCCCTCGTCGCGCTCTCCGCGCCTTCTTCGCACTGAGACACGTCGTCTTCTCCACTTCGCAGCCAGCCGTCCGCGCCTTCTCCAGCTTGGAGACCACTGCGTGCTTGCAGTTCTCGTTCTCGTTCCGCTTGTACGAAGCGAACTGCTGCCATAGCTGGCCGCACAGTCGCAACATACAGCGCCGCTCGCTCATCATCTCGTGCCACCTCATCCTCGTTCATTTGTTGTACTAGGTCGCTCCATACACCACCGTCTGCCAGTGCTGCACACCACGCCGTACAAGCTGTTCTCGTCTTCGTCTCATCGTCGGAGTTCTCCTCCTTCGACTCACTCGTCGCGTCCTCGTTCATTGGCGGCTCCGACACAGCCCGTTCCCATCTTCGTTTCTCGTTCTCGTCCACAGGCAGGTTTTTCCCCGCCTGTTCTCGTCCTCGTTTCTCTTCCTCCTTGACCGCTAGCCGCAGCCTCGCCATCTGATAGCTGCTAGCCGCAGCCCGTTCCAATGGTGCCGTCACGACCATCAGTGCTCGTCCGTCCTCGTCGGGGTTTCCGGCTTGATCCGGACGCCGTAACCCGTCTACGACGCCCGGCCAGTGTTTTCCGAGGCCGGTGAAATTCGTAGCGGACACTACTCAGGATGTTGCTTCGTCTCGCGCTCCTTCAGGTACGCGTCATTCTTCGCCTTTGCTTCGATGTCCGTGCACTCACGTGCGTAATGCCCAAGTTGGTTGCAGGCGTAGCACTTCGGCTCTACAGGACACTGTAGCGCCCAATGGCCAGACTGTCCGCACTTGTAACACGTGCCGCTCGCCTGTCCACCATTGTTCCCGTTCACCACGTGTCGACGTCCGCTGGAGGATCTGTCAGTGCTCCGCTGCTCGTTCGCACCTGCTTGTTTCACTGCCGCCTTCAGGCGCTTCCGCCGCGGTTCTGCATCCGCTTCCTCCCCGCTCGACTCTACCGTCTCCTTCTTCGGCTTAGCTTTGACAACCGGCTTCTTCGTCTGTACTCGACTGTTTGCACTCGATACCGACGCCGTCTTCCGCACCGTCTTTCTCGGCTCATACCAATACTTGCTGTTCCAGACGTGTCCAGGTGGAGGGTCCCACGTTCCTGAGTAGGCATTGTAGACTCCTTGAGGATTCGTGAAGAGAGCCACTTGCTCCACTTCTGGCCGCACCATCTCTCCACCCGAACCTCCGACCGTTTCCGTTGGCAATCCCGTGCCGCTGATACCGGGAATCACGCTGGTGTCCCCTGTCGTGCCGCTCATCGGGACTACGAAGCGGCTGGGCGCCGTTGCCCACGCCTGGCCGATGTTTATCATGCCCTGGGCAACATTGGCCATTGGATCATCGATCTCCGTCGCCTTGTCTACCGCCTCCTCGAGCGTGCGCGGCTTCGGGTCCTGTCGAACAAGCTTCTTGGTAGTCTTGTCCAGACAGCGGTAGAATTGCGCGAGTAGGACGCGCTCGCTCACCTTGTTCCGGCCAACTACATCACGCAGGCCAGCCGCGAAGTCGGCGTGCGTCTCGCCTGGCATCATCCGACGCATGCTCACGCGCCACTCGGCCGCCGACTTGTCGAGCTTCTCTCCGTACCGCCTCAGGAGGGCCTTCGTCAGGTTGGACCAGGTCCGCTTCCTTTCCGACATCCGCCGATCCATGTCTACCCACCACTTGGCAGCATTCTCCATGAGCTTGTTGCCAAGTATGAAGTACAGCGACTTGTCAGACCAGCGCCCGCGTCCAGACTCCGCTGCTCCCTTCAACGCCAGGTCCACGCGGTCGATCCACGTGGACACCGAGACCTTTGGCGATGGAGTAAACGTCGGCAATTCCAGGTCCTTGATGCTCTTGCGTCGCACTTGCTCTCGTTCACGTCGTTCATGTCCCCGCCGATGACCGCGCCGACGCTCACGTCGCCCATGGCGTCTACGCCGGCTACGTCGCCCGCCCGACATATCGCTAGAGCTATCGTAGCTACTCGTGGAGCTGCTGTCGCTCTCCCGCTGTCGTCGTCTTCCGAGAAGCTGCTGGTGCTGCTCTCAGAGTCGACACTCGCTGCACGTCGCCGCCCGCGGCCCGGCCGCCACTCGTCACTTGACGACTCATTAGAGCTCTTGTCACTCCCATCCGGAGGTGGTGGCCCAGTCCCAGCGGCCCGACGCCGTCCATGTCGCCCTCCAACCGCTTGTCGGCCAGTTAGCACTGCGACTGAACGATCACCTCCATGTCCCTGGTGCGCACCACCTTGCGTTACTTGCTGCGGCTGTGGCTGTGGTGGCTGCGTGCCTTCGCCTGCTACAGCCCGCGCCGGCGTCACCATCATCGTCAACTGCTGCAGTGCGACAGTCACCGCCGCCCAGTCCGCCGTCGGCGCCCGTTCCATCCGTGCCGTGCTGTCTGCAGACGATTGTAGGCCTTCGATACGACCGGTCAACTCCTGGATCGCTGCCGTCAGGGCATTCCAGTCGCCCATCGCCGTCGTGCTGGTCGTGTCCGTGTCCGACATGGGCACTGTCGCGCCAGCCGTTGCTCCCGTAACCTCCGTCACCGGCAAACGATTCACTGCCATCGATGCCGTGCCCGAACTCGTGGTTGGAGCTGGCGACAGCTCCTCGAGACCAGTCGTGTCGTTCGTCGGCGTCTCCTGCGGCTCGTTGACGGCATCGCTGCCCTGCAAAGCCACCGCCGGTGGCACGTGTTCCTCACCTCCTCCGGTGTTCCTTGTCGTGGGTGTAGCAGGTGGCATGCTCGCAACCATCGCCGTGAGCTGGCGCAGCGCCTCCGCGATCTCGTTCATCTCCGTCGTCTGCTCCGTCGTGTCCGTGCGTGTGCTGCCTTCTCCGTCGCCTGCCCGAGTGCTCGACGACTGCGTCGACCCTTCGGTAGGAGGTGGGTCCGTTGATACAGGCTCCTGCTGGACCGCTCCACCCGTCTCCCCGTCATCTTCACGTGGAGCTTGACGTGGCTGGATCAGCCTCGTCTTTCCCGTCCAGACTTACCGACGCCCCGGCGAGCGCCCGTCTCGCCACCGCTCGACTCATCACCGTCATCCTCTTCGAAGTGCTTCGTCTTCAGCCTTGACTTGCCCGACCGGTTCGTCGCCTTCGTGCTTGCCGGAGACATCGTCGTCATGGCCCTCGTCAGGACACCCGTCGCTTGGGTTGTAGTTGTCGAAGTAGGCCCCTGTATGACCACCATGAAACGAGTCTGCTAACACCAGCCCGCCAGCGGGTCGTCGCTCGTAGTGCTTTTGCTGCGGCTGGGTCAGGGTCCGTCGTAGTAAGGATCTCGATACTGCAAACCTAACACCTCCTGGCCGACAGCGATACTTCAACCGCTGCGCCCGATCGTCCGCCACAGTGCGTCCGACCGAATTTATTAGGGGGGTTATGCAAACCTCTTCTACCACACAAGGTAACGCCAACCTCTTGTCAGCACTAACCTACGATCTCGTCTCGTGTTCCACGCAGGGTTCCTGGCTCTGGTCAGTCACTCGGTCAGCGCTTCCGTCAAGTGCTCCTCGGCTTCGTCCTTGTAGAGCTTGCGCTCCGTCGCGTGCGTGTCCGTGGACTCGCTCGTCTCGCCCTCGTCCGCGTGTGCGTCCGAGTCTGTTGTCTGCTGCGGCTTCGGCAGCAAAATCCGTTGTGTCCGGCCTTCTCTCGCTGTCGGAGCCCGCTGCTGGGTCCTTCAATGTCGACTCAACAGGAGTCGCCAACTGCAGCTCGCTTGTGCTGCTAATCGTGCCACTCTTGGCCACATCGGCCACACAGAAGCCATCCTCCGTCACCGTCACGACCTCGGGGACCGCCCCATGCTGCCCATCGTGGACCCGCCGTCGTGCTCCTTGGCCGGCGACTTTGTGTCGCCGTCCGTCATCATCTTCAGCGTCTCGTAGGCGCCCACCGTCGCCGCGGTCTGCCACATGGGGTCCATCTGCACAGGGCTCCTGTTACAACAACTCGGAGCCCCAGCCGCAAATCGGGTCAGATAGAGTGAGCTTCCCTCAGCCCTTCCTGCTAAATTGGAGCCCTCGAGCAAATTGGGCCCGATATATCGGATCTCGGACCACCCGATTTGCCAAAACGGATGAAAGCCACAATACATCTGCACATGATCGGGAAGGTACACATGTACATGTATAGCCTGACGCAAGTGCACAACCAGCGGGGACGCCTGTAAACGAATTTGTTTGGCAAACAGCGCACCAATCAACCAACGAATCAACCACATGGCCGTGCATACCGTATTTGAGATCTCATATAGCAGGTGGTCGCGATAAATACAGCAAATCTCGCCTCGTATTGCCAAAATCATTGCAAAGCATAATATAATATACCGGTAAATGTAAATATAAGTGGGCAACATGAAATATTACCACATATTCACGATATTAATCCTCCTAACAGGGTGATATTCCCAGTACAGTAACGTGCCTCAATAAAGAAGGCCTGATTTGTTACAATTGTCAAGTGAAATCATTTATTAAGGGATTTGTATGTGTTTTTTATTATACAAAAGCAGTACAGCTGTAGGATAGAGTCTAGCAGGTTATACGTTTTTCGATCTTCTTAATTGAGGCACATTACTGTATAAATACCACCGATTTCGGAGTTAACATTAACCCTGCCCACCCCACGATCGCAACGTGGGTACACTGGTACCGAATTTAAGATTTCCTACAGCAGAGCTTTCTCTTAAATGACACCGTAAGAAAAGTACAAAATTGGACACAGACGATCCTCTAGCATACTAATTTCACGATAGCGTTTTGCCTGATAGTGCTAATGCTGTGAAAAGGGGGCAACTTGAAACTTCCTGGGGTATCATGTAGGAAATCTCAAATTCGGTACATGTACAGTCACGTGCATGAAAAACCGATCCTCGGTGTGCCGGTGACGCGCGTGAGTACACCGCGGCACCGCTCGTCTGCTTTTATCCACAAGCACCTAGACGCGCGGCAACTATGCATAAGAGGGTATGTGCTAGGGATCATGGACGGTGGTGTACTGGTCCAATCCAATGCATGGCCGCTGGCAGGCTCCCCCAAGTCGATTTATATATTGAGAAGGTGGATTTATGCATAATTTTAGCAGGTCATGTATCTTTTTTCACACATATTAAGGAGCAGGCTTTGCCATAATTAGCGCTTAAATTGGTCGGCAAAATCATTCTCGCTCTACGCTCCCGAGTAAGTAAAAAATATTATTTTTCAAGCTCTCTTGAAATTTAAATTTGAGCGGAGGAAATGTACGTATGATGAGGTGGCAATGCTAATGCCGCCTCACCATTATTCCTTAATGCATGTAGAATGAGGCTAAAACCACACTATATTGCCGCACGCTAAGCTTAGCTCCTTAGGTAACTGGTTCAGAGGTCTATTAAAAACGACAGAATGCTCCATACTTTCTGTGAGAATAATAAAATATTTTAAGTGTTACCAATTCGACCCATCCTCCCTATTGATTTGTTACGAGTTTCGATCAACTGGAATTTTGTGCGAATTGATCAATTACAGAGTATCACAAGCAATGTATACATGTTTGGCGTATCTTGTCGCAAATATTCTAGTTAGTGCTAAATCGGCAGCTTGCCAGGTCTTGCCATATAGTTATTATATACAGTATCCCACAAAATCGAGCCGTCATTTCGCGATAGAACGCCCTTTTGGTTATGTTACCTACTGTATGTTCATGGTGGTTGCTATATTAGATACCAAGGATAATGCATGCAGTCTTGAAACAAATATCATATTATATTAATATTGGTTCTGCTTCTTAAAAGCGCTATTGCAGCCTGTAATTCGAAGAAGCGAATATGAATAATAATAGCAAGCTACGATAAAATGGCGTATCCATTCTACTGGTTCGCATCCTTTAGAATCCTGCTTGAAATTACAGTTCGGTACTTTTTGTAGTCCGCGGTCTGCATGTAGACCTCGGAGTTTTTCCACCTGACAACGCTGTTCGTCGGACTTACTTCGTCCGAACCGATGTGGTGCATCTACTCGTGTAGTTCTATGGAGTTTTGTCACGGGAGAGGAGTACATACTTCACGTTCCGTACCAAGGTGAGAGCTCCCCCTGGGGGTGGTCCCTGCAGTGCCGTGTTCTTTTGCCTTGCCGCAATGTTGAGCAGGATGCATCAAAAGTGCATCAAATTATTAAGATGCATGCATCTTAACAGCTCACGGATGAGAAACTGTAATATTCATGGTACGTCTTGAATAAAAAGTCATGTTGGGGGCCCTTGCATTGCACGCTTCCAAACAAAAATGGCGGGAAAGTTTAAATTTGAGAATAGCTACACTCAAAATGTGTACCCTGATTATGGTACACAATTTGATGCAATTTGATGCATGCATCAAATGTGCATCATTACACCAGTACTGTACTACTACCTCCGATCGGAAAATAAGGACGGTTTCCAACTATTTCCGATTTTGCAGGTTTTATATCCTCCTCAAATAGATACCTGGATAAACAAATGTGTATCCGTATGCATCGTTTTGAAGAGGGATCTGAGGAGAGGTCCAGATTCGAATCTCCCGCCCATTTCACTTCGCAAGTTCAAGGGAGAGCGGCAAGCTGCTGGACGATCTTCGAGGGCCCTCAACTCAACACTCATGACCCCCCAGGCGCCGCGCGCGAGTATCCCCGGTGAGGACATGATTAGGTGAACTTGTGCGGAATGCTCGTGTGTTAACGCTCGCGCGCTGTGTGTATACATGTCCAGCACGTTCGCAGGTTGAGGAGGATACGAGGCAGCAGGTGAGCGCTGGGCGTACGTTGCTTAAGATTCGTGGAGAGCGCATCTAGACATCAGGAAGGAGACCATGCTACGGTTGTGAACGCGCTTGTCAGGCTAAGCATCGAGTAGATCCTGCTGCCCCGAGACGAATGAAGCTCTGCTCGAGGTCTTGCAAACGTTGCTGGAGGCGGAACAAGTACGCTGTGCAGCTTGCGGTGGAGCATGTGCCCCGCCGTCGCTATTGTTGCCTACTGCTGCCTTTTGTTGCCTCTTTTTGCATGGATTAACGTCATGCGATGGCCTTGGTGCTGTCGCCTTGGTAGCTGTGTGCACACGCGTTTGCCCTAGTGGCTACGTATTCTGACTCAAAATTTGGTCATGCTCTAATTTAGCTCTCTTTGCACAGCTTATAATTCTCAAAAAAACGAGGCGGAGCTATGCGCAAATTTTTTTAAAAGTGCCATTATTTTCCAAACGGAGGTAGTACCTCTGTGAGGAAAATACTGCACCTTTCCAAAAAAATTTCGCAGCGCTCCGCCTCGTTCTTTTCGGCGGTTATAAGGTTTGCGGATAGTTCTTCCGCAAGGGCGAGCTTTGACTGAAAAGAGGACTTTGAGTGGCTCTTTGAATAAGGTGCAGTGGTGCAGATAATGAACGAACACATTGTGCAGGTGTACATATTCCACCATACAGTAAAGATACGGGCGTGCTTGCTTCGTCAATTGAAGCAGCATGATTCGCTAGATCTCCTTAGGACGCACACGATGACTGCGTGTCTACATGTCTGATCGCGCTTTCAAGGATTGCCTAGCGGTGAGCGCAGCGCTTTGACCTTTCGCGCGGGCGAGTCGTACTTCAGCCGAGACGAACGCCGAGACGAACGGAGGAACGCAGATTACCGGATCCTCCTCCTAGCCAGCACCTACACACGATATCCGCCTTTCGCCTTGGAGCCATTTCATCCTCTCCGCGCCCGCCCTTGCTGAGATCCTGCACCTGGTAGTGGTCTGCAACAAACAGAGTCCGCGCGCTTACCGGAAGTACATCTCCCCTCGTCCTTGGGCCGTCATCCTGGTCGTACTTGGTGATCTCTTGGCTTGGGCTTGGCTGCGAAACTTGTGAAGTGAGCGCGTGCCAGCCGCACATCGGGCGGGAGATTTAAATCAGGACCGGATTTGGAAGGGTTTTATCGCTTTAGAAAGGGTACCTCGCGTATCAACTTTCCAGCTCAGGTTAGGAGGTCCAACGGATTCTAAAGGGTATACTGTATTGATAGAGTGAAATATGATTGGAAAGGTGCAGTATTTTCCTCACGGAGGTAGTAGATTACTTCTTGAGATCGCGTAACTTATCTTCAGATCGATTTATAGTTTCTCCGTATTTTTGGATTATGATGTACGGGTCCATTTAGAAGTGTTCTCCTCCTACGCAAACTACAAAGCTTTCATATTTGTTGTTTTTATCAACTGGTTCAATAAGAATGAACTGAAGACGGACACGTGGTCTTAGCTTACGACTGCGGTTCAGGTTCTGGGTCAGCACTGTCAGACTGGAGCACCGGGGCCAAATGCTTCGCTGCAAAGGCACATCCGTTGCGAATGGCCTTCTCCGCGGCAGGACTCACCGCCGTCGGGAACATCACCGGGTCGTGCACGATGTTCTTCAGAATGTCGAACTCCATGTTCGTCACACCCTCCGCTTCAGCCTTGGCCTTGAACCTCATGCCCTGCTCGTAGAACCGCTCCAAGTCGCCCCACTGTAGGAAGATTGGGGGCAGATCACGCAGACTGTGGTTGATCGGCGACACCAAACGACGCTCCTCCGGGTCCGTCACGTTGCGCGTGTAGGTTGCTAGGCAACTATCGGCGAAATTGGAGGCCAGGATGCAGTACGGCGTCTTCTCGTCGTGACCGGTCTCGCTGAAGTCCACCACCGGCGAGTAGCACAGAGCCGCAGCCGGCTGCAGCTCGGGGCTCTCCTTGCGCAGTCGCATGCAGTTCGTCATGGACATCTCGGCTCCGGCACTGTCACCGCTGAACACGACATGGTTCGGAGCAATGTTCTCGTGCTCCAGCACGTACTTGTACATGTCGAAGCAGTCGTTCAAAGACGTCGGATACAGGAACTCCGGGGCCATGCGGTAGTTCGCCAGCAGCACGTCCACAGACACGTCGAGCTGGTACTGCTCCTTCAGAATCTGCTTCAGCTTCGTATGCTCCTCGTTCGCCAGCTCGACGTCCTGCAGCGGATCCGAAATGCAGTAGCCTCCGCCGTGATAGTGGATGACGACGACGCGGTGCTGCTTCTTCTCCGGGTCGCGCATCCACATGTGCTCCATGCCGTTGGCCACCAGCTTCTCCGGCACGGTGTTGTGCTTCTTGCAGCACGACTTGAGGATCATTTTTCCGTGAAGGGCGAATGGGTCACGCAGGCGTTTAGCGATGCCGATCGCCACAACGTGGCCGTACTCCACGAAAGTGTACCGCATCATGGAAATGACCAGCTCGTGGCTGATGGTCCATTCCGGGAACGTCGGCTTGAATCCGCGCGCAGCGATCTCACACAACAGCGACAAGAGCTTGAACTGCAGCTTGACGGCGACGTACGGGACCAACACGAGCGAGGTCGCGAAGGGCCACGCAGCATAGCAGAAGCCAGCGAACACCGCGAGGTACGCGAGGACGATGGAGAAGAAGATCACGGAGGTGCCGTACTGCAACACGTCGAAGTACGCGAGCAGGACGCCAGCAAGGGCGACGTGCACGCCAAGATGAACCACTCCACCGCTCATGGTCGCTCTACTGACCACGCAAAAGGGGAAATGATGGCCGCCTGGTAGGCGGTCCTCGGAGGGCTTGTTGGCGGGAGGGTCCCTTAGGGACCGCCGGTCCTTGACGATGGGAACTGATTCTCAAGCACAAGAGAAGAGTCCAAAGCTTCACAGCTGTCGCCTTAGCTCCGAAGCTTTCACCAGTTGACACGAGGAGATTAAATCTGGGAAGTGACTGCGTTCCCCGACTGGGGGCTATACACTATACAGACGATCCCCTCGGTAGTAATCCCTAGGATAGGAATACCCGCTCATCAGTAATATAAAGGTGGGTCCCAACGATTTCTGAATGACCGTCCCATACAAAGCCAAGTAAATATTCCCCCTCACCCCTCAATCGTCATAAGGAATAGAAAATCACGGATTATGATTGCGTTGGGGTGCTTAACTATGGGAAAAGTCCATTCTGTACAGGACGTCTGCAGTAGTCTAACCAGGATACCAGCTCCTATTGTCCAGTTTTTCGTGCCGCATTTCATATTAATGCTTGCATCAGCACTCGGAGCTGGCTTGCAGACCTGCTAGTACCGTTCCTTTGAATAGAATGGAGCTTGGGTGCTTGCCAACATACTTCTCCGGTCCGGTAAAGAATTAACAGTTCTCTAATCAGACTGTAGCTTGCGTTCTACTGCTCCAACAGAGCTGTGGATGCCCTTAAATTAAAGCGCTAGATCCGCGGTATCACGCAGTATCTCTCATGAATGCATTTTCCCGCCATTTAACGTTGATATCAATCGGTTTAAACAATCGGTTTTTACAGGTGTGCGGTTTAAATTCGCTGCACCATCAAAATTGATCAGATAAAAATTTGGAGATACACTCCAGAAAGCGGAAAGAGAGCTTATCTCTGTGATATAATGCTGTGAACCAACGAGTATTCCAACGCCAGAAAAATAGCCAATCGTGTTTCATACAAATCACTGATGTTGGAGTTTTGTCCAATGAAATGTGGCATAGCAGGGTACTTCGACCAATCAAACGTCGAGGTTTTTCATGAAAAACCTAACTGTTAATTCTTTTCCGGACCGGAGAAGTAGTGATGCGGCTCAATACTATCGTGGCAACTTATTTTGCACATTAGTATCATTACCTACATCATGCCCCACATGTCTTACGGTATTATATTAAGTATGTTTTTATCCTTTCGGTGTTACCGAGGTATATATCGTTATCTGCACGAATTCCATTCATGTCCGCTCATCGATTTGAGCAGCCTTTATTGCGCGTTCTACTCGAACTTTCCGAAGTCGATTGATTGAATCGACCGAGCCAAATCGCCAGCAAACCGCCCGAGATCTTGATTTGACTTGAGTTTACTATGTGCGCAATAAAGTACGAAATAAGAAGTCGACGAGGCCGTCTCGGTCGATTCCAAAAGACTTGACGTTTGTATTCAGCGATTTCAAGCCATATGGTAAACCGACCCGAATCGGCAATATTGGCCAGAATTCACAATAGGTCTATGTAACCAAAAGACTGCACCAATACGTACCATATATGTGGTACAGTCCAGTGTACCACCCCATGGTACACCCTACGACAGGAATACCCTCATCTAGGAATAAAAAGTGGGTTCCCGACGCCATGACTAGCGAGGGGATTGTCTGTACAAAATTATTCGGATTCCATAAAACGTACTCAAAGCGAGCGCAGCGAGCCGATCCCCGCGCGAAGCGCGGTACATGTAGGGTAAAACCCAGCGAGCGGAGCGAGCCGAACTCCGCGCGTAGCGCGGTAGGGTCCCGCGCGAAGCGTGGTAGGGTTTTGTGCCCCGCAGTGAAGGGTTATTGGGGCTGAAGCTGGGGAACATGTAAGCCCCGACTGGAATATTTTATCCGGACGTGTATAATTACATTCAATTTCGTGTAGAAAAAGATCGGTTGCAGGAGTACGCACTACTGCGACCTCCAGTCGGGGACTCCAGTGAGTGCCTTAAATCTGAGGATCGCGAATGGATATGGGGCTGGTCTGTGCATGCATGTACAGAACTCCCCTCCATAAAATTTGGTACCTCGCTCAAGTAGAATCACTGAAGTCAGCATCCATGGCCATCCGTGCATAAACTCACCACGTACTGATTTAACTGAAAAGAGGAGGGAAAGTGTTGACCGCAAGAAGCTTGCATGCACGCACTACACCATTTCCCAGGCAGACTGGTTGGTTTCCCAACCAAAGTGGTTCAAATCATTATTCGGGAAAAACCTCATATCGCTTTTCCCAGGTATTTTCAAGCAAAGTGGTTCTGTCGTAAATCGTTCCCAAGCAAAGTGGTTTCACAATCATCGAGGATTTAGAGCCATTTTGAAGAGGTCAAACATAGCTTAGAACAGCCTTGTGAATGTATTTGAGGGGTCTATCGTAATCTACGTGACGTGGGCATTCTAACTAAGTTTTTTTGCGTCGAAAATTAGCAACTTTTGATGCTTACAGACCAAGCTCAAGACGTGGAGTGGTCCGTTTTAGCACCATATGGTTGGGAAAACCATTTTGCTTGGGAAACAAACAGCTGTAAACCACTTTGGTTGGAAATGCCCCTTTTCGTCGCAGTATTATGTTGCGCGAGATCTTCCCGCACCACTTTGGTTGGGAAGACAACCATTTTGGCTGAGAAATGGTGTAGTTGCTAGATGGAAGTAGGAAACGACAGACTGTAAATGAACATTAAATACTGCGGTGAAGCACTACGTGCGTGGTGTCTGCCATCATTTGCCATTAATTAAGTGTTTGAATGAACTCTTTAATTGAGCCACTGGAGTGCCTCACAGTAATTCTATTATTCCTTTATTCCTCTATTCCTATGCTTATTATCAAGACGTGCTCAGTCTGAAGCAAAAGAGGAAGTGAGCTCGTCCTCGGACTTCGACCTCGGGCAGCTACATTCCATGTACCATTCCTCTGCTTCTTATCCTCATCGCACAAACAGTTGGTGGGCAGGCTCTCTCTCGACCAAGAAGAGTTCAGAGCTGAACTCCCCTAGAACTTGCTAACAGATTCAACAGGTGCTCAGATTTTGTCTCTCATTTGCCTATTCTTTTCTGTAGCCGGCAAGTCGGCTCTCCTTGCACTCAACATTAAGCCGCAATGACCTCGCATCCCAACAAGAACGTTCGACTAACTGTCGGGATTGTACAAAGTTACCAGTATGCGCACTGAGTGCGGGCCGCACTGTGCGGCACTCGGAGCATCCACGAGCATATTGCCTGCATGTTGCCTGCATCAAGAGGCGGATTCCTTGCAATTAGGCGGGAGAGTTGTAATAAATCAGTACATATTTAGCCTCCTTCGCAATTCTCTTAACCTTGCAAGATTTATTGGTCCCACCTTTGTGGCTAAAGGCGGGGAGTTCTGTACCCTTCTCCGCCACCGCGAGGGGGATTAAAACCACGTAGAAAAGGGATTACTTCCGAGTGTATCATTCATTCGGATTACCAGCACGTAGTGTTTAATTCGCAGTTCGAAGAACTGTCGATTTTTGGATGACATCGAACGACATTCACGCTACATTCGTCACTTCACCCGTGCGGATGACATCGAACAACATTCACACAACATCATACAGCAATCGACACATACAGGTTTTGTATGGGTGGATGCCTATTCGCCTCGAAGCTTCTTTTCCTTCTACTGTAGATTGATGTCAGATGCCATTAGACCTCCACCACAAACAGGGCTACTAGGTACGCTGAACAACATATTGTGTATTAGCGGACTACTACGAAGAACAACGTATTGTGTATTAGCAAGCATTGTATTCTTTTGATCACTACGATGCATCGGTGCTAAATGATGCTAACCTTGGGCAAGCTGGTGCCCTATCACTGCATCGTATTACACTACTATACATGCAGCGAAATAATACTTACTCATTCAATTAGCGGTAAAATTATCGATTCGATCTGTTTTGAGTCACCTGTCCTCCTCTTTCAGACAGATTTTCTTCAGCATTCATAGTTTATCAGAGAGAGATATTAAAAATCGTGTGGTCAGCTGAGTTTGCTGTGACGTAAAATGTCGGCGGGCTGATAATGTGTGAATCCCCACACTCATTGTACTTAATCTGGATGGATTAGATTAAACCTTCCACTAAAACATTGCAAAAAAAACTTCTTAAAGTCCTAGGTTGTGCAATCCAAGAAGGGAAGTACAGCTCGATTTTATTTTGTTCAACGTACTTTGTTAATCGAAACCCGCCGACAATGCGGTGGCGTCCTATACGGTGGCGTCCTATACGGTGGCCTCCTATTCGGTGGCGAACGAATCATTTAGCGGAGACTTGTTATTCGGGTCTATTCAGTACCAGTGACAGATGTTGTGGGTAGGTTTTCGTCGACAGCAGTTGAGTTGGATGGTTTTACTTGCCCGATGGTACCAATATGGGGGCCAACAAATGGATAAATAATTCGCAATTTGGTTGGTATCATGTGCGGGAACCCGGATCCCCGCCAATCGTTTCATTTGTCTACGAAGACTTGGCTGATTACATTGCGACCCGGACAAAATATGCGTGCGGCTGTACCATGTTTTAACAAACAGAGTTGAATGCTCCTATGCTGTCGCTGTACGCCGCAGATTCCTGTGCGAAAGGAAGTCCCGAGCGGACATCATCAAGCGAAGGACAAACACCCGATGTATCTTACTCCTACACGCTATCGAAATCTACTAGACCTCAGTTTTCACTCATTAAACTTGAAGCAATTGCTGACTTCATCAGGTTATCCGGCAAGTTCGGTTGAACAGTTATCGTGATAGCGCTACATATTCGACTGCACGTTTGTTTTATCGCCAAGTGTCAGTTTCGAGCACAACACTGTAATCTAAGCAATGCAGGATTCTGCCTGGGCATCAGGAAGGATGGAAATTACGTTGATTAGCTCATTGTTGATAACTGTTCTACGAACTACAAATAACTAAAGTTGAAACTACACCATTGCACAGCGTTATTCTCATAACGCGCACTCAAATTCACATGAGCCTGTATTATAGCATAAATGTCATATGCATGCTGTTTTGAAGTCTACTATTTGTGATATAGACTAGGATATACATCGTATCAAATCATAATATCATATTTCAAATGCCTACATTACTATAAAGGTATACGTTATGGCAGGCATTTTGAATTTGAGTGCGCATTTTGTGAATTTGAGTGCTCGTTATGAGAATAACGCCGTGCAATGGTGTAAATGTGTGGAGTCCTCATCTGACGTGTAGGAGGAGGTAGAATCACACGGTGGGTTTGCCAAACCCAAACGTGAAGTATCAATTCGTTGGAGTGACGATATATGTATATCAACTGGCAATACATTTGAAAAGAAGCGATCAAGCTTGGTACACTTGATTGTACATGCAGTGGTAAATTAGGCAGATACTGCGGCTGCGAAGCAGGCGCAGGAGATGCCCGAGTACATCGACTTCCTTGTAAGGTTATCCGTACAAGCTAGCTTCGAACTGCGAAACCCCCCGGGTTCACCACCCGGGTCCCCAATACAGAGATTACCTGCTCGTAGGGCCCTCTCTGTTACTGCAACGACGCCTTCAGTAGCCCCTACAGCTAGCGCACTAGCCCCAACAGCTAAGCAAAACCAAAAGGGTGAGGTGGTGAAAGCCATTTTGGGCCTCTCCAGTGGCTCCCTGTAACACCTTCGCCAATAGCGTTTAGAGGCCTCCAGCCCTAAGGTATTGGCTAGCTGAGTGACTCTGCGACCCATGCGGCGACATTATAGAGGAAACGTACAATCGATGCGGGAGAAGAGTTAGATGCATGTGCATCTCAGGCCGTTCCTGTTGTGTGTCAGTCATCAAATAAGCGTTATCCTGCTTACACAAGGACACTGGACTGTTCTCCGGACTCTTCACCACTGGAGTGGGCTACGGGACACGCCCGGCTTCGTCGTCAGATCGTGCCAAGTGTGCCTGGCTTCGTCTTCAGGTCAGACTCCCCACTCGAGTAGCAAGTTGCTACTAGGCTAGTACACCATTTCCCACCCTAGTCACAAAATTTTCAAACCAAAGTGCAAAATAAGATTTTGGGTACAAGCACAAAAAGTGCATTTTTCATGCTTTGCAATACGGATGGATACACTTTTAGAGCAAACTGCAAACTTCCTCGCACCAGTCATTTTGGCGCGAACGCAAGCCGCCTGCCGGGCCAGTTGCCCCGCCAAAGCTCCTTCATTCTACAATTTGAACACACCTTCGCAAATGTCAGGCTCCACGCCGCCCTCCAAGACCAGCATCTCCTTCGAGCGGGCCCAAGCAAAGGCCCGAGTCGTACGCGCCTTCCAAGAAGGGAAGGACTGGAAGGAAGTGGCCGCGACTAACGACGTAAACTACTTCACTGCGCGCCGAGCCGTTCTTGCCGCCGGTACCGAGTCCAAGCAGCGCGGCGGCTTGCGTCCGTCATCGGTCAAGATGACGGTGGAAGTCATGAGCAAGCTCGAGGAGCTGATCGAAGAGGACTGCCGTATGACCCTCGAGCAGCTGCGTGATCGTTTCCACTATGACCTCGGCGTCGATGTGAGTGTGACATCTGTGTATCGCGCGCTTCAGGGTATGCTGTACTCGACGAAGCACCTGCGCATTGAGAAGGAGACGATGGATTCAAGCGTCAACAAGGAGAAGCGCAAGACCTTTGTCGCAGAGCTCAACAAGCACATCAAGAAGGGTAACATGATTGTATTTCAGGACGAAACTAACTTCAATCTATACCTATCTAGAAACGAGGGTTGGTCACGCATCGGGGATCGCGCTGTCGTCCAGCTGCCGCCGTCGAAAGGAAGCAACCTGCACATCCAAGGCGGCGTCTCGAGCGGGTCGGGCTTGGTGCTGCTGCGAACGCACGAGGGGTCCATCAAGAAGCAGGAGAATGCGCACTTCATGGCGGACCTCTTCATCGCTGCGCTTCAGTCGGAGGAGTACGAGGAGCTGCAACCAGCCAAGGTGGTGATTGTGACGGACAACGTACCGGCGCATAGCGAGGTGGAGAAGCTAGCGCGCGAGTATCTGGCGGCGGACGGAATCGTAAACCTGAACAAGCTCGTCGTCCTACGTCTCGGCCCCTACAGTCCGATGCTGAACCCCATCGAGGGGTGCTGGAACTCCCTCAAGGCCAAGATGCGCAAGTTCATGGCCGAGAGAAAGCAGGAGTTCTTGGTGCGCGGCGAGTATGCTACGTTTACGGAGCATCGCATGCAATTAATGAAGGAAGCGGTCGAGTTCGGCAAGAGGGTGATTACAACGCGACTTGTGTGGCGTTACGAGAGGCACTGCCTGCGCCATTGCTTCGCAGCGGAAAAGGGAGACGACATGCAGCTGGGCGTGTAGGATACGCGTAGGATACTTTTGCAGTTTGCTTGAAAAATGTATCCATCCAATTTGCAAAACATGAAAAATGCATCTATTTTGTTCACTTGAAGTGACCCGGTTTTTATCCCTTCGCAACTTGCTTTGTAAATATTGCAACTAGGGTGGGAAATGGTGTAGTACTAGCTACTAGCAACCCCCAGCTATACCAGTCCTCTGAGTGCTCACTTAGTGTATTCACTGACGAGGCTCCTGCCCTCGTGTGGTCCTTAACAAGGCTTCAGCTCACTCCGGTCCTTCGACCACTATTTGCGACTGTCTAGCGGCTCCTCACGTCCTTCGTCTTCTCTCTCCTGTAGCATGCACGCTTCAACGGCCTCATACCACCGATTACTGCAACATTGGTGCTCGGGCGACCTCCATATGTTGTGAGCCACTTCAATCGTGTTGCCGCGTAACTTCACATCCACAAGCATGTGAGTGACGCTTACTATCACATCGGCAGTCACAGTTCAACAGTTCATTATCAAACCGAAGCTGACGGAATATGCACCGTTGGTCCGTTGGTGACAGGCGTCATGGTATCCATCAAGCTACATCAGCTCTCACGCTGCCCCCAAAGTGCATGTCGTACCAATTACCAATTGATACTTAAGTAGTAGTCCATATATGTACGGAGTAGTAAGCTTAGAGCGGTTCCACCGGTAGGGGTCAAACAAGAGTGAAAATGACCTGGATTGGCGTGCGACAATGTTGCGAGGTAAATTTACTCTGGCTTGGATTCGCACCGGTTGTAGCAAACGTAGGGGGAAAGGAAAAGTAGTAAGCAAGCCCAGCCACTCGAAAATGCGCCCAATTGACTTCTATACGCTACCCCGCCCCTCCCCACGAACTTTAAATATGTTTTACATTGCATTCGGCGCCGTCGCTTCAATCGAGGGCATAGAGGAAGGTACCTAAGAGCAGTTCCACCGATAGAGGCAAATGTGGACAAAAACTATATTTCCCCGCAGAATACAACTAGGTCCTTGCACCGGTCTGAGAAAACGTGGAGTATATTTCCCCACGGTGTAAAATGGGGGGATCGCGGAGCCAAATATGCCACCTCGATCCCCCCGCGGCGTACGACAAAGGTAAACGGCTAGCCAATCAGACTCCGAGGAAGAGCAGGCATGGTGAGTTATGGTTAGAGCTGTCGCAAAAGTAACAGTTAACTTTCTCAACACCACTCCTGTTTGTAACGTACCCCTAACTAGCCTCTCACCTCCTCTTTACTTCCCCTTTGCTTACCCCATACAAAGTTCAAGTCAAAACTTTTAGTAGCGGCTTGCTCCTTGCTCACGGTAGACGAACTACGACGTACAAGAGGGTCTTTTACACTCCTAATGGTAGCAAGAGTCTCTAGAAAGTCTTTTCGAGTCGGTATCTATCCTCAATGGACCCAAATGGTTATTACAAGCTCTAGATCTTCTCTCAGACATGATAGACAGCAACCTATGGCTCAAGAGCGCGGTTTCGATCAATATACTAGTCTACCTACTCCAGATATGGTCCCTTCGCCTCGCTCATTCTGTGTGGGGCATTATGCGCGCTTCGACTCGGAACCAAAGCAAGCCTCTCCATCGAGTGGCAATAAAGTGGCGCCAGCAACCATCGCATTCATCATTTTTAGTACCACTACAAGTATGTAGCCTTATATACGCATGTGTGCATACAGTACGCATTGCTCGGTGTGTTAGCAATGTCCATTATGAACAGGATCGACGTGAAGTAAACGAAGCGCGATAGCAGTCCTGAGTCCATGAGCAACGACGGCAGAAGCGAAATCACCACCGCGTTGCCGAACGCGGTCGTGCCGCCTTGATGTAGAGCGCGGCTACTCTATCGACCTTCAGCTGCTCACGTCTAACTCGCATTTCTAAGTACTAGTTCTTGTTCTCAGCGTGGTGACGCAGTTCTCGAATCTGAGCTGCTGGACTACCGTCTGATTAATAGTTCGGCCACAGCTTGAGTAGCTGACAGGCTAACACAGCTAGTAGCTGTGTATTTCCCGCGTTCGGAGTAATGCGCAAGGAGTGCTAGTGTCGCCTTCGCCGTCAACCCCGGGTGCTGCGTGCCGTGACACACGATACGAGTGGTGGAGTCAGGGTATCATCTACTGCTGAAGGATTGCTCGTGGCCAGACTGACGAAGTGTGGTCCACATCTCGATAGTTATATAGGTTTTTGTATGAACTGGTAAATAAGTGTGGTCCACCTGAGCAAAGTAAGGGGTAAGTAAGGGGCTGGTTAAGAGGCGGTTAGTTAAGCTTACAAAGTTAGGGGCAGGTTAGCTTATGGTGCATGCATGGTAAGTTGTGGTGGTCGAAAGCTCAGCTCATTATTTTTTACGAAGCCAACCAATCACAAATCCTCGATGTGATTTTTTGAGACATGCCACCTGGTAATCTACGCCGAGTTAATCCGTTCCAGCAAGCTACGTGGGGTTAATCCGTTTAGTACGCGGAACTAATCCGCAACCATCACCGGGTCGAGCTCCATGTTTGTCGCACCTTCCGCTTCCGTGTAGATAGCCGACGCCTGGCTCCGGCGACGCACCGGTCGGCGAAATTGGTCACGGGGATGCCGTACGGGGCCTTGTCGTCGCTGTCCACCTCGCTGAAATCCACCATGGGCGAGTAACACAGCGCTGCTGCCGGCTGGAGCTCCGGGTTCTCCTTCCGTAGTCGCATACAGTTTGTCATCCACATCTCACCGCCTGCGCTGTCACCGCCGAGCACCACGCGGTCCGGAGAGATATTCTCGTGCTTCAAGACGTACTTGTACATGCCGAAGCAGTCTCAAAGCTGGGTAGGCGCCTTCCGGTAGTTGGTGAGCAATACATCGACCGACACATGGAGCTGGTACTGCTCCTTGAGGATCCGCATCAACGTGGAGTGGGTCTAGTTGGCAAGCTCGACGTCCTGCAGCGGGTCCGAGACGCAGTAGCCCCCGCCATGATAGTGAATGACCACGATGCGCGGATCTGTCGTCTCAGCGTCGCTCCATGCCGTTGGTAGCGACCAGCTTCTCGGGGATCGTCTTGTGTTGGCGGCAGTTCGAGCGGAGGATGAACCGGCCGTGCATCGCGAATGGCTCGCGCATCAGGTGCGTGTTGTCCACAATAGTGAATCCGTACTCCTCGAACATGTAGCGCATCATGGAAGTCGTGAGCTCGTAGGTGAGCGTCCACTCCGGGGAAATGGGCTTGAATCCTCTGGAGGCGTAGGCAGCAAACAGCGACGCGAGCTTGAGCTGCAACTTGATGGCGATGAATGGAACCAGCACGAGCGACGTCGTGGGCAGCCTCGCAGCGTGGCAAAACACAGCTAACACAGCGACGGACGCTGCAACGATTGACGCAACAAGCGGGAAGCCGAACTGCAGCACATTGAAATATACCAGCAAGGCCCCCGCAAAGACGGCGTGCCACCTACGCACCGCTCAATGAGCGGCGCTCATACTGGTCCTGCTCAAGCAAATACGGAAGCGAAGTGGAGATCTCCAGGGCCATCAAGGCACAACGCAACCGGGCAGTAGTTGGGTCCGTTGCCGCCACTCCTCTGCACGAGGTCTCAGGTGAACTCAACGTGAATTCCGTTGAATTCCCAGTTGCAGCGTTGCCGCAGAATAGAGGATGGACCTGCCAGTGATGAACTCCAAGAACTTGCAGCTTGTATTGCAGTGAAACACAAGACTCGTCACCAGATCTACTTACATGTAGCAGTGTTCAACCGACCTAGGGCTCCGATTCGGGTCCAGCACCTAAAGCGTTTGCACGCAGCATTGGGGCGAGATATTTCGCAGCGAATGCACAGGCGTTCCCGATTCCTTTATCTGCTGAAGGGCAGATCGCCGCTGGAAACATCACCGCATCGTGAACCATGTTCTGCAAGAAGTCAAAATCCATGTTGGTCACGCCCTCCGCTTCCGCCTTCGTCTTGAGACGCACTCCCTGCTCGTAGAATCGCTCCAAAGTTCCCCATTGAAGAAAGATCGGTGGTAGATCGCGTAGACTGTGGTTAATGGGGGACACCATTCGATGTTGGTCCGCCTCCGTGACGTCGCGCAGGTACAACGGGATGCAGTTGTCCAGGAAGCTGTCAGTCAACAAGCAGTACGGGGTCTTCTCCTCTGCGCCAACATCAGTAAAGTCCACTACCGGCGAGTAGCACAGCGCCGCCGCTGGCTGCAGTTCCGGACTCTCCTTGCGTAGTCGCATACAATTTGTGATGGCCATCTCTGCTCCCGCACTGTCACCACTCAAAACGACGTGGTCCGGGGCGATATTAGAGAACTGTAGTTTCTGGAGTTATTTTGGAGTTGGAGCTACAAAAATCCGAATTATCCTGGATAATCCGGAAATATATTACGGATAAAATACCGGCGGATAACTCCTATACTTAACTCCAGTGGAGCTATCGGGCACCCCTTTAACTCCAAGGAGTCTATTTTTGGAGCAACGCCATTTAGCTCCGAAACTTAAAATAGCTCCAGAAACTACAGTTCTCTAATAGAGAACTACAGTTCTCTAATAGAGAACTGTAGTTTCTGGAGCTATTTTAAGTTTCGGAGCTAAATGGCGTTGCTCCAAAAATAGACTCCTTGGAGTTAAAGGGGTGCCCGATAGCTCCACTGGAGTTAAGTATAGGAGTTATCCGCCGGTATTTTATCCGTAATATATTTCCGGATTATCCAGGATAATTCGGATTTTTGTAGCTCCAACTCCAAAATAACTCCAGAAACTACAGTTCTCTATTATCGTGTTCGAGGACGTACTTGAACACGTCGAAGCAGTCGTTCAAGGCGGTTGGATACAAATACTCGGGGGCCAGGCGGTACCTCGCCAGCAGCACGTCCACAGACACGTCGAGACTGTACTGCTTGTTCAGAATCTGTTTGAGCTTGGTGTGTGTCTGGTTCCCCAGCTCCACGTTCAGCAATGGGTCGGAGACGCAGTAGCCCCCACCATGGAAGTGGATGACCACCACACGGTGCTGCTTCGTCTCGGAATCCCGTAGCCACGTGTGCTCCAAGTTGTTGACCGTCACAATTTCCGGTACCGTGCCATGCTCACGACAGCTTGGCTCCAGAGTCTTCTCGCCGTACGACTTGACCGGCCCTCGCATCCGCTGTGCGCTTTCATGCACGATGACTCGGCCGTACTCACCGAAGATGTAGCGCGTCATGCCGACCGCCAGTTCAAGGGCGAACGTCCACTCGGGGAATGCCGGCTTGAAACCCCGAAAGGCGTACGTGCTCAGCAACGAGACCAGCTTGAGCTGCAACTTGATGGCAATGAACGGGATCGACACGGCCGAGGAGGTGAGGAGGCTTGCAGTGTAGCAGAATCCGACGAAAAGCCCCACGGACGCGATGGCGAGCGTCAGAAGCAGGAGCGGGATGGCGAGATAAAGCGCATCGAAGTACAGCAGCAGATTCCCAACCATAATCACGCGGAGGACGATATCCACGAAGACGCCACGGATGGTCATGTCCTTGTCTCGATGAAGCAGCAGAAGGAAGAATGAGGAGGCAAAGGAGGCGCCAACGGACGGCGCCCCGCCCCTCGCGATGGATCCATCGGGCTTCCACAACTCTTCATGCTTCGAGTGGTTCAAGGTGGCGTGGAGCATCAGCGGGCGGCGGGCAGCGCTGGACTCAAAGTGGATGATGCTCACGGTCGGTGACCATCCACGGTCCGCTGGTTTCAATTGCTCGTACAGTGTAGCCATTCGACAAGAGCATTGCTTCCCCGGCTTGAGTAAAGAACAACGGTGAATAGGCGCAGCCTGGATGCTCTCCATGTAGTCTCTTCACGCCTGATGTGTCCAGCATCTCTTTCGCCGCCTAGCGATAAGCGAGGACATCATCGCTGTCGCTGCCGATAGTCTTTGTGGCCCATTGTTGTGAATTCTGGCCATTTACAAATTTCAAGTCTTAAAAGAACAGCTTCTTGAATTCGTGCTTAATTTCGTGCATAGTGACCTCAAGTCAATTCACCGCCTACAGCCATGGCGAAGGACGAGGCGCTGGCCGTGGAGCCGGCCAAGGATGACGAGCTACACGAGCTGCAGCAGCACCTGCAGCTAGAGGCCTTCGGCGGCAAGTACCTGACGGCGCAGGAGATCCTGCTGCAGCAGCTGTTCCAGAGCGTGGCGGACGCGGCGGACGCGCAGGCCTCGGAGCTGAGCGTGTCGGCCCCTGCCGGCACCGGCGTGTCCCCAAGGTGGCGAGCACCGCGACGCTAAGCCGCAAGAGCTCGCTGAGCGCCATGGGCAAGGGAGGTGGCGCCACACCCCGTCCGCCACGACGCCCAAGCGCCAGGTCTCTTCGGACAGAGCCCGAGTGCAGAGCTTCCTGGCGCAGCGTTCGTCCACCGGTACCAGCAGTAGCGCCGCCGGCAGTGGAGCTGCCGGTGCCGGTACCAAGCCGGCCATGTCGGCAGTGGAGAGGGCCAAGCTACTTATGGCCAAGAAGGCGGGAGGAGCCAGAGCTGCCGGCAGCTCCACAGCCGTCAAGCGGACGAACCCGTTGACGGACATCTTGAGGGGCGGCTCCGGCAGCGTCGTGGGCGGCGTGCACAGCGTGAAGAAGCTTCCGGACCGCCAGGAGCGACAAGCCGGGCGAGATCAAGATCCAGGGAGGGCGCACGTCCATCCAACTGCCGCTCGAGAGCTTTCTACGCAGCGAGGACTGGGACTCAGCCACCGGCACGCCGCTGGACCTCGTGCTGCCGGAAGTGGCATTTGCCACAAACAACACGCTGATCATCCACGCCACATTGCCGCCCAGGTCGTCTCGCTGCTGCTTCAACGTCAGCACGCAGTCCAGCATGCTCAGCGGCGCGCCGTACCCCGGAACGGTGCTGTACCACTTCAACCCGCGACGTCAGAGGGGAGGCCACATTATCCAGAACAGCAACATTGACGGACGCTGGGGCTGCTCGCAGCCGCTGCCTCGGTTCCCATTGGCGTTCGGAGAGCCGTTCACGCTGCGGTTGACGGTTGTCCCCACCGGGTTCCTCGTGTTTATCGAGGAGATCTTCCAGGACGAGTTCAAGCACCGCGTCCCGATCCGCGAAGGAGAAAACCTCGTGCTCACGGTCCCCACTCGTGATGAGAATGGCAACCCAGAGGGGTTATTGTGCACAGTGTGTGGTGGGGTCATGCTGAGGTGCCGCCGAATCTGGACACCCGTCGGCGGGGCAGCAACGGAGGGTACCGACCGCGTGGATTCGACGGAGACCGTGGCGGCTACCGTGGTGGGAACGGTGGACGAGGTGGCTTCCATCCCGCACCTCACCCGTACGAGGTGTACGTGGGCAACCTCCCGCAGGGCACCTCGCGAGAAGAGCTGTCGTTCTTGTTCCAGTATCTCGGGTACGAAACGGTGCGCATCACAGCTCGAGGCTTTGGTTTCGTGACGCTACGAAGCGCGGAGGACATGAACCGTGCGGTGGAGGACCTGGACGGCAAGGAGTTCAACGGAATGAAGCTACGCGTGTCCTGTGCTCTGCCTCCGAAGTGATAGGACGGAGACCAGCAGCCCAGAGAGAATTGAATTCATATGCGGACTTACTTGTTCTCGTGGCTGTGTGCTTGTTAGTTAGACTGATAGCTGTGAGAAGCCGTGTCCTGAGTCTTCAAAGCAGACAGGGGCTGTATTCACTTTCTGGTTGTCCTGCGTAACAGTGACCTAACAGAACTGAGTTTGACGTTGTTGGCCTAGTGCCTAGCATTCCGGTTCGGGCTCAGCGTTCAGCACCTCGGCTGCAAGCTTGGCAGCGAACTCGCAGCCATGGCGAATCCCTTCCTTCGCTGCAGGACTCACGTCCGTAGGCAGCATGACGACGTCGTGGGGCATGTTCTCAAGTAAGTCCACCTCCCAGTTGGTCACGCCCTGCTCCTGGGCCTTGGCGATGATCCGCTTGCCTTGGCCGTAGAAGCGCTCGAGCGTCCCATACTGGACGAACATGGGCGGGAGGTTGCGCAAGTCGCGGTTGATCGGGGACGCCTTCAGACGCTGCTCCGGGCCCGTCACCTTGGCCAGGTACGTCTCGTGCACCGAGTCGACGAACTTGGCCGGCATGATGCAGAAGGGCGTCTTCTCGTCGCCTCCTTTCTCCTCAAAGTCCACGCTCGGGGAGTACAGCAGACACCCGAGTGGAAGCTGCTCCGAGTTGTCGGCGTCCCGCATCCGCATGCAGTTGAAGAGCGACATCTTGGCGCCTGCACTGTCTCCGCTGAACAGGACGAGCTTAGGCGAGATGTTCTCGTGCTTCAATACGTGCTGGTAGATCGTGAGGCAGTCGTCGTCCGGTGTCGGGTACGGGTTCTCTGGGCTCTTGCGGTAGTTGGCGAGCAGCACGTCCACCGACACGTCGAGCTGGTACTTGTCGTTGAGGATCTGCTTGAGCATCGTGTGCGTCTGGTTGGCCAGCTCCACGTCCTGCAGCGGGTGCGACATCGCGAAGCCTCCGCCGTGGAAATGGATGACCACGACGCGCTGCTGCTTCTTGTCGGCGTCACGGAGCCACACGTGCTCCAGTCCGTTGGCCTCGAGCTTCTCGGGCACCGTCTTGTGCTGCCGGCAGTTGGACTTGAGGATCAGTCGCCCGTGCATGGCGAAGGGCTCACGCAGCAGCGCCGCGTTCTCGAAGGCGATGACCTCGCCGAACTCCTCGAACATGTAGCGCATCATGTTGCACGTGATCTCGAACGTGAGCGTCCACTGAGGGAAGCGCGGCTGGAACCCGCGGCGGACGAAGGTGGCGATGGAGGAGCAGATATTGAGCTGCAGCTTGATGGCAGCAATCGGAGCTTCCAGTGAGGACCGCACCAACGTCCGACCCATGAAGCAGAAGCCGGCGAACACAACAACGTAGCCGAGTATCGACACAGCAGCAACGGTGGCGATCGCGACGGAGAGACCGATATGCATGACGTTGAAGTAGGCCAGCAGCACGCCGAAGAGGCCGCAGTACGTGCCAAGCGCGACCAGCGACCCGCTCATGATGTTGGACGTCGTCGGCGAGGGGGATAATAGCGAAGTGGGTGGCCCGTGGTCATGCAGCCACCGATGCGCTGTCACGGCTCTGCTTGCTGGCGTGGAGGGCGTCTATCAGCGCTTCAACGCTTCTCCCCGAGCCATCCCACTGCACCGCTCCATACGGAGCCGAGAGTCTCGGCTCCGTATGGAGCCCCCGCTGGACACATATACTTGGAGGCCGCGGTGGCGACGGCGAGCAACATTTTATGGATATGCTGGATCGAGAGGCCCGACACCTTCGTTATCCAGGCCTGCACGTTCCAAGGATAGCAATGTCGACGACAGCAAGCTGGCAGCTTGAAGCTGCAGGTGTGCGCCGCGGATCAGATCGCTGCGGGCACACCGCGGCTATGAATGGCATGCTTCGCCATCTGCTCGACATGGTGAAATTGCTTCAACTTCGTTCGCGTACAGCTCTACTGCAGCCTGTAGCGCCCCCAGCCTCTGCTTGAGCTTGCTTGGCGTCGATGCAGGCTTTCCGGGCAGCACGTGAATACTGTATCCACTACTCCGAGTTGGCAAGCTGGCTGACGTGACTGCCATCGACCTCGCACTGCCACGCAGTAACCGGTCGTCACCCAGTCGCACCTCGGCGAGGTGACAGCTCGTGCAGTTCGTGCATGTAGGTACAGTACTGCATGACCACGATGTCGCCCTATGCGGTGCGGTTGTCCATCGCCGACTCCCCCACTTCGAATCTCGCTGAGTGAGCAACACCAGTCGAGTAAGATGTAGTTCAAGAACTTCGCGTCCAGCACCAAGAAGGCCCCCTTCACGAGCCCATACCCACCGATCATACTAAGCTCCAAGGAGAAGAAGCAGCTACGTCAGCTCGCCAAGACGCTCGTGGAGGTCAACGTGGACGGGTACGAAGAGTTCCTGAACGAATACCGGGGCAAACTCCCAAAGAGCGACTGGAAGTTCTTCCGTCGCGACGAGCAGGTTGAGACGTTCTTGCGACGTCGAGAGAAGTACAATCTGCGCGGGTTCGGAGCCACCAAGAAGTTCCGTCGGGGGTCTGATACCAGCAGCACTGCCAGCACCAGCAGCACTCGCAGTGAAGAACTCTCGTCTCTAGACGTGGCCGACATCCGATCTATCGGCTCGAGGGATGGCACCATCGAAGACGCCGTCTACGGCGCCATGGGCCCCACTACCGAGACTATGCGCTACAAGTCCGTGTACGTTCAGGATGGTATCGAAGACTGCAATGTCCTTGTGATCATCGACAACGTCACCGAAGAGGAACCATTCACATCGCTCTCGATCCGCTGGAGGGTGACTGAGAACCCGCCAATCCTCCGAAACATCCTCAAGAGCTACGACCACATTTACCTGGAAGCGACGGGCTTCACGCACTTGAGCAACGGCGAGCGTGTGGCCTTCCACTTGCTCCACTCCGTCGACTTCCCATCGCTCACGCCTCCACTTCCGGACTATTCGCGCGGACAAGTGGCTGCCATTGGGTTTTGGCGACAGACAGCTCCGAACGTCGTGGAGATTCACGGTCGTGGCGTATTTGCACTCCCGTTCGAGCGCGCCCGCGCGCTCTTTGTGCCGGTGGTGACGACGTCCATGTCCAAGTCCGTCATGCACATCTTCTACGCGGCGAACCTTAAGAAGCTACGGTGGGCGTTGGCGGAGCGAAAGACTCGAATTGACCTTGCGCGCTCGCAGTCTTGTGTTGATCGAGTGTGCAGCGTCTGCAGCAAGAAGCGGACGATCCACAAGGGCGACAGCTGCGACTTGTGCGGCGAGCTCGTGTGCTCGGTGTGCCGCATCACACACAAGGTGGCGTCGGTGGAGCTCGACAACAAAATGCACTGGACCAAGGCTCACATCTGCCCGTTTTGCATGACCAAGGTGGTCAACTTGGACACGGCAGCGGTAGTACGCGCCTAGATCAAAGCGGGTTGGTACAACCGCTTCCCGTAAGTCCAGTGCCCATTTTGAATGTACAGCTGCGTTCACCTTCAAATTCGCAGCTTTCAGTGCGTTCGCAACATGATTTCTTTGGCGCCGTCAACTATTGTATTCATCCGCCATGCTCGCCTATCGGATATCATCACCAAGCAAGAGTCTATCCACTGCAGTTGAAGAAGAGGAAGGAGGGGGGGGGGGGGGCTTAGCATCTCAAGATCGGACTCGAGTCAAAATAACCGACCAACGAGTAATACCGTAGATGAACGGCACGGCTCGGACGCAGTCGTGCTGATGTTTGAGTCAAACGTTGACCGGAAAGGGTCCCGGGTGCCATTACCGATCAAGCAGCAGCAATAAGAGAACACCTCGTCGTCCGGTCGATTGGTTTAAGGGGTGACATCGTTCGAGACGCAGGGTAACGGAGACCGTAGACTGTAGACAGACTCGTTCATTGACAACGTGACCACTTTCGTCTGTCACGCGTTGACAGCATTTGTATCTTCGACTTCAGCCGAGTGTCCACTATTTTGACACAGCAGAGACAGCTTTGTTAGCACCAGCGACACCTGCCTCTTAATGATTTTCCAAGTGAGGGCATACGTTCAAGCATTACATCGGATTTCTCATTAATATCCACGTATGGAATACATACATGGCAGCCTGTTCGACCCAAGCTGCGGCACGCTAATAAGTAGGGGGATCTGCGTGGTCCTTCGATCGGACTCGCAGAAGTCATTCGCAGCTCATCCATCACTGCAAGACACCATACTGTCCCGCTCCGACCTCTGCACGGACGGTCTCTTCGGCCGTCTTGGTGGTGACGTTGAGCATACAGAACGGACACACGTGGATCTTGGCGTGGCGCATCTTGTTGTCCAGCTCCACGGACGAAAGCTTGTGCGTGACTCGACACAGTTTGCACACGTGTTCGCCGCAGAGCTCGCAGCTCGAGCCCTTGTGCATCGTCCGCTTCTTCTTACAGATGCTGCACGGGTGGTTGGCGCTCCACTGCGGCTTGAAGAGCATCTGCATGCGCTGCTCTCGAATGGCCGACCGCAGCTTCTTCATCTGCGACGCGTAGAAGACGTGCACCATCGACTTGGACAAGGACGTCGCGATGGCGGGGATGAAGAGGCTGCGCGCGCGCTCGAACGGCAGCGCGTAGACCCCGTGGCCGTGGATCTGCACCACGTTGGGCTCGACTTGGCGCCAGAAGCCGATGGCCGCGACCTGGCCACGGAAGTACTGGGCCAGCGGCGGCGTCGTGCCCCGGAAGTCGACCGAATGCACGAGATGGTAGCCCACACGCTCGCCGTTGCTGAGCTGCGTGAAGCCCGTGGCATCCAGGTAGACGTGGTCGTAGCTCTTGATGACCTTGCGGACAATGGGCGAGTTTTCGGTGACCCCCAGCGAATACTCAGCGACGTGAAAGGGTCCTCCTGCGTCACGTTGTCGATGGTGGCCAGCACGCAGCCGTCCTCCATGCCGTCTTGCAGGTACTCGGAGTTGTAGCGCATCATCTCCGTCGTGGGGCACATGGCTCCGTGCACCGCCTCCTCGATCGTCCCCTCTCTTTGACCGATGGAGCGGATGTCGGCCACATTGAGAGACGAGAACTCCTCACCACGGGTGCTGCTGAGACTCGTAGTGGTGCGCGTGACCGAGTCATTGTGCAGCTTCTGCGGGGCTCCGAACCCGTTCAGGTTGTATCTGTCGCGCCGACGCACGTACGTCTCGACCTGCTCGTCGCGGCGGAAGAACTTCCACTCGCGCTCGGGCAGCCGGCAGCCGTTCACGTACAAGAACTCCTCGTAGCTGTCGACATTGACCTCGATGAGGTTCTTGGCGAGCTGACGCAGCTCCTTCTTCTCCGCGACGCTGAGATCCAGCGGCGCGTACGGACTGGTGAATGGCGCTTTGGTGGATCCCATGGCGCTAAGTTAGTCGTTTTTGACTCTTGCGGCTATCCAAGGCGGTCGGGAATAGAGAAGTGATGCAGCAGAACCACCAGCAAGTCGATGAAAGAGATGTGGGTATGTGGGTGGTGGCGTGGCGTGGAGTGCAGCGTGCGGCGGACATTCCGCCATTTCGGTCGCGGATCGTCGACAAAGACAAGTTGCCGCCGTTGAAGCAGACTTGTCATAATCCAGTGGTAAAAGGGACCGAAATGTCCTGCCTCAGTACATGCAGGATCGTCCGTGTCAAGAGCGTGAAAACTTCACGCTGTCGTCTCATTAGGGGACTGGGTGTGGAGCTAGCAAGCATTGCCTTGTTATAGTAGCATCGACTAGCTGGCTGGTGTCAGGCGTGGGAGCTTGGAGAGATATGCTACACATGGCCATCGTCGCATCAGCGCGAGAAGATGATGCGGGGTTTCACTAGCAGCAGATAACAGAACACCACCACGGCACATTCCGCAGATGTTGGCTTGACGCGAATGTAATGCTATCGATACAGTAATTGATCCCGTGGTGCCTGAGTCAACGATAGATCGTTGGAAGTCATTTGCTCGCTCGCTAGTGTGGTGATACAAGAAATATTGAACAGGAGAGAGGGCCTAGCAGAAAATGGGAAGTTCTGTTTTATGAATCCCACCTCAGCGTCAGTACTTTTCGGGCGGCGTGGAGTCAACTGTGACGGCAAGCGGCGCCGGTCGATGCTAATGCCAGGACAGACTTTAGCGGAGACCGAGCGCAAGGCGCCGGACAAGGTGCCTTCGAGGCGTCCGCGTGTTCAGCCAGCACATCGCGGCGTCGCACAACCGTATTCTTCAGGCGCAGGTGGACTGGTTGCTGCAGTTTCACAGGGCCGGGCGCCGCTACGTGTGCTGCGCAATGAGTGACCTTGCCTCGGTGTTGAACTGATTGCCCGCAAACCGGGGCTGCACCTACTAAGAAGGCGGTGGTAGCACACGCTGACAGCACACGCCAACATTGCGTCGAACCTGGATCACGAGGTCACTTTGGTCATGGAGACCGCGGGCTCCCGTACGCATGACAATGCAACGCCTGAAGCTATCTCGCAAGCATGCAGTACACACAGATCCGAGTCGTTGACTCCCGATCGCGACTTGAATCGCGCCCCAACTCCGGCTCCTTGCGGCGCCTGTCGACGACACTGGCAGTGTCGTGGGCGAAGCCAGCTCGAGCACAGAGAGCGAAGAGAAAAACGCTCGTACGCGCAAAATTGCCAGCGGAAACTTCGAGTGGTCGTGGTCGTTGACTGGACTTGAAGTGGCGTATCTTTACTGCGGTGGACCACTCCTCCCCCGACTGTCTATTTTCCGGGGGATAATATTGTTTCTCAGGCCTGCATAAATACATACTGACCGGGTTATGTGCGTTACATTCATTAGTGATCTGTGTTTTGTATAGTGTCTGCTGGCGCAAGCTTTGATGAACTGCCAGACCCTATTCTGCGTTGCGTGTCAATAGCGCTTCCTGAAGTGCGACATTCAGGGCGACACTTGCTCAGTGTACACTTCAACTTGACTCGATAGCCCCGGTGCAGATCCCAGGCCGATAGCTCTAGGACGACCAAGCCTACCAGCCCACCTACACTTGCTGATGTCTTCTGCTTTTTACTCCTGCTGGGCAGTAGTTTAGAGAGCTGTATATTTGCCAGGAAAGGTTTGACACTTGGCATCTCGACCTTCTGAAGGTCCTTCACCTTTGTAGAGACTACAGACTGTAGTACACGTACATGTATAATAAGCAAGCCGCGCGATTGCTAACTGGGCGGTGAAGTTCAGCAGTTGGGAATGAATCCGCTTTCGGTGCGCACTACTTCAGACTCTGAAGTTCAAGAGGTGAGGCAACGCGATTCATGCAATCCCTCCTAACCAATTTCTCCAGATCATAATACGTAGTACAGTACTGCAGCAAGATGTCTGTTCCGTCGGCAACAACAGGTTCACTTTTGTCTCTTCATCGGTGGACGCACTAATATGCGAAGATCAATAGCTTGATGTAAGATCCGCCGGGCTACAGCATTCGGACCCGTGCTTCGTAACGAAAGGCTTTGGAATTGTGAGAGCTGGTCGAGTTCGATGGATACACGCAACTCAACACAGCAACACTCCCAACTATACCGGGTATCCTAGATCGCTATTTCTCGGGCTTCGTTTCAACTAACGCAATTTGTCGCCGCTCTAGGCTTTGAGAAAAACTTTGGCCCGAGCTAAATTTGTAAGCAGCCTTCAGACCGATCAAATAATGGCGCGACGAAGAGCCGCTCCAAAAACACCCGAACACATCCACCAGCGGCGATGGCATCTTCGTCCACACAAGCCTCCTTCTTCTGGGTGAAATATGGCTTCGGTGCGTCAGGTTCCTCGCGTTCTTGACCTGTACACGGGACTGTAAGCTCTAACCAGTCCCATCTCGCTATGCGGTGTACGCAGATAACATCACGCCGCCGAAGATGTACAATGCCAACGTGTCGTGCGCGATCCTACGCAGCTTTGTAAAGAACTCTTGCGCCAGGGACGTAGAGGATCTCTGCAAGCAGAAGAACATTCAGCTAGGCATCGAGCTCGACGCGCTCAACAAAGCTCTCCAGGCTAGTGAAGCTCGCAGTGCCGCAGGTTCATTGGGAACGGGCAGGTCAGCAGTCTCGGCAAAGTCTTCTACAGGTTCACGCCCGCCCAGTGGGGCCTCTCGTCCAGTTACGCCCACAATGCACGCTGGATCCGGCGGGTCTACAGCGGTAGCAGAGGACGAAATGGCTGAGATAATGTCTAAGAAGGCTGCACTAGAGGCCCAACTCGAGGTTGTTGCTAGCGCTTCCAAGCTCGCGAAAGGTACGAATCTGGTTGCACGGAGTGGTAAATCTGCCTTTGCTGACACTTTGGCGTTGGTTGGGTTTGGTCAAGAGTTGATTGCAGGCACCGCTATCGTCGACTTGGCAGATGACCATGGCACACGACTCAGACTGGACGAGACTGGCGAAGCTCGAGCCAACAGCATCTTAAAATCTCGAGCGCACTACACGGCCGTGGCTGTCAGTAAGTTAGCTTTCGCGTCGAGATTTTCATCACACCTGTCCCTCACCCTGATTTGCATGTGGTTCTTGCAGCTGTAGACGACAAGGGATCACCTCACGTCGCGCCTCTGGTCTTCAAGCTGACAAAGCCCTCAGCGACCACTTCTTCCTCTCGACCGAACAGCGGGGCAGCGAAATCTACAGGTTCCACAATACCGACATGAGAGAGGCTAGCCACAATTATGCTGTCTTTGACCTGATAATATCAAAAACAAGGACACAAGAATCTCGGTTAGATTCGAACAAACTTCATTGTTTTCTGGGCTAGATTAATTCGAGAGGAGAGCTCCGAGGAATGACGAGCGACTCGACGATCCTCGCGCGCATCCGCTGGACAAAACACGTCACGATCTTAGAGGGACGCAGCGGCCTGAGCCTGTGCCGCGCGCGTACCGGTAGCCGGCGCCGTCTCCTCTTGCTCTCCACTTCAGATGTCCACGGGCTTGCCCTTCGAGGCGAACTCATCGTAGTACTCGACGACCTTGTCCCAGTTGGCCACGTTCCAGAAGGCCGAGATGTACTCGGGGCGGCGGTTCTGGTACTTAAGGTAGTAGGCGTGCTCCCACACGTCGAGGCCAAGGATGGGGATGAGCGGCTGGTCCACGCCGGGCATGAGCGGGTTGTCCTGGTTGGGCGTGGACGTGATGGCCAGCTTGCCGTCGGCCTTGACGCCGAGCCAGGCCCAGCCGGAGCCGAAGCGCGACGAGGCGGCGGCGTTGAACTCCTGCTTCATCTGGTCGAGCGAGCCGAAGTCCTCTTCGATGCGGGCCTTAAGGGCGCCGTGCGGGGCCGTGTTGGTGGAGCCGGGCTTGGTCATCCACGTCCAGAAGAGCGAGTGGTTGTAGTGGCCGCCACCGTTGTTGCGCACGGGCGCCTCGGTGGCTGACTGCACCACCTCGAGGATGGACTTGCCCTTGAGGGCCGTGCCCTTGTCGGACGAGATGTAGTTGTTGATGTTGTTCACGTAGGCCTGGTGGTGCTTGGTGTGGTGGATGTTCATGGTGGTCGTGTCCACGAAGGGCTCCAGGGCGTTGTACTCGTACTCGATCTTGGGCAGCTCGAACGACATGGTGGCTGGCTGGGAAGAAGAGAGGGGGGAAGAGAAGGCTGGGTTGAAGCTTGTGCTCTGGACCTGGCAAATTGCAGACTGAGCTCAGCCCTACGTCAGTGACTGAGGGATCTTTTGGTCGGACAATCCCACCGCACGCTTTTACGACCAATGGGAGCGGCGCAGCAAGCCACATTGGCGAAAAATGGCTATGACGGAGTGTCAGCACGTTTACGGGACAGGGTTCACCAGCCGCTTACAAGTTGACTCCACATGACCAACCTCCACGGAGGCCTTGCCGCCCTGCATTGAGCTCGGCCATCGGCGCCGATAAGAAGGCCAGGCAAGGCTCACGGCGAGGTCCCTGCACTTCATGTCGAAGTTCGCTTGGCTCACCCCTTCCCCTCCGCTTGTTTAACAGGTACAGTGTACCGGTGCATCATCGGTATTCTTTTACCTAGGTATGCTGTTCAATGGGCTTTTTGGTTGGAGCTCCGACTTCGACGTTGACCCGAGGTGGCCGATCCGCAGCGGACACAAGCGCATCGATGGACGCCTCCACGCAGCAACAGGAGTCGGTCTCAGACCTGGCAGTCGCGGCGCAATACGCCGACGAAGAGCTGCACTCGGTCACGGCGCAGTTCGCCAGCGGCGCCAACGTCAGCGCAGCACCCAAGGCCCCGATGGTGGCAGTCGTCACGGACGCCAAGGACGAGAGCGACAGCGACAGCGACAGCTCGGACGACGAAGCACCAGCCAATGACAAGACGGAAGAAGACAAGCAGATGAAGAAGGAAGACGATGCCGAAGCCGAGGCCGGCGACGACAGCGACGACGACGGAGAAGACCCCGCCAAGCTCCGCGCCGAGATCGAGGCGGCGATGGAGAAGGAGGCCAACAAGACGGGAGGCCCTCTCACCACAGAAAACGAGGTGCTTTCGGCGCCCGTGCGTGAGCCTGGTGTGGAGCTCACGGCGGATTGCCCCATTGCCCAGTGCGGCAGCATCTTGAACGTCAGCGTGCCTGGTCTCATGATGACCATCAAGTCCGACCCCAACACCAAGCCGCTGGACGAGGGCAGCGTGCTGTGTCTGGAGGACCGCACGGTGATCGGCTGTGTGGACGAAGTGTTCGGCCCCGTGCTCATGCCCATGTACCTCGTGCGCTTCGAGAACGCGGCCAAGATGCCGGAGAAGGCCGCGATGAACGTGCCAGTGTACTACGCCACCGAGCACACGACGTACATTGTGCCCGAGAACATCAAGGACAAGGGCACGGACGCCTCCAATATTTTTGACGAAGAGGCGGATGATGCGGAGTTCTCGGATGACGAAGCGGAAGCGGCTGCGAAGCGTGGTAACCGCAAGCGCAACCGCGGAGGCGCTCCGTCGTCTGGCAATGAAGGATCTGGATACGCTCCATCTGCGGGCCGAGGAGGCGGACGCGGAGGACGCGGAGGTCGAGGAGGCCGCGGGGGCAACTTTTCGGACTACAACTCCCGACAGAATCCGGCGCCCCACGGAGGACGTGGCAGCTACGGCCAGCAGCAGCCGTCGGTGTCGGCTATACCCGCGCTGCAGACTCAGCCCTACGGTGGCGCTACCAAATACACGCAACCTGGAGGTTTCGGCGGGGCATTGCCCGTGCAGTATGGGAACACCAAGTACACGTCTCCTCGAGGAGCTGCTATGCCTCAGCCACCGTACAACGGAGTGGGGCACGCTCCTACCCCTGGTTACTACCAGCCACCACCGCCGCCTCCACCCACGCAGTACAACGCCCACAACCTGCCGCCGTATCCGCCCCAGGCTCCGCCTCCTCAGGCCTCGTACCAGCAGTACCAGCAACCACGAGCACCGTACACGCAGCCGCCACCTCCAGCTCCATACGGCCAGCCTCAGCCCCCGTACCGACAGCCTTACGCACCACCGACAGCATCGTACGGTCAGCCGCAGCCACCTCGGTACCAGCCTCAGCACGGTGTGCCTCCTCCGCCTCCGCCACCTCCTCCAGCAAATGGCTACTATGGCGGAGCTAACGGTCAGCAACAGCAGCCTCGTGGACCTCATGGTCAACGGCGTTAGTAGTACAACTAAGTAGAAAAATCAATTTACCAAAGTTTCTCAGGCATAGTTTCGGAATGTATATTAGATCTACCAAACCCAGCATACCTTGGCGATAGAGTATCGACGCACGGTAACTAACACAATGCCATGGCCCATTCAATCAGCTGGACGATGTCAGCGTAACACTAGCGACGAAGCCGTTCTTCATCACCTCGAAAATGCACCCAGGAGTTGGCGAGTAGCACAAACTCGAGCCAAACGGGTGTAGGCCTAACCCATTGTCGTGTACAATGGGCCGCAAGTCCGATGCTCCTCCAAACGCCAGACGGATGTCCTTCCACTGATAATACCGGCGTAACGATGGTTAGTTAGAGTTTGCTATACACCTCGTACATGCACAATATTATGAACACGTACCGGTGTTTGGGCCGTGATTTGCGAGCTGGTTTTCTTCGGGATCCCCGACTTCTGCAAAGCGCTAGACGTCTGGAAACTAAGCCGGAAGTTGCACTTGTTGTATGCACCAAAGTCCGGGTGGCTACAGTTTGCACGCAATAACAAATTAGCAGAGTTTCTTGAAGAGTCTTGGAAATATCAATTGTGCGGCATAGTACCCGAGCGCATTGGCCTTCAGAATCACCTTCGACGCTCGATGCATTGAATCGTACAGAATGTCGAGCCCAAGGTGCGGGTAGTTGTGGAAATAGTCACCAACCAGCCCTCCTGCAACTGTCGCACTGTCAGCACCGCAAAAAATGACAACGCATGGTTAATGGCCGAACTCCGACACATCGCAACAATGGGCGGAAAATTCAAAAACGTACCCGTCATTCGGGTCTTCCGACTTTCGAAACACTGACACCGGGGCGCCTATCTCGCTGATCACCTCCTGCATAAGACAAGGTCAGATTGAATCCTGCATCTTTCTCATACTCGTAGAGAAAAGCAGCACTACCTGAGGAGACCACCCAAGCTGGATGCGCTGCTTTCGGCCCGTGAAAACAAGCAATGTTTTCTCTTCGCCAATCTCAACTTCCACTTCTTCAAAGTAGTGTCTGTAATGCAAAGTAGTTAGTCTCATATCCATGCCGGCAGAACAATACCGCCAAGTTTACTTTTTTGTTGGGGCAGGAAGACCGGGAGACCGGTAGTCGCCTCCCACAAAGACCATGAATCCTGTTGCCGCTGGAGTGGCTCCATTCTGCAATATTTTCACCCGTATTCAAATGAGCTTCAAGACCTCTTATAAAGCACTGCGATCATCAGAGCACCCACCGGGAATTCCATGGGCAAGTCCGTTCCGTTTTGGTACAGCTTGCGGTACTCGCTCGGGATCGGAAACTTGATGCAACCACCTTCATAGCCCAAGACGTAGCTCTACACCACAAAAAGAAGTACACATGCTTTAATTCACACCAACGAAATGCGTGTCACCACCCCCGCCAAGACCACACGAACCTGCTCATTGGCATCGTAATGACCCGGGAATGTCGGTCCGAACAACTTCAACAAGAGAGCCACCAACCCAACCACATTAACCACTGCCATGCCAATTGTAATTCATGCAGATATATAATTGTTTGCGTACATTGTAGACCGACATGAAGGTGGCGGAGATGTCTCCGCCAAAGATCACGACCCGCCCGAACTTGAGTGCCACGTGGTTCACGTCGTAGAACTCGATGGCCTTGAGCGTCTGCCGCACCGGGTCGAAGTGCAACTAGAGTAATACGTTGAACAAACCGGTTATGAGAGTTTTGCAACAGGTTAGAAAACAATCTTTATCCTTTTTCTCGCATCGCACCTTGAGTCCGTCCTCGGCCGAGTCGATGACCACGTCGCGCTTGTACGGCTCGGCGGCGTCGTACGCGATCTCGAAGGGCCGCACGGGCAGGCGGCTCTTGAGCGCGTGCAGCACCTCAGCCACGCTCGCCCCCAGGCGGAAGGGCCCCACGCCCACGCCCAACTCGATGCGCCACACCTCCCGGATCATTTTCCTGCGTCGGTTTGCTACACAGTCCCGTGTTGAAGAAAGTGTACCGAGAATTGGGTACACACTGAGCTGACAGTTGCTGCAACAAGGCCTGTTTTCTACGAAGGGCTCATGCCATGAGCCCTTCGTAGAAGGCTTTCGTCTGCTGCGTCCGGACCAGCATGAGTCATGCTGGTCCGGACGCAGCAGACGAAAGCCTTCGGCCGGCTGGGCTGTGAGAAGCGCTGGCCCCAATAATGCAGGCAGACGGTTTCATCGCCGGTGGAGACCACATCTCAACCCCATGGTGCAGCGTGGCCTCGGGCACGTGCAACCCACAGCCAACCCGTTGGCAATGGACCTGATAACAGGAGCTTCTGCTGCTACGGCATAATAGCAGCAGTGCTACGTGTGCACTGCATGGATGCTCCAGTCTGGAGCATTGCTACTATTAGCAAAGCAATTTGCTACGGTCTGTATGTTGCTGTCGCTGTTCGCTGTCATTTCGATAGTGGGAAGTCTCTTCAAGCTCGAGCTCAATTGTCGTTTGGAGCAGCTCTTTTTTTCGAAAGCAGTTCGTCATTGCTGTACTTTAGCTAACAATGCACATACTGGTAGTGAAGATCAAGGCGAAGAAGGACAAGCAATGCCGATGCCATCGCGGCGAGCAGGCCATTCGGTGCGGCAAGGAGTCCTTGGCAAGGACCACCGGAGCTGCTCGCAGTGCTCGGGTGTTGTGTGGATTTTACGTTTTGTCCCGTGCGCAACGCCGGGGCACAGGAAGCATCCCACTCTGCGTCTCACTTGCTTTCAGTATAGGCTTCCGCTCCGATCTCTGAGTACTATCCAGTTTCGATTTTCAGCCAATCGGCATCCGTCAAGGCCATTCTCGCTCTATTGTAACAAGCGATTGTCGGCGCTAAAACGCCATCGACCGGCCGACCGACCACTATCACCTGCCGATGAAGCTGCCGGCGTTGCTCCTGCTGGGCGCGCTGCTGCCGTACGCGGCCCACGCGGCCGCGAGCTGCGCGGACTGCGGCGGCCAGACCTGCATGCTGGACGGCACGGCCACGGCCGTCACGGGCGGCGCGACGTCGCTCAGCGTCAACTTCTGCAACTTCGACAGCTCCAAGAACGACTCGTACGCCGTCAGCTTCGGCGTGTCGGCCGTCCCGAGCTGCGACGCCGACAACTCCACGGTACCCACGCTCGCGTCGCTGGTGGCGGCCGACGGCTGTACGGCCGACGCCTGCGCTGTGACCATGAACTTCGAGGCGGCGCTGGACTGGGCCATCGCCGTGCAGACCAACGGCGTCAGCAACACGCTCACGGCGCAGCTCACGAGCGGCGGCAGTACCGACACGGTGACCGTCGCCACTTTTGAGCCGGTGGCGGCCGCCGTCATGAGTGCCGGCACGGCCACCGTGTCGGTGTGCGCCACAGGGGTGGACGTCAGCGGCTCGAGGTTCTCGACCGTCAGCAGCTGCAATGCCGCACAGGTCTGTCGGGGTGCGGCCACCGACACGACGTGCACGACGGAGCTCATGAACGACGCGAAGGTCACGGACGTCAGCTGCAACGGAGAAGCGTGTACCGGCAGCCTCAGTCTCAGCCAGTCGCTGCCCTGTGACGGCTCCACTAGCGACGCCACGGCGCTGATTGTCGGCGTGACGGTGGCCGGCAGTACGCAGTCCAATCTCGCCAGTGTCGGTAGCATGTCGGCTCCGAACTTTACGATCTCAGATGCTAGCGGACTCGCGGCCGGCAGCTCCGAGCTGGTGCTGACTACCGACACATTCTGCGCCTATTCGAGCATCCAGCTGAACGTGACGGTGGACGACGAGGCCGTGAAGGTGAGCAGCGTCAACTCGACGAGCAACGGGACGGTGGTGGTGGAGCTGGCGTCCGCTCTCAGCAGCGACCTGGCGGGCGAGGACGCCAAGCTCTCGCTCTCGCAGTGCGGCGTGTCGGCGTCGGCGTCCTTCGAGGTTGCGAAGGACGCGAAGGAGTCGACCAAGGTCTCCACCGGCTCCACAGAAGGCTCGGACGATGTGGAAGCCGTTGCCGGATCGGCCGGATCGGTATCAACGCAGGAAGAGAACGCGTCCACGGGACTCTCCCATAGCATCATTGTGGGCATCGTCATCGCCGCGTTCGCACTCGCCGGCTTCGTCTTCGAGTACGTCCATCACAAGAGACGGCAACCCATGCCGGTGGCGCAGGACTCTACCGTCAGCAACCTCGCATCGCCCATCTAGCGAGGACACACAAATCGAACCCGACCCCAAGCTAGGGCCAGGCCCAATGTAGGCAAGTTAATAAAGTTTTTGTGGCTCTTTGTGTTTACTCGTGCGTCGTCTTGCTCCCTGTTGATGCCTTCACTGCAGCTTGCGAGCCTCTCGGATCTTCTTGGAGCGCACCATGGCCAGCTCCTTCTTCAGAGCGAAGCGCTTGGGCGCCGACAGAGCGTGATCGTCAAGCTGCAACTCGAGCTGCTCAATTTGTGCCGACAGCTTGGACAGCTCCAGCTCCACAGCTGAGTTCTCGTTATTCGACGGAGCGAAGCTCTCAACCGGTGCCACGGGAGCTGGTCCTGTGTGGGCTGCGTAGGTATTGTCGGATCGTCCTGGAGCTCCAGAAGCTGGTCGTGAACTTTTGCCTCCATTTTGCTTGGGACACGACTTGACAGCTCGTGGTGTTGCCACTGGAGAGGGTGGAGACAACACCGCATTTGGTGGGAGCTTGTTCTTCAGGTACGCTAGGATCTCCGCGCTGCCTTTCGCGATCACCGCGCCTCGCACTGTGCGCTGCGGATTGCCGTTCATGTAGATGGCGCGGAGGTGGGGACACAAGCCGAGTTCACACGGGACTTTGGCCAGGTTGTTGTTCTCGAACGACAGGGACGCGAGCAGTGGCGCGTCGTAGATCCGACCAAGCGAGCGCAGTTTGTTGTCCGACACGCTGACCACGCTCACTTTCACGAGCTGAGACCACGGGAAGCGATCCAGCGTTTCCATCCGATTGAAAGCCAGCAGCAGCGTCTCTAGAGATCGAAGTTGGGAAATTTCAACGGGTAAAGCCGAGAGGTTGTTACTGCGCAGATCCAACTCCTTCAGAGTGTTCCCCAGCGCTGGTGAATCATCGAGAAAGTAGCTGATACTTTCAGCTGAAAGCTGGTTCTTCCGAAGACGCAGGAGCTCGAGATGAGACAGTGCAGCAATAGAGGGATGGAGAGACTGGAGCTGGTTGTCCTCCACGGTCAGAGTCTACAGTACAACGACAAGAACAGTGTCACTTTGACAGATATGTCAGATATTCTGCAACGAGCACTATACCTTAAGCGAGACCAACTCTCCGACCGAGGCTGGAAGCGCCTGTAGCTGGTTCGATGATAGATTCAGGTGGATCAGAGTTGAGCCGAAGTTGAACTGACCTTGGCCTACCAAATCTGACGGCAACACAGCAAGCGAGTTGTTCGTGAGAACCATAGCTCCCGATGCTGCAGCTTCCCGGAACTGGGCGGTGTATTCCATAGCAGGGGGTGGGAGCTCTTCCGCCTTGTTGTTGTCGACTTGGGCCAAGCGTTCCCGTTCCAACTGCAGTTCATCTCGCTCTTCTTCCAGCACATCAACGCCCACAGGAGGTGGGCCGCGAGTACGCAGGTACTTCTTGAGCGACTCGCACCCGGAGCTGATCACCGAACGTCGAATAGCTCGCAATGGGTTTCCATCAACTATAAAGTGGTTGAGGTGCTTGAGGTAACCCAAGCCAGGGGGGAGATCCGACAGGTCGTTGTTCGCAACATCCAACGTTTTCAGTCGATAGAGGCACGCGATGTTGGCGGGTAAAGCGGCAAGTTTGTTGTCGCGCATATCCAGCACCGTGACGGAATCTTTGATGCGCAAGATGGACGTCTCGTCGATGGCGGAGAGCGTGTTGTACCCCAAGAAGATCTGGTCCAGCGTCGCACCTTCGGGAAGCTCTGGGAACACAACCAGTTTATTCTGTCGTAGATCCAAAAACTTGAGTCGCGACAGCCCGGCCAAGGCGTCACCGGTGGACTCCAATCGATTCTTCTTGAGGTCGAGATTCTGCATGTTCCGCAGCGCTCGGAATGATGTCGGTAGGCTTGTCAACTGGTTGGTGTGCGCCATGAGGACGTGCAGCTTGTGCAGTCTGCCGATGTTCTCCGGGAGAGCTGTTAGTGCGTTATCATCGACATGCAGAGCCTCGAGGTTTTCGAGGAGCGCGATGGAATCCGGTAACCGGCTCAGCTTGTTACCCGACAACACCAACTCTTTCAAGCCGACCAAAGCGCCAAAGCTTTCGGAGAGGTCTTGTTCCAGTTGATTGCTACGGAGAAATCCAAGTTAGTGGTGAAGTTACCGCTTTGGAGTCCAATGGGAACTACGTACTGACTCAAATCCAGGTACGCGAGGGCTTGGAGCTCGAAGAACCCCTCGGGGAGAACTTGCAACGCGTTCTGTGTCAACTTGATCGAGGTCACCGAAGTTAGTCCCGCGATCTCGTCGGATATGCATGGGATGGCGTTATGGCTCAAGTCGATCTTGACCAGGTCGACGCATTCCCACTTCTTCTCGTCCTGAATGCGCCAGATAAATACCAATTGTTAGGTTCACGTGGTATTAATAAATGCGGCGCACAATTTCTAGTGCCAAACCTTTTCCAAGTGTTCTTCTAGGTGATACACTTTTGCCGGGAACTCAGTTAGATTCCTGGCTGGCAGACTCAGGACGCCCGTCCGTCGCGCTTCTCGTAAAGCTCTCGCGGTTTGATCCCTCGCTGGCGCCAACACCACGTCTTGCTGGCGAAGACGCCCCCGCATGCTCTGTCCTTTCATCGGAATCTGAGGATATCTACGCGAAACGACACGATGCGACTTTCAACTTGTGTATTGCGTTTTTGCATCTTTTCACTGAGGAAGGTGTGTTTTCGAGATATCCTCGATAGGTACAGCTCAAAACTGAAGTACTTCGAAGTAGCATTCATCAATGCGGTCTACGGCTTCTGTCCGATCTTTCGCAAGTGCCGGATCTTGAGCGACCGAGTCATAGCCAAATCCTTCTTCAGAGCAAACCGCTTTGCTGCCGAGACAGCAAAGTCGTCCAGCTGCTGCTCCAGCTTGAGAATCTTTGCGTTCAACTCGACCAGAACTTCGTCTTCACCCTCTGAAGCTGGAATAGCAATAGGAGCTGCAGATGGCGCTGGGGGCGGCACTGGCTGTTGGGCGAAGGGCGAGGTTGCTGACACGGAGCTTGGGTTCGCTGCTGGCTTCGCCTGCGGACTCACGTCCACCGACTTGAACGGCGACGTCGACGTGTCTACACGAAGGCGCTTGGGCTCTAGCGTGGTGGTTGTTGCTCGTTGAGGCGGATGAACTTGGCTGTTCTGGTTCGAGCGCGACGTGTTGCTGGACAGGTTGGTATCCTTGGTGGATTTAGGGGCTCCTTGTCCGATGGTAGGAGGCAAAACATCGGGAGGGAGTCTATTGCGGAGGTACTTGAGCACGGCTTCGGTGCCGTTGTTCAAAATGTGGGTTCGGATACCTCGCTGGGGGTTGCCAGCCAGGTAGAGAGCTCGGAGATTCTCGCAGAGCGCTAGTTCCGCTGGAATCTGTACCATGACAGCACATGAAAGGGTTACGCCTAATTCGATCCAGCTGCCCAGCAATGCTTCCATGCCGTACCTGGCGTAGCTCGTTGTTCTCAAGCGACAAAGAAGTCAGTCTTGGAATTTGGTGAACCGTTCCAAGAGATTCCAGCTGTGAGAGACAAAGCACAGCAGAATATGGTTAGACAATCAATCCACGTTTGCATGCTTGAGGTCCAAACGTACCCGGTTGTCAGAAATGCTGAGCACTGAGAGCTGACACATCGCAGGCCACGGAAATCTGTCCAGCGCTCGGATACGGTTGAACGAGAGTAGCAACGTGTCCAGCGTCTCCAGATACTGCAGCTTCTGAGGAATATCCGTCAGAATGTTGTTGCGTAGATCAAGCTCTTTCAACGATAAGCAGATGCTCGCATTGCTGCCAGCAGCTAGCAAGGCATCGACAGCGTCCGTCGTCAGCGAGTTCTTGCCGACGCGTAAATGCTCCAGGCTCGGGATCATTGCAATCGAGGAGTGAATCGACTTCAACCCGCACTGCTCGGCGCCGAGCGTGCGCAGTGACGTCAGTTCGCCGATCGCGGCAGATAATTCCACCAAGTGGTTCTTCGACAGATTCAGCTGCAGCAACGTCTCACCAAAGCGGTACTTCCCCGCAGCACGAAGTTGGCCCGGTAGTTGCTGGAACTTCATGTCGACGAGCTGCAGGTTGCCTGAGGCTGCTGCATTGCGGAACACGTACTCGTCCTCCTGTGGGGGTTCTTCAGCCATAGGTTCGTCCTGCTGCATCTCCCTCTGTCTGATCGTAAACTCGTCCACTTCTTCCTCCATCGCATCAACGCCTTCCGGAGGAGCACCGCGAGTGCGCAAGTACTTCTTGAGCGGCTCCGTGCCGCCTGAAATGATGGAGCGTCGCACCGACCGCAGCGGATTGCCGTCAACCAGCAAGTGGTCGAGGTACTTCAGGTATCCCAACCCAGCCGGCAGATCGTGCAGGTCGTTGTTGGTGACATCCAGCGTCTTCAGGCGATACAACTGGGGGATTCTATCCGACAACCGCTGCAGCTTATTATCACGCACGTCCAGCACCGTCAGCGACTCCATCACGTTCAGCACAATCTCTGCCGGGATTTCATGGAGAGCGTTAAACCCGAGGAAGAGCTGGTCCAAGCTCGCGTTGTTCTCCGGCAGCATCGGGAACACCTCGAGCTTGTTCTGTCGCAGATCAATGAACTTGACCGACACGAGTCCAACGAACGCGTCGCCTGTCGTCACCAGACTGTTCTTCTTCAGATCCAGCGTCAACAACCCCGTGAGCGATCCAAACGACGCCGGCAATTCGACAATGAAGTTCGAGTGTGCCGACAGCGTCTTCAAGTTGCGCAGCTGGCCGATCGTCGACGGCAACGTCTTCAGCTGGTTGCCCTCCACCCTCAACACCTCCAATCGACTGAGTCCACCAATGGCCTCCGGCAACTTTGCGAGTCTGTTGCCTTCAAGTCTGAGCTCCCGCAACTTGTCCAACTTGCCCAGTTGCTCCGGCAAACAGCCCTCCAGTTCATTGCTACAAGACAAAAAATACGGCAACAGGTGAGTGTCTTTTTTGTCAAAAAGAGTTTTCGACACAGTAGCGTACTTGCTGAGGTCGAGACTTGTGAGCGTCTCGAGGTTCCAGATCGCCAGTGGCAAGTGGCGGAGACGGTTGTGCCGCATCTTGAAGCTCACGAGGTACTTGAGCGTCTCCACTTGCGCCGGCAGCTCTGAAATATCATTGTAGCTGTCAAAAACGACAATACATAAGGTCAGATAATGTCAAAAATGCATTAGGGTCTACCATTATTTTACCTTAGGTCGAGCTTGCGCAGCACCGCGCACTCCCAGCTCCGCTCGTCCTCGTCCAGCAGCTCGTAGAGGCGGAAAACCTCCTCCGGGAAGCTCTGGAAGTCGCGCGAGGACAAGTTCAAGCTGCCAGACTGTCGCGCCAGGCGCAAAGTGCGCGCCATGGCGCTCGCGGGCGCCGCGGAGGCCGAGGACGCCGCCGAGCGCCGCATCGCGTCCCGGATGCCCATTATTGTGCAATTGTGTACGAATTTGTGGATTGGCCAGTCTTATTTGTCATTTGTGGCAGAGGGTGTGCTTTTGACTCGGACTATATTATGTGAAGTTTGTGTACAGGTTGCAGTCGTTGAAGTTGCAGGCTCGTTATGATCTCATTTATCGTTTTGGTACACGGGATGCAGCTTTACCGGTCAAAACAGGCCTGTCACAGGATGAAGAGCGGATTTTAGTGATCGAAACATCATCAGACCGCGTCGAACTCCGCAGCACTACGCTCTGTGCGACTAAAGTGGTCCGCGCGTCTTTAGTACTGCGCTAAGAGGAGGTCTATCCTGGCTCAGCCATGGCCCAGTCACTTCTCATCCAGAGCTCGACCTCCGAAGCGCAAGCGTGAAGCCATTTCCATTCCATGCACAAGCACCGCGTCCAGCCGAACGGGAGGGGCTCTCGGGTGTCCGTGGACTCGTCCACTCCGCTGCGCCATGACAGCGAGTTCATCTCCGTCCGCCTCAAAGGGAAGAAGAAAATCGTGTCGTGGCAGCTTTTCAACATCCTGCGGAGACTCGCAGCCGTCGCTGCTGCCATCCAGTACGTCATCGTGTCCATGTCGGCCACGTGGTGGGCGCTGCAAGTGCTCGAAGGCGCCAAGAACCCCACCGAGACGCTGCGAGTCTTCCCGTCGTCGCTTATTGAGGGGTATTTGGGTGACGGATTGATCCGTGATAGTCCCTTGGTGCAGGACGTACTGAGGGGAGACACAACTCCACGAGACTACGCGCTGTTCCTCGAGTCGGACACCAAGACGTCGACCCAAACTTGCTCCGACATGCCGCTGTTCAACTCCGCGATCTACAACTACGACTTCCTGAGCGAAGGTTACCTCAAGATGGTCTCGGGTACCAAGTACAACGTCACGGCGTTAGATGACCTGGAGCTGGTGCTGGTAGTCGTGGACTGCTCCTTTCGACAGATTGCAGCGGGGGATCCCTCTTCTGTTCGGGTCTACAACTTGGTGCGGTCGATGGCAGACCACAGTCACTTGTACCTGGTCACAATGTCGCTGAATGTGCAGGAGTATCAAGTGCGCGCGCATCGCAAACAGGGTCCAGCTCTTGTGGGGATGCTGACGCTGGTGGACGACATGCGGGACAGCAACGTCCAGCAGTTCTACACCGTGGCGACGACGTATCCGTTCCAGCGCCTGCCAGATTTTGAGATCTACCAGTTCGTGGGGATCACAAACGACAGCTACCTCGAGTTACGCAGCATCCCTCGCGACCCGAAGCTGGAGCCGGTCAAGAATCTGGTCACGGCTCGGAAGCGCGGCTTCTTCAGCAGCGACAGCCAGTCGAATGTCCGTGTGATGTACTCGCTACTGGATGGACTGAACGCCACGACAGCGTTGACGCGCTGGGAGTGGATCGGAGAGGCCGTGATGGTGGACTCGTGGGCTTGGGTGCACTGTATCCACTTCTTCTTCGGCTTGGAGACGATTTATTCACTAGTCGTGTTGGTTCTGGTGACGTACCAGAAGGTTCGGACGGGCAAGATGTGGCTCGGAGACCCGTTTGCATCGGTATCGACTACAAGTCTCGTAATTCGTGGCTTCTTGGTCATTATCTCGTGGTGGGTAGACAACTTCTGGTCGCTGAACGAGTACGCCATGTCCCGAGCTTCCATGCTCACTGGTTCCACACCGGTTCGCGTCCATCGGGAGCTGGTGCACGCGGACCTGATGGTGATATTCCTCAGCTTGGTGGGCTTCGTGAGCTCGGTGTTCCGAGAGCGGATCGACCCGTCAGTCGCCATCTTCTGCTTCGAGCTGGTTCACCAGTACCGGTTTACCGTTCTCCGGTCCGCGCCTGCAGTGGTGAACGAGATCGTCACGTACTCGACTGCACAGTACAACATCGGTATAGCGAAGGTGACACCCGTGCTGGCCAACATGTCACCGCTGCGTCTATGGTCAGCCTTCCAGTTCCCTACTAAGGACTCGACGTTCCTCGCGGCGTCCTATTTCCCCACGACGTATCTGGTGGTGGGTATTTCGTGCTTCGCTCTGGTACGCAAAGTGTATTGGTATTTCCACCCGGAGGAGGCTCGACAACGTTCCAGTCAAAGCACGGATACATCGGGCAATGAGAAGGCGGCCATGACCATGAAGGGCATCGTCACCAACTTTGAGATATCGACGGGTGCCGAGCTGCAGACAAGGTTCGGACTCATCTCCGACTACAACAACTACGTCTACTTCAAGGGCATGAAGTTCGCCTCACCCGACGGCGTCTACTGCTCTGGATACGTCATCGTGAACGGCAAGTATCTGGTGAGCACCAAACATTTGCTGTCCATTGTGCTGATGAAGCTGCTGCACGCGCGCTTCGCCAACGTGTACGCGTACGAGGTGGACGGCAACAGCGTGAAGGAGACGGCTCGACTGGTGCATACGAACACGTTCATGTGGTCGGACCTGTGGCGCCTCAACGTCACCGTCCTCTTGTAGCCAAAAACGCAAAGGTTCCGTGAGCTTCTGGCTAGAAGTACTCAGTTTAATCGAAAGGTACACTACTTCGTTAGTTTTGTCAGTTCACGTGTTGGTGTTTTGACAGCGGTACGTATTGTAGGCGAGGGGTGTTGAGCTAGCGGAAGTCTGGAAGAGAAATGAGAATATGCACGCGATAAGCACAACAATGATAGGATTTCGTCCGTTTCAAAGGTTCCGATGCTTCATCCCAGACGACAGACAATACCCGCCCTATTTGCACGGCAACATGAATATCCCTCGTGCGTTGCAGTAACAAGAGTCGTCTCGTAGGACTACGGGCAGTTCCGTTTTATAGCACCTCAACGTTAATCCTACTCGCCATTTGCGGGAACGTAAGCGCCCAGCCTGCTTTGCAACGCACTCCCAGACCAACTCCATCTCAACAGCTGACAAGGAGCAGTGTAGAAGACTTCCGATGACGATGGTCAAGTCAAGTGTACAGCCGATGCTACTTAAGGGTCCGCGGAAGACCTCGCTCGACTCGTCCGTGACACTTCGTGAAAGCCAGTATGTCGCCGTGCGCTACAAGAGCAAGCGGTCGATGATGTCCTGGCAGGTCTTCAACATCCTCCGCCGACTCGCAGCCATCGCAGCCGCCATCCAGTACGTCATCGTCTCCATGTCGGCCACTTGGTGGGCGCTGCAGGTTCTGAGCGGAGCGCACAACCCGACCGAAACTCTGCGAGTCTTCCCGTCTTCGCTTATCGAGGGGTATTTGGGCGAAGGACTCATCCGTGACAGCCCCTTGGTGAATAAAATACTCGGAGGCGATACAACCCCGCGAGACTACGCGCTCTACCTCGAATCTGCCACACAAACGTCGACGCAAAACTGCTCCAACGTGCCACTTTTCAATCCAATGATCTACAACCACAGCTTCCTGAACAATGGGTACCAGGGGATAGTCGACGACACGGTGTACAACATCTCGGGGCTTGCAGACTTGGAGCTCGTGGTGGTGGTCGTCGACTGCACGTTCCGACAGATTATGGTGGGGGATCCGTCCGCAGTTCGAGTGTTCAACCTGGTTCGCTCCCGATCCGACGCCACCGACTTGTACCTCGTCACGATGTCGCTCAATGTGCAGGAGTACGAGGTGCGCAAGCTGCACAAACGCGGTCCCGCGCTAGTCGGCATGCTTACGCTGGTGCAGGACATGCAGGCGGATCATGTCGAGCAGTTCTACATGGTGGCGACCACTTACCCTATCAGCGCGTCCCAAAGTTCGAGATGTACGAGCTGGTAGGGGTGACGAGCGAGAGTTACCTGGAGCTGCGTAGTATCCCGCGTGATCCGTTGACGCACCCGGTGAAGAACCTGATCACGGCGAGGAAACGCGGCTTCTTTGACGGTGACGACCAGTACAACGTCCGCGTCATGTACTCAACGCTGAGTGGAGTGAACGCCAAGACGGCGTTGACGCGCTGGGAGTGGATCGGAGAGGCCGTGACGGTGGACTCGTGGGCTTGGGTGCACTGTATCCACTTCTTCTTTGGCTTGGAGACGATTTATTCCCTCCTTGTGCTGTTGCTGGTAACGTACCAGAAGGTTCGTACGGGAAAAGTCTGGATCGGAGACCCGTTCTCGTCACTGTCGACTACAAGCCTCGTACTTCGCGGGATCTTGGTGTTGATTTCGTGCTTTTTAGATAACTTCTGGTCCGTTAACGAGTACGCCATGTCCAGAGCGTCTATGATCACGGGGTCACAAGTCGTCCGCGTGCACAAGGAGATCATGCATGCGGACATTATGGTGATCTTCCTCAGCTTGGTCGGCTTCTTGAGCTCCGTCTTCCGAGAGCGGATCGACCCCTCCATTGCCATCTTTTTGTTCGAGTTCATCCACAAGTACCGACTCACTTTATTGCGTACGTCGTCGGCAGTAGTCGACAAGATCTCGACGTATTCGAACGCTCAGTGGGCCCTCGGTATCGCGAAAGTGACACCCGTTATTACGTCCATGTCTCCGATGCGCATGTGGTCCTCGTTCCAGTTCCCAGAGAAAGACCCCGTCTTCATCATCGCCTCCTTCTTCCCGACGACTTACTTGCTGGTCTCCATCTCCGCTTTCGCCATCATGAGGAAGATTTATCGACTTCGCTATCCGGACAGAATTCACTCGAGATCAAGTCAAAGCACGGATACATCGGGCAACGAAAAGGCGGCCATGACCATGAAGGGCATCGTCACCAACTTTGAGATATCGACGGGTGCCGAGCTGCAGACAAGGTTCGGACTCATCTCCGACTACAACAACTACGTCTACTTCAAGGGCATGAAGTTCGCCTCGCCCGACGGCGTCTACTGCTCTGGATACGTCATCGTGAACGGCAAGTATCTGGTTAGCACCAAACACTTGCTGTCCATTGTGCTGATGAAGCTGCTGCACGCGCGCATCGCCAACGTGTACGCGTACGAGGTGGACGGCAACAGCGTGAAGGAGACGGCTCGACTGGTGCATACGAATACCTTCATGTGGTCGGACCTGTGGCGCCTCAACGTCACGGTGCTGCTCTAGACTTTAAAGTAGGAAAACAAAATGTATATTTTGCATTTACCAATCATGGTTGGTATCAGGCTTTTGCTATTCGAAAGGGTACGTTTCCTTGAGCAGGTACATGGGGAAGGACACTTCGTTGCCTGCCGGTCGTGGAAAGCACATAACTTGGTACACCAAGGCTGGATCGGTTATCGGAGTATCACAAACTGGGGTATCAGCAGCCCAAACGACTTTCGTTTGGGTCTTGACCCACGCCGGCATCGTCGTTAAGTTCGTTCCTTGCACATTCAGCGACATGATCATTGCATCCGGCGCCATGAGCGTGACGGGGAGCTCCTGCAGCGGGTTGTCCTTGAGCCTGAGCTCCGGGATGACCATGCGCGGAGGCATCATCGCCAGCGAAGGAATCGTCGTGATCTGGTTCCCCATGAACGAGAGTCTATACACTCGAGAGAAGAACATTTGGTACGGAATCTGCGTCAGGACGCCGTTCTCGAAGGCGATCACTGCGAGAGCGTGCCACCGCTCGTAGAGATCGTCGGGTAGAGTTTGCAGGTTTGTCTCCGAGAACTGCATGTTGATCGTGGATGCGGGGAGCGGTTGTAAGAGTCCGGGGGGGAACTCACTCATCTGCGTCATCCCAATCAGCACTGACAGTAAACGGGGGTGCGCTGTGGCGGACACGGAGCTGTCGATGTCCCAGTTGACAATTGTGCTGTTGTACATGTGCAGCATGACCAAACTGTTGAGGTTTTGGAACTCGACTGGTATCTGCAGCGCGGAGCAATGCACAATTGCCAGCGTTTTTGGTCCAAACTCTCGAACGACGTCTTGTCCAGGGACTTTGTGTTCCTCGCGTGACAATCATACACGAGGCTTGAGAGCATGGGGCCTTGCCATTCGAGAACCAAGGGCGAGTCACAGCGCGACACCCCACGAAATCGAAGCTGGACTCACGCAGAGTTGCTAAAGAGTGGAGGATAACGATCACAACCCCCCCCCCCCCACACACACACAGAATAAAGAGCAGGATAATAATGCGATGTCGGTACTTCTTGCTCTGACTCGCTTCGTCTTGCGGACGTGTGGACGCAGCTTTTTGGTGTCGTCAGTATCCCAACCACCGGGTTTTGGTCGTACGACGACCTGTTTAGTGTTCGTATCATCAGCTCCGGGAATCACAACAGTTACTCTATCTCCCAGAAGCTCCCCCACCGTCACCAGCGAGAGGATAATGCTCAGTTGCGGGATCAATTTGGTTCCGAAGTCGAAGAGACCCGAGGCAAGCACCAGTCGGTTCTCGAGGACCATCCCGGCGACAGCCACTGGGTCGTACAGGAAGTCTGGGTTCTTGAACCCTTCGATGTCGAAGTTGAAAGCCCTGACGTACGGGAGGAAAATAATCAGCGGGATGGCGATCATAATTCTGAAGCTGATGAGCGCGTCGAGTGTGAGCGTGACGACGCGTTCGAGCGCTGGCGACTTCCTGAGGAACTTCTGGTTCGCCGCAGTCGTCCAGCAGTTTGTGACTAGAAGAGCTACGACCAGCGCGTTTAGCTCGGGGTGTGGTAGCAGATTGCTGGCTCGGTAGGCTTGGTACGTCTGGGAGCTCGTTTCCAGCACCTCGCGAAGTGCAAAAAACTGTCGAAAAGTGTTCACTTTCGACGCCAAATACATGTAGTCCATAACGAGAGAAGAACTTGCTCCAGATGCCGGTAATGAAGCCATGAGCTCGTGATGAGCTTGTGTTGCCGGCGAAGTGAGTCTTTTTCATCGTTTGGGAAACGAAAGCCGCTAGCGCACTTGATTCGGGTCGAAGCGTGAGCCGTCTGGCTTGGATGGACAAGAGGAAGATGTAGAGCACTCGCCCTGCGTGCATCCCCCCAACCGCACCGAAGACAACACCGTAGAAGCGGTAGTTCTGAATCCCCGAAACGGACCAAACCGAGACATAGAGCGGCAAAGTGCCTTTCGTGAGGTACCAATACGTCATTGCGACGCAAACGAGATGCGCGGCGCAGACGGCGTGGAATGCCACGATCAACAGCCATGCGACTGCATACAGCACGGATGAGAGCTCCAGTGTTAGCGGCTTACGCGGAGCACTCGCCGTCTTCGGTTGGAGAGTGGAGGAGCTCATTCGAGATGATGCCCCTTGAAGTTAGAATAGTGGAAGCTCGAACACGCGTACTCGTCTCGGTTGGATGCTGATGCTGCCGAAGTAAAACGTCACGATGCGGAGATAGATTCAAATTAGGGGACGAGATTCACGAGACCCTCCTCGGTTCTTATAATACCGTGCGAATGGTTGATGATGTACACGCAGGTTGATGTATTAGTCGGAGTTCCTATTCCTATTTTCAGTGCCATGGTTTGGAATCAGTGATGGCCAAAAACTAAAGCGGGTATTGGGATATCCAAAACATCCAAACATTGGATAGTTAGTTATGTTTAGTGCTGGTTTTGGATCGTAAAATGAAGCGTCGCGCTGGTGGTGCAGCGCAGCGAGCAGTCTCCAACCCGTCCATCCATGTCGGACCTGCCAGCTCCCGTGGCCAAGAAGAAGGTCCCGAAGCACTTGCGCCACGCCATTTCCAGCAGGAACAAGGCCGTGGTGCCTCGCCCCAAGCGCAAACCGCGCGTGTACCTTGCGAAGCGCTTCGAAGGGGAACCCCTGCGCGAATGGGTGCAGCGGAACCTCGAGAGCTCCTTGGCGGGCAGCATTTTCAATGCGACCACGACGGTGCTCAGTACCTTCCAAGCTTTGTTCCACATCAGCCTCAACTGGACAGGGCTGCGGATCGGACTGGACCCCTGGATGCAAGGTAATACGTGAATAGGAAAGTTACACACTGTAAACTATTTTACGACTAACAGAACATTTGTTGACGACAGAGCTCGACTTTTGCCTCAACATCGTCTTCACGCTCGAGTAAGTCGACAAAATTCGTAGACTTTCACCTGATAATTACCACTGATTTCTTTTGGTTTACCAAATAGGTATGCTCTGCACGTGTATGCTGCCTTCGACCGACTCGAGTACATTGTGGGTTTCTTTCCGATAGTGGAGTTTGCTGTGGTGTTGCCTTCGTGGTTCGACCTCATCACGGCGCACTCTGATAGCATCACCTCGACGAGTACACTGCCCCAACTATCGCGAATGTTGCGGCCGCTTCGCTTCATTCGGATCTTCCGCCTCGTGCAATTCGCGACGTCTTCGCTCCAGCAACAGGCGTCGGCGGCGATGCTCACCATCGTCTCTATCGTCTTCGCCACCGCCGGCGTCGTGCAGGCCACTGAGGCGTGTCTTGAAGTGTGCGACGACGAGCCTCGCGTGTGCAAGTGCCGCGATCTGTCGTTCCCCAATCTGCTCTACTTTGTGGTGGTCAGCATCTCGACTCTGGGCTATGGCGACATCTCCCCCGTGTCGACCAGCGGCAAGTTCGTCATCGCCTTCGTCATCCTCTTCACGTTCATCGTCGTGCCGATCCAAGTGAACCGCATCCAGGCGACGATCACGTCGCACACAGACTATTCGTCGGCGTATTCGGAGGCGAAGCTGCACCCGCACGTGATCATTACGGGTTACGTGAACGCCGACACGCTGTCCATCTTCTTCGGGGAGTTCTTCCACCCCAGCAACCTCAACTGGAACGAGCGCGTGGTCATCCTCAACGCGTCGCAGCCCACGCCCGAGATCAACAAGGTGCTGCACGTGTACGACAGCAAAGTGCAGTACATTGTCGGGTCCCCTCTGCTGGACGAGGACTTGACGCGAGCGGTGCTGAGCGACGCCAGTGCCTGCTACGTGCTAGTGAATCGACAGTCCTCGCGTCCTCAGTACGCGGATCAGTGCTGCGCGCTGATTACCATCGCTCTGCGTCGCGGGAACCCGACGTGTCCGATATACGCGCAGATCATCAACTCGAGGAACGCCGCGACGCTGCTGAAGATGGGCGCGAGCGATGTCGTGGTCATTGGGATGCTCAAGTTCTCCGTCTTAGGACGAAGTTGCCAGGTGTGGGGGCTCCCGACGCTGCTCTTGAACCTCCTGGCGCAATGTAACAGCGACCTGGACAGCCACCACTCCTCTCTGCAGTGGCAGCGTCAGTACTTACATGGCTACATGCACGGAATCTTCCTAGTCGACATCCCCCGTACGTTTTCAGGGCTCACGTTTGGCGATCTCATTCGCTTTCTCTACGACAAGGCGTCGATTATCCCTCTGGCCATGCTGACGGACGACGGGGTGCGCTTCATGGACATGGAGTTCAAGCTTGGCGCCACGGCGGACCCGAATTTGTGCTGCAAAGTGTACGCCATTGCCAAGGGGCTAAACGCTGTGGAAGGCGTCATGAAGATCCCGCCGGAGCAGATCCTTTCGTACCGCAAAGGCATGCGACGCAAGGGCAAGTCCATGTCTAGCAATAGTTTGTTGGAGATGAAGAAGATCAAGCCGGCGCTGGGCAATGAGATCGAGCAGATACGTGAAAGTATTATGAACATGTACGCGGTGGCTGAGGATTACGACGTCGAGGCTGCCATGGGTCTGGCTGAGAGGGAGAACAATGGCTACGCGACTATAGAAGAACCTCTGGATGGGGAGATGTCGGAATACGAACGCTTTGTGTCGCTTGGTGTGCCCGACGATGTCGCGGACCACATTGTGGTGTGCGGGTTCCCATCCGACACGTACCACTTCATTAAGACGATTCGAGAGGCGCCGATGCCCGACGACTACACTCCATCTCCCGCTATTGTGTTCCTGGCTTCGGACCCCATTGACGAGCGCGAGTACGAACGTCTGCGAGGGTTTGTTGACATTTACTTTGTGCACGGCTCGCCTGTAAACTTCGGAGACCTCAAGAAAACCAACATCCGCTTCGCCATCTCCGTTCTCATCCTCACGCAGGCGTCGGAATCTCAATACTCGGACCCGAACATGGTGGACGCTGACGCCATTACCATCGTGCGGTACATTGTGGAGATCAGTCAACGGACACGAATGCCGAACCTCGTTGTGGAACTGGACAAGACCTCGAACGTGAAGTTGCTGAGCTCGCTAGCCAACGAGCGACGTACAAGCTCCGCCTTTGGGCTCCCGGCGCTGGTGGTTCGCAATGTTTCGTACCGTTCTCCACGGCAGAGCAACGCGCTCGCAGGAGCCACGTCAAGACGCGACTCGTTCTGGAATTCACTGGACGAAGGGGACGGCAACACGGACTCGACGTTCGTGCTCGAGGAGTTCATCGCCTCCGGTCGTGTGTTTATGAACTCGATGCTCGACTCGCTCATGAGCGAGTGCTACCGGAAGCCCTGGATCACGCAGTTCCTCCATTTACTCATCAACGGCAGCATCAACGACCTCGAGTACGTTCGTCATAAAAGTTTTTAGTTTTGGGCCTGGAGCTGGAGCTGATAAGTTCTTGACAATGTAGGGAGCGCCGACTGTTCCAAGTGGAGGCGCCAGAGGAGCTGATTGCACTCAAGTATGGCGAGTGTTTCCGCAAATTCCTCGACATGGTACGCGTTTTATTTCTGCTTTTGTCTAGGACGATGGAATTCTAACCTACTTTTTTTTTACTTTGTTTTAGGCAAGTTGCACTTGCATCGGACTTTGGCGACCGGGACGCGGCGTGGTTCTCCCTCACCCGTGTGTCTTCATCAACCCGCCCATGGACCTCCAGATCGAGCCTGGCGACCTCTTCTTCGTCGTAGGGAAGCCCTTCACCTTCGCCTCCAGCCCCGACATCTTCACACATTAAGTTGAAGTTCAGCCCAAATAAAAATAAAGTTGCCTTTTTCTAAGCCCTATCATTGGCCAGTTAACTATTTCCATTCTAACCAATCATGTCCATTATTCATCTGTGGCGCAGCGTCAGCATCAACCTGCTCGTCCTGCATTGCGTCCTGCCTCGTCCTGCGTGAATATGAGCGCGTTCCGGTCCAAGTTCCTGTACCCGGCCAAGGTGAACTGGTTCCCGGGCCACATGGCGCTTGCGCGTCGTGCGATGGTGTCTCAGATGGACGCGGTGGACGTCCTGATCGAGGTGCGCGACGCTCGAATTCCGTGGAGCTCGGCCAATCCCGTCCTGGAGGAGGCGTTCGGCAAGTCCAAGCCCAGACTCGTGGTCTTCAACAAGAGCGACCTGGCCAACTCCAACATGCAGCAACGGGTGGAGCAGCAGTGCAAGCAGCAGCTCGGAACGGCCACCGACTGCCTCTTCACGTCCGTGACCAGGGCAAGCGGCTGCAGGCCATCCTGCAGTGGTGCAACAAGCACAGCGGCGCGCAGTTCAAGAGCACGGCCGGGTCCATGGTCATGGTGGTGGGCATCCCCAATGTCGGCAAAAGCTCGCTCATTAACGAGTTCCGACGGCTGTCCAACAACCAGAAGCTGGCTAAAGGTCGGAAGAGAGCCACCGTAGGCCCCACACCCGGTGTCACAGTCCGCAACGACATTATCAAGGTGCGTTGACGTGTGGTGGGCTATTGGGGGCTAAAGGTTATTGACTGGAATGCTTGGTTTTGTTCCACTAATTAGGTGAATGACAAGCCGGCGGTGTACGTGGTGGACACCCCTGGTGTCATGTTGCCGAACATCCCGTCGGCTGAGACGGGCATGCGGCTGGCGCTTACGGGCGCGATCAAGGACGAGGTCGTGGGCACCGAGTTGATCGCAGACTACATGCTCTTCCTGCTGAACCAGATGAAGTCGACGCGGTATGTGGATGCGCTGAAGCTGCCAGGCCCGACGGACGACATCCACGAGCTCTTTAGCCTCGTGTTCAAGCGCTGCGGGGCGCTGGGCAAGGATCCGGACGTGCAGAACAAACTGGCGGCGCAGTTCTTGCTGCAGGAGTTCCGTCGTGGCGCGTTCGGCAACTTTACGCTGGACCCCGTCGAGACGCCGCCTAAAGTCGTCAAGCCTGCAGCTCCTTCGTCGTAAATGTACAATGAAAAAGGGCGGGGCGGCACCTGAACTGCGGCCTCGCCCCATCACACCAGTTCCGTTTGATCTTGACGCGTTCAAACAACCTCATACCACTCAGTCAGCGAGGATCAGTACTACAAGGTGGGTTCGAGGACAGGAGAGGGGGTTGGCTCGAAGCTTTGAGGACGTCGTAGGAGGCAAGTCATTCATTCCCCTATTCTTAGCGGCGATAGGATGGCTCACGCGCTCAGTCAGCCATCCATCCAGTTTGCAAGTTGCGCGCAGCTCCCGCAAGTCGTTTCGATTCGATTCGGACGTCACTCAGCTCGGTTTTTAGCTCGAGAGAACCGCTAAACTTGTCGATCCCAAGGTCAAGGTGCAACTTCGACACGTACGTACACACATAGCTCGGAGGTTGGCGCCGCCCCAAAAAAAGCGTGCCGAACGCCGGCGCAACCGCCGCTGGGACGCGGGATGATTCCATTCCCCTTTTCCACACGGGCCACACTAGAATGACAGACACGCCCTCGCGGGTGTCCATGTCGAAAGTGATCCCAAAGGACGACTCTGGCAAGGCGATCGAGATGGCGGGCAGCAGCAGCGGCGGACGCAGCGGCACCAACCTGGCCAACAAGAACGACGAAAGCCAAGTGATGCCCCTCCCGTCCCCGAAATCCCCAACAGCAACATGAACGGGGTGGCAGCGCTCCAGCGTCGCCGATCCGAGGGACCCGACTGCATATTATGGGGGCGAGCATGCAGGACCTCAAGCTCAACTTCTTCCGTCCTCGCACCAGCAGGAACAACGGCGCCCCCAGTCGCCAGGAGGACATCGGAATCTCGTTCGTGTCGCTGCAGTTCTCCAACGCGGAGATGGAGCAGCGGTTCACGCTGGCGCGCTGTGTCAAGTACCAGACGCGGCTCAAGTTCGGCTCGGGCTTCACGGCCTTCTTCATCCCGTTGCTGGTCATCATGCAGGTGAGCTTCAAGACGAACGAAGAGGACGGCGAGAAGTGGACGCAGCTGCCGCTCGTCATGGTGTTCCCGGGCATCGTCACGCTCATGGGGCTGCTGGTGGTCTTCTTCCAACGGTTCTTCATGACGCACATGCAGTGGCTCACTCTGGTCTGCCTCATCGGGCAGATCAGCGCGTTGCTGGACACCACCGCGGCCGGCACAATGGTGAGCGAGCGCAACATTTGGGTGCAGTTCATCTTCTCGCTGGGCATCACCAGTTCAACGGGGCTCACCTTCCTCAAGTCGACGACTGTGCTGGTGTGCTCGAGTCTTTTCTTCCTGGTCTTGGCCTGGGTCAGGTTTGCCACTAAGACGACGACGGAGCAGCTCAGCGCTCCGGGTACAGTCACCGCCGCCATTATTTTGTACTCGATCTTGCTCGCCTTCTTGTCGTGGAACTGGGAGTACGAGGAGCGTCGCGACTTCGTGCTGACGGAGCGTCTCGCCCAGGAGAACGTCATGGTGCAGATGACGATGGAGATGACGGGCTGGTTCAGTGGCGGTGCAGCGGACCAGAGTCCCGGCAATGGAGCTGATGCCGGTGGCATTCTAAGCGCCAACTGCCACATCGACCCCAAGGACGTGCTGGTCAAGGAGGAGCTGGGAGAAGGAACTTTTGGCTGTGTGTACGCGGCCACGTGGAAGGAGACGCGAGTGGCTGTCAAGAAGATCACGCTTCAAGGTGATACCAAGTCGATTGTGACGAGCTTTGGGTCAGAGGCGAGTGTTATGGCGCAACTGCGTCACCCGAACGTCGTCATGTTCATGGGCGTCATGGTGCACCCGGAGTTCGTTGGGCTAGTGATGGAGCTCTGTCCCAAGGGCAGTGTCTACACTGTCATCCACAACGAAGACGTCAAGATCGACTGGTCTCTGCTGCTGCGTATGATGGTGGACTCGAGTCGTGGAATGCACTTCCTGCACTCGAGCAAGCCTCCGATCCTCCACCGCGATCTCAAGAGTGTGAATCTGTTGATCGATGCCGATTGGCGCTGCAAGGTCTCGGACTTCGGTCTCTCCAAGCTCAAGGCCTTCCGCGAAGACCAGAACGAGTCGGGCGTGGCAGCCAGCGTCAATGCCGGTGGGAAGAACGTCCCTCGCGTCTTCATCGGCTCCAGTGTCTGGATTGCGCCTGAGGTGTTCAAGGGCGAGGAGCACACGGAGAAGGCGGACGTCTACAGCTTCGGCGTGATCATTTTCGAGGCGCTAAGCAGCTCCGTTCCCTACAATTCCATCTCCGTGGACGCCGTCCCCTTCGTGGTGCAGGCTGGAAAGCGTCCCACGGATTTCCACGCGCTGGAACTTCCGCCTGGAGACGCCATGCAGGACCTGTATAGCCTCATGACGCGCTGCTGGAGCGCCGAGATCTACGCGCGGCCGTCGTTCTCGATCATCATCTCGACGCTGCAGTCCATTCTTACCAAGCACTGCGGCGACGAGAAGTGGGAGGACCACATCATCTACCCGGACCGGAAGATCGTCAACCCTGCGAACGCGCCTGCAGATGACGACGGTCTGTCCATCCGTGAGGAGGATTTGATCGTGGACGCCGCTATCGGACGAGGTGTCTTCGGTGTCGTGTACAAGGGCAGCTACTTCGGCACGCCCGTCGCTATCAAGAAGCTGCACGTGAGTGGAGTCCCCAAGAACACGCTGGTCGAGTTCGAGAAGGAGTGCAGCATCATGAAGGGCCTTCACCACCCGAACATCGTGCTGTTCATGGGCTCGTGCTCCAAACCGCCGACGCTGTTGCTGGTGACGGAGCTGCTGGCCAACGGCAGCTTCTTCGACATTTACCACAAGATGCCGCGTCCGGATCCTGCTCGACAGTTGCGTCTAGCGTACAGCGTGGCGTTCGACATGGCCAAGGGTCTGGCGTACCTCCACAACCACAATCCGATCGTCATCCACAGAGACCTCAAGTCTCAGAACATTCTGCTGGACGACAGGATGCGCACCAAGATCGGCGACTTCGGTCTATCCAAGTTCCGAGACGTTGGCAAGACCATGTCCATCTGTGGAAGCCCCCTCTGGGTGGCTCCGGAAGTGCTGCGAGGTGAGAAGTACGGTACCCCCTGCGACGTCTACAGTTTCTCCATCATCGTGTGGGAGGCGCTGGCCTGGGGTGAGCCGTACCCGGATCTGGGCTCGAGTGACATCATGAACGGCGTCGCGGGTGGAAACTTGCGCCCGACTGTACCTCACGGCACACCGACCGGACTCGCTCGCCTGCTAGAAGAGTGCTGGACCAAGAAGCAAGACCAGCGCCCGACGTTCAACGAGCTCGTACCAAGACTCGAGGCCATGAGCAAGGATTTTGCAGCCTAGAATTTGCCAGAAGCTTCCCAACCAGTAGTTCATTTATCGCTAGTGCCCACGCTAGCTTCGTCTGACCCCTCCTTCTCCGCCTGACTGACACCCTAGTACTCTTGTATTTAATGATACAGCAATACAGCACCAACGATCTGCTCTATTCGTCTTCTTTACCTCTAATCTGTTGCTCCTTCTTGTGAGATAGCCAGCTGGAACACACGGTAGTGGTGGTTCAACGACTTGATCGTGTGCAGCTTGAAATGACTCAGCAGCACGCCGTCCTCGGGGTTAGCGCGGTCAAAGACCACCCGCCGAGCGCGACTGTGCACCAGCGCCATCGCGCACATGCCACACGGCTCGCGGTCCAGATACACGTCATATCCAGTACACAAGTACGACTCGGTCGACTTGGTCTCCACCTGCTGGAGCTCCGCAGCGGCTACATCCTCTCCTTCGGCACACTTCTGCTTCTTGCTCGCCTTCTCCTGCACCTCGTTCTCTCGTCGTCGATCCCGCTCTGCAACGGTATCGACCGCCACCATCACGGGGTGATACAGCGTCTCGAACTTGTACTTGGCTTGCTGCTCTTCACCAACCTCCGACATCGAAACGGGTTCATCAGTCTCCGGGTCCACCACCACGCAGCCCCACGCACAGCTCAACGTCTGCTTCCTCTCCTCCTTGATCCTCTCTCCAACTTTCATCGCCGTTTTTAAATGATTCATCATCTTCTCCTTCTCGTGGTCCTCAATTGGTGGCAGCGCAGTGGCCTCCTCCACGCTGGCGTGGAAGATGAGCGGCCAGTGCTTCGTGTGCTTCTCGAACAGCTCTCGAGTGCGCGGTGCGAGCTTCAGCGCCACTGCCGTCGTGAGTCGAGCTTCGAACATTGCTTCTAGCTGCTTGAGCTCCTCCGAGGGCTCTGTGGCGTCGTGGGCGTCCGATTTTAAGGGCACACGAGCGCCACGAGCGTTTTCGGGGATTCCGCGTGCTTCTTAAGACGCTTCAGGTGCGCGAAGCCGAGCTCCGTTAGTGGCTGGAAACTCGCGGACAGATGCTTCATGACCTTGGATCCGAACCGGGCGGGGAACTCCAGCGCTACGAAGCGCTGTTGGGCCTCCAGCGCCTCGGCATCGAACTCCTCGGGGGCGACCACTTCCACGAGCTCCATTGTTGTCTTTGACTGGTTTTACAGTCGAAGTAACGTTACCTGAAGTAACGGTAAGTGAAGTAAGAGTGTCGACCAGCGAGAAGTTGAAGTCTGTACCCATTTTTAGCCGTTTGTAGCGATCTTATCGTCGGAGCAGTGAGTGGCAGGTATTGCATTGATGTCCATGTCGTCGCCCAAGTTCTTGAGTGTTTCTCCGTCTCAGCCGAGGGTGCTGCCGTTCGCGACGGCGACGGACTCGACGCTGCATCGCCGGGCGTGGCGCAGCACCAGAGCCATTGAGCCGTCGCCCTGGAGTCCACGGAGGGTGAGTGAGAGCCTCGTGTCTTCCTGTCGACTGCAACTGGTGATTGACGTGTGCTATTATCTCGTCTGCAGCCGCCATCTCGGTTCAAAGGCCACTTGCGTTATGACCTGCTGGGCCCACCGACCTCTGATCTACCAGAGGCATCACCAAAGGCACCCGCAAGGATCGCAGCAGAGACACCGCCCTCTAGCGAAGCTCCTAACACCGAGAAGGGCGAGTCACCAACAACAGATAACGCAGCAACGCCTGCCGATAACGATGAACGTGGTGCAGCACTTGCAGTTAGCACTGATGCGGCAGCGAAAGGTGAAAGTGCCTCGCGCAGGACAGACTTGACGAATCTGGAGGAGCTGCGGTGGTTCCAGCATCGCTGGCTAGATAAGCACGGCCGAAACAGTAGCCTCAAGGCGACTCGGGAGCAGCTAGCTCTAATGCGGCGCTGGTTTGACTCGCTGGACGCCGATGGATCCGGTGAGGTCGGACTTGACGAGCTCGAGGATCCTCTCGTGTCGGTCGGGCTGGCGTGCAGTCGAGACGATGTCCAGCATCTGATCGAGGAAGTCGACCTCAACGGCACAGGCGGCGTCACATTCGACGCATTCTTGAATCTGCTCTACCCGGAGCGAGCCAAGCGCGAGCGAAGTCGAAGGTTTCCCCCGCCACTTCACACACCCAAGCATCGACCTCCAGCTCGTCCAGATACGTCGAAGGCCTTGGGTCGATCTGGAGTGAGTCCAAAGGCGAGAAACTCTGGGAAGACCGTAGTCGTGAACCCTGTTGCTCGGTTGTTCGAGGACTTGCAGGCGGGCAAGCTCGGCGACATGGACGTCCCGTTTCCCGTGCTGATCACAGCCTACCGTCGACGGATGCTCCTCAACGCGCACATGGCTGACAACCCGACCGCGAAAAGGTAAGTTTGGGTCAGTTCGACTAAACGCGTCATCGTTTTCTTACTTTTGACACGCCACCAGAGTTGGGTCTTCCGTGTTGCAGGCTCTTGAGGCATCCAGGCACGAGTCCTCAACGGACGATACGTACGACTGGCGCAGAACACATTTCGATCTTCAATTACCTTCGCTGTTCCCATGACAACACGAGGACAGCGCACTCATGAGGATAAGCCTGTACATCATCGCAGTCAGAGACTAGCAGGACAGCAGGAACTGCACAAAAGATCAAACACAATAGTTATACCACAACTCACATCCGCTCCTCCCTCTTCCTGAATCAAATCTCACCACTTTACAGATTCATTTTCAAGCCTCGACGGCTTTTGCCTAAACATCTCGCCCGTGCCGAAGGCAGCTCGACTCTCAATGCCCTATGTCATCATCGCCTGAAGCAGATTGCTGCCCTTGATGGTGGCACCACGAACGTGAGGGGCTGCCAGTCTAAACTGGACGGCCGGCTCGTGTCTACTCGTTCGCTCGCCACCACCACTAACCAGCAAGGTCAGCTCTGCTTCGTCCGCTACGCACCAAATCAGGAAAATGGCCAGGTTTGCAGCATACATACACACGCCCCGCCACTCCCCTCAGGCTTCCCGTGGCCCAAGATTCGCCAACGGGGCCTCCTCGGTGCTCCGCTTGCTTTTCTGATACTTTCCGTCCATGCCTGTTTCCATTGCGTCGCTGCCACCGCCTCCAGAATGTCGACCTCCGCTTATAGTGGGTAGAGTGTTACTTGGCATTCACTGTACTCATAGGTGGGGTCTTTGAAGAGCCACTAGTACTTGTCACGGGCTTCTGCATCGATGCCTGCGAGGGCTGTGAAGCTTGAGGGCCTGATGTTGAGTTGCCGGGATGCTGCTGGTTCGGGGCAGCTCCCGGCTGACCGCCAGCCTGGCCGGCAGCTCCTCCTACCTTTGTGCGCTTGAAGGCGGCAGCATTTGCTGCTGCTGCCATCTGCTGCTGAGACTGTGTAAGCGTCCGCTTTGTACCCGCCAGGTGCGCAGGATCGTTGCTTCCGTTCTTCATTGCGTCGCCGTTGAGACCGGAGCTGCCGTCACCCTGCAGATCGTCAGATCCTAGCAGCGACGACGATAAGTCCAAGTTCAGGAAGTCCGAAGATTCACCGAGGCTCATGTCTCCACTCATGCGCTGCTGGTTGGTACTACCGTTTACGGCACCAGGTCGCTGCTGAGCTTGAGCTTGTGCCTGGGCTTGGGCGCGGGCTTGAGCTTGGGCCTGAGCTTGCTGCTGCTGCATGTAGTTCGGGTTCTGTCGCTGCTGCATTTGCTGCTGCATCTGCTGCTGTTGCTGCATTTGCCGCATCGAGTTCTGGCGCTGGAGAGCCTGGTTCTGCTGGTACTGCTGCTGTTGCAGCGAGTTTTGGCGCTGCATCTGAGCCTGCTGCTGTGCCTGCTGCATCTGGAGCTGGCGCCGCTGCAGTTGAGCTTCTTGGAACTGCTGCAACTGCTGCGGGGTGAGCTGCTGCCGCATCTGGGGGTTCTGCTGCATTTGCATCTGCAGGTGCTGCTGCTGCATCAACTGCTGCTGAGTCATCCGGTTCCCGTAGGGCATGTTGCCTACTACGTGGCCTTGAGGTCCCATGCCGCCTGCGCCAGGGTTCATCGCCATGCCTGGAGGTGCATTGCCGCCCATCATCGCAGCGCTACCGGCGGCAGCTCCACCATTACCCGGAACACCACCTGCAGCTGCACGCGGGTTTCCACCAGCCTTGTGCTGCGCACGCGCACCCATCGTAACCGCCAAATGCTGTAGCCGCGTCTTCAGAGATGAAAAGTCACCGTATTCGTCGCGGTTTTTCGCGGTACGGTACAGCGAGTCCTCTAGTCGTCTAGCCATGTCCGGCAACCGTCGAATCCACTCAGCGGGCGCGTCCGGTTTCCGCTGTTGCAACAAACTAACACTGTGTACCACGTAGAACAAAAACACCAACGCGTCAACATTACCATCCCGATTGTCAATACCCACGGAACAGCAGCACACGTACATTTTGCCAATCATCTTCCGACGCAAAGGCAGGTCGTTTTCGGACTGCCATGCAGTCTGCGTGTCGCCGGAGCTGGCGCCACTCGGCGTTCGTCCAGCCGCAGCACGCTGCTGAGCCTGTTGCTGCGCCATCTGAGCCGCACGCATTCTCGCCGCGTTCATCATACCAGCCTGCTGGGCGTTCTGCTGAGGTCCGCCCATCATCATGTTCGGGTTTCCATACTGCTGTCCATACGCCGCATTGCCAGGAGCTGCACCACGAGCCATGGCCGGGTTTCCGCGCTGCATGTACGCAGCATTCGCGCCGATCATGTTCTGCTGGTTCGCGGTGCTCTGGCTCATCGAGATACGCAGCACTTCCATCGGCGGCGGGATCAGGTCTGGATGCTGCATCATCATCGCCTTCACGCGCGCAAACTCTTCCTCGTACGAAGACGTCGGCGGGCGATACGCCTGACTGGGCTGGCCTCCCATGTATTGGCCAGCAGCGCTGGTAGGTGGCGCGCCGCTCACGCCTCCCGGCATTTGACCCGCGTGCATTTGCTGCTGCTGGTAGGGCTGGCCTGCGAACTGCTGCGGTTGTCCGTTCTGTTGGTTCATCATCATCTGATTGGCGTATTGCTGCTGTCTCTGCTGCTGCATCTGCATCTGCTGCTGCTGCTGTTGTTGCTGCTGGTTGCCAATGTGCGGCCGCGCGGAGGACGTCGTGGAGGGCGCGGACGTCGTGGCGTTGCTGCTGCTCGAGTTGCCGGCGCTGGACGCCGCGTCGCTGCTCGAAGAAGGCTGCATCGGGGCCGAAGAGGACGCGGACGGCGAGGGCTTCGTCGCGGACGACGTGGCCGTGGACGCCGCAGTGGACGTGGTCGTGCTCGAACTGTTGGCGTCGCTCTTCATGGGCGCTGAAGCGGACGACGTGGCAGCGCTGTTCGTCGTCGTCGTCGAGTTCGAGGTGGGGGCTGAAGCGGGGGCGGGCGTGGTGGACGCGCCGGCCTCTGTCTTGGGCTTGACGTCCTCGTTCTTCTTGTCCGCGCTGGTCGTCACAGTGGACGACGACGTGGCAGTCGAAGAAGACGACGGACCAGCGCCGCTGGACTCGAGCTCCGAGCCGAAATAGCTCGAGCCCATGTCTCCTCCGCCTGACGAGCTCGTGGGCGGCGCGGCCGACGTGGGCGCCGCAGAAGACGCCGAAGCAGTCGCGGGGGCGCCGCATTATCCGTGGGCTTGTGGTTCTGCGTCGCATTGGGCGAGGGCTTGGGCGAGTCGCCGAAGCTGAAGTCGTTGTCGCCGCCGCTGGGCATCGAGGCGAAGGGTCGTCCCCAGGCTCTGCACGCCCGTGGGGTGCCCACGCTGAAGGGGAGTGCACCGCCGCCTCCGCCGCCGTTGGGCGAGTTGCCCATGGGCGTGCTGTTGGTCCACGAGCCGAGCGAGCCCAGGTCCAGCAGGTCGCCGCCGGCGAAGTCGAAGCCGAACGAGTCCATGGGTGGATCGGTGGGTGGGTGATTGGGTTAAATACTAGCACAACAGACTACAAGACACTATAAGCGCGGACTGCGTCTGCAATACAAACACAAGAGGAAGGGTTAGCACCACTTAACCACGTTTAGAGAGTGTTACAGCGAGAGGGGGGGCGCCCAAGTGTAGCGTAGCGCAGCGCAGCGTACCGGCGGGTGAAAGCGTCTGTCTCCCAAGGTCCGCCGCGTGGACAGGGCGCTGCGCTGGATATGCTGCCGTGCCTTGCGAGGAGAGGGGCTGGATGGACTGCGCGGCGCGGGCTGGGGCGGCTGGCGTCTGCGTGGAGCCGTACAGCGGTCCTTCCTTCCTGCGGTTTTGTTGGGGCTTTGACGGCTGAAGCGTTGTTCCCGCCGCCGCGCGAGTTTTTAAATAAACCTCACGTATTTCAAAAAACCTCGACTAGTGTTTTGAAAAAATTCCAATTTTTCCAAATCGATGCAGCCCACGGCAAAAAAAACTGGCTTTCATGTCACTCTCTCGGGGTTCTCAGGCTACTTTTTCGGGGTTGCCCCGCGCGAAATAGCTCAAGTCGAGGCCCCACTCTTGGTGAGATTACTGCGGCGCGCGCACCATAAGGCGGTGGGTCGCACAGCACCGCAGGCTTCAGCGCAAGTCGAATGGCGCTGAAACCTATCGTCAATACTCGAGCGGCGCACCGCTTCGTCTACTGTGTCTATTGAGTGGGGTCAAGATCGCGGCTCAACAAAACCTGCGAGAGGCTCCCACTTTTGGTCGAGCGGTGATTGGTCGGTCGGTCGGACCCGTAATAGCGGGTCGTCACCCTTAAATACCAACCTGCTAAATCGCATATACTATAGCTCACAGTTGCCCGCCAACCAAACGTCAGAATTGACCCGAGTTGGTGATGGGGAAGACGCCCGTGGCCACGCGCAGCAGCGCGCGCGCCGTCAAGGAGCGGCAACTGGCGCTGGTGGAGGAGCCGGGACGCGAGCTCCAAGCTGTGGGCTCGCGCGAGCTGCAACTGGACGACGACTGGGAGGAGCGCCTCAACCTGCAGGTCAAGATCATGTACGGGCAATGAATTGGCTGCACCTCGAATAAAGCCTCAACATACATCAACTAGGCGCTAATAAGGATGTGTTGTTGATGGTTCTGCAGGAACGTGGTGGGCACGGTGGACCTGAAGACGCCGCTGGACTTGAAGACGATTGCGCTGCATGCGCGCAATGCCGAGTACAACCCCAAGGTGCGGCGGGAAGCGGAAAGGTGGTGCAATGTTGCAGTTCGTGTGGAATATTAACTGGTATCGTCGTGCTATGGCAGCGCTTCTCGGCGGTGATCATGCGTCTGCGTGACCCCAAGACAACGGCGCTGATCTTTGGCTCTGGCAAGGTGCGTTGGCTGTTTTCATCATTTGGGTAATGGAATTGAAGTTGGTGCATTTATTGACTTCGCTCATGCTTGAATTGCAATTGCGGCAATGTTGCAGATTGTTATCACTGGCGGCACAAGTGAGGAGAGCTGCCGGTTAGCAGCGCGCAAGTTCACGCGCGTAATACAGGTCGGTCGAGCGGGCATGGTGCGATATGGTGTTCGAACGGGTGCTGACTCTACCTATGGCTGTTTTAGAAACTGAACTTCCCGGCCAAGTTCACCGAGTTCAAAGTGCGCAACGTGATGGGGACGTGCGATATTCGCTTCCCGATTCGGTTGGAGGGACTGCTGAACGACCACGCACGCTTCTCCAGCGTACGTTCCTCGTGACAAATCGATTGCATCAAGTGCATTTAGTGCTGACATTAGTACGATGTTCTGCCTGTAGTACGAGCCGGAGCTGTTCCCAGGTCTGATCTACAAGCTCGTGGAGCCCAAGCTGACGCTGCTGATCTTCGTCTCGGGCAAGATCGTGCTGTGCGGAGCAAGAGACTCGAACCACCTGCACCAGGCCATCGACAAGATGTACCCCGTCCTGCTGCAATACCGCAAGATGACAGCGCCCCCATCGCTGATGACAGGCAAACCAGGCTACGAGGATAGCGAGGACCTCGACCGTCTAGAGCCAGGGGCTAACGTCTAAGACCAAACGAGGCAGTACGAGCGTGCATTGCTGTATGTATCTATCCTTATCCTATGCAACTACAGTAAAATCAACGAAAAGCACACTAGGAAAAGTAGCATCTGCATTCCGTCTCCTCAACGCGAATCACCCTCCTCTGCATTTTGAAGGCCAAAGCTCCTCCTGTTCTTGCCCAGTTTTCCTAGTCGCTCTTCGGGTTCTTCTTGTGCTTTTTGCGCTTCTTCTTGCCGTCCCCTGCAGGCTTTGTGGAGTTGTCTTTCTTCTTGTCATCAGACTGTGACTCGCTCTGGTTGGTGGGTTCATCACCGCTCTTTTTGTGTTTCGATTGCTTCATCTGCTTGAGACGGTTCGCCTTTTGGAGATCGTATCCGGACACTGTGTTGATGCGGTGGCGCATCGGAGGCGCCTTCAGAAGTTCCTTCCTCTTGGACATACTGAAATGGAAAACAAAGGGAAGCACAAGTTAGCGGAATGATATGAACGAGAACTTCGACGGTCAGTGCCAGCGTACCTAGCCTTCTTGATGGATAGCATCCAGTCGGGAACCTCACAGCCGGAGATCTTCATCACGTTAGCGATTGTACGCAGGTACACCATATCGTCCTCCGTGAAGAACGTGACAGCCTTGCCCTTGCGTCCATTTCGTCCCGTACGACCAATGCGGTGAATGTAGCTAACGGCGCTCTGCGGGAAGTCGTAATTGATGACCATGTTGACGGCCTTGAAGTCCATACCACGACTCATGAGGTCGGTACAAATGAGCACCCAGACTTCACCCGTGCGAAAACGTCGAATCACGTCGTCGCGCTGTTCCTTGGTACGGTCTGCGTGGACAGCGCCGATGTTCACTCCATCGTACAGCAACTCGTGGTACAGTTCGTTAGCTCGCTCCTTGTTCTGCACGAACAGCAGCGCAGGGAGCTGAAGGCCGTCGTGCAGCAGCTGCTTCATAGCCACAAGTTTTCCTTCCTCCTTGCCCACGAAGACAAGTTTCTGGTCAATCGTGCTAGCACCAGCGTTTTTCGTGCCCACAGCCACCTTGACAGGGTCGCGCAGCACAGTCTGGGCCAACTCTTCAACGCCTTCGAGCATCGTGGCGCTAAACATGGCCCGCTGGACCTTGGCGTGAGTGCAAGCAGCAAAAATCTCGTCCACCTGCTCGACGAAACCCAGCTCCAGTAGTCTGTCGGCTTCATCGAGGCACACCATTTCAACGGTCGATAGGTCAACCTTCACTTCCTGGATCAAATGCACGAGACGCAGCGGCGTCGCAATCAGAACGTCGTGGTTGACAGCCAGCTTGCTCTTGGTCTGGGAAGCAATCGTCGCAGCGGTAGCCTTGGAGAGCAGCGTGATGTGCAGCTTCTTGCCTGCAGCAAGGCGCGTAAATTCGGAGCGAATCTGCACTGCCAGGTCACGAGTCGGCGCGAGGACGATCGAGCGAATGCCGCTGCCGGTTCCACTGCCCGCTGACAGGTTCGCGAGAATAGGAATGGCAAACGCTGCAGTTTTACCGGATCCCGTGGGCGCCGTGGCCAGCACATCACGCCGCAGCAGGAAGCTAGGGATGGCTTGCATCTGCACAGAGGTCGGCTCCTTGTACTCCGAGCGCTCGATGTTCTTCAACAGCAACCGCTTCATCTGCTGCGCGTTTGCACTCGAATCCATGCGCATGTCAGCAAACGCAGTGACTGGCGCAGGCACGCTGACGCCGCTCACACGGATGCCAAGCTGGCGTCGAAGCATCTGAACTCCCTCTCTAATACACGCACAGCGATCGTTAGTAAACCTTGTCACTTCAACATACACAGGCTTTCATTCCCACTTACTGTTCAGCGGTAGCAGCGTTCTTCTTCTCCGCTTTCTTGGCTTCCTTCTTGGTTTTCTTCGAAGCACTAGCATCGGCCATGTCCGCGTCCGTTTCATCGCCATTGGACTTGAACAGAGTGACAGCGTCCTCCTCCTCATCTTCGTCATCGTCTTCGTCCTCCTCCTCGCTGTCATCCGACTCTTCAGCGTCCACTTCCGACTTTTGCGACGCAGCCTCACTGCCCATGGACTCGGTGCGTGAGCGACGACGCGCACGTTTCTCCCTGCGCTTGTCAGCCTTGGTCTTCGCGGGCGCCAGCAGCTTCGACGCCTGCTGCCGAGCCTCGTCCTCCATGCGCAGCTCCTCCAGCGCGCCGGCGCTCAGCTTGCGCTTGCGGCGAAGCTTGCTTCCTTCCCCATTGCGCGGCTTGCTGGCAGGCTCATTGCCGGCCCACTCGGGCACCATGTCGACGCTGATCTTGCGCGACTTGGGTGTCTTCTCCTTGGGCTTCTGGACCGCATCGAAGCCGAAAAAGTCCAGCTCGTCCACCCCCGCAGCCTTTTTAGCCTCCTTCTTGGCTCCCGTGGCTGAAATTCATTGGCGATTACAAGAGAATATATAGGTGAGGAAGTGTTGCGTTTGTAGCTGAATTGTGTTGGCTGTAGGGGAAATTGGAGGGCGGAAACTGCATGAGAAGAGAGATCGTACATTTGCCGAGCTGCTTGAACTGCTGCTTGTCCTTTTGGAACTTGGCGCCGCCGAACTTGGCGCCCTGCGTGAGCGCTCCGAAGAAGGTGCTCGACATGGTCAACGTCTGCTGTTGTGTCCAGCCAAGTGACCTGCATAGGGGCCACTAAACGGGTGAATCACACTAGCCAATCAGAGGAGCTGTTTCTATAGCCCGAATTAAATGGGAAACTGTCAAACAACATGGTCATTGCATATAGCCATATATTGTGCTTTTGTGATGTGCCACAAAAGCACAATATATTATGGACCAACGTTGAAGCTGCCACAGCTAGCAAGTTCTCTTCGTCACCATTGCTGTAATTCTTATTCACCACTCGTGGCGACTTGTTCCGCCGCATTTGCTTCGTGTTCGCCGCTTGAAGCTGCCGGAGGGTCCACTTTCTCCTCGCTTGAGCTCTCGGGGACGGTGAGAACCAAGTACGACGTTGGAATTTGGTCGGGCGTCGTCGGCCGCTCCAAGGATGACCTGGAATCGGACCAGTGGCCGTTCGGACCGAGCTTGACTGTGATCTTGGTGCAGTTCTCGTTGATTGCTTCGGCGTCCACGTACTCGTAGCGCAGGTTCTTGAGCCCGTTCTTCTTCCACGTGCGGTGGTGCTCCTTCAGCAGCTCGTGCTTCACTGTGCACTTCCATTTGTTCGTGCGAAGCACCGCCAGCTTCTCTTCCAGATTCATTTCTTCAAGGTCACGAATGGTGCCACTGCAATAACGGAGCACATAGCATCAAAGTCAGCCCACAGGTGCACTAACGCGGTCTTACTGTTCGCAAGCGCGACCTTCCTTACCTTAGAGGCGCTTCGATGGTGAGTTTCTTGCGCACCACGCGACTGTAGAGCTCGTTGTCCTCTCCACCCCAGCCCCAGAAATTGTTGGGAAAGCCGTTGACCTTGATGAAGTGCTGGCGTGTGAACGCCACGATGCCGCCAAAGTAGTTCGAGCTCTCGTTGTAGCGATCCCACACACGCGCAACGTGCATGGGGCCGAGACGCGGCATGGTCGTGTAGAACTCAGCCAAGTCGTCCTACAACACAACAAGCAGCAGCAAGCTCCATGGTTACAACTCCAGCAACAACACTTCCAGTTGCTCCTTTGAACGTACTGCAGGCAGCAGGTCCACGTCGTGGAAAATGAACGCGTCGTAGTCGTTGCGCGTCATGTCGAAGCCTGCATTCAGCAGCTTGCCTCGATTAAACTTGCGTCCATCCATCGACTGCTCCAGGATGAAGATGTGGAAAGAGGCGCTGCATCAAGAAGGATCACCACCGCCACCACCAGAAAAGTCAGAACCCTTGCTAGTTGACCCTGTTGACGTGCAAGCTGAAATCGGTACCTCTTCAGCGCGCAATGACGTCTCAGGAACTCGGTCATGTACGGCACGAACTCGTCCAGATGCGCTCGTCGCTTCTGCGCCGGGTGGTTGTCGCGGAACGGCACGAGCACCGCCACGCGCGTCGAGTCCTGCATGGCGCCGCCAATCCTGCCGTCGTCTGCTTCCGTCTTTTCCGGTGTAGCAGCAGGTGTGGCGAGCTCATGCTTTTCCCCGAGAAAGGCGCCGTCATCGCTACCGGTAGCCCGCCGCTGGCGCTTGTGGTTCTCGCCTTCGGTCTGCGGCGCATCATTGGGCCGCTTGGTCGCCATGCACAATGCCCCAGTCGAAAAAAAACTGGTAGATGTCTTCACGAAGGAGGACAGAGCTTAAACCATCCAGTGGTTGGATACGCAAATGCGCAATCCCGTCCTTGTCGAGGGAGATGCTAACCTTCTCTCGGCTCAACGAACACAACCCAGATCCTGCGCCTGCGCATGTATAGGTTCTTGGCCTGGTCAGCAGTTCCAGAACCACTTGGGAGCAGACATCTTGATATTTGTATGTGGCGGTGTCAGCAAGTGTTTTGGCCTCCATCATTATATAACCTGTTGAATCATATCCGCAATATGTAGCCATGTCCCTAAACAACTTCAACTTCAGCTGCTACGCTACCTGTTCGAGGAACTCGGCCGGCGTGAAGCCCACGATCTGCGCGAACAGCGCCTCGGGGACGCTGTGTTTCACCATGCACTTGCTCACGCGGCGTCGGTAGCTCGCGTCGGCTTCGCTCATCCGCCTGAGCACTTCCGCGACGCTTTGCTGCGTCTCGGCTGGCACGTCGCTCTCGAGCAGAGCTCTGACCAGGTTGTCCAGCATGTCCAGGGTCTGGATGATGCGGTCCGCAGTACCGTACGTGTCCTTCTTCTGGATCGCAGCCAGCGCCTTCACTGCCGCGGGAGTGTCGTCGTCGTCGAAGCTGCTCAAGCTTTTGTCCAGAGCAGACACGGCTTTAATGCCCAGGACATCCACCAGCAGATCTGGTGAGCGGAACAGCCTCTGGGTGAACGGAGCTATCCCACGTGGGAGTTCACATGCGGAGTTGATCGCGATGCTGGCGTTCTGCCGCACTGAGGCGCTGCTGTGCGTCAGACACTGCGCCAGCGGCTCAATGCCGAACTCAATCACGCGCGGCTTTGCGTCCTCCAAGGTCGACAACGCCATGACGGCTGCAACCAGACATCGAGTGAGCTCGTCGCGCTTTTCAGTAGGTTCGCAGCGCACGTGACCAAGGAGCACCTTCGAAAGCGCCTTGAGACATATTTCCACGGCCTCGAGCTGGATTGCCTCTCTTTTGGCCTGGTTGTATGCAGCCACGTTCGTGATCACCATGGCGGAGTGCAGCAACGTATCGGCGTGACACAACCGCGGCTTCTTGATCAGGGACAACACTGGCGCGACAACGGGAAGCTGCGCGCTGGCCCGAGCACCCTCGTAAACACGCGTGAGGTTGGCCAGAATCTCGATAAGCAGGTCGACAATTCGAGTTGGTAGCTTCGACAGCGGTTGAGACGTGAGCATATTGGCCAAAGTGGTCATGGACTCCGATTTGTTGGCGAGCAACAGGCAGCCTTTGCTGGAGATTGTCAGGTTGATGAAAATGCGGCAGCCTGCAGCAACGACCTCCTCTTCGTCATCGCCAAGTAAGCGAGTCGCCGTGGTCAGCACGACTTCATCGCTCAGTTCGTTTGGTGCGTCCTGTGGGCATTGGTATTGAGAGTTTAGTGGTCGAGTCGATCTTAGAGACAAGAAGTCTGATCGATAAATGGGCGTACCGTTTCAAATAACAGCAGGGATGCCACCACTAGCGCCGCGTCCGTGCGAACCTCAGCGGAAATGGACTGCGTCAGGGCTGCGCAAGTGAACATGAGCTCCTTCATGACAGCCGTGTACTTCGAGTTCGGGCTGCTGAGCAGTTCGCGCAAGTCCTGAAGTGCGCGGCAGCGGTCTTCATCTGGAAGGTCTTCCATCGCCAACAGCTCTGAATACTTTGGGATTGCTCGGGTGCCGAAAGCACGCGTTACCTGGCAAAGCCACGTCGTTTAGATCCTTTGGGTATCAGCATTACAACCTCAACGTTGTTTGCCTCACCTCCTTGGGGTTGTACGCCTCTAGGAACGGTTCATCCGCGTACGGATGACGGTCACGAAGCTGGTCGCTAACTCGGTGCATGCTGGTGATCAAATGCCAATGTGAGTGCAGCTCTAGCGTACAGGAACCATCATGGGGCTAAAAATACTCAACGCATAATTAGAGATGGAGTTATGGTGAATCGGAAAACTATGGGTCTTATTTACGGTTAGGACTGCATTCACAACATGTTAGACCGGATAGGACGCAGCGAACACCAGGTCTCCGCCCTTGGTGTGTCTGCCACCTCTTCTTGCTGCACTCTTCCTCAGACTATCTACCAAATGTACACATGCAAGCATACCACTGGTATGCATCATTTGCCCTTCCTTTCTCTCATCTACCCCACTTGGAGGCTTTGATGACGTCTTTCGATCACGGATAGGACCCACTGCCGCCCCCAGTGACCACTTTTCAGCGGGTGAGAATGACAGCAAGCCCCGTTTTGTTCAGTCCGCCCGACGCAATGCTTCTAATCCTCGAGAAAGCAGGAGGCTGCCTTGCAACAGGCCTCACTCGTTTGGAATCGCCCCACTCACATGCAGATATATACAACACGCACTCAGTTCAAACATACACCTCACCCACAACCTTGAAGAAGAGCGCAGCTTGACTAACTTGAACGAAGTCTTGAGGAAGAAGAGGTGGGCTCCACATGTCCAGGCGGAGACCTACAAACACCAGGCGTGTAGAAAAACACATTTGCATAGTTAGAGAGTGTAAACCATGTGGCTTGTTCCTGAGAGGATCTACTTCTTCTCCTTCTTGGGCACACGGTAGGCGCCGACGACGACAGCGTGGTCACGCTCGTACGGCTCCAGCGTCAGCTGCTCGGCGGGCTTGAACTGCTCCTGCTGCAGCTTCTTAACCTCGCGGGCGAACACAGCCTCGGGGGCGGCGGTCGAGTCAATGCAGCTAGCCTTGATGGAGATGACGAAGTGGCCGCCGTTCTTCAGGAAGTGCGAGGCGTTGAGCGCCACGATACGGGCCTGGTCAGGCTGGGCGACATCGGCGAAAACGACGTCGACCATAGGCACGAGCATGCGGTACTTGAGCGGGTGACGGGCGTCCTCGATGATCGGGACGACGTTGGTGCGCGACTTGGCCATGTTGATGAGGTCGCGGCCGACACGGTGCGAGAACTCGACAGCGTACACGGCACCAGTGGGGCCGACGATGTCGGACACGTGCGACACGGTGGTACCGGAGGCACCACCGAGGTACAGCACCTTGGCGCCGGGCTGGATCAGATGTTGTCAACACCGCCGAGGATGGCAGCAGCGATCTTGGAGCGGAACGGGTTCCACACGCGGTACTCGACCTTCTCGGTGCCTTCGCCCGAGGCGGCGGGCACGTCCACGGAGATGCGCTTCTCGCCGTACACGGACTTGCCGGGCGTCGAGTTGAGCGTCACAAGAGCGTCCTCCTTGCCACGGGCGATGAAGATGCCGGCGTGACGGTGGGGCTCCACGACGACCTTGGCGCCACCGGCCATGCCACCGCGGCCGCCGCCACGGCCACCGCCACGTCCGCCGCGGCCACCACGGCCACCGGCGCCACCGCGGCCTCCACCACGGCCACCTCCACGGCCGCCGCCACGTCCGCCGCGGCCACCGAAGCCAGCGCCACGGCCTCCGCCACGGCCGCCACCGCGGCCTCCACCGCGGCCACCGCGACCACCACCACGACCGAATCCACGTCCAGACATTGCGAAGTTTTGTGTTTCTTGGGAAAACTGGGAGAAGAGCTTTTCCGGAATGGGCGCTAGAGGGCGAAGAGCTCCGATGGACCCGAATGAATGGCCGCGTCCAGCAAGCCGCTGGCAGCCAACCAACGTCGCGCATGTGGCTAAGATCATTTTCCGCCAATGGTAGGACTGTATTTATTTTCCGCCAATGAGAAGACAGATAGAGGCCACTATTGAATAGTATCCTCGCAGCCCCGAATAGTGACTATTCGGGGCTGCGAGGATGTTGAAGTGAAGAGACGCCAATCAGATCCGCATGAGCACAATGCTGGCAGTGTTGCTGCTGTTGCTGCTGCTGCTGCCTTGTAGTGTGCGGGCCTTCCGCGTGATCAACTCGTCGACTGATCCGGCTATTGGCATGCACGCGGTGTTCGAGCCGTATGCTGCGGGCTACGTGGGCTACTACGGCGACCCGGCTAACCCGACGGCCGAGCGACTGAACGAAGGCTCGCCCTACTCACCCGACATGCCACGGATCTTCTTCAGCGCGCCGCTGCAGCGTACGCATTATTTGCTTCGGTTGGTCTGCTAGTGGTGTGTGTGTGTGTGTTGTATTTATCGAGCGTATGCATTGCAGAGGCGTGCCCCGGTATGGTGGGGCCCGGCCGCAACGGCGACTACTACTGCTTCAGCCGCGAGTACGGCTACTGCGACCGACGCACTGGGCTATGTGTGTGCAACCAGGGATACACGGGGCTGGACTGCACGGCGTGCTTGCCGGGCTACTTTAAGCAGGGCGGGCTGTGCTTTGCTAAGAGTGAGTCGCTATGGGTGGAATTGAGAGTGGAGTGTGGTTGCTGACATGTGGACCTGTTGCTATAGAGAGCTGTCCGAATGACTGCTCGCGTGGAGGGGAGTGTGACTACGCTACGGGTGTATGTACCTGTGATGTAACACGACGCGGAGCAGACTGCTCCCAGCGCTTCTGCGCCTTCGACGAGAAATGTGTGAGCTGCACCAGCACGGTGTGTCTGCGCTGCGTTGAGGGGTTCTCAGTCGATCCAACTACACAGACTTGTGGTACGTTGTGAGATTTGCTGTGCCTGATGCCTTGAAGAGAATACTCCACTCATTTATCTTGAACTTGTTAGTTTCTTGCGCGCGATATGATCCGCGATGTCTCTCTTGCAGCTCTTCGCGCTGCCTCACGTGCGCAGATCTGCAACTCAACTCGGTGCGTCGCAGCGGTGCGCGCAGAATCGACCAGCCTCTTCCAGACGACGAGCGGGTGCGAGAGTTCTCTCAAACATTCGTGTACGGTAGCCAAGACCCGCGAGTCTTTGACGAGGCGGAACCCTACACGGTAGTTCCAGCATCCTACACTCTATCACCGCTCAACGAGAGCAGCCTCGCTTGCGCACAAGGCGGAAATGCTGACGCTGGATGGTCTTGCTCCGCCTATTCCGAGTCACACCGTGTGTGCGGTCACCGGGGGGTCTTCTCGTTCGTGTCGCCGCTCTACGCGATTGCCGAAGCTGCTGGAGATATCACTATTACGGTGCAGCGGTCTGGAGGGGGCCTTGGACGCGCTACGCTGCTATACGATCTCGAGCACGTGAATACCACAGCTGGAGACGTATCTCCCTCTATGTTTTACACGAGTTCGCAGAAGCTGGAGTTCGCTCCGGGGGTCGTAACACTTGCTTTCAAGCTGCAGATTCACGATGACCACGTGTTGGAGAGCAACAAGACGTTCCGACTTCACCTTCGACAACCGTTAGCGCCAACGGACTTGCTTGGTCTACCTCCAGCAACTCTAGGAAACCAGAGGCGCACGCTCGTCACCATTTTGGATGACGATGCACCTCGGCCTGTCGCGAATTTATCGCGGGTAGTCAGTCCTGAGACTACGCTGACGCTCGGTGGAGCTGCTGGGGATCAACTCACTTTCCAGATTCAGAGCGTACTAGGAAGTGGGGCACCTGGCGTGGATCCGGCCAATGAAGCTGTCTTTCTGGTGACGTCGTACATTGAGGAGGAGGATCTAAGTAGTGGGGCTGCGGTGTTTCGTACGCTTCGACTTGGAACCGTGATTTCGAGTGGAGCGGTGGATGTTTCGTTGTTCACGTGCACTTGGTTGCGAGAACGTGCGGGTAACTACTCGGTTGCAGTTCGATTGTTGTACCCTGGAGGTCTGCGTGGCGAGTACTTCGCTGATGCATGGCTGGGAGAAGCGTTTGATTCGAGTTTGACTGCCCCTCCTACCATTTCACGTATCGATCGTCATGTGAACTTTACGTGGAATACTGGGCCTGCATTTCCTGGGGCACAAAGCCATTTCTCAGTTCGGTGGAGTGGCTGGTTGAAGCCACTAACTACGAGCACGACAATGCTAGGAGTATCCGTTGTTGGTTATGCACGCTTATGGATCGACGATGTGTTGATTATTGATCGTTGGGGTGCTGGTGGTGAAACAAACGATGGTTTACCGGTCATTAGAGCAGCAGCGGGGGTGGAGCTGAACAGTTCACGTTTCCATTCTTTGGTTTTAGAGTACCGAGCACCAAGACAGGGGGATGTTTACGTGCGATTGCTGTGGGGAAGTGTTGGGAGCACGAAGCTGGACGTCATCCCGATGCAGCAGCTTTATTCAGGCAGCCACATCCAGGGATCTCCGTTTACAAATGTCCTCGTGACGCCGGCTTTGACGGCTAAAACGGCCTTATCCACCTCGACTTTGCGGAACGACAAATCTACTTCGTCTCCAGCTTTCCAGGTGATCGCGGGCGACTCACTCACTTTCAGCCTCTTGCCGCGTGATGCATACGGGAACCGACGGCGTGCAGTCGATCAGCATGGCACGCAGCGCGATGTAATTGCGGCAACGTTGACTTTAACAACGGACCGAAGTGTAGGAGGCGCGGGCACCAAGATTGAAGACGCTTTAGTTTCGTGGAGCTCGAATTTGGACGTGTTTCGCGTGGTGGCGAGGCCTCAGCGCAGTGGTGACTATTCTATGAGCGTGAAAGTCAACAGCTATGCCTTGGCAGCAAGCCCCTCCACAGTGACAGTGATACCTGGTCAGCTTAACCCTGCGCGGTCGGTGCTGTCTGGCTCGGGCCTTCTTGCTGGTCGTGTTGCAGGACAAGCTGTGAATGTGGCCCTCGTGACTCGAGATCTGTACGCTAACCGCATCTACACCGGTGGGCTAACGCACCTGAAACTGCAGGCCTCCCTCTCGTCCAGTACTGTTCCCCCGACTGTGGTGACAGCTCAGGTTGTCGACAATGCAGATGGCACGTACAAGTTCACGTACACGCCTCGTGTGGTTGGTAGCTACAGCGTTGCAGTGATGTGGAAGGGGGCTCACTTGCACAACAGTCCATACACAATCACAGTCGTGCCCAGTACTCCCGTTGGGTCAACGAGCAGTGCTCAAGGTCCAGGAATCACTGCAGCCCAGACCAATGTACAAACTTCATTCGAAGTGGCAACGCGTGACTCTTCTGGAAATGCTGTTCCAACTGGTGGAGTGGCAGCAGCGCTGACAGTGATTCTCGAGCATCCAGACAAGGGCAACGTCAGTGGGAATGCTTGCACGGATCTTCTCAATGGACACTACACGTGTACGTACACCCCTCGCTACATTGGAGTAACACGACTCCATGTGACGCTATCCCAGCAAGCAATTCTCGGAAGCCCGTTCCTTGTTAACGTCAGTGCAGGACCAGCTCTGGGCTCACGCTGTGTGGCATCGGGGGATGCGCTGGTTTCGGCTGTTGCGGGGCAGCGGACGAACTTCACGATCAGCATCTACGACGCGTTCGGAAATCCCAAGGCAAACGCCGGTAGTGAAACTATCAGCGTCACGTTCACTGGTCCAGGAGCGCTTACATCTACTGTGAATGCTGCTGTTGGGGTGGCATATTCTGGCGGAGGGACGTTTGTTGTGGCGTATACCTTGAGCCTCAAGGGCACTTACAAAATTGGCGTTGCTGTGGATGGGGTGGCCGTCATCTCAAGCCCATTTACGATGTACACGTACCCTGCGTTAGCGTCAGCCGGCACAACGTCGCTGGATTTGCTCTCGCCTGCACTTCCAAAGCTGCAGACCGACCCGCCTGTGGTGTTCAAAGCTGGCTCACTCATCGTTGTTCGACTCACAACGCGTGATGCTCTCGGAAACGTACTGGAGACTGGTGGCAATCGCTTCCAGCTGGATGATATCGTGCGTACATTCCTGGACGTACCCATTGCTGACGAGAAGAATGGCAGCTACTTGGTAACGCTGAGACCGACTCGCAGTGTTCTGTTTCCGTTCACCCCGAAGCTGATGGTGCCAGGAGGGCTGAATGGGTCATACTACGCTGCCAGTAATGTGCCCGTGGGAACGGCCACAGCCGACTCAACCTCCGGTCACTCTCTCATGGTGTTGAAGCGGATTGATCCGTCCGTTAACGTCAACTTTGGCGAGCGCCCTCCGCAGCTCACGCAGTCGGCCGAAACTTTCAGCGTCCGGTGGAATGGCTTCCTGCTTCCCCGTTACAGCGAAATTTACACGTTCGAAGTGGACGTCTTGGGTCTTGCCAGCCTGCGAGTTGGCAACTCTTCAGCAACTGTGCAACCCGGAGAGACAGACACATTTCTCCAAGTGCCTCTAACAGCACAAAACTTTGTAGACATCGAGCTCAACTTTTCCAAGCCGACGAAGATACCGAACGCTACCGTGTACTTGAGATGGAGTAGCTTGTCACAGTCACGTGAGATCGTGCCATCATCTCAGCTCTTTACTTCATGGAGAATCATCAACAACGTGCCGCCACTCGATATTAAACCAGCTATAGCTGACCCCACCAAGTTTACTCCAGAGTTTGCGAGCTCGTCGCTAGTCACGGGCACAACGGCAGTGCAAGCTGTGGTCGATGTATCCTTCATCTTCACCGTCGTCACACGTGACGCCTATAGCAACAAGCTCGGGGGCGAAGACTACTGCACATTGTACGTGTTGCTTCCTCAGGTGCCAAGTGGAAGCACACAGCCAGATGTGTCGATTACGGATCTCCTCGATGGCTCGTACAGAGTCAATCTCGTCCCTCATTTGACTGGAACATTTTCGTTGCACGTTGCTGCGCTTCCTGATGCGAAGAAATCGAGTGCCCCATCGGGTGGTGACGCCCTTGTGGCATTCTTGAGTCCGTACAACATCAAGGGCAGTCCGTTCAGTCTCCAAGTTGATCCTGGGCTGCCAAGCTCGGTGACTTCCACTCTCGTGGGTGGTGGCTACGTTTCAACAACCGCTGGAGTCCTCACCTCTTTTATCTTGGAACTACGTGATGGCAGCACTAACCGCCTCACAGCGTCGATGGTGACACCTTTCCTTGAAAAAGTTCGAGTCAAGCTTAAAAGTATGAGCACTGGCGCAGAGGTATCGGCAACATTGGCTCAAATGGATCAAAACTTCCTGTCGGCCCAAGATGTGCGCGTAACATACACCGCCACCGTCTCCGGGCTGCATGCCGTATTGTTGAGTGTGGATGGAGGCACGTCGTTCACCCAGAAGACAACAACGCTCCGTGTCTTCCCCAATGTCGCCACTGCAGTCACCTCCTTCGTGTCACCCAACGGGGCTGGAGTGACGGCAACAGGAGCAGGCTTGGGGCCACAGATCTACACGAAGCAGAGCTACACGTATCACGTCACCGTCCGAGATGCGTTCGGTAACATCCGTGACAGCGGCGGCGACTTCCTTGTTGCACGCGCCCACGGCCCTGACAGCTCGATTGGAAACATCACAGACCTTGGCAACGGCGACTACGTCGTGACGTACCGCGCCATGCTTCCTGGGGCGTACGAGATCGAGACACGAGTGGCCGAGCCTGAGCGCGGGCTAACGGGGTACTATTACGTTGACTCGCGATCCGTTCAAAGAAACTTGGCGAGTGCTGTGCGCACTGTCGACGCCGTGATCGACTTCGACTGGAGCAAGAACGTGAGCATGAGAGGCTATCCCCGCGTGGTGTGGCGAGGTTTCCTCCGTCCTCTGTACACCGAGGAATTCACACTGTGGTTGAAAATCCAAAGTGACGTCGGCAGTGCCGCTGGTGTCTACATTGACGGCCAGACAGTAATCGACGGCTTGAACACTGGCGCCACGTCCGGACGTATCGCTCTAATCAGCGGGCGACTCCACGCCATCACTGTCGAGTACCGCAGCGCCTCGCTTCAACACGATCCAGGATACTTATCCTTGTTCTGGCAGAGCGTGCACCAAACGGCTCAACTGATACCGACGCAGGCGTTAATCTCGGACGCGACGGAGGTCCTACCTCGAACGCAGCTAGTAGCAGTGAATTAACATGAAACAACACCATTTTAACCGCTTTATCGTTGCCCCAACGGAGGCCTAAACGGTCGGTCCCTTCCCCCGAAGCGCAATTGTCCGGACTCCTTCCGCCCTCCGAGTCCCCCGCCAAGACGTCGAGGTTTCCAGCCCTTCATGACTCGACTGCGCTCAAAGTCCACCAGTATAGTGGCCCCGTCGATGACCTTGCGATGCGCCTGCTTGTACGCGCTCTCGAAGTCCCTCTCGTGCTCGAACTCCACGAACGCGTAGCCCTTGGACTTGTCGGTCGCTTTGTCCCGAACGAGGCGCAGACGCCGAATCGCTCCGTACTGGCTGAAAACCTCTCGGAGCGTCTCCTCCGTCGTGTCGAAGCTCAGTCTGGCGACAAACAGCGTCGCGTACGGGTCGCCCTCGATCTGCGGGTCCTTGGACGCGTCGAACCGCGCCTTCTTGGCCCGCACCAAGCCTTTGTCGTGCGGAGTCGTGTCCGTGCCGTCGATGCTGCCGATCTGGACGGGGTCGTACTCTTCCACGAACCATCCGCGGCGGCTAGGAGGCTGCCTGGGGCGCGGGTCATGGCGCGCGTAGTCCCTCCTGTCGCGACTTCGACTTCGACTTCGACTCCTGCTCTTGCTTCGACGCCGCTTGTCGCCACTCCGCGCCATAATTAACTCTTGGATGAACTTTTTAAATGTGGCACATCCATATGAAAATATAAAGTTTACGGTTTTAGGGAAATCCGAAATTTTCATTCATTACGATAGGTAGTCAAAATACTTCAACCATACCTTAGGTAGTTTTTAGTCAATCATGCGTGAATCTTGCTGTCCAAGTACTCAGATAGCCTCTTGGTGAAGAAGTATCGACGCCATGAACAACACTGCTCTGCTCGAAGACGTGTTGAAGGCGAATGGAGAGGAACACCTCTACGACAAGATCGTGGAGCTAGCGGCTCACGCGGAAGAGGAGCCGCCCGTGATATTTGGCTGGCAGAACGTGGAAGTCTTCGTTCAGGCTATTCATGCGGCTCAAGCGCAAGCTGCTGCTCCAGGAGGTTTGCCGCTACCAGCCAACCCGCTGGGTCTTCCTGGCACAGTGACCGTGCAGAACTTCAAGGAGGCCGTGCTGGAGTACGTGCGAGCTGAAGGAGCCGCTGCTCCTCTTGACACTTCGTGTCTTCCATGCTCGCAAGAGGAGTTGGGCCAAGTGACGTATATGCTGCAAAGGTTGGAGGTGCAGCCGTGGATCCAGCGCGTCATCGCCGCTGGAGTGCCAAATTCGCTTCCGATCGCCCATGTCTACGTGCCACGTCCTCGTTTGAATACTTTGGAGAGAGCGACACCGCAATATCCGAATAGCTTGTGGGGATAGCGTTATCCTTCCAAGACTGAGTCGGACGCATGCAGCACTCAAGCAAGCGATAACTTCCTCAAATGAACTTTTTCCAGCGAAGTCTCTCTAGTTTTCATTTGCCTTCTTACCCATTCTTGTTACTTGGCGAGATGAGGCCGATACTCTAATCATTGCTCACGCTTGTCAGGAGTCAGCACCAGCGCTCCCCATTCCCACTCCGTCTCCCAGCGCCAATTACTCCACTCCCACAACCGTCGTTCCGGCGGCAGCTCGGCTACGTAGACGGCATAAAGCTGTTGCAATTGAGTCAACGGTCTACGAGACACCAAAGCTGCAATCCGAGCTTGCACCTTGGCGCTCGTCCACGATACGGGGGCGTTCCAGCACTCGTCAATGAGCTGGTCAAAGAATTGGCGCTCTTGGTCCGTTGTGGGGCGACGTTGCATGCGCGAATCCTGCATCACTTGGCGCGAGCGCAGCAGCTCATTGCCTTCGCGCTCTTCGTGATCCGTAGCGCTCTCAAGTAGGGCGTACAGTTGCTTGGCACGGGTCGTCCACGCATCCAGGAGGAGCTCTAGAAAGGCATCGCCATCAATTTTCCGATGGGCATTCAGCAGTGTATTCCGTGACGCTGTGGCCAATGTGAGAGCGCGCTCCTGGAGCTCCTCACAAACGCCAGCAGGCCACGAACTATCCACACGCAGCTCCGTGCACGGAGTCAACCAGAACCGGAAGTTCCAGTAGAAATTGTCTCGAAAGAGGTCGCCGATGACCTGCTGAGCCACATTCTGCGCGATCCCAACATTGTGAAAGACAACGTCAGCCAGCGGCACGGCTGTCGCGATCTCCTCGATGCGTGCAGTGTTTGCACCGGATCCACCGACACTGGCAGCGATCTTACTCCGATACAGGTTTTCCAGGATATGGAGGAAAACCTTGATCTTCTCAGGAGGATTGAATTTGTCATCGATGCCACAAAGCGACCCGAAGACCCGCACGCGGGCGTGATTGGGGGCGGCGTGCAGCACGGTGGAGACTGTGCTGTGCAGCTGATCAACCGCCAAGCGCCGATTTGACGCTCGCTGCGACAGGAAGCGCACGACGAACTCGGGAAAGCTTTCTTGAAAACCTGTTCCGCTTGCTGCGCTGCCACTCGTGATCCCGTCAAGCGAAGTGTCGACGACGGCTGAGGCACCTTCGACTTCACTGAAAATCCGCTGCTCGTACATGTCCACGATCAAGGCCATGAGCAGTGTTGCGTGCATTCGCCGGTCGGGCTTCTTGGATGTGTTCATGCTGCTTGAAGCACCCCCAGCACCGCCCTTGCCGCTGACGTGCTGTTGTTGCTTGTACTGCAGCAACGGATTGGTCGCTTGCCGCCGCCAAATCCGAACACGCTTGCAGCACTGGTTCAGTCTCTCCAGACGCACGATGTCCTCTTCGTGTGCAGGGGGCACTGGTAGTGCGGTCAAAGTTGTCGGTGAGTTCGCATTCGAAGTTCGCGGTCGAGTTGTAGCGACAACTGCCGACGCGTCAGATCCAGCAATCGTACGAAAGAGCTCCTTCTCAGCGCGAAAGTGTTCCCGAAATGTCTGCGACGTCTGGTCGAGCGAGTTCTTAAGACGGACGTGGCTCACTTCTGCCTGCGCGCGGGTCAGCGTGTCGAGGGTCATAGCTCTGCGTAGTAGTAAACTATAGACAGATTGACTAGAAGCGAGGGATGAAGCATGCTGCAAGATGTATTTGCTAATGGGGGAGAGGGCTATTTTTGCGGGCTTGAAATTCTTCTATCTTTTGCGCGATTGTTGTACTATGAGTAGCGAAATACCAGATAGGATACCGGTACGTTCTCATGTTTTCGTAGTCATTTGTCATTCAACGTATCATTCAACGTGGTCATTTGTCATTCAACATCTTTCCAGACAGCGCAGAAGAAGAAAAGAAAACAAGACGTAGTGTTCTAAGAACGTATAGCACGATCGACGCCATGAACAACACTGCTCTGCTCGAAGACGTGTTGAAGGCGAATGGAGAGGAACACCTCTACGACAAGATCATGGAGCTCGCTGTTCACGTGGAAGACGACCCGCCCGTGATATTTGGCTGGCAGAACGTGGAAGTCTTCGTTCAGGCTATTCATGCGGCTCAAGCGCAAGCTGCTGCTCCAGGAGGTTTGCCGCTACCAGCCAACCCGCTGGATCTTCCTGGCACAGTGACCGTGCAGAACTTCAAGGAGGCCGTGTTGGAGTACGTGCGAGCTCCAGGAGCCGCTGCTCGTCTTGACACCACGTGTCTCCCATGCTCGCAAGAGGAGTTCGGCCAAGTGACAAGTTTGCTGCGAAATCTGGATTTCGAGCCGTGGATCCAGCGCATCGTGGCTGTTGGAGTGCCAAATTCGCTGCCGATCGCCCGTGTCTACGTGCCACGTCCTGGTTCGAATACTCTAGGCAGAGCGACACGGCAATATCCGAATAGCTTGTGGGGATAGCGTTATTCTTCCCAAGACCGAATCAGACGCATATATGAACCAAGCAAGGGATAACTTTCTGAATCAACTTTTTGCAAAGTATTTCTAGTTTCCATTGCTTCCTTACCGCTTGGCTAGATGAGGCCGAGACTTTTAACCATTGCTCACGCTTGTCCGGAGTCAACACCATCGCTCCCCATTCCCACTCCGTCTCCCAGCGCCAACTACTCCACTCCCACAACCGTCGTTCCGGCGGCAGCTCGGCTATATAGACGGCATATAGCTGTGGTCACTGTTAGTGCAGCCAGAGTTTGCGGTGAGTTCGTGTTCGAAGTTCGCGGTCGAGTTGTAGAGCCGCGTCAGCTCCAGCAATCGTTCCTTCTCAGCGCGAAAGTGCTCCTGAAAATGTCTGCGACGTCTGGACGAGTGTGTCGAGGGTCGTAGCTCTGCGTTGTAAGACTACTGACTGGCAACAAGCGAGTGATGAAGCATGCAGCAAGGTGTATTTGCCGATCATAGAAGCTATTGTTGAGGGCCCAAGAACTGCCTGGGAACTCTCTTTCAATCTTGTGTGCCAATTTCACGCAGTTCCGCGCTGGAGCGGTAGTGGTAGGTGTACGAGTAGCCGTTTTCCACGCGAAATACCAGGTAGGATACGTCACCGCCGCTAGAATTTTCATCAACAAGCCGAGCTTTCACCATGTAGCCGTCGTTGAGCCGTCGACCCACCCACGGGTCCTCTTGAGCATCATAGGAAATACGTCGACCATCTTCAAGCATGCCGTTCACTAGGACACGACCAGAGGGCTCCACCACCAGCTCAGACGCAGCAACGCCTCGATTATCAGGCGCACGAGCATCACTGTAGCTCGTATCGCACATGATCACGCCTTCAAAGTGCACTGTGTCACTACTGCGGTCTGCAGCGCAGGTGCCTTCTTGTTGCTGAGGCTGTCTGACAACGGTCGGACAATTGCCGTGGGGTGTATGGCCGATGATCACTCGTCGGATGCCACTTTCAGATAACAAAAAGGCAATTTCCTCCGGCACTGGCGTTGGCATACCCGATGACAGAAGGTGGCGACCCATGACAACACTCCCCGTATAATCTGGCAACACGTATTTGAGCAGTTCATTCCCGCCACGTGTAGTACGATCTTCACCCCACGTTGGGTGTTCAATCCACTCTTGCACTTGGCTCCGGTACCAGGCGTTCAACTTGTCAACCCACTCAGAAACCGAGTCAAAGCGCTTCGACGGTTGGTCCGGCACGCGCCCAAGTGCCGATAAACTAGCGGCTCCGTCGCCATTGATGATACCCCCATGCACAAACAGCGTCTGGTGCGTCACGAAGGCCAAGCTGCCATGAAGCAAGTACTCCCGCAGCACCCCTCCCTCCTTGACACTGTCCATATATGACTTCACGACGGCGTCGTCTGTCACCTCCTTCTGGTCTCCAACTGCTTGACGCAAGCTCAGCTCAGCCCGTCGGCGCTCAAAGTCCCCCTGCGCCCCCATGGTGTGCTCCAGCATCCACTTCAGCCTGTTCACCTTGGAGTTCGCCGCTTCCAGTTCGTCGTCACCAGCTTCCTCGTCTCCTTTCTTCAACTGACCGGCTAGAAACTTCTTCAGCGTAAAACGCTTGTCCTTGGGCACCCACGCCGGCCCCTCCAGAATTTCTACCCAAACAATAAACTTTAGTAACAACACTTCTATTATCATCAAGCCCTCAAAAGCACTCAACCTTTGGCCATGGACTGCAGATCCATCTCCGAGTCGTGGAGCTCCGACGTGAGCCGCATCTTGTTCACGTCGCGGTTGCCGACGAGCAGCACGACGCGCTCCGGGTGGCACTTCTTGAGCCTCACGAGCTGCTCGTAGCACCTTAAACACGTCCAACGTGATAATAATCAGCACCTGCAGCACTTATTGTCTAGAAGTTATGCTATTTACACCGTACCTGAGTGTGTGGTCCCCTTTGTCCCCCGCGTCGCCTCCGAACACCAAGAGACAGTCGTCTTTCAGCTCGAGCGTCTCGTCCTGGCCGCTGGTCGCCAGCTGCAGACACGACGACTGCCGCACCACATTGCGCACGTAGTCCCAGTTGCCTTCGACGTCCGTGAGCAGCGCCACGCGCAGCGAAGAGGTGGCAGCCGAAGTAGGCATCCGCATCCAGGTCGCGAGTCCCAGCAAGATCCACGTCAAATGCCATTGCATGATTGACTAAAACCTTTTTCGACCAATGAACGTAAACTTTTGTATTTTACGAAAACGTTGCAACTTTCTGGTGAACCTTTTATTGTGCTTTATCCTATTCTGTCGAAACGAGGACGTAAATCGTTGTTTTGTATTTTAACTTAACTGTAACTCGTTCTTTACCATAACCCAACGACCCTCACCTCGATGGCATTTTGGGTGCCAGCCATTCGCTTTGGCTTTATTGTGATTATTCTAGGATTTGACGTTGAATTAGCGACTGACAGAATTGGTAAATGGAAATGGCAAGTTGAGTGCTTCTTGGAAGGAAAACGCTATCCCCACAAGCTATTCGGAAATTGCAGTGTCGCTCTCTTCAAAGTATTCGAACCAGGACGTGGCACGTAGACACGGGCGATCGGAAGCGAATTTGGCACTCCAACAGCCACGATGCGCTGGATCCACGGCTCGAAATCCAGATTTCGCAGCATATACGCCACTTGGCCCAACTCCTCTTGCAAGCATGGAAGACACGAAGTGTCAAGAGGGGCAGCGGCTCCTTCAGCTCGCACGTACTCCAACACGGCCTCCTTGAAGTTCTGCACGGTCACTGTGCCAGGAAGATCCAGCGGGTTGGCTGGTAGCGGCAAACCTCCTGGAGCAGCAGCTTGCGCTTGAGCCGCATGAATAGCCTGAACGAAGGCCTCCACGTTCTGCCAGCCAAAAATCACGGGCGGGTCGTCTTCCGCGTGAGCCGCTAGCTCCATGATCTTGTCGTTGAGGTGTTCCTCTCCATTCGCCTTCAACACGTCTTCGAGCAGAGCAGTGTTGTTCATGGCGTCGATCGTGCTATACGTTCTCAGAACACTACGTCTTGTTTTCTTTCCTTCTTCTGCGCTGTCTGGAAAGATGTTGAATGACAAATGACCACGTTGAATGATACGTTGAATGACAAATGACTACGAAAACATGAGAACGTACCGGTATCCTATCTGGTATTTCGCTACTCATAGTACAACAATCGCGCAAAAGATTGCAAGAATTTCAAGCCCGCAAAAATAGCCCTCTTCCCGATTAGCAAATACATCTTGCTGCATGCTTCATCCCTCGCTTCTAGTCAATCTGTCTATAGTTTACTACTACGCAGAGCTATGACCCTCGACACGCTGACCCGCGCGCAGGCAGAAGTGAGCCACGTCCGTCTTAAGAACTCGCTCGACCAGACGTCGCAGACATTTCGGGAACACTTTCGCGCTGAGAAGGAGCTCTTTCGTACGATTGCTGGATCTGACGCGTCGGCGGTTGTCGCTACAACTCGACCGCGAACTTCGAATACGAACTCACCGACAACTTTGACCGCACTACCAGTGCCCCCTGCACACGAAGAGGACATCGTGCGTCTGGAGAGACTGAACCAGTGCTGCAAGCGTGTTCGGATTTGGCGGCGGCAAGCGACCAATCCGTTGCTGCAGTACAAGCAACAACAGCACGTCAGCGGCAAGGGCGGTGCTGGGGGTGCTTCAAGCAGCATGAACACATCCAAGAAGCCCGACCGGCGAATGCACGCAACACTGCTCATGGCCTTGATCGTGGACATGTACGAGCAGCGGATTTTCAGTGAAGTCGAAGGTGCCTCAGCCGTCGTCGACACTTCGCTTGACGGGATCACGAGTGGCAGCGCAGCAAGCGGAACAGGTTTTCAAGAAAGCTTTCCCGAGTTCGTCGTGCGCTTCCTGTCGCAGCGAGCGTTAAATCGGCGCTTGGCGGTTGATCAGCTGCACAGCACAGTCTCCACCGTGCTGCACGCTGCTCCCAATCACGCCCGCGTGCGGGTCTTCGGGTCGCTTTGTGGCATCGATGACAAATTCAATCCTCCTGAGAAGATCAAGGTTTTCCTCCATATCCTGGAAAACCTGTATCGGAGTAAGATCGCTACCAGTGTCGGTGGATCCGGTGCAAACACTGCACGCATCGAGGAGATCGCGACAGCCGTCCCGCTGGCTGACGTTGTCTTTCACAACGTTGGGATCGCGCAGAATGTGGCTCAGCAGGTCATCGGCGACCTCTTTCGAGACAATTTCTACTGGAACTTCCGGTTCTGGTTGACTCCGTGCACGGAGCTGCGTGTGGATAGTTCGTGGCGTGCTGGCGTTTGTGAGGAGCTCCAGGAGCGCGCGCTCACATTGGCCACAGCGTCACGGAATACATTGCTGAATGCCCATCGGAAAATCGACGGCGATGCCTTTCTAGAGCTCCTCCTGGATGCGTGGACGACCCGTGCCAAGCAACTGTACGCCCTACTTGAGAGCGCTACGGATCACGAAGAGCGCGAAGGCAATGAGCTGCTGCGCTCGCGCCAAGTGATGCAGGATTCGCGCATGCAACGTCGCCCCACAACGGACCAAGAGCGCCAATTCTTTGACCAGCTCATTGACGAGTGCTGGAACGCCCCCGTATCATGGACGAGTGCCAGGGTGCAAGCTCGGATTGCAGCTTTGGTGCCTCGCAGACCGTTGGCTCAGTTGCAACAGCTATATGCCGTCTACGTAGCCGAGCTGCCGCCGGAACGACGGTTGTGGGAGTGGAGTAATTGGCGCTGGGAGACGGAGTGGGAATGGGGAGCGCTGGTGCTGAGCGTGAACAATGATTAGAGTATCGGCCTCATCTCGCCAAGTATCGAAAATGGGTAAGAAGGCAAATGGAAACAAGAGAGACTTCGCTGGAAAAAAAGTTTAATTGAGAAAGTAATCGCTTGCTTGATTGCTGCATGCGTCCGACTCGGTCTTGGAAGGATAACACTATCCTATCAAGCTATTCGGATATAGCGGTGTGGCTCTCTCTAGAGTATTCGTACGAGGACGTGGCACGTAGACACGGGCGATCGGTAGCGAGTTTGGCACTCCAACGGCGACGACGCGCTGGACCCACGGCTCGAAATCCAGATTTCGCAGCAAACTTGTCACTTGGCCGAACTCCTCTTGCGAGCATGGGAGACACGTGGTGTCAAGACGAGCAGCGGCTCCTGGAGCTCGCGCATACTCCAGCACGGCCTCCTTGAAGTTCTGCACGTTCACTGTGCCAGGAAGATCCAGCGGGTTGGCTGGTAGCGGCAAACCTCCTGGAGCAGCAGCTTGCGCTTGAGCCGCATGAATAGCCTGAACGAAGACTTCCACGTTCTGCCAGCCAAAAATCACGGGCGGGTCGTCTTCCGCGTGAGCCGCTAGCTCCATGATCTTGTCGTTGAGGTGTTCCTCTCCATTCGCCTTCAACACGTCTTCGAGCAGAGCAGTGTTGTTCATGGCGTCGATCGTGCTATACGTTCTCAGAACACTACGTCTTGTTTTCTTTCCTTCTTCTGCGCTGTCTGGAAAGATGTTGAATGACAAATGACCACGTTGAATGATACGTTGAATGACAAATGACTACGAAAACATGAGAACGTACCGGTATCCTATCTGGTATTTCGCTACTCATAGTACAACAATCGCGCAAAAGATTGCAAGAATTTCAAGCCCGCAAAAATAGCCCTCTTCCCGATTAGCAAATACATCTTGCTGCATGCTTCATCCCTCGCTTCTAGTCAATCTGTCTATAGTTTACTACTACGCAGAGCTATGACCCTCGACACGCTGACACGCGCGCAGGCAGAAGTGAGCCACGTCCGTCTTAAGAACTCGCTCGACCAGACGTCGCAGACATTTCGGGAACACTTTCGCGCTGAGAAGGAGCTCTTTCGTACGATTGCTGGATCTGACGCGTCGGCGGTTGTCGCTACAACTCGACCGCGAACTTCGAATACGAACTCACCGACAACTTTGACCGCACTACCAGTGCCCCCTGCACACGAAGAGGACATCGTGCGTCTGGAGAGACTGAACCAGTGCTGCAAGCGTGTTCCGGATTTGGCGGCGGCAAGCGACCAATCCGTTGCTGCAGTACAAGCAACAACAGCACGTCAGCGGCAAGGGCGGTGCTGGGGGTGCTTCAAGCAGCATGAACACATCCAAGAAGCCCGACCGGCGAATGCACGCAACACTGCTCATGGCCTTGATCGTGGACATGTACGAGCAGCGGATTTTCAGTGAAGTCGAAGGTGCCTCAGCCGTCGTCGACACTTCGCTTGACGGGATCACGAGTGGCAGCGCAGCAAGCGGAACAGGTTTTCAAGAAAGCTTCCCCGAGTTCGTCGTGCGCTTCCTGTCGCAGCGAGCGTCAAATCGGCGCTTGGCGGTTGATCAGCTGCACAGCACAGTCTCCACCGTGCTGCACGCCGCCCCCAATCACGCCCGCGTGCGGGTCTTCGGGTCGCTCTGTGGCATCGATGACAAATTCAATCCTCCTGAGAAGATCAAGGTTTTCCTCCATATCCTGGAAAACCTGTATCGGAGTAAGATCGCTGCCAGTGTCGGTGGATCCGGTGCAAACACTGCACGCATCGAGGAGATCGCGACAGCCGTCCCGCTGGCTGACGTTGTCTTTCACAACGTTGGGATCGCGCAGAATGTGGCTCAGCAGGTCATCGGCGACCTCTTTCGAGACAATTTCTACTGGAACTTCCGGTTCTGGTTGACTCCGTGCACGGAGCTGCGTGTGGATAGTTCGTGGCCTGCTGGCGTTTGTGAGTAGCTCCAGGAGCGCGCTCTCACATTGGCCACGGCGTCACGGAATACACTGCTGAATGCCCATCGGAAAATCGACGGCGATGCCTTTATAGAGCTCCTCCTGGATGCGTGGACGACCCGTGCCAAGCAGCTGTACACATTGCTCGAAACCGCTACCGATCACGAAGAGCGCGAAGGCAATGAGCTGCTGCGCTCGCGCCAAGTGATGCAGGATTCGCGCATGCAACGTCGCCCCACAACGGACCAAGAGCGCCAATTCTTTGACCAGCTCATTGACGAGTGCTGGAACGCCCCCGTATCGTGGACGAGCGCCAAGGTGCAAGCTCGGATTGCAGCTTTGGTGCCTCGCAGACCGTTGACTCAGTTGCAACAGCTATATGCCGTCTACGTAGCCGAGCTGCCGCCGGAACGACGGTTGTGGGAGTGGAGTAATTGGCGCTGGGAGACGGAGTGGGAATGGGGAGCTCTGGTGCTGACTCCGGACAAGCGTGAACATTAATAATCAAAAAGCCTCCTGCCTCATCTTGTGGGTGAAGACGTCAGGCCTGACTGCATTTTCGACTTCAAAGGTTATGGCGCCGATCCTCGTCGACACTCTCACGCCTCTTTCGGTACCGGTCATCTGCTGCAGGTCGCAGAACTTCACGCCTTCACAGTGTGAAGGCGTGAAGATCTGGCTGTTCGCGGTTCGCAGCGTCGAATCAACAACGGAATCCCCGGATGGGGCTACAGTACCAGCCGTTCCATTCGTGAACGCCGACAAATCGTAAGCAGACTGTGCGAGCTCTCCCAAACAACGGCTTGACAGAATAACGAGTCAAGGTTGGGACTTGGCATAAACCCCCAGCAGCCGGAAGCACAGATGTAAGCGTATGAGGCGTCCACACAACTCGTTTTGCTTCTGCTAAGCAACATCCCCCAAGACCACACGACACGTCGTCGGGTACCAAAAGCCAAGCCGCGCATCCTTGTCAAGAATGTTCAGAGGTAAGCTGTGGGCCTGCGCGCTGCTGGCGCTTACGTCGTCCAGCTTCGTCGTGGACGCCCAGTCGACGTACGACGCCATCGTCGTTGGCAGCGGACCCGGCGGACTTGCTGCTGCCGAGTTCCTCTCGCGTGATCCGAGCGTCTCCGTGCTGATCGTCGAGGCTGGACCCAAGTCCCTTGCTGCTACCGGCGGCACTGTGAGCCCGGACTACGCCACTGGCAAGGGCCTCGCGACTTTCGACATCCCTGGCGAGTACGAAGGCACCATCTACAACCCCAACTACTCGCAGTACCGAGTGGACTGGGTCAGCGATACCTACCTGTGGCTCGGCAAGCTCGTCGGCGGCTGCTCGTCCATCAATGCCGCGCTGTACTTCCGCCCTCCGAACGACTACGTGACCAACATGCAGTGGCCGTTCACCGCGGAATCCATGGTCGCCAAGATGGACGAGAACGAGAAGCTGCAGGGCCACACGGACAAGCCTTCGACGGATGGCCAGTGGTACACGCAGGAGGGCTACAAGGTCGTGGCCAAGGCATTCCTGGCCCAAGGCTACACCGAGAAGACGCTCAACGACGTCGCAGCACGCAACAACAAGCACAAGACCTTCGGCCACGCTCCGTTCGCCTTCAAGAACGGCCGTCGTAACACCCCGCCAACTCTTTCTGGGGTGCCATGAGCAAGCGCCCCAACGTGAAGCTCGTTACGGACTCCAAGGTCGACTACGTCTTGCACTCGGCTGGGAAGGCTACGGGCGTCGTGTACGGCGGCAACAAGGCTCAGCTATCGAAGCGTGGCACGGTCATCATGGCTGCTGGGGCGCTAAGCACGCCCAAGGTGCTCATCCAGAGTGGCATCGGCCCCGCCGACCAGCTCAGCCTGCTCAAGGGTAACAGCAACTTCCCCGGCCTCTCGCAGGGTGAGTTGATCACTAACCCGTACGTGGGTCGCAACCTGTTCGACACGAACGTCGTCTTCGCTTCGTTCTCGCACCCGGACATGAAGACCTTCCGATACACGGACCACCCGTCGTGGGCCATTGACCAGTACATGAACAAGAACGCCACGGGTCCCTGGAGCAGCTCCGGCCCCGTGCTCATCGGCTACGAGAACTTCAACGTGCAGGGCCGCGCGTACGAGTTCCAGACGACTGTTCTGACCCACGGCTTCGGCGAGTTCTCGAAGCGCGACGACGCGCTCACGATCGCGCTGTACGTGAACAACCCCGAGGGCCGCGCAGCTTCGGGCTTCGACGGCAACGGCGCCTGGCACGCGTTCAAGGAAGGCACTCCCTTCTTCGGCACGAACCGCGACTTGGTGGCGATGCAGCAGTACGCTCAGCACGTGGTGAGCGCCATGACGGCCCAGGGCGCCACGTTCCTGTCCGGCGGCTCGGACGCCGCTGGTGTGGCCAAGTGGGTGGCCGCCAACGCCGGCCAGGCCACGCAGCACTTCGGTGGCAGCTGCTTCGCGTCGACCGACGCGTCTTCGGGATCCAAGCGCTGCGCGGACAACAAGCTGCGCGTGCTGGGCACGAGCAACATCTTCGTCGCGGACGCCAGCGCCATGCGCGACGGCACTGTGAACCCCTTCGGCTTCATCACGTACATTGGTCGCGAGGCTGGTGGCCAGGCCGCCAGCTACATCGCCGCGGGCGGCGTCGGCAGCGCCTGGGCTGTGCAGAAGCCCGCGGGTGCCAGCTGCGCCAAGATCGAGGAGAACGTCGACTACTCGGGCAACGACGTGGGCAGCGCCAGGGCAACTCGGCCGAAGACTGCTGCTCCATCTGCAAGGCCAACGGCGCGTGCAAGGCCTACACGTGGACCAACTACAACGGCGGCACCTGCTGGCTCAAGAGCGCCAAGGGCGCGGCCTCCACCAACGCCGGCGCGCGCTCGGCGGTGCTCAACTAGGAGTGATGGTCATTTAGTTGCCGTTTTTTTTACTTGAACAGTAGGCCGACCGTTAATACAGTACACTGCTGTGCAATTCAATTCACAACGTACATCGCATTTCGACGATCTCCTAAAGTATTTCGCGGCGACGTGAAGCGCAAACGGTAGGGGGTGATGGTATCACTTTGCAATTCGCAGTGGAGAACCCACTGGGATTTGCCGCTAGCCTCTACTAGCACCAACCGTTCCACGCTTCTCCGCGCCTACGCTTCCTCTGCCTACGGGTCTCGGCATGGCAGGGGGGAGTCCTCCTGAGGCAAGGGAGCACCCCGGCCCTCCTCCGGTTCCCAACGATCCAGGGGGGGGCGCAAGTACAGGCGGTACAGTCATGGCGCAGACCGAGCGCAGGACGGATGCTACTCAGAGAATGGCTGTGACGACACCATCGGACGCGCAGCCTCCCTCTGACATTATGCATGCAGCGACAAATCGACCCAACCACGTTACCACCACTGGCAGAGGAGGCCGGAGCTATGCCGCGGTGGTTCAAGGTAATGGGTCCGCTCGTAAGCGCGACTCGCGGCGACCAGTCGCGCGGAAGCTTACAAACAACTTCAGCCCTGCTGTGCTCGTCCGACTTCAGGACACCCTCAACACGGACTGGGTCAGCACGTGCTCCCCAGCGACTGACAGCGAGCTACAAACTCTTTATGAAGTCGCAACCGCTCCCTCCGACGTTCACCCCGATGCCGCGCTTCGGGACCCCAAGCCGGACGAAGTAGCTGCACTTCTTGCGTACTTCAATGGCAAGCTGGAGCTCAAGCACCCGCCTAACTTCATCAAGGCGACGATGCCGGTGCTGCGCCGAGCAATTGTGGAGCAGTATCACGAAACTCACGTCGAGTATACACTCACAGCGGTGATTCCCCCCTCGGTGTCGCTCTGGAAAAATATGCCTCACGTGACTCTTTTTGCTGAGCTCCTAGCGGCGAACGAGGAAGCCAATCATGGAGCGGAGATGATTTCTCGTATGCAGCAGGATGTGAAGATACTGCACTACGACGGGGCGCAATTACTGCGCTTTGTTTTCCACTCGCATCGCATTGCCGAGTTTTACGCTGGTGTCACACTGAGATTTCGGCATACAACTCTGACTCTTGAAGACTCAGAGCGGCAAAGAGAGGGCCAACTACCCGGCGCGTTTAACGCCACCCAAGTACGGCGACTTTACTCTGTCCGCGTGCTCGGGGCAGGCACGCTTGGATTGGTAGGTCTGGTCTCAGCTTTCTCGCAGATTGCCGAGGTCGCCGTGTTGGACGCACAGAGACCTCGGGACGACGCTATGGCGCTTGGAGACACGAGGTTTGTGGAGATATTTTTCGACCAAAGTACTTGCCCCTCAGCGCTATTGAACGTAACCCATGTACGCCTTGGATCCACGGAAGTTAGGATTCACCACCATCTCAGGTATCAGCGTTCCCCGTGTTCGCGCTGTTACAGTCCCAAACATATAACAGGGTACTGCAAGGTCAAGCCTGAACATGTCGCCGATGCCAAGCGACGAGGCCACAGGGTCTTCTCTGGGCAAGTTGCACCTTTCAACGTGGGCACGGCGCCGACGTATTGTCATTCTGATGGAGAAAGCCTGGAGACCTTCTTGGCGACAATCGAGCACGAGCTGGGGATTAAAGAGTTGATCACTCAACAAGCTGCTCAGCTTATTGCGGATACTGAACCGGATGAGCCGTCAAGAAGCACATCGGCCTCACGCACTACGTCGCAGGCGTTACCGTCAGCTGATGCAGCTGGTTACGTGGTTGCGATGAGTGCATCGGCTAAAAAGAAAGCGGCGGCGAAGAAGAAACACCAACCAGTGGATCAGCCGGCCGTTGCTGGACACACTGCAACGGGAACTTCCATAGGAGAAAGTGTCGGCAAACGCGCTACTAGCACAGCCGGCCTGGCTGCAGAGCACGACTCCGCTGCATCTACTCCTTTGGTGCCTCTCGCTAAACCTGTATCGGCAACTGGGCGTTATGCTGTCCTCCAATCTGACAGCGAGGACGACGACGAGGATGACGGTGTCACTCATAGCGACGAAGAGGCAGCCTACGCTTATGCTTCGCCGGAGGAGGAAGACTGTGTAGTCGCACCCGTGACATGCGATAGCGAAGGAGATGTCGACATGGTGACGCCGGCATTATCCGGCAACGCCTCCGGGGCGACTTTATCCTCAGCCAACCACGTATCGACCACTACATGTAGGGACCCCGGCGCGCCTGCAGTCGGGAAGGACGCGGTCGCTGACGAGAGGGCTTCGACTCAAGCCATCAGCAGAGCAGCAGAAGCGCATCGCCATCTCGCTCGACGGGAACACAGGCGCCGCGAAACGGAGGAGTCGGAGAGTCGAGAACGGGTAGTCAAAGCGAAGATCACACGCGACGTTGACGATGTGGTCATGGCTGACGAGGGTGTGGGCCACCACACTTCCTCGAGTCTGTCTAGCTATGTTGGCTCTTCCGCTCCTTCCCACAGCTCGCAAGAAGCGTATCTCCCTGGGCCCGAGATACCTTTTTCGCTCGCTTCATCCCCTGGCGACTTAAAGTCTGACGAACTTGCTCAAGTGCAAAATCCTATCGATAGTCAAGATGACAGTCAGAGCTCCACGGACAGCGTCAATACCTGAAAACGGTCGGTGCGACCGAAAATCCGACAAGCGCAATACTGGCTTTCCTGGTTCGAGGGCCGGGAGGTCTGTGTGCCTTACAATGGGCAGTGCGCTGTTTTGGCGCTCTACGCGACGATCTCCAACTATGGCAGGGACCAGCTCAGCCTCAATAGCGACGTGGTAGCCGACGCGAACTACCACAAGAAAGCCATTTACGCGTTAAGTATCGCAAACCTGCAAGCGGACTGTGTCCTGGGGCTGGTAAACCCGGTCGAAGACGCTACTCGACTCAACCCAGAATGCCCGCCTCCGACGACGGCGGAGTCTCCAACGGCAGTCGTCTGTACCCACCTGCTGCAAGAGCGGATGCGATCGGTGGCGTCTCAAGTACCCCGAACGCACTGGGCAGGACCCCACGTCTTGCGGGCTTGTGCACAGTATTTGCGCCTGCCGCTCCTCGTCATCGACGTTGACAAGAACGGCGACGGTCATATCCAAGTCTACAGTTACCAGGAACATGAGGTGAAGTCAGGACATCCCACACCAGAGGTTCACGAATCCGGTTATTGTACTGTGCTCAAGGACGCAGAAGCAAGCGATTACCTGAATAGGTGCGGACGTTTACACGTGCTTCCGACTTTTCTTCTCCTCAAACACGGCGAGAAACATTTCTACGGTGTCCAACATGGAGAGCTGTATCTCAAGTGGATGGCGGAAGGCGATCCAGGATTTGCGTCTAACGTCGCACATCCGTACGACTGGCTGGAAGAATATCTAATGCCTCATCCTGACATCGAGGTGCGCACGCTAGGGCGAGCAACTCGCACTAGTGTGGGATTTGAGGTACTACACGACGGTGAAGTGTTGGATCTGCTCGATGACACCGAGCCCACTAATTTCCACTTACTCCGCGGACTACCAATGCGACAGAGGCTGGATATTGTGCATCTCCGAATGGGGTGGCCGATCTTGGACGATGAACCTTTCGACTTAGTCACTCTGGAACAACGGCTTGATGCTGCGATGAGATCGATATATGCAACGGCAGGAATGGACACCTATGCCGTCGGTGCAAGGAGCTCCAGTCCCAGCCGAGACGCCGCTCACCACCTGCCTACTCGGACTCGACCGAGCTCGCGAAGCCGGCTGCATGCTAGTGTCTATCGTACATTACTGAGTGCCCCCGGAATGGATGCGTTATCTCCTGCCCTCCGAATTAAACAGGATGTTGCCGAACAAGCGAATCAAGCCGCTCTTGATGCGTGGTGTGGCGGACACGGAGAGCGCTTTGGTGTATTGGCGGACGGAGACTCAAGGAGAGAGATTTTGGCGACTTTTTCCTTACTTGGCGACAGAGTGGAACCCCTTCGTCATCTATTTGCCTCACTGCCATATCCTGAGCTGGCGGTGAAAAGCATGCCCATATCTCAATTGTGCCGTTGGGGACAGGCCGAGTGCTACTACACTCAGATCGGAGCAATCGAACGCCTCAGCGCGGACCCGGAACGCCCCAACGAACTGAGGGAGGTTTGTCACGCATGGCTCTCCCAGGCGACTGGCCCCGATCAGGCCAAAAACTTCGAGGCTGCAGCAGACGCGAACCGATGGTTTGCGATTGGAAAATGGCTCGCTGGAACCTACCTGAGACATAAGTCAGAGACGATTCCGGAGCAGCACTGGGTGGTATTGCACGTACTTCCGTTTGTGATTCGGCACTGGGGGCAACAGTAATGGGAGAACCCTCGTGGGTCGCGGGCGCAATGGTACACCGATCATCCAATTCTGAAGTCGCTTTGCGAGCAGGTCCTGCAGGGCAATTGGGGAGACGCAGTCCGGCTGCCGACAGGATTGGCATGGGATGAGTGGGAGGAAACAGCATTGTTCCTACCTCCTCTCTCCTACCGCAAATAAAGGCACTTCGTGCCACAATGGCCCAGTTGTATCGTCCATGGTACATCCCGGTTCATCGTCTTCTGCGAGACGACACATGGACATGGAGAGCGGACGATGTTCCTCGGGAGGACGACAAGATTCTTCTCAGCGCGCGTACCGACAGCGAACGCTGGGTGAATTCTTCCCGTCCTCACCGGAATCGCCAGAGTAAGACATCGTCGGCACCTCCTACGAAAGAACGACAAAAACAATTACAAAGGCTCAGAGCGGAGGAGCAGGAATGCGCACAACTTCTTAATGGGCGGAGCGGGGAACTACATGAACACGACCGCACATTTGGGTGTGTGACTCAGAATGTCAATGGTTTCGGCAGCTCAGCAGGAGATCGAGATGCGTGGCTTCGAAGTCTGAGATCGTTACCAGAGCACGGCCGGAACGATATTTACCTACTTCAAGAGACTCATGTCGAGGCAGCACTGGTGGACAAGTTTACCGAGCACTACGCGGCTGGATGGGGCTTCAGAACGGGCACAGGCTGTCCGACGCGCTCATTCTGGTCCCCAGCGAGTGATAAACGAGCTGGGGTTGCAGTGTTGGTTGACCCTTACGGCGCTTATACTGATGTTGAACCGTATCTGGCCGAGCGTTGGACCCCGAATTTTATGGCTGTCCGCGGCGTTTTTCACGGACAGAATCTCATTGTGGTGAACTTGTACGTACCCCATCAGGCCTCACGGAGAGAACGTTTTTTACGGTGCATTGCTGACATCGACTTCCCCGAGGATGCCATGGTGGCGGTGGGTGGGGATTTCAATTGCACCCTGGATGATACGGCAGATCGTAGTTACACCAGTAAGGCTGGAGCTCATGATTCGACGGCATTGCGAGAGCTAATTGCGAATTGGGGACTTGTCGACCCGGTGGCGGCGGCGCGACCGAGTAGCTGGCTTCCAGGTGAACTTCTTCGGCATCAAAGTCGGACTCACACGTACCGCTATTCGGTTCTAGGCCACGGTGACGCTTCTTCGCGACTTGACCGGTGGTATGTGAATTCGACTGCATACAAATGGGTAGCTGGCTGGGAGGTGCTACCGCCAGGGGTCAATGCGGACCATTATGGGGCAAAACTACACTTTCAGCCACCTGGAGACCCGGTTCGCATTAAAAAGCAACCTATAGTTCACCCTGTACCGGACTTTGCCAGCAAACACGTGCAGGACCGCACGAGACAGACGCTGATGGGGTTCTTGCACAAGGTTTCCGATGGAGACAGCAGCGCGGAGGACACAGCACGCTGGTGGGACGAGTTAAAACTTCAAATTGTCAAAGACACTTTAAGCGCGGTTCGAGCTAAGCGCAAAAGTCGTCGCAACTCCTACAAGCAAAAGCTCCGGAGGCTGCACAAGCAACAACGGAGACAACAAGAAGGCCGAAGCAGGGGCGAACCCCACGGTGGACTCTATCACGGACGAATTGGATGCTCTCACACTGGCCGATGTGTCTGGCTCGAATCCAGCCGCCCGCCTACGACGGGCCATTGCGGACTGCAAACAAGCTAGATTATCGCAGCACCAGCGGAGGGTGTTCGCCGAGGCAACACACTGGGATGGGAAAACTACACGGGCCTTTTTCCGACGCGTCTCAAGTAAATTCGCTGACAACACAGTGCGGAGGCTGAAACCAGTGGAGGGTGTCCGAAGAGGGTGTACACGAAAAAGCTGAAATTTTTGCCGATGCGTGGGCTCCCATTTTTCAGCAGGAGGTGCCTAGCCCGGAACGACAGGAGGAAGTGGCCGCTTGGATTGAGGAAGACACTGACCCCAGTCAGGACAAACTGAACGTGGCCTCCGTCATTACCACGGCGGAGATTGAGGCAGCCATTACAGCGTGCAAGGAAGGGAAGGCGTCTGGACCGGACCGACTTGGCAATGGATGGTATCGCGATCACCGTGAACTCCTCACACCTATCTTGGAGAAGCTGATGAATCAATGGTTCGAAGCTGGGGTTTTCCCTGCTTCCTTTCTCGAAGCGAACATCTTCTGCTTAAAAAAGTCCGGGGATCAGACCAATCCACTGAACTACAGACCTCTGGCGCTTCTCAATACCGATTACAAAATCTTCACTCGGATCCTGGCAACCAGGGTGAAACCCACGCTCGACCCTAGTATCCATCCCAGTCAAAACGGCTTCGTCCCTGGTCGCACCATTCATGATACACTACATCTGTATGAAGCGGCGCAGCGCATGGCTAACGGAGATGTGGATCAGAACGATGCAATTGTACTGCTGCTCGACTTTATGAAGGCGTATGATTCCTTGTCGCGTCAATTTCTCATCAAAGCACTACGTCGCCACGGTTTCCCCGAGCGATTTATACGGGCGGTGTTGTTCTTGCACACGGGCACCTCGGTGCGATTCTTGGCGAACGGATTCTCTTCGAGGAAGGTGGAGGTGAGCAGCGGAATCCGCCAAGGGTGTCCTCTTGCCCCGATGCTTTTCATACTGGCGCTTGATGCGCTATATCGCGAACTCGAACGTCACCCAGATCTACGAGGAGTGATATTGAAGTCAGCAGCGGGACAGAAGGAACTAAGAGTGGCCGGATATGCAGATGATACTGCCGTCTACTTGCAATCGCCAGAGCACGTTAACTCGTTATTAGTGGTGACATCAGCTTTTGGGGCGGCATCAGGACTTTGCCTGAATCCTGGAAAGACCATCGTGATCGCTCTTAACCAGCACGGACCTCGGCCAGCAATGCAATTGCCAGCTCCACTGGTATTTCAGCCCACTGAAGAAAGGGCCGATATTTAGGCATTCAAGTTGGGAGTCAGACTGATCCAGAGCGGACGTGGGCGGAGGCAGCTAAGCAGCTCACGATTCGGCTCCACTTGGCCAGCCAGAAGACGATGACTGTTGATCAACGCCGTTTGATTGCGGCAGCAGTTATTGTACCGAAGCTCACTTATATTGGACGACATGCTTGGCCTCTACTCGGACTATGAACAACTTTTCAAAGAGGATCAAGAATTACGTTTGGCACGGAGTATTTGCTACCGATATCGCTGGATGCAGAGCCTGGCTGGATGCCGATTTGGCGGCATTACCCCGGACACACGGGGGACTGGCCGTTCCGGACTTACGTGTAGAACTGATGGCCATGGCGGCGATAGCGGTGTCAAGGTGGGCTTCTCAAGGCTCAAGCACTGCTCACATCGTTGGCGATATTCTCTTTGCGGCATCTATTGCGAAGGTGGCGCCTCAGGTGTACATAACACCCAACGTGGTGTTGCCTTCCGCGAAGGGTATTCGGCGTCAAGTCACAATGTGGGCCACTGGCAGGAAGGTAATAACGGAGATGGGGCGAGCGGAGGAGCTGCCAGATAGATGCCGAATGGTCACTGCACTACATCAACTGATTAGCTCCTTCGGCGACTTACCTTTCACCTGGAATGGCCATCAAATCAATGTCGACGGCCGGGCACTCAAGGGATCGATTTGCCGAGAATTCATGAAGGCGGAACTCACATACCACGGGGTCTTCTGTCCGGAGTGGCTGCCTTACGCTACCATTACCGACCTCAGACTCTACGACGGCAGGACAGGATGCTTGGTGGCGAAGACGAAGTTGAGATTACTCCGGCCGAAGGGCGGTCCGCTGCGAAATTGTCCATTGGAGGTGCTGGGGGTCTGGCCGAGTCACTTTCACTGCTTTGTGCAAGCGCAAGCGGCTTACTCCTGCGATGCAAGGACAACTCGAGTTTTTAATTGAGCTGTTGCTGACAAATTTTCCCCGATTGCTCTTTCAGGGTTCTTACGGTGGTGAGGTTCGACTAGATGCGGTTCCCGCAGACCACCCGATACATGTCGAAATGGGCCACACACAGCCTCCTGTAGCGTGCATCAAGCATGGGGCTGACGTCCTGGCACGAAGCACCATTATCTGCAGTCAAGCACACCTCACAGACTTTGTGACAAGAACGCTTCGCCCGGAGATCCAAGTGCGAAATGTTCACCCCACCCAAGAGTGAGCCGTCTCGTGTGTCTATGGGTAGGTAACCGGCGCTGGATGCAGCCACGGCATCATTTCCGAGCTGCAATTGCGTTGGCCTCACGACGTAGAGGCGAGCATCACCGGAAAATGAAGCTGGAGCGATGGGAACAACTAAGCACTCGGGCGGCTGCCGGAATCTCGGCCCTGGAAGGGAACCGGATCAGGCGAGTGGTCGGTCTCGGCCCGTGGGGAGAACAAATACTCTTTCGGCTCAAACATCAAGCTTTCTCACTGTATGACATCTCCCAGGAGAAGATAGGATGCCCGCACTCGTGCTGCATTCGTATCGGGCACGTGGACGTGCACCACCTTTTCTGGACGTGTCCTGCTGCGGGTCAACTACGTCAAGATTTCTAGCAAGCTGGAAGCGAGCAGGTCTCTCCGTTTTGAATGTGGAAGAAGCTCTCTTCGGTTTATTGCTCCCTCAGGTCCCAAGGGCGGTGTGGACAGTCACAGAGCAACTTTATCCACAAACGAAGGGGGCGGAACTGGACAAGCTCACTGCGGTCATCACCCATGTTTTTGAGAGTTGCTGGCGTATTGGCGCGGCGCTCTACTTTCACGCGGTATGGCGATGGAGAGTGGCATTTTTCGACAATGCCAACAATATCTCGGCGGAGTACCACCGAGCTGTTCTTGCTTCCAGGCTCAAGGCTGGATACGGAACTGTTCACCTGCATCTTCGACGGGGTCACCCGGGGATCCATTTGGACAGGGCGGCTACGATAATGCGCAAGGTGTTGATTAGCCGGACGGAGTTCATTGGAGACTTAGCGCCGACAGGCACTACACGGTACCTCCTCTTCTTTGATGGGGGCTCTCGAGGTAATCCAGGCCCCGGCGGTAGTGGAGCAGTAGTGGTGCGGGTTGGAGGATCCTCGGTCGGATATGAGCTTTGCTGGGTGATCAGCATGTCATATGCGGCCGCCTCAACTACCAACAATTTGGCAGAAAACCTCAGGCTCCTCGCGGGGTTAAAAGCATGTCAGCGCAACAACTGGGCGCCGCTGCACGTCATCGGCGACAGCAGTATCATCATCAGACAACAGTCGTCTCGAACACCGCCGAAGGCCAAACATCTCCAGTCATTGTACTGGCAGAGCCGGCGCAGTGCGGATATCATTGGAGTCCTTTCGTGGCGACACCACCGACGGGAATTCAATAAGATGGCCGACTCACTGGCCAATCTAGCTATGGACTCACAGCGGAGTATCCAGCAGCAGCCCGATAGGGTGCCAGGCTCCCAGTCACGCTGGGATCACGTATTCCAGCTCGCGGGCGGTGACATCAGTCACTGGATGGAGCGACACACTGATGAGAGTTCTTCGGTACTCGCGGCCTCCACGCTTTAAGGGCTAAGAACACTCTAGCCTCCATATCCTAAACGAGGGCAGGTAGGATAGAGCCGACCGCCGACAAGGTCATGTGATGTCGTTAGCAACTTTTAGGTTAAGTGACAACAATGTACCTCAATGCGAAACAAAAAAAAAAAGGGGGTGATGGTATTTGATGCCTGCACTACATGTAGTCAAAACTATTGTGGCTGTATCACTCGTAGCTTTTACCTGACCCAATCGAGGGAGGGACTGTGCCAAGCAGACAAACACTAGCTAACGGTAGATGGCGCATTCGGTTGCGGACTGCAGTGAGCCTGGCCTAGCGTGACTGTGCGATACGAAGGCAGCAACGAAGCCACTTGTCGGGTTCGAGGTCGATCAGCGGAGACCGTGCGACTTTCGAGGAGACCGCCGGCAACAACCCCACGACCGGACGACCCGACCGATCGATCGTTTCGCCACGCTAGCGTTGCGTTGGCGCGCGACCGCTAAGAATCAAATCGGACGCGGTTCGGCGCTTCAAGAAGTCTTCGGGCTGCGCGACTAGCGTCAAGTTCGTTTTGGGTGGTGCCCGCCCAAGATCGCCAAGGTGTGGAGTCAGACGTTGAGCCCGGTTTACCCTAACCGCAGGGCGGACTGACTCGTTGCACTTTTGTCACGTCGACGTGCATGACCAGCAAAATGTGATGCCGTTCGTGATCATTTTGACGCGCATCAACTTTTCCTTCGAGACGGCAAACACACAAAGTAGAGCGCGAATGATAGCGACGCTACTGTAGCCTTGCACCTGTCCGCCCTTGCTTGATCGGAGGCTGCCAAATCGATCAGTTAGTAACGTTAGAAGCACCATTCGCGTCTGATTAGCGGCTGCTCATTTCTACACGATCAACATGACCGGCAGGCAGCCACGACGCAACACGCAAACGCAGCATTGGCAGCACCACACCCAGTGCAGTAGCAGTAGCAGCAGCACCACCACCACCGGAGTGGCTGAGACGATTGCTCCACGACCACCACAAGATCTTCCGGAGCCCATCGCTGCGCCGAATAAGACGCTGACCGTTGCAGTCTGATTAAGTCGGCAAAGATGAATGGAGCGCCGGCATGGTATCCGCTCGCCATGTCAACGAACAGCACGTTGTGCGATCGTCGAAGATCATCGAAGGCCGCTTCCCGCCCGACCGCGCTGACCTCGTTGACCTGGCTGATGCTGTACAGCATGGACGGACGAGGGTAAACATCCGCCACCCACCCACCCACTGATCGCAGCAGCACCGCGATCACGTGGACGACTGTCACATCCAGCGTACATCGGGTACTGTAGGAGCAGAGGCTAGGATAACGTCGCGCGGTAAGCATGACGCGGGTGCAGGCTTCGGTGGGGACCGCCACCACGATGTTAAACGCGATCGATCAGCCGACCTCGTGTCACTTTTAGCGCCCTTGACGCCAATAGCGACTCGAAAACGCCAATGTCTGTCTTACTAAAAGACTGCGAGGCGTAACGTCTAGCAGCACTCGCCTCAGTTGCAGGCAGGATCCGCTTTGCCAATTCTCATCGTCGCGTCAAACGCGTCAAGAGAGGGCACTGATCCTCTCGTCTCTGTCCGCCAGGTCAGCACGGAATTTCGCTCTTCACAGGAGGCCAGTATACATATTTTCGCAAGTTGTGTGGCTACATTCTTATTTACATATTATACAGTGTTTATGTAATTCAAATAGCTGAATAATTACATTTCTAGGACTGTATAATTCGAGAAATGACATAAAGTACAGTTTTCTGAAACCATGTTTTCCAGAATTTACTGACGCCATGGCCCCCAGTCTGAAACCCTGCTAGCGCCGCCCCTTGTGGCCTGCTCACAGACTACATCAGTGAGAAAAAGAAAAGCTCCAGCGCAGAGCGAGGAAGGCAGGCGCAGCTCGGCCCCGACACGCGTCCGAGCGCTCCCTCCTCCGCGTCCCTGTGCGCCCATCCGCCTCGCGACTCTTTGCTCTCTCGTCTCGTGGCGTCCGCGTCTCCAGACCGTCTCTACAGCGCGCGCTGTGCTCGTTCGCGCGCGTCGCCTCGACCCGAGGACGAGGAATAGCGTCTCGGCCCAGAGGAGCTCCCAGTGTTATAAGGGCTCGTCTACCGGCTTCGCTGGACAGGTGAGACGCTGCGCCACACTGCGCACCGGTTTGCACCGCGTAGTGGCCCCCGACGAGTCCGCACTAACGCGTCTATTGTTCTCCAGCCGCAGACTATCGACTTTTAGGCCGCAATGGACTCCTCGCACGCATTTGTGGGGGACTTTGGCATGAATATGAACAGCGACAACCGTTTCATGAACCAGTTCAACTTAGGCGGCGGCGGAGGCAACGTGAACGCCGGCGGAATGGGCGGCATGGATCTGTCCGGCGGGCTGGACTTCAGCGGCGGCATGAACCTCATGTCGGACTCGTCGCTCATGCTCGGCGGCAACACGACCGCGTCCTCCGCGGGGCTCATCGACTTCCCGGACGAGCTCAACTCGCCCACGACGGCGGCGAGCAGCGGCCCGAGCAGCAGCAGCAGCAACATGGTGATGGATACGTCTTCGTCCATGATGACCGCGTCTTCGGCGCCACTGTCCTCGGCGACGGACGCCATCCCGTTTCCAGCGTCGCTGGCTGCTGAGCCGCTTTCGAGCAGCAGCACGACCGCCTCCTCGTCTGGGGGACTGGACGTGATGAACTTCATGAACTCGACCACGACCAGCAGCGCCATGGGGAACAACAACAACAACAACAGCAACACCGCTGCTGCTGCTGGCAACGGCATGGGCTTGGACATGAACTCGATGGGCATGAACATGGGGATGAACAACATGGGCATGGGCATGGGGATGAACAGCATGGGCATGGATATGAGCGGCAACAGCTTCGGCATGAACGACGCCAGCCAGATGATGTTCAACAACATGCAGCAGCAGATGAACATGATGAACCCGCAGGGATCCTACTACATGCCGCAGCAGATGCAGCAGCAGCACTACATGCAGATGATGCACCAGCAGCGACTCAACCTGCAGCGTCAGCAACAGCAGCAGCAACAGCAGCAGCAAAAGGCATTGCTCGAGCGCCAGCGCTTGGCTCAGCAGCAACAGGCGCAGAAGAACAACACCACGCAGCAGGCGCAGCGGCAGCAACAGGCCGCGCAGCAGAAGCAGCAGCAAATGCTGGCAGCAGGACAAGTGCCGCCTCAGATGACTGCGCAGAGGCAAATGAGCGGAAGCAACCCAACTATAAATGCCAACGCGAACGCGAATGCTGCTCGGACGCAAGCTCAAACTCCAAGCCTAAACGCTGGATCTGCTACGGGTGGAACGCGACCTACGTGGCAGTCGTCTGCTGACCAAGCTCTGCGCAAAGAGATGCTGAACCACATTATGCGCGTACTCCAGAATCAGCGGTCGAACGCACCTGCGAATTGGCTCCAGAAGCTGCCGGAGATGGCGCACCGCCTTGAAGATGAGTGTTACCGAATTGCTGCGTCCCGGGAAGAGTACGCCAACACGAGCACGCTCCAGTCGCGATTGCGCAGCATCGTGCGTAGCGCGCAGACCCATCAGCGCAGTATCGGAGCTAACGCTATGCGGCAGCCGGGTGCTCCGAACCAGGCCTCCGCTGGGACTCCAGGACCAGCAAACACCGCGTCGACTGGAGCACCAATTCCGTTCCCAGGCGCTCAGGCTGTTGCTCCTACAGCAAATGGGACCGGCACCGAGTCGAAAAACCTGGCCGCTCAAGCGATTCAAATGCCACCCGAGCTTCAGGATCCTCCGTCTCAGGTGAACACTCCAGTGAAGTCGGAGACGGCCCAAGCGCAGTCAGGGATGCAGTCAACACCTTCGATGACGCCTTCGATGATGAATTCAACTACGACGGATCGTTCTTCCATGAGTGGCACACCCCTCGCTGGGCAGAATGGAGTTCAAGGCACTCCGGTTGCCGGCGCCAATGCGAGTGGGAGCGCAGCGAATTCCCCTGCTTCGGCTGCGCGTAACAAGTCAGCCCAGATCATTTGGCAATTTAAGGCTCGGGCGCAGGAAGTAACATCAGCGCTGGACCCGAACCAGACCACGGAGTACCACAACAAGTTGCGCCTCATGGTCCGAGACGATGTAAAAACTGCCGGATCCAAGGAAGTGTTGCAACGCCAGCAACAGCGATTGTTGTTGCTGCGGCACGCTATGTGGTGCAAGTCACCCGAGGGCACGTGCACGACTACTCCAAGCTGTGGCGAGATGAAGCGGCTCTGGGCCCACATGGGTGTGTGTCGACAGACAAACGCGTGCTCGTACAGCCACTGCATTTCGTCCAAGTACGTGCTGTCACACTTCCAGCAGTGCACGAATGCCAAGTGTCTCGTGTGCCAGGTGGTTCGATATCCCGTCGAAGTGAAGGAAAAGAGTGGTGCTCTGATGCTGGACGCAGACCGCGCGCTGCAGCAAATTATCGCGGCGAGTCAACGGCGGCAGCGCATGATTGCGATGAAGAAGCAACAGGAAATGCAGCAGCAGCAAATGCAACAGACTCAGTCCCAGTCTCAGCCTCAGCCACAGCCTCAGCCTCAGCAGCCGCAACCAATGCCGTTGGCCATGCCCGCACACTTGCAGCAACCCCAGGCCAACGGAAATGTCGGGGCGATGAACTTCCAGCAACCTCAGCAGCATGGTGTACAAACGGCCAACCATCTCACTCCGATGGGCGCCAACATGAACTCAATGGGAATGACGATGCCGAACCGCTCCCCATCGATGTCGACACCTCAAGCTAGCCCTGCCGGTGTCGGATCAAACGGTATGATGGGACAGCAAGGATCTGTGAAGGCGGAGAACACTCAGGGCCAACCTGCGAACCTTGTCCCTGATGATCAGCGACAGCTTCAGCTCATTAAGCAGAAACTGGCAGGGCGTTCTCTCGAGCAACTGACAGGGCATTGCCTAAAGCTGGAGAAGTGGGTTGAAGAGATTCGTGCTCGCATGAACGCTATTATGAACGAGTGTCGGCAGCTGCTGCACCTGTCGAACTCGACTCAAGACCCAATGCAGAAAGCTCAGTACGAAGCTCAGGTTCAGGAGAAGCGCGTGATGCTCAAGCAACTGGATGTGAAGTTCAAGCAATGCAGAAGTCAGCGAAACATTGTGAAGCACGTGATTGACGAGCGTAACGCTACCGGAACAATGTCGACGCAGAATGGCATGGTACCGGCACAGGCTACTCCGAACGGTTCGGGAAGCGCGATGCAGCCCATTCCGATGCCTGCTCAGATGCAACAGCACAACCAGCCTCAGCACATCCAAGCACCGACGGCTACTGCCCCTGGAATGCCACCAAAGCCGTCTCCTGATGACCTGCTGGGTGAGGAAGATGTGGATATCCCAACGAAAGTTGAAGGCAATCTTGCCGTCGCTGGGAAACCTTTGGAAATGCCGATGGACCTCCAGGATACGACTGCAACTCCTGTTTCAGTGGCCGCGCCTTTGAACACATTAACAGCCCCACAACAGCCAATGAACGGCAATGCAATGACTGCGATGGGCGGGTCTCGGCCAGAGCTGACGATGAACCACGCTCAAGGGCAAATGTATGGCCAGAACCAAGCATCAATGCAGCAAAACGGCAAGGCAGTTAATCTGCAAATGGGGCCAATATCTTCCGGTGTCATGATTAAGCAAGAAGCCCAGACGAAACCTGATGCGACAGGGGCAGGATCGGCGGCGACGTCTAATCAAACTGCTGCGCCGGCTGTGAAGGAAGAAGTGGCCATTAACCCGCTTACGATGAACAATTCCAAGCTGAACGCGATGATGGTGGAGCATCGTCGGATGGATGCTAGCTCTAACTTGCCTCTACCAGCGGGTGCAGTGGGTACACCGAAAGCGTTAACAAGCGATATGAACTCAACGTCGGCTCCTGCCACGCCGGCGCCGCCTGCTTCGTCAGAGGTGCCGATGTCTGTGCTGAACGAGCTGAGTAATGAGGACCTTGCTTCTCACATCGACTCATTGGTTACTTACTACAACGCGACAGTGTCTCCTTCGAATTTGAAGAAGAAACTCGAAGTGATTCTGAAGGGCATGATGGACCACAAGTTTGGATGGGTGTTCAACACGCCTGTGGATCCTGTGGCTCTCAATATTCCCAACTACTTTAAGATTATCCGAAAGCCGATGGACCTGGGAACCGTGAAGAAGAAACTGGAGGCCGGTATTTACAAGCACACGGAGGAGTTTGCTAATGACGTGCGCACTACGTTTGAGAACGCTATGCAGTACAACAGCGAGGACCAGGACGTGTACAGTCTTGCGAAGGATATGCTGTCTGACTTCAACGGTGAAATGCGTAAAGTGGTGGCTGAGATTGACGTGGATGAAAAGGCGGCGCGTGCGAAGGAGAGCTCGTGCCGGCTCTGCGGTATTGAGCGCATGGTATTTGAGCCCGCGGTGCTGTATTGCAACGGCGAGTGCAATAGCCGTATTCGACGGAACTGCTACTATTACACCTCGGCTGACAACAAATACCACTGCTGCCACCAGTGCTTCGGTGGCCTGCCGGATAGTATTAAGCACAACGAAGGGCGCCAGTACAAGAAGAACGAGCTCGCGCGCAAGAAGAACGATGAAGTTCACGAGGAGCCGTGGGTCCAGTGTGACAAATGTGAGCGTTGGGTGCACCAGATTTGTGCCCTTTTCAACGGCAAGATTGACAGCGAGAAGAAGCCGCAGCTGGTCAAGACCGAGAGCGGCCAATCCACCGACAGCGGTGATGCGGCTTCCTCCCCGTCTTCGTCTGGCCCGAAATCCGCCGCATCCACTACTACGACCACAACAGTTGTCAAGAGTTCATCATCGTCCGGTTCGAAGGGAACGGTGCATTCAATTACGACATCTCCGGGCAGTGAATTTCTTTGTCCGGAGTGTTTGCTGGAGCATCGGAAGAGCGAGCCTCAGAAGTATAAAATTGGGCGTCATGCTTTCAGTGCGAAGGATCTGCAGCGCACGAAGCTGTCAGATTTCCTCGAGCGCCGCATCCAACAGTCTCTGAAGGCCGAAAGGGAGGACGAGGCAAAGTGGACGCAACGTGACGTGAAAGACGTGGAGACTGCCGAGGGACTTACTATCCGTTTGGTTTCGAACATTGAGAAGCAGCTGATGGTGCGTGATAAAATGTTTCAGCGGTACAAGGACTCGCACAAGTATACATCGGAGCACCGATTCAAGTCCAAGTGTATCTGTATGTTTCAAGAGCTGGACGGCGTGTCGGTCTTACTGTTCGGCATGTACGTTCACGAGTTCGACGAGCAAGAGGCGGATTGCAACTCGCGCCGCGTGTACATTTCCTACCTGGACTCGGTAAACTACTTTAAGCCCGCTCATCTTCGCACGAAGGTATACCACGAGCTGCTGATCGCCTACTTCGACTTCGTCAAACAGCGCGGTTTCCACACAGCCCACCTATGGGCGTGTCCGCCTCTGAAGGGTGACGACTACATTTTGTACTGCCACCCCGAGTCGCAGAAGACGCCCAAGTCGGACCGTTTGCGCGCCTGGTATGTGGACATGCTAGTCAAGGCTGAAGAAGAAGGGGTGGTGTGGCAAATCACGAATATGTACGACGACTACTGGCGAAACGACAACACGCCTTGCGCGCTGCCGTACTGCGAGGGTGACTACTGGGTCGGCCTGGCCGAAGACTTGATTGAGAAATTAGACGCTGAGAAGCCGAAGAAGATTGTGAACAAGAAGGGCTCCAAGTCACACAAGCGGAAGAATTCAGACACCAAGAAAGCGGCGAACAAGAAGTCCAAGTCGAAGAAGCCGAAGCGCCGAAAGACGGCATCTGGCGGAGAAGCATCGGGTGATGAGGATGACGGCGACGACGGACACGACGAGACTTCAGCGGCGAACACTCGCACGCTTACAGTGAAATCGCTGGACACTCCTGACCGGAAACTGTCGGACCCTCTAATGCACAAGCTGGGTGAGGTGATTGAGCCGATGAAGGATGATTTCCTGGTCGTGAAGCTGGTGCCGTGCTGTCGCGTGTGTAACACATCCGTCGTGCAGGGTACGCTGTGGCTCGATCACAGCGTGAAGACCGAGCACGGCCTGAATCCGAAGGTGGTGCAGACCGCGCTGTGCGATGGCTGCTACCAGAAACTGAAGGTTGTGTCAGTCGCAGGCTCATCGGCGGCCCACCACCGATTGCAGACGCGGCTGAATGCGTTGACCAAGGAGACAGTGGCGCTGCCAGAGCGCTGCACGGATCCGGACGAGATCAACGACAGCGAGTTTTTCGACACGCGGCAGGCGTTTTGAGTTTGTGCCAGGGCAACCACTACCAGTTCGACGAGCTCCGGCGCGCCAAGCACTCGTCCATGATGGCGTTGTATCACCTTGGCAACCCGAATCCGAACGCCTACGTTTATGAGTGCAACGCGTGCACGCGTGACATTGTCGAGGGCAACCGCTGGCATTGCCACACCTGCCCCGACTTCGACGTGTGCGACGCCTGCTACGCGAAGGAGAAGCACGAGCACCCGCTGGAGAAGGTACCGACAGGCAGCTCAGCGCCGGCAATGCCGACCAAGCCCACGGTTTCAGCTGAGCAGCGACGGCTTCGCGAACAGCGCGCCAAGAACGTGCGCTTGCACATGCAGTTGCTGGTTCACTCGAGCTCGTGTGCGGACGGCAACTGCGGCTCTTCGAACTGCGAGAAGATGAAGGAGTTGATGCGGCACGGAGCGCAGTGCAAGCAACGGGCGTACGGTGGCTGCACGATCTGTCGGCGCGTGTGGGCGCTCCTGCAGTTGCACGCGCGGCAGTGCCGCCAATATGAGTGCAAGGTGCCTCGCTGCCACGACCTGCGCGAGCACGTCCGCAAGCTGCAGTTGCAGCAACAGCTCATGGACGACCGGCGCCGCGCTGCAGTTACCCAGCAATACCGGCAAATGCAGAACGAGCGGCAGCAGGAGCAGCAGAATCAAGCGCAAGGCGATGAGCCCATGCCGCAGGCATGACCGACTTACGGACCGGCTTAGATATCGAGCTTTGTGGACACGAAATGTCGAGTGTAGCATAGGATAGGGCAAACAATACTAAATGTAGATGCGTGTCAACGTAGAACACTTCCGAGTGTTGCAAGAAGACAAGAGCACAAAAGTTAACTGCAATCACAAGCAAAGTAAGTGCTTCATCGATGACACATCCACTGAACGTGTACAGTGCTGGAGGAAGCATCGACTTGCAGGTCCCAGGGACGCAGCGCCGATTGTGCCCTTCGCCCCTCGATTGGAGCACTCGCGAAGCACCACATCGCTCACCACCACCGGGTCCGCTGCACCTGGGGCGGCACGCAGGTAGACGATCGCCAATCTGAGCTGCATCCAGCGTGTTGTTGCGGAGCTCCATCTCGACGATAAGCCGAGGTTGAGTCAGCGGCTTGACTCCACAAACTAGCGCCAAGCCTCGGCAACGCACATGGAGGCAGAAGCGGGAGAGGTCGCAATGGCCTCCCGCGATACGCGCCGAAATCGGTATCGGTCGATCTACGAGCATGTCGAGGACTTGGCCGAGTTTCGACTAAACCTAGATCCTGTTAATTGTTAGCGAATCCATTGGTATAATGTCCATCAACTGTGTGTCCGTGCTGTAGGTGAGCTGCCGTATTCGGGGTTGCGCACTCTTCAGACTGCAACGATAGAAACGCCAATCAAGAGAAGGTGAGACTGCATAGGCGTGCTGCTCATTAACCCACTTTAACTGCTCGGGGGGCTCTACAATGAAAGCAGCCTCAAGTAGATCGCAGAGCTGCCCACTGGGTCTCTCCTTCGCTGCCACATCTAAAGCTTATGCCTTCTTGGCGCCGAGCCGTTTCTGACGACGGCGGTGGTGCGAGCACGGACGCTTGCCGTGGTTGGCCTGCAGCAACATACCACACGCACACACGACAACAGTTGCAACACTAGTTAGAGCACTCTCCAATTGCCGCAACATTCTACACGCTCCTTACCTTCTTCGGGCGACGAGCGTTGCGGTTGAGCAGCTCCATGGCGATGGGCGTCTCCTCCGCGGCAAACCAGCTGACGGTGGACGGCACGCTGCGCACACCAGCGACAGCGGCAGTGGCGGGCTGGCGGGCGATGGCGGGGAGCAGCGAGGCCGGCGCCAGCGCGCTCTTGGTCACGGCGGAGAGCAGGCGCGAGCACAGCATGTCGTTCGTGTCTGGCTGGGAGATGCTTGGACGATGAAAAAGCAGAGGCTGGTGTCGCTCGACCTTTTTCTTTCGTGCGACCTTCGCGCGACATTCAGCATAGCGGTTGAAGTTGCCCTTTGCCCAGACGAAGTGCGCACTCGATGCAGCCAGCGGTCGCGCGGAGAGAGACCTGGCGCCGGAAGGAGACCGCAGCACGGCGCCAACTGAGCAAGAGAGGCAGAGGAGATGGAGACACGGCTGCTCCTGGCGAGTTTGTGCGTCTGGCGGCGGCTATTGACGACTGCGCGGCGTTCAACCCGAAGCAGTGGCGACATGTGCTGGATAAGTCGGCTACAGTGCTGTGCCAAGGAGGACAAACTCTGAGCAACCTAAGCAATGAGAAGATGAAGAGAGCCGAGAAGAGGACTGCAATGCAGCGACCATTGTCGAGAGAGGAGGAGGATACGCTGGTGGATGGACTGGGAGTCTTCCCGCCGCTCTCTGTGGCGCAGTATTTGAACCAGCCAGACATGGTGAAGGACATTTTGAGAGAAGCTGAAGGGGAAATGGTGGTGCAGCAGCAACAGAGTGAAGAGGACGTGCTTGTGGAGAAGGAGAATGTTGTGGTAGATCCGGAGATACAGGCAGAACGAGACGGAGGTGACATTGGTTTGGAGATGGAGACTATGGTTGAAGAAGAAAGCAGCTTGCCAGTTAGTGTCGATATTGTGAAAAAGAAGGGGACTCCAGCAGTGGTGTTGCCTTTGTTGACGACGATGTCACCTCGGACGCGACGAGGACTGGCGCACCTGCCTCCGCCCAGCGAGGCGGAAATGCGTGAAGTTGCGAGTCTCGAGCGCTTAGTAGACCACCCAGAATTTTATGAGGATTTTTATCGCGTGCTGAAGAGAAGTCAATTACGGCGCCAGAGTATGCCAAGAGAAGCGAGCTTCGAGAACCCAAATGCGCAGCCGTTGCAGAGACCAGCGTCAATGCGGAAAATAAAGAGACCGCGCGGTGCTATTAAGCCGCTACAGGCGAGAAAAGGATTCAATGACCGATCTACCACCTTATTGGCGTTGCCAGCGGAATGCAAAGATCAAGAAACAACACTACTGGAGCATAGCAGTCCAGTGAAGGAGGCTATCAAGGGAAATGACGATGGAAGCTTGATTACGGTGAATCAAGCTGTTACCCCTAATCGGAGCAAGAAGCCAAAGCGGGCTAGCAGCTACAAGAGACTTGTTCAAGAGCGGCAGCATGCTGACGTGATGTATGGTGCAGCAGAGAACCAGGTGAAGGAAACTATCGCTGAAATCAAGCAGTGGGTTCCGCTTGATGTTATTTATGCGTTCGGGCTCGGGAAATTTGCATCGCCGGCTCAACAACGAGCTGCAGAAGTCATGTTTCGCGCTGGAGTCCGTTTAAGGAATCAGTATCTTTACCTTGGGATGTGCCATTGGAAAGAATTTGTTGTCTTCACACGAGAACTGGAGTGGGATCAGGCCAGCGTTCAGCTGCAGTGCTGGTGGCGGCAAATAAGTGCGAAGCATGAGCTTGAAGTGCGCAGACGAGTGCGAATGGAGATGCAACGAAGACAAGCAGCTTTTCTAGCTCTATTGGCGACCAAACAGCAACAAGCTGCGTGCAGAATAACACGCTGTATACGACGCTATGCGCGTCAGCGTTCACGCGAGCGAGCAGTAATTCGGCAGAAAGCTGCGATCTGTATTCAAAATTTCTGGAGGCAGTTGTGCACTCAGTGGGCGGCAATGCGTCGGGAGCTGCACAAACAACGGAGGAATAAAGCTGCGGTGTGCATCCAAAAGCACGCCCGACGGATGCTGGCGCAACGAAAGCGAGTGCTGCTCAGTAAAATTGACCACGTGGACAAGCGTCGTCGAGATAAAGCTCTTCGAATTGCTGCAAGAGCAAAGCACATGAAAATGCTTGGAGCTGCGATTTCGATACAACGCGCGTACCGTGGCTGGCAACAGAAGCAAGTTTCGATGCTCCGGCGTCGTCGAGCAGCATTCGAGCGTGACAAGAAGAAGATACTCAAGGTACAAGCACATTATCGGGGCCAGCAAGCTCGAAAATGGGTAAGCAAACACAAGCGTGACGTTTACAAGGCTGTACTTGTTCTACAGTGCTCGTGGAGGTGCTACCTTGCCAGATGCGAGCTTTTGAGGCGCAAGCAGGAAGCCTCGGCTCGAAGAAACGAGTTGTTGAAAGAGATTGAAGAAGCTCGGCGAAAGCGACAGTCTAATGTCCTCGTTCCGATGCAGTTGCAAAAGAAGTGGGGGCAGATCTCGCTGCTGAAAGCTGCCAATGTATTCCAACCGGGTGATGCATCGAACACCCGAGAGGCCCAGGCAGCCCGAAAACTACAGGCTCGGTGGAAAGGCAAGCAGATTCGCAAGCGCCTTCGATATGAGAAAGCGAAAGAAGCGGAGAAGTCACGGCGAGCGGTCAATCGCAAACGCAGACTAGCCGCAGTTTGTATACAGAAACGCGTTCGTGGAATTAGAGGTCGCGCTCGCGCGTGGGAGATGATGAAAGAAAGGAGTGCTGGACGAATTCAGCGTGTGTGGAGAGGATACAAAACGCGAACACGCCTCCTACAGATGAGGTATGCGATCAAGATGATACGGCGAATTCAGACGCATTGGATAGCTCGCCGAAATGTGGAGAACCAGCGCTTCCGTGCACTAAATGCTACAATTATTCAGCGGGCAGCACGAAGGTTTATTGGCAGAAGAATGTTGTATGAAGCCGTTCGAAGACGGCAACTCCTAGCTGAGGAGAGCGCAGTCGGTAAAGTGCTTGAAGAGAGGACCCGCAGCCGTGTGAAGGATGAGCTGTTGCTGCAAAGTTTTACATTCAAGGGGATCAAAACTGCCGATGAAGGTGATGGAAGTACTCTGGAAGAAACACGCGTGGACCGCTCGCTATACGTCGTCGATCTAGCGAAAAGACAATGGAAGAGGAAGGGTTACGATGGTATTTGGCAGGAGGTTTTCCGATATGCAGCCGGAAACTCGCTGGAAATGGATAATTCTCATTTCGCAAGATTTCTCAAGGTGCTCCCACATGCTTTCATCCACAAGACCCATTTTCCCATGCAGAACGCTGACGTAATTTTCGCAAAGATGAAGGAGCCGAAGGCAAAGACGATTTCGTTCCCGAGATTTAACAAAGCGATTCTGATGTTGCTGAAGGAGAAGTTTGCAGATGCAAACAACAAGGACACTTCAAAATCTGCGGAGCCGGTGGATTCTGGTAGCGACCACGAGCGCTTTCTTCGGTTTATGAACCGCTTCGTGCTTCCATCCACGATCCAGAACGGGAAATACAGGAAAACGCTGGAAGCGCACTGTTCTCAGCGTTTGCTGTGGTCAGCAGCGGTTCTGCGGAGACTTGCGAGCCGAATTGCCAGCAAAAAAATGCACGATAATTTCGTGATCGTCTATCGGGAGCAACAAGTACAGAAGCACCGCAGCAAATGTGCCTCCACGATCCAGCTAGCGTATCGCTGCTACAAGTTTCGCTTACAATTAAAGAGCATGCTCGCTGGTATGTTCGTCGAGTTCATCGATCACACGGGTCGGACTGTGAAGTTCCAGCATATTACCAGCGGAAAGGCCCTCACAAAGCGCCCAGTCTTCTTGAAGGGGGTAGTGTGCGGGAAGATCGTTCCGTTACCGTTCCCTGGTGAGGAATTTCACGCGTTTTGTGAGCGGCACGAGGATAGCACAACAGCGTCAAGGGTTCCAGCAGAGGTTTATTGCGTGGAGTGCGAAGATACCATGTGTAAAACCTGTTTCGATAGGGATCACAAGACTCGAAACGCGTTTCAGCGGCACCAACCACGAAAGATCGAGAAGTGCAGTCACTGCGGCACGGAAACAGCAACGCGAGAGTGCCTTCAGTGCGGCAATGGCAAAGTGCCTTTTTGTGATCCATGCTTTCCGCACGTCCACAAACGACTGCAGAAACAATCGACAGGAGATAACCAAAATCTATACCGTGAAGTGCGCCCAGCTAAGGAAGTCGCTGAAAGCCTGCCAGATGAGCCTGTTGAAATCAAACACAAGTTCCAAGCATTAGTGGTCATGTGCGTGGAATGCTCGGACCGAGTAGCTCAATGGTCATGCGAAACGTGTTTGGACCTCTTTTGCAAGCGCTGTATGAGCTCATACCACGCCAAAGGCCAACGGCAGTATCACCACTGCCACCGCTTGAACTATCTCTCCATTCTGCGACTCGAAGCCGAACAAAAGAGAGATGCTGATGCTGAAAAGGAGAAGGAAAAGCGGAAGAAACGGCGCGAGGAGGAGCGAAGACGACAAGAAGCAGAGCTTCAACGCCAAACTCTTGCTGCTACGAAAATACAGGCACTGATCCGATCATTCGTCGCTCGGCAGTCTGGGAAAGCGTACATGAAGCTTGTGCGTCAAACACAAGCAGCGCGTGCCCAACGAAAGAAAGACGACAAAGTGCGGTCGTCCATCGCGTACAAGGTGAAGGCTGTGTTTGGCGTATCGCCAGCACTGAAGTCCGATACGAAGCAGGAGATTGCTGCGCGTAAACAGCGGTTCGATGATATCAAGCGCACCCTGTTCCTCCAGCGACGATCCGGGGATAAATCTAAAGCGAAGAAGCGCTGGAGCAAGAAACAAAAGGCCCGAGTGTTGGAGGCTGCCAGAACTTGGTGCGACTACGATGAGCCGGTCAAGATCCTGAAAGGGGAGTGGAAGAACTGCATGGGAACGATCGTGTCGACGCAGAATTTGATGCTCACCGGGAGCGTCCTTGTGTTCGTTCCTCTGGCCAATCGCTCTGTCGTCGTTCGGTGGGAAGACATCGAGCCCTACGACCAAGACGAAGCTTTGCGCCAGGAATACGTACCACCAGGTCAACTAGCGTTGAACGTCACGCGAGACTTTTACGCGAAGATCTCGCGTATATTGGAAGGAGCTGTACGCAAGGCACGCTTGCTGTATCTGCAAACGATCGAGTTCAACCGCATCATGCAGTACGCGTGGGTGGTCGAATACGACAAGCGGGAGCAGAAAGTGGAGTACTGGAACGTTGTGCTTAACCGGCGTATTTCAACACCGCCCAAGGCCATGGAATTAATCGAGCGCATGGAGCCGGAAGACCGGGAAAAGTTGGAGAAGCGCGTGGAGCTGGCACGAAGCAAGCTCGTCGCTCTTCTGAACCCGTTCCAGCCGAAGAACAAGCCCAAACTAGCACTGCGACGGAACGCCGTTGTATTCGTCCCTAGTGTAATTGTCGTAGAGGAGAGCAACGCTTCACTCGCGTCTTTGAAGCTCGAGATGGAGTCGATCGATGCCGCTCGCTTCTGGCACGACAAGGTCATCACCAACCGGCAGCTCGGCAGTAGGAAGGCGCGCAAATTCCTCGCTGCGTCACCGTCCAAGGCGTGCTGGTGGGTCGTGAAGCTCTTCGTCTGGATGGATCTACACGCGGAGGGCGGGTTCGAGCCCCACGCGAGGAAGCTGTTCAACCTGGCCGAGGAGCTGCAGGTGTACGTGGTGAGGGAGGTGAGCGACCGCTTTCAGCAGTCCGGCGACCCCAGTCTCGCGAAGGACAAGCTGGTGCAATTGACCACGTTAAAGTTGGCTACGCTGCAGCTGCTGGTGACCAAGGACCAGCGAGACGCCGAGGAGGAGGAGGCTCGGCAGGCGCAGTGAGTGAATGGCACGCAAAAAAGCAACTTCTAGTTGAAGAGCTCAGTATCAGACAGCCCCAGCCCGCATCAGATGCGTGTCGCCCCAACCCAGATGGCTTTTGACTGGCCAAAATAATTTAAGCGCACGATTTAAGCGCGACTTATTGGTTGAATGTAGCGCGAAGGTCGCGCCAGTGAAACTCGTGCCGCTCGCGCCCAGCCAGCCAACCAGTGGCCCGCCGAGCCGCCTTCATTTGCCTCGCCCACGCAGCAAAAGGGAAGTTCGAAGCTAACGCATCAACTAGGAAACAATGGGTAAGCCGCGCCGACAACTATGAGCCCGCGACGGCGCAGCGACCGCGGTGAATGCACCCAACAATGGACAGGAAAGCAGGGCACGGCAGGGCAGCATACAGGCAGGCACGCAGGCGGCGATTCACGCAATGAACAGCACAGAACGCAGCGAATGACTGGCAGAGGACAGCGACACTAGCAGGAGCTACAGTCAGTCAACCGATGCACTGCTAGGCCGCCAATGGATGTAGGACCGCTGCACAGCTTCAATCAACGCCACCGCCCTAGCTGCTACTGCTTTCCTGTCCAGAAGCTGCACAGTCGCGGGCATTGACAAGATTTAGGCCGATGAGATCCGCAGTGCTGACTGTAATTGTGTCTGTTGCGTGCAGTCCAGATCAAGGCGCACGAGCTCCGCACCAAGAGCAAGACTGAGCTGCTCCGTCAGCTGGACGACTACCAGCAGGAGCTGGCCCAGCTCCGCGTGGCCAAGGTCATTGGCGGCGCCGCCTCCAAGCTGAGCAAGATCCGCGTGGTGCGCAAGTCGATCGCCCGCGTGCTGACGGTGTACAACCAGAACCAGAAGGCCAAGCTCCGCGCCGCTCTGGGCAGCAAGAAGCACGTGCCCCTGGACCTGCGCCGCAAGCAGACGCGCGCCATCCGCCGTCAGCTCTCCAAGCACGAGAAGTCGCTCAAGACCCTCAAGCAGCAGAAGAAGGAGTCGTACTACCCCAAGCGCCGCTTCGCTCTTAAGGCGTAAGCATCCTGCTAGTTGCTGGGCGTGCGTCGGACTAAATACACCCTCCTAAGCTTCCCGCCATGTTTCGACACGGCGTTGATCAACTGTCGGTTTGTACTTGGGGTTTTATTGCACTGTCAGTCATTGCCGTGCTTCTCTTGTATTACTCCTCGGTCACTTCCCAGCAGAAAGACTCGTCTTCGTTCTCCGAGTTCGAGTCGGACACGATGTCGAAGCTGCTGGTCTCATCAGTCTCCACTGCAGCTTCAGGTGTTGCATTTTGGTGGCGCGACTGAGATTCCTCGTCGCTTTTTTCGATGAGCTGCGTTGCGTCCGGGTCCTCTGCGTTGCTCTGTTGCGTGGATCGAAGGGTGCATGCTGGGTCCACCGTTTGCAGTCCTCCGATTGCCATGTCGCTCAGTAAATCGTCGTGGATGGAGAAGTCCTCCTCAGGCACGCCTCGAAGTGGATCCTCGTCTTCAACTGGCACTACACCACCCTCCTGCATTGGTGAAGGCTCTTGTTAGTGGCTGCTGACTCGTGGGATCGAAAATGTTAGGGTGAACACACCTTCACGGTGAAAGGCTGCACTACGTAGCCTGCCACGGATGACTTCATGATCGTCATCGCCCGATACAGCGAGTGTCGCTCCATTATGAACTGCGACGCATCAACAAAAACTGTGAAGAACATGTTGAAGCAAGTAACCATGACAAAGTCTCAGCATTTTCCGACCCTTGTGGTGACGCAGTGCGCCCAGCTATCGCCAAGTTGCGGCTTCGTATACAGTCCACCTAGACGGCAGCAGCAGGTGAAAACTTAAATAAAGTCAATGAACCAGAGAGCGATACACTAAAGCCCACCTTCGCCTTCAACCGTGCTTGCACGGTTCGTGACAACAACGAATGCTTGGTATGTGTCCGCGAATAATCTGAAGGCAGAATGAGATACTCATTAGTCCACCAGGAAGCAGCACGAGGGAAGAAGACCGGCCTACTTCAAGTCTCTTGCGAGCCGTAACATTTGATGTTGGCGTTGTGCGTGTGTTAAATCGTTGGCCTGGTATCGTGGATAACACAACAAGTTAATTATCGCAAGAGAGGGTTGCATTCGCGAAATCATAGTAGCTAGCCAACCTTGTTGAAGAGAGTAGTCACACAGTCAATAATGAGGAGCTTTACCCGGAATGAATGCATCGAATCCTCCATTTCCTTCAGCCTGTAATAGTACGCACGATGTTAGACTGGATTCGAAAACACCAGTGCTTCAAGCAGTTCACACGTACTTGGAAGCTAACGCTGCAAATGATTTGACTTTCACAACACGAATGCGCTTGATGATTCCAGCAGCTAATTGATTCAGGTTTGCCTCTTGGCCAGTATTTGTCAGGCTAATGCGCGCGAGGGTTATCTGCAGGAGACTGCACTCAGGACCACACCGTCAGATTTACGTCGCAAACGCCGGATGTAAGAAAAGCGAACCGTTTAGCACTGAAGTTGTGTTCGACGTCGAAAAACATGACACCGCTCTCTGGGTAATCCATCGCGCATATTACGGCAAGCGTCATGGCAACTTGGCTTTTACCGATTCCAGAAGTGCCCACAAACTGCTCACAACACCATTCATCAGCGACACAATACCGTCACCCATATCAAACAGCAGAGACGTACCTCTGACAGTGCTCGGCAATGCAGTCCACCGTTCAGAGCCTGATCGATGCCTGTCAGTCCTGTTCGAAGGAACGTCGGATGGTTGGCGCTTTCCAAGAAGAGGTCGAAGGCCTGAAGCATAACCAGAGACGATTAGCAAATAACCCATAGCACGAATTCAATTGCAAGAACAATCAAGGAGCTGTCACTACCGAGCGACGTGCTGGGGCCAGTCGGATCGAGAGCTTGGCCACTAATTCCTACTCAAAAAGTCCGTCAAAATATTCAAAACATAAAACTCCAATTTCTCCGCTCTCAGACCTCCGTCTCGCGAACGGACATGTCCACGGCATGGGCGACGTCCCACACAGGGCGCTGCAGCAGTTGACGGTGAGTGGCGATGCCGCTAGCCTGAAACAGCGCGCGTCGCCGCTCGTCCACATTCTCCCGAGCCAACACCCGCTGCAGCATTTCGCATTATTGACTCCTGTCACGGATCCAACGAGATTTCACAAGCCACACATAATACCACACAGAAAACAGTCATGTTGAAGTTAAACAGAAGACAAACCGGCCACGTACCCGTTGACCGTTCGTTGCCAGTGAAGCTTTACCGGTGCGTTGCACCCATCGATCCCCCGGGGCCCCCGATCTTTAGGCTAAGGCTCCACTTCTTGATCTGCCGTCCAAGACACAAAAGCACACAATCGATGATCTACTACGACGCGTCGCGGCTGTGGGGGATTCTGCTGCGCTGGCACGGGTCGGCGCTGAACGGCCAGGCGCCCGTGCGCGCGCTGCACATGGCGGTGATCGCGCTCGGCATCTCGCTGGTCGACCACTTCTACCCGTTCGTGGTGGCCACCAACAAGTCGATGGCGTTCACGGACTCGCTCACCGTGTTCAACACGTTCCTGGGGCTCATCATCTCGTTCCGGCTCAACTCGGCCTTCAACCAGTGGAGAGCGGGCATGGTGGCCATGGGGGCGCTCTCCGAGGCCGCGAGGGACATCGTCGGATCCGGCTGCGCGTACGTGAGCACGACCATCAAGGAGGAGGTGGAGGAGAGCAAGGGCGAGGCCAAAGCCGAAGAAGCTGGGCAAGAGCACAAGAAGAAGCACGCGCACAATAGCAACGACAGACCGCGACCCATTTCGCGCGATATCCTGGAGAAGTGCACGTTCTTTACGGAGCTGCGGCGACTGGTGTTCCTGTACATCGCCATCGTGTTCCACGACTGTCGTGGTCGGGACGGCATTGACAAGTTGAGGGACACGGGGGTGCTGACGGAGGCGGAGTACGACGAGCTGTACGCGTCCGGCTCGGAGTACAAGAAGGAGATGAACGAGGTGGAATCCTACTGCGATCTGACGCGCCGCACTCCGCACAAGCTGCGTGCAGCCATCACCGAGCTTTGGCTCAAGAGATTGGTGCAGGTTGCCTCACAGTGCGGGCATCTGACGCCGGGCAACGCTAGCACCTTGCAGAGCAAGATCTCGCAGCTGCCGAACCTGTACACGACGGTCTTCCACATCGCCAACGTGCCGATCCCGTTCAACTACATGCAGTATCTGCAGTTCCTACTAGCTGCTTACATGCTGCTCTACATGGTCGTGATCGTACCGAGCTCGGGGCTCTACACGCCGGCGTGGGTGTTTGTGTGGGGCACGTTCCTCTTCATGGCCGACGAGATCGCCATGGAAATTGAGTGTCCCTTTGGTCTGGACGCCAACGACATTGACCTGGAGGAGAGACTGCTGCAGATTGAAGAGGAACTCACGGTGCTGGTCCGCAGTCAGTACTACTTCGTCACCGGCGGCTCGAGCCTCTGCTTCACCGGCGGGTTGTGGTGCCAGATGCCGACTTCGCTGCTCGAGTCCAAGCCGGAGATCACCAAGTCCTTCTCCTTCCACCAGGGTCGACTGTCCCCGTCCAACATCGCGACAGTGCAGGAGCACATGCTGCCAGAGATCAACGAGTACACTGGTCTGATCAAAGACCCACCAGCAGCACGAGTCAAAAGCGCAAATAGTGCAGCCAAGAAGAGCACATCGAGAGGTGGCGGCTACGGGTCGATGGCTTCTGTGGCGTAGGTTACCAGCACAGCACGTCAATGGATGTCGAAGCAAAAATCTACTTGGTTGGTACGGTCTGTATGCACGGGTGTCTATCTCTGGGAGGTTATGGCGCGAGTGTAGATCGTACTTTAATAATTACCAAGTAAGCAACTATTTTGTGGACGACTAGTACGTACTGCTGTGAATCCGGACTTCTTGCACCGTGAAAACAACTCGAATGGCCGCTGGCAGCTTCATCCAGCTACACAGCGAAGGCCGGCAAACTTGCATCTTCTCCTAGGTTTTCTTTGTTTTCTTGCTGCTCCGAACACATTTCCCTTTCCGCTTCCTTCCCGAGACAGGAGGTAAAAGCGATCCCGAGTTGTGAGCTGAGCTGACGGCTGTGCAGGAATGCAAACCTGGCATACCAACGACTTGAACTAGGTAGCCCCCGAAAGGCGACAACAGCCTGGAACCAGTGACTTGACCAATCTGGAAGTCGACAAGCCTACTCCCGTCCACGACCATGAAAATCTCCAGCTTCTTCACTTCGAAACTTTGACCCGAGTGCAAAAGCTTTTCCAACCAAGCGTAAAAATACTTGAGCTTAAGATCATGCTTCTTTGCCAACGTAACTTGAACGAATCGGACAAGATTGTCCTTCTTGTTCACCATGATGGCGTCGTACCCGCCCTGGTTCCATTTCTTCGGCTTAATCCATTGTGGCTCGTCAGGAAACTCTTTAAGAATGTCATCACCCAAGGTGATGCAGTCACTCTTCCACGTGTCAATTTCTCTGCCTTCTTTGTCTCGTATACTGACACCACCCGCACGAAGACGGACAAAGAACGACATCTCGAGCATCCAACCATCCAATGCTGGATTCGAATCACTCTCAAATATCGACATAAACTTCGTGATTTGTTCTGGCCCACACCTCACCGCAATCAGAGACGCTGCATACCGACTTATCACTGATTCTCCCTCGCGAAACTTTGCTAGAAGACGATCAACAACCATGGGTGAGCGATCACCGTGCTCTAAGGCATCTGAGATTATACCAACAGAAGCAACCGCAGTCAGCACTTGAGTACCTACCGCCTCAGTATTGAAGGAAAACATGTGACGGCAGGAGCCACCTGCGTAGTGATACTTCGCCTCGACCATCGCTGCACGCTGCTCGATGCGTGTCTTATCCGGCGTTGCCGCCACACTGTCCCGTGGTAGCTGCTGCACTGCATCCAGCAACGTGTCGTCGGCATCTACACCTTTTCTCGGTCTACCTGAGCTAATTAGACAAGCAAAGGTGGCATGTTTTAGTTTGGGTTGCACAAGAAACCCAAATTAGAAAACGAAAATCTGACTTTGACAAACAAAGCTGCCTAACCTTCATTCAATGTGAAGTGGTACAGTGTACCAAAAACATTACTCGCCGTACAACCATCAATTTGCCGAGCACACATTTCCGTCGAGCCTTGGCGATGCGCAACGTCAGTTTGTCTGGAAGTTTCGCAAGGACATGGATCACATCCTCCAGCGGGGCTTCGGCGAAAACGTTTCCAATAGTTGCGTCCAAGTCGATTTCATCGCCCGATAGAATGGTGAGGATGTCCCCAGGGATTTCACCGGCGAGCAACTCCTTCACGCGCGAATCTTGAGACCCAAGCCATTCTCCACTCAGCCGCGCGAGATACAGCTCCACCGTTTCTGGCAAGATTGGCCCCTTTTTCTCTTCGGCTAGTTCTTCCACGATTTCGTTTCTTACAAATGCGATCGGCCAGTTCGCCTTACCTTTGACACTACCGTGGCTACTCGGTATGCCCACCACGCTGTAAGAAATCTGTTTCATCCGTGTTGTATGCTGTTCACTTTTGAAGAATGAGGAAGCGTTACAATTTTGCTCTCGTCTTGATGAAATGTGATGTGGTCTGAAGATGTCAACAGCGGATTATGCCAAGCGTTCCCCACTCCGCTCGAGACCATGCCGCAGCGCGGCATGCATAGTGTGCCCTGTCCTCCGGCGCATTGGAATTCCCTGACGCCCTGGGGCGGACACCAGCGTAATGGACCTGCGCAATGGATTAGTTCGGCCCGGAAAAGCCCGAGAGCTTCAATTCAAAAAGTTGTACGCATATTGCATTTCAGAATATTATTTAACAAAGAGAAAACTATTAAAATGCCACCCATAGTTTCCTCATTTACTAAAATGCCACGATGGGTACACATCTTACTAACACGCCACGGAAGAATAACGTGAACAATTGCGTGCAACCTTATGCTGTTAACTCAGGTCAGATATAGCTAAATCGGACTCACCGATCATGTTGGAGCTCCATTTTATATAAATCGGACTCCGAGTTAACACGTCAAATCGGGCGGCAAAATTGTTGAAAACTACAATAAATCAAACTTAATTCGAGCTTTTCGCCCGTACTCAGTGATTATTCTAGGATTTGACGTTGAATTAGCGACTGACATACATTTCGAGATATTTCAAAATGGAAATGGCAAGTTGAGTGCTTCTTGGAAGGAAAACGCTATCCCCACAAGCTATTCGGAAATTGCAGTGTCGCTCTCTTCAAAGTATTCGAACCAGGACGTGGCACGTAGACACGGGCGATCGGAAGCGAATTTGGCACTCCAACAGCCACGATGCGCTGGATCCACGGCTCGAAATCCAGATTTCGCAGCATATACGCCACTTGGCCCAACTCCTCTTGCAAGCATGGAAGACACGAAGTGTCAAGAGGGGCAGCGGCTCCTTCAGCTCGCACGTACTCCAGCACGGCCTCCTTGAAGTTCTGCACGGTCACTGTGCCAGGAAGATCCAGCGGGTTGGCTGGTAGCGGCAAACCTCCTGGAGCAGCAGCTTGCGCTTGAGCCGCATGAATAGCCTGAACGAAGACTTCCACGTTCTGCCAGCCAAAAATCACGGGCGGCTCCTCTTCCGCGTGAGCCGCTAGCTCCATGATCTTGTCGTAGAGGTGCTCCTCTCCATTCGCCTTCAACACGTCTTCGAGCAGAGCAGTGTTGTTCATGGCGTCGATCGTGCTATACGTTCTTAGAACACTACGTCTTGTTTTCTTTTCTTCTTCTGCGCTGTCTGGAAAGATGTGGAATGACAAATGACCACGTTGAATGATACGTTGAATGACAAATGACTACGAAAACATGAGAACGTACCGGTATCCTATCTGGTATTTCGCTACTCATAGTACAACAATCGCGCAAAAGATTGCAAGAATTTCAAGCCCGCAAAAATAGCCCTCTTCCCGATTAGCAGATACATCTTGCAGCATGCTTCATCCCTCGCTTCTAGTCAATCTGTCTATAGTTTACCACTACGCAGAGCTATGACCCTCGACACGCTGACCCGCGCGCAGGCAGAAGTGAGCCACGTCCGTCTTAAGAACTCGCTCGACCAGACGTCGCAGACATTTCGGGAACACTTTCGCGCTGAGAAGGAGCTCTTTTGTACGATTGCTGGATCTGACGCGTCGGCGGTTGTCGCTACAACTCGACCGCGAACCTCGAATGCGAACTCACCGACAACTTTGACCGCACTACCAGTGCCCCTGCACACGAAGAGGACATCGTGCGTCTGGCCAGTGCTGCAAGCGTGTTCGGATTTGGCGGCGGCAAGTGACCAATCCGTTGCTGCAGTACAAGCAACAACAGCACGTCAGCGGCAAGGGCGGTGCTGGGGGTGCTTCAAGCAGCATGAACACATCCAAGAAGCCCGACCGGCGAATGCACGCAACACTGCTCATGGCCTTGATCGTGGACATTCCGTGACCTTTCGAAAGTTTTTGAGCCCGTGGTTATTTTAGTAAGATTTGTACCCATCGTGGCATTTTAGTAAATGAGCAAACTATGAGTGGCATTTTAATAGTTATCCTGTAAAAAACTGAACATTATTGCAACGCGCGACCTCCGAGAGGTTCCGGTCGTTCGCACTTCGGCTGATGGCAAATAGGCCCTCCACCGATCTGCTGTAGCTGTGAGCTGTCGGATGTGTGAGCCTGCAGTATACAGGTTGCTCAAGCTCCTTGGGGATATACTTCTAATCGCACTATTAAAATTATCGTAGTATTTTGCTACCATTTTATATCGCAGACCAAATCGGATTATATCCGTGGTATTGTGCTTTTCAGTTGTTTTGGCGAATCGGACGTGTAAAACAGCTACCTACTAAGATGGGGCTAGGTTATCGGAGCAGATTAGCAGGTCCCTTGTAGAGAATTAGGACCATGAATTGCTAGTCCGACGGAAGCAGTTGCGCAGGTCCTACAAACAGCCGAAAGCCCGAATGTCGCCCATTTTCACGGCATTCGGGGTTCGAGGCCTTACGAAGGACTCCTGCCAAGTCTTGTGGCAGGACTTTCATACGAGCTGAATCTAATACGGTGCATGTCAAACGCAGAATAAACTTAGGAGGCACGATGCACTCGATATGTTGAACACTCCAGTCGTTGCCCTTCGCCTTCGCGGGTTCCAGCACGGCTTGCTTCCCCAAACAAAGCTTGCTTGGCTTGGACTCTAACCGGAGACCATTGAGCGGAGAGACTCCGGGAGACCGCTCATCGGACTCGTCCGAGATTTGCATCTCAGATTTAGAGACCACCAACCTCAGATTAACTGACCTCCAAAGTCCTACGTAGGACTCGGCAAAATGACCGAAAGGCACAATACATCAAGTCAAAAGATGACCGCTCTTGACCCTCTACTAGTACAGATCTCCCCGCCTTAGCCACAAAGGTGGGACCAATAAATCTTGCAAGGTTAAGAGAATTGCGAAGAAGGCTAAGTGTACTGGTTTATTACAACTTTACCGCCTAATTGCAAAGAATGCGGCGCATAGCCCTTCCCGCGTCCGACACTTTCCCTCCCACGTTCAGTTAAATCAGTACGTGTTGAGTTTATGCACGGATGGGCATGGATGCTGACTTCAGTGATTTGCACTACCTGCGCGAGGTACCAAACTTTATACAGGCGAGGGTAAGCAGGGGAGTTCTGTACAACTTCTTAGAAACCGGTATGAATTACCGGCTTCTAAGAAGATGCAGTGTAGAACCAGTTCATACCGGTTTCAAAGAAGATCCGATATATGTTACTGATTCATACCGGTTTCAGTCTGCCCACACAGATAGATGGAGTGAAGTAAAGTGAACGATTGAGGTGATTGGCTACTGCACTTGCACACAAAGCCAAGCGTTTCATTTTCTACAAGCTACAAACAGATACCAGACAAGGTTCATTTCATTTCTTTGTACTTGTGAAGAACAAGACTTGCCAAATCAAATCTTGCATCTACAGCTTTTGAGGTGAGTTACTGGTCAGATGCTGCGGCTGCGAAGCCGACGCAGAAGATGACCGTAGTTAGTAAAAAAAAGTGTATACCAAAATTGTCCTCTAGTTTATGCTGAAGGAGTTTGCATGTTTCTCTACGCAAAAGCAAAGTGGCATGTAAAAGCGATTTGAACAATACTTCGACGTACTAACTTGTTGTCACCCCATTAACAAGGTGCAAGGCTGCAGTTACCCTAATTTCCGGCGCTTTCTTGTCGTCCTCGCATCCCCAGACTCTGATCGCTTGTCCGCAACTTCTCCTTGGACCAGTTTAACTCGTGCTACAACACCGTTAACTTCCCACTCTCCTCCGAAGGCGAGAGGGAGTTCTTGCTGAAAGCCAAACCCATTCTGCAAGTTGAGAAGTCTGCTTTTGGCCCCAATGACTACAATCTCGAGCTTCGCCACCACAAACCCGTCGCTCGATTCTGTCAATTTCTGAAGCCAAGTGTGATAGCAATCCGGTCTCAAATCGATACTCTCTCCAGAAACTACTTGTATGAATCGTACGTGGCGTTCTCTCTTGCACAACATTACGACATCATAGCTGCTCTTGGTTCTCCGACTTGGCATGATCCACATGGGTTTGTCGAGGATACGACGTGGAATGTCATCTTCAACGGACACGTGACACGGACCCCAGCCCCACCCTCTTTCACCCGTATTAGTGAGAAGGGTAAGGCTACCATTACGGAGACTCGAAAAAGCCATCTCGAGCATCCAACCGCCCAGCACTGGATTAGAATGATACCCATAGCTCGACTTCAATATCCGAATGCTGTCTGCGTAGCATTTTACAGCAATACGAAGGGCGCTGTACCGACTCACGACAGGCATAACCCTGGCCTCCGAAGAATCTGGCCCCGGAAACAACGAACGGAGGAGGTCGATGGAGAAGAGCGACGTCTCCACTGTCTCAATAGCACGCTCAATTATGTCGCATACTTCCTGCGTTTTAAAGAAAAACATGTGACGGCAGGAGCCACCTGCGTAGTGATATTTCGCCTCGACCATCGCTGCACGCTGCTCGATGCGTGTCTTATCCGGCGTTGCCGCCACACTGTCCCGTGGTAGCTGCTGCACTGCATCCAGCAACGTGTCGTCGGCATCTAGATTTTCCATTACACTCTCAAAAACATCATCGTCCTGGACGGCAGCGTGGTACTCATCCAGCGTCCATGAAAATACAGTGAACTCCTGAGCGCGGGTCATAACCTCATACTGAGCCTGCCAACTTCCACGCGAACTCATCGAGCAAACAAAGACTAGCCGTCGTCGCTCCTTCTTGTCTTTCCGCATGATCCACTCTTCGCATTTGGTGCTTAAGGTCTCATTAATCCCCAGAGCCCAGCCATCAATGATCACCAAATGAAGTCTCGCATCGTCCTCCTCAGCCTCCAGCACCTCCAGCAGCCCTTTACTCTCGACGACCTTGGTCTTGCGCTTGTCCCCAATCAAACGTACACACCGACACAATTTCGAGCCCTTCCTCACATTAACCCACGTCACCATCCACTTACTTCGATCGACTGTAGTCGCAAATGCCATGGCGGTGACCGATTTGCCTGTGCCTGGTGGGCCCACGATCCAGCCGAGGTGTCCTTCATCGCATACCTTCTCTTGGAGGAACTTGAACTCTTCATGGAACGCTGCCCGACAGTAAAGCTTCAAGCGCCGATCTGTGAGTCCTGCTTCATCTGTGTCTTCCTTCTCGAGCCAGAAATGCTGATCACCAGCGCTGTATGTGTGCACTCCACAGATCGCGGACTGCCAGCCGTCATTGCCGAGCACACATTTCCGTCGAGCCTTGGCGATGCGCAACGTCAGTTTGTCTGGAAGTTTCGCAAGGACATGGATCACATCCTCCAGCGGGGCTTCGGCGAAAACGTTTCCAATAGTTGCGTCCAAGTCGATTTCATCGCCCGATAGAATGGTGAGGATGTCCCCAGGGATTTCACCGGCGAGCAACTCCTTCACGCGCGAATCTTGAGACCCAAGCCATTCTCCACTCAGCCGCGCGAGATACAGCTCCACCGTTTCTGGTAAGATTGGCCCCTTTTCCTCTTCTGCTAGTTCTTCCACGATTTCGTTTCTTACAAAGGCGATCGGCCAGTTCGCCTTACCTTCGACACTACCGTGGCTACCCGGTATGCCCACCACGCTGTAAGAAATCTGTTTCATCCGTGTTGTATGCTGTTCACTTTTGAAGAATGAGAGAGCGCTTGGCATGAATCCGCTGTTGACATCTTCAGACCACATCACATTTCATCCAAAATTGTAATTGTTCCCCACTCCGCTCGAGACCATGCCGCAGCGCGGCATGCATAGTGTGCCCTGTCCTCCGGCGCATTGGAATTCCCTGACGCCCTGGGGCGGACACCAGCGTAATGGACCTGCGCAATGGATTAGTTCGGCCCGGAAAAGCCCGAGAGTTTCAATTCAAAAAGTTGTACATGTACGCATATTGCATTTCAGAATATTATTTAACAAAATAGAAAACTATTAAAATGCCACCCATAGTTTCCTCATTTACTAAAATGCCACGATGGGTACACATCTTACTAACACGCCACGGAAGAACAACGTGAACAATTGCGTGCAAGGTACCCTCGAGCATGAAAAGAAATGGAAGGTTAAGCATAACTGCGTATTGAGCCTGTTTAATCATAGTTTGCAGCTGACACGCACTAAGCGCGGCCTAAGCTGTCGGTGGAGTTTCAGCGGTGGATTCATCGCGCCGACGCTATTTGTGGCTAGGAAGCAAGCATAACGAGCAGTGTGATGGACAGAGTGGTGCACGTGCCATCCTAGTCTTTTTTTGCGTTTTTCCGAGGTCGACCAACTCCTGATGCGGGGCTAAGTGATTCCTACAGAGGCGCGGCAGACATCTCACTTGATAAGACTAATGAGGATAAGAATTAAGAATGGTAATCGGCTGAACAACGTGAAGGCATGAAAGCTCATTGTCTTGAAACTGGACTTTCGAGTTGAAAGTCCAAACACGAGCACGGAACCCGAAGCTTTTCCTACATAGCTTGCGGGGTGCACGTACGGCGTGGTTCCAATTAGCACACAGGGTAAACGCCATCAGAGCAAATACAACCAAGATTCATCCACGGACAGCACGTTGCGCAGGTGTATATTGGACTCCTTCGATCACTCTTGAGCGCTTTTGCATCATTGCCTGTAAACACCGTGCCAACTCTAACCCCGTTTAGGGCTCGATGGCCGAGACTGGATCCTTTACCTACTCCTTTGCATCTTCGACTCCAACAAACCTGAGTGGGGAGAAGTCACGATCCGTGACCTTTGGAAAGTTTTTGAGCCCGCGAAGATTTGTACCCATCGTGGCATTTTAGTAAATGAGCAAACTATGAGTGGCATTTTAATAGTTTTCCCTGTAAAAAAACTGAACATTATTGCAACGCGCGACCTCCGAGAGGTTCCGGTCGTTCGCACTTCGGCTGATGGCAAATAGGCCCTCCACCGATCTGCTGTAGCTGTGAGCTGTCGGATGTGTGAGCCTGCAGTATACAGGTTGCTCGAGCTCCTTGGGGATATACTTTCTAATCGCACTATTAATTTTAATAGTGCGATTAGAAAGTCGTAGTATTTTGCTACCATTTTATATCGCAGACCAAATCGGATTATATCCGTGGTACATCAAGTCAAACGATGACCGCTCTTGACCCTCTACTAGTACAACTTCTTAGAAACCGGTATGAATTACCGGTTTCTAAGAAATGCATTAGTACCAGTGTAGAACCAGTTCATACCGGTTTCAAAGAAGATCCGTACCCGATTCGATATATGCTACTGATTCATACCGGTTTCAGTCTGCCCACACAGATAGATGGAGTGAAGTAAAGTGAACGATTGAGGTGATTGGCTACTGCACTTGCACACAAAGCCAAGCGTTTTCATTTTCTACAAGCTACAAACAAATACCAGACAAGGTTCATTTCATTTCTTTGTACTTGTGAAGAACAAGACTTGCCAAATCAAATCTTGCATCTACAGCTTTTGAGGTGAGTTACTGGTCAGATGCTGCGGCTGCGAAGCCGACGCAGAAGATGACCGTAGTTAGTAAAAAAAGTGTATATCAAAATTGTCCTCTAGTTTATGCTGAAGGAGTTTGCATGTTTCTCTACTCAAAAGCAAAGTGGCATGTACAAGCGATTTGAACAATACTTCGACGTACTAACTTGTTGTCACCCCATTAACAAGGTGCAAGGCTGCAGTTACCCTAATTTCCGGCGCTTTCTTGTCGTCCTCGCATCCCCAGACTCTGATCGCTTGTCCGCAACTTCTCCTTGGACCAGTTTAACTCGTGCTACAACACCGTTAACTTCCCACTCTCCTCCGAAGGCGAGAGGGATTTCTTGCTGAAAGCCAAACCCATTCTGCAAGTTGAGAAGTCTGCTTTTGGCCCCAATGACTACAATCTCGAGCTTCGCCACCACAAACCCGTCGCTCGATTCTGTCAATTTCTGAAGCCAAGTGTGATAGCAATCCGGTCTCAAATCGATACTCTCTCCAGAAACTACTTGTATGAATCGTACGTGGCGTTCTCTCTTGCACAACATTACGACATCATAGCTGCTCTTGGTTCTCCGACTTGGCATGATCCACATGGGTTTGTCGAGGATACGACGTGGAATGTCATCTTCAACGGACACGTGACACGGACCCCAGCCCCACCCTCTTTCACCCGTATTAGTGAGAAGGGTAAGGCTACCATTACGGAGACTCGAAAAAAAAGCCATCTCGAGCATCCAACCGCCCAGCACTGGATTAGAATGATACCCATAGCTCGACTTCAATATCCGAATGCTGTCTGCGTAGCATTTTACAGCAATACGAAGGGCGCTGTACCGACTCACGACAGGCATAACCCTGGCCTCCGAAGAATCTGGCCCCGGAAACAACGAACGGAGGAGGTCGATGGAGAAGAGCGACGTCTCCACTGTCTCAATAGCACGCTCAATTATGTCGCATACTTCCTGCGTTTTAAAGAAAAACATGTGACGGCAGGAGCCACCTGCGTAGTGATATTTCGCCTCGACCATCGCTGCACGCTGCTCGATGCGTGTCTTATCCGGCGTTGCCGCCACACTGTCCCGTGGTAGCTGCTGCACTGCATCCAGCAACGTGTCGTCGGCATCTAGATTTTCCATTACACTCTCAAAAACATCATCGTCCTGGACGGCAGCGTGGTACTCATCCAGCGTCCATGAAAATACAGTGAACTCCTGAGCGCGGGTCATAACCTCATACTGAGCCTGCCAACTTCCACGCGAACTCATCGAGCAAACAAAGACTAGCCGTCGTCGCTCCTTCTTGTCTTTCCGCATGATCCACTCTTCGCATTTGGTGCTTAAGGTCTCATTAATCCCCAGAGCCCAGCCATCAATGATCACCAAATGAAGTCTCGCATCGTCCTCCTCAGCCTCCAGCACCTCCAGCAGCCCTTTACTCTCGACGACCTTGGTCTTGCGCTTGTCCCCAATCAAACGTACACACCGACACAATTTCGAGCCCTTCCTCACATTAACCCACGTCACCATCCACTTACTTCGATCGACTGTAGTCGCAAATGCCATGGCGGTGACCGATTTGCCTGTGCCTGGTGGGCCCACGATCCAGCCGAGGTGTCCTTCATCGCATACCTTCTCTTGGAGGAACTTGAACTCTTCATGGAACGCTGCCCGACAGTAAAGCTTCAAGCGCCGATCTGTGAGTCCTGCTTCATCTGTGTCTTCCTTCTCGAGCCAGAAATGCTGATCACCAGCGCTGTATGTGTGCACTCCCCAGATCGCGGACTGCCAGCCGTCATTGCCGAGCACACATTTCCGTCGATCCTTCGCGATGCGCAACGTCAGTTTGTCTGGAAGTTTCGCAAGGACATGGATCACATCCTCCAGCGGGGCTTCGGCGAAAACGTTTCCAATAGTTGCGTCCAAGTCGATTTCATCGCCCGATAGAATGGTGAGGATGTCCCCAGGGATTTCACCGGCGAGCAACTCCTTCACGCGCGAATCTTGAGACCCAAGCCATTCTCCACTCAGCCGCGCGAGATACAGCTCCACCGTTTCTGGTAAGATTGGCCTCTTTTCCTCTTTAATGATGGTCTCGATGATTTTTCTCCTCAGCGCTATTGTTGACCAGTGTTTCTCCAGCTTAATACAAGTGCTATTTCCTGGCACGCCTGCGACATGGAAACAGATCTGCTTCATGGTTTTTTCGTTAGTGAGAAGGGAGGGCGAAAGCACAAAGAGACCTGGGACTCCCAGGCTGGAAGACGGAATCATAACCGATCTATCAGTGTGGATTAGGAAAAAGAAGTTGGTTGAAAGATGGATTTAGAGAAGAATCGCCTTATATATTTGCGCCCAGAATACCACATTTGTGGAAATTCGTTTCAAAATAACCAGTGTCGGTCACCCATGGTTGTTGATCGTCTTCTAGCAAAGTTTCGCGAGGGAGAATCAGTGACAAGTCGGTATGCAGCGTCTCTGATTGCGGTGAGGTGTGGGCCAGAACAAATCACGAAGTTTATGTCGATATTTGAGAGTGATTCGAATCCAGCATTGGATGGTTGGATGCTCGAGATGTCGTTCTTTGTCCGTCTTCGTGCGGGTGGTGTCAGTATACGAGACAAAGAAGGCAGAGAAATTGACACGTGGAAGAGTGACTGCATCACCTTGGGTGATGATATTCTTAAAGAGTTTCCTGACGAGCCACACTGGATTAAGCCGAAGAAATGGAACCAGGGCGGGTACGACGCCATCATGGTGAACAAGAAGGACAGTCTTGTGCGATTCGTTCAAGTTACGTTGGCAAAGAAGCATGATCTTCGCTTGGTTGGAAAAGCTTTTGCACTCGGGTCAAAGTTTCGAAGTGAAGAGGCTGGCGATTTTCATGGTCGTGGACGGGAGTAGGCTTGTCGACTTCCAGATTGGTCAAGTCACTGGTTCCAGGCTGTTGTCGCGCTGGAATCGGTCTGTTAGTAAGCAACTGGGCCTGTTCACCCACAGAGGTCATCGACTCGTAGCTGCCCACCGTGGATGTCGAAGCAAAAATCTATTTGGTTGGTACGGTCTGTATGCACGGGTGTCTATCTCTTATCTGCGAAAGCGGGGGTTCCGTCCCGGGTTCGCGAGCTTCAGGTCGCCGACGCCGCGCTTCTTCCGCCGCTTGCCATTGCCAAAGGCGTCGTCACCGTCCGCGTTGCCGCCTTCGCGCTCACGCGCGCTGCTGCTTGAGCAGATCGGCCTGTGGCACGAACGACATCTCGCGGACGTAGCCTCCGCCCGTCGTCTCCTCCTTCTTGAACGCGCTGCGCTCCTTCTCTGTGACGCGCTGCATGCGCAGACGCTCCGCAAGCGGCAGCTTGGCCAGCTGCTTCTTCTCACGCTGGGCGGCACGGTCGCTCGACGAGCCGAAAGACATGAGGTCGCCCACCTTCTCGCCCTCTGCGATCTCGTAGAACTTGGGCGCCGGCTTCCGCTTGTCCTTTGCAGCAGTCCGCTGCGGGGCGCGCTTGGGGACTTCGTCCTCCTCCTCGTCCGAGGACTCGTCGCTCGGTCTACCTTCCAGCTCTTCCTCTTCCTCCTCGTCCTCCACGCGAGCAAAGCGACCACCCACCTCGTCGTCTTCATCTTCGTCGTCGTCGTCACTGCCAGCGTCACTGTCCATGTCCTCCTGCTTGCGCTGGTGCTTCGTGTTGGCAGCGTTCGGGTGCAGCATGCGGTACGTGTCGCTCTCCTCATCCACCTCGAAGTCCGAGGACGTGAACATGCGCGAGAAACGCTCGTCGCCCAGCGGGTTGGAGAAGGACGAGTCCGCGTCGGCCTCCTCGCTGTCGGCGGCCTTGCCGTTCTTCTTCCGCTTGGCTTCGTTCTGCAGGATGCGCTCGGCCGTAGCGCGGTTGACCTTGGGCAGCCGGCGCTGGATGGTGATACGGTTGGCCTGCTTGGCCTCGACCTTCTCTTTGAGCTTCTTCTTGCGCCACTCGTCGTACGCGAACGGCTCGGCCACCGCCTTGACCTTGTTGTATAGGCGAGCGTCCATGAAGAAACCGTGCATGTACGCCTTGAGCAGCGGCGTGCCCACCAAGTGGTCCAGTCCGAAGGACGCAATCTCCGCGCGCGTGACGAAGCGGTAGTCGTCGTACACCGTGGCCTGCGCCTCCTCCTCGAGTTCCTCCGTCAGCGAGTCTAGGAACGAGCACCACTTGGGAGCGATGCCCAGCTCGGGGATGTAGTAGCTCATCACGCGCTCCTGTTCGCCAGCCACAAGCAGCACACCGGACTTGCCCTGCGCTCCCTCCACAATACACACGTCCTTCACCTCCGCGGGCGTCTCGACGTTCGTGAACACGGCGCCGTCACGACGGTCCCAGATCTTGATCACCTTGGCATCGGACGAGACCACCTTTCGCGCGTAGTCGTGAAACTGCAGGTCAACGATGGGGAGTCCGTACTGGTGGTTCTTCTCCAGCAGCGGGCGCGACGAGCGCAGGTCGTACAGCAGACACTGGCCCTCGGACGTACCGACACCGAAGGTCAGTCCGTCGTCGTCGAATCTCAGCGCCGACACCTCCAGCTGCTTGTCCGACCTGGGGACGCGAAGTGCGCAGCGACGTCCAGAGTGCCCACGCGCTGCTGACTCCTCGAGTCGAACATCTCGACCACGCCGTCCTCGCAGCCGACGCCCAGCAGCTGATGAATCGGGTTCAGCTGCACCACGTTGGCCGCCGAGGCCTGCGACTGCAGCTCGAGCGGAGCAACGAAGCGGCCCTGGTCCAGGTTGATGCGGTACACGTCCGAGCCCGAGGCCGCCACGTACAGCTCGCAGTTCTCTCTGTGGTAGGTCATGTCGCGACCGAACTTGGGGATGCGCATGTTGTAGTGCGTACCGTAGGGCGCGTGGAAGGCCACGGACCGGTCCGCCTGCAGGAACGCCAGCTTGCCGAAGTCCGAGGACAGCACCTCGAACTGCACCACCTCGGCGTCCAGGCCGCGCTCGAACTTGAGACTCAGGTCGCGCACGTCATAGACCTTCACAGACGGAGGGTACACGCCCGTGGCCACCACGTAGTTGCCGTCCGAGGACATGCGCACGCGCTGCGAGCCGGCGGGGAAGTGGAAGTCCTGCAGCAGCTCCACGCGCCGACGGTAGTCCTCGTCCTTGGCCAGCGCCTTGCGACTGCCTCCCTTCTCCGCCAGCCACTGGGGCAGCGTCTTGCCAGACGAAAGGTTGTAGATCTTGACGCCATTGAGCGACGAAGCTGCCAGCGCCGCCATGATGCACCGACCGACCCGACACCTAGAGGAGCTCTGCGAAGATGAAGATGACCTATTGAGCCGCTGCGGACACCAGCCAATAATGCAGCCCAGCGTGATTGGTCGAAAAGATGGATAATCCAACTAAGTAGATAGAAGAAATTATCCTCGTTAATTCAGTAACAATATTACTTGGTGAATGGTTGAAATAGAAGATGGCTACATCAACATACGTCAGCCAATCACACGCAAGGGGTATCTGATATCTTGACACTAGAGCATTCCCTCAACTGGCTAGGCGCTCCGATGCAGCGCTTCTGCTGGCGCGAGCGCAGCGAGAAGCTCAACTGGCGGCTGCTGGGCGCGCTGGACGTGGTGGACGTGGTGCGGCGCGGCGACCCGGCGCTGCTGGAGCCGTACGCGCTGCACGTGACGTTCGCGCGGCTGCCGACTGCGCCGAAGGACCCGGCGACGCGCGACGCCTGGTTCCTGGTGCGCGTGCTGCAGCTGGCGATGGAGTACCTGCTCTTCATGCGCGCGCGGGACGGCGACGTGCTGGAGTCGCTGGGCCAGGAGCTGCGTCACGTCGAGACGGAGCGGGACGAGCTGCTGCTGCGCGCGCAGCAGCTCAAGGCCCGCGCGCGCAGCGGCGACAAGCAGGTGGACAAGCTGCACCAGGTGCTGCAGAACATTGCCAAGCTGCTGCAGATCCACGGGTAAGTTTTGGGGTCTCTTCGGGATCTTTACGTATTTTTTTAGGGATTCATGGACTTTTGATATTGTTAATTGATCAGAGCTTCGCCGTCGGCGGTGGCGACGATCGAGACGTTGTTGACTGAGTTGATATCGGAGAGGAGAGCAAAGCAGAGGAGAAAGGCGCTGGTGGAAAAGGAGAACGAAGATGGTAATGAAATGGAGGAGTTGAGACCGGCCGTGCAGGAAGCTCGCGTGTGCGGATTTTGTGGGAAGTTGTTCTCGTCGAGGGAGTATCTGGAGAAACACCTTGTGAGGAGACATTCTGGCGAGAGTATTGAGGTCGAAACGCCGGTAAAGTACAAGATGAAGCGGCGTGGCGCTGCTGATGAGGTGGAGGATGCGGCTGAAAACGCAAGGAAAGAGGACCATGCAGCGTCTGAAGCGACCATGCAGAAGATGGTGCAGCAAGTGGAGCGAGCGCTGCATGAGCACGAAGAAAAGTTGCGCTCGCTGGCGGAGGAAGAAGCGCAAAAGGTGCAGCAGGTGTACGAGCGGCTGCGTACTGAGACGAAGCTTGCGGAAGAGCTGAAGGCGACGCGACTGGTAGCTGAGCAGCAGCACGAGGAATCACGCCGACAACTGGACGAAGTGTGCCTGCAAAAGCAGAAAGCTGAAGACGAGCTGGCTGACCTGAAGCAGCAGCTTCTGTTCCATTCAATGAAAATGAAGATGATGGGAACTGCGGGCTTGCGGGCTAGTGTTGCGCCTCACGGAAATGATGACAAACTCGCTGCTGCGGAGGCAGAAATAAAGAATTTGCAGCAGGCTCTTGAGAACGTGAACGCAGAGCTGACTTCTTCCCGAGAGGAATTGACGAAAGTCCAAGCACTGCACTTGTCCGCCTTGCGAAAAAAGAAAGAGCTGGCAGATAAATTGGCTTTGACACGCGAGGTGCCTCCTGTTGTAACGCAAGACAATGGTGCACAGACTGAAGTGCTTCTCTTTGCCGACGAGTCTGTACAAACAGATGAGCAGATCAGCCCTGTTCTGGTTGAGAGCAAGATCGAGACAATTACTCAACCAACTTCTCCGATCTATGAGGACGTGGGCACGGATCCTATCACCTTAAGCTACGACGATGCAGCCTGTCAGACGGTGGATGCTTTGCAAACGCCCTCAGTAGACGCTGAGGTACAAGTGACTAATATGGACGATCCAGCGCCCACACTAGCACCTGAAGTTAGCCTCGTGGAGCCTGGTCCGAGCTCGCTGGCCGTATCAACTGTCGACGCTGCTGTTGGTACTGACGTGGAAGATGGTGATATCTCTAAGCCTGTGCGTGAAGACGATGGACGAATTCCCGACTTCATTCAGCAGCTTCACAGTCAAGACCTCCTGGATGCGCTCGACGAGCGAGCTCAAGAGTAAGTTTCTGTACTTGAAATTGCTAAAGGGAAGGAGCATTTGCAGCGGACTCATTTTGTTTTCGCTATTCTGTATTGCTATAGGGCGGCGACCAATGTGGCTAGGAATGCTGCTGCTCCGAAAACTTGCAGCTCGATCCCTCGGCACAAGTATGTTCGAAGTCGGTTCCAACATGACGAGGATGCAGTGAAGGAGCGCGTTGCAAGCTGCCTGTTGCAACTTGAGCAATTTTCTCGTCGTTTTGGCGTCCCTGCTAAGAGTGCGTGGCTGTCAGAGGAAAATCTGCCGATCGTCCAGCAGGCTCTACACGGTCATTTGGAAGTGCTGCCCCACGAGGTGTTAGCGAGGATGATTGAATGTGAAAACAGTGTCAACACGATCATTGAGAAGGAGTGGGCACCGATGGAGAAAACCCGGCAGCAAGCTCTGGACCGCTTCAAAATGGAGGCTCGCGCAAGGTCAGAGATCAGTCAAGGACTAGTTCGGCAGGCGATGGCAGCCTTCGGAACTTATGTGAAGCCAGAGGAAGTGATTGGTGATGTGAACAACGAGGAGCTAGCAACAGTGAGCACTATGGGAGTGGCTGCAGAGGAGACCGTAGCTGAAAGCACCCTGGATACAAACAGCACACTTGATGACGTGGTCAGCAACAGAGAAGAAGAAGATCAAGAGCTCTCTGCCCTGACACCAGCCCGCCGATATTCAGCAAAGCACCAACTTTCGGTGGTCGTTGAGGGAGAGGCTGCGACGAAGACCAGTGCGTATTTTCCTAGCAACTTTGTGAAGAATACCGCCCCGACAGCAGGCGATAACTCCACGCTTAATGTCCCCGAAGAGGAGAAAGTGAGCCCACCTGAAATTCAAGAAGCAGTTGACGATCTTCTGAATAGTGTTCATCGCGACAACGAGGAGTTGGCGGAGAGCGTGGATAAGATGGAGGTGGCTCCAGAACCAAACGATGTCGACAGTTTGGAAGAATTACCAGTTGGTGGAAGTGCCCCAGACCGAGACAATGACCTTACAGAGATTACGGAAGCCTCACTTCCCCATGGCACTCGTACGGACGAGATCCGATCAATAAAGGTCGACGCAGACACGGATGACAAGAGATCGATGTGGGAAAACGGTTCTCTTGCTCGAAGACATGTCGAGGCACTACCCGCTTTAAGAGAAGCTGTACAGGTTGTGGCTCTACAGGAGCATGTTGGAGTGTTCAACTATCGACAAGAACAGCAGGAAGAGGATCAAGTGTGGCATCTTCCGCGGGTGGGCTCTTCCTCAGACCTGGAGCAACCCCAGACTAGTCAGTTTGAAGCGACAACCTTACACCAGACTACAACCTCACTTGAATCGGATCGACTCTCAACCGCCAGTGAGTTTGCAGTCATTGAGCCTGCAACAAGGCTCAACCGCACGCAGTCCATGATGGCGTCGTCCGAAATGTCGTTTGGCATGGACATTCCAAGCTTAGGCGATAGTGGAGAGTCGGTGGGGGCGTCAACCAGCGCGGTCGTGATGGGACTCATTGATGTTCTTGATAAGCAAGAAGAAGCAGGGCGTAGGGAGGATGCAGTGCCTCAGCCAGACCCATTACCAGCTCCCCCCGCCACCGTTCAAAACGATAGTGTGATGAGCTTTGACGACTCGGACATCGAAGAGGTTGTGCTAACGTAGAAAATTATTATTTTGCAGTGAGCTTCTATATACTGGCGAGGAAATCCAAATGTATTGAGGCCACTCGGAACAATGGGAGGAGTCGAAGCTTGTACTTCCAGTTTGGGAAAAAGAGTCACTAAATTTGTAAAGAAGCCGAGATGTTGCTCGGTAGTTGCCGAGATTACCGTTATCGACCGCTTCCTCTGTCGTGCTGCACTCTGCAATCTCGTGATCGCTGTGCGTGTAGCTTGTATTCGTAGTCGTCGGGCTCGTACTCGTTCGTCGCCTCCGTAGCCGGATGTGAACGTGCCCGTACAACGCATTTGCGCAACAGTACATGCATGCACTTTGCGAAATTGCGGGGTAACCGTTTTGAGATGATAAATACACCCAAGAAGCTCTGCCATCTCTTCCACCTCAACAGCATTCTGGCGTTGATTTTAACGTATTCCAACGTAAGTTAGGGGATCCTTTTGCGAATGGACAAAAAGGCATATCATTAAGCTGGTCTTGTCACCTCCCTGAGCTTAAGCCGACTTGATGCCGGACATGCCACCCGCCTGCTCGATGAGCTTCTCCGTCTTGGCACGGTACTCCTTGTACTTGGCCTCATCCTTGGGGATGCTTTCGTCGCCCTTCTTGTACATGACGGCCAGGTTGTGGCACGCAGGGGCGAAGTTGGCGTCGCAGGCCCTCTCCAGATACGTCTTCGCTTGCAGAATATCGCGCTTAATGGGGCTACCCAGTCCGGGCGAAAGGTACATGGTTGCCACGCGGTTGCAACTGTTGGCGTCGTCACGCTCGCACGCTTCCTTGAAAGCCGCCAGACCCTTAGCAACATCCTGCGATCACAAAATCGCGATTAGCTCTACCCCACCATCACGGAATTTTAGACCGTGTGCCAACCTTGTCGCAGCCAATGCCCTGCATACGCATGAATCCGACGTGGTGACAGGCTGCAGCGTGGCCATCCGTACACGATTTCTCTAGCAACAGCCCACAGCCACAGTGTTAGAGTAGTTCCGACTAACTTAAGCGCGGCACAACTCACCGAAAAGCTTGAACGCCTCGGGGTCGTCCTGAGCCGAGCCCTTGCCAGCAACTGAAGGGAGCATACAGAGCACACGAAGTCAGAGCCGGTGGAGCGCACTCGATTTGTAGCAGTGCACACTGTTGCACGTACGCTTCAGGCGTCCGAGGTTGAAGCAGGAGGCCGGGTAGCTGTTCTTGGAGCAGTTGAGCTCGTACATCTTGGCTACAATAGTCAGCAGATAATTGCCATCCAGCAATTAATACACCGGTGCCATTGATGCCACAGCTGCAGTATTCGAAACATGGCTGTAACCGGCATCGTCATAGTTCTTGTCCACGACCGCCAGCCACTCGCCCCAGCTGTGGCACGCGCTGGCGTCTCCGTCGCCGTCGTTGCAATTGGAGCGGAACTCGTAGTGACGCTCCTCCAGCTGCTGGTTCACGCGCTTCACCTCGGCGGCGCTGCGGTCGCTGGATTTGACCATGGGGCTGCTGTGTCGATGTCGCGATGCCGATCGGGAATGGAAGGTGTCCTCCGCCTCACGTTGTGGACTTATCTATGCGTGTGTAGCCATATTGCGACTTAATGTCAATCAGTTGTGTCGCAGCTACATTTGACAAGCAACTATAAACAATTATGTTTCAAATACAAAATTTTCATAACTGTATTGTTATTGTTCTTAGCAATGATTTTGCTGACCATTTTAAACGCTAATTATGGCAATGCCTGCTCCTAAATATATGTGAAAAAGATACACGACCTGCTAAAATTATGCATAAATCCACTCCCTGATACTTAATGAGTATCAGGGGTGTGATTGTATGGGTCCTGACCCGAGTCAATATCACATTTAAGACCTAACCGTAATATCTATTTTCGTGTTACTGCTGTCGTGACAATTGACACACGTGAAAAGACGCCATCGCCATGACAAGGAAGTCTGGCATATCTCTCCGTTCGATCGCGGCATCGTCAGCTGTCGCATCGCTGCGCCCTCCTCTTGATGACAGCGCAATACAACTTCAAATAGAGGAGAGCGAACGAGCAACGCTTCAGTCTACGCTGGAATCGCGTCCAACTAACACCAAAAGGAAATACGAAGGCTACCAGAAAGAGTTCGTAGAATGGTGCAATGGACAGCAATTTCGCGACGGCGCGACGGTCACCAAGGGCAAGATGCATCTCTTCTTGTCCAAGCAAGTCGTTGGACGGGAGTCCAAAAAGAAGAAGGGCGTGACTGTGGGGGGTTCTACTGTGTGTGGCTACGCGAACGCTATCGTCGATCTGTACAATCAACAAGTGGCATTGCGTGTGAACTCGAACGAGCACCCGCGTTCGGCTCAAGTGAAACAGTTGCTTAAGAATGTACAAGCCGAGACAACAGAAACCAAGAAGAAGAACTACCAGGACCGGGGTGTTGGGTCTCTCTTAGATGGTTATAATTCTGAGCTGCAGTTTCGACAAATTTGTGATACGTTTTTACAGCTTGACGATCTTCGAGGACGTGCTGCGTTCCTGGTTTCTCACTATGGCCTTCTACGAGGTGAAAATGTTCGCGATTTGGAGCTGGCAGACATGTTCTCGCAGCCCCTAGACAACGAAGGCTTTCAGCCATGCACTGCGCTGGTATTACTGATTCAGCACGGCAAAACAAACACTTTCGGGAAGCTTCAACACGTTGGATTCATGCGAAACAAGAATGTGCACGTGTGCCCGATTGGAGCTGTTGCGCTGTATTTTTTTGAACGTTTTCACGTCAATTTAGAGCCGCTCCCGTCGTTCAGGCAGTCACAGGATTGGTACGACATAAAGTTTTTGCGTGGGAAGCTTCGGACTAAGTCTATCTCTTACGACACACACAAGACCAGCTATGAAACGGTATTCGACCACCTCGGTCTGACGTTTAACAAAAAAACTCACATCAACCGGCAGCAAGGTGTTAGACAGCTCGAAAGCGCAGATGTGGACATCTCTCAGACCCGGCGACATGGAAGATGGGGAATGAACACTGTTGAGGCAGTTTACTCGGCTCCGTTGGCTCGTGAAGCCATTCGCGCTCTCTCTGGACACCCCCCGAAGTGACGTTTGTATTATTTGGAGCGAGCTGTTGTCGATCCGCCTGCAGAGCTTCTGCTTGACATCTTCCCAGGTCTACGCAGATTTAAAGAGAAAATATTGAGCGGAGAGTGGGAACGAAATCTGGCTGCTCGCGGTTTCATTGAATTACTGGAGTACTTACGTGTGGTGTTGGTCCAAGACGTAGCTGTGATGTTCGAAAACCTTCCAACTACAATACGCCAGCATCAACTTTTTGGTGCCCGGTTTCAGCAATACCGCACGCAACTTCTTGCTGCAGTGCGATCCGCTCAACACCCCGTTGAGGCTCAACTTCAAGTCGCCATGCCTCTGCTCGCTGAACAAATTAGCACCCAGCACGCTGCAGTAATGGACAAAGTAGAAGCAAAGCATCAGGATATGGTGCAGCTCCTACAACAGGTACAAGGACAGATTACCTCATTTCTTCATGGCGATGTTGCATTCCGACTCCAGCCGATTGCGAACAATAACAGCGAAACAACCGGGCCGAGCTTGGTACGTCTTCAGACAACCAACAACAGATACGTCGGTATCAGCCGAGCAACCGGTCTCAACGGAAGCTGACCCTCCCCTGTATTCCATGAGTCGTGGCGTGTCTACTGTACGGGAGTTGTGGACCGAATGGCACGAGGGCCTCGCAAACCAGCCATCTATCGAAACACTAGAGCGCACATATGGCACAAAATGGAGATCGTCTTCAAAAGAGTCAAAGTTTTTTTCGCGGCGCTTTTACGTGATCAAATACGTACGAAGTCTCATGAGAAGAGGGATGTCAGTCGACGCTGCCATTGCCAAAGCTGATAATGAGCGTGGGCGCAAGAGTATTGATGGATTTTCTAAATTGCTACGTAGAACAGATCTTGTTAGTCACAACTAGCTTCCATTTAAATCGTGAATGCATTATTACCTGATTACCTTTTATCTGCATCTGATCGGTTGCCTCCCACTACTTGGCCATGCGCACGGAGTAAGTAGGCGGGGTATCCGTGCACGGTCCAGTGCGTGAAGCCCTTGGGCATCCCTCGGCCGTGACCAGCTTCTCGACGCAGTCGCTCATGCCGCGGTACTGTGTGGCCTTGTCCAGATGCATACGGGTCTTGGTCAAGTCCAGCGGTGTAAGTTCAGCGCCTCACTTTGACGCCGAAAAACGCACGCAGAAGTGCGTGATGTTGGAAACCTTCTTCACCTGGCCGTCCTTGTCGATCGCCAACGGAGCACGCAGACAGCCCTCGCCCACCTCAACCTTGAGTCTTGAGAGCTGGCGGTCATCCGTATCCCACACGAAGTGCCCAAGCGCCGTGGGGGCGCCATTTCGGAGCGCAGCAGCAGGTACAGGTACTGGATGTCGGCCTCGTGCACGCAGTGGTCGTCGCGCCGGTGCAGCTGCTTCATCCCCATGTTGGTGGCCTTCTGTAGCATGACAGTCAAGCCCAGCGTCTACAGGCCCTTTTGTAAGTCCTCGTCCACGAGGTGACCCTTGTTCTTTTTGTCGATCGAGCGGAAGGTCTGCAGGATGTGCTCCATGTGCATAGCGTAGAAGTCCTCGTACGTGAGGTGGGTCTGAGGTTGATGGAGTTGATCATGACTAGCAGACCAACAAGCCAGATGAGCGGGAACAACGGCACCGCGCCGAGTTCATCTTCCTGCTGCGGTTTCTTGCCTTGGAGGTTACCATCTTCCTTCAATCAACGCTTCCGTGCCATGTCCAAATGCTCGCGTGAGTGCTCGGCATTGCCATCAATGCCGAGCCGTCATTGCCTAGGGATGCGGAGCAGCTTCGTATTACGTTGTATGCCACTAGACAGCGACGCGGTGCAGCGTTCAAGTCGTCGGCACTGCTCGCAGTCGACACGGCAGCCGACTCGTACATCTACTTCGTGTGGACGTCGCCGGCTTTCAGTCGAGAGCTTCTCTGCTGTAAAAGGCAAAATGCCGCATCATAACTGGCCAATCAGCGGACAGAAATTGGGTCATGACCCAGCAGCTGGTATCTTCGGGTAACAGGCCAAAAGCGGCTGTTATCTTCAGATACCAGGTCGTTGGGTCATGACCAAGTCATGACTTTTCCCGTTTTACTTAATGAGTATCAGGGGTGTGATTGTATGGGTCCTGACCCGAGTCAATATCACATTTAAGACCTAACCGTAATATCTATTTTCGTGTTACTGCTGTCGTGACAATTGACACACGTGAAAAGACGCCATCGCCATGACAAGGAAGTCTGGCATATCTCTCCGTTCGATCGCGGCATCGTCAGCTGTCGCATCGCTGCGCCCTCCTCTTGATGACAGCGCAATACAACTTCAAATAGAGGAGAGCGAACGAGCAACGCTTCAGTCTACGCTGGAATCGCGTCCAACTAACACCAAAAGGAAATACGAAGGCTACCAGAAAGAGTTCGTAGAATGGTGCAATGGACAGCAATTTCGCGACGGCGCGACGGTCACCAAGGGCAAGATGCATCTCTTCTTGTCCAAGCAAGTCGTTGGACGGGAGTCCAAAAAGAAGAAGGGCGTGACTGTGGGGGGTTCTACTGTGTGTGGCTACGCGAACGCTATCGTCGATCTGTACAATCAACAAGTGGCATTGCGTGTGAACTCGAACGAGCACCCGCGTTCGGCTCAAGTGAAACAGTTGCTTAAGAATGTACAAGCCGAGACAACAGAAACCAAGAAGAAGAACTACCAGGACCGGGGTGTTGGGTCTCTCTTAGATGGTTATAATTCTGAGCTGCAGTTTCGACAAATTTGTGATACGTTTTACAGCTTGACGATCTTCGAGGACGTGCTGCGTTCCTGGTTTCTCACTATGGCCTTCTACGAGGTGAAAATGTTCGCGATTTGGAGCTGGCAGACATGTTCTCGCAGCCCCTAGACAACGAAGGCTTTCAGCCATGCACTGCGCTGGTATTACTGATTCAGCACGGCAAAACAAACACTTTCGGGAAGCTTCAACACGTTGGATTCATGCGAAACAAGAATGTGCACGTGTGCCCGATTGGAGCTGTTGCGCTGTATTTTTTTGAACGTTTTCACGTCAATTTAGAGCCGCTCCCGTCGTTCAGGCAGTCACAGGATTGGTACGACATAAAGTTTTTGCGTGGGAAGCTTCGGACTAAGTCTATCTCTTACGACACACACAAGACCAGCTATGAAACGGTATTCGACCACCTCGGTCTGACGTTTAACAAATACTCACATCAACCGGCAGCAAGGTGTTAGACAGCTCGAAAGCGCAGATGTGGACATCTCTCAGACCCGGCGACATGGAAGATGGGGAATGAACACTGTTGAGGCAGTTTACTCGGCTCCGTTGGATCGTGAAGCCTTTCGCGCTCTCTCTGACACCCCCGAAGTGACGTTTGTATTATTTGGAGCGAGCTGTTGTCGATCCGCTCTGCAGAGCTTCTGCTTGACATCTTCCCAGGTCTACGCAGATTTAAAGAGAAAATATTGAGCGGAGAGTGGGAACGAAATCTGGCTGCTCGCGGTTTCATTGAATTACTGGAGTACTTACGTGTGGTGTTGGTCCAAGACGTAGCTGTGATGTTCGAAAACCTTCCAACTACAATACGCCAGCATCAACTTTGGTGCCCGGTTTCAGCAATACCGCACGCAACTTCTTGCTGCAGTGCGATCCGCTCAACACCCCGTTGAGGCTCAACTTCAAGTCGCCATGCCTCTGCTCGCTGAACAAATTAGCACCCAGCACGCTGCAGTAATGGACAAAGTAGAAGCAAAGCATCAGGATATGGTGCAGCTCCTACAACAGGTACAAGGACAGATTACCTCATTTCTTCATGGCGATGTTGCATTCCGACTCCAGCCGATTGCGAACAATAACAGCGAAACAACCGGGCCGAGCTTGGTACGTCTTCAGACAACCAACAACAGATACGTCGGTATCAGCCGAGCAACCGGTCTCAACGGAAGCTGACCCTCCTGTATTCCATGAGTCGTGGCGTGTCTACTGTACGGGAGTTGTGGACCGAATGGCACGAGGGCCTCGCAAACCAGCCATCTATCGAAACACTAGAGCGCACATATGGCACAAAATGGAGATCGTCTTCAAAAGAGTCAAAGTTTTTTTCGCGGCGCTTTTACGTGATCAAATACGTACGAAGTCTCATGAGAAGAGGGATGTCAGTCGACGCTGCCATTGCCAAAGCTGATAATGAGCGTGGGCGCAAGAGTATTGATGGATTTTCTAAATTGCTACGTAGAACAGATCTTGTTAGTCACAACTAGCTTCCATTTAAATCGTGAATGCATTATTACCTGATTACCTTTTATCTGCATCTGATCGGTTGCCTCCCACTACTTGGCCATGCGCACGGAGTAAGTAGGCGGGGTATCCGTGCACGGTCCAGTGCGTGAAGCCTTGGGCATCCTCGGCCGTGACCAGCTTCTCGACGCAGTCGCTCATGCCGCGGTACTGTGTGGCCTTGTCCAGATGCATACGGGTCTTGGTCAAGTCCAGCGGTGTAAGTTCAGCGCCTCACTTTGACGCCGAAAAACGCACGCAGAAGTGCGTGATGTTGGAAACCTTCTTCACCTGGCCGTCCTTGTCGATCGCCAACGGAGCACGCAGACAGCCCTCGCCCACCTCAACCTTGAGTCTTGAGAGCTGGCGGTCATCCGTATCCCACACGAAGTGCCCAAGCGCCGTGGGGCGCCATTTCGGAGCGCAGCAGCAGGTACAGGTACTGGATGTCGGCCTCGTGCACGCAGTGGTCGTCGCGCCGGTGCAGCTGCTTCATCCCCATGTTGGTGGCCTTCTGTAGCATGACAGTCAAGCCCAGCGTCTACAGGCCCTTTTGTAAGTCCTCGTCCACGAGGTGACCCTTGTTCTTTTTGTCGATCGAGCGGAAGGTCTGCAGGATGTGCTCCATGTGCATAGCGTAGAAGTCCTCGTACGTGAGGTGGGTCTGAGGTTGATGGAGTTGATCATGACTAGCAGACCAACAAGCCAGATGAGCGGGAACAACGGCACCGCGCCGAGTTCATCTTCCTGCTGCGGTTTCTTGCCTTGGAGGTTACCATCTTCCTTCAATCAACGCTTCCGTGCCATGTCCAAATGCTCGCGTGAGTGCTCGGCATTGCCATCAATGCCGAGCCGTCATTGCCTAGGATGCGGAGCAGCTTCGTATTACGTTGTATGCCACTAGACAGCGACGCGGTGCAGCGTTCAAGTCGTCGGCACTGCTCGCAGTCGACACGGCAGCCGACTCGTACATCTACTTCGTGTGGACGTCGCCGGCTTTCAGTCGAGAGCTTCTCTGCTGTAAAAGGCAAAATGCCGCATCATAACTGGCCAATCAGCGGACAGAAATTGGGTCATGACCCAGCAGCTGGTATCTTCGGGTAACAGGCCAAAAGCGGCTGTTATCTTCAGATACCAGGTCGTTGGGTCATGACCAAGTCATGACTTTTCCCGTTTTACTTAATGAGTATCAGGGGTGTGATTGTATGGGTCCTGACCCGAGTCAATATCACATTTAAGACCTAACCGTAATATCTATTTTCGTGTTACTGCTGTCGTGACAATTGACACACGTGAAAAGACGCCATCGCCATGACAAGGAAGTCTGGCATATCTCTCCGTTCGATCGCGGCATCGTCAGCTGTCGCATCGCTGCGCCCTCCTCTTGATGACAGCGCAATACAACTTCAAATAGAGGAGAGCGAACGAGCAACGCTTCAGTCTACGCTGGAATCGCGTCCAACTAACACCAAAAGGAAATACGAAGGCTACCAGAAAGAGTTCGTAGAATGGTGCAATGGACAGCAATTTCGCGACGGCGCGACGGTCACCAAGGGCAAGATGCATCTCTTCTTGTCCAAGCAAGTCGTTGGACGGGAGTCCAAAAAGAAGAAGGGCGTGACTGTGGGGGGTTCTACTGTGTGTGGCTACGCGAACGCTATCGTCGATCTGTACAATCAACAAGTGGCATTGCGTGTGAACTCGAACGAGCACCCGCGTTCGGCTCAAGTGAAACAGTTGCTTAAGAATGTACAAGCCGAGACAACAGAAACCAAGAAGAAGAACTACCAGGACCGGGGTGTTGGGTCTCTCTTAGATGGTTATAATTCTGAGCTGCAGTTTCGACAAATTTGTGATACGTTTTTACAGCTTGACGATCTTCGAGGACGTGCTGCGTTCCTGGTTTCTCACTATGGCCTTCTACGAGGTGAAAATGTTCGCGATTTGGAGCTGGCAGACATGTTCTCGCAGCCCCTAGACAACGAAGGCTTTCAGCCATGCACTGCGCTGGTATTACTGATTCAGCACGGCAAAACAAACACTTTCGGGAAGCTTCAACACGTTGGATTCATGCGAAACAAGAATGTGCACGTGTGCCCGATTGGAGCTGTTGCGCTGTATTTTTTTGAACGTTTTCACGTCAATTTAGAGCCGCTCCCGTCGTTCAGGCAGTCACAGGATTGGTACGACATAAAGTTTTTGCGTGGGAAGCTTCGGACTAAGTCTATCTCTTACGACACACACAAGACCAGCTATGAAACGGTATTCGACCACCTCGGTCTGACGTTTAACAAAAAAACTCACATCAACCGGCAGCAAGGTGTTAGACAGCTCGAAAGCGCAGATGTGGACATCTCTCAGACCCGGCGACATGGAAGATGGGGAATGAACACTGTTGAGGCAGTTTACTCGGCTCCGTTGGCTCGTGAAGCCATTCGCGCTCTCTCTGGACACCCCCCGAAGTGACGTTTGTATTATTTGGAGCGAGCTGTTGTCGATCCGCCTGCAGAGCTTCTGCTTGACATCTTCCCAGGTCTACGCAGATTTAAAGAGAAAATATTGAGCGGAGAGTGGGAACGAAATCTGGCTGCTCGCGGTTTCATTGAATTACTGGAGTACTTACGTGTGGTGTTGGTCCAAGACGTAGCTGTGATGTTCGAAAACCTTCCAACTACAATACGCCAGCATCAACTTTTGGTGCCCGGTTTCAGCAATACCGCACGCAACTTCTTGCTGCAGTGCGATCCGCTCAACACCCCGTTGAGGCTCAACTTCAAGTCGCCATGCCTCTGCTCGCTGAACAAATTAGCACCCAGCACGCTGCAGTAATGGACAAAGTAGAAGCAAAGCATCAGGATATGGTGCAGCTCCTACAACAGGTACAAGGACAGATTACCTCATTTCTTCATGGCGATGTTGCATTCCGACTCCAGCCGATTGCGAACAATAACAGCGAAACAACCGGGCCGAGCTTGGTACGTCTTCAGACAACCAACAACAGATACGTCGGTATCAGCCGAGCAACCGGTCTCAACGGAAGCTGACCCTCCCCTGTATTCCATGAGTCGTGGCGTGTCTACTGTACGGGAGTTGTGGACCGAATGGCACGAGGGCCTCGCAAACCAGCCATCTATCGAAACACTAGAGCGCACATATGGCACAAAATGGAGATCGTCTTCAAAAAGAGTCAAAGTTTTTTCGCGGCGCTTTACGTGATCAAATACGTACGAAGTCTCATGAGAAGAGGGATGTCAGTCGACGCTGCCATTGCCAAAGCTGATAATGAGCGTGGGCGCAAGAGTATTGATGGATTTTCTAAATTGCTACGTAGAACAGATCTTGTTAGTCACAACTAGCTTCCATTTAAATCGTGAATGCATTATTACCTGATTACCTTTTATCTGCATCTGATCGGTTGCCTCCCACTACTTGGCCATGCGCACGGAGTAAGTAGGCGGGGTATCCGTGCACGGTCCAGTGCGTGAAGCCCTTGGGCATCCCTCGGCCGTGACCAGCTTCTCGACGCAGTCGCTCATGCCGCGGTACTGTGTGGCCTTGTCCAGATGCATACGGGTCTTGGTCAAGTCCAGCGGTGTAAGTTCAGCGCCTCACTTTGACGCCGAAAAACGCACGCAGAAGTGCGTGATGTTGGAAACCTTCTTCACCTGGCCGTCCTTGTCGATCGCCAACGGAGCACGCAGACAGCCCTCGCCCACCTCAACCTTGAGTCTTGAGAGCTGGCGGTCATCCGTATCCCACACGAAGTGCCCAAGCGCCGTGGGGCGCCATTTCGGAGCGCAGCATCAGGTACAGGTACTGGATGTCGTCCTCGTGCACGCAGTGGTCGTCGCGCCGGTGCAGCTGCTTCATCACCATGTAGGTGGCCTTCTGTAGCATGAAAGTCAAGCCCAGCGTCTACAGGCCCTTTGTAAGTCCTCGTCCACGAGGTGACCCTTGTTCTTTTGTCGATCGAGCGGAAGGTCTGCAGGATGTGCTCCATGTGCATAGCGTAGAAGTCCTCGTACGTGAGGTGGGTCTGAGGTTGATGGAGTTGATCATGACTAGCAGACCAACAAGCCAGATGAGCGGGAACAACGGCACCGCGCCGAGTTCATCTTCCTGCTGCGGTTTCTTGCCTTGGAGGTTACCATCTTCCTTCAATCAACGCTTCCGTGCCATGTCCAAATGCTCGCGTGAGTGCTCGGCATTGCCATCAATGCCGAGCCGTCATTGCCTAGGGATGCGGAGCAGCTTCGTATTACGTTGTATGCCACTAGACAGCGACGCGGTGCAGCGTTCAAGTCGTCGGCACTGCTCGCAGTCGACACGGCAGCCGACTCGTACATCTACTTCGTGTGGACGTCGCCGGCTTTCAGTCGAGAGCTTCTCTGCTGTAAAAGGCAAAATGCCGCATCATAACTGGCCAATCAGCGGACAGAAATTGGGTCATGACCCAGCAGCTGGTATCTTCGGGTAACAGGCCAAAAGCGGCTGTTATCTTCAGATACCAGGTCGTTGGGTCATGACCAAGTCATGACTTTTCCCGTTTTACTTCTCTGTCCCACGAAAGTATGGGTAGTTAGGTTTTCTGTGTACCACACAATGAATGTCATTGGTCGTTTGGCGTTGGTTAGGGCAAAATTTGATTTTTATCCACTTATATCACGCTTGGTTAGAAAAACCTCGTTGATTTTGAAGCGAAATATCTCGCTTACCAGGCCTTTTCACAGGCTGTAATTGGTCCATCGAAATAACATTAGCAACACCAACCCATCTTGAAATTCCGATGGATTATCGCTAATTTTTGGCGGAATTACAAAAAAAAAACCTGCAGGGAACTAAAATTGGAGGCATAAAAAGCATTGTCGTTCCTTCAATTCTCGCAGATGGTAGACAGCAAAAATCAGACGTTAGCACCAGACTCTAAGCTTCACAATAAGGTGTCACTTGGTCAATAATTTTGGGTAAAAGTGAAAATAGAGCCCAATTTTGAAATCTTCATACTTTCGTGGGACAGAGAAGTATATATATCGACTTGGGAGAGCCTGTCAGCGGCCATGCATTGGCCCAGTACACCCCGTCCATGATCCCTGAACACATCCACCCTCTTATGCATAATTGCCGCGCGTCTAGGTGCTCGTGGAAAAAGCTGCCAGAATTGCAGCAGCACAGCCACAATTGCACTTTCAAAAGTGCAATTATGGCGCTTTTAGCGTAATTCTAGGACTTCACCCATTTATGCACCTCGATTAATCGTAAATACAGCAGGTGATCGCTATAAATACAGCAAATCTCGCCTCGTCTTGCCAAAATCATTGCAAAGCACAATACAAGTAAATCATTTTATTTCTGCGAGACAATGACCAGATTTAATTATTTTACTTTCCTTCTACTGAATCCCTATCCTCATTACGATACAAATTTCGCATCGTCCGGCGATGTCGACGCAGCGGTCCTTGGAGCCTTTTTGACGTACGCATGGGCATGGCTGCTAGAGAGGTTCTCTAGCAGCCATGCCCATGCGTACGTCTGGCGTGCGGAAGATCAGAAACTGATTGATTGCGATGCTTTAGAGTCGAACCTCTACTCTAGTTCCTGTGTGCTCTTGCACATCACAAGCAAAATCTCAAATCTAATTATCCTGTTCTAGAAGCTATCAAGTGAGTGTAGCAGCACAGCTTGAGGCAAACGTTTCTCGAAGGCTTCAGACACCTAGGCCGTTTGGGATAGGGCATTCTCCCCCACGACGGACCTATATGGAACGAGGCGGCGAATGTTGATCATTTCGACGCACGCCGCGCGCTGGAACTGGACGGTATCGTTGTTGTTGCTCTTGAGGATCTTGAACGGGCCTTCGGTCGGCTGGTCTAGCTTGCTGATGTGGCTCTTGTCCTTGACAGTGAGCATCAAGTCGCCGACGCGGTAGTCTGCTGCTGTTCTCACGCTGATTGTCGCGCTGTACCTGACGTAGCTTGCGTTGTTGGATACGCATCCAGTCTGCGGCTAACTTCGTGTTGAGAACCATGTCTCGTCTGAAGACGAGTTGAGCAGGCGACGCCTCCTTCGTGGTGGACACAGTGGCTCGAATGGCACACGCGATGCTTGGCAGCACCTGCTTCCACGTGTTGGCGTCCAGATCGGAGGTGCGCACCATGTCACCAAGCACCTGGTGCAGGCGCTCGAGGACGCTGTTGGCTTGGGGGTTCTTGACCGTGGTAGGACGCGGCGTGACTCGGTAGCTGGTGAGCAACTACTGGAACTCGAAGCTGGTGAACTCGTTGCCCTGGTCGAAGACGCAGACTTCCGGTCGGGGGTAGCAACAGAACCACTCGGCATCGAGCGCGAGGGCGGCCGTCTTCGCCTCGTTGTCGTTGATTACCTTGACCTCGAACCAGCCTGTAGCGGGGTCAATCATTGTCATCGCGTTGTACTTGGTGCATGTTGGCGCGTGTGTATAGGGATCGACGAGGTCAACACAGAGGACTTTCCATGGCGTGAGGACCGGATCTACCGCAGGTAACATGCCGCACTTCTTGTTGTTGCGCTTCCACTTCTGACAGATTTTGCAGCGGCTGACGAACGCTTCAATGCGTCGTTTTATGCTCTTCTAGATGAAGTGCTGGCGGATGGTCAAGTACGTGCGAGTCATACGTGGATGCATGAATTGCACGTGATACCAGCATGTGTGTGCTGCTGTAACGCTGCAGGAACGGCGATGTGTTTGCCAAAATACACGATCTTGAACTTGCCGTGCTGCTTGGTCTTGACTTGACGTTGACGTGCGAGTTGTGGCAGTTCTTGATCGTTCTGCTGTTCACGATGGATGCGCTCGAAGGTCAGCGGGAACTCCTCGTCCTCCTGGTCCAGCTCGAAGCTGACTTCACCTTAAGCGTCCTCGATGTGTGGCAACCGGCTGAGCGCATCCGCGACTACTTTGTACTGCCCTTTGATGTAGACGATTTCTGGGGCAAACCCTTCGACGATGAGGTGCCAGCGGTTGACGCGATCCGACTGGAAGTTGGCGAAGGACAAGTTCTTGTGGTCTGTGTGCACGATAATATTGTGGCCGAGGAGGATGCTGCGAAACTCTAGTAGGACTTCGACGATGGATAGGAGCTCCACCTTCATCACGGAATACTTCCTCTGTGCATCAGTCAGCTTTCGGCTGGAAAAGGCTAGCGTGCGCCCCTGCTGGCAGACTACTCCCTCCAGCTGGAAGGTAATGGCGTCCATGAAGACTGCGAACAGGAGGGAGAAGTCGGGGAAGTGCAAGGTGACTGCACTCTGGATGATGCGCTTGATTTTGTCGAAGGCCCGCGGACAGCCAGGAGTCCAGTTGAAGGACTTCCGAGGAGACGTGAGGGCCGACAACGGGGCCAGAAAGTGAGCTCGCTGCGGCCACATAGAAATTTACCAAACCGATAAAACACAGGAGTTCGCGCTTGTTCTTGGGCGGAGGAAGCAAGTGGATCGCGGCGACATTGGCTGCAGTGGCTGGATATTGTCAGGTTTAAGGGGGTAGGCCAAGTATTGTGAATTGTTTTTGGCTGAATTTTCCAAACTGGGGCAATTCTCGAAATCGCCCATCAATCAACAGACAATTTAATTGGATAATTTTGCTTGAGCAACGGCAACCCACAACGTCGAGTAGAGCAACGGGCAACCCACACGTAGTGGCGCGTGCTAGCCCCGTGAACGCGTTAGCGTACCAGCAGAGTCGTCGTTCTTCACAGGCTCAACGACGCTGAAACCATCTTTCTTGTTGTGTACGTGCAACTGGTGGTACAAGCAGGGCCCTAGGCTTCGTCGAGCCTCTAACAACGTTTTGTGCTTACAGGTATTTGTGCTGTTCGCTACTGAAGCTGTGCTCGTGTTAGTTGCTGCAATCGGGTTTGGAGTTGCGCCCAAAGCCGTTGGTGCTGCTGTCGCTGGAGTAGCGCGTTGACGCCACTGAGACTATCGTTGCCACTGGTGTTGGAGACGTCGACGCCTTCACTGCAGCGGGTATCTTTGGAGGCAGTGAGCCTCTAACTTAAACGAGTTAGAGGTTGGTGTTGTTGTTGGAGACGACGGGTCTCTCGCTGCTGTTGGTTCCGCTAGAGTCGGTGTGCCTTGCGCTGCTGTGGGTGTCGCTAAGGTTTGTGCTCCTCTCGCTGCTGCTGGTGGCGTCGAAGTGCCTCTCGCTGCTGGTAGTGGTGTCGGAGACAGAGTACCTCTAGCTGGTGGTGGTATTGGAGCTGCAGCTGGAAGACGCGTGTTTTTCGCTGACGTTGGAAGGGTTGGATCTGTGGGTGCCGCTGCTCGTGCCCCTGCAGAAACATCAATTGAACCATCCAGATTGGGCCCAGTAAAAGGGAGCTCGTTGTATCATTTAACGAGGATAGAAGTATTGTGTTGACGGTGCTCGAGAAGTGAAGAGCGGATCGCTGGTGGCCTTCAAGGACAAACCCTTCTGGTGACACCGAGCAGATAGCGGTCTGGCTCGCATTGGTAGTGCTCCTCGCGGATTCAGTATTTAGGTAAGCTTTTAATGGAAGAGTAGCCTAATGTGTACTAATGGTCGTTTATTTATTAATGCTAGTATTTGACTCGTAGACTCGGTTAGGTGTCAAATGTCAAACCAGCGTCAACATGGAGGAAACTGTGACCAGACAACACGCTCACTCGAACACCGTGTTTCACTGTCTCTATGGATTTACTGCCTTGGGTATCCTCGGAAAGAGTTGGCACGCATTTACAATAAAACCGTGAAGCCCATCGGCAACTGAATCCGCGTGTATGAGGATACGGGAACATACGGGCGTGCGCAGACGACGGTGACAAGCACGTTCACGGCTGCACACAGGTAGTGGCTGTGTGATTTTTTGCAGAACGGCCACTCGCATAACTGGTTGAGCACCAAGGCGCGTTTAGGCGTGCCCATGATATGGTAATTTCGAAGTGTACAGTCTGGCGTATAATTCATGTGTGTGTGACAAAGCGCCCGTGCTCTTTGCTCAGGTTGCTAGACCGCTCGACCTTGGTCTTCGCTCAGCCCTTGCACCACTTGGCTCAGCCCTGCTTAGCGCTGCAAGAGTTCCGCTCAGCTCCTTCCACCGAGCGAATACTCCCACTCCACTTTGCTGGGCTTGGCCGCTTGGACTCTTGACTCAGCGCCGACTTGGGTCGGGCGAGGCGTGTGTTCCCACTCTGCGATCCCCTTGGTGGTTCTTTGATCATGGCTACGCTGTGGGCCAGACTCGCGTCGGCCACACCAGCTGCTGTCGATGTTGAAGGTCTCCGGAGGTGTTCCCAGACGAAACTCGCTCCCCACTTGGCAAGTCCCAGTCCGCACGTGTCCACAGCCCGAAATGCCCCGGGTTTTCTTTAATGAACACAACACCACACATAATAGCCTCTACTTCCTCTCTTTGGTTCCGGCTTAGAACCACGACACCCCTTCTTTCCCGATCGGCCTGGGTACGGGCCGAGTTCGCCTTTTGTTTGTCTGAGCCTGGGCGAGGCTCGTACCAGCTTCTCCATTCTTCTCTACGAGTCAAGCTACGACCCGGTTGGTTGGCGTTGGTTGACTCGGTTTGAGCCTAGTCCGAATCCAAGGCACTCACACACACCCTGGGACTTCCCGCGCACCAGGTCCACAATGAACCGATACTAATAATCACACAATGCACCGGGGCACGCCAATGCCCCCAAGCACACAATACAATTACCCCGCCTAAACCTTAGAATGGATCACCTTCCACCCGAAAATATGAAATACACCCTAAGATGTAACCTTAATATGAAATAACCGTACTGCCGTCACACCGAGGCACGCTGACAACGTTGATATGTTAGCTTGAATTTGTGTGGATGATCGCCAAGACACCTTCTGGTCAAAGACCACCACCACTTGCGTCCTTCGGGGCAAAACGAACTCTGTTTAAATTTAACACATGCACAAACTAGGACTCACTAAGTGGGGGCGCGGTATCCCTCTGGGTACACTATGACTGGTTGCGCGAAGAGCGTAGGCTATGCTTACCTACTACCCTTGAAGATCCGCCTGAAATCTTTGGTCTCAGCCGATGCGGTGGCTCCATGCTGGCGGGCGACGTCTTGGAATCGCTGCTAGCCGTTGAGGTCCGCTTGAATTGTCCGCGATCTTGAGCGGTCGTACCCAGTGTGGCAAGACTACGGCTGATTCACCGGATGAGTGTTCTTGCCAGTACCACCAACTTCGAAGTCGGCACCACTGTCTGAACTTAAGTCCAGCGAATCTTCACCCGGCACTTCAACTGGCTTCCAACAACTCCGCTCGAGTCCATGCCACTCCGCTCTGGTCCGCAACACTCCGCTCGGCTTTTCGACTCAGGCAATGACCTCGACGTCACATCCAAGGCTGGGCTCGGACTCCATGTCACTCCGTTCAGCTCGACATCTTGGGCGGAGACTCTATGAGCATGGCGACACTTGGATCACCTTCAGCACGGTCTCGCTCGGACGCCTGCTCCACGACTCGGCTCGACACCTTGGGTAGCAGCTCCATAACCACGGGAACGTCAAACTCCAACTCCACCAGACTCCGCTCAGCTCTTCGACTTGAGCGGGACTCGGGTCATCACGCTCGAGGCTCAGCTCAGACTTCGCGCAACTTTTCTCAGCTTTCCAGACTCAGCTCGGACTTGGGATGTCTAATGTCAGACATCTCGGGTCCTACACAGGTATCGCTCAGATCCGGGGTCTGAGCGAAGCTTCGCCCAGTCCTCAGGTTCCGCTACCTTCGTCGCACATCTCGTGACCCGACAGTTGGTGGTCTAGATTCATCTCAGCCATGACGTACTTGAAGTCCGCTTGATTGATACGGGTCAGCCTCGTTGATTGATACGGGTCAGCTGGACTTTGGGTTCGGAGGAGTAACCCACTGGGCCTCATCACATCGTCATCTTCTTCCTCAACCAGAGCATCAACTGCGACAGATACGACTTCGCCCAGCACATCGGCCTCAACGCCAGCCACGACGACCAACCAGGACGGCCTGGTCACGACGGAGGTACCGGTGTCCATCAAGCTGCCCAATGGCTCAACTCGACTCGTGCGCGCACTTGCGGACTTCGGCTCGTCGCGCTCGTTGTGTGCGTTCGACGTCATGCCCGACGCCCTGCGCGATTGGTTGAGTCAACCGACGACCAATCGCACCAACTAGCAAAACTTATCAAGTATCAGAGTATGTAAACGGTGTGCAGCACACTAGATTTGACGGCAACGACGGTATTTGCAGTCATTTCGAGCATGATCATGGAGCACGAGGGGCCATCAGAGCAACGCTCATCCCCTGTGTGTCGTCGCGACCATGTAGCTCGCATTTGCCGATCCCCGCTTTCGAGTAGTCCCAGCATCCGCGTGTCTCCGTACCCCCACCGCAGACGAACGCCGCCACCAACGGACCCTTCTCCTCCAACTCGTGCTCACAGCCAGAGATCCCGCTCCACCCCGCAGACGACACCGCTCCACCCCGCAGACGACACCGCTCCCACCGCAACAAGCTCGGCTTCAGCTGATCGTCCTGCCGCTGGTCAAATACGCAGTCTCTCAACACGAAATGTCTGCAGATATGCTGGACGACTTCGCAGCAAATGGCACTACATTTACGGAGATTCTACCCAAACGTTGGGACCAATTCAAGGAGCGAGTTAAAGGCCTGACTGTAAAACAGGAAGGTGCTTGGTCTGCTGAAACGCCTACGCTGGTAAGTTGGCGCTAGGTCATGCAGCTCAAGTTAGATTGGCATCACGTCAACAATACCAAGATCGAACAATCCTGGAACCAATGGCTGGCTTCCAAGCGTGACCAAAGGGTCAACCTGTTGATCTACGAGTATGGAACTGCTATTGCCATAACAAAAGATGCAGCCCGAGGGCCAAGAGGAATGCTTGCTGTCGCGGAAGGCATCTGTAGAAGCTGCCTTAGCTGATATACCACCGCCGTCGGCTGAAGACGTCCCCGACCCTATCGAGCAGCTTGTGAACATTGATGACCACGAGCACCAACACTAAGGTTAGCGAAAGAAGTCACCACTGATCGAAATATTCTTTTTTAATTTTTTTCTTAAGCAGAACTACAATGAAATGCATCATTCCGTAAAATCTAGGGCTTTCTTCGTCTTTATCCAGCAGTCTCAATGGATCCCTTAGTATAGTGGATGCGTGTCGATTTTCCTTTGTCATTGGGCCAGTGGGATCGAAGTAACCTTGTAGGTTCCATCCACAGTGCCCAAAGCCTTTTGCCATGCTAAATTTTTCGAAACGCTCAAATGTTTCCACTGCAAAAGGAAGAAGATCACGCCCGCTGTCCTCAACGAGGTGCCGCTGGAATCCTTCTTGACGTACCCGAACAAATACTTGATTGGGATGAAAAATGGGCAGTAAGCTGAGAGAAAAATGGATACAATACCAATACTTCTCAAGAAGTTACTATCTCGGGGTGCCTGTGGATGGATGCGCCGTTCAAAATCCAGACTGAGTTAGGACCCAGGTACTGACGCACACCTCCTTTGGTTGAGAAAGCGAACGTTTTGCAGCAGTTGACAAACTCTACTCGATCAAAGGTACCCTATGTGTCATAGAAATCCAGCAGCCCATTCACACCAATAAACGCCAATACTGATACTCGCAGCATGCGCTGGAAGTCTCCCCGAATAGCGATAATTTGTCCTTTGAGTGCGTAGCCCCGTTTTCTGACTATCCAGCGATTTTCAAAAGAAACTTCGTCGAGGAAGACCCGGTTCTGGTAGCACAAGTCGATACGGCTCAGCTCCTCAACAAAACGGATTACATCGCGCTCCTTAATGTGCATTGCACGTCGCTCCAGCACTTTCCGGGTCCAATCACACGTGATGAGGCCCAGTGGATTACTCCTCCGAACCCAAAGTCCAGCTGACCCGTATCAATCAACGAGGCTGACCCGTATCAATCAAGCGGACTTCAAGTACGTCATGGCTGAGATGGATCTAGACCACCAACTGTCGGGTCACGAGATGTGCGACGAAGGTAGCGGAACCTGAGGACTGGGCGAAGCTTTGCTCAGACCCCGGATCTGAGCGATACCTGTGTAGGACCCGAGATGTCTGACATTAGACATCCCAAGTCCGAGCTGAGTCTGGAAAGCTGAGAAAAGTTGCGCGAAGTCTGAGCTGAGCCTCGAGCGTGATGACCCGAGTCCCGCTCAAGTCGAAGAGCTGAGCGGAGTCTGGTGGAGTTGGAGTTTGACGTTCCCCGTGGTTATGGAGCTGCTACCCAAGGTGTCGAGCCGAGTCGTGGAGCAGGCGTCCGAGCGAGACCGTGCTGAAGGTGATCCAAGTGTCGCCATGCTCATAGAGTCTCCGCCCAAGATGTCGAGCTGAACGGAGTGACATGGAGTCCGAGCCCAGCCTTGGATGTGACGTCGAGAGTCATTGCCTGAGTCGAAAAGCCGAGCGGAGTGTTGCGGACCTGAGCGGAGTGGCATGGACTCGAGCGGAGTTGTTGGAAGCCAGTTGAAGTGCCGGGTGAAGATTCGCTGGACTTAAGTTCAGACAGTGGTACCGACTTCGAAGTTGGTGGTACTGGCAAGAACACTCATCCGGTGAATCAGCCGTAGTCTTGCCACACTGGGTACGACCGCTCAAGATCGCGGACAATTCAAGCGGACCTCAACGGCTAGCAGCGATTCCAAGACGTCACCCGCCAGCATGGAGCCACCGCATCGGCTGAGACCAAAGATTTCAGGCGGATCTTCAAGGGTAGTAGGTAAGCATAGCCTACGCTCTTCGCGCAACCAGTCATAGTGTACCCAGAGGGATACCGCGCCCCCACTTAGTGAGTCCTAGTTTGTGCATGTGTTAAATTTAAACAGAGTTCGTTTTGCCCCGAAGGACGCAAGTGGTGGTGGTCTTTGACCAGAAGGTGTCTTGGCGATCATCCACACAAATTCAAGCTAACATATCAACGTTGTCAGCGTGCCTCGGTGTGACGGCAGTACGGTTATTTCATATTAAGGTTACATCTTAGGGTGTATTTCATATTTTCGGGTGGAAGGTGATCCATTCTAAGGTTTAGGCGGGGTAATTGTATTGTGTGCTTGGGGGCATTGGCGTGCCCCGGTGCATTGTGTGATTATTAGTATCGGTTCATTGTGGACCTGGTGCGCGGGAAGTCCCAGGGTGTGTGTGAGTGCCTTGGATTCGGACTACCGTCTTACCCCGCACATAACGCCCACTTACTTTTTCGTGGTTTAGGGTTATTAATAACACACCTCAGTGAGCCGTGTGTACAGTCTGGGAAAAATACTCAATGAAGTCTCCATGTAAACTGATTTAAGCAATAAAATAACAGCGTTTCATTGGGCTAAAAAAGGTTTATCCCGAAACAAAGGAGATAAGCTGGTCGGGGTCACCTTGATCCGATTCAGAAGTATTGAGTTAGGATATCTTTTTCAACACGGGCGTTCTATTCGTTTAGAACGCCTAGGCGCTCTGTGCGGGGTAAGCCGGTAGGCTCAAACCGAGTCAACCAACGCCAACCAACCGGGTCGTAGCTTGACTCGTAGAGAAGAAAGGAGAAGCTGGTACGAGCCTCGCCCAGGCTCAGACAAACAAAAGGCGAACTCGGCCCGTACCCAGGCCGATCGGGAAAGAAGGGGTGTCGTGGTTCTAAGCCGGAACCAAAGAGAGGAAGTAGAGGCTATTATGTGTGGTGTTGTGTTCATTAAAGAAAACCCGGGGCATTTCGGGCTGTGGACACGTGCGGACTGGGACTTGCCAAGTGGGGAGCGAGTTTCGTCTGGGAACACCTCCGGAGACCTTCAACATCGACAGCAGCTGGTGTGGCCGACGCGAGTCTGGCCCACAGCGTAGCCGTGATCAAAAAGAACCACCAAGGGGATCGCAGAGTGGGGAACACACGCCTCGCCCGACCCAAGTCGGCGCTGAGTCAAGAGTCCAAGCGGCCAAGCCCAGCAAAGTGGAGTGGGAGTGTTCGCTCAGTGGAAGGAGCTGAGCGGAACTCTTGCAGCGCTAAGCAGGGCTGAGCCAAGTGGTACAAGGGCTGAGCGAAGACCAAGGTCGAGCGGTCTAGCAACCTGAGCAAAGAGCGCGGGTGCTTCGTCACACGTGGTGCGCGTGCCCGGATCGGGGATACGACTTTGGACGGACAAGCTACCGTCATGTCGACTGCTGCTGATTCGAAGGAAACCAAGCCTGGAGGTGAGAGGAGTGAGTCTTCGCTTCGGCGAAGTTTGAGAGTGGCTGGATTGCCACCTGGGGTGGCGCCGACGGAGTCCAGGACGCCCAAGCCGAGGTCTACTTCAGGAGCCCGGGCACCCAGTGCTGAGGGAGAAGCTGCGTCATCAGGCGAAGCTGAGACGAGTCCTGGACCCGAAGTGCCACCGACAACGGAAACTGCTGTGCCACCACCAAGTTTACCTGAGGAGAAGAAGCCTGAGGATGAACAAGGAGGTGGAGCGGGTGCTCAGCCGAGCACTCGTGTTGCAAGCCTGAGGAGCCTGCTGTGAGTCGAGCGTCGACGCCGCGCAGGACTTCTGAGGCTGCGACTGCAACTTCTCAGTCGGCAAATGCTAACCCAGAGCCAACTGCCGCTGATCTCCGCGGTAGCCAAGCCGAGGGTGGTACACTGAGCGTGCTGGGAAGCCGAGAGATGCAGCTGCGAGATCAAGGTGCTTCTGAGACTGGGACGGGCCTACTCCAGTTCGGCTTTACTCCTGGAGCTGGATACTTCGGAGCGTCAGGTGGCGGCGGGTGTAATGGGCCTACCTTGGCTCACTACAACAGCTTACACGTGTGCACTAGTGTAGGAGGAAGCGTAGCTTAGTTTAAACTAGAGTTAAATATACTCGGGCCTCCGAGTATAGATTAATCTAAATAAACGATCCAAATAATGTCTTTGGGTTAAAATGAGAACTGCTATTTTTGTTTTTTGTTTCTGACATCCTCGAAATGTAATATTCTAAGTTGGGAATCTACCAACGGCTGGTTGGCAGAGTTCCTTCACTCATTGGTTAAAAGATGCTTCTTTCAACCAATAGGAATCCTAATTGTGTATGGACCACCCGTCGTGGTGATCGTAAATGAATTTGACACTTGATGTAACGTACATCAAGGCCGAGGAAGTAACCATTCTCTAACCGCTAGCGTAACTGTTAGAGCTACAAGTGACGGTAGCCACTTGTGCGTGTAACCCCGTTACACCATCCCCCCCCTTAAGGTTAGACGCGCCGGTCACGGCACGTCAATTAGGCAATTGACTACTCGTCAATTCTTCGCGTTGGGAGAAAGAAAAGTCGAGCTCATTCCGCAATGAGCTCGCCGAAGAAGACCGCCACCGAGGAGAAGGGACAGAGAACCTCTCTGTTCCTAAGTACTTCGAGCGGCAGCAGGCGAAGTGGGATGCTCGCGCTGCCAAAGCCGCAGCTGGGCCTAAGATTGTCCTTCAGGGATCTTCGATAGTCAACGACGTCGTTGACTATAGCGAGGACGACGTGGATATGGAGGAGGGCGAAGCCTCCCCCAGCAGACGCAAGGCGTCGATCGACACTGACAGTCTCGACCCGCACGCCGGGTCGAGACGTCCTCGTGAAGAAGACGATTCGGACGCTTCGAGTTCGAAGCGTTCGCGTAGTGCAAAGGATACTCCGCTCTCTGCAGCTGGGGCTTTGAGCTCACCGCGCGATACGGCGCCTTCAAGCTCTCCACGCGCTGCTCATGCAGCGCGTAATCCATGGATGCCGTCCGCGGCAGACACCGCGGCACGGGTGGGCAACTCGGTGCCTCCGAACACTATCCCTCTGTACGTATGCAGCGCGATCGAGGACGACGGCGTGGCGAAGATCCAGCACTTTGATCCGATGACGGATCAAAGGCGCGATTTACTATATCGGACTCTTCCATAAGCTCCGATATTCCTCCAGCAAGAAGACCTCTTCTCGCAGCAAAGTGCCTGAGTGGTCGGCACTTTGTCAAAGTTGGAATGCCTTCGTTGATAACTTCAACAAGAATCCGGCAGCTTACCGCGAGCTGGTTAAGCATGCCCGTGAGCGCTTCGAGACGTTCTCGACGCGTGAGAGGTTGGAGCAGCTCCACCGATCTTCTGTGGATGCTGGGTTCCGTGCGCTGTACCCAAAGACCAACAGTGCATGTTGTGTCTTCCGGGTGCGGCGCGCTTGAGCGACCGCGACGTAAATGGGTACACGTCGATCCGTGTACCTGCGAGGCTTAAGGATCTCCGTGCCAAGTTCATGGCACGCAAGGAACGCGACGAGCGTGGTGCTTCGAGCGCTGGGGTGACCACAGCGCTCGCACTACCTTCGCGCCGACACTGCGTGGTTGGCTTCGTACGCCCTCACCATTTCCGGAACGTCCTGCAGCCGGACGTCCCACGGCTCCCATGTATCTTAGTGGGGCGGAACCCTCTCCAACGAATACGATAACGAACCTGGTGGCGGTTTGTTTTCGGGATACGATGGTCGACAATACGCTCAACAATCCACCGTGTTGAGCTGTGGGCGTCACGGATCGGAGGCGGCGGTGGTGGGAACACGCCTCGGGTATGGTCACCCTGGGGTTGACCTTGGGCCGCCGTCTCTCGAAGACCGAGGTGCCGTTGTTAAGCGGCTTCAGAGCAGTGACTTAGCTGCTCTGAAGCAAGAGATGGCGAACCTGAGGGCGCAGATCGCTCAGGCTGCGACAGACATCTCCGTCGACATCGGGGTCGCGTCGTGCGTTTGGTCCAGCGCGTCAACGCGCTGGAGAAAGGTTCGGCTTCCGCTTCGGGCCAGCCGAGCTAGCTGGCTCGTGCTGCTGGTATGGCTTCAGCCGCCCGACGTAAAGGTCGGATGGAGACGCATGCTAGACGAGATGTCTAGTGTGTAAGCGTAGCCATGCCGTGCCAACACTGTGAACGGCCCAATGAAGCCCGGAGCGAGCTTGCTTGCCCCGAAGTCGGAGACTGCATGTTTAGACAGGTTTTGAGTAGCTAACAAAACCAATGAACCCTTCTTGAATTCATTTGTGTTGCCCCTGCCAACATTGTCTGCGTTCAGCTTCTGTCGGTCGACAGAAGCTGCAATTGCGTCCTGGACACACCGAATGACGGCTTGTCTGCGCTGTACGAAGTTGATTGCGTCCGAGCTGAATTCGTTCAGCTCGCTTTCAGCAGTAGGACCAGCCTCTGCGTCTGTCCTCGCGGTGTCTGTGCCCCGTACAGACACATTGTAATTGTTGCGCTTCTTCGTGTGTGCATCTGTGACCCGCACAGACGCGTTGTTCTTCGCCTTCTTTTTGGCGTCTGTGCCCTGCCCAGACGCGCTCTTCTTCTTGCGCACGATCGTAGCTGACACTGTGCACGTGTCAGCGGCATTCTGCGGCTGCTGCGTTGCGGCCGTAGATCCTCCCCACTGAAGGAAGGAATCACCACCCCGAGCATGCTCGGAAGGCGGGGGTGCCGCATGGCATTCACGTAGAACGGTGTATGCCCGGTCGAGGCATGCACCGAGTTGTTAATGGCGAACTCTGCCATCGCCAGACACTGGCTCCAATGTTGGAACGAGTGAGCGTAGCTCTTGAGTATGTCGACGAGCACGCGATTCACGCGCTCGGTTTGCCCATCCGTCTGCGGATGGTCCGCAGTCGACATCGAAAGTTGGCTCCCAAGAGTGTAAACACTTCTTGCCACAGGTGCGCTGTGAAACGCGGGTCCCGATCCGACACAATGTCGGTCGGCATGCCATGGTGTTTGAACACCATGTCAACGAACAGACGTGCAGTCTGCTTCGCAGTGACTTCAGCGGGTACCGCAGCAAGATGTACCATCTTGCTGAAGCGGTCAACAAAGACCACAACGCCCGTGTTCTCCTGGCTGCCCGGGGGAAGACCGAACACGAAGTCCAATGACATGGACTGCCAACACTCCGATGGAGTCGGTAGTGATTGCAAGGGAGCCTGCGCGAAAGGCGCAGGCTTCACGCGTTGACAAACCTCGCAAGCACGGACGTACATGCGCACCCATTTATACTGGTGGGCCCAGTAGAAGTTTCGCGTGAGAAGAAGGTATGTCTTCTCACGGCCCGGATGCCCCGCAGTCGGTGCATCGTGATACTGTATGAGCATCGTGATACTCATACATGATCCTGAGTCGCAGGTCATGGTCATTGGCCACGACAACACGGTCCGCGTTGTCGTCGACTGCACTGTAGAGCAATAACCCGTCGTGCACCCGATAACGGTGTGCACGAGCGCGAAGATGCTTCGGCAGCTTCTGACGAGCTTTGTCAGAAGGCGCTAAGCCGTAGGCCAGCAAGAGCTTCACGTCCGCGTCGTGCGCGTACGCGGTCTTCACGTCGTCCAACAGCGACGACGTGGGCGTGCTCGATTGCATGGCGCCAATGGCATTTTCGTCCGCATCAGCTCAAGCGTAGTCAGAACGACGCGATAACGCGTCGGCCACCACATTGAGTCTTCCGGATTTGTACTCAACCCGGAAGTTGTATTCCGCAAAGAACGAAAGCCATCTCGCCATACGTTGCGAGATGTGTGGCGACTTGACAGCCGTACGCAATGATGCGTGGTCTGTGTAGACCACGAAGGGTTCGCTTCCGATTAAGTACACTCGGAACTTCGCGAGTGCATACTTCATGGCAAGGAGCTCCATGTCATGCACCGGGTAGTTGCGCTCAGCAGGTTTACGACCCTCGTGATCGTGCTGCATCAACGCACATCTGATCGCAAAGTCGGATGCGTCGCACACTACGTGGAATGGGCGATCTTGGTCGGTCACCGCCACGATCGGCGTCTCAGTCAAGCCCCGCTTGACTGCAGCGAAGGCCTGCTGACAGTCAGCGGTCCAATTCCTTTCGGCATCCTTCTTCAGGAGCTGTGACAGCGGGCGTATCGTGCCCTCGTAGTCCTTCACGTACTCAAGTACGTGGCCAAGCCAAGGAACTGCCGCAGTTCCTTGACGTTCGACGGTGTCGGCCACTCGTTGATCCCTCTGACCTTTTCAGGGTCAGAGCGGACACCATGCTTCCCAACGAGACACCCGAACACGGGTATCTCGCTCGCCCCGAAGATGCACATCTTCAGGTTCGCGTAGAGCTTGTGCTTGCGCATGAGCGCAAGCGGCTTTCGGAGATGCACCCTGTGCATCTCAACATTGCTCATCCCGTCCGCAGCACGGCTGTGGACGAACACGTCATCGAAGTAGCTCGGTGTGAAGTCGCGCACCGAGCGCAACAAGTGCGTCACGCACCTGTTGAAGGTTGCAGGGGCGTTCTTCAGACCGGAGCACACGCCATGAGTGCACCGTCGCGCAGGTCTTCAAGTGTGGCAGGCACGATAACTTGCCCCGGAGGAGTGAGCCGATGCCACGGAGTAAGGCATGGCTCGTATGGCAGGCGCTGACCGGATTGAGTCTGATAGCGCGATGCTTCAACGGCGTGAAGCAATCCAGAGATAGTGCTGGTCGCCGGAGTACTTGGTGCGACGGCTTGAGCTGTCGGCAGCGCGCTGATGGAGGGCACCGAGGGTGTCGGCCGAAGCGTGAGCACCGCAGCATCACTGGTAGCCGCGTGGGCCGTTGACAAAACTACTGACACCGTGGAAGCAGGAGCCATGGTCGCCGAGGAAGCGCTGGAGTCCGACACGGAGCTGCATGCAGTCGTTAGCATCGACGCCTTGGCCGCAGCGATGTCGGAGGTCGAAGTAGTGCTCAGTACTGCTGCAGAGGTCTCTTGCGGAGCTGCCGGCAACGGCGCCGATGCGAGACAGGTCGTGGTCGCCACGGGAGCATCCTGCGTAGCCACAGGAGGCACCAGCGACGTCGTGAGGAGCCCTTGCAGCGATACAGGAGCAGGAGGCACTGCGGCGGAGGCCGCTGACGCGCCCGAAGAAGCTTAAGACTCCATCGAAGCCGCTGGCGCGCTCTGCGACGTGGGATATTGGCTTGAGCCGGTCACAGGCGGCGAGTCGTGCCGCCGCCGGTCCGTCATGCGTGGCGGGAAGAACCGGAAGCGTCGGACGCGAATGAGGACGTGCGGATGACTGCGGAGGCGAAGCACCTGTTGGTGCTGGAGTTGCCACCGCAGTCTCTGTGCTTGACTGGAATTTCGCGAATGGATCGGGATTACATTCCACGAATTCGGCAAGATTGGGCGGTTGTGGGAAGAGGCGATGCGAGTAATCTGGGTTATTGGCGCCTGGCCCAAGTCGGAAATGAAGTCTGACACTCATAAGGGACGGTTGTGATGAGGCCCAATGGATTTCTCCACCGAACCCAAAGTCCAGCTGACCCGTATCAATCAACGAGGCTGACCCGTATCAATCAAGCGGACTTCAAGTACGTCATGGCTGAGATGGATCTAGACCACCAACTGTCGGGTCACGAGATGTGCGACGAAGGTAGCGGAACCTGAGGACTGGGCGAAGCTTCGCTCAGACCCCGGATCTGAGCGATACCTGTGTAGGACCCGAGATGTCTGACATTAGACATCCCAAGTCCGAGCTGAGTCTGGAAAGCTGAGAAAAGTTGCGCGAAGTCTGAGCTGAGCCTCGAGCGTGATGACCCGAGTCCCGCTCAAGTCGAAGAGCTGAGCGGAGTCTGGTGGAGTTGGAGTTTGACGTTCCCCGTGGTTATGGAGCTGCTACCCAAGGTGTCGAGCCGAGTCGTGGAGCAGGCGTCCGAGCGAGACCGTGCTGAAGGTGATCCAAGTGTCGCCATGCTCATAGAGTCTCCGCCCAAAAGATGTCGAGCTGAACGGAGTGTCATGGAGTCCGAGCCCAGCCTTGGATGTGACGTCGAGGTCATTGCCTGAGTCGAAAAGCCGAGCGGAGTGTTGCGGACCAGAGCGGAGTGGCATGGACTCGAGCGGAGTTGTTGGAAGCCAGTTGAAGTGCCGGGTGAAGATTCGCTGGACTTAAGTTCAGACAGTGGTGCCGACTTCGAAGTTGGTGGTACTGGCAAGAACACTCATCCGGTGAATCAGCCGTAGTCTTGCCACACTGGGTACGACCGCTCAAGATCGCGGACAATTCAAGCGGACCTCAACGGCTAGCAGCGATTCCAAGACGTCACCCGCCAGCATGGAGCCACCGCATCGGCTGAGACCAAAGATTTCAGGCGGATCTTCAAGGGTAGTAGGTAAGCATAGCCTACGCTCTTCGCGCAACCAGTCATAGTGTACCCAGAGGGATACCGCGCCCCCACTTAGTGAGTCCTAGTTTGTGCATGTGTTAAATTTAAACAGAGTTCGTTTTGCCCCGAAGGACGCAAGTGGTGGTGGTCTTTGATCAGAAGGTGTCTTGGCGATCATCCACACAAATTCAAGCTAACATATCAACGTTGTCAGCGTGCCTCGGTGTGACGGCAGTACGGTTATTTCATATTAAGGTTACATCTTAGGGTGTATTTCATATTTTCGGGTGGAAGGTGATCCATTCTAAGGTTTAGGCGGGGTAATTGTATTGTGTGCTTGGGGGCATTGGCGTGCCCCGGTGCATTGTGTGATTATTAGTATCGGTTCATTGTGGACCTGGTGCGCGGGAAGTCCCAGGGTGTGTGTGAGTGCCTTGGATTCGGACTACCGTCTTACCCCGCACATAACGCCCACTTACTTTTTCGTGGTTTAGGGTTATTAACCCTTTTGCGATGGTTCTGTGTAAAACATGGCTAACTATCATGTTTTACAAAATCGACCCAATCAGAGTTTAGAATGATAATTTTAGCCAGTAAAGGTCGGGGCGGTAACCGTACTAAAACATGGCTAAGTAGCATGTTTTATATTAGGTACGATTAAAATCCAGTCTTATGTCCGATTTTGGTTTGCGGGTCTCGGCGTAAAACCATGCATCTAGTCATGTTTTACGGTTTTGTATCGGGAGGCTTCCATACAAATTCCAAGTATAAAAATCATCGCAAAAGGGTTAATAACACACCTCAGTGAGCCGTGTGTACAGTCTGGGAAAAATACTCAATGAAGTCTCCATGTAAACTGATTTAAGCAATAAAATAACAGCGTTTCATTGGGCTAAAAAAGGTTTATCCCGAAACAAAGGAGATAAGCTGGTTGGGGTCACCTTGATCCGATTCAGAAGTATTGAGTTAGGATATCTTTTTCAACACGGGCGTTCTATTCGTTTAGAACGCCTAGGCGCTCTGTGCGGGGTAAGCCGGTAGGCTCAAACCGAGTCAACCAACACCAACCAACCGGGTCGTAGCTTGACTCGTAGAGAAGAACGGAGAAGCTGGTACGAGCCTCGCCCAGGCTCAGACAAACAAAAGGCGAACTCGGCCCGTACCCAGGCCGATCGGGAAAGAAGGGGTGTCGTGGTTCTAAGCCGGAACCAAAGAGAGGAAGTAGAGGCTATTATGTGTGGTGTTGTGTTCATTAAAGAAAACCCGGGGCATTTCGGGCTGTGGACACGTGCGGACTGGGACTTGCCAAGTGGGGAGCGAGTTTCGTCTGGGAACACCTCCGGAGACCTTCAACATCGACAGCAGCTGGTGTGGCCGACGCGAGCCTGGCCCACAGCGTAGCCGTGATCAAAACGAACCACCAAGGGGATCGCAGAGTGGGGAACACACGCCTCGCCCGACCCAAGTCGGCGCTGAGTCAAGAGTCCAAGCGGCCAAGCCCAGCAAAGTGGAGTGGGAGTGTTCGCTCAGTGGAAGGAGCTGAGCGGAACTCTTGCAGCGCTAAGCAGGGCTGAGCCAAGTGGTGCAAGGGCTGAGCGAAGACCAAGGTCGAGCGGTCTAGCAACCTGAGCAAAGAGCACGGGTGCTTCGTCACAACGACGCGCGTGGTGCGGGCGCGTTCAGCGCAGGATCGATTGTGTAGCATGTCTCCGTCGCTTCGATGTCGATGAAGTTGGCTTCCTCGCTGGGCTTGTTCTTCGCGCGGCATTCTGGCGTGTCGAGGCTGCGCGACTTGTGGAAATCACATCCCTTCTTCTTGCCATCCGTAGCCGTGCTGCTGCGCTTGTGGTCACCGAGGCCGCCACGGCCACCGTGGCGTGGCGTCGTAGGGTTGCCCTTGGTGGCCTTGCGCCCGGACTGAGGTTGGCGATGTTGGCTTTCAGCCTCCTCGATCTGTCAAACGTAAGCCACTAGCTCTTTTAGCGTCCCGTAGTCTTGGCCATTTTCGTCGTGCTTCTTCTGCTGCGCGGTGGACATGTTCGACTCCACGATTTCTCTGAGTTCGTGGTCCGTGAGTGGGTTGTTCGGCGTGGGCACGAACTCGATCATTTCGTTGATTTTGGTACAGGCGAGCAACGTAGTCCTCCACAGTCATGCTTGATAGCTTGTGTTTTTTCCCGATGTACTGACGGATCTTGCTCGCGGGTCGCTTGGGAAGTACATCGCCGTCATGCGGCGAAGCGCCTCGTCAAATTACTAGGCATCCTCGAGGCCCATGATGGCCGTGTTAACCCCTCCAGCCCGAAGCATTTTTAATTTTTTTAAACTGCATATGCAGGTTTATTGTACTTGAGGTTTGTATACAAAGGGATGTGGGAAGGGAAGGCAGCCGGGTATAGCCGGTCGTGAATGGGTATGGACAAGTCTAAACATGCACTAAGCTGCATATCCGAACTTGAATATTCAGGCTTAACCTGCATAATGCAGCGTAGTTTAACGTGATAAAAACAGACGTCGGTACAGACACGAGACAATCGCGGCTCTCACTAAAAACCTACCCTCACGAATAACTTCCAATACAAAAACCTACAGAGTAGATGGGGGTGTCACCCTAGGAACTATCGCAATCAATTGATTTGACTCTCTTGACGTGGCTACTAACGGTCAACCTGTTTCGTTTATGCTTCTTGGTTGGGCTAGCCGGGCCGATGTAGGCTAGCAATGTGACAGGGGTCGCTGGTGTCGATGAGGCTTTCCCTGCGTCAGGATACATGTCCAAATGGCTCCCTGAACGGGGTTGCCATGTATCTATTCTCGGTGTCAACCCGTGTTAGCATGCCATCGCGACCCCGCGCATCTGGTCATGTATTTTCATGCACAGTAATATGGCCGCCTGCATTTCGCTATAATATAAGAAGCCAATAATAAACTATAACACGTTTCGAATGAGTATATTTATCGATCTCTTACGAAGTATATGATTCAGTCTAATATGCAGCATACTATTCAGCACAAGATATCCAAACCACGTTCGTCTCGAGCGGGTTGAACTGGTGCGCCGTGGAGTTGCCGTATTCATTCAGACCTCATCGGTATCTCCATCATCCAGTTTTACAAACTGGCTTGAGTCCTTGGCAGCAAAATCTAGAATGAGCAGGATTCGAGACCGTCGGCAGTTGGTTGGTCGTTGGTCGTTCCCTGTCAAAGCTGCTAAGTACCCAGCAAATCCGCAACCGCGTTTATGTCGTTTGAGGTACTCTCTTTACTGATCAGGTTTAGGCCTGCAACAGAAATGATACAATTATCCTAGATAGTATTACTTGAATTTTGTATAGACATGGACAAGGGAAAATACAACCCATACAAATTTCAAGTCAAAATCGCCGTTATGTAGCATAATGCAGGTTAAGAAAAATAATTAAGCTGCATTATGCAGCACTCCGGGCTGGAGGGGTTAACGGTCTCGAAACGAGCCAAGACAGCTCCCCGGAGAAGGATGCGGATATTCTGGTGTGCGCGGGGGTGCTTGCGTTCGTGGAGGTGTGGGGGTACGCAGTGCAGCTGCACGAGAGGAGCGCGGCTCCGAGGCGGATCTCGCGAGAGGCTTTCTGCGGTCAAAAGGCCAAAATGTTTTATGACTTGAAGTTATGTGAGGGCGCGTTGTGCCAAGAAGTTCTCAAAGAAGTCCACGCGATGTGGATTGACTTGTTCGAGAAGAAGGCTTGACAGAACAAGACCCGGTCGTTGACCGTTAGTGTAACGGGTTTACTTGCGAGTGTACCTTGAGGGTATGGTACAGAGTACCCCATGGCCTGCGGGCCAGTCCTCTGCATACAAGTGGGGCTGACTATGCTAGATAGTCAGCCATAGATATGATGAATAGGCGGTGCTGCCGCATTAGGCTTTTAAGACAGTTCTCAATTATACCAAGCAGTCTCTGACCTGTCTTCGTGGGTCCTCGGATTGGACCATGTTGGACTCTCTGAGTCGTTAAGTCTTCCTCTACGCAAGTCGCTACAGCAGCCCCGCTGCACTTAGGCGTGAACACCCGTGTCCACGGTTTGGTGGGGGAGGGTGTAACGGGGTTACACTAGAGTTACCCGAAGGGTTTCGAAGTGTGGGATACACAGGCCTTGTGGATACACGCTGTCTAACCTATTTCAGTAGTAGAATTAATACAAGACATAACCTGAGAGGCGTTGAAAGTCGTTTACTTGATGTTGTAGGCGTAGCGGAGTTGATCTCAGCACAACGGTGCGGGTAGAAGACGTACGGAAGGTTAGAGACTGAGGTTGCCTTGACGGATGCCGTGGCGGGAACAATCAAGGAGGCGGAGGTGGTTGCGCTGACCCCTCCTCCAATCCACGAGATCGATACGTCACAAGCCATTCACCGAGCCATCGACAAGCTTCCAGGGGGTCCGTCAGCTTCTTCTCCACTAACTCCTTCAGTCCTTGGGTCAAGACCTTCTCAACACTGCTCTCGGCCATTCCTTTTAGCACCATCGGTATCTGATACACTGTTTGAGCGCTTAAATGGGTTTTCCTGCTAGAGGTTGCGGAACTGTGTGCCGGGCTGCTGCGGAGCAGCCCGGCACCACCTCCTCGGACCCTTGCTTGTGTTCAAGGAGTTTCTTAACCGACCTATGCTCAGCTATGATGGTAGGTGCGGTTGCTGCTGCTGAAGCTGCTACTGTGCTGCGACTGTCGGTTTCTAACTGTTGTCGCGCGGCGCAACGAGAGGTAGCAAACCTCAGCGGATTCTGTGCTGGCGAGCTGCGCCTGCGACCGCGTTCCGTCTTTCCGCGCTGCGGAGCACTGCTTGGGGGCACGGGTACCGCTGGTACATCACAAACGGACCCATTGTCTGCGCACTATGAGTTCGTTTTTCTAATAAGGAGGTCCGTGGGTGCAACCCCCAGTATGCTTTTTTAGAGGTCCTTGTGAAAAAATCACAGTTTTGTGAAATTTTAGGGGAAATCCGGTTTCAGGCCGTTTTTTTTTAAATAATTCTGTTTAGGGGCCGTAATGTTCAATTGAAGCGTTATTCATGAAACATACCGGGTTTTGTAAAATATACATAACGTATCCTGTAGCCAAAGCGTATCCTATTTCTCAACTATATCCTGCAGTCTAAGTATAGTATGTATCCTAAGCGTAGCCTGCAGTCTACTGTAACCATAACGGGGGTATTTGTAGTACGGACAGAACATGGCGCTGAGTCACTCGAGGCTTCGATCCATCCATAGACGATTATCAACATCGGAAGCCTCATTGCCGGTCCCATCGCGCCCAGTTCCGAGTCTATCACTTGGAGGCATCCAAACCATAGAACTCAGTTGTGCTACACAAAAAATCATCAGCACCTTCGTCCTCCCTTCACGGAGGAGGCTGGCGTTGTCAAACCACGCCCGTTGTGGTCGCGGTCGCTAACAGCGGAGCTCTCTCTCTCTCTCTCTCCGTCAGGTGTCGGGGTGTAACGCTGTGTTAAAGGGGGGGCGTTGTTGCTCTTTTGGGCCAAAAGGTTTGGCTCGGGAAACCATCGTACTTAGCATATCCTGCTACCGGTACTACCAGTAACTTACTGGTTATGTCACAACGATTGGTGGTATTTAGTCGTCATATCTGAGGAAGTTAATTGCGATGGCTTCACCTGTGGGCGCGTGTGACGTAATAAGGAGATGCTTGAATTTGCGGCGGTTGCCTATGTCGTGCGGTTGCGTCTCCCTTTCAGCTGCACGGTATCGACATGCTCTGTACTGACCGCTGAATAGAAAGCGGATCTGCTTACCTGTTGCTACCTGCTACAAGGTAATAGGCTTCCAAACGTGCGAGAGCCACGAAAGCAACGGAAGAAGCACCAGAAAGATCCCGAGACTGCTATGCGAGGTGGTGTTATGCCAACGTAAGCTTGTACATTAAGTAAGTATAAAACTAGACATAGCTACGGGCTACACTTAGGATACATACTACACTCCGACTACAGGATATAGTTGGGAAACAGGATACGCTTTGGCTACAGGATACGTTATGTATATCTTACAAAACACGGTACGTTTCATGAATAACGCTTCAATTGAACATTACGGCCCCGAAACAGAATTATTCTCAAAAATACGGCGCCTAAACAGGATTGCCCCGATTTTTTATGTGCTATCCGTGTGGACGGCCTTCCACACGTTATATTTTGATATGTTATTGTGCTTACAAAGGTGTCGTTTTGACTTGGAACTCTCCACGATTTTATAATATATCGAGGTCGATGGGAAATCCTGTTTCGGGGCCGTATTTTTGAAATAATGTGTTTCGGGACCGTAATGTTCAATTGAAGCGTTATTCATGAAACATACCGTGTTTTGTAAAATATACATAACATATCCTGTAGCCAAAACGTATCCTACTGCCAATGTGTTACCAGTAACGTATCGTGTTTCCCAATTGTTACCTATCTCCCAATCGCACCCTGTAGCGGCCGTGTATCTTGTAGCCTACGTGTGGCGTTCTACTTTTTTAACTCAAACGACAATCTCTCTGGCGTCCTCGCGAGATTTCTGTCGCTTCAGCCGTTCTTTTTTCACGCCGCTCGCACGTTCGGATGTTATGCCCTGGCTTGGAACATCGGCTACAATGAACGGGCGAGTCGCTGTTTAGATACTCTGAACGGTTTCGCATTCTCACCTTCTTCGGACGCCCACGGGTAGCTTTGATGACAGGAGGCTTAGTCGAATCGGGACCCAGGAGCCCAACATCAACCGGAAGCGCTGTCGCTTTGTAGCAGAGTCGGAGTCGCTCAACAGAATAGTACTCGGATATCGAATTCAGAGGGTCAATACCCACCGACTGTAACGCTGCACACGCATGAAGACAGGGGTATTGCAGCTCCGTCCACAATCCACATGAGCGCAGCCGCCACCCGGGCGATCGAAGACTCCTCGTCGGATGAAGAGGAAGAGGCGGAAGATACGGGCAAGGATGCAAATGAGCGTGGAAATGAGGATGCAGATGTTGAGATGGAGACCCCGGCTTCAAAGGGCGACGTGTGACACGAGGTGGTTTTCAGAAATTTGCCGACAACGTGCCGTCACGCTGGTGACCTGGAGTTTGTATCGAAGTATGATTGGTGGATAACTGGGATGAGCACAGCTGTACCCGTGTGACACGAGTGACGATGGTGGGAGAGAAGTGATTCAGTGGGATGAATCTAGTGCCTGACCGCAGATGGGCCCAACTGACTGGAAGTGTGGATCCTGGGAGTGCACACCCAGGATTTCAGAAGAACACTCAGTCCAGTCCCGGACTTTCCCTTACGATGAGTGCCTAAAGTCTGGCGGAAAGTGTCTCTGGAGAACGTATCCCAGAGTGGTCACAGCACTACTATGGATCAGATCTCCTGAAAACCAACCCCACTACCACCGTAAACATGCACCGGAAGCTGTACAACCCGTGAAGTGTTCGTAGTTGTGGAGATACACGCGAGTCTGTGATGTACACGAACTATGATCCAGAGTATCACACAAGAAATCCAGAGTACCGGATGTTGATCTAGAGTTCACCTCCCCAAGAACGGGTGACCCAGAGTTTCAAGTGATCCTCTGGATTTGGACCGTGAACCCAGTCTCCTCATACTCAGAACAAGTGTTTCCCAAGTCAACACCCAAGAATCCCCAAGAACCCTCAAGAGATCTCCTGAATTCCATTGATCCTCAGAAGCAATCCAGAGTATCACACAAATCTCTGAATATCGAGCCAGTTGGGAGTCAGTCTGCAATCAAAGTGATGCGTGACCTTGAAGATTGAAGTGCAGATCGACTGACTGGATACCTTCGAGGAGTTGAGAGGGAATCCTGCACTATACAAACCCAAGTCCAAGGACCCACATTTGGCACTGTGGACGTCTTGCGACGATGGAGTCGCAAGCCGATCGCAAGTCTGGACCGCTGAACCCAAGGTATACTGAAGACAAGATGTTTGACCCTGAGCATAGTGAAATGAAGATATTTGCCCGTAGAAGAATGCAGAAGAGAGAAAGAGTAAGAGAGAGAAGTAGCTGATAAAAGACAAACAGAGTTCTTTTTACCCTGTACTGCGCAAGTGACTTCGGCCAAGCCTGCCGACGGAAATCCGGAGGACCCGAGACTACTGACACGATGGAATTGGAGATTTTCCAGATTTTCCCGAGCCGCGCCCGTGATTGGTTGATTCAGAGGCTCATTATGGGACACTATGGGAAGGGGAAGCAGCGACACGTGGCGCAAAGGGTAAACGGATCCTGGTCGGACTCGCGCTGACGGTGTACAAGGTTTGGTGACCCCGGAGGGAGATGTCCACAAGAGTGGACCCCGGCTGGAGCCAAGTACCGGACGAGAGGCAAAGCCCAAGAGAGCGTAAAAGTGCCTCCGAGTGGAGGCCGCCTGCTCTTGGTGCACCGTACACCGCAGGAGGGGCCCGACCGGATTGAGCGAAGACCCAGAAGCCCCGAAGTTGCCCAAGAAAACCCAGACGTGAAGACCAAGTGGAATATGATCCCATCTGGAAATGAACCTGAACCCCAAATGGAGATACCAAGGTACCATCCCAGATGTGAAGATCCAGTATACAAAGTTCAAGATGTTTCCGACCGACCAAGCCGACCAGCCAAGATCTGTTTGGATTCCGTGGAACATTGAACTTCGTTTGCGTACCCAGTGATGATTGTACTTGCTGGAAGTATGCTACGAGGGACCGCGAGCGATTACGACGACAAGACTATAGTGAAGACAAGTCAAGATGGAGTGCATGTAAAGATCGACAGAAGATAGACAGACAGACAGAGAAGAGAGACAACAGATAACAGATAAACAGAGTTCGTTTTGCCAAGGATCGCGCAAGTGAGTTGGAGCAGCCTACCGGACGTGTATTCCCGGAGGACCGACTAAGTCTACGCGTGAGGGCCCAGCAACTGTGACATCTGGGTCGAGCTCCCGCAACAGAGTCCAGTCCAAGTTGGGGTGAGTACCGGGTACCAACCCGAGGTTGATCCACTTCCATTTCATTTCCTAGTTGCGGTTGAGCTCGTCCCTCACAGGAAAGCCCCGCATTTCATATTACCGATTACCTTGTCACCTGGTTGGAGTAGCCCCAGGTGGGAAGTATTGACTTAAGTGCTATTGTGTGGTAGGACGTACTTGATTGTGTTAGTTTCCCTCAGTACTTGGGGGTGGTGCGCGTGAGCCAAAGCCGTCCGGGATTGACCAGTATCCCGGAGTCCGGCTGGAAGTTGACTGGAGTAGTGACCGACCCTTACACGGTCCAAAAGAATAAGGAAGGGCTACGTGTTTGTATATAACTATGTATCTGTTTGTATTGTTTGGTTATCTGAGAGCTGTCAGAGGCGACGTCCAAGAACGTTACGTTCTGCCCTGCTGCCTAGCGACCTACAAGTATCAAGACAACTCATCCACGGTTGAAGACCCCTGGTTACAAAGACAAACGAACCCACAGGGATTGTTCACAAGGACACACGCCACCCCGGCTGGAGTGTACATCTAGGTATATCACTTCCGGCTAGGGTTTGTTGTGGGTGCACCCCATTCGGGAGTCTACATCCAGGGCGCGCTAACTATACACCTGGGCGGTCAGGCGTTCACCCGCCTCGCCTCAGCTGGTGCGCGTGCCCGGATTCGAACCAGGGATTTCACCGGAGTTGTTTATATTTTGTAAGTTTATAGGTGTGAGGTGTGCTAACTTTCCTAACTAGCGTCTATGACAGCTAAGCGAGGAGACATGCGCGAAGGAGGGCGCGGAGGACGAGGACGCGGCGAGGCGTCACGTCAATCGCGTCGTGCGGCGGGGCTGCCGCCCGAGGAGCAACCGAGCCTGGAAGAGGTTCAACGCAATGCTCGGAAGGCAAACGCTGAAAAGCGTAAGGCAGCCCTGGCCGGAGATGGGTCTTCGAACCAAGTCCAACCGGCACCCGGGCCGGCCGTCCCGAATGACGCGCACCAAGTGTCGAAGGACGGTGAGCCCGAACGTGCTGATGCGGGCGCGGAGTCGAAGACCGCAGAGGGAGATCCCGACCAGGGTGAACCCAACCAGGCGTCTGAGGGAGGCGCCGGCATGGATGAGCCCCAGGCGGAGGGTCGAGTTTCAGACTCCTCTCTGCCTGGCCAAGATGTGCAGCCGGACGCGCAAGTGTCCGCCGAACCTAAGCCGACATCGTCAGCCGACGAGGAGAAGCCGGTCGCAGCCCCTGCGAAGGCGGTGACACCGTCTGCTAATGCCCAACCAGAGACCCAACTCTCGGTGAAGGCCAGCCGGAGTAACCCATCGACGGAGCTGCCGGCCGAACACCCAAGTGTCCAAGCGGCGAAGGCGTACGCAGCGTTGCAGGCATCTCGGTGGGAGAGAGCCCGGTCTGGGCTCACACTTCCGCCGAACGTGGAATACGCCTGGCCGGAGTCCCATCCGGATTCTGTGCTGTGGTTGACCGACGTCCAAGTACTTGGCGTCCAAGGTGACTTCATCGGACCCGGCCGAGGTTTGGTTAGCCGACCTGGCACCCAGCCGTCGAGACCTGTCGACTGCGCAAGACCTGGCCGGTGTTCAGATCCCGACTGGTTTGCTGGACTCGCGGGAGTGCGTCGCAGTCCTGCAGACACTCCTGTTCGAGGCTGGGTTCCAGTTTGTCAACGTGGTGCCGACCTGGGTGGAGACGCGAGCGTCCAAGGTGGAGCCGATGTCCATCCGGACCCTGGTCGGAGACGTCCAGCGACTGCTTGCTGCCGAGCTCATTGAGTGGCGCGAGCTGGTCGTCGGAGCAACGTTCAAGATCCTGCCAGCGTTGAAGGCCCAAACGAAGACAGAGAAGCCGCCGATCATGGATTACCACGCGGAAGACGCGGATGGAGATCTATTGATGAACGACTACGAGCTCTTGCTGGGCCGGACCTACGTCCTACGCCTACGCTTAACGAGTCTTCGAACCATCCGGAGTCCGAGCGGATCGTCCACCGGTGAGCCAGCGCCCAAGCGTCCGCAGCATGCACCGCCGAGGGCCGAGAGCTCGCTTGCGTCCCCACCGTCCCAGTTCGAGTCGTTGCCGTCCGAGTTTCCGTCGGCTGAAGAGTCCGCCCGGGATGCCCCAGCCATAGGTGCAACTTCGGACCCTGTCCCGAGCATAGTTGGCACCTCCGACCGGGCTTCCTATGGCGCGACGTCCGAGTCGTACGTGTCCAGGAACACCACCTCGGACTCGTCGACCTCGACGCTCGGATACAGCGCTGCGTCGCACATGCCGATGCCGCAGCTGGGATCCTTGGCGATGTCCGCCCGGGGACCGGTTGGCGTGTCGGTCGGCGCTGGAGACGTGGGTTTCCATGTGACGCGCGAGGTGGCCCCCAAGCGAGAGCCGATCCCTGATCAGGCTGATGCCAGTATGGCGCGCTTGGACGAAGTGGCCAGCCGGCTGACATCCAGGACGCACACGTCGACGAGGTCCCGGACACACCGACGTTCCCGGCGTGGCTTGATGTCGAGTGGCTCGGATTCGGATGGAGATGGTCGGCGTCATCGCTGCCGCTCTAACCGGAGGTTGTCGCGAGACCGATCCCCATCCAGACGCTCGAGTCGGTCCAGGCGTTCGTACCGGTCCTCCCGGTCTGGACGGACGAGCCTGTCGGCCCAGTCGGGGATGGCGGAGATGGCGGTGTCGACCTTCCACCAGGTCCAGCAGCTCGGCGCCGAGCTGTCGAAGCTGCGTGAGGCGGTTTCGACCGGGAAGGATCCCAGCCGGGATGTTGAGGCCGAGCTTGCTCTCGCCGAAGCCCAACGGGAGGCGCGTGATGCCGAACGTCGCGCCCAAGAGCTTGAGCGACACCTTCATGAGGTCTACGCCCAGGCGTCCCAGGCCGCCTCGCAGTCCCTGACAGCTGAAGCCGACGTCGAAGCTGCCCGTCTTGAAGCTGCGCGGGCCGAGCGTGAGCGTGTGGAGGCAGCTGCCGCAGAGTACATCCGCCGGCAGCTAGCTGAAGCCGACGCGAAGCACGCCGCTGAGATGGCCGCCCGAGCTGGGCAGGCCCAGAAGGACCTGGCTGCGTTGGCAGCCAGGCTACAGGCGTCGGAAGTTGCGCGTGCGCAGGAGCGTGAGTCTGCTCAGAACATCCAGCGTTTCCACGTGGGACGAATACGCGACCTTCAAGCGACATACGTCCAAGCTCAACCTGAACGGGGAACATCCGACCCAAATCGAGCAACTCCTATACAAACAGGAGGTGACAACCCCGAACGGGCAGCGGGCGTAATCACGGGAAACGCAACGGTCGCAAGTGCACAGCCGGGACAGAAGAACACGACCGAAGCCGGCTGGGAACAGCTACTGGCGACACTGCCGGAAGTTGACGTCGCGCGTCTAGCAAGGACTTTGAGGCCGACCGCGGTGAAAAATGAGCCGATCGCAGTTAATGCGGTGCACCGATCTACTACGGCGACGCAAGTTGCCCCGACGGGGACTGCCCGTCAGGAGGCGAAGGCGCCAGTGAAGAAGGAGCCTACAGAGCCGAAGAAGGACCCTCCCAGGAAGAGTGATCGCAGGAAGGATGAGCGCCGGAAGGACGATCGCAAGAAGGCGCCGCGCAAGGGCGCGGCCGGGACCGCGACTCGTCCCCGGACTCTGTTCCCAGTTCCTCGAGCTCGAATGGTGACAGTTCCAGCTCGGATGACAGCCTAGATGGTGCGGATACTACATCTACCGTGGCATCAACTACGGCCGGGGACGGCAAGACCTCCTGGACGTTCCGCCCGTATGTCAACTCCAGCACGCTGGGCCAGTTCGATGAGAAGGCCCCGCTTGGAGATCGACGCACCTGGTGGGAGAAGTTCACTAACATCTCCGTCCAGGGTGGATGGTCCGACCAGACCAAGGTTCGCGAGCTCAAGATGAAGTTGTCGCCTGCCGTCCGGAATTGGCGTGGTCAGCTTGAGAAGCACGTTCAGAGTGATTGGAAGCGCTTCGCCCAAGAGTTCCGCCGCAAGTATCTGAAGCTTCGGACGTCGGAGTCTGAACGGTACTACACCATGCGGCAGAAGGCGTCGGAAACCCCGATGGAGTTCTTCTATAGGCTGAACGAGGCTGCAGTCAAGGCGGGGATCAAGTACCGGAAGTCCAAGAAGGAGCGCAAGCAACATGTCAAGCGTTTCCTGAAGAACCTCAGGGACTCCCAGCTGAAGGCCATCCTGGCCAACCAGAAGATTCGCAGCCTGGACGACCTCGAAGACATCCTGGAACAGAAAGAGGACCTGAACCTGGATGGGGGTTATGATACGCCACCGCCCAGGCGGGACTTCCGAGCAGGTAACATCCAGGACTCCCGTTTCAAGCCGAGGCGCCGTGCATTTGTGGCAAGTTCGGACGGGAGTCCGGCTACGAGTCTGAAGGTCGTGTGCGTTTCAAGGACGAAGTCGAAGAGACCAAGCCGTCCCAAGTGGAGTCGAAGGAGTCCAGCCGGAACACGGTGATGTTGGCACCGCGCCTGAGTCTGACCCAAGTTCTGACGAGTGGAACCTGAGCATTCCAGATTCGGCCGAACCTGACCCGGATGGTGACAGTTCGGATTGCATACCCGACCAGGAGGAGCCCGACATACCCACTGCGTCGATGCCCAGTACCCCGCTGCGGAAGCTGGAAGAAGAGTACAATCGGTGCATGAGGATCAGTCAAGAAGAGCTCGACCTGGAAGCTGGAGTATACCTGCACGAGGGGAGCGAGATGCTGTCCCAGCTACGTGATGAGTTGGCCCTGCTTCCTGAGTTGAAGGATCTGAGCCCCGAATGTGATATCGACAAGGCGGACGTTGGGGAACCTGGACGGACCACCCCAAATGGGGAACAGAAGCTGCGCTCCATACTCAAGTATCATCGCAAGATCTTCCTGGGGGATGGCAACGCTGCGCCGGCCCCGGCCAGGGGCGTGGTGTGCGACTTGGATGTAGGCGATGCCAAACCTGTTGCTCAACGACCAAGGTCCATTGCCCCTCATTTGATGATGAAGGTGTACGAGCTCCTGAAGAAGCTGCTGGAAACAGGTCTGATCGAGATGTCGCTGTCGCCGTGGGCTTCCCCGATTGTGATCGTCCTCGAAAAGAACGGTGTCGACATCCGAATGTGTATTGACTACCGGGTGGTCAATGGGTTCATCCGGTTTTCTAGCTACCCGTTGCCCCTGATCGATGGTCTTCTGATTGGATTCGAAGCCGCTATGTGGTTCATGAGTCTAGATATGGCGAGCGGATTCTGGGCAGTCAGGATGACGGAACGTGCGAAGTTGATCTCCGCGTTCATCTGCCCATTCGGCCATTTTCAGTGGGTCCGCATGCCGTTCGGGCTCAAGAACGCCCCGCTCGTGTATCAGGCGGTGATAAACAACTGCCTTTGGGGTTTCGTGCGGCTCCCTCGAGAAGAAGAAGAGCAGGTAGACCCGGACGTGCTGGAATTCCTCGGTTTGGACCCGTCCGTTCGGGATGAGTCCGAACGGGAGAAGGCTGGAGGCGGTGTCCCCGTCTTGGTTGAGCAGATGACTGTGTTCCAACGCAACATCCCGATGCCGTCCCAGCTGGGACCCGTCCTCGGACGGAGTTCCTACATCGATGACATCGCGCATGGGGCACCCACTTGGGATCAGTTGTGTGAGGACTTGAATGCGCTGTCATTCCGGTTGCGCTACTGGAACATCTCTGTCAGCCTGCCTAAGAGTGAGTTTGGGAAGCTAAGTATCCCGTATCTCTCGCATGAGATCAGTGCGGAGGGACTGCGCGCGACTCCGAAGATCGCGAAGGGCGTTCAGGATCTACTTTTCCCGTCCACCCTGAAGGGAGTTCAGTCATTCCTCGGAAGCGTCAACTATTATCACAAGTTCATTGAGGATTTCCCAGTTGTGGCTGCGGTCCTGTACGAACTTACGGATGAGCAAGTGAAGTCCGGCCGGAATTTGTCGAGAGCAAAGGAGGCATTCGAGATCCTGAAAAGGAAGATTGTATCGACTCCCCTGTTGCGACATCTCGATCGGACCAAGCCGTTTGTGATCATCCCGCATGCGAATCGCTGGGCTGCCTGTGCGGTCCTAGGACAGGCGTATGATGGAGTGATTCAGCCTGTGAGGTTCACGGGACGCGTGTTGAACGATGCGGAGATCCGATATCATGTCGCCGAGAAGGAAGCAGTTGCAGTCATGCGGGTCTTGGATGTGTTTAGCACTCTCGTCCAGGGCTGCCCAATCAAGGTGTATACCAGATACTCGGTATTGTCCTGGCTGTTGAAGTCCAAGACCGCCGATGGTCGACATGTCCGGTGGGGGTTGATGTTATCTCATTGGGACTTGGAGGTGCAGAAGGTGAAGCGAGATGAAGACGGCCTGGCCGCAATCCTGGGTGCTGGCATAACGCCACGTGAGCACCTGGATGAAGTTGCTGAATCGCTTATCCCCGCCAAGGGTCAAGTGAAACCCCCACGAGTGATCAGCGTGGAGATGTTGGAGGCTAATTTCGCCGGATACGTCCTGAGTTTCGACGGAGCCGCGAAGACCTCAACGAGGCGAGGAAGTTGCGGATGCATCATCTGGAAACTCCCCGGATGGAAGGTCCTCGCCGCGCAGGGTTTCACCCTAGACGATGTTACAGTGAACGACGCTGAGTACCTCGGGCTTCTAAATGGGCTGAAGATGATCTACGACCGGGGTATCCCGGACGTGGTCGTTGTCGGAGATTCTCGGATCGTCATCCAACAGATTCAAGGACTGATCAATTGCAACCAGCCAAACCTACAGCGACGTCTGGCTGAGTATGAGGAGATGAAGCAAAAGTTCACCTCAATCCGGTTGGTACACGTCAAGCGGGAGTACAACCAGGCTGCCGATTATTTGACGTCCAAGACACTGGCGCTCGGAGAGTCCTGTACGATTGATGATCCAGATGAGATGGAACACCTGGTGCGAGTCTCTCGGATCCACGAACAGATCATGAAGCCTGAAGTGGTCGAACGACGACTCCCCAGGTGAGCCCAGTCAGGGATCGACGATTGGGTCGCCCATGGACGCAGGTCCCGGGCAGGAAGCAGGAATCAGCTCCCCTGTCAATGGCAGCTAGAGTCATGGCTGCGATAACCCGCAGCCAGAGTCATGGAGAACCCGATCGGGGTGAGTCTATGAACCCACTCGAGTACCAGTCCGAGAGGTGGCGCCGGATCAAGGTACACCAGGATGCAGATCCCGAGTTGATGAATCTGAAGAAGTTCCTGAGAGGCGACCTGGATGATTTTTCCCGCCTGGAGATCCGCAAGCTGTCCAAGCGGGCAGACTTGTTTGTGTTGGACGCCCGGGATGTACTCTACCGACTGGTCCGGTCTAACAGAGACCAACCTCGCGACAAGACGGACGAGTTGCGCCTAGTCGTGCCCGAAGCGCTCCATCTGGACATTTTGCACTACACCCATGAGGATTTCCAAGGTGGCCATCAGGGGATAACCCGGACGCACGAGAAACTCCGGCTGGAGTTCTATTGGCCAGGGATGTACGCAGATGTCGAAAGGTATGTTAAGGAGTGTACGTGCCAGCGGCAAGGGGCGTCCGCCCAACCCTGGACCTTCGCCCGGGAACATTGAACCCAGAGAGCCATTCGAGGTGGTCTCGATGGATTTCGTGACCCACCTGCCGAAGTCCGAACGGGGTAATACGTTCTTGCTCCTGTTCCAGGATGCGTTTTCGGGTTTTGTGATGTGCAAACCGATGCCGCTCAGGATGTCGCTGAGGCATATGAAGAGAGGGTGTTCCGCTGCTTCGGAGCCAGCTCTCTACTACGTCACGATCAAGATCCAAGGTTCATGAGTGAAGTCTTCACCCGGTTCAGAGAGCTCCTAGGTAGCCACGTTGGCATACAGGCCCCAGGCGAACGGACAGCAGGAACGTTCCGTCCAGACTGTGGTGAGGTCCATCCGGGCTTATATCGCAGAAGCGGACCAGAGCGACTGGGACGATCACGCAGGAGACTCATGTTCGCGCTCAATACGTCGTTTGATGCCACCCGTTTGGAAACTCCATTCTACCTAGTTCACGGTTGGGATGCCAGAAGTACGATCTCGGCCATGCTGGGACCTAAACCCTCCAGCGTTCCCGAACGGACTGCGTATGAGTGGCGAAGAAAACTCCAGCGGGACTACAGCTATGCTCGGGCATGTGCGGAGGATCTCCAGAGGAAGGCCAAGCGGGCCCGCTTGGAAGAACAAACCCGGAAGTGGAACGAGTTGTCAGATAGACTCAAGTCAGGTTTCAACGTCGGGGATGCGGTCTGGCTGTACATCCCAAAGGTGCAGCCAGGTCTGAGTCGCAAATTGGCTCACTTGTGGCATGGTCCATTCAGGATCGCCGAAGTGGTTGACGAGTTCCGGGTGAAGCTCAAGGTCGAGGACACGGGCTACCGTGTAAACCCTTGGGTTCATATCAGCCGACTGAAACCCCGGGCGCTGTATCCCAGACGGCCTATAATCCAGCCGGAGATAGAAGACGATGATGATTTCGACACAGCACTTCTTGCCGAAGACAGCTGGGAAGCCGATAACGAGAACGACGAGTACGAAGTGGAGAAGATCCTGGATCTCAGGTGGAACAAGCGTACACGGATGTCTAAACGGGCACGAGAGTATCTCATCAAGTGGAAGGGGTACGACGAGCCTGAATGGATACCGATGACGCAACTGAATTGTGGAGCGCTCTTGTACGAGTTCAATCAAGGGGCGAAAGCCCGAGCGCGGTTCCAAGCCATGCAGGCTGGGGACGACCACCCTAACATACAATAGTTCGGAGTGGTCAAGCCCAGATGGGGAATCCCAATTGGGAGTATTGACCCTAGATGGAGTTCCGGATGGAGACCCTAATTGCCTGGATGTGAATGTGTGAATTACGGAAAATGATTGTGAATTTGTATGGGGCGAATCTACGATGAAGGTGTGATTATGGCGAGTAACCTGAATGAGATTGGAGTTCCCGACGACAAGTGTATGGAGTTGACTATGCCGCCCGGAAGAGAGTAACAAAACTACAAGAGAAGGAACGAGACTGCACCCAGGGATGAATCAGCCTGAATAGCCTGAACGAAGAAGAGAATGACGAGAATGATGGAGACATTAGCGGTGATTATGGAATTAGGGTGTTACGCTACGGAAATGCAACTATGTCTGGGATCACCGTGGACGCTGGATGGGGTGGCCTCACTGGAACTTGGTCGAGACCCAGTTGTCGACGCGCTCATGTTCCTTGAGCAGCATCTTGTTGACAATCTTGGCTGGGACGTGCGCCAAACGCTCGTCATCCGTGCAGGTTGTCCATTGAGTCCGACCGGGGTCTTCACGCTCGGCCATCGCGATCTGGTCGGCCAAGGTATAACGCGTGCCATCGTACTTCTTGGTTGACTCATCGACCAAGTACAGGTAGCAAATCTTGCACGAGTACAACCAGAATCCAGGCTCCCAGACCATTGTTTCCGGCATGCCAGCTTTAATCAGACGCTTGATACGGGCCTCGAAAGTGCGTGCAACCCTATCGAGAAGTGTCTGGCGTTTACGGTGAAGGTCCTGAGCCCGCTCGTAGATCGTGAGGTCATCACACTTCTCGTCATCCTCAGGCTTGGTCTTCATCAGAAACCAGTGCAGGATATGCCAGAAGGCCGGCAAGTGATCCTTCATGTACTCCACATGTTGGTCCAGAATGCGGGTCACAGCCGGCGTCAGCTGATCCCGGCGGTGGAAGTACAGGACCTTGACCCGGTTGTTGAACATCTCCAGCCAGGGCTCCGAGTCGATCAAGGCCGCGTATTCGTTCTCGACTGCAGGCCAACGCCTAGCTAGATACTTGGTCTCGGGTTGCTGGGGCGCGTAGTTGGGGAAGCCAGGAGTTTGGCCTTCGATGCCACCTTTCTTCGGAGAGAAGCGAGTCCCAATGCCCCGACGGCGCCACGAGATGATGTCCCCAGATGGAGTCTCAACAATAGCCAACTCCGCGGCTGTCAGCTTCTCATACGACTTCTGGGCCAGCGGTGACTTACCACCCTCCCGTTTTGGCGTCGATGTCCGACTGCGTTTCTTAGGAGCTTTCTTGGATGATGGCCGGTCGGGCTTGGCCTGTAACTTGAACTTCGACCGGGGAGACTGGGGCGTTTTCTGGGATGACAACCGAGGCGACCGGCGCTGGGACGAAGAAGACGACTGCGGCTCGTCCTCAGACGAGCTGTCCGAGGACGACTCAACGCGGTTTCGTTTGGAGTTGCGCTTGGGCGTGGCTGGCGGCTCTTCGTCGGTGTCGCTGTCGGATGAACCACTTTTCCCGACCGACTCCGTCCGGGAAGCTCCACCTGCACCTTTCCTGGGGGTAGATGTCTTGGGCTTGTCCTCGTAATCGGAGTCACTGGAGCCACCGCTTTCGCTCGAGTCATCCACCTCGACGATCTCCATCTCGGCCGCGGCATCTTCGGCCAGGTTACGCAGGGGCGGAAATTCCTCTGGGTACATCCCCGACTGGAGGCGGCTTCGGAGTATAACTTCAGCCATCTTGTAAAAGGTCTCAGGCACGTGCCGCGTCCAGAAAGTGTCGTCCAGGGTGCCGTGGTACATCATCTTGACCAGCATCTCCAACAGCCAAGGCTTGGGGAAGTACTGGTGGGCCGGACGATCCTGATGAAGGATGTCCAAGGCCTCCTCGTACCCATGATCCATCCGCATGACGAACTGGACATCCAGCCGGACGTCCGACCAAGAGACGAACTCCGGCAGGGATGCAGCGCAGTCAGGATCAGGCGCTTGAAGTCCGTCTGGGGCGATAGGGGGAGCACATCAGACCCTGGGTGGACCGCGGGCCGCATCTGGACATACACCGGCCCACCCTTGCTGGAAAGCTCAGCCATCCCGCGCGGACATGACCCCGAACGGGAATTCCTGGACGAGCGACGTTTGGGCTTGGATGGAGTTCCACCTGCGGGTGGGAAATCCGAGCGAGGAGGAGTGGGCGGATTGTCTTCCGACTTCTCCTCACGATCACCGGCCTGACCGTCGTTGCCGTCACTCGCCTGATAGTTGTCATCGTCATCTTCCATATCCGGGTCGACCGGGCCTGGGTAGGGCGGGATCATCCGGAACGGACGATCAGCAGCCTCGACGGTGATATTCGTGACCCAGTGTGCAGGAGGTGTGGACCCCCGTTGGAAGTGCCGAAGCAGACGTACCAACCGGGGCCAGCGACCGCGAGTAGCAGCCCCACCATGGTTCAGAAACTGCATCAGCCGATCGGTGTCGAAGGCGTCCTCCTTGTTGGATGCCTGCAAGCGCTGGATGGCCAAGACTGCACGCTCGAGCTTGGCTTCGGCCTCCGTGACCCTGTCGCGCAGCGCGTTCTCCTCATCCAGGTGGCTCTGTGCAGCCAAGGCGAAGTCTTTCTCCAGACGGGCCTGCATCTCGACTCGCTCCATCCGGAGTGCCGTCACTTTCCGCTCGTGATACATTCGCAAGAAGCGATGCTCGTCGAGAAGCTGGTTGTAGCGTTGCTGCAGAGTGGCATCCCCGCCGGGAGATACCTCAACCGGCCCTTGAATGGGGATGTCACCACGTCGCGCCCGGTCGAGGATTCGGTGGAGCAGAGACGTCGTGAAAAACAACTTCTCCGCGAAGCGCCCGGCCGGGAACTGGGCCAACACAGAAGCGGACTCCCGGCGCCATAACAGCGAGCTCAAAGTGGCCTCCAGCTGCGGCAGCCTGGGGATTCCCGATTGGCGTGAGGGCGCAGCAAATTATTGCGCAGCTCCGTCTGACTGCCGACCAGGGTGCCCAAGTCGTGGAGGTCCTGGGCGGAGAAGCCGTCGAAGATCGCCAGCGCCTCTGTACCACCGTATCCATCCTGGACGTAGCGTTCGGACTGGTACGTCAGTGGGTGTGCTGGGACGCCGACCAGGTAGGAATTGCCGTCACCAGGACTCTTGGGCGGAAGGACGTGGCGAGCGGGCAGGATGTTCTCAATGCCACGAGGCCCCGAGTGGGATGACGGCAGAGTGCCGGACCGCGAGTGCTCAATCGCCTCATCTAGCGAGAGCAAGCTGGAGATGGCCGCAGTGACGTTTGGGGCGCGCTCGGCCGACGAGTCCTGGACGGGAATCCCTCCCATGGCCTGGCCTTCCTGGGCGGGCCGGCCATCGGCGCGTAAGGGAGAACTCCGAGCAGACGATGCTGCGCTGTCTTCCTCCTCTTCCTCCTCTTCCTCCCCGACTGCGTTGTCATCCTCACCGCTGCCTTCCTGCTCTTCGACATTCGGGCCTTTCTCGGTCTTATTCGCCGTGTGTGCGTGGTTGCCGGACGTGGTCGACACCTGCGCCTCGCCGCTAGCAGCCTGACTGCCGCCGCCGTTGCCCGCGCCCGCCTCCGCACCCCCACTGGAGGCACAGAAGGCGGGAGTTGCGCTGGGATAAGCGGCGCGTCGGCGCTCGGTGCGGGGGCGACCATGGCTTGAGCAGTGGCGCGCAGATTCAGTTGTGAGCGGTGATTTGGTTGCCGCAAACTGGAAAGGGAAATCGACAAATGACCTGGTTGGGACAGGGCACAAAGAAGAGACGCGACCGTTGGAAGCTGACTGAAGATATCCCCGTCTGGGGCGCCCACCCATCTGGGCTGGCTCGGATCGTGAGATCTTGTCATGATCAATCATTTCGCTGAATGGGCTCCACAATGGATCGTAACAAGAGGGGCGGTTGACACGATGGAATTGGAGATTTTCCAGATTTTCCCGAGCCGCGCCCGTGATTGGTTGATTCAGAGGCTCATTATGGGACACTATGGGAAGGGGAAGCAGCGACACGTGGCGCAAAGGGTAAACGGATCCTGGTCGGACTCGCGCTGACGGTGTACAAGGTTTGGTGACCCCGGATGGAGATGTCCACAAGAGTGGACCCCGGCTGGAGCCAAGTACCAGACGAGAGGCAAAGCCCAAGAGAGCGTAAAAGTGCCTCCGAGTGCAGGCCGCCTGCTCTTGGTGCACCGTACACCGCAGGAGGGGCCCGACCGGATTGAGCGAAGACCCAGAAGCCCCGAAGTTGCCCAAGAAAACCCAGACGTGAAGCCCAAGTGGAATATGATCCCATCTGGAAATGAACCTGAACCCCAAATGGAGATACCAAGGTACCATCCCAGATGTGAAGATCCAGTATACAAAGTTCAAGATGTTTCCGACCGACCAAGCCGACCAGCCAAGATCTGTTTGGATTCCGTGGAACATTGAACTTCGTTTGTGTACCCAGTGATGATTGTACTTGCTGGAAGTATGCTATGTAACGGGGTTACACGCACAAGTGGCTACAGCCGCTTGTAACTCTAACAGACACGATGTCTGTTAAAGGTACAAACACTTCCTCGGTCTTGATGTACGTTACATCAAGTGCCACATTCATTTACGATCACCACGACGGGTGGTCCATAGACATTTAGGATTCCTATTGGTTGAAAGCAGCATCTTTTAACCAATGAGCGACATGCATAGCATAGGAATTCTGTCAACCAGCCGTTGGCAGATTCCCAACTTAGAATATTACATTTAGAGGAAGTCAGAAACATAAAACAAAAATAACAGTTCTCATTTTAACCCAAAAGCATTATTTGGATCGTTTATTTAGATTAATCTATACTCTGAGGCCCGAGTATAATTACCTCTAATTTAAACTAAGCTACGCTTCCTCATACACGAGCGCACACGTGTAAGCTGTTGTAGTGAGCCAAGGTAGGCCCACTACACCTGGTAGCACTTTGTAGTCCGTCCAACGACCGACTAAGTTGAGTTCGTACGTCACCGCACGAACACGGAGCCGAGAACCTTCCCATGGATACCGAAGTGTCTATGGAAAGCTCCACGACGCCTGCAACCCATGTTGCACGCGCTGACTGTCCCCACCTGTCAGACCCAGAGTGGGAAGCCCTCCAACGACTGTCAACAGTCATTGGTGAGGCGGCTGTAGCTACGATGCTGCGTACGCTAACGCCGACAGAGCAACACGGTGTTGCTCTGGGCTTCATCATGAGGGAGCAGCGAGATGCTGCTGCCAATACCGCGGTGTCGCCGGGGACGACACCTCGCCCACAGTCGCTGAAGCTCAACGTGAGCAACTACGTCGGAAGAGAGGGTGAACCTCTCCTCCGTTGGCTTGTCGAACTCGACACTGCCATCGCGGCTCGACGTATTGTCGACCCGCTGTCGAAGGTCGCGTTCGCCATGTCATGTCTTGGCGGACGTGCAAGGAGCTGGGCGTACGGACGCCGGCTCTCCGATCCTACGTGCTTCAGCACGTACGAAGGCTTCAAGGAGGAGCTCAGACAGGCATTTGAGCCCCCGCAGAATGAGTTCCGGTCGAGAGCAGAGTTCCTCGACCTGCAGCAGGGTAAGCATGATGTTCATGCTTACGCCCAGAGAGCGCGGTACTTGGTCTCGAACATCGTGACCAACCCGATCGACGAGGCGACTAAGGTCGTCACGTTCATGAAGGGACTGAGAGATGGGCCTGTGAAGACCTATCTCTTCCGCGAGTACCCAAGTACTCTCGAAGCTGCCATCACACTTGCGATGCAGGAAGAGTTTAGCCTGCGACAGGCTAAACTGCATGCGCATGTACCGAGGCCGCAACCGCGCCCGGTAGTGAGGACGGGAGGTCCGGAACCGATGGACCTCTCGAGCGCCGCCACTGCTGGTCCCCAGCAGCGGCAAGGAAGTAATGTGCGGTGCTACCGATGCGGTAGGATCGGTCACTTTGCTAGAGAGTGCACGGCACCCGTGCACCAGCAAGGTGGCTATCGCGGCGATGCTGGGCATCGTCGCAACCAAACAAAAAACGCTGGACGCCAGTAGGCGCGGGGCGCCCTACTGGTAATGCGGTTCCACGTGTCAACCTTGGACACGCGACACTGAGGACTGCAGCCCCCAGTGAGGACCATTCTCACTGCAAGAAGCAAGATGACAAGGCTGATCTTGTCATCCTGAAGGTGAAGTCGATGAGAGCAAGCGGCTCTCGTCGTGCGTTGGTAGATTCTGGCGCGTCGAAGAACTTTGTTCGACTGCGAAGTCTATCAATGCTTGACTTCGAGGATTTAAAGATACCTCGAAGTCTGTTGGAGGTACGCTTGGCGACAGGTGTCGTCGTGAAGACCGAGAAGCGCATGGTACGCGTGCGCTTCACATACAAGGGTCGAGTGTTCATCGAAACCTTCATCGTCCTGGATCTGGACGATAAGTTCGACATGGTATTGGGCATGCCGTGGCTCGCACGGCATGATCCGGTAATCGATTGGGAGAAGCGCACTCTCGTCCGCTTCGGTCGCGACAGCGGAACAGTGAGCGATGGCCCTGTTGCCGCAACGCACGCACCGACAGGTGCGCGCGACTCCCAGTCGAGACAGCGCCTAACGCCGCTGTCCCGGAGCGCCCAGGACGCGCGAGAAGGCGCGCGCAAGTGCAACGGGCGTCGGCATCACTGCCGACGGCTGGAAGAGAAGATGAGTCGACCTCGAAGATCGACACTCGCTTTTCAGCGAATCAAAAGAAGTCTCCGGCCTCGAGCGGCACGGATGACACAAGCGAGTCACACGCGTCAGCCGTGGAGGCTGACGCGAACCTGAATGGATCAGTTTTGGCCAGTAATAAGAGCCAAGGTGACGTAGCGCCGTCGACTCCGGGAGTCGATGGCTTGGATGAATTCGATTCGTCGGCTCGGGGAGCCGACGCACCCTCCGTAATGGGGGTCTCCGCCAATGGAAGGCGTCGAGGTATTGAAGTCGCGTCGGTTCTGGGAACCGATTCTGCGAAGAGACATTTCGCGTCGATCCCGGGAGTCGACGCACCCTTTGTAATGAAGGGCTCCGCCAATGATTGGCGTCGAGGTGATGATGGCATGTCGGTTCCGGGAACCGACGCTGCAGGCGGTGCGGACGGTTGCAAACGTCCCGCACCGGAAAAACTTGCATGCTGTCGTGCAGCCGGGCTGCACGACGAAGCGCCGCGCGACCAAGCCGGGCTTGAAGTCGCTCGCCCGCGGGAAGTACCCGCCGGCGGAATAAAAGAAGAACACCCGTCCACGGCTGGGCCTGGACGAGGTCAAGAACCATGCGGAGCCGGGCTCCGCAAAATAAGAAGACGGCGCATGCGAAGGTCGCTGCGCAAGTCTCGGCCCGGGGCCGAGACGCTACAAGAGATGTCTGCCGGGCAGACGAAGGCTGAAAAGCCGAACGTCGAGACGTTGAACGTCTTGACGCGTACCCGTGCCGGGTTCCGGCACAGGGAGATGACTCTCGCTAATCCTCCGACGCAAGCGTCAGAGTTGACTTCGCTTCCAGTCATGAGCTGGAAGCGCTTCGCGCGTGACTTGCACGATGGACGCATCGAGCAAATATGCATTCTCTCGGACGCCGAGAGAACGAAGAGCGAGAATGAGGAACTGCGACAGTTCTTCATGGAGAGTACCACTGAGAGTGAAGACACTCTCAGTGCCAAGACGAAGAAGGAACGCTTTGAAGAACAGAGCTGGGACTCGCTGAAGGCGAGTCCCTACTATGAGATTCTACGCGAGTACGCGGACGTACTTCCGGAAGAGATCCCTGCGGAGCTTCCGCAGGACAAGGGCATTCAGCACGAGATTGATCTCGTGCCGGGCACGAAATACTGCGTCACGCGGCAGTGGCCACTGCCGCGAGAGCAGGTCAAGGCGATCGACGACTTCTTCGAAAGTCGTCGCAAAGCTGGACAAGTGCGGGAATCGAAGTCCCCGCACAGTGCTCCGACGTTCTGTGTCAAGAAACCACAGGGCGGCTGGCGCATCGTTCATGCTGACAACAAGCTGAACGATGCGACGATACCGGCGCAGACACCGATACCGCGAAAAGATGTTATCATCGATTCGATGGCCAGGAGCACTGTCTACAGTGCTCTTGATCTGCGCGATGGGTTCTATCAGATCCTAATGCGCGAGAGCGATATCCCTCTCACGGCTATGAGCACGCCGAGTGGCATGCTCTGGGAGTGGCTAGTGATGCCGCAGGGTCTGAAGAACGCCCCTGCGACCTTCAACAGGTGCGTGACGCACTTGTTGCGCTCGGTGCGCGACTTCGCACCGAGCTACTTCGATGACGTGTTCGTCCACAGCCGTGCTGCGGACGGGATGAGCTACGTTGAGATGCACAAGGTGCATCTCCGGTAGCTGCTTGCGCTCATTAGCAAGCACACGCTCTACGCGAACCTGAAGAAGTGCATCTTCGGGGCAAGCGAGATACCCGTGCTCGGGTGTCTCGTTGGGAAGAACGGTGTCCGCCCTGACCCTGAAAATGTCAGACTTAACAATGAGTGGCCGACGCCGACGAGTGTCAAGGAACTGCGGCAGTTCCTTGGGCCACGTACTTGTGCAAGTACGTGAAGGACTACGCGGGCACGATACGCCCGCTGTCACAGCTCCTGAAGAAGGATGCCGAGTGGAATTGGACTGCTGACTGTCAGCAGGCCTTCGATGCAGTCAAGCGGGGCTTGACTGAGGCGCCGATCTTGGCGGTGGCCGACCAAGATCGCCCATTCCACGTTGTGTGTGACGCATCCGATTTCGCGATCGGATGTGCGTTGATGCGGCACGATCACGAAGGCCGTGATCGTGTCGTCTACTATCAGTCGCGTCAGCTGAAACCTGCTGAGCGCAATTACCCGGTGCATGACAAGGAGCTCCTTGCCATGAAGTATGCACTTGCGAAGTTCCGAGTGTATCTCCTCGGAAGTAAACCGTTCGTGGTCTATACAGACCACGCGTCGCTGCGGACGGCTGTCAAGTCGCCACACATCTCGCAACGTATGGCGAGATGGCTTTCGTTCTTTGCGGAATACAACTTCCGGGTTGAGTACAAACCCGGAAGACTCAATGTGGTGGCCGACGCGTCATCGCGTCGACCTGACTACGCTTGAGCTGATGCGGACGAAAATGCCATTGGCGCCATGCAATCGAGCACGCCCACGTCGTCGCTGTTGGACGACGTGAAGACCGCGTACGCGCACGACGCGGACGTGAAGCTCTTGCTGGCCTACGGCTTAGCGCCTTCTGACAAAGCTCGTCAGAAGCTGCCGAAGCATCTTCGCGCTCGTGCACACCGTTATCGGGTGCACGACGGGTTATTGCTCTACATCGCAGTCGACGACAACGCGGACCGTGTTGTCGTTCCCAATGATCATGACCTGCGACTCAGGATCATGTACGAGTATCATGATGCACCGATTGCGGGGCACCCGGGCCGTCAGAAGACGTATCTTCTTCTCACGAGGGACTTCTACTGGGCCCACCAGTACAGAGTGGGTGCGCAAGTACGTCCGTGCTTGCGAGGTGTGTCAACGTGTGAAGCCTGCGCCGTTCGCGCAGGCTCCTTTGCAGTCACTACCGACTCCGTCGGAGTGTTGGCAGTCCATGTCTTTGGACTTCGTGTTCGGTCTTCCCCCGGACAGCCAGGGGAATACGGGCGTTGTGGTCTTTGTTGACCGCTTCAGCAAGATGGTACATCTTGCTGCAGTACCCGCTGAAGTGACGGCGAAGCAGACTGCACGTCTGTTCGTTGACATGGTGTTCAAACATCATGGCATGCCGACCGACATTGTGTCGGATCGGGACCCGCGTTTCACTGCGCACCTGTGGCAAGAAGTGTTTACACTTCTTGGGAGCCAACTTTCGATGTCGACTGCGGACCATCCGCAGACGGATGGGCAAACCGAGCGCGTGAATCGCGTGCTCGTCGACATACTCAAGAGCTACGCTCACTCGTTCCAACACTGGAGCGAGTGTCTGTCGATGGCAGAGTTCGCCATCAACAACTCGGTGCATGCCTCGACCGGGCATACACCGTTCTACGTGAATGCAATGCGTCACCCACGCCTCCCGGAGCCTGCTCGGGATGGGGGCACCTTCCTTAAGTGGGGGAGGATCTACGGCCGAAACACAGCCGCCGCATATTCCCGCTGACACTTGCACAGGGACCGCCGCGATAACGCGCAATAATAACAATAAGGCGTCTGGGCCGGGCAAACACGCCGCGACGAACAAGAACAACGCGTCTGTGCGGGCACAGACGCCACGAAGAACAAGAACAACGCGTCTGTGCGGGGCACAGACACAATGACCACTAGTGAGGACGAGCTGAACAAGTTCAGCTCGGATGCAATCAACTTCGTGCAGCGCAGACAAGCCGTCATTCGGTTTGTCCAAGACGCTATTGCAGCTTCTGTCGATCGACAGAAGCTGAATGCAGACAACGTTGGCAGGGGCAACACAAATGAATTCAAGAAGGGTTCATTGGTTTTGTTAGCTTCTCAAAACCTGCCTAAACATGCAGTCTCCGACTTCGGGGCGAGCAAGCTCGCTCCGCGCTTCATTGGGCCGTTCACAGTGTTGGCACGGCATGGGAACGCTTACACACTAGACATTCCGTCTAGCATGCGCCTCCACCCGACCTTTTACGTCGGGCGGCTGAAGCCATACCAGCAGCACGAGCCAGCTAGCTCGGCCGGCGCGAAGCAGAAGCCGAACCTTTCTCCAGCGCGTCAACGCGCTGGACCAAGCGCACGACGCGACCCCAACGTCGACGGAGACGTCCGACGCGGTCTGCGCAGCCTGAGCGACTTGAGCCCTCAGGTTCGCAATCTCTTGCCTCAGAGCAGCGAAGTCACTGCTCTGAAGACGCTCCACAGCGGCGACTCGGTCTTCGAGAGACGGAGGCCCAAAGTCAACCCCAGGTTGACCATGCCCGGGGCGTGTTCCCACCACCGCCGCCTCCGATCCGTGACGCCCACGGCTCAACACGTTGGATTGTTGAGCGTATTGTCGACCATAGTATCCCGAAAACGAACCGTCATCCGGTTCGTTATCGTATTCGTTGGAGAGGGTTTCCGCCCCACCAAGATACATGGGAGCCGCGGAACGTCCTGCTGCAGGACGTTCCGGAAATGGTGAGGGCGTACGAAGCCCACCACGCACTACCGGCGCGAAGGTTGTGCGAGCGCTGTGGTCACCCCCAGCGCTCGAAGCACCACGCTCGTCGCGTTCCTCACGTGCCATGAACTTGGCACGGAAATCCTTGAGGCTCGCAGGTACACGGATCGACGTGTACCCGTTTAGGTCGCGGTCGCTCAAGCGCGCCGCACCCGGAAGACACAACATGCACTGCTGGCCTTCGGGCACAGCGCACGGAACTCCAGCATCCACAGAAGATCTGTGGAGCTGCTCCAATCTCCCACGCGTCGAGAACGTCTCGAAGCGCTCACGGGCATGCTTAACCCGCTCGCGGTAAGCTGCCGGATTCTTGTTGAAGTTATCAACAAAGGCATTCCAACTTTGACAAAGTGCCTGCCATTCGGGCACTTTGCTGCGAGAAGAGGTCTTCTTGCTGGAGTAATATCGGAGCTCATGGAAGAGTCCGATATAGTAGTCGCGCCTTTGATCCGTCATCGGATCAAAGTGCTGGGCCCTCCGCCACCTCATCGTCCTCGATCGCGCTGCATACGTACAGCGGGATAGTGTTCGGGGCACCGAGTTGCCCACCCGCGCCGCGATGTCTGCCGCGGACGGCATCCATGGATCACGCGCTGCATGAGCAGCGCGTGGAGAGTTTGAAGGCGCCGCATCGCGCGGCGAGCTCAAGGCTCCAGCAGCAGAGAGCGGAGTCTCCTTTGCGCAACGCGAACGCTTCGAACTCGAAGCGTCCGAATCGTCTTCTTCACGAGGGCGTCTCGACCCGGCGTGCGGGTCGAGACTGTCGCTGTCGATTGACGCCTTGCGCCTGCTGGGGGAGGCATCGCCCTCCTCCATGTCCACGTCGTCCTCGCTATAGTCAACGACATCGTTGACTATCGAAGAGCCCTGAAGGACGATCTTCGGCTCGGCCGCGGCCTTAGCAGCGCGAGCGTCCTGCTTCGCCTGCTGCCGCTCGTAGTACTCGGGGACAGAGAGATTCTCTGTCCCAGCGGCGGACTTCTCCTCGGCGGCGGTCTTCTTCGGCGAGCTCATTGCGGAATGAGCTCGAGTTTTCTTTCTCCCAACGTGAAGAATTGACGAGTGGTCAATTGCTTGATTGACGTGCCGTGACCGGCGCGTCTAACCTTAAGGGGGGGATGGTGTAACGGGGTTACACGCACAAGTGGCTACAGCCGCTTGTAACTCTAACAGACACGATGTCTGTTAAAGGTACAAACACTTCCTCGGTCTTGATGTACGTTACATCAAGTGCCACATTCATTTACGATCACCACGACGGGTGGTCCATAGACATTTAGGATTCCTATTGGTTGAAAGCAGCATCTTTTAACCCTTTTGCGATGATTTTTATACTTGGAATTTGTATGGGAGCCTCCCGATACAAAACCGTAAAACATGACTAGATGCATGGTTTTACGCTGAGACCCGCAAACCAAAATCGGGCATAAGACTCGATTTTATTCGTACCTAATATAAAACATGCTAGCTAGCCATGTTTTAGTACGGTTACCGCCCCGACCCTTACTGGCTAAAATTATCATTCTAAACTCTGATTGGGTCGATTTTGTAAAACATGCTAGTTAGCCATGTTTTACACAGAACCATCGCAAAAGGGTTAACCAATGAGCGACATGCATAGCAAAGGAATTCTGCCAACCAGCCGTTGGCAGATTCCCAACTTAGAATATTACATTTAGAGGAAGTCAGAAACATAAAACAAAAATAACAGTTCTCATTTTAACCCAAAAACATTATTTGGATCGTTTATTTAGATTAATCTATACTCGGAGGCCCGAGTATAATTAACTCTAGTTTAAACTAAGCTACGCTTCCTCATACACGAGCGCACACGTGTAAGCTGTTGCAGTGAGCCAAGGTAGGCCCACTACATGCTACGAGGGACCGCGAACGATTACGACGACAAGACTATAGTGAAGACAAGTCAAGATGGAGTGCATGTAAAGATCGACAGAAGATAGCCAGACAGACAGAGAAGAGAGACAACAGATAACAGATAAACAGAGTTCGTTTTGCCAAGGATCGCGCAAGTGAGTTGGAGCAGCCTACCGGACGTGTATTCCCGGAGGACCGACTAAGTCTACGCGTGAGGGCCCAGCAACTGTGACATCTGGGTCGAGCTCCCGCAACAGAGTCCAGTCCAAGTTGGGGTGAGTACCGGGTACCAACCCGAGGTTGATCCACTTCCATTTCATTTCCTAGTTGCGGTTGAGCTCGTCCCTCACAGGAAGGCCCCGCATTTCATATTACCGATTACCTTGTCACCTGGTTGGAGTAGCCCCAGGTGGGAAGTATTGATTTAAACGCTATTGTGTGGTAGGACGTACTTGATTGTGTTAATTTCCCTCAGTACTTGGGGGTGGTGCGCGTGAGCCAAAGCCGTCCGGGATTGACCAGTATCCCGGAGTCCGGCTGGAAGTTGACTGGAGTAGTGACCGACCCTTTCACGGTCCAAAAGAATAAGGAAGGGCTACGTGTTTGTATATAACTATGTATCTGTTTGTATTGTTTGGTTATCTGAGAGCTGTCAGAGGCGACGTCCAAGAACGTTACGTTCTGCCCTGCTGCCTAGCGACCTACAAGTATCAAGACAACTCATCCACGGTTGAAGACCCCTGGTTACGAAGACAAACGAACCCACAGGGATTGTTCACAAGGACACACGCCACCCCGGCTGGAGTGTACATCTAGGTATATCACTTCCGGCTAGGGTCTGTTCTGGGTGCACCCCATTCGGGAGTCTACATCCAGGGCGCGCTAACTATACACCTGGGCGGTCAGGCGTTCACCCGCCTCGCCTCACTACGACCGCGGGACGCTAAGGGCACATCAACGGCGAAGGACAGCCGTCTGTGTAGACTCCATCAAACTCAAGTCCAGTTAGGTGGGGACCAGCGACGGCCTCGTGCTTCCTGGAGTGATCCACCTATTTCATATCCTAGTTGGGTCACTTGCTGTGCTCGTGGTAGCCCATTTCATATTATTCCAGAGGGTATTCTGGGGTGCTAAGTAGTCGCCTCCAGGATTGTGTATTGACTGCTTGTGTGAAGGGAAAGGTAACTGATAGTGATTGTATTTTCCTCCTGTACGGGAGGTGGTGCGCGTTTGTGTGAGTCTCAGGGGAGCTAGGCCCCTGAATTTCGGACTCGAGTGAGCCTAGTGTGTGAGTGACCCACCGTCCAAGGGTCCAAAAGAATAAGTGACGGCTAGTTGTAGTGTTTGTATACTCTGTATTTGTTGGATTTATCGAGCTACGAAGGCATTTGGGTAAGGTGTCTTCTGAGTTCCTCACCCCAGAGTTGACTGAAATCCTGGATCCTGAATTCGTGATATTCTGGATTTCGGGTGATCTGATTCTCTGGGTTTTGCCTCTAGTGTCGAGGTGCGTTCTGGATTAGACGTGCACCTCAGCGCTTCTTCGAGGCTACATTTCGAGTTTGGTGAAGTGCCGTTCCGTCAAAGACAAACGAGCCAACAGGGATTACACAAGGTACCCACGCCAACCAAGGAGGGTGATCCTCAGGGTTTAAAGCTTTGCGGCTGCGAACCTCTGGATTTACCTTCTTGCTGTTGACTCTCAAGTCGGTTCTCTGGGTCTACACCCTGAGGACCTTCTTGGGCTGCGCTATACGAACCCCCCTGGGCGATAAAGGTTTTCATCGGCCTCGCCTCACGTGGATGGTGCCGACGACGTACCCAAGAGCCCGACGACTCAGCGCCGAGTGCTCCGAGCGCTACGCAATCTCCGTTAAGCCAGCCACACGTGGACTGCAGGGAACACGTAGGCTACAGGATACACGGAGGCTACAGGATGCTCGTAGGCTACAGGATGCACGTAGGCTACAGGATACACTAAGGCTACAGGGTGCGGTTGGGAGATAGGTAACACTTGGGAAACACGATTCGTTACTGGTAACACATTGGCAGTAGGATACGTTTGGGCTACAGGATATGTTATTTATATTTACAAAACACGGTATGTTTCATGAATAACGCTTCAATTGAACATTACGGCCCCGAAACAGAATTATTTCAAAAATACGGCCCCGAAACAGGATTTCCCCTTTTATAAAACGAGGTCAAAGAAAGGGACATATGGATCTATTTAAGTGGGCCAACAACTCGAGCTACGACAAACCAAATCAGGGCTCTAGGAAGATCTCCAGGCAGATTTGAGCAGAACGAGGTTGATCTACGTCAAATCGATCGCTTTTGCGTTTTCAAAAGCGCAATTCGAGCCGATCTATAATAAATCGAGATCGCCATACTGCCCCTTCTGATTTGTTCCCTGATTTGTGGACTGGCCTTCCTCGATCTACCGTGTTCGTCGATGAGCTGTCCCCCCGTGGTACATTGCCAAAGGGGGACAACTTATCGATGAAAGGCCTGACGGGTCTCAGGCCGTCGCTCGTTGGCTTATAATGGAATTTAGGCTATTATGTTGCCTGAAACCCCGAAAATGGTGGGGAAACATCGACTTCGTGTACACTTCCGCCAAAAAGTTGCCCATCAATTTATCTTGAAAATCCGAGTAGGGGGGACTGCTCATCGATGAAAAATAGGGGGGGTAGCTCATCGACGAATACGGTAGGCCATAAAACGGGGTGACATTTTATCTGCAAAGTACAATAACATTTTAAAATATACCATTTTAAAATATATATAGTAGTAGACAACGTCTCATTATAGGGATAGGGTATTGTGCTTTGCTCCCATTCTGTCTAAACAAAGGCGTACAGTAAACTGTAGCACGCTTTCGCTTAGGCTTATCAAGCTTAATTCGAGCTCGTTGCGAGCTCTTCCCGTGCATCGTCATTCCGCTTGCAATGATTATTCTATGATTTGACGTTGAATTGGCGAGCCTAAAATACTGACAGTTGGTGAAAATAGAGAACTTTCGCACACCGATTTTAGTTGAGTTTCAGCCTTTAGCTGAGAGTCTGTTTTTGTATGTGATAAACTAAAATGATATGCAATCGAGAACTTTCAATTATCTAGGAAAAACGTAGGACGCCTGTCCAACATTATAAGTCGGGCTACCATTGGCTAATAATAAGGATTATTTGGTGGATTATTTACTACCGCTGACCGAAAAGCAAGACAAGTCTTTCAGTAATATTTTATTTCATCTCGAGAGCTGCGATGGCTCGCGCGGTTAGGAACGCACTCTTACGTCAGGGCTGACTAGCAGGAGCTGCAGTCGTCGCACTCTGCAGCACAAGCTGCTCTTGCTGGAGCTGCAGTCGTCGCGCCCACAAAGCTGCTCTTGCTGGAGCCTGCCGGGTACCGCCACGGCCGCAGTGTACTACCGCTGTGGGGGAGCCTCCCCTCCTCATTAGACTGTAGAGTAATGCTTTAACCCTTTTGCGATGATTTTTATACTTGGAATTTGTATGGGAGCCTCCTGATACAAAACCGTAAAACATGACTAGATGCATGGTTTTACGCCGAGACCCGCAAACCAAAATCGGACATAAGACTGGATTTTATTCGTACCTAATATAAAACATGCTACTTAGCCATGTTTTAGTACGGTTACCGCCCCGACCCTTACTGGCTAAGATTATCATTCTAAACTCTGATTGGGTCGATTTTGTAAAACATGCTAGTTAGCCATGTTTTACACAGAACCATCGCAAAAGGGTTAATACTGAGTTGCTCTGCTAGTGGCTACCACGAATTACTTATTACGTACTCCTACCAAGATTGATAAGATTCTGGTCAACTACTACGCTGCCACAAAGCCCCAAACAGGACCGAGAGCTCGGAGCATGCACAACCATCGGGGTACACACCCGTCGCCCCCAAAGCGTTGAGGCATGAATGACGGTGGCTTTGCTTGTTAGTTTAATCCATGTAGGCTTCTGTAGGTATACATGTAGAAATCAAAGTGGAAGGCCGATCTCACCCCAAGGTTACTAGGATGCTGCAGCTTTACTACCACACTACTGATGCTGCTACTGAGGTCGCCACCATCACGGTCCAGCACCTGCGCACGCCGCGAGCGGCCATCGTGACGCTGCGGCTTTGTAGCTGCAGCTTCTACCTAGTGCCTTCGCTATTGCTGCTTCTGGAGCACATCGGGGCCCCTGATGACGAGTCCCGAATCGGGGCTCGACATTGTTGCTACCGTCGGACGTGGCAGAAGTCCGACGTAGTCCAGGCCCCGGCACTATAAGTGCCCTGTGGTGCAGCCCTTTGAAGGTGCAGAAGTATTGGGTGCTGCTGGAATGCCCCAGTTCTAGCCATTGCGAGCCGCTAGCAGCAAGCGTAGCTTCCAGAGGTGATTAGCATTGATGCATTTTAGACCAATCGCATGCGCTGTTTTCTCGTAGGAATAACTCGCTACGAAAGTCAACTCATTGTGCATCTTCAGGTCGTGCATAAAAAAAAGGTGTGCCCATCTGAGCTGCCATTTATATTTTTGACGAAAATACCGCCGATTTTCCTACGAGTCTATACAAAGTGCGAGATATCGCCAACGTTTCGACGACAATCAATTATCTAGGAAAAACGTAGGACGCCTGTCCAACATTATAAGTCGGGCTACCATTGGCTAATAATAAGGATTATTTGGTGGATTATTTACTACCGCTGACCGAAAAGCAAGACAAGTCTTTCAGTAATATTTTATTTCATCTCGAGAGCTGCGATGGCTCGCGCGGTTAGGAACGCACTCTTACGTCAGGGCTGACTAGCAGGAGCTGCAGTCGTCGCACTCTGCAGCACAAGCTGCTCTTGCTGGAGCTGCAGTCGTCGCGCCCACAAAGCTGCTCTTGCTGGAGCCTGCCGGGTACCGCCACGGCCGCAGTGTACTACCGCTGTGGGGGAGCCTCCCCTCCTCATTAGACTGTAGAGTAATGCTTTAATACTGAGTTGCTCTGCTAGTGGCTACCACGAATTACTTATTACGTACTCCTACCAAGATTGATAAGATTCTGGTCAACTACTACGCTGCCACAAAGCCCCAAACAGGACCGAGAGCTCGGAGCATGCACAACCATCGGGGTACACACCCGTCGCCCCCAAAGCGTTGAGGCATGAATGACGGTGGCTTTGCTTGTTAGTTTAATCCATGTAGGCTTCTGTAGGTATACATGTAGAAATCAAAGTGGAAGGCCGATCTCACCCCAAGGTTACTAGGATGCTGCAGCTTTACTACCACACTACTGATGCTGCTACTGAGGTCGCCACCATCACGGTCCAGCACCTGCGCACGCCGCGAGCGGCCATCGTGACGCTGCGGCTTTGTAGCTGCAGCTTCTACCTAGTGCCTTCGCTATTGCTGCTTCTGGAGCACATCGGGGGCCCCGATGACGAGTCCCGAATCGGGGCTCGACATTGTTGCTACCGTCGGACGTGGCAGAAGTCCGACGTAGTCCAGGCCCCGGCACTATAAGTGCCCTGTGGTGCAGCCCTTTGAAGGTGCAGAAGTATTGGGTGCTGCTGGAATGCCCCAGTTCTAGCCATTGCGAGCCGCTAGCAGCAAGCGTAGCTTCCAGAGGTGATTAGCATTGATGCATTTTAGACCAATCGCATGCGCTGTTTTCTCGTAGGAATAACTCGCTACGAAAGTCAACTCATTGTGCATCTTCAGGTCGTGCATAAAAAAAAGGTGTGCCCATCTGAGCTGCCATTTATATTTTTGACGAAAATACCGCCGATTTTCCTACGAGTCTATACAAAGTGCGAGATATCGCCAACGTTTCGACGACAATCAATTATCTAGGAAAAACGTAGGACGCCTGTCCAACATTATAAGTCGGGCTACCATTGGCTAATAATAAGGATTATTTGGTGGATTATTTACTACCGCTGACCGAAAAGCAAGACAAGTCTTTCAGTAATATTTTATTTCATCTCGAGAGCTGCGATGGCTCGCGCGGTTAGGAACGCACTCTTACGTCAGGGCTGACTAGCAGGAGCTGCAGTCGTCGCACTCTGCAGCACAAGCTGCTCTTGCTGGAGCTGCAGTCGTCGCGCCCACAAAGCTGCTCTTGCTGGAGCCTGCCGGGTACCGCCACGGCCGCAGTGTACTACCGCTGTGGGGGAGCCTCCTCCTCATTAGACTGTAGAGTAATGCTTTAATACTGAGTTGCTCTGCTAGTGGCTACCACGAATTACTTATTACGTACTCCTACCAAGATTGATAAGATTCTGGTCAACTACTACGCTGCCACAAAGCCCCAAACAGGACCGAGAGCTCGGAGCATGCACAACCATCGGGGTACACACCCGTCGCCCCCAAAGCGTTGAGGCATGAATGACGGTGGCTTTGCTTGTTAGTTTAATCCATGTAGGCTTCTGTAGGTATACATGTAGAAATCAAAGTGGAAGGCCGATCTCACCCCAAGGTTACTAGGATGCTGCAGCTTTACTACCACACTACTGATGCTACTGAGGTCGCCACCATCACGGTCCAGCACCTGCGCACGCCGCGAGCGGCCATCGTGACGCTGCGGCTTTGCGGCTGCAGCTTCTACCTAGTGCCTTCGCTATTGCTGCTTCTGGAGCACATCGGGGCCCCGATGACGAGTCCCGAATCGGGGCTCGACATTGTTGCTACCGTCGGACGTGGCAGAAGTCCGACGTAGTCCAGGCCCCGGCACTATAAGTGCCCTGTGGTGCAGCCCTTTGAAGGTGCAGAAGTATTGGGTGCTGCTGGGATGCCCCAGTTCTAGCCATTGCGAGCCGCTAGCAGCAAGCGTAGCTTCCAGAGGTGATTAGCATTGATGCATTTTAGACCAATCGCATGCGCTGTTTTCTCGTAGGAATAACTCGCTACGAAAGTCAACTCATTGTGCATCTTCAGGTCGTGCATAAAAAGGTGTGCCCATCTGAGCTGCCATTTATATTTTTGACGAAAATACCGCCGATTTTCCTACGAGTCTATACAAAGTGCGAGATATCGCCAACGTTTCGACGACAATCAATTATCTAGGAAAAACGTAGGACGCCTGTCCAACATTATAAGTCGGGCTACCATTGGCTAATAATAAGGATTATTTGGTGGATTATTTACTACCGCTGACCGAAAAGCAAGACAAGTCTTTCAGTAATATTTTATTTCATCTCGAGAGCTGCGATGGCTCGCGCGGTTAGGAACGCACTCTTACGTCAGGGCTGACTAGCAGGAGCTGCAGTCGTCGCACTCTGCAGCAGAAGCTGCTCTTGCTGGAGCTGCAGTCGTCGCGCCCACAAAGCTGCTCTTGCTGGAGCCTGCCGGGTACCGCCACGGCCGCAGTGTACTACCGCTGTGGGGGAGCCTCCCCTCCTCATTAGACTGTAGAGTAATGCTTTAATACTGAGTTGCTCTGCTAGTGGCTACCACGAATTACTTATTACGTACTCCTACCAAGATTGATAAGATTCTGGTCAACTACTACGCTGCCACAAAGCCCCAAACAGGACCGAGAGCTCGGAGCATGCACAACCATCGGGGTACACACCCGTCGCCCCCAAAGCGTTGAGGCATGAATGACGGTGGCTTTGCTTGTTAGTTTAATCCATGTAGGCTTCTGTAGGTATACATGTAGAAATCAAAGTGGAAGGCCGATCTCACCCCAAGGTTACTAGGATGCTGCAGCTTTACTACCACACTACTGATGCTACTGAGGTCGCCACCATCACGGTCCAGCACCTGCGCACGCCGCGAGCGGCCATCGTGACGCTGCGGCTTTGCGGCTGCAGCTTCTACCTAGTGCCTTCGCTATTGCTGCTTCTGGAGCACATCGGGGGCCCCGATGACGAGTCCCGAATCGGGGCTCGACATTGTTGCTACCGTCGGACGTGGCAGAAGTCCGACGTAGTCCAGGCCCCGGCACTATAAGTGCCCTGTGGTGCAGCCCTTTGAAGGTGCAGAAGTATTGGGTGCTGCTGGAATGCCCCAGTTCTAGCCATTGCGAGCCGCTAGCAGCAAGCGTAGCTTCCAGAGGTGATTAGCATTGATGCATTTTAGACCAATCGCATGCGCTGTTTTCTCGTAGGAATAACTCGCTACGAAAGTCAACTCATTGTGCATCTTCAGGTCGTGCATAAAAAAAAGGTGTGCCCATCTGAGCTGCCATTTATATTTTTGACGAAAATACCGCCGATTTTCCTACGAGTCTATACAAAGTGCGAGATATCGCCAACGTTTCGACGACAATCGCAAAAGTACTTCAGTTTCAGATTCACTTCACGTATGCTCCTGCGCGTCGCTGAGCGACGCTGGCGACTCGCAGAGGTTCCGCTCTTGCCGGCCGAGATGAGGCCAATAATGATAGACGAGTGATACCGCGCTTCGACATGATCGTCGTATGTCAGTACTTCACAAGATATGTACGTCTTCGAGTCACAGCAGCAGCAACTGCCATCAAGGACAGACTGGCGCATGCTTTCTCGTTTCAGATTCGACAACTCGGTTGAATTTAGCGATGAGAATTACAGTGTGTTTTAAAGGTATCATTCACGCATGAGTACATGTTGCTAGCAGCCCGTGCGCCACGGCTGCGGGGCGAGCGGCGGCAGCACAGCCGCTGGCTGCCGCAAGCAACGTGGCCGGCAGGCTAGCTCACGCCCAGAGGGGAGGGCGATTGGATTGGATGAAAAGATACATCCTGAGATAGTGAAGCGGAAAACCGAGTTGAGCAAAACCACCACCTTGCTAAAACGGAATTGCGTTTGAGTATCAGATTTGAGAGACCCCAATCACGGTACTCCTCCGAACTGAAAATGAGACGACGGCAAACAAAATGTTACTTATCAACCTAAGTACGAATCGCGATTTAGGCGCATAATTGGAAAGAGGGATGTCTCCTCTTTCGTTTGAGCCCCTCCCGAGCTTCTGGTATGAAGAAACGACCGAGAACGAGACCGTCAAAAAATATATGTCCGACTTCAACACCGAAAGGGAAAAATTTTTTTTTGATGAACTGGTGTAAAATTAGTCACTGAATCCGACGCTGTCGTCCGTTTTAGCTAATTCGATGCCTAACAGTGTTAGAATCTCACTTTTGTGCCGTCACTTCAAATCACCAGGGGTATATTTTTGAATTTTTTTTGGAAAATTTGATATCTGGATATAAGTAACATTTTGAACGAACAGTGGACATAAGTATCATAATGATCGACTTCAACCTTCCGCTGCCTATTCTTGCTCAGCAGACAGATCCGCAGTAGCTTTGTGTTTCTTGTTCTTTTGCGTCTTCTTTGCTGTAGTAGCCCTCTTCTTCGCTGGGTTCTTTTTCGTCGCAACATCCTCCGTGATACCACGCTGGTCTTGGTTAGCCTTAGCCGCCACGGCCATTGCCGCGCGATGTTCGCGTCGTGCTTGTTTCCGTGACTTGGCATCTTCTCCTTCCTGCTCGCTAGGCTTGGCGTAGAGGGGATCGCTCTGAAATTCAGCAGGAACGTAGGGCCTGATGTTGTGGTACATCTGCGCAATTTTCTCGGTGTTGCGGACAGGAGGGGGCAGCGTCTCGATATGGTCCGTCATCATCCGCTGTACCTTCTCCTTCGTGGTGAAGATCCCGTCAATTTGGCGGCTCAAACTAATCTCTACAGGTTCGCTCTCGGGGCCTTTCCTGCAGACAACGACGCCCGGCTGCGATGCGTCCATCGTGAAAATCTGGAACTTCTGGATGCCGTCAAGTCGTTTGTACAATTCGGTGAGAATAGGTTTGTAGGACTTGAACGCTGAGCTTCCGCGAGGCAGATGCACCGTGATTGAGCTCTTGGACGCCGAACTAACAGCCTCTACGAGATGGTCCATCGTCCAGCAATCCACTTTGGCCACGTGCTTGCGGATGTGGCCGAAACACGGTCACAGGAGTTCTTCGTGTGACCTTTGACAAAGAACTTGTAGTCCACGTGCTGTAGAGCTCCCATGTGTACTTGTGCCAATAGAAACTTGATCACGTAGTTGTTTTTGTTTTGCCCTGAGCAGTTGTCGGCGTACACGGTCAGCCGAGTCTTCCCCGTCGGTATGATCTTGGTGCTGATGAAATGAGCCAGCATGGAGTTAATCTGGTCGCTCCCTTTGCCGCTCGAAGTCTCGTCGTACAGATAATTGGTTTGGATTCCTTCGTTCTCGCAAAAGATGCCGAAACAGCTCACAGAGACCAGCGAGCAAAAGTACCACTGCGAGGGGGTGTTGGACACGCTCGGAAGTGTCAAGTTCTGGGAAAAATCCATCACGATGACAGCATGGTTGGCATCGGTAGAAGTTTTGTCCGTCTTGTACTCCCTCCTGTCAGCCATCAAACAAAATGTTACTAACATCCAGGTAAATCTGCCGAGTAAATCAAAATGTTACTTATGTCCGTATACAAAACTTACCGCATTCGACGCGCTGATTCCGTGTGCCGCCCCAGCGCCTCCGTCTTGTCACTGGTTACGCCGCCGCGCATTCCAGCGTGGTAAATGGAGCAGACGTCGCACACGTTACTACGCGGCGACCGAATTCGAATGGTTGGACAGTGAAGCGTCAAAAGCTTTCTCATCGTCGACCGAGCCGGTTCAAGGACGCGCAAGCCCGCCTCAACAAACTTGTGCATTTCGTCGTAGATGGTATCCCAGGTGAAGTGCGCCGGTAGTAGCGTGTACATCTCGCTGCTGTAGTATTTCTGCGTAGTTCCGTCTTTCTTCTTCTGCATCCGCACTCGAACCGGCACCACCTCGCCGACCTCCTCGGCAAACGACTGAAACCATTTCACCAGCCAAACAACGTTCACTTGAGCTGCATGCGTGTTGAGCCGGTTACCATGCGCCTTGATCGACATGTTACCGTCTCGGATGCGCATCTTGTAGCGCTGCAAGGTAATGGGGACTACTCCATAGCAGAGCGCGAAAGTGGCTCGGCACACATGGCCTACGTAAGGGAGGATGTACGGAAACTTCTCACGGTCACCCCGTCCTCTCTTACGCTCAACCGTGGGGGTCTGCATCAACACAGCCAAGAGCGTGTACAAGCTCGTGGTGCGCTCTTGCTTCGTCATCTGGTCCAGCGAGCACAGCAGGAACTCCAACTCTCGAGCCTTGCCCTTGACACACTCGTTCTCACACGCGTCGGCATGAATCACCTCAGTCACACGCTCTCGAGGACTCGCGTCATTAAAAAAGATACTAATATCCTCTTCATCTTCGGCTTCACTGCTCGCGCTCTCTGCTGTGAGCGGCTCCTCGTCATCGCTGGGCGACGCCTCCGAATCAGGTGTAAAGTCGTCGTCGCTGCTGTCCTCGTTCACCTCACTCTCGCTGGTAGCAGTAGGGTCGACACCACAGACAGAAGCGTCGGCAGAATCAGGCACTTCGTCTGCTTCGCGACGCCGAGCAGCAAGAGGTGCCGTGGCCGACAGAGTCAGCGCCGTGGAGGGGGCGTTGCGGCCGGCGGGGTCAGTGCCTGGGAGGGCGATGTCGTGGCTGGCGGACCCGACGTCGCGGCAGGTGGACTCGGAGCCGTGGCGGGCGCGCTTGGCGCCGTCGCTGGCGGGCTTGGCGCCGAGGTGGCCGGTGGCGAGGCTGAGAGAGGCAGTGCTGGAGGTTGCGCAGTTGGCGCTGCAGCGCGTGAGGTCGGTGCTGTCGGCGTCGTGGGCGGTGTCTGCATGGCTGAAGGTAGTGGTCCGAGTGGCTTTTCGAAATGGTATCCGTGCCGATACACCCCCTTCAAATTTTTGAAAATCAAAACTCCTCGTTTTCTCACGACTTCGTTTAGTTACGATTTTGAACCTGGCTTCTTTAAAGGCGATTATCTCGATAACTCTAAATGGTTGATAAGTAACATTTTTGTTGCCGTTGTCTCAAATGAATCTGAAACTCAACTAAAATCGATTTGCGAAAGTTCTCTAATGTACAGTCACTAACTTCCACCAGTTACTTTGCGAACGGGCGCAATCTCTTCAAAAGCTCTCTGTTTCCTGCAGTGAACCATGGCAACGGAGCAATTTAGCCGCTCGATCCCGTTCCTACCAGACCCGCAGCAGCGTGCCAATGTGCACGAGAAAAGCAGCCGTGCAGCGTTCGAGCAGCCCATCCTGGATCACTATAAGTGGTTCCTGACCGCCCGAGAAATGCGGACTGCGCGCGACGGTTTTGAGCGTCCGAATCACGCGCTCTTCACGACTGGAAACCGGGTGAAAATCTACCCCGCCTCGGCGGGGTATTTCAGCGATGTAGCAGACGACATCGCTCAGACCCAGAAAAACGACCTCGTGTACATCGCAGGCTGGTCCGTGTGCAACGTGCCATTCAAGCCTCTCGAGCCTAGTTCGACTCTGCATGAGCTTGTAAAGGGCTCTGTGGCTCGAGGGGCTGATGTTCGCATGCTCATCTGGTCCAACTTGACTGAGAGGAAGCAGGTGCTGGAAGTCCGGGACTTCGTCAACGCCCTACCGCCTCCGAAGAAGAATGGCCCTGCTCGGTTCGTGTTCGACGATCGACTGCCTCATCCCACGTCCTCACACCACCAGAAGTCCGTCGTGGTGCGCAAAGGCCCAGAGCTTATCGCTTACGTTGGAGGTGTGGACCTCACCTCGAACCGTTGGGACACACTGGAGCACGACCAACACGAACTGCGTCAACGTGCTGGTATCGAACGAAAAGGTCGCAAAGGCTGGCTGGACGCTCACGCGCGGATCGTTGGCCCTGCCGCCAAGGATGTGGCTACGAATTTCCTAGCGAGGTGGAACTCGGAGCCGAAGCCGTCGCAGGATTTACTTGACGACTTGCTGGAATTCGAGAACCCAGACTACTCCTCACTGCCGTCCGTTGAAGACACTGAACCCTCGCTAGTGATCCCAGAGGACGGCTCTCACGCGGTGCAGTTCGTGTGCACGTACAGCCCGGACTACGATGGATACACTGACTTCGCTCCGATGGGTGAGCAGTCCATATTCCACGCCCGCATCAAAGCGATTCGAAACGCGCGCAACTTCATCTTCATCCAAGACCAGTACTTTATCCTTGTACCAGAGCTGCTGGATGTTCTGCTTGAGGTGCTGCCCACCATCACGCGGTTAGTTGTCATCGTGCAGAGAACTGCTGAAGCGAGCTATACTGGCTACGACAAGTACCTGTACGACATGGTGTCCCCTCTGCAGCTCCATTTCCCCGAGAAGTTCCAGTTGTACACCACGAAAGAGTCACGCGACTTGTACATCCACAGCAAGATCGTGATCGTCGATGACGTGTACGTCTCGCTCAGCTCTGCTAACTGGAACCGGCGGAGCATGACAAGCGACACGGAGCTCGGGGTCAACATCGTCGACAGTGCGTATGTGCAGTCCCCAGACAACGTCACTGTCAACAAGCTGGCTCAGGACTTCCGAACTCAGAAATTCGTGGAGGCAACGGGGCTTGCCTATAAGAAGTTGGAGGCTATGACGTTTCTGGAGGCGTGTGATGCTCTCGAGGCCGCCGCTCGTGACGATGGCACCGGCATTATTCAGACCTACGCCCTGGAGGACAAGGCCAGATTCGACCTGGATCACATCCAGCGACAGATTGTCGATCCCGAGGACCAGTTAGGCAGCAGGTGTGGCTTTACTATGCAGTGTCGCGGTTGGGAGTGTAGGGCTGAATTCTTGTCTATGTTGTTTATTGGTAGGGAACGACAGCAAAGTGGTCTGCGGGGTGCTTTATCACGCTGCTGTCCATGTTGGAGACCAAAGTCGACAAAAGACGCATCAGCCGAAGCCAGCAAGCTCAAGAAGTGACAGCGTCGGATTAGTTGAGCACTGGAAAGTGAGCCAAAGCTCACATTAAGTCATTTTAGCGCAGCGTTAATGCTACTAGGCGATAGCGTCTAGCTCTATGTTTTCTCAATTGCTGCCGAAGTTCATTCAACCGCTGAAGTGCCACCTCTGCAGTTGGTCGTTGAAGAGGGCCTACCCGCATTAGCTTCATCTTGAATGTTGTTCATTCGCCTCTGTCATCCCACAGATCGCTACTTTCTTCCAGCAACTGACCCACCTCCACTGCAGTATTAATAATTTTCATTGTTTAAATGTTTCCAGCTGGAAGAGTCAGAGCTGCGTCCATGAAATCTATCAGGAATCACTTGCTCCTATCGCGGTATCTCATCACGTTTGCCCAGTGAATGTCTCGGTGCACCCACGATGTAGCGTGCAGTTTAATTAGTGCCTCCAAAATGTCGTGCACCGCCTGAAACAATTCTCCAGGCATGAATACCATACTCCTCAATTCCATTCACGGACTCCACACGCTCTGTGTGCGGGACATCATGATCTTCCAATACTTTATGCTGTTTTTTTATTAAAGGCGTGACGGAAAGACCCTCGTTACTTGTGCGGGCTCGAGCAAAATCGTGACGCCGTCTGATCGATGAAGCAGACCGTATTCATTAGCGCCGCTCGCAGGACACAAAGTAGCAATACTTCGCAGCAATCGAGTCATGTTCAGCATCGCTAGCAACAGCTGAAAACACCCAGTCGGAGATTCAAAAAATATCTACCAACGAGGAAAGATTGAACTGCATCTGAACCGGTATCTCCGCGCGTAAAATTGTATGCAACTTGGATCCGCTCAATACCCGAACAAATATGGCACGTCACCATGCAGCTACTGGAGTTGGTGAAGGGGGAGATGTTCGTATTGGTTCCGATGGCCCCTGTTTTTCGCCTTGAAGGACGCAATGGAGTCGATGAAGAAGGCAAAGTCTGGAAGGGTGGACCCGTTGAATGGAGCTTGAAGTGAGAATCGGGTATTCCACTTATTGGCACCAAGTAACGCAAAGTCAAGGAATTGACGATTTGCTCGGTCCCAGAACCAAATGTAAACCCATTTTTGTGTGAAAAGCCGGCACATGTGGAACATACACCGAGATGCCATACTAACGCTCCAGGAATGTCACGCAACTGCTCGATCTTGAGGACTCGAACGTGTTCCTCAACACCTTCGATTCAATTCTGGTTATCGAGGACCAGACGTCTACAGTAATGGTCCTGGTGGCACACCGATCTTTACCGGAAGAGGTCCAAGGAGGAATTGCTCACTCACAGGAGGCAGATCGTCAGCGAGTACTCGATCCGCCGCGAAGTCCCTCAACCATTTGTGGTTGAATCCCGAGCGTAACATTGACTCCATGCGTCAGATCTGGAAGTTGCACAAGCACATGAAGCACCCCTGTTGGCACCTCAGAAAAATAATCCTTCAGTGGGTAGGTCGGGTTGATCCAGCGCCTCGCTTTCAATGATCCCTCTCCTTTTCTCAGCGCGTCTACGTAGCTGTCCTTGCAGTTGATCCACTTGCTGTTGCTGTCCTGTGCGAGGTAAAGGTCAAGGCAGTCTGCAAAGCAATCGCATTCGGGAATATACAGCTTCGTACAAGTGGCAGCCCTGCCGCTGGTCATCGATTTCTACGAGAAATACTCCTCGCCTTGGCGTGCACATGATCGCGCACATGAGCGTAAGCGCCACCATGGTAGATTCGTTAATAAAATTGAACGGGAAATGCAGTCCGTAGTTCGAATGCATCACTAGGCTTTTTCATAGTTTTCAAATATCGCGAACTTGTTAGTGTATTACTTTACAGCACAAGGAAATTGACTCGATATCTCAATTGCAGGGTAGTACAAGCCAATACACTCAAAACTCGCTGTACACACCTCAGCAGCGGGATTAGCCCTTTCACACGTTTTACTTCTGACCTGGCCCAACTCTTATCAAACTTGGCTGTGCGATCGATCTCTCTGCAGTGAAAGTCCACCAATTTAGCCGACTTGACCACGAGGTAAATCTCCACGCACGGGTTTCTCAGCGCTGCCGCTTTGAGTTGGCGTAGTGTATCAGCAAAACAGCTCGACTCGAAATGTTGCAGCTTCCATTGAGCCACTTGAACAAAGATGACTTGGCGTGATCTTGTATCAAAATACAGCGCGTCATAATCTCCTCTGTTCCGCTCGAGGAGCTGCGACCACGCCCCGATTCTTGGTAAGTTTTGCGCCTTCACCTTATCACCTTTCTAAAAAAAACTGCTTCTTCTCGTCGTCACGGTCTTGGATTGTCGGCAGCTATACGCGTGTTCTTCTCGATTCGTTATGCACTGTCGTCGTCCTCGTTCACTTCTTGTACTGTACACACTTGCAGCATCGAGCTTGTCGGCAATCGAGGCACAAAAAGCGTCGTCGACGATGGCTCAGATACTCCTCTTGCGTCCATGACACGAAAAAGGGATCGATTTTCAAAAGCGCGTCATCCTGGGCGTTCCGCTTCCCGAGTGTAGCCATGGGAGAGCAGACAACGAGTCGGCTTTCCTCGCAGAGTCTCGCAAGTATGTTGGGTCAAAATTTCCTCATGAGTTTTACAGTTCTTGTACCCATTCACAAACACGAACAGCTTTTCACCAGAGACACGAGGGAGCGCGTACATGTACTCGGCATCCAATGAGACCACACCTTAGTGAATCCAAACCGCGCTTCATTCCACACGATCTAAGAATGCCGCGAAAGTTTGTGCAGAGGCAGACTTTCCGAGCCCTGCGGGACCGACAACAAAAGGCCTCTTGCTACCTGCGACCACCTCATTCTTCAAGCAATCCCAGAGATCGTCCACCCCAGCGCGACGGTACAGCATCAAATCACGACTCGAAAACAAACCACTCGCTCGCAGAAGTGCAGCAGGCAGCGTCACATACTTCTCGTTGTCGTCGATATCGATCCGAGGCACGTGCTCAAGTGTGTAGACCTTTGGCTCATTACACCTTTTACGGTCCGTACTTGGCATCCGCCCAGTTCAATACAGCCAGTATACAAATGTATACCGTCCGACCTTCGTATACCATGTGTATAATTTTGTGTTAGCGACACCAACTTTTCAGTTCATAACAGTCAGACCCCTGCTTCAATACAGCCAGGCAACGACAAAAAGAGGGCAAGATCAACATTTGTCATTTAAACGTTGCGAATCTTGGACGTCGTAGTTTCCTGTCGCTCGGGCATGCTGAACCCAGCCACGTGCCGTCCTCTCCTTGACCCCGTTGAACAGAGCAGCGTCCTTCCAGCTGAGGCCGACTCTGTCAGCGTGGAGAACTCGCGCCTTGACTGCTTCCGGGTAGGTTTGCACCATTGCAAGCAAATGCAGGAATGGCCGCAGTGCGATCTGAACGCTCCGATTCGAGAGACTTCGAGAATGTCATGGAATATGACAAAGGTTGACATATTTGTGATAGTGCTGGCAGATGTGTCGTTGCCTGGCTGTATTGAAGCAGGGGTCTGACTGTTTTGAACTGAAAAGTTGGTGTCGCTAACACAAAATTATACACATGGTATACGAAGGTCGGACGGTATACATTTGTATACTGGCTGTATTGAACTGGGCGGATGCCAAGTACGGACCGTAAAAGGTGTAGAGTTCACTGCAGTTGTCCAGTGAGACCGCTTGGTAGGCGTGACCTGCTTCGGGCAGCTTCATCAGCACGTATATCTGGTAGTTGGCTGGTGGGTTCATACTCTTCAACACGGTATTGATGTCCATCCACCGTCGTCTTTGTGTGCATCCGCGCTTTGACAGTATCCGTCGCCACCCGCTTCTGCAACTGCTTCGCAGCTTCAGAGCTGGTTTCGAGCCATTTCTCCGTAGGAAAAGCTGCAGTCTGTACTAGTAACACATACGCAAGCAGGAAAGCATGGCGGGCTAAAATAATGACAACCATTTGGTTTTTACGCCGAAGCACTTCAACTATGCTGCATCGCAGGTTAGACCACAGGAAAGAATACAACGCACAGTACCTGCTTCCTTCTCTACAAAGGCGCAATCACCAAGTCGGCGCGATGTGGTGGTTCGGTCCTTGCGCCGCTTGGTCCTGCGCCTCGGACGTAGCGCCCACCACCTCGACCACCAGCAATAGTAGGAAGAGCAACTGGGTGGACCTTCGTCCTCTGTCAGCAGGTGTAGGTGTGCTGTCCGCGTCTCAGGCTCCGCCGCGCCCAGGGCTCTACACAGCTCGCCACCGCGTGACGCAGGAGCTCGCGGCGCTCAAAGTGCTGGACCGGCGACTGCTGCGCCAGCGCGCCACGCGCCGCCGTTTGCGCCAGGAAGTGCGCGTGCTGCAGCTAGCGCGCGGCCACCAGAACCTGCTGCAGCTGCACGAGGCCAAGGCGGTGGGTGCGCGCGTGGAGCTGGCCTTCGAGCTGGCGCGCGGCGGCGAAGTGATGCGCCGCCTGCGCTCGGAGCGAGACGCCAGTCGCGTGCTGCAGCAGGCGGCGCAGGGGCTGCAGTTCCTGCACGAGCGAGGCATCGTCCACGGGGAGGTGAGGCCCGAGCATCTGCTCTTCAGCGACGACGAGCCGGACGCGCGCGTGCTGCTGGCGGCGTTCGGGCGCGCGGCTCCGTGGCAGTCCCTGACGCTGCGCTGCCGCCCCAAGACGAGGGGTTTCTGTGGGACGACGTGCACCACGTGCGCTTTGTGCCGCCTTTCCTCCTGCGGCGGAAGAACGGGCTCAAGTGGACGGAAGTGATCGCGGAGGACGAGGGAGGACGCCTTGTGACCAACTGGAGAGAGGCGCAGCAAATCGACGTCTGGGCGCTGGGGGTCACGCTCTACGTGATGCTGTGCGGCTGCTTCCCGTTCAGTGGTGGGGATGTTCGGGAGGACAACGTGGCGGACATTGAGCGCCGCGTGCTGCAGGACAAACTGACGTTCCCCGAGGATGGCGCGCTGCTGAGTAGGGCGGCGAGAGATCTGCTGCGTCGGCTACTGGAGAAGGATGCGGACGCTGCGATGAGTATCGACGACGTGGCAGCGCACCCGTGGCTCAATGGGGGCGTAGCGCCGGCAGTGAGCTGGAGCACCGACATGCTGGCACAGCATGATGCGTTCACTGCCCGGTACGCTGAAGAGGTGGCTGCTGTCGCTTACCGACCGTCGCTGTCAATGATCTCCACTTCCAACGTCCTGAGTGGGCCGGATAATCAGAGCGAGGCGCCTCCGAGTGGAGCTAGTACACTGGGGACCTATGATGCTCCGCGTAGCAGTTTTGGATGCGGCGGCGCGATCTTGAAGCGCGACACTCTGGAGATTGAAGCGGAAGAAGAGGAAGCGCGCCCGTCTTTTATGTCAACGCACGGCACTCAGCTGCTACTGGATGAAGAAGCGCAACAGGAACGTCCAAGCGCCGACTGCTTCATGCGTCTCGCCAGCCTCGAGATGGGAGGCAACAACGTCAACACGAACAGCGATGACGAGGACGTTGTAGCCGACCCAGGCACAATCAGTCCTGCAATCGACGCACCCAGCACTGCAGTCGATGGTGAGAGGCGTCCTGTGGCTCGGCAAAAGTCGCTCGATAAAATGTGGCAAGTGCTGCTGCGTCAACGTCGCTTCTTCTCCTCCAAGTCTTTGAGTAGCGGCTCTAGCAACGACAGATCATGAGGTCAAACCGATAGTAAGACTACTGTAGTGTACTGTAGATTTTGTTGCTCAACTCTTGATGTGAGTCCTGCAATGCTGTCATAGCTTGGGGCCGAGAGATCGCGCCAGTGCTTCCAGGTTGACGTTCCCTGTCGTATGCAGGTAGGCCAAGCGGTTCATGCGAGGCTGAAGCGCTGCCATCGTAGCCTCGGTGTTGAACCCCACAGCCTTCAGCGCACAGTCTTCGTCCTGGTTGCCATGCTTCTCTGCTGGATCCCTGGGGTGGCCACATCGTTGCTTCTTCTCAGCAGAATCTGCTCCTTCGTCTTCTTCTTCTTCTTGCTGCCGCTGCTGCTGGGCGTCTTCGTCGGGGATGGTGGGCTTGTACTGGCCAGCGAAGTGGGTGTTCGTGCCACTGGAGACCGCTTGGTCTGCGCTCTGACGAAGCAGCTCGTTGTAGTAGAAGTAGATGGAGGCCATAGTTGCTGCTCTCTCTCACCCAACGCCAAAGAACGAGTGCCCGACGGTAGTTGAAAAGGAAAGTGCAACAAGGAAGCAAAAAGCTGAAGTTGCTGGAGTTGAAGTTGTTTTGGTTATTTTCTACACGCACTCACCCCTGTTTTAGGCGGCTAGAAGAGCGCTGTTGCTGCTGAATTCGCACTAGCCGAAGACAGTCGGTGAGGCTGGTCCAGGGCACGCTGGCGCATGGCAGCTACGCAGTCGTTGATCTTGGCCAGTGCTTGGTGCTCGGGGTTCTCGTGGTCTGCTCGCAGCTCTTCCACGTGCTGGAGATGCGCCTGCGTGTCCATCTCGAGCGCGCGACGCAGGTCGTCCACGATGAAGTTGCCCTCCCGCTCACAGCGCTCAGCACGTTGTGGAAGTAGCCCAGGTCGGCAGCCAACTGCTGCGCGCCCATCTCCGACAGCACCGAGATTGAGCACACAGTGCGCAGGAACGCAGCCAGAGTGCCGCTGGCTACTGCTGCCGTCCACAAGTCCACGAACTCAGTTGCCGTTGGCGCTGGTTCTGCCGCAGCAGACTTGGTGTCCGCTCCGAAAATCCGCTGGCACGTTGCGAGCTCGGGAGGTGCCAAATGCAGCAGCTGACCCAGACGAGTCCACTCCGCTTGCACACAGACTTCCTGTGCACCGCGTGAAGCCACAAAGGCGTTGTCGAGACTGCTGCTCTCGGCGAAGGGCTCGAGCTGTGGGAGGAGCGACAGCAACAGGTCGGCCACCATCGTGATGTAGTCTTGAGGAAGCATGCTGAAAGTCGGGAGGTCCCCTAGAGCAGCGTCTGGCATCTTGCGCCAATTCTGAATGGAAACAGCATGCCATTAGCTAGAGGATACTCATAGGTAGCGAGGGGGGCATTTCGCTTACCTCGTTCGTGGGTAGTGTCTCCAGTACCCGCGCGATAGGAAGGAACACGGTGTCGTAAGTGAGCAGCTGGACCTCATTCGTCCATGAACGCACAGCACGCTGAGTCTCGTCGAGTAGCTGTGTGGATTCATACCAACACACATCAGAACAGGGTATAGCCAAAGGATAGGCACAAGTGACGCACCGTTGCGGTGGGGTACCGGGAGGCAGTACCGTCGAAGCTAGACGCGCCCGCAGAGTGATCCAGTAGCTCCATCTCAAACTGGTGGAACTGCGACTGTCGAAGCTGCTCTTCACCATGGAGCCACGACTTGGACACCGCTGCTACAAGTTTTGTTGGATCCATGAGGTCCGCTAGCGTGACACTTGCAGCATCATGACTTTTCTTGCGCCGGCCCCGAGGCGATGAAGACCCTGACGTCTCGCCGAAAAACTGGGCGAGTTGCTCACGCATGCGAACACGAACCCGGCCATCGAGTGCACAAAGTTGGCTTTCCAAAGAACCACAAACCTTCAGGAGTGCTAGCGACGCGTGGAATTGACTCCAATCGGGCGATGCCACCAATGTTCCGCCAGTGGTGCCTTCAATTGTAGCAGCTGGCTCTGCCTTGCAATACTTGCGGATCGCAGGTATAGTCGAGCTTAACGCCAGTGTAAACTGCTGAACCGCGGCTCCAATGGCTTCCACCGCTTCAGGGAATGCAGCGCCTCCGGTGAACTCGTAGCACTGTTGCAGACTCTCGTCGACAAGTACCCATGCTGCTTGCGACGCTTCCTCAAGACGCTGAGAGAAGTCCTCCAGTGGCGCTGAATCGGCAGCATCTTCCTCGTCCACATCGTTTTCGGCGGTATCTCCATTCTTCTTCTCGTTGAACACAGGAACGAGTCGCAACAGCGCATCGGTAAGCGCCTCGCTCGTAAACCGAGTGTAGTCTGTGAAGTACGCGCGATAGGGCTCGAAAACAACGCGAAGAATGCTTTCAGCACTTGCAGCTGCGTCGTCACATTCAGCCAAACTCACGCCAAGCTCGGTTTCCAGTGACCTGAAGAGCTGCACCACTTGGCCAGCGAATCCTCGTGTGGCCTGGAAGCAGCGCAGCAGGCGGCCGAGCTGGAAGTCGGAGCCTGACGATCTACTGCGCACGAGACGGTCTCGGAAGGACTTGGTAAGGGCTCCAGCGTGTTGTGAAGCAGCACAAGCAGCACACTGACGAGCTGATCAGGGCCGAAAAGCTCCTGGGCGTTGCGCTTCTCACGCTGCAGCATCCGCAGCACGTCTCCGTAGAAAGTGTCCAACCAGCTCGCAAAGGCGCTTTGGGCGTCGTCCTCATCGCTCGCCCCAGTCTGAATCTCTTCACTATAGGCATACCACACGCGGTGCACATGCGCCGGCCTGGCCCTGCAGAACTCCTCGCGCACCAGGTGCGCTCTGTCCACACTGCCCAAGACGTCCAGACACCAGCGCAGTGGAGCCACGTCGCCTAGATCGTCCTCTCTCAGCCGCGTGGCCAGTCGCGGCTGGACCGCCGCTTCGATCTGCGCGCAGAGTCTCTCCATCGTCTGCTTGCGGTCCCAGGCGCCCGGCAGGTCCTTGAGCACGTCGAGACTCGTCTGCATCTCCCGCACTCGGTCGGCCAAGTTGTCCGCGGCGTTGTCCCTCTTGCCCTCGCCCTTGAGCAACTGCGACAGTAGCGTCGGGTCCTCCACCGCCGCGAAGCACGTGCGCACGTTGCGCCCCCATCGCGCGGCCTCCACGAGCGCCTGCGAGCAGCTCTGCAGGCGGCGCTTGGCCTCGTGCAGCGTCACGAGGTGGCGCAGGTCCTGGCCGGCGGCGGGGGACGCCGTGGAAATGGATCCAGAGGCGCAAGCTTCCTGCACGGCGTCCAGGCGCCTGGAGAGCGGCGTGGCGGCCTGCTGCAGCCCCTGGAGCCGCGTCTGCAGCGTCGGCGCCGAGAGCGACACGTGCTGCAGCGACGCGTGCAGTGACTGGGCCAGCGTCTGCGAGCGCAGCGCGAGCTGCGGTACCAGTGGGGCTAGTGCCGACGCGTCCCCTGAGCGCGCGGCCAGCGCCTCCTCCACCCACGCGAAGGCGTCGAAGCTCGCCGACGCGGACGCCGCCGACTCGAGCAGCACCGCGTCGTCCATCCTATGACCAAATGATACGTAATACCTCGACAACAAAGCTGAAATCGAGACGATTTGTAGTAGTGTGATTCACCAGGTAATTAGTTATTACAGTACATGTCAATAGATAGGTCAAATGTCTTACAATCCGATACATGTGATATGCAAGGTATTCAGTTTAAATTCATGTCGCTCTCCACTCTGACTTCTGTATCTATGCGTGTCAACTGGCGAATTGAAGCAGAAGCCCGAAGAACCTTTTGACGACGACGGACCCCATGGGCTTCCTGCACAACGTGGCCGGCTCGGCCATCGCCCTCTCGCTGGCGGCGGTCGTGGCGTTCTACACCGACCTGCAGCTCTACGCCGCCGTGTGCGTGGGCGTGCAGTGGCTCTCGGCGCTCTACGCCGTGCCCAAGCAGGACGAGCGCTACTTCGACCTCACGGGCTCCGTCACGTACGCGGTCGTGTCGCTGCTGGCCTACGCCGCCAATAACCGCGCCGCGTCCTGGCGCGAGTCGCTTCTCACTGCTCTCGTGTGGCTCTGGTGCGTGCGCCTCGGCTCGTTCCTGTTCCTGCGCATCAGCGAGTGCGGCGAGGACAAGCGCTTCAAGGACATCCGCGTGAACCCGCTGCGGTTCCTGGGCGTCTGGAGCATCCAGGGCCTCTGGGTGCTGCTCACGGTGCTGCCCGTGCTGCTGACGCTCAAGCACGGGGTGCACGACCCGCGGGTGTCGCCACTGGACGTGGCCGGCGTCTCGCTCTGGGCCGTGGGCTACGTGATGGAAGTCGCCGCCGACTACCAGAAGACCCAGTTCCGTCGCGACCCGAGCAAGAAAGGGCAGTTCATCCAGAGCGGCCTCTGGCACTACAGCCGCCACCCGAACTACTGCGGGGAGATCATGATGTGGATCGGCGTGTTTTGTGTGAGCGTGCACACGCTGCCGACCACAGCGCTCAAGTGCTGGGCGGCGCTGAGTCCGGTGTTTGTGACGTTCCTGCTGCTGTTCGTCTCGGGCGTCCCGCTACTGGAGAAGCAGGCGGAAGAGCGCTGGGGATCCACCAAGGTGTACCAAGAATACAAGGCGCAGACCAGCGTGCTGGTGCCCATGCCCAAGACCAAAGCCAAGTCGGCGTAGGGTGGCAGAAAATGACTGTGGCTACGGCAATTTTGAGAACCTTTTGAGCAAGAAGTAGCTGCAGACAGAAAAAAAATGATGACGAACACGAGTACTTGAACAGCCACAGCGTTGTAAGACCGATGTCATGAACGCACAAATTGGACTTAATATTCAGGGGTTATCCTTGAGCCGCATCAATAAACGGCAACGGAAGTTGTCAAGTGCTTTAACGTAAGTATTTCTTCAACTTCGCAATGACTTCCTCATCGCAGTCTTCTGCCATGAGGTCGGCGGCAAACGAGCTCACGGGATACCGTCGGCCAACCGCACCGCCATGTTGCATCCCGTAGAGAACGTTGATTCGCTCGGAGTGAATAGTGCTGCGGCAATAGTTGACCAACTCCATCTTGTTCCGAGTAGAGCGAACTGCCGCTTCTAGCGCGGATTTCACTGCGTCCGTAGTGTATTGGAACTAGTGTTCTCCCTATACACTAACTGTAGAGTCAACTGTACGTGTAAATAACAGTTAGTTAGTGTCTAGTAGATTTTGCTAACATGTATTTGCCGAACGAGCATCACTAAGTTTTGCACAAAAACTAGAAATTACTGAAGAGTTTTAAGCTTACACTTCATTAACTTTATCTACGCAGCTCCGATCTTCTTGTCTGTATTTTAAGAGATAGAGACGCTTTCAATTCCATATTATGGCACACATTGTCCGAAGTCAGCAGCATTGCCGCTTTAAATGCTACCAAGTCTACTCTAGTTGACACGTGCAATGTCAGAGCCGTAGATACTAGAAGTTCCAGTCTAGAGGAGAGTCCCATCCGATACATGTTTTTTTTTTTCATTTTACCGGTATGGCACTCCCCTTCATTACACTTTTTTCTCTTCTGGATGGCCGACTCCCGCCAACTACCGGTAGCTCTCATAAGGTAAACTGCAATCAGCTTTAAGGTTACTATCATGATTAGTCTCTTGCTACTAACTCGTCTACTTACAGTCAGCAAACGTACAACTAACAGTGAGTTAGTGTCTAGTAAATTTCACTAACAGCAAAACGCCCTACACTAATTGGAACATGAGTCGGCACGATCCTCCAGCATAGTACAGACGATCCCCTCGGTAGTAATCCCTAGGATAGGAATACCCGCTCATCAGGAATATAAAGGTGGGTCCCAACCATTTCTGAATGACCTTCCCATTCAAAGCCAAGTAAATATTCCCCCTCACCCCTCAATCGTCATAAGGAATAAAAAATCACGGATTATGAATGTGTTGGGGTGCTTAACTATGGGAAAAGTCCATTCTGTACAGGACGTCTGCAGTAGTCTAGCCAGGATACCAGCTCCTATTGTCCATTTTTCGTGCCGGATTTCATATTTAATGCTTGCATTAGCATTCGGAGCTGGCTTTCAGACCTGCTAGTACCGTTCCTTTGAATAGAATGGAGCTTGGGTGTTTGCCAACATTAGTGAAATGGGGCTCAATACTATCGTGGCAACTTATTTTGCACATCAGCATCATTACCTACATCATGCCCCACATGCCTTACGGTATTATATTAAATATACTTTTATCTTTTTTGGTGTTACCGAGGTATATATCGATATCTGCACGAATTCCATTCATGTCCGCTCATCGATTTGAGCAGCCTTTTTAGGTCTATGTAACCAAAAGACTGCACCAATACGTACCATATATGTGGTACAGTCCAGTGTACCACCCCATGGTACACCCTACGACAGGAATACCCTCATCTAGGAATAAAAAGTGGGTTCCCGACGCCATGACAAGCGAGGGGATTGTCTGTATAACTTCGATTTCACCACCTGCTTCTTCTTCTCCTGCTCATTCTTTTCTTCCTTGCCACTGGCGTCTTCAGCATTCACTTGATAATCGATGCTCGATGCATCAAGCTTGTCGGCAACCGTGGCATAAAAAGCGTCCTCAGCGATGGCTTCATGATACTCTTCTTCCATCCACGAATACATGGGGTAGGACTCGATGTTCAAAAGACCGTCATCGTCGTCGTTCCTCTTTCCTAGCGCAGCTATGCGAGAGCAAACAACAAGTCTGTCCTTGTCTTCGATGAGTCTCGCAAGAACATTTGAAAAAAGCTCACCATGCGCCTCAGTGTCCGTGTATCCATCCACAAACACAAAAAGCTTTTCGTCAGCGATACGAGGTAACACGAAATTAGCGATATCGACAAATTCCCACCATTCCTTGGTCCTCATGATCAGGCAGGACGAGACTACACCTACATGAATCCAAACGACACTCCATTCTGCAGGATCCAGAGACGCCGCAAAGCTTAGTGCGCAGGTAGATTTGCCAACCCCCGCGGGACCCACAACGAAAGGCCTCTTGTTGTCTCTGACCACATCGTTTATCAAGTAGGTCCACAAATCATTCACCCCAGAACGACGGTACAGCATCAAGTCGCGGCTCGAAAACAAACCGCACGCTCTCAGTAGTGCTGCCGGCAGCTTCACATACTTCTCGTTGTTGTCAATATCGATCCTAGGGACGGCCGCAAGTTTGTTGATCTTTGGCTCGTAAGGCTCCACTCCAGTTGTCCAACGAGGTCGCTTGTTGGGCACGAACTTTTCAGGCAGTTTTACTAGCACGTGGATCTGGTCGTTGGCTGGTGGGTTCATACCCTGCCACATGAGCTTGATGCCTGATCCGCCCAGGAGCTCTTTGTCTTTCTGCACTAGCGTTTTGATAGCATCCGGCATCTCTCCATTCTGCAACTGCCTCGCAACTTCTGAGCTGGCCCCGAGCCACGCGTCGCCATCCTTCGCTAGGAAGAGGTGCAGTCTGTCAGCGTCGACATCCTTGAGATCATTCAGCTTCTCTGGCTTGATAGCCTTCTTTAGCTCATACACGGGCAGGCCCTCGTCGATGACGATGGAGATCGTGCTCCCTTTTTGGATAATCACGCAGGTCAGCCGCACCATCTTTTAGATTCTCGAATGAGAAAATAACGAGAAGAGTCGGTCGTCGTACTTCACCGGAGTATTGAGAAAACCACAAGTAAAATATTGAAATTGTTATTGTGCCTTTCAGAAACTTTGGCCAATCTGACCTCAAAAAGGTGGTTTTAAGAAGGAGAGGCTAGGGCTAGACCTAGGATTTGCTGCTGGCCTTGCATCGGATTACAGAAGTCCTACGTAGGAGCTCCGTCTTCATCTAAGGGGTACCTTTTTGGAAATAAGGACTGAATGGCCATGATAAGCTGGCCATTCGGTCCTTCGTAGGTCTAGTGCGCCTGAAAGCATATGTGGCAAATGCATAGTTTGGCCGCACCCGTACAGGGGGAAACTCAGGCAGCACCGCAACCAGGTCACCGTGCTCAGCCTGTATGTACGTACATGCGCTACAGGTATAGCAGTACTGAGCGCGCTCACTTGTTGGCCTACCTTTGCAAGCCATTCGCTCAGTTTACATTCAGTTTTTGTTTATGCATGGTTTTACTGGCCTTGATACTAACTTTTATGAGGTCTTAGGTAGGAGCAAAAGTCCTACGTAGGACCTCAAATCGGAGGGCGTTTTGCCAGAAAGGCACAATATCTCATCGGGGGAGCGGAGTGTATTAAAAGATAAGTCCACTGTGCTACAACATGGACATTGTCTGAGAAAGCGAAGTGCAGCGTGTGATCAACGTGTTGTTACGCTGCCGAGTCTGCGGTCCCATAGTCACTTCCCTTTCTGCTGCTGCTGCTACTGCTCCGGCTGCTGCTGGTTGCACTGGGAACCTCGATAAGTTTCGTGAACTCATTTATCTCGGGCAACGAACCTTGCTGAAGCAGAGCTCCGTGTGACGGAGAGATACGACCCTGGTGGAACGAGAAATCACTTTGCGGGGGAGTGGTCGTGGACTTCCCCGACGAAGTCTGTGACGCAGGAAGCGTGAACTCCGAAAGGCGAGTCAGAGTTGTTCCTCCCGACACGAAGTAGTACTGACTGCGGATCAGCACCGTCAACTCCTCCTCAATCTGCAGCAGCCGCGCTTCAAGATCAATATCGTTCGCGTCCAGGCCAAAGGGACATTCAATCTCCATCGCGACTTCATCGGCCATGAAGAGGAATGTTCCCCACATAAACACCCACAGCGGCGTGTACAGCCCCGATCTCGGTACGATGACGAACGTGTAGAGCAGCATGTACGCCGTCAGCAGGAACTGAAGATACTGCATGTAGTTGAACGGGATCGGGACGTTGGCGATGTTGAAGACGGTCGTGTACAGATTGGGCAGTCGCGCGAGTTTAATCTGCAGATTGTTCGAGTTGGGCGGCGTCAAGTGTCCGCGGTTCGTGGCGACCTGCACGAGTCTCTTGAGCCAAAGTTCCGTAATGGTAGCGCGGAGTTTGTGAGGCGTCCGACGGACAATTGCTCGGTAGGACTCCTGGTCTTCGACCTTAAGTTTGTGCTCCGACCCGCACGCGTACAGTTCATCGTATTCGGCGTCTGTCAATACACCAGCCTCCTTGAGCTTGTCGATGCCGTCGACACCGCGGCAGTCGTGAAACACGATCGCAATGTACAGGAAGACCAATCGACGCAGCTCCGTGAAGAACGTGCACTTCTCGAGGACGTCTTGGGGGATAGCTGAAGCCTTGAAGTCCACTGACGGGCGACGCTTTCGAGCATTTTCGGGCTTGGTTGCTTCAGTTTCTTTCACGTCGGTACGTTCTGGCACCTCTCGTTTGATGGTAGTGCTTACGAACGCGCACCCAGAGGCAACAATGTCCCGTGCTGCCTCCGACAGGGAGCCGACTGCTACCACACCCGCGCGCCACTGCGTAAACGCCGAGTTCATGCGGAACGACACGATGAGGCCCAGGAACGTGTTGAACACCGTCAGCGAGTCGGTAAACGCCGTCGATTCGCGCGTGGGAACCACGAACGGGTGGTACTGGTTCACGACAGCCACAACAAGCGCGAACATCGCCATAATGAGCGCGCGCACTGGAGCTTGGCCGTTCAATGCCGACCCATGCCAACGCATCAGCACTCCCCACAAGTGAGTTGTGTCATAGTAGATCATCCTTCAGGTTGAATGGAGAAGCACGCGCTGCTGGGAGTTTTCAACACTGGCCAACGCTCGTCGGGTACGAAGTGGGAGAGCTTAACTGGAGGCACTTGCACTCTTGGCGACGCGTGATAGTCATACATCTGACGGAATAAGGACGCAACCCCAGCTGGAGTGTCCGCATATCAAGTCGATGCCGTTGCCTTCATGAAAATACGCACCAATTTAAAGCTGGTCATCAAAAGTCACACTTGGTTATAGCGACCGAGACACTACACTAGCGTGGCAGCAATGATGCATGAATACACATCTTCTCTTCTTCGGCATCCCGCCGAAGGTCTTCAATTTTCACCATCGCTTCAAAAGTTTTGGCGGGAATTTATGAATCATCTCTTTCACGCTACCGGCTGGATGGGTTTGGGGGGCCAACCTGGAAGTATTCTGCACACCGTTCTGGCCACTGCAAGATGGGGGCATGGTGCTCCTCCCCTGGTGCGCGTGATGCGTGTGGCGTAAAGTTTGCACCGTCGTGCTGGAAATCATGTTCATTCTGGAAAGCGCGTTCAAGGACGGAGTGACCAAACATGATTTACTACGACACGTCCCGATTGTGGAGTGTGCTGTTTCGTTGGCACGGATCGGCGCTGAATGGCCAGGCGCCGATGCGCGCGCTCTTCCTGGCGATGATCGCTCTGGCTGTCGCCCTCACCAACCACTATCATCCGTTCGTGGTGGCGACTCGCAACTCGACGGCGTTCACGGATTCCTTGACCGTGTTCAACACGTTCCTCGGTCTGATCATCTCGTTCCGGTTGAACTCAGCCTTCACGCAATGGCGCGCGGGTATGGTGGCCATGGGGGCGTTGTCCGAGGCGGCGAGAGAGATCGTGGGCTCTGGGTGCGCGTACGTGAGCACGACCATCAAGGAGGAGCTCAAGGAGCGCGACGTGGGGGACGCGAACGACGAGGCCATAGCTGACGCAGCCAAGCGCGCGGGACGGACGTTGGAGGAGGAGATTGAGCTGGGCAAGAAGCGCAAGCACATGGGAGGGGTGAAGCACCACAAGAAGCAGCCGATTCCGCGTGACGTCCTGGAGAAGTGTACCTTCTTCACGGAGCTCCGGCGTCTCGTGTTCCTGTACATCGCCATCGTCTTCCACGACTGCCGCGGCCGCGACGGTATCGACAAACTCAAGGACTCGGGTGTGTTGACGGATGCTGAGTACGACGAGCTCTACGCGTGCGGCTCGGAGCACAAGAAGCATGTGAAGGACAAGGAATCGTACCGTGCGCTGGTACGCCGCACGCCTCACAAGCTGCGCGCCACCATCACCGAGCTCTGGCTGAAGCGGTTGGTGCAGGTTGCAACTCGTCGTGGCCACCTCACGCTGCCCAACGCCAACAACCTGCAGATCAAAATCGCTCAGTTGCCGAACCTGTACACGACCGTCTTCAACATCGCCAACGTCCCGATCCCGTTCAACTACATGCAGTACCTTCAGTTCCTGTTGTCCGCCTACATGCTGCTCTACACGTTCGTCATCGTACCGAACTCGGGACTCTACACGCCGATTTGGGTCTTCTTGTGGGGCACGTTCCTCTTCATGGCCGATGAAGTTGCCATGGAGATTGAATGCCCCTTTGGTCTGGACGCGAACGATATTGACCTTGAAGCGAGACTGCTGCAGATTGAAGAGGAACTCACAGTGCTGATCCGCAGTCAGTATTACTTTGTTACTGGCGGTGCGAGCCTCTCTCACATTCCCGAGAACGCTGACGACGGATCTTGGCGTCAAGTACCGTACGCGAAGCTGCAATCGAAGCCGATGATCACGGAGGCGTTCTCGTTCCACCAAGGGCGACTATCGCCCTCGAACATGGCGATGGTGCAGCAAGACTCGCTCCCTGAGATCAACGAATTCACGACTCTGATCCAAGACCCAACCAAGATCAAGGACGAGAAGGACGGCAGCGCTTACGGCTCGACTGATGGGGTGGCATAGGGATGATTTTCATTCTTCTGACCGCGCTGGTATAACAATGAGGTAGCTGTTGTACGAAATGTGTTGTTTCGCTACCGGTATAGCGTCTCTAACAGTGTCAAGTTTCAAATATTGTTCAAAAGAAGAATGCTGAGGAGAGGTTGCAGGTGTCTATTCGTCAGCGGCGATGTTTTTTTGTTGTTCCTACCGGATTGCTGCCTTTTCCTCTTCTGTGGCGCTCTTTTTGTCGATAATCCGTGGTCCTTGAAACACCTTGACTCGAGCGACTACGTTCTCAATCCTCCACTTTTCACCAAAGCCGACCACAAGTTCTTCATCAAAACTGGAGCCAACCTGCAAGCTAACAAGTTCGCTTTTGACCATCACCACGATGAACTCGAGCCTCGACACACAGAAACCTCCACTGGACTCGGAAGACTTCCTCAGCCAAGTGCGACAGCAATCAAGATTAAAATCGACCTTTTCCCCGGAAATATTTGCAGCACAAGCGTACTAGCCAGACAGGAGTATCGCGTCGTAGCTACACCTGCTTCGCCGATAGGGGACGACACACATAGGTTCGTCGTGAATTCGACACGGAATTTCATCGTTCATTTGATTGTAGCGCGGACCCCACCTCCGAGTATTATCATCCATATTGCCGAGGGCGCCATCTCCAGCATCCAACCACTCTGCGCTGGATCTGAATCCATGTGACGACTTTAACCTTTGAATACTGTTTGGATCGCACTTGACTGCAATGCGTAAAGCTGCATACCGACTGACAACAGACGTTATCGTGCGTGAACTCCGACGAGCCCGGCCACGGAAACTTGGATCGAAGATACTCGGTAGATGAAAGCGAACTGCCCAGGGATGGAAGAGCACGCTCAAGCAAGCCGCATGCCTGCTGCGTGTTTAACTGAAACATGTTGCGGCAGGAGCCACCGGCGTAGTAATACTTGGCATTAATCATCGCAACGCGCTGCTCGATAGATATCTCACTGCACACAGGTTTTGGTTCAAGTAATTTGGCGTCGGCATCGAGATTCTCCCGCACATTCTTAAAAACTTCATCATCCTGAATGGCAGCGTGGTACTCAATGACGATGCATTGCACTCTTGTGCGCGAGTCATAATGTCATAATGTAGTTAGCGTGCGCCAACTCGTCTGGCACACAAACACGAGCCTCCGTTTCTCCTTCCTGGGTTTCTGGGTCTTCGCATTTGGTATTCAACTTCTCGTTAACCCCATGAGTCCGCCCGGCAACGATCACCAAATGGAGTCGCTCTTCAGTCTCCTCAGCATAGCGAACCTCCCGCAACATTTTCATCTCAACAACTATGGCCTTGCGTCTGTCTCCGACCACACGTACACACCAACACAGCTCGTCACCATCCACTTCCTTTGATCGACTGTTATTAACGCCAAGGCGGTGACCGATTTGGCAGTGCGCGGTGGGCCCATGATCCAGCCGACGTGTCCTCCATCGCACACTTTTTCTTGGAGGAATTTGAACTGATCATGGAAAGCAGACCGGCAGTGAAGCTTCATACGCTGGTTTGGAAGCCCGGATTCTTCCAAGTCTTCCTTCTCGAGCCAGAAGTGCGTATCATTGGGGCGGCTATATGCGTGTACCGGTATTCCCCAGCTTGAAGACTGCCAGTCGAGTTGTTGGTCATTACCGAGCACAAATCGCCGTCGAGCGCTCGCAATGCGCGGCGTTAGTTAGTTTGTGTGGAAATTTCAAGAGGACATGGATCACACATGGAGTCGGGGCTTCGGCGAAAGTGGTTCCGTTAGTTGCGTTCACGTCGATTCCATCGCCCGATAGAATGGCGGCGATGTCCGCAGGAATTTCACCGACAAGAAACTGCTTCGCGCGCGAATCGTGCGATGCGAGCCACTCTCCATTCAACCGCGCTAGATGCGGCGCCACTGTTTGTGGCAAGATCGGCCTCTTCTCCTCTTCGATGAAGCCCTCGACGATTTGTTTTTCTTTCAACAAACTAGCGGGCCAGTCATGATAGAATTGCTGCCCCCTGGTACACAAACAACACAGTAAGAGATCTGCTTCATGATGTTAGATTCACAACTGACCTAACCGATATCGTGATCTGCTTGTAGTCAGAATCTATACGTACAAGCTTGGCATCAATCCACACCGGAGTGACAAGGTGACTACAGAGAAACATCAACTATTGTGCTTTTAACCTTTGCCGTCTCCTTCTTCCGTCCTCCCTTTTGGTATTAGCGCTACTTCCTGCTCTTAGTGAACAAGATTGTGGATGGTGTTGTCAAAGCGCCTTGACCAGCTTCCCAGACAATTAGAGACGGTCTGCTGGAGAGATTCGCACGCCTGCTCTTCTGAGAACTCTGGCTTGAGGGTAGACACGATATAGTTGATGTCGTCGCGGCCCGTCAGCTCCGGCATATCGGCCGGCACCATCAGCAGAAGCAGCGACACAAGCAAGTGCATGTGCCGCCGCAGCACATTGTACGCAATGCTGGCGATATCCATGAAGGTGCCGAAATCTTTCCCTTGGGTGCCGCCCATCACGTATGCCATTTCTTTCGTGAACACGAAGGGGGAGCGCTCGCGAGCCATCCCCATCTAATGTTATGAGCACAAATACTGTTAGATATTTCATCACTCACAACTCGATACTCGCTAAGTACGTACGCTGTACTTCAGATGGCCCAGGAAATGACCGAAGTCAATGTGGAAGTAGCGTCCCGCTGAAGAGATCTGGACAAATAGCAGGAGCCAAGTAATTAGCAAGACATAAGATTATTTTTCGAAATCAACTCAGCTCCAGACGTAACAACGTACCATGATGTTGTCGTTGTGACGGTCACCGATGCCGAGGACGTAAGTTGCAATGCAGTAGCCAGCACATGAGCGTGTGAACAAGCTGATGGCTGCCTTGTGGCTTTTGGCATCCGGGTTATTGGCATGAATCCACTCGGCAAAAATCGGATCCTTGAACGACCCCAAAATACCGCCGCGCTTGTGTACATCGGCCGTCGTGACCGAATTGGGTACTATCTGAAGAATACCCGTCATCGGCGAGGTGGCAACACACTTGTACGGCTCCATTGCTAGATCCAAACCTTCTTCACGCCACATTTCGTCCATCAACCGGATCAACTGCAGCGTCAAGCAATCCTGCCGCACATCATCACCAGCCTTGAACATGACTGTCACAGGATCGCCGCCCTCCTCAGCATTCTCAAACACCAACCACAACGGCTTCTTCGCCGAGTCCATCACGCGGCACTTGCTGACGATGATTTTACCCACTTCGATACGAGGATCAAGCGGCAACTGAAAAGAACCAGGCAACAGCTCGTTCAGCGCTTCGAGTCCTTGCTGCATCGCTCGCTTCATCTCTGCCGGGCCATCGTTCTTCTTCGCCTTCACGCTCTGGCAAATACGTTCCAACATTCCGCCCTCAGAGAAGAGCTTGTCCTGAAGCTTCAGAATCGCACGCATCTTTGAGCTGCACACATCCAAGTAAGTGTTCAAGATTGTGCCGTAGCGCTCGCGGTACTGCTCGTTGTGTGATTCCACCTTCATGCTCCAGAAGAGATCGAAGCCAATTTGGTTCGGATTCTTGATGGCACGCTCAATAAGCAGCATAACCAAAGGTGACGCGTGGTGGTTTTCGTACTTGATAGCTTGGACAAGCTGTGGCAAGAAGTAGCTGAATGTCGTATCAGCCATCAGACCGAGCTTCTGCACCGCGAATGTGCGCACACCTTCATTGGCGAACTCGCCATTCAAAAGCTCAATGTAAGCTGCTTGGTGGTCAGGCTCGGCCCAGCGTGGTAAGAGTGACAGCGCTTCTTCAGCCTCCATAGGATCATCCCAGTGCACGCAAGATAGCACACGAGGCAACGCTTGGAAAGTATCGAGCAACTCCTCGCGGTACATCCACAGCTGAGTCTTCTGGTACGGGCTGAAGCGATACAACGGGTCCAACAAAATCAGTTTCCGGAGATCCTTTAGACAGGTGTCATGCTGGCCTGAGCTATCACTGGTGCAAGAGCCAGAGTCTCGACGCTGCTTTGATGGCGTCGAAATGCTGAATCTTCCCAGTTGTTCACTGATACTTGGTCGCGGGCTTTCTTCAAAGAGCACTTCGCCGTTGTTGTTCGTCTCTCCAAACGTGATAGTATCACTGAAAAATGACCCATTGTTTGCAACAGTTTGAATAGCATTCATCCAAGCCTCACGGGATTGCTTCGTGTCCGCCGACATGATGTACTCGCGCGAGGAATTCACAGGCCGCACCTTGAAGCACCACGTTTGACGCACCCTTCGTGTGCCGCTGTTGACGGGCGCAGTCGTGAATGTTTGGTTCATGTCATCGGCTGTGCTGACACTGCAGTTTTTCAACGAGATCTGCTTGCGGGCTGCTGTTTGATCGTCAGCATAGCTGAGCGAACAGGTGCTCTGGTCCACAATGAACCACCTTCGCCGCCAACGGGTCAAGCTCTTGTAGTTTCCAACCTTCCGAAGCCACCCTTCCTTGTGTAACATGTTTGACCGACTGCTCTGGACGATACTGGATCGGTGTGGACGAACACTCGACGCGAGCAGATCCGTGTCACTCCAGTCGAAAATGACGGGGGCATCGAACTTGCAAAACTCGACCTGAACCAACGGCTCGTTGGGCAGCGCCACGTGCGGCACTGGGCCTTGCACACAAGAGTACAGATTATTCAGCATACGAACGTACTGCAAGCCTTGCGTGAGCGTGCCATCCACTTCGAACGCGTTGATTCCAGTAACGAGCATCTTCTCCTCTTGTCCGTTCGACCTGCCGCCGATAACCTTCTTGATTCCAATCACAGTCAACTCCACGCGCATCGTGCGCGTCATCTCAGAAATACCAATGTTGAACTTGTGCCACACCGGGTTCGTCCACTCCACGTACAGGAAGTCGTTGCGTTGGGCCTTCAAGCGAACATCAGAGGTATCCACGACCGAATTATCAATCAGTTGTCCTCCATCGTAGAGAGCGATACGAACCAACACGCTCGCACTGGCCAGCTCAACGTGGGAGACATTGGCCGCTTCACTCGTCCGTTTCAGCACACACGTCGTCCGCGGGATGTTGAGGACGCGGTGGATCCGAAGTGCGAAAGGTTCCTGGACCATGACGCTGGGGATCGGCGCCTTCTTATCAGTCTGCTCCCAGTCCGTATCCCCCAGCGTTGTCATCTGCAGCGACGCGGATCGATCCGCCTCCAGCGCCTCGTCGACCTGGTTCCCTGTGGCTCTGCTCGCTCGGGAATCCCCTGCCAGCTGGAGGTTGCTTCGGATACTCAGATTCAGCATGGCCGTCTCGCGGATGATGGACTTGTGCACCACCGTCAACCTGATCGTCTTCTTGGTCATCAGACACTCGCGGACGTGCACGTACTCGTTCAAAATGCGGAAGCGGTCGATCATGTAGTCTCGGAAGCCCGTGATCTTGAGCAGGTACTCGGTGGGGTCGTACGGCTTGAGCGGTGCAGCGTCCAGCGCCTGCTTGTAGCAGTTGAAGATGTGCTCGACGATCTCCCCACCGTGTCACTCGTGGTTACCGCCATCCTCACGTCCGTAATGGCTTGCGCGTTCACCTCTCTCAGCTGGAACTGCCTCTTGTAGATCACGTGCACCGCCGAGAACTTGACGACTCCACACAGCGCCTTGACCCAGCGATGGTACTCGCTCTCTGACTCGGCAGCGAGCACCCACGTCCTGGCCGTCGTGACCAGGAGGAACCCGTAGGGCTCCGACTTACTGTCCATGGGCTGCACGGACGACACTCGATCCAGATCGATGAAGCCCTTCTCGTAGCTCTTCTTCTCGTCCCTGCTGAGCGGGATCCCGTGCTTCTCGGGCTTCTTGCGGTAGTAGGCCAGCACGCTGCCGTCCAGCTCCATGTAGCGCTTCTTGAAGGCCTTGATGCCTTCGCCACGCTTGCGCAGCACGCCGCTCACGAGCTTGGAGGGCACGGCGTGCGACACCTGGTGCTGCGAGATGATGAGGTTGGCCGGGATGCGCGCCACGCAGTTGAGGAACTGCGGCGTGTCCAGCGCGAACTTGGTCTGGCCCTTGTGTGCCACCCAGTCGCCGTCCTCGACGCGGAACTCCGGAGTGTTGGCGCGCACCTCGAGGTCCGTGGGCGAGATCTCGGCGTGCGCGCGCTGCAGCAGCTGCCCCACGGCCGAGCGGAAGTAGAGCGACTCCTTGCTGTGGTACAGCCCAGGCACGGGCTGCCAGCGCGGCGCGCCCGTCCCCGTGGCCCCGCGCCCCGCCAGCGGGTTCATGGACGCGAAGGACGGCACGAGCGAGCTGTCGACGTTGTCGAAGGCCTTGCTGGCCTCGTACGCGGCGTAGGACGAGGCCAGCGACTCGCGGCTGGACGAGCGGCCGAGCATGGGGGGCCGGAGGGGGGTAGTGACGTGGTTAAGGAGAAGAGGGGAACTGCGAGGTGGCTTCTCTCTAGAAGGTGGCGAGTTGCGCAGTGTGGGGGCGGCGGCTTTACCTTGAACCCAGTGGGCGAGTGACTCTTTGGGTTAACTCTCTTTATAGCTATGGGGCTCGGCAGAAGAGTCGAATGTGTAGAAGGTAATGTGGATGCTGGGGGGCGCCGAAGAGGCTGTGATATATGATACAGACCTCCATTCCGCCAGCCACCCACAACGTCTGGCGTCTACGTAGACGCCATGCCGGTAGTCTAGCCACGGTACATGTATTAATCGAGGAGGACAGCATATGGTGCTGGTGTCCACACACGTCGTTCTGACGTCCTCCATGTTGAAGTTGCCGTGCAAATCCCGATCTTAGTCGCGCTTTGATGGGCATCACATGGATGAATATAGTGGTCTTTCCGACAGATAAGAGACCAGGATTGTTTCATAGTCGCCTCTGTAGAAGTAGCAGCCTATCATATGCCTTCTTCGAGTAATTTCAGCCAATAAAATCAATTAGAGTTAGGGGAATCCTTTCCGACACTTCCCTACACATATTTGTCGGAATCCTAGGCTGAATATGTATATAATCATACTGAAACCCAGTACAAAAAATACTTTTAAAATATTTTGGCGATTCTGACAACTAGGCAAATTCCTACTGTAGGCATAACTTATTCTAGGTAGCGAGACACCGGTGGACAGCGACAAGTGTCAATACTGCATAACGAAAGTGTCCTCGCGGTCATCATGAGCCTCTCTGTGTTTGTGCCTACAAACACCCAAAAGGCGCGAACGACGGCGATCAACGCATTCGAGAGAATGCTAGAGGTCGAGGGTGTGAGCATGGAATGGTTTCGTGCAAGCATGCACACAGACCCCTCCGGCAAACGCTTGGCTGCCACAATGGACCGATTCGGCTATTATCTCGCTACTAATGACGGTAAGAAAGGTAAGCTAGCTCGTAACACAGCTACATCGTACTATAGAAACGTCAAGCTGTGGCTATTCGATGAGTTTCCACACCTGCGTTTACCCACGGAGATGAACTTGCTAAAACAAGGGAAAACTCTAGATAAGCACTGCTTAAAACGTGAGAAAGGAGGGCTCGTTAACAAAGCGCCGCCATGTACTAAAGAGGATATGGATCCATATCGCGGCCGTTCCGACATCCCTACATTTTCCGACAACTAGGGGAGTTCGTCAAAGCCAGGTCAAATCGGAATTAACGTAGAGTCGGAATTAATGTAAAATCGGAAATTAGATCATGTGTACGGTAGAGTAGGTCTAGGGGGCCACTTGACCGACTCTAGTCAGCTTTCATGCGGTGCTCACAGCCGCGAGGAAATCGTCTCTAGAGGCCTCTGGGCCGAGAAAATCGACATTTTGTGCATTGGCGCATTTTGGCCCCGGAGCAATGTGCACAGGAGCCGGCAAATTCATTAGTGAGGCTGGCACCCAGGTAGAGGGGCCACAATTAGAAGCAGCTCTATCCCCTCCACGGCATATCATTGGCTAATTCATTGGCCAATCAGGGTCTTTAAGCAATAAAGAGTGTTGATTGGTACTGCCTTCAACCAATCATCATTCGCCACCTGTCCCAACGAAAATTTGGTGGCTGTCAGTGGCCGACAGGCGGCGCGCGGTCTCAGTCTTCTTTTTTCAGAGCTCGGGATCAAGCCTCCGGACACCCGGCAGCCTCGACAGCCCGGCAGCCGGCCAGTCAGCCAGTCGCAGCCTCCCCCCCGGCCTCAACACCGTAGCTCAATGGCTAGAGCGCAGGGCTTCGGCCCTGAGGTGCCTGTTCAATTCAGGCCGGTGTTATCGATCAAGATTATCTTGGGGTTGTGTCGTGCGGCGACTCCGTGCTGCTGCTGCATCGTGCTGCTGCTGTGTCGTGCTGCTGCTGTGTCGTGCTGCTGCTGTGTCGTGCTGCTGCTGCGTCGTGCTGCTGCTGTGTCGTGCTGCTGCTGTGGCGCGCCCAAGCTATTGCTGTCGATACGCGGAGCTGCTACCGCATCGGTCTTGCGACGGCTGCTCGTCCTGCGAGACCCTTCTTGTGTGCCTCGCCGCTGCAGCGTGCCTTGGTTGATGTTCCTCCTGTGTACGTGGTTGGTGAGGCGTACGTGCGCGTTGTGCTGGTGGTGCTGGTACATGAATGTGTGTGTGAAGTTGCGTTGCTATCTAACCTTCTTAGACGTGACCTACAGTGGCTAAGATGTCTTGTGTCTCTGTAGGCGCAGGATCAACGATTCTACCGACAGTGCGTAGCGTCTTGTATGCGGCAATGCGCTCGTCCAAGACGCCAGTCTTGTGGAGTGGGCGCAGCGCACGCAAAACGCTTCCAGCTCCCTTGGCGTTGACGTTGCGCGACTTCAGGAAGGCAAGCACGGCTTTCTCCGCTCGACGACCAGCATCCAGGACTTGATCCTTGTAGTCCGGCGACTTGGGGTCGAGTGTGAAGCCTTCGCTCAAGAAGAGCTTCATGAACGCCGTGACGTGGCGAAACTCGGACTTCTTCTGGCGGTCGGCGGATTCCCAGACGCGTGGCACCCGCGTGTACCATTCGAACCACGCGCTGGACAGGTTTGTCGTCGCTTTCTTTCTGCGCTTGGGTTTCGGTTCTTGATATGACGTATCTTCTACCTGTGGCTCCTCGTCGGGTACTTGTTTTCGCTTAGACTTTAGTTGCGCAGCCTCCACGATGGTAAGGCGCGCGGAGAGGGCTCGGTTCGAGGCAATAAGCTCATCAATGACAGCTAGAAGGTGATGATGGACTTGGCATGCGTGCGTCTTGGATTCGTGTGCTTGTTCTGCAACAGGTTCAGCAGGTGAAGCTTGTTCATTGAGCGCCACCGACAATGCCAGCGCGTCAGCTGTCGAGATCCCCGCGGATCGCATACACTCCTCCACGCGCTCTACAATTGGGGCATCCGGAGCAAGCGCCTTTAGCTGCGGGTAGTAGCGGACCAGGTATGCCGTGAGGACGGTAAGGACCTTGCTGCTTACGTTGAGGCTGTGTTCCTTGAGTCCGGTACAGGTGCTGAACAGGAATTCGCGCAAGGATGCCAGCCGCTCTTGAGCTCCATGATCAAGCGTCGCAGCATCAAGGACAACAGGAGCAGCGTCGGCCTCCCACCCGCTCAGCACTCGCGCAACCTTCCGGTCTTCCCGCGGCGTGTTGTACACGTAGGCGAACCCTTTGTTTACCTTGCTCATGTCCCACGCGCCGCGGTCGAAGATCCACTGAGCGGCAAGGCGATCGTCTCCGTTAGCGTGCTGAGCGCCACCGCGTCGGAAGGAGTGGGATGTCAAGTCGGTTGTGGCTCCCGCGGGCTCGGCAACGCGCTTGAGGAGGCGGTTGACATACGCCTGGACCCCGTCTTCACCGCGCGTCTTCTCCCTGAGCTGGCCTTCGTTGTACTACTCACTTGTGCTTCAGTGCTTGCAGGTTGGGGACTTGAGCTGCAGCTTGGCACGGTACTTGGCGCGGGAGCAGGAGCGGCGACAGCAGACGAGGGCGGCATTAGGGCGACCCTGAGCGTAGCCGGTTCTGCTTCTAGCAAGGCCTGTAGCGGCACACCGGGGTCTAGCGGCTCCTCGCTCTGCGCAACAAGCTCAGGGAGCTGGCTTAGCAGCGCCGCGCAGGGCGCGGCCTGCATGACGAGAGCTACCGCGAGCGAGTGAAGCGGGCATGTCAGGAAGTCCTCCTTGTCAGGTATGAGCGTTAGCCCTTGTTCCTCCGCCGTTTTAACGCGAAGGAGCCGCAGGTAGAAGACGCCGTCCGCTGACACTGACACATGTTGCTTGCGCAGGTAGCCTAGGTCCGACGATCGGCCGAAGCAGTGCCACATGAGGCAGGCTAGCGCAGCATCTTGGTAGTCCGAGCTGACACGTGCTGTACTGTAGACATAGCGAATTAGAGAACCTAAGTCCTCTTTAGTACATGGCGGCGCTTTGTTAACGAGCCCTCCTTTCTCACGTTTTAAGCAGTGCTTATCTAGAGTTTTCCTTGTTTTAGCAAGTTCATCTCCGTGGGTAAACGCAGGTGTGGAAACTCATCGAATAGCCACAGCTTGACGTTTCTATAGTACGATGTAGCTGTGTTACGAGCTAGCTTACCTTTCTTACCGTCATTAGTAGCGAGATAATAGCCGAATCGGTCCATTGTGGCAGCCAAGCGTTTGCCGGAGGGGTCTGTGTGCATGCTTGCACGAAACCATTCCATGCTCACACACTCGACCTCTAGCATTCTATCGTATGCGTTGATCGCCGTCGTTCGCGCCTTTTGGGTGTTTGTAGGCACAAACACAGAGAGGCTCATGATGACCGCGAGGACACTTTCGTTATGCAGTATTGACACTTGTCGCTGTCCACCGGTGTCTCGCTACCTAGAATAAGTTATGCCTACAGTAGGAATTTGCCTAGTTGTCAGAATCGCCAAAATATTTTAAAAGTATTTTTTGTACTGGGTTTCAGTATGATTATATACATATTCAGCCTAGGATTCCGACAAATATGTGTAGGGAAGTGTCGGAAAGGATTCCCCTAACTCTAATTGATTTTATTGGCTGAAATTACTCGAAGAAGGCATATGATAGGCTGCTACTTCTACAGAGGCGACTATGAAACAATCCTGGTCTCTTATCTGTCGGAAAGACCACTATATTCATCCTTATTCCTCAGTTTCGCGTGCAGTGCAGCAACTTGCTAACGATTGAGCTGTGCATTAAGATTATTGCTCTAGACTGAGTGCCTCACTCTCCGCAGACCGAGCGGATGTCAAAGCCCACAGAGTAGTCCTCCTCCTGTCTGGAGGCGATGGGTCTCGGCGTCGCGGGCTTGAGCAGCATGGGGAAGTGGTCGCGCGAGGTGAGGGCGACGGCCACGCCCTCGCGGTGGATCTGCTCGGCCGCCTTCTGCTTCTTGCGGATCTCCACGAGCTTCTTCATGCCGCTGTCGCGGTTCCAGGAGCCCGTGAGCGTCTTGCGGAGCTCCTCGCGGTCGTGCGCCTGCTTCTTCTCGATCGCGTCGAGCTCATTGCGTATGCGGCGCAGGAACTGCTGGTCGTCCTGCAGCAGCTTCTCCTTGGTGTTGATGCGGTCGTGCTCCTTGTTCGAGATCTGGTCCTGCAGCTGGTGCTTGAGCTGCTCCTTGACGCGGGTGAGATAGCGCTGGTCGTCGTAGCCCTGGCGCGTATGCTCGCTCTCGGAGAAGAAGGTGCTGGCCTTCGGGTCCGTCGAGCGGCGCTCGTGCTTCTCGACCGCGATGGCGTCGTCGCGCTGCTGCATTTGCACGCGCAGGTGCCGCTGCAAGTCCTCGGCACACATGCGGCGCGTCTTGTGCTCGAGCGCGATCGTGTCCAAGTCGCGCCGTTGCTGCAGCTGCTGGTCGAACGCGTACTTGGCCTCGAGGTCCACGTCGTTGGCCAGCTTCGAGATGTGGCGCTTGAAGGCCGACTCCATCACGCGGTGCTTGGCCGAGCGATCGCTGGTGGTCGAGCCCGGCGAGAGCAGCGCGTCGTACATCTGCAGCTCTTCTTCGATGCTCACATCGCCGCCGATGATGTTTTCCGGGTCGCTGCGGTTCGTGGGCAGCGCTTCCAGGCCGTCGGTCGGGAACGCGATGTTGGAGACAGAAGCTCTTCTCGCGCCTTCGTTCTTGTCGGGGGGTGAGAACGGCTCGTTATAGTCGACGACGTCTTCCGGTGAGATGTCGAACTCCTCGAGGTTGCCCAGAGTCGACGGCGGGCTGCTGATCATCGAGCGCGTGATCTGGTCTTCGAGTGCTCGTGGGAATTTGAGCGGGTCGAACAGCACGGAGACGCAGCGGTTCTTGGCGATCAACCGGCCGAAGTTAAAAGCTATGGACATGGGCACGCCAGTGCTCGCTACCATGCCGATCTTCTGCACCATGTCGCGAATGGCGCAGAAGACCAGGTCCTTGGTGAGGTTGTGACTGAACTTGATGGCGATCTTGGTGAAGTTGATGTCTTCCAGCGACGCCAAGTTGGCGCTGGGCAGCGGTGGCCGTCGCTGAGAGAGCCCGTACGTTTTGATGAAGGTGTCGGACAGGAAGAAGATGGGACGCAGCTTTGGCTGGTTGCGCGAGTTCGTGAAGGTCTCCCACGTGATGGTCGCGAATGTCGCGATGTGAACGCCCTGAACCAGATAAAGCAGCACTGGCAAGGTCAATGCTATCACAATATGAGTGCAATGTACCATGAATACACCGCACCTTGCCCTGGTTGAAGCGCGACTCGATCCAGTCGTTGAAGGCGCGCCAAACATCTTCGAGCGTCTCGCGCTTCCTGTCGGCGGCGCATTTCGTGCGCGACAACCGCGTGCTGCAGTCGTTCAGCAAGTGCTTGAGCGTGTACAGCGACATCGCGCCGACGCTCCTGCAGCGAAGAGCCTTCGACTACTGCGTGGCGGTCGACAAGAAGGGATTGATCAGGCCAGAGCCCAAACTTAGCACCGAACTATTCTGGGGAGGGCGCAGGTAAAGTCGACGAGTCTGCAAATATCCTGCAGGAAAAGTCTTGCTTTCATCAGAACGTGGGGCCTGAACATGACGATCTCGGTAGCACGAGGCGCTGATGAATGACTGAATGGCATCAATGCAGCAACACGTTGCGTGAACTTCATCTCTCTCTTCCCTTGTAAATTATGGTTATGGTACACCCGGGCATTCTCCTCCTCCCTCTTCTCCTCCAAACTCTACGATCATCGCGGCGCAACAACATACTCTTCCCTTGGCTTTTCTTCTCCTTCCGGTAGAATGAGCTAGATCTCGCCTCAGTCAGGAAGAATCTCCACCTCCTTCAGGCAGAACGACCCGAAGCTTAAATGTCAAGCACGCGCAGTGTGAGCCGCCGCGACATGGCGATCTCGGACGACTCCATCATCATGCGGTAGATGCGCTTCTCGCTGCAACCGGCCTTGGTGAGCATCGTGACGCGCTCCAGCGGCTTGAGCCAGCGCACCTTGCGGCGCCGCTGCGTGCGCTTGGGCGCATGCTGGGCAGCGACGTCCTTCTTCTTCTTGGTCGTCCTCGGAGGCGCGGGCGTCGCATCTCCCTCCTCCTCCACGTCGTCGCGCTCCATCATGGCGGCGTCGTCCAGCGGCGTGCTCCACACACTGCGCGGCTTCCAGGCCAAACCGATAGACGGCCCACCGTGCTTGGGCACCGCGCTCCCGCCGAGGCCCACGCCGAACTCGTAGACGGTGACGGTCGACCAGCGCACGCTCTTCTTCATCTTCTCGTCGAGGCTTGGCTGGGGCAGACTTCTTGTGGCTTGATGCGTCTCCGGCCGGCGAGGGGGCTTTCCAAATGGAGGGCCTGCTGTTCTTTCACAGCGATCAAGCTGCGAGAGCCGCTCAAGCACCCATCCATCCACAAAAGCTCACTATGGTCGCGACTCTGCCCCGTTCCCGCGTCGAGATAGAAGCTGCAAGGAGGCGGGATGACATGTTAGCGTTGCTCGCTCAGAACTACCCACCCCAAAATAGAAAGATGTCGCCTTGCCTGTCCTGAAGGAAGCAGACCAACACCTAGTCTTTTTGCACCACGCTATTCGACGAAAAGTGCCATTGGCGTTGCTGTATTGTGCTCGTGCAGGTATGTTGAGATGAGGCCAGATGGGGGGTTTGTGGCGTCGGCGGCTAGGAAGAGGAGCTCTTCCAGCTATTCGGGGCCCAGTTGGAACGGTCTAGATTCGGCATTGCGGCCGCAACGGCCGCGCGCCGCTCCAGCAGGCACCTGGACGCAGCCGCCTACAGCATCGCTGGCAATCCGCACGGTGACCAGGTACAGGTCGCGCCGCAGCATGGAAAAGGCCTTCACGAGGCAGCCGCCACTGCAGACGACGTCCTCCTGCGTGAACTCGTCCACGGGCTCGCTGAAGTGGACCTCGACGCGCCGGATTTCGCTAGCAGCGCCCTTGATAGCCGCAGATGAGCCCGTGGCGACGAGACGAAGGATGACTTGAGGACAGGCATCGCCTGCATCGTGACCGAGCAGGACGAGAATGAGCTCTTCTTCCTGGAGGCTGTACCTAAGAGACCGGCCTGCTCGACCTGCTACTGCAAGTACAGTACCTTGCAAGAGGGCCCGCACCTTCATGCGGTCAACGGGGTCCGCGCAGGCGAAGCCCGCCACGTCGATGGCACGCACGCCGTCACACAGCAGTTCCCTACGACAACATACCACGGGGAACGACGTTCCTGCCTAAGCTCAACCGGGCCGTCCAATCCCGCTCCGTACATGTAAGTAGAGCTGACGTACTTGTCGGCGCCGCGACACAGCAGGAGCTTGACGATTTGGTGGCGCCCGAACAAGCTCGCGACGTACAGAGCGGTCCGCTGCTTGTCATTGACAGCAATTAGCCACCACCAGCACTCCTACGAAGCTAGCTGCTGCCTTCAACCTGGTGATTGCCCTGCCATCAACAGCAACGTCGGCTTAGTGGAGATAGTAACAGGTGAGCACTGCGCTGGAAGGCGCCTCCACTTACGAAGACCTATCCAGTCGAATCCGCATGGAGCAAAGGAACACGCGTGCTCATTAGCAAGAATTCCAGTCCATCAGCTCCGACGCCATCACTTGATACACAGCGAAAGTGAGCCCACCTTGGTGAACACAGCCGCCGGGTGCTCAGCGATGAAGCGCTGCACGTGGTCCACCTGGTTGTCGCGGACGGAGCGGTAGAAGCCATCAAGACCAGGTGTCGCCGCATCGCTGGTGTTGATGTCCCCACCATCACCGCCGTACGTCTGGCTCCACCACAGCACGTTGCTGCAGCTCAGCGGTGGCGGCATGGCGCGCGAGCTCCTCCTCCTCGCCGCGCTGCTCATGGTCCGATGCACTTGCCGCGTCGTTTCGTGCGTTTCGTGCGTAGTCGAACCTCGCTTCAGTGACTTCGAACGATATAGTACATAATCGATGCCTTGGCCGAGCCACAATCAGCGTCACTGCAGCTGGCGGCAACGCTTGCAGCTGGGCGCGCAGTGCCTCCAGATTCGAGCAAGCATATCAACCTTGTCACCGGTGCGTAGCCATCGGACTCGCTGCGGCTTGTTTCCTGCGCGGGGGCCGATCACGATCACGGACGACGAAAACTACAGTAGCAGTTAGTGATGAATCTTAATCTCGAGCATACGTTCTCGGAAGGTTTTCGAATGTGAACCCACCTTCGTCAATGCAAGCCAAGCGTCTTGGCTTCGGCTCAAACCCTCTCGTTTGCGCTAGCGGGTGTGGCACCTACTTTGTGTGTGTAATGTATTTTCGCAGGAAAGATCAGCGAATTAGCGCGCGGGTAGGTGTATTATATTGCTAAAACCTGGCAATTAGCTAAGACCACGCTGCGGGAAGGCGGCGAGGGGAAGAAGGAAATTTTGCACCGAGGCGCCAACAACGGGCCCAGCCACACAGCGCGGCGGCGGAAGAGAGCGAGCTTTCCGCATCGCCAGCAGAGCCCCAGCTAGACTTGCGGGCGTCTGTCATCGTCCATCGACCGATCTCCGCCCCGCAACTCCAGCACTGAGTGGAACCAGCAGCAGCAGCGGCGGGCGGATAAGCCAACTACGGTAAATGTCGTCGCAATGCTACACCACCTAACGTACCAAACCGTTTAGGCTAGTGCTAACCTTATTGTGTCTGTCTCCCCTAATGATTGCAACCTTTCTTAGATGTTTAGCTTAAACCCGCGGCAGTCGATGTCGTCGGTGCTGCAGTCGAGCGGCAGCAGCGGCGGCAGCGCGTCGCGGCTCAGCACGGCGTCGTCCTTCATCTCGGCGGCCTACAACAGCTACGAGAGCGGCGCGAGCTTCCGCAACGTGGACGCGTCGCTCGTGCCGTCCTTCGAGGCGCTGAACCCGTACGCCAAGGCCGGGCGCAGCATGATGGGCGACGACAAGCGCTGGCAGCCCGTGCCCGACCTGTTCCACTCGAAGGAGTCGCTGTACTTCCGCTCGGCCGTGGGGAAGGTGCTCAAGAAGGCGCACGAGGAGATCTCCCCGCGGAGCTCGAGGTGCGCGCCAACACGCCGGAGTTCAAGGTGGAGGAGACGGACTGGATTGCCCACAACTCGAACCAGAAGAACCAGTTCGCGCTCATCACGCCGCTTAAGACCGTGGCGAGAATCCCCGCCAACCTCATCATCTCGGACGAACCCATCTCGCTCACGCAGCCCATTGCCAACCACATGGGGGGCTACCTACGCAAGAAAGGAGAGAAGAACAAGGCGCTGAAGAAGAGGTACATGGAGCTGAATGGCAGCGTGCTGGCCTATTACAAGAAGAAGCCCGAGAAGAACGGCATCCCGCTCAGCAGAGACGAGAAGAAGACGCTGGAGAGAGGACGCATCGATCTGGACCGAGTCACGTCGCTGCAGCCCATGGAGTCCAAGTCGGAGCCGTACGGAATCTTGTTGGTGACGACGGCGCGTACGTGGGCCATTTGCGCCGACTCGGATCCCGAGTACCAGCGCTGGCTGAAGGCGCTGTGCGACGTGGTGAAGTTCAGCGCCGTGCACGTCACGTACAAGCGCATGTTCCAGCTGCAGGAGGTGAGCGCCAAGGCCATTACGGATGTGCGAATGGTGGTGACTACGGGCGATACCGTGGGCCAGATTGTGGAGCACATTTTCAACTGCTACGAGCAGGCGCTGGATGCGGCGCCGCTGAAGCCGTACAACCCGGCCGAGTACCGGCTGAAAATCACCGGGTACCGCGACTACATGATCGACAGGTTCCGCGTGCTGAACGAGTACATGCACGTGCGCGAGTGCCTGCTGACGAAGAAGACGATTCGACTGACGGTGATCCACGAATCGGTGATCCAGGAGACGGCGATGATGAACCTGAGCATTGGGAGGGATCTGCCCGTTAGCACGGGATCGATGAACAACCTGGTGAACCAGTTTGCTGATATGTTTGACGGTGGCGAGCGAGCAACGTCCTTGCAGATGACGACGCTGGGTGATGAGTGGGAGCGTCCATCGACGATCGGAAACCCGTCGCTGCCCAGTGGAATTATTCAGCAGCCGTTCGCTATTCGTATCCGTCGCGTGCTGAACATCCCGCGGACGACGTGCGTAAGGAAGAGGTCGAGCGAAGAGGCCATTGTGACCCGAGTCCCATTGACCAGCTCGAGCGTGATCGTGCGTATTGAGCTGTACGATGGAGGTCAGCTGCTTGAAAACGCTGTGATCGACACGTCGGACGTTCGCCTGAAGGCGCAGAGGAATGACTTGCTGTACGCCGAGTGGGAAGACCCGGTGTGGCACAAGTTCAATATCGATATTTGCAACGTGACGCGCACGATGCGTGTTCAACTGACGGTTCTGGGCGTGAAGAAGGTTGTCGGCAATTCGGCTTCGAACATGGACGCGACTGAGGAGAAGATGCTGGTGACGGGTGTGAATGCGTTCGAGGTGGATGATACGCTTACGCAGGGTCAGCAGTACGTGCACATGTACAACAACCTGCACACTTGCATCCAGGGACCCGTGCCCCATGTGACGCTACCCAATGAGCCCATGATCCAGGTGGAGTTCTCCAAGTTTGATGCACCGATCAAGTTCGACTGGAACGATGATGATGCTTCGACTATGAGTGACCGCTCTCACCGACGCAGCATCGTCGCTACCAGTCGCTCTGTGATGCTGCGAAAGGAAGGATGGCTGCAGAAAGTGGGCAACTTCTCGTCATTAACTCGTTGGCGTCGTCGGTGGTTTGTTGTGGATCAAAGCACCTGTACGCTGAGCTACGCGGACGATGAGACTGCTCCTCGTAAGCTTATTACTCTGCGCAACTGCTCCGTGACGACTGCTGATGACATGAACCAGAAGTTCACGACCGCGCCCGTGAACAAGGGTACGCGCAAACTTCGCCAGACCTGGTGCTTCAAGGTTCGTCCGATGGGTTCTTCTCGTGATTACATCATTTCTGCTGAAACGAAGCAAGATCGCGAAGAGTGGATGCTGGCGATCCAAACCGTTGCAAAGGGCGACTCGAGTATCAGTGACTTTGGCAGCGCCAATGGAAGCTTTGAGGAGTCGAGTGCTTCGGTTCCTGTCGTTGAAAGCCCCCGTGGAGAGGAAAACAAAGAACAACTTGACGGCAGGAACATCTTGGAAAGTGTCGCTCAGGACCGGCGCGATTCGACGTCGCGCAGCAGTGGGCACAGCTCAACTCAGCGTGAACCTGAGCTGAATGAACTGCGTAAGCTCATCTTGTTGGATCCGCTGTACCGATTCAGCCCGTACCAGAAGGAGCAGCTGTGGATGCACCGTGAAGAATTCATCGACATCCCTGCGGCCCTTCCTCGCATTCTCTCGTGCGTTCACTGGGACGACCGCGATGAATGCGAAGAGGCGTTGAAGCTGCTTCCACGCTGGTCTGTCCCTGAGCATCAGGCAGCTTACATCGAGCTGTTGAACGGTGAATTCGCAAACGAAGGAGTGCGTACGTTTGCTGTGAAGAAGCTGGGGCAGATGGCTGATACGACCTTCAGCTACTTCTTGCCGCAATTGGTGCAGGCTATCAAGTTTGAGAACCACCACGTCTCGCCCCTTGCCATGCTTCTCATTGAGCGTGCTATCAAGAACCCGAACCAAATTGGCTTCGATCTTTTCTGGAGTATGAAGGTAGAGTCGCACAACGACCAGTACCGCGAGCGCTATGGAACGATCTTGAACGCGTACCTGGACGTTTGCAGCTCAAAGATGCGTGCGATTCTGAAGCTACAGGACAAGCTTTTCTCGGAGGGTGGAATGCTCGAGCGGATTTGCCAGAGCGTGAAGGCGAAGAAGAAGGACGGCGCTGCCGAGATGAAGCGAGCGATGCAGCAAGGACTCGAGGCGCTGAACGAGCTGCTACCTGGTTCTTTCCAGCTGCCGCTTGACCCTCGTATTGAAGTGGGTAAAATCATCGTCAGCAAGTGTCGCGTGATGGACTCGGCGAAGAAGCCGTTGTGGTTGGTGTTTGAGAATGCTGAGGAGGGTGGTGATCCTGTGACGGTCATGTTCAAGGCTGGTGATGATGTGCGGCAAGATTGCTTGACGTTGCAGCTGATCCGTTTGATGGACGAAATGTGGCGAGATGAGGGTCTGGATTTGGCGATGGAGCCGTACAAATGTGTGGCGACATCCCCCATGACGGGTATTCTTCAGATGGTGCCCAACTCGGTCACGACGGCCGAGGTGCACAGGCGCGATGGTATGATGGGCACCTTTAAGGACCCTAGTTTCTCCGACTGGATTCGTGCGAATAACCCCGATCCCAGGAGTCACAAGGCTGCTGTTGATCTGTTCGGTCGCTCGGCGGCAGGCTACTGTGTGGCGACGTGCGTTCTTGGCATCGGTGATCGCCACAACGACAACATCATGGTACGTTCGAACTGATTCTGCGAAACTCTTGCGACTTTCAGCAATGTTCTAACTGTTTGTATTTTCTACTACTTTAGATTGCCGTGTCCGGACGCTACTTCCACATTGATTTCGGCCACTTCCTGGGTCACCTGAAGTACTACAAGGTATGTCCTTTGGTTGCAAATACCTCTCCCCAATCTTGCTCAGACCTAACCGGTTGCCTCATTGTGAACTTTGCTCAGCTGGGAATTCGTCGCGAGCGTACACCTTTCGTCTTCACAAATGAAATGGCCTACGTGCTCGGTGGAGTAGAAGGAAAGGACTTTGCAAAGTTCGTTGACACAGCCTGCACGGCGTACTGTGTGCTGCGGAAACACATGCATCTTTTGGTGTCGCTGCTGCTCCTGATGGTGCCCGCAGACATGCCGGAGCTCACAGGGCGTGATGACATCAACCACATCGTGACCACACTAGCACCCGAGGTATCGGACGAACGTGCCCGCGAGTCCTTTGAGCAGACAATTCACTTCTGCCTCGACAGTCGGTTCAAGCGCTTCGACAACTACCTGCACAATATTGCCCACGCGTTCACATAAGCGTGATCCAGGTGCGTTGAGGCCTGGTGCTGGCTTGCGCGTGCAGATCGAAGAAATAAATAAATCGCAGCCAAGAGTGAGTACCAGCGCGAGAGTGCAGGCCAGCCGGATGGATCTCTGTGCTCTTCGCGCTTCGGGTGAAGATAAAGAAAGCAACAGTACTCTTCGAAGACGGCAAAGGCTGCAGAATGTCGTGGTTGTTGCTACCAGATTCGTTTGGATGGGTTCGGCGTAGCGTAGCTACAGTGTATTGTTAATATTCAAAGTCCACTTGCGGCACAACGTGCTTCGTTTGCTTTGGCTAAACACCAGCGTTTCTCTAATGCTTGCTTGAGGATCCTGATCAAGTGCTGATCCTGATCAAGTGCTTTCGCAGTGCGCTAGCATGTCACTGCTCACCAGTTTTGGAAGTAATTGATGGAAGACATCACCGTTTACATGGCACTTGCCAAAGTAATCTGCATAAAGTTTGTCATTTTTCTAGCATTTACTACAGTGGAGTATTTTCATGTGTGTCCCAAACAAAACGTGGTTTGCCACTTGGCAGCCACCCCATTACCTCAATGAAATTCTTCGCCGGCGTGCACCGCGGCGGTGTCATCTGCGTGGAAGTCGAGGACAACCCTCGAGTGGGGGCGTTGCGACGGGCGTAGGGATGGGTAGCAAAAAATGAATCCGATTCGATTGATTGGATCGAGACGGATCGTGATCGCATTTAATCGGATTGGCTGATTTGTAGATCAATGCCGACTCGATCCGATTGGATCGGATCGAATCGACAAAGCATCGACATAGCTGACGAAACACGGACTATTGGTTGAAATTGGGGTGATATTTGCCCCTCGCAGATGTGATGCTAGCAATACATGTAGTCGATATCACAAAACTAAAACGAAGAGGCCTTCTCGCTGTTGAGGTCCTGAAGTGCCTCAAGGCGGCCACTGGCCGTTCGTTTTGGCCGCCGGCCAGCATCTACAAGAACCCCGAGCCGATGCTGGACGGCATGTCGCTGTACGACGCGGCATGCAGCTTCACAAACCCGAACGGCACTCCGCAGCCCATCCCGACCAACGACAATGTCATCTTCTCTCACGGTCTCATCCACAGGTTCGTGCGAGGTGCCGTTGTAGCCGACGTTGCACTCGTAGTAGTAGTCCATCTGGCCGGCCGTGTAGGGTGCGTGCCGCGGCCCGAGCACACCACGTCCGAGTCCTCGGCGTTGTTGGGGTTCACGCAGCCCTCGCTGATGACGGCTGTATGGTTCATCTGCTCCGACAGGTCCCACTTGTCCGAGTCCTCGTCGAAGAGCAGGTTGGTGCCGTCGAAGTCGACGCAGCCGTAGATGACGCCCACGGTCTCGGCCGTTGAGCGAGCCCTCGGTGATGTCCACGCACGACACGTAGCCGGTCATGTCCGAGCCCGAGTGCGAGCTGCTGAGGCGCTGGTCCGTGCCCGAGGGCAGCTGAGCCGCGAACACTCTGCTGATCGACTTCCTGACTCAGTGACAAGAAGTTGCGGCGCGCGGACGGTGCTACAGCGAGTAGGGCCACTTGATCGTCAACGTCAAGACCGAGTCCTCCATCGCACCACCAAGTCGCAGACCGTGACGGTATCCACGAGCGTGACTCTGGTGGACTCGGTGTCGTCGTGCTGTGGTGGTGGAGGTGTGGCATGTGGTTCGGAGCATCCCGGACCCTCGGTGTCTGGTGTCTTCGGTGGTGATGTTGCAGCCGTTGGTGGTACAGAGCAGAGAGGACGAGCCGGCGCTGCTTTTGCTGAGCGCGTTGAACGTGAAGATGGAGTCGCTGGACAATGGCCGAAGTACTGGTCCGTGGACGTGGAAGTTCACGGGCGCTTCTGTGACGCACAGACTGTGAGCGGCGGCCCTCGACGGGAATTCGTCGGAGGTGGAAGAGCGTGATGGCGGCAGCGTGGTGGGCGTGTCGAACTTGTCAGCAGCGACGCTGGCGAAACGCTTTATCGGGTAATAGTCCTGCAGACCGGGCCGGTAGCGTCGTTTGCCTGTGTCTCCCGTGGGTTTATAGTACTAGTGTTCGGCGAAATGCGCGCGGCGGCACTAAAGGCGGAGATCATGGCCACGTTGCGACCTGGAAGCTGCGCACAATAATGTTGGCGAACCGAGCAGCTGGACGTAAACTGCGTGAGCATGCTGGTCCCTCGCTGGAGCGACTTCGCGCTGCTGTAGTACGCGTCCAGCAGTACAGAAGGTACTCTCACTTCCGACACTGCTAATATCATATGACCTCCATTATTTTTGGTACTTACAAATATTAGGTTTAGAAGGCAATTTTCGCGCGAGCGCGGTAAGCACTCCTGCACGACTCGAACGGTACGAGACAATGAGGGCCATTCGAGCAATTGCGGCGGACGGAGCACAGCAACGAGCATGTCCAAGCAGACGCCATAGTGAGGAAGACCTACGACTAAAGCGAGCGTCGCAAGTCCCTCAAAGTGAGGGACCCGAAGAACTTCGGAAGGCTGGAGAGCAGCGCGTATTCAGCATCGAAACGCCGTCAGAGGAAAGCTAATAAGCTGCGCTTGGAGGCGAGGGAACGCGCTTGACATGAGCTTGTCTGCGAGCACGCTGATATCGTTTCTAAACTGCTATGAGCTTCGCGTTTGTCGAAGACTTGGGAATGCGACTTTCTAACTGCAGTGGCGCTAAGAACTGTTGTCGACTACACGCGCGACCGCACTGCTGGTAGAGGACAGGGCTAACAGCATCATCCGGTAGTTCACAAGTCTGGTGAGGATGACGAAGTCGCACACACCGGGGGCACGACGAAGATGTAAGTGTAGTTGGCGCCATGCTTATTGTATCGATTCGGTTAGATGTCGCTTCCCCTGCAGCAAATAATATAGTGCACAAAAGGTACCGAACATATGGTGTCGGAAGTGGCGGTATATTCTGTAGCTGCAGCAACAGCAGCAGCGGCAGCGGCAATGCGTGCGAAGCGGCTGGTGAGTTTGCAGTCGCGCAACATGAACTGGTGGTTTGCTTTTTTGCTGTATAGCGTCGGTTGTACGGAAGTCTGTGGTATTTTATAGTTTCGTACATGATAATATGTATTCGAGATTAGAGTGGAAACATGCTATTGGTCATTTCAAGGGTCGCTTAAAAATTATTCATGTCGTGAATGCGATATCTAGAGAAACATTTTATGGAGGTATTACTGCTGTTTTTTATATCTTGGTAGTCGGATTGGATCGACCGATAAATCGGATCTAATCGAAATGAATCGAGAATCGGCACTGGCTAATCCGATCGGTCAGAAAGTACATCTCGATCAATCCGATTGGGTCGATTACCCACCCCTAGACGGGCGTTCATTGACAAAGTGAACCGAGACGACGAGGATAACCGGATCCAGTGTTCGGCTGACCGCGTCGGCACGTGCTTCTTTTGAGTGCTAAAGCGACTAAGCAGAGCTAAGAGGAGGGTAGGATATATGACGGAAGGCATTCTACTTGCCTTCGACGTGGACTCGCATTTACGCCAAGATATTTAACATTCCCCCAGTGTAGTGGGTTTCGAGTCACGAGGGAAGCTGGCGCTTCCTTTGAACTCCTTGCTTGTTTGGTTGTTCTCAAGTTCTAGAGTGAGGAGATTAGAAAGACCTCAGATACGCCTACAAGCTCTACTAGGATACCTGCTGTAGTCTAACCACCTAGTAGTCTTATCCTACGCCAGCTTGGCTCTGATCATCCTCGATCGACAGCCCAGTGCGTGGTCAGGTCGTGAAGACCATCGCCCCACTACATCCAGGTATCTATTGTGTTGAAGGCGATGATATCCCAAAGCTTCACCTTGCTCCGGCATTCCCAATTTCTTCGCCGGGAACGAGCTTTGAAAGGACGGAAGACACCCTTTTTGACATGGCTACAAACGCATTCACTGTAGTTCAACACCACAAAGAAAATAGAAGAGAACAAACATATCTAAAGCTTCAAGTCGCACCAGCCATGCCGCCTCTCGTGGTGATCCGCAGTGGGTGCAAGCACGTCGAGTACCAGGAGAACCGCAGCGCCTGGCGCCGCGCACCGCGGCTGGATCTTCCCAGCGACAGCGACGACGACGCCGCGGACGAACGCGAACCGGATGACGACGACGACTCACTGCTGCGTCAGGCCGAAGGAACTTGGCGCCACTCCAGCGGCAGCTGCAGCGAGAGCAGGGCCTTCGGGTTCTCGCGCGAGCTCTGTGACGTGGAGGGCATGCACGCCTTCCGCTGCGCTGACTGCGGCAACGTGGTGGCTGACCGCGACGACGTCGTGTCCAAGACGTTCTTCGGTCGCACTGGGAAGGCCTTCCTTATGAACAACATGTACAACGTCCGAGTTGGCCCAGCGAGGAACCGCTATCTCATGACGGGGATGCACACGATTTCGGACGTGCAATGCGGCAAGTGCGAGTTCGTGTTGGGCTGGAAATATGTACGTTGGGAAGTCCTGCATCTTTACGGTCTACTAATTTAACGTGTACTTTGCTAACTCGTTCTCGGTGGTACATATGCATCGCGCAGATCAAAGCGATGGAAAGCTCCCAGAAGTACAAGGAAGGTAAGTTCATCATGGAACACGCAGTCGTCCAAGATGACTCAGAAGAGCAGGCGTGGAATCGACTGTAAGACGGAGCTTCGGCAAAGAGTCTTGCAAGAGTGTGGTGGGAACAAGACAAAGCCATATCTTTGGGCACGCGGGAGATTTCCAGCATGCTCAAGAGAAAGCAAACACTATCACTTATATGTCACGTATTCCTCTCTTCTCCAGCGGTTGGTGACGAAATAGCTCGGCACCGCTTGATGGGAAATACACAAAACGAACCAAGGTGGAAAGCGATAATCTTCCTATTTTATTGCACGGTTCTTTCATGCTCAACTAGTCAATGGGGAGCGAGGGATATCATAGCGTTTTCATGTTCGTAGGACTCACCCCAATCGCAGCTTATTTGCCAAGAAGCGCTGCGCGCTCCTCCAAAGCAGGTTCGCAATCTCTTCCTCGCCTCTGACTTCAGCCAGTTCACATGCCGCGGCAATGTCAACCACAGCACTCCTAGCCATGATCGCCTCCACAATTTCAGCATGCCGCTCGTAACAGCCGCCATCAGTGCACCTTGAATGTTGCGCACCCGTCTCGTCTAGTACCCTCACCACTTGGAGATGGCCGCACTTGGCAGAATTCTCATATACTTCGGTGCACGGAGGACGACTGCAGTTTTCAAGCAGCTGCTTCATTTCGATGAATCTCTTAGCCAACACAACATGGTTCATTGCCTGCTCAAGAACGTCACCGGCAGTGTTCACGACAAAATACTCCAGGATGCTTGGCTGGTTGGTTTCCCCTGCGCACACGAACGCCTCCCCGACAGAAGCCAGATTTCGTTGCAAAACCAGCAACTTTACCATTTTCAAGTTGTTCTGTAGCACAGCAGTCCTCAGTGCGTGACCGGGTTCGATGGTACTGCATTTCCTACACAAAACTTCTGCCATCTCAATAGAGCGCATGTCGACCGCACGTTCCAAGGCGCTCGTGACGCCCCCCGCCCCGAACCCGAGCTCTGGCTTCCTCTCGTTTGCAGCCTTGAACAGCAACTCCATGATGTCCACGCGGTAATTTAAGATCGCCGTCATCAACGCCGGGTCCATATAACCTTACCAGGGGTGGATTCGATCGACCAGCACACGCACAAGCTCGACATTGCTGGTGCTAGCTGGAGGCTGCGGGACTATCAGTATCTGGATAGCTCCCTCAGGCCCAGCTTCCTTGAAGATATGACGGACACGCTGAGTCAGATCAATGTCCTTGTCGCGAAGGATACTTTGAATGTCGTCGGGGATCTTGCCGTCATTCAACTGCTTCACACGGGGATCGCTGGTTTTGAGCCACGAGCCGTTGATCTTTGGCGGGTACAGCTTCACGTTTTCTGCTGCACGCCGGATGCGTGGCTGTTCGTCGTATTGGTTCACCGCGTGGATGAATGTATCGCGCAACTCGGAGACTAGCGAGGTATCCTTGACTGTTACCCCGATCACGCCGCCGGCGAGCACGCCAGCGAAGGTCTTCATACCGCCTTCGACTGTAGCCGCTGGGTCTGACGGCTTTCTTCACCACGGCCACTGGGGTTGTGTTCGCCACTGGGTTTGTGTTTTCCTTGCGTAACCTCGCCAAGGCAGCGAAGGCCAACACGAAGCTTGGCGCGTTTTTCGAGAATACGCGAACGAAGCAACCATGGGAGGCCAATCCCCCCCAGTTATCAAGCAGCGTTGTCCAGCTGACCTTGTTTCGTGGGTCTTGTTGCCAGAAGGCTGCAAGGGGGAAGTAGTCGCCTCAACTTCTGCCCAGCAGCCTTGCTACTACCAAAGCAAGTTGCTAGTTCTCTAAGCCAAAAGTGGGTTAAAAAGATATATTGGAACTCACATCGAGTTAAGGTAGAATTTGTCCTATCCAATAATCCTACCTTGCCTTGTCTGCTCATCGCTTCAGCACTCAGCAGAAGCTCTCATCGTCGAAAGATTCGCTGCAGTCCTTTAGCTTACATCTCCTCCATCAGAGCGTTGAGCACCACCTGCACGTTGCCGTTGCACTGCTCCAGACGGTCAATGACGATGGCCGTCTCCACGCCCGGGAAGATGTCGCGCACCATCGACAGCTCCGCCGACCACTTGAGCTCCTCCTCCGTCACGACAGGGGCAGGAGGGGTCTCCACCACAACGGGCGTCTCCTCCACGGCCACAGTAGCAGGGGTCTGCTCCTGCTCCGTCACCTGCTCCCACTCGCTGTCGCTGGTGGCGGCAACGGGGGCCTCAGCGGGCTCCTCCACCGGCACAGCGACTGCGACAGCCTCCGTCTGCTGCTGCACCTCCGGAGCGGGGACGACCTCCGTCTGGGCGGTGGCGGGCATCTTCATGTTCTTGATCTCGCCCACAACCTCCTTGGCGAACTCAGTGATGCCCTCAGCCGCGCACTTGATGCCCTCCGTGGTCTCCTTCATGAGCTGGTCGAAGGGGATCTCCTGGATGCTCTGGCGCGCCGCGTGCAGCGACTCGCGCGCGTCGTGCGCCACCGTCTTGAGCGCCTCGTTGGTCTGGCTAAGACCCGTCTGCGCCGTCTGCTGCGCCTTCTCGGCCCATTGCTCATGCTTGACCTTCTCCATGGCCACGTTCAGCGTCTCCACGAGCTTCTCGATGGCCTTGAGGATCGGGTCCGCCACGTTCTCCTGGAAAGCGACAGCCGTGCGGCTCACGGCCTCGAAGCGCAGCGACGCGGCGCCCTCCGCGCCGGCCGGGAAAACGCGGCAGGCCTCCTCGTACTCGGCCTGCGACGTCACGTTGAGCACGTCGCCCTCGGCGTCCGTGTACTGCACCACGAAGGCGTGCGGCGCCAGGTTGAACGTTTCGGCGAAGAGCGCGGTCAGAGCCTCCAGCGAGAACGAGGCCAGGTCCACGCGCAGGCGGTGCAGCTCGCCCTTGTAGCTGATCTTGAGAGCGGTCTGCTTGGCGTCCATTGTTGCTTTGGTAGGTGTTGGGGTCGTTGTTGTTGGGGGGTTTCGAAGAGAGCTTCCTTCTCTTTGCTTGCCAGTTGGAAAATGAAAACGAGGAAAAATACAGCGAGCCCGCTTTTGTTCTCCAGCGTCTGTTTGAGGAAAGTGGCTCGGCCAATCAGAAGCGAGTTTGGGAGAGGGCGGACCGATCCGTGGTACAGTGTACCAGCGCCACTTTTCATGAGAAAAGTTCAGGAGCGCTTCTAGAAAGTAGGCTTCACCTACACTGCATATCGCCTAGCTGGACACGTTGGACGCTGGTGGGCGCCTGTATGTGTATACACAACAGCATACATGTGCATGTACGTTGCTGTCGGCTACAGAATGCTGGTTGATCGGCAGTGGGTATCCTCGCGTTGGACTCAACCAGCTGTCCCAGTCTGCACGTGGTGTGGTGCACATCTTCAAGATCGATTTTCTTCCAATCACGCGCCGTCTCATTTCATCCAATCCGAATGCGTAACGTTTCGGTACAAAACGTACTGTCGTCGTGCAATTGCCATTGCCGCACGTGGAGACTCGAGCCAAAGACCCAAGAGCGGGATCTGCCTGCGCTACAGACGCATAAATCCCCGATGTCGTCGGCGCCGCCGCTGTCCACCACGTCCTCGAGCAGCGCCGGCAACGTGTCGCCGCGCCTCAGCCGCATGAGCTCCTCGACCGGCGCCTTCTCGTCGCAGTCGCTGCAGGGATTCCGCACCGTGTCGCTGCCTGGACTGTTCCCGGGCACGCACCTGGGTATCCTGGCCTCGGGGCTGCTGGACAAGCGCCGCGACGGCGCCGTGCGCGGCGGCTGGGCCAAACGTCTCTTCATCCTGTCCACGCGCAGCCTGCACTACTACCGCAAGGTGGAGGACGCCGAGCTCTTCGGCAAGGAGCGCGGCCAGGTGCTGCTGTCCGACATCAGCTACGCCAAGGTCATGATGCCCGAGGAGGCCCCTATTGGCAACGTGGAACCTGGCCATACTGCGTACTTTGTGGCCGTGCTGTCGGTGCGTTCTAATGAGCTGAGTGCGTAAAGGCTGAGATGGAAGTAAGTTGCTAAGACTTGGTTGCTGTCTGTGCAGAAACGGAAGACGCTGTTGCTGTTCCTGCGCGCTGACTCGTTCGAGTACGCCAGCAGCTGGGTCGCCATCATTAACAACGCGGTGCACACAGCCAAGGGGGTCGATTTTGCACCGAGATGGACTGTGGACACCATGCAGAGCTTCATTGCGGCCGCTTCGGGGTATGTGGTTGAAGTTTTGTTCTGTTGATGATGTGTGCAATGGTGGCGATATTGATTTCAAGGGATTGTGACAGCAACTTTGAAGAATTGGAGACGGCACCTACGGTGGAGACTCCGGTTGAAACCACGTTGAGCCCAACAGTGACGGTACGTCTTCATCGTGAGGACGTGCAATGCTGCTGTGCGTATTTACTAATGTCGTATTCGTTCATGAACGCTTCTTTTATTCTGTTCAGCGCCCGGTGCCTACCGTTCTTGTCGTAAGTATGGTCTCAGGGCCTCTCAGTGCAGCGACGACAACCGAGAGATTAGTCAAGCGCAATGTTGATCTGAGCACGGAGCTCCCGCTGGGTGCTTTCGAGCAAAAGGACACGTGCGTTATCGTGCTGAGTGATGGCGAAGAGCTACACATCCCGCAGCGATTGCTAGGCGACACAAAAAGCCTTCTTACCAGCGTCAAGCAGATCGAGCTGACGACACCTGCTCGTTGTCAACCGCTGCGACCACATATCGTGTCGATGTCCAAAGTTTCAGGTGCGTTTGATCTTACTGTGGGTTTCGTGTTGAGGGATTTCTAACACTTAAGTGGCGTGCAGTTTCATTCCGATGCGTGCGAGCCCCGCCTGTTGTACGCGCACGACGAGACTCAGGACCTCAGCCTGTGATTTCGTCGCTGCCTTCTACCTTCACGGTAGCGTTTCCTGGTACACTGGGAGGGCTGTTCCTGATAAGCTGTCTGGTGTCGTTCTACTGCGCGACGCCATTTGTGGGTTTGATGAAGATTACGATCGTGCTCGGATTAATTCTTTCCATCTCGCAGATTGCTCAGTTCGTCATTTGGTAAGCCACAGCTTTAGTTCATTCATATAGCAGTGCCGGATGTTGCGGAGCTGACACGCTTGTGTGTACCGCAGTTTGTCAGGAGCACAGGGTCAAAAGCGTTTGAGTCCCGTCATGTCGCCGGTTGCTGGATCCAAAAAGGCAGTGGCTGCAGTGGCGAACGAGTATCTATTCTACTTGACTGTTGACAGCATTGAAGTGATAGAAGCGGATCAAGACAAGGAGCCGGCAGTGTCCGAGACAGCATCGCCTGTTTCTGACGTGACTACCGACGTGACTACTGAGACTGCGACGCCTGAAAACGCTATTAGCGGAGGGCCGATTGCTTTCTCGCCACGATTCATCGCAGGTGAGAAAGGCGATGTGGAGAAGGGTCGAGCTCGATACGAGGCTACCTTGCAATGGCGAAAGGAGAATGACATCGACAACATTTTGGTGACTCCGCACCCGAATTTTGAGATCATCAAGAAGTATTACCCGCAGTACTTCCACGGCAAGACGCGCGACGGCCATCCTGTCTACTACGAGCGACCTGGGAAGATCGATCTGCCGGCACTCAAGCGTGAGGGGCTCTCTATTGACGACTTGCTTCGTCACTACATGTACATTACGGAGTACCTCTGGCGAGTGGTGGAACCGGACGACTCTGGCCGCTCGATCACGGTGCTGGATGTGACGGGCATCGGCATGTACGACCTTGGTGGTGAGGTGCTGGACTTCATCAAGCGCGCGTCCGCATTTACCGGCGCCCACTACCCGGAGCGCAGTGCCCACATCTTCATCATCAACATTCCTGGCTGGTTCAACATGATCTGGCGCATGGTGAAGCCGTTGATCGACCCTGTCACGCGCGAGAAGGTGCGTCTGCAATTGACTGTTTGTTGATTAGTATCGAAGGAGAACCAACCAGAGATTCGGTGTGTTGTTCTGGTGGCTTTGCAGGTTCACATGCTGAAGGGAAGCGCCATCTTGAGGGAGCTGGAGACTCTGATCGACATGGAGAACATCCCGTCGGACTTTGGCGGCGGAGGCGCGGCGCTGGGTGACTCGGAGGAAGAGCACGCGCTCGCGGCGCACGTGAAGAAGTATCTGTGAGTAGAAGACGACGACTTGAACTAAAATAAAACAATGAAAACGCGCCTGGGATGGACAAGTGCAACAGCCAACAAGTGCAACATGAAGGCAAAGCTCGCTGCGAAATGCACCATCCAGTCAGATGGCTACATCTGAGTAGCGTTACTGCGCGATCCGGATCGGACTCGAAACCTAAACACCTCTATTTATTAATATGATGCATTTGTACCAGAATCATGCCAAGCTCTGTTCTCGATACAAATGCACAACTGTTGCGACTAACCAGATCTCTTATAAATGATTACCTTTTAAATGTACGTACACTAAAGAGCGTAGGTTCAACGATCGGAGGCACCGGATGGGATGCCAAGTGCTGATTAGATGCCAAGTGCTGATTAGATGCCCATGACGCGCGCTTGGTGACGTTTGGCCCCCGCCAGTGAAGCGGCGCCAACCGGCTGCTGCATGCTACAGTACTGTAGCTGCTCATTCTCCGATCGACCATGTCGCTGACGAAGCTCTTCCTCCGCCGCGCCGCCGCCTCTCGCACCCGCTCGCGCTCTTCGCTGTCGTACGCGACTCGCGCCTTTCGAGCGCCGCCGATGAGGGTACGTGGCCGCAGCAACATGGCTACACTGTTAAACCATGAAGACTAATGTGAGTCGACGTTTTTCATTGCAGTCGAGCCCGAGCCGGTCTCGTTCGAAGACATCAGCACGGCGTCCTACCGCATCCGTGAGGGCATCCAGCAGACCCAGTGCGAGTACTCGCCGCTCCTGTCGCAGCGCATGGGCGTCGAGCTGTTCCTGAAGAAGGACCACCGCCAGATGACCGGCAGCTTCAAGGAGCGCGGCGCGCGCAACGCGCTGCTGCAGCTGAGCGACGAGGAGAAGAAGAACGGCGTGGTGGCCGCCTCGGCCGGCAACCACGCGCAGGCGCTGGCCTACCACGGCCAGCTGCTCAACATCCCCGTGACGTGCGTCATGCCCAAGGTGGCGCCGCTGACCAAGATCGCCCGCTGCCGCGAGCTCGGCGCCCGCGTCGTGCTGCACGGCGAGCACATTCTCGAGGCTCGTGACAAGGCCGAGGACTTTGTGCGCGATGAGGTGAGGATGAAACGAATATTGCTGCATTGGTTATGAGTGAGTTGAGAGACTGACGAGGTGCTGCTGCTTTACAGAACATGGTGTACATCAACGGATTCGACCGTCCCGAAATTATTGCTGGCGCCGGTACCATGGGCATTGAGATCCTGAACCAGGTGCCGGATGTTGATGCCATCGTCGTGCCTGTGGGCGGAGGTGGTCTCATTGCTGGTGTCGCCCTTGCGGTCAAGACGCTCAACCCGAAGGTCCAGGTGATTGGTGTCGAGCCCGAGTACTGCTCGAGCTTCTCGGAGGCTCTGAAGGCTGGCCGGCCTGTGAACATGCCGACGCAGCCGACGCTTGCGGATGGTCTTGCCGTGCCTTGCGTCGGTGCGAACGCGTTCGAGATCGCCCGTAAGTGCGTCGACAAGGTGGTGACTGTCTCGGAGCGCTCGATTGCTCTGAGTGTGCTGCGTCTCGTTGAGATGGAGAAGGTCGTCGTTGAGGGCGGAGGTGCTTCGTCGCTGGCTGCACTGATCGACAACAAGCTGCCGGAGCTCAAGGGCAAGCGCGTTGTGCTGCCGCTTACGGGCGGTAACATCGACACCCCTGTGCTCGGCCGTGTCATTGACCGCGGTCTGGCCGCTGATGGACGTCTGGTGCGCTTCGTGGCCACCGTGAGCGACCGTCCGGGTGGTATTGCTCAGCTGACCTGCTTCCTGCGCGACTTCGGTGTGAGCGTGAAGGACATCTACCACGAGCGCGCTTGGGTGCACGCTAGCATCTCGCACGTCGCAGTCAAGTGCGTTGTCGAGACGCAGTCGAGCGAGCACGCGCTTGAGCTCAAGCAGCGTCTGCAGGACCAAGGCTACCCTCTCATCTGGGAAAGCTTCGCCGGTGGCCAGGCCCCCGCTGTCGAGCTCTAAGCTCACGATAGAACTTTTAAGCACTCGTGCGCCATCTAAGTAGAATATCGATGATTTTGTTTATCGCTTTTGTTTCCATTCCTGAGCTCCAGCGTCTACGGACTATGCTACCATCAGCATTTACATCTCGGCCAGCTCTCCAAGGTAAATGTTCTTGTCACTGCTGCACGAGCCCACGATGGGTTCTGTCGGGTGAAAGGTGGCTTCGTTCACGCTGCCTGTGTGACCGGGCAGGTGGTAGCGCAGGTTGCCCGTCTCGGCGTCCCAAATGTACACGTAGCGGTCGGCCGAGCCGCTCGCTACGAAGCGCATGTCCGACGACCAGCCGCAGCGAATGAGCGTGCGGTCGAAGCTGTGCTTGGCGCCCATGAACGTCGTCTTGAGTCGCTCTCCCTTGACGAACGGCCGGACGTCCCACTTCCTCACCGTCGAGTCCATGGCATTGGACAGCAGGTAGCTGCCGTCTGGGCTGAGACTCACTCCGGTGACGATGTCCGCGTGGCCCTGTAGCACCGCGCTCACTTCGTCCTTGCGGAGGTCCCAGAGCTTTATGTCTCCATCCAGTCCGCCTGCAATGACCTGCGAGTTGTCGCCGGAGAAGCACACGGCCGTGACCTGGAACTTGTTCTCGAAGGACTTGACGGCGCGCTTGGAGCGCACGTCCCAGAGCTTGGTGGTGCAGTCGTCACTGCCACTCACGATGAGCGTGGGCCCGCTCGTCACGGGGCAGCAGCTGTTGACCACGGCCGAGTGGCCCGCGAACTTCTTGACGCGGTTGCCGCTCTCGGCGTCCCAGAGCCCCAGCGTCTTGTCGGCCGAGGCGGACACGATCTGCGCGCTGTCGTACGTCCACTGCACCTCCAGCACCGCGTTCTTGTGGCCGCTCAGCACGTGGTAGTTGCGGCACTCGCCGTACACGTCCCAGAGCAGGATGCTGCGGTCGAACGAGGACGACGCAAGGTGCTGCCCCGACGGACTGAACTTTAATGAGTACACGGCCGCGCTGTGGCCCGAGAGCAGCATCGTGGGCGCCAGCAGCCCCGACGTGCGGTCGCCCACGCGCTTGGGCGCCACCACCGTCGGGTCCACAGCCACGATCTCCGTCACGCGCGAGCGCTTGGCCAGCTGCGTCTCCCCTGCGGGCGTCAGCGCCGTCGACGCGGCATCCGCCTCCTCTTCGCTCAGCCGCCGCTTGTTGCCTGCCATTTTGAATATCGAAATGGGCGCAAAAAGACGAGTACTAGTACAGCTAATTTTACATCAATCTGTATGAATTAATTTAACGTTCTAACAGACTGCATACGCCTTCTATCTTCAACTTGCCACTTACTTAGTTAAAGTGACTTTACAGCTGTCCACTGCAAGACTCGGACTCACTCAGAGCGGGGCACGCTTGACCTCCATAGGCAGGGTACGTGGTAACCTGGCGGATGTGCGTGCGCTGCATGATCTTCTGGTTGCATCCGGACCAGTCAGACCACTCCGAGACTTGGCAGTCGATCGGGTCACACGCCGCCGTCTCTGAAGTGGCTCCGCATGCTGCTCCGTTGGTCTGTGGGAACGTCACAACCTGGCGGGTGCGGCTCTCAAGACCCGTGACGAAGTTGCAGGCGGACCAGCTACTCCAGTCTGAGAGCACACAGTCCACAACGCACGTGACCTCTTCGCTGAGCGAGTCGCAGGCAGCGCCTCCGTACATCGGCTGCCTGGTGATGCTACGCGAGCGGGTCTTCTTCAGCGTGTTGGGGTTGCAGCCAGACCAGGCGCCCCAGTCGCTGAGCTGGCAGGCGACTGCATCGCACGATGCTTCTTCCGATAGAGATGGGCACACCTGGCCACCAAATAGGTCGTAGATCTTTGGCGTCCGGCTACGTGTCTTCTTCCCCGTCGCGAAGTTGCAGGACGACCAACTGCCCCAGTCATTCACCTGGCAGTCTTGCTTGGTGCAATACAGAGTCTCGGTGAGTGCCGGGCATGCAGCGCCACCGTACTTCACAGGCGTGGTCACAGGGCGAGTTCGCTTCTTGGAACCGTCATCAAGGTTGCAATCCCCCCACGCACCCCATTCACCAACGACGCAGTCGATGGGGTCGCAGGACGTGGTGTCAGTCAAAGCTCCACAGGCGACTCCGCCGAAGTTGCTGGGCGTGATTACTGTCCGCGTTCGCGTCTTCAATCCAGTGGCTTCGTTGCAGGTGCTCCACGCAGAATACTCGCTCATGACGCAGTCCACGGCGGTACAGTAGGCGACGTCAGTCAGTGTTGGGCACGCGACTCCACCATACAATGGAGCCGTCGTTATCTTCCGCGTGCGCGTCTTGGCGCCTGTAGCAGGGTCACACTCCGACCAGGATCCATACTCGCCTACAACGCAGTCGACCTTGGGGCAGTACTGCGTTTGAACGAGGTCAGGGCACGCTGCGCCTCCGTCATAGGGGTACACGAGGATATCGCGCGTGGAGATCTGCTTGCCATCGAGTGCTGCACAAGCGCTCCAGTCACTCCACCTCGAGACGTAGCAGTCCACAGGCTTGCATGCGATTGTTTCCTCCATCACACCGCAGGGAGTGCCGCCGTAAAGCGCGTCCTTCACTACCGTTCGGGTGCGCTTCTTGAAGCCGCCACTGCAAGTCGAGTAGTCGGACCATGCACTCAGCTCGCAGGGAACGGGCTTGCAGGCGACGTACTCAATGAGCACGGGGCACGCTCGCCCCCAGCCCGACTGCGCCTTCACGATGGTGCGAGTGCGGAACTGCTTCATGGTCGATGTGTCACAAGCCGAGTACGCGCTCCACTCGCTTACGACGCAGTCCACATTCGCTGCCGCAGCGATGTCCAGCTGGATCCAAACGCACGCGCACAGCAGTGCCACCAGTGTGGGGCTTTGAGGTAGCCGGATCGGCTTCAGTTGCATTGCTGCCGTACTTGAGGTGATCTTCGATCAAGGCCTTTGGCCTAAACGCCGCTTGCCGATTTGTTCTTGGTCTTCGCTGTTGTTGACGCTTTTTAATGTGAGAGATGCCGAGATGCGGCAAAAGCTACTAACGTCATCATCCCCATCTAGTACAGGGAGCTGGAGATTCTCAGACAGAGAGGAAATAGGTAAGACCAACGGGACGAGAACCGGAGAGCTCACAATAGCACTTCTGCTTCAATGCAAAGGGGGATCTGTATTGTTGTTGTCTTTGCCGCAGATAAGGCACCGAAGCTGTGCCCCCGTAGTCTAATGCAGTCCCCTATCCGATAGTAATGACCTAGCGTCTTCCGGCGCTGCCTGCGCTTCCATCACCCGCCGACCCTGAAGTTGAACCGAAGGACGAGCATGGCGCTGACTTCTTGAGTTCAGGACACTCTGCTCCGCCGTCGTGCGGGTGCACGAGGATGGTGCGAGTGGACACCCGCGTACCGTCAGCCAAACACTCGCTCCAGTCTCCCCACCGCGACACGTAGCAGTCCACGCTGGTGCACTTGACGTCCTCAGACAGCGCCTTGCACTCGGCACCACCATACTTGGCTTCCTGGACGACAGTGCGCGTCCGAGTCTTGTAGCCATCAGCGTTGCAGCTGCTGTACTCGCCCCACGCGCTGACCTCGCAGTTCACGGGTACGCACGTGATGGTGTCCACGAGCCCAGGACACGTGCGCCCCCAGCCTTCAGACTTGCGCTCCACTGTCCGCGTACGCGTCTGCTTCATGTTGAGCTCGTCGCAGCTCGAGTACTCGCTCCACTCAGACACCACGCAGTCGACATTCGCCGCCAGCACTTGAGACACCTGCAAGGAGCCGAGCACCACCGCGACGAAGCCAATGCTCTTCATGCCTTCAGTTGATGACCGGGAAGGAAGTCTGCCAGTTCAGGAATAAAAGCCTTGAGCGCCATGCTGCTCGACCAGCGTCTCTGCTAAACTTAGCCGTGAAGGATACTTTTTGTAAAAATGGCTATAACCATACGCCTAATGACAATAATTGTTTTTTGCTCAGCGTTCGCGCCATCTCTCATTGGTTGAACCACACAACGCCATTTCCCGCCATAATCGTGACCAAGCTCCAAGACTCATGGTACACGAGGAAGTGGTGATCGACGGCGACTCGACGGAGGACGAGGAGGAGGTGCGCATCATTACGCCGCAGTCGCGCAAGCGGCGCCGCCGCTCCAACATCATGATCGACCACGACGAGGAAGGAGAAGTGGAGGAAGTAGAAGAAGGAGAAGAACGCAAGGAAGAGGAGAAGAAAGAGGAGAAGGATGCACCCACTACCGCCGCATCCTCCGCTGCCCCGCGGCGCCAGCAGCAGCTGCTTCTAGGCATAGACGGCGTCTCCTCACAGCCCATGACGCTGCGCACGCCGACGCCGACGCGTCGCTCGCGTCGCAACCTGCAGCAGCTCTCGATCTCAGCGGCTGTGGCTCGTGGTGAGCGCGGCCGCCAACAAGAAGGCGGTGACAAGGAGGGAGCAGGAGCAGAGGAAGAAGAAGACGATGATGACGAGGTCTGCATCATCCAGCCGCCGTCCGCGGACTCTGTCAGGAGCAGAGGCAGCAGCGGACGCAAGAGCCGACGAATCCAGGACAGTGACGACGAGCTGGAGCCGTCGCAGAAGGAGAAGGAAGTGGAGGTGAAGGACGCGGACAAGGACGAAGACGAGGAGGTGGAGGTCCAAGAGACGTCGTCGGCCTCTAGACGCAGCTCGAGGATCGAACATAAGCGCAAGGAGAAGGAGGCGCAGCACACCATCGCTCGCAAGCTGGACTACCCTATGCTAGACAATTGTCTGGACAGCTTGCAGAGCTTGGGCCCGCATTATCAGGGAGGTGAAGGTGATGGCGACAATGACGAAGATTACCAGGAGGACTCGGAGATGGAGGAGGCTCCACCCCCTCCCAAGAAGAAGCGACGATCTTTGCCGAGAGTAGGAGAGCGCGACAACCGCGAGAAGGTCTACGCAGATGGAGGAGAGGATGTTGACGACTTCATTTGTGACGATGATGAGATCGAGTACATGGATGACGACGAGGAGGGCGTCATTAGTGTGGAGTCGTCGGACGATGAAGTTGGAGCTGACGATCCTGAAGAGTTGACTGCCATGCTGTCAGCAGGACGATCGCGTGAGATACACGAATGGTTCACTATTTATCTGGAGTATCTGGAGGAGTGCATCATCGACCCCGAGTTCGAGAGGAAGATGTACCGCAAGCGATCCAAAGCCAAGTACCAGCTTTACGACCAGGCTGTCAAGCGTGTAAGTCCATTCATTTTCTTTTTCTACGTAATCATACGTGCGCGGATATGGGCTAATTGATTTTGTGCACGATGGATAGATTGAGCGCAAACTTTGCTCATGCCGCGACACAGTCCGCTCTGGTGTTGCGTGGCCAGAGGAGATGGTTGATGCACTGAAGTTTGCATCGCAATATCGTTCAAGCCAGGTCTCCGCAGAACAGGATTGTGACGCATGCAACCGTCGACAGCATGTTGCTACTTATCACGTTGAGTTTGCAGGTGCTGCCTGTGATGCAGCTAGGTTGTATGGCAACAACTGGATGCACCAGTACGTTATCAATGTGTGGTAAATGTGGCGGTATTCGCTGCTAACGTCGATATTGTTTTAATGCCAGCCTGAAGGAAGCAGCGAAGGAGGCAGAGCCTGTTCACATCTCGTTCGAAATGGGCAACGTGTGCCACGCGGTAAGATTGCGCGTTATCTCCTTCCGTGCGTGTGGGTAACTGTAACTAACGTTGGTGTTTGTCGACTGCCTAATTCCATCTAGCGCACGTTGGCCTACTGGGAACTATTGCATGCCAAACAGTTTTGGTGCGTCCTGGTAGACGCTAAGCTGAAGGAGTGTGCGGATGATAGGACGGGACGAATCGCCGAGCAATATCGAGATGATTTCTTCAAGAAGGAGTTTGGACGCTTTAAAAGGCTCGTTGAGCTGGTGGAGAAGTTCGCCGATGACTCCAAGCGAATTGCGGTATACATGCCAAATGTGTGGAAGAAGATCACACCGCGCAACGTGAAGAGCGATTTCCTCCCCCTTCCATCGCGAGCCGCAGCACGTTCGGACCCAGAGCCCCGACGAGGCACGCTCGATGCATTTGTTGCTGAGAGCGAAGAGGAGGAATCCGAGGACGAAGAAGCTGTAATGGAGCAGATCGAGGAAAACAAACTAGCTGCTACAAGGGGCAGCAACGATGACGACCAGGCCACGGACGATGAGGAGGAGGCAAACGTGGTGGACGTGAGTTCACCACGCCAGACACCTCGTTCCGAAAGCAAGAAAGAGCAGATGCTTCAACATGCAATTAACGAAGACAAGAAAAGCGAAGACCAGCAAGTCAAAGACGCCAAGGATGCCAAGGAAGTCCAGGAGATCAAAGACGAAAACTCAATCTTCGAGAAGGACATCGACGACCTCATGTGCTTGGTGTGCGATTCAAGCTCGCGTAACGCGGGTGTCGTCCACGGTTTATACCTTCACGTGTATTGCTGCTATGGCTGTGCAAAGCGCCAGCATCGCATGAAACGTGGCTGCATGGTCTGCAACCGTCCTATCGATCGCGTGCTCCGGCTACTCCCTCTCACGCTGGACGCACGAAAGGCTATTCAGAACCAGCAGAAGAAATCATAAATGCGATGGACGATGAATACTGCGCAGATATACTGCCGTGGCAAGGTGCTTTTTCAGCATTAAGAGACCAGCGTCTTATCTATCGTGTAGCTACCGGTAGGTGCTGGTTCTTCCAGCCCCCGAGGAGTCAAAAAGGTGCCAGCTCTCGGAAGGAATGCCCTTTAAACTGACAGGTTCTTTCTACATGTACTATCCGGATACATGTAGTACATGTAGTAGTGAACTGCCGTGCCGACAGCCTGGTCGTTAGTCAGAAGCTTCATAAATGCTTGAAGACGAATCCTGTGCTGAAGGAGGTGGGAATTGATGATGAAAATTAAGCGTAAGCTTACGTTTTATGACGAAGTATTACCTTTTATTACCCGTAGCACCAAAAATAAATCTTCAAAGAGTGCAAACGCTGTGTTGAAGCCCACAACACAAAAAGGTCTGGATTATCACGTCAATCGGAGTCTCTTAATCTGGTGCAACGGGACGCCTGTTCGATCTACAGCTTCCTCACAACTTTCAAATGGGCCATGCAGGCTGCGCTCCAGCACGATCGCCTCACTACGGACCGGCCCCACCTCGTCAACCAGTCGGAGCTCCACGTCTGAACAATTATTTATGCACGGCGGCGGGATCTTCTGCAGGAAAAAAACCCTCGCTGCAAATGGTCCGTAGTACGCTTCCCAACACGTGTCATCGACAATTGCGCAGTTTTTGAGCACCGAGTCAGGAATATCCGACGACACGGATCCCGAACAAAACAAAACGAAGATATCGTCCTCCCCAACAGCGTTCTCCTTTTCGACCTGAAAGGCTTCGGGGGATAGTACACTGCCGTCATCAATATGCTTGCATTGATACACCTCGTGGAAAAAACCATTCTGAACATCTTGGAGGCATAACAACGAATCTCCAGACGGTGACGACAATGCAGGCTGGTACAAGAAGACGTGGTTTCCCCAGTCGCGGTCGCACGTGCAATCCCCATCCATAAAGCCATTGCTCTTCGTACTCATGTGGTTCGGAGCCAATACAATTTTGCGTGCAACCTCGCGCACTTGACGATCACAACCAGGACCAAAACGAGCTCCATAATGTATATCTTTCCAACGCACTGACGATTCTCCAGCATACGCCATTGCTTTCAGCGCGCGAAACTTGCAGTTGAACTTCTCCCAACGTTGCCATGGCACAATATCCTGTCGCGCCTCAACAGGCACGAATGTGTCATACTCGATCCACGGATATTCCTCCGTTGTAAGCATCAAGTACAACACATACGGGCACTGAAGAATGCCATTCTCTGATCTGATCAATCCCGCTGAAATCACTTGGTCTAAAGTAGCGTCCCCGAATTTGGCCTTCTTGGAAACACGACGACGAGCAACTACAGCTAAGAACGCCTCTCGCATACTTTCCATCGCTTTGGGGTTTTACGCAGCGCCACTACCACCTCGTTCAACACTGCCGTGAAGTCAAAAGTTCTGGCGTGTTCCATCACGATAAAGAGCTGTTCGAGACAACGCCCAAACCCACCCATGTCGTCAATTAGAAGTTGGACCAGATCTTCACGTCCGAACCCGTGAAAGATATCCTCGTTTTGTATCGTTGGGCGGGACAGCTTCGGTGGTCGTAGGTAAACATGCCACTGAGACGATTTCGCGAAAAAAGCATCCACTGGCTCGTAAATCGTCGCCGAGGCAACTGCAATTACCCAGCAGTCCGACGCGTTCACAAGATCGCATAGAGTGCCCAACGCGCAGTAGAATGGCGATATTTTGCTTCCAGCTTGACGCTCCAGCTTCTGCAGACTATCGACACACAAGATCACGCACAGTTTGCGCGGAGGAACGCCTTTTAGCTCTGACAACCGCGATAAGACGGTATTTGGTGGCACGTGATGGGCCGGGTCTAAGCGGAACGAATCCCACGGGAGCGAATTCTGTAGCTGGTAGAGCATGCGTGTTCCAATCGCCAAACTGGGGTCCGCAAAAGTCCCCGATGTCGTTTCATTCTCGAACGTGATGTTGAACGTGAATGCATTCTGCAGCAACGAAACCATATCCGTGTTCTCGTGGCCCTTGAGGATTTCGTTTACAAGCATTGGGAATTCGTTCAGGAGCCGCGACTTCCCCGTTCCTGGGCCATCGAGGCAAAGGAACAGGGGATGTAACTGTTTGTCGTAAGCGCGGCGTGTCCAGGCTGTGAAGTGCCTGGGGATAGCACTCGCGATTTCCTGTAGGTTGGATGGCTTCTGGAAGTCCCAATGCGACCCTGCTGATGATACAAGTGGGTTCGCAGGCCGCGCTATAAATGCAATTGCTGGCTGCCTCGGCGCTGGTGCCTCTGGAACCACGACCAGTACGTGGATAGTTTTACTCCTCGGAGCACCTTGAAACAAATCGTCAATTTTTGCTGTTGGGTCGATCACTTCGTTGTTCAGCATGTTCTGCACTTCCTCAGGAATGTCTGCGCTCTGGAGATAATCAAGAATCACACTTGACGGCAGCCACTCACCATCCGTCTTCGCCAGGATGAGCACCAGGTCCTTCGCAGGCACTGTGATGCCTCCTTCCGATGCCTTCTTAATCTCACGCTTCAGGAGACTCGCGTTCTTCCACCCATGAATGATGACAGAGACTACACACGCTTCATACCCTTCGTGAACGATCAAGCTGTTCAACAGCACCAGCTCGCCTCCCGAACTCTCCTCCATCTTCCAATTATCTAGGAAAAACGTAGGCCCGTCCTACGTTTTTCCTAGATTGTCCTACTAATAGGAGCCCTAGTCTAGGACGCCTATCCAACATTATAGGCCTGGCTATTACTAAGTATTGGCTAATATTGAGGAGTATTTGGCCAATAATATCAAGTTCACCTCTTGGGTGAATACTCCCCAGGGCTGGTTGGGAGAGTATTACTCTAACCTGTTGCTACTCTCAGAGTGAACAATCTTAAAACCTGTTGCAATGACTTGTTACTCTCAGAGTAACAAGTCATTGCAACAGGTTTTAAGATTGTTCCCGACATGAAGCGTTTGAGGCTGTTAACTCTTCACAGTAGAGGGAGGTTGCGGTGTATACTGAGATAGCAAGTGTACCGTAGGTATGCTGCTGGCGCAGCCGGCAGGATTAATTCGGTGGCGCATGAAGCCGTGCGTGTCGTGCTCGAAAAAAGTGTCGCTTGATTATGATATTTGTATTGAATGCACTTAACTGAGAATCTTGTTTATATATCTTTACCTGCATAAGTACTCTGTATACTTAATGGAAGTGTAAGTGTCGTCTCCGGGCGTCAATCTTCTCAATCCGGATCCGTCATTCTGTAGCCCTGCAGAGGAAATCAGCAATGTTGATTCTGCCGCGATGGTGCTGGATGAAACGCCGGAGCAGCGTCGCCGTCGTCTTGACGCTGCAAATGCGCGCGCGTGGGGAAGGCGTGCCGCGATAGTGTTGGATGAAACGCCGGCTGCGCCAGCAGGGGATAGCAAGTGTACGGTACCGTAAGGTATGCTGCTGGCGCAGCAAACGCATGCGTTAAGTATCCATCATATATGACATATGATGAAAGTAAACTTAATAGGTAGTCTGAATAATTACGTAGTCAGTCTCTGTCAACGAAGAAGCATCAATCGTATCATTAATTTTCGTTTCATTCGAATCATTTCCAGTTCTCACGTCTACAGACGCAGCAACTCCAGGGTGAACTTACAGCGCCAAGGTAAGAATAGACTTTGCTTGGGAGGGCACTGCTGCAACTTCTAACTTGCTTGTATTTGGTGATTAACAGCGCGAAGGCAAGAAAACAAATTCATATTATCGTGAGTGTGTTTGAATGCAAGCACAGCGCTGGCGACTGGTGCGCCGCAAGTGCGGCGCGCCTAAGTCGTGTGCGCTGTGCGTTTATCTGTTTTGTTTTATATTTGCGATCTCAGCCCCGCGAAGCCCTAGTTTATACCATTTAAGATGGGAGACCACTGTTGGCCAAACTACTGTCAGTTCAGCCTCAGCATGCCTGCCACGTGGCGCTCTCCCGTTGCACTGCTTGCACCGTAGCGACGCCGTCACGGTGTGACGGCGTCCAACAGAACTAGTGCATGCCAAACAGTTTTGGTGCGTCCTGGTAGACGCTAAGCTGAAGGAGTGTGCGGATGATAGGACGGGACGAATCGCCGAGCAATATCGAGACGATTTCTTCAAGAAGGAGTTTGGACGCTTTAAAAGGCTCGTTGAGCTGGTGGAGAAGTTCGCGGATGACTCCAAGCGAATTGCGGTATACAAGCCAAATGTGTGGAAGAAGATCACACCGCGCAACGTGAAGAGCGATTTCCTCCCCCTTCCATCGCGAGCCGCAGCACGTTCGGACCCAGAGCCCCGACGAGGCACGCTCGATGCATTTGTTGCTGAGAGCGAAGAGGAGGAATCCGAGGACGAAGAAGCTGTAATGGAGCAGATCGAGGAAAACAAACTTGTATTGCTGCTATGGCTGTGCAAAGCGCCAGCATCGGATGAAACGTGGCTGCATGGTCTGCAACCGTCCTATCGATCGCGTGCTCCGGCTACTCCCTCTCACGCTGGACGCACGAAAGGCTATTCAGAACCAGCAGAAGAAGTCGTAAACGACACGAACAACCAGATATACTGCCGTTGCTGAAGCGGAAATGTGTATTCGGATACCCGCGTGCTCTAGGTGCTGGCCATTTCAACTTCTTCCTCTCGTTGTGTGTCGTAGTCAAAAAGGTAAAGCACCTGGTTTCGGCCTGCAAATGGGAGGAATGCACGTTGAACTGACGGGTGCTTTTCCAGTAGATACTGCACGAAGGTCTCGTATGTGTCGACAGGGGTGCCGGCGCGGCATTTCCGATCCGGAAAAACGCGACTCATGACGCAGCAAGGCACAATAGCGAACGGTTTGCCCAACGTCAAAGCTGCGTCGACGATGGCCTCGGTGGCTTCATCAGGGTGCATGCCAACAAGCACAGAACAGTCTGCGAACAGCTCAGCGTGCAGCTGAAGTGTTTCATCATCCAGACAACGGAGCAGTTGAGGGCTCATTTTGCGGCCTTCGACGGCTTCTGCTTTGGCAACAAGCTTCCGATTGTATTTCCCAAGCTTCATTGGTCGCTGCAGCACACATCAAGACATGTACAGTTAGGCAAGCGTACCCATCAAAAGCCGATCGTTTTGCTACGCACCGGGTCGATCAGCGTTGTCGGGATGCCTCTTTGAATCCAGAGCTGGATAGGGATATCGCCTTTACCACCAGCGACGTCGATCACCCCCGAGCCACTTCCAAGACGATTCTCGCCTAACGATTCCACAAGCCAGTCACAAAAGATGCGGCTGCGCTGTGCCTTGTCGATTTTGGAGTGAGGGTCGCCGCTGTCACCAGCGAGATGTGCAGCTTTAGCGCGCTGTTTCAGCCGCTTTGCCATCCAGCGACGTCGGTTCTCCTTGAAGTCTTCTGGCCGTCCATGCCAGAAGTGGCACTGCTCTCCACGAAGACAGTTGGCGCCACCAGACGACGAGAAATAGTACTTGCAGGCGTTGAAGCCGTCCAGTACGACCATGTTGGTGTACTTGTTTGTTGCGCCTGCTTTCGACGACGGTGGCAACACCCACGAGCCCTTAACAGTGGCCGGCGCTGCTGCGGCGGTGAATGATGCTGCGCCCGGATCCGTGTAGCTGAAGACCGTGCCTTCGTGGTGCAGACTCCAGAGCTCGTCCACTTGAATTGTATGAAGCACAAAAAGCCAGCCGTCCGGGTGTCCCGGTTCATGGCGTTTACGCTGCAGCACGCCGTGTGCCGTCACCAGGTCACCGAGATGCACGTCCCAGTTGATCTGACGGATGGCCGCCACGTCCAGCACGCCTTCCTGCGCGCGTATCATGACCTCCAGCAGCTCTGAAAACATTGCATCATTAACAGTAAGACAAGCGTCTCGATGGATCAATGTAATAAGCCATAGTCGCACCTCCATCTTGCAGCTGGATGTCGCCGAACACGAGTCCTTTGCTGCAGCAAAGTTAATGATGTGGGTGAGGATGGCAATGAACAGAGCTGCTGGACACGTGGATTAGGCGTAAGCTTACGACAAGTTGCGCTTGCGGACAAAGCGGCCGTGGACGGAGACGATGTTACCGCCGCTGCTGTCCTCGTTGGCAGCGTCGAGCGGCGGCAGGTCCCACAGCGACTCCACGTGCAGCCCAGTCATTTCGGTTGGGCTGACGTACGATAATGGAGATGTACCCATGTCGACATTCGGGTGTGGACTACACAAGCCCATAATTTGTGTAGCGAACACCAACCGGAAGCGCCGATGGTTTACGGGGCATGGTGCTCGCAAAGCTCTGGACCGTCCGGCGGACGCGGCAGTAAGAGAGCCCGAGAGCAATTATCCTATACCACAACAGCAGTTGCAGGTCGTCATCCTGCTGGATGTCGGATCCCGTTGCCGCGCTTAGTCAAAAGCTCGGCGGCCACAAGTGAAAGTTGACCACCATCTGTGGTGCCGAGAGAGCCGAGTCAAACGACCGGAAAGGCGTGCGCTTGGCCCGTAGCCTCTAAAGCAGCAGTGCTGTGTAACTTCGCCGCCGACTTGCACGCCGATCCAGTCCGTGTCCAGCGCAGCGCGGCGAGGCGTGGTGCACGTTGCACTTGAGTCAACCAAACAGCGTGTCGACGCGGGGGATCGGTCGGGAGCCCGGGATGGATGGATACGCTTTTCCTCGACGCGACAAGGAGAGAGAATCCGGCCGAATAATTCAATGCGAGCTGCACTGCGCTGCACTGCATTGTCGTGCCCCGTTCAACGCCCATGAGACCAGCCAACGCCTTATCCTGCGGCTGAATATTCGCGCACTGCCTGCTGCACCGTGGACAGCAATACTCGCCGTCGGCGTTTCGCCAGGTGACGGTTGAAGCGGCGACCGACCAATCGCCGCCCAGCAAAGGTCTATCGCCCCCGAACCTGCGATATGACTCGTCCCCATCTGAACAACTATTACCACCGACCCATTTTTACATACAAATCGCTTTGTCCTGTGTCCTACGCCCCTCAGAAGAGATTCAGCTTGTCCAAACCGTGCTGCTGGCTATTGCGGCTTTCAGACGCGAGCGAGGAAGGAGCCGAGACACCGTCGACGCCCACCGACGCCCCGCGCTAGAAGGCAGCGCACGCAGCACACGCGACTCCGCCAGAGGCCGCAGCGCACGCGGCAGACGAAGAGCAGCTCAGCGAGGTGCCGCTCGCCCCTAAAGGACGCGAGGAGCGAGATAAACACAGCTCAGACGCCTCCAGCATGATGCAGACGCAGCCGCTGCCCACGTGCGACGAGTACGACCCGCTGGACGCGCACCTGGACGAGCTGGAGGAGCCCGGCACTAACTTCCTGCAAGGTACGGAGAGGTCTCTTTTAATTTGTTTCGATGGGATCTTCTTAGTTGATATTGACACTTCCCGTGTGTTTGATGGTCTTCAGATTTTATCGTGGCGCCGCAGCCTACGCAGAGTGACACGCCGTTGAGCACGTCGAACGGATACACGTCGGAGGAGTCGGACTACTCGGTGGTGACCCCGAGTGATGAGCAGAACTACCAGGACATGTCGTTCCTGCAGGCCGCCAACACCAGCGAGCTCGTGGACGTCGTGGGCGACCTCAGCCCGGGCAACCTGACGATGGTCGCGCCGCCGCAGCAGCAACAGCAGCAGAAATTTGCGGGCAAGGTCATCAAGGGCAAGGTGCGGACCTCTCTCTTCCCTCTTCTCAGCTTGCAGTTGAAGCTGGCCGCTCTGCTATTGGTGCAGGGTAGCTAGTTACGTGGTTCTTTGTCATTGTCGTCTGACGCGCGCGCCTGTTTGTTGTGACAATTTGTGCCCTCTAATAGACCTCCAAGTACCGGGGTGTGACGCAGACCAGCAAGACCTCGTGGGGCGCCAAGTACAGCGCCAAGCGCATCACCAACACGTGCAAGACGCCCGAGGAGGCTGCCCATGCCTATGATGACTACCTGAAGGCCAACTACCCGCAGAAGTTCGCCAAGTTTGCCAATTTCTGCGACAAGTGCCACAAGTTCGTAAACCCGCTTGGGTTGCCGCAGTTCCAGAGTGAGTGCGAGTGCCCGGCCAACTCGCCGACAGGTTCTTCTACGCCAGGACCGTCCTCGGTGTCTCCCAAGAAGGAGATTTTCAACAGACAACAGATTACGACCCCCACAGCTGCCACGCCGTCGTTGGTGCCGCCAACGGCTCCGTCGCCGGGTGGAGGGCCTTCAGTAGCGTCGTCCAATGCGCTGAACATGATGGGGACGTCCACCCACAGCTTGGATCTGAACCCCGCTGACGAGGAAAACGCGACCTTCCTCAGCCGTCGCTCGAGCAACTTGTCAGTGGGCTCGCTAAAGTTTAGCTTTTCGGAGGACACCGAGCAGTTCTTTGCGGAATCTTTCAATGACGTGGCGAAGATGGCCTCGGACCGCGGCGGAGCTGCTCTAGCCGATGAACAGCAGCAACAGCAGGATCAAAAGCGCGACAGCTTACCCATCGCGGTTATCAGTTCGGCTGTGGACTCGTTCACGCAAGAGGACAACCTGGACCAGATCATCAAGGACATCAACCGTTCGTCGTCATCGCATTCGCTGCTGAAGGGTGCCACAGCGGAGGAACGCATGGATAATGGCAGCATGGGGAGCTTTACGGCCACTGGAAGCAGTAGTGGCAGTGGAAAGATGAGCGAACTGGCAGCCATGAACAACTTTGGTGGAGGTCCGATCGAGCCGACCACGGCCAACTCGTTGGACTTCGATGTGGACGAGCTCGACGAGCTGACAAAATACTTTCTTTCGGAAAACGATGCTGCGGCTGTCGTGCAGCGGGAAATGCAGTCGAACCCTGTCCTTATGCAGCCGAACCCCACTATGATGGGAGTCCAGAATCATCAGTTCAAGAAGATTCACAGCCTCGACTTTGATTCCGAGAACGCTATGACTGGCAGCTCGCGTAATGGCATCGCCATGAGCGACGTCAAGATGGAGGATACGGAGATGATGAACCCGTTCATGGTGCCACCTGCAGCCACCAACGCTGCTATGCTGATGCCTCCAGGATCCCCTCCACCGGCGATTATTGAGATCCAGACTCGCTTCCTGGAAAAGTACTGGCGCAACGACCGCAAGAACATCCAGTGTTTTCCGTATTGCCCCGAACATGGTGACTACTACCGCGTGCGCATTGAAAACCTTCAACATCGGTGTAAGGGCGTCTGCCGCGCTGCTGTGAAAGCTCATGTGTCGATCCCGGCTCCCGCCGGCGCTTCCGTTATGCAGCCTGGCCTACTCGTTTTGGCACGTTGTAACAGCACCTTTTCGCGCAACATGACGCTGTCGGAGCAGCAGTCATTGAATCAGACTGAGATGAAGTCGCTGCAGGGCGTGAGTGCGGTCGGTGTAATCGACAACTTTGCCCCACTGAGCAATGGTGCGCAGGGGGTGCAATTCGACGTTACGTTCCACCCAGACGTCTGGAAATTCGAGTTCGATTTACCCAAGAAGCGGCGTCACGTGCAGAGCTCGAGCCCGGCGGTGTCGTCACATGGGACTGATGGCGATGCTAATGACCCGTTGGCAGCCGAGTTTTTGTACTTCTTCGAGATCGACGTGTTCTACACACGTGAAAAGACAACGTTTGAGCGACTGGGCCACACGGAGTCGATTAACTTTCAAATTGGCAACACGCGCACCTTACTGCGGCAGCGCAACAAGATGGTTGAAGAGTTTAACAGCAGCGGCGGACCTCAAGCACACGTGAACCAGAACGACAACGACAAGCTTGTGGATGCGGATGAAATGCCCGAAAAGAAGAAGGTCAGGGTGAACCTGAATCAGCAGGAATTCCGGTCTGGAACGTCGTTGGGCGAGGATAGCGTGCTGAGCAGTCGGGGCATGACTGGACGCAAGTTGTCTCTGGGTTACATCACGGGCGAAGGCATTTCGTCATCGTCCAAGCGGAACCTACTTGAGGACAAATCAGCGGCCCTAGATGTCGACGGGTACTTCAGGGCAGACTCGAAGGACTCGTTGTTCGATCACGAAGCTGGCACTTCCGACTTGCCTGAAGTCAAGGCTGACGTGTGGAAAGATGCTGACGATGGCACTGGAGACTTGCAGCAGACTGCTACTTCTGACTATCGGTCGTACGTGTCACCGAAGCAGAAGAGCGGGAATGTGCAGATTGCCGACTCACCCGTCGCAACGACTATCCCGATCAAGCCCAGCACGAACGCTCGCGCCGCAATTCCGACGTCATCAACGAAGGAAGCGTACAGTCTTCCGAAGCTCTTGGGATACTCGTTCGCCTGCGTGCCGCTCTCGGTGCTCTTCATTCCCGTGGGCATCTTGCTTCTGCTCCGGATTCTTGGTGCTGCCTCCAGCTGCTTCTGGAATCGTCAGTGCGCTGGACGCGCTGTCGGACATGGAGCTGTCTCGCGCCAACAGCAGCTGCATATCCCGGGACCAACGTCTTGTTTTGAATCGTCTTGCGGAAGAGAAGGTGGATTCCAACGGCAAGCCCAAGGGTGGACTGTTCCGCTACCACGGCAAGGGCGAAGTATGGGGCCGGATCTTTTACTTCAGTGGTGCGAAGTTCGTGGTCTCCATGGTTTCTCTGATCCCGACGTTTGTGCTGGCGTTGTTCGCTGGACTTCTCTACCTGATTCGTCCAGCGTCGGCTGCTATCGCTAATGCCGCTTGCAGTTGCGCACTCTGGTCACGCGAGTTCACTCGCGAGACAACAGGCAAGCCTCTGACGGGTGGCACGCAGTATGACGAAGTGGGTGGGCTTGTATGAGCGAGCGGTGGATGGATGATCATTGTATTCAGAGCAGAAAAAAATATCTCCGCCTCGGGTAATTTAGCGGAACGAGCGCAACAGGGAGCAGCAAGCTGTTGTGGCGGCGCGTTCGAAGCGTCTACTCTTATCTTGGTTTTGAGGTCACGATCTATGTAATTTAATTTGGCCTTTTGATTTGTTTATCTTTTTCTTCTCATCTGTACGATGAACTCAAACAATTTTCTGTACCTTGGGGACGAGTAAAATGCACCAACAGAAGCAGGAAGGAAGGATAAACCAAAACAAAGACAGACCTGAATTTAGTTTTTCTGCTACGAGCATGGACACTCCGTAGGCGCCTTCTCCTTGGTCAGTGGCATGAGGCTTTTCGCCTGTAGAGGTTCGTTGAGGACGCCGCGCTGAGTGTGCCCAGTCTTGCAAAGGGCTTGCGGGTGCTAGTTGCTGAGCTTACTTGGAGCGGAATTCCTCGCCACCCGTAACCATGTCAAATTGACTGGCGAAATCGTCTATCGACATCTTATTGGCGTCATCCTCCTCGTCGTCGAATACCCAGGTCGTGCCTGGAACGTACTTGGACCCCTCCGCTTCCGATCCAGGCGGACCCTTCGTGCCCTTCGCGTAAAGCGGTCCCGCACTACACAACGCCACACGAGCATTGATTAGCCTGCAGTGACGACGATAGATAATCAAGATTAACTGCTTACCCAGGGAGGGCGTCTGCGATGCCGGCGGTCATGCAGCTCTCGCCAATGTCTTCGATGTTGGTGAGCAGGTTCCGGGCGAGGTAAACCGTGTCTCCTGCCTTCTTGAAGAAGCTGTGCTTCAGCAGCGCCGACGTGCCAGGACTAAATACCATAAAACACCAGATTAGCCACGGACCCTTTCGAATACAAGATGAGGTAGCCAGCTTACCGCTTAGACGGGTCCTTCTGCAAACAGAGCTTGACCACATCCTTGAAGTGTCGGCCAAACTGGTGGCCACTTCCATCGTCCTACAAACGACAACCACCGTCAGTCCAGATTTACTTACAAGTCCATCTTCTCCTCTTCAGAGCAACGTACATCGTAAGTGCGGAGCGACGGTGGGTCCTCCTGCAGCGTGAGCAGCAGCACCTTCATGGGCTGGAAGCGCGCGTAGGGCGCGTAGCCCTTAGCCAGCTCCAGCGCCGTGATGCCCAGCGACCAGATGTCGGCCTTGTAGTCGTAGCCGCGCACCTGCTCCATGACCTCGGGCGCCATCCAGCAGGGCGTGCCGACGAACGTCTGGCGGTTCTTCCGGCGGTCTCCCCCCTCCATCATCCAGCCGGAGACGCCGAAATCGGCAATCACCACGTGGCCCTCGCTGTCCAGCAGGATGTTACCGGCCTTGATGTCGCGGTGGATCTGACCGTTCTCGTGGAAGTACTGCAGCCCCTTGAGCGTCTCGTGCAGGATGACGGCCACGAACTCCTCCTTGAGCCCCTCGCCCAGCCCCTTCTTCTTGAGCAGGTTCATCACGTGCAGACACGAGCCCTTGTTCATGAGCTGCGTGACCAGCCACAGTTGGTCCTTGTGCACGAAGCTGCAGTAGCACTTGAGGACGTTCGGGTGGTTGGTCATCTTCATGGTCTGCACCTCAGCCTGCAGTAGTTATTCGGATAAGTGAACCAGCAAAAGGTTAGAGATAAGAGGAAGGTGGTGTTAACACCAGTTACGCTAGTGCTAACCCCGCCAGAGAAGGTTAACACTAGCCTAAACAGCATAACTTTGCTTTTCTGTCGGAATGGATGTGATACGTACGCGAATGTCCTCGAAGCTGGTCGTGATCTTCTCCAGGTCCATGATCTTAATGGCTACGTGGATCTTCTTGGGCACGCAGTATGCCTTCCATACTTTGGCAAAGGCACCCTGTTGCCACCGGAGATGCAACACACAATTATCCCTCGGTTAGCACTAGCCTAAGCGATCAGCCGGCCTTGTCCCAACGTTGCGCGGCGCGCGCTGACGTGGCGCGCCTGCACACTGGACACGTACGACGCACCTGGCCGATCTGCTCGATGATCTGGTACTCGGAGGCAACGGTGGGCCACTCGTCCGCCATGGTGCTCACTCGCTGAGGTGGGGAAATGAGGTAGGTGGTGGATACTTTGCTGGCCCGGTCGGCAAAGCGAGGCGGCAAAGGCGGCGGAGGTTTCGAGGCAGGAGCCTGGAGGGTTCGGGTGCCACAGAGCCAATACTCAGCGCCTGAGGTTTCTCCGCCTGAACGCTGGTCCACAATGCGGCTCACTGATTGGCTGAATTACGAGAGGCAGATAGTGGTGTGGACCACACGAGCAACAGCTGTGAAGTTGCGCCAGAGCTTTTCAAAAATCTTGAACTTCGCGCGCGATCTGCTTTGGGCTGTCATGTTGAAGCTGGTCGAGCTGTTGCCGTTCGTTCGGTTTGGCGGCGTCGTTGCCTTACCTTTTGACTTGGCTACGGCAACCTTGCCGCTAGACTTCAAGCAATAGCTGTGCGAACACTGGTTGCCGGCAAGACTCGTCAAAAGAAGAAACTTGACCTTGTTGTTGGGCAGTCCATCTTGAATCAATCTTGCCGGTACATGTAACAGGGCATGCGTATGCTTCAACTATTTCTCGTAGTTGAAGACGCCTGACGCGGCATGAAAAAGTTCCACACAGACGCCCGACTGCTGCAGTTATCTGCGTAAATGCATACACCGTTTAACGTCGTCAAGAAGGCTCGGCGGCCCGTCATCTCGACAATGGGATTGCCAGCGACGAGCTGTAGCTCCCATTCGTTGAGTCGTCAAGGAATGCAACGCCGCAATCTGTTTTGAAGCAGCGTCGGTTTTCTCCTTGGAGAAAACCGACGCTGCCCGACTCCAAGTCAAAACAGATTCGGCGTTGCAACCGGCTTCACTGTCAGCACAAGAGCTACAGCTCGTCGCTGGCGAGATGAGTCGTGTGCTTGTCGGACGAGCGACCATGCCCGCAGCTGTAAATACTTTCCTCTATGTACCAGCACAGTGAAGAATACTACAGTTGTGATGGTTGAAGCAGGAGCTTGGTGCTGGAGTCACCGCCCAACAGAGTACCTGTACCTAAAAATTGACTCGAACGTCACCCGGAAGAGTGCTTCGGAAGCGTTAAATGCGTCAATGGACTTAATGTCCTCCAGCACCCAGGGCTGCAAACTAGCAGCTGGCGTAGCCTGTAGCACCCGCGACTGGGGCGTTTCGCTGGACACGCGCAATGGGACGCTGAGCGGGGCTCACTCGGTGACACGTTGAAGGCAGGTGGACACCCCCTGCCCGAGGTATCTACTGCAACGATGTCGCCACAGCTTAGTCATTATTCTTGTCTTGAATGTAATTGAGCTTGGACGTAGTTCGACTCGAACTGAGATTGCTTGCCGCGACGCAAGCTCGAAGGGTACGAGCCTGCAATGCCGCATTGCCAATGCGTCAGGGCAAGCAATTTCGACTAAACCAAGCGACATGGAGCAAAAATGCGGTCTCCGCTTGCTGCTCCTCGACAATCTGAAGCTGGCGGCAGCTCGGTCTCTACTGCGGCCTGAGTCAGGCGTGAGGCGAGCTCCTGCCCAGCGCCGATAGCGGTCATCGGCTGCGTTGGACAGCGCGCTGGTCTCCAGTGACGAAGCTCCGGCCACATCTTCGCACGGCTCTGCGCGTCGCCACATCGCGAGACGATCGTCGGATTCACCGCTACGAATTAGCGCTTATTATAAAACTGAGGAGCCAGCCACATGGCTTCCTTTCCGCCGCCTGGGGCAGAGGCATAAGGGGCCGCGGAGGCTGCTTCCAGTGCACAAGACGCAACTGAACATGGGCTGTCAAGCACTTGCCTCCTGTCCACGACCACCGCCTGGTGCTTGCTGGCTCGCTACATGTGTTTACTACTCGCCGCCACCAAGGCGAAAAAGAATCCTCCGTTTTGCTAAAACGGATATGATATTTTGGGAGTACCCTACCCCGTCCAGACCGATAGCTTGGGCTTTGTATACCGCGTACGTGGCGTACTTTTCGCCCCCCCTTCGAGCCAAGCAAAGCAAGCCAAAGCGGCGCACTTCGTTTCTCGCGAGCTAGACAGCAGAGCTTTAGGTAGACCGACCGTGACGATGAAGACTCCCGCGGGCGTGCGCATGCGCATGGCGCTAAGCCACCAGCGCAACCTCCGCTACGTGCTGCTGGCGGCGTGCGGCGCGCTGCTGTTCGTTATGTACCTGCTCAACAAGACGCCGGCGCCCTACACGTACGACAAGCTGTCGGACGAGGAGGACAAGCGCTTCAACTCGCAGGCCATCATGGACCAGTGGCCGGGCCAGTGCCAGATCAAGAACTTCGAGCAGCTGCGCCGCATGTCCATCGTCTACACGTGGGTCAACGGCAGCCAACCCTGCTACCGGCAGCTGCGCGAGAAGGCCGGCGGCAAACACGCCGTGGGCGGCTCACGCGACCGCGAGATCGGCGAGCTCATGTACTCGATCCGCTCGCTGGAAAAGTACGTGCCGTGGCACACGGGCCAGATCTACATCGTGTCTCCGGGCCACATCCCGCACTGGGTGGACATGAACAACCCGCGCATCAAGGTCATTAACCAGGACGACCTGTTCCCGGACTACGCCAAGGAGTTCCTGCCCACGTTCAACACGCACGTGATCGAGCAGTTCCTGTACCTGATCCCGGGCCTCTCGGACATCTACATGCAGGTGAACGACGACTACCTGTTTACCAAGCCCATCGCCCCGCACGAGTTCTTCACGTGTGACGGCGGCATCCGGTTGCTGCACGAGTCCGGACTCATCTCCCACACGCCCCCGACGCCCAAGAAGGGAATCTGGATCGCCTCTGTGCTCAACACGCAGCAGGAGATGGATCTGCGCTGGGGCAAGGCGGACCGCCACTTCATCAAGCACGCGCCCTTCGTGTACTCGCGCCGCGCGTTCGAGCGCGTCCACCAGATCTTCGACCGTCCGCTGTACATGACTCTCAAGAGCAAGTTCCGCGGCAAGCCCGACATGAACATGCCGCTGCTGCACCACTACTACATGGTGGCGCAGGGCAGCGAGGAGCTGGGAATCCCGATCTACTCGCCGCCCGAGGAGGAGATGGCCGGCTACAAGCTCATCCTCATGCAGAACAACAACATCGACAAGCTCAAGCAGACGTTCGGCCAGATCCTGGATGGATCCACTCCGTACAGCATTGTGGCGCTGAACGACGAGTACACGGACATGCGCGTGGCCGACACGGCGCTCGAGTTCCTCAACAAGTTCCTGCCCGAGCCCAGCAGCTTTGAGCGCAAGCCCGACTCAGAGCCGCACGCACTGACAGTCCGTAAGCCGGACACGTGCGAGGTGGACCCCATGATCCTCTCGCCCTTCCCGCGGCGGGTGGAGGCCGCGCCCAAGTACCAGGTGATCGCGTACCGCGAGCTGCGCTGGGTGGCGTTCACGAACTCGCTGCTGCGTGGCATGGGCTTCGGTCTCGGTGCCATGATCATGTACATCTTCTACTTGCTCGTGCTGCGCCGCAGCAAGGCCCCTGTCGGCTCCAACGGCGCGTACGACAAGGTGTAAATCAGCTGAGTGAGGAGCGAGGGAGAGTCAAGTGCGGAGTGTCTTCGACGAGCAAAGTCAAGGACCGTGGAGCTGCGGGCGTGGTGGCTGGCTGCTTGAAGTGCCCCACACCTGCGAAGACGAGAGGGTTGGTAGGTTTAGTACGTGTATCTACAGCACGAAGGCAAATGTGCGCAAACTCGCCAGCGTTCTGTGCAGAATAGACGTTGCGATATCTTTTTTCATTCTGGTGATCTCATTCTCATAGGTGAACCTACATGTACATGCTGGTCTGCTAGGACAGCCCCACAGAGTGACGTGGCAAAGTGTACCCATTTCGATGCTACGACGAAGGTCACCGATGTGTCTTCGAAGTGGTCAAACATGCATTTCATTTACCGGTCGGCTCCATCTACAAGGCCTGCGATCGATCAACAAGGCTCTAGCTACTAGCTACGTACGTATCCCGCCAACTTAAGTCTGCTTGGTAGAGTGCAGTCCAGGCGTGCCCTTGCTCGAGAATCGGAAAATGTAGACGGAGATGATGGCCGCGATGGCGAGTCCAAAGCCGTAGCCAACGTTAATGGCCAGGTTCCACCCGAACGACGGCGTCATTTCGGCGAAGGCGCGCTCGTTGGGAGAGCGGAACCGAGTGAGCGTCGGAGCCGGAGCCCAGTCCGCTCCTTCCTCCGCCATACGCAGCGACATGAAGTCGGGCTCCGGCAGCGGGATGACATTCGGGTCGTAGGCGCAGTCGGGTCCGTGCCAGTTGCTCACCACGTCCACGTGCTGGCCCGCCGGCAGCTCGAAGAAGGCAGGCTCAGGCAGCAACTGCGAATAGAAGCGGCCGACGAGCTCCGCCGTGCGGGGACTCGTGTACTCGTCGTTGAGCGCCAGCAAGATCTCGTTGCCCTTGTTCTCGAGCGCCATGTTGAACTGCTTGTTGAGCGAGTCCTCGATGTTGTCCTTGATACGCACCAGCAGCCAGTCGTCGCACTCGCTGAGCGGATTGAGCTCCACGGGGATGCCGAGCTTCTTGGACCCTTCCTCCTGCATGTAGATGTGGTGCAGCAGCGGCATGTTGAGGTCGTCCGGGTGGCGCATCTGGTGAGGCAGCGTGGCGTCGAGCTCCTTGCCGAACTTTTTGTGGATCTCCTCAAACGCCAGACGACTGTAGACGAACGGCGCGTGCTTGAGGAAGTTGTACACGTGCTCGCCGCCGTACGTCTTGTCCGTGAGCATGACGGTGTTGCGCACGCTGGCGAGCCAGGCGTTCGACTTCTGGCTCGGCACGTGGCGGATGTGGTTGATCTCCGTGAGCAGCCGCAGGCCGCCGTCGCACGTGAAGAACCGGTCGGGCGTCACGGGCTTGATAAATAAATAGTCGTCGTTCATGTGGATGAAGACGTCCGTGAGCCCGGGATCTTGTGCAGGTACTGCTCAATGACATTCGTGTCGAAGGTGGGCAGCGTGGCCTTGCCCTTGGGCAGCAGGTCGTCCTGGTCGACGACACGCACACGCGGGTTGGACGTGTCCAGCCAGTCCGGGATCTGGCCGGGCGTGACGATGTAGATGGGGCCCTCGAGCCACGGCGCGAACTTGAGCAGCGAGCGCAGCGAGTACTTGAGCTCGCCCATCTCCTTGTCGCGCGAGGAGCCGCCCGCGGGCAGCCCGCGCGCTGGCGGCGCTTATTGTAGCAGGCCTCCGTGCCGTTCACCCACGTGTAGACTATGGCGGCGTGGCGCAGCGTCTCGAGGTTGGCCACGTCGCAGCGCGAGCCGTCCTTGGAGGGTAGGCCGCTGATGAGCTCGGCCACGCGCGCCGGCGGGTCGGGCTCCTGCCCCATGTACAGCAGCGTGGCCACGGTCAGCGCGAAGCCCAGCAGCGCCAGGAAGCTACGCATGGTGGACAGAGATCAAGGGAGAGAATGACGGCTGCAAGCAGAGCAGAGCAAGGTGCCGGGGCGATCGATCGCCGTGTGGACAGCAACTTTCCACGTACGCACGGTTTTAGCGTCGGCATGGATGTGCAGGCGTTGTTTTAGCGTCCATGTGTTGTTTTAGCATTGGTGGTTAGGTGATCCACTAAAAGAACTCTCTTAGTTGTTATACACAGTGTGGTACACTTCATGCTGTGTATGATACATAATTCGCATTTTTGTGCCAATCGGACGACTCGTCAATCTTCTTACCCTTACTCGAAGCGACCATCATGGCAGCCAAGCCGCGCGTGCTGGTGCTGGGCGGCGCCGGCATGATCGGCCGCAACTTCGTTAAGTACCTGATCGACCGCGACCTGGTGGCTGCCGTGCGTGTGGCCGACAAGACGATGCCGGAGATCTCATACTTCAGGTGCGAGGCGGAGGCTCAGCGTCGCGCGTATTTCTAGCAATGCGCACACAAAACTGACAATTAATCTAACTTCCAACGCTGCGCAGCGCCCCGCACAAGCAGGCGTTCGCGGACGAGCGTGTGAAGTTCGTGCAGGCAGATCTCACGCGCGACGCTCACGTGGACCGCGCGTTCAACCCCGAGTTTGGTCCCTACGACTACGTGTTCAACCTGGCGGGGGAGACCAAGTGCGGGCTCTCGGAGACCGTCTACGCCTCCAAGTGCCGCGACCTGTCGGTGAAGTGCGGTGCGTCTACAGTGTCGATGTTAATTTTTTTGTGTTGTATCCTAGGGGGTTGATGTTGCCCTGCTGGGGGGTCGATGAACTTACGTTGAGATCTTGGAATTTTGGGTTTTGACAGCCAAGAAGGCGCAGGAGGTGGGCGTGAAGCGCTATATTGAGGTGTCCACGGCGTTCGTGTACAAGTCCCAGGTGAAGCAGCCGGCCAAGGAAAATGCCGAGCTGCAGCCGTGGACGCTGCAGGCCAAGTACAAGCTCGAGGCGGAGGAGCAGATCCGCAGTCTGCCTGACCTCAAGGCCGTCTTCCTCCGATTGGCGACGGTGTGTCTCGAGCATGCTGTTGCTATGGCTTGTTGCTATCATACCTATCTAATGTTGAATGCTGTCGTGCAATAGGTGTATGGGTCGGCGGACTCAATGGGTCTCATGCCGAGAATCGTCTGCGCTGCCTCGTACGTGTGAAATAGTCGAGTGGGTCTGGCAGTGGTGCTTTTATGATTGACTTACATGGCATTTTGGCTAGATACGTGAAGCTCGAGGAGAAGATGAAGCTGCTCTGGGACGCTGAGATGCGTGTCAACACGGTGCGGCCGGTGTTGGTGTCCTATACTCCTCGTGAGTTCAATGCGTCTGATGTGATTGTTCTGTTTGCACTTGAAGGTTCATGTGTTTGATGTATGTCAAGCACTGTGGCACGTGACGACTGCCGGAAACGACGGCGAGATCTACAACTTGGTGGACAAGAATGACACGAGTAAGTCAATGAATCCGCATAGGACATATGTTTTTTTTTCCGTGGCTAATCGATCGCATTGGTTCCGTGCAGACCAAGCGAAAATCAACGCCGTGTTGGAGGAGATCTTCCACATCAAGACCGGCTTCATCGGCAAGCTGGTGTCCAACCTGGCCCGCGTGCGCCTCGCTGACGTCGTGGACGACGCCAACGAGAAGCACATGCAGCCGTGGGCCGACCTGTGCACGGTACGCTCTTCACAATCTCCGAACTTGCCATTTCTAATTTGCTGACGGCGTCTTACCGGTACACCCTGCCTTTGTTCCTCTCTCTCCGTTGGTCTGGTATTCAGGAACACGGCATTACCAACACGCCGCTGACGCCTTACATCGACAAGGAGCTGCTGCAGCACAACCACCTCTTCGCGGACGGCTCCAAGATTGAGGCCACGGGCTTCCGATACGAACACCCCACTGTACGTACACACCTACAGTATAGCAGCACTGTCCATCGGTCTCTTGAGCTGACGTGTGTTGAACCACCTCTTTGCAGTTGGAGACGAACGAGGTGCGCAGTGTGCTGGAAGAGATGGTGCAGCAGAAGATCTTCCCGCCAATCTTGTCCTGAGCTCGCTCCATGGTGGCTCAGGCGATGCCTGTTGGAATATGCAATCAGAATTCCAACAATGCCAATAGGGCGACGCGACGTCGCACAATGTGACGCGTTGGCTCGGGTCCCGTCCCGCCAGCTGATCGTGCCATGCCATGCTTGACACGTTTTAGATCGGAGGGTATACATTTCCCAAGTGTAAACAACAACACGACATACCTGAGTTTTCGTTTCGGCCAAAACCGGGTACGTTTTCGCCACCAGCTTTTGGCATCATCGGTCTTACCCGCCACAAGCAAGCCACACCCGCAAAAGTCCTTCGAGGCGTCGGTCGGTGCGCGCCTTCCCCTCTCGCTCTTCGCCCCGCGCGCGTCGCCGCTCCACGCGCGCTAGTGCAGTCGATAGTCCGTCGAGTGCGGACTCGAGCCAGCCAAGTCCCGTCGAGATCCGAGCGGCAGAGCCGTCGCAGTCGCCCTCAACTCGAGTCCCATCCGTCAGTCGGACGCCACCTGCTGCTACGTCTGCGCCTTTACGCGGCCGCGCGAGACTCTCCAGCGTCCATATAGTGAAGCCATCCACCCACCGAACCATCTACTGTAGACGTACACGCACGCCATGGAGCCGTCGGTGGCCGAGGAAGAGTTCGACAGCTACGAGGATGCGCTGCCCTATGAGGAGCCCGCCAGCTTGACGTCGTCCACGAGCACGAGCCCCACGGACGGAGAGCCGCGCGCCGGCAGCACGTCGAGTGATGTGGGCGTGCCACTCCCGACCCAGCAGATGCGGAGGCTCAAGAGGAAAGAGCGGCTGCGCACGCAGTCCGAGAGCGCGGTGTGGACGCGCGCCTCGCTCAAGATGCGGCCGTCCCCGCCCGTTGCGGACCTGGCAGCCACCCCAGCTATTAACGGGGCCTCACGCCTGGAGCTGAGGCCGCGTTCGACCAAGTGCGCAACAGCGAGAGCGCGCTGTCGCACTTTACCAGGGATATGCTCAACGGCCTGGACATGCCGTCGTACTTGACGAACGGCAGTGACGTGGCCTATCGTCGACGCAGCCACGACAGCTCCATGGTCAGCGCGGTGGTGCTGGGCAGTCGAGAGGGAGTCATCAATATGTGGAGACAGCAAGGAGAGATCTCCGAGCGCGCGTCCGAAATCTTAGAGGACGCCAAGCTGTCGCTGCACGGCAAGGAGAAGAATCTGTACGACGCGTCGCTGCGCAGGCTGTCAGAGGCACAGGACCCGAGACTAAATACACTGGGAGAGAGGATCTCGTCTACGACGGCGGCGGGTGGAGCGAATCTACTGACGGAGCCTTCGTCCACCACAAGTAGCAATCATGCTGCTGAACGACGTGCTAGCGAGTTGGGCTCGTCTCAGATTAAGGCAGACGTGAACGAGAACACAGAGGCGGTTGCTAGAAACTCGCTGCCGATCCATCCAAACACACACGTGGCAGCGCGGCAAAGCGGGGACAAACCTTCATTAGAGCTCGGCAATGAGTTGCAAGATGTAGATGCAAGCTCGCCGTCAGGAGTTGACGACTCGAATTTTCGGCCGCAATCTGCCACGTTATACCACGAGGCGGTCAAGTGGGAAGGCGTGCTAACCAGACGAAGCGAATGGCTGCGGAGGCTAGAGCGGCACTATTACGTGCTGGAGGGCAAGTTCCTGCGGAGGTTCGCCTCGAAAGAGGCGTATCTAGCGTCTCGAGACGAACCACTAGTACCACACCACATCCAACCGCCAAGCGATCCATCGAAGCCCGTACCGGGTAGTCCAGCGGCTAGCATGGTCCGTCGGAACTCCAGTAGCCCTGCATCTACAGGTGTGAGCCATCTCTACGTGTTAGCGGGTGTCAAGGATTCATCAAGTCGCGCAAATGGATTCACATTTATCACGGAAGACAAGAAGACTCTGCAGGTGACCGCCCCGACGGCGGTAGAGAAAATTATTTGGATGCGACTTGGACTCGAAGCTATTGTGGCACTACCGACGCTACCAGTTGCCCCGCTGGACATGGAGGAGTTTTATGCGATGCTGGTTGTACTGTATACGGCTCACAGTGGGAACTGGCGCACTGAGGGCGATATGGCTGTAACATTGCCCCCTCCGTCCGAGCAAGTGTTCACGCGCTTCTTTCGGTTGCTGGACAAGGACGTTATTTTCTGCTCAAATTACCCGCCGTCGGTGCCATTCCACGGCTCGTTCCGCGGTCATTCCGGCGTCGTCACCTTCATGCACGACTTCGCACGGCATACGCTGTGGACCAATTTCAAGATTGGGGGTATGTCAGTGGACGGCTCTATTGCTGTGGCTTCGGGCAAGGAGGAGCTCGAGAATCGACGCGATGCACGCAAGTTCATTCAGAATTGGGTTCACAAGTTTACATTCTACTCGGACGGGCGACTTGCGCGTTTTGAGATCAACGGTGATGTCGTAGCTGCCAGTGCGGTCTTCAAGGTGCCGGGTGCAGCCACGACGCTCAAGCTTCCTCAGGAATTTAACGAGGTGGACGCGGAGCATGGCTTGGAAGGTGTGCTGCTTGTGCGGGTAATGCAAGGCCACGGACTCAAGGCAGGCACGTCGGTTAAGAAGACTGTCAAGGAGCCGAGCATTACGGTTCAGCTTCAATATCGCGAGCAACCAAACCAGAAATCTGCTGTGAATGGGTCCACGCCGGGATCGTCGACGTCGACTGCGACGGGCCCTGCGAGCCTTATCGGTGGTATTTCGATGCCGTCTCTCTCGCGCAAGTTCAGCTTCATGACCTCCGTGGCGAGCTCTGCAGCATCAGCAGCGTCTTCTGCTGTTGGTCACACGTCATCCAACAACAACACTCCAGTGGTAGACCCGTTTAGCACCGGAACACCGCGCAACGCAGGGGACGACTCGTATTTGCCGACTCATCCTGTGTGGAACCGCGTGCTCGAGCTCCCGTTCAGCCAGGTGATTGGCACGTGCTCTCTTGTGGTGGATGTGAAAGACCACGCCAAGAATGGAGCCGAGTCCCAGCTGGGTTTTGCTACGCTGAATGTCGCCAAGTACTTGATGGCTGCGGACGGCAACGAGCGCAGCAAGAAGCGGGAAGAGGCCGCTATGGCAGCTGACAGCAAATGGTATTCAATTAGCAACGCGAAGGGCGAGTATTGCGGCAAAGTGCAGTTGGGCATCACCTGCCGACGATCAAAACCGGCTGCCGATGGTGATGATAGCGTGCAACCACGACTGAAGAAGAGTCAAAGTGTCGTGATCGACCGGAAGAACCCGCCTTCTTCCAACATGCTGCAATGGGATACCACCCCGCCGCTCACACCCAGGCACTGCTAGGCTCTGCGACTCCGGCACTCACGAAGGGTATGACGCTTGATGAGCTCCCGAGTGAGCACGCTCGTCGCCACGGTTGGGCGAATGTAAAGCTGTCTCCTGAGGACACTGCTCGTACGCAGTCTGCTGGCGCGATCGTGAGTGCTCGCAATGATGACGGCGATGACACAGTTCACAAGCAATTTCCCTCTGGAGACGGCAGTAGCGCAGGGCTACCCGCAGCTACGGACGCTGTCATCTGCAAGGAGAACGCTGACATGCACACCTTCATGGTTTGCGGCGCCCCCTTCACGATTCCGAGGCACTACCAGCTCATCAAGGTGTGCGGTCGTGGAGCTTACGGTATTGTGATCGCTGCCACGAACCTGCGCACGGGCGGCAACGTGGCCATCAAGAAAGTGATCGACTGCATTTGGCACCCGCACCAGCTCAAGCAGATTCTTCGCGAGTGTCGGTTGATCCGTCACATGGCGCACGAAAATGTGCTTAGCTTGCTGGACCTGATCCCGCCGCCGTCTTACACGGACTTCCGTGACGTGTACATGACTGTGGACCTGATGGAGATGGATCTGCACCGCATCATTTACTCGAAGGAGGTGCTCCGCGACGACCACATTCGCTATTTCCTGTACCAAATGCTCAGCGGTCTGCACCACATGCACCAGGCCGGCGTGCTTCACCGTGATCTTAAGCCGAGCAACTTGCTCATCAACTCGGATTGCCAGCTAAAGATTTGTGACCTGGGGCTTGCTCGCTCCAAGGAGGCGGAGGACGTGGGCATGACGGAGTACGTGGTCACGCGCTGGTACCGCGCGCCCGAGCTTCTGCTGGGCAGTGCTTACGGTGAGGGCGTGGATCTCTGGGCAGCGGGATGCATTTTCGCCGAGATGCTCGGCCGCAAGCCCCTGTTCCCCGGGGAGACGTACGTCCACCAGCTCCAGCTCATCATGAACGTGCTGGGCGTCCCGGAGGAGCACTCGTTCAAGGAGAACCCGCTGTCCAACAAGCTCAAGGGCCGCCAGCTCCTGAGTCGCACACAGGCGGTGGCTGGCATCGACACTATCACCATGTTACCGAACGCGAACCCGGAGGGTCTGGACCTGCTGTGTAAGATGCTGGTGTTCGACGTGGAGACGCGCATCACGGTGGAGGAGGCGCTGCGGCATCCGTACCTTGCGATGTACTACGACGAGGAGCGCGAGAGCGCGCCGGTGGAGAAGTTCCAGAGCTTCGACCTGGACGACCTGGACGAGTCGGACCTCAAGGAGCTCATGTTCAAGGAGATCTGCCACTTCCACCCGGAGGAGATGGTCAAGCGTGCCAAGCAGCAGCGCGAGAACCCCGAGGCGGTCGAGAAGCTCCCTCCTGGCTGGGTCAAGCGCGAGTCGCGTAGCGTGCCTGGCAAGTTCTACTACAGCAACCCGAAGCGGGGCATCAGCACGTGGATCAAGGAGGAAATGGATTAAAAAGTAGTAGGTACTAGCTAGCGCCAACAAGCTCCCTCGAGAGAGTGCTTGAAGTGTATGAAATGGGGAGAGTGGTAGATGGATGATATCGGGATACAATACAGTAAAACTGCTGCGTGTTTTGTTGTTGAACACGACTTTAAGATTGGGAAAATTGCTAGCATGCTTATAGAGGTTACACCTTGGCAGAACAAGACACACCCAGGACACGCTCTTAACGTTAGGTTACTTCGAACGCCGCTTTCAGCTGGCGGTCAGTGCGGCCATGCTCACAGCGACTGGCAAGTACAGCTTGGGTGACGGCAACTCGCGGCTGTACAGCTTGATATCGGGCGAGCTCTGGAAGCGCGCGAGACACGCGTCTTCTTGCTGGTAAGGACTGGTCATTGCTCGGCGGATCTTCAGGCCCGAGTGAACCGGCGAGCCCAAGCTGGAGCAGCGTCCGAACACTGGCCTCAACAGCGGAAGGTGCGGGTCAAACCTCCGGTCATCCAGCGCGAAGAGCGGGTCTGATGACGCCCAGTAGTCCAGCTCGCTCAACATAGTGGAGGACGTCGAGAAGCAGTCTTCGCTGGAGCTGTACATCTCCAGCGACTCAACGGGAGGTGGCGAGAGGCAGCGCCTGCGTCCTGAAGGCAGGAAATAGTCTTCCTGAAGCTCGATTCTATCCAGGTAGGCGCCTTTGATGCGCTTCCCCGGATGTCGAAGTAGAAGGCGCAGTCGTCGTTCTCCTCCAGCACGCGGCTGTAGAACGCCGAGAGCATGCGGCTGCCCGACGACGCCGTGGACTGGTTGGACTGCAGCAGGAACGAATCCCAGCTGTGGTCATAGAGACACAAACTCGCAGTTAGAAAACCAAGTGATGCTTCCACAGCCAAGAGAGCACACGCTGCTGCAACGCACTTGACGGGGTCTTCGTCCTCCTCCTCGTCGGCGTCCAGGCCGCCGCAGCTGAAGTTTTTCTGCAGACGGTCGAGCAGCGAGTCCTCGCTGGGCGAGCGATCGCGGCGCTGCCGGATCTCGCTGAAGTCTGCAGGGAAAAAGCCATTAGAGCAAGCAGAGGAGGAAGGTTGCAGGCTGTAGACGGACCTGGTTCGTGGTCGCCGAAGCACACGAGTACTGCGCCCATGGTCTCGTACAATTGGGAACTGAAGGAGCGCCGCGCGAGTGAGCGGGAGCTTCTGAGAATGACGACACGGCTCTGGTAATAGTCCGATCCCGATTGAGGGGTGGGCGTTGCTTCGCGCCAGCCGCCGCGTGGTGCACCAGTAGTCAAGTAACTTCAACTGCGACCAAAACAAGGAAAGCGGGGCGCCCAATTTAGCACCGAAGTCGACCAGCTGGGACGTCGAGATTGACTCTATACAAAACACGTGATGTGGACGTTCGTCGAGAGCCCAATTTAAGGAAATCAAATTTTGGGGAGGCGCCATCGAAAGGGCAGTAATGGAACTGAAAGGACGCGATCTTTCAGTGGCTGGGACAGCAGACTCAGATTTTTTAGGCGGAAGCGATGTGCTTCCTTCTTGTAGGTTTCCTTCACCCCGCCGCCGCTTCTAAGTGGATTAGCGCCCTCTATTCCGTTGGCGCTGCCGCGTTTCACTGATTGTTTCTGGTGAACGGCGGGCGTTGAGCACGGCAGGGCGGCGGGCGTTAGGCCTCGGGCAGCGAGACGGAGGCGCTCGAAAAAAGAAGCGCTCGCAAAGCGTTTCGCGTCGTGTGTGTTTTTGTAGAAAACAAGTGCGTGGCGCGGCAACGGCCGAAGAGCATGACGCGCCCTGTGATCTAACAGACCGGCAACTATCCTGACCTGATCTGTGCATTGCAGCAGCGCATTTAACCCCCCGAAATAGCAGCACTAGCTGCTGCTGTTGCTGCGATGTCCAGCAACGCTTTGATGGACAGCCAAGGCTTCCGGACGCAACACTCAGATGGGAAAAAAATATCGTGAGAAAAGCTGTGGGGCTTCTCCATCGTTTCGTGCAGGTGCTGCTGCTTGCTTGGCAATGAAGCACCTATTATAACGGACGTGAAGCGGGTGGGAGAAGAGGAGGAGATCGCTTTGCTGTTATCAGGGCCCAAGACAGCCGGTTCAGAAAAATCGCTACTGCAACACCAGAACAGCTTCAGCTTTTGCTGTACTGTAACTACCCGTAGGTAGGAAGATGCAATGTAGCAATGTACACATAGATGGATGGATTTAATCAAACTAACGACTCAAAGTACACGCTGGGCTCGCAAAATCGGATGAGCACGGGGCGGGGCGCCGTCTTGAGCAGGTAGCGTGTAAGCGCGTACCCGATCTGGCGGGTGCTGTCATCCCCCACTGCCACGATGACCCAGCCCGCTATCGAGACCTCCGGCTCGGGGTCCACTGCCGCCAAAATGTTGGCCAAGATGGCGCTGCCCTGCGCCAGAAAGCTGGCGCCAGACTTCAAGAAGCTGCTGCCGCCAGTCGAGGAGGCCGCACTGGATTGTCTCCTCCGCCGGCTGCTGTACGTGTGGCGGTCGTTCGAGTACTTCTTGACCACTGCAGCTCGGCCGTCGAACGACGTCTCGATCTCGAGGCCCAGGGCCGACTCTGGGAACTCGAGCTCCACCTCGTCGGGCAGCAGCTCGACCGGTTTCCTCTCGATACGCTTGATGGCGTCCGAGACGAACAGGTCGTAGCACTGCCCCAAATACCAGTCAGGCACCTCCGGCCTCGCCAATCCGCCCTCGCCCCTAGTCGGTGATAATTGCGGATGAAGTCTGCTCGATTCATCTTGAACTTGCGCGCCAGCCGCGGGTTGTGCGCGTCTGTGTTGAGCAGCAGCACGGAGAACGCCAGCGTGTAGACGGCGTCTTCGGACGGACACTGCTCGCAGTCCGGGTTGCTGCAGTAGTAGGCCTTGGCGAAGGCCTGGAGGATGCGGTCGATTTTCTGCGCCTCGCTGGGCAGCTCGAAGCGACTGAGGTACACGCGGAGGGCGATGTCGAACGCCACGCCTTGGAACTGGAAGCCGTTGGCGTATTCGTGTAGCACGCTGAGCGATTTAGCGTCCGGTTCTCCTAACACCTGACCGACCTGGCAGTTAATCGACAGTATCATCAGATAAAATTAATAAATAACGCAGCAATGCAAAAGTGGCAACAAACTCGCACCATTTTGGGGTCGGTGTGCGGCATTTCGTGCAGGAACTCGGCGATTTCCTTGGGCGACGACGGGCTCTCCGGGTCCATGAGCTGCATGACTCGAGTGGCCTCTACGCTGAGCTGCTCCGACAGCTTCGGAGAGGGCGTGGAGCCCGGCACGGACGCGTCGCTGGAGCCCGTAGACGACGAAGAGAGCCGGGACTGCAGTTGCGCCGCTGCGTCCTGACTCGCAGGCTGCTAAACGCAGCCACATCACCAACAGATTGCAATGCATTGGTTAGTTGTCTTGAGGGTGTTAGCAGCATCAACCAAGCCAAGCAGGAATGGGGACGCACCTCAGCTGCGCCGCTCATAGCTGTGCAGGGCTTGGTCCGGCCGCCGACTTTCTTGCGGAAGGTGTAACCTCCCGCGTAAACCAAGTGTAACCAAGTTATGTTTACGGAAAGTTTGGCGTGGTGTACACAAAGTGATCTTGAAGCGACGCGTACCCCCTCATGTATCAATCGGACAGCTACGCTCCTTTTGGGCCTGATGCCTGCTCCCAACGCTGAAGCGCGGCGCGTGAACCTGCCGCGAGGTTGTGTGGATGATTTACAGCGTGGTGTGGGCTGCGTGGAGCTGCTGGCGCAACTGAGTCCTCCTGGAATTAGCGAGAAGAAGCCTTGCGCGTTTGTGGACGTGGCGTTCCACCCGCTGAAGCCGTGGGTGGCTGCTATTGAGCCGAAAGGCTGTGGAGTTGTGTGGGACTACGAGACGGGCGAAGTCGTGACGGAGTTTGACTTGGGCGAGTCCCAAGTCCTGGACGACGATGACGTGCGCGACAGTGAAGCGAGTGAAGATGCAGCGGAAGCAGCAGATGGAGCAAATTTCGCGAGTCCTGGTGCAACGCCCAAGGGGCTGCTAGGCAGAGCGACAGCTTCGCCGTCAATGAGGTCGGTGCAGGGGGCAGTTGCTGCTGCAACTGCAGCTAAAGGGCTCTTGTCGCCTACTGGGGCTTCTCTCATCAAACCGCGAAGACGGCAGACACTCTACATGTTGTTCTACGACCACGAGTCTATCGCGTGTACGACACAACTGCCAGCACCACGGACGTGCTTTGACGAGTGGTTGATCATTGTGGCGCGATCTCACATTGTGATCTGCGATCTTGACCAGAACGGAGCGGTTCGTTTTGTGCTTGCTCTTACGTCTTGGGGTGTCTAGTTCAGCTGACCTTGTATGCGTTAGGTGCACCATCTTGATCCCGAGGATCTTCATCGCGGCCTTCCAACCAGTGTCGCTATTCTGCCTTCTGGGCTTTTAGCAATCGGCTGCCAAGACGGAAAGATCCGCATCTGGAGTCCGTGGCAATCGAAAACTGTGGGTACGCTCGACACTGGATCGCAACGAGGTGCGTCTAGCGCGTCAGTTAGGGTGTTTGGTATGGTGGCTTACTGCGTGCATTGTCTATTGTGGTTTAGATGTCCAGCAGCTCATTTTGCTTACGACGCCTCCGATCCTGATGAAAAGAAGCGGAAGCGGGGCACTTCCTGGAGCGGAAACACGTCTCAGTACGCAGCTCCACCATCTCGCTTGCGCAACGTTGGATGGCCATGTTGTCACTTGGAGGGTGTCGTTCAACGCGTCCACTTCTAGTTGCGACTGCGTGAAGACATCGGAAGTGGAGCTGAGGGACGTATTCCGGCAGTACGATATGAACGGGATCCACGAACTCAAGTTCCACCCGCAGCATGACGTGATGACTGCAGCAGCACGTGACGGTACCATCTTCTTCTTCGACGTTGCCCCACTATTGGATAGCAACAAACCGTACGCGACGCTCGTCGTGCTTGGCTGTAGCTAGTTTTTGTACTAACACTTCGCAAAATGTGCGCATAGTGCGACGCTGACGGGATTGCTTCCGTCTAGCAAGCTCCAGAATATTGTCGTGTTGCCAGGAACGCAAAAAGGATGTTTCTCAGCGCTCTCGATCTCCCCCTTAAACTCCACGGTATGCTTGCAGACAGAGTGGTGTTGTTTGTCTATCGATACTAACTCTGTTGGCAGCTGACGGTATCCGAGATCACAGTGAAGGGCCGCTACAGCGGGAAGGATAATGTACCAACTATCTTTACCGAGTTTGGCACCGGCAATAGTCAAGAGTCCCGGGATCTTCGAGGCTTCCTTGCTCAAGTACGACCAGTACGCCAATGGAATCATTAGGAAAGTAGTAGCCCTAACGTTCACTGTTGTGTACCATTTCGATGTACAGATGCCACCGAAGCGCTTGAAGATGACATCCCTTACCAGTAGTGTTCGGAACCAAGGCGAGTTGTGCTGCCTTACCAGTTACGGTTTGCTGATCCTCAACGCGAGCTGCTTGGCTACTCCTCTGCCCGTCTTCGTGCCTCGAGGCTCGAACAATACTCCTGCTATCGGCTTCCCTTCTTCAATGGCCATTGGACTGCGAGTTCTCGGTGAAAACCCACAAGAGAAGCCACAGCACCACGCTGTGCAGAACGGGGCTGAAGCTCCAAATCCTGCGACGATCGAGCGGTCACGAGTTCCTCAGCTGCAGTATTGCCCCTGGCAAAACGGATTCCTAGCTGCTATTCTTCCTCTCAGCGGGCATCTCGAGGTAGATGTACCCTTTCTTCTGCTCAATGATTGTTGATTGATGCGGCTAACTTGCTGGTTTGTGGCACATTCGCGTAGATTTTACAAGTGGGCTTGAAGCCGGTGCCACCAAACGCTGTTAACCTAGAGACGATATTTGTGGCACATGCCTTTGCCTTTGCTTGGCATCCATCCCAGCCGCTCTTCGCAGTACTCGCGGTGAGTGTTATCATAAACTTCAGTGTGGAGGACTTGCTAGTTCTCTGACCGTCGTCACTGTATTGTAGCCAAACAAGGAGTTGGCCAAGCTGACCCGCTCCACCACCTCATCAGCGATTGTACAGAGCAAGCGGTCGCGATTTTTCTTTGGAGGGAGCCGAGCTTCAGCTGCTAATGCAACCGACGAGCCTGACGCGCGTCAGCAGCGAGCGGCTTCGAGGTCATTGACGTTGTCCGTCTACAAACTTTCCGGAGACGACGCGGAGGTGGAATTCGTCGAGACGAGCTTCTCGAATGGGGACGACCACGTGCTTCACGTGTTCTCGGGTCCCCTGCTTGGCGTTGTCAAGTTCGTTGCAGAGAATGATACGGTTGAGTCAGCGCCAGTGATGGGAGGTGCGATTGTGAAGCGAGCGCGTGATAGTCCCGCCTCTTTGAGTCGCATCCAGCGCGCGCACTCGTTCATGCTTGGGCTCAGCAACATGTCGTCTCCTAAAATGACGGACTTGAGGCTGACCATGTTGTCCCCATCGCAGTCTCCGGCAGCGTCACCGACCGCGACCAGCTTTGAATCAGCGGATTCAGCTAGCGATTTAACGAAAACGTACCTCGAATTCTACGAGTGGAGTCACGCTGTGGGTGCTGCGGAGGGGGAACCAGCACTACGCAAGCTTATGGGAGGGTTTGCAGTCGACTGTCCACTTACCCTTGAATGGGACACCGCTACTCAGAGTCTCTGCGCACTCGTGTATCCAAGTTGTATCAAGATCTACCGCTTTGGAATCTCTTCGGCTGACGACAAGAGCAGCCAAGCTGAAGGATCCAAAACTACGATGGAATGTCTGCACGAGATTCCGACGCCGAGTCCAGCGTTGTCGCTGCACTGGGTGCATCACACGCTCTTCTTCACGACAGAAGACGAGGTCAAATGCAGTGTCATTTGTGAAACACGGTGCTTCACACTCGCTCTAGCATCGAAATGGGTACTGAACGAGGCTTCGTGTGCCACCCAAGTCAGCGACGATGACCTTAACCAGTTCCCAAGGCCTCAGGTGGGTTTGATATTTCTCTTGAAGCCTCGAAGGATTAAACGTCCTCCTTTAACCACTTTTGTTGTATTAGATCTTCCCGGCTGGAGCGACTACGATCTTAGGAGTAATCGACCAGAAGCTTGTGCTGGCGGGTCCACTGCACGCCGTTCACATCCTCGACCTGTCGAATCGAGTATTGCAGTGCGCGATGCTGGTCAATGCGGGGCGCATCGAGCAAGCAGCAGAAGTCGCCCAACCACTTTGCCCGGACGTCACTCAATGGCTGGGGGCTGTCTTTGAGGCGTTTGGTCACGCGTCAAAGGCCTTGCGTCTTCTACCCGCGCTCTCCTTGTCCTTGAAGGTCAACATGTGCATCAAACACGCAGAGTTGGAGCTTTTGGCGAAGCTACTTGGTGATGTCATCGAACAGGAACGAGACTCGCCTGATCTCACGGTAAGCATCAACGCCTCGTATATTTGGATTGAGAGAGACGTGACTACTTATCTACTTGACTGTTGACAGGGCTCGTCACTCTTCCAGCGTGCGTGCATTGCTCTCCACCGTGGACAAATGGACTCGCCGCTGAAGCAGCTCGGTCCAGTTCTTCTGTCTCGCAAGCACAACAACGACGCTATCTTCGTGGCCTCTCTGCTGCAGAACGACGAGGTACGACGCCGCGTTTGCGTCGACTTTATAAGGGATTTCCTGACGTTTTGCTGTGTGCAGCAACTCGTCCAAGCGTACGGCTCAGCGGAGGAATGGGGCGCTGCTTTCCACACTTCGAAAGCCAAGACCTCGTCAAGTCGCTCGGCTGTGCCGACGCAGGATGTGATACTGCAAAAGTGGAACGCTGGTATCGCCAAACCCACTGCAGCCTGGAGGACGGTGCTCGAGAAGCAAGGAATTCGACCTCCCACAACGGTGAAACTCGGACCTCCATCGACTCAAAGAGCGTAATAATGCTGCCGCTCAGCACCCTGCGCATTCCTTTCAACTTACTACGTTCCCTACCTAAAAAGCTCAACACATTTGCAAATTTACTCATGTTTCAAAGTATCTTGACGGCATTCGAGGAGTCGCGGGCGATCACTTCGACGGTTCACGGATCCCCCACCACCTTCGGCTTATTCGGTCGGAATGGTGTTGTCCTTGGTTCCTCGTACGGAGCCTCTAGCGGTGATCGATGAGTCGACCACGTCCGGGGATCCCAATGGCGACCACTTCGTCGAGAGAGTGGTGTTCCATCCGGTACGGAGGCCTTCCAGTCTACAGATCCTTGTGTTGCATTAAAACTAACCGCTCGTTTGACTCCAGAGCCGTGGCAGCATTGTGTGTGTCAAAGGAGACACGCTGGAGGAGCTGGACGTCGTCACCGGAGCCTTGCTCTGCCACATCACGTTCGACTTGTTGGCGTCGAGCAACATGGACCTGATCCTCCCTGCCGGCTCGCACTTTGTCGTGGGGCTGCTTCAATCCCGTCTCCTCGTGGTTTGGGACCTTGAGGAAGCCGTGCTGCTGGCCACCTCAGACGTCGACAAAGTGCACGGCTGCCGTCGAGTCACGGCCCTCGCCACGTCGCTCTGCTCCGACCGATGGCTCTTCTTCAACTCCGAAGGCAGCAACAACGTCCGCGTGACTCGCGTGGACTCGCCTCGTCCAGCGCGTGAGATTCTCCGCAAGAGTTCACTACGTGGGGGGTCCGTCGTCTCGTTGGCGTACTCAACGGAGCACCATTTGCTCAGCTCTGGATGCAACGACGGCACGATTCAAGTCTGGAGTATCATCTCCGCGTCGGATGAGGGGGACGCTGGAGCTCCTCGGAAGGGGCAGGAGAATACCGACTTCGCCACGCCACTCTTCGCGGTGCAGTTGGCTCAGTCTCCCGTTGTGGAAATTGCCATTGGAATGTGTACCGGATGCGGAGCCAACGGAAGCAGCAGCAACATGTTCCTCGCAGCGGGATACCAGAACCGCCGCGTCGATGTCATTGCGATGAATGGGCAGGCTCACACCTGCGTGGCCTCCACCACATTGTACGTGTAGGCTGAGTGGCTACTGTAGTTACTCTCTTTCCCCATTGTCTGACGAATGTGTTGCTTCGTAGACATCCGCCTCAAACGCCGGACTTTTCGCGGTTAAGTGGAACTTTATCGTTGACGATCCATGGCCAACTGCCAGTGCTGCTAGCGCACTGGCGATCCTTCAGACGCGAGTATGGCGTTGATGCCATCGCAGCTTGGGAGCTGGTGAATAGCAGTGGGAGCTCGATCACGAGTCCTCGAGGTGGCGCGGGGGGTAACACCAGCGGGGGAGGAGCTATGACCGAGTGGTGGCAGGTCTCCAGCTCCTCGGTACTTCGTGATGGGGACTATCGTGAACTTCAGACGTCGACTGCTGTCCAGGCCACGGATACCATTCTGTGGCAAAACTCCTTAGCAGTCTACGCGAGCACCTCGGAGCGTCGGGCGATGTTCCTCCTTGACGTCCAGCAGAATCAAACGGGTCCAAGAACCGAGAAAGAGCCCAAGATGATCCCGACGCTCAGCACAACGACGCAGCTCACGCTGGCGCAGTATCACGACTATCCAGTGGGTCTGCCGTCGTCTCAGTTCCAAATCGCCGTGAAGACCAGCGCCAAAGGTAACCCCGTCCTCAAAGTGCAGCGATTCTCGCAGCTCTCGGGGCGGTTGACGGGTTCCAGCGACCAGCTTCCAGACTGGAAAAGCGAGCGCAGTGTTCCCTTGGTCCCGTTCCAAGTGCTTGGCAGTAGTCACCAGTCTGCTGTGTGCATCAAACTACGGGAGAAAGGGGACGACGCTGCCTCGAACGGCGTTCGACCGTCGTCGTTCTCCTTCGTAGTGCTCGATCTGGAACCCACCGTGGACACTGCAGTGAACGACGCGGTGACTCATCCAGATGACGAAGAAGGCGCGATAGCTCCGAGTTCACTACCAGCGATCGAGTTGAAGAGCGGCTTGCTGCAGCACGACGCTCGCGACGTGTGCTTCGGCATGACCCCGTCCACTGAGAGCCCTGATGCAGCCAAGAGTTCGACGTATTTGCTGTTGATCCTCTCCAAGGCAGGCGACACACTCAGCTTCCAGACGGCACGTGATCCCAGTAACGACGCTGGGTCCAGGGTGAAGCTGAATCAATCCGTTCAGCGTATTTTCCCGACGCCACTGGTACTCCCAGCTAGCTCTCCACTCCAGGGTGCTGTAGCCTGCAAGGTGCTATACCTTCTGGAGTCAAGCGGCCAAGAGCGCCTAGCGATCAGTGGAGACGACCTGTCCGTCCCTGAAAATTCGTCGTCGGCTTGGGTGTGTAAACCAAATGAACGCGTCGTCGACGCTCAATGGAACTCTTCGTCTTGTCCTCGGATCGGACCGCACGATTCACAGCAGCGGCGTCTCTTGGCTGTGACAACGACTCGGCGCGTTGTGGTGCTGTCGCCCGAACTGCGAGAGTTGCGAGCTTACGACTTCAAGAACGACCTCATGGGGACACCCGAGAGTTTGCTGTGGGTCTCTCAGACGCTGCTGTACGCTACAGAAGGACAGCAAGTGCGCTACGTCACTCCCGTCGCCAAGCACCTGCAAAAGGAGCCAAGCCGACTCTTGTGCAGCATCGCAGCCGAACTCGACGCTCGTCCTGGTTTCACTCGCTCTAGCGTCCAGCTTGTGTCTCTGTGTGGAGATCGACTGTGCTACTCCGTCTCGAATCCATCAACACGTCACAGTCGGTTGACGCTGCGCTCCGTCGGGTTGTGTGAGCCGTTGTTACTGGGGTTTGCAGTCCCCAACGCCACTCTCCGCCGTGTCTTCGAACGAGAAGTGCTAGCGTTCACACTGACGAACGACGACAGCGACCGCCCCGTGTGCTCAATCACTGACGCGGTGCTGGAGACTGCGTACCATTCGTTCGGCTGGAAAGACAAAGTGCTGAAGCTCTTGAAGGCGCTGATCAGCTCCCACGAGAAGTCCTCGGCTGCGGTGGGGGCTACCGACGGCGCTGCGCCTGCCGCTCCGTCGTCAAACTATAGCCGAGCGTCTCTGCTGTCTCGAGCGGTGATGGGGTCGATATTCCTCGACGCCCACAAGTGGGAAGACTTCCTTCGCGTGTTCCTCGCCCATGACCCAGCGCTGGAAGAGTACGTGGTCGCTATCGACTCCGACGGGGCTGCCAAGTTGCCGTCGCGAATGGGGCCAACAGCGCAACGCTTTCGACAACTCGCTGTAGTGTTCGAGAGCATCGGGCAGCCGGACTGGGCCATGCGTTGTCTCGATCTGTCGGGAGACGACGAAGCTCTCGTGACGATGATCCGCAAGTTTAATGCCTCGTCGTCTTCAGAGGCGCTGGACTCGCTCCAGAAGTCGTGGACGAAGCTGAACCCGCCCCTGAGCGCCATCACGAGGGCTTCCATGGGGCAGGATCCTCAATCGCCTGGAGCTGGACAGCAGGACCCGTTCTCCTTCCTCTGTTGCGAGACGCTAACGCAGCCAATGCGTCGAGGACGTCTGCTCAGTACAGTGGCCCCACTTGACCGCCTTGCTGCCGGTGGCACCAACCGAGAAGCTGTCGAACCAAGACGAGGGAGCGAACGACACGACGCGTGCTGGGACCTCGCTTGGAAGCGCTTGGCGCCAGAGGATGCGAGCGAGTGGCTTGAGTATCAACCAAAGCGCGGCTTGCTACGACCGAGCCGCGTGCACCCAACTACTCCATCTTCGCCGCGGTCGAGGCTTCAACTACCACCGGATCACTGTTCGGCGGCGACGCTGGCTCAACTCCTGCCGCGTTCTCTCCGTCAGCTTCAAGCGCAGCTACAGACGCAGCAGCCAGCGCGAAGATGACCATCGGACCTTTCCAGGACGAAGAGGACGCCGTGGTGGCGTATTGGCGGTTCGAAGAAGGCGCGACAGCGGCTGAGAAGCAGGCGAGCGGTGAAGCAGCGTCACCTGATGGGGTTGAGTGCTTGGACACTTCCAAGCGTGAGAACACGCTGCGTCTCCTTGGTGGAGTCGTGAGCCTGGTCGAGTCTACGGCGCCAGTCGATCGTGGCGAGCCTGGCCGTATCCCGGAAGAGTTCGCGCTGCGGTTCCCTTCATCGGAGACGTCGTCATCCTCACTGCCTCCAAGTGGCTGGGGCGCTCAGTGCCCCGTTCGACCGGGCAGCACTCTCGACGTTGGCACAGCCTTCGACGAAGACCCGTACCGACGCGAGTTCACGTTCGAGGTGTGGATCCGCAACTACAAAATGCACGCGCAGGCTCAGAAGCTGCTGGAGAACGACGAGGAAGCTCCAGCCACGATGTCCGGAGGAGTTCGTCAAGTGTTGGTGTCTCGACGGCGTGTCGACAGCCTCGACGACGGCGTCAAAGGTGGAGACGTCTCTGGTCCTGCCACTTGGGAGCTCGTTGTCGATGAGGACGACTTCTTGGTGCTGACCTTCGGGAATCAGCAGCTCCGAGCCTCGCAGAAGATGGAGCACTCTGGCAGCCAAGGCTGGCGGCACGTGGCCTTCACCGTGGACGTGTCGTCACCACAGCGTGTCGGGCCTCAAGCTCTTCCTCGACGCCCGGTGCGTAGGCGAATCCCAGACAACCCCAGCAGCCAAACCGTGTCCAAGCCGTCCAAGCTGCTGCTCGGGTGGCGCATGCAGGACTACGAGATGACGGAGGTGCGACTCTGGGCCACTGCGCGCTCCGCCGACCAGTTGAGCGACATGCGCGAGAACTACTTGGGGCTGGCCGAGGCCAAGCGCCGCATGAAAATCGCCATCCACCAGCGCAACTGCACGTGCGAGAAGTGCGTCTCGCGTCGAGCTCAGAGCGCTGCGGGTGCTGCAGCGGGCGGAGCTCCTCGCTTGGGTCTGTCTCTCAGCACTCCACTCGCTCCACCGTCACGCCAACGACGCGTTGTCCCGCAAGCCAAGCCGACCTGAACCAGCAACACCAGATAGCCAAGACACCAAAGCAGAGATGCAGCAGGGAGTTTGGTAGTCAAAAAGACCTTTTCATTATCTTTCAAACCGATTTGTTAAAGCATTCGAGCGAGCTGATGCACTAGCCCGCCCAGACACGGCGTTGCTGGAAGAAACCTCGCAAGAACGACCAGGCAGTTAGCACCTTACAGGCACTGCTTGATGAACTTGTTAATCTCGGCGCCGCGGTTGCCAGCGTCGCCACCCTCAGCGAAGTGCAGCAGCTTCTTGGTGTAGCCGCCGTTGGGGGACGACAGCTGGAAGGGCCACAGGAAGTTGGCGGCCTGCTTGAAATGCTCGCCGACCGTGAAGATCTCGTGGATCAGGTCCTCGATACAGATGATGCCGACGTGGCCCAGGGACTTCTCGATCACGGCGTTGTCCGTCAGGGGGATACGCTGGCCGCGGACCTTGCCGAATCCACGCTTGTAGATCAGCTCGCGGGTGACCTTGAGGTTGGGGTAGCCGTACGTCACGAAGGGCTCGACCAGGCGCAGCATGTTGATGGTGGCCTTGTTGAGCTTCACGAAGACGCCGTTCTGGATCTGGCGCAGACGCAGGAGCTGCAGGATCTTGCGCACCTTGGGGACACGCCGATGATACCGCGGATACGGATCACGAAGGCGAACTTAGCCTCGGCGGGCACGTAGAAGTTGCCCGTGGACTTGGCCTGACGGCGCAGGATCACGCTCTGCTTCTCGAGCTGTTCGGTTGAATACACAAGTGGATAACAGTTAGAAGAACTGTTCTCTAGTCGGAAAAGAAGAAAGGGATCGGGTCTTACCTGGCGGTACTCCTTGACGTACTTCTCAGCGCTCTTGAAGGCGATCTGGCGGACCTTCTTGCGGTGGACCTTGTCGGCGGCGGCCTTGGCGGCGCGCTTGGCCTTCACCTGCTCGAGCGTGCGACGCTTCTTGAGGATCGACTCAGGGACGAGACTGCAGAGGATAACACAAGAAGAGAGTTAGGACGGGATGCATGACGCATCGGTGGTTGGCCAAGCCCAGGCCAAGCCCAGCGTGCTCAATGGAGCCACCAGCTCTCCTCCTTCTCTATCTGATAGAGGGAGGGGGCAGTGGCTCCAAAGAGGCTGCTCCCGACACACCCGTCACAGTTCCATTTGAGTGGAGTGGGCCCGTCATCAAGTTTGACTTGACAGTCCCACACACACCAGGATCCTCCACGAATGCTGCCAGAGGCACATTGGGAGATGTTGGAGAGGTCGATCTCTAACTTAATAGGGAAAGACCCCTCCGTATCGATTTAAAGAGAAGAGCGCGCCTCAGGTTCAACGCGGAGGTCGGCTTAGAGGACGCGCTTTACTCTCACGATCCATCCGTGCGTCGCCCCCCGCTTAAGCGGAGGGAGGAGAGACGCAGGAGACAATCCATGATCCAGCAAGTAGAGAGAGATGGAGGAGGCGTTGGCGCTCGCCGCTTGGCCGGCTCGCAGCTTCAGACGGCGACGTACACTTTCGGGGCAGCGGGAGCCATGGTGCGACTATTAACTTCCGGTTTGAAAAGTGAGGAGCTCCAATAGGGCGGCGTGCCACACCAACAAGCGGATTGAATGGCCGAGACGCGGCGCCCGTATCGATTGGATGAAAGTGGGGTGGAAGAGCGGCAGACGATTGGCAGAAACAAGACGGAGCAATAACGGTTATGATTGGTTGATGAGACTTCCTACAGCCCTTATAGGAAGGGTTGTAGGATCGTACAATAGATGCAAAATGGGCTCGCTGCTGCTCAACGCGGCGCTGCTGGGCGGCGGCTTCGTGCTCGGCCGCGTGCCGCTGTTGCCACTCGCTGCGCAGCTCCTGGAGGAGCTCCATGCACTCCCTACTGCGCGCAAGGTGAGCGTGGAATTATACGCGGTTTTAGTGGGGTTGTGGTGGATTTTAACGACTGTATCAATCAGGTGGTTATGCTGACGCTCGTGACGCTGCTGGTGGCGCTGTACGTGCTGGGGTGCTGCTGCCGATGCGCTGGGTGGCGGCGCAAGTGAGTGACAATCATTTAAAGACGGAGCCGCTGTGTATCTGACGGGTTTGTGCTGTTAGGAGGCGGAGAAGGCCGCTGCAAGACGCGAGCAGCCGGAAGCAACGTCCTTCCGACGCGAGCTGCGGCGTCGCGGCAGCTACAGCATGAGCTACGTCACGGACATCAAGGCGCACGTGTTTGCACGGTGCTAAGGGGCAGTAGCGAGAGCTGGAAGTTTCACTGTAGTAGTATATATTGAGGTTGTCGCCATTACGGACTACTGCGCGGACGGAGAGGTCAATGGACTAGCGGACTTCCTTCTGGAAAACAGCTTGGCCAGGGAGCGCTTGGCCTTGACCTGCTTGGGATGCGCGGAGTCTGTGGATGTCGGTGTGGTCGGTGTGGAGCTGTCGGCGTCGTAGTTGTCGCTGAACGTGTCGAGGCTCGACGGAGCTTGCCACTCGTGCAGAAGCTCGGTCGGACGCAATGACGTTGAAGTCGCGGAGCCGGAGGAAGAATCTTCAGCACTTTTAGCCTTCGAGTCAAAGGAAGGATTTCCACCCTCGGGCTGAGCAGTCAGAGGCAGCACTGCACCGGCGTGGGACGGCCCGATAGCTGTCAGCGATGATACTGTCGTCGACAACGACTTGAGCGGTGCCAGAGCATCGAACGCTGCCCACCTCGAAGGATCGAACTGGTCGCGCAGGAAGTTGCCGATGTTGGTGAAGTTGCGTCCGACCTGAGAGAGCACGTCCAGCAGGATATCGCGCCGCATGCGCATGACCAGATCCAGCGGGGAGCACGTTTTATCGCAATACACCAGCGCATGAGTTTTGACCTCGAAGCCCCGCATGTCTTCCAACGCTTGAGGCTGTGCGGCGTGCGGGGGGTGAAGGTGCGGTGCGTTGCTGTTGCCCAGGCCGCTCTTCTTGTTCTTGTAGGTGAGCACCACCTCGATCGCTCCGAGGCGAATTCGCTTGAACAAAATGTTCTTGGCTCGGTCTTTCATCTCGCTGATCTCTCGCTCTGCAGACTCCGTGGTATGGTGCTGGTCGGCCTCATCGATCGAGCCAAACAACGGCAGCTCGTTAGCCTCCGACAGGTTTGCGAGCTTCGCGATCCAGTGCGACGGGTCTTCGGGGATAAGGTGAAGCGGCCCTCCCTTTGGTTTCCGGCCAGCGGATACGAGCTCTTCGTCGCTGTCTCCGCGGTGAGTGCGTCCGAGACCGAGAGGGTGTGCAGCAGCTTTCCCAGCGACCTTGACCGCCTTCATGATAGCCGAGCCGACTCGTCCATCGCTGCCAGACGTGCTAGCAGTGCGAGCTTGCAAGAACTGGGATCGCACCTCCGCACGCTGCTCCTCCTTGGCGACATTGGCGGTGTCTGACGGTGAGAAGAACGCAACCAACTGCATGATCACCTCCTGCGTTATGCAGACCTGTATCGGGTGCACGTTCACCTCGAAATGTTGCACGACGGTGATGCCTCCCACAGGTTTCGCGACTTCAGCGTCAACTCGAAGAAACATGTCGTCGCCTTCCCACGTTCGCGAATAAACCGGCAGCAACAAGTCCGGATACGGCGTCCCCGGGCTGAGGTTGCTGACCGACAGATCCTGAAGCGTTAGTGCGAAGTTCCCCGAGTGATCCTCGAACAACTGCATCTTGAAGCACAACGACCCCATCTGTGCCCGCAGGATGTCGACATTGTCGCCGCTGAGTGTCAAGGAGGCGCGATCGAGTGCGAATTCCAGGTCCACGTTAGGCAGCGGGCTCGGCTTTAGATGCTTCTTGAGCTCGTTAGCCATGAAGCGCGTCACCTCGGAGAGCGCCTCGTACTGCTGTGTCACCTTCTGTAGCTCGTCAGTGAATTGTTCGTCTTCGTATCGATTCGTAGCTGTGGATCCGATCATACTGAAACTTGTCGAGGCTGAGGACACTGAGGCGGAAGACATTTTGCGTCTTCGGAACAATGGCGAGGTCTCGACATCGAACGCGAGGTTTCGGGCATTCTCCGCTGCGGTCACTGCCACCATCGCACGCTCATTCATGCGGTAGTCCCAGCCACACAGTTGACACCACTGTAAAGCGGATATTTTCCACTTGAGCTGCTTCTTGAGAGCGACGAGCTGGTGAAGAGACCGTTCCTGGTGCTGGGCTTCTCGTAGATAACCGTGCAGAAGGTGAGAATGGCCCGTCCCCTTCTTCTCGGCCAACTTTACGTTGATGAGCTCCGTGGCGGTTGTCGAAAGCTTCTCGAGGATCCCCTTGGACACGGGGTTCACCTGCACCTCGATGGAAGGGATGTCCAGCTTCACTCGGTTTTTCACGATCGTTTTCTCCTTATCAACCCAAATCGTAACTTGTGCAGGTATCGGTGCGATAATTTGCCGCAGTAGACCATACGAGCTCGGGGAATACGATCCATCCGCAAGTGTTTTGAGCCAAATGGCGTGAGATTTCACATCCACATCCAGCAGCGCCGTGAACACTTGGAATCCATCGACGTTCAAATTGATGCGTTCGTGACTGGAATCCGTGGATACTGCGTGCTGCAACGTCCCAGCGTTTAGCGCTAGCAGCACTGATCCTTTGTTGAGATGGTCTTGAACACTGATCTGGCAGTCCTCGAACTTCACCATGATGAACGCTTGGACGTTTTTCGAGCTCGCAGCTCGTGGCGATGTGTCTTCCATCGTACGGAGCGGCTCCAGCTGGCTCAAGACCTTGCTAGACTTTCTCCGGGCTGGGCGAACCGTATCGGCGTTTGAGTAAGGAGTTGGCTCAAAGCGCAAACTGCCATCCCTGCTTACTGGAGCGTCAGCACCTCCCTGGAGGCAAAGGCCGCTAAACTTTGGGTCTTGAGCGAGGGACGTGAACTTCTTTGGACTGGGATCCGAATCCTCCACGATATTGTCTTCCTCTACTGCCTCATCTTCGTTCTGCTCCAGCAAGGTGACAGTCTCTGCTGTGTCGAAGAGCTCCGGTAGACTGGCAACCACGACCTGGACCCACGTGTCCGCGATATCCACCAGAGAGGCTAACGCTGCCATTGTGACTGTCACTCGTACCTCACTTGATAATAACCCGAGCAGGAAACCAAGCCGCCGGAACTCGTCCAGCACTTCGTTGCCGCCCTCTTCCACACTGCTACTAGCCTCTGGAGCTTCACACACGTCCATCTCACCTTCAGCGTCACTGTCCGACTCTCGATAACTGAACGGGTTTTCGTGAGGAATCTCGAAAAAGTCGAGAATGCTTTGCTTCGGTCGCTCCCTCACCCTGTTGGAAGACTGGGAGAACGCGAGGGGCTGAGCATTCGTAACGCGCTTCATCGGAGGAGGGCTGTGCAACTTCATATGCCCATTGTCGTGGGTTGGTGCTCTTTCCGTGCCGCCTCCGACAATAAGCGATACGTTTTTCACACTGACAAGCGACTCGCCTCTGCTTCCCGACTCGGGGGTGCATACACGGACTTGAATGTCTCTGGCGTCCACGTTCACGTCGTGGACAACCCATCTCGACTTGTCGACGGAGAAAGAAAGTCGACGAACGGCTGTGCCCGTGTCGTCCTTGCTGTCCAAATCCCCGAAAACTTCGTGTGAGCTCTTCAGCAAAGCCCCAGAGCAGCTGATCTTGTCGTCCAGGAAGGCGCGGACACCAACAGGGTGCTTCTCACTCGCATACAGCGCCAAATCCAGGCCGATCAGGTCGAATTCCTCCACTGTCACTCCTTTGAGAATGTCTGAGATGTCAACTGATGGCAAGACAGCTATGACGCCACTCTTCCTGCGCCGTGGCAACGGGTACAGGGGCACTTTTTGATATACGCGACCGAATCCAATCAGCCACTCAACGTTCTTGCTGTAGAGCACGACGGCTGTGCGTGCAGCCATGTCCCGCTTCGACCACCCGTCGGGACTGTTTGGGTCGACATTTTCTGGATCCACAGGACAAATTCTCCCGCTTATGAAGACGGACAGCTCTGTGGCTTGGTAAGCTTGGAACGGAGTCGCGAAGTGGGTGTCTGAGTGAGGTAATCTAAGCGTGAAGGTTTCGCCTGCAGTAGTAGCTGAATCAACACCAGTAAACTCAATGGGGTAGCTGTAATGCATTGCAGGATCACCTGTAACGCAACCCCACTTAAGCCATACTTGCAGCTTGAGGTGGCTTAGCTCCGCGATGTGTGATAGTGATCCAGGCTCAATTTTTGCAGTCACGCGCGTTACATCGATGTCGATCAAGCCACTGGTGTACGCCGCTCGGACTTGATGAACAACGATTTCAAGGAAATCCCCCGACTCAAATGATGTCGCTCCACACAGAAGACGAACACCGGCATCCTTCACGGACACAGATACCTTCCCGTGAAGAAGTCTGCGAGCAATGTCAGCAGCCGAGGTCTTGTAGCGTTGATCGACGTTTAGAACCGCCAGCGGAATCATACCGAGAGCAAAGCCAGCCAACTCGTCCAACGCGTAGACGTAGCCAGGATTGAAGTATAACACCGGGCTGGAAACGTCTACCGTAAGATCCACAAAGGCGCGCAGGGCTGCCATCATGTCAAAAGGCATGTCGCCAAAGGCTTCATCACTGCTACTCTTAAATGTCGCCAAGTACACTTGCCCGTTGACGCTCAAAGAACCACAAGTCATCAACGGAGTAGGGAAACGTCTCATTCGCAGAGTGAGATCGTTGACAGTAGTGTTGACCTGAACACCCGTGAATAACAAGCACGATGGCACGAACAGGTTCCAATCACGTCCTGCCGTTTGAAAGGCACGTTGGAGCGCTTCGGTAGCTTCATCCAGTTCTTGAATACGACTCCATGCCTTTGTGACGTCCTCTTCGAATGCAATGTCAACTTGGATTTCACCAACACAGGCGCTGACGAAATATCCGCCGTCGCCACTGTGTCTGTCTTTAGACAGCGACTTCACCCTCTGGATGTACATCCTTGCATTCTTTTCCGTCAACAGCGTCTTCATCTCTCGATATGAGTCGTCACAAAGAAGGTCTGCGTTTGTGAGCTTGAGCGTGGCCACGTGGTCGTCTAGCATGTGCGCTCGCAGCTCTTGCTCAGCCAGCTCCTCAATCCACACAGGGTACATGCGCTCGAGCCAGCTCTCCAGTGGGTTGCCAAGACACTCACACACCACATTTTCAAGGCGCATCCATACCTCCATTTGATGCGAGGCAACTGGAGTTCGCAGAAAAAACTGGTAGAACAGTTCGTGCTGAGGACGCCAGAACGATATCGCAGCTGCCGTTAGCTCCTGTTTGAAAGGGTCGAAGCTGGTCTGGACGGCGTCGGCGTAAGCTTTGAGGGGGAAATCGCAGCTAGTGCAAAGCCGCAGCTTGTTGATATGAATGAGTATTCCGTCCGCAAGACCTTGATCCAGAGCCGCAGTGGAGCGCTGGCAAGCGGAAAGCCGCTTGCGCAGCATATCTTCGAATTCGCCATACACGTAGTCCCCCTGCTTGTCGACGGTGTGCCTGACGCGAACAGACCCAGCCGAGACCATTTCCAGACCGTTAACTTGAAGCGAAACATCGTCGAAAACCCATACTTCGGGCAGGTCGTCCCCTGCGAATACCCCCACAGCGACGTGTACATCAACCTCATCGCACAGTTTTGCGTGTACCGACAGGTTTGTGGCATGCAGTCGATGCAGTTTATCCCCCGATGCACTGATCAAATCACCAAACATCCTCTCATAGCGTAAGCACTCATCGACATCATCCAGCGGTGGGTTTAAGCCGTGAGGTCGGTTATAAATGCTATCAGGTCGTGTACAACGCAGAGCGTAGGCACTCCGAGCACGGTAGATCATTTCCCACGACGAGAAGGTGATTCGGCGAATGAGCTCCATAACCCGCAACTGCGTTGCGATATCCCATTCCATTCGAGCGCCATTCACAAACAAATCAAGGACAGTCTTCGAGCTACCGAGCACTTTATTCTCTTCAATAGAAAATAAATCCGCCACGAAATAGGTGGCATCATGGCCACAACTTTCTTCCGCATTGACGGTGGATGCTTCTCTCGCACGCACCGAATGACCACGCGATGCACGAGATGTGAACGATTTCCGCCGGAAACGAACTTGTTTCTGAGTGTCTTTGGCAGGGAACAGAGGACTTTCGCTTGATGTGCGCCGATTCGGGAAGACCCTCGCATCTAGAATGGAAATCCGAAGTCGCTCGGTGGTTTCTTCAGTGCTCATAGCAAACGTGTCGACGGTAACACACTCCACATGACGCTGACCATAGTAAATATACGGAAAGGTGACGCAAATGCGTTTTGCTGTACACCGGAACGCGATCACTTCGCCTGGAGAAACAGTGTCTTGTGCCACGTGAGCAAGTTGGTGCATCGCTGGCACTTTCAACGAAGACGCTGCCTTCCACCCATTGGGATCATGGTTCGTATAGTCAGCTTTTTCAACATCGGGATGTCTTGATTCATGTAAGATCGGCGCCAACGTAACAACCCCCAGCTCTAGCAGCCCTCCGATTGCGTGCAGAACTTCTGGCGCCCACTTGACTTCAATCCACTCTGCCTCCATCTCAACCTCTGCTGGCACTTCACTTTGCATCATTGTCGCGACAGGAGAAATGAATACCCGGGCGAAGTCCAGAGATAGAAACGAAAGCTTGATCGAGTTGTCGCTCGTAAAGTAAGACGCCTTCAATCGAGAACATTGAATGTCTGCCTTCGCGCGTACTCCAAGGTGGTCTTCGCTCATGAACGGGTGCCCATATACGGCGACTTCTCCGATTGACAAATGGATGCTGGGAACTCCCTTTGGAAGCACGTCACACGTTCTCTCTAGAGAAACGAACGTGACCTCTGTCTTCATCAACTTGAAATGAGCATCCAAATCGCACTCGCAAAAGTCGAGGATGGACCACTTGTCAACTTGTGTCTCGACGATACCGGAGCTTGACGCATCGTCTTCTTCGACTTCTTGATCGTACACTAACGTGGCTGAGGCTATCCACGGCTCAACTCTCTTTGAAAGTATCACCTCGAGAGCACGGTTTTCCCCACTTAGCGCAGACCGGAGACGCAGCACGGACTCCTGAGTACCAGCCTCGATCATTTCGTCCGAGCTACTGTGGCTGGAATCCTCAGCACTGAGAGTACCCTCGGCGCTAATTTTCAAGCCTATAAGCTTTAAAGCGGGCGACCTGACTGCTGAATCAGCGCTACCGTTCTCTCCTTCGCTCAAATAAACGACCAGCGGTCCCAGTATCAAGTCAATTCTCCTAGCCACCATCGGATAATTGCTTGTACCCAGGGTTTCAATCACTTGATCCGAATCGCCCGATAACACCACACTTAGACGACTCGACTCCAGCGCAAACGTAGATCCAGGGCGGCCACGAGCCGACAGCTTGTCAACAATATTAACCTCGAACTTGTGAATTTCAAACCGAAGATCATTCGGGATGATCTCAGCGAGCCGCAACATGGTCATCGGCTCGTGCTTTTCATATTCTGAGGTACTCGTCACGGGGCTTCCAGACTGCTGCTGTTTCGCACGCAGCACTGACCGAACCAGGTGCTCAAAATCGAGATTGACTTGAATCAACTTGCACACCACTGCATAAGCACTCGGGATCGGGGCTCGCGTATCTTCGTGGTTGTGGGAAATCGGTACACGAAAATTAATCTCCGTGCGGCCAAGTACAGCAGTTGCATCGAGCTGTTGAATAGCCACCTGCATCGGCTGTGACTGCGAGAGTCTTACTGATATCGAGAGTTCCTTAGCCTTTTCGTGGAACATTGCACTGACAAACACACTCCCATGCTACAACAAACAACACCGAGACCGTCAGTCTGATTGTCCGCACATACCTCTGCAAACAAGGCGGGCAACAGTACAGTACCTGGATGCTGAGTACCGGCGTGGCACCGTTTTTCTCCTTCCGAACGACGTCCACGGAGCAATCTCCAACACCCACCTCAACCACATGAGCACAGCGACACAAAAGCATCACACGTGGAATCCACGATCGGACCTTAGCCCAAATCGGGTGTCGAATGTCCTTCAAGGCAGTGCTGGTATCCAGCGTTTGCAAGAACGAAGGCGACTGAGGACTCTGTCGCGGCTGTGGCATTGCCACCGTTCCAGCTGCATCTGTCGTCTCCACCAGTAAATGAATGTACGACAGCTGCAAGACGACAAGCTTCTCGTGTGCAGGCGAGCGCACAAACTTGAGCAGCTGCGTCCACAACGAGATCTTCCAGGCCGCTGCGGTCACCGAGATCTTCGTGCACGAGTCGACTCGGATGTTCGCCAGCAATCCAGCTAGGTCAATGCACAGTGATACATGTTAGTCCATTGCGAGGGTGAATTTTAGACTAAGATTGCGCTAAGTTCCTATGTAACAGACTCCTCTACCTTTCAGGATCAGCGTGAAGATGGAGCCGACCAGGAAGCGCCATAGCTGAAGCCATATAGATCGTTAGAAGGGCTGTTCGTCTACCAAAGGTGTCCACACGTCCACTGTAATGATGGTGCACCTCAAAGCCTGCAACGAGCACGAGAACGAGCCCAAGCAGCTGGAGTATGAGCCCCATGGCTGAGCTCGAGGCTGCCGTACGTTTACTTCAACTCTGAGCGCCTTTTGGACAAAATGACTACCCTACTGAAAAAATTGACCTGTGGTAGTCACAAATATTGACTACTCAAGTGAATTTTTGTACTTTCAGTCTCAAAACCGAATATTCCGCTTTGGTACAAAACCGTTTTTCGCACGAGCACCGGTGCGACGGAGACGATGCCGCGCCCGATCCTCAAGACGCTGTCTTCGTATGCGAGCCCCGTGCGGGGCTCGGGCAGCGCGTCCAAGCGAGACAGGTAGCGTGCGACCATCAGGAGACACACGGGAGCCAATCGCCGCGTGACGTTCTCGCCCTTCACCAAGTTACGCGGAGACGCGTCGGCCAGGTCCCAACTGCCACTGCTCACGGGTACGGTCGGATACCTAGACTCGGTGTTTCTTCAGACTTAATTGACTAAGGTTTGCAATGAATTTGTGTGCGTGGCAGACGGTGAGGAGACCAAGGGCTCACTGACGTCGGGGTTCACCTTCTCTAGTGCCACCGAGGCAGAGAAAAAGTAAGTTTCTAGCTCATAGTGGAAGATTATTTATTGAGCTCTTGGTCTAACAGTGAGTTGTCGTGTCATTTTGACGCGCAGGAAGCAGTCGAGGCGGAAGCAGGAGCTGCAGACCATGCAGACGCTGTACATTGCGGCGAGACGCCGACCGCACAGCGTCAAGTCGCTGCTGCTCGCTCATGTGCCTGGACTCAAGCGACTCAACACGTGGGCGACCGACTGGATCGACTACGCGAAAGCAATGAAGGACGCGATGCCTTGGCCTCAACGCACGCGCCAGAAGCGACGACCGAGGAGGCTGCTACGAGGGCCGTGGACAGAGCTGGACGACGCCGATCACAAGTACGTTCAGAAACTGGCGCTCAGCTCGACCTCGACACATCCGACTTTGCTGTTACCCGCGTCGACTTCATCCCGAGGTGATGCCAACAACCTGCTGGCTATCATTCCAAGCTCGCCCAAGCCGGATCTCACCCCAGCAAGTCGAGGAAGCTTCACAAACCTGCTCAGGAAAGAAGGCATCCCAGTCGACGAGGACGTGCGCCAGGTGAACCGTGCGATCGATGAAGATCTACGTGGCGTCAGTCACCTTGCGAAACGCCAGCGCATCCAGCGGTGAGCTTCTTGACCTGCGATTGTGCACCAAGCAGCAGCCGCGACACAATAACGAGCTAGAGCGACTTGCCTCGTAGCCAAGCGATCAATAAAAAATGCATGCATGTACCGGTATTCCCTCATGTTGGGTCCTAACTGAGCTCTTGGCCTCCGAGACTCATTCTTATTCGCCCACGCATGTGGTACCCATGCGCTTCAGCTTCACGGTTGCACATACAAAAGTCTCAATGTATCATTTTCAACAGGGTGGTGTTCTATTTATTAGGGTATTAGGGACCCCGTGGCCGCGACCTGGAGACAGCAACGGACCCGAAACGAGCGTCGCGCGAGTACTGGACTACTGGCGCAGACGCACTGCGCAGCGGTACCACTGGTGCTTGGGGGTATTAGTGGCGGTGTGACAGATCGCGACTGCCTGGTATATTGCTGCGCAACGATGGGGAACGCGGTGTCTGCGCTCGTGTTTCAGCCGCCGCCCGCCACGTACGGCTACACGCGCCGCTACTTTTTCCTCGTGACGGCCATGCACAACAGGATCCCGGCGTTTTTCATTCCATACGAGTAGGTGGATTGCTCGCTCTTGAGCAGCTCAGAGTTGGTATGTGGAGGCGCAATGGAATGACCAGCTGCTGACGTTGAAACTCCCCTGCAGCAAGGCTGAATACACGGTACTCTTCTCTCACGGAAATGCTGAAGGTAGGCCAGCAGACTGCTTTAGTTGCGCCTGCACCGTTCGTTGTTGCAGCTAACATGGACGATCTTCCTTTCCACCAGATCTCGGAATGATCTATGATTGGTTTCGTGAAGTTAGTCGGAGGCTTCAGGTGAGCAAGCTCATGGCTTATTGCTATGCTTGGTGCTTGTTCTTATGGATGTTGCTTTCACTGTTGTTCAGGCCAATGTAATGTCGTATGACTACTCCGGGTACGGGATCAGCGAGGGCGAACCTAGCGAAGAAGCTTGCTTTGCCGACGCGGAAGCTGCGTTCGCGTACCTTGTCAACGTGAAGAACATCCCGCCAGGCAAAATTATCCTGTACGTGGCTTTCAACGATGAAGTTGATCCGTTTTTGACCGACTGACCAGCTTACGTTTGGTTCTTTTTAACGCAGATATGGCAGGTCGCTTGGTTCAGGGCCAACTACGCATCTTGCAGTGAAGCAGTCGAACCTGGAGCAGCCCGTAGCTGGCGTTATCCTCCAAAGCCCTGTGCTCTCCATGTTCCGAGTAGTCTTCAACTTCCGGTATACATTCCCAGGCGACCTCTTCTGCAACATCGATATCATCGACAAGGTCCGATCACCGGTAACGATTATCCACGGCACTCGAGATGAGGTTGTGCCGTTTTGGCACGGGGAAGGATTGTTCGAGATGTGCCCTCAGGAGTGGAGGTGCAAACCGTTGTGGGTCACCGATGCCGGCCACAACAACATTGAAGCATATCTAAGGTGCGTGCTGCCAAAATCCCTCGCTGCGGACAGCAGTTTGACTCAACTAGTTATTGCTGTCTTGCGTAGCACATTCGGCGATGACTTTTTCCAGCACCTTATCGAGTTCGTGCAGGTCTGTCACGCGACAGCAATGATTCGAGCTGCCGAGGCTGCAGAACAGAAAGCTATGCTGAGCGGGAAATCCGTTTGAGTCCACTACAAGTCACGCAGATAGAAGACAAAATAGTAGTACCTAATATTGATCGAGAAATGCTGCGGCAGCGCTAAGGCTGTGAATGGATTTCCGACGCGAGTTTCCCCAGCTTTCTGCTACTGTAGTAATCTAACCCAAAAACGCAGAAGAAGAGCTGTCCGAGGGAATTCTTGCGTGAGAACACGTTATGGCGAGAAGATACATGTACAGAATCGACCAGCAGTCGTCATCACCTCTTGGGGTGGCCCCTTCACATCAGAGTGACCTTCAACTTCTTGGAGCCCGAGTTGTTGAGTCCACGAGAGCGCAGCGCACCTACTACGGAAGTAGAACCATTTGAGGATTTGGACAGCCCCTTCCGCACGGCGTGAGTGCTCTTACTTGTGGCTTTCCGCTTGCCAGACGACGTCTTCTTCAGGCTTGGCGACGTCTCCATCTGGACACTGTGCTGGCCTTGTAGCTGCCTCTTGAGCTGCTCGATCTGTTGCTGCATCGCTAGCTCCTTAGCCTTGAAGGCAGCCTTGTTAGCAGCAATGGTCTCACACAACTCATTTACCTTCTCGCGCTGCATTTGAAGCTCCGATTCTAGCTGAATCCTCGAGTTCACCTGCTCCTGCTCCTTCAGGATAGCTGCGAGCTGGTAGTGAAGCGAACCTTCAGTGAGCGAACGGTGCAAACACTGCTCCGTGGCATTATGGAGAGCACTGAGAGCCACCGAGCTGATCTGCAGCTCACCCATTCTCAACGTAATGTTGAGCAGCGCACGGAAGAGGCGCAAGAAATCCTGGCGCGAGATGACGTACAGGTTCGGGCTGCCACTGAATGCCTGAAGCTCGGCAGGGTCGCTGTCCTCGTCACTCTCAAGAACGTGGAGGTGTCCAGCCTTGTTCCACCTGGCATCTTCATCTTCCTCCTGTTCGAGCTGTTTCTCCATGTATTCCGGCTCGTAGCTGTCGTCGTAGTCCGAGTAGTATCCTTGGCCCGGTTGGTTCTCGTCCGTCTCCTCATCCTCCGGCTGCATCAGCTTCTCGTCCACAAACTCTTGCGCGTCGCGCAGCGAGGCCAGGAGCTTTTCCTCATCGGGTTGCCATGGCTGCGACGTCTCCATGTCCATATCATGCCCGCCTTCTGAGTCCGAGTCACTGTCCGAGAACGCCCACTCGCTCGAGTCGCTCATATCGTCGTCAGCGTCGGCCATCTCGTCCCTCCACGACGAGTAATTGGCCACAAAGTCCGTCTTCTTGTAGCGCGCGCCGGGCTCCGTATCGGGCTCCTCGGGCGCGTCCACCGAACGGCTGTAAAACGAGTTGCACTCCACCAGCTCCGTCACATGGAAGGCCTCGGGCCCGCTCGCCCTGCCCGCCGCCAGCAGACACATGTCGTCGTAGCCGTACATGCGGATGCCGAAGTGCTCGCAGGCGCGCTTGACGTCCACGAGGCGGAAGCTGCGGCGCCCGTCGTGCTGCATCATGACCACCATGCAGCCCACGATGCGGCGGAAGAAGTCGCTCACGTGGCGCCGCACCTCGGCAGCAGCGCGGTCCGAGCTGGAGCGGAAGCCCGCGCGCAGCAGAAATCGGCGCACAGCAGCGTCAGGAAGCGCCTCCTCCAGCGTGCGCGGCAGTCGGCCGGCGCCGCTCACGTCTCGCTTGCGTACACGGTACTCCATGTTTGTATGGGCGAATGCAACTTGTTGGTCTCCGGTGGATTCCGCACTGCGAGTTCAAGAATTCAAATGTACCACGCGGGAATCCCTTGCGATTCAAACTTTCAGCCAATCAAATGCTTTAGATGGAGGAGAGTGATGGTCACGTGGGGAGCCCACAATTGCGGCGGCAAACTATTCGAACTCGAAGGCGCCAAAATGGACGAGGACGCGCAGCAGCGCATCACGTATCTGCTGCAGGAGATCGACGCCAACATCTGCGCGGCGCACCGCTCGGCGACGCAGATCTGCGGCACGGTGCGGCGCCACCACCAGATCCTGCGCCAGATCCACGAGGCCTCGCGCGTCTGGCGGCCGCTCTTCGACTCGTTCACGCAGCAGCCGGCAGCGCGCCGAGCCACGCGCACGCCCTCGCGCTTCTCCAGGCCGTTCACGCCCGGATCGACCAGAGCAGCAGCAGCGCACTACCAGCATCAGCAGGAGCAGGAGCAGGAGCGAGAGGAACAGCTTGTTGCAGAGGATGAGGATGACGAGGACGACGCGTCCTTCGTGAGCAGGGAGCAGACGTTCAAGACCACGACGCTCAAGCAGCACCAGCCGCCGGCGAGTGACCGGCGCAATACCTCGGCGGAAGATAGCAGTCTCAACTTCAGTATTAACAGCGACAACCTACCGAGGATGTCCAGGACGCCTTACATGCCCACGGCGCCGGCCCAATCCGCTGCCAAAACGCAGGAGTCGACGTCGACGTTTAACTCGGAGGACCGCGAGCGCTGGTCGCCCAGATTATCTTCGCCACCGCGCACGGGTATCATCTCGGTGCGTTAATGTCTGCGCAGGGGTGTCGGGTTGGAGTATCGGACTGATGGCGGTTTGTGGTGTTAAATATGTGCAGAGAGAGCCACCGGAAGCAGGGAATGCTGCGCGACAGATTTCAACGCCTCCGTCGGCTATCAGCAGTGTGGCGTTCAGTAGCAACAGCCCGGGTATTAGCAGGAATTTGATGAAGATGGGCGAGTTCGAGTACACACCACCACGGGGAAAGAACGCGAGATCCGGTGGCGAGGAGAAGGAGGTCGACGAGACAAATGACTCCATTGCGACGCCGTACGCTCCGGAGTTCACGACAGTTCGATTGTCAACTGTTAGAGAAGAGTCCAAGAGCAATGCTGCGAGCCCAGCGAGGACATCAGAAAGCGCCTCTAGTCGAAAGCGGAAACGATCGGATACAAGCGAGAAGCGACAAACCCCAGTGTACCCGAAAACCCTCTACCCAGCCAAGGCTTCGTCTCCGTTTACGTCTCCAAGCCTGCGGCGGAAGTACAGCAGTAAGGGCAGTGTGCCATCCCCGAGCCGTCGACGGGAAGGCCAAACCCCGGTGGCTGCAACACCGCTGCAACAAGGGAGCGAGGCGATAGACGATGACACGCCCAGAACACCAGACTTCGATTTGACGTCCCCCTTGTTGCGTACGCAGCTGAAGGCGATGACCCCAAACACCCCGTTGTCCAACCGGCTTGTGGGCGCTAGCCTGGATGTCGGCAGTGTATCCCAGGAGTCGCGGTTGCAGGACTACGACGATTCTTTTAACGCTGGGGAGCCGACACCGAAGTTCGAGCTCTCGCTGCTGCCAGCAGTATTCCAGGTAAGGGCTTTGTTTCCATGCTGGTTGTCGTTGAAGCAGGCGCTCTTAGCTAACTTTTCATCCGGTGGTGTCACGTTGCAGCGAGGTGTTGGTGCCGTGCAGGTGTCGACGTTGTATAGTAAATTTCAGGGGACAGACGACGACAAGCCTGCGATTGTGAGTATTGCACGCTTGCTGAGGCGTTTTGTCTGTTACCTCGTTGGTTCGCCTCGTATCGCTTTGATCACTAACCGCCGCTGCGTGCCTTCATGCGAACAGAGCGTCGACCAGCTCGCAGAAATGCTGCCCGAGTATGGGAAGGAGAAGATTGAGATTCTGCTGGACACGCTTGTCTCGCGGCGGCTGCTGCGGCCGTTTGTCGTCGAGGGCACCATGTTTTGGCAGATTCCAGTATAAGGTCAATAGAGTCCTAGTAACGGACAAATGCAATGGGCGTTTCTAGCGAAATCTTTCATCACGCGCGGAAACGGACAAACCAGGTCCTTGGCCGCCGGCTCCATGGTGGCCGGTGCTCAGCTCATGTTCAGCGCCATGAGCGGAGGGGGACAAGATGTAATGGGGGAGCGGTTAGTAATTAGCGCCAGTCGAATGGATCCGCTAACACACTGTGCGTCTTGGCATGGCACGATGCACGGATACAACGAATGAGTTGATAGAGCTACCGGTAGCGAAAAGCAGGTTCATTTAGCGAGTTGTTTTTTTGTTTTCTCTGGGGGTGGCTATCTTGTGTCACTCTTGCAGGCGAGAGTGCTCTCTTCCTCGTGCGGAAGGCGGGTGGGGCACTCGAATCATACATACGCGCATTCAAAGCTGGAGTCGATCAATAAATAAATTCACACGAGCGAAAGTCGGTGGGAAAATGGCCGCGGGCGTCGGCGAGACGTAGAGGGGGGATGGGGTGTTGCAAACGTCCCCGCACTCAGTCCGCGTCCACCACGCCGGCACCGGAGGCCGCCTGGAAGTCGAGCAGCTCGCTGTCTTCCACGGCAAAGTAGGCCTCCTGCAGGTTGTCGGACACGAGCTCGAGCGAGGAGCTGCGGTGCGCAATCAGCTTGGCCGGCCGGTCTTCGGCGAGGTCGAACGAGTCCTCGACGCCACTGCTGCTGTCCGTCGCGAGCTCGTCGTCGTCGCTGCCTTCGTCGGAGGAGGGCGACGAGGACGCCACGCTCTTGGGCGACGCCAGCAGCGTGAGCGACGAGGCCTCGACGGACTTGGACATGAGCAGGATGCTGTCGACCAGCGCCTGGTTCTCGCGGCTGACGTCGAAGTCATCCTCGTCGCCCGAGGTGGCGGCGTCGTCGTCCGCGAGTGCGCCGTCCTTCTTGGTCATGAGGCGCTCGATCTCGCGCTGGATGTTCTCCTTCTCGTCCGACTCGAGCACGTCGGCGCCGCAGAACTTCTTGGCGTAGCCGGGCAGCAGGTGGTCCACGAAGCTGGGGTCCACGGGGTCGTAGAAGTAGCCGTCGCCGACCTTGCGCTTGCGGCTCTCGCGCTTCTCGTCCAGGAAGGGCTGGCGCCACTGCCAGGGGCACTTCATGATGGCCTGGTGGCTGGAGAACGGCGCGGCGGGGGAGTTCATGGCTGGCTGGACTGCAGCGGGTTGCTTCAGCAGAGAGGGGAGTGGGGTGGTGCGTGTGCTGCCGGGGGGCAATCGGGGACTAACTCGAGCAGAGGAAGAGGGCCGAGCAGCTCCGCAGAAGAAGATGCCTTATGGGGCGTTGGGCTTTTTCCACTCTGACTCTTGGCCTAGATCTTGATCCCTTACCCGCGTTCTCGAAGCCCGCTAAATATAGACAGCCAATCAAAAAAGTGCAAGAAAGGGCCGATCCAAAGTTCAGTTCAACCCGCAATTTTACCAAGGGCAAGCCTGTACAGTATGCGGGGGTAACGCTCCAGGCTGCATGAAGGGTGTTCGTGTGCAGCAGGAGGTGTCGACGGTGGGCCAAATAAAGCCGTTGGAGCGCGCCGACGCCGGCCGGCGCCAGCGGAACTCGCTCCGACCGTGTCGAGGCTGCGGGCTCCGGTCCACGAGAAAAAGCGCATTCATTCATCCATTGCGTCACCAGCGGCGGCGCCGCGGAGATTGTTGGATGGGGGCGTCCCCCGCTGGACCCTTTTGCTGCAGAGCGCCGACAAAGCCTTGCAGCTGAGGCGCAAAACTGCACCGCCGCTGCAATCGCCCGCAGCGCAGCCGAGCCGAGCGAGTCACTGGCAGTCCGCGCTCGACGCTCGACGCTATCAAAGTCACTCATCCAACGCCCTCGCGTCTCGCAGAATCCTTTGACTTCCAGCAGCGACATCGATGGAAACGGATCGGCTTCGAGTCGATCAGCGATACAGCGCAGCAGACATCGACAGAAGGCAGGCAGATGCCAGGGGCTCCGATAAAGCGTTTAAGCCGCGGGATGGCCTGTCACAATTTCAGAGTGCGCTCGAGAGAGCACCACCGGTTTATCATAAACCGGTGGTGCTCTCTCGAGCGCACTCTGAAATTGTGACAGGCCATCCCGCGGCTCTGCACGGAAAACCAGCTTGCGCTGCACCACTCGTCCCAAGTCCGAAAGTCCAGTCCTAATTAGGACTTCAGATTAGGGGTCCTCTGAACCAGTCGCTTCAAGCTGGGACAGACGAGCCAGATGCGCATAGCCGGGCCTGGATCGTGGACGGTTATTCGCGTCCCTTGGCAGTTGAAACGACGCTAACCAAAGCGGTGGCTGACTGGTGGCGCTGATGGATGGCCATGCACTAACCTTACTTGACGGCCGCCCGGCATGGACTGGGAGGCCAACCTCGCGGCCATCATCCGCTGCACGGACGCCAGCCTCGAGCAGCAGTTCCGCCAGTTCGAGGACGTCACGGCCGAGTTCGCAGCCGACGAGCCGCCCGCCCAGCAGCGCCATGAGGATCCCAGCGACAATGTGGCCAACGCGTACCTGCGCGAGACAATGGCGAGCGAATACCGCCACCGTCAGCAGGAGCAGGGACGGCAGACGCCGTCGTACACGCGCGTATCTGGCGCGTTCCCGCGTGGGCCAGCGGCGGCGTCGACGACCTCGTTCTCGGAGCATTTCCATCGCCAACAGGAGCGTAAGCGAGGAGCAGCAGCAACAGCGGGAAGAGCGAGGGACAACCAGCGCACGCACCGTCGAGGACACGAGTACGGACCAGCGGAGGAGGACGCGCAAGTGCAGGATCACGAGGTGGACGAGTCTCGCTATGCGCCCACTCCACAGGCAGGTGGTGGAGGAGTGTACCACCACCAAATGTACAGCTCGCCGACGTACGATATGGCGCAGATGATGGAGCAGGTCCGACTCAGTCTCAAGCTGGAGGTGGATGCGCGTGCCGCCATTGCGGAGCGCCAACTGAGCGCGCTGCTGCAGCTGTGCAAGGCGACGTCGGAGGAGCTCGACCGATTACGAGTGGAAGTGTGCGCGAACGATCGTCAGCTGCACACGCTGGACCAAGTACAATCGAAGATACGGCAAGAGCTTACAACGCAGAAGGACATTGGCTTCCACCTGCAGTCCATGTGCGGCAAGGACGAGTCGTGGCGCATGCATACCGAGAACCAGTTGCTGGAGCTGCGTCAAATGGTGGCAGCTCTTCGCGAGCAAGGTAATTCTACACAGGCGGTCGCGCAGGAGAAGCTGTCGAGGTCGGAGCTGCTGGTGCAGTTTAATGCTGCGATGGAGCCGATCAAAGCTCAACTGCAGGCGAATCTGCAGCACCAAGCTCAGCAGATCGCTGAAATCACGCGTACGACGAGCTCTTCGAGTCTCTTGCTGGACGGACTGACGCAGAAGGTGAATCGAGGAGTTACGGACGAGATTAACGAGCTGCGCAGTGATCTGAACGCCCTAAAGCATCACGTGGCGAAGTTGGACATATTTCAGGACGGTGGTCGTGGAGATAGCCGCTTGCCATCAGTATCAAAGGAAGAAACGGAGGCCAAAGCGAAGGAAGAGCAGCAACAACAGGAGAAAAGGCTGGCAGATGTGCGAGAAGGGATCTTGAAGGAGGTTACGCTGATTGTCAAGGACTACGTGGACGCTCAAACCACACCATTCCGCAAAATGGTTGATGACAACGTGAGTAAATTTATCAGGAAGCAAGAAATTGAGAATCTGCGGGGTGTTCTGGAAGAAGGATGTCGGAATCGCTGCACTTCTACTGCAATGCAAGCTGACGGCCAATTGAAGGCTGCTCAAGAACAGCTTCGGAGTGAGCATAACGCAGCTATGAGGGAGCTTTCTGATAAAACGGAGAAGTCAGTGCAGCAAGTGATGACTACAATGGCGACAGCGATGGAGAAACAAGCAAGTTCGTGCCATAGCAAGCAGCTTGATCTCGTTAAACTGCTTGAAGCGGAACAAAAAGAGCGGAAACAAGCGCTGGACGATCTCCACGAAGCCCTTCGAAAGAGTCGCCATCAGTTGGAAGACCAGATCCACACACTTACGCAAGAGAACCGTGCCAAATTATCCCAACATGATAGCGACTTGGAGAAACGATTAAATACCGTGGAGAAACAGGTGGAGAAAGCTGTAGCGGATCTCCATAAAGAGAACCAGGAGACTGTGACAACCTTGAAAACCTCTCTAAATGCACGGGGTGACAGCCGCGACGCTGAGTGGGAGCAGAAGTTGAAGAGACTTGAGGACACAATTTCTGGCACAAACCTGACCGTTGCAGCGTTATCGAAATCTCTTGCGTCAGCCCCCGCTGCGACGACAACAACAGCAACTCCAAGCAGCGATTCCAGCTCCAAGGAGGTTAGTCTAGCGCTTGAAAAGCAGACCAGCGTGTATGTGTCTACGATGGAGAATTTGCTTCAGAAAATGCAGCTCCAGCTTCAACTCCAGGCTCAATCGCAGGCGCAACTGGCAATGGCTCCTTCTCCTTACCATGGGTTTTGGCCTCCGTCGCCCTACGCTGCCAGTCATGCACCTCCTCCTCCAACGCTTCAGCTGCCACCAGCAATGAGTCGAGGTCCTGCGGAGCATCATCCGTTAGCGCCAGTAGTTGGGGCTGTTCATGCTAAAAGTGCATCGGTGCCAGCACCCTCAGTATCGAACCCTGGCAACTCTGTCCTCGTTGGAACTCAACTGGACAAGAGCGCGAATTTGGTGAAAGAAGCAGCAGGCGGGGACAAATCTGACGATCGTGTGCGAAGCGCGACGCCTGTAAAGCAGCTAGAGCATTCAATCACGACTTCACCACCTCCAAGCGAAGCTGCGTCTGCGCCTTCTCCACCTCCTGTGGTGTTGGAGTTGACGTCAAAACCCCCATCAACATCGGACCAACGGGAACCACAGACCGCCAACAAGCAGAGTGATGCCAACAACCGAGAACACACTCTAGCTACAACAGCGAAGGGAGCAATGGCGGAGGCTGAACTTGCAAAAGCACGCGTTGAAACCCGACGGAAGCAAGAGCAGGAAGCCAAACAGCAGCAGCAGCGACAGCCTCCAGCCCCAGTTACGTTGGCGAACGCGCAAGTGAGCACTCGAGTGGAAGTCGCGGCATTGAAGAGCACTGATCCAGTCGAGGGTGGCAGTCGGAGATTATCAGTTCCTGTGGTTCTTGCGGAGCCTCCACCGCCAATGATTCGATCAGCCTCGTCATCTGCGCTACCTGCCAAAGACACAGTAGCACGCACCAATCCGCCTCCTACACCTCCTACTCCCGTAAGCGTTCCAGGTACCCCGACAACACCAGGAAGTTCTATTAGGGCAGCCCCACCACCGCCTACAAGCGTTCCTGCACAGCCGTTGGCAAACCCCGATGGAGTTCCTGTCGTATCCCCGACACCTGCAGGTTCAAGCGAGGCTAAACCTCCACTCGCAGGCCCCAGCGCCAGCGTCACGAGAGCACCTCAAATTGACCCCAAGCGGGAGGTTGACTCGCGTCCACCACCAACGCAGCCTGCGCCGATCGACCAGAAACCAGCGTTGCCTCGGCAAAGCATCCCAGCGACACTAGCGACACCACAGCAAGATGTACAAATCCCAACGCTTCCAGCTCCCAGCTCCCAGCCCGCATCATCAGCAACGAAAGACGAGTGTCCACCCCGCTGTCCCCGCTAGCCAAGATCTTTGCTCGGCCTGCAACGGGAGAAACACCCCGACCAGAGACGCAACCGAGTAGTAAAACTCTGTCCACTCCAATCCCAGAGAAGGCCGAAGAGATACAACAGACGCAGCTTCCTCCAGCGCCAGCTCAAGCAACAGCACCCGCGTCATCGTCGTTGCCAGGAGTGCGCGTCGAGAGTCCTCCGGTATCTCATGTTCTGTGCAGCTTGTGCCGACTGCCCGTCCGTGCCGACCAAAAGACTGAGCATGAGAAATCGCTATGCCCCAAGCGCCTGGTGGAGTGTGTCTCGTGCAAGCAGCAAATGCAGTGGGTCAGCCTCGAGATGCACGAGCTCGAGTGCAACCGCTCTCAGGCCGGTAAGACGGAGGAACTAGAAGCGAAAACAAGCCCGAGCGAAACGAAATCTCCTCCCGAAGGTGACAATGCTGCCGGGTTGGAAGGCTCCGTGAAGAAGTGTCGTCATTGCTTTGCTGACGTACCAAGCCTGGACTTGTTGGAGCACGAGATCAACTGCGACAAAGTACTGAAGCAGTGCCCACACTGCCTCCGTCGTCAAAAGGTAGGTCGCGCCCTCTTTATTACAATAAAAAATGTGGAATCGATGTTTACTAACGCAATGGAGTTGCTGCAGATGTCCGAGTTGCAGGAGCATATCGAGAACTGCGACTGCAGACTCGTGTCTTGTCCTAATGATTGCGGTGGCAAGTTCTTACAACGTGGAATCCCCAACCACCTCGCCAGTCGCTGTCCGAAGAAACCGGTGACCAACGCAGCGCCGGCGGTAGCTGCTGCACCACGTCCACCTTACTCTGAACCAAACAAACCCGCCCCTGCTCCTCAAGCAGCACAACCTCCTTCAGCTGCTGCCCCCGCCGGAAAAGTAAGAGCAGAACTTTTACCTCCTAGCGCGCTACAAGCAGCCATCTAACTCTTGTCCAAATGCTTTTCTTCTCTTGCTGCAGGTGGAGTGTAAATTCTGCGACGACGAGATCGAAGCGAGCCGAATTGACGACCACGAGCAGAAGTACGTGCATGCTTACTAAGGGCCTACAATAACGCAGTCATTGACATGCATTGGATGTCATTGTTATCGTAGCTGCGACTGGAAACCCAAGCGCTGCCAGCACTGCAACATGGTTGTCATCTCCCGAGACCTGCAGCGCCACGAGACGTCTTGCAAAACGAATCTCAAATCCTGTCCGCATTGCAACGAAAATGTAAGGGCCCACTGCTGCCAACAATTTAAGTTGCTTTTGCTAACCATGCTATCGCTGCTTGAATTTTTCAGATGCCGCAGTCTGCTTTGACCACACACGCTGGTCGGTGCTCCAAGCGCCCCATCAAGTGCATTCGATGTTGCCAGCTCTTCCCTGCCGATGCGATTGTTGCACACTCGACAAACTGCAAATTTGTACCAGGTGCGACCCCACCATCGGGGAGCGCCTCACCACAATTACAATCGCAAGCTTCCCAACCAGCAACAGCAAGAGCGCCCATCAAAATCCCCCCGCCACCTCCGTTCCCCCCACCTCCTACTGCAACAACGCCTGTACCAGCGTCGCAGCAGCTGAATACTCGCCGAGCTACTGCGGATCCTCGCGTTGGGGCGAATGCATCAAATGAGACTGCTAAAGTTGCAGGTAAGTCATGTGGTCGACCAATCAAACTCGCATAATTGTTGACTAACGACGCTATTTAATGACAAATGCAGAAGAAACTACGTCCGACAGATTGGCACGGAGGAATTTGGCACTTTCGCAGCTCACAAATCCTGGTGCACCCACAACTGGAGGAAACACTTTGCTGCAGGATCGTAATACTGGTGCTCGATCGAGTGCACCTAGGTAAGGACTCATCCTGTATTGCTGCAGTCGAACTCCGTTAGAGGTTTACTTAAGTACTGAACTTGTTCGGTTTGGTCCACCCGACAACTCCAAACAGTCTTCAAACGAGGCTTTCGATGAGACACGACGTGCACGAGGACGCTGAGGATGAAGAAGACGAAGAAGACGAAGAAGACGAAGATGAGGAATATGATGACGAGGATGAAGACGATCAGCTTACACTCGCTCAAGGTATGGGCTGCAGTGTTGGTACCGTACCGACTGGGTCTTTATTGACTTTGTACTTTTGACCCCTCAGTTGTGAAAGAGTGGAGTGTAGAGAACGTCTGTCTGTGGCTGCACGAAGATGTCGGCGTCCCCGATGTTGTGGTAAGAACTCGGCAAACATGGATATCTGTGGTTTTCACCTCTAACAGTTCAATGTTGGGCAGCTTCGATTTCAGCAGAAACAATGCAACGGTGAAATGCTCCTAGAACTAACGGAGAGCGACTTAATCAACGACTTCGGAGTAAGAGACCGCGTCCAACGGGAACGCATCCTGAATGCCATCGAAGCTATCAACACAAGTACTGCATTCTCGGATGAGGATGACGAAGAAGACAACGACGATGATGATGAAGAAGAGGAAGACGCAAACGAGGATGATGAAGACGAACTTGAAGAAAGCGAGGAGGCGAGACCTCACATGCGCCACTCAATTGGGGGAGGTACGTGCGACCGGTTCATTTCATCTGCTGGCTACTTGATGAAGTGCTGTTCTCACATGCTTGGATTGGACATATATTGACAGCAACCTACGGCCATCCGCGGGATATCCTTCGGCGCAAATCTCAGCCTTCACCGCAAAGAATCCTGAACAGCTCGCTGCCCTCTTCAAACGACATGGTAAGAAAAAAATTGTTCATGGTTTTCTATGAGTTAAATAACTTGCGAAAATTACGCTCACGTGTTATCTTTCTACAGCTTCGTCGAATTAGCAACGCACTCGAGAATCCAAAGCGCTGATTGCATGTCCTGCAGCACTTAGATAACTGGCAAATGCTAACCAAATCATTCACTAACTTGAAGCAACGAGGAGAAGAACTACTTTCTGCTCAGGTCGCGCTGGATCTCGGCAAGTGGAACGACTGAAGGTCGGCCGTGCGCACACTGGAAGGGCAGCTGGCAGGTCTTCAGCTCCTCGATCAACTCCGTGCATTGCCCAGTGGTCAAATGATCGCCAAACATGATCGCACTTCGACACGCACGTGAATGCAGCAGTCTCGTGATCACTGGAGGTCGAATGTTGGAATGCAAATTCTTGTCGCCAGCACTCGCCAAAAGCTGGATGAAGTCTCGGAAATCGTCACCGTTCGCCACTCTCTTCTCCACCCGCGGAGTAGCGTACAGCAACACGCGTTCTTCCTTCTGAGCCTCTGATCGGTTGTGTACGTAGCCCAATCGCTCCGAACCCGCTGAGGTGAACTCGAAGTCGAACCCCCAGCCGTCGATCAGCTCTTCGTGGCGATGCAGCGTCTCGCACTCTTTGGCGTTCATGTGAAGTACGAGAGGGGGTTCATGGCGTTGGATTTCCACTCGACGTAAAGTTCCATCGCGACCAAACATTTCCTCCTCTAGTTTCTCCAAGCGCACACGCTCGTCTGCCGCGTGCTGATCGATGCAAAGCAAGAGCTTCCCTTGAGGGGTATCGGCTTGGACGAGGATGAATTTGCGATCGACTTGACGAATCACCGTCATATCCACGAGCGTCGACTTGCTGATCTTGATGGACTGCATTCCGTTCAGAATGTGAACGTTGTCGACTTGTAGAGCTGCAGATAAGCGCTTTACTGGAATAGTGGCAAGGCTGGAGCAACTCCTTCGAGCACCTTGACCAACATCGAAGTATGTTGAGGTCACTGACCGAGAAACTGGTTGCTGGAGTTGCAATTGGCAGCGGCATTCGTCTCCAGATTGTTTGCTGTTGGGTAGCTGCGCTTCGATAGCTTGTTCGCGCTCACATTGTTGGCGGAGCATTGCAGGATAATGCTGCGGGGTCTCTGCTTGGATGCTGTCCTCGTTTACATCCAGAAACGCATCAGCGCAGTCGTAGGCATCCGGCTTGCTGCTTAACCACGGCGTCCTTGCTAACTGCAGGCACAGACAATGGTTTTAATAGAGTCAAACAAGGAATCTTTCAAAACCCATCAAGATGACCATATCATCAAGTACCTGAACGGCATCGTCGGCTCCTTCACGCACCACAAAGGTTTGGCTCGAGAAGAATATATCTTCCAGGTCACCCTCTGTTCTGGACTGATCTTCCCGATCAAAACCTCGACTGTCAGCACGGTACTCCTCAGAGGTCAGGTGGATTGCCTTGCCAAGGCTATCCTGCACGTCGTGGAAATCCACATCGCTGTCCTCAACTCCAGTGCGTCGAATCGTGTCAGATGGCCTAACAAAGCTGTAAGGAAGGTGTTAGGACCTAACTTAGGTAGTGCGACTGTGGCCAAGTCAATGCAACCCGCGACTATCTGACGTACCCACTACTGGTTTGGCCACACGCATGGCAAACAGTGCAGATTTCGCTCTTCCGTGACGCAAGCAGATCTTCTTCAGACGCAATGGGCCATATCGCGCGGTCTTCGACGGCACTTGGTACCAAGAAATCGTCGCAATCGAACAGACTTTCGTCGTAAAAGTTCGTGCCTTCTGTGTCAGCGTCGTGGTTGCTGAGAACGTCAAAACCTGTTTGGCTGGTATGCTCAAAATCCGCAAGCGGTGATGAACAAGCATCATGCTCGCTCATCTGTAGGAAGTGAGAATCACTGACTGCTAGTCCGTCAGCTCGATCAGGGGGTTGGTTGGATAGCAGGACTGGGAGAGGTAAACCACACTGTGCGGTATGCAGCGCAAGTACCAATGAGAAATCAAATTCAGTAGGGTGTACTGTACAATACAAGAATTTTCAACTGCCCCACCTCAGTTTTGCTTTCTTCTGGAGAAATAAAGCTCTAAGCACAACGTTACCGGTCAATATGTTACAAAGCGCAGTGTAAAAAGTAAAACCAAACTTTACCTGAACAAATTCCAATAGAAATTCCTGAAACTGCTCGGGGGCTTTGAAGAGCACGCGGTCTTCCGTTTTGCTCCGCAAAAGATCGTACTCATCGTTAGGGGCTGCGATCTTCAGAACGAAGATCGGAATGGCTATCGAATACAAGAAGACAAAAGTTATACAACAAGCTCAGTTTTCGTAAGCGCAGAAAAACCTACCTGATGCGCATTCCAATGCAGCGTCCGTTATAACCCTCGAGCATATCTGCTGGCACTCTGGTACCCATTCGTTCTCGAGAAACGCAAACTGGTAGTAGCTTTGGGCTTGCTTGATCCCTTGCGCCACCCCTTCCCTCCCTCCAGGAATGAAGGCGAAGTATCCTCGGATGGAGAACGGGGAACGCTTCGACGAGAACGTCACATACTGACCACAGCGGCTTAGTAGAGAGTTACTTTGAATAGAGAAAAGAGGAATGCAAGGCTTACTTGCAGCTCATCCCCGAGCATCTGACCGAAGTGAGTCTGGAAACGCTCGCGGCAGGACTTCGCTCCTGGAATTATCACTGGCCTTGCGTCTTCTTCACCTGCGAAGACAAAACGAGTGAGCGACTCAACATCGGGATAGTATAAAAACAACAGATCGGTTTGCACCTTCAAAGTGAACGTCTAGCGATAGCGACGGCCAAATCATCGACATGCTCACGCAGAAGCTGTGGATATTCTGGGCCACTTGTCTCCGATACTTCCTGTTGTGTAATAAATCTTTGCGCCTCACTGGGAGCTTTCCAAACAGATTGGAGACACGCATTTTCGTCCCTGCTTCGATGATCTGCTTCGAGGCAGCATTGAAGACAACTTGCCCTTCCTGCTCACAAACTCAGCTTCAATCCAATCAAAAAAGCTCCACTTCCAGGACGGATTCCGCTCGACTAACCTGGAAGACTTTCCGCCACGACGCCCAATGCTGCTGAACGCGGCTTTCGAGCTCAACCACCTTCGCCAGTGTGGTCAGTTCGAAGAGAAAGGCACCGCGAGACCCGTATGCCCTTTGTTGCCTTTCAGAGCTCGTCGCCGACGGTGAAGCTCTTGACGAGGCTGCACAACGACCACAAGTATAGGTGGGATGAGTATGAAAATCTGCTTGAGCCCGTCCAGTGTCCTTACCGTAGCACTCGCCGACAAACTTGTGGAGATCGTCCGGCTGTATGCCGTCACCTGACCAGAGCAGAGCAGCCACACACACACACGTCGTTCAAAGCGCCTTTCCTAGAACTCCGCCCAGTTTTCATCGTGTTGTACCGTCGTCTACAGCGAGAAACGAAGCGTCGATAACGTTCACTGACAGCCGGATCCTCTTCGCTTGAGCGTCGATGGCGTTGTAGATGACTGCCCCCGCCACACGCATGCAATGTTAGACTCAACAATGATGATGAACGGAATGTGCACTAGGGGTATGTATACCTTGCTGTACAGCCGTCTCTAGATTTGGTATGGCGTACGACGCCGCCATAACTTCGCGGGTTTTCGTGTCCAACACGTTCAGCGCCATGTTTTGCTCCTTCTGCTTGTGTCCAATGGAGCAAATTGCTAACTGGTGTAGAGCGAAATGCCCGAGGAATGAACTCGCCTTTCTCACCTGTCGCAGATTTTTTTCAATGAGCGATTTTGATTGGTTGATCACTTCAACTTGAATTCCTATCCTATCGGAGCTTAGAGCACTAGTCCTTCCCGTGCCAAGTCAATGACATAATTCTGCTGCTGCTCTGCGTCCAGCAGCTTGTTCCTGAGTGAGTTTTCTGGCTCGTTCTTCTTGCGGAGTTGCCATCGTCTTGGAGTTGCAGCTAGAGCCGAGGCGCTTCCAGTACTGCAGATGCTGTTGCTGTTCCGGCTCAACGTTAACCGTCGACGCTGCCGCCGGTGTCGACCGCTTGAAGGTGCAATGGGTACATCTCGGAGCTGACCCAGCAATCGACACGCGCATTGCCCGTTCTGCGAGCTGCCCACATCCGACGAGGTTTGACCGTTGGCTGAGAACGTGGACGTCAAGTGAGACAGCAGACGCGAACGCTTCCGTAGCTTTGTCCTCGAGGTAGCCGATACCTGCTGGAAGCTCTTGGCAGCTCGAGGACCATCTTCAGTGTTCTGGGAGGAGTTTGCAGACTCCTCCAGTATAGCCAGAGGCTGGCAGAAGCTGATATTGTCGTCGTCGAGGAAGTACAGACTCGTACTGCTGGCACGAAAGCCACTCGAATGCTCAATGTGGTGCAGGAACCCCGCGTCCATGAGCGCTCGGCCGATACGGACGCCCTCGCCTTTGGAATCGACGACCTTCAGCTCTTCCATGCGTTCAACTGCGCACTCGCCAGTGAAAACTCTGTCAGCGAAATCTGGATACTCGGAATTTCCGCGTTCAAAGTCGCTGAGAAGATCCTGCGCCAGCGCCGCTAGAAGTTCTTCTTGAACTTCCTCAAGCTCGACAACGAGTTGTTGGGCTGTCGGGCGCGTGTTTGGGTCACACCCCCACGCACTGGTGATGAGTTCGAGCAGCCTTGGCGGCACCACCTCGTCCATTGTGATATCGTCGTGGATTGGAGGACGAGAACCGCTCAGCACACCTTCAAAGATGAGCAGGTGGTTGTTGAACGTGTCCGGGTATTTTTCACGGTCCGGGTAGAGCATATCCCAGAAGGTGATGGCGAGGGAGTACACGTCCGCAGCCTCTGCGTAAGCTGCGAGACCAGTACGGCTGTTTATCATCTCGGGCGCCATGTAGTTGACTGTCCCGGTCACTGTCGTTTTGGGTTTAGCCGGGGGAGATAGCTTGGATGCTGGACTGTAGCTGCTTGCGCTCACGGTTGAAGCTGGAATTTCACTCGGTAGTCGTCGTGAATCGCTGAAATCCGAGAGCTTGAGGTTGTTGTCGGTATCCAGGAGGAAGTTGGCGGGCTTAATGTCACGATGTAGAAACGGAGGCGAGAAACTATGGACGTAAGCCACAGCACGAGAGCAGTCCAGCATATAGGCAACGTTCAGCTGCATCCGCCGAAGCTCCAGTCCGGAGCCACCATCGTGCCAAATTGTACGTCGGCGGTCGAGATAGTTCCCCCGAGTCGTTAGCACATCGTCGAGCGTGTACGCACAGAGCTCAGAGACCAAGCACACTGTCGGGGGACAAACGCACATCCCGTAGAACTCGACGATGTTTGGATGACTGAAACCTGCACACAGCGCTGCCTCGTGCGAGAACTCGCCCACGATCTCTTCAGTGAAATACTGCGGCGTGTACACTTTGACTGCAACGACTTTGGTCGAGCGCAATAGCCCACTGAACATGGCGAAGTGCTTGTCGGAGCTGATCTTGCGTCTGAGCTCCAGATGCGCAAAGTCGATCAGAAACTCACGGTGCGTCTCAATGAGCACGTGGATCCCGTGCGATGAAATGTCCTCGTTCACAGCTGTGGTTGCCGCTTCCAAGTGCGAGTTTGGTTGCGTGTGAACGACGTGCTGCAGCGAACAAACACGTTTGCCCATTCCTCGCCAGTACTCAGTGTCAGCTCGAAGTATTCTCCAGATCATCAACGGGCACATGGAGCTCCAGATCAATATCGTGTAAGCCAACACCGGATACAACATCGAGTCCTGCATGTACTGCTGTGTAATGCTGTAGCCCACGAGAAATACGTGATACATAATGACGAACCAGCCGTGGGTTCGCAGGACTTGAGGGTTAGCTCGACCCGCCGGTGGGTGGAGGAAACACACGGAGACCACGAAAATCAACAGCAGCGGTCGCACTCCGAGTTTGACGAAGAATAGTAACGTGAGGTTCTGGGGTATGAAGTGGCTGAAAATCCACACCATTGGCAGAGTGTAACATGAAACCACGAGGGTTTTCAACACGGCACACCGGAGCGCAGGGGGCGACACACTCTTCTGACACAGGAACATCAGCACGAGCGTGAATACGAACATGCGGCCACAGTAGAAGAATTCTCGGTCGAGATTCGGGAATCCGACAGTGTACAGCTTGATCTTGAGCGCCACACTGAAGAAGACGACGTAGATGCCGGTGCTAGCTGCGAGGATCCGCAGCAGCGGCTCGAAAGCGGGTAAAATGACCTTACGTGAGGCGTGAGGGTCTCCCTTGAGTGCCTCTCGGCGGTTTACCCGCAAGTACACAATCAACAGGAGACTGAGCAGACACATGAGCGTGTAGCCGATGAGGGCGAGAATCTCCACCCAGAGCACGCTCTCCATGATGACGATCGGAGAGTCCGACATGACGTTGCGTTCGGTCGAAGCTGAAGCCGTAGCGGTATTCGTCGTGATCCACCACTAGAATGTGTGAGCAGTGCAGAAGTACTGACGTGAATTTGGAGCCCTTGGTCGTGTGTCTGGTCCTGTTCGAAGCGAGTTCAAAAATGAGCAGCGAGCGGGCGGACAGCCTCATGCGAAGTAAGTACAGGGGTTAACCGGCTCAACTGCAGCCCCCCCCCCTCCAACGGAAAATTTAGATCCAGACCGCTCGCGAGCTAAGACGTCGACCAGCGCGGCTTCCACCGCGCGACAATGATTCAAACACCCACGCGAATGTTCTTACAGGCGCGGCTTCAAGGTTTAAAGAACCGAGTGATACTCTTAGCCGACAGGCGCAGAGATGGCGACAGCCTTGGGTGTCTGAAGCCTTTCAGTGTGTCGAGGTGTCCGTGACAGCCACGCGAAGTACCGAACGAAGTGTAGCGCTCGAGCCTCGTTCCACCCAGGACAGGAGTTTCACAGGCCCGAGCTCAGTTTACTGAGCCTTTTGAGCTGTAGAGCTGGATGCGTCCGGTCTTGGGTCGTTTCATGGGCATAACTTTATGGTGGCACCACCGTTCGGCATCGTTGCGTCGTGCGTGAGTGCTGCATACTGGTGAACACCAAGCAGCATCCTTTTACTTTGGTATACCTCGGCCAGCAACGCTTTCACGAAATACTTTTGCGATTAAGTTCCCACAGAAGTTGTAGCCCACAGTCATGCATTTGATGCCACACAGATCTCTACAGCAGCTCCGTCGACATACCGAATTTCCTTTGTAATAGGGCACCCTCATTACAGCTAGACCAAAAACAGATCAAGGATTTGAAAAGCAAGTGTAGAAGTGGGGCGCAAATCTTAGCTGGTCTCAATCCTGCGAAAGAAGATATCGATTTCAAAGATTTCCAAATCAACAATACTAAACCTAAGTGAACCTGCATAACGCAGTACAAAATAGCAACCCAAGCCTACGTTTTTAATCTGGATCCACGGTGGACCATGGAATATAGTAGTATTCGACCCGTGTAGACTTCTTACGTTCTCGCCATCACTAGAAATGATTTCTTCATCGTTTGCGATAGTTTCACGGTTCTGAGTGCCGTGCTATCTACACAAATTTTGAATAAACACTTTTCTGTATCGAGTTTTGGTTTTAGATAGTGTTTATAGGTGGTTATCTCGGTGCTACCGGTGTTGCAACTCAGCAAAAGCAGTTGTGAAAGAACTCTGGAAAAAATTTAGAGCCAGAAGGTGCACGTTTATACACGTGTGCCCTTTGACAAAGGATTATCCTAGTCGTACATTCTAGCCATTCTATTGGTCAATCACCTTTTCTTAGGATGTGACAGGGGTGCCCTATTACAAAGGAAATTCGGTATTTCTTCTGTTGGTTTGAAGCTTGTTGTTGAGGGGGCAAATTCCGAAGTGAGATTAAATGTTATCGTCTCGCAAACTACTCTCTAGTCTTCCCCTCCTGCTTTCCTTCTTGTTCTCCTTGTGCTCGTTGGTGCATCTCATCAGCCCGATTACTCCCGGCTTCCGCTTGACTTGATCTCAGTATGCATGGGTCTCCCTGACCAGCCATTGGTGTATCCAGAGCCCGGCTGCCGCCGACTCTCCCGCCGCCGTCGGATCCTCTGAGTCATCGGCTGATGTGTCCGCACGTTCTTCTCGTCCATGTGCAGCTATTGGCGGCGCTCCCGAAGCCTCATGAACACTCCCACTCGCCGCTAATGCTGCACGGCCGTCCCGACGACTCCACTTGCGTCGATCAGGTACTTGAGCCGCTTCGTCCCCAACGCCTTGGTGAGCATGTCCGCGAGCTGGTCCTCCGTCGGCACGTAGTTGACGACGATGCGTCCTCGGGACACATTCTCGCGGATGAAGTGATGCTTGATGTCCACGTGCTTGGTCCTCGCGTTGTAGCCAGCGTTGGTAGCAAGGGCGATCGCACCCTGGTTGTCCTCCCATACTTGGGTAGCTCCCACTTGCTCGTGACCCATGTCCTTGAGCATGGCGCGGGTCCACAGCACCTCCTGCGTGCACAGGCTCAGCGCCATGTATTCCGCCTCCGCCGAGCTGAGCGCCACCGTGCGCTGGTACTTCGACTTGAAGATCACCGGCGCCCCGCTAATCATCACCATGATGCCCGACACCGAGCGTCGGTCGTCGAGGTTGCTGCCCCAGTCCGCGTCGGTATACGCCGTCATCTCGACCTTCTTCTCGCTTCCGTTGTAGACGATGCCCAACTCCCGGGTGCTCTTCAGGTACCTGAGCACGCGGATGGCAGCCTTCCAGTGCTGCTGCCCGGGGTTCTCGAGGAAGCGCGACAACTGAGTCACGATGTACGCCACATCAGGTCTGGTACATGTCGTAATGTACAGCAAGCAGCCAATGAGTGCTCGGTATGGCTTCGCCTGCATTTCTTCACGCTCCTTCTGAGTCGTCGGCGACTGAGTCTTCGACAACTTCATACCCGACTCGCACGGGTTCACCACCGCCTTGGCGTCCTGCTGGTTGAACCGCTTCACCACATCATCAATGTATCGAGTCTGCTTGATCATGAGAGTCGTCGCCGAGTAGTCGTGGTCGATCTCCATCCCCAGGATGAACTTTGCCTCGCCCAGCTCCTTCATCTTAAACGCATTCTTGAGCGCCGACTTCACTTCCTGGATCTCGTTGCTCGTCTTGGCTGCGATAATCATGTCGTCCACGTACAGGCAGACGTACACGAACTTGCCCTTCTTGCCCTTGACATAGACGCACTGATCACCACCGCAGCTTCGAAATCCGATCATCACGAAGACTCGGTGAATCGTCTTGTGCCAAGCGCTCGCTGCTTGCTTCAGCCCATAGATAGCCTTGTTCAACCGGCACATCATGTTCTTGGCGTTCGTGATTCCATACGGCACTTCCATGTACACGAGTTCCATCAGGTCGCTATTGAGAAACGCCGTGTCCGCGTCCAACTGCTCGGTCACGTACGCCTCCGCGACCACCACCGACAACACAACTCGAATTGAGTTCATGTTGGCCACGGGCGAGTACGTTTCGAAGAAGTCCACCCCGTACTTCTGCTTGAAGCCCTTCGCGACGAGTCGGGCCTTGTACCGGACCACTCGTCCATGCTCGTCGCGTTTCTTTGCGAACACCCAGCGACAACCGATCGGCCGAGCACTCGATGTCCGACGAACCAGAGTCCATGATCCGTTGTCGGCGTGTGCCTTGAGCTCCGCATTCATTGCCTTCACCCACTTCGACGACTCGTTGCTCTGCATGGCCTGCTGGTACGTAGTGGGCGCATCGTTGGCATCGCCGACGTCTGCAGCGTAAGCCAGCACCGCCTCAGCCAATAGGCTGTCTTCGTCCACCCTGGGTCGCTTTGGGGACGGCGGCCAGAAGTGGTCATCGTTATCCGAGTCATCGGGACCATCTTCTTTCGACTCCTCACCGTCTGCTGAACCATCTCCAAGTAGCAGCACCGGTCTCGTGCACGCCGGGCCCGAGCTGGCTCCGGATGGAAGACCATGTCATCGTCCAATACCGGTCTCGCGAGTCGTCGGTATGTTGTCAGCTCCTGCGGTGATGACTCCTGCGTCTCCACCTCCGGCATCTCCGCGTCCTCGACTGTCTCACGCGCCGGTTCCATCGGCTCGTCCGTGACAGGTCGTTGCGTCTGCTCGGGCACCACCGCATCCTCGACATCTTCCGTCACATGGATGATCGTCGAGTTCTCGCTGGTCGTCGTGTCGTAGATGCCGTTCACCTCGCGCTCATCCAGCTTCACTGATCTGGACACCTTCACCTTGTTCGACTCCAAGTCGTACACTCGGTAGCCCTTTGAGTCGTCGGCGTACCCAAGAAACATGCATTTGAAGCTTTTCGGCTCCAACTTGGTGCGCCGCGACTTGTCCACATGAGCGTATCCGATTGATCCGAAGACTCGAACGTGGTCCAGCCGAGGCTTCGACTTGAACGTCAATTCGTACGGAGTCTTGATCGAATTCATACTGTTCGTCGACCGGTTGATCAAGTAGACGGCGGTGTTCACCGCCTCCGCCCACCAGAGCGTCGACACGCCCTTGTAATGCAGCATGCTCCGAGCCTTCTCCATGATCGTGCGGTTCATCCGCTCCGCCACTCCGTTCTGCTGAGGGCTGTACGGGACGGTCTTCTGATGCATGATTCCATACTTCTGGCAGATCTCAGTCATCGGCTTGTTCACGAACTCAGTGCCGTTGTCCGAGCGCAGGCACTTAATCCGCTGTCCCCACTGATTCTGGTACAGCTTCATGAACGACTTGAACTTGGTCGCGACCTCGCTCTTCTTGGTCAAGAAGTACACGACGACGTGTCGCGAGTAGTCGTCGACAAAAGTGAGCACATACCGCGCGCCACCCTTCGACTTCGTCTTCATAGGACCCATCACGTCCGTATGAACCAGTTCAAGCGGGCGAGTCGTCGCCGATGTCGACCGAGACGGAAAACGCGCAACCGTCTGCTTGCCCTTCATGCATCCTCCGCATAGGGTCTTGGTCTGCTGCCGAGTCTTTGGCAGCCCGTCCGTCGCCTCGCGAGTCTTCGCCATAGCATCTACGTTCAAGTGCCCCATCCGGGCATGCCATAGCTCCCACTCTCCGTTGACTCCCGCGTACTCGGTGTAGTACGCCATGTCCTGCTGGCAGTCCAGCATGTACGCCTTGCCGATCTTCTTCCCCGAAGCGATCGCCTTCGTCTTGTCCCAGATGACGCACGACTTCCGCTGGAACTCGACACTCATGCCGCGGTCAGCCAGCTTCCCGACCGAGAGTAGTCGCCGGTCGAGTCCGGGGATGTGGAGTACCTCCACCATCTTGATGCGCTTGCCGTCGATGCCCGTCAGGCGCACCGACCCTTTCCCAGCCACCCGGATCCTCTTCCCGTCCGCGATTGTCACATACATGTCTGCCGTCAACTCGTTGTACTCGAACAAGTCGTCGCGGTGGGGCGTCATGTGAGCCGTTGCACCACTGTCGATCAGCCACCCTGCTGATGGATTCTCCGCCACCGCGAACACCGAGTCATCGGCGGTGTCGCCATTCCGTTGTTCCGGGCAGTCCCGCTTCATGTGGCCCACTTGGTCACAATTGAAGCACTTGCCCTTGAAGCCACTGAGTTTCCTTCCGCCGTTGCGCTTGCGGCCGAATGCCTTATCGCCCTTGCCGAACTTCCCGTTCTGGCCCCTACCTCCGAATGAGGTAGCCTTCAACGCGCGCTCCGTGGTCTCCTTCTTCTCCTGTCGCTCGTACTCCTTGAGCAACTTCTCCTTCACCTCGATGAGGGTCACGTCCTTCGAGTTCTCGACGATTGATGCGATTAATTCGTACTCCGCCGGCAAGCTGCTCAGCAAGATGACGAGTTGTCGGGAGTCATCGAGCGGCTCTCCCAGCGTCTGGAGGCCCACGATGAGTTCATCGAACTTGTCCAGGTGCTTCGCCATCGTCGCACCTTCCTCCATCTTGAACTCGTGGAGCCGACGAGTCATCGTCACCCGGTTATGCATCGTCGTCCTGTTGTAGAACTCTCGCAGAGTGTTCCAGGCTTGGATGGCAGATGTCGCAGACCGAATCTTCGTGTGGTGTTCCACAGCCACGCCTTGAGCGATCAGACCGAGCGCCTTCATGTCATTGAGCATCCAGGCCTCGGTCATCTCTGTCGGGTCCTTCACCACTTGGACGTGCGCCAGCAGCCCCTTCCTCGCTAGCGTCATACGCATCGCGAACTCCCAGTGGAAGTAGTTGTCGCTTCCCAGGATGACTTCGGCCTTTTTGCTGGACGTCGTCATGTCGGTCGTCGGGGAGGGCTTGAGCTTCTTGCGGCTGTTAACCTGTTGGTTTGAAGCTTGTTGTTGAGGGGGCAAATTCCGAAGTGAGATTAAATGTTATCGTCTCGCAAACTACTCTCTAGTCTTCCCCTCCTGCTTTCCTTCTTGTTCTCCTTGTGCTCGTTGGTGCATCTCATCAGCCCGATTACTCCCGGCTTCCGCTTGACTTGATCTCAGTATGCATGGGTCTCCCTGACCAGCCATTGGTGTATCCAGAGCCCGGCTGCCGCCGACTCTCCCGCCGCCGTCGGATCCTCTGAGTCATCGGCTGATGTGTCCGCACGTTCTTCTCGTCCATGTGCAGCTATTGGCGGCGCTCCCGAAGCCTCATGAACATCTTCTTACGGGGAACTTGCTGCCGTGGAGTGATTGCACGAAAATCGCATTGAAGGCGAGCGAAGCTTCAGATAGTGTAGCCATTTCCCCCACACATGGCTACACTTTTTCCATTTAGAAACGCCTTACCACACTTTTAGAAACAAGTCGACAAAATGACTGAGAAGCGCCGCCAAGATATGGGCGACGTGAACCGCCAGCCGATGCAGCGCCCGCGGCCCCAGAGCTCTTCACGCAGTGCTAGGGACTTCTCGACCTCGTCGACCTCTGGAAGCTCCCAACGCTTCAGCGTACCACGAGCCCACGAGCTCTCGCGACAGGACCGAGTCGCGCTGTCCCAGGTTGGTATCGACTTCAGTTCCGCCCCGCTATTATGGCTGCCTTTTAACGAGGAATGTGCAGCCCCGTGAGATTGCATACTTCAGCAAATACGCGGACGGCGATGTGCGCTTTGACCGATCCAATCTGGTACAGTATGCGGGGTCATTGATTAATCCGGGTCATTCCAGCATTCAGATATCCTAACGTAATCTTGATGTCGTGGTGGAAATTTGCGTAGCTGGTGTACAAGCAGCCAGAGGTGACGAGAAGTTGCAAAGCTACAGCAAAAAATTGCGGCTATGTACTGATGTTCGTGTTTGTGTTGATTCAGATCGGGGCGAATCTGTTGGATGGAATCGAGGAGTACTCGTCAAAGGACGAAACGGATCCGACAGCGCCGCCGGCGCCTCTCGGTCCGTTGTTGTCGGCGCTGGAACATTTCCAAGGCGATAGAGGGGCCAAAGAGCAGCCTCACTTTGTCACGTTCAGAAACAACTTAAACAAGATCATGGGGGTGGGTGTCCTGAGGATGGTTGGATGCTCTAAGTGCAGCAACTGATGTGATTTTGTGCATGTGGGGAAAATGAACGCAGACGCCTTACAACAGCAAGAACGACTGGACTTTCAACGTTGAGAAGTGCGAGGGATGCGTGTATTTGGACGTCCGGAGAACTCAACAGGACATCGAGAGCAATCGCAACCCACACGAGAACCAACGCCGTGGAGCGTTTGCTGGTCGGCGCTTTGAAATCTATTCGACGCATCCGAAACCAAGTTCCTTGGATAGTTCAGGGAGTAGACAAGGTGGCGACCAGCGAAAAGTGAATGAGGACGAAGAATTCTGCAGCATCTCGGCCATGACTCTGGGCGACAAGCGACTAGTAGTCGCGGCGGAGATCGACTGCTACGAGACCAAGAGCAGCTCGTCTGGAGGCGACCGAGAGTATATCGAGCTCAAGACTTTTCGGCTGCTGCAGCGCGAGAAGGACCAGTTCGTCTTCGAGCGCTTTAAGCTGCTGGCGTTCTGGATCCAGTCGTTCCTGGTCGGAACTCCGAAGATCGTCTGCGCGTTTCGCAACGACGACTTTGAGATCCGCAAGCTGCAGAGCTTCCGGGTCAGCGAGATCCCGAGTTTCTGTCGCAAGCATTGGGTACGTTGACGATACGCGAACGTGTATGTTTGTTTGCATGTTATGTTGGCGACACGCCGGACCGCTGCGACTTGTCGATCTGGGGTCGAACGGGAGAGTTCTGATGAAAATCGATCATCGATGCTAACGCTTCCTGATACCTTTGATTTGTGCTGTGTACTTATGCAGGATCCCGTCGTTTGCTTGAATTTCACGAAGGCGCTACTGGACTGGATCTACGAGCGCGCTGAGGAGGGGCGTGTGTACCGAGTCACGTACATCCCACGGCAGCACGCGGTCGAGATGGCTTTGTCGTCAGAGCCCTCGTTCCTGCCTGACCCGAGTCTGAGCTAGGGAAGATGGTCTGCTCTCACGCATTCGCGCTACGCTACGCTCGCTGTCCGATGCCTGAGCTATCGCTGCAAAGCGTTGCGACTGTCAAGTCAAGCGAAAGCTGGCTTCGGCCATGTAGAAGCGTCAAGGACTGTTGGATCGTGAACCGAAATCATGGTGCAGTTGCATGCACTATCATAGGTGAGACTGACTATGCAAACGTCTTGGTTACGAACAGAAGAAGCGCATTCCCTACAGCAGGCACGTGTTAATCAAAGCTTTTCAGATGCGAACGAACAACGAAATTTGGTACCGTACCGCCGTATCATACGGCGTATGATCTTGCTTGGACACGCTGGCCAAGTGCGGCACGTCACGACACCTGCACGGCACTAACACCAAGCGCCAGGTTTGTCGTGCATTGCGGTTTGTGGGCTTGTTGTGGCCTCCATAGAGCGCCTTACATAGCGCACTATCCAGCCGGCGTACCATGCGGAGCTTTGCCCTCGTCCTCTCGCCAGCCGAAGCAGCCACCAACGTCTCGGCTGTAGGGGCTCGTTCATTCTCCCTTTTGCTCTCCACAGCATAGGACACCCCCCATCCCCCATTCCCCAAACTTCAGGTTTTCGATCGCAATGCAGGCGTGGAAGTTCGCGAGCGTGTTGGCGCTCTTGGCTCTGAGCCACCAGGTTGCTGCCAAGGACAAGGAGGACAAGGAACGCCCCGGTATGTGCGAGGAGACCGAGGACTGCACGGCCGACGGCTACCAGTGCGTGGCTCTGCAGACCACGCGCTCGGACACTGAGACGGTCAAGCAGTGCCTGCCCAAGGAGCAGGACACGGACGTGTGCTCGGGCCAGTACCCCGGTCTGTGCCCGACCTTCTCGTCCTGGGTGAGCCCGTACAACCAGATCAGCAGCGTCTGCACGTACAAGCCCGCGGAGAAGTGCGTGACCGGCACGAGCAGCAAGTCGTCGTCGGGCGACGGCGTCATCTGTGTGGCCGGCGCCGAGGACGCCAACGGCAAGTCGATCGACGTCATCTACGGCTGCGTGGACTTCGACACGAGCGCGCTCGAGGTGCTGTTCGGCGAGAAGGACGCCACGGAGCTCGCGGACGAGCTGGGCACGGCCTCGGCTCTCATTGAGAACTGCCTGAGCACCAACGCCACCAGCAACTCGACGCTGCTGTGCAGCGGCCAGGGCACGTGCGTGCCCGACCAAATCGGCTCGCTCTCGTACATGTGCCGCTGCAACGTCGGCTACAGCGGCGACTTCTGCGACAACATCGACTCGAACAAGTGCCAGCTGCCGGGCCAGTGCGCCACGGGCGTGTGCAACCTCGAGACCCAGGAGTGCGAGTGCGCGGCCGGCACCACGGGCGACCAGTGCTCGGAGTGCGACGCCACGTCGGACAAGGCTTGCAACGGCAAGGGCACGTGCTCCAACAAGGTGTGCGAGTGCGAGGACGGCTGGGAGGGTCTGCAGTGCACGAAGGAGAGTGCCAAGAAGAAGACCAAGTCGTCCTCGAGCAAGGCCTCGTCGTCGGAGGGCACGTCGGCCGCCACCACGAGCGGTGCCATGCCCCAGGCTCCCCTGAGCGTCGCCGCCATGGCCGTCGCCACCATCCTCGCCGCTGCGATCTTCAACTAGACGAGCGATCGACCAAGATATGTAGCAGTAATTACACCATTCTTGCGTTTGAGTCGACTGCAACTCGTCTTGACTTGACACTCGTCCTCTGCGCCATTCTCATTCAGTTTGCATCGGGTCACTTCATCAATATCCGTGGAAGGCAAAAGGCACAGACATATCGCTATCAGTCGAGCACCATCCAACCAGCACAATCGCAGGGGTGCCCCCCCCCCCAAGCGCAATTTGTGTGAACTTGAAAGCTTCGGCGGAGATGCGATGACAAACCTAGCGCTCTCAGCAAGAATCCGGTACGCGCGATGTCGAGACCCCTGGCCGTTTCGACAGCAGACACGTTACCGTTGTTGTCGACGCTTGATTTGTGACCTTCAGTCCAGGTTCACGCTGCTCAGACAAGAAGGTTGTGGTCGAGTGCGGGTATTATAGGAAAGGAGGTGCCATTCGTGAAAGGCCTGCACACGTAGTACGTACGTGCCCTCACTCTCGATTCGTCATATACCACCGGCACTGCGAGTTCCCACCCCTCGAAGACGAAAGACGACTTATCATCAGGTTGGTTGTAATACGTTGCTGGACATCCTCACTCTTTGGTGAACAAGAATGGCTCCCGTTCTGAGCGAACGGCCAACGCACGGTAACACAGTGCGTTGGCCGGTTCCATCGCAGTCATTGGATCAGAAGCGTAAGCGAGACGCGTGTTCTTGCTTGAAATCGAAAGGGTCTTCAACCAACCGGAGAAACGTAACTTGGTGCGGGTTAAAGCCAGCGTCGCGTTGACTCAAAACCCGGGGCCAGCGGCTTCACAGACGTTGAAACGTCATGTTTGGAGGGCATCTGGGCAGTCAACGCGTGCCGTACCAATGTAATGCCTCCCGCCTGAGTTGACCCGCAATAGCGTCGAGGGCTCCATTGCTACGCTGACGTTCTCTGGTGTCCAGCGCAGCCAGTAGTGTCGCCCGTCCTCTCGCGTTTCGCAGGCCTCACCCTCAGCCTCAGCAAGCCTGGGGCTGCTTTCAGCGGCCCGAAAGCTGGAAGGAATGACGGGGATGGGATGAAGGAGGCGCCGACTATTCTCGTGCCCGCCTGTACGAGTCTTCGGGGCGCACTGGCACTCTCGATCTATCCCAGTCTTGAAGTCTCCCAGGCGTTAGCACACTGGCAACGCTCCATCACCGCGGAGTAAATTGATCCCTCCCGGCAGCGCCTCCGGTCACTTTGGTATCGGTCAAGACCAACGCAAACACAGTCACCAAGCGATTCCCATTTCGAGTCGATCTCCTTGGAAGAAACTGGGACTCCCGAGCCCCCAGTTCGGATGACTACCCCGGTGACCCAGCGAGTGCGCTACAGTCAGATCATCTCACTGGTCGGCTACAGCGTCTTGTGCTCCTTCTGCCTGCTTCTGCTCGCGTATCTGCGCGTGAATCGCCATGTTGCCTTCAAAGGGGATGCCCAAGCCACACGCAAAGTCATTCTGCCAGCGTTCGAGCCGTTGTTGTGGATCCTTGCTGTGTTTACGGGCGCCTTCGTGGTCTTCTTCTTCATCGCGCTGAACGTGGAGCTGTACACCACCAACTTTCCCCCCATCCACAGCGAGGTCTTCTACGCAGGTCGGCAGTTCGTCTTCGTGCTGGCACTCGTCTTCCTCTGCCAGAAGAGCGTCTCGGTACCGGCGCTTCGCCGCGCTGTCGCCAAGTCCATTTTGCTAGCGTCGTACACGATCCCAGTCGTGTGGCTTCTAACGCACTTCCTGCCCGACGAGACGACCATATTCTACTTCGTCCGGCTCATTGTTCGTCCGACGCTGCTGATCTTCGTCGTGCACGTGTGCTTCGTCCACCCGCCGGCAGGTCGAGCGAGTCCACTGACGCTGAGAATCCACGGTGGCTATATCACAGTCTACCACGTTCTCATCATCATCAACACTCTGCTCCAGAACTACGCGTCCGATTCTGGCTCGTTCGCAGCTACATCGTACATGGTCTTGGCGTGGGGGTCACTGAGTCCGCTCTTCATTTGGAGTTTGCTGCGAGCCGATACCGAGTACTGGAGGGGCATGGGCGAGCGTGTGTGCGGTATTCAACAAGCGGGGAGTCAATCGGGACCGACGCATCTGGACGAAACCATTTCGTCGAGTAGAATCCACACGTTGATCGAGATGCACCGAGACTTCCTCATCGACTTTGCGCACCTGGAGCTTCGACGTAAAATTGGAGCGGGATCCAGCGCTGCCGTGTTTAGCGGTAAGCTGCGACAGCGCAAACCGGTCGCGGTCAAAGTGTACACGCCGACTCGTTTCACGGAAGAGGTCGTAGCTGAGTTTTCCCACGAAGCCGCATTGTGTGCCTCGCTGCGTCACCCGAACATCGTCAAGTTCTTCGGGATGTGCGTCTGTCCTCCAACCATTTGCCTCGTATCCGAGCTGTGCCAAGGTTCACTGGAAGACGTTCTGTACACACAAGCCAAGAAACGTTCTAAATGCCGCGCAACTCGACACTTGCTGGACCTCGGGGGCGACGTTCCGGATATCGACGCTCTTGACCGGCAGCAAATGGTCCTGAACATCGCGTACATGCTCGACTGCGCTCGCGCTGTCGCCTACGTCCACAGTTTCACCCCGCCGTTCCTGCACCGCGATATCAAACCTGCCAACTTCCTCGTAGACAACGAAAACACCGTCAAGCTCACAGACTTTGGCGATTCTCGGCGCCTACCACGTGGGCTTCCCTCAAGAGCTGAAAACACCAAGGCTGATGAGCCACAGACGTCAATTGGAACCGTAGCTTCCACCGATTCTCCAACCCCTGTCACACCGCAGCCAGCTCCCCCACAAATCAAGATGACAGTCACCGGCACTGTGAGCTACATGCCTCCAGAGATGATCGGCTGTCGAACAGGGTTAGCGACGTACGGTGAAGCGGCAGATGTGTACTCGTTAGCCATCACGTTCTGGGATATCTTGTATCCAGACCGCGAGAAGTACCCGGTCTCGAACCCAATGCTCGTGTTCGAGGGCGTCTTGAATGGCTGTCGCCCACCGCTCGACGACACTGACCCAACTGACCCCGACGAATCCTTCAACCCAAAGTTGCGAGAAATTATCATTACAGCTTGGCACAGCGACCCTAGCATGCGACCGACAGCGCCACAAATTGTTGCTGCTCTTGAGTCAATCCAAGAAGAGCTGCTGTCAGTCCTCGCCCAGGAACTAAGCGATGACTTCGTTCGATCAGGCACCGGGTGTCACGTCATTCCCATGGAGAAGTGCTTCACGGGTGAATATATGGTAGAGCGCTTAGAAGATCTCGAGGTGATTGACGTACGTGGTGAAGGTGTTCGTCTCGGTCGCGCACTGATGGACGCTGGCTTCTTGCATCATCTTCGCCACGAACGGGGTTTTGAAGACTCCAACTCCATGTACTTCTTCGACGACAGCAACATCAGTTTGTGCCAACCGCTGGCTATGCTGGAAGAGGCTGCAGGGACCTCACCGGAATCGGACGACGAACCTTTTCCTCAGCAGCCAGCGTCAATGCAATCACGAGCCAACTCCAAACCTTCCCGACGTTCGAGACTGTTTTCCCACCTGACCTCCACGTTTTCCACCAGCGGCCATCACTCCTCGGGAACTGAAAGTGCTGCCGGAGCAGCAGAACCGGTTGGCTGTGCCTGCCGACTGCGTGGGAGAAGACAAAGTGTGCCAAGTACGCATGGTCATGATCGACACCACAAGCAACGTATGGGCTGGCGAAGAAGTCCACCTCGCCAGCGACTCGAATCCGCTGGCAGTAGTAGCTGCTGCAGCAACGAAGGCAACGCAAGCCTCGTGCTTTCGCCGAAAAGGTGGAAACGGAAGTCGAAGGGCAAGAAGGAGAATCCACTCACACATAAACTGCTGGATGAAGCTCAGGACCACACGATCGACATTGTCGATGAAGAAGTAATGGAGTCACTCTCACTCGTACGGCCAGCGGCCTAGGCAATGTAAAATATCGAGGATTAGTATTTAGAGTTCACTGGCATCGAATACACACATGCAGATGACCTTATTTGGAGTAGAATGACAACTCCGTTTCGTTGCGGGTCACCTCGCCGAACGAATTCTCCGCTGCAGCTTCATTGAACACGATGAAGTCGCGATCTTTTCCACCGTCCATCTTGAATAAGGGGCCGACAGAGATCAGGTCACCTCCGCTGAAGCGCGTGCGGTTTTTCTTGATCAAAGACAGTCGTTGAATGCTCTTGGCGAGCTCTGAAGAGAGCGCTGTCGCTGAGGTGCACCGTTTGGTAACTGGAGGTGTCAAATCAACGGACACAGGCGCTGGAGGAGCAGTGCTCTTTGCCGGCCGATAAATTTCCACGCTGGGTAGATCTTCGTCGAAGAAGGTCTTGTACAACTCCAGACTCTCGGCAGGGACTGAGGCATCGCCGGTCTGCACGAGCTTCTTCATATTTAACGTCTCCTCGAACAGTCTACGCGCACGACAATTTCACAGCAAAATAAGTGAGTTGTACGCTTTGAATGTATGCGACTCGCGTTTTGAATCACGTACTTTCGGTCCTCGGGTTCAGTTTTTAGCTTCTTGGCGACCAGCACTCGCGCCTTCACATTTTGCTCAAGACCGGTATATGGCCCAGCTTGCAGCTTGAACGTCGCGCCAGCCCGAGCTTGAGCCTCACGAAGGCTCCGCGCATCGTCAGGGCTGATACGATTGTCGCGCATGTACGCCTCAAAGTACATCTTTACGCTCTCATTGTCGTTTTCCCATATTTGAGGCGACTGTTTCCCAAGCACATATCTGTCAAAAAGATAAATAAATAAGAGCGGAGTGAATTCAGTGTGCGAGGTCAACGCATGAATCCATGGTAGCCATTCATACTGCTGATAAGCGGGGTCCGTTGTGGGGGTGGAACAATCTCCAACAAACTTGCGACGCCTGCCACAAAAAAAATACACATAATTGTTTGTCAAAGTCGACCACTGATGCTGGATCAGTGCGCAACCAGAGCGGCATTTACGTACCCTCTGCTTAGCACATAATCTTCAATACTGATTTGGTCATCCTTGCGCTTGACCGCAGTCTTCAGAGCTGCGGATCCATGGCCTCCGTACTTGTTGATGGCCTCAGCAAGAGCCGATCGTGATGCGCGACGAGACTCAGAGCCACTAATGCTGGTGTAATCCTCCTGGTGCCCTTGCTTATGATCACGTGCGGTGTCCCGGGCTCTAAGACTGGGTTTCGGCGAGTACCCCACTTCCTCTCCAATATCAGGGGCACTCATACTTCGATACGATCTGTTGTTGCCATGCTTCTGCTGTCCTCGTCGAGTAGCTTGCTCCAAGTCCGAGAAATTCTCCTCGTCAACGCGAGCTAACCCAGAAATGGACGACGAAGAAGGAGCCGACGTTAGGTGCGCCACAACAGCACTCTCTGACCGCCTTTTCTCCTTGTCAGTCACCTCGTCCGATATTTCCATCGGCAGCATGAATTTGTACCCAAGCACCTTGTCGAATGTCGTCAGTTCCTCTGGATGATACATGTGGAGGAAATCATCCGAGCACGGCGATCGGGGTGAAGCTTTTCGATTTCCAGCACCGGCTTGCTTCGAGGTTTTCGCTGTTGAATCGCCCAAGAGTTCTTCCCTGATTCCTTTACGAACAACCTGGTCGCATGCGCATGGTGCCTTTTCGTCTGGAGGTGGCAGGCAATACTTTGGCCGCTCGAATGAATCCAACGGATCCTTCCACCAGTCATCAAGGACCCTCCTGCACTCTTGAATATACGCATCCCGCTTCGCTTGGTCACGCGCCGCTAACACCAAAACATTTGCGTGGACGGCCTCGTCATCACTGTCGCCCGATCCATCACTGTCTTCATCCAGAATTTCCGACGACGAGCAGCACGAGAGCTGCATAGGAGGAATGCCATAAAACTCTCCGAACGCCTTTCGCTTGTTTTCCGCATGAAAAGCGAGGTTGCGGCGCACATTTTCACACGCAGCCATCCCGTTGCGCACCTCGAAATTGTGTAGATAGTAGTCCGAATCAAGCTCCCACAACGGCGGCGAATCTTCCGTAGGCACAAAGTGACCCAGGAAGATATTGATGGCGTCCTGTTTTGCGGTATCTGTAAATGAGTTGCTGTAGTATCGTCGAATGGATGTAAGCAGCTCGCGATGCTTGACATTCTCTCGTGCAGCGCTGTTCTTGACGTTTTTGTGGGCTTCTGACCCACCGTACTGCATTGAGATCGCGTCACCCATCAAGGAATACAGCTTCATTAGAACGAGGACCAGTTGCGAGCGGCTCTCCAGTAGGGGCGTGTTCTTAATTCCCATCACGTAAAGCTGCTGCCCCAGTGCGCGCATTCCAACACTGAACTGGCTCACGTTTGTTCGATCCAAGCAATCGATGCAGTTTGTTCTCAGGATTCCTCGCTGCTCAAGCCAATCCCCGGAATTCCTTGTAATTGTAGGCGATGGAGGTGGGTCTACCGGCGACACCTCTTCACTGTGCTCCCCAACTCGTTGAAGATTGCTTGACACCGTAAACGCATCCCAAGGCTCTGATGGTGGGTTGGGGACAAAAGCTTGAGCTGTGCGCCGGTTGCCATTTTGATTGATCTGTCGCTTGGGTGCGCTACAGAAGAATCCGGTTTGTGTGAGAGCCCAGACTGCAACCTTGTCCAACGAATGCAGAACGTTAAGCCCCTTTTGCTTTGGGCCAGACAACCGAGAGTAATCCAACGCCACGTAACGCACGCGATGCTCTGGCGGCATGAAGCTGTTAAGGTACTCGACAGCGTTCATGTACTCGTTGCCGACAATGACCTCGCGTTCTTTCTTTTCCGACTGCTTGACGAGGTTAAGTGCCACAATTGGCGAACCGTAACGCGAAAACAAATCGGCAAAGTGTTTCTGAGTCGCAGTGTACGTTGGATCGACGCGGTTGAGTACGATTGGCGGCTTTGGCAAGGTTGCTGACGTCTCCTGCGACCAGAAAACTGGAATCGATCCGCGGTGCTGCACAAAGGAGCTGAATTTGCCAGGACCCATACTTTCGTCTTCGATGATTTGCTCAGTCTCGACGTCGTTAGCGGCCTTACCGGTATCCGCCACACCACGCTTCAGGTAGCGCGTTCCGGCAAAATGCCGGGAGCGACGAGCCAACAGAACAATGCTCACGAGGCGCCCGAACACCGAGCACTTCCGCTGTTCATAGCACCCCAGCACGAGAGGCACGATCAAATCAGCAGCAGCTCCACCACTCAAGCACGAGCGCAACTCCCGCGTCAAATACGAGTTCCACGTGAACATCTCCGCTGGCTCCGAGTGCTCGGTAGTCATGTTGTGCTGCAGAGTATGCGTGATATCATACGAGTAACTGAAGTAGAAGTCCTTGGTAAGATCCAAAAAGTGAAATAGTCCAAGGTAGCGCGCCTCGGCTTCCTCTTCCGGGCTGGGGTTGAACCAACGGTTCAGTCGAGTCCATGCGGTCTGATCCTCTTGGGGACGACTCAAGTTAAGTTGTTGCGTAGCCGAAATGCCGTAAATCGAGTTGCCACCAATGTTTCCAATCTTGCGTCGCTGAGTGACGAAAATGAAGTAGTACCCTCGTAAGAAGCGGATGCAACCGACGATCGCCACAGCCGTGAACGCCCTCACCAAATCCCCAGTACCGTGCACCCGAGCAAGTTCCGCTAGCGCCTGCAATCTCGCCTCCATCTGCTCCCAGTCATAGACCCGCTTATCCTCCTTCAGCACCTCGTCCAGCTTCTTCGGTCGCTCCACCATCCGATCCAGCTCAATCATCCGAAACCGCGAATAGTGGCGATCCGAGCACACGACGTAGTACGTCGACGGCGTCTCGTAGATCGTGAAGCGCTCAAAGAGCGTCTCGCACGTCGCCAACGCCGGCTTGCGGCGTCTGAGCGTGGGTCGGCCCAGCGTCGCCCCGTTCTGCGTGTTGGCAGCAGCAGCCGCATTGGCAGCCAAGTTCAAGTTCAGACTCAGGGTCGACGACGGACGCCGCATGTGCTTTGGCCTCGTCGTTGGCTCCGACACCGGCGGTGTCAGCAGAGAAATTTGAGGCTTCACTCCTCTCTCCAGGTCCCTCTTCACTGCAATCAACGTCGTCATCCTGACACACACACATACAAATACAAAACAAAGTATTGATCAGCGTTGAAGTTCACAGAAAATATCATATCAAAAGCTCTAGTAGAGTAAATATATTGGCGTCGTACCACCAATCCACATCGTGGCTGGACTCGTGGGACGAGAACGTTTCCTTTTTGCCGCGATTGATCGTCAGCTCGATGCAGTCGCGGCCGTCGCTGCGCACGTGGGCAAGCTCGCAGTCCTTGACGGGGATCGTGGCGATGCGGCTACGGCCGTCCGGGTCCAGCGCCACCAGCAGCTCACCGCGGTCCAGCGACAGCTCGCACCAGACTAGCCCCCACTCCCGGGCTTGTTGCGGTTGAACAGCCGCGGCGTGCGGCGGTAGAGCGGCCCCGCGATGCTCATGGCTTCCGTCCTCTGCTTCGCCCGAGAGTGACGGTCGATCTGATGAAAAACTAAATCCTGTGTTGCAGAATATCTTTATTTTGATATGAATTTACATGGGTTTGACTGACGCGCCGACGTCAAATGGATACATTTACGCCGGGGCGCAGCTCGTTGAAGACGGACTGGACGTACTCGCCCAGCACGTCGAAGCAGTCGGATACGTGCAGCTCCTGCAGCGGAGACACGGGCGGCTCGAGCAGTTGGTACGCGAAGGTGACGAGGATCTCGGTGGTCAGCCAGCAGCACCACGAGAAGTGCAGCGTCTTGAGGGACCGCGACTTGGCCAGCTGCTGCAATAGTGCAGCGCCCTGCTCGCCTGCTGCAGCGTCAAAGCAGTCGACGATCTTGAGGTGCTCAAGGTGCGGATGCGCCGTCGTCAACTGCGTGAGGAAGCGGCTGGACAGACCCAGGCACGACACGAGACTGAGCGACAGCAGGCGCACCTCTTCTTGCGTCTGCACGATATCGACGTCTTCAATGTCCAGATCTTCCCACGACTCGGCTTCGTGCTCCATCAGCTGGCCAGGGGCAAATTGCCACGCCATGCGGTGATCCACCTCCGCTTCATCGAAGAGCGTAGCCAGTGACTTCTCGTCCCGCACGAAGCCGATGGTAAGATGCTCCGTCGGCTGCAGCAATAGCAGTTTCACATTGCCGTCACTCATCGTCTTGAATGCCGTCGTGAGTTCTGCAAGCCGTGACACCATCCACGGCTCGAAAGAGGCGAAGAACGCTTGGGTGAACTCACACGAGGAGCTGTAGAGGTCAAAGGACCGCGCGATCTCGTAGATACACCTGTGAATAGCACAACCAGGGCAATCAACGGGTAAGCTATGGGGATAGGAACATAATGGAGAGTAGGCTCTTACCGGTCCTGCAGCGACGAGAACTCGTTCACTGCCGACGTCTTCTGCAGCTCCGAGGCGATGGAGAGCGCTCCCTCGCGCTTAATGCGCTCGATGTGGTCATCCTTCAGACGCGCGTTGGTCCATGCCGTCAGGACGTCCACGCGGACTCTGCGACGCACGGCATCGTTAGACTCGGCGCGTCTCTGCTGCTCTACGAGCTTCTGGTGCGCTTGCCTGCTCTGCGCGTTCTTGCGCGAGACCTTCGCCACCTCCTGCTGCCAGCGGCGGAGCAACACGAACCTGTCAAGCAATAGAGGGGTCAGGTGTGTACGTATCGGGCTGTAGTTGCGTTAGAGTCGCGCACCGCTCCTTCTTCGATCCGTAGCCACCGCATTGCCGCCCCTTGCGGTTTCGGCCCATACTTAAGCGAAGTGATGGTCGTCATCGTAAAGGTAGTAATCATCAGAGTAACAGCGATAGTAGTATAGTACTACTATTATATTAGCACTAGACTATTTGCGCTTCTTAATAGTGCTAAAGCTATGGTAGCGAGAAATTATCCTGGTAGTAGTTATAATAGTAGTAATAGTATTACTAGGATCTTCAGAAGGCGCACGAGTTTGGTGGCTCTCCGCCCTCCGCTCCCTGCGCGTTCGACTACGTTGACTACTATTTAGAAGAGGCCACACCGTCGGGACGGCTTGCGCAGTATTTCTGTAGCAACGAGCTCTGCACCATTGTCCGGTCAACACGGTAGCTCCACGACAGCAATCTTTCGCCTCGCCTCTTGCGTGTTAATATTTTCTATAAGCAGGCCCAGTATACTGTACATGTATCACGTCATCCTATCACGTCTCGATTAAATCTACAGTAATAGTGACAGCGACTACAAATAGTTCAAGCCCACCTGTATGTATACTTTTTGTTGTGCGTGACAACGAATACATCCTCGCCGTTGTGCTGCCTTCAGGGAGCTAATGCAAGTATTCTGGTGCAGCTTGGTATTTGACTTGCTTTTATGCTCAATGCTGCTAAATCTCATGAAGGCATTTTTGAATTAGTACCTCTAGAAGTATGTATACCTTACAACATGGGGCACTCGTAAGTTCCTCGCTGGTGCCTCCAGTTAGCTGGTTAGGTGGACGAGTTTTGCAGGCCGTTGGTGCTCAATCGCATTCCTAGATGCTTTGAAGGGTTATTGTGTGACAAGTCCACTAAGGACGAAAACTACTAATACAACAAGTGCTGAGCAAAATGCCGTTGATACTGCTAACTTACACAGCTTGTGGTGCGATCGGGATTTCAGTACTATACAAGTATTAGTCAAATAGTATGTGCAGCAGTGTCATCTACTAATCGGGTTTCTTGACTAATATCAGTACTCTTAGGTCTGGATCAGATATTATTATCAGTATCACTACTAGCCAGATACCTCTGCCTATTATCTGTCTCCCTTAATACTAATACTAATACTACTATTATTGCGAGAAATACCGTAAACTGTCAGATTTGTGCACGGTATCAGGTGCTACATGACATTTAGCATTTTGTATGTATCATAAGCATGGTTTTCCTTGGAGCAGGGTGTCAACATTGAAAATGGAGATGCACCATTCTGAAGGCCTGACATCGAGTTTTGGGCAATGAGATTCGAAGACATTGCTGTATCCAAAGTCAAGAGCCCGCGGCTGGTGACATCCATCGGAGAGAGCGAGGATTGCGATGGCGAGGCAAAACGAAGGAGCAGGCTGGATGACCAAACTAGAGAGGGCATCGACAAGGGGTCGATGGGGGCACGCCACTATATATCTGCACGATTCAGTTTCTGGATGCGGCGACTTGTCGTTCCTGGACAGGTTTCGTCACAAGGTGCTTGCAGTGGCAGCAGGCAAGAACCAATAGAGAACATAGATGTACTAACATCGATCGTCTTCGAGTTGAGAGCCTCCACAGCCATGTCCTACGGTTAAACCAAAAAAAAAACTTTGGACTTGAATTGCTGCTGTGCATGTCCTTGTTCGACGGTCTCATGCAGGTCGTGCAACTCTCAATATATCATGTCGCTTGCTGGATCTGCTGCAGTGCCACCGCTGCTGCAAGGCCAACGCCAACGCACGCACAGCGTCGCTGTCATCGCCACTGCAGCCCAAGGTGGGTTGCTACGGTCTTCACAGGCAGTGCCAGCACCTCACTCATCACTGCTGTCGGTTTCGGCACGAAGAAAAAGAACCCAGCGGCCGGGCAACGGCCACGTCAACTCGCAATGACAAGGTGCGCCAACATAATGCTTCAGGATCGCTGCTGCAGGAGTACAGATACTGGCAGGGTAATCTTACGCTTGTAGCCGTCTCTGTGGCCATCCATACAAGGCCAGCCAGCGTTGCCAGAGCTCTGGCCGCCTGAACGAATCTCGTGCTCTGGTCGGATGTATGTCGCGATCCGACCACGCAAAAACCAGCAGCTGAAAAATGATATGAATATGATTCTACGCATACAAAGTCCAAGCTAAAGTACCCGAATTTGTCAAACATTTTTTTTCCGACCGCTCAGCATCATTTAACGTTTCGCCGCGTGGATAGAAGGTCAAATGCGGCCGCCCCTGCGAGACCTGCGCGCTTCCTGGGGCCATAGGCGCCCTGTCACCGCATGCCGCAGCAGAATGCGCCAGCGGATGTCTCTCGCGACTTTGGCGACTACTGCGGCGCTGGTTCTGCTGGTGGTGGTGGCGCCAGCGGCTGCTAAGGACGTCGTCACGCCACGCACAAAAGGTAGGCATGCACTCTTCTGCGTGCTGTTATTCCATTATATAACACTTGTAACACTTGTATGGCACTTTAGACAACAGCAAGATCATGGAGATGGCGGTGACCATGGCCGGCAGCGCCGTCGATGACGTCGTGGAGACGCGTAAGAAGCCCAACAAGCGCAACAAGACCCACCAGGAACCCGAAGTCGGTACGTTAAACGTCAACGTACAGTTTGCGTCCACGCAGAAATGCTTTTATTGCTTTACCTTCTTCTCTTTGTGCAGCGTGGCTTGGTTGGCAACCTTTTACTAAAGCGGCCTTCCCCTCGCTTGCTCTGTGTGCTCTGAAGTGCTTACATTTGTGCTTGCGACGGGAACTGCAGAGAGTTTGCTGGCGGACTTCGACCACGATGGACACGTGGGGCGCCGCGAAATCCAGCAGATCAAGGATAAGCTGCACCACCTTTTGGATACGGACGACAGCGGCGGCTTGGACCTATCAGAGCTGAAGATCCGAGCTCAGAACGATCAGGACGTGGACGCTGCACTCAAGAAACTGGACAGCGACCACGACGCGGTGATCTCGTGGAAGGAGCTGGACGAGCGCTGGGAGAGCGTGGGTGCCGAGATGACTGTGGCGGAGGTGGCCGACTGGGTGGCCTATGCGGTGCAGCTCCCACAGTACAGCGAAGTCTTCCGAACCAACTCCATCTCGGGGTATACATTCCCGCTGTTGATGGCGAACGATGGCGCGAGGCTGCAGGAGATCGGCGTGCATAGCGAACTGCACCGGCATCAGTTGGCTATGTTCTTGCAGATGAAGTACCTCGGCATGGGACGCAAACCGGAGGCTGTTGTGTCGAGCGTCTGCACCGTTGAAGGAACCACTGCACAAGGTAAGGCGCTGGTTCAAATTGCTTGGGTGCCGGCTGAGAACGCCCCACAGCGCTATCAATTGCAGCGTCGTAGTCCTGGCGAGTCGACGTGGGTTCCGGTGTTTACCGGTGCAGACACGGAATTTATGGACGTAGTGGAGCCTGATCAGCACGTCGTGTACCGCCTTACGACCTGGAACTCGTACGGACGCAGTCCACACACGTTTGTACGCTGCGACGACGCCTTTGCGGCAACGGCTTCGTCAGCTTCGTCTGGTGCAGGCTCCTCACAGCCTCTGTTGCCCAGCTCCGGGAAATCGCGGTCCTCACGCTCGCCGTCTTCCCAGAGTAGGCACAAGCGAAGCCAAGACGCGGAGACGGAGAAGTTTGTCGAAGATGACGAATCGGACGACGAGGATGATTTCGACCACAGACTGAGTTTGTGGGGTCTGCTGAAGATATACTTCTGGTGGCTGGACGACGCTATCGTCATTCTGCTGGTGGTAATGCTGCCAATTCGAGGCATTATCTATGGCGATGCGGATTCGCTGCTTCGATTGTTTCGCCGATTGCCGCCCAACATGCCAACGCGTGTGACGGTGGAAGTCGATTCGAGCAAGACAACTGTGGAGAGTGCTGCTGCTCGGGTGTCATGGGAGAAGCCGGTGGACAATGGCGTTCCTATCGTGTGCTACACTGTGCGTTGGACACGTACAAAGACCGAAGAAGTAAAGTGGATCAAGCTGCTAGCACTGCCGCTGCCGACGACGGTGACCGTGGAGAAGCTTCATCACGGGGAGACGTACAAGTTCGTTGTGCAGGCCACGAACCAGTTCGGATTGGTGACAAGCTCGAGTCGGTCTACATACATGGTCCCGCTTCCGGAGCTCAAGGGCAAGCTGCGTCCTCGTCACCTTACATCAGAGCGTTCACTACGCAACCAGTGTCACGTGTGCCACGACCCGCGCTACAAGAAGAAGGTGCCGTTCACCGCAACTCTGGACCGGCGCATCTTGCACTACTGCTGCTTATGCGATCGCGAGTTTTGCCACTACCACAAGGGAGAAGTGTATCACAGGAAGGCCCTGAGCTGTCCTATTGTCGATGGCCGGTGCATCTGTGTCACCTGTAAAGAGAGCCGCCTGCACCGCACTGTCACGTACTGAGACGAACTGGAGTCGTAGCAAGCTCTGGATTAGTATGTAGTAATTGGATAACGCGGTCACACAAATGTTAGCTCTACCACTACCCGTCTGCATATTCCTTGGTGTCGATGACTTTGAACTGTATATAAAAATGGCATCCCACCCTGGTGTTGGGCACTTCGGAATTGGCTTTAGGTATTTCACGATGGAGGTTGAGCAGACTGAAGACCTGACGTCGAGCTCGGGACATCGAGATTCGATGGCGCTGCTGACAGAAGCAGCCAAAGTCAAGATCCCGTTCAACCCGTCGGCCGGTGAGGTGCACCGACGAGAGCGAGGGGCGCCATGGCGAGCCAAAGCGGAGGAGCAAATTAGCACACTGAACGCCCATGCTAGAGAGGAACAACGAGAGAAGCGTCGGTGGGGGCTCGCCAAGCAAGCCCAGGACGGTCTGATGCACAACTTCAACATCAACTACGGTGTGGCGGAGCTTGCGACCTTGATCAAAGATGGCATGGCGCTCAAGAGCGATCCCCCGCCACGCGATCTCACTCCGCACGAGGTTGGGCAGGTTCAGTTCCTAGCTGCGGCGGAGAAGTACGACTTGAAGCAGATCGTTCTGCTGCTAGACAAGTTCCCTAAGGGGCGTGCAGCGGCAGGTAAACGACAGTAAGAATCAAACATCGAACACGACATTTATTCGCTATGACCATTGCACATCGACGTCCTCGGCAGCCATGCCCTTCTCTTCGTACAACTCGATCAGTTCGTCGATAGGTCCGTGCAAAAGGGGCCCGACCATGCGGTCCTCGAGGCAGTCTTGGCGGTGTTCAGGAGCATCTTCCTGCTCCATGCGCCAGAGTTCGTATTGATGCGGCACTCGGAACATGGTGCGGCGGTCGTTGAGAATGTTTTCGAGGGACGTATCCAGCAGATATTTTATCCTGAGCGACGTGCGCTTCTCCTGCTCGTCGTACGGGAAGGGCTCGCCAGTGTCGTCGTCGTCCTTCTCCTCCTTGGGGAGCTTGGCCAATTCGGCGAGGTAGTCTTCCCACGCGGCCTTCACGGTCTGGAAAAACTCACTCTCGGCCGTGTGCACCTGATCGCCAACCTCGTAGTCCACTCGGTGCAGCCACTGGCTCTTCATCGGGTGAGCCATGTCCTCGCTTAGATGGTGCGCGCCGACCCACTTGCGTCCGAGACGCAGACGCACGACACGAATCTCACCCGTGAGGAAGCCTTGTTGGCGCACCGCAATGTGCACCGTCACGTTGAATATCTGGTCCACCTTCACGCGCCAGGAAGTCGGCGGCTGCCACACGGTCCAGCGGCACTTGTTGAGCAGGAAGTCGGTCACCTCCGGGTTCTGCAGCTCGAGCACATGGGCGATCTTGTTCCAGGATGGCACGTCGAGAAGCTCCGGACCGCAGTTGTACACTTCATAGTCGCGCTTGCTCACTTGTACATTTCGAACGCTGCGAGCAACAATAACAAAAAACGCGAATGAATAACTGCACCATTTACTGCAAATGGTACTGGCACGCACTCTTTCGTGTCGATGTTGAAGGCCTCAGCGATGGATGTGGTGGAGATACTCTTGACGAACCACAGCTTGGACACTCGCTGAGATAGATTGCGCTCGACGAGCCTGTTAGATCATTCTAAAGACCGGTGCAATGCAGAATGAGGAGCGCACCTCGATGTGATCCGCTAGAAGGTTGACCCTTTGTATGACTTGCTGCTCGACGACTCGGTGGACGCGAGATATCACGCGCTGGTCGACGACAGCGTACCATCGCTCGGCGACGCGAATCACCCGAACGAGGCCGACGTGCGCCACGACCGCAGCAACGCGCCCGTGCTCGAAGGCGGTGTGCGTCGCGCGTCGGAGCGTCTCGATGCGCTCTGGCGGCAGCACCACCCCACGGCGTTGCCCATGACGCAGACAGTTTGGCCTCGGTTCAAACATCGAAAACCGTTCCATTCCAATGATAGACATACCCACTTCAACATGCACCTGAGAAGATGGCTACACTTTTTGAAGTGGGCGCGAAAAATGTCAAGCTCCTCTGCCGCTGCTTCGTCGCGAGCTTCTCGCGCCAGGAAGAGCTTCAACGTGGCTGCAGCGGCGGCGTCCCAGCTGCTTGCTTGCGCGTGGGCCATGCCAACAGCGCGAGCTTTCTGAACGCGTGGCGCAATCGACGCCAGGGATCAGACCACATCGGTGTGCCGTGCCATGCCTTGCCTGCCTTGCCATCGCCGGCTCGTTTCGCTCAAATCGTTCGCATTGCAGCGGCGGCAGCATGTCGCGCGGGCATTGCGGCGTCGCGCTTGAGCGTTAGTGCGACGTTGAACCACAGAACGGAGACCCCGCCCAAGTTTGTTGGTCGCCCTTCTGGTTCGAATCAGTACTGACCTCTATAAGTTGATACCAGCCGCTGGAGTATGAAAAGGTGTTCGTAATGCGATGAGGTCATGGCCACCTCGACTCTGTGTAATGCGCGGCTGCAGCGATGAGCCAGGCAAACTGCCGGTGAACTTGGTGAACTGGTTCGTGTGTGCAAGCGGGTAAGCTCAAAGCTCAAAGCTTATTGATGAGTGGAGTGATCAATGCTGCAAACCACCGGTGTCTGGACATGTTAGCCCCAAGTTTCAGCCACTACACTGAGCACGCTCTGCGCGTCCCCTTGCCACAATACATCCCGCCTCTTCCACGCGCCCACACCATGGTCAGCGGGGCCGTCAACTCCGCCATCCGTTCCGCACCGCGCAGCGACATCTCGCTTCACACCCCAAAAGGCCCAAAACAGCCGTTTAATATACCTCCGCCAATCGCGATAACCTCCTATCTTCAATGCTTGCCCCAAGTAATAATTCCCCGCCACCAACACTGAGATTTCTGCAGGAAACCAGAAGCAGTCGAGAAGGCGAGAAGAAGTGAACGGCCGACGCCTTCGCCGCATCTCACTCAGTCCCCAGCCCAGCGGTGCCCTCGCACCCCCAGAGCCCAAGCTTCCATCGCTACTACACGGTAGCCGACCGAAGACGCCGCCGCCATGTCCAACTGGGGGCTGCGGCTGAACCCGTTCAGCAAGAGCTACTCGCAGCTCGAGATGGACCAGATGCGCTTCGTGCACCAGGCCTACTGCGAGGCCATGGAGGTGAGCGAGGAGGACCTCCCCACGGCGCTCAAGATGGACGACAACTTCTACCCGCTGCACAACCCCACCATCTCGGACTTTGACGAGAACTCGTACCTGCGCAAGATGCAGGACGTCGTGGGCCTGCTGCGCAACCCCGCGGAGGCCATCATCTCGAGCATCTGCGCCTACCAGCGGGAGCGCTATGACCGCACCTTCACCTTCTCGGGCTACCTCAACGACCCGCGCACGCTGCTGCTCGAGGAGTTCAAGGACTGGGCCATGCGCACGCTCGCGCCGGCCACGTGCACCACCGAGTCCATCCTCATCGAGGTGCGGCGCCGACACAGCTACGTGCTGCGGCTGCAGCACGGCCAGCAGGGGCTCTTCCACTCGGGCACGGGCGAGCGCTCGCTGCTCGGCACGCTCAAGGACGTGCGCAACGTGATCGAGACGCGCGTGCTGCCCACGATCGAGACGGAGCGCGCCCACTCGTCGGCCAGAGAGCAGCTGCACACGCTCGAGGCACGCGGCACGGACGGACTCATGCACGGCGTGCAGTTCCTCTTCTACGTGCTGCGCAATACGCCCAACACGCCGGCGGACTGCACCATCAGCAACCTGCAGTCCCAGCAGCACGCGGGCATGAAGGACGCCATGGGCAGCAAGTCGGGCCAGATGCTCGAGGTGCTGCTCACCACGCCGTCGTTCAAGTACGTTTTCGTGTCCGTTGTGTATTGAGCTGGTACAGGAGCACGGGTCTAACGTTGTTTTGCTGTTGATGTCTCTGTTTGTTCTTGCAGAGAGCTGTTTCCGCAGAACCAGTCGGCCATTTCGCCGCAGGACTCGCTGCCGTCGCTGCTGCTGACGGACCAGGAGGAGGAAGAGATGACCCGCACCGCAGTGTTCTGCGATACTGAGGCCAAGCCGCAGGTGCCGACGGTGCTCACGCGCCAGCTTCGACGCAACTCGAACCCGAATGAAGTGGCGATCACGCCCTCGGATTTCCTGCAGCAGAGCAACTCGGGCGTTGTGACGCTCCGAAAGGAGGTTCGGGAGGAAACGTTCGACGCTTTCACGAAACTGCACGGCTTGTTGAAGCTGCTCGCGGATCTTTTGGTGTCGTGCCGTAAAGCGCGACAGCTCGCTGGCCCTGGAGGTGATTTGCTTGTGTATGGACCTGGCGGAGAGGAAGTGCGCCGGTTGATGCAGTCGCTGGAGGCGGTACAGACTGAAATCAGCAAGGAGGTGAGCCAGCTCACGCGCATTGGCGTTCGTGAGCTGGACCGCTTGAAGCCCAACCAGGAGAAGGCTTGGCGGTGGAGTTTTAGCAAGGTGCTGCCGCTTGAAGGCTACCTTGCTCGTGATTTTGGCGCGTGTGTGGAGCCCATCCAGCGCATGTATGCGAGCGCTGATCCGTTACACGTGCAGAAGATGTACAAGCAGTTCAAGCAGGCCACGGGGTTGTGGGTGGAAGAAAACAACTCCATTTGTAGATATGTCACGGCTGCGCTTGGAGGCGGGTTTATCGAAGACGGACAACAGCACAAGCACAACCAGCTAGAAAACGGAGAGGAGGAACCGGAGGGCCATACCAAGATCGAATTGCTCGAGGACGAATCGCCATCAGAGATGAGCAATGCTCTTGTGCTGGCAGGGCCTGGTCAAGGCCGCAGGGAAAGTCGTATGCAAAAGGTCTCATCCTCCGACAAGACCGAAGACCGTATCGTATTGCTCGAGGATGGCGATTCAGAGAACAATGCGAACGCAGAGAACCAGCTCGTAGTAGCGAACCGAGCGATGGTCCCTGCTCCGAAGAAGCAGTCGAGTTCGGACAGCGGCTCGTTCTTTTCGTCTCTCGTGTCTTGGGGCGTGGGAACGAAGACCCCGCCGACGTCAAAGGGAGGCGAGAACAGCCCTGTCAACTCTGAAACGGATGAAGATGAGGATGTCGAGAAGGGGCCTTCATCGACATCGTCCGCAAGGGAAGCCGCTGACATTGCCGCTGCACAGGGAGGCGTCTTGGATACGTTGCTGCTTGTGCGTCAGTCGATCCAGCGTATCGGTCAGCTGTCATGGGGAGTTCGCACGTCGTACCACACGTCGTCGATTGATGAAGGGGACTTTGATGCGTTCATCGTGCTGTGCTCCATCTACGAAGGAGTTGGTGTTCCTGTCTCGAGTGACTTGCTGCTCCGTGTGCGGTTGCACCGAACGCGTTTGTCCCAGCTTCTCAAGAAGCACATTCGATCCATTCTGAGCTGCGTCGTGGTGCTTCAACGCCGAATTGTCGACGAGGAGAAGAGTATTCCTGGTATGACGCTGGTGTACCGTCGTTTGAAAGCGAACCTTTCGGACTTCGAGAGCGAGATGGACGCGTTGTTGATCACGTTCAAGCAGGTGATGGTGGAGTGCTCCAAGATGAAGGCGGGCATTCTTGCGATGCCGCTCTCTCAGCAGCGAGAGTCGAACGACGTTATCGGCATGGGGGCCTACGCGTACAACTCGATCAATGCGCTCACATCCAGCTTCGGCCCCACACAAGCGCCATCCGACGCCATTCTCTCGCACGGTGAATACATGACTCAGTTGAGGTCGCAGTTGGATCTGCATTGGAACAGCATCTCGCACCTCTTCCAGAGCCTCCAGGGCACTGTGGAGGCTGTGGCGACGGTCGATGATCGTCTAAGGGTACGTCTGTTTACATTGTGCCCTCCTGTGATATGATAGCGGTTGACTTATGCTTCGATGCGTCGGGTTATGCAGGGCTACGCCAGGTTCCCGGACATCACCGTGCCACCGCAGCAGCTTGATTACATTTTTGAGGTAAAGTTGGGATGCTCCATGACTGCTCGTTGTCGAACCGGCGACTAATAGAGTGTTGACTCCTTGCTTGCAGTTCAACTACGACGGCTTCTTCCGCCAGACGACGAGGGACTTGGAGGTATTGCTCGCGTCCTTTGACACCTCCAAGTGAGCTCACGTCACCACACCGGACCCATCGGCAGGCACTCAGCTGAAGCGTGAATGCCTGCGAGCGAGCCAGGTGCGGCGTGATGTCAGTCGTTAGTCCTGCCTGTTTCCCGATTCCGCTGTTTATTAGTATAAGACCCTCTCAAAGAACGATTCACGCGATTCACGCCCCTCGCTGCAGTAAGAAAAACTGGTTGTTGTCAATAGGTTAGAGCACATCGAGAAAATCGCTCGCAGGCGGCTGTGCCGCTGCTGCCACTGTAGCAGTAGTCTGCGGACCTCCCGGTGTAGTCTCATGTGCTTTAGCACTAGCAGCAGCAGCGGCTTCAGCCTCCCGCTTCCTCTTCTTGAGCTTGGAGGTCTTGCTGTGCTGGTAGCTCTGAGCTGCTGCTCCTTTGCCTGTGGCTGGGTGCGTAGGGGCCTTCCCCGTCTTCTGCACCGAGTTAAGCTTGGAGCCTTTGCCCCTCTGTAGGCGGCATGCGAGCTGTGGGCTGCCGCCCCATCCACCACGCCGCTGATGCTGGTCGAGGTGCCCGCCCCTTCCCCACCGACAAGGTGACCGTGAGCTTGCGCCCCGAGTGGAGGAGGCGCTTTCGTCCTTGGTCGCACCGTAGATGTCCAAGCTCGGTCCGCTTGCCATGCTCGAGTAGAAGCAGCAGCCGGAGAAGAGGTGCTCCGACTCGCTGTAGGGCTTGATCTTCTTGGGATTGGCGTCCTTGCGCGGCTGCTTCGAGTCGATGAAGCCGTCCCAGCCGCGGATGATGTTGCCGTGCGGCGTCTCCTCGAGGTACACGGCCTCCTCCTCCTCGATCTGCGCCTGCAGGGTTAACACAGTCTCGTGTGCGCGGCGCTGCGCGTCATACAGCGCCTTCATCTCCTCGGACATGCCTACAGTCTCCATAGTTGCAGAACGCACGTAAAAAATATATGCTATTAGAGGAGAAAGTACTAGTATGACACTTTGGGGGCTCATTTAGAACATGATGTTCCAAATTTAAAAAAATGCATTTGTAGTTCCAGAATGACATGGCTACACTACCCTACACGATGACCTCGGCGTTGTCGTGGTTCTCGGCGACCTCAGCTAATGACATGCGAGGCATGGGCGACGACGGAGACTTGGGTGGCGATAGTGAGGGGCTTTGCTTGTCTTTCTGCTGTCGGCTGCGATTTCTGGGACTTGAAGCTGAAGCGGAGGAGCCCATCGCTCGACGCTTGAGCTGGGCAGATGTCGACTCCGACTGGTGCTGCTGGTCTCGCGGAAGGCCACCGAAGAGCGGCTTCAGGTACTTTTCGTCGATACGCTCCCAGACGCCATGGATGCCGCTGATGTTGCGGCGAGAGAGTGAACGGTCGATCGGACGGAACGAAGTGTCCGCGTCGTGCTCGTCGTCGTCTGATAGCAATCGCTCGTGCGCGCCGTCACTGCTCAATCCGGTCATTAGCATCTCTGGGGTGAGTTCACAGCTTCAAGTGTACAAACAGTGATAGCTGCAACGTACTCATCGAATTCGCGCTCCTGCTCTTGCGTAGCTGTCAAGCCAAAGTAGCGCAGCACAGGACTTGTGCCCATTCCAAAGACCTACCAACCAACAACACAAACCAGCTTGCGTTAGAGCATTGCTTTCGCCCATTTCCGCATGCACAACTTACCAGAGTGGTGAACATGACGGTGAACAGAGTCGTACTCTGAATCACACTCGCGTGAACACGGTTCGGCGTATATACGTTAAGTGCCAGCGCAAAAGCGATCGCACCACGAAGTCCAGCGAACCAGATGACCACCATGTAGCTCCACGGAATCTTGTTGTCTTCCGATCGGCAGAGGTTCGCAAGCATGCACATGGGGAACGTGTTGAGCAAGCGACCCAGTAGACAAGCGATCAAGTTGGCGAGAATGAAACCCCAATCCCACGTGAAGTAGCCCGAGTACGCAACCACACTCATGCCCATGTAGATGAACACGAAGTTCTCCGCCATAAATGACGACGTCGTCAGCAGATGCCGCAGGGCCGTTGCGCTCTCGTCAGCGATGTTGTAGAGGTGGTAGTGGCTCATCAGCACACCCGAAAAGAACAGTGCAACAATGCCGCTCATCCCAACGAGATCTGCAATCACGTAGCTCAAGTACGCCGACAACAGCACAATCGAAATCTCGTAGGACGGGTACTGCTGGAGCACTGGGTCAGCTTGTTTGAGTAGAAATGCTGACGTGAAGCATACCACCGCAGCGAGCCCAACGGAACCGAATCCGATGCCGAAAACCTTGATGATGATGAGGCCTGCATTGTTCAATGTGACATCAGCAATGCCGTTCCGAATGAGCCCTTGAAACAGCGTGAACGACACGATAGCTGCAGGTAAAAAAAAAAAAATAACAATTGTTAGCAAGCCTTCATGAAAGAATATCTTAGGTCGAACAACTCACCGACGCCGTCATTAAGCATGCTTTCACCAAACACGAGGTTAAACAGCAGAGGAGGCACACCATTTTTCTTGAAAACCGAGAGCGTAGCCACCGGATCCACCGCCGATATAAGAGCTCCGTAGAGATACGCCTCCGCTGCCGTCAGCTTGGTGATGAGTCCCATATCTCCCAGCCAAATGAGCACACCACCCGTAATAAAAGTCGCAACCAGTGTTCCGACGATGGCCAGCAGCATGATCGCGTTGAAGTTGGAGAAGAATCCCTGATGTTGTTATCGCAGCAGCAGCCATCACATGTTGGTCAGTCGCCAGTCGAATCAACGCCGCAAGCAGCTCACGTACCCTCTTCTTCATGTTGAATCCCGCCTCCAAAATAATCGGCGGCAGCAATCTACACAACCACAAAGTGTCAGTCATTATGTATCAGCCTCCCAATCCACGAATGTAACCACCAACTCACGCGTAAAAGAGCACTTCGGGGTCCATGCCGTTGTTCAGCGATTCCTACAGCACAACAGCAAGCCTTCATCAGTCCATAACCACCACTTCAACATTGCATCTCGCTAGTCGGATACCATCGGGTAGAAGATCAGCACGCCGACACCAAACTGCGAAACAAACCCCACAAAACCCCAAAGGTCAGCGTCCGAATCTTGAGCTCTCCTTCTCTTTTGTAAGTAAATCCCACCCACCAATACGCCGAAGAAGATCGCGACCGCAGACTCGGAGATCAGCACGGGGTGCTGCGACCGGTCCAGGCGGTAGGCCACGAGCACCAGCGCCAGCTGCAGACTGGCGATGACGCACAGCTCCAGACGCGTCCACTCGGTGCCGCCTTGCTCCTTCGAGGCCGGCGCACCCGACCCCGTCACGCCGCGCGCCGCGTCCAGCACAGCGTTGCCCGTGGCCGACGCGGAGAAGTCCGGCTCCCAGTCGTCTCCCATGGTCCCCACCTCTCTTCTCTACAGTCGTCCCAAAGCGAGAATGAAAAGCGGATCAGAATCTGTAGGTGAACAAATTACCTAGTATTCACTTAAGTGCGATTGTTTTAAAATGGCTACATATCTATCCAAGGGACACCTCTAGCTGATTGAGAGCCCTACGCTGGCGCCCTGCTCAGATTAGGCCAGCGAGCCTTCAGGTCCTCGAGATCGGCGCGAGTGTCGACGCCCGGAAGTGTCGAGTCGACCTGCACCAACTGAATCCTGTATCCTGCCGACAGTACACGGAGCTGCTCGAGGTCTTCGGACTCTTCCAGGTCGGACGGAGGCAGCGACGGGAACTCGAGCAAGAAGTCCTTGCGGAAGGCATACATGCCCACATGTCGGAGATACGACGTCGTCTCGGGCGAGAACTCGCCGCTCTTGGAGTGCGGGATCATCGCTCGGGAGAAGTAGAGCGCGTTGCTGTCCTCCCGCCATTGGCAACGAACCGGTTAGATCGAAGTCATCCAGCAGCATATGAATCCAATTGCTGGATGCACAGTATTAATACCTGTTGCGGTCGGCGACGCACTTGACGACGTCTCGACTGCGGGCCTCTCGCTCGTCGAAGATGGGCGTAGCGAGCGTGCTCATGACGCTGTCGGGTCCAGCGCCGCGCAGGGCCTTGATGCACAGGTCGATGTGCCTCGGGTTCACGCCCGGTTCGTCGCCCTGGATGTTGACCACGATGTCGTACTCGCTCAGCTCCTCGGGGTCCATCAGGTGCAGCGCCTGCACGATGCGGTCCGTCCCAGTGTTGCAGGCACCGGTCAGTACCGTGCCGCCACCAACGCCTCGGACGACGTTCAGCACTCGCTCGCTGTCGCTGGCCACCACCACTTTCGACAGCAGCTTGGAGCCCACCGCCGCCGCGTACGTGTGCTCGATCATTGTCTTGCCGAAGAACTCGGCCAGAGGCTTGCCCGGGAAGCGCGTGGAGCCCAAGCGCGCCGGGATCACACCCAGCGCCTTCATCGCCGCGACCTGGTGTTCTAAATGGCGATTTAGAACTACTGTACCAAAAATAGGAATTATAGACGAGGCAAAACTGACGTCGACGCATTGTGCACATTGTGACGAATACCGATGCAGCTCGAGGCAGGACTGCGGAAGCGCGAGGAGCACGAGGACGGCAAGGACCGGCACTCGGCCGTGCGTCGCGGCAACAGCGGATGGGGCGCGGCCTTCCATGGTGCTGCCAACTACGAGCGCTGGGTGAAGCTCATCGCGCTGGGGTCGCTGGGCGTCTGGATGCTCTTCGTGCTCTTCTTCTGGCACACTGGCGTGTCTCCTACTGCGTCGGTGGCGAAGCAGACAGCGACACGAGCGAGGAATTACAACGTGCAGCCGTCCATTCTGGACGGATTCCCTGAGGAGACCAACTTCATCGCGTTCGGAGACTTTGGCACGGGCGATGAGAACCAGCGCAAAGTGGCTCTGGCGCTTGAGAACTTCACGGCCACGATGGACCCGCCCCCGGCCTTCGTGCTGTCGACCGGAGACCAGATTTACGACCACGGGTTAGTGTATGCTGCTGTGTATTGATGGCTAGTGTGTGAGGTCTGAAGTAGTTCTGTTTTGTCGTTTGTGCCGCTAGCATCGAGTCCGCGGACGACCCGCTGCTCTCGACGAACTTCGAGCAGGTAAAACCCCAGCATGGCGAATGGGAGTGGCATTTGATGTGAGGTTTGTGCTAAGCATTATGTGGATGTTGCCCTGTGTAGATGTACACGCATCCCAAGCTACAGGTGCCATGGTATGTCACGTAAGTCAACTTGTTTTGTTTGCTCTTGGTATCCGTGAAATGCATGAAACTCTCGACTAAGATCGCTTATTCGTCGACAGAATTGGAAACCACGACTGCGAAGGATCAGTCGACGCGATGCTTCAGTATGCCGAGAAGAAGGACTCGTTGTGGTACATGCCACGCCGATACTACTCGGTTGACCGTCCCGTGGCCCCGAAAACGATCTTGAGGCTGGTGGTCATCGACGCTTGCGACTTGGTTTGCGGTCGTGAACCTCGAGACTTCCGTTGCACTGAGCGCATGAACGAGCAGTCCTCGGCGAAGACACGACAGTCGCAGTACGAATGGATCGAGCAAACATTAAGCGCTGGCAAGCCTGCGGGCGTGGAGCGAATGTGGACGATTATGATGGGCCATTGGGGTGTGTACAGCTTTGCAGGCAACGCCGACACGCCCGAGCTGATCGACATGCTGGATCCGATGCTGCAGAAGTACAAGGTGCACGCATACTTCAACGGCCACGACCACTCGATGCAGCATGTCCGCAAGGTGAACGACACCGACGGCTCCGTCCGCAACTTCTTCATCTCTGGCGCTGGTGGCTACCGGATCCACGGCTTGCAGCCGAATGCCCGCGCAAATCCGGACCTGGTTCACGCGGCCATGACACATGGCTTCATGTCGGTGTACATGACAAGGACGTACTTCCGTGTTCAACTCGTGGACGACGCTAGCGAAATTCTCTACACCACCGACGTGAGGTACGAATGAGGCAAATAGACTCAACAATGCCGAGATAGATAAAACGAATACCGTGTTTCCAGATTGTGTGTGTGTTTACCGCCCGTAGCTTACGACACCACTCGTTGTCTGTTGTAATTACATGTTGTGCTCTCTCACGGGGCGGAGACGTGCAGATGAAGACCTACGCGTCCTTCTTGAGCGAGTGCCAGCTGAACTCCTTGGCCTTGATGAGCTGCAGCACGAGCTGGTCCTCCTTGCGCTTGGTCTTGACGTCCGAGATCTCGTCGTAGAGCTTGGGCACCGACAGCAGGCGCGTCTTGCCCTCGTAGTTCTTGATCTTGACCGTGAGGCTCGTGGCCGTCCAGTCGACGTGCGTGTCCTCCTCGCTGTGCGCGCCGAGGCCCGGCAGCGTCAGGTACACGGACACGCGCTTCTTGCCGTCGGCCCACGCGTAGTTGGTGATGGTCGTCGTCACCTCCGCGGGCGCAGCGGCCGCCAGCGACTGCGTCTTAAGCAGCCGCGGCGCCGCCTTGCCGTCCCACTCGTGGATCTCCACGTCCTCACGCTTCTTGTGCGCGTAGTAGTAGCTGTTGGTGCCCTTGCTCTTGATGTTGGAGTGCAGCGCAGAGGTCTCGGCGGCCGTCGGCGCGGGCTCGGCGGTGTTTTCCATCGTTCTGGCGGGTCGGAGGAGCTTCGAGGTGTGCGTCTGCCTCTTGACGGCAAAAGCTCACCACGTACCCTTCGGTACCTGGTACCGTTCTAGAATTTATGTGGCCCTAATGTACATCTCATGTGCACCACTTAATGTCGTTTGAACAAAACCAGGCGCGGTCTGAATTTAAAGTTTTTGAGTTTGAACATTTGAAAAGTTCTTCAACCAAGGTCAGCATCATGGTTATAATGACCTTCTTTTGTTTCATCCATCCATAAAAACCCTCTGTTTCTCCGAAAATCCCTCTGTTTACCAACCCCACTCCACTTCCACATTCTTCAAATAGCAGGTATCCCTACTCCGGGGCCAGTCCACCTCACGGCAGTCAATAGCACAGCGACCATGGCCAGCCCCAGCGCGGAAGTGCGGCGCCTCGAGCGCGTGTCCTCCTCCTCCCTGCTCGTAAGCCCGCCCCCGAGCCGCAGTCTCTCGCGCAAGCGCTCGCACAACGCGTCAGAATCAGATGCCAGCAAGTCCTCGAGCAGTCTCAAGAGCAGCGCGCTGGGCGTGTCCAGCGCCAAGAAGAGCAAGAAGGACGCCTCCTGCAGCTCCAGCTGCAGTGTCAGCAGCAACAAGAGCGTCAGTAGCTGCGCACTCGGGCTTTTCCGCTCTAAATTGAAGGCTTATTGGGCTCATTGTGTGTGTGTGTTTGGTCGTTTATTAGGCGTCGGACCGCTTTATCCCCACGCGGAGCGCCATGAACTTTGACCTGGTGCAGTGCAACTCGCCGGACACTGCGGCGGCCATTGAGGCAGTCACTAACAGGAACAAGGCCAGCCCCAGCCGCACAGGAGGAGGCTCAGGCGCCGGCAGCAGCGCGGCGGAGGACGAGGAGAAGCAGATCTACAAGAAGAGGCTGGCCAGCGCCCTGCTGGGCAAGGAGGACGACTCGAACCACAAGATCCTCAAGTTCACCAAGGCCAAGCCGGCCGTGGCGCCCCGGACTCGTTCAAGTCCACGCTTCAGGCCAGATTCTCGCACAACAAGGTGAGCGCGGTGCCCGCGGCGGCGGCCAAGAAGCTCAACCGCCACGTCCCCTCGGCGCCGATCAAGGTGCTGGACGCCCCGGAGCTGATGAATGACTACTACCTCAACTTGCTGTCGTGGGGGGCCAACAACATCTTGGCGGTGGCTCTGGGCCAGTGTGTGTACCTCTGGAACGCGGTGTCTGGTGAGATTGACGAGCTGATGGCCCTTGATGGAGACGAGTACGTGAGTTCCGTGCAGTGGAGTGATGCGGCCGGTGGATCGGCGCATCTGGCTATTGGAACTAGCGAGTCAGTGGTGCAGCTGTGGGATGTGGCTGCGTCTCGTCAGGTGCGAACGATGAACGGACACTCGTCGCGTGTGGGCGCACTGGCGTGGAACAGCTACGTGCTCTCGTCGGGATCGCGCGACAGTACTATCATCCACCACGATGTTCGCGCACGACAGCACCAGCTCTCGACGCTAACGAGCCATGAACAGGAAGTGTGCGGACTGCAGTGGTCGCCCGATGGTACCATGCTAGCGTCAGGTGGCAACGACAACGCTCTGTGTCTGTGGAAGGCCGGCAGCATTGGCAGTAGTCGCAGTATGCAAACCCCTGCGCACCGGTTAGAGCAGCACACAGCCGCAGTGAAGGCGATTGCGTGGTGCCCCTGGGAGCGCAACCTGCTTGCCACTGGTGGTGGTACTGCTGATCGCACCATCAAGTTTTGGAACACAACGAACGGAGCGATGCTCAACTCCGTCGACACAGGATCGCAGGTGTGCTCGCTGCTTTGGTCGACCACGGAGAAGGAGCTCTTGTCGTCTCACGGATACTCGCAAAACGAGCTGTGTCTGTGGAAATACCCGAGCATGACCAAGGTAAAGGAGCTCACAGGCCACACCTCTCGTGTGCTGCACTTGGCAGCATCGCCTGATGGAGAAACGGTGGTTTCCGGCGCTGCCGATGAAACTCTACGATTTTGGAAGGTATTCGGTCCCAACCGCAAAGCTCGGAAGGCCGGCTCAAGCACTGCTGAGCTGAGCAGTTCGTCGCTGTCGAGCGTCATGAGCATCCGATAAGGCGCTGTCAATTTTGTCTTCGATGACTCAAGTCATGCAAGTTCGTTCTTCGTGTCGGACGCCTTGGTACGTTGTGTGATGAGTGGAGCGTACTCATTGTGCGTCCTATCCGCGGTTGTTTGATCAGTTACGCTTGGATTCAATCGTATATTGGACATATTCCCTTGACCTTGGCCGCATGAAGCAACGAGCTCGTATACTAGACGGAGAGGGCGTGACGAATGTGTTGTCGGAGATTTAGGATGCTGGCGATATTTTAATGAAGTGTGCGTTTTGTATACCTGCAAGGCTGTTTCGAAGATGCTGTCGTTGCTCTTTTTGCATGGGATGGAGCTCCTTGTCGGTTGATCAGGTGCAGCCTAGGTGCAGATAACTCGGTTTGTTTCCCGCAAAAATAGTTGCAAGCTTGCTTTGTGAAGGGAAGTGTAGCAGTTGCGGCGGGCCCGCCAGCGTGGCAGTGGTTGCTAGGGACTCAGTAGCATTGGTCTCAGTTGTCAACCATCTCTGTTAAAGCGAAGATGCCCAAGAGTGCTGCCGACATGGAGGATGCTGCAGTTGATGTTACCCGTCAGGCGGAGTTGGTGGTAATGGACTGTCTAAAGAGCTGGAACTGCCCTCGCGCACTCGATGCGTTCATGGAGAAGACGTCTGGTTCTCGTGCGTCTGCTATTGCGAGCGAGCGCTTCTCAAACGACATGGAGTTGAAGAAGGAGACCGATGCGAGTGGATGTCTACTGGAGTACTTGATCAGCAGTGCTAGTGATAATAAAGAGCTGAGCAGTCGACGACGATCAAGCTCCAAAGATGGCGACGCGGATGCTGCAATGGAGTGGACGAGGGACGAGACCAGTGCGTTGAAGAAAGCCATCAAGAAAACCAGTGGCGTAGATGACAAAACTGCTCGGTGGAAGCAAATTGCGTCGCTCGTGGGGAATGGCAAGACGAAAAAGCACTGCTATCTCAAGTACAAGGAGCTTAAGCAGGAGCAGACCAGTGCAGCAGCGAAAAAGGCGTCACCTCGTCGTAAACGCTCGAGCAGCAAAGCCGATTCCGACGAGACCGACCCGATCGACGCCAAAGTTGATGCCAATTCTCCAAAGGAAGACAAGAAAGTCGAGCCAGACAATGAAAAGCCGGATGCAGACGACATGTCTTTCAACGCAGATTTCTTGGTATCGAAGGCTTCGGACGAACCACCGACAGCTTTCGTTGTATCCCGTCGAACGGCAGCACAAGAGACCAAGAGCGTCCCAATTGTATCCGATACGCTTGAGGTGGAAGACTGCGAGGACATAGGACTGCTGCTCGATCAGCCTACCAATGGCAGAAATCCAACCGCCCGGGCAACTAGCAACTTCAACACTTCGTTTACTGGCGGCACCTCGCGAATTCCAACCGCCTCGGACGTCTCAGCCGTGCAGCAGCTACTCTTCGGAGCACACAAGAAAACGTTCAGCAGTCACTGGGACGAACAAGTGAGTCTCACGCCCAAGTCGTGGTAAAGTATAATGTTGGCGGGTGTTCTCTGTGGCTGACCATGTTTTTTGGCGCGTTGTTGCAATGGTATTACTCAGGGCTTCGTGTTCTCGACGGTGCGCGATCTCCAGTACGGGTTGGTTCAGCACCAAGGCGGCCCATGTGGTATCTTGGCAGTGGTGCAAGCCTACGTGCTGCGTTTCCTTCTACAACACGCTCCAGTCGACTGGAAGAATGTGAGTATATCATTTCTGTAGCTACTACTGAAACTCGAGAACATCGGAACACTAACGAAAATGTGACGTGTGTGTGTGTTGTCGGACACAGCCTGGAGTCCCTCACCAAGAACGCGCGTTGGTGCAGGCGTTGGCCCACATCCTCTGGCAAGCTGCGCAGGCTTCTCGAGGCGATAACCACTGCGTCGTTGCCGTGAAAGACAACAATGGAGGGGGTCGACACAAGTTCATGGCTGGAATGAAGCTGCACGTCGCCACCTCCGAAGATCAAACGCGACAGATACTCACTGCGCACTTGCCGCAGTTCATGGAATCCACGGGCTCTGGCCTCGTGCAGTTCGTAGTCTCCGTACTACTCACCAAGGGCGTTGATACTATCAAGAGCGAGATGGACCAACTCGCCCTTGAGTCAGGTGGCCAATTGATCGGAGCGCACGACTACTGCACGCAGGAGATCGTCAACCTCCTGCTGTGCGGCCGCGCGCGAAGCAACGTGTTCGACGGTGACCAAGTGCTGGAAGGCGGGCCCGACGCCATCGTGCTGCGTGGCATCTCGTCGCAATCGGAGATCGGCTTCCTGTCGCTGTTCGAGGCCTACCAGAACCTGGTCGTGGGTTCGCACCTCAAGCGGCCGCGCGTGAACATCTGGGTGGTCTGCAGCGAGTCGCACTACTCGGTGCTCTTCGCCGCCGAGCCTAGAGCACTGGAGGACCGCTCCCTCGAGTCGCAGTCCACCGTCGACTTGCTCTACTTCGACGGCCTCGCCAACCAGGACGAGGAGATCCGCCTCACCGTCGACACGTTGGCGCTGGCGGAGCAGCCGAGCGCAGTCGCGAGCCACGACGACCTCGTCCCACCGCTCAACCTCGTGATCCGCACCAAGTGGCCGCGCGCCTCGGTGGACTGGAACGGGGTCGAGCCGCTGCTCTAAGCTGGAAGCGCGCAATTCGTTCGTTGGTTGACTCAGCAAATATACCTCTAAACCCATGGCAGTTACAGCAGCTTCGACTTGATCAGCCAATCAGAAACCGCATTTTAGCGTTAGGTGGCGGTTGAGTTGAGTTCAGTTGGAGCCATGAGGCCGAGTGCGTGCCTCCGCTGGAACGAAGAGACACAGAGAGAGCACGAGAGGAGGAGGAAGGTAGACAGCCTGCGCGGGACTGGCATCGAGGCCGGAGAAAACGCGGCGGCGACAGGCCAGCGCGCGCGAGCGAGAGAGAGATCCACCGCCTACAGCTTCTGCTAACGAACTTGCTACCCACCCACCTAAAATCACAAGTCGAACGGCCGAGACCTCGGCGGGAGGTCGATGAACTCGGTCATGCTGCGGGTCCGACTCCTGCTGGGGGCCATGGCGCTGGGCTACGGCACCATGTTCGCGCTCTGCGCGTGGCTCGTGGTCTACATGCGGCACCACCGATCCGGAGCTTTGAGAGGCGACACAAGAGCTGCACGAAGAGTGCTACTGCCGGCCTTCCAGCCGCTGCTGTGGCTATTGACGGCCGTGTCCTTCCTGTACACGGCGTGCTTTACTATCCTGCTGGTGCTGGGGCGTATCCAAGGCGTATCCGGACGCGTCATGTCCGAGTCCTTCTACAGCGGACGGCTCTTTGTGATCGCGCTGCCGGTGCTGTATCTGCAGCAGAAGGCGGTGACGACCAGAGCGCTGGTTCGAGCGGCGCTGCTGTCGTTGCTCTTGGCGACGTACAATATCCCGATCGTAGGGCTGCTGGCGAACACTGGGACTGGACATTACATCTCTCTCGCGACTGGAGCGATGCCATTGCTGGTGTTTGGATGGAGTTGCTTACGACAATCGGACCGGGCGAGCCAGAAAACTTTGCGGGAGTATGCAGTGTTCGTGGGCGTCTACTACGTCATGAGGTTGAGCTACACGGAGCTGTCGTACCAGGGCCCTCACTTCTCAGACGTCTGCTTCACGGTGCGCGTTGCTTGTATCTTTTGGGGGTCGCTGTGTCCCGTGGTCATTTGGAGAGTGCTCAAGGCTGATACGGCACATTGGAGAGGGCTGGGACGACGCGCAGTGCACCTGCAGTCGTTGTTTCGACAGAAGTATCACTACCTCCACGAGCGGGTGTCATCGCGCGGACTTCACGTGCTCATCGAGATGCATCGGAAGCAGATTATTGACTTCGCTTACTTGGCTCTGCAACGGAAGATCGGTCAAGGTGCAAGTGCGGTAGTGTTTCGAGGCACCCTCCACTCCAAGATCCCTGTTGCTGTCAAAGTGTACACGCCGCGCGTGCTTACCGAGGATGTGGTAGCTGAGTTCTCACACGAAGCTGCGTTGTGTGGTGCCTTGCATCATCCGAATGTCGTCCGGTTCTACGGCATGTGTGTCTGCCCACCAACTGTGTGCCTCATTTCGGAGCTGTGTCAAGCTTCACTGGAGGATGTCACTCGTGCTAGCGCCAGATTGAGGCTACTGCATCGTCAGAGTCAAGAAGAAGATATTGGGCAAGGTAGAATCCTCCAGGACCAGCGGCTGCAGCAGCGCCAGCAGCTACTAATCGACCTCAACTACATGATCGACGCCACGCGCGCAGTCGTGTACATGCACAGTTTCACACCTGCATTCCTCCACCGTGATCTGAAGCCGTCGAACTTCCTAGTGGACGACTACGGCACCTGCAAGCTGACAGACTTTGGCGAGTCACGCAGTGTTCCAACCGGACAGAAGAACGACAAGCTGAAACCTGTTACAGAAGATTGCTCGACGACAGCAGCATCGACGGCAACGGTGCTCTTTGGAGAGTCATACATGGGTGTCCAGACTCCCACTACCGCGAACCAATTCGTACCACCGCCAGTATCACTGCGGCCTTCCATGCGTGTTCGTGGTCGTAGTGCCATGACTGTGCGAGGAACGGCAGATTACATGGCTCCAGAGCTGATCGAGGGCAAGGCTGGCACTGCGGTGTACGGTGAAGCTGCAGATATCTACTCACTCGCCATCACGTTGTGGGACATCGCCCACCCTCTCGGCTCCAAGTACCCGGAGGCGACTCGGAGTCATCTTCAAGTGTTCGACAGTGTTTTAAGTGGTGAGCGTCCTCCCCTCAGTCCGTCACTACACCCCGAACTGCGTCGATTGTTCACGGAAGCTTGGCACCAGCAGCCAGAGCGTCGACCGTCTGCTACGTACATTCTCACGGCTCTGGAGACGCTCCAGCAAGAGATCAGCGCGCAGACGGCATTGGGTTTGGCGACTGCGCTTGAACGCGCGGAAACTCCATCCAGGGTGAACGGCCAAGTTCTAATGCAACGAATGCTCGAGCTCGACTACGTGGATTCAGCGTCAGAGGCGTATCGTGTGGGCAACTCGCTGATGAGCGCGGGCTTTCTCCACCACACAGAGCACCAGAAATCGTTTCGCAGGTCGTCCGAGCTGTTTTACTTCGACTCGGATGTCTTGGACTTGTACGCGCCAGCCACGCCCGACAGCGTCTTTCAAACCCCGTCGAGTACTAAGAGTGCAGACTTCACTGACGAGCGGATGCCGCTCACGTTGAGCGCTCGTCAGCGCCACATCTCGAGCAAGAATCGTCGGCGTGCGACCGATTCGCCTGTTGCCACGCGCTGCTTCTCCCCGCCTGCTGAGAAGAAGCGGAACTCAACAACCGCGTGCCATCGAGCGAGTGCGGAGCTGCCTGCGTGCAGTTGCCGGAAGCTTGGACGAGGACTTGAGACGGCGGAACGCGGACAGAAGCGGCGCTTCCGACGCAACAAGAAGTGGATCGCCATCATGGAGGAAAGCATCTCGACGGGAAAGTTGCGTCCGCACGAGAGTCACCCGTCGCTGGCCGAGACGGACGAGTTCGAGGACTACGCCACTAGCGGCAACTGGGAAGATATGGAGTCGGGCGTGACGACTGGGGTGAACGTCTCGGATGTTGATGAGGACGCGGAGCTCGACCTCGAGACCGACAGCAGCGCCAACGTGAACTTCGAGAGCGGCTGGGGCTCCACCCGGTCCTCCGTGGTCATCATTTAGATAGTAGACACAAGTATGACTGCATCACATGCGTCGCGTATTTAAAACTAAACTACCCCATAATGTGAATAGTGAATAGCGTCAACAGCAACAGCAACAGCAACAGCAACAACAACAAGATGGATACAAGTTGAAGTGGTCGGCAACGCCTTTTCATTGGTTGAAAGTCTGCGATTAAAATATGGCTACACTTTCATTGCAGCCAAGACACACAGCAGCCAAGCAGAGAACCGAGCCGAGGTGCAGTACAGCCATCATGTTCGCCAAGGCTGCCAAGGTGAGCGGTAACGTGCTGCTCAAGAACAAGGACGCCAAGAAGCTCCGACGCGACGTGGCCGACTGCTTCAAGGACTCCTGCGACGGGCCCGACGACCCCAACCTCAAGGAGCTGCTCGCCTCCAAGGTAAGCAAGTAAAAACCCTGTTATCGTAGCTCTTGGCATCAAAAGTGCATCCATCCCTTGACGCCGTTTCGATATTATTTATTGCAGGCTGCGGTGAAGAAGATCAGCTTCCAGGCGCCGTCTCGGGTCGTGGTGTACGCGGCGGAGGAGACCAAGGAACCTCTGATCTTCGATGTGTCCGGCAAGGGCGACCTGTGCTTCAGTGTCTACGCACTGTGGCGGGCGCCGTCGCTGCTGCCCCCGCTGGTGGTGCACGCTCCTGTGAGTGAGTTCGTGCTGCGAGGGGCGGACGTGATGCTGCCGGGCGTGGTGTTCACGTCGACAGAGCAGCTGCAGTCACTGAAGAAGGGCGAGCTGCGAGCGGTGTACGCTCGAGGCAACCCTTGCGCCATTGGCGTGGGCGAGATGCTGGTGGATGCGGCCGAGGTGGAGCGCAACGGCAAGAAGGGGCGCGCTCTGAAGCTCTGGCACGTTGTGGGGACTCGTTGTGGCAGATGGGACCGCAGACGCTGCCGAACGAGGGGTTCGTTGGGGATCGCGTGGTCCCCGTTGGCGGGGCACAGGGTAGTGATGATGAGGATGCTGGAGTGAGCTTGGATGGAGTCACGTTAGAGGAGGAGAAGGATCAGGTTGGAGGCGAGGAGAGTAAGGTGGAAAAGGAGGAGGAGGAAGTGACGAAGGAGCAGATGGACAGCTTCTATGTGGCTGCGCTGTTGCAGGCGCTGAGGACCGGGCGTATTCGTGAGAAGGAGCTGCCGATGTTGGCCAGCTCGTTCCATGCGAACGTTCTGCTGCCTTGCCGCCAGGCTGGGGTGTCACTGAATATCAAGCACAGCTCGTTCAAGAAACTCTCGGTGTTTCTGAAGGGTATGGCAGCGTATGGACTGCTAGCAATGGCTGAAAACGACGGCGTGCAGTCGATCACGGCTATCTCCCGACGCCATCCGTACGTGAATTACTCGTAATTGTGAAGAGTATTCGACACTAACCACTATGTACTGTGTTCCTTACGCAGGGATGTTCTGTCGCACGAGGTCTATCAAACCGCGGAGGAAGCTCAGCAGGAAGAACTGGCCGCTGCTAACAAGGCTGCAGGTCTCCCCGCTTACGTCCCTGGTCAGTACGCCCCCGAAGTGGAGGAGAGCATCGGTTTGTCCCCAGCGCTCAAGACCCTTCTTCCATCAATTTTGCCGGGCGCTGCTGCGGGTCAACCGCTGCAAAAGTACTGGTCGGCTGCTGACATCCGTGACTTGGTGAACCAGTACGTCGAGAGCCAAGGACTGGTTGATGCTGGAAACAAAAAGTTTGTGCGGCTGAACGGTCCATTGACGGACGCTCTGTACGGCAAGAAGGCGCCTGCCGGTGGGTATCCCGACCGTCTCGCACGTCCCGAGGTTCTGAACCTGCTGCTGGCCAAGTGCACACGCTACCACCGCATCAAGCTCTTCCCGACTCACGCTGCCAAGTTCCACGGCGGCAACCTCCGTCCGATTGCGATTCACGCTGAAAAGCTCAAGCGCCGGAACAACACAACCGTCACTTGCATGGCGTTTTACCAGCAGTTCGGCATCGATGGTGCTGCGTTCGCTAAGGAGGCTCAGAAGAAATGGGGCTGCAGTGCCGCTGTGCAGACGCCCGAAGACAAGAGCAAGGGCGAGGAGATCCAGATCCATGGGCAGATGGTGAACGAGGTGCTGGAGTACTTGAGCACCAAGTACCGCATCAACGCCAAGTACTGCAACGTGACATACGGGAAGGATGTCAAGGCCAAGAAGAAAAAGTAAGTGCGTGTACGAACGAGTACATTGAAACAGTGTAGTCGTGAAGTCTATCTAAATGGATAGGAGACGTTGTAGGACGAGGTAGAAACCTCTTCTATCAGCGGTGACGATGCAGACGAAGTAGACGACGTTCCCCTCCTACGTTGTCGCTGTACGTCCCGGATTCCAGTGCGAGAGGAAGCCCGGACGGGCAGCGTCAAAGCAAAGGACAAACACCCGGTATGCCCTGGAGTACCCTTACCACATACTTCTCCGGTCCGGTAAAGAATTAACAGTTCTCTAATCAGACTGTAGCTTGCGTTCTACTGCTCCAACAGAGCTGTGGATGCCCTTAAATTAAAGCGCTAGATCCGCGGTATCACGCAGTATCTCTCATGAATGCATTTTCCCGCCATTTAACGTTGATATCAATCGGTTTAAACAATCGGTTTTTACAGGTGTGCGGTTTAAATTCGCTGCACCATCAAAATTGATCAGATAAAAATTTGGAGATACACTCCAGAAAGCGGAAAGAGAGCTTATCTCTGTGATATAATGCTGTGAACCAACGAGTATTCCAACGCCAGAAAAATAGCCAATCGTGTTTCATACAAATCACTGATGTTGGAGTTTTGTCCAATGAAATGTGGCATATCAGGGTACTTCGACCAATCAAACGTCGAGGTTTTTCATGAAAAACCTAACTGTTAATTCTTTTCCGGACCGGAGAAGTATACGAGATCGAGATCTGCTAACCTCAGTTTTGACTTATCAAACTTGATACTAAAAGTACAATTTGCTGGCTTCATCAAGTAACCTAGTAAGTTTACTTGAGCAGTACCGGTATCCCGGCAGCGCACGGGGTTATTTTTTAAATTCATTTATTATCTCGAAAAGGTGTTCGCGGTGGTCTTCCTCTTCGAGATGGCCATCAAGGTCGTGTCGCTGGGCTTGGTGCTGAACGAGGGCGCGTACTTGAGAAGTCCGTGGAATGTCATCGCGCCTGCGCTTGCCAACGAAACTATTCAACGTCCACGATTACCGGTTTTATTCAATTTTGCCTGTTTGAAGAGCGGTAATGTACTATTTTATGTTAGGCGAGTCCTGGACACGGACCGACCGCACTCAAAACCGCAATATGCTGGCCGGAGCTCGCCTTGGTCGGTGGCGGCTCGTAGCCGCTGCCCCGTGCGGCCCACTGCCCGCAGCTCGAGCTCTAGTGCGTCCGCCTTCCTGCTTAACCCCGACTCTTGCATCCTTCTCTCTAACGTCCTATCACAATCGCTGCGTGTTCCAGTCGTCCGCCTCGGCCGAAGCGCTGGAGGAGCTGGTGGCGCACGCTACACGGCAGGACGCTCGTCCTGCAGGCCGTAGACGTGAGATCTCGCGGAGACTGCAGGACTACCAGCCTTCTGCAGGCCTGGAGAGGGCCCCGGAGGTCCACGCGACGGCTGTGGTCCACCCGAACGCAGAACTCGGGCCTAACGTCCTGGTGGGACCGTACTCCGTCATAGGACCAGGTCGGTATATCTACATAGTTTTTAGGATCTTGCTATAGTATTATTATTTACTAACTAACCAGAATGTTTTTGTTATACTAGACGTGGTGCTGGAGGCGGACGTCCGACTGCAGAGCCACGTGGTGATCGACGGCAAGACGAGCGTCGGCAGCGGCACCGTCATCCACCCGTTCGCGAGCTTGGGAGGCGAGCCGCAGGACAAGAAGCACCGGATGTTCCAAGCCAAGGGCTCGAGCGACCTGACGCTGACCGTGGGCAGCGACTGCGTCATCCGGGAGCACGTGACGGTGCACGGCAGCACTTCGTACTCGGACGCGCCCACGTCTGTCGGCGACGACTGCTGGCTGCTGTGTGGTGCTCATGTGGCGCACGACGCGCAGCTCGGTAGACGGGTCGTGGTCTCCAACAACGTGTGCATCGCTGGCCATGTGTCCATTGGAGACGGAGCTATCATCGGGGGACAGGTTGGCCTCAAGCAGCACGTGAGCGTGGGCCGACTGGCCATGATCGGCGGGCAGAGTGCTGTGGACGGCGACGTGCTCCCGTACGGACTGGTGGTTGGTAACCGCGCGAAGCTCGCTGGACTGAACCTTGTGGGGCTGCGGCGCGCTGGAGTGTCGAGAAGCAACATCAAGCTGCTGCTGCGAGTGTACCGCTACATTTTTGGAGCGCCTGCGTGCAAGAAGACGGGCTTTGCACCAGCACTCGAGTACGTTTAGATGTTCTGTTGTTGGATCTGGGTCGGTTTGTTAATGTTGTGTTTGTTTTGGAGCAGTCTGGCCTACAGGGAAACAGTCGTGGAGCGCGCAATTGAGGTGAAGGAGTATCTGGTGGATGAAGGGCTGGACGATGAGCGGATACCGATGGTGCATGAAATGGTATGTGTTGGGTATCGATTCCGTTGGAATACTGGTTGAGGATGCTGACTGCTTTGTTTTGACACGATGTTGGATGTCAAGGTGGACTTCGTGGTGACGTCTCCGCAACGATTTCATTCGTCTCTGTGCCACGCCGTGATTGCTGGGCCCTCGCACAAGAATTAACGCATGGGATCGGCCTTGGTAGAGCAAGGATTTAGATATGAAACAAGGTTTCCAACTGACATTCCTCTACAGAAGTCTGTGTTTCATAGCAAATGCTAAGTGAGTCCGAGCAGCATGAATGAGTCGTGGCAGTGCAGTGGCTGGATCCTGGTGGGATGTTGCTGGAATCCCATGCTGCAACCCCCGACGCTTCGTTGGCATCCTCACAATGAGACCGTTTCGCTTAAGTTGGTTTTGTTGATGCAGTTTTTGGCACTCACTCATGCTTTTATCTCAGACCTCGCAAACAAAAAATTCGCGATGGGGAAGAAAGCTTGAAGCTTGATAGAGAGTATCGGGATGGATCCGGGGAAACAGAGTCCGAAGGTGAAGGAGCGACTTGCGACCGAGCCATTTTGATCCCTCAACGAGTGCTTTGTTCCCTTCCGACTGGAAAGAAGGGATGCCCCTCTGTAAGCTTTAGCTCGTGCGAGCGGTACTTGGCTGCAAGCGTCTGGGGGAATTCGTGGTGCTAGTCTTAGACTAGAAATAAAAATGCCATATTCGGAGGCCCTGCTAGTCTATGACATGACGTCTGCAGAGCTTCTCGCCGTCGGTCGAGGCCATCGAGGTGTTATCTACTCATTGGAATGGAGCGTTCACTCAAGCGGGAAACTTCAACTTCTCTCAGCGTCGTCGGATGGCACGGTAAGGTTGTGGAAGCTGCCATTAATAAATGCCGTCAGTGATCCAGCTTCTCCTCGAGCTGGTGGCTCTCGTCGTAGTCGTTTGTTGCCGCAACTGTTCCAGTGGCACCACTTTCCATGCTCCGTGTATTGTGCGAGCTTTCTTCCGGGGAGCAACGGCGACATCATCCTCACAGGAGCGTCCGACAGGTGCTTGCGCTTGCGTAAGGAATCGTCCGTGCCTGATGGCCAACCTGAGCTCGGAACGCTCAAGGTGAGCGCTGTTGCGCTGCATACAATTTGTGCGGAGGCCAGGACTGGACGAGTATTTTGTGCAGATGCGAAGGGCGATACGAACTGCGATCGTATCTACTGCTGAACAAGAGCTACGCTGGCGTCGTCTGTGAAGCCTTGCTCGTGAAGAGCACGTTCAGTGTCGATGGGAAACTGGTTATCAGTGGCTCTGAGGATGGCTTTCCTCGCCTGTTCACCAGTCTTCACGGCCAGCAGCTACAGTGAGGCGTGTGGAGAACCCACTTCTTCCACGACTGCCCCGTGTTAAACGTGAGCTGGTCTCCTACGGCTCACATGGCTGCACTCTGCTCTTATGGTAAGGCGTCTCTAATGTTATTGGGCTTTGCCTGCGATGGCTAACGGTGTGTTGGTTTGCATTCAGGGGGGAATGATCCGATTGTGGTGTTGTGCTCATACAGTACCGAGAGAATAAAGAGGCCGCGTTGATGGATGAGTCTGTCTCTGATACTACAGCGACTGCTGCTACTACGAGTCTTCGGCAGCTTGTTGTCGATGCCTTCCGGGGGAGTAACCAGCAGGACGCTCTGCGTGGTGACCACACGCAACGTCTTCAGCGCGCGCTAGAGCGGCGTCAGAAGCGGTTGCAAGAGAAGGTAAGTCAGTCAGATCGGTCACGCCTCCGCTTATAGTTGCGATGGCTAACGATGGCGATGTCACATGATTGTTAGTTGTCATCGGAGGCCAAAGCTAGCGCGGATCCTTCTTCGGCAGCGGTGTAGGAAGACGTAAAAACAAACACCGGTGATAACAATCGGCGTAACGATGCACCTCAGCGAGCTCGTCTGCAGCGTTTGTCGTGACTAGCTTTCTCTACGAGAGAAGCCAAATGTGGCGGTATTCACCGGCGGCGGTAGGAAGAGAGGTCAAGCGTGTATCCACCAGACTTCATGGAGGCTCTTCGGGCATGAAGCGCATCATAGGGGACCTCGGGTCCGACAGCAATTCTCCATCGCGCTAGTCCCAAGTTTCGCTCTACCCGACATCAATCATTTCCAGCCCATGCGGGTCCACTGGATCTCGCCGCCCACGTACAGCATCGCCATCCTGGTGTCGCTGGTGCTGGGCGATTGCTCGGGCGACAAGGTGGGCTGCGACCTGCTGCAGGACGCGCCGCCCACGATCGGGGACATGACGCTCAAGGAGTACGTGGAGGAGACGTTCGACATGAAGCACAGCGACATCTGGCGGAACGCCAGTGAACGCCACCTCCAGAGGTTGTATTATATCGCTATAGATCGAGCCTTATCGATCATATATGGGGGACGATTAGCAGAATGCTTAGCTCTCGCTTCTTCAGCTTATGCTTTCAACTTCGCTCTAAAGTATCACAATTTCGAAATGTATTGGTGCGACTCAACCACTACCTGTCTCTGCCTACTTGTTCCCCTGACGCTTCGATAAAATCTCGGCAAGCGTTCCCACCATCGCCTTCATCAACTCCTGTAGCTCCTTCTTCAATTGTGGTAAACTTTCGCGGCTCGTGTCATACCATTTCCGTGTCTTCGTTATCGTCACAAACGCGGCGCTCTTATTTTCGCCAGTTTTCATGTCGAACGAAGCGTCGATCTGCCCCACACGATCCAAACCGCAGGTGTACCGCAGTACGTAGATTTGGGCCGCCCACGAGTCCTCAAAGCGGACAATCCCCGTGGTAATCATCGTCGCTTCCGGTCCGCGTAGAAACTTTTCGATTGGAGCGCAAGCAGGAAACTCTGCTACCGGCATCTCCCACGAAAACGGCTGCTCAAGCACGCAAATCTTCCTCTTCAACCACTCGATTCGGCAAAATATAATGGCCACGAGCAGTGCCTTTCTTTCTGGCGGAAGGCGCGTATCTCCGAGATGGCGTAAGACTATTTTGGCAGCAGGGGCCAAAATCCTCGGATTCGTGAATTGAAACTTGCGTGACAGACTGTATAGCCCACGGTCGTTGCCATGATTGAGAATGAGGCGCCACAGTTCTTCAAGTGCCCTCGACTCGAGCAACGAATTATCCGGCAGATTACATGCCTGCTCAACTGCCAAAGCCAGCAAACCTTGCAGGTCTTTTCCGAACTCTAAGCCTCGGACCACCGACACCGTCGTTTTTAAGGAGTAGTCGTCAGGTTGCATGCCGTCGATAGTGGCTACAGCTTCCGAAAACGCCTTACCAACCACAACCCACGAGAACTTGCTCACAAGCTTGGCGATATCCAAGGCAACGGTGCATTTATCCTTGAGTCGAGCGAAGAAGCTGCTTAAGAACATATTCGCCATGATCGAGTTGCCCGATTGCAGCAACAGTAGACACAGCACTTGGCAGGTGGAAGTCGAAACGGGAGGGGGGAATTCGTACGTGCCGTTCCAGGTATCCCGACTTCTTTCAAGCAAGTATGCATCAATCGCCGCCAGTTTCATGAACGCAAAATCCATATACTTCAGGAGTGATGCTGTATCAACTGAGCCTTGATCTCGCAGTAACACGAAGGCGGTGCTCATGCTGGCAAAGTTCATCGTACGTTCCACGTTGTCAACGGCAGGCCACGCAACGATCGCGAATCGTGAGTATACGCTGTCTTTCTGGGGCCCTTCATTGCCAAGATATCCACTACTCTCGCTGCTCCCGTACGGCTCCCAAAGCTGAGAATACGTCTCCATGGCCGGATTGAGGAAATTAAGCTTAAACTTCAAATCGTCGCCAATACCAAGGCTATTTCCATCTAGAGCGTACCAAGCAATCTGCTCCTCGTGGCATTCTACACCCCAACGACTACGAATTTCTCCGAAACAATAGAAATTGACGTGATGACTCAGCTTTGCGATGTGGAATTGCAGCTTCTTCTCCGCGGAAACGAAGTTATTCGCCTCCTCCAAAGCCAAGAATCGCTCGCGATCAACACCTTTCAGCGCTCTGGAACCGAAAAGACCAATGCTTTTTTCGGTGTACTCGTGAGCCAACAGCAGCGCAAAGTTGTCGTCCCCTGGTGTCATATTCCCAATAGCTTCTGTCAATTCTCCTCTCATCGATGGAGTCCGTACAAAGTCGCGCATATTTGCCGGCAAACAGATCGAATACACCAGTGCGAGGCGGTACCCCTTCGTCACCCTCTCCACGGAATGCTCTGCATCAGTGTAATGAACCGCATAATGGGATAAATACGTTGCCGTTCCATCAGCTTTCCCAAAATCATGACGGTGTTGCACCTCTCCGTTCCGATACACGACCAGGTCTCCTCCTTCGTGCAAACTCGGAGGCTGCACGACCAACGTCGCGATCATCCCATCCTCCTTCTCGGTGTCTTGGTGCTTCAAAAAGTGGCCCCCTTCTCCATACACCAGCAACTTGTACAACACAATCTGGAGCGGAATACCCTTGTACCCGAGTCGCTCAGCAATCGTCACCGCCATCTTATCGATTCCTGCCTTCCACATTGGGTTCTTGAACTGCACTTGGCCAGGCTGCAGCTCCCAGCTCTTCCTAACGTTTTCGTCCATCTTGGTGTCCATGTTGTGGCCGAATGGAGACTTCTCACACCTCTCAATGAGCTTCTGAGCTCTCTCTTCCCATAAAGGGACCGGTACGGGCCCCACCCCATCGACAAATATGCCTGGAACAGCAGGTAGTTGATCAGCTTGTCCTCCAAAGGAGAAATCGTTCAAGCTCTTGTTCAATCCTAAGGCGTTGCTGATCTGGACGCACGCAGCTCCAGTGGGAACTGGGATCTCATCGAGTTCCCCTTTGCCGCTGAATGGCCACTCCTTGCCGTCGAAATCTTCGTTGAGATCCGGGTCTTGGTTCACCAACCTCTCTTGACCGTCGCCCGAACCTGAATCCGACATGACTCGGTGTCTAGAACAATGCTTGAACTCTTTGCCGATAAATGGAGAGTGAAGACTGGGAAGCCTCTTTCTCACTTTCAGTAAGTATGCATCAATCAAATTCCATTATAACAGGGTGGCTTATTATTAATGTAATAAATGTGGATGCATGGATTCGACGAAGGATAAATGATCTCATAAGGTAAACATTTTTAATACTTTAAGTACCCATAAGATCATCCTAATCTTCGGCGTATGCTGTAAGCGATGACTGCCTATTTTTACAAGTTCGTCCTTCCCCTTTGCCAGTCACCACCTTCCAAGCACTGCCCTCTCCACCTCAATGCCTGCCCGGCCCGACGAAGGCAAGCGCCCCAATCAAAGCCCTGCGGTTCACCACTTATCTCGAAGCCACCTCGAGGTTTTGGCGCTTGCAAAGCTTTTCCGCGCGACAGGAGGTCGACTGGAGCCATCAACGACGACATGGACTCAACAAATCGGATGGGACAAAGTCCTGGGCGTCGGAGCCGCTCTACAGAACGGGGAGATGCCCATCCCGAAGACGAGCACAATGCAGTCGTACTTCTCGTCCGTGTTTGGCGTCAAATGGGAGCGCAACCACGTTGTGGCCATCGATTTGTCCGGAAACTCCCTCTCGGGCTCATTCCCGGATGAGATCGTCCAGCTGCGCTTCCTCACGACGCTCAAGCTGCGCGACAACCCAAACTTACGGGGTACATTACCCCGCGAAATTTACTCCATGCCCCACCTCAAGTTCTGCTACGTGGACGGCACCAAGATCCAGCACGCCATGCCGTACAACATCGCACACTCGTTCCAGATCACACAGTTGAAGCCCCAAGTCGGTAAAGCTGCTGGGTCAGCGATCACCACGGTGAGATTCTGCACCGGCGACAGCCACTCGGGCAGCTTGATCCACTGGATGGCCGACATGACCGAGGCCGAGATGTACATGGTGCACTCGTCGCTGATGAAACTCCACGAAAGCGCCGACCCACAGTCCCGACGACAAATCAAGTGCACCGCCAGCAACGCCACAGGACCCGAGCGCGCAGCGGCTGCCACGAAACTGCAGCGCATTTACCGCGCGCGCATCGAACGCACAAAGTTTCGCAACTTCTTGCACTCGCTCGTGGAGATGAAGGTCGACCCAGCCACCGGATACACGTACTACGTCAACGCCCGCACTGGCGAAGCCACCTGGGAGAAGCCCAAGTTCCTTGGAGCAGACACTCGAGCTGGCCCCTCTGCAGTCGATTACGAAGACGCTGGTAGTGTCTCTCAAGACGCATCGGAGGCGTGGAAACCTTACGACGACGGCAACGGCAACACGGTACGCTAGCTTGGCCCCATTTGGTCGTTGCATCCAGGAAAGACTAACCGCCCTTGTAGTACTACTGGAACAGCGTGACGGGGGAGTCGTCGTGGGAGCCGCCGACTTTCCTTAGCCGCATCTACCAGGAGCTGCGTGAGCGCTACGGCACCGACAAAACGGACGACGAGCGCTTCGAGCTCTTCTTCCAGGACATCGACCGCGACGGGACGGGGAGATCGACCAAGACGAGTTCGCACGCTTGTGCGGCGATCTGGGCATGGCCTTGTCCGCCAAACAGATCACGGAGGTGTTCCGCGAGCTCGACTCCAGCGGCGACGGGCAACTTGATCGCAAGGAAATCATCGCGTGGCTCACCCGGAACTACAAGTAGAATAACAGGGATGAGTTGGTTGGTTGAAATAGTCAACAACAAGTCTCTATTCATCGTCACAGAGGAGCTGCAGCAGCTTCTTCGAGTCTGCGATCGTGCGCGTCAGCCCGATGATTTGGTTCCCACTGATCAGGTACGTGTCGTTGCACCCGCACTTGACTGTCGGCGGCTCCGAGTCGTCAAAGTCCGCGATGCTTTCGGACCGACGGATTGCGAGAGGTGGTCTTGCTGCTGCTGCTGGTGGAGCTGGAGGTCGTCGTCGTAGTAGTAGTGGTCGTGGTTGACTTGCTCTTTGACTTTCTTGACGACTTTTTCTTCTTGGTTTTGTTGCGCTGCTTGTTCTTGATACGCTGCGCCTCGATGGGGTGGCGAAGAACGAGGTGGTAGACGATCAGCGCTAGAATACACACTGGCGTGAGGTAGAACGACAGGTGCGCCCGATACAAGCCATAGGTGGCCTGAACCGCTGCACAAATCTGGAAGACCATTGGGATGAGAGCATGCATGGCCAAGTCCACCTTGCTCTCTTCCAAGAAGTCCTTGTACTTGGCAGCCTCTCGGAAGTTGCCATTGCCACCTCCGCACAAGCGGCAAGATCGCACACAGAAGTCGCAGAAGTCACGCGAGTTCTTGAATCGGTACACGCAGTCACACGAGACGACCCGGAACGTAGGGCCAACATACACCACTTCTCCAGTCCTACCCGCCACGACACGGCGAGTGGTGCGGTCGCTGTACTCTTCAAGAATGGCTCCAGGTCCACCGTCCTCGAAAATGCACTTCGGGCAGTTTTCAGCCGTGATTTTGACGCCGGATTTGCTGGAGGATTTGCCGTATACTGATGCCACATCCTGCCCCGACGAGGCGCCAAAGAAAGCCGTTGGAGGCAGCGGAATCATGCATACCAGCGATAATCCGATGGCATACGTGAACAGGCTCAACACGATAATGTAGGATCCACCTTCAACCAGCAGATCATTTGATAGCTCCGAGCGCGGCCATCGCACGATTCCAGCAAAGTATGCCACCTTTCCTACCCATGGGAAGATGGAGAGGAACAGCACGGCGAATAGCGAGCGCTTCATGCGTTGCTGGTCCGATGTACCATCGGTATTTCCGCCCAGCGCGAGCAAGTACACGATAAAAACGCCGAAAGATGCGAGGACTGCCAACGCCAGCACCTTCGACGAAGACGAGCCCGTGACTTGTCCAAGAAGTTGAACGCCTCCGTGGATAACAGCAACAATCATCCAGCGATGAAGGTTTACTCGATCAGTGACGTTGTCCAAAACTGATACAATCGGCGACACAATAAACCGCTGCAGGAGCGAGAGCAGCTTCGTGATCGCGTACAGCAAACCCAGCGCGTACCCGTACAGGATAATAACCTCAGCAACGGCTGTAGCAGGAGCGACCACGCTGTCGCTGTCAGACAAAAACTTGCTGTAGCCGAAGTATCCCGCCGCGGCCGCCAACCCGAGCGTAAGCACTGCAGTCACCGCTGTTGTGGTCTTGCTCAATCCCAAGAACGATCGTCCGTGCAACGCATCCGAGACCAAAGTCACGGTGTTTGTCACAAAAGCAGGAGCGTGAGCCGCCGGGTGCAGCATGGACGTGAACGACGGGAAGTTGTCCTGGCTAAGATCCTGAGGCGACGACGTCGACTGCAAATTAAAACGGCTCTGCCACTGAGCGACTTGAGCGTAGAAAATCTGCAGCGCCAGCGCGTACATGATGACGATCATCGTCATAAACCGCGTGCGCAGCAGGTTCGTCAAGAACTGCGGGAGAATCATCGCATACTGTGCGTACTCTCCAGGGTAGTAGCCATCCTGCACGTAGCTGCGGTGCAGCGAAACATTCAACGCGATCTCGCTCTCCAGAGCATCAACGGCTCCTCCTCCCATCAGCACCTCCTTGGCAACTGCAAGCCTCACACTCGGGTCACTCACGATCTCCCTGGTCTCCAGATCCACGGCCTTATACAGACTCTCCGCCACAACTTTCAGCAATTCATGGCACCACAACAGACAAAAGTGGTCCACAGGCGTGTGCACCGCCGGGATGGCCGGCGCCAGCGCCACAAAGGCCCTCGACGGGTCCGCCACTGTGTCCACTCCAGTCAGCGACGTCTGCACGAGCGTATCCTTGTGTCCTCCAGCGACAGACACGTACACGACGTCCTCATTCCTCGTCTTCTTAGTCTGCATCCGCTCGTACAAAGCGTTCATCTCCGCGTCGAACGGGAACGATGGCGCCTCGTAGGGCACACCCAGAGCCACGACGTGCTGGATCGAGCGGCGCTTGTAATTGGGCAGCAGCTCTGCCGTGCGCGCCACGACGCCGCCCATGGAGTGCGCCACAATGACGACGCTGTCCGGGATCACCAGCTGCGTGTTCTTCTTGCTCTTGCTCTTGCTCTGGCGCTTGTACTCTCAGTATGGAGCGCACGGCGTCGTTGAGGAACGCCGCCTGCTCCGAGACAAAGTCCCCGCTGAGCCCCGTGGGCTCCTCGTTGAAGTCGAGCGCGAACAAGTCGAAGAGCGTCTCGTCCGCGTCCCAGAGGTGGCGCGACAGCGAGCGCGCCTGCTTGTAGCCTGCCCATGTGGCCGGGCACGAAGAGCACGGGCACGCCGCTCAGCGCCTGGCGCTCGACCTTCATGTCCACGCGGAAGAGCGCGTACTTGGCGTGCTTGGGGGCGGAGCGCCACGTCACGGGCGCGTACACGGGCCAGGACCACGTCATCTCGCACGCCGACTCGAACTGCTTGGTGCGCACCACGTCCGCCACGTACAGAGCCGTCAGCGCCACGCTGCAGAGCGCCAGCAGGGCAGCAGCAGCCGACGCGCAGCCATGTCGTCCGAGGAGCCCTGATTAGGATAATGAGGCCACGTGGGGTTCAATAGAAACTGTCTTTCGAAATGCTCAGGCTATTAGACAGGATGTAGCCATGTTTTGGTGCCGGTATTGGCTGAGGAGGTGTCGGAGATGAAGGTGACGATCAAGAGGTGGCACGGCGTGGCGACGTGGACGTGGGGCGTGGACGAGGAGTGCTGCGGCATCTGCCGCTACGCGTTCGAGGCGTGCTGCCCGGACTGCGCCATGCCGGGCGACGGCTGCCCGCCCGTGTGGGGCGCGTGCAACCACGCCTTCCACATGCACTGCCTCATGAAGTGGCTCGAGTCGCTGCAGTCCATGCGCCAGCACTGCCCCATGTGTCGCCAGGACTGGAAGTTCCGCAACTGAAAGAGCAGGAAGAGCAGCGCAGCAGCAATACGCCACGGCCGTCGCCTGCTATAAAACACAACACAATATCTATCCATTCTTCGCCTTCATCTTGGTATCGGATCGACTTTTGGGCCGATCTTCCTAGTGCTGGTGCACCCGCGCCAGCTTCAGAGTGCGCTCGTGGTACAGGTTGCGCTGCGGCAGGTACGTCGAGATGAACTGCGCCACGTCGATGTCGCCATGCGCGAACTGCGTGGCGATCTCATCCGTCTCGTTGTCCACGTCCTTCGCCGCGGCGGAGAGCTGCTCCAGCAAAGCGTCTGGCCGATGGCGCTGTATAACGAAGTCATAACTGGTTAGGACGGGGTGAGGACTGATAGCTATTTGATGATCCAGACGCACCGCGACGATGCGCTGCTGCCTGGCCTGCTTCTCTGCCAGAGCCTGCTGTGCTGCACGCAGTTCTGCTCGCTGTGCCTCGACGACTTGTTGGAGCTCGCGCAGCTCGCTCTCGTAGCCGAGGGTTGTCTTGGCGATGCCCATGTTGCTGTGCAGCACCTCGTCTCGCAGCTGTGTGAACTCTTTCACTGAAGTCAGCTCCTTCACGAACCTCTTCAGCGCGCGCTTGTCCGAGTTCAGCTTCTCCAGTTCTGCAAGCCTGCACACGTCCAAATCCAACCGATTAGCTCAGCTTCTGCAAGCAACCCAATGCAAACCAAATCTCCTCAGCGTACGAGAGTTCCTCCAGCTCTGGAAACACGGCAGGAATCACGGGCATCTGCGTGCGCTGCATCTTACTGGTATCTGGCGTCTGCTGCTGTTTGGGCTGCTGGATCTGAGCTTGCGGGGACGGCCGACTAGACGACGCATAGCTGCTGCTGGCTCTTGATCCAGGATACTGCGCCAACGACGGCGCCGGCGAGCTGCTCCTCGCCGGCGACACTGGCGGCTTGCTAGCTGATGCGCTGCTTGCCACAACCCGAAGCTCCGTAACAATCTCCGTGACAATCCGCCCCAGATCCGAGTGCGCCGTCCACTTGTTCAGGTCCGGGTGGCCCTGTACATTGCCCGCCGCATCCAGCCACCGATGCTGCACCGGGATCGACGCCTAGTAACGCGCAACGATGCACTTGTTAGTCAAATAATAGTCTTCATAGCTCTACAGTATTGCAGCGATTGCCGCTCTTCACCTTGAGCCGAGGAACCTTCACGGGGAACTCGGTCGGCAGCTGTCTGCACAGAGTGCAAGGAACATGGACACAGCTTAAGCGATCCCTGCAATGTTTTAGGCGTCGTCTAGCAGTAAGAGAAGTGACCTACAGCTGCAGCGTCAGCGGCCCTCGTGGCGTGTCGGCTACTGGCACCTCGAAGGTCGTTTGCTGCTGGTTCTTGGCTCGACCGCCGGCGCGCACGAGACTCGCGAGTTGACGCCCCCTCCTGCGGCCCACAAGCGCGTCCAGAGCGAGACAATTGACGGTTAGAGAGAACAGACGACGGGGAGCAAGACGCAGCGAGGTACGTACAGCCGCTCGAGCTCGCTCAGGTGCGTCTCCTGCTGCGCCGCACGGCTCGAGGAGCTTCGATACCCGAAGAACGACATCGATTACGCTTTCTAAATGTGGCAGAATATCTAAATGTGGCCGCTGTTTGTGGCGCCAAAAAATACCGTAATTAACGGGAAGCCTGCCGTTATAATAAGTAAGGTAAAGTGTTAGTCTAAGAGTTTTATTCAACTATTCAACCTCGAGATGTCTGGTTCAAGATTGCCAGTCAGTGAAACTGTTATTGCTCGACTCTGCAAACGCTGGGGACTTCCAAGTTGCTGCGAAGGAGAAGTGCCCAACTACACTGAAAGACGTTGATGCGGGCTCCATCGATGTCTATCGAGATCCAGATGCGTACACTAACCAACAAAGGTTGTCGGGCTCGAGAGTACCGCTGGATGGAATGGGAGGACGCGCAGATAGCCCGATCGTCGTGCAGGTTTTGGTGCGCAAATTCCTTGAGTCCCGCTATTTCATCTCGCCGAACGTCCAAGGAACCGTTGCTGCTGCTGTATTTCGAGTTCTGGGTGAGCACGGCTGCAGTGTTGGGATGGGGGTGCTTTACGACTCCAGGCATGCCACGACATGCCAACACAACTTCGAGTCAAAGGAGGGAAAAGTATCAATTGCGTTCGATAACAAACAAAACGATCAGTGTGGAGATCATAGAGCGGGACGTTGACCTAGATTACGCGATTCTCAAGTCTTCCAAGTCCCAGCCGTTCATTCCGCTCTGGGGCCAAAGCATCGATGACCTCCCGGGTCGGGACAATCTCGTGTTGGCAACGTACCGCGAGAAGTGACGCTTGGCAAGACGATTTCGTGGACAAGCTCGGGTATGTCAAAGCATCCTGTGCTACTGTTTCCGTGTGGATTACCAACGCAGTTATCAACTCGAGATGTGACGGCGGTGCGTTTCCACAGTCGTGGCGACCTCACAACTTGCACAATGTTGCAAAAACAATTGCAAACCTACAGAATAAACGTCAATTTTGCTGAACCATTAAACGGATGTCGTGGTCATGCACAAGGGCTTTGCTAGGTATGCAGCTATACTTGCGTAAACCTTCGGACTGGCATCGAAACCACCCGCCTGGAAGCTCCGTTGAACGCAGTACCGGTAACTATCGCCTTCTTGGGGACACGCTCATCCTCAAGAAAAATGCTTCAAGACGCGTTAGTTGTAAATTTTCTTACGAGCCAAACTCCGAATCTCATCCGATGTTGCCGCCTTCGCCATGGTGTTGAGCGGCCAGGCCTCCACCCCACTCTTTTGCAGTGTCTCCAGAATATACACGTCTTGAACTTCAACCGCTTGAAGGATGATCCAGCGTTTGAGCTCTCGTGGCACGTCCTTGTCGGCGAAAATCAGCTCCACTAACTCCTTGAGGTGCTGGCGCCAACGGTGGCAGGAAGCACATTGGAATGCCTGCCAAATCGCGTCTGGAGGCGTTTCCTTCTTGTCGAACAGCGATACCATTAAGGCACTGCTCTCGCTCGTGACGGCTGCCGCGAAGGCCTCACCCTTGAGCTCAGCGGATATGCGAGTGGCGTTGCTGCGCAACGCCACTATTTCAATAGCTTGACTATGAAACGCTGCATGCACGAGCGCCCTGCCGACCACCTCACCTGGTATGCAGCCGTCCTTGCACAATGCCTTTGTAATTTCGGTCCGATTGACATTATAACAAAAGCGGATGCATCTCTTTCCCCAGCCGGAAGCTTTCTTAAATGCCGCAACGATCGCCTTCTCGGAGACGCGCTCGTTCTCGTAAAGATACTTGACGGCCATCGAATGGTCTGTCCTAGTGAAAGCTTTGTCAATGGCTTGCTGCATGGCTCGCGCCATACTGCAGAGAAATTTCAGCGTGTCGATTCCTCTCCGTGATGATATAGCTGCAGTCTCCAAAGCCTTGTCAAATGCTCCTGGCAATAGCTGATTGGTGCCAAGCAGAAATTCTACCGTGGCAGTGAACCCATACCTTGCTGCGCTAACAAATGCTTCACTAACCAGCTTTGGGTCATTTTCGCCATGGCTGTATAAGTACTTGATGGCATCGGTACCGCCCTCAAATTCTGTCAGCAGAACTAAAAAGGGTGTATCCTTCCTCACCACGCGATACAGATTGATAGCTTGATCCGCAAAAGCATACTGGCCAGTTGCTACCGCTGTGATAATTACGTCCCCCCAACACCACCAACTCCCGTCCAACCCAAGCAGAAATTCCACCACATCCGTATGCCGCTCCGCTATGGCGAGACTCAACGCACTCGACGGATTCATACAATAATTTGCGGTGACTGCGTCGCGAGCTATAAATTTCACCACGTCGAGATATCCTCTCCCTGCTGCGTCATCGAAAACTTCTTTAACAGCAATAAGGGTGTTAACGCCGCCAAATTTCGTCGGGCTGAACTCTTTCAAGAGACGCCGCAAGACGTTAACATTGTTGTTGGAACCGGCAGCAACGACTGCCTGCTTCAACGTCTCCCAGATCTTCACCTTAAAGAACTCGTTCAACAGCACCTCCACGCATTCCAAGTGGTTGTTTGCAGCAGCGGGCACAAGTGCTTCTGGAACATTAATATTCTTGCAGCTCTGGAAAAGCTGCCTCAGCCACACGACGTCACCGGACCTGGCTGCCTCCATGATCGCCTCCTCAGGTTTCATGAGGAGACTGTCAATTTGTGCGAGCACGTGCGGCAGATCTAATATGCGAGCGGGGAAATAGGCGCCCTCGATCCGCTCATAGCCGCAGCATCGCTCGATCTCACCGCGAAATGAATGCGTTCGAAGCAGCTTAGAGCCGTGCTTCTCGTCTGGTTCAGTCTCGCGGTTTCTTGCGGTAAACATAGTGCTTCAAAATTGAAAAATGAGTGAAGGCTTGTTCTTCTGCTCAGCCGGAACGATTGATAGTGACTACTACATGTGTGGTTCAGTTCTACTACTTTCATGTTATCCAGGTCTGGACATTGAATAAGTGAAAGACACGATAATATTATCCACTTTGGTATCATTCTACGTATTGATCGTTAGTGATTGTATTAGCTAAGTGACAGGAATGGAACCTCAATTAAAAAACAAAACCAAAAGGAATGTGCTCGATTAAGACTTCACGTAGTGCTCTTCCAGAATTAGAACTAGACCCCACTTCGTAGTCAAAACGCCTACAAACCGAACGTTTATCTGCGTTTAAACACCCACCGTAGAGACATCAGGGTTCTCGATGTTATCACCGCCGTCGCCCTCACACTTTGTCTGTCTCATGTATCACTCGTTGGAGTATTCGACGGCGTTCTCGCCGTACACGGGGCCGGGCATGCGAAATCGCACGACTCAGCTCCACCGACGCTCTTGCTGGGCGAAGGCATCGCTGAAGACGCGGTCGTTGCCGTGACTGCAATCGCCGCGAGAACAAGGCCGACCGCGAACTTCATTGTGCTTGTGGTTTGAGTGGGAACAATATATTACAGGTCATGAACGGATTTGGTCACGCGCTTTGGTCACGCCATCTTGAGATTGTTGGAGTCGTTTTCGCTGCCTGCACTGCCTTGAAAGGCCTCAAAACTGCTGTAGACGTGTCATGTTGCATGCAAGCATAATGTTCAGACGCTTCAGAGCTGCTATCTTCGTCTATAGCGACCTAAACATCGTTTTTCCGTCCATTCTCCGAGTAGAAGCCCCCAGTTTGACCCAACCCGGGTTTAGGGGCTTTATGACAGCTATTTAGATCTCGTGGAAGGTGTGGCTTCCCTTCAAGTGATCCTCCATCGATGGAAAGTGTGCTTGAGTGGTTTCTCATACTTAACACTAGTGTAAGTCACGTGACCAAAGCGCGTGACCAAATTCGTTCATGACCTGTAATAATGATTACCGTTTGAGTGGATCTTGGAAGTGTGGGCTCGAGGCAAATTGGAGCATGAATCTCCAGCGTGCGGTCGAGAATAAAAAATCACACGTCGAAGCCTAACTTCGCAACATTGTGATACCTTGCACATCCACCATTTACTGTCCGTGAACTTCATGAAGCAACTCTCGTGGATTATTAACCCAGGATTGAAGCAGTGATCTTTGTCATACAGTGACCTCGTTCCGACGCTCAACCAGCGGCTATCCGTTCTGCGGACAAAGCATCTGTCACCAGATAGACTGCGGGGGCTGCACGGAGAGAGTGTGCGATTTACACGGTCGTGTCGCGGCGCTACGAAAGTATGCTTATTGAAGGCAAAGCGTTGTCGAGATGCAGATGCCCTACAATATCTGCAAGTTACGAAGTACTGCATATAGAAACTCAGACATTGCTGTAGTCAGATGTCAAAGCGTTAAGGTAGAGAGAGAACCTACTCAGAAGTAGGCAAAAACAAATGATCTAAGAAAGACTTTGTAGGATTACAGAACATATTTCCGCAGCGATTCTGAGACGCAAAAAGATATACACAAGTCTAGGAGTGTGTGACTAAAGCATGCATGTGGTTATGACGTTGTGTACTTCAAAGTAAGTTGCGAAGTGAGTTCAATTAGCCACATTTTTACGAGCGCTACTTGCCTTGCAGCATGTAGTATTACCAATCACCGGCGCTGATTATGGAGAACCGTCGTTGACGGATAGAGGTTGACGCGGTTCTTGGGTTCTGTTGTCGCCGAAAGCCTGTCGATCAAGTGTCATCGCAAATTTTCAATTAGAGCCTGCTTCACCCGGGGAAGTTCTGGATTTATGTTCATTTTTAATGACTTTGAGAAACATTGTAGCAAAAAACTATCTCAGTATATCGTATCTCATCGTTACTCAAGCGAAAAATAGAGCTGTGGGCATGTAAACAGCGCTGAATAGGTGCTTGCTTTAACAAAAGTGCCCTTCACGAAACGTTTTCATGATATCACTAATAGTATGGATAAAACACCGGCGTAGTGTAGTATGGATAAAACACCGGCGTGGATGCAATACATTACTCAACTCCACGCTACAGTTCTCTTGTAGCTGCATCGTGGTCTACCATTGACCACCAAATGTGCACCGAATGACACGAACTCGACAACCTTCATGATAGATCAGTTGAAAGAATGTCGAGCAGCAGCACATTGCTGCCACGGCGTGGAGGCTGGACTCTGAGGACCGAGAATATTTTGGGTTCTCACTTCAACAACAACTATTAGCGTCCATTTTCGGCCACGATGGCTACTCCGCAGCTGGAAGGCGATGACGAGGTGGCGACCTCGATGCGCGTGTCGCTCAAGGAGCTGACCGACGCGATGGACTCGGCCGTGTACGTGATGGAGAAGTTCCCGTTGGTGGTAGATCCGACGGGCCAAGCCACGAGGTTCCTCAAGTACCAGCGCGGCACGACGCTGATGGTGGGCAACCCGGCGGACATGGCGCCCGACTCGCTGCGTCGCCATCTCGTAGGCGCGTTGAAGCACGGCACTCTGCTTATCATAAACTTCGACACACTCGTGACTCTCGAGCTCGAGCAGTTCTTCACCCCGGCAGCTTTCCCCGCGAAGTGTATTCACGCCAGCAGCTCTTCTCTCCAGAGGTCTTCGGTAAGCTGCTGCGGCCAAACGAGGGCGACCCGGACGCGGCCGAGTTCATCATCAATGATCACTTCAAGCTGGTGGTGCTGTGTCGAGCGGAGACGCCGCCTCCAGCCACGGCCAAGGAGATGTGTGTCATCCACGTGCACTTGGGAGGCAAGTCGGACGGCGGTGCCACGGACACTGCGGACTTCGCCAAGCTGCTGGGCGTCGCGAAGGAGACCAAGCGCAACAGTACGGAGCTGGTGGAGGCTGCGTTCGACAACGAGGTGGAGACGGTTGTGCGCTGTCTGGACAAGAACTACGACATTGAGAGCGAGGACGGCCACGGACACACGGCACTGTCGGAGGCTGCGTGCCAAGGCCACAAAGACATCGTGAGCTTGCTGCTGGAGCGTGGAGCCGACCCGAACCAGTGCAACGACGAGAACCGGTCGCCTCTGTATCGCGCGGCGTACAACGGCCACCTCGAGACGCTGCAGCTACTGCTTGAAAGCGGGGGAGACCCACGACTGCGCTCCAAACAGGGAGAAACAGCCTACGACGTGGCCAAAAACGCCGAAGCCCAAGCGCTGTTAGCGCAATGGGATCTTACCAAGACCGATAAACTTGTTGAAGAGCGGCGGAAGGTGATTGAGGCCAAGTGGCAGGAGCGGATCACCAACCACGTGGAGCGTGAGCAGTTCGCCTTGATGCAGATTCACTCCGAGCTGCTGGAGATCGCTCGCGAGGGGAAAGTTGAGGAGCTGGAGAAGCGCATGGAGCAGCTCGCAGACGAAGCGCTGGAGACTGGAGACCGCCCTCGCGCGTGTGCAGATATCCGGGACGAGAAGGGCAGTACTCTGCTCGCTCTCGCTGCACAGCACGCTCACGTGGAAATGGTGGTCATGCTGGTCTCCAAGGGTAAAGCTCTCGAGGTGCAGGCACGCGATCTGGCTGCTGCTGGTTCATCTCCCGCTCAGAAAGAAGCTGCAGCGCGAACTGCCATGCTCGCTCGAGTGTGGAAGGTTAACGTCAACTCTCGGGACTGCAGAGGCTGGACACCCGTTGCGATCGCAGTCTTCCACGAAGCCAAGAGGAGTCTGCGCGTTCTACTTGACAACGGGGCGGATCCAAGTCTCAAGAACCAGTACAACAAGAGCGCCTACTACTTCGCCAAAGACGACCTCGACGCAGCCAACAACATCGTCAAGTCGAGAGCGGAGGTAAGTGAATGAACATTGCGAGGATTGCGTGTCCTTGAGAAACCAACGTTGAGTGAGTGCACTCACTACCTGTAGATTCGCCAAGTGTTGATCGACTGGGAGAACGAGCATCGTCCTGCTCCAGTAGCGCCCGCGGCGCCCTCGCCAGAGAAACCACCACCGAAAGCAGGCAAATCGAGCCCTAAGAAGGCTGCTGCGAAGAGCCCGAAGAAAGCGGGGCCGAGTGCAGCAGCTCCGACAAATGCCTCCAAAGCTACCACCGACTCCAAGACCAAGACGCCCAAAGCTAAGAAGGCGGCGCCAAAGTAGAACCCATCAGCTTTCCCCCAAATCTACTCATATCCATTGTATTGATCATCAAAAATGGCTCTACCCACATGTATGACTTAGTCACGATCGATAACACCTCGACTATTGGCAACAGCGAAGGCCAGCTGCTTCGCGAGCACGGCCTTGCTGGAGTAAGCCGGCAGATGCAGCGTGTTCGTGCAAGTACGCGCAAACGGCAGTGCGCGATCCACCTCGACATTGTCGACCACTCGGCGGACGACCTCGAATGGTGGCTTGAGCGCCTGGAAGCCACCAGGCGGGAGGTTCGGGCAGCCAGTCGCATACAGCAGGAAGGCTCGTCGCTCTGCGCTTGGCATTTCCTCCAGCACCTCGAAGAAATATTGCACGGGTTGACTGTCCTTCGTGTATCCATGAGCGAGCTTTGTGTCCTTCAGCAGCGATGCTACAGTCCAGTCGATGTCCTTCTCACCACACAGCAAAGACAACAGCTCCGGAACAAATAGCAAGCGAAGCTTTCCTAAGGGAAGCACCTCACCAATACCATCGCGGAACGCCAGTACCTGGGCATGGATGCCCGAGTCCAGCCACAACTCCAAAACGGCACGTACGTACAACGCCAGGTTGCTTGCGGTCACAGCGATCTCTTCACCACCAGCGACCAACGGTTCCTGTGATAGCGGGTCGATGAACGCGAAGCCCACAGCATCCAACCACTCTTCCACGTTCATCTGATCAATCTGGACGTCCTGTTCCCCTGCTGCAAGTCTCTTCGAGGCCTTGTACATTGAATGTAGGATACGTCCGTGGCTAAGGAAGATGCCACTTAGCTCTTCCAACCCAAAACTTTCGCCAACCACAAGCTTCATAAACTGGGGCGACAACGGTAATGGGAGCAACCGCTCATCCATCAGCGCTTTGCCCGCTAGCCTCCCCATCATGCGAAAACGCTCCACAAGTTGCGCGTTTGGATTGCGATGTGGGAACGGGAACAACCCATTGGAATGGCGAATCACAGCTACATCGTCTGCTATGTCATCGACAGCATCAACTCCATCGCTCCGCCGAGCTGCTGCTTTCGCTGCCTCAGCCTCGTCGTCTTCACCGGGAATCCAGTATTGATTCTTCTGATTCTCTACAACCGATTGAAGCGCGTGCGCTGTTGTTGAGTAGAATGCCGCTGTCACTCCTGAACCGTAGCCTTTTTCGCCCACAAACACCACATCCAGGATGGCCTTGCGCTTCGCATGCATCTTCATAACAGCCTCGGCGGACTGCAGGATGTTCTCGCGGTGTACTTTGACGCGCTCCTTCGGAATCGGCGATATGGAGATCTCCTGGTTGTAAATTCCGCCTCCCACCATTGAAGAGGTTGAATCACCGGCGCTCTCCTCCACGTTCAGCTGATTGCGGAACCAGTGCAGCGAGCGTGTGCAGCCAAATGACGTGGACCGGAACAGCTTCTCCCGCAACTCGCGCGGGAAGAAAAACTTACAATGGGTAACCAGCGCATCGCACCAGGGCGGATAAATACCACTACACATGGAGAGCACATCTTGCATCTGTGTCTCCAACTTATTATACAACCGCGGGCTCGTCCACAATGCCTCATCAAGAGCCGTAGGATCCGCGCGAAATTCGAATAAATAGTGGAGCAAGCGCACCGCACTTGCCACCGAGTCAGGAACAGCGAGCCCGTCACGCGAACCCGTCTGTGATGCAGTGATCCGACTAAGCCAGCGCGACGCATCTGTAACCCCGTTCGCGTTCATACCGTCAAGACCGACAATTCCATGCGTCAGTAGCCGGGTCAGAGTCTTGGACTCCAGAGCTGCCAAAGGCTCCGGTGATTCTATGGCGGAAATCATCGTGATCGAGTTGGAAGGTGGTTGAGTCTCCCACTCCACTTGGAAGTCGCAGTAGAGTTTGTACGTTAGCTTCCAGGGCGGCAACGTTGCATCCACAGAAGAAATGGCGCCACTGAACGATGGGTCACCTCCGGCCCGAGCGCAATACTCTTGACGAAGATCCTCGACACATTTCAGAACATTCTGGTCGCCAGGGAATCCACGGAGCACCACAGGCTGCCGAAGCATTTTGTTGCCGGATTTCTTAGCAGCCTTGGCTCCAGCACTATCGCTGCCGCTGGGTGAATCCTTTTCTTCATCATCGCCACTGCTGCTGCGAGACACACTAGCAGTCAACAAATTTTCCGAGTAACCACGTGATCGCAGAAACTTCACCAGTTGCTTCGACTTTGCAGCATCCTTGCATTCATGCACCATGAGAGAAACAAATCCATCCGCCTTCAGCAAGCACCGCTTCGTATCCGGGTCCGCAAACTTAGAGAACACAACGCAATGCTTGGCGTTTGATCCGGGATGGCCGTACTTGTCTGGACCACGCAATGTCACCATAAACACGATAAACTTCTCAATATCCCACGGAGCTCCCTCCAATCCAGTCTTCCGTTGAGCTACGGGCGACAGTTTTCTCCGCTTCTTTTTCTGCGACGATCCTGATCCGGTATTTCCACTGAACGTGTTGAAGACATCAAGCAGCGCCTTTTGAGCGCCAGCTGTGGCCTCGTACCGCTGGGTGGATGGATTTAACTGAATTAGGAGTGAAGTTGTGGCAACGTCGTTACTCGTCTTCGACTTGTCAAGGCGCTGCAGCCCAAACTCGGACGAGACGATAATCCGGTCCTGCGCTGCAGTGCTAGCATCACACTTGCGAAAACCAACCACCAGGTTAACTTTCGGCAACTGCGTACAAGTCAGTTTGGGCTTGGCGCCTTCGGGCTTTAAATACGCCAGTACGGCGGGGGCTTCACCTGTGCTCTCCCTCGCTGGAGACTTCTGTTGTCCGGTAGCCTCAGTGCTGGTGGACAGCGCTGACGCTGACGTTTCTTCTTCGGTTTGTACTTCACTGCTAATCGGCTCGCTCGGCGAAGAACTGGATCCAGATTCTTGAGCGGCTCTCGGAGCTTGTTCGGAAGAAGTATCCGCATCGTTTGGTGCACTCGAGTCACTCAGCGCCGAATGGCGAGATATCAGATTGCGAAGTTGATCCATCGCCGAGGAAGATCCGTGTCTGCCTCCGAGTCGATTTTGCTGCAGTGTCCCAGCTACCCGTTCGAAAGCACGATGAATAGCGGAAGTACTGCTTTCTTGACCACCACGTCCACCAGAAAACAGTCCGCTTGATCCACCGCGCCCTGATGCCATCTGCAGCGCTGCCAACAGGCGAGAAGGGCCACGGCCAGACAAGGCGCCGCCATCGTTAGCGAAGTTCAACACTCGATCTTGATTGACCTTCACAGTAAGAGACGGTTGCGCTGATCCAAATGAGATCTCCACAAGAACAGTACTGGTCTCTCGGATCGACTCCAACCCTGAAGGGAAGCTCTTGATTTTGCCTGCCACGCACAGGTCCTTGATCGGCGATTCAGATGGCGGTAGAACCCACACGCGATCGCCAACACTGCCTGCCATCAAGGAACTGTCGCGAGCTGGGAATAACCGGCGAATACTCATCGCTTCGATTCCACCACTCTCACTTCCAGATTTGGGGGTAGAGCTCTGCGGTGGTGGGAAGTGAACACGCTCCTTCTTCACACGACTTTTCTCGATATCGGAACTGACTTTAACGTCCAACAACCTGTTCGCGGGGCTAGCCGTGCCATTGGACGAGCCGTCGTTACTGTACACGCGTGTGACTTCTCCCAGAGCGCCATCCACTTGAACCACGCTGCCAACTTGGGGTTGAAGCGTTCTAGGACGAAGGCAATCAGATGGTACCTTCCGGATAATGCGGTTGTCCCCCAGTAGTTTTACAGAGTGCGTGGTCTGTGCCGCAAGCACTTCTTCACATGTTTTAGACGTCCCGTCATCCAGCTTACGGACTTCACCCGAATCATTGACCAGTACTGCCGCATACCAAGCCCCCCGGAGTTTTGACATTTTTAGCACCCCAGAATTTCTGACTTCGACGTGACAAGCACCTTCGTTATCGTGATGCTGACGTTGCTGACCCGATGAGCCCGACGATTTACGTTTCCGCTTGTTGGGTTTACGCTTCTTTTTGTTGTCTGATGATTGTCCTCCATTCTCGTCGGTATCAGGTGATCCGAAAAGAGCTAGATCCAGCGAAATGCGCTCGTACACATCAACACTTCCAATCAACTTGCACTGAGAGTCATGAAGAACCATTTCGGTCAGGTCGTCGTTGGATCCACCAATGGGTTTGACGAGGTGGTGAGACCGTGCATCGTCATACCCCACAACCAAGAACTTCCGCCATTTCCCTTCCACCACTTTCTGGATTGAATGCCCCACTAAATTAAGGTACAGCAGAGACAAATCTGGGTCGATCACTGGCATGCACCGGGCAATCGTTCTCTCGAAAGACTGAAAGTGCGTCAAAGGTGATGAATGGATCGATTTGCCCTTTGGACGACCGCCAGTGCCTCCGTGAGATCTACCACCAGCATTTCTGTCACCAGGCCTCATAAATGTGATCTTTAGCTGTCGAGTCAGGGGGTAGAGCTCTCTTCCCTTTCCAATGTTGAACGAAACGAGAGGGAACGTCTCCTCCTGAGTAATGATACTCTGCAGTCGAAAAATCATATGCTTCAGCGCAGTAGGAAAGCGCTCAAAAGCCCGCATCAGCGCCAAAGCTCGAGCCTCATCGAGCTCTCCCTGTGGCGAAAGGTACTGAAGAATCGCTGGCAACAACTCCGACTGCTTGAATTCATACGTTGTAATGGAGTTCGGCTGCTCAAACAGATCCACCAAATCCACCAGAATCAGTTCTTTCTCGCATGAAGACGACGAATCTGTAAAGTCCTTCAAACGTCTCGCAAGATTCTTGAGCTTGTGGAGATGAAGCATGCCGCTTTCGAGCATATCAGCGCGAAGAGATTTCAGCATATCCAACCCCCTTCCGAAAATCGTATTACGCGAGTTGGAAGAATCTCCATCGGAAGAATTACTAACCCAGCACGCCGATGCATCATTCAGCTGCTCGATCTGCTCGCTGATGCCTCTTCTTTCAATCTGATGGAAGATAGACGATTCCTTGGACGATTTTCGGACCATCGCTTGCAAGATACGAACAGCTAAAATAAAAGACGGCAAGTTGGAGTTGGGGGTGGCTAGCCCTGTGCGAGTGGTGTCCGTTGTAGAAGGCAGCGAAGTCGGTGCAGTAGCTGTGATCTGCGACGCTGCCGGATCTGAGCTCGACAGACTATGCTTTTCGCCTTGCAGTAAGAAATGGACGGTATCCAGAATAAGCACCACGTCTGCTTCTTTCAAACCACGAATAAGGCGAGATGGCGCCATTTCCAACACGCACGCCACAGTAGAGATAACCGTGCGCTCCACGTTCTGGATGTCCATATCGTGTAAGACAGCCAGAAGGCATTGAGTGATGGCTAAACTGAAATCGTAAACCTCGTCGGGGGTGGCAGCGAACCCCTTTCTCTCCAACACAGTATCCTCATTCGGGCAATCTTTGTCGCTTCCACTCGATGCATGCTCATTTCTGGTCAAGGTGGAACCGCCGTCGCCAATAGTAAGTCGCTCATCCTCCAACTTTGCCTCTGAATCGGTTGAGCTATGGCGACGTCGCCTCGAGGCTTCGCTCGACATTTCACCATCGTAGTAGATCATATCTTCATCACTAGACATTCCTTCGCCATCCATGTCCTCATCACGAGGGTCCACATCATCATCGTTATAATCCATGTAGTAATTGCCCTCACCTTCGAGCTCGTCGTCATCCATTTCGTCATCCTCATCTCCGTATTCATCTTCGTGATCTGATGGATAAAACCACGTCCGACTCCTACCACCGGAAATGTCATCGCTCTCCGACAAGTCGCTGTCATCATAATCTCGCATGCTGGGAGCTCGCTGATGAAGCTCTAGCAACTTCTTCATAGGGGATGGGACAGGTCCCGATGCGCCGTCCACAGTGCGCGTGGAATCTAGCGAGTTGACGACATCCATTACAGTCTTCTTTTCTCGATCTTTTGCTTGCACGCGTGCTCCACATTGCAGCAAAAACGCAGCAACGTCACAGCGTCCTGTTCTGGCAGCGACGTGGAGGGCAGTACCACCGATTCCGACCTGATGGATGTCAGCGCCTCGCTTCAGTAGAAGTCGCACCATCCCAAGCGACGAACACTCCACCGCAACATTGAGCGGCTTGTCGATCTCCTTTCCTTGAACATCGAACATCTTCGGGAAATTCAAGTCCGCGCCATCCTTCAAAAGTACGTTAACCGCAGGGATAGAATCTGCTCGAATGAAGTCTAGCAGTAGCGTCGACAGCACATCGGGGTCCGGTAATGAGTTCAATCGATGGCGATTGCGGCGACTTCGAGGGGAACGCGATGCAGATCCTTTTTCGCTGGACCCATCCATCGAGTTGCGATGAGAGCTGGCTGAAGAATGCTTTCTGCAGACCACTCGAGTCAACGTGGCTGTAAGTTTCAAAACATTGGTCCGGAGGGCTGTCGACGATGACTGTAGCAGTGGCAACATGCCACTAAACAGATCCGTGTATATCTTTTCATGGACGAACATACTGACAAGCTGTGATCGGCTGTCAAACAAATGGAGCAGCAGGGACACCATTGCAAGACGAGATTCTTCCGACTCGTCGCTGTTCGCATTAACCACGACCGCAACAAACTTGCGCAGCACGTCCGGTGTCACCAACTTCTCCATGACCTCAGGGCGGTCAGGAGGAGTCCGATGAAATACCAAGAGCAAACATTTTGCTGCCTTGACGTGCAACGGAATGTGCTTGTGTTGAAGTACATGGCGCAAAAAGGTAACCAACTTGATGGCAAGTTCCAACGTAAGCTCTCCCTGCTGAACCGGTTTCTTTGGAGATGCAGCCCATGAAACTGTCGGGTTTTGGCCGTTCGTATTGCGGCGTTTGTGGCCCGGCTTCCCACTCCATCGCAGTTTGAAGCAGCCCTTCTGCAGAACACCGAGAGCCGTCATTAAAATACTCGGGTGGAAGCCGCCATCTTTTTCTTCATCTCCGTCCACTATACTCGTAAGGAAATCCAAGTATCCGACAAAATTCCCGTCCGCCAGGAGCTCTCGCAGGGCGAACGCTTCGGTGCTGCACATGCTCGACAACCCGCTCAGACACTCCTCCACAACCATTCGCGCACTCTTTGCGTCTCCAGATCTCACGCTAGTAGAGCTGCTCTTCTTCCACGCGAGGAGGTCCGTAATATACAGACCCACAACCTCCACCATCTTCGACCGCGCGAACATGTGCCGGTCCATCTTCATCAGATAATTAATAGACTGCACCGCCAGAAGCCGAACCTCCACCGGATACGTCCGCTCCTGACCGCGAAAAATATCCACCAGCACTGTCAATAACTCCGGGTCTTTTGCTGTTTCCGACGACGAGCCAGCGCCAAACCCGCGCATCAGAAACGATGGACCATCGGCCCACTCATTGTCCGCCGACGCGTCCATCATCGCCAACGTGTGCGTCAAAGTCTGCAGCGTATCCACGAGCCGACTGCTGGAAGGTTCCAGCACCAGCTTCTTCAGCTCGTAGATCGAGACACCGTAGGCCATCCTCGCTCTCTCCTGTAGCTTCTTCTCTCGCTTCCGGCGCTTGCGCTTCTTCATCAGCGCCTGCTTCCTCTCCTCTTTGCTCTTCTTCTTCTGCTCCTCCGCTACCTTCCCTGTCTTCCGCGCGATCTTCAGTCGTTGAGCGAAGCAGTTGGAGCACGCGCGTCCTGCCGCAAGAGAGTCGCAGCTCCTGCAGATCCACGTGTCTCCTCCATCATCTTCGTCGTCGTCGTCGTCGTCTTCTTCTTCATCGTCGCTGTCGTCGTCCTCGTCGCTGTCGTCGCTTGAAGCGGAAGACAGCGAGTCGCCGCCCAGCGCCTCCGACAGCCGCGCGATGGACAAACTCGACGCCAGCGGCGGCCGCGGGTTCAGCGTCCCGCACACGCCGCACACGCGCATGGCCGCCGGGTTCACCATGGTGCAGGCGGCGCAGCTCCACTCCGAGGCGCCCGTGAGCGCGCGCGCGCTGGACGCAGGCGGCGACGGGTTCGGGGTCTCGCACATCTCGCAGAAGCAGCGCGACGCCTCGTTGAGGAACGTGCAGGCCGGACAGCTCCACTGCTGTGGGGTCTTCTTCTCCTCTTTCTTCTTCTTCTCTTCTTCTTCTTCTTTCTGTTCTTCTTCTTCTTCTTGTTCTTGTTGCGGTAGGTCCTGCGCCTTGCGCTCCTCGTCCTCGCTGTTGCGGCTGGCGCTGCGCTTGCGCTTGCCGCCACCGCCGCGGCGCTTGCGCCCGCCGCTGCGACTGGGCGTGGCCTGCTCCATGGGCTGCTGGCTGCGCTCCGACCTTCTCCTGCGGTTTTTCCACTGACTGACTGGGCGAGGGCGGGTGACTCATGCTAGGTACGAAGCAGAATTACACAGAATCGGAATTACTAGGGGGCGGACTTCAAGGCCAACGCCCTGCAACTAGCTTAGTTACTGTACTGCTGCTCGGAGGTGGATATCAACACCTTGAGCATGGATACCGTTTAAAGATATTCACGCTCACTATGTAGTTTACAGACATTTCCGATCGCCTTAAGGGAAATCCTCGAGTTTGGGTCGTGGGCGTGGAGTTGAAGCTTTGAGGAGGAGGAGGTTCCTCCTCGGTCTCGCCACCTTGTCTCCAAGCTCAGACAACGAGTTGATCCTCGTATTTTTATCGACCAGCATTGTTGTTGGGGGCTGTCAGATGCAAGAGGGTCCGGAATTAGCGTCGCTGGTGGTTGTGCGTTTCGTTCTACCCCCACAGCGCTGCCGTTTGATGCGAGTAGCTTGCTACTAGCCGCTTATTCACACAACTTCATGGCGTCTTCCGTGCGGCGAGGGAGCGTTGGGCTGGATGGCGCCGAGTCGCAGTACTGCGACCTCTCTGGGCGAGGCCTCACGTCGGTGCAGGTCGACCGCACCCTTCGCGTGTTTGCGACGGCCGACACCATCGACCTGTCCAATAACGAGGTTGACAAGGTCCCATCGTCAATACCCGCTGAGGTCGTGACCCTGGACCTTTCCTTCAACGTGATCGCCAGTATCCACGGTATCGAGCGCCTGAAGTTTGTGCAGGAGCTGCACCTCGCGTTCAACCGCCTGGACGACGTTAGTGTGCTCGAGTTCTGCCCCCGGCTGGTTCGCGTCAACTTGAGCGGCAACAGGTAACGCGGCTGCTGGTGGCCCTTAATTAATAGCGGCAATGTCCAACAGCTAACGACTGGTTGAATACAGGCTCATGAACACGAAAGGTATCGAGACGCTGGAGTATTTGGAGAAGCTCGACGTCTCGGACAATCTGATCGAGTTGTACGTGGTCAAAGCGCACGAAGTGTCTTGGGCGAGTGCTTTGTACCCTCTAACAAATCGTCGTGGTGTTGTTGTTTCCCCTTCAGCCCTGAGGCGCTGCGAGCCTTGTCGATGAACCAGAACCTGACTCACCTCACGATTCGAGGCAACCCTCTCAGCCAAAAGCCGGGATATCACGTCCCCATGCTCGATATGATTCCCAGCTTGATCATGCTGGACGACAAGAAGATGCGCAGCGCCGTCAAATACAAGACCAGAGAAGTCTCAGCCACCAAGTCCCTTTCATACTGTAAGGTAGCAGCATCCGAAAACTCCGCTCTTCTGGTGCCACTCGTTGTTAACTTAGTCGCGACGATTCTTCTTGCAGCGCGGATCTACGACGATAAGAAGCAGTTCGTGATCCACATGCAGACTCGGCCACGCCCTGCCACCACCGTCCAGCCACTACTTCCAGGAGATCCCGCATCAAACTACGACGGCACAATGTTCCTGCCACCTCCAATCGAGCCTACTCACGAACGCGCTCGAGCAGGCCATCAGAGATACCAGCAGGGTACTGCACCGATATCGCCGCCAGCAGCTCCATTTTCTCCCAACATTACCGCAAAAGCTCCCAACTCGCCATCGAAATACCGTGCCGCGCCTTACCTGAGCATGTACGATCGGCTCGCTCAGTCAAACGGCATTCCTGTCAACAGACCCGTTGCCCCGTCCATCAAGCCCATCTTGGATCCCAATCCAGTACCAGTTCAACCTCCTGTTGCTGTCGTGGCGAGGCAGCGCTGCGAAGATCAGAATGCCGCTGCCCGGTTGCAACAGCCTGTCACCAAACCGACGAAGGAGATCACCAGAGGTAAGCGATGAGATCCGCCAGCCTCTTCTTGTCCGTATGCACCACATTGACCATGGTCCATGCTGCCGTGCTGCTATCAGGTTCCGGTACCCCACGAAAAGCAGCAACTCCTCGTGGTACAGGTTCTCATCACGATCGCTGGCAGGAACCGCAACAGCAACACCGGCGAACACCAGCAAGCACGTCCAGCTCGGCGGTCAGGCGCGCGTCCGTCAAATCTGAGGCTCCATCCTCCTCTGGGCACACGCATACTCTGGACGACAAGCAACGGAATGTCTTGAGCGTAATTCAGAACCTGATCCAGCACAAAAGACAAACGTTAGCGACCCTCGGAGCTCAGAAGGTAGGAACAGCGGGTACTCCAACGCGCTCGCGCGAGTACAACCTAGCGGGCCAAATTGTGCGGTAACCAATAGTCAAATAAATATCGGATTAGGATACTTCTTCTATCAGAGGCCTACAAGTTTTAACCAAGATCTGCATCACACACCTCGGCACCAAGTAACTCCATACAGTTCACCGCCGGGAAGTAGTGGAGGCGATCTCGAGAAAAATCCACATATCGGAGCTCGCCTGGCGACAAAATAGCAACATCGACCTCGTGGCTTGGCGGACGCACTGGCAATCTAAACACGCTGGTGACTGGGGGCTGCGGGTCGCGAAAAACTCGAGCGTAAATAATTCTATCAGCCATCAGCTCTTCCAGTAGCGATCGCATGTCCTGCAGACTGAAGATCTTCCGCATCTTTTTGTGAACGGCGGTGTCTTGTATGCCTGGACAGCACATTACGATATTCACCACCTTGCGCTTCAGCTTGAGAGCCATCTTTGTGTTCACGCTACCATCCAAGTGAAGCCACGGACGTGCAACAACGGTGCTGCCCTTGTCAAAACGGAAGTGCACTTTTTCCGCTGTTGAGTCGTTCGTGATTCGGTACGGGTGCAGCGTGTACAGATCGGCAAACTCCCGGAGTATAAACCGACAGTGATCATACCCGTTGACCTCAAGCGCTTTCCCTTGTCGTATCATCTCGTCCAACTCTCGTTGGATTAGAACGCGAGGCACAGTGTTACAGGCAGCGCTAAGCCCAGAAACTGCGTATCTGCTGCTCAGCTCATTGAGTGTTACGCCCGCCCCAGCAACTTCGCCTAGCGTGATCGCCAGCCACGACCTCAGCGAATACTCGGCCGCGTGCTTCCTTCGTCTACGTTTCGCATCCTTCGCTGATGCTTGGTGGATACGAGGACTACCGGAAAAGGCCTCCATTTCGTGAATATTTTTCGCTTGGGTTGTCGAGTCTGACACCCCGAAAACAGACTTGACAGACCAGTATTCCTTCAAGAAGTCCTCTGGAAATACTCCACCCCACTGCCGCGACAAATGACCTGCCAACCCCTTCACAGCCATTGCCCGCTGGATCTCACGATTCTCCGTAGGTTGTTTTGCGGGCGCCATGTACGATGGGACGAGGTGAGAGAACCCTGAAGTCATGGAGGACAGCGCAACAGCAGCCTGGCCGGACGACATGTTTACTTCGATATCGTGTTCGAAGTACCGATCATTCTCTTCTGCAACCATCGTGGCTTCGTCGACATTTTCGTTCACGAATGCCAGATACTTGGCAGCCTCGCAAAACGTCTCCATCAAATAGTGGGGGATCTTTAAGCTTTTCATTTCGAACACCTTCGAGTGAACTTGAAATCCTCGCTGCTTTTGATCCTTCCCTTCATTCGCCTGCGGTGTCCGCGTAATGATTCCGGCCAGCCACAAATATCTCCACACCAACTTCACTTCGCTCTCTTTCCAGCTACTCATGAGCATATCAGCCAGTACAGAGTAATAACTGGATCGCTCGTGCAAAATCACTTGTAACGCACGACACAGCAAAGCTGCCAATCGCGGCTGCTTCATGATCGCGACCTCCTCATGGAACTCGCCACCCGGATTCTTCATGTGCGTGATAGTGAGCTTGGCTCTTTCCACTCTGGCTTGAATAGCCGGCGCCTCCAGTAAATCATTTACACGCAGCATGCACTCGATGGGTTTCTTCTTGAAAACTTTTCCAAGCTCCTTCCATGAAATCAAAGTGCGCGACAAGGCTGTGGTTCGAAACGCCACGCGCTCTTCCTTCCTTTGTAATGCTAGCGGGACCTCCACAAACCACCGGCACGACATTTGCTCCAGGTAGAGATCAATCAGCTGCAGGTCTTCTTCAAACGTCCACGTATGCGTTCGACGGGTTTTCTTAGCACCAACTTGCTTGCGGAACTTGCTGACACCTGCTTCACTTGTGTCTACTGGGGCCATGAAGGGCGAAATTTTGTCATTGCCCGTCTTGGTGATCTTTCGTTTCTTTTGAGAGGGCAAATCTGTGGGAGGGACATCAGGCTGGAACTGCTTACGCTTCAGCATCTGAATGGGTCCCGCGGCCGCTTTAGCTCGAGCAGTGCTGCTTCTCGTGCTCGTCGTTGAATGCGGAACCCACGCCTTGAGAACGTAAATATTGTGATCCGACAGAGGCGCCGATTGAATGAGTGCACCATCAAGCTTGATGCTCACGCCATTACGCTCATCTGATTTGGTACCTAACCGAGCACCCTCTACGCTCAAGAAGCGTAGCGACTTCCAGTAGTCTTTGACGTCATCGACTTCACTGAATTCAAACTTAAGGGGCACGCGTCCAGTAAAATGCTCGCTTTTGCTTTTGCACGAAAATCCCGGCGCGTAAGCATACGAATGCTCGGATGGAAGCCGATGCAACACGCTTGTTCCTTGCTTGACGCTGATGTGGACTCGACGCTTAACCTTGAACAATCCACCCGAGAGAGTTGCAAAAGCCACCCTTGAAACCATTGAGTCAAAGTCATCGGACGACTGGAAAACGTTGACAAGACCAGTGGAGGACGTGTCACGCACGACTTCGAGAAGCCTTAGGTCAAGCAAGACCCGCACAATCTTCGAAAACCGATCTGCTTCACACCCGCGAAGCTTCTCTGCTATTGACTGAGGCAACACGTCCCATCCGCCACCTTTGGTTGCAGCCAGCCTGACAGCCGATTCTTCGCAATCGGTGAGTAATTCTGGTACACCGACAAGCTGAATGTACTCCTTCACGGTCAAAAGATCCAATACATCTTTCAGAGCAAATGACACCTCCAGTGAGCCTTTACGTGACGAATCGCCCGACACAGCACTTCCATATACTGCAACGCTATTCTGGCCACGTAGCAGCTCAAGACGCTCCCAGATCATCAGATGGAAAGCCCGGCACTTGTACATCATTCCGAAAAACATACCAAGCCTGCGACTTTGCTTTTGCAGCTTTGCCAGCCCAAGTCGTGCCAGTTTGTACGAATCAGCACTGTACTTGACAACCTCCTGGTCTTGAGGCTCCTGGGCAGCACTTTCCTTGACGTTGTTTGCGTTACCACGCTGCTTTTTGCGATTACTTACGACGACATAGTCGTCATTGTCATGATCCACCAAGTTTGCCTGGTACTTCCTTTGCTGCTCTTCCTCGTACGCCTTAATGAACTCGCGGATCGCTTCACGGCTGCGTTGATATCCAACCAGAACAGCACACTTTACCTTGCGATGAGCTTTCTGAAGAACCTGTTTCGGTGGCAGGGTAATATCCATCGTCATCATTTTCTTTTCCTCCACAAGCTCATCGACAATACGGCGAACTGATCGAATGTCCATGGTGCTGGCTTCTGCAACGCGTTCCATTTCAATCAAGCCCGTTCGCAGCTGGTGCAAAGACACAACTTTTTCCATCTGCACGCGTTTCAAAATGTAGTTCCTTCGCCTGTCAATCGTTGACGCTCTCACCATTCCTCGGGTAGCCTCCTTCATTGTGCCGGGTTGAAGCTGTCCGCTACTATCGTCTATGTCGTCCAGTCCTTTTGGTGTGCTATACTTGTCAGCGGCGCGGGTAACTCGCACACCAACATTGGAAGCCGTCGAGCTCGAGTTATCACAGTTTGCAGTCTGCTCGGTACTTTCGTCATTGTCTTTCCCCGCTCCCGGCACGAACATCCGATACATCGTACTCTTGCCTAGTACAACCTGCTCCACCGAAATGTTGTAGTTCGAGATCAACCCCTGCGCCAGCTTGTACGGCAACTTGAACGTGGGAACACCCAGCACGTCTCGAAGCTCAGGCACGGTCGCACCGACCTTCTCCCTGTCTTGAATAGCGACATACATTTGCTCCATTATCCCGCGCTCGACAACAGGGCGGCCAACAGCCATAGTGTCCGGTCCTAGTTCCTCAAACGTAACTGAAGAGCCCCGCCGCCGACTAGATCCACCAGACGAACCATCGCGAAGACGAACACACCACAACTTCCGGCCAATGTACTCCCTGCCAGTTTTGCACCGTGCCATAAACAACTGTAGAGGAAAACCTGGTTTCGCGTTCATTTGCTGGATGAAATAATTACGCAACTGCTCTTGGTGGCGCTTCCCGTAGCCCAGCTCGCGACCAATGTCAGCAAACACACAAGTCCGTTCTCCTCGAGCCTTCATCATTTCAACGATGACTTCTGCCAAAACTTCTTTCGGGAACGACTGCCGTGCAATTGCGGCAGACGGTGACACCATCGACGGGTGGAACTTGCTCGCGAACCGTCGCAGGTGAACGATGTTAAACCGTCTCTGGTCTGCCGTAACAATATTTTTCACAACGTAACCCGAGACAATCAGCATGTCCAGCAGGTAGTGCAGCTTCCGTGAGTCTCCAAACAGTCGCGAATTCGTCAGCGCAGCGGCGTTCTCGCCCCGTACGCGAGCTCGGCCAATAATCTCCAGAAGGTCAAACTGCGGCGAGATCGTGTCCATGAGGCTAGCGTCCTGAACTCCAAGATACTTTAGCCGCAATGCCTCGCACGCCACGACTCCAAGCACGCCATCGTGATTACTCGTGACAGCTTCTTCGTAGCTCAATCCACCCACATCCACCTCTTCTCCGAGGCGGAAGCCCCGTGGACTTCGTAATACCCACTGCGTCTCGTCCGCAGCGTCCCCAACCTCCTGTTTAATACTGACGTCTGCTTCATTCTCTGTCCGTCTGTCTCCATGTCCCTGCTCCGGGTCTTCCTTCACCACCGACTCGCTCATCACTGTGTCATTCTCTGCGTCCTCCACTACCACCACGTCTCCGTCTCTGTGTCCATCACTGCTGCCTTGCCGCCGCCTCCGTAGTCGTCCAGCGCCCTCCACTCTGTCTCCTCGGCCCTCACAGTCCGCGTCCGACATTCTCCGCCGCTGCTTCTGTGCTGCAATTCGCCTCATGGACGGCAGCACGGGCTGAAGCGGCTGGTTCTTGTGGCGCTTGGGCGTCCTGTCCGTCGCGGGCGACTCGCAGTTCGGGGCACTGGCGAGCAGCGTCGTCTTCCACTTGCGCTTCCGCCGCGGCGTCTCCTCTGCGCCAATCAGCGGCTTCTGGTCCACTTGCTTGTCGTCACTCGAGTCCAGCGGCCGCATCACGTGGAAGCTCAGCTGCTTCTCCATGCCGCGCAGCACGCGCCAGGCGTAGCGGCGGTAGGGCGCGTCCTGCTCCGGGTCCAGCGCGTCGAACAGCGCGCGCAACGGCATCCCGCAGCGGCCCTCGAGCCCGATCTCCTCCAGACAGCGCGCGACGAACTGCGGCATGGAGCTCTTCACGGCCATCGCTCGGTCGCGCAGGTAGGCGGCGTCAGTGTCTGTAGTCGCAGTAGGATGGTGGAGAAAGTCTTAGACTTCGTGTCGTTTCATTGGATAAAAAGATATTCATTCTGTCGCTTCATTGGGCAAAAAGGACTTATTGATCTATTGTAACATTTCGGGTTCGAACGTAATATTGCGGCTACCGGGTCCAGATAAATTACCGACACCCTGTAATTTACGACTCAAAGCCTCGAGGAAAAGATGGTCACGCTCCAATATGACGTCGTTGGCGACGCCGGGAGCGCGTTGCCTGTAGACTCGGCAACGATTACGTGCGATGCCAAGGACCTGCACCTTTTCCTGGTGAAGACGGAGACGGGTGTGTGGCTGAAAGGGGCGGGCGTGAAAGCTGTGACGGTCGGGATGGCCAGTGGGCTACCTGAGATGCTATGTAGATCGACATGGGCTGCCAGAGGCTTCAATCTGATGATGGAGAAAAGCAGCACGCGTTTCTTCTCCTTGATCAACCTCCACATCATGTAGTAGACGAACACCGACCACGCGTGCCCGTGACGACAGCATACTTGACCATGTTCCGATGTTGATTCATCAGTGCTTGGTCGGCGATCACTTTGTACGACGAGCGAATGAAGAGCTTCTTGCGTCGAAAATTCGACTTGCTCAACCGTGGGGAATTGTGCGAAGAACGGGTCGCTGCAGTAATCAAAAACACCATTTCGGGAGACAATTGGAGCCAAGGTCGCTTGCTTCGACCAGCACGTGAACTTCGTCCTCGCCCGCTTGAGAGTTTTCTCCGAAGTAATCAGCGTTCTTGATCCACAACAACGGGTAGATGGGGCCGATCGGTCGATGATGTTCCAGTGCAAGTTGCTGCCTAATACGTTTGACCAACGATTTTTGGTCGCCTGACCTGTGGTGCCTCGTGGACTCGGTCGATCCAACCGCTATGACGGAGTTACGAGGATTGCTCAGTACTTCTCGCGGGTACATCGCGACGATACTGCATTGGGGAATTCAAGAAGCTCGTTCCAACTCCAGGTGTATTCTACATACCACTGTGGACAAAGGAAGAAATCGCGATAACTGCTCCCCTCTATCCACATGTGTGGCAAAATCGCTGAGAACTTGGGTGGTGTGCCTTGTCTTGTGTTGCAAGACGTTGGAACTGACCCGCAAGTGTCGCTGGAGACTGCATGCAATAGTTGCTATCTTGATGAGTGTAAGACGTTGGTGTCCATCAATTCGAGAACCCAGACTCTGATTCACATTCACAGCCAAGAGCGTATCAACTGTACAAAGTTGTGTATGCGTCGGAATTGGCGATGCAAGTGATTGCTCGGACGAGGCCGATATCGAATCGCTTGAACATGGAGAGTTTCCTCAGCTCGTACAACGGGAATTCGCTACATGTAGCCCAATCGGTGTGCAGATACATCTTCGACTTGGATTATTGCATGAGGGTGGAAATTTCGAGTACCGAGAACTGCTGTCTGGCGCAGGGATGCAGCGTCAACACAAAAGATGCCGCCGACATTGATGAAACAGAAATTACAATCCCGGAAGTCGGTCAAGTTGCACACCAGCTGTACGTGCCTCGGACATCGAATAATGCCGCTGTTGATGCGTGGATGCCGCAGTTCGGTGGGTTCCAATTCACTACGGGAAAGAAGCATGAGATCAAGGGCGAAACGGCAGATGAGTTGACTAAACTGGGTCCGAATGGCAATCGACTCGTCTTTTTGCTTCCACCGCTCTACTACAAATATTTCACCAAGAAGGCACCCCAATTGTCCAGCAGTTTGCAATCCTTGTTTCGTATCCCGAAAGTTTTACCTAATGAATGAGTGTTTAGCTTCATTTGCATGACTTTCATTGACTAGCTTCGTCACCAATGTACTGAAATGTTGCTTTTCGTCTTCAATTTAATAAGCAACTATGGCTTCGCAGGAATCAAGCAGAATCCAAATTTACCAACCAAATTTATCACCTTACTGAGTAAGGTGATAAATATGATAAAATTTTGGTAGTAAGGCTTACTGCCGTTGCTGATCTGCACTCCACCCTGCTGGCACGCTTCGAGTTGAAAATACCAACGATCAATGGCGGACACCCCTCATTTTTCCGTCAGAGACACCGACAGAACAGCACCAATGACAGCTCGGTAAGTTTTCCTCCGAAGCTTTCTGGTCAACGGGGAAAGGCACGAAATGGCCGACAATTGCGATCTTACCAAGCTGATTTTGACCTTCCACCTTGCTAGCGCGTCAGATTCGACGATCTACGTTGTCGAAGGCAGTGGTGCCGAGCCACACTCTGCAGACGAATAGTTCTATTTGCAACTACACCATCGGGAATGGGCAAAGCCACAAGCTGGAGGTCGCAGGGTGCCAGAGCTGCAAACCGTGGGCAATGTATTTTTGCTGCCAAGCGGCACGCCGTTGCAGGCTCAACACAAGGCGCTGTCGATCACCGGACATATGCGGTGACGAATGTACAGTGGACTATAGTCAGTTGCCACGGGCATACACACACGATAGCGCATCGCTTGAGGCGTTCCGAAGTCGTGCGCGTACGGGTCCTATAGAGTAATGTAGAAGTATCGTTCTGACCTTACATTGTGATCGATACACCCCGTTGCGCATCGTGACGTTTCTTCTGCCCTTCCGTCACACGTCACAGATCGCCCCAGCTATGCGTTGCCTTTTTACTGCCTCGGACAGAATAATAAATATCAAGCGTACCGTGCTTTACACTCGTACTTAGTGCACAGCCGGCCAACGACTGGTGGTGCTTCTGTTGGCTCGGCGGTCGCGGCAAGCCGCCGGCAACTGCTCATTGCCAATTTTCCAGAGCCGCCGAGCACAGCTTCTCCAGACCGATGGATACAGGACCGACGTTGTCTTTCCCCCCCCGGATCGAGATGATAGGACAAACTTCTTTCCCCATACGACCGACGCTGAGTACAACCGAAAGACCCGACGTTCTTTTGCCAGGACGTTGGTGCTAGTTTGATCGATCCACTGCCAGTTGTATGTCTACATGTCTGTATATTTGTATGTTTGCGCGAGTTGTGCGCGCGGATGAGGATGACACTCAAACTTAGGACACCTTCCGAGATGCTTTAGCTCGTGTGGACGGCTGTTGTATTCATACTGCCTGAGTCCGTGCTTCAATTTTGTATGGCTGTGTGTATCTATGTATCTCTGCGTGTGAGCGAGGATGAAAGAAAGGATATCTGTGTTTGTTTGAGGCGATCATCGTGTTGCCGCTGAAAACAAAATCACTTTCTGCTGCCTTCCAACTGAGCTTGCCGATTGCGATCTTCGTGGTACGTGTATGTGTATGTGTATTTGTTTCTGTGTTGTTGAGGAGGTGATGATTCAAATATGCATAGTTCAACTGAACAGCCCCCAAGGCTTCTGTTGATAACATTCCATCAAAGTCTTTCGCTCCTATCTGATTCTCAACAAACAACCAGTAGCTTTTATATGTTTTGTGGCGACCCGGACCCAGCGACAAGGAGTGATGAACTTGACATAATGGGAATCTCTCTGAAGGGCTGTAGTGGCTCTCAAGGTGTAGAGAAGCATAAGTCATCCTTGCACTGACCTTATTGCGGATCCGAGCAGCTTCTTGCATCGCGATTGAAATGATGTTTACAAGATAATCCAACTCTGAAGCCTATGTGTAGATTGAAATCTAGAGCTTTTTAACCCTGATCAATCGCAACAACTTCTTCATATTCTCTCACTGAACGTGCCATTTGCCCTAAGCTTTCATTAGAAACGTGAGCGTTGTGTTGTCGGATGATAACGTACTACATGTAGTAGTAGTAGAAAGTTGAGTCACGCAGTAGGACGAGTCAAATGTGTCCGTATCCTTCGTGCAAAAGCGCATCTTCTGGCTGTAGTTACACATTCTCGTACGAAACGTACGGCATGGAGTGTGTAGAACAATCATGCAGAAGGTAGGACCCATGCGTGCATACATGTAGCAACTTGGCGTTCGTTATCCAGTCCTGCGCAGTCTTGCTATCGACAAGAATACCAAGTAAACAAGTCAGCGATCGACGTGCGATAGCGAACTGAGAGAGTCACGCGCAGCACGTGAATAAACCCGAGTGCATCAATACGGTGGAACGTGTATCGCGCATTATGTGGCGTCGTCCGGGCGACAGCCACGTTACCAGTCGCTAGCTGCCCGAGGTGTCCCCAGATTAATAAATTTGGCCGGGGATGACCTTTACCTGGTAGTTTTCCCCTCTCTTATACAAACAAGCTCGAGGCCTAGTCTGGAATAGCCTATGCCCTTGACACATACCGTATATCCGGGAGGAGGTATTGAGCGCGCGAGGTTCACATGTACATTCCTACCGGGATGTTGAAGTTGCCCTCATCTAAGTACGAGTCCCAACCTCGTCACATAATGTGGCCCACACCACCTTTCTCTATTGTTTTTTGGCTGGCTGACAAGCAGAAGCTCTTGTGTGTCAACGGTCGCATATTTGACGACACCCTGATCATGGCCGAGCACGAGGAGCATGACGCGCGCCAGCAGCGCCCCGAGTACGCACTCACTCACTCACTCACTCACTCACTCACCCGCCTATTGCCCTCCTCGTCCCTCTCTAATAATCTTGCCTCCTTATTGCGATGCAGACGCCTGCGCCCGCGCCGCCTGGAGCCCGACACGCTGTCGTACCTCAAGGAGGTGACGGAGATGCTGACGCAGCCCGGCGAGGATTCGACGCCCGAGGACGCGCAGATGATGCTGTGGAACGTGCTGGAGGAGCTGGCGCCGCGCGCCGCCAGTGCCGCGTCCGACCGCCACGCGGGCGAGTTGCTCGAGGTGTTCCTGCCCAAAATGAGCGACGCGCAGCTGCGCTTCCTGCTGCACAAGATGGCGGGCTACGTGAGCCACCTGTGGACCAACCGCTACTCGTCGCACGTGCTGCAGCACTTGCTGTCCCTGGCTAGTGTCGTGGTGGCCAAGGAGGTGGACGGAGAGGAGGACAAGGACAAGCACGAGGACGACGATGATGAGGACGACGACCGCTTGAAGGACATTCCGCCCATGAGTGACGTCATCATCAACATGGTCAAGGAGGTCGAGGGCGAGTGGATCACGCTCATGAACGACGTGAGCGCCAGCCACGTGCTGCGCTCGGTGTTGGCGGTGCTCGCGGGCAAGCCGCTGGTGCCCGAGAAGCGCGGCAAGAAGGCCAAGCACCGCGTGGTGACGTTCACGGAGGCGCGACCGGGTAAGGACGGCAGCGAAGTGAGCTACGACGTGCCGGACACCTTCGAGAAGCTGTTCAAGGAGCTGCTATCGGTGCTGATCGAGAGCCCGACGCACGAGCTGCAGAACTTGCTGTACGACCAGAACTCGGGTCCGCTGATCGCCTCGGCGTTGAAGTTGGCACCCTCCAAGAGCCGACGGAAAGTGGCGGAGAAGATCCTCCAGTGGGAGGACGAAGCCGCGTGCGAGAGCGGATTCTTCGACTTGGCGGCCGACGCGGTGACCAGCCACTTGCTGGAGGGGCTGTTCGAGAGCGCCAGTGACAAGTTCTTCACGAAGGTGTTCGAGCGCTGCGTGCGCGGCAAAATGCTGCAGCTGGCGGAGCACAACATTGCCAACTACGTCGTTCAGAACGCGATCAAGCTCGTGCGTACGGAGGCGCTGGCGCTGGAGGTTCTGGAGGAGCTGGAGGCGTCGCTGTGGACGTTGTTGACCATGGGCAGACCCGGAGTTATTTGGCGTGTGGTGGAGATGTGCGTCAAGTTCAAGCTGCACCAGCAGGAGGTCTTCGAAGCCCTCGTGAATGCTGTGGCCAAGCAGGAGAGCAAGAAGCCTGAGGCTGTCCGCAAGAACTTTGTGGCGTCACTGCTCAACGTGCAGCTGTCGACCTCTGCGACCTATGCCAAGGTGCAGTTGAACGTCATGGGGGCCAAGATCATCGAGCAGATGCAGCAGTTCGAGGCTGGCGAGTATTTGACGCCATTGTACAAGGGCATTCTCTCGTTCAACTCGGCGCAGCTCATGGCTCTGGCGAAGGATTCCACTGGCAGTCGCTGCATTGTGGAGCCCATTTGGGAGTCCAAGAAACCGAGCACCGCCTGGGTGCGGCAAGAGCTGTACGAACGGTATGTGGGCAAGTTTGGCACGCTGGCGATGGATCGTCTGGGAGCTTTCTCGGTTATGAAGTGCTACGAGGACCTGCCTCTGGACAAGAAGGAGGCCGTTGTGCACGAGCTGCTTGCAGTCGAGAACCAGCTCAGCGGCAGTCACTTCTCGCAGCTTGTGATGAACACGTGCCACCTGTTCGAGTACAAACAGAGCCGCGAGAAGTGGGAGGCCCTGTACACGAAGCAGCAGAAGATCGCCGACCTGTTCAAGGATGTCGTGGAGGGTGACGAAGCGACTGAAGAGGGTGCCAAGAAGCACAAGAAGCACAAGAAGTCCAAGAAGCGCAAGGCTGCGCAGCTCACTGAGGAGGAGGCGGAGCAGCGCAAGGAGGAGGTGGCTAAAAGCGCTGACGTGGCTATGATCATGGATGTGCTGCGGAGTGGGGCTGCCGACAAGGATAAAAAGTCAAAGAAGAGCAAGAAGAGCAAGAAGCGCCGGGGTGACGACGAAGAGTAAGCAGATACTTAGCTGATGCCAAGACAATAGAGATTGCATATGAATTCCATCACCAATTACGCCCAAGAACATCACGTGCTTCTCCCAGCTTCTCACGGCGCATCGTATTAAAAAAAATCCTCCACGGAGTGAAGCTCTGAAAGTTTTTCAGAAACCATTTCCGACACAAGTTTCTCCTCCACCTCACTTCCGTCACCAATCGGCTCGTAATGCAGGAAACGATGTCGAATATCCTCGTTCTTGTTTCCCACGAGCAGGTTCTGGAGCCCACTGCAATCACGGATCCGTTCGATCGGTCCCATTAACTGGATTAAAACCTTGCGGAGGTCTGCGGGCTTAAGCTTGAGGCAATTCCGCGCCACGCCACCAAATTTCCAGAACCGCTCCTGCATTTCATCGTCACTAATGGGGTAATTCAGCACTGAAGCAGCTAGCTGGAGCTCTTGCAGTGCCCATGGAGGCATGTAGTAGTCACAGAGATCATCTCTCACTATTCTCATCCACCTCTCGATCGGGCTCGTAAAAACCACGGATTGCAGGCGCCGAACCTGCGGCGGGCCATCACACAGCCACAGCACCTTCTTCTCCTGGTTATAATCCTTCAGCGCCTCCCAACTCAGCTGACTCACGCCTCTCAACCACAACCCAATAGTGTTCACAAGTTCCGGGGATGCATTCGCAATCTTCATTGTAGGTTTCTCGTAGCCAGCCTCAAAAACAGCCACGCTCTCGACGTGTCCATCGTTTGTATAGGTTGACGCGACAATGGTCCATTCGGGATGCTCCTTGCGGAAACGAATGAAGAAGTAGGCGTAGAAGATGGACTTGCCGATACCTACAGCAAGGAGAGGTAAGAGGTCATTAAAAGGGTAAGGATCCTCAAGCCAAGAAGCTGAGTTTACCTGGAGTTCCCGTCACCGTAACGCATCTTTTCCCCTCCAGCACCAGCGTTTCCACGGTCGTGTAGTACCCTTCGTAGCACTCGCGCACGAAAAAGAACTCACCGCCTTCGTACGGAAGCGCAAGTGGTAGATCACTCGGCATCTTGCAGCTGCCTTTCACTTTGGCGATGGTACTCGGGGCGACCCCTGCAGGAGCTGTGCCCCCCTCCGATATCGCTGCGACCTCCTTTTGTTCTTCTTCTTCCTTGTCCGCAAAAGCAGCCGAGCGCTTTCGTTTGCCCTTCGCTTTAGGCGTCATCTCCTCCTCGTCTTCTTCTTCTTTTTCTTTTGCAGCCAATATAATTTCGTTTGCCCCTGGGGGCCTTTACGAAATTTGTTTTGACCGAGTGAGGGATCTTGAGTTTTCATCAGAAAAATTAGGTGAAAACCTGGAGATGAAGATCCGAGAGGCTTCAGATGGAACGCCGGCCAACAAGTCGTTGGCCGGATATCGGATAGATGAAGATTCCTCTATCCGATACCTTGACAACTGTCGCGAAGGTTTCGGTGGCATCCAGCAATTAGCAGCTAACGTTATACTTGGAACCCTTAGCCTTGAAATACTTGACGAGGTGAGCGATCTATCTAGTCTTTGTTGCCCCTGACACTGACTGGTGCTGGTGACCGACAACGTCGCAGACTCCAGCGTTCCCGTCAGATTCCTGAGCTCCTGAAGGCAGTGACGGTATGTATTTCCCATCAAGGACAAGTTCAAACGTCCAGCCAACCGGACTTCTCATGACATCGCTGAGGGCTTGATGTATGCGTGGTTGAAGCTTGTTTCATGATAGTATGTGTCAACGCTTCATTGCGTTGATACGCTGCGTTTGACCTTCGGTGAAGTTACTTGGTTTCGAAGCTCGACGCTGACAGGTCAGGACGGCCCCATGAAATGGTAAGAAGCAATCTCCCAATCTTTCTTCTGGCCAGCGGAGGACGATATGCCCGCGCTCGCTTCAGTATGCGGCTGATTCCTTCCAGGTGAAGATTGTCATGGCGACTCGCCTGTCCTCTGGTGGCGAATACACGCGAAGCGGTTTCGGGAAAGCCACCCAGCAGCAACAAGTTGCGCCAACGCGTTGCGTGCACATCCAAACTAAACTCCAGTTATCGCTGTTGGGGCTGCGGCTTCATGTTATGCTTATCGGTGTCGTTGGACCTGGCGAAACGCTTGCTGCTCTTCCAGGAATCTCACACTGCGCACCCCGTCGTCCTGTTTGCATTCCCCAAGTCGCCACCCGAAGCTCGCACTCAACGGACCCTCGTCAATTTTCCTTCCAGGATGAACGCTGCTGGGCGTCTTCTGGCCGCGTCAGCAGCGTCTGCATCCGGTGGTCACGAATCCCTCGAGAAAGGGGCCCAACGCATGCGCGTGACTTTGGTCTTCATCCTCGCGGGTTTCGTCACCATTTGGCTGCTCTGCGTGGGGTTGATTTGGCATCTTCGAGTGAACCGCGCAGGAGCTTTGAAAGGCGACGCCATGGCGGCTAGGAAGGTCATCTTACCAGCGTACGAGCCTGTGCTCTTCGTGATGAGCCTTATCAATGGCGGATACATCGTCTTCCTACTGGTAACTCTGGCAACGGGCTACTTCGACGCGTTCGTGTCTCCCATCATACTCGAGTCGTTCTACTGCGGGAACCAGTTCATGTTCGTGATCGTGTTGGTGTTGATGTTCCAGAAGAGTCTCTCGTTCCCCGCTGTCAAGCGGTCGGTGGCGATATCGTTGGTGCTTTCGTACTACACTGTGGTGTACGTCTGGGCGATGACAAAGTTCGGGAAGCTTGAGCACCAGAAGCGCTTAACCATCGGACTTCACTTGGTACGCAGTCTATTGATGCTACCATTCGTCTACGCATTCATTAGCCCTCCAAGCCGAGCTACAAAGCGAATCATTCGAGAGTTGTGCTTTGTCACCATCGTGTACTTCCTGTTAGTCGTCTTGCTCATGATCTTAATCATGAATCCGAGGACTGCTGGCAGACCGAGCCAAGCCGTCGTGTACGCTATGCTGACGTGGGTGGCTTTCTGCCCACTGGTCGTTTGGCGCGTGCTCAAGGCTGACACGGAGTACTGGAGGGGCATCGGACAGCGAGCCTGTGCCCTACAGGATCTGTTCCAGCGGGAGAATGGTCTGAGTGAGCGCGTATCCTCTGAAGGTCTTCACGTTCTCATTGAGATGAACCGGAAGTGCGTGATCGACTTCGCGTATTTGGAGCTCGTCCGGCAGCTCGGAGTCGGGTCCACGTCGACGGTGTTCCAAGGAACGCTCAAGACCAAAACCCACGTAGCCGTCAAGGCGTACGCGCCTACAAGTTGCTCGGAGGACGTCGTGGCGGCTTTATCGCATGAAGCCGCCATGTGCAGCGTCTTGAACCACCCGAACATCGTCAAATTCCACGGGATGTGCGTCGCGCCACCGACGATCTGCCTCGTGTTTCAACTCTGCCAGGGCAGTCTGGCCGACGCTCTTCAGGATCAGGCACGGCGGCAAAACCCTCGGTCTGCTCGACAACAGCTCCTCATTAGCGTGGGCTACATGCTCGACGCAGCTCGTGCCGTGGCGTATCTCCACAGCTTCTCGCCTCCATTTGTTCATCGCGACATCAAACCGTCAAACTTCCTCGTGGATTCCGAATGCAACGTGCAGCTGTCGGACTTTGGTGAATCACGGAGTGTGGCCAAGTTGGAAGGTAGAACGCTGGCACCGAAGCCCAAGGTGCCCGTTCTGGAGGATAAGCAGTTTGCGATGAAGACTGCACTCGAGTCTCCGCTGGGCACGACGCTTTCGTACGTTGACTCACCGTGGGGCGCTTGCATGGAGAGGAAGTCGCCTGAATATATCGCACCTGAGATTATCGACGGCAAGGGGGAGCTCGTGTTCTACGGCGAAGCTGCGGACGTGTATTCACTCGCGGTGACGATGTGGGATATTCTACACCCCACGGGCGACAAGTTCCCACAAGCTAATGACGACCACGCACAGGTGCTCGAGTTGGTCTTGTGCGGTGGAAGACCCAGGCTGGACAACAACACACCTCCGAGACTACGTGGCATCATTGAGCGCGCGTGGCAGCAAGACCCCGGACTTCGGCCTACTGCTAAGCAACTTGTCGGTGCGCTGGAGGACGTCCAGGACGAACTAAGTGCGCGCTTAGTGCTCGACTTGATGGGCGACTTGAGTGAATACCCTCCGTCCATCAACGCTAGTGGATCCAGCGTCCGGTCGGCTGACGTTTATCACGCACACACTTTTCCGGGGGCTTTTATCGTGGACCGAATGATCGACCGTCGATTTGTAAGGAGCCCGGCCGAGGCGATTCGCATGGGCAACGCGCTCATGGACTCGAGTGTGCTGCACCACATCACCCACTCCAAGAGTTTCGAGAACACCTCAACAGCGCTCTACTACTTCGATCTGGACGAAGCGCAGCTCAGCTTGCCCAGCCATCTAGAGAGTCGACTCCATCGGAGCAGCTCAATGAGCCAGCGCGAGTCAAATACCCCCATGCTGTCTCGCGGGCCCCGCACGTCATTTAGCTTCGTCCGAACACGGAGCGATGCACCGTGCCAGTGTCGACAACTAGGCCAACGCCTCGTCGGTAGCAAGTCGTCACGATTCCATCGACGGCGACAGTACCAAACCGCGCCAGAGCCTACCATGGAGAGTAATACTCTCACGACTGCTCTACTGGTGGAGGAAGAGCCCAGCGTGGAAAGTGATATGCTTCACGTTAACAACTACAGCGCCTTGAGCGCGGTACCCGGTACTGCTGCTACCATGGCCTGAATAGGTGTGCACGTTGAAGTGAGGATGAACCTGCCGCTGTACTTCCAGACGTATGACAAACGAAGGCCACCGCAACCAGTCACTCCTCCTGCGCGGGTTACTTCGACCGGCTTTCGCTTCCGCTTTCTCGGCGGGCGGGGTACAATCCCAGCTAGACGCTCGATAGAATGCTCACGGCACAGTCAAACGGGATATTGTACGAGGCTCACGAATATTACACAGTTTGTTTAACATGGCTAGAACCGGCCACAACGCCCCAGTGTTCAGATGTTCTAACGTCGGTGAAGGGGTCTTTTGCACGAACACGTTTGCTTATTATGGAGAAAACTAAGGAAGAATAATTTTTCCATCAGTGTTTCTCTGTTTCGGCATTAGCACACGTGCAGATGCAACCGTCTCAAGTTTCTTTAGTCAATCAACCCCCCGGTTTTGAAGGTCTCCGCCTTAACTCTTTCCTGACTTCATCCTGCAAAAAGTGCTGGAGCTGTCATATCCAGTTTTGCCCACCGACGAGCACGACCCAGATTCCACCCTAGAAACGAAGCAAGAGGAACAACATACTCGTATCCCCAGCCCACGATGAAAGAGCTCATAGATCAAGCAGTCCCGAGACTTCGCGAGGCGGTTCCTCGCGTTCTCGAAAGTGTGGCTGGGGTCAGGACGGAAGCGGTCTTCGTGTTGAGTAGCTCGACGCCGCTCCCCACCCAGACTGGCACTGGGGTATCGGACTACGCTCAAGGACAGCTCGTGGTGCTGATGGTGGTGCTTCTCGTGAGCTACGGCTCCATGTGCGCGCTGTCGGGGGCGCTGATCATCTACATGCGGCACAACCGCCACGTAGCGCTGAAAGGAGACACGGAAGCTTCACGCAAGACACTGCTGCCGGCGTTTGAGCCTTTGCTGTGGATCTTGTGCGCCGCCACGGGCTTGTTCGCGCTGTACTTCATGATCGCGCTGATTGCGGATAAGTACGCCGCAAATGCCGGGAGTGTCGCCACGGAGGCGTTGAGTGCAGGTCGACACTTTGTCCTGGAGCTGGCGTTGATCTTCATGCTTCAGAAGAGCGTGTCGCTGCCGGCGTTGGTGCGTTCCATTGCCATCACGGGGTTCCTGGCCTGCTACGCGCTCCCCTTTGTGTGGTACACGACGATCAACGGCGACGATGCAAACTCGAGTGGGAACTACTGGATCGTGGCCATTGCTCGCTTGCTGCTCTTCGTGCTGTACATCTACGTGTTCGTGCGACCACCGGCTCGAGCCAGTAAGCGGACGCTGCGTGAATTCTGCGCCTTTGCCATGGTGTACCAGACCCTCGAGTTCGCCTACCACACGGCGTTCAACCAGAAGAACGTCCACCTCGGGTTCGCACTGATCTACGCGCACGTGTTATGGGGGTCACTGTGTCCGTTGTTCGTGTGGAGACTGCTGAAAGCTGACACGGAGCATTGGCGCGGACTCGGACAGCGCGCCGTCGGTCTGCAAGCTCTATTTCGTAAGGGGAATATCCACGAACGTGTGTCGTCGCAGGGTCTTCACGTGTTGATCGAGATGCACCGCAAGTACATCATCGACTTCTCGGTGCTGGCCATCAAGCAGCGCATCGGAGTGGGCTCGACAGCCGTGGTGTACAATGGACTGCTGCACTCCAAAACCCCGGTCGCGATTAAAGTGTACACACCCACAAGCGTGACGGAAGACACGGTGGCGGAGTTCTCGCACGAAGCTGCGCTCTGTGGCGCGTTGAATCACCCGAACATCGTCAAGTTCTTCGGCATGTGCGTGTCACCACCGACGATCTGCTTGGTGTCCGAGCTGTGTGTGGGGAGTCTCGACGTGGTTGTGTTGGCGTTGTCTCGACGACAGCAGCAGGCTCGGCGTCAACAGTTTCTGCTCAACTTGGGCTACATGATCGATGCTGCGCGCGCTGTGGCTTACCTGCACAGCTTCTCTCCGGCCTTCGTCCACCGCGACATCAAGCCCAGCAACTTTCTTGTGGATGTCGAAGGGAATGTCAAGCTCACGGACTTCGGCGAGTCCCGCAGTCTACCGAAAGCCAACATCTCGTGGGAGGTGAGCAGTCTGAGTGACGCTAAGAGTGCCGGAATGGTGCCTCCTTCCGTGCCTGCAGTTGGTGCAGCAGCCGCGACTTCGAGCAGCTCGACTATTGACGCTGAGCACTACCAAGAGTACCCGGACTCCACAACCAGCAGCGCGCAAGGCGCGCGTATCATCCCGCCGACCCCGCCGCACACTCCTAGTGGTGGATCAAGGACTGCACCGGTACAATTCCCATCAACAGCACGGAAAGCGGCGCCTGAGATGACGGTGAAAGGCACCGTCGACTACATAGCGCCGGAGATCATCAATGGACGTGCCGGTGTCGCCTCGTATGGAGAATCTGCCGACGTGTACTCGCTGGCCATCACGATGTGGGACATCCTGAACCCTGGAGCCGAGAAGTACCCGGGTACGAACAACAACCACCTGCGCGTCCTCGAGTCCGTCATTGCCGGCACCAGACCCGAGCTGGACACCCAGCTACATGCTGGTCTGGCTGAGCTCATCACAACCTCGTGGCACGTGGACGCTCGCATGCGTCCGTCGGCTCAGAAGATTGTCTTGGCTCTCGAACGCATCCAGGAGGAGGTTTGCTCGGTGTTTGCGCTTGAACTGTGCGAGGAGATCGAGAACGACTCGACGATGATGAAGAGCGGCGGAGCTGGGAACTTGTCCAAGAGTTTCTCCGGGGAGTTCGCTGCTCGGAAGATGCAGGACATTGAAGCTGTGGCGTCCGTCGGGGAAGGCATTCGACTGGGCAACATGTTCATGAACGCCGGCTTCCTGCACCACCTCAAGCACTCGCAGCCGTTCAAGAGCTGCGAGGACTTGTACTACTTCGACGAAGACAACATCAACTTCTGCCAGCCGTTCGTGGTGCTCGACGGACCCGCAAGTAGAAGCGGCATCAGCAGCAACAACAACAACAACAACGCCACTCGACGTCCAGGATCTACACGGGGGGCTCCCCTCCCTTCGCAGTTGGTGCAGTCTCCTGGCTGGTTCAAGAGCCTGCAGCGACAGCACCAGCCGTCGGACCCGACTCCCCCGCTATTGGCGACCACTTCAACGTCAGCTTCGATTACCGACTCCAAGCGCTCCGAATGGGACGCGAACACGGCGACCGACTCGCCCCAGAACGACAGCGACACGGCCTTCGTGGAGGCCGCCAGCAACGGCACCACCGAGGCCGAGGAGTGCGCGTGCCGGAAGCTCGGGGAGCGCCCCAACACCCGCAAACCGACCCGCCACCGGTTCCGGCGCAAGTATCGCGCCATCCCGGAGGACAATATTCTGACGGCCAACCTGCTGCAGGAGGAGGACCTCACTTCAGCCCAGGACCGCCAGCTGCTGGACGAGTTCGACGACGCAGGACCCGCCAGCGTCCTCCTGCACACAAATTAGGTCGATTTGAAGTTGTATGGCGGGAAACCATAAAGATGGACCCATTTTCCCGCGAATGCATGTGATTGGTTGAATTGATGTATTAAAAGCTGCTATTGGCTGGTTTGAGTTGCCATTGTGCTATTTTTAGCGGATCCCTACAATGGCGGCGACCGAGTGCCCGATCTGCTCGCGCCATGTGCGCCAGGAGAACCTCATGATGCACGTGGAGGCCTGTCTGGCCAAGCAGGAGCAGCCCAAGACGCCGCTGTTCCGCTCGCCGTCCCCGTCGGCCAAGTCCAAGTCGCCAGTGAGCTCTAGAACGCCCAATCGGAGCCCGTCAAGTTTACCCCCAAATCAGAATAATGGGTCGCCGTCGCCTTCAGCCCAAAAGAAGCGCAAACGCTCGGCGCCCGAGGACATTTCCGGTGTGCCATTGGCAGAGCGGATGAGACCGAAGGATATGGATGATCTGGTGGGTCAGGAGGAACTTCTGGGGCCCGGGAAGCTACTGGCCACGCTAATCCAGGCCGACCGAGTGCCCAATATGATTCTGTGGGGGTAAGGAAATCTTGGTGCAGTGGTCGATGGTTGATAGTAATGTACTTATGTTTGTGTGTGAATTCTGGTGCTGCTGTAGACCTCCAGGATGTGGTAAGACGACGCTGGCCCACGTGATATCCAAGAAGACGGGCTGCAAGTTCATCAGCCTCTCGGGGGCGACGTCCAAAGCGGGGGACATGAAGGACGCGGTGGACCGAGCCCGAGGGGAGCGCAAGATGTTCCGCCGACGAACCATCGTCTTCGTCGACGAGATTCACCGCTTTAACAAGAGCCAGCAGGTGCGTGTTGATGTACCCGTGCTTGGACAAAATGTGAGGCGCTGGTGCTAATTATTATTTTTTAATCTTGTTGTGATGGTAGGATTTCTTTTTGCCGCCCGTGGAAGACGGCACCATTACTCTGATCGGAGCCACGACCGAAAACCCGTCGTTTGAGGTGAACAACGCGCTGCTGAGTCGCTGCCGCGTGTACACGCTCAAGAAACACACGCCCGAGTCTATCGAGAAGATCCTTCGACGCGCTCTGCGTGATCATGCTGCAGGCGGCGTGCGATCGCTCACGCAAAAGCAGGAAGAGGAAACACAGACGAATGGTGACGCAGCCAGCCAAGGAGAGGCCGGCTCTGAAGTCAGCATTGAGGCGGAAGATGCGGCTATCGAGTACCTGGCAAAGCAGTGTGCAGGCGACGCCCGAGTCGCCCTCAACTGTCTGGAGATGGCGCTTCAAACCGCGCCCATGGACAGCGACAAGCGTGTTCTGCGGGTATCCGCTACGCACGTCCAGCACTGTTTCGCACACCGACAAACGCTGTTCTATGATCGCAACGCGGACATGCACTACGACTGCATCAGTGCGCTGCACAAGTCCGTACGTGGCAGCGACGAGAATGCTACGCTCTACTGGCTCGCGCGAATGCTCGAAGGTGGCGAGAACCCGCTGTACGTGGCCCGACGACTCATTCGAATCGCAAGTGAAGATGTCGGCCTTGCTGCGCCCGAACTGCTCCCCATGGCCGTGTCGGCTTATCAAGCAGCGCACTTTGTCGGCATGCCGGAGTGCGATGTCGTGCTCGCTCACGTTGCGACAATGCTGGCTCGTGCGCCAAAGTCCATCGAGGTGTATGCGGCGTACAAGCGGGCGAAACAGTCGATCAAGGAGTGGGATAATGGCGCGTTACCGGACGTTCCGATGCACTTGCGAAACGCTCCCACGAAGCTGATGAAGGAGCTGGGATATGGAAAGGAGTACAAGTACAACCCGCACTATACGGCCGAAGAGCTCAAGGACCAGACTTATTTACCGGACGAGCTGGTTGGAACCGACTTTTTCGCGGAATCAGAGACAGATCGCGACGCTGGATGCTGAAAGAGACTTTTGTGGAGCACATTCCTTCCCCATGGCGTTGCTTGGCGTGCGCCAGCACTTGGAAACTGCGAGCTGTTACCCAGAAACTGAAACATGTCTTTTCGTTCCTTTATCTTCTACTTTTTCGTTTCCTGAAGTTCTAGACCTGAGCTCAAGCCCCGACGACGGGTGAAAAGTGATAGTTTGAATTCTGCCGCGTGTCAAGCATGGCGCTCACGTTCGCGGAGGAGCTGTCTCGAGAGTTTGGGGGCGGGACACCGATGCTGGCGGCCACGATCAAGGAGATGGAGGAAACCCAGTGGTTCCTGGACCGATTCCAGCTGGTTCAGATCATGATCTTGGTCGAGTATCTGTTCCTGTTCGTCATGTGCCTCGTTCTCGTGGTGTACCTGCGGCGGAACCGGCACATCGCGCTTACGGGGGATTCCAACGCAGCTAGAAAAGTTTTGTTACCGGCGTTTGCACCTCTCTTGTGGCTACTCGCGGTCTCTGTTGGCGTGTACTCGGTGGTGATGGCGCTGTTCGTGACGCTCAAGTGGTTTCGTGGCAAGTTCTCGGACGCGCTGCTGGAAGTCTTCTACAGCATGCGCTTGTTTGTGTTTGGCCTCGTCATGGTGTTTCTGCTGCAGAAGAGTGTCTCGATCCCAGCACTCAGACGCTCCGTGGTGATCACGCTTGTTTTGGCATTGTATACCCTCCCGGTGGAGATAGTATTGATGGCGTACGTGGCACCAAGTCGCCCAAACCTCGCCTTCACGGTAATGGCTGCTGTGCGAGCGTTAATGCTGATCTTCTTCGCCTTCGTGTTTGTGCGACCTCCGGCTCGAGCTACCAAGCGCACGTTGAGAGAGTACTGCCTCTTTATCTTCACTTACTCGGCCCTGCACTTCAGCAGTGAATTTTGCTTCCACATCGGATCGAGTACGATTGGATTCGCGCTGACGTACGCTACAGTGTTGTGGGCTGTTATGTCTCCGTTGGTCGTTTGGCGAGTGCTCAAGGCTGACACTGAGTTCTGGAGGGGGCTGGGTCAACGTGCAGTGGAGTTGCAGACACTGTTTCGCCAGAGACATAGTATTGACGAACGGATATCGTCGCAAGGTCTGCACGTGCTCATCGAAATGCATCGCAAGCTGATCATCGACTTCGCCCAGCTGCAGCTCCAGAGGAAGATCGGCACAGGGGCGAGCGCCGTCGTTTTCAGTGGATTACTGGATGCCGTCACTCCTGTAGCCGTCAAAGTCTACACACCGACGCTGTTCAGTGATGAAACAGTGGCCGAGTTTTCCCAAGAAGCTGCCCTGTGCGGTGCATTGAAGCACCCAAACATCGTCACGTTTCACGGAATGTGCATTTACCCTCCGACGATTTGTCTGGTCTCGGAGCTGTGTCAAGGAACCTTGTTTGAAGTTACCTGTGGGGCGAGAGTCAGGTTTGCTGGTAACGGGTCGCGTTTCCACAACCGACAGCAGATGCTGTTGAATGTGTGCTATATGCTGGACGCTGCGCGTGCAGTAGCGTATTTGCACAGCTTCTCCCCGCCGTTCCTTCATCGAGATATTAAGCCGGACAATTTTCTCGTAGATGTTCGTGGAACGGTCAAGCTCACGGATTTCGGGGAATCACGTAGTCTAGCGCGGCCCCAGAAGGCGAATACAGGCTCGAGCGCAGCTATACCGGATTATTTGACGGACTACGCTGCCTTTGCTAGCTCCCCGATGGCAACAGAGATCCAGTCAATGATGACTTCGTTTCCGAAGATGACTGTGAAAGGGACGGTGGACTACATGGCGCCGGAGATTATCAACGGCAAGGCAGGGCTTGCAGCGTATGGAGAAGCTGCCGACGTTTACTCGTTAGCGATGACGATGTGGGATGTATTACACCCTGGCACCGAGAAATTCCCTGAGCTCAAGAGCAATCACTTGCAGATATTTGCGTCCGTGGTGGAAGGGAAGCGTCCACAGCTCGAATTGGAGATTGGGCTTCACGCAGGGCTACGTGAAATTATTGAAGCAGCTTGGCAACCCACTGCTCGTCTACGTCCGAGCGCTCGTGAAATTGTCAAGGCATTGGAGCGCGTGCAAGAAGAACTGCTAGCAGTCTTTGCGGTCGAGCTAGTCCCAGAATTCACCAACGCTATCAGCTCGTCTGTCTGCAAGACGCGCCGAGGCGCTGCTGATGTGTTTACTGGGGAGCTGATTGTCGCCCGTCTTCAGGACATGAAGTTTGTGCACAGCCCATGCGAAGCCGTTAGACTGGGGAACGCCTTCATGGACGCCGGCCTTTTGCACCACAAGAAGCACGACTACAGCTTTGAGAACACGGGGCTTCAGTATTTCTTTGACGAGGACAACATCAGTCTGTGCCAGCCTTTGGATAACCCAAAGTCGTCGGTGGCTATCAGCGTGAGCGAAGACAGCAGTCCCCTCGATCTTGACGATGATCTTGAGCGACAAAGGGAGCGCTTTGGCTCATGCTCTTTCCGTGAGTCTGCTACGTGCTCATTTTCGGAAGACCACAGCAGCGTGCACAACAATGCTACAGCGTCCAAACCCTTCGAAGGATTGGCTCGGCCAAGCACAAGTGCTGGAACAACCGTCAGTGGTGGCAATGACTGTCGGTGTCGGAAGCTGGGGCAAAGACTCGAAGCTCCTCGAAGGGCTCGCAGGCAACGGCTGCGACGAAAGTTCAAGGGGGCGATCGCTGATGAACTGACCACGAAGTTGTTGGAGGTTGACGACTCGGCCGTGACACCTAACGGATTCGAGATAGGCCACAGCATGGATGCCTTCGACTTTGTTGCCATGAATGTTCAGGCAGCATAGCATAGCTTTCAACACACAGCATTGATTCCAAAGGGTGATCGTCTAATTATTTACTTGACCTGAAGGAAGCCTCGCACCTCCGCTACGAAGGCATACAGGTTGGTCTTGAACTGCATGCGCATCTTGCGTGTGGTGGCGGTGCCCGTGGCGATGTCCGCTGGCGTCAAAAAGCTGATGAGCTCGGTAAACGCAGCAGACAACCGCTGCTGGGTGGACGGGTCCAGACTCGCCTGCTCGTGGCTGATTTCTTCGGCCAGCGCGGAGTAGCGCGCTTGCTCGATCAGAATGAGCGGGTAGAGAGTACCCGCGCACGCGTCCAGGATGACAGGGTTGAAGTCTTCAAAGAGCGCCATGCGGAAGATAACGCGCAGGAACGCCATGAACATGTCCGGGTGCTGCTGCCGGTGGGCCTCGAGTCCCGGCTTCTGACCCTGCTGCGACTTCCAGTGGTAGCTCGCCAGCTCGCCAAGTGCCTGGAAACTGTTGCGTACCACATCCACCGACACGTGACGCATGCCAACCAACAATGAGTGGAGCAGCATCTGGAACAGCTCGCTTGGCAAAGTGACAAGCTTCTCCGCGTACACTTCCACCATGTACGACACCAACGTGAAGTACTGCTTGCTCAGGCTCGGGTAGGCCAGCAACTGCTCCGTCATCAGAGGAATCACTTGGCGTAGACCCGAGAACACGACGTCGGCCACGACGCTTGAAGCACGGGTAGCGTCGGCTTGCTCCTGCTCGGTAGTCGCGTCTTCCGAAAAGTCGATGAAGTCCTTGGACACGAGATGCGACAGCAGAGTGAGCAGTGCCAACAGATCAGCGTAGTTCTCCTCTTCAACACCTCCCAGCATACTCTTCTTGCCCAAATTGTGCCGGCAGTAAGCGCGGATGAGTTCGTCGCTGGCCGTGTACACGAGCAGCGCGTCGCGAGGAGAGAGGTAGCACAGCTGCGCCTCCACCATTAGGCAGAAGAAGTTGAGGATGAGGTTCACCATTTGCGAGTCGCCCTGGAAGATCTGGAAAATCTTGACGATGACAGGCAGCGCAGGCAGGCAGAACGCTGTGATGGGCGCATGGCTCGTCGATTCAGCAGAGCGCGCAATGCCTGAATACATCTCAACCAGCAGCGTCAACTCTTCCTGCACACGCACGTCATTCGCAGTTTGCTTCGCCTCGAAGTTCGGCATTGCAATTAGCTGCTGCAACCGCTGCTCGACCGGGTGGCTGACCGCCTGGAAGTGAGCAGCTCTCATAATCTGGTCGCTCGACGCCATTCCAGCTCGACACAACGCCTCCGTCAGCTGACCTCGGAGATTCGCGGGAATTCTCGCAACTGCAGTGTGTAGTGGATCATTTCCACCGGCAGCCGCGGTCATGAACGATCCAGCAGACGCATTGGCTTGGACGAGCGACTGCCACATCTGCGAGCTCAGGACGGGGTTGATGGCTTTCGTGTTGGAGAGCACCAGCAAAAACTCGATCAGGTTCTCCATGACCACGGGCTGTGTGGACCAGTGCAGCAGGTATACCGTGGCCTTCTGCACCAAGAAGTTCAGTAGCTCTCCTGCTCGCCCTCCGTTCTGGAAACCAAACACTTGCAGCAGTGCTGGCGCGACTTCACCGGAGTCGACAAGAACATCAGGAGTCAGGTACGTGGCGCACAGCCGCGTGATCGTTTTCAACAATCCTTCGGATACAAAGGGGCTCACGCAGTCGCTCGTTGGGTTTCGTGCAAGTCGGGATGCCTCGAACTCCAGCACGTGGCTCATAATCAGCATGATGAGGTTCACCACGGGAGAATCCTCAGCCGAGGCGACACCACGGAGAGTGACGTGAATCCGATTCGGGATACCTGGACGTTCTCCTTCGAAATCATCCGCAAGGAAGAGACCCACAAAGAGAATAACAAAGTGCAGCTTCTCGAAAAGCTGGGATAGCACCGGAGTCATCTCATCACGCCCTTGTAGTTTTGACAATTCCTGCTGCACGCTCGTCATTAGCGACTGGACAAGCGAAACTAGCAAAGACGCTGAGGCTGATGAGTTGAGTCTAGCGAGTGCGGCAGCAAGCTCGTACTGCTCGCGTGCACTACTGGCAGCGTTGTCCTCTACATCCTCCTCTTCATCCTGCTCGGCGAGAGCCTCCACCGCACACAGCTCCAGCTGAACCTGAAGGTAAAGCTCCAGCACTGGCGCCGAGGCCTTACTCAGCAGCGCCAGAGCTTGTTCCGCTTCCGGCTTGGAGGACCCAGGCGCACCAACTTCTAACAGCTGCGGGTCATTAATGAGCGCTACCCACGCGTCCAGCAGAATATCAACGCCCTCGAGCTCCCAAAGTTCGTCAATAGCCTCGTTGGGGCGTTCACGCAGGTGTCGCTGGATACGGTCAAGAGCCGAGTGCAGCAACTTGCTGGTCAAGGAGGCCAGTTCATCGATGAACGAAGAGAAGAGTTGTCCAGAGTTGGCCTGCAGCAGTGCCTCAAGGCCGATGTTGTTCACAAGTCGGAAGAGCAGCTGGCAGCAGTCGATCAACTCGCGCGTGGCCAGCTCGTACCCAGTGAAGTCGCTCTGCGCGACCAAATCCAAGAACGGGTTGTGCACAACCGTGACGACACCACGGAAGATTTCTCCCAGGAACTGCACCTGCTCCGTCTTGCGCTCGAAGATGGGGCCTTGCAGAGACGCCAGCTGGATCAGGAACTGCCTTGCCAAGTGCAGCAGCGTCTCGTTCTTGGCCGCCACATTGCGGAAGAACGCGTACGTGTTGAACGCCGAGTGGATCAGGTCCGGCCGCACCAGGATCGGTCTCCACGAGGCCTGCGGGGTCAGCACCGGTCGGTTGCCACTGTCGTCGTCGTTGGCCGACGCACTCAGACTCCACGTCAAGTTGCCCGCGCGCGGGTCTTCGAACTGCCAGTTGAGCAGCTCAACACAAAGCTGGAATGCCGAATCCAGCAGCTCCAACTGCTCCGCGGGCACGTTGCCCGCAGCTCCCGCGTCTCCACAGGCCGTCGTCGTGCTGCGGATCGAGTCTTCAAGCAGCGGCACCGCCAGCGCCACGATGTTCTTGAGTCCGCCGCTCTTCTCCAGTGTGCGTCGAGACTTGGTGTGGAATTCCACGGGCTGATTCATGTTGCTGGCCCTTGAAGCTGACGAAAACTCCGTGACGAAGGCCAGCAGCCACTTGGCCGCCAAGAGGCGGTGGGCGATGGCGTTGCCCGGCTGCAGCATGACGCCCATCTGCTGCAGCACGGCGGCGCGCTCCGACTCGAGGCGGTCCAGCCAGCCGCGCTTGACTAGCAGCACGGCCGTCTGCAGCGCAGAGGCCGCCACGAACCTCGGCAGTGCCGCGCCGCGCTCCAGCAGCAGCTGCATGAGGAAGTCCAGCGCCTGCGATTTGTCCGCGAGCGCCAGCAGCGGCCAGCGCTGCAGCGTCACCTCGCGGATGGTGGCCACGCAGTGGAACTGCACCACCTGCGGCGTCTGCGGGTCGCGCAGCAGCGCCATGGCGTCCGCGAGCGCGCTGGGGCTGCGCTTGAAGTGCTCCAGCACGGACTCGGCCTCGGCGCGGCGGCGCTCGGCCTCGGGGCTCGTCGGCGGAGCATGCAGCGCCTCGCACGCAGCAGTCAACGCCTGCATCTTACAATAGTTTTCCGCCAGTGAATTGCTGATTGTGGTAAATTTTGACTTTGCGCAAAATTGCTAACGTTAATTAGTGGATCATCAAGTGGTAATTCATACCCTAAAACACGTCTAAAATACACTTCACGCCATGGTGGCAGCGGTGCCGGGTACCGTGCTCAACGCGCTGTAGCTGTTCGCGTGAAGAATGTCACTGTCCGTGCTGGGGTCTTCATCCACCAGCAGAGCAGTCGTGAGAGCGTTAATCTCCGCAGTAGGCTCCGGCGCAGCTTGGTACTGTCGCCGTCGATGGAACCTTGAGGACTTGCTACCGACCAGGTGTTGACCAAGCTGTCGACATTGACACGGGGCATCACTGCGTGTTCGGACGAAGCTAAATGACGTGCGAGGTCCACGAGCTAACATGGGGATGCTTGACTCGTGCTGGCTCGTTGAGCTGCTCCGATGGAGTCGACTCTCTAGATGACTGGGCAAGCTGAGCTGCGCTTCGTCCAGATCGAAGTAGTAGAGCGCTGTTGAGGTGTTCTCGAAGCTCTTGGAGTGGGTGATGTGGTGCAGCACACCCGAGTCCATGAGCGCGTTGCCCATGCGAATCGCCTCGGCCGGGCTCCTTACGAATCGACGGTCGATCATTCGGTCCACGATAAAAGCCCCCGGAAAAGTGTGTGCGTGATAAACGTCAGCCGACCGGACGCTGGATCCACTAGCGTTGATGGACGGAGGGTATTCACTCAAGTCGCCCATCAAGTCGAGCACTAAGCGCGCACTTAGTTCGTCCTGGACGTCCTCCAGCGCGCTGACAAGTTGCTTTGCAGTAGGCCGAAGGCCGGGGTCTTGCTGCCATGCACGCTCAATGATGCCACGTAGTCTCGGAGGTGTGTTGTTGTCCAGTCTGGGTCTTACACCGCGCAAGACCAACTCGAGCACCTGCGCGTGGTCGTCATTAGCTTGTGGAAACTTGTCGCCCGTGGGGTGTAGAATATCCCACATCGTCACCGCGAGTGAATACACGTCCGCAGCTTCGCCGTAGAACACGAGCTCCCCCTTGCCGTCGATGATCTCAGGTGCGATATATTCAGGCGACTTCCTCTCCATGCAAGCGCCCCACGGTGAGTCAACGTACGAAAGTGTCGTGCCCAGCGGAGACTCGAGTGCAGTCTTCATCGCAAACTGCTTATCCTCCAGAACGGGCACCTTGGGCTTCGGTGCCAGCGTTCTACCTTCCAACTTGGCCACACTCCGTGATTCACCAAAGTCCGACAGCTGCACGTTGCATTCGGAATCCACGAGGAAGTTTGACGGTTTGATGTCGCGATGAACAAATGGAGGCGAGAAGCTGTGGAGATACGCCACGGCACGAGCTGCGTCGAGCATGTAGCCCACGCTAATGAGGAGCTGTTGTCGAGCAGACCGAGGGTTTTGCCGCCGTGCCTGATCCTGAAGAGCGTCGGCCAGACTGCCCTGGCAGAGTTGAAACACGAGGCAGATCGTCGGTGGCGCGACGCACATCCCGTGGAATTTGACGATGTTCGGGTGGTTCAAGACGCTGCACATGGCGGCTTCATGCGAGAAAGCCGCCACGACGTCCTCCGAGCAACTTGTAGGCGCGTACGCCTTGACGGCTACGTGGGTTTTGGTCTTGAGCGTTCCTTGGAACACCGTCGACGTGGACCCGACTCCGAGCTGCCGGACGAGCTCCAAATACGCGAAGTCGATCACGCACTTCCGGTTCATCTCAATGAGAACGTGAAGACCTTCAGAGGATACGCGCTCACTCAGACCATTCTCCCGCTGGAACAGATCCTGTAGGGCAATGGCTCGCTGTCCTATGCCCCTCCAGTACTCCGTGTCAGCCTTGAGCACGCGCCAAACGACCAGTGGGCAGAAAGCCACCCACGTCAGCATAGCGTACACGACGGCTTGGCTCGGTCTGCCAGCAGTCCTCGGATTCATGATTAAGATCATGAGCAAGACGACTAACAGGAAGTACACGATGGTGACAAAGCACAACTCTCGAATGATTCGCTTTGTAGCTCGACTTGGAGGGCTGATGGCCGCGTACACAAACGGAAGCATGAGCAGACTGCGAACGAATTGAAGGCCGATGGTGAATTGTTTCTGGTGCTCGGGTTTCCCAAACTTTGTCACCGCCCAGACGTACGGAATCGTGTAGTACGAGAGCACCACCGATATGGCCACCGATCGCTTGACAGCGGGGAACGAGAGACTCTTCTGGAACATCAGCACCAACACGATCACGAACATGAACTGGTTCCCGCAGTAGAATGTCTCGAGTATAATCGGAGACACGAACGCGTCGAAGTAGCCCGTTGCCAGAGTTACCAGTAGGAAGACGATGTATCCGCCATTGATGAGGCTCATCACGAAGAGCACAGGCTCGTACGCTGGTAGGATGACCTTCCTAGCCGCCATGGCGTCGCCTTTCAGAGCTCCTGCGCGGTTCACTCGAAGATGCCAAATCAACCCCACGCAGAGCAGCCAAATGGTGACGAAACCCGCGAGGATGAAGACCAAAGTCACGCGCATGCGTTGGGCCCCTTTCTCGAGGGATTCGTGACCACCGGATGCAGACGCTGCTGACGCGGCCAGAAGACGCCCTGCAGCGTTCATCCTGGAAGGACTGGAAGGAGAATTGACGAGGGTCCGGTGAGTGCGAGCTTCGGGTGTCGACTTGGGGAATGCAAACAGGACGACGGGGTATGCGCGGTGTGAGATTCCTGGAAGCGTTTCACTAGGGGCCAGCGGCTCCGCGGCTGCAACGACACTGATGAGTGGTGTCTTATATCCATGGAGCCGCAGCCCCAACAGCGCTAACTGGAGTTTGGGTGGGGCGTAACTTGGCTGGCTTTCATGAAACCGCTTTGTGTGTATTCCTTAGTAGTCACCACCCGAGGACAGGCGAATCGATATGACAAGCGCCTTGGAAGGAGTCAGCCGAATACTGGAGCGAATCAAGGATATCGTCCCCCGTTGGAGGGAGCTAAGCTCTTCTCTTACCACTTCACGAGGCTGTCCTGTTCTGTCAACAGCGAGCTCCGAAACACCTTCTCATGCAAGTGGCTTGGCCGAAGGTCAAACGCAACGCTCAATGAAGCGTTGATACCTACTGTAGATGATAGAAGCTTCAACCACGCATACATTGGCCCAACCGAAGTCAAGGAAGAGTCCGGTCGGCTCAGACTGTCTTGGTCTCGTCAGTGATGATCTTGAAATATGCTACAGCGCTGGACCTGGTGGAACCGTAAGAAGCTCGAGACGTTGGCGGCTCGACGGTGGCTGCGGACCTTCAGTGGCAGCAAGCGTAGTAAAATGGGGATCCCACCTTTCGTTCCAAGTGAAGGAAGGGCTCGAGCCAGGAAGGTGTCGTTTGCAGACGTCCCATCTCAAACATCCCCAGCTGCCGGAGCTCGGATGGCGTGCTGTAAGACACCCCACACGATCGATTTGCCGTTGACTATCGCGTGGCCTCAGGCGATGATATCTGCCTTGAGATATACCCGCCTTGCTCGGGTTGATAGCATCGTTATCGTTATCTGCACACCGCAGTCTCTAACTCCGAGGAATAGATGCGCATGCCAAGCATGAACCATGCTTGGTTCATGCGAGCCTCTGCCGAGGGATGCAGTGCAGACTGCACTGTGCATTTGAAGCGGACACCTTCAATCTCCTTTGCGTCCAAACCGTATACATAGCCAATGTATATGCTCAATTGGCGCATAAAACACCCATAAAACTCCTGATTAAGTTGACATCACTTCCTTTTCAACCCCCAAACCGTCCTCTACATATACTTAGTCGAGTATCTACCATACCACGGCCATTTCGAAGCTGAACCGCTGCCAATACTGAAAGCGCCGCTCGACGGACGCCCCGCTCACGCGCCTCCTGTGCGACCCCTGCCCAGAGAGCCATGGAGATCTTCCAGGACGGAGAGCTCGAGGCGGAGGTAAGCCAGCCCGCGTCTACTTAGCTCCACCCTTTGCCCTGCATGCAGAGCGTGACGTCTCTAATGCCAATGTGCATCTGATAACTAGATGAACAAGCGCGAGCTGCACGCCAACAGCCTGGGGAGCTGGTGGCAGCTCTTCTCCGAGACGTACGAGGAGCTAGTGCAGTCCATCGCTAGCCCTGTGCGCGCCGAGTACTCCGCCCGGGAGCTTGGAGACAGACAGTTCACGCTCTCTACAGCCAGCAATGACAGCGAAGAGTTCGTGCGCGAGGACTTCCACCTGCAAAACCCTCGTGGAGAGCCCTTGGCCTGCAGCTTCTGGCGTCGCAGAGCAGTGAGAGACGTCGACCCGATCGCAGACTTGGCCAGCTCTTCGTCGTCTTCTTCGCTGTCTGGTGAGGAGGACAAGGTGGCGCCGGGGTGCACAGTGGAGGAGCCGATGGACAATGTCAACACGGACAGCAGCAGCAGCAGCAACTCGAGCTGCAGCAGTCAGCAGACATTAAATGTGGACCCGTGCATCATCTACCTGCACGGCATGTCCAGTTCGCGGAAGGAGTGCGTCTATTTGCACCGTAAAGTGCTCGCTGCGGGTTTCTCGCTCTTCGCAGTGGACTTGTCCGGTTCCGGTCTTTCCGGTGGTGACCGCGTGTCGTTTGGATACTTTGAGCACCACGATGTGCGGACGGTTGTCGACTATCTGTACGCCACTGGTCGGGCGTCGGCTGTGGGCATCTGGGGGAGGGATATTGGATCCGCGGCGGCGCTGCTGCATGTCAAAGAGCGCATGGCGTACCGCTACGAAACGATGATAGTCTCGCGGACAGAAGCGAAGAAGCTGGAAGTCGTGGAGGACAGAGAGAACCGCCACATTCTGTGCATCCCCCCGGTGAAAGGCCTACACTTCCGATTCAGCAAGTACAGCGCATCGCACGGCGACTTCGTCCTGCTAGCGATAGACAATGTCCCTGTGCAGGGTTTAAGCCCAGCTGTATGCTATCGTCTGATCCAGCGGAGTTGCAAGAACAACGGGGGCAAGGCGCATATACAAGGCTGCAAGCGTTCTTCCAGCAAGGCTGGAGACGACAAGTTCATCTTTGCGTTGACGGCAGACAGCGCCTATGGAGACATGGAGCAGGTGATTTCGGATATGCTGCAGATGATCACCAAGAGCGCCGAGCGTCGCAGTCTGTACTTCCCCTCGGCGATGGTCACCGCCGTTCAAAAGATCCTGGCGAGCTCAATCGGCAAAGCCGGCGGCTTTAACTTCCGTGACGTCAGGTTGCTCGACGCCGCCCCGTACTTCACAGTGCCGTGTCTCTTTATCAGCGCGTCCAAGAAGGATTTCTTCATGCCTGAGCACGCCAAAGCATTGTGCGGTGAGTACGGCGGCTCCAAGAGCTACGTTCAATTCACGGGCCAGATCGACGACAATCGGCCGGCTGAAGTCGTCGACACTGCCATCTCGCACTTCAGCAAGCGCTTCAAGCTCCTCAAGAAGTGAACGGCATGTGGCGAATGAACTGGAAGTGAGTGGACGGATGGATGGATGAAGTGTCAATGATATACAATACAGCTACAATCAATATTTACATCTTCCGAGTATTATGTTCGATCTTGCTGCTTGAAGCGCTTCACCACACGAGAGACCACGCCATTCATAGGTGTACATTTCGTGTCCCATTTATTTACCAAGTGACGTCCTAAAGAATGGCTGGAATCTTCGACCGATTCCGGTTCGGCGCCAAGCGCGAGCGCGATGAGGACGCACCAGAGGTTCCTCCTAGTGCAGAGGAGACTGAAGAGGCTGTGAGTGAGGCTCCTGCCAAGAAGAGCAAGCGCAAGCAGCAGCGGGAGCCGGAGAGTGAGAGAGGGACCCAAGTGGCCTGCAAGTGGCAGGAGCGCTGGCATGGCATCTGCGCCGACTGCTTCGAGCAAGTGCAGCCTTGCGTGCACTACCCAGAGCGTCGTCTGCGGCTGCTTATTGTCGGGCACAACCCATCCGACCACGCGTGGAAGACCGGCTACTCGTACAGGTAACATGGCTCGATAGTGGTGCTATGGCTGTGAGTGAGTGGACTAAGTTATCGGGTGACTCTGAGAGCAGCAACCCCACGAATCGCATGTGGATGCTGCTGACGGGGACGCTCTCTCCTACCTCGTGGGAGGGCGTCGTGCCGGCTACAGCGAGCATCATGGAGCAAAACGTGTTTCCCCATGTTCATGGTGTTGGGTTCACCTCAATCGGGTTGGAGGTTGGTTGAATCTCTCTCTTTTGTCCTGAACCACAGCTAATATTTCTTGTTGCAGCCCGGCAACGATGCGTCCAAGTACGGCAAGACAACGAGTATGGGCGTTCAAGTTCTAGTGAGTATGCCTGTCACTCTTCAAGACTAACTTCTGATTGTTTCTGGTTGCCATCGGCAGTGGAAGCGTGGCGAGAAAGCTTCTTCCGGCGCTTACGTCGACACGCAGCCCAAGTCTGCTTCAATGACCACAGCGACGCAGCAGAGACCGCCATCAAGCACGAAGCTGATGACACTAATCCTCCAAAGAAGGCCAAGTGCGAGCTTGCTCACGCCCCCATGCTCGTCGCGTTTTCCGGCAAGCGGCAGTTCAGCTGGCTGTTCTCACCTCCACTGTCGAAGATCGAGAGCTACGGCAAGCAAACGAGGCTTCCTCCTGGATGGCCCCACGAGCTGCGCGCAGACAGCGAAGTCTGGGTCCTGCCCAGCTCCAGCGGTCGAGCCGCCATGACAACGGCACAACGCACGCTGCCTTACCAACAGTTAGCGCAGCGTCTGCACCAAATTCCTTGGACTCAGCCTCCGGACGAACTGGAGCTTGATGTGAAGAAAGAGTAGCATGTTCATGCTTCTGGAGCGAAATTCAACACGCTCTTATATTTTACTTGGATAGCACGCTGAGAATCTCACCGACGTTGGGCCGCTTGGAGGGGTCGTAGTCCAGACAGCGTACTGCCAGCTCACGGAATGCAATAGGGGCGTCCTCTGCTGGCGCCGGCTTCAACCGCTGCGCGACCACTTCCGTGGCAATAAAAATGTCCGCCATTGTGGGTCCGCGCTCCTCCGACACATGCTCAAACAGCTTGGTGCGCGACGAGATCTCGCAGAAGATGGCTCCAAGCGCGTATACTTCAGCAGCAGTCGTGATCTCTTCACCCTTGAGCAACTCCGGCGCGCGAGTCGCAATATCCCCATGTCCGTAGGATCGCACAGGCACCAAGTCGGTGCGAAGGCTCGAAGCGTAGTCGAAGATGTCGAGCTTGCACGTTAACTGCGCATCGAGCAACACACTCTTGGCGGTCAAGCTCCGCGACAACTTGACACCTTGAAGGGATCGGATGAAGTTCAGCGCGCTGCTAATACCCTTGGCCATTTGAAGACGTTGAGGCCACGCCAGCTCCACCTTCTCATCAGCCAGAACCGATCTCAAGCTGCCGTTAGACATGTGTTCCACAACCAGGAGCACCTCCTCGCGGTCCGTCCAGGAAGAGCCCATGAAGTGCACGATGTTGTCATGCCGAAGCGGGACGTACGACAGACGAATCGCATTCAGGTCTGGCAACGTCATCTCCAACTCGCGCGGCAGGAACTTCAGCGCGACAACCTTCGCGTCCTTGAACTCTCCCAGCCACAAACCCTGAACGCCCAGCTTCTTGTGAAGTATCACCACGTCCTTGCCGAGATCCATGTCGGCGAGGATCTTCTCTTCACCTGTCAGCACCCGTTCTGATCCCGTCTCACTCCCATGTCCACTCCTACGACCTGTAAGCAGTCCGTCTTCGTGGTTCGAGAACGTCAGCCGTTCGTCCACAAACTTGCTTGCCTTCTTCTTAAATCGACGGAAGAAGGAAATCACCACAACCAACACCACCGTGCACGCACACGCTAGGACAATAGCCGTGGTCGACACAACACCGCTAGTGTTGGCAGTACCGGTCGACTGCGCCTCTAGTGACCCATCACTTGGTTCACTGCTGCTAGCACTGTCCATACTGTCGGCACTAAACGACGTGGTCGTGCTTTCAGCGTCCTCCACGATACAAAACGTCAGCTCACCGACCGTCTCCTCCTTCAAACACGACGATCCACTGTCCGACGCATCCACCGTGTTCCCAGTCGTCCTGAAGTCCGAGATGTTCGACAGCTGCGCGAACTCGTCCTCCGTCAGCTCGATCGGGCCCGCAATCGTATTGTACTCCAGAATCCTATCATCCACAAAGAGAACAAGTCAGCACCAGCACCTCTGCCCTAGTCAAGAGGTCCACCATCTCCACGTACAGTGTCGTCACAGCCGTGTCCAGCCCCAGAACCGCCGTCGGGAACGACAGGTTGCAATTGCGGATCACCACCTGCTCGATCGTGACCGTCGAGTCCAAGTGCAACTTGTCGACCGTCGTCTCGTCAAAGATCCTGCAGTTCACAGCAACACCAACATAGCCATCAGTACCCTCCTCTCTCTCTCCTAACAGAATGCCAGTAGATATCTTCCTCTTACAGCTGGTTCAAGTCCGCGTCCTTGGGCAGCCATGCGTCCTCGAATGCCGCCCTCATGCCGTCCACGTGGACCTGCACGAGGTCCTCCAGCCCCGCGAGCGCGTACTTGCCGAAGCTCAGCGTGAGCTCCAGGTCGTCCTCCAGCGGCGTCTCGTCCGCCTGCACCAGCAGCTGCGAGACGTCCACGTCCAGGGGCGAGTCGCTCAGCTGCATATCCACCAGCACCGACTGGCCCGTGCCGCTGGTCTGGGCGCGCATCTCCGCCAGCGGCTCGCTCCAGTTGCTGAGCGTCCACTCGGCGCCGCTCACGACCGAGTCCAGCACCACGGGCGTCAGGTCCTGCGACGACGCCAGCAGGTCCGTGAGCGCGCCCGCCGACAGCTGCAGCGGCACGAGCGTCGCACCCGAGGCGAGAGCGCTGGCGTTGCCCACGCGGGACAGCACGAAGCGCTCGGTGGCGGCCGCCGCCGCCAGCGGCAGCAGCAGCGACAGCATCAGCAGGAGGAAGACGCGGCGTCGAGCGTCCGCCATGTCCGCTGCTTCTTTGAAAAGTGCTGAAAAATTGACGAACCCAGCCAAAGATGAGATATGAAGTACAGAGCCCGTTTCGTTAGAAAGCACGGCATATACATGTGCACTGATTTATCGGGTAATGCGTTAATACAGGTTGTATACATACAAAAAATTAGATGGGGATTGGAAAGAGGTATAATGGTAAGTAGAGTATGCGGTTTAAGATCGTGTCGTGCGGTCATTTTGTTACACTTGGATTTTGTATGGGTGCAGCCCGTGCCGAGCTTCGAGGATCCTCTACGCAGCAGGAACCAGGTTGTGGCTTTGGCTGGCGCGCGCGACGCGAAAGCGAGGGGATCAGGAGATTTGAAGGGCGGAACGAGGCATCGCGATCGCGAAGTGAAGTCGGGTGTGAAGTCAATCGAAGGAAGCTGCAGTTCACCAGCAGATTGCTCAGGTGACTGCATATACAGCCACAGGCTGCTAAGCTTGCACACATTTACCAGCAAGGCTCGCGTGGCCACGAGGGACACGGAGGAAGCCTCTGCAGATAAGCAGCGCGATCTGCAGTGCCCAACGTAGCACCGAATACTCGTGCAGCGAAAGACCCGCCAAAATTTGTGCAGCAGCACCACCGGATACGGTAAAGCTCGACTCGAGGCTCTCGAGCTGAGCAACGCGAGCCCTCGACAACTCCTGGCCACCGGCGCCAACGCCCAGCATTCAGCTCCAAGTTGAGCGCGCGGGCGACGTATTAATACCACACAGCTCGTAGGCTTGGATCGTGGTGCAGTGCGGCCCTCGCACTTTGGCTCGTTATCAATCGTCCCTGTGTTTCTTACTTGCACTCAGTTCGATCGCCCCAAGGTGTTTCGCTTCGGCGAGTTGATCCGTGCGAGCATGATAAGCTTGTTCATACGCGTGCGCCAACTCCTCGGACTCCAAAGATCGAAGTCATTGGTGACTGGTGACAACTCTAGGCGTTCTACTCGGTTCTAATTCTTACCACAGGTAGGTTACACATAGGCCCTCCTGGTAGTGAGCCGCAGCTCTCAGCACGGCGAGGCTGTTACCGCCGGGGTGGGGTGGGTGGGGTGGTGCTTTTGTGCTGCTGTCGGGCATCCCAATGGAGCTGATCTCCGTCCCGCGGGGCTGGTCGCCGACCTAGTAGCCGCCGGTTAGCCGGTACTTGCGGACAAGTTGCGGACAACTTCAAACCCACGCTATCGCATGCTTATGCCACTCAGCAGTGGACCATCCGTTCCGGTCGTCCACTGCGGCATTGACACGCGATGACTCTGACGCGGTGGACGGCGGCGTCGCTGGTGGCGTCGGGCGCCGTATGCGCCTCCCTGGGGGCTCTGCTAGGTCGCTACCTGCTTGCGCGCAGCTGGCACGGACGCGTGCAGGGCGACGACCCGCTGGTGCACGAGCTGGAGCAGGAGATCGAGCGCCAGAAGCAGCTCCGCGCACAGGAACGCGCGGGCCGCACCAACGCCGAGCGTGAGGCGCGCGAGGCTCTGCAGAGGCAGCAGGAGGCGCTCGGCTACAGTCTGGAGGCTGTGGCGCACGTGCAGTCGTGCTTTGCGGACCGGCGCGGCACTCCGAGGCAAGGAGGGCTCGTGCAGAGCGCGCGGGCGCGCATCACGTTCAAGACGAGCATCCCGCCGGCGTCACTCGAGTGTCTGGAGCAGTTCAGCCACCTCTGGGTGCTCTTCGTCTTCCACGAGAACACCAACCTGGCCAAGGGCGCACCAAAGACCACGTTCCCTGCCAAGATCGCGCCTCCAAGGCTCGGCGGCAAGAAGGTCGGGCTCTTCTCGACGCGCACGCCGCACCGCCCCAACTCTATTGGGCTGTCAGTCGTCAAGATTGAAGCCATCCACGATCGTTGCATTGAGATCAGCGGCCACGACCTCGTGAACGGCACGCCCGTGCTGGACGTCAAGCCCTACGTGCCCGCGGACTTTGTACAGGGGTATGTTGTCCCCGACTGGGTGGCTGCCGAGACGGACGTGGTGCACCGACCGGTGGAGTTCACGCCGGAAGCCACGACGTCGCTGACGGAGCTGGTGGACGCCAAACTGTCGTCCTTTTACACGAACGTGGACGACTTGAAGACGGCCATCGAGCAGATGCTCGTGTTGGACATCCGCAGTGTCCACCAGGGACGCGGCCAAGCGGCCGAGACGCAGCAGTTCCAGTGCCGCTTCGACACCGTGCAGATCGAGTTCACGACGCTCGAGGAGTGCATCCGCGTGCTGAGCTGCTCTCGCTACACGACGCCGCACGAGCGATCACGGCTTCTGCTGCGTCAGGCTCTGCTGAATCAACGGCAGGAGGAATAGCAGGAGGTAAGTTAGTCAAGTCAGTTAAAAACTCACATTAGCGAACCAACTCGAATCCACGATGGCTGGATATGAATTTCCCCTTTCTATTGAAGCGGAGGGTCTCTTCTTGCTACTTGACACAGCACAGCTTAAGGAGCAGCCTCCACGGTGTATTGGGCCTCGGCGTCCTTGATCTCTTGGTCCAGCTCGATCCACGACTCGTTGAACAACTCGCCGGCAATCACACGCTTGGCCATGTCCAGCTTGGGCTCCTTGTGCTTCGGGTTGTTGCACAAGTCGATGGTCTTGGCCGCCCCCTTGGTTTCATCACTGCACCACGACTCGCACCAGAGCCACTCCTGCGGCAACGAGAAGATCGGGATCTGGTGCTGCGCGTAGTTCGGCAAGTCCTGGTCCAGGTTCGCCAGCGAGTTGGGGTCAGCGCTGAGCTGGCTGTACACCGCGCGCAGCATGTCACCGGCCGCCGTCTGACGGAAGAGCGCCAGGTCAACCACGTACAGGGCACTGATGTGGTACGGCTTTCCGCGCAGATGGTCCTTCCAGTACCCTTGGCGCCAGAACTGGAAGCCAACGTTGCGCGAGTCGCAGAACGGCGTGTAGCCGTAGGGCTTTCCTTCCATGTCCAGCTCCCAGAGCTCCTTCAGGTCGGCACGCACGACTTGGTCCGCATCCACGTAAATGATCTTCTGCACGCCAAGCGGGAACAGCACGTCCAGGAACAGAATCTTGTAGCCCCAGATAATGCGCTGCTTCTCGGTCTGCTGGCGCAGCCAGTTCGGCCACTTGTACGTGACAAGACGGATATCCATGCCGAACTGCTCACGGAGCGCTGGAATCGACTTCTTGAAGTCGGGCGACAAGAAGTTTTCCAGCAGCCAGAAAGTCACCGGGTTGTTGGTACGCTTTAGCACGCTAGACATCATGATCTTGACGAAGCGCTCGTACAGGTAGCCGGATGCCACCGAGAACACGTGAATGGTTTCACCCGTGCGCACCTTTTGGTGAGCAACCGCATTATCCTCTCCAGTAGAATCCTTCTGGGCAGGCTCAGCTTCCGCATCTTGCGTCTTCTTTTCCGGTTTGTCCTCGCGCTTGCCCATTGCATTCAGCATCGAGTTCCAGTAGCTGCGGAGAGCCCCGTCGTCTGTATCAGCCTTCGCCTCCGTTGCAGTCTTGGCCTTGTCCGACGACGCTGTATCCTCAGCTGGCTGAAGTAGCTCTTCGTGCTCCTTTCCGTCTTTCTTACGAACAAATAGTTGAGAAATGTGCGAGCCAAAGTCGTACACAACCACGGGGTGCGTCTCCAGCGGGAGGTCCGGGACAATGATATCGAAAATCTCGGCAGCTCGACCACGTGCAAGGTGCAAAGACCAAACTCCAGGCGTGGCCTGGAGTTGGAAGTAGCCCAGGTTCTTCATCACAAGAGTATCACGGTGCAGCAACTCGGCACCAACCTCGCGCTCAAGTACCAACTGCAGGCCGTTGGGAGGCGAGTACATGTTGAAGGTCGTGTCGCGACACTGGCCGTACACCAGCAGGCTCTCCAACCGGAACACAGCGCTGGTCGTTGACTTCACATCAGCGGGGCTATCAGGGTCCACTCTCAAATTGTCCAGGTCATCGCCTGCGTGAAGTGTCTGAACGTTCCAGGCCTCAGGGGTCTCGATCTTCATAGTCAAGATCGGGTTTACGGGCAACTTGCGGAACTCCACATTCGTAGCAGCAAGCGACGGCTTCTTGTCAAATAGGTATCGGTAGAATCGCTGCAGCGGGAATTCCGTGTATTCGTCAGCAGGAGTCAGCACCAATTCAATGGTTGCGTTCAGCTGCGAGTGCAGCATCCGAAGCATCGAACTCATCACCTGTGCCGCTTCCGACAACGGATCCACATAGGCAGCGACCTGGAGGGAAGGATCACCGTCGAGGCGTACAGTGTTCAGCGAGTTTTCACCCACCTCCAAACGGGGCGCTCGGTCGGTTCGAACATATTTGTCAACAATGCCGGTTGTCTTCATGATCTCAAAGCTCAAACTGTCCGCCTTCTTGACGCTCAGCGTGGCACTGCGCTTGATGAGCGCTTTAGCCACCGGCTGAGTACGGTACTTCAAGTCGAAGGTCACGATAGTATCCACGTCTTCGTCGGACAGCGACTGGGGAGGAAGCGTCACACGTCGTCCATTGATGAACAGGTGCGGCAAAACCATCTTGGAAGACTCGTCCTCGGATTCCTCAGCTTGAACAGGCGGGAAACGCGAACGCAGCAGCGCGTTGCATTGCGTAAGTGCATTGCGTTGCTTGGGGGTAAGCCACGTTCCTGGCTTGCTACTGAGAAGAGTCGAAATCTTCTTCGATACCGAATCTTCGCTGTCTTCCTCCTTGCTCAGTTTTTCCCAGATTCCGACCAGCTTGTCCTTTGCCGCCTCGACCGTTTTCTGTTTGACAACGCAATTCAACGCTTCCAGTACGAACTTCAAGTGGTGTTCCTTGTCCGAATCACCCACAGCGGCGAAAATGGCCGCTACGAGCTCACCCACATTGTTGTCTTGCTTGTCACTACTCAGCTGGGGCACAATTCCCACGCGCAAGGACTGCTCAGAGTCCTCCAGTACAGCTTTTACAATCCGATAGGCATGACCAGCATCCCGTGGGTCGTTGAGGTCCGCTGGGAAAATTACGGTCTCCTTTTTAGGAGCAGTCCTGGAACCAGGCGCATGAAGATATGAAATTGCACGCTGTACTGCAGCTTCAAGGCGACCGTCTACGTCGTCAGCAAAAAGATGTTTCGGCAATTCCACTTCGATATCTCCAGGGAGCCCACCTTCCGACTTTTCAAAAATTGACAAATAAGCTGGGTACGCATCCTGCGAGTCCAGAAGCTCCTCCACAAGGTCCATATCGTCGTTCAGCAAGCCTCGGTGGGCCATATTAACGTAAAGCGGTTGGTCACGTCCGAAGTTACTCATCATCGAACGCTGAATGTCCAGGTTCTTTTGAAGCACACCATTGAAAACGAAGGAGTCCAACGGTACGTGCTTCAAATGGATGAATTCGGTCATAGCAAGAATCTCGTCGTCGAACCGGTCACTTTTCAGGCACGCCCACGCCTCCTCGCCGTTTTCTTCAAGCGTACCGATAGCTCCCGCAGCATCAGTGTACGCTTCGATCAAGCTCCCAACAACAACATCAGGGCTTCCATCTTCTCCAACGCGTTGCAGGAATCCCGAAGCAATTCTGGTTGGGATAATTCGGTCCTCCAGCTCCTCTGCTTCGCTGGTTTCCTCGTCGCTACTCTGCGAGCCCTTGCTTTCCTTTTCAAGGGCTTCAGCCTCAGCAGCATCCTTGGACTGCGCCAACATCAACAACTTCGCAAAGTGCCACGGGGTCGCCTTATCGGCTTCCTTGAAAGCCTTGTACGTCTCCAGCAATGCCCGACGGTCATCCGCATTTTTGCTTGCCATAAGCTCCTTTGAGGATACGAGAAGTGCCCATTGAACAGGGGCACCACGCATGCGCAGGAATCCAATGTGCGACAAAGCTGCGCGTCCAGTACCCGTCAACGGATCAAATACAAGCACGCATTCGTACATGTTCTTGCGGACGAAGATGAGGTTCCAAGCGGGGCGTCTCAGCGTATCCACATCGGACGACCAGCCCGCAGAGTTCGGGTCTGTCTCAATGTTGTTCAAATAGAGAGGCGTCGAGCCACCCATCGACCCGCGCATGTGAATACGCACGGCAGGTTGCTCCTGGTTCGTTTGGCGAACGTGAGCTAGCATTTCCTCCAGCTCCGACTGGTTCATGGGCAGACCGCCCAGCTGCTTTGCCACAGACCACTCTTCCTTCAGAGTTTTCATAAAATCAAAAACGTTGAACGAGCGCTCGAGCGGATCCACCGCGATGCCATTCAGAATAAACTTGTTCTTGAGTCTCCTGTTGGCAGCTTGGATGCGCGTGGCAGCGATTTCGTCACGGAGCTCAGGGGAGATCGACTTTCTCGAGAAAGCAAGCTTCTTAGCCTGCACAGGGAAGTCCTGCGAAAGCGTCTCGAGTCGCTTGAGCGGGCTCTTGGCGTCGACGATAGCACGAACGGCGCTCGCACCCAAGTCCTTCAGGTGCCAGGCCTTCAGTTCCTGCTCCTGCTCGCCATCCGCCTTCTTGATTAGAATGTCGTAGAACTGCTTCAGCTCATCAGAAATTGCGCCGTGGCGAGCCATCAGAGGGTTGAACAGGAATCCTTCGACCTCTTCGTCATCAATTTCTTCTTCCTCCTCGTCCTCTTCGTCGCTGTTGTCTTCATCAGCCCCAGCCTCCTCCTCTCCAGTCTTCTTCGAGTCATCGATGGTTTTGTACTCCATGTTCTTGATGTCCAAAGCCACGCCATAACCTTGCAGCAGCGTATCCAACGATGAGTCACGCGGGTAGTGGCGCACCAAGTACTGGATCTTGTTCTTCTGCGCCTGCTTCACCAGCGTCGAGTGGAACGCGTGGAACTTCTCCGTACCCACCAGACCGTACAGAATAGCCGACAGCGGCTTCTCCTCCACATCCGACACTGAGTTCGGATACTTGTGGTCCACCTGCAGCTCCACATCATTCACTCCTGCAGCCACACAGCTCTGCTCATTACCCTGCTGCTTCTTGCCCTTGAGAACAGCCTCCAACTCATCCAGCGAGCACGCCACCGACTCGACACAATGCTGCTCTCGGTAAAATACAGCCCAAGTATCGGCATCTTCTCCACACGGACGGACGCCCGAGTCCAGCGCCAACTGCCGGAACATCTCCACCTTGACCGAGTACGTGCGCGTCGCCAGCATCAGCTCCAGGATCTAGCAACAAACAGCACATAAATTTAGTACATAATATTATTCAATAAACATTTAATTAAAGTAAATAATATCTTTATAACTCACATTCTTGGACTCTGGGGCGATGCTCTCGGCCACTGTGACCGCGAGCGTGCCCAGGGCATCGACGTCGCTGCCCATGAGTTCCACATACGACGTGCGCGTCTCCAGCTCCTCCAGGAACTGCCAGAAGTATAGCGGGTTCTCCTCGGCCAGGAACTCACTGGCGCAAAGAATTAAAATAAACATTATTCACTCTTCCAAGTACTGCAAGAATCCATCCATATTGTGGCTTTGTACCTGGTCTCCATGAGCGGAAAGAACGGGGAGCTGGGCCAGCTGGCCGTCAGGTTCACGTTCACGCCCCTCGCCGCCGTCAGCGAGGGTTGCGCGGCCGCCAGAAGCGCCGCCAAGGCCGCGCCCAGCCGCGTCGAGAGCCGCATCCGAGTCTTGCTTCCTCTATGCCTTTTTGGCGTGGAAATTCGGATACGTGGCGCTTCAAACCTGTCAAATCGCATACTACCCCTCTCTATTCGCATAAGTCTCACATTAAAGTCTCCCACTCCACTCGCCGTCGGTTGAGGAGCGAGGATCGGCGCCTTCCAGCTCGTCCTGCACACGCTCGTATCTCTGGCTGTAGACGGCGCGTAGACCCCGCAGACCCCGTGCCGTCTCCGCCTGTGTCTCCTCTATCTACTCATCTCTTTTCCGCCTCTGAATCGCCCTGTAGCCGCCATGAGCAACCCGAACGCGCACCGCAAGATGACCCCCAAGGGCCAGATGAGCTCCAGCGGCATGGGGCCCGCCATCATGCACCTGCCCACGCACCTCAAGGTGCTGTTCGAGCCCAACGCGCCGCTGGACCATCTGCCGCGCCTTGTCAAGCGCAAGATGCCGCCCTACACGGGGCTCGCCGGCTTCCTGGACGCCTTCGAGACCGAGACGCCTCCCCGCGCGCCGTGCAGGAGACGCCCAAGGAGCGGCGTGAGCGCCGGCGACAGGAGAAGATGGCGGCCAACGACGCGCAGATGCAGGAGGACCGCGCCAAGTGGGACCCGAACGCCGAGGACCCGCGCAAGACCCAGGACGCGTACAAGACGCTCTTTGTGGGGCGCATCAGCTACGAGACGACGGAGCAGCAGCTGCGCCACGAGTTCGAGCAGTACGGCCCCGTCAAACGCGTGCGTCTGGTGGAGGACCCCGAGGGCAAGTCGCGCGGCTACGGCTTCGTCGAGTACGAGAAGGAGGAGGACATGAAGGCCGCCTACAAGTACGCAGACGGCAAGAAGATCGACGGTCGTCGCGTGGTGGTGGACGTCGAGAGAGGACGCACTGTGCGTGATTGGCTGCCGCGTAAGTTCGGCGGCGGCATTGGTGAGACCCGCAAGGGCGGAGCGGACGTCAGCGTCAAGTACTCGGGCAGAGAAGCCATCGGACACTTCCAGGTCGGCGCGCCCCGGGACGAAGGAGCGGCGAGGTCGTACCGTGAACCACCACGCGAGCGTAGTCGGAGCAGAGGACGCGGTGGAGCTGCAGGTGGAGACCGCCGCGAACGCCGTCGGTCTAGATCCAGATCGAGGGACCGCAGACGTGAGCGCGGGGGACGCGACCGAAGCCGCGATCGCGACCGTGGCCGTGAACGAGACCGCAGTCGTGACAGAGACCGCCGTAGCCGAAGAGACTCGCGTGATTACTTGCGCAGGTACTAGCTGGCATCGAAGGACGCGAGGCGGTTGGGTTAAGGTAGCATAATTGAATGGGGCTACGGAGGAGAGCGCGATGGTAGAAATCACACACTATTGAGTTGCTAATGGGAGTCTTTATTGTTTACTGGTGTCACAGGACAGGCTGGCAAAAAACGGTATGCAGCCATGAGGGCGTTGCGATCAGTCAACACATGATGAAAATGTTGTCGCAGTCCGGGTTACTCTTGCCGAAGCCATATTGAGGTGCCGGTGCGTTGGGCGGCACAGTTGGGCTCTTGAATAACCAGTCGAAGAATCCCAATCGGCGCTCTCCGTCGTGTGCACCGTGATGTTGTGGGGGTGATGCGACATTCGTCTCAATGCGCAGCTTCGTTTCAGGAGTTGGAGTCGTCTGGATCTCCGCGGCGGACATGACACTGAGTAGGGCTAGCGTGCCGAGGGCAAGAACGGAAGCGACACGCATGCTGAGAGGACTGGAGTTTGGGGTTGCCGGATAATTGGAAAGTGAGGCTCCGCAAGGCGAAGGGCACAGAGCACACCGTAGGATGACGACCGTAGGTCCGCGAACAAACACTGGTATCCAGAGAAGGTTTCCCAGAGGTGTATGTCACGTGTTCGGTAAGTTCACGGCTGTACAGTACTTTACCGGTACTTCTGACGCTGGGACTTCGCGATCACGAGCTTTGCTTCGTGTCGCCTCAGTGAGGCGAAGGCCCTTACCGAATTAGTAGACCACAAACCATTGAAACACCTGGCTTCGAGATAGTTTTGAGGATAGGACCATGCTCTATAGATTCATTAGTGGATAGCGGTGCATGCTCATCTGCAAACTACTACTACACCGAACAGTGGGGCAAAGCAATTGAATTTGCTGTGGTCAAGTCGATGGGCGTGGTGAGGCGGGTTTGCTTTCCGCGAGCTGAGTGAAAATGATAGTGAGGTCTACAAATGATCGAATCCTAAAACGTCCTAAGGGAAATGGCCAATCTCGGGCCGATGGCCAATTAAGGGCCGATTTCTACTTCGACCAGTCCTAGTCAAGATAGACATATTAGGATCTTTGATTGGACAAATTAAGTTAAGTACGAAACCTGCATAGACTAATCTAAAGGCAAACACCTGCGCCGTCGTCCTTCCCCTACTCGAAACAAGCTTTCTTGCCGACCACAGGATTCTGGTTCCATACTTTATGCCAGTATAAAATCGGCCCTTAATTGACAATCGGGCAAAATCAAAGGAGCAACTTGAGCGCGAGATATAGAACTAATACTGGGAGGACAGCTTTAGCTGGCTGAACAGCCTAACCAATTTTATTTCAGCGGCCGGGAGGCAATGAATCCTTGTGTGAATTTGTATAGCTGGAATGCATGAGCGCACCATTAAGTTCTTTTGCACGGTAACTTCGCAATTTATTCAGAAAGACGCTACATCAGGGTTTGGAACCTGCCATCAATTTCATGTTACATTATACCGGGAGGGCTACGTAGTAGCCTGTAGGGCACCACCAGCTTTATTTCGTTCAAAAAATGTCGACTGAGTTACAGGCAACATTTGCGGTACTATCCCATAACACCTTAGGCAACCTTCGCCCAACTCACTGCCCGCCGTGGGGCTCGACGTGCGTTAGGTCGAGTCACTCACAGGCCGCGATGAAGCTGCAGACGCCAGCTTTCTACACGGAAGCTGGATGCTTCATGCCACTGCGCTTCATGATGCGGGTCTTAGCCGGCGGCTTGAACAACGCGGAGTCCGTGGTGCGAGAGTGGAGCGCCTGAGCACTCAGCCGCACATCACGGACGCTCTCACGCCTGTGACCGACGGTGCTGATAGCTTTGATGGCCTAGACAATGACGATGTCGAGGATACGGTGGCGATTGAGCCACCGCGATAGGACTTCTGCATTTGCTACATCTATATGGACCCTGGTTTGTGGAATTTATCTTTTGATGGCAATATTGGCGATCGTGGTGAGGATGAAGGAGGACTCTACAGCACCCTTACGAGCGTGTGCGCTGTATTGGTGATGACCACATAAGCGGAGTTGTGCCTCACCAGTGGCACAAACTCCGCTTCACTGACTTCAACCATGCTACGAAAGGCTTCCGTACAAGATTCACTTCGACGAGTTTGAGCTTTTGCATAACGCCATCATTATCGCCCGCATTAGGAGTTGGAGACTTTTAAATCTAACACCAGCTTAACTGCCAATTCTAGGCTACACATAGGTGCTTGATAAGATTATGAAAACCGTGGAGATATGAATTTCTTGTCGCGCGATTCACAAACTTGGCATGAGCTTCGAAAAGTGTTGACCTTGAGTCATAGATTGCTTTTTCCCTACGGTAAAACGTTGCCAAAGTTTCATATATTAATAGTTCATCATCGCTGCTATCCACCACGATCATGAAGATGAACCCCACTTGCGATTCAGACAACAGCGATCAAGTACATCTAGTAATTGCATGTTTCACTTGAGAAACGCCCTCCCGGTTTTTTTAGCGACAACGATCTAGATATCGCCTTATATATTTATCAATAGGCACACAAGGAAGTTTACACTGTCCTCCCAGACCAAAGCTTCGCCTCTAGTTTTGATTGGTCTGTGCGTTGCAAAAAATATCAAAAAAAGTAGAGATCGAGAGCTTTCCGAACCTGTCACGCTTTGTTGTGTCGGATAAGTAGCACCGAAGTTTGATGCATTTGACGCAAGCGCTTCAAAATCGGCCCAAGATTGGCCATTTCCCTTAGGGTCCTCGTACGCGCTGCGATGGCGTGAGTTGCGATGCGGCGGAACGTCTTCTGTTCTTATGCTTCCGGAAATAGGAGTATCCTTACAGGATACTTCCGCTAGTACGTAGTATAAGTTGGTGGAGTTGGTGCATAGTAAATCTGCTTACGGGGGGGGAGTAGGTGTTGGCGCTAGAAGTTCACCTAGGCTACGAGTAATTGGTGGCGCTTGGATACGAGATCAACAGTAATCCAAGCCTGGTCAAGGCAGGGAGAGTTTCCAAATATTAGTTGGAGATAGTAGGCGCATACTTCGGAATAATATATCAATTTGCTTACGTGGTTGGCAGGAGGATGTCGGAGTTTCTTCGTTAAACGCATCAGAAAATCCTGCGAACGTATTGCAAATCTCTCCTTGTGTAGATTTAAATTCAGTACTCATTACAGTATTATGTACATTACTTTGTCTGATAGCATAACGTATAAACTTGTGAGGGTCATGAATCATGACCCTCACATCACTCATGAAGCGTCGACACGCTCAACTGCAGTCGCTGATAGCCTGTGTTTTTTATCCGTCGTATTTTAGCTACGGAAACATTATTTTATTCAGAGCGTGGTGCTCGCTTTTACGCTGCCGACACTTCCAGGCTGGGTGTAGTACTGCTTTTTTTCTCTCGTATCACCGTTTGTTGATTGCGGTGATCCGGGTCTGTCTACCTACCTCCCCGTGAGTTATTCGTGGCAAAAAGGCGAGAACTCGACACAGTAAACTACGTACTTATTGTGCGTTTCTCCCATACTGTCTATTGTGCGTTTCTCCCATATTGTCTAAACGAAGACGTAAAGGGTGATAATTATTATCTGTTGTTCTAGCACTAGCCACCTGTTAAGTACCTATAGCCCCTACTCGCGTGTTGTCAGTACCGTTCATCTGTTACCTACAGGATACGTATGAACCGCATCGACACGAAACATGGTTTGTAGCTGTTAGCTCTTCGTAGTGTGTGACAGCAATGATTCCCGAACCGAAAACAAACAAAATACACAGAAGTAGGATACCCACAGCCTGCCGAAGATTGTCCATGCATTCGGCCGCTACGTTAGTGCCCACGTAACTTTGTAAAAGGTCTACATGGCCCAGGCATACTTGTTGGGGGCTTCCAGACGCACACGTACGTGTGAGGCTCGTAAGACATGTCCACTGGCTCGTCAATCTTCGGCAATCAACAACAAGGCGAGGAACGCATGCGCGTAATTACGAGGTTCGCAGGTCTTACTAGCACGAAACATATTATGGCTACTTCTACAGTTGAGCTTTTTCTTCGTCTTTATGCGACTCCTACTGCAGCCCTGTGCCTCCTCGCCGCGCTTCAAACTGCCTATGCTGACTTAGTTGATGTCATTTTGCTTTATGCATCGCTCCCTCTTACAATTGCAACTGGTATTTTCAGATCGACGCTGCTTCCCTGTTGATGTGCAACAGCTAAACAGGGTGGCCAACAGGCGAACAGGGGCTGTGAACACGCAACAGGCCAGCAGGGGCAGAACAACAGGTATTAATTATTTTCCAGACGTAAATCGTTGTTTTGTATTTTAACTTAGCCGTAACTCGTTGTTTTACCATAACCCAACGACCCTCGCCTCGATGGCATTGGGTGCCACTGTGTAGCAGGCATTCGCTCTGGCTTTGATTATTGTTGGAATAGCGCGTTTGCTTCTGCCAATCCACGAGTCCCCATGTAAACCAAGCTTAATTCAAGCTTTTCGCCCGTGCAGCGTAGGGCAAGTTGATTATTCTAGGATTTGACGTTGAATTAGCGAGCCTAATCGACTGACAGAATTGGTGAAGAGCACAATAGTACTACGCTTGAAAGCTTTACCTAACGGTATGATCGCAAAAACAAATCGTTCGGAGCGATTCTGGCTTCATGCTACAATGAACTCTAGCGGTAGCGATTGCAATTGACGGCTACATACATAGTGTATGATACATTATGTATGTAGCCGTCAATTGCAATCTGCCGCAGAATCACACCACGCAGTTTTTTTTCTTTCACCGACTTTTTGTATCGCCACAGTAGTAGTGCCTGGCGTGACTAACACACTGGATTTTAATAGGGAGTGTCAATGATTGCAGCTTTTATATACCGGTAGTGGCACATCCGATGTGCCACATCGTACCATCTACCTCCGCAAGCTGATGATCTATTACCAAAGGTCTCTTTAAAGCTGTTAGTCAAGAAGTGACTATGCTGTATAGTGTGTACCAGTGTAGTTTTGCTAGAACCAACCATCTAAACTCTACTGTTGGCAGTGCGCCATCTCTAATCTAACTCACTTCGTCTTTTAACGAATCCTCGACACGCCGCTCCTCCTAGCCATTCCGTTAACCTCGCAACAGGTTATGAGCTCAAACCAAGCCTCCAGCGACGACTTCCCCAGACTCGTCGGAGCCGACAACTTCGATGCCTGGCAGGCTCGCGTGTGCGCAGCCCTCGACGGAAAGCACCTGCTCGGCTTCGTGACGAAGCACGACTACGATGGTGTCTCCGAGGATGACAGCGAGGAACGCGAGAGCGACTTGTCCGATACTGACGATCCGCCGAAGACCACGCCTCGGACGCCGTCGACTACGACGAGAGCGACGACGAGGCCACCCTCAATCTTGCTCCGATGAAGACTCAAGTGATGGCTCGGACACCGCGATCAAGCGCAAGGACCTGCCTGTGATCCGGCCGTTCAACCGCCGTGGTGCGCGTCAAGCGTCGAAGCCGTCGAAGAAGGCGAAGACCAAGCTGCTGAACCAGCGCAAACGCCGTCGCCAAGAAGCCAAAACCAAGGAATTTCTGACGAAGACGATGGACAACACGCACGTTCGGTTGGTCAAAAATCTCGTCATGTCTTACGCCTTCTTCAGCTTCATCTGCGAGTCGTACGAGTGAGCTGCCTTCCATGGCGACCCCTACTTCATCCAGCGCTATCTGATGGAGATCAAGTACGAGGAGGGCTCGGAGCTCACAGAGTTCTTCCTCAAGCTCGAGAACACGATGAAAGCCGTGTCGGAGGTCACCGAATCGGTGATGACGGAGGGACATGAGTCAATCTACCTGGTCCATTCCATGCCCCAGTCGTGGAAGGATGATCTCCGCATTTGGAAGGGTCAACGGAAGTAGATCCCGTATGAGGACCTCAAGCAGAGTATCGAGGGCAAGGTGCGCGACCTTCAAGCCCAAGAACGCTATACGTTGGCAAAAGGCGCACCGGAGACGGCAGCGACCAAGAGCAAGCGTGCTCTGGTTGCGGCTGGACCTATAAGCACTCTGCCCGCCCATGGCAACAGCTACAATAATACCTGCTCGTTTCGCGACCGCTCGCGCCATGCTATCCGTCACTGCAGGAGCCTACCGAAGGACCTCCGGACTGGACACGTGAAGACCGGTACTGTATTGCCTGCGAACTTTGTCTTGAAAAGCAACTCAAAGCGCGAGTACCCAAAAAATAAGGGCAAGCCTAAACGCAATGAAAACCGTGCTGGTGGCAAATACAACGGCAATCGTGGCAAGAATCGGCAGCGCCAAAACCGCCAACACAGCTCTGACAATGATGACTACCGTCGGAGCAAGTCCCGCAAACGCAAACGCCGCCAGGACGATTCGGATGATGCTCAGGAAGCGAACGGTAACCGTCGTAAGGTGTTTCGCCAAGAACGCCGTGAGCCCGTCCTGATTGCTGTAGCCACCACCATCAACCCGCCTTTGGGTCTCATAGCTCAAGCCAACGTTGATCTGGACACCACGTGGACCATTGATTCTGGATGTAGGCGTCACGTGACGCATGGAGCTCAGTGGTTCTCGAACATCTGGTTCCATCCCCGTCGGCGGAAAGAATCAAATCCCGAGTGAGGGTATTGGACGCGTTGAGCTGGAAGTCATCGCCTCCAAAGGCAACACGAAGACGCTCATCCTTCACGGCGTCCTCTACGCCCCCCAGCTGCGCTTCTGTTTACTCTCAATCTCAGCTGCCGTGAAGCACGACATTCGCTTCAGCTTCGATCGCAAGAAGTGTGCCATGCAGACTGATGAATGTTTCAGTATCAAGGCGCCAATAGCAACAAACACGGATCTGTATCCGTTCCAGGCCAAACCTGCGGTGAACCATCGGCACTCATTGCCACGTCAGGTAAGCAACACTCTCTTCTGCTTTTACACAAACGTCTTGGGCATCCGAACGTTAGCATCTTACATGATCTATCTAGGAGCCAAGGCATCCGTGGGCCCGACGGCACAGCGTCTGTAAACCCGAAGGAGCCGTTCTTCTGTACGGCATGCACGCTAGCGAAGTCTCATCGCTCACCTTTCTATTCGAATAGAGTAGTTGACCGAGCCACAGCACCATTGGAAAAGGCTCATACAGACATTTGTGGCCCTTTACCTGTGTCTAGCCTTTCTGGTTGCCGTTACTTCGTGATCTTTATCGATGACTATTCCAATTCACGTTCACATATCCGATGAAAAACCGGAGTCAGCTCTATGAATGCTATGAAGACTTCAGGAAGAAAGCCCAGACACGACATCAGGACGTCCGTGTGCTATCGAAGAACACGGTATCCAGGTCATCTAGGCAGATAATGCCAAGGAATACGAAAAGCTTGGACGTGAAATCTTCATAAAGTACAGCACACACGCACAGTTCACAAACGCATACAGAACGGAGTTGCGGAACGTCGCATGAGAACTATCATGGAACGGGTACGTGTCCTACTGCTTGACGGTAAACTTCCCAAGCGACTCTGGGCAGAATGCGTTTGTCATGTTACGACCTTGATCAACATGACCACAAGCTCAAATACTAACGACCGTGCACCCTATGAGCTCTGGTACAACCGCATTCCATCCATGTAGTGCATGAAGGTGTTTGGATGTAGCGGGTACGTTCATATTACAGGGACATCGCGACAAGCTCGATGCCCGAGCACGGCTGTGCATTGTACCTAGGCGTTCCCAACCACAAGAAGGGCTATCGCTTAATGGATCTTAACTCTCATGCCATTGTCTACAGCCGCGATGTCATCTTTAAGGAAAACGAGTATCCTTTCCTGGCCAACCTGGCTGAAACACCAGAACAGCCTGCGATCGAGTCAGATCAGCGTGTCTCCACGGAATCGATTGAACCTGTAAATGTATCAACATCTCCGGCAGCTAAGCGTCAGCTACCACCCCTAAGAGAGGCGCTCGACAGGACACAGAAGCATTACTCGTTCCGAACAGAGACATCCACTGAAACTTAATCGCCTCCTACTCCTAAGCGTCCCCGTGTCACGACCGATGACACGAAAGTAACCCTCAATGCTGAGGAAGATTTACAGGAGCAGGGAGCAACGTAGACAACTGCTCTATACACTGCTAGCTATTCGGTATGTGACAGAGCCCACCACGTATCGTGCGGCCATGAAGTCAGCGCACGCTAATCGGTGGCGTAAAGCAGCGAAAGCGGAATATAAGTCCCACATAGACAACCAAACTTGGGTTCTGGTACCTCCTCCGAAAGGAAGGAAGATTTTAACCTGCCGATGGGTCTTTGTAGTGAAGTTCACCGACACAGGCGAAATTGACCGCTTCAAAGTGCGTCTAGGGACCAAAGGCTTCCTTCAGGAACATGTCATTGATTACAACGAGATTTGCTCACCTTTTATCAGGATGGAGGTACTCAGGCTCCTTTTGCAGCCTTGTTTGATCTTGAAATCCACCAAATGGACGTAAAGACAGCTTTTCTCAACGGTTTGCTAGAGGAGGAGATCTACATGGCTCAGCCGGAAGGTTTTAAAGTCCCTGGTAAGGAGCACCTATTGTACAAACTCGTGAAGACTCTGTGCGGGTTGAAACAAGCTCCCCGTGTATGGTACAAAACGTTGTCTGTCTTCCTTGAAAGCCTAGGGTTTCACAAACTCATGCCTGTTCAAACGCACGGTGGATGGTGTTACATGCTACATTGCTGTGTATGTTGACGACCTCCTGATCATTGCGCCTACATCAGCCCTCGTAAACGAGTTGAAATCCACCCTGAAAAAGCGGTTCTCCATGACCGATTTAGGGGAGGTGAAGTACTTACTCGGCTGGTCTATTCAATGTGTCCGTAAGAATCGAACAATCTTTATCCACCAACACAAGTATGCTACGAAGGTCCTTGACCGCTTCAGCGACTACATTCCGTACCCTAAAGCAACCCCAGCAGTACGGAACGTTAAACTCTCCGTAAGCAGCCAGCCTAGTAGTGAGGCAGAGAAAGATGCAATGAAAGATATTCCGTATCGTGAAGCCGTTGGCAGTATCATGTATCTCATGGTGAGCACGAGGCCCCATCTGGCATTCTACATGCGCAAGGTCAGCCAATTCCTAACTAATCCGGGAATCCGATCTCGTGGCTCTCGCGCAAACACCACACGGTGGTCTCTCTACAACAGAGGCAGAGTATATCGCTCTGTGTCACTGCATGCAAGAGATGAGTTTCCTGAAACGGCTCCTCAAAGAGTTGCGCTTTGCCTCGACACATCTCAATGCTATTCACGAGGACAACCAAAGCTGCATTAAGATCTGCTATAACCCCGAACTACACGGGAGGGCGAAGCCCATTCACGTTCGATACTGTTTTGTGCAAGAAAAAGTCGAGCGACACGAGTTCTCCGTCGCTTTCTGCAATACGAAAACTATGGTTGCTGATATATTTACTAAAGCTTTAGACAAGCATCAGTTTAGAGAACTAAGGGCAAAACTCAAGATAAAATCCCTTGACGCCTAATTAACCATTCCGTATAGTGTACGAGAATAACTCTAATGCATGAAGCGTGCCTACTCAATTGCGTTCCTTTAGATTTTTCCCGCTGGGTTTTATCTTTTGTTCGCTCCAAGGTTTTCTCCTCGCTGAGGTTTCCCTGGTTTTGTACCGAATTATATTAGGCATATGACCCCCTATATCCATGCAGACACAATATTTTTACTGGGAAATGTATTTTCGATAAAGCAAACGTGGTTCCTAATTACCTACTTTTTCTTAAAGACAATGAAGGTCGAATACAGGCCACGAAGGTAATCCAGTCCATCGCCAACGACACTGGCTCGAGCTCCTTCAAGTCGTAGATGTGCCGAACCTTGCCCTTCTTCCCTTGGACGCCTAGCACGAGCGCGTGCCCCCACTAGACTGTGGTTGTAGGCAACAACGAAGCAAAGTCCGTTGTAGAGAGGCACTTCCGCCAGAACACGTGCTCCACGCCGTCCAGCAATAGTGAAGTTGTCCTTGTCGATGGCCTTAAAGATGAAATCCCGGCCAGCGTCCCTCAGGCGGCGCAGGAACCGTAGCACAACCTTCCACGAAGTACCCACTGTGGGGCCCACTGCATGTTCTCGGAGTTCATCAGCCACAAACGGGTCGATATCACCTTGCGTGACGATGTCGGGCGCCCAGCAAGGTCGGCCGCACGCTTCAGTGCTGCTTTTAACATGCACAGGCCAGTAGCATCAGCACCACTAGCGTGCTTGCCGAACTCGTTCTTGGGCCAGAAGTCCTTGAACTTCTCCACGCCGGACTCCTTCCAGCGATCCACGAAGTCCATCTCGTTGGCGAAGCCCTCGTCCAAAAGCTGCTGAAGAGGCTCCCAAGTACGTTGGTAGTAGCGGCGGTTGACGAGCAGATGGCTGAGCCATAGCACACGGTACTCTGAACCGCGAGGAGAATTGCGGCGGTCGTTGATACGGGCCACCCACCAGGCCTTTTTCGTAGTTGCATAATCCGCTGTTACCGTTACCTTTTTGCTGCTGTAATACTTACCGTATATTGGGTAATACACGTCGCCATCTGACGATTCATCGGTGTCAGAAGTGCCCAGCTCGATGACTGTATCGTCGCATTCGGTGGCTGCATCCTGTTCGGTGCCACGAGGTACATGCATACGTGCCGTGACACGCTGGTCGGTTGCAGCAGTCCGGTCGCTACGAGATGCCTTGCCAGTCCTGCCAGCAGATCTCGTAACCTACGGATGACGCACGCCTCCATCGACAGCACGGCTTGCAAGTTCCGTCAAGATCTTAGCTGCAGCTTGGTCGGTGGTGCGAGATGTTGAACCCATGTCAGTAAGGTCCCCCGCCATACTGCCACGAGAACAGTGTGCCGTGGTAGCGGCGGCATGCTCCCTCGAAGTACTAGCCGGCGCTCCAGCGTCACTGCGCGATCCGCACGACGCAACACTGCTTGCTACGGGCGCTGTCTCCAAAGCCTCTGCAGCAGCCTCGGTCATGGCTGCTTAGAGGGCCTCTGCGAGCGGCGCGCCAGCAGCCTTCCTCGCCTTGGCTGCAGCGGTCTTCTTCTTCTCCTTGGCCACCGCGGCCTTCTTCACCTCGGCCCCCGCGGCCTCACTCCCTCCAGTCGCCGTCGACGCTGCCTCCACGCTGGCCTTGGCGCCCGCACCTTGGTGCTCCTTACGAGCAGCTGCCCGCTTCCGCTTGCACTCTCAGATCTTGGCTGCAGTGCCGAGCTTCCTTTTCCCCAGGCCTTTCGGCGCTGAGGACGGCGTGTCCTGCACCACTGCTGCTGCCTGCGCTGCCTTCGAGAGTATCATGATGGTCACACGTGAAGTCCCACAGCAGGGCTGAGCGGGTTAAGTCGGAGCAGCTAACTCAGGGGCTTCCTTGGTAGACGACTCTTTGAAGCCTGGGACGTTTGGAGCGCGATTCTCCAGAGACCTGTGATAACTATTGCGGTGCCGAGTTTTGATAATTACCTAATAAAAAGCTTTTTTATCTTGGCGTTCCAACATGGGGGCCTACCTGGCAACCGGCGCAACTCTTGAAGTCACCGCATGTGCGAGCAGCAGCTGGAAGGTGACCAAGACACTGCCCACCAACCCGGCGTCTTAGGTATCTTGTTTGTGTGCGCGCAGCACTTGGTCGCCTTCCAGCTGCTGCTCTGCGACGACTTCTAGCGGCGTCTTGCTTTTGGGCGTCGCCAAAAATTGAGAAGATGAGCCTCCGGAGGCTTATCGTTTGTTTGTTTTTGGTCTTTAGCGGAAAACCTAGTTTTAGTTTTTGCTACCCTTACACGAATTGTCGTATCTGAAAGTCGTTGCAGTCGCCTATCGTTATGGTTTTGTTGTGTTTGCGCGCATTGTGAAAAGAGTTTTCGAAAAGAATTGTACTCGGTCAGAAGAAATATACCTGGTGTCGATATTCGACTTTCAATTCGTGGGAGTCTCTGACTTGCTGTGCCTTTCACTAAAATACTGAGCTCCACACTTCATTTGTTTCCTCGTCCTGCCCAGTGTACTATGTGCAGATGTTGCATTTGTGGTGCGCACTTTCAAACCTGGAGTACACCAATTGCTTACAGCAATTTGCTTTGTCAACTCACCATGAGTTATTCATACTGCAGTATCGCGATTGACTGCACGTACCTGTGAAAGTTTAGCGGGTGGGATGATAGCAACCACCTCTTTTTTTTACAGAGCCAGATGAGTCTGGTGTCGTGATGCTTGTGAAAAGGCGAAGAGACTATCGTATCTAATTGCTATAAAGGTACGAAGAGGTTTGGCGTTCAGTATTGGAAAAGGTGTGGTGCCACGTGAATTTGAAGTTTGCCGCACTCGAGACGAATTCGTCTACGTCTATCAGGTGTTGTCGCCCAACCAACACAAACAAATGGTCCAAGGATCAGGATGTCGTGGTGGTTTCCAGCAGAACGAACCGAGCACATCCCTGGGGGGGGGGGGGGGGTAATAAACTAAACAAAATCAGAAGAAGAAGCGTATTCTGCGACTAGCAACGTTGCTTTCATTTTCTCTTGTTCTCACAATCACCCTTCGGTACTGAATAGCGAGCAAGCAGGGAACTTGGCGGGAGTGTGCTCTAGCAAGAAATGAAAACGTCGTCACAACCCACAAAGTCATAGCTCTTTCCGGATGCCGGGGGTGCCGCAGTCGGGCTATGAAAGAGCCACTCCCGCAAACCCAAGTGACGCTCTCCCTCGCGCACGGTTTGCTGTTGTGGAGGCGGCGCGACGTCCGTCTCGGCTCGAATCTTGGATTCAGGAACTGCCGTCGTCGCTCCTCGCTGGATCTCAGTACCCGAAATGACGCCGAGCAGGACGAATGCGCCGAATGCAAGAGCCGAGGTGAAGCGCATGCTCAAAAGGTGGAAGAAGTCGGTGCTGAAAAGTATCGGGGTGTGCGATGCGGAGGCAATTGGATAATGATGCAGTAGACGCGAGCGCTAGCGAATGTGATTGACGGCTGCACACTTAATCGTCGGACTGTTCAAGGATCGTGTGTTGTGACTAATGCAATGGATTCCAGCTAAAAGAGCTTTGCTGCCTTAAAAATATAGTATAAAATGATGTATCTATGGTATTCTTGAAAACACATGATGTAATGACGCTGCGACTTCACGCTTCAATGAGTACAATAGGTACACGACAGATTGCGTCCGATCTACTGCCGATTTTGGTAAAAAAAAATTGCGTACCAACACAAGCATCCAGTCCCAGTTTCTTGCGATTTCACCAAAGTATATAACTTGAAAATGAATAAAAAAATCCTCGAAGAAGAAATATAAAAGTTTTTTGCGATCTTTCAAATTGCAGGATATTCATGAGTCAAATCTTAGTAATTATCATGACAATGCTGACTGCAGAGGTGGGGACTTGGGAAGCCCAACTTGAGATGGGGAAGGCAACATACTCAAATTGCTCTCACTGTACCTGCATGATGCGGGGGCAACGACATCGAAATCCTGAAACGGCAACCAAAGGCAGAGCTGTGACTAAGAGCATCTCCACCGGTGGCGAGTAAAACTAAAATTTGTTTTTTTTATGAAAGGATTTACATTTAAGTTTAGTTTTGCGTACTCCACCGGTTTGAGTAAATTACGCGAGATTTGCTCAAAAATTTAAGTGGACCGCCGATTTGAGCAAACTTGCTCAAGGAGAGCACTTTGCGTAAATCCATGAGCAAATCGCAGCCAGCCTCTTTCACTCTCCTGGTATTACACAAAACCCAACTCTAGCTGCGTCGCAATGGAGTACCGCCCCCGACGCCTATCAGTCTCGCCCAGGTGGCAAATGCCCCCTTCGCCCACACCCCCAGCTACCGTTGATGTCTACGCTGCGGGTATGAGCTTTAGTTTTACTCAATTGTATGGCTGGACACCGGTGCAGCACTGCCCCGTCTTTCACAGTGTTGTGATGTCGACAGCTCGAGTTTTGCGTATTTTGCTTTTAGTTTTACGCTTTGCCGGTGGAGATGCTCTAAGATGTTTTCTCTTGCGCAAGTACGATTTTGTGGCCCCGCAGTACCTGGTAAATCGCCATGAAGCAAGGTGGTCGGTCACACGCCATAGCGTATAGGCACTGTATTTGCCCATGTATACAGTACAGTAAGGTAACTTGTTTGTAGAGAGTTAGACTGTTCTTGTTGTTCTTGTTGTTCTTGTATCCATTATTGGGGATCTGCTTCTTGGCTGTCTGTGATGTCTTTTCAGAATTTAATTGGTATATAATATATGAGACGGTTTCAAACGCAATGATGCTTAGGCGCCATTTGGAGTTTTCGAGATACCCTAATCACGTTCGAAGTTGACCAATCAATTTTCGGAAATAACCGGACATCAAAGTTTCAAAAGGGAAAAACACACGTACAAAGCGTAAAAATACTCTTATTCGAACGCTTTTAGCGCGAGGTTTCCGATAATATACCATACGTTAAAACTGAAAAAATATTGAGGGGAATTTTGGGGGTCCGAAAATGTAGATAATTTCTCTAGACCGATGTCACTCCGCGAGTTCTCAACATTTCGGAGCGTTCGATAGCTTAAACGACGCACAAGACACGCCTCTTTCGATTGATGCGGTTAAATCGCGATTCGTACTTAGGTTCGTAAGCATCATTTCGTTTGAAACCGTCTCAGGACATATTGTGTCCTTGCGGCTGCGTGCAGCGAGCTTGGAAGACAGATTTGACTGTAGAAGTAGTATTCTAGCCCGAGCAACGATGTCGCTTTCGATTTCCGAAGTCGCGCTAGCAAGTTTGAAGGCTACGATACCATTGCAAAATGATCATTAGTTTAGCTAAAGAAAATATACCTCACGTGAAAAATGCAAATGAGATGATACGATTGCAAACGTGGCACATGGTTGCAAACAACTCATAGTTTTTGGTGTGTATGCATGTAAACTTCTCAAACATATCAGCAGGGTACACCGAGCGACATAAGACGAAGCTTCCGTAGAGATAAGAGTGTCTGTCGAATGTGAACGACTCCACGTACGCAATTTGAAACCATGGGGGCGGGAGCCCCTAAGCGTGATAGATTGGACTGGCTGAACAGCAGCAGCACAGCCTGCGGTCGAGTCCCATTGTCTGTTTACTGTTTTGAGCGACCGAGAATACGGCCAAAGACCTGAACACATTGTCCTTGTTTCCGAAGAAGTTGGTGGTTGGTTTCACAGTGGCGGCGAGGTGGCGGCGTCAGTCCGCAGCTTAGTCGCAGGGAGCCAGCGTGTTTTGACTAAGCGTTCGGACGAGGAAGGCTATATGGAGTAAGCCAGAAATCCACATGCTTTGGTGTTTTTGTCAGGAGCCAACGCTATTTTCTTGCAGAAATTACACTGAAATGATAAACCATTTTTCAAATTACCTAGTATCATTAACTTTCGAGCTACAACCATAAAACCGAGAACGACAAATTCGATCTACATGTATTAGTATAAGTAACGGCATGAAAATCAACGAAATACTATATTTTTGGTATCGAAAGGGCTGATACTCGACTACAAGGTGAAGGCAGATATCACACGTATCCAACGTTACCACGGTACGAGAAATTAGGTCAGCGCACATTGATTTAGGTCCTCTTGCTCCAGGACTTTGGATCCCTTCGGATCACGCATGTCGGACTGCGAACTCACATCCTTCAGAGCAATGGACTTCGCGTGTAATACTACGCAGTATTTGAAAAAGATGCGAACGCATGCTGGTGCACAAGGGGGCAGAAGATGGGTAATTCCCAAAATACGGAGTGCTGGGGAAACTTTTGACATTTTCAACCTTTTGCGACCAAACACGGAGTTGTGGGAAAACTTATTCCCAAGACCAGCCTATAGAATCGTAGAGGTAGCCTTCACTGCAGAAAACACCAGAGACTCAAGAGCCCACGTGCTGATGCATGCTGCTCCGGACGCGCCGCTGAAGAAAACGCTGGTAATCACCGCCGTCGGGGACGGCACACCCTCCGACGCCTTGCTGTCCACGACCGTGCTACTGCAGTAGGAGAGCGTGGTGCGCTCGAACCCCGCCCCTGACACTGACACCAGGGACTCGATGGACTCGCCGACCGTGGCCTCCCTGGGCGAGATGCTCTGGCTTTCTTCAGCGGCGCGTCCGGAGCAGCATGCATCAGCACGTGGGCTCTTGAGTCTCTGGTGTTTTCTGCAGTGAAGGCTACCTCTACGATTCTATAGGCTGGTCTTGGGAATAAGTTTTCCCACAACTCCGTGTTTGGTCGCAAAAGGTTGAAAATGTCAAAAGTTTCCCCAGCACTCCGTATTTTGGGAATTACCCGGCAGAAGATAGTGCTCTTAACAACAGGAGTACGTCAGGTTAGAGGTATAATCTCATGAATTACGTTGTGAATTTCACGCATTTGTTTTTGTCACATCCGTAAGATATTTTTCTTCAAGCTGGCGATGTTTGCACTCGGGGAAGCCAACAATTTGCTGAATGATTTTCATTAAAGACGATCACGCTGGGCTGCAACATGATAGAAGGAAAACGGTAGGATAACGCGGTGATAGAAAATCACGAGTGCTTATGCAAGTTTCTGTTGCTCACTTACTACTAGTATTACGCACAAGGGGTAAATTCAACGACATTGCCGTGGAAGCGGCTCACAGTGTTGCAGAGCGCGTTGGGCACCAAGACTTAGTCGCACGGGACGAAAACGTCATCGCAGCCCTCTTTTTTCTTGCCGAAAGTGTACTCAGGCTGCGATGCCGGCGGGTTGGGCGGCGCAGTCGGGCTCTCAAATAACCAGTCGAACAAACCCAGTTGGCGCTTTCCCTCGAGCGTGGCTTGGTGTGGGGTGGGGCACGACTTTCGTCTCGGTACGCAGCTTCGTTACAGGGGCTGGAGTCGTGGCCGAAATGACGCTAAGCGAGGCCAGCGTGCCGATTGCGAGAACGGAAGCGACGCGCATTGCTGAAGAGAGTCGACCTGGGGGCAGGGAGTGCTTGTTCGTCAAGTGCCTAATCGGAAAGTGAGTCCCTCAAAACCCAAGTACCCTAGCGTACAGTAGGGCTGAGGATACACCAACCGGACGGGCCCCCCATCCGGGACGAAAAGGGGCCTTTATCCGGTCTGTCCGGTACGCAAAGCATACCGGACGGCTCCCACTACAAACTCTACAAAACAGCCGGAGAAGGGGTGTCTGACCTCCACGGTTTTGCTAGATTTAGCGTGTGGGTGTTTGTGAATGGCATACACTCGATGTAGCTGTGAACTGGCCTAACCCAATCCTCATACCAGATTGATACTGTAGGCCTTACAGCTCTGTCGGGGTCGCTTTGTGGCCAGACCTACCGACTGATTTCCAGCGTCCTCCACTACTTTGCGGACTTCAGGCCGATGACACCCGTCCTTTGATGGATTACTTAGGGTTAGGGTTAGCTCAAAAGTAATCATTTTCTGTCCGGTACCATTATCACCAGCCACGTACGGAAGACGATACGACAATCGAGGCACGAAAAGCAGGATATTTATCGCCAGACGCCACAACGAAGGGGTCCAGGCACCACAACGAACAAAAGTGCATTTGATTGGTTAAAAACGGAACTTATTATGAAGCGTTGATTGGATGAAAAGAAGGCGCGCAGCGCGTAGGGTTAGGTCCAAGCGAGCGCAGCGAGCCTGCCTGCGGTTTGACAGTCTGTGTGCCAAGCATGCGGCTGCAAACCCAGGACTAATCAGTGGTCTGTCTAGCAAGACGAGGTGAAGCGTGCGAGCCGTAGCGGGCTTAGGGTCGTGTCACCAGCGAGCGCAGCGAGCCTTCAGGGGGTGTTGTGTTTAGGTTGGGGGCAGTTTTGCCCAATGGGAATGCGTTCTTAGTTGTGGTGCCTGGACCCGTTCGTTGTGGTGCCCAGCGATAAATATCCCGAAAAGCATTCGACTAAACACTGGTTTCTGGAGAAACGTACAGTTTGGATCTTGCGCTGGGATATTGTGATCACGGGCTTTGCTGTCATCCCGCGTACTGGTCCAGTATTATAATATGAACTTGTCTTGTAGGATAGAGTCCACAAAATACCTTCTTGCATAGGGGAAACACCTGGCTTCAAAACAGCTTTGAAGATAGGGTGGGGTCGTGTTCTGCCTTTACGAATGCAGGTACGCGTGGCGTGGCTTGCAAATTGAAACATTTCGATACCGTTAGGGGGCAGAGTAGTTTTTTGGTGGCTCGATGCTCAGGCAAAAATATACTTACATCATATCACGTTATTGACTGTAGCTTAGATCGCTTCTAGCAAAGAGAGTTACAGTATTATGCAGTTGCCGCTTGGTGTTAACGACTTTTCTTCACTAGCACTTTGATTTTTGCATAGATTTGAATGGAAAGGTTGCGCGGTTCATGGGATTTGTGCATTACTGGCGCCATTCACCGAAGGAAAGTAAACAGCTGCTCGATTCGTCAAGCGCTTTTATCGTCACTAAGCTCTTGTCCAACGTCTGGGGCTATCAATTTAGCACTCGCCTATTTTACTACGGTACACCACTATTGGATACGCTCTGCAAAGTGCAGCTCTGTGTTGATGGAGAGTACATCGTTTGTTTGCTTTACATCTGACCATTTACGCGGAGATTTCCTCCGTCAAAAGCCCTCATAAACGTACAACAAGAGCCGCCGCACAATATCATTGAGTTGCATTGGCCTCGATAGGCTCAAGTTACATTTGAGGGAAAGTTTCTGCTTCTAGCAGCTTGAGTCGTTGTCGTCATTCGAGTCATCGTCCGAGTCGTCGTTGTCGTCGTCTGAGTCATCATCGTTATCTTTGTCATCGTCGTCGTCACTTTTGCCTTGGATTCTCAAGGACCTTCCCGGGACTTCTTCTCTTGAAAGAGGACGCGAGAGAAGTACGCCTTCCTCACTGGTTTCGAACGAGATGGTCGAGACGACGACCCCAGTACGTGGCAGCGACTCCAGCAGCTCTGCTTGGGACCACTTAGCTGCGATAGCCACAACCAACAGGCTGGACAACTTGCTCAGGTGCATGGCGCTTGGAGGGATTTCAGCTAGTTAGATTGTGTGCCCGAGCAATGGTTTTCTTCTCCAACATCCGTCACTTTTCAATCAATCTATCCGGTAAGCATAGCAAACGTCAATCAGAGAGGGGTCTATCCATTATTGATCATCGCTTGTTTATTCAGTTTTGTTACTTGAGTGACTACCCTTCGCAGTCAGTGATAGTTCTTTCCGCTTATGCCGCGTTCTCCAGCACGAGCGCAATGCCCTGTCCGCCGCCAATGCAAGCCGATCCGACCGCGTACTTCTTGCCCGTGCGCTGCAGCGCGTGCGCGAGGTGCGCCGTGATACGGCTTCCGGAGGCACCCAGCGGGTGTCCGAGAGCGATGGCACCGCCGGCCTGGTTGACAATCTCCGGGTCGATCTGCAGCTCCTTGACACACGCCAGCCACTGCGCGGCGAAGGCCTCGTTGATGTCGTAGATGTCAATGTCCGACTTTTTCAGTCCCGCGCGCTTGAGCGCACCGGTGATGGCAGGCACGGGGCCGATGCCCATGATGGTCGGGTCCACTCCCGACACCTGGTAACTCACGACGCGCGCCAGAGGCGTCAGGTTGTGCTTCTTCACGGCCTCCTCGCTGGCCAGCAGCACCGTGCCGGCGCCGTCCGAGATGCCCGAGGCGTTACCGGCCGTAACCACGCCGTCCTTCTTAAACACGGGCTTGAGCTTGGCCAGCTTGGCCATGTCCACGGTGCGCGGGGACTCGTCCACGGCGAACTCCTCCGTCTTGCGGCCGGCCTTGACCTCCAGCGGCGCCAGCTCGGCGTCGAACCAGCCGGCGGCCTGCGCCTCGGCCCAGCGCGTCTGGCTGCGCAGCCCGAAGGCGTCGCACTCCTCGCGCGTGATGCCGTGCTTCTCCGCGAGGTTCTCGGCCGTCATGCCCATTGGCTTCTTGACGTACGAGTCCGTGAGCGCCGACCAGAGCGTGTCTTGCAGGTTCAGGCCGGCGCCGAGGCCCACGCCGAAGCGCGCCTGGTGGCCGTACACGGCCAGCGGGCTCTGCGACATGTTCTCGGCGCCGCCGCAGAGCGCAATCTCGGACTCGCCCAGCAGAATCTCGTGCATGCCGCCCACGACCGACTGGAAGCCGCTGCCGCACAGGCGGTTGATGGTCAGCGCCGGCTTCTCGATGGGGATGCCGGCCTTGAGCTGCACGTGGCGCGCGATGTACGCACCGTCGGCCGACGTGGGCGCCACGTTGCCCACCTGCACCGTGTCCACGAGCGCCGGGTCCAGCTTGGCGGCGGCCAGCGTCGCCTTAGCTGCGTGCGCGCACAGGTCCGTTGCCGTCACGTCCTTGAGCTTGCCGCCGAAGTTGCCGAAGGGCGTGCGCTTGGCGGCCACGATGTACACGTTCTTGAGCACCATGGCGTGAGGTAGAGGAACTGTGGGAGGCGGGGTGGAGACTTGCGGGAAGATCGGGGAATGCGCGAATGGAGCGACCCTGACGTCGACGCCCGTTGAAGTTGCTGCGGGATGCTGTCGTGAACAGGACGAGTAGTAATATGGGCTCTGAGTTAGTAATAATATACATGTATCGCAAAAAATATGCATTTGTATTATAGTATTGAGTGTCACCTTTCATATCTTTCATATTACTAGCTGAGCAGCTCGAGTCGAGTTGCTGGTGGGCCGACCTCTTACGCACAGTAAACTGTACATTTGTCGACGTCCCCAAAGCATCAGTCTAAGCTTATCAGCGCTACTTGTCATCGTTGTGTGTTTTGAGTGCTTAGGCCTTACGCTGGGGCAACCATCCGAAAGCACAACGCTGCGTCGAACCTTATTTGCTCACAAATGAGCAGCATGACTCGAGCTAGGTTTCCAAAAACTTACAACAAAGCACAACCTCGGTCAGGTTGGCTCCCTTGCTACCTGCGCATGCAGTTTTAATATAAGAAGAGCAAGCTCTCCTTACAGAGGGTATGTAGATGCATAACTGTGCTAGCAATACCTTCCTGCGATCAAGTAAGGCAGCTATTCTGTTCCTCAGCAGGTACTGGAACCATCGCAGTAGGTTCTCTAGCTGGTCGGTGTCCATGGTATTAAATACTTAGTATAGCTAGATCTTCTTATTACAGTACATGTATGTATGCTAAAGGTGCTATATACATTTGAGTGCACGGTACAACAAGGCAGGTCACTCGAATACGTGCCATGTTGCACCTAGAATGATCAGCTGGTAGCCGATCTATCTACCGAGCGCCCAGCACGCCTTCCTGCGCGGCATCAAAATTATCAGCAGCTCCTCCCTGTATCAAAACGTGTACAAGTCCGACATAATTGCTGGATTTTTTGTTGGTGGCAAAGCGCCAAGAGGATCATTTATGAAAAATGGTGTGCAAACACACCAACGCTCAGATTTCTGGCCGAAGGCGCTGAGCGCCACGTTCGCGGCAATAGCGCCCTAGCAGCGCAAGTTCTGTAGCGCTGCTGTGTCTTACCACCTTCCCTAGACTGTGATATACATGATGAACGTTGTTAATCATCACAGTTTGGCGTGTGACCCTCAAAATCGCTTGATATGTGCTGTCCCGGAGGCCGGGCAGCATTTTGGTGGAGTTTTTGTTGCTGGAGTTGTGTAGGTGATGGTGTGGCTTGCCGTCGAAATGTGTAGGCGGTACAGAAAATCTCAGCAAGCCCATATCCTTTGCCCAAAAAAAGCCAACACCGGTGGAGATGCTCTTAGTCAGCCAAAATACTGTATAAGTAGTTTAGCATAAAATGAAATAATACTTCTAATGACTATTAATAAATAGTAGTATACTAAAATTGTTTAATTTAGTTTATTATATTTTCATTTAGTTGCTCATACTATATAGTATTGATATGGATGAGCAATGTTACCTAAATTACTACAATAGTAATTATGTTGCTTTTTTCGGTGCAACTTCAACTGCTGTTTGCTTCTGGAGGTGACAACCGAAGACGAAAGGAGCTGGCAGAATGACAACTCAAGACAAAGAAGCCGACAGCTCGTGGAGGTACGAGTTTATTTTTTATCCTCTCTTTATACAACGACAAGTGGGTCAAAAATGTGGTGGCTAGGCATAAAGAACGGATCGCTGGACGATCGCAATGCATGCTGCGCAGGATGACTTGACACTTGAGTTTTCGATCGATGTTGTCGTCGTTTTACCTAAATACTTTCTTCATATGACGCCAATTTGGCCGGGGGCTCCAGCGGAGGATCCAAGTAGTCAAAGGAGTCGCGGCGCCGCTTGCGTCCGAAGTTCTGGCGCTCGATCTGCCACGCGCGTGCCAGCTCGTTGAACTTGAAGAGCTTGGTCGTCTCCATCACGTCTGCGTTGAGGGCTCGCGCGTAGTTGGCCTGAGTGAACACTGCGCCACTGGGCACAGCGGTGGCGGGGATCGACAGGATATCTCGAGCGAGCTTCGCCAGCGACGGAAACCGCGTTTCGTTCGACTTCCACCACAGGAACGGGTCCGACCGCTTGTCGCGAATCAGCGTCGCGTCGAAGAACCGATCTACTTCGTCGCCGTCGATGGTGTAGTCGGGCATCCCCTCGCCGATATCCAGCAGCTTCTCGAACGTTGTGTACGCGGCCGACGCATCATGTCGCGCTTGGTCCTCGTCCAGCCGAGCGTCCGACAGGGAGTCGTAGACGTTCGTGCGCAGCATTTCCCGCAGAAAAGTCTTCTTGGCAGCCTTGTCCACCGACTCGTTGGAGAACCGCGGGTCTAAGATCTTTGCCAGCCGGAAGTACGGAGACGAGTGCTCTGTGTGGTAGGACTCGAGGCTGGTCTTTACCTTCAAACACACCGTCTGGATCTTGGTGTAGGCGCTCGCCGTGAAGTCTGAGGCCGACGCAGCGGTGCTCTCGCACAGCCCCACGATCGCCTTGCAGACATTGATGGAGGTGCTCAGCGAAATGTGCTTCTCGTCGCTCTGGCACGTCGCCATCTGCATGCACTTCTGCAGGAAGGTGGCCACCCACACGAGCAGGTCCCACTCGATCTCTTCTAATAGGAACACGTTCATGCCGTTGGTGGCGTCGCCGTAGAGGGCGTTGATGGTGTCCTTGATTTTGGCGCACTCCAAGATCATGGTGATTGTTGTCGTCCAGTTCTTGGGGGAGTCCAGGTTGGGTAATGACTCTGGGTAGGGCAGCCCCATGTCCGTTGTGCGCAGCGTGATGTGCTCCTGGTTCTCGGTCGTGGACTTGAGCAGCGACAGCAGCGAGCGGAGCTTGACGATCTCGTGCCGAATCTCCTTGAGCGCTGCGAGCACGCCGACGTGAATGAGGTGGCCCAAACACGTCACGTTCCAGTCCGGGGAAATGTTATCTATTCCTATCATCCCCTTGATCTTCTCGCGCAGGAAGCCCATGCCCACAGCAGACTCGTTGCCCATTGGCGTGACGCCGCAGAGCAACTTGTTGCCGAGGCCCCAGTTGATCTGAAGCACATTGAACAGCAAGTCCGACATGAAATACGCGTTGAACTCCGGTGGACAGCCTTCCAGGCCAACTTGGATGGTTTTATACTCCCACTCAGCATTGATCCAGTGCAGGTGAATGGCCACGTATCCTTTGCACACGAGCCCCGACCACGTATCACACGAAAACGTGATCCGACCGACTGCCGACCGACTGATGTACTCACCCACCCGCGCAAACAGCGCGTAGTACTTCCGCTCCATGGCTTTCTGCAACGTATCCAGCGGCGGGATCACCGGCTTCATGCCCGCCGCAGCCAGCACGTCCAGGAACTTTTCATGCTGCAATACACCGAGGTCCTGCTGGTCTTCTACCACCCACTCAATCAACGCGCTGCTCAAATTCCGCAGCCTTTGTCGCTTCAAGCCTGCCACCAATGCAAAACAGCGCCGCCAACGTCAAAACCCTCCACCTTCCAACCCTCTGAACACCATCCATCCAACTCTTTTACCTGCTGCGTGTTCATCCAGCTGCACCACGACGGTCTCCTTCTTCTGCACTGCAACGGGCTTCTTGCCCGCTGCGACCGCGGCCGCCGCGCCATTGGCCGCAGCTCCGTTGGCGCTCTTCTTGCCCCTCTTGCCCGTGGGCGTGCCGTTCGGGTACTCGTTGTGCCGCTTGGCGTGTCGCATCATGGACGACGTGCCGTGCCGCGTGCTGAAGATCTTGTTGCAGACCGAGCACTTGGCCGAGTCGATGAGTCCGTCGCGCAGGCCGCTGCTCGAGACGGGCGTGAAGGTCTCCCACACGACGCTCGTGAGCTTCTTCTTGCGCACAGTCTCCTCCTCGAACGCCGCCGGCAGCCGGCAGCTCGCTGACGCCCACGGCCTCGATCTTGCCCGCCTCTGCGCCCCGCGCGGGGATCTCGGCGGCGCTCGCCCAGCTGTGCTCGTCCACTGTGGTCCAGGCGGCGCCGTCGTGGCCGCGCTCGGGATTGCTCAGGAATTGTATTGCGCTGCATAAAAATTACGCGCGCATCACGACGGTCAATTGCTAGTTAGTGGAGGCATTAGTATGGTCAAGATGCACGCACGAGGCGGGCAGCTACGCACGTGGACACTTCGCCTCTCCTCCTCCTTCTCCTTACTCCACTACGCGCACTACGCGAACAGCGCGAACTGGGCGCACTCGAGCAACTGCGAACAAGCCAAACTGCGCGAACTGCGCGCGCTCCACGGACTCGGTGCACGCGTACTCCGCCGAACTCCACGATCTGGGCGCACTGCACGAACTCGGCGCACTCGTACTGCGCGAAGTCCACGAGCCCCCCGAACTCGAGTTTCGGCCAATCAGAATCGCTCCTCGATCGGATTGGACAAGCGCTTGACTGGCAAAACCAAAACTTGATGAGCAAAAAACCGGAAAAACTTGAATAATAGAAACACTTATAAAAAAGTGTTTCTGTGGACCACGCTTGGAGAGTGTAGAATCTACAGTAGATTACCTATTCCCTGAATCTTCAGTCTCGATTGACCTTGGTCATTGCCGAAGCTGCCAGCTCGCGTAAGGCGCACCAACGTTCACAATAATACAAGTACAGTACAATACCTTATAAACTATGGGGCGGGAAAAGCAATAATGCGCCAAAGTTGCAGTAACGTTGATCCGCAGGTGTGTCGGGGCGCGCTACTTTTGGTCAAAGACCAAGGGTGATAACACGGATGGAGATGAAGGCATCAACTTGCAAGGCATTGCCATGGATTTACCAACCCGGCGATTTAGGTAAGAGAGCAGCGTTGGTGGTATTGCTTTTAGCGTGGTCGGCATTGCTGGCGTTTACGTATTTGGTGGAAATACGTTTGCGTATTTATTTCCTTGGCGGGGCGGCATACAGATGTGGCGGAATTTCTGTTTGCGTTGGAAGGGAGTTTGGGTGACGTGCTCATCACGGCAGCAGCAACTGGTCAGCGCGCTTATGCGGATCGAGCATTCAAAGGGACGAGGAAGGATGCATCCTTTCTATTTCTACTGACGAGTTTCTGCTTAGAAGTACCAATCACCTATAGCCACTTGGCAAGGCCTTAGAGATTGCTGCTATAAACTCGCGGAAAAGTATCGAAATGCTGGAATTTCTCAGCAGCAAGGCACATGCCACGCAGAAAGCCATTGACAAACCTTACACTTGACCAGATCATTCAATGGTCGTCAAGTATCTTTACGAGAACGAGCGCGTCTCCGAGAAGGCGATCGTTGCACCATTTAGAATCTTCCGGGTGGGGCAAGAGGCACCTCCAGTTTTGTTATAATACCTATCGGATCGAAATTACAAAGATTCTGCATACCGGTGAAGTGGTCGGCAGGGCGCTCGTGCGTACGACGCGATTTAAATGGCATTCCGATGCGCTTCCTGTCCCCTTTGGCGCCAGAACCTCAAGAAGTTAGTGGAGCTGATTTTCGCCGACAAGGAAGTGGCCAAGAGAACGGAAACACTGGATCATACTTCGAGCGGTTAAAGTCCAAGATCTGTATATTCTGGAGACACTGCAAAACAGTGGAGTAGAGAACTGGCCCCTCACCAGCATGGCGAGTGGCGACATCGGATGAGATTCGGAGGTTCGTTCGCAAGAAAACTCACAAACAGAACTTGATTCGAGAAGACGTCGTAGGAGGACCAGCTTGCGAAGATCGTGTCGAATAGGCAGCAAACTTGTGAGCGGATACGAGCGGTCTGCCTGCTGTCACCAATACATGTTCACTGCATTTAACAGTTTGTCTCCGCTCCAGGCGACGGGTATACCTCTCAACACGCCCCACCATGTCGACCCCAATCACCAGCACAAGCAGCAATCCCAGCCAGAAAGATCTACGCATCCTTTTTCGCCAGTGATGTCTTCTCCGCTGGCCACAATAGCGATTGTAAAGGCCACATCGACAAAAGACCCGAAGAACCAAGCTTGGAGGATGCAGTCCGTACTGGTGTCCTGCTCTGCATTAACGGTAAATAAATAGCATCGCGCATCCAACAAAACGACAAGTGCTAGAATACGTACCCTCTCTAGTTTTCGCTGGTGCTCCAGACGTGGTAGCGCAGATTCCACCACCAGCACTCGAATCGTACCAACAGCGCGAAAATCTCCTCCGAAGTACCGGTCGCTGCTCAGGCAGTAGGAAGGATCCATCTTCTCAAAGTAGTGCAGCCATCCATTCTCGGTAAGTGCCATAGGTATGTCCCTGTCATCGAGCGTTACAGCTTTCGCACCAGCCAGGTCCAGCCACTCGCCGCCCATCCGCGCCAGGTAGAGCTGCATATCGGCTGGCAGCTTCCGTTGTTGCAGCTTGGAGTTCAGCTCGGCTGCGATGGGTTTGACCAAGAACGCAATAAATTTGTTTGGCTCGATCTCTACGGTAATCGGAAGGCGATCCTTAACGCTGTAGCACGGAATCGTCACCTTCTCCATCTTTAACGGATTCTGGAATGGAGCGTGGGGGGTTGATTGCTGTCAACTTCGCGGTCACTTTCTATCTGTGACCGTGTGAAAGTCAAGTACAGTACCCAATATCCAATGCGTGGGGATTCTATTTGACGGCACTGTACCAGGCACAGTGGCTTCCGACTCGACACACACTTCCCGTTCATAGCGCGGGGGGTCAGTTTGGTCATTTCTGAATTGCTGAGCGTCCTGCGCGCACATTTGTCCGCCCATGCCGCGCATGAACGAGGAGACCCGACTCCTGTCGTGCAGTACAAGCCATCAACGGCTCGACCAGCAGCAAGCTGCGGATCAAGAGGTGCCTGATCGTCTTGGGCATTGTGCCGGCAGTTGCTCTGTCGGGGTCGAGTGTGCGGTGGTTGCTTTTTCGCCAGTGTCCATGAACGTGCAGCGGATCCGTACGTCTGTGGCGACACAAAGAGCGAGGCGGGGTATGTCAAGTGGGCGAACAAGCAGGACGACCACTACTTCTACCGGTTCTTCGAGTCTCGCAGCGATCCCGAGACCGACCCACTCGTGCTGTGGCCCACTGGAGGTCCCGGCTCGTCCAGCATGTTCGCTCTACTCACGGAGAACGGCCCGTGCACTATCCAGCCAGACTTGAGTGTCCAGCTCAATCCGTACTCGTGGAACAAGACCGCCAACGTCGTTTGGCTCGACCAACCTACCGGAGTGGGCTTCTCGTGCGGCTCTCGAGCTGACAAGGACCACAACGAAACGAACGGCGGGGAGACCATCTACTGGTTCATGCAAGGATTCATGGACAAGCACCCGCAGTACCGAGGCCGCGAGTTCTTCGTGACAGGTGAAAGCTACGGAGGACACTACGTCCCCGCTGCGGCGCACTACATTTGGTCGAAGAATAAGGCAGGCAAGGCAGATGGAGAGGCATCCGTCATCACCACACAAGGTATTGTCATTGGCAATGGACTTACCAACCTCGTCGTTCAGGTGAGATAACGACGTTGGTGGTATTGCGGTCAGCGTGGTTGACATTGCTGGCGTTTATTTGCTGGCGTTTATTTGGTGCTGCCGATTGCGTATTTCCAAGTCATGAACCACAACTTATACAACATCACGCTTCTTACTGAGGCTGAGGAGCAGCAGGTGAAGACTGACAGTGTGGAGTGCATCCGCCTGGCTCGCGAGTTTGATTTGGCGCCGCGAAGTGGGGATATATGCATGGACTCCGTGTAGTGCTGGGTTGACAAGCTCATCGGGCCTTTCACTGCCGCGAATCGCAACAACTACGACATCCGCCAGCCGTGCCACAACAGCGACCCCACTACGACCTGCGATGACACGCCTACGATTACTGCGTACCTCAATTCCCCCGCCACCAGGAAATACCTGAACGTTGATGAGCGTGTATCAGCGTGGCAGGAGGATAATAACGACGTGGAGATGACGTTCGCCTCTGATGGTGACTGGGTGGCTCCCTCTCATGAAGTCATTGCGGACATGTTGAACGACGGCCTGCGCGTCCTCATCTACGCCGGCGACGCTGATCTCATGTGCAGCTGGATCGGTAATCGAGCGTGGACTTTGGCCCTGGAGTGGAGAGGCAAGGAAGGCTTCAACGCAGCGGAAGAGCGAGCTTTCGTCGCCCACGACCCTTTGTGATCCGAAGGAGCGACGCCCGTCAACGCTGGCATGGTGCACTCGTTCGAAGACTTCACGTTTGTGCGCATCGGTGGACGATGCTGAGCACATGATGCCGATGGACCACACTGTCGTGTCACGGGATCTGATCAATAGGTTCCTAGACAACGAAGGGCTCTGATAACCGGAAGGAAAAATTGAGTGGTTACCTTTGATGCTCGATTCGCTGTTGCTAGCGTCGAAACACCGAAAAAGCTTCATGCGTGGGTCGCTATACGATTCCCTGCCTTAATAAGCGCATGGGCATGTAAAGCACTTCAAATTGACCTCGCCCACAGTACTGTGCACAGGCGCTCGTGCGTACGAAGAGATTTAAATGGCATTCCAATGCGCTTCCTGTCCCCTTTGGCGCCAGAACCTCAAGAAGTTAGTGGAGCTGATTTTCGCCGACAAGGACGTGGCCAAGAGAACTGAAACACTGGATCATACTTCGAGCGGTTAAAGTCCAAGATCTGTATATTCTGGAGACACTGCAAAACAGTGGAGTAGAGAACTGGCCCCTCACCAGCATGGCGAGTGGCGACATCGGATGAGATTCGGAGGTTCGTTCGCAAGAAAACTCACAAACAGAACTTGATTCGAGAAGACGTCGTAGGAGGACCAGCTTGCGAAGATCGTGTCGAATAGGCAGCAAACTTGTGAGCGGATACGAGCGGTCTGCCTGCTGTCACAAATCCATGTTCACTGCATTTAACAGTTTGTCTCCTCTCCAGGCGACGGGTATACCTCTCAATACGCCCCACCACGTCGACCCCAATCACCAGCACAAGCAGAAATCCCAGCCAGAACGATTCACGCATCCTTTTTCGCCAGTGATGTCTTCTCCGCCGGCCACAATAGCGATTGTGAAGGCCACATCGACAAAAGACCCGAAGAACCAAGCTTGGAGGATGCAGTCCGTACTGGTGTCCTGCTCTGCATTAACGGTAAATAAATAGCATCGCGCATCCAACAAAACGACAAGTGCTAGAATACGTACCCTCTCTAGTTTTCGCTGGTGCTCCAGACGTGGTAGCGCAGACTCCACCACCAGCACTCGAATCGTACCAACAGCGCGAAAATCTCCTCCGAAGTACCGGTCGCTGCTCAGGCAGTAGGAAGGATCCATCTTCTCAAAGTAGTGCAGCCATCCATTCTCGGTAAGTGCCATAGGTTGGTCTCTGTCGTCGAGCGTTACAGCTTTCGCACCAGCCAGGTCCAGCCACTCGCCGCCCATCCGCGCCAGGTAGAGCTGCATATCGGCTGGCAGCTTCCGTTGTTGCAGCTTGGAGTTCAGCTCGGCTGCGATGGGTTTGACCAAGAACGCAATAAATTTGTTTGGCTCGATCTCTACGGTAATCGGAAGGCGATCCTTAACGCTGTAGCACGGAATCGTCACCTTCTCCATCTTTAACGGATTCTGGAATGGAGCGTGGGGGGTTGATTGCTGTCAACTTCGCGGTCACTTTCTATCTGTGACCGTGTGAAAGTCAAGTACAGTACCCAATATCCAATGCGTGGGGATTCTATTTGACGGCACTGTACCAGGCACAGTGGCTTCCGACTCGACACACACTTCCCCGTTCATAGCGCGGGGGGGTCAGTTTGGTCATTTCTGGATTGCTGAGCGTCCTGCGCGCACATTTGTCCGCCCATGCCGCGCATGAACGAGGAGACCCGACTCCTGTCGTGCAGTACAAGCCATCAACGGCTCGACCAGCAGCAAGCTGCGGATCAAGAGGTGCCTGATCGTCTTGGGCATTGTGCCGGCAGTTGCTCTGTCGGGGTCGAGTGTGCGGTGGTTGCTTTTTCGCCAGTGTCCATGAACGTGCAGCGGATCCGTACGTCTGTGGCGACACAAAGAGCGAGGCGGGGTATGTCAAGTGGGCGAACAAGCAGGACGACCACTACTTCTACCGGTTCTTCGAGTCTCGCAGCGATCCCGAGACCGACCCACTCGTGCTGTGGCCCACTGGAGGTCCCGGCTCGTCCAGCATGTTCGCTCTACTCACGGAGAACGGCCCGTGCACTATCCAGCCAGACTTGAGTGTCCAGCTCAATCCGTACTCGTGGAACAAGACCGCCAACGTCATTTGGCTCGACCAACCTACCGGAGTGGGCTTCTCGTGCGGCTCTCGAGCTGACAAGGACTACAACGAAACGAACGTCGGGGAGACCATCTACTGGTTCATGCAAGGATTCATGGACAAGCACCCGCAGTACCGAGGCCGCGAGTTCTTCGTGACAGGTGAAAGCTACGGAGGACACTACGTCCCCGCTGCGGCGCACTACATTTGGTCGAAGAATAAGGCAGGCAAGGCAGATGGAGAGGCATCCGTCATCACCACACAAGGTATTGTCATTGGCAATGGACTTACCAACCTCGTCGTTCAGGTGAGATAGCGGCGTTGGTGGTATTGCGGTCAGCGTGGTTGACATTGCTGGCGTTTATTTGCTGGCGTTTATTTGGTGCTGCCGTTTGCGAATTTCCAAGTCATGAACCACAACTTATACAACATCACGCTTCTTACTGAGGCTGAGGAGCAGCAGGTGAAGACTGACAGTGTGGAGTGCATCCGCCTGGCTCGCGAGTTTGATTTGGCGCCGCGAAGTGGGGATATATGCATGGACTCCGTGTAGTGCTGGGTTGACAAGCTCATCGGGCCTTTCACTGCCGCGAATCGCAACAACTACGACATCCGCCAGCCGTGCCACAACAGCGACCCCACTACGACCTGCGATGACACGCCTACGATTACTGCGTACCTCAATTCCCCCGCCGCCAGGAAATACCTGAACGTTGATGAGCGTGTATCAGCGTGGCAGGAGGATAATAACGACGTGGAGATGACGTTCGCCTCTGATGGTGACTGGGTGGCTCCCTCTCATGAAGTCATTGCGGACATGTTGAACGACGGCCTGCGCGTCCTCATCTACGCCGGCGACGCTGATCTCATGTGCAGCTGGATCGGTAATCGAGCGTGGACTTTGGCCCTGGAGTGGAGAGGCAAGGAAGGCTTCAACGCAGCGGAAGAGCGAGCTTTCGTCGCCCACGACCCTTTGTGGTCCGAAGGAGCGACGCCCGTCAACGCTGGCATGGTGCACTCGTTCGAAGACTTCACGTTTGTGCGCATCGGTGGACGATGCTGAGCACATGATGCCGATGGACCACACTGTCGTGTCACGGGATCTGATCAATAGGTTCCTAGACAACGAAGGGCTCTGATAACCGGAAGGAAAAATTGAGTGGTTACCTTTGATGCTCGATTCGCTGTTGCTAGCGTCGAAACACCGAAAAAGCTTCATGCGTGGGTCGCTATACGATTCCCTGCCTTAATAAGCGCATGGGCATGTAAAGCACTTCAAATTGACCTCGCCCACAGTACTGTGCACAGGCGCTCGTGCGTACGAAGAGATTTAAATGGCATTCCAATGCGCTTCCTGTCCCCTTTGGCGCCAGAACCTCAAGAAGTTAGTGGAGCTGATTTTCGCCGACAAGGACGTGGCCAAGAGAACTGAAACACTGGATCATACTTCGAGCGGTTAAAGTCCAAGATCTGTATATTCTGGAGACACTGCAAAACAGTGGAGTAGAGAACTGGCCCCTCACCAGCATGGCGAGTGGCGACATCGGATGAGATTCGGAGGTTCGTTCGCAAGAAAACTCACAAACAGAACTTGATTCGAGAAGACGTCGTAGGAGGACCAGCTTGCGAAGATCGTGTCGAATAGGCAGCAAACTTGTGAGCGGATACGAGCGGTCTGCCTGCTGTCACAAATCCATGTTCACTGCATTTAACAGTTTGTCTCCGCTCCAGGCGACGGGTATACCTCTCAATACGCCCCACCACGTCGACCCCAATCACCAGCACAAGCAGAAATCCCAGCCAGAACGATTCACGCATCCTTTTTCGCCAGTGATGTCTTCTCCGCCGGCCACAATAGCGATTGTGAAGGCCACATCGACAAAAGACCCGAAGAACCAAGCTTGGAGGATGCAGTCCGTACTGGTGTCCTGCTCTGCATTAACGGTAAATAAATAGCATCGCGCATCCAACAAAACGACAAGTGCTAGAATACGTACCCTCTCTAGTTTTCGCTGGTGCTCCAGACGTGGTAGCGCAGACTCCACCACCAGCACTCGAATCGTACCAACAGCGCGAAAATCTCCTCCGAAGTACCGGTCGCTGCTCAGGCAGTAGGAAGGATCCATCTTCTCAAAGTAGTGCAGCCATCCATTCTCGGTAAGTGCCATAGGTTGGTCCCTGTCATCGAGCGTTACAGCTTTCGCACCAGCCAGGTCCAGCCACTCGCCGCCCATCCGCGCCAGGTAGAGCTGCATATCGGCTGGCAGCTTCCGTTGTTGCAGCTTGGAGTTCAGCTCGGCTGCGATGGGTTTGACCAAGAACGCAATAAATTTGTTTGGCTCGATCTCTACGGTAATCGGAAGGCGATCCTTAACGCTGTAGCACGGAATCGTCACGCTCTCCATCTTTAACGGATGCTGGAATGGAGCGTGGGGGGTTGATTGCTGTCAACTTCGCGGTCACTTTCTATCTGTGACCGTGTGAAAGTCAAGTACAGTACCCAATATCCAATGCGTGGGGATTCTATTTGACGGCACTGTACCAGGCACAGTGGCTTCCGACTCGACACACACTTCCCCGTTCATAGCGCGGGGGGGTCAGTTTGGTCATTTCTGGATTGCTGAGCGTCCTGCGCGCACATTTGTCCGCCCATGCCGCGCATGAACGAGGAGACCCGACTCCTGTCGTGCAGTACAAGCCATCAACGGCTCGACCAGCAGCAAGCTGCGGATCAAGAGGTGCCTGATCGTCTTGGGCATTGTGCCGGCAGTTGCTCTGTCGGGGTCGAGTGTGCGGTGGTTGCTTTTTCGCCAGTGTCCATGAACGTGCAGCGGATCCGTACGTCTGTGGCGACACAAAGAGCGAGGCGGGGTATGTCAAGTGGGCGAACAAGCAGGACGACCACTACTTCTACCGGTTCTTCGAGTCTCGCAGCGATCCCGAGACCGACCCACTCGTGCTGTGGCCCACTGGAGGTCCCGGCTCGTCCAGCATGTTCGCTCTACTCACGGAGAACGGCCCGTGCACTATCCAGCCAGACTTGAGTGTCCAGCTCAATCCGTACTCGTGGAACAAGACCGCCAACGTCATTTGGCTCGACCAACCTACCGGAGTGGGCTTCTCGTGCGGCTCTCGAGCTGACAAGGACTACAACGAAACGAACGTCGGGGAGACCATCTACTGGTTCCTGCAAGGATTCATGGACAAGCACCCGCAGTACCGAGGCCGCGAGTTCTTCGTGACAGGTGAAAGCTACGGAGGACACTACGTCCCCGCTGCGGCGCACTACATTTGGTCGAAGAATAAGGCAGGCAAGGCAGATGGAGAGGCATCCGTCATCACCACACAAGGTATTGTCATTGGCAATGGACTTACCAACCTCGTCGTTCAGGTGAGATAGCGGCGTTGGTGGTATTGCGGTCAGCGTGGTTGACATTGCTGGCGTTTATTTGCTGGCGTTTATTTGGTGCTGCCGATTGCGTATTTCCAAGTCATGAACCACAACTTATACAACATCACGCTTCTTACTGAGGCTGAGGAGCAGCAGGTGAAGACTGACAGTGTGGAGTGCATCCGCCTGGCTCGCGAGTTTGATTTGGCGCCGCGAAATGGGGATATATGCATGGACTCCGTGTAGTGCTGGGTTGACAAGCTCATCGGGCCTTTCAATGCCGCGAAACGCAACAACTACGACATCCGCCAGCCGTGCCACAACAGCGACCCCACTACGACCTGCGATGACACGCCTACGATTACTGCGTACCTCAATTCCCCCGCCGCCAGGAAATACCTGAACGTTGATGAGCGTGTATCAGCGTGGCAGGAGGATAATAACGACGTGGAGATGACGTTCGCCTCTGATGGTGACTGGGTGGCTCCCTCTCATGAAGTCATTGCGGACATGTTGAACGACGGCCTGCGCGTCCTCATCTACGCCGGCGACGCTGATCTCATGTGCAGCTGGATCGGTAATCGAGCGTGGACTTTGGCCCTGGAGTGGAGAGGCAAGGAAGGCTTCAACGCAGCGGAAGAGCGAGCTTTCGTCGCCCACGACCCTTTGTGATCCGAAGGAGCGACGCCCGTCAACGCTGGCATGGTGCACTCGTTCGAAGACTTCACGTTTGTGCGCATCGGTGGACGATGCTGAGCACATGATGCCGATGGACCACACTGTCGTGTCACGGGATCTGATCAATAGGTTCCTAGACAACGAAGGGCTCTGATAACCGGAAGGAAAAATTGAGTGGTTACCTTTGATGCTCGATTCGCTGTTGCTAGCGTCGAAACACCGAAAAAGCTTCATGCGTGGGTCGCTATACGATTCCCTGCCTTAATAAGCGCATGGGCATGTAAAGCACTTCAAATTGACCTCGCCCACAGTACTGTGCACAGGCGCTCGTGCGTACGAAGAGATTTAAATGGCATTCCAATGCGCTTCCTGTCCCCTTTGGCGCCAGAACCTCAAGAAGTTAGTGGAGCTGATTTTCGCCGACAAGGACGTGGCCAAGAGAACTGAAACACTGGATCATACTTCGAGCGGTTAAAGTCCAAGATCTGTATATTCTGGAGACACTGCAAAACAGTGGAGTAGAGAACTGGCCCCTCACCAGCATGGCGAGTGGCGACATCGGATGAGATTCGGAGGTTCGTTCGCAAGAAAACTCACAAACAGAACTTGATTCGAGAAGACGTCGTAGGAGGACCAGCTTGCGAAGATCGTGTCGAATAGGCAGCAAACTTGTGAGCGGATACGAGCGGTCTGCCTGCTGTCACAAATCCATGTTCACTGCATTTAACAGTTTGTCTCCTCTCCAGGCGACGGGTATACCTCTCAATACGCCCCACCACGTCGACCCCAATCACCAGCACAAGCAGAAATCCCAGCCAGAACGATTCACGCATCCTTCTTCGCCAGTGATGTCTTCTCCGCCGGCCACAATAGCGATTGTAAAGGCCACATCGACAAAAGACCCGAAGAACCAAGCTTGGAGGATGCAGTCCGTACTGGTGTCCTGCTCTGCATTAACGGTAAATAAATAGCATCGCGCATCCAACAAAACGACAAGTGCTAGTTTCCTTACTCGTACAGGTCAGGGGGTAAGAAACTCAGTCCATTCATGTGTTAGTCCTCGGTCGCGAGGAGTCATGGCGATGGGCGTTGGCGCGCGTCGGCGACGCCAGCCCGAGGCGTGGATCGGAGCGGCCAGCCCTGGGAGTGGTGTGGCGGGTGTCGAGCGATCGAGGCGGCGGTTCGCTGCTCTGGGAAGCTTGGTCCGAAGCTTGGTCCCGCCGCCGCCGAAGAGCAAGTGGCTGCTGGCCGCCGAATGGACTGGGTGTCTCTATCTCTATCCTAGCGATGGGAAAACCTACCCTCGCGGGCTTTGCAGTGGATGCACTGCATCTGCAGGCCCGTACGTCAGATAGGAAACCATGGCACCTAAAATACAAACATACACTTGAGCGAGGTGACCTTCCCTTCAGGAAACCTCTTTTTCGTCCTCGCCCTTGGCTCCTCCTAAAATCCCATTTCCTTACTCGTACAGGTCAGGGGGTAAGAAACTCAGTCCATTCATGTGTTAGTCCTCGGTCGCGAGGAGTCATGGCGATGGGCGTTGGCGCGCGTCGGCGACGCCAGCCCGAGGCGTGGATCGGAGCGGCCAGCCCTGGGAGTGGTGTGGCGGGTGTCGAGCGATCGAGGCGGCGGTTCGCTGCTCTGGGAAGCTTGGTCCGAAGCTTGGTCCCGCCGCCGCCGAAGAGCAAGTGGCTGCTGGCCGCCGAATGGACTGGGTGTCTCTATCTCTATCCTAGCGATGGGAAAACCTACCCTCGCGGGCTTTGCAGTGGATGCACTGCATCTGCAGGCCCGTACGTCAGATAGGAAACCATGGCACCTAAAATACAAACATACACTTGAGCGAGGTGACCTTCCTTCAGGAAACCTCTTTTTCGTCCTCGCCCTTGGCTCCTCCTAAAATCCCATTTCCTTACTCGTACAGGTCAGGGGTAAGAAACTCAGTCCATTCATGTGTTAGTCCTCGGTCGCGAGGAGTCATGTCGATGGGCGTTGGCGCGCGTCGGCGACGCCAGCCCGAGGCGTGGATCGGAGCAGCCAGCCCCCAAGTAGGACGCACATGAATGGACTGAGTGTACACCTACAACAGACACATAGCGTGAGGAGCACCAGCAGGTTGAGAGATACGTACGTGTGTGGCGTGCTGGTGTGCGTGAGCAGCGACTCGTTGCTTGTTCAGCCTTCCGTCGACCGACGCCCCGAAGCCGGTCGTGATATGGGCGAGCTGCGCGTGGGCGAGCTCCGATGGGGTGCGTTGGTCGGAGTCCGGCCAGCATGGGGACCTTGTCGAAGGTGAGCTGTCAGGATGTGACGTGCGCTCCCGAGACTGACAGCGTGCACTGCACCATCGCCGTGTTGGATGAACCCTGGCCAGCCGCGGATCCGTGGGCGAGGATGCCTTGCGAGGTAGAGCCGGCGCCCCAGCAGCACCAGCGTAGCCTTGCTCTCGGCGCGTGCGGGCGGCGGACCGTGGTCACGTGAGCGCGCGAGTACCCCCAGTAGGAGAAGTAGGCGAGCGAGCGATCGAGGCGGCGGTTCGCTGCTCTGGGAAGCTTGGTCCGAAGCTTGGTCCCGCCGCCGCCGAAGAGCAAGTGGCTGCTGGCCGCCGAATGGACTGGGTGTCTCTATCTCTATCCTAGCGATGGGAAAACCTACCCTCGCGGGCTTTGCAGTGGATGCACTGCATCTGCAGGCCCGTACGTCAGATAGGAAACCATGGCACCTAAAATACAAACATACACTTGAGCGAGGTGACCTTCCCTTCAGGAAACCTCTTTTCGTCCTCGCCCTTGGCTCCTCCTAAAATCCCAAATACGTACCCTCTCTAGTTTTCGCTGGTGCTCCAGACGTGGTAGCGCAGATTCCACCACCAGCACTCGAATCGTACCAACAGCGCGAAAATCTCCTCCGAAGTACCGGTCGCTGCTCAGGCAGTAGGAAGGATCCATCTTCTCAAAGTAGTGCAGCCATCCATTCTCGGTAAGTGCCATAGGTTGGTCTCTGTCGTCGAGGGGTTACAGCTTTGGCACCAGCCAGGTCCAGCCATTCACCGCCCATCCGCGCCAGGTAGAGCTGCATATCGGCTGGCAGCTTGCGTTGTTGCAGCTTGGAGTTCAGCTCGGCTGCGATGGGTTTGACCAAGAACGCAATAAATTTGTTTGGCTCGATCTCTACGGTAATCGGAAGGCGATCCTTAACGCTGTAGCACGGAATCGTCACCTTCTCCATCTTTAACGGATTCTGGAATGGAGTATTGGACGTTTTGCAACTTCGCGGTCACTTTTTATCTGTGGCTGGTGTGTGAAAGCCAAGTATCCGATAACTACGCTGCCATCTCTAGTTAGGATAGTCTAGTTCAATCAGTCTTCATTTTCCAAGCCGTATCGCGACCAGTGCGTTATCGGATACTTGGCTTTCACACATCAGCCACAGATAAAAAGTGACCGCGAAGTTGCAAAACGTCCAATACTCCATTCCAGAATCCGTTAAAGATGGAGAGCGTGACGATTCCGTGCTATAGCGTTAAGGATCGTCTCCTGTTTTCCGTTGAGATCGACCCAAACACATTCATTTGGTTCTTGTTAAAAGCCATTGCTACCAAACTGGAGTCCCAGCTACAACAACGCAAGGTGCCAGCCGATATGCAGCTCTACCTGGCGCGGATGGGCGGTGAATGGCTGGACCTGGCTGGTGCCAAAGCTGTAACCCTCGACGACAGGGACATACCTATGGCGCTTGACGGGCACGGTCAGCTGCACTACTTCGAGGAGATGGATCCTTCCTACTGCCTGAGCAGCGACCGGTACTTCGGAGGAGATTTTCGCGCTGTTGGTACGATTCGAGTGCTGGTGGTGGAATCTGCGCTACCACGTCTGGAGCACCAGCGAAAACTAGAGAGGGTACGTATTCTAGCACTTGTCGTTTTGTTGGATGCGCGATGCTATTTATTTACCGTTAATGCAGAGCAGGACACCAGTACGGACTGCATCCTCCAAGCTTGGTTCTTCGGGTCTTTTGTCGATGTGGCCTTTACAATCGCTATTGTGGCCAGCAGAGAAGACATCACTGGCGAAGAAGGATGCGTGAATCGTTCCGGCTGGGATTGCTGCTTGTGATGGTTCATTGGGGTCGACGTGGTGTCGTCGCCTTGCTGGAAACCGTATTTGGGCCCCTGGCTGGAGAGGCATCGGACACAGCCGCCTTCGAGACAAGAACTGACTGTCCCGCTTCAAGATGCTGTAGCGGAGCAACTGGTCGCTCTACGACGAGGACCACCACGCCCACACCACAATCAATATCAGGCCCAAACCTCGAACAGAAATACGAACCGATCGGGTAGGCGCAACAATAAAAAGTTGTTTTTTCGTTCAGTGTTACAAGGATACTAGGGCTCGCACGTCCTCGGGTGTATCCAAGCACGCGGTGGCTCACAAATCCTCAAGGTTGTGTTAGTAGCAACATCCAGCCTGCCCGTGCGGATGCACTGAGCAAACTTTGAATGCAGTGAACATGTATTTGTGACAGCAGGCAGACCGCTCGTATCCCGCTCACAAGTTTGCTGCCTATTCGACACGATCTTCGCAAGCTGGTCCTCCTACGACGCCTTCTTTTTATCAGGTTTGTCAGTTTTCTTGAGAACGAAACTCTGAATTCTATCCGATGTTGCCGATTCGCCATGCTGATGAGCGGCCTAGTCCCCCACCGCACTCTTTTGCAGCGTCTTATAGAATGCACAGATACTGCCCTTTAACCGTTTGAAGGATGATCTAGTGTGGCATGTGAAAATCAGCTCCACTAACGTTTTGAGGTGTTGGCGCCGAAGGAGACAAGAAGAGCATGGGAATGTCATCCAAATTGCATAGCGAGGGGCTTGATTGCTTCTGCGCGCTTGACCTCGTATAAAAACTTGACTACCACGGAACGACCTAAACTAAATCTGCCAGTGGCGTTCTGCGTGCCATGCGCCTTACTACAGAGGGATTCCAGCGTGTCGATACTTTCCCGCGAGCTCATAGCTGTAATCTCCAAGGCCTTGTCAAACGTTCCTGGCAATAGGTGATACTTCAGTAGGAACCAAGCAGAAACTCTACCGTGGCAGCGAGCCCAGGCCTTGCTGCGTCAGCAAAAGCTTCACTTCCCAGCACCTTGACCATGGCTGCAGCATCGATACCACCCTCATAGTATGTCAGTAGAACTACTTCAGTAGTAGTACAAGTAGAAAGGATGTATCCTTCTCGCCCCAACTATAATACCCAAACAGAAGTTCCACCCCATCTGTATGCCGCTCCGCGAAGGGAATACGCAAACGGCAGCACCAAATAAACGCCAGCAAATAAACGCCAGCAATGTCAACCACGCTGACCGCAATACCACCAACGCCGCTATCTCACCTGAACGACGGGGTTGGTAAGTCCATTGCCAATGACAATACCTTGTGTGGTGATGACGGATGCCTCTCCATCTGCCTTGCCTGCCTTGTTCTTCGACCAAATGTAGTGCGCCGCAGCGGGGACGTAGTGTCCTCCGTAGCTTTCACCTGTCACGAAGAACTCGCGGCCTCGGTACTGCGGGTGCTTGTCCATGAATCCTTGCATGAACCAGTAGATGGTCTCCCCGCCGTTCGTTTCGTTGTGGTCCTTGTCAGCTCGAGAGCCGCACGAGAAGCCCACTCCGGTAGGTTGGTCGAGCCAAACGACGTTGGCGGTCTTGTTCCACGAGTACGGATTGAGCTGGACACTCAAGTCTGGCTGGATAGTGCACGGGCCGTTCTCCGTGAGTAGAGCGAACATGCTGGACGAGCCGGGACCTCCAGTGGGCCACAGCACGAGTGGGTCGGTCTCGGGATCGCTGCGAGACTCGAAGAACCGGTAGAAGTAGTGGTCGTCCTGCTTGTTCGCCCACTTGACATACCCCGCCTCGCTCTTTGTGTCGCCACAGACGTACGGATCCGCTGCACGTTCATGGACACTGGCGAAAAAGCAACCACCGCACACTCGACCCCGACAGAGCAACTGCCGGCACAATGCCCAAGACGATCAGGCACCTCTTGATCCGCAGCTTGTTGCTGCTCGAGCCGTAGATGGCTTGCACTGCACGGCAGGAGTCGGGTCTCCTCCAAGATACCGTTCGCAGCCATCTGAACTTGTTGCTGCTTGCTAACCTCAATTCAATCTCATTCTGTCTTTTGCTCAGTCGAGTGCAAGTGGCTCACTCCAGTCATGGTCGCGATGACGCTAGCACGGGAGATCTCTTTGTTGAGGGTCGTCTTGCGCTTCACCGACACAGCCTCGACGATATTCTCCCACGGGAAGGGAATCTCCTTCTTCTCGATGCAATTCTCCAACATTTTCGTAAGCACGCGCCGTCGGTCCTGCGGGTGTCGCGAGATAATTTTCTGGAACGTGTTGCGATCCGACGCACATTTCGACGAAAGTTACGGCGCGAATGCTGGCCTGGCGCTCGTAGTTCATGAGAAGACTCATCTCACCGAAGGCTTGGCCAGGATTAAGATACATGAGCAACCTCTTCGGCATCTCCAGCTCGATGCTGCTTGGGATACTGTTTGGGTTACTGTGACGCCGTGGGAAGACTTGATCCGACTTGCCTTCGCCTGCGGGATGATCGACACCCCCACCTGGGAGCTCAAATACGGAGCCAGACATACGACAGATAGGAAGCTGGGAGTTCAGCATTTGCGCTTCAAAGTCGTCGCTAGTCTCATCATCCGAGCTTGTGTTGTCCCAGTCACTGTAATGCACAGTGCCGTCAAATAGAATCCCCACGCATTGGATATTGGATACTTGTTCTTGACTTTCACACGGTCACAGATAGAAAGTGACTGCGAAGTTGACAGTAATCAATCCCCCACTGCTCCATTCCAGAATCCGTTAAACATGGAGAAGGTGACGATTCCGTGCTATAGCGTTAAGGATCGTCTCCCGTTTTCCGTTGAGATCGACCCAAACACATTCATTTGGTTCTTGTTAAAAGCCATTGCTACCAAACTGGAGTCCCAGCTACAACAACGCAAGGTGCCAGCCGATATGCAGCTCTACCTGGCGCGGATGGGCGGTGAATGGCTGGACCTGGCTGGTGCCAAAGCTGTAACGCTCGATGACAGGGACCAACCTATGGCACTTACCGAGAATGGATGGCTGCACTACTTTGAGAAGATGGATCCTTCCTACTGCCTGAGCAGCGACCGGTACTTCGGAGGAGATTTTCGCGCTGTTGGTACGATTCGAGTGCTGGTGGTGGAATCTGCGCTACCACGTCTGGAGCACCAGCGAAAACTAGAGAGGGTACGTATTCTAGCACTTGTCGGTTTGTTGGATGCGCGATGCTATTTATTTACAGTTAATGCAGAGCAGGACACCAGTACGGACTGCATCCTCCTAGCTTAGTTCTTCGGGTCTTTTGTCGATGTGGCCTTCACAATCGCTATTGTGGCCAGCGGAGAAGACATCACTGGCGAAAAAGGATGCGTGAATCGTTCTGGCTGGGATTTCTGCTTGTGCTGGTGATTGGGGTCGACGTGGTGGGGAGTAATGAGAGGTATACCCGTCGCCTGGAGAGGAGACAAACTGTTAAATGCAGTGAACATGGATTTGTGACAGCAGGCAGACCGCTCGTATCCCGCTCACAAGTTTGCTGCCCGCTCGACACGATCTTCGCAAGCTGGTCCTCCTACGACGTCTTCTCGAATCAAGTTCTGTTTGTGAGTTTTCTTGCGAACGAACCTCCGAATCTCATCCGATGTCGCCACTCGCCATGCTGGTGAGGGGCCAGTTCTCTACTCCACTGTTTTGCAGCGTCTATAGAATGCACAGATACTGCCCTTTAACCGTTTGAAGGATGATCTAGTGTGGCATGTGAAAACCAGCTCCACTAACGTTTTGAGGTGTTGGCGCCGAAGGAGACAAGAAGAGCATGGGAATGTCATCCAAATTGCATAGCGAGGGGCTTGATTGCTTCTGCGCACTTGTCCTCGTATAAAAACTTGACTACCACGGAACGACCTAAACTAAATCTGCCAGTGGCGTTCTGCGTGCCATGCGCCTTACTACAGAGGGATTCCAGCGTGTCGATACTTTCCCGCGAGCTCATAGCTGTAATCTCCAAGGCCTTGTCAAACGTTCCTGGCAATAGGTGATACTTCAGTAGGAACCAAGCAGAAACTCTACCGTGGCAGCGAGCCCAGGCCTTGCTGCGTCAGCAAAAGCTTCACTTCCCAGCACCTTGACCATGGCTGCAGCATCGATACCACCCTCATAGTATGTCAGTAGAACTACTTCAGTAGTAGTACAAGTAGAAAGGATGTATCCTTCTCGCCCCAACTATAATACCCAAACAGAAGTTCCACCCCATCTGTATGCCGCTCCGCGAAGGGAATACGCAAACGGCAGCACCAAATAAACGCCAGCAAATAAACGCCAGCAATGTCAACCACGCTGACCGCAATACCACCAACGCCGCTATCTCACCTGAACGACGAGGTTGGTAAGTCCATTGCCAATGACAATACCTTGTGTGGTGATGACGGATGCCTCTCCATCTGCCTTGCCTGCCTTGTTCTTCGACCAAATGTAGTGCGCCGCAGCGGGGACGTAGTGTCCTCCGTAGCTTTCACCTGTCACGAAGAACTCGCGGCCTCGGTACTGCGGGTGCTTGTCCATGAATCCTTGCATGAACCAGTAGATGGTCTCCCCGCCGTTCGTTTCGTTGTGGTCCTTGTCAGCTCGAGAGCCGCACGAGAAGCCCACTCCGGTAGGTTGGTCGAGCCAAACGACGTTGGCGGTCTTGTTCCACGAGTACGGATTGAGCTGGACACTCAAGTCTGGCTGGATAGTGCACGGGCCGTTCTCCGTGAGTAGAGCGAACATGCTGGACGAGCCGGGACCTCCAGTGGGCCACAGCACGAGTGGGTCGGTCTCGGGATCGCTGCGAGACTCGAAGAACCGGTAGAAGTAGTGGTCGTCCTGCTTGTTCGCCCACTTGACATACCCCGCCTCGCTCTTTGTGTCGCCACAGGCGTACGGATCCGCTGCACGTTCATGGGCACGGGCGAAAAAGCAACCACCGCACACTCGACCCCGACAGAGCAACTGCCGGCACAATGCCCAAGACGATCAGGCACCTCTTGATCCGCAGCTTGCTGCTGGTCGAGCCGTTGATGGCTTGTACTGCACGACAGGAGTCGGGTCTCCTCGTTAATGCGCGGCATGGGCGGACAAATGTGCGCGCAGGACGCTCAGCAATTCAGAAATGACCAAACGGATCCCCCCGCGCTATGAACGGGGAAGTGTGTGTCGAGTCGGAAGCCACTGTGCCTGGTACAGTGCCGTCAAATAGAATCCCCACGCATTGGATATTGGGTACTGTACTTGACTTTCACACGGTCACAGATAGAAAGTGACCGCGAAGTTGACAGCAATCAACCCCCCACGCTCCATTCCAGAATCCGTTAAAGATGGGGAAGGTGACGATTCCGTGCTACAGCGTTAAGGATCGCCTTCCGATTACCGTAGAGATCGAGCCAAACAAATTTATTGCGTTCTTGGTCAAACCCATCGCAGCCGAGCTGAACTCCAAGCTGCAACAACGCAAGCTGCCAGCCGATATGCAGCTCTACCTGGCGCGGATGGGCGGTGAATGGCTGGACCTGGCTGGTGCCAAAGCTGTAACCCCTCGACGACAGAGACCAACCTATGGCACTTACCGAGAATGGATGGCTGCACTACTTTGAGAAGATGGATCCTTCCTACTGCCTGAGCAGCGACCGGTACTTCGGAGGAGATTTTCGCGCTGTTGGTACGATTCGAGTGCTGGTGGTGGAATCTGCGCTACCACGTCTGGAGCACCAGCGAAAACTAGAGAGGGTACGTATTTGGGATTTTAGGAGGAGCCAAGGGCGAGGACGAAAAAGAGGTTTCCTGAAGGGAAGGTCACCTCGCTCAAGTGTATGTTTGTATTTTAGGTGCCATGGTTTCCTATCTGACGTACGGGCCTGCAGATGCAGTGCATCCACTGCAAAGCCCGCGAGGGTAGGTTTTCCCATCGCTAGGATAGAGATAGAGACACCCAGTCCATTCGGCGGCCAGCAGCCACTTGCTCTTCGGCGGCGGCGGGACCAAGCTTCGGACCAAGCTTCCCAGAGCAGCGAACCGCCGCCTCGATCGCTCGCTCGCCTACTTCTCCTACTGGGGGTACTCGCGCGCTCACGTGACCACGGTCCGCCGCCCGCACGCGCCGAGAGCAAGGCTACGCTGGTGCTGCTGGGGCGCCGGCTCTACCTCGCAAGGCATCCTCGCCCACGGATCCGCGGCTGGCCAGGGTTCATCCAACACGGCGATGGTGCAGTGCACGCTGTCAGTCTCGGGAGCGCACGTCACATCCTGACAGCTCACCTTCGACAAGGTCCCCATGCTGGCCGGACTCCGACCAACGCACCCCATCGGAGCTCGCCCACGCGCAGCTCGCCCACATCACGACCGGCTTCGGGGCGTCGGTCGACGGAAGGCTGAACAAGCAACGAGTCGCTGCTCACGCACACCAGCACGCCACACACGTACGTATCTCTCAACCTGCTGGTGCTCCTCACGCTATGTGTCTGTTGTAGGTGTACACTCAGTCCATTCATGTGCGTCCTACTTGGGGGGCTGGCCGCTCCGATCCACGCCTCGGGCTGGCGTCGCCGACGCGCGCCAACGCCCATCGACATGACTCCTCGCGACCGAGGACTAACACATGAATGGACTGAGTTTCTTACCCCCTGACCTGTACGAGTAAGGAAATGGGATTTTAGGAGGAGCCAAGGGCGAGGACGAAAAAGAGGTTTCCTGAAGGGAAGGTCACCTCGCTCAAGTGTATGTTTGTATTTTAGGTGCCATGGTTTCCTATCTGACGTACGGGCCTGCAGATGCAGTGCATCCACTGCAAAGCCCGCGAGGGTAGGTTTTCCCATCGCTAGGATAGAGATAGAGACACCCAGTCCATTCGGCGGCCAGCAGCCACTTGCTCTTCGGCGGCGGCGGGACCAAGCTTCGGACCAAGCTTCCCAGAGCAGCGAACCGCCGCCTCGATCGCTCGACACCCGCCACACCACTCCCAGGGCTGGCCGCTCCGATCCACGCCTCGGGCTGGCGTCGCCGACGCGCGCCAACGCCCATCGCCATGACTCCTCGCGACCGAGGACTAACACATGAATGGACTGAGTTTCTTACCCCCTGACCTGTACGAGTAAGGAAACTAGCACTTGTCGTTTTGTTGGATGCGCGATGCTATTTATTTACCGTTAATGCAGAGCAGGACACCAGTACGGACTGCATCCTCCAAGCTTGGTTCTTCGGGTCTTTTGTCGATGTGGCCTTCACAATCGCTATTGTGGCCGGCGGAGAAGACATCACTGGCGAAAAAGGATGCGTGAATCGTTCTGGCTGGGATTTCTGCTTGTGCTGATGATTGGGGTCGACGTGGTGGGGCGTATTGAGAGGTATACCCGTCGCCTGGAGCGGAGACAAACTGTTAAATGCAGTGAACATGTATTGGTGACAGCAGGCAGACCGCTCGTATCCCGCTCACAAGTTTGCAACCCGCTCGACACGATTTTCGCAAGCTGGTCCTCCTACGACGTCTTCTCGCAAGTCTGTTTGCGAGTTTTCTTGCGAACGAACCTCCGAATCTCATCCGATGTCGCCACTCGCCATGCTGGTGAGGGGCCAGTTCTCTACTCCACTGTTTTGCAGTGTCTCCAGAATATACAGATCTTGAACTTTAACCGCTCGAAGTATGATCCAGTGTTTCAGTTCTCTTGGCCACGTCCTTGTCGGCGAAAATCAGCTCCACTAACTTGTTGAGGTTCTGGCGCCAAAGGGGACAGGAAGGGCATTGGAATGCCATTTAAATAGCTTCGTACGCACGAGCGCCTGGGCACAGTACTGTGGGCGAGGTCAATTTGAAGTGCTTTACATGCCCATGCGCTTATTAAGGCAGGGAATCGTATAGCGACCCACGCACGAAGCCTTTTTGGTGTTTCGACGCTAAGTACCGTCGATTCCATCAGTAACAGCGAATCGAACATCAAAGGTAACAACTCAATTTTTCCTTCCGGTTATCAGAGCCCTTCGTTGTCTAGGAACCTATATCGGTAATCGAGCGTGGACTTTGGCCCTGGACTGGAGAGGCAAGGAAGGCTTCAACGTAGCGGAAGAGCGAGCTTTCGTCGCCCACGACCCTTTGTTGTCCGAAGGAGCGACGCCCGTCAACGCTGGCATGGTGCACTCGCTCGACGACTTCACGTTTGTGCGCATCGGTGGACGATGCTGAGCCAGTTGCACATGAGATCAGCTTAGCCGGCGTAGATGAGGACGCGCAGGCCGTCGTTCAACATGTCCGCAATGACTTCATGAGAGGGAGCCACCCAGTCACCATCAGAGGCGAACGTCATCTCCACGTCGTTATTATCCTCCTGCCACGCCGATACACGCTCATCGACGTTCAGGTATTTCCTGGCGGCGGGGGAATTGAGGTACGCAGTAATCGTAGGCGTGTCATCGCAGGTCGTAGTGGGGTCGCTGTTGTGGCACGGCTGGCGGATGTCGTAGTTGTTGCGATTCGCAGCATTGAAAGGCCCGATGAGCTTGTCAACCCAGCACTACACGGAGTCCATGCAGATATCCCCATTTTGCGGCGCCAAATGAAACTCGCGAGCCAGGTGGATGCACTCCACACTGTCAGTCTTCATCTGCTGCTCCTCAGCCTCAGTAAGAAGCGTGATGTTGTATAAGTTGTGGTTCATGACTTGGAAATACGCAAACGGCAGCACCAAATAAACGCCAGCAATGTCAACCACGCTGACCGCAATACCACCAACGTCGTTATCTCACCTGGACGACAGGGTTGGTAAGTCCATTGCCAATGACAATACCTTGTGTGTTGATGACGGATGATTCTCCATCTGCCTTGCCTGCCTTGTTCTTCGACCAAATGTAGTGCGCGACGGCGGGGACGTAGTGTCCTCCGTAGCTTTCACCTGTCACGAAGAACTTGCGGCCTCGGTACTGCGGGTGCTTGTCCATTAATCCTTGCAGGAACCAGTAGATGGTCTCCCCGCCGTTCGTTTCGTTGTGGTCCTTGTCAGCTCGAGAGCTGAACGAGAAGCCCACTCCGGTAGGTTGGTCGAGCCAAACGACGTTGGCGTTGTTGTTTGAACCTTGTACAGTGCTGCTACAAACTATAGACGCACTCACGAATTTGCTGTAGCAACCTGAATATTACGTTTTTTAACCTGATGTTCTGGTCAATACGAGCTAAACCCAGCCTGATTAGAACCCACTATCGCTTTGTGGCCGAGTCCGCAAATTAAGAAGTGTAGAAAAAAATTGACAAAACCGGGGGTGTTCTAAACTATAGACGCACTTTGACCAAATGTGTATTTTTTCGTACTAAAGAGATCATTTTTGCAATTTCTAGACATATCCATTATTATAGAGCCAAACGCCACCTCTACGCGAAATCTGCGCGGTCAAAACATTTTTTCTTGTGTCGTGGAGGTTCCTACCCATGCCAAAAATATGAACCCATTTTGTGTGGAGATGCGGACTCGGAGAGCTCTAGAAATGCATGGCAACGTAGATTTCATAACCTAGCTGGTCTAATCTCTTTATTCACGTCTAGCAACACACGCATACGCCCAAAAGCGATAGTCATGTAGATTCTTTGCCCAAACCTCCGGCAAATTTGACTACCTCGAAAACCACCCCCAAAAGCATCCTTCCCATGCAAACATTAAATGTAGAAACTTTGAGTATGATGCTGGCTTCCCCCCGGAGGTTTGGGCGAAGAATCTTCATGGACTATCGCTTTTGGGCGTATGCGTGTGTTGCCTAGACGTGAATAAAAAGATTAGACCAGCTAGGTTATGAAATCTACGTTGCCATGCATTTCTAGAGCTCTCCGAGTCCGCATCTCCACACAAAATGGGTTCATATTTTTGGCATGGGTAGGGACCTCCACGACACAAGAAAAAAAATGTTTTGACCACGCAGATTTTGCGTTGAGGTGGCTTTTGGCTATATAATAGAGGATATGTCCAGCAATTGTAAAAATGAGCTCTTTTAGTACGAAAAATTACACATTTGGTCAAGGTGCGTCTATAGTTTAGGACACCCCCGGTTTTGTCAATTTTTTCGACACTTCTTAATTTGCGGACTAGGCCACAGAGCGATAGTGGGTTTTAATCAGGTTGGTTTTAGCTCGTATTGACCAGAACATCAGGTTAAACAAATAATATTCAGGTTGCTACAGCAAATTAGCGAGTGCGTCTATAGTTTATAGCAGCACTGTACTCAAGTCTGGCTGAATGCCCGTAGCGAACATACTAGGCGAACCAGGGCGTATCTGTTGCGGGGCAACCACGAGAATCGAAGAACCAGTAGAAGTAGTGGTCGTCCTCTTTGTTTGCATTGATATACCCCCTTGCTCTGGTGTCTCCACAGACATACGAATCCGCAGGAGCCGCTGCAGGTTCCTTGTCCACAGATTCAATCCCAACAGAACCACAATGCCCAGGATGATTGAGGCAAAACCGCTGGATGTCCAATAAGTGCAACCGTGGAGACTCGCCAAGCCTTACGAATCCATGTAACGACACTTTGTTGATGCGGAAAAAACATTACTACGTATGCTGCAGCTGCATGGAACCGACGAGCGCGCCGAGCCCATGGTGGCCTGAGTCTTCCAGCTGCCGGCGAAGATGTTGCCGCATCGCCGTTGGACTGTTGTTGATTGCTGCTGCTGCTGCGAGAAGCGTCGGCACTGCTTGAGGAAGCCCGCGGAGGCCCGCGAAGCACCTATTTTTTTGGTTTGTTGCGCGATCTTTGAGACTTGCCCTTGGGTTGAGGTCGGGGTCGTGGCGGTTGTTGCGGCGCTTGAGTAGACGACTCTTCTTGTTGTTGAGATAATGGTCGCGCATGAGGAGACGGTTGTTCTTGACGAACGACCGGCTGCCCCGCTCCATCACCTAGAAGCGGGACAGTCATATCTTCTCGCGGAGAATCAATGTCAATCGTCCGCACGACCTCGGCTGGCTGAGGACTTTCAGAAGCAGAAGGTTGCTGCACGATATCGCCTGGCTGAGGTCTTTCAGGTCGCTGCACGATCTGGCCTGGCTGAAGACTTTCAGAAGCAGAAGGTCGCTCCGTCCGTCTTCCAAGCCTCTCAAAACAAAGGTCCACAAACGGCTTCCAGTAAGGCGATAGGTTTAGAATCAAACAACCCACCACGTCTGCCGCGACGAACCGACACACCGATTTGTGCATGTCGGTGGCGTTGTCGCTTGTGCATCCCTTTACGTCAGTGACATCATGTCCGCTGGCCAAAACGCCGATGGTAATTCCCACCAATATGACGGACCCAACGAATCCAGCAAAGAGCATCCAGAACTGGTACGCTGCTTTGCATGAGATACATTAGCATCAGCAACTCCAGCAACCACAAAAACAAGAGTACGTACCCTCCGTTGTTCTCGCCGGCGGACTAGCATACGGCTGCAGACGTGGTCGCACAGATTCCACCACCAGCACTTGAAACTTGCCAACAACGCGAAAATCTCCTCCGAAGCACCGGTCGCTGCTAAGGCTGTAGAAAGGATCCATCTCCTCGAAGTAGTGCGGCTGCCCGTGCCCGTCAAGCGCCATAGGTATGCCCCTGTCGTCGAGCGTTACAGCTTCCACACCAGCCAAGTCCAGCCATTCGCCGCCCATCCGCGCCAGGTAGAGCTGCATATCGGCCGGCACCTTGCGTTGTTGCTGGGACTCCAGTTCGGCCGTTATGACTTTTACCAACAACGGGACCGATGCGTTTGGGTCGATATCGACGGAAAACCGGAGGCTTTCCTTAACGCTGAAGCAGTGAATCCTCACGCTCTCCATCTTTCCTCGTCGTGGTCGATTCTGGACTGAGAAGGACACGAAGAATTCGCAAATCTGTCATTACCATGCTATGCTGGAACTACAATATATCCAATATAGCAGGTCCTTTTTGATATATTATGCACCTGCGATTATATTATAACATATCGCAGATACTGTGGTAAAAAACATTTTAAGAACGCTTTTTCGTGGGAGAGGGCAGTAATGACAGTTCCCTTAGGTACGTTTTGCGAATTCTTCGTCCTTTTCCTTATCATCATTCCAGAATCCACCCGCGAAAAGGGAAGATGGAGAGCGTGACGATTCCGTGCTACAGCGTTAAGGATCGCCTTCCGTTTTCCGTAGAGATCGACCCAAACGAATTTATTGCGTTCTTCGTAAAACTCATCGCAGCCGAGCTGAACTCCAAGCTGCAACAACGCAAGCTGCCAGCCGATATGCAGCTCTACCTGGCGCGGATGGGCGGCGAGTGGCTGGACCTGGCTGGTGCCAAAGCTGTAACCCTCGACGACAGAGACATACCTATGGCGCTTGACGAGAATGGATTGCTGCACTACTTCGAGGAGATGGATCCTTCCTACTGCCTGAGCAGCGACCGGTACTTCGGAGGAGATTTTCGCGCTGTTGGTACGATTCGAGTGCTGGTGGTGGAATCTGCGCTACCACGTCTGGAGCGCAAGCGAAAACTAGAGAGGGTACGTGTTCTTGTTCTTGTGGTTGCTGGGTTGCTGATGCTTATTGAATTAGCTACATGTATCTAATCCAGAGCAAGGTGCCAGTACCGACTGCGTCTTCCCAGCTTAGTTCTTCGGGTCTGTCGTGGTGGTGGCCTCTACAATCGCTATTGTGGCCAGCAGAGAAGGCATCACTGGCGAAAAAGGATGAGTGAATCGTTCTGGCTGGGATTGCTACTTGCCGTCGCCCAGCGAGACTCAGGGAACCCACCTCCGACTGTCCCACTTCAAGATGCTGTAGAGGAATAACTGGTCGCTCACCTCCGCCACGCCAACGCCACCTGCAACGTTTACAAAAGGCTCGACGCTTGAACAGATCAACAAGAGAAAGAACCGATCGAGTAGGTGCATTTATAAAAGTTTGTTTTTGCGCTCAGTGTTACAAGGATACTTCTTTCTAGGGTTCAATATCGCTCGTACATCCTCGGGTACGCGGTGATCAATTTCCCTATGATTACCCAGCATCCATGCGTATGATTTCCGGGCGTCAAGATAGTGTTCGTGCATGCACAGCAAACATTTTGGGCAGTGAACATGTATTTGTGACAGCAAGCAGACCGCTCGTATTCCGCTCACAACTTTGCAACCCGCTCGACACGATCTTCGCAAGCTGGTCCTCCTACGACGCCTTCTCCATCAGGTGGATGGGCTTGAGGATGGAGATCTTGTTCGTCTCCACAATGTAGCCGTTCATGACCATCTCGTCTAGGATAAAGTGCGCCTTCTCCAGGTTGAACATGATCTGCAACAAACCATATAACCATTCACGCCCATCAGACACATAACTAAACCACAGCAGCAAGTTCACACTCCCACTTACGTCGAGCTCGCACTGCACAATCCAACCCACACACAACCACACAGCAACAACACAACACACAACCCATTAGTCTGCAGCGCCCTCTCCATCTCCACAACAGCTCCCCCCGTAACGTACCACGCTCTCAAAGTACTTGTCCATGGTCTCCACCAGCGCGTGGATGAACTCGAGAATGCCCAGCTCGTTCTAAAAGCAGCATCACCCAACCATACACTCTCAGTATTTAGCCTCATTGGCAGCTGTCAGGGAATCAGCTTGCCGCACCTCCGAGTCGTCGTCCTTGACGCCCACGATGAAAAAGAGCGACGCGTATCTCCTGTAGATGACCTTGTAGCCGCGGTACTCCACGAACGAGCACTGCATATGCACAAAAATACAATACAACGCAACAGTACAGAGCAGTACGTCAGTCTCGTTACCGGTAATTTAGCAGCGAGGGGGGAGGAGGACGGCGGTCGCACCTGCGTCTCGTTGCGGCCCAGACACTTGCGGATGATCTCGGCCTCGAGCGCCACGCGCTCCTGGATGGACAGGAAGTCGTAGTACTGGGCCAGGCGCGTCTGGCCCTGCTTGTTCACCATCAGCACGAACTTGATCATGGCTGCGACGCTCTGGGGGCTCCAGGGGGAGGGCGCAGTCAAGCTTCTGGGTCTCTTTTCTCGTAATGGAGCTGCTCGATGCGACGGCAACGTGGCCGTCGATATGTGTGGTGCACACCAACGGTGATGTGCACCACACAATGATCGTTTTCCGGTAGTTGAAGTTGGCTGGCCGGCCCCAAAGCGGCGTTTGAAGGTGCAGCCTTAGCGCTGGGCTCTGTGTGGGTGGGCGGGATGCTCTTTGAGGTGCTGCAGCAGGTCTTGGGCGAGTTCTTCGTGGACGTGCAGGAGCGCAACATGTCCTTCTACGCCGGGGACCTCTTCGAGTCCAGCCACTTCAAGCTCAGCGACGTCTTCCTCAAGACCGCAGTGAGGCTTGTAGCTGACGTGTATTAACCCTTGCTAGTGCTGGTACACTGAGGGATTTCTATTGCAAAATTATTTGCAGCTTATCAATGCGCTGCAGCTGCCGTTCGAGTTGTCGGCCGGGTACATTGGCAACGTCAAGATCGAGGGCCTCGTGGGGCCGTGGCGGGCTGGCCGCTCGAAGTCAGCGTCAGTGACGTTTGCCTCGTGCTGAGGCCGCACAAAGTGCCGTGGGACAATGAGCTGCTCATCCGCTACGCCAAAGAGCTGGTTGTCGCTATAATGCAATGCCTTGGAACGCCGTCCGCCGCCAAGAAGGGGAGCGGGTCGCTATTTTCTCCAGCCAAGTGGATCTCTGTACGTGCTTTCGAGCTCCCTCGTGGAGAGCTCTTCTGATTGTCACTTCCTCTACTATGCGATGCAGAGTCGGGTTCAAGCGGTGGGGGCCGAGATGATCGTCCAGGTGGAACGCATTCACATTCGGGTGGAGGTAAGCGTCGATAAATTGCGTTGAGGGATGCGTTGAAAGACGTTTAACGAGCAGTCGTTTTGGATGTACAGAGTCCAAGGACGGACAGCGATAAACTTGTGGCGTACGGTCTCAACGTACCGGTGCGTACAACCCCGCTATTCTTTTAATCGTGTGGAATATCGTTCTGAGTATTTACTGTTGCGTAGTTGATCCGCTTTGCTCCACGAGAGTTGGAGGAGCAGATTCTGTACAGGCGTCAGCAGCCTGGTGTGAACTACCCCAAAGCGGCCGACGGTGTCATGGCCAAGCTGCTTACGATCGAAAATGTGTCGTTTTACACGGATCTCGATGCTGAGGCGTATTGGACTGTGCCCTCAGAAACAGAGTTGTCTTCCGATGGGACGGAGCATCCAGCTGCGTCGGTCCTGCTAACATCCCCCGAAGCAGAGACCCGGCAACGTCAATTCACGCACGAAGATGCACTAAAGCGCTTCAAAGAGTGTGTGCTGAAGCCATTGGATCGTGGCGGACGGCGTGAATTGGTATTCGTGCGCGTTATCTGGATCAAGCTCGACTTTGTACCTCCTGAACAGAACGCCGCTGAGAGTGGACGCCTGATGAAACCGGTGTTGACGGCAGTCGACATCGCGACTGAGGAGATCGAGCTAAACATCGATTTTGACCAGATTGCTGTCATACTGGAAGAGCTGGAGCACGTGGTGGACTACTTCAAACGTTTCCGGACGTGGAAATGGCGTCCTTCGTGCATCGACCGGGAGCATCACGCACCTCCACGCGTCAACATCGTGCCCGCTGCTCTTTTTCCTGTGTCACCAGATAGCGATCTTACTGTGGGGAAACAGCGAAAGTCTAGGCATTGGTTTCGAGCAATGTGGAGGTACGCTTTCCGGTGTATCCTGGACCAACAACAACGATCCAGAAAGGACTCGCCAGAGGAGAGGGATCCCACACAGTTCGTTGATCCGAGATACTGGTGGCGCTATGACGAATTTGACGACAAGGAGCTGCAAGAAATACGTCGGAAACGCTACATTCACTTGTACGCGCGGAGTTTGAGTCCATCTGCCATGGAAATTGCGTTGTATGGGCGTGGGAAAGCCCTTTTGGCCTTAGGTTTCCAGCAAGATCAACAGACTGGTGGCATCACCAAGACTCGTAAGGGCTCTTCTCCTCCATCTCCGCGACGTCGCCCCTTACCGGAGTTTGAGCCGCTGACCCAAGAAGAACAGTGGGAATTATCCGACTTTGTTGCTACGATGACCGTGTACGAGCAACGCGTGTGTCGAGCGTTGGCTGAGTACGAGCTCCGCGCAGATTTTACGGCGGCTCCTCCTTCACCCACGCGAAAGATTTCGTCAGCGATGGAGTTCTCGATCGCCCCCGCAGATTCAAGCTCGGACCATTCATCACGTCACAGTCGAAGTGTATCGGTTGACGCTGTATCATCTTCACCGGAGTCACAGCCTTCAGAATTTAGCGCTGCTGCTGAACGAAGGCGTTTCACGCGAGGACTGACTATTGACCCCGCAGAGCTATCCGTTCGACCAGCTTCTCCCCCCTTGGCACGTCCTCATGCTGCTTCGATGAACGATCTGCCGAGCCCAACCAAGCATGAGAATGCGTTAGATTTGGAGCCGCTTCGAGCGTGGATCTACAAGCAGCGGAAGCTAGGTCTCCACACGACGTCTTGGTTTGAGAAGCAATTCTTCCCGGCCTGGATTCTGAATCCGTCCAAGGCCATTCCACTACTCAATTGGCAATTGGGTCCCGTGACGTTGCGTCTATCTGAGGGGAACTCGGATCAAACTCTCAAGACGAAGCGTGGCATTGGAATTGAAGTCGGTATCGAGAGCTGTTCCGGTGCAGTGCTGCTCACTAGAACGCCGTTCTTGAGGATACTTGTGGAGGTTCGCGTGGGGTTGCTTCATGTCACTCTGGTTCGCCAGCAGCATCTCCATGGCAGCACTGCCGGTGCTAACTTGGAGAATGGTATCTCGGAGTACAAGTGGATCTCAAGCGACTACATCCGCTTACCGGAAGACGGGTTCTTCTACGTCGGGCTGAAGTATTCCGCTCAAGAGGTAGCGGCGAGACCAACGGGAAGGGTCCAGTTCGTGGGGAATCTGGAGGAGGAACTGGGGCTGAAGGGAAGGATGTGCATCGGACCGGTCAAGATCGACTGCAATGAGGCTGCGATGAGATTAGCGATGGGTCAGGCTGTTGCGGATGAACTACGGGCGTCAAGTACGTATTGTTATGCTTTGGTTGTGAGAAGGTCAGAAGTGCTTACATTCACTGCGTTATCGGTGTATCTTCGCAGATATGGATGTATCAACCTCGACTCACTTTTCAGTCCTGCAAGATGCTTACCACAGCTTCGTCAGCCTGGTTGCCCATTTGCCCAAAAGAAAAGGATCCCGAAAGGGTCACACTAAGGATCCAAGTCCCCGTGCCACGAAGAGGTCCAGTATCAGTACAACAAATGCAGATCCACACGACAATTGTTCAAGAGACGACCCGCAAAAGCTTGAGAAAAGCGCCAAACGGACTCGGATGCTCCACGCGTTGCTACTCCGTTCGTCGATGTTTGAAGTACAGGTTGGAACGCTGGAGCTGAATCTGTCGGCGTACACCAGTCACATCGAGAAAGCGCTTCGAAGTCAAGTGCCGAAGAGTGTCGAGCCGCCCAAACCATCCGAAACCCGAGAAGACGTGAACGTGACGCTCCCCACAACAACGTATCGACTACAGAACCGGCCGTCAATGAACGAATGCATCGTGGATGTTGCGGGTGCCCGCGTCGTGTATCGATCCAACAAGCAAGGCCGCGCGGCCGTTATCCGCCACCTAGCCCAGCTCTTCAAGCTGTAATTGACTTTTTTTATTGTTCACGTTGAAATGGCCAGGTAAATGCCCTTCTTCTCGCCTTGATCTTTCTTCGGTGAGTGCCACGGAGATTCATGGCCTCTATTCTTGAGTCGCTCTTCCCCCGCCGCCCTGTTGCGATCAACGCGCGATTTCAGCGTAACTCGGGATAAACTTCGTCGCAGGAGCTCTTCCTCACGAGGCGTCTCTAAGCCGTCAGTTGATATTGAGGTGTTCCAGATTGCATCTAATCTGCTTGCGCTGTGTTTATCGCCAATAGCTGGGGTGCTTCTTGATTGATGAAGTGTTTGATCGCTTGAACCCTGGACACTATTCAGCAGCGAGCTCGACGTTTGGTTGGTAGAACTCGTGGGGTCTGCTGGAATCGCTGAAGTTGACGACTGATGAAATGCGTTGCTGCGTGACGGGCTCGGGCTCGGGGTCGCCTTTGTCCTCAGTCGTGACGCCATTAGAGGCGGGCAGTATTTGTTGCTCACCGGGTTCAAGGCGACCAGCATGTCGTTCATTGAGGTCGTGTTCGTATTCACACCACCACCAGGGTGCCTAAACTTCTCTTGGAAGCGTCGGTCGTTCAGAAGCGGATCAACCACGACTCGTTGATACCGTGATTTGCGTTCCAAAAGCTCCACAAAGCAATTGCCTCCTTGATCTTCGTCTTCAGAGAGGTTGGCTACAGGATGCATCGAACTGGTAAGAGAGGGGGGGGGGGGGTACAGGCACAAGAACACTCAAGTAGTACAAACATTTCGTTACCTTCGGTTTGGATCGGCACTCGACCCATCTGCACGTTCAGCACTTGGTTAGGAGAAGCGTCCGAGTGAGAAAGCGTCGCAGGCTGCACTCGATCTCGTTCCGAGACGAGCTTCGGCGAAATGGGGCCCCCACTTTTGAATATTTCATCCAGCGTCGACTTGCGCCGGATCCTCGGTCTCCGACTGTGCTGCTCCGTCCGGATCTGCTTCTGGCGATAGTTGGTTGATATTTTACCCATCGTGTCGTGAAAGAAGACAACGTAGTCGCCTAACCGATCCGTTGCTGTCATCTGCGCAACAATAGCGGAAGTTTAGTGCATACGTCAACAATCCTCCAACTGACAAGTCGTACCAGGTGGGCAAGAATGAAAAGCAGGCGAAAAAACTCGCTTTTGCCAAGTGGAGGTTCCTTTGAGCTCCATTTCGTCCAACTTGATCGCATGATCATGGACACCGAGTTCTTGTGGATCGCTTCTGTCTTTGCCTCGACAAGCACGAAAGCTAGATCGTAGTACACATTGCGCAGCTAGAAGACAGCAATCAGTACGCCTCCATCTCTTCAACAATTGAGTGGTAAAACTTACGGTATCCTGGTCGATGGCTTGCTTGTCGCGTGCGTAGAGCCTCCACCACCTCTCAAGGCACTTCTCAATCGACGGAAGCTGCACCATGAAGTTGATGTCCAACACGGTGTCGTCCAAGAAGCGCAGCAGGTCTTCAACGTTCATCGAGCGAGCGAACGGGCTCTTGACGTACTTCGCGTTGGCTTCGAGTTCCGCCTGCGTGATCGCGTCTGCGCGCTTTGCGTGAATTCGTTTCCAGTCGTCCACGGCGCGCAACGAGCTCACGAAGAACGGCATGGTTTCCCTCATGGGGAACACGAACTTCTGGTGGATCGGCATGGTGGTGACACAATATGATTGTAAGGCCTTGGCCACTGGACGGGGGCTTTCGTGTCGACCAAAAGGTTCTCCACTCCATGAAGCACTAGCGCGAAGTCTGCATCTATTTACAGCCAGCGGGCCGAGGATCACCGGCCTCTAAATCACAATTAGAGTATATCAAAACTATTAGAGATCAACCATGATCAGCTTCCGAATGCCGGGTTTCCAGCCCCCCTCCCTGCACGTTGCCGAGGATCGCGAGGATTCGCACTTCCACGTCCTGCAGCGCCATTCACTGGACGGGGGAAAGCAGGAGGAGGGTTACCGTAAGGAGCCCCTTGTGGCGCTTGCATTGGAGGCGGTCGAAAAGCTGGAGCAGGGCCACGGGGGGCATAGTATCCTGGCGGTGGCTGTTGCTGGGGTGGTCCGTTTTGAGCAGGAGGTCTAGCGCGCTGCATCTGCATATTCATCTGAGGGGTTGGCCATATCCACCCGGAGGACCTTGATTTGCGTATTGCGGTGCTGGTCCCTGATGGAATTGTTGCTGCGGTGTGAACTGCTGTGGTGGAAACTGATGCGGTGCAAACTGTTGCATTGGCGATCCTCGACCTCTTCCTCGGTTGCCACGGCGTTGGTTGCCGCGTCGCGAGCCGCGCCCTCCGTCGTTCCCTCGCCCCTTGCCTCTCCAACCGTTGTTTGTCTGTCCAAAAGGTGGCTGCGGACCCGAAGACATCGACTGGTTCATATCATACTGGGAGGGTTGATGCTGCTGGGGTCCCTGACGCTGGTGGTGGGGATTCCTCGGTCCTGCTGGGTGATTCCTTGATGTTTCAGCTGGCCGCTCCATCGGCTTGAGCGTAAGCAGGTTGCATTGTGGGCTTTCGACATGCACAATACAGTGCTTATTGTACACGTGGTCCAGCAGGGCCGACCACGGCTTCGAGGAGCGCAGAGTGTTCTCCTTTCCGATCACATAGCACGCAAACTTCGCTCGAGTCAGTGCCACATTCATGCGGCGAATGTCGTTCAGGAAACCAACACCAGCCTTCGGATCGGCTCGGACGGTAGATACTGATCAAGTATTGAGAGCGGAACATTGTTAGAAACTCAAGTCGAAGCAATAAAGACCAGGGTCAACGTACGGATGATAATGTCCTTTTCGCGTCCTTGAAAGCCATCGACAGTGTTGATTTCAACCTCTTGCTCGTAGCGATCGCCCAATGCGCGGCGGAACCGGTTCCTGAGCTCCTCCATTTGCTGACTGTAAGGGGTAATCATGCCAACCTTTCCAGCGATCGCGTCCGGGGGGCACGAATTCTTCAAGGTCAGATACAAATTCACCGCCAGCTCCGCTTCACCGACGTTCATGCGTGACACAGATTTGGTCGTCTTTTCACGACTGCTGAGCAGGTTCCAGAACACCAGCGGCAGGAACGCAGCGCCTAAATTGTGGTACGGCTTCACGTACGCGTCGCCCTTCACATTCTCTCCATCTTGAAGCTTGCCATCGTAGAAATAATTTCTTGGGAAATCTGAAATCATGGGGTGACTTGAGAAATCAGGAAACCAAAGCAACAAAATCGACGATGTTAGCCCGTGCCGCACACACGATCAACCCTCAACCAGAAAATCATACCTTCGGTATTGCGTTCGCAGCATGTGCACGGGGTGCTCGCATGTTTCCAGTCGCTCGAATAGACTCCGCTCGTACAATGATTGGCCGCTGTTACGAGAGAAGACTGTAGCTGAAAGCTGCTGCGGATCGCCGACTAGCACGCACTGTTTGCTTCCGAATCTAGTTTCCAAAACATAGTGCACATGTCAGCAAAATATCGCGCACAATACCCGTAAATGCAGCACGTACTTCATAGGGATAATGGTGGACAGCTCAACAGCTTGAGCAGCTTCATCCACGACCAATACATCGTATCGGGCGCTGGCATCCAAAGCAGCAACGCCTGCGCTGCTTAATGTTGTGAACACGATGTGTGCTGTATCCAGGAAGGAAACCTCCAGCGACTGCCGCGTCGACTGCAACTGCTTTCCCCGCGTTTCGCTCACTGCTTTTCGAGCAAACTCGTACCGCTGCAGCTCCAGTTTGACCTAACAGGAGATTAAGATAGTCAGTATGTTAGTGGGCTACGATTTAATGGTAAGGGTCGTACCTCCGAGAGCTTTTCCAAACAGCCGTTGATCCGCTGAGCCATTGCAACGTAGGGGGGATACCGTGAGTAGTCGATGGGGCCCCAATCCTTAATTTCACGGGCCGCACCAGGCGCTGCGAGCGGTGGCACACGGGGCGACTGAGGCATCATAATAGTTGGGGATGAGGGGCGGTGCTGATCGTCCGGGAACTCATTCGGCGGAGGTGACAGTGGGGGCGGTGGAGGCGGAGGGGACAGCGGAGGTGGAGGGGGCGGCGGAGAAGATGGGAATGAACCGTGGGGCGAGTTCATCACAATGCTACCATCATGGCTCGGCATCAACGACAGGTTCTCTACTTGTCTGTGGACCGCAACGCTCGGTGCTTGGACTGGCAGAGGCTCGTCCTGCTCGGGTGTATCATTGCCTTCATCACCATCGACTTGAATAGGCTCGCTTGCGGACCCGATGCCGCCCGGACGACTGCTTGGCTCTCCAGCGGCAGACTCTTCCTGCACGTTCGTCGGCGGCTCGGATGCAGGAGGAAACGGCTCGTCATGTTCCTCCTGATTTTCAAGTTTGCTCGCATTGCCTCCAACCGGAAGCGGCTCGTCTTCTTCAGAGTTGCTGCCGTCATCCAGGAACGCATTCAAGGCTTTTCCACTAGCCTCTGCATTGAAGGTGTCCTGCTGCTCGTCCCAAGCCGGGGGTGGGGCTCCGAACGAAGCAGGAAATTCTTCGTCTTCTTCCTCCTCTTCTTCGGGCATATCGGTGGCGTCTTCCCCGCTTTCAAACGCACCAACGCTGGGGGTGTATTCAGAGCTTCGGCCTCCCGGTGATGGGACTTCGCCCGCGAATCCAGGCCCGGGAGGTGATGGAGGTGGAGGCGGAGAATCTGGGTATGCAGCATGTGGCGGTGGTGGCGGCGGCGAAGGCGGCGACGGTGCGTTATCCTCCGCAGATACCGGGGGTAGATCAAGCGGTGGTGGAGAAGGAGGAGATTGGGGCGATTCATCCGGGATAGGCGCTGGGGCCGCAGCTTGATTTTGTTGTGCAGCAGCTTGGGCAACCTCCTCTAACGCTTTTACAGGATCATCTTCAATCCAAGCAACAATCCCCCTCAGCTGGTCTCGAAGAATGAGCGAATCCCGCTCCACCTGTAACCAATTGAACGTGTTAGATTAATGTCTGGCATAAGTAAAACCCAGCAAGATAATCTAAGCAAGATAGATTTACGTACCACCATCAGCTCGTGTCGTAAGCGACCAATTTGGCCCTCGAGAACGTCCAACGGCTGGCTACAGATTTGGTCGACTTGATTTTCCAGGCCAACGCTTTGAACATTTGCGCTCTAAAAGAAAACAGCAAGGTAAGTTTTCCTCGCATAGATGTATCTGGCAATCGAGCACACAATTGACGTACCAATCCTCGCCCAACTCGAACAATTTTGGGGAAGTATCTTCGCCCTTCTCCATCGCAGAACCCTTCTTCGATCACTTTGCTCACAATGTTATCGACTGCTGCATTGGAAGGAGCTGTAACCAAAATGTGGGGCTTTTCATTCCCGACCTGAGCCCACGCTTTGGCTGTCTCGCTGTCAGGTCGGCGTGCCACGTCCAGGACGGCGTTGTAGTACCGATTGTACTCGCGTAAATGCAACGAGTTCAGCAGTCCTTTGAGTGTGGTGGTCTTGCCCGTGCCCGGGGGTCCCTTGATAAGTGTAAACCCCTCTGACGTTGCTGCGGCTGTGATGGCTTCTCGCTGCGATTCGTTAAAGGTTCTTGAGAGCCATTGGACGTACTTTAGACCCAGAGAATCGAGCTGCATCGTCCCCTGTCTGTGCTCACCTGACAGAAGCAGTGGCATCAGGCCGTAATGGCTGCAGTCACACAGCGCACGGAACTCGCGGACACTTGTAACGAGATTGTTGAGCTTGAAGAGATAAATACTCTCCATCTTCTCCAACGCTCCCCACCCGGACCTTAAAATCGTCATCGTCAACCCCTCCTTCGACGCTCTCTGAGTAGCCACAATCGCCAAGTACCCAACTGGGGGAATATCTGCCGCAGCGTCACCGTTTGCTTCAACTTTCACACCTTTAGAGGAAGCCAGGGCCTTGCGGAAGTAGTCAGGGTCTGGAGTAATAAGCACTAAATCGTTCATGAACAAATCCGAGAGGTTCTCCCAGCCGCCCTTGCGCCGCATACCAGGGACATTCTGCTTCTTCGGGTCAACACGGATCTTACAGCTCTTCGAGATGAACGTCGCTCCAAACCCTTTCACTGTTACCGGTACAGGATTGGGATGGTCTGTCGTCACGGCGTTGATCGTCTGCGCCTGCACTTCTTCAAGCGCCAGGGGCTTCCACACCGAGAAATAATGTTCATACGAGCGAAACTTGCTCGGCACCTTCTCCACCGCCTCCATCTCCACCTCGCCTTCCTCCGAGCCGTCATTCGCGGTGTTGTACGAGTGGCTGCTCTGTGTCTCTCGCCTCAGCGCCTCGTAGAACTTCCACTCGAGAATCTCATCAAAAAAGTTGTCCAACGTGTGGTTCGACGGCACGCCGCTGTACGAGACCGTCGTCTGCTGGGCTCTGCGCTCTGCACTCACGCTCACTTGCATATTGGCGCGCTTCTGCTGCTTCACCGGTCGTCGGTGGACGTCCGGCACCTCGTCCTTCACCTTCATAGCTGGATGAGGCGCACCTGCTCCATTGCCCTTCGACTCCGTCTTCGCCGCCGCTGCGACGCGCTTGACTGCCGCAGCGGCTGATTGGTTCATCTTGGTCATCGGCGGCGGCGTGGCCAGCATCTTCGTGGAGCGCTTGACCTTCTTCATCTTCATCTTGGCGCGAGAGGGCGCCGCCTTCTTCTCCTGGTCGGAGCTGTCGCTGTCAATGACCTTCCTCTTGTTGACTCTGGTTTTGGGCCGGCGCTTGGCCATCTCCTCTTCGGAGGAGGCCGAGTCCGAGAGCTCCCCGTCCTCGTCACTAGCCTCCTCCTCGTCTCCGTCGGGCTTCCACTCGTCCTCAGACTCGTCTGTGCCCTACGTTCGACCAGGCAATAAAGTGAACAAGCAAAGGGCCGGTCAGATCTCCTTCTCGAGTCTACGGCAGCCTCATATGGGCGCTTCTGTCTATCAAGTTTGAGGGTCTACGGGGTGCGCTAAGGAGGACGGACCTGACGCACGCGCTGCGCGTGTTGCGCGATCTGTTTGGACATCCGCGGGGCGCGCGCGCCCGACGCGGCTTCTAGGCGCGTGGAGCGCCGCATCTTGGCCGCGATTGATACAGAATAAAGCAAGCAAAAGGCTACAGACGCGAGGGTCTATGCACAGTCGGAGTCGCTGGGATTGCGCGCCTCACAGAGCTCTGTTGGACGCCAGACCGCCGGCAGATTAAAGGCACGGATCTCCTCTGTGCGGTCACGTGCTTTGAGCAGACGCTGGAGGGCTGCTCTTCTTCTTGGACGGCGCGGCGCGTGCGGACTCGGCGAGACAAATGAGAAGTGAGCGCCGGCCGGCTTGCGTTGGGTGAAGCAACGCGGGAGGTCGCGCGAAGGTACGCTTAAAACGGATCACCTTCGTGCGACATGAATGAACGTACATACGGCAAAATCGATATGGCTTCAACTTGGATCATACAAATTTCTACATAGTGCTCGGCTGACGAACTTGGTGCACTGCTGTCGATCAGCGAGACTGTCTCCGGACGCTGATCGCCAGCCCATTGGCGTTTCCGTTGCTGTTGCACACCTCCACTCCGTTGCCGTTCGCGAATGGCATGCGTCCGTTCATCTTCTGGCTGATCTGCTCCTGCTTGATCGAGCGGAGGTAGTTGGGCGATTTGAGGAACTTGTTGGGCGTGCGCGCACCCGTGACCCACGGATGTGCCAGCGCCTGCTCTGCCGTGAATCGGTCGCTTGAGTCCACCTCTGTAAAATCACACAGCCAAGCAGTAAGTTAGCGTCAGCTGATACTCTCGGGGCTATGATCGAGACAAGTCGTTGGCCTACCAAGCAAATGTCGGAGTAGATCCTTCGCGCTCTCGGACAGACCACTGGCCCAGCGTGGAAAGCGCAGTCCAAACTTTGCCTGCACATATTGATGGTAAGGAATCTTTAGCAATATTCCATTCGCATAGACCCGACAGAATGTAACGCACCCGAGCTGCCTTCTCGTTGGCGATCTTGCCCCCATCATCGTCGAATGGCAGGCAGCCACAGAGCAACACGTAGACGATGATCCCCAGCGCCCACATGTCCACGGACATGGAGTATGCCTCGCGCTGCAGCATTTCGGGGGCGAGGTAGCCTCTTGTCCCTAGAAACGAAGCCGTCTTGTCATCCGCGTCGAGCAACTTTGCCAGCCCAAAATCGATGATCTTCACGGCCGCTCCACGTGACTTGCTCGTCAGCATGATATTTTCTGTTGACAGTACGAGGTTAGACGTCGCTTGCACTGCTCAGAACGACGCAAACGCTTGAAAGACGCACCTGGCTTTAGATCTCGGTGGATAATGCCGCGTGCGTGCAAGTAGGCAACAGCCGACGTAATCTGACGGACGATCGAGCTAGCTTCGACCTCGGATAGCGTTCCCCTGTCGACGACGTAGTCAAACAGCTCCCCGCCGCTCATGTACTCCGTCACCTACGCGAAGCAAAACACATCCAATCCTTAGCTATCCGGACAAGCACCAATCGTATAGCAGTTGCATTCCGCGCTAACGCACCATGCAGATCTTTGACTCGGACAGGAACACGTCTGCAATGTGAATAATGTTCGGGTGCTTTAACGACTGCAGCACTTGGATCTCGACCTACAGGCGCAAAAACAGTAGCAAATCCGCGTCAGTAATAAAAAACAATACAGCAAGCTGAAGTAAGGTCTAAATGGTTTTATCTACGCGACTCACTTGAAACTGCTCCATCAACACGTTGTGCTCTCGCTCGACGGCGCGCCGATCGATGATTTTGCAGGCGTGGACGACTCCACTGCGTCGATCGCTGCACTTGTACACGACCGACGTGCCTCCATGCCCTGCAATCCACACACACACCGTCAGTTCCCTCCTTTACATCACTTCCCAGCCGCCGCGCAACGCACCGATCTCGTCCAGCATCTCGTACTTGGCCTCCATCCTCCCGCTGCTGTACGCGGGGCCCTGTAGCTTGATCAGCTGCCGTCGCCACACCTCCATCAGCAACTTTACATCACGCAATGCCCCCACAGCTAAGTGCGTACTACCTGTGGCGCTGACGCCGGCCGTGACGTAACAGCGTGCACCTCGTGGTCGTGCTTGAAGCCGTTGGGCCGCCGCTTGCCGGGCAGCAGCAGGTTGTCCTCCCTGCCCTTCACCCCGCAGCACCAGGACTGCGCCGCGCCCATTGCCTCTCACTCAATCACTCGCTCTCTGATGCTCCACACGGCACGCGCTAACTGAATCCCACGTCGCCACAGCTTCGCAGATTCCGTTATGGGCCTGGCGACTAAGAGATCCCCTTGAAGCGCGGCCGCAATTGATCGTGCCATTTGCTGTACCTTCGCGCTACATTTTTTTCGAACAACGGCCTGTCCTTAACGCGCGGATCTTTCGGTGTCCTCGAGGACGCGACGCAGCAGAGCTGGTCTCCGCTGCTAGACTTGCTGGGCGAAGTGGCTCTGGCACTGCGGACATATCGCTGCCATTGTCGGTTGGTTGATGGACCATGGTGGTTGATGCGCAGACGACGTCAGCACTTTTCAGCGTCGTTGGTTGTGCCGTGGCGGCCTGCAATCAGCAGCTTTCCTGCTCTCGCGTCAGGGGAGGGACCCAGCGCAGGGGCGAGACACAGCAACTCCCTTCGCAGAGCTTCTTGCTCATGCACCTTTGACTGCAACGCCGTTGCGAGCGCCGAGTCCAGCAATACAAGTGCAAGTACTGTTGCGACGATGCGTTTGGGCAACAGCTGGAAAGACACGCTCCAGGATCGCAGAGCAAGATGTTTCGCAGATGACGGCTTGATGGGAGTTCTGCGGGCGATTGCCTCCAGGCAATGGTGTTTGCGACGATGAGCATGCTTCGTTCGATTTCAGCAGCACCAAGGCAACTTCAATTGCAGGAGTGATGATCCTTCAACATCAACTTACACATGGCTACATCCCACGCAACCCTTCGCAACCTACACGTGCATACGATCGTCAAGACGGGTGACTCGCAAGCGGCATGGCCGACGACGTCGAGGCGCTCAAGCGCGAGCTGGAGGCGCTCAAGCTGCAGCTCGAGCAGGAGCGCAAGAAGAACACAGCTGCTGTCGCCGCCGATAGCTCCCAGCAGAAGCCCGCGCAGCGAGACCAGAGCGCCAAGTCGCAGCGGCGAGGGGGCGACTCGACGGCTGCAACAGCCCCGAAGGAACAGCGCGTCTACGTGCAGCACGCCGCGGTAGGAGCTCGTCGCGGCAAGTGGTGGCTGCGCGATCGACAGGTGCTTTCGCGCAGTTCATCCGAGGACGACGGCGGTGGCGAGACCCTGAAAGTGCGGGAGACCTGGGTCTGGAGCGGCCGGGCGGTGGTCCTTGATAAAATCGGGCGACTCGACGATGAGGAAGAGGACGAGCAGGAGCCGGTGATAGAGTTGCAGCAAGCCAAACCAGACGCAAAGCAGCCAAATGATGCCGACATCACGAGCGTTGTGCCCGTTGAAGTCGCCGCAGCTCCAAGCGAAATTAGTCCACAACAAGAGCAGCAATCCGCCGCAGCAGAGACAAGTAAGTCTGGGGAGGATACGGCGCCGGTAGATGCACCTGCTGAGAATGTTGCCCAGGAGGAGGCAGCAGCAGCAGCAGCTCCGCCGCTGCCGACACCAGCGAAGGCGGACGACGAGGTGCGAGAGAGCTCCGCTCCAACGGCAGAATTGCCGGTGGCTGACAGCACATCACTGTCCATGGCGGTGGAAACCAACTCGTAGCGAAGGAAGCTATCGCTACTTAAGTGCACGACGGCTTTGTAGAGAGTGCTCATTCCGCAAACCGTGGGCTTGATTCAAATCATGATGCGGGCCCCAGCGAATCGCTGGCAGCGACTATTCAAAAATGTAAACAAAATGCGCCTTAGCGGCTGTTGATGACTGCTTGGGCGTGATGACTGCTTGGTCCATCTCGGCCGCGGCTTCAAGCGTCCTCCATGGCAGGCGCTGGACGAAAAAATCACCCGGCGACGAAGCTCGGCGGAGCTCACACTCCCTCACTTTCAAATTTGCAGATCACCGGACAAGAACCAGAACCACCACCACAATGGAGCCCATGCGCCGACCTGGGGACATTCCTACGGGCTACGAGCGCGGCATCATTACGGAGTCTGCGCTACTCTCGGTATGCCAGCAAAATCCTGTCAAATCTGCCGTGAGCCAGCTAACCTTGTCCGTCATTCTACATACACAGGAGCCGACCATCGACTCGACCCTGTTCGGAACGACGCTGCACTGGAACCCCAAGAACGTGCACGAGTTCATTGCGGTGGTCAACTCGGACTACCCCGTGGCTGCTAGTTCCCCCACGTGGATGACGCAGCCCCGTGGCCAGCTCACGGAGCAGGGGTTTAAGCACGACGTGATGGCCTACCTGGCAACGTCAGCTGGAGGGCTCGCTCGAGACAACGACCTCGCGCCCAACACGCTGCTGCAGAACATGTGCATCACCAAGAGTCTCGGCCACATCGAGAAGGACGAGTTCGTGCAGGCCTGCATGACCAGGCTAGAGCACGGCGCCTATCTCGCGGCCATCTTTGTGCGCTGCGAGGGCCCGGGATTCTGGATCCAGCCAGCGCGCTTCAACACCCCGCATCCTCTCCGGCCCGTGTTCTACTGAGTAGGGAGTTCGACGAGTAGGACCGAAGCGAGTCATGTACATCAGAGTTGTTCACATGGAATCTATTCCTCATTCTTTACTATGAAGAAGCCGGTCGCCGAATCGTTTACCACTCTGACACAGTGTAGTCCTTCAAGAACTGACCGAAGAGAGGCTCGTCCGTGTGGCCCTCCTGGAACAGAGAGAAGATTGGATCCAGCACACGCGCTGCGGCATCGATCTCGTCCAACGGGGTCTGGAAGTTATGGGTGTCCGCAATGCGGACGGCCACGTCGCGGGGGTTCTCGTCGTTGATCCAGCCAGTGTCGACCGAGTTCATGTAGATGCCCTTGCGAGCGAGGTCCTCGGCGCACGTCCGCGTCATCATGTTCGCCGCAGCCTTCGCCATGTTCGTGTGCGGGTGGTTCGGCGTCTTGGTGCGGTAGAATTTACCCTCCATGGCGCTGACGTTGATGATGAACCGACGCGGGTTCTTGCTCTGAACATTGGAGAAACAAAAAATACGGGGGTGTCAGAACCAAAGCTAGACATCGTTTCCAATAGCGATGCAGCGTATCGCTCACCTTCTCAAGGAGGGGGATCGCACGCTTGTTGAGGATGAACGGTGCCATCGTGTTGATCGCGAACACCTCCACGAGTTCTGTCATACCACAAAGCAATCATAGCACTGGTTAGGATCAACATCAATACACAGGGTACCCGCACTGATGAACATACCCATCGTCTCGATCTGGTTGATCTTCTGGACCCACGAATTCGAAGTGCGCAGATCCACTTGCTGCTGGTTGTTATCCACCTGGCCCTTGGGGAACAAGGCTGCCGTTTCCTCGGACTGCTGGTCCTCGGCAACAAGGGGCATCTGCGAGAGGTGCACGGATGCAGGCGCGGACGCCGCAGCGGTGGAAATGGCCGTGGAAGAGCCCCCATTCGCGCTAACAATGGCAGCACCGTTGACAGACACACTGTCACTCGCCATATTCGCAGCAGCAGCAGCAGCAGCAGCAGCAGCAGGAGCGCTACCCAGAAGGTTGGCATTGCCGCGCAGAATCTCGTTGACCTGAGTCATGTCCTCCGGGACCGGGGCCACCTCGCACTCGATCAGGTGCTTGTAGTAGTGCACGGGGCGCCGAATCGTCTGCGTCGCGTTGTTGACCAAGATGTCCAGACTCCCAAAAGTTGCCTCGATATGGTCCATGAACTTGTCGATCACTCCCAGATCACGGAAGTCCATGCCGTAGATCTGCAGCCGGTCCTTCCAGGCCTCGAAGTCCTTCTCCTTCGCGTACCGGAAGGCCGCGTCTTTCGGGAACCGCGTGGTGGCCACAACCATCGCGCCACTACGAAGCAACTTGAGCGTGATCTCGTAGCCGATTTTCACCCTCGCACCCGTGACGACTGCGATATGCCCACGCAGATCCGCATTCTGCAGCCGCTTCTTGTAGTTGAGCTCAGCACACGACGGACACATGCGGTCGTAGAAGTGGTGCAGCTTGCGGAACTTGACCTTGCACGTGTAGCACGCGCGGTGGTAGTGCAGCTGCTCGGATTCGTTCTCGTTCTTCTCCTTTTCCACAGCCTTCGCCTTCTCTTCCTCTCCGTTCTCCTTGAGCAGCATGGGTTCGTCCACCGCCGCAACTCCGTCCGGGACGTTGGCCAGCAGAGGGTTCTGCTTCTGCAGCGCCGCCAGCCGGGCCAGACGCTCGGCGCGCAGCTTCGTGTTGTTCACATACTGCTGGTCCAGCGCCTTTTGCCTCGCGCGCTCCACTTTCTTCGCCCGCTTGCGCTCCTGCCGCGAGTTGTCGCTGGCCGCCGAGTTGCCGTGGAAAAACTTGGCTCGCAGGTCCGTAATCAGCGGAATCAGCGCCGTCCTCAGCGGCTTGAAGCGCGGCGATGACTGGAATAGCTGGTGGGCTTCCTCGCCATGAAGCTTCTGCAGCGTAGCAACGCACGCAGCCAGCTCCGCGTCCGACACCCCGCTATCGCTCATCATCCAGCGATTTAATGGCTACATTGTTAAGTTTGTGTCCACCACACCACCCAATCGAACTTAGCACTATGTTCGGGTCATTCCCGCCATATTTTAACCGAAGATGGAGCAGGAGCACGCGGCGAGTTTGACGGCCCGCGCCGTGAAGAAGGCGCTGCCCGAGCGCGCCATTTTGACCAAAGATGCCCGTCAGACACTGAACTCGGCAGTCAGCGTGTTTACGCTGTATTTGGCGTCGATGTACGTGCGGTACACGCGTTGCAATCCTTTTGGCTATTATCAACTCACAATGGATTTACTGCTCGTGTTGCAGTGCGCACGAGACGTCAGTGGCCAACAAGCGCAGCACGATCACATTGAAGGACGTGCTGCAGACGCTGCGAGATGCGGACTTTGAGCACTTCATCGAGCCTATTGAGGCTTGTCTGCAAGGTTAGATCGAGGAGCTCTTCATCTGTTGGCTGTACTTGCTTACATTATTCTTGGACTTCTTGTTGCTGCAATACAGAGACGAAGGCTGCTGCGAGCCGCAAAAAGAACCAAAAGACTGCAGTTGAAGAGAACGAGGGCGCTGCGACTACCAACGAGGTTGAGGAGCGACTGGATGAAGTGGCGATTGACACGAACGAGGAGGACGCCGACGAGGACGAAGGCATGGCTTCGGTGGACGAGCCGTCAGATGCGGAGGAGAACGAGGAGGGCGCAGATGAAGACGCAGAGGAGAAGGGATCGGCCGACGAGGACATGCAGGACGACGCCAAGACAGAAGAGGAGCCTCCCACACGGGAACGAAAGGCAGAGGACAATGACGACGACTCGGCGGAGGCGATGGAATCATAGACCATAGATACGGACGCAACTTCAATACTGCAAGCCAACAAGATAATTTTATTCCATGGCTACGTCTTCCGTGGCTTGCACCTGCACGCCTCCTATAATCCCTCTGCGCTTGTCTGCGTGTTCCAGCACTGCCAGACACGATGTGGAGATAGCGTCGAGCGCTTGGCCGTACTTGAGGCCTGATAGGAGCCCGACGTTGAGCACGTCGTAGGGCGAACGCAGCAGAATGTCGCGCGTGGCTCCGCTGGAGAACACGAGGTTCTTTCCGCCCGTGAGGCGAACCAGGTTGCTGGCGTTGGAGAAGAAGTACCGCCGCCCTGTCGTGTCGCCCAGGCACGGCGTGTACGTGATCTCGAAGTGAATGTCGCGCTTGATGGCAGCGGCAATCTGCACACAAGGCAACATATAAGTCACGGCGACCAACATTCAAATGTCATAGGCACTGCAACCGCACCAATGGCCGCTTGATCTGGAACGGCAACCGGTTGGTGACATCAAACGTGATGAGGTCGATGTCGGCCTGCTCGCACAGGAACTGGAACACCTTGGGCGTGGCCGCCTCCGCTGCAATGACGTCGTATCCTTGCACCACGTCCGACCCCAACTGCCCAATGCACAACAAAGTGAGTAAACCAGCAACTCTTAGCTCGAATTCGAGCTGGTCCAACTCTCACCAGCTTCTGTGCGTCCGCCACCTCATCCAGCTTGAGCGTGATGCGCTTGCGCTGTTTCGGCAGCTCCTTCTTCCCGGCCGCGTCAGCGTCCTTCAGCTGCAGGCCGTTGCCGAGCGCAGCCGTGTAGAACTTGGCCTTTTTCGCGCTCTTGCCACCTTTGTCCTTCTGCGCAGACTGCGGCAGATCCGGCAGCGCCGTCGCCGGCTTGGGCTTCTCGCTGCCTTCGCAGTCCACATTGACACACACAGTCGCGTAGCCCACTGGCGGCAGCGACAAAAACAACCACAATCAGTACGCAATTTTTCCGGCGCATCAACTCCATTGCATCATCGCAACGTACAGCGCTGCAGCTCTCCCGCTGAGACCCGCGCCGTGGCGCGCACGTTCAAGTCCACATACACCATCACCTCGTCGAGCCAACTTGGCCACTGTACACCAGCTGTACACCAAAGTAGTCCACAATTATTGTCTCCTTTCAAATCGTTCCCAATCAATTATTGATATCCATTTCAGCTCGATGACACGTATTTACGCTCTCCTTTTTACGTAAAAAGCTGCCTGCCAGTCGATTGGCGCTGGTGGCTGGTGGTCGAGGCAAGGCGCAGCTTGCTTGGGGCATTCCGGAGACCCGTATTACTGGAAACAATGGCTGACCAATCCGTGGAGGACAAGAACCTGGAGCTCGCTGCGCTGCGCAAGAAGCGCACGTTCCGCAAGTTCAGCTACCGTGGCGTGGACCTGGACAAGCTCCTGGACCTGAACCATGAGGAGCTAATGGACCTGGTGAACGCCCGCGCCCGCCGTCGCTTCTCGCGCGGCCTCAAGCGCAAGCCGATGGCCCTGATCAAGCGTCTGCGCAAGGCCAAGGCCGCCGCCAAGCCCATGGAGCGCCCTGAGGGCATCAAGACCCACCTGCGTAACATGATCATCGTGCCCGAGATGATCGGCTCGGTGGTCGGCGTGTACAACGGCAAGGAGTTCAACGGCATTGAGATCAAGGTATGTCTCCAGAACCGTTCGCGGCTCTCGGGGGGTGCGCGGCTTATGACCCGAAGAGCGGTGGTATTCCCAATGCGTCATATTGTATGATATGACGTTTTGTGATTGCACCCGGCTGCCACCCCCTTGACGACGTTCTGTGTATGGGGCGACCCAGGGAGCTCTTCTATCATAATCATTTGATATGACGGTGTTGGGGTGTGACGGACTGACGTCTGTGTGTGCGATGTGACATTATGACAGCCCGAGATGATCGGCCACTACCTTGGTGAGTTCGCCATCACGTACAAGCCGGTGACCCACGGTCGCCCCGGTATCGGCGCCACGAGCGCTGCCCGTTTCATCCCGCTCAAGTAAGCGGTATGACCAAGGAGCAGTGACGCGCAGGCGGATATCATATCTATCGATGGTGTCTGCATGCCGCTCCCTTTTAGGGTTGAGCCATTGTAATACACTCTTCTGACTTGGGACAGCCTTCCCGGAAGACCCTGCTGTGCTGGTGTGAGTTTACGTCTGTCTTGTTGTAGATCAAGCTGGACTCGAGGGGGGGCAACGGGTGCGACTAAAGGAAGTGGACGGACGGAGGCCGATGAAGCAAACTCGCAAGTACCAACGATTCGATGGTGGACAACAATCTCTCTGATATTTGCACGTCAGTCTGAGGCACTCCGTCCAGTACCTTTCAAGAAGCCCCAGCCTGCCTGCTCTCGATCCAGTTTGAAGGTAGTACGCGCGGGCCCTTTGCATGTTGTAGATTGTGTGTATGTCTTGTCTGTTTGCCGATGATGACCAGTTCTCTCCTGATCAAGATTGATGAAAATCTTTTATAATTCCAATTGATCCTACTGAAGGCAAACAGACAAGCGTAGCTGTAGTTCTGGTGTGGCAAGGTGAATAGAGTTTACTTTGACATTCACACTCTAGTTTACATTTTGTTTGTTTGATCTTCGTTTCATCGTCTGTCGCTGCTTCTCCGAGTTTGCTGCTGCAGTTTGGTGGACAGGTACGGGATAGTAGTCTCTTGTTGCACTCCGGGGTAGTTCGAGTACCGCTTTTGGTTGCCGTAGGTCACCACGTACCCCGCAAAATTCCTGCCGCTGTTGTTGCCGTCGTTGGCAGTGGGGATGGTGCTAGATGGGAACACGAGATCGGACGAGACTTGCGTTCCTGTCTTGGATTGCGGCTCGGTCGACGTTGGCTGCATGTTGAAGCCCGCTGTAAGAGAAAAATGCAACAGTTGAGCTCAAAGAAGCTGGGAAGTAAATGTACAGATCCACAACTTACCCCTTCTTATCGCTGCAGAGGGACCTCGAACCACTGCTTGCGATGAAATGATGCCAACTGGAAGCTTGGTCTCCGGTCCGTTGAAACTTCCGTTCACCTGCAATGAAGGAGAGGCTAAAAACACAGTTGGTTCGTCATTTTCCAACTAAAAAGTGCTGCAAGTTCGCCATAGACTCACGAATCTGCTGCTGGTCGTAGTGCACACTCGACAGTCGCCGCCGCAGACTGCTGCCCACGTACAATTGCTCCACGCCAGAAGTGCCGATGCCTTTGGCGAGATTGGCGCTGATAGCTGACGCAACTGTTGCAGTGGATGAAGACGAGTTCCCACCCGTGGAGTTGCCGACCTGCCAACTCGACTGACCTCCTAACGAGGTGAGATTGCGGTAGGAATTGTGCGTGGGTGCTAGCAGCGACCGAGTGGTTGTGTTGGACGGAGCGATGGCAATCGAGAGATCCACTTCGTGCTCGGGCAGAGGGAAAGTCGGTGGAGACAGGATTGGCGGCGGAGTCGGTACTTGAAGCGGAGTTGTCGGTGTCTTTCGAAGCAATGAACCGGTCAGAACTTCGTTGTGTGGAATGCCCAGAGGTTGAGAGATCCCCACAGCTGAAGAGCCTTTGGTCGGGATACTCGACGGCGTCAAGATCAGCTGAGTCTGGTACACAGTCCTGGTCTCCATGACCCTTTCAGGAGCATTTGAAGTTGTTCCGGACGCAGCAGCGGCAGCACGTTCGTGAAGGAAGAGAATGTCGATGCGTTCCTTCTCGTCACTGTAAACGTCTTTGCCGTCCAGAGCCTTGAGCGAGTTGAGCTTGTACAACACGTGCTGTCGATAGAGGTGCTTCTTGGTCAGGGGGTTGTTGTTCAGGCGCAAGTCGGCCATTGAGGGCAAGGACGCCAGCTTTTCCACCTCCTCCAGATCTGTGAGTCGATTGTTGGAGAGCTCAAGAGTCTACAAGCAACCATGGGAGTTGTAAGTCATTACTCTGGTTCTGACCTTAAATGTTTCAAGCACCAACCTCCAGACTGAGCATGTTGTTGAAGTTGGAGAGCGATTTGAGGCCGTTGTCTTCCAGGTTCAGGAACTTCAGCTGCCGGAGAGCCAGAGTCGAGTGTGGATCAAGCTGTCGAATGCGGTTCTTGTCCAGACGAATGTCGACGAGCTCAGTGTTGCATTCCAGGCCAGCTAAGTACACGATGGCATTGCCCTGGAGGTGAAGAACCTGCACCATTCAGCAACAAACACTTGGTCAGTGTAGAAAATAAGTACGTACACATACACATCCGCCTACTACCTTGAGGGAATCCAGGAACTGAAGTCCTAGCGTCGTCATGTCCGTGATTTGGTTGTAGGCCAAGTGCAATTGCTCGAGGTTTAAACACGCCAGGATCCCCTTTCCTGCGCCGTCACAAGTATCCGGCAGCGTGTAATCGTTCGACTGGCTGGAAGGCATGAGCTTCTCAATTCGATTGCGATTGAGATTCAGCACGCGTAGCTTGGGCAGCGCCTCAAGGCCAGAGATGTCGGTGATCTGATTGTTCTCAAGGTTAATCTCCCGGACATTCGAGAAGACATCCCCCGGGATTGATCCGATCTCGCGGATGCGGCTGGAAGATAAATCCATGTCGGTAATCCGGCCAAACTGGTTTTCGGCCCCAGACCCACCGGGCGTAGCGTTGCCCCCGCCACATTTTTCCAGGATGAACTCGAACGTTAACTTCCCGCTGTATTTCTGCTTGGCGTTGCTCTGATCTTGCGTCGAGACACTCACTCCGTCCAAAACCTTGACACGCCGAAGGTAGTACACAGTGTACAACCGATAGTCAGGAAGCCGTGTGATCTCGTTACCCGACAGATCGAGAATGGTGAGTTTCGGTAGAGACTTCAGATGCTGGATCTCTTTTAAGTTCTCAATCTGGTTATTCCCCAGGTACAGTTCCATGAGCTTCAGCGCGGAGCCCAGACCTCTCAAGCTCGAGATTTGGTTCTCTTCTAGCGAGAGCTGGATGAGATTCTCCAGCGAGTCCAAGTGCTGGATGACAGTCAAGCGATTCCGGCCGAGGTGCAGCTTCTTGAGAAAGGAGAGCTGCTCCAGGTTCTCGATCTCAGTGATCTCGTTGTCGTCCAAGCACAATTCTTCCAGCCTTGTACACGCTTGTAACCCATCTATCCGTTTGATGGCGTTGTCCGAGAACGACGCTATCCGTAGATTTACGGCTTTATTCAGCCCTTCAATTGACCCAAGTAGTTCGTGATTCAAGACAAGCTCCTCCACTGAGCCCCACTCCGCTTTGCTTGATGTGGAGTCGACTTCGTCGTCAGATTCGGGATGACGATCCGATGCCGGGAAGTCAGCGGCTTCACTTGAAGACAGCGGGACAGTGCATCGAGTCTTCTGGCAATGAAGAGCCCATACTTTCGAGGGAGATAGCTGGGTGATCAATCGTTGAGCGATAGTGATCTCTTCTTGTAGTACCGTTTGTTGATCAAGTTGTGCGAGTTCTGGTAGATATTGCAGCACGTGGAATCTGTATCGCTTGGAGTCACAAATGCCGTTCTTTCGGAGATCGAGCCGCTTGAGTGACCGCTTCCCCAGTGCTGACCCGATACACTCCACATTATCGAAAGATCGGATGAGATTGTGCGTGATTTCCAGCGTCTCCAAGCTGTAGAGTTGTTCAAGATGGCCAATACGTGAAATGTGGTTGTAGGATAGATCCAGAGCTCGCAGATTTGAGAGACTGTCGAGATTAGTGCAGATGCCTTGAATCTTGTTGTAACTCAGCACCAGCACCTCCAGATGATCTTTAAGAGGCGACATATCGGGTATCGTCTCGAGCTCGCACCCCAGTAAACTCAGATACTTAATGCGACTAGCTGCGGCCACTTGCAGCCGTGTTGACACAACCGGAGAGTCTTTAGATGTGATTGATCCAGGCACCAACGGCTCCATTTGAAGTAAGCGCATCACGCTTTCGTCTGTACTCGAATATGCGCTGTTTTCAACGGGTTGAGGGCTTTGTGAGCGCCGGATACGGTACTTGCGCTCGAAATCGTCCACCAGTTTGGCTGCGACTCCGAGATTGACCGCGTCTTCTTCGTTGCTGTGCACAGTACGAGGAGACTTTAGTGACCGAGTAGTGCCTTGTGAGGCGCTGCTAGCGCGAGACGAACCAACGCGATCACTCTCAAACGAATACTGATACTCCACGAAATATTCCGGTAAAACCAGCGCACTGTCAAACACATAGTACAATTTCTGCTTGTTCGCAGCAGCTTCTCCCCCAGCGGTCGAAGCCGCAGCACCTCCATGCATCACCTGCAAGCTCTGCACCCCCGTGAAGCCCTGAACCTTCCCCAAAGTGGACCCAGCCGTAGCCTTCGCAAGCGCTACGTCGGCATTGCTGATACATTTTGTGTATCCTGGGAAAACTTTCGCTACGAGTAACACGCCACAGGGCAAATCCCACTCACCAGACGTTGCAAGCTGCACCGCGCGCTTCATGCCTTGCGTTATTTTTTGCTGAGATGGGGCGGTATCCACGTTAGAGACGGCTTGTTGGCCTTTAGCGACAAGCGTCGCCGTAACACGAGGCACATCCAATAGCGCAATTGAGTTGGACAGCTTGATGGCCGCCCCAAAGTCCGTCGTTCCAAGTCCTGAAAATCCACGGAAGCCGTTCTCAGCGATAAATAGTTGCTCACTGTCGGCAGGGCTACGCAGTTGATGGTCTTCTAGGAGTGGAGACTGAGCGTAAAACAGATATTCCATCGACATTTCGAGTGTTGAACCGGGACACGGATTCGGCGGCTGGTTACCCCGTTTACCAGGCTCTTGCGGCGTTCTGACGTTGCGTTCTCTGGATCTTACGCTGTCTCGCTCAGCGTCAACGTCTTCATTGGGCACTGTCACCCCCTTTTTCGATACATTATCCTTAATCTTTTTGTCCGGAGCTAGGAGAACCTCCTCCATCCTCGCCTGGAATCGATTGCGTAAAAATCGGTTGTTTATCCTCGTCACTCGATTGATTTGAATGTCGTGTATTCCAAGTTTCTGCAGCTCTGGTAGGAATAATCTCGACCGCACGAGCTCGACACAAGACCCGAACCACGCATCGGACGGTTTACCGTCCTCGAGTCGAATGTTGCCGCCGGTCTCCAGCTCCAGCATTAGACGCGCAATGTTCATCTCGGAAGTACACCTCAAACTGGTCCTTAGCCGCTCAAAGTCCTGATTCATGCGGTACACTGCGCTGTAGCGGTCCTGCAGACACGAAGTCGCACACTCCAGCTTCTTCTCCAACGCAGCGATCATATCTTGTGACGCCTTTGCAGTAACTTCATCTTTTCTAGCGCTGTTCTCAACCAAGAACCTCTCGATCTCCTTCTTGTGCCGCACCAAAGCCGACACACTCGTTTCCATGTGATGCTCAGCCTGGTTGCGGATGGTCTCAGCATGGCGAATCCTGCCGTGCACGTCGCGCTTTATCGCCTTAATCCGCATGTTATAGTACATTTTCTTCTTGATCATAGTGGCCTCCGCTATCTGCTTGTTACGCGCTGACAGCTCCACGGTGTCCAGGAAACTCAAACGGGGAAGCTGGCACATCAAATACGTCTGGTAGTTACACAGTCTGCACACGGGATTGTCCCCGAAATGAGGGTCGCTCAGCACAAGGACCGCGAGCTGGTCCAGGTTCATGAGCGACAAAAGCCCTTTAAAGCTCGATAGCCGGTTGTCCGCCAGGTTCAGTTCCGTGAGATTCACACAGCCATTGAGCGCTGTATCGATGCGGTCGATGCGGTTCCGACACGCCCAGAGCTGCGTCAGGTTTGTGAGTCTCCAGAGTCCGTCAAGTCTCTCCAGGTGGTTCTCGTTCACCCACAACTTCTCCAAATTCACCAGCGCGTCCAGGTTTTCCAGGCGTTTGATCCTGTTCGAGCTCAGATTTAGCTGCTTCAGCTTGGTACAGCTCCCCAAGTTGGCGATCTGTGTGAGTCCACACTCAGTAATGCACAACTTTTCCAGGTTGGTGCAGTTGCTGACGCCTTCGAGCTCGCAGATCGTGGGCTGGTTGATGATCGAGAGCTCCTTCAGCGCTGGAAAGTACGCGACGCTCTTCATGGATGTCCAAAAGCCCAGAAACAAGTCCAAACACGTCACCGACTCGCTATTTCGCGCGAATTGAGCGACTGTGATGCCGTTCTCCCTGCATAATAACTCCAGATCGGGAGACGTCGCAAAGAGCTGCATCTTCTCCTGCTGGGAGACGGACAGCGCGTCTCCATTGCCAATTGGCTCAGTCACAGTCTCTGTCTGCACTGCGTCGCTCTCGGGCAATAATTCGTCTTCGATACTCGCTGGCGGACTGCCTGGACTTGCGGAGTTCATGCTGTTACCTCGAGGGAACTGCTTGCTCGGCGGTCGGTGGGTCTTGGCCGAAGGAAGACGCGCAGGAGGAGAAGCAGAGATTGGCGGCAGAGCACCCGAGTCAACAGAGGAGGAGCTCGAACTGCCTCGTCCTGTCTCCATTCCTTCGAGAGACTTGACCTTGAGCTTGGGACGATTATAATAATGCGCGTCGTTACGTTCTCGTGGCCTACTATTATACTTGCTTAATATTAGATCACCGAATGAAGCTCGCGAAAAATGCATCGTCCTACGCAAGGAATCACTGAATGAACACGGCCGAGATGGAATCCTTTGTCCCTTATCGCCCCCTTACTGAAAGCCGGCTCGAATCAGGAGCAGACCGCTCGGTTGTAGGCACACGGGCTCTTGATCGCTGGGCGGGGCGGGTTCCTCCTCATTGTCTTCTTCCTTATCCTCTGCTGGCTTCTGGAATCGCGGCGAGACCCAGCTGACGCTTAGCCTCCCTGGACTCCTGTAGTCGACGCTCGGTCTCTGCAAGCTCTCGATTTCTCTGGGCCAAGTTGTGCTGCGAGTTGGCCCGAGCGAGTTTCAGCTCTCCAACCTCTCGAGCTTCCGCGTGCATTGTCTGCACAAGTTCCTCTGCAACCTCGTGGAACACCTGCCAGACCTCGGGGCGGCGTCCAGGAGGATACATGATCAGCTCCTTCTTCCAATCGTCCAGCGCGTCCTTGAATGGGGAGTTCGCGAATTATTCTCTCGAGGGCGGTCGGCAAGGATGAGTCAAATCTGAAACAGAATCTCCCCATACTTCTTGTGCTCGTCCCCCACAGAGCCCTCGCTAACGTCAAAGTTGCTGCTGCCGGCAACCTTCGACACGATGAAGTCGTCCGGATACTCGTTGCCTTCTTCGTCTACAACTGGGCCCACGAGGTGTTTAAACCGACCCGTAGTGCACAACTACACTCAGCCAAAGCGGCCACGGCTTGGCGACATTGCCGCTCCCCGGCACCTCCCCGACTTGGTCGCGCTTTGGGAGGATGATGTAGACGACCTGAGGCGCCAGGCGCTGTCGCTTTGAAGCCCGCTCACCGACCCTGGCTCCATCGTCGGCTTTCAGGTCGTTGTCGTCTTCCTCGACCAGCCTGCCGTTGTCCTTCTCCTCCTCACTGTCGTTCTCGTATGTCGCCACCGTGTTCCTCTTCCCGGTCGCTCTCCGTCTTGTGCTCGCCTGCATGGCCGACAGACAGATCCATCTCGTTGGGGCGTGCTGGGTTACTTCTACGCTGCTGTTGGCTCTGTAAAAGCCGATTGACTGTGGGCTGATAGATCGTCAGTCGGTTGAAGCGTCTGTCATCAACGGTGCCCCAGCTGGGGGGAGAAGGGTCCTTCGTTCTGTCCCCGTAGTGTCCGCGCTGGTCCGGGCGCCGGTTAAAACGTCCCTAAACCTGATCTAAACCTGATCTAATTGTTCTAAAACATACTTGATTTTTGTATACACCCAATCCCCATCAGTACTCTAATTCCTCGAAGTGCTGGAAGCGTGATGCTGCAACTTCCAGCATCGAGACCAGAATGCACAAGCCCCAAAAGTGACCAGCCGCGCTTCGCTTGGCTGGGCGCCCCTTCGGCGCCCCCGCGCCTCGCTTCGCTCGGGATAAGGCAAATAAGCAGTTCCATGGCCACGATCAATTTAATGTCTACCTCAGTTTCCACCAATCCAGTCGATGTAGCCATCGCATTTTACGTATGATTTGTCAAAAAGGAAACAATCGGTTTTGGGGGGAAACCTCACAAAAGCTAATATCTCAGCCAGTCTACCAGTCTACTTCCAGCCACTTCCAAGACAAGAGCCAGAGCCCCGACAGCAATGGGGCGGGTTCGCGCCAAGTACAGCGCGGAAGAGCTCGACGCAGCTGTCCAAGCTGTCCTCGCAGGGCTCGCATGACGACGACACGCGACAAGACGGGCATTCCGTATAATACGCTCAAAAAGCACGTCGCGGACGCGCGCAATGGCATTCAGCGCACGCCGAAGCGCCGCGGACCAAAGCCGCTACTGCCCCAGCAAGCTGAAGACTGTCTACGAGACTGGGTGCTGGAGCGTCAAAGGGTGGGGCACCCAGTGAGCCGCCACGACCTTCTCGAGAAAGCCCAACATGTTGCGCAAGTGGTGTGTGGTGTTTCCGTGGGAGAAGGGTGGCTGGGCCGCTTCATGCAACGCCACCCATCTCTCACGCTCCGTTCTTCGCAGTCTGTGTCGAAGTGCCGAAACGAGATCGAGGAGCAGGATCTATCGGTGTTGTTCTCGTCGTTGGCTAAGGTCATGATCGAGGAAAGCATGGGTGCTGCGCGCGTGTTCAATGTAGATGAGACCGCGGTCAACACCACTAGGGAGCACAAGCAGGTCATTGCTGCGAAAGGATCTAAGAACGTCTGGCACAAGGACATCAAGACGCACTTCCACCTCAGCTTCGTAGCGTGCGGCAGTGCAAGTGGATTCGTTGTCCCCCCTCTCTTCATCTTCCCGGGCAAGAGTGTTGACGACGATATCCTAGACAAGTGTGACATTCCGGGCGCTGGAGTTGCCACCACGGAGAAAGGGTTCATGACTTCGCCCCTTTTTGCTCAGTGGTTGCAGTTTTTTTCGGAAGGGGTCCCTACTCCTATTAGACGACCGCTACTGCTTGTAATGGATGGGTGCAGCTCGCACATTTCGCTGCCAATTGTTGACGCTGCTGAAGCGCTTGGAATTATTCTGGTCTGTTTGCCACCAAACGGCACCCATCTTCTCCAGCCGCTAGACGTAGCGGTATTCTCGCCCTTCAAGACATCTATCAAGCAGCTACTGGACAAGATGCTGCCAAGTATTGGCGATGGAAGTGTGGACAAGCAAACTGCATTGGGGGTCGCAGCACTGGCTTGGAACTATACCTGTATGGGCAGCAATCTGGTTGCTGGATTTAAGAGCTGTGGCATCTTCCCACTCTCGCGTGTCAATATGCATGCTAAACTAGAGAACTTCGAGCACAACGGCCTGCCGGAGCCGCTTCGAGAAGAAGCGTGGGTCCAAGTCGTCGATATCGTGAAGAGAGAGATTCTTATTCTACCAGTTCGGCCCTCTAAGAAGCGAACCAAGCGCCGTCGGAAGAATACGGGCGGGCGAATTCTAACTCGCAAGATCCTTGAAGAGGAGAGCGATTCGTTGAGCAGCATCAAGCGCGGAAAGCGATCGTTGGCGAAGAAACAGAAAGGGGCGCAGGAGCAGTCAACGATAGTGATGGAGGCGTGGGTTTAGCTTGTAGAACCTGATAAAACCATCAGAAAAACTTGATCCCTGTGATTATGATATGAACCAGTTTTGATTACACCTAGCCCTTGCTCGAACCTGTACCGTCGAACGGACAGCAATCCATAGTGAAATCCAGTCAAAGATGGACATTAAACTGCTTAGTAGCTCGACTCGATGTACCTTGTTGTCAATCATCCAGGGCGCTTTCAACTGCAGAACTCTATGCCTAAAAAATCGCAAAAATCGCCCTGTGTCTTAGCTCTCGAACCACTCAAGAAACTTCTCAATCCGACAATTAGTTTTAAAGTTACGGCCGTTTGTCTGCATATCTTGCCGGATGGACATTAAACTGCTGATTTGCCTTATAAAGATTGGATGTACTGGCGAGAGCAGTGGTCGGCTCGCTGGAATGCTCGTCGCTGGGCCCGCCTCCGCAAATACCGCGCTGCGCGGGTTTGCTGCGGCTACGCTCCTCGCAACCGCTCACCTCCGGCGGAAGGCGCTAGCACGCTGTGGCATATGCATCAATACCGGTAAAATAGTTAACTTATTACAGTGGCGTTTTAGAACAATTAGTGCAGTTTAGCACAGATTTTAGGGACGTTTTTTCTGGCCCCCTGGTCCGATTGTTTCCTTCAGCACAGCGGGTCGTTTCAAAGGCTCTCCAAATACACCTTGTTTTCTCAAATTAACAACCTTCTTTTGCAGCAACAAAAACGGAGCTCAATTTGAGCCCGAAGCCATGTCGTTGACCAACCTCGTGCTCAAGCGTGTCCCCCACGACGCGTCCCCGGAGCAGCTCGCGGCTCAAGCCAGCGGCTTCCTCTGCGTCCTCGTGCTGCTGCTGCTCTTCCTCATCCGCCAGCTCTTCGGCAGCTTCATCGCGCACGTGAGCACGCTCCTACTGCTGGGTTTGACGCTCCGCTGGCTCTACTGGAACGGCGTCGGCGTCTTGGGCTGGGACTCGCCCTACCTGCGCAACTCGGAGGCGGTAGTGCGCTCGCTGTCCGCCCACCCACAGCAGGAGGGCACTCTATGCGTGGTGTGCATCTCGGACACGCACAGCAAGCACCGGAACCTGTTGAACCTCCCGGATGGGGACGTTCTACTGCACTGCGGAGACTTCACGCAGCGCGGGACCCACGCCGAGATCCGCGACTTCAATGACTGGTTGGGCACTCTACCGCACAAGCACAAGCTCGTGATCGCCGGCAACCACGACGCCTGCATGGACGCGGTAGAATACGACCAGCACTGGGACAAGGCCTTCCGCCACAAGGAGTACAACGACCCCAGCGTCTCGAGAGTGCTGCTGACCAACTGCACGTACCTGGAGAACCGCTCGGTGGTGATCGAAGGCGTGAAGATCTACGGGTCGCCCATGACCCCTCCCATCCCTGGACGTCCGGGGGCGTTCAACGTGGCCAGAGGCTTCGCGGACCAGCAGCATTGGGCCAAGGTCCCGGCGGATGTGGACGTGTTGGTGACCCACGGCCCACCGCATGGGGTTCTGGACACGACGTTCACGGGGCTGCATGTGGGGAGTGAGACGTTGCTGAAGGAGATCATGTCCCGCATTCGACCGAGTTTCCACATCTTCGGCCATATCCACGAGGCGTACGGAGCGACTCAAGTGGGGAAGACGGTGTTCGTGAATGCTGCGAGTAGCACTCTACTCTCCAAGCCGAAGCATGCTCCTGTAGTGATAGACATCCCCATCAAATGCTAGTTCCACGGCTGGTTAACTGTACTCGATGGCTTCACTTTTAACTTGGCTGGCTAATGGCGTTTCTAATCATTGATTATCCGACGGCAAGCAGGTATCCTAAGCAGGTATCGAGTAATCAACCAGGATGGACTATTATCAAGATACATGTACTCGGTTGCGTCCAGTACAGTAGCGAATCGGCGACCGAGATGGAGAGCAGTGGCTCGTACACCTCCATGCCCGACCAACCACAGCAGACGCGGAGCACCACGTGCACGTTCAGTGCAATCCTCGGTCTCCAATTCCTGAGTGAAGCTTCGTTTGGCTTCATGAGCCCCATCATCTCGATCGTCTTGACCGAGGTCGGTATGCGCTTATGACTGGAGCTGTGTAACAGCGACTAACCGATTCGATCTCTGCTGCAGTATTTCGCGAGGCTGCATCGAGACGGCTTACCCATTGATTGTGGCGTCGATCCGCATGACGAGGTACTATAGTACTCAAATGCACGCAAGATTTCGACCTCAACCGGGGATATTAATCGCATCACTTGCCATTTTTTGCTCTTAGGCGTGTATCGCTGGATCAAGGAAGGCAGCCTGGTTGTCGAGGTGAGATCAAATACTTGCAGTAGTGCAATGTGTCGGTGAAATTGCTGACTTGTCGCTTGTGTAGCCTCTTCTCAGCCTTGGGATCCGTGTTGAACTTTGTGGTGTCGCCGATGATCGGCCAGCTTTCCGATGTCTACGGGCGGAAGGTAGTCTGATGCAAGAAGGCAGTGTGTGCCCTATGTACATTTGCTGACTTTTATTTATGCTCTGCTGGCAGCTCTTGCTAGTCCTCGGCCAGCTCGCGAGAATTGGCGTGCCGTTCTCGGTCATGTACTTCATGCAACCCCACGGATCAACAATCCCATACTTTGTGTTGAGGATGATCGACTATGGGTTTGGGTAAGTGCGTTTCTTGCTCGCACAATACTCTTTTTACTTGCTAATGCTCTGTGTTTGGTAGAGTTTCTGGTGTTATGAGCGCCGCGGTCGCCGACATCATCCCGTCCACGCATCGTGCGGCAGCCTTCGGAATCCTGGCTGCTAGCGTAGCGATCGGGTATTGTGCAAGCGCATTTGTCGCCCCGTTCTTCTCTCGGGTGGGTGCTTCATGTACCTTCGTACCTTTCACAGGCCTGCTCAAGTGAAATTCATGCTATATTTTACGATCCAGGACCATATTTTACAGATTGCTGTTAATATGGCTGCTAGTACACACATAGGGGAAACTGAGCTGAAACGCTGAAGTGATGGTGGCACTAGCTGTCGGTAGTTGTCCCCTTTTAACAGTATTGAATATGTAATGTGTGGATTTCTCGGATTACTCACGAGTTTCAAGCTTGTCTTAGCACCACAGTTTTCTCTCCTCCCATTTCGCACTCACCGCGTTTGTACGGAGCCATTAAATCTCTTCGGGATACGGAACAAGAATTGCAAACTGCCGAATCTCCCTGGGCGACTTCTTGGTGAAAGACTTGTAGTACAGCGGTGGAAGCAAAAAGAAGAGTTGGTTGCCACCCGGACCCAATTTCGCCAAATCATCCATCGCGCCATCCTTGATATCGTGATTCTTTCCCACAGTGACTTGGAATGCACCGAACTGCGGCATCCATGCATCAATAGCGACATAATTCGACGTCCGAGGCACGTAAAGCTGATTCGCAACTTGACCAACTTCCACCCGCTCCACAATTTGAGAAGGTTTCCATGACGATGGGACTGTAATTTCGGTTTCATCAATACCTCGGCGGTCTCTTTTGCGTTGGCGACGCATGTCGATGCCAGACAGCAGTTCTCGATACTCAAAATTCCCACCCTCATGCAACAGTCGCAGACAGTGAGGCTCCCAGATGTATCCGCACATCGATTGGGCCAGCGGGTTCCCGTTGCATTCGCTGAGAAAACTATCCATGTTCCTGCGATTCGATACCAACTTCGTCCGAGCAATCACTTTCATCGCCAATTCCGACGCATACACAACTTGGTACTCTGTATATGGCTCTTGGCTGCGGATGTGTATCAGAGTCATCGGGGTCCTCAAATTAATCTCCGAGTTGATTGACACCAACGTCTTGCACTCATCGAGAGAGCAACTATTGCAAGCGGTCTCCAGCAACACTTGCGGGTCAGTTCCAATGTCTTCTAGCACAAGACGAGGCACACCACCCAAGCAGTCTGAGCGATTTCGCCACACAGATGCTGCATGTGGATAGAGGGGAGCAGTTATCGCGAGCTCTTCCTTGGTCCACAGTGGCATGTAGAATACATCTGGAGTTGGAACGAGCTTCTTGAATTCCCCAATGCAGTCTCGTCGCGGTGTACTTGCGAGAAGTACCGAGCAGTCCTCTATCGGTATTTCCGCCATAGTGGTTGGATCGACCGAGTCCACGAGGCACCACAGGTCAGGCGACCAAAACCGTTGGTCAAACTTATTTGGCAGTAAGACGCACTGGAACATCGTCGACCCATCAAAGTAAATCGGTCCCTTCTTAGAGAAAAACAGCACGCGTTTCTTCTCCTTGATCAACCTCCACATCATGTAGTAGACGAACACCGACTTGCCAACTCCAGGCGTGCCCGTGACGACAGCATACTTGACCATGGTCCGATCTGGATTCAGCAGTGCTTGGTCGGCGATCACTTTGTACGACGAGCGAATGAAGACCTTCTGACGTTTCGTTAACGGCAGCAACGACGAAAATTCGAGCCAATTGCCTACTTGCTCAACCGTAGGGAATTGTGAGAAGAACGGATCACTGCAGGGGTCAAAAACACCATCCTGGGAGACGATTGAAGCCGAGATCGCTTGCTTTGGCTTTGGGAGCACCACCAGCACGTGAACTTCGTTCTCACCCGCTTGAAAGTTTGGCCCAAAATTATCGCTGTTCTTGATCCACAGCAGCGGGTTCGTCTCCTTGAAGCCTCTCGGTTGTCCTTTTCGATCTAGCATCATAGGTAGCCCACTGGCCTTATCGATCGCCACAGCCGCAACGCCCGCCCCATCTAGCCACGTGCCGTCCTCCGTCTGCGCCAGGAGGAGCTGCAGCTTGTCAGCAGGGAACTGGTACATCTTATTCTCCTTGATCGCGTCCTTCAAGTGGCCCACCGACTTGTTCTCGTCAATGTCCACAGGGAACGCGCTTCCGGCGACACCAACAACGGCACAGTTCAGCGTCACCATCTTCCTTCGAGGCGGCGGATTCTGGAATGAGGAAGAAGGAAGACGCTATCGTACCTAAACGGAAATGTAGATGTCATGAAGGCGTGTCACAGACTGCTCCCTGTCTACACTTTTACCTTTCAATACTGATTGATATATCCATAAGACAGAATACTGTAGGCTAATCACGCCTTGCGCGCTCCACCGCCACCTCCGTATGCTACACAAGCTCCCCGTAGATGACAAACGTCAACTCATGCGATGCACTCCACTGTAGCGGTCTTGCAGACACGAGCTCACACACTCCAGCTTCTTCTCCAACGCAGTGATGATATCTTGTGACGCCTTTGCAGTAACTTCCTCCTTTCTAGCGCTGTTCTCGACCAGAAACCTCTCGATCTCCTTCTTGTGCCGCACCAGAGCCGACACACTCGTATCCATGTTGTCCCGAGTGGGAACGGTGGTCACCGTCTCGGGTACGGTCGCGACCGTCCCCCGACTGCCCGCCAATCGACTCGAGAGTTGTTGCTGGAGGAACAGCTGGTCGAGGATGAGCGGGCCGAGCAGTCATCGGACTTTGGCGAGGATTAGCTGGCGGCGGACCAGTTGCGAGAGTGAAGAGTCGCGGTGGAAGCAGTGGCGTGTTCCGCGAGGGGGCGGTAACGTGAAGGCGAAGGACGGAGGTCACGAACGCTGCGTGGCTCGGAGCGTGAGCCTCGACGCGAGCCAAGGGCGAGGGGGTGACAAGGAGCGACGGTGGGTGCAAGAGCGGCGGAGTGACGATGCTCAAGTTGAAGAGAAGGAAGAGAGCGCGGAACGAGGTGCTCCGTGCCGGGTAAGTAGGGCAGTCGTGAATTTGCCTCGGGAACAACAAGTTGAATCTTTGCATTTAGCTCTGTTGTATTCCTTGTTATCACTATCCGTACCGTCCTACTTCGTTTCTCGCAGCGGCAGCCGTCCCTCCCGGGGCAGCTCGCGACACGTGGTGGAGAAGCAGGGTACTGGCTTCGCTGTGAAGTGGGCTTCGGATAGTGCTGGTCGCGTTCGTGTCGTACGTCAAGGGCCGCAGCGCGTTGGAATCGCGATCGAGAGCCTGCCCGTGGTCTTCTAGGAGTCTCGACAACCGTCTCGAACTTGTGAAAGTTGGTCTGAAATTGGAATTGGTCTACGGCACGCTGAAGTGCCCCTGAAGTTGGTCAACGGCACGCGGAAGTGCCCCTGAAGTTATTGGTCCGGTTGTACGGCTCGCTCGGAGCCCCTGAAGGTTATTGGTCTGGTTGAACGGCTCGCTCGGAGCCCAGAAGTTTGGAGAAGATGTCTGGAGTTGGAGAAGGTGAAGGGTCCGCGGAGCAGCGGACCGTGTAAGAGGAGGTGGCACGCCTGGAGGCGGAACGGCTTCGCAGAGCAAGTGAGGCTGGTGGGTCGGCGTCGGCGACGTCGTCGACTGGCGACGCGACGGGGACGGGCACGGCGGCCAAGGTGACGAGTGCGGCCGGTCGTAAGTCCCTACGCAAGGAGATGATGGGAGATCTGTGGGCGGATGAAGAAGAAGACGAGTTCAAGGACGCTGATGAAGAGCGTGACGAGGACGGTGCTCAAGAGGAGCACGAGGAGGAAGATAAGGGACCGGTGCCCGACCCTGGAGAGCAAGGGGACGGTGACGCCGATGAGGAGTCGGGACCTGCGTACTACTGGTCAAGCGGCTTCGGGTACGATGACCCCGTGCTGATCCGAGGAACGCCCCCGCGACCCCGCTACGAGGCCTTCGTGAAGGAGGAGCCTGAGGAAGTGCCCACGAGGAGTCCGAGTGGGTTCATCCCCATGTACACTGGGACGGAGAAGCGGTTGCCGAATCCGCCCATGTACGGCTGGAGCGTCGGTGCGCAACCTGGAAACTACGGTGGCGGGGCTACGACTGTGAAGACCGAGCCCAAGTTGAAGCGTGAAGTGAAGGCGACTACGGTAGCCAGCGTCAAGAAGAAGGCTTCCCCAGCTGGGACTACTGCGAAGAAGCCGTCGGCAGCTGCTAGTCACGGTGCACGCCGTGCCATGGCGACTCGCTCGCTGGCTATGACCGCGTACGACTTGTCGTCGATGGTGTCCAACGTGATGAAGGTGCTGCCGGTGTTCTACTCGGACACGGCGACTATGGAGAAGGCTCGTGACTTCTGGGAGCTGTTCGAAGCTCACACCGCTCACCTGCCTGATCAATCACGGCTGTTAGTGTTCCGTCAGAAGATCAAAGGGAGACCTGCGGAACGGTGGTGGAACAATTCTACCATTAAGACGTTTGCTACCCTGAAAGTACGGTTCCACAACCAATTCCTAAGCAGAACGGCTGATGAGCTCTGGGAACGGCTGCAGACTACGAAGCGTGAACGCGGAGAATCCGTGGAGGAGTGGGGCGACCGTGTCTCCGACCTCTGCGACTCGCTGGATTATCCGAACCCGCAGATGCGGTATCAATTGTTCAGGCGCGGGCTGCGCAACAAGCGTATGCTTGCCACGCTCGATTCGGGTCCGGCGCGCGACATTCCGGAAGCCTGTGAGTGGCTGCTGGCCAAGGAGATGTCCCGTCCCATAGAGGAGGACGACGAGTTCCTCGATGAGAAGAAGTCGGCGGGCGCGAGCTCGAGCCCGGCGGCTGCGGCTCCCTCGGAGACGTCGACGAAGCTGGACAAGCTGACGGAGACGATGACCGCGTACATGGCCCAGCAGCAGCAGTGGCAGCAGCAGATGATGAGGAACCAGTACCAGCCTCCGCGGTCCCCGAGGAACCGCATGCCGAATGTGTCGGCGACGACTGCCAGCCCCAGCCAGGGTGGGAACGCTTCGATGGGGAACGGTCGTCCCCGAGGGATACGCATGGGAGCAGATTCACGGACGCAAGAAGGAGCGCCCGTGTGCGGACGGTGCGGCTACGTAGGTCACTCGCGTGAAACATGCAGACGTCAGGTGATGAGGTGCAACCAGTGCGGCGAGGTCGGTCACATCGCCATGGAGTGCGAGGACAGTCCCCGTCGTACGAGCAGTCAAGCCCCTGTGGCCAGGAACGGTGGTCGTGGATCCCAGAGGTGCAGTTTCTGCAAGGAGGAGGGCCATGCGATCGGTGACTGCCCCGACGTCGAAACTCTTCGTGGCCTGGTGGTGAGCTTGCGGCAAGGAGCGGCGCATGCGGCTTCTACTCCGTGACGAGGGCGGGAGGAAGGGGAGGAGAGAGTCACTCCTTCCTCTTGTCTATTAAATGACTCGGAGGGTGAGGGTCGCGACCGTGACGAGGTGAAGAAGACGGTCCCGGAGGTGAATGTTTGCATGGGTGTATCGGCGGAGCAGGACGGAACGGTGCCTGCCGTTGATGAAGTTCCGTATGAAGAAGACAAGAACAAGATCGAGAAAAAGAAAGCAGAGTTTATTGTGGTTAGTACGGATGACGAGGGAGAGGACCTCGCGGTGAGAATCGACGACTTGGAGTATGAGAGGGTCTACGAGGACTTGGTGGTCTCAGCCACCGACGAGGACGAGAACATCGTGTCGGAGGACTCGGTCGCCTCGGCGGCCGACGTGGAGACGAGTGACTTGAAGAAGGAGGAGCCGGTCGAGTCGAAGACCGAGCTGGCGGAGGAGAACGCGTGCGAGATGCCGCGCGAGGAGGAGGATCCGGAGGGAAAGCCGGAGGAGGTGTTGCTGGTGGAGCTCGCGGACGAAACGAGCAAGGGCTCCACGCCCGAAGACGAGGACTTGGAAGAGGAGGCGCCGTCGCCGTTCGCGGACACGCCCCCGCCGTATGGGGGGAAGGTCGAGGAGGTGAGTAGGGAGGAGGCGCCGTCGCCGTTCGCGGACGCGCCGCCGCCGTATGCATGGGACCCCGAAGACGAGAGTATGGAGGACGTGCCGACGCCGTTCGCTGACGCGCCGCCCCCGTACGGGTGGGAAGATGACTATGACTTGGCGGACTGCCTGTTCTCGACTTGGACGGAGGAAGGCATGCCCTCCGAGGCTACGACGGAGGACGGTACGGTCCTGCCAGAGGTGGTGTCCGTCCCTGACCACAAGCGTCTGTTCTCGGACGGAGAACTTGCTGCAATGGAGAACGGTGAACCTGGCCAGGAGGCTTCCCTCCTCGCTGGTACGGACATCGTCCCCGAGCCCGAGGAGTACAACGAGGAGCTCGAGGACCGACTGTACCCACTGGACGAGGTGGAACTCCTGGAAGCGTGTTGCTACGAATGCTGAGGCTCAGGTCGAGCCGTCGTCGGAAGAGTTGGCGCGAATACTCGGAATCTCGCTGGAAGTGGTGGAACGGTCGCGCCAGGCGTCCTCTGACTCGCACGGTTCGCCTGAGTATTGGCAGGGCTGGTTCGAGGACATGCTCGACAAGTCAGAGGAGGCCAGGCGTGCGAACCGCGACTTCCGGAGCTCCGTGGTCAGCGTGGTCTACGGCTCGCCGTCTGAGGCGGTGGCGGGCAGCGTCGCGAGCAAGGGCGTCGTCGAGTCCGGGCCGTCGAGCGAGGAGGAGGTGTCCGCCTCCGAGACGCGAGTGGTCGTTGAGTCTGTCATGGCCGAGAACGTCGTGCGTCCTCCGGACGATCCGGGGAGCGGTCGCCGTGGCCGAAGCGGTGCCCGTTCTGAGTGAGGTGCGAGTCGTAGGTCCGAAGATTGCGCGTGCTGTGGCGCGGCAAGCTGTGTTCCGCTTCCTGAAGGAAGCTAGAGGCTATGGAGGACGTGAGCGTGAGGTGCAAGAGCCTCCGGACGGTGAAGAAGGGACGGTGGAGGTCCCTCCACTTCGGGATAAGGTTCCTGAGTACGATGAAGAGCGGCTTCTGTGGCACGTTGACCGTGTCAAGGAGTTGATGAGCGTGAAAGCTCGCGCTGGTGAGCGCCTGTGTTCGTGGATGAGGAAGTATTTTGGAGATAATTCTCAGAGGATCTGGTTAGAACTATGGGATCGTACGGGGCGGTCGGAGACGCCGAGTGCAAAGCGTCGCCATCGTCGCCGCTCGGGCAAGGTGGTCGCTTTTGACTGTTCGTCGCTTTATCGGCCGTACGCCGAAGTGATTGATGATGTGGAGCTTTTCCCTGAGCGTGACGAGGACGCTTCGCACTACGTTGAGGTGGTGAGATGTGAGCGTCCCGCTCGGACTCCTCTGCCGAAGACCGGTCTGGTGGACGTTGTCACGGTGAACCTGCCGAATGGTTTTGGAGTCTATGATGATGATGAGGACGAAGACAGTGTGTACCGGGTCGTGGAAGATGGTCGAAGGGTGGTGTGTGCGGTTGGCAACTTTGAAGCGCTTTCAAGTGGTTATATTGATTGTTTACCGTCTCAAATGTTGGCCGACACCGGCGCTACCCTAAGTCTTGTTGATCGTTGCGTGCTGAAGAGATTGGGACGGTCTTCCGAGCCGCTGGAGCCTTACGAAGGCCTGGTGAGGAGCTCGTCGGGGCACAAGTTGAGGATCCGCGGCTGGATCACGCTGTCGTTCCGTCTTGGGTCCGTGGAGGTCTCGCTAAGCGTGTTAGTAGCGGACAAGCTGCATGTCGACGCGATCTTGGGCGTGGACGCCTTGGGCGCGTTCGGTGCCGTCATTGATGTGGCGGAGCGGTCTCTGACGCTGAAGAGCTCCGGCGAGGTGCTGCCTCTGGGTTTCACGATGGTGCAGGAGTCTTACATGACGACGATGGCGACGTCGGTGCGACTCCCGCCCCGCGGTCAAGCTCTCGTGAAGACCCGAGTAGTAGGGGAAGTGGCCAACAAGGCCATCGTGCTGGTCGAAGGTTCGCTGGGCCTGCCTCCTACGCTGTGCGTAGCTCGCACGCTGTGTACGGTGGAGGACGGCCGCGTGGTTGTCGAAGTGTGCAACGCGTCCACAGACGAGTATTGGATTCGCAAGGGGACGGTCGTGGCGAGCACGTCCGTGATCCCCGAGACCGCGTTCGAGCCTGTACCGGCGACTCCTGGGAGCACCGTACCGACCGAAGCCGATGAGACGGGAGGGGTGAGTGCGATGTCCGTGTCAGAAGAGCGTGAGGAAGGTGTAGGCGAGAAGGTGAAGGCCACGAAGCCTGACGTCCCGCCCGACAAGGAGAACGGCATGAAGGCCGACTTCTCCGAGTCCAAGTTGTCCGAAGAACAGAAGAAGCTGTTCCAGACCGAGCTGGACGGCTTCCACTCGATGTTTGTGGAGTCCTCGAAGGCGCCGGGACGTACGGACCTGCTGCAGTTCAAGATTGACACCGGCGACAGCGCGCCGATCAAGCAGCCGCCGTACCGTGTCTCGCTAGCGGAAGGAGAGATCATGGAGGCCGAAATCCAACAGTACCTGGAGTTGAACTTGATCCGTCCGTCGAATAGTCCGTGGGCGAGCCCAGTCCTGATGATCCGGAAGCCGGACGGCGGGATACGGTTCTGCATCGATTACCGTAAGTTGAATTCGGTCACGGTGAAGGACTGCTATCCCATGCCGTTGATTGATGACATTCTGGACGTGTTGGGGGACGCTCAGCTGTTCTCGACGATTGATATCGCCTCGGGCTACTGGAACGTGCCCATGCATCCAGACAGCGTGTCCAAGACGGCGTTTACATGCAAGTACGGTCTGTATGAGTGGCTGGTGATGCCTTTCGGGCTCTGTAACGCTGTTCCTGCGTTTGAACGGTTGATGGAGACCGTGCTAGTGGATCTGAAGTGGCGTATTTGCCTCGTCTATCTGGACGACTGTGTGATCTTCAGCAAAGACTTCCCTACGCATCTGGTGCGTGTGCGTCAAGTGCTGACTCGCTTTCAACAAGCGGGGTTCAAACTAAAGATGAAGAAGTGCCATTGGGGAAGGAGTCAAGTTGCATTTTTGGGTCATATCGTCACGCCTACGGGTATTCTACCTAATCCTGAGAAGGTGAAGGCGGTCCTGAACGTGAAGCGTCCGGTGGACGTTCACGGCATCCGGTCGTTCCTGGGTCTGACGAGCTACTTCCGTCGCTACATTCCGGGGTACGCCTCGATCTCGGCGCCCCTGGAACGCTTGAAGGTCAAGGACGCTCCGTTCGAGTGGAACGAGGACTGTGAAGGCGCCTTCCGGCAGCTGAAGCGGGCCCTCATGAAGCCACCGATCCTGGTTTATCCGGACGGTAAGAAGCGGTTCAAGTTGTACGTTGACTCGTCGCGGTATGCGGTTGGAGCGTGCCTCATGCAGGAAGTAGACGGCCGCGACCGCGTGGTGGCCTATGCGAGCAAGTTGCTGACTGGGTCCCAGAAGAACTGGATCACGAAGCAAGACGGTATCTCGGAGATTGAGTGCTGGGGTGTAGTGTGGGCGACTCGGAAGTTCCGGTGCTATCTAGACAAGCGAGAGTTCGACCTGTACACGGATCATCAAGCGCTGACGTGGGTGTTCAATCCTGGCAACCGTACTACGAATGCCAAGTTGGCACGGTGGGCTATGGAACTCTCTAATTTGCAGTTTAGGGTGCACCACAAGCCTGGTACTTCGATGGGGCACGTGGACGGTCTGTCTAGGCTACCTATGGACACGGTGGCTGCTCTCTCGATGCGTGACCTGCTGAATCCGGAAGACCCGGTCGATGACGTGCTTCCGACTTCAGTCGGGGAGCAGGCTGAGGTGGACGATGACCAAGGTGGAGGAGGTGAGCGTGCCGACGGACATGTCGACGACGAGTGTCCTGACCAGCCTAATGGCGTTGCGAGTGGTGACCTCTCGGAGAGCGCCCCTCTGACCCCTGTGGACCGGTTCGGTCTCGACTACGACCAGTTCGTGGAGGCGCAGCAGGAGGTTCCTTGGGTCAAGGCGCTGGTGGCGTTCCTGTTGGACGGTGCGCTGCCCTTGGATCCGTTCCTCCGGGCTACGATCGTGAAGATGAGGTCCCGCTATGTTGTAGAGAATGGGTTGCTGATGAGGAAGGTGCACTTGCCAGCTCGGGTCGGACCTGCTCGGTCCTTGACCGTCCCGGTAGTGCCATTGCCTTACGTGGAGACCGTCCTACACTACTGTCACGCTGACGTGCTGTCTTCGCACTTGGGGTTGCCCAAGACGCTCGACAAGGTGAGGAGGCACGCTTTCTGGCCTGGCTGGAGGAAGGACGTCACGGAGTATGTCCGCGAGTGTACACGGTGTGGCAGTGGGAAGGGCTCGAGACCGTGGCAGGCCGGACAGATGCAGCGAATGCCTGTGGCGGACCTCTCAGGTCCATTCTCGATGCTAGTAGTGGACGCTGTGGGTCCGTTGCCTGTGACAGAGCGAGGGAACAAGTACATTCTGGTGTTTGTCGACTACTTTACGAGGTGGGCTGAGGCGTTCGCGGTGATTCGCCTGGACTCGGTGACTTTTGTGGAGGCAATGGTGAATGGTGTCGTGGCGCGTCACGGTGTTCCGTCACGGTTGTTAAGCGACAATGGTCGAAACTTTACATCGGAGATTGCGAAGTCCTTCTATCAGACGCTGGGAATCAAGAAGCTGTTTGGATCAGCGTACCATCCGCAGACTCAAGGACTGGTCGAGCGCTTTAATGGGACGCTCATGGGCATGCTGAAAATGCACGTGAGCGAGGCTCAGACGGATTGGGACCTATATTTGCCGAGAGTGTTATTTGCCTACAGGACGTCCTACCATGAAGCTTTGGGCGACTCGCCCTTCTTCTCTCTCTACGGACGCGATCCGGTGTTGCCGCTGGACGTCGCGTTCCTGAACCTGGGCAAGAAGTGGAAGAGTAATGAGGTAGCAGCGTACCGTCGAGAGCTCTACCGCACCTTGCGTGACTCGCGTCACTTGGTCGAGCGTCAGCTCCTGAAGGCGCAGGACCGACACGAGCGGCGGCTGGGTGATCGCGTGGCAGTACAGTACGAGATTGGGGATCCTGTTTGGGTCTATCAGCTCTTCAGGAAGAAGAGAGGTGAAGCGAGGACGAAGAAGTTGGCCTTCGCGTGGCACGGTCCGTACCGTGTCGTGGGCAAGGTGGGCGAGAACGCCTACCGAATCGATATTCCGACGCACCCTGACAAGATCGTCACGGTGAACGTCAACCGGTTGAAGAGGTTCCGTGGTCGGTGGACACGGCCCTACATGGATGAAGTACCTGAGGGGATTGTAGAAGACGACGAAGGAGTTGAAGACGGTCCGCTGGAAGAAGAAGATTTGCCGGCGTCCAGCTTCACGGAGCGGGTGACTATAGGTCGCGGAGATACGGCCCTCACGGGGGTTAATTCGCCGCTGCTGGAGGTCGTTGCGAAACGGGTGGTTGACCGTACCGTGGAGTACTTGGTGCTCACGGCGAATTTTGAAAGTCATTGGGTGCCCCGGGCCGATGTAATACCCGAGTACAGTGATTTGGTGACGGCTTTTGAGCAAGCCGACAGGAAGAAGCGGCGCCTGCCGGAGCTGCGACGAAGTTCGCGGCTGGAGGAGGCCAATGAAGAAGTGGAGGACGAAGACCTGCTCATGGCTTAGCGGTGTCGGTGGTGGTGTTGTTCGTGGTCCGAAGGACGATCGTGTGCGATGATGGTACGGTCACGTGGAACTCAAGAACGGAACGGTGGAAATGGAATTATGTGTTTGAATTTGATTTGAATTAATGGAGGGACGCTAGCAGTATTGGAGAAAGAAAAACGAATGGCTAAGTAAAGCGTCCCTAGGAAGACAGCTGGAGCTTACTTGGACTTGGAAGAGGTCGCCGAAGCGCTCTTCTTCTTGGAGGTGGTGTCGTCGCCCTCGTCGCCGGCGCTGCCCTTCTTGTCGTCGTCCGTGGGCTCGGTGTTGGCGCCTGAGCTGCGTTCTTCATCGTCCTCGGGGTCGTCCTGCTCCTGCTCGGCGTCCTCCTCTTGGTCTTGGTCGGCCTCGGCTTCGGGCAGCTTCTCGTCAAGCTCCTCGGGCTCGCCGTCGTCCTCCTCGTCCAGGTGCGGCGTCGGGGGCAGCACCGTGAACATGTCTTCGTCGTCTTCAAAGTCGGAGTAGTCGTCGCACTGCTCCTTGTCCTCGTTGTACGGCTTCTGGGCAGGAAACGGTTGCTTGCCCTTCTTCACGAGCGGCGCGAGCTTCTTGGCGAGGGCACGGATGCGGGCGTCGCCCAGCAGGATCTTCCACGTGCCGGCGCTCTTGTTGCCGACCCACGAAGGGTTGGGCGGGTTGCCGCTGGTTACGTCGATGACGACGCGGGCGAGGGCCTCGTCACTGAGTCGGAGGTGCGCGGCCTTGGTCGGGTTCAGCGCGTCGGTCTGCTCGAGGAGGTCGGAGATGGACTGGTAGCCGTCCTCGTCCACACGGTACGGATCGAGGGCTCGGGCGATAATGGCGTCGTAGCGGCCACGCTCGTTGCGGAACAGCGTACCGAGGTCCGTCGCCACGGTCGAGGAGGAGCCCTTCGCCTTCGCCGCGGTCGACCGCCTTGCCGCCTTGCCGCCGAGCCACATGAGGTTGTCGTGGGTCGCGTTCTCGAAGACGTCGAGGAAGCCGTAGAAGCCGAGGTCGATGATGTTGAGGCTGACGAAGACGAGCCGAGCCTGACCGGCGTTCGACTTCTTCTTGCGGCGGGCGGTGCACTCGTCGGAGGGCGCGTACAGCGCGCATGCGAAGAAGACGTCGCGCCAGTGCATCCAGAAGCGCCAGTGTGCTAAGTGCAACTCGGGGTGCTCCTGCGGGTCGTACCAGGCACGCTGACCAACCCACGGGTACGCCATGCGGGGAGGAGTCTTGCCCTGAGCGTCCGCCTGCTTGATGATCTTATTGATGTCGCGGCGGATGGTGGCCGGACACGAGGCGGGCAACGGGAACTCGTACGTCTCCGTGCCGTCGTCGTCTGCGTCAGCGTCCTCGTCGTCTGCGTCATCGTCGTGCGCCGCTACCTTGGACTTGCGTTGCTTCTTCGACGGAGGAGGCTTGGAAGCATTCCGGGTGGTGGGCCGCTTGCTAGACGAGCGTGCCGGAGGCGTGGGCACGGTGAACAGGTCGTGCGGAGGCGCGGCGACGACGTGCAGCGAATCGGGTAGAGGCAACAGAGTCACCGTCTCGAGCAACTCGACGGGGAGAAGCGCGTCGTCCGCGAGGACCGCTACGGCTACGGCGTCGACGGCGTCCCCGTTCGTCGAACCGCTGTTGGCGAAGAGCGCAGCGCGCAGGCGGACGTAGAAGTCGACCTGGGCACGGAGCTGAGCGTCGGCTTCAGCGTCCGCACCCCGGGAACGGCGATCGAGGCGCGCGCGGAGCCGGCGCATGACGGCCTCCTTGTTGGCGTCGCGGGACTTGGCCATGGTGTTGGAGCGGCGGGGTGGGAGCTTGCGGGTGTCTTGACCTCTTCTCGGCGAAAGCGGAAATGAGGGTGAGACGGCAAGCTGCCGTTGCTGCTGCTGATGCGCCGTGACCTGGCGGTTGCCTTAGTCGAATTCCTGGAAATGAGAAGGGTACGGTCGGCGTGAGACGGTCGACTGATGGACCAAGTTGATTGACGAGGAGTAACGGTGGGTTGGTTGTCAGCGGGCGGATACATACGAGGATGGAGGCGGACGCCGGGCGCTGCCGACATCCGTGAACGGGGCATGAAGCCGAGGGCATTTCTCGTTTGGCGCCATGCTGAACTTGGAGACGGTGAGTGAAGTCGTGGAGTGGTGCCTGTGGCACTCGCTTTTCCTGTGGAAACTCGTGTGGTGGCTCCTGCGTAACCACTGGCCGGCCGTGTTGCTGTTGCTGATTGGTGCGGTAGGAGGCGTGATCACGAGACCACTGTGGCGTATTGCTGGCCGACTGATCGGAACCGTGTTCGGCTTCACGGTCAAGTGGCTGTCGCTACTGCAAGTGTGCGTGCGGAGGTACCACCGATTTGTGAACGGTTCGTCTGTGCGGGGAAGGCCGGCTGCCGAGCGGCGGTGGAAGGCTTTCGAAGCCATTTGGGCTACGCCTATGGTGGTGCTCAAGGCTCGTGGCGAACACAAGGATGGCTTAGGCCGACTAATGTACAAGTGGTTGGAGGCGTACCACGCCCTGTGGTGCGTGTTCTTGCCTGACGTGCTCGAATTGGCCTGCAAGTCTACCGTGAAGTACTGGCAAGGCTCGAGGGCCGAGTGTCGACGCACGGTCGACCGTGCTTACTGCGTGGGTCGAGGACTTTGGGCGTTTCTGTCGCTGTTGACGTACGCGGTGTTCTACACCGTCGTCTACGTCTATGACTTTGTTGAGAAGCTGTGCCAAGGAGCGGTGGGAGTTGGCGTGCTACTCCTGACTATGAACTACTTGCTAGCTGAAGGTGGGCTGACCGCCGAAGGTGGGCTGAGCCCCGATGCGATCGTGATGCAGTGGAGCTGCGTGGTGGCGTTGACTGGGGTCGCCAGCCACCTCCTGAAATGCTACGAGGAAGCGTCCGGAGGACGGTCGCCTACGAAGATGGCGAAGGACAGCTATGCGGACTGGCTCCAGGAAGTCGAGGAGCTACAGCAGGCCGAGCGCCTGAGTGAGGCCTTTTGGCGAGCTGACGGCTGTGTCGGTGAGAAGAAGCCTGTGCGGACTCTGAGTGGGCTGCGTGCTGAGCAGCGAGCTCTTCGATCCAAGATGAGGACGAGCAAGGAGGAATTGGCTGCTCGACGAGGACGTCGAGTTTCGGTCGGGGAGGATATCCCGAGTGGGAACGGTGGTCACCGTCTCGGGTACGGTCGGCGTCACCATCTTCCTTCGAGGCGGCGGATTCTGGAATGAGGAAGAAGGAAGACGCTATCGTACCTAAACGGAAATGTAGATGTCATGAAGGCGTGTCACAGACTGCTCCCTGTCTACACTTTTACCTTTCAATACTGATTGATATATCCATAAGACAGAATACTGTAGGCTAATCACGCCTTGCGCGCTCCACCGCCACCTCCGTATGCTACACAAGCTCCCCGTAGATGACAAACGTCAACTCATGCGATGCACTCCACTGTAGCGGTCTTGCAGACACGAGCTCACACACTCCAGCTTCTTCTCCAACGCAGTGATGATATCTTGTGACGCCTTTGCAGTAACTTCCTCCTTTCTAGCGCTGTTCTCGACCAGAAACCTCTCGATCTCCTTCTTGTGCCGCACCAGAGCCGACACACTCGTATCCATGTTGTCCCGAGTGGGAACGGTGGTCACCGTCTCGGGTACGGTCGCGACCGTCCCCCGACTGCCCGCCAATCGACTCGAGAGTTGTTGCTGGAGGAACAGCTGGTCGAGGATGAGCGGGCCGAGCAGTCATCGGACTTTGGCGAGGATTAGCTGGCGGCGGACCAGTTGCGAGAGTGAAGAGTCGCGGTGGAAGCAGTGGCGTGTTCCGCGAGGGGCGGTAACGTGAAGGCGAAGGACGGAGGTCACGAACGCTGCGTGGCTCGGAGCGTGAGCCTCGACGCGAGCCAAGGGCGAGGGGTGACAAGGAGCGACGGTGGGTGCAAGAGCGGCGGAGTGACGATGCTCAAGTTGAAGAGAAGGAAGAGAGCGCGGAACGAGGTGCTCCGTGCCGGGTAAGTAGGGCAGTCGTGAATTTGCCTCGGGAACAACAAGTTGAATCTTTGCATTTAGCTCTGTTGTATTCCTTGTTATCACTATCCGTACCGTCCTACTTCGTTTCTCGCAGCGGCAGCCGTCCCTCCCGGGGCAGCTCGCGACAATGTGATGCTCAGCCTGGTGGCGATCCTACCGTGCACGTCGCGCTTCGTCGCGTTAATCCGCATAATATGCGTACTGTAATATTATTACAGTACATGTACATTTTCTTGTGGCCTCCGCTATCTGCTTGTTACAAACCGGGAAGTTGACACATCAAATACGAGGCGTCAACAACTGTCCAAACCTGGAAAAATTGTGCATTACCGAGTGTGAATCTGTAATTACCCGCGATTGATGATTGAGAGCTCCTTCAGCTCTGGGAAGTACGCTTATAGTGGACAGGGTATATACCGGTACATTGTACCACCCGTCAAAAATGATTTGCCGAATCTTGCAACCGGTACAGGTACCAGTAGTCGATTAGCTGACACTTTCTCATGCACAGTGTACCGGTAGCCTGCCGCGCTTGACACCTCACGGCAGGCAACAGGCTGCCACTGCAAAGCCTTGAGCGGCACGCGCCGCGTGAGGCTAGTGCCGTCGCAATGTTTTGCCTTGCCTTTAGACCATTTTTGAGGTAAGTGCATAGCTTTTTAGTCTTAACTCGGTAACATGTGCCATTGGTCGTTGGAATAACGTGGTGTAAGTAAGGAGGATGCAAGCAAACCACTCTCCGAACGCCTGTATAGTACACGTGCGCCGCAGCAGCGCTTAACACTAGCATAGGTAGTAGGTACTGGCAGCAACCGCATGCAGGTAGCTCTAGGCTGCAGCTGCTTTAAATGAATGGAAGCTCCATCGCACCGATATATTACCGGTGGAAACGTATCGAAATGATTTATGCGGAACTTATAAGCGGAGCCGACCAAATCCTGTGATATGATTGGGCGCTTTTATACGAGGTTGTCCACTATTAACATTAATACAGGGGACCTCGTCCTATTTTTGTCCATGCCTTCAAGAACGCAAAAACTGCACTGCGACTTGAAACTTGACGAGACCTTCTTTTGTGACAAACTGTATCCGATAGTGAGAGTGAAGCCATGTCGTTGACCACTGGCGTGTCCCCCACGACGCCTCCCCGGAGCAACTCGCGGCTCAAGCCAGCGGCTTCCTCTGCGTCCTCGTGCTGCTGCTGCTCTTCCTCATCCGCCAGCTCTTCGGCAGCTTCATTGCGCACGTGATCACGCTCCTACTGCTGGGTTTGACGCTCCGCTGGCTCTACTGGAACGGCGTCGGCGTCTTGGGCTGGGACTCGCCCTACCTGCGCAACTCGGAGGCGGTAGTGCGCTCGCTGTCCGCCCACCCACAGCAGGAGGGCACTCTATGCGTGGTGTGCATCTCGGACACGCACAGCAAGCACCGGAACCTGTTGAACCTCCCGGATGGGGACGTTCTACTGCACTGCGGAGACTTCACGCAGCGCGGGACCCACGCCGAGATCCGCGACTTCAATGACTGGTTGGGCACTCTACCGCACAAGCACAAGCTCGTGATCGCCGGCAACCACGACGCCTGCATGGACGCGGTAGAATACGACCAGCACTGGGACAAGGCCTTCCGCCACAAAGTACAACGACCCCAGCGTCTCGAGAGTGCTGCTGACCAACTGCACGTACCTGGAGAACCGCTCGGTGGTGATCGAAGGCGTGAAGATCTACGGGTCGCCCATGACCCTCCCATCCCTGGACGTCCGGGGCGTTCAACATGGCCAGAGGCTTCGCGGACCAGCAGCATTGGGCCAAGGTCCCGGCGGATGTGGACGTGTTGGTGACCCACGGCCCACCGCAGGGGGTTCTGGACACGACGTTCACGGGGCTGCATGTGGGGAGTGAGACGTTGCTGAAGGAGATCATGTCCCGCATTCGACCGAGTTTCCACATCTTCGGCCATATCCACGAGGCGTACGGAGCGACTCAAGTGGGGAAGACGGTGTTCGTGAATGCTGCGAGTAGCACTCTACTCTCCAAGCCGAAGCATGCTCCTGTAGTGATAGACATCCCGATCAAATGCTAGGATAGTTCCACGGCTGGTTGACTGTACTCGATGGCTTCACTTTTCGCTTGGCTGGCTAATGGCGTTTCTAATCATTGATTATCCGACGGCAAGCAGGTATCCTAAGCAGGTATCGAGTAATCAACCAGGATGGACTATTATCAAGATACATGTACTCGGTTGCGTCCAGTACAGTAGCGAATCGGCGACCGAGATGGAGAGCAGTGGCTCGTACACCGCCATGCCCGACAAACCACAGCAGACGCGGAGCACCACGTGCACGTTCAGTGCAATCCTCGGTCTCCAATTCCTGAGTGAAGCTTCTTTTGGCTTCATGAGCCCCATCATCTCGATCGTCTTGACCGAGGTCGGTATGCGCTGATGACTGGAGCTGTGTGACAGCGACTAACCGATTCGATCTCTGCTGCAGTATTTCGCGAGACTGCATCGAGACGGCTTACCCATTGATTGTGGCGTCGATCCGCATGACGAGGTACTATAGTACTCAAATGCACGCAAGATTTCGACCTCAACCGGGGATATTAATCGCATCACTTGCCATTTTTTGCTCTTAGGCGTGTATCGCTGGATCAAGGAAGGCAGCCTGGTTGTCGAGGTGAGATCAAATACTTGCAGTAGTGCGATGTGTCGGTGAAATTGCTGACTTGTCGCTTGTGTAGCCTCTTCTCAGCCTTGGGATCCGTGTTGAACTTTGTGGTGTCGCCGATGATCGGCCAGCTCTCCGATGTCCACGGGCGGAAGGTAGTCTGATGCAAGAAGGCAGTGTGTGCCCTGTGCACATTCACTGACTTTTATTTATGCTCTGCTGGCAGCTCTTGCTAGTCCTCGGCCAGCTCGCGAGAATTGGCGTGCCGTTCTCGGTCATGTACTTCATGCAGCCCCACGGATCAACAATCCCATACTTTGTGTTGAGGATGATCGACTATGGGTTTGGGTAAGTACGTTTCTTGCTCGCACAATACTCTTTTTACTTGCTAATGCTCTGTGTTTGGTAGAGTTTCTGGTGTTATGAGCGCCGCGGTCGCCGACATCATCCCGTCCACGCATCGTGCGGCAGCCTTCGGAATCCTGGCTGCTAGCGTAGCGATCGGGTATTGTGCAAGCGCATTTGTCGCCCCGTTCTTCTCTCGGGTGGGTGCTTCATGTACCTTCGTACCTTTCACAGGCCTGCTCAAGTGAAATTCATGCTATATTTTACGATCCAGGACCATATTTTACAGATTGCTGTTGGTTTATTCGCGATGCGCGTTGTCTGGGCGCTGCTCATCCTGCCCGAAACCTTGCCTATCGGGACCCGCGCCAAGGTTACCCGATGGGTTGTGGAGAACCCGGTCCGCTCCTTCTCGATTATGTTCCGGAACAAGTTGTTCGTGCAGCTGACGTGCTTGATCGCGCTAACGAGCTTCGTTTCGGAAGGAATTTTCCAGATGCAGCCATTCTACCTCAATGTAAGTCCTCTCGACAGTATATCGAGTGCGACTTGTTTTTCCTTCAGCTAACTGGTTCTGCGCCGCTGTGTAGACTGTTGTGGGGTTCGACGTGAATGATTTCGGCAATCTGATGCTGGTTGGCGGCGTTTTAGTCATGCTCGGACAAGGTCTGCTGCTCGAGCCTCTAGTGAGTTTCATGGGAGAAAGAGGCGTGATCATCACAGGTCTGGTGAGCAGCTTAGTGAGGACGTGCGGGATTGCGGGGACGGCATTGTACCCGCACAAGTGGGTGGTGTTCTTGCTGTGTGTACCTTCTTGCTTCGGCGAGTTGGCCTTCCCAGCCATTTCCGCGCTGCAGTCAATTAACTGCTCGGAAGAGGTAAGTGAGTGCAATATTTCTTCATGATTTATTCAATATCTAACTATCTACGGTTGCTACAGGAGCAAGGTCGTCTACAAGGCGCGATCTACGGAGCTCGGTCGGTTTTCGAAGCGATTGGGCCAGTGGTGTTCTCCGTCCTGTACGCTGCTATGACGAAGAAGTCGGTTTGGTCGCAAGCGTTCCCGTTTGTGATCGCTTCGTGCATTTATCTCGTCGGTGTCGGTGTCGCCGTCTCACTATCCGTCGGCAAGAAATCGGGCAACCTTGTGGATGAGGAGGCCCACCTACTGTCACCAAGGGAGCCAGCAGCCTCATTCTCGACGCACTTTAAGACCGAGCCCGAAACGGAGGATGAAATTGGACGTGACGATACAGTGGCTGTTGCTGGCAGAACCGTGCTGCATGTAGATGACGACTACTTGCTCGCAGAGCCATTGCTACGGTAGAACCCTCGCAAGCCGTGCTTGATTCTGTAAGTCTAAGAAAATATTCCAGATTCCTCTGCTTTCTAGCACTTCAACGTAGCGCATCATATTTTTCCGATGGTCGTAAGCCGATCGGTTTCGACGGGGTTCAGACTTGAAGGGCGACCCTCAGTATCCGACCAGCAAAATGGGGAAGAGCCACGGCGCCGCTGCCGCCGCCACGTCGCCCTGCAAGCCGCAGCGGAGGCGGGTCTTCTCGTGGAAGTTCAGCACCATCGTGGTGCTGCAGTTCCTGACGGAGGCGGCGTTCGGCATCATGAACCCCATCCTCTCCATCGTCATGACCGAGGTCCGCAATGCGTCATTCCTACCAGTACGATCATAATCCTCACTCTATCCATTAATTGTATGCAGTATTTCGCCAGGCAGCATCGACATGGACAGCCAATTGACTGTGGAGCCAACCCACTCGACGAGGTACAGTCATCATGGTTAAGTACAAATGGCATGAATCATTTCGTGCTAATTGTTGTAATTGTTGCCAGGCGTGCACTGAAGGGTCAAGACAAGCGGCTTGGTTATCGAGGTATACATATTTGATAATGCTTCAGGACTTGGTAAGGAACTTGTGGCGAACCTGACGCTATATTATTATTGTCCCAGCCTCTTCTCGTCGCTAGGCTGCGTGTTCAATTTTTTCCTGGCACCGATGCTGGGTCAAGCGTCAGACGTCTACGGACGCAAGGTTTGTCAGTTTGCGAGGTTTATTGAAAAATAATTGTGTGGCTTTGTAAATGTGTTTACGTTTGTTTGTTCTTGCTATCAGCCGTTTTTAGTTCTAAGCCAGCTCGCAAGAGTTGGCACGCCATTCTCCATCATGTACTTCATGCAGCCACACGGATCCATTACGCCATACTTTGTACTAAGGCTGATCGACTATGGATTTGGGTACGCATCTACTTTGCAGCACGGTTTCCCCCATAGTAGGTAACAGCCATATTGATCATTGACAGAACTGCTGGGGTTATGGGCGCCGCGGTCGCGGACATTGTGTCTCCTGAGAACCGTGCGGCAGCCTTTGGCATTCTTTTTGCGAGCTTGTCTTCCGGGTTTTCTCTCAGTGCTTTCGCTGCTCCATTCTTCTCTCGAGTCCGTACATGCTGCTCGATTTGTGACTGCGTTGCTGCCGGTTGTTTTCTCACGGGCTTGCTGTTTTCTTGATGTAGGAGCAAGTTCTGCAGATCGCCGCTGGTATTTTCGTGATCCGGGTGTTCTGGGCAGTATGCATTTTGCCTGAAACGGTACCGAAACATACGCGTATGACCAAGGCGCATTGGGTGATGGAGAGCCCTCTCAGTTCTCTGTCGATCCTATTCCGTAACAAATTGTTCATGCGGCTGACCTGCTTGATCGCAATCACGAGCTTCATCAGGAACGGTATTTTCCAGATCCAGTCCTTTTTCCTGAATGTACGTTCTAAGCGAACCCTGCTGGAAGTCTGCTGGAATATCTGCGGCAAGATGGTCTAACGTAACCCATGATGGTGGATTGCAGACAATTGTGGGATTCGATGTGGAGGACTTTGCCAACTTGATGCTCCTTGGAGGTGTCTTAGCGCTGCTAGGACAGGGTCTCCTGGTGAAGGCGCTTGTGGGTTGTTTCAAGGAAAAAGGTGTGATTATCATCGCGCTGATCGCCAGTTTGATGAAAACGGGTGGCTTCGCTGGTGCCGCATTCTACCCGCACAAATGGGTTGTATTCCTGGCATTCGTACCTGGTTGCATCGGAGACCTCACCTTCCCAGCCATTTCAGCTCTCAAATCGATGAATGTCTCGGAGAAGGTTTGTTTTAGCATATATTCCACCTAAGAAGATGACATACTGACGGGGTTATCATATCGTGCTCTGAATGTGCAGGAGCAAGGACGTCTTCAAGGCGCGATCTATGGCGCTCGGTCGATTTTCGACGCGATTGGCCCCATCGTCTTCTCTTCGCTGTACGCTGCGATGACCCGACAGTCGCTTCTGTCTGAAGCTCTCCCGTACATCGTTGCCTCGTGCGTCTACGTCGTCGGGATCGCCGTGGCCGTCTCACTACCCGTTAGCAAGACGTCCCCATCGCCAAGCGAGATCGCAGTTGATCCTGCCCCATTGCCGCCGCCCGTGAAGGATGAGACTCCGTCTCTGGCTTCCATGTACTTCGAGGCTGACAAGGATGACGTGGAAACTGGCGACAGAGTGGAGTATGCCAGCAGCTCCGTGCTGGACGACGAGCAATTGCTCTCCGAGCCATTGCTGGGCGGCAACTCCAGTGCAACTGAGGTGTAATGTAAAGTGCACATTTAGATGCATATCAATGCTAAAACACCATAAAAAATGAAATAGAATCCACTTTTTTCATCTTCAACTTTTTTTTCTGGTCGAAGCGATCTGTTTTCACAGGATTTGGGATAACGTTTCAGAAAAAAAATAATTTGGGATCACTAATCTGTGAATCTCACAGCCAGTATCCGATCAGCGAGATGGACAGCAGCAGCACCGCCGACACCTCCGCGCCCCGCAAGCCGCAGCGCAAGCGAGGTGCTTCCTGCACTGTGGCCTCGATCGTGGGGCTTCAGCTCCTCACTGCGGGCGCATTCGGCATCATGAGCCCCATCCTGTCCATCCTCATGACGGAGGTCTCTCTCGCCTGTAGCGTTCTTCAATGCCATTTAGCGTCGTAAAGCATCGCTAACTGGATGCACTGCAGTACTTTGCCAGACTGCACAGAGATGGCGCGCCCATTGACTGTGGTGCCAATCCTCACGACGAGGTAGCTACTTCGTGTAAGGAAGTATTGCACAATTGTTGATGATGAATATGTTAAACCCGCATGGATTTTATTTTGCTTGACTGCAGGCGTGCACTGCTGGATCGAGACAAGCTGCGTGGCTGTCGAGGTATGGAGTTTTTTATTGCTTAGATAGCTTCGCGTTGGGATCTAATTTTTGTTTGCATTGTAGTATCTTCTCGGCTGCGGGATGCGTGTTCAACCTCATCTTGTCGCCGATGCTTGGGCAGGCGTCCGATGTGCATGGACGCAAGGTGCGTTGCATTGCTAGGGATGATGACAGCCGGGATTTTTTTGAGTGCCTAACTATTGTGTTTGGTAGCCATTTCTGGTGGTAAACCAGATCTTGCGGCTTGGCGTGCCGTTCTCGGTCATGTACTTCATGCAGCCGGGAGGATCCATCACGCCCTATTTCGTTCTGAGGCTCGTTGACTCCGGCTTTGGGTGCGAATAGCTGGCTCTAGTGACGGTTGATATCTTGGAAGGCTCATCGTCGTTGTATGGAACAGGGTGGCTGGCGTCATGAGTGCGTCGATTGCTGACATTGTTGCCCCTGAAGACCGAGCTGCCGCATTCGGACTTCTATTTGCAAGCCTCTCTGTTGGCTACTGCGCAAGCGCCTTCATCGCACCGTTCTTTTCTCGGGTAAGCGCTGCAGTCTACGAATAGTATGATGATTTTCTGCTAATTTTTTCCTCCAGGATACTATTCTACAGATTGCGGCTGGTCTGTTCGTGGCTCGGGTTCTGTGGGCGATTTTTCTGTTGCCAGAGACGTTACCAGCTCGAACGCGCTTGAGCAAAGCTAGATGGGTGGTCGAGAACCCCGTCAGCTCGATGGCGATTCTCTTCCGGGACCAATTGTTCATGCGGCTGACGTGCTTGATCGCGCTGACGAGCTTCGTGTTGAACGGGGTTTTCCAGATCCAGTCCTTTTACCTGAACGTAAGTCCCACGCAACCTTTTTTTTTTCTTTGACACTACATAGTCGACACTGAGCTAACGTGTTGGCATGATGTTGCATTGCACTCCAGACTATCGTGGGCTTCGATGTGAAGGACTTTGGCACTCTGATGTTATTTGGAGGGTTCTTGGCGGTAGCAGGGCAGGCTCTGCTGCTCAAGCCGCTCATCAGTTGTGTCAGAGAGAAGGGCGTGATTGTCATCGCACTTGTTGCCAATACGGTCGGCACTTGTGGGTTCGCCGCTACGGCTTACTACCCGCATAAATGGGTGGTCTACGCTGTGAGCGTCTCCGGGTGCATCAGCGACCTGTCGTTCCCCGCCATATCCGCTCTCAAGTCTATCAACGCCTCGGAAGAGGTAACGTTCTCTAATATTTTTTTAAAAGTATTGTCGCCATACTTACCGTTTTGTGAATTGTAGGAGCAAGGGCGTCTACAAGGTGCGATTTACGGCGCTCGATCGATCTTTGAAGCCCTGGGCCCAGTCATCTTCGCTGCAATGTACGCTGGCATGACTCGTCAATCCGTTTGGTCGCAAGCTCTTCCGTACGTGGTCGCCTCGTTCCTCTATTTCGTTGGCGTTGGTGTGGCTTTGTCTCTGCCTGTTGGCAAGACCCCGCCACCAAGTAAAATCGTCGCGGTTCCAGCACCTCTGCTGTCGCCAACGTACGGTGAATCCCCAACTTCCATGTACTTCGAGACCGACGACGACGATGAAGACGACGACGATCTGGAAGACGGCGATATATTCGACCGGTTGGCGTTTTCAACCGCGAAGGAGCTCGATGACGACCATTTCCTCGCGGAGCCGTTGCTGGGGAGCAGCTCAGCTGCGCACGTCCGCGAGGGAGTGTAAATGTGACTGGATTGGGCTAACGTCGTGTTTTAGCTTACAATTATCCACTTGTGCTTTGTATTGTTTTTCAAGAAATGCAGATCCGAAGTTATCAACCCATGCAACTTACACTACACTTACACTCACACCTTATGACTTTGCTATATGACTATTTGTTTATTGATCTCATCTGTGCTGTCGATTCCCCCGGCCATTCTACACGAAGATTTGTCGGTGAGGTGACGGAGGACTGGGCAGATTTGTCGGCACTCCGTCAGTGGCTGGGTCCTGGAAGAAGAGCGTTCCCGTGACGAGGCACGATCCAGACGGCAGCTTTTTGGCGCAGGCCTGCATGAATGGGTCCATTTCCATTTGACCCATTCGTCTGGAGAGAGCGTTCGACTGCGCTGGCGTGAGTGGGGACAGAATGTTGCCGTGGTAGCCGCCCGCCGAGTCGGAGAGGTACGTCATGGTGTCTTGGAGGAAGCCATCGGTAGTGAGACTACCTCGAGGCTCGGTGAGCCACTGCGACAGCTCCAGATCTGGTTGCTCTACTGGGACGACGGTGTTGGCGGCACTGATGAACTGGTCAAGGAGAGCGGAGTCCCAGGTCAGCAGAAGTCCGTGCAGGCCGGGGTTGGTCACAGGTTCACGAATGGTGACGATGTCGGCGGAGGCTCGGGGTGCCATGGTGCAGAACTTGATGCGGAGTTGAAGGCGAGTTGAAGAGTGAACGGGTTGGTCAAGAGTGAAGAGATCAGCTGAAGGCAGACACCTTGTCGGGCATGCCGAAAGGCGGGTACAGTGCACCGCATCAAGGACAAGGAATGACACACTCGGGTCACTCAGTGGCAGCTGCAGTCGCATCTCTTGATCTGGCGGCGGCGGCCGGAGAGCGAGGTTTGAAAGCAGTCGCTCGTTCAGCGAACGCGCTCCTTGGGCACGATCGCTCCTCTATGCAGGTTGGGGGACCACTTACGACGTCAGGAGGCGCATCTCGGAGGTAGCCGCTCCCATTTTAACAGCGCACAGCGCGTGGCTTCGAGTCAAAGGGATGACGAGGGACTTGCATGCATCATGATGAGAAGCAGGGCGACCCCACCAAAGTACTCGCTGCCGCTGCTTGTTCACCGTGGCGTCGAAGGCAGAGATCGGAACGTTGAAGCGTGGTTTGACAACCGCACCGAGAGAGTCCAGTGGACGAGTCGCGTCCGATGTCCTCCACTTGGCTTGGTCTCGGCGACAAAGTCCTCGTTGTGATTCAAGGATGTGTGCGGCAACTCCCACGCACGACAGCAGGAACCTATCGTCATCTTTTCGCCCAAAGTCCACCTTCCGACTTTGGCAGCAGAAGTCGGCACCGCTGGCGCCAGGATTGCGGCCGCTTGGTCTCAATTGAGCCCACTTCAACTTGACCACTTCAACCTGATAAGCTCTGATCAAACAAAAATGTAGCCATGATTGGTACGAGCGAGCGGATACCCACCGTACCACTAAAGCGGGAAACCGATATCCTCGTCATTCCTCGCCTTGTCCCCCACCGTCTCCTCCTTCCACCATGCCCCGTGCTCTGAGCAAGCTCCTGGCCACTCAAGGCAAAGCTTCCGTGCGTGACCTGGACGCCGTGGACCTGCACACGCACGTGTACCTGCCTCGCTACATGGACATCCTCCGCGCTCGAAAGGACGTCCCCTTCGTCCGCCCCGGAATCGGTGGAGAACGTCTCATCATCCTCCCAGCGGAGCAGCAGCAATTGGAGGAGAGTCAACAACAGCAGACAGGAGGCATCAGCGCCGGCCGCCCCATCGGTGGCGAGTACTGGGACGCTGGTAACAAGCTCCGGTACATGGATCGCCACGGGATCCGCACGTCCGTGCTGAGTCTGGCCAATCCGTGGCTCGACTTCTTGCCCCTCGAAGAGCAGATTCGACAAGCGACGCTGCTCAACGACGACATGGAGATGCTGTGCAAGGGCTCCAATGGTCGGTTCTTGGCCTTTGGCGTCGTGCCGCAGGACTCCGTCACTGCGGTTAAGGAGGTCGAGAGACTGTCGAGTGACTTGCCTCACGTCCGTGGGGTCATTCTGAGCACCGCCGGCTTGAACGGCAAAGGGCTGGACGACCCGGACATGCTCGAGTTCTACCGGTCCATGGATCGCGCGGGGTTGACGATCTTCCTCCATCCGCACTACGGGTGGGGAACGAGCACTACGGCAAGTACGGACACGCGCTGTTCCTCGCGTTGGGCTTCACGTTTGAGACGACGGTGGCGGTCTCGCAGCTGGTGCTGTCGGGGCTATTGGACCAAGTGCCGGATACTTTGAGACTGCTGCTCGCGCACTCGGGGCACGCTACCGTTCCTGGCTGGACGACTCGATAGCTGCGTGGAGCATGACGCCGCCATCGCGCAGAACCTGCAGCACGCACCGAGTGTCTACCTCCTACGACGCCGTCGCGTACCACGAGCCGGCGTTGCAGTGTCTGATTGACTTTGTTGGAGCCGACAGAATCGTCTTCGGCACGGATCACCCGTTCTTCCCTCCTGCTAAGGACGACAAGATGGAGGCGCCGGAGGGAGAAGAAGACGAAGAGGACTTGGGCGAGCTGGACTGGCGCTCGACGCTGGCCAACTACGAGATCATGGCCAATATGAGCAAGGAAGAGCAGAGCGCCATGCTACACGACAACGCCAAAAGGCTGATGGGGATCTAGGACATGAGCTACAAGGTGAAAGGCGGTAGTTGACAGTATTGCGTTTATCTACACAATGGCAGAAGTCTTGCGCTTCTGCTGGCACAGTACATAAGCCGTTAGAAGGCTTCGTTGTTGAGGAACTTGTTGAGCATGTCCAGCGCCACCGCTGGCTGGTCTTGTGGCACCATGTGACCCGAGTTGAACACGCGCAGGAACGTGAACTGGTTGTTGAACGACCGCACCACGCCTCCGTTCTTGCCTTCCGACGTGACAAAGGCAGTCTCCGGTGCGTTGTTGAAGCCGTTCCTGCCCTTCCACTGCAGCGCGCGCGTCCAGGCTTCGTTGCCGTACCAGTTGCACGCCAGATCGGCGTCTCCAGCGTAGATAAGCACTCGCAGGTCGTCGTCCAACAGCTCGGCCACGTACGAGTTGAAGGGCTTAACCACGTCGCCAGCCTTGTCAAATGCCGCATATACCTGCGAGTTGCACTCCTGCCAGGCGCCCACGCGCTTCGAGTCGACACCGAGAGCCTCACGCACGTTAGGTGCGTCCAAATACTTGGAGACGTACGCCATGTCGTAGCATTCGGTATCATCACGGTCATTCTTGCACGGCAGACGGATGTCGAACGGGTTACGGCCAGCTTTAAGCATCGGATTGAAGAGCTTCTCCATGCAGAAGTTCTCTCCATCAACACACGCCGTCTCATTCTGTGGACACTGCTCCAGGATCGAGATACACTCCGGTACAGCCGCCTTCATCTCGTCCAGTTGCGCCACGTCCACGAGAGAAATGTTGTACGCGTTGTGAATTGCCATGTCGATGTAGTGCGGCATCTGGATAGCAGCGTTCGTGAGGCCGTTGCCAATGGCGATACCCTTCAGGTTGATATACTTGGGTGTGCCAGCGTTCACCTTGTTCTTCTGCCACACGTAGTGGGCCGCCACTGGCACGTAGTGGCCGCCGTAGCTCTCGCCCGTGATGTAGAAGTCGCGGCCGGCCAGCTCCGGGTGCTTCTCGAAGAAACCCTGCAGGAAGTAGTAGATGTTCTCGCCCACATTGTCCTCGCCATTGTCAGCGTCGCGCTCGTCGCCGTACGCGAAGCCCACAGTCGTGGGCTGGTCCAACCACACCACGTTGCTCTGGTTGGTCCACGAGTACGGGTTGAGCCGAGTGGAGAGGTCCGGGAGCACGTGGCACGGTCCGTTCTCCGTGAGCAGCGCCATCATGCTGGAGCATCCGGGCCCACCCGTGAGCCAGAGCACGAGCGGGTCGGTGCTGGGCTGGCTGCGGGACTCGAAGTACCAGTAGAAGTAGTGGTCGTCGACCTTGTTGGGCAGCTTGATGTACCCTGAGTCCTGCGTCGTGAGGCCGCAGAAGACCTCGCTGTCTCCAGCCCCTGTAGTCACCGGGGCGCCCTCCGTCGCCGCGTGAGTCTGCACCTCAGGCTCGGCATCGTTGCTGTCTCCGTCCTCCACGAGCGGCTCAGCGACGAACATGACCATGAGGCTGATGGCGCATAGCGCGAGGATGAAGACGCCGCCGCGCTTGATGTCTCGCTTGCGCGCCTCCTCGCGCCGCCAAATGCGCAGGTTGTACTGCAGCGACGTGGACCGCACGCGCAGCGGAGTCGTCTCCGAGCTCATGGCGAGTCTCGCGTGGTGTCAAGTGCAGTGCAGTGGGTGAAATGAGTTGGAACGTCCGTCCGAACTCCATGAGTTCGTCCCATCGTCGGGACAAGTGCAAGAGATAAGCGGGCACGGAAGGCAGCATGGAGTGGCCAGCAGGTGTCCTCTTTCGGTGGACGGTTTCAGCTTCCAGGTGGCGATTTTGATTGGCAAACAAGCAGCTGCGCGGTAATCATTTGCAGACATAGCACTTGTCTTCACTATGGTATGAAAACCGTTACGAGGGGGGGGTCTGAGTTTGGGTATCTTGTCTCCTTTGACACACTCATCACTTCGGGTTTTCCGGCCGTCACGAGCAGCGCAAGTCTTCAGTGTTCAAGCACAATGGCGACCGAGACGACCCCGTTGACGCTGGACCGCAACCTGCAGCACTATGCGGAGCAGGAGGCTCGCAACCGCAACATTCGTCGCGCTTTGATCGCGGTGGTGTCTCTGATCGGCGTCTGCCTCTTGGTGGTGTACGTCGGGGAGCCGCTCTTCCTCAAGAGAGACGACGCTGTGGCTGAGGGTGTGCCGGTGACTACAGGGGCTGGAGACAGCGAAGTCTTCTGCGGCCTCACGACGCAGGACTCAGGGTACATCAAGCTGCCCAACAAGGTCGACGACCACTACTTCTACTGGTACTTCGAGTCCCGCAGCCAGCCCAGCACCGACCCGCTCGTGCTCTGGCTCACGGGTGGGCCCGGATGCTCCAGCATGATGGCGCTGCTCACGGAGAACGGACCGTGCCACGTGCTCCCGGACCTCTCCACTCGGCTCAACCCGTACTCATGGACCAACCAGAGCAACGTGGTGTGGCTGGACCAGCCCACGACTGTGGGCTTCACGTACGGCGACGAGCGCGACGCTGACAATGGCGAGGACAATGTGGGCGAGAACATCTACTACTTCCTGCAGGGTTTCTTCGAGAAGCACCCGGAGTTATCCGGCCGCGACTTCTACATCACGGGCGAGAGCTACGGCGGCCACTACGTGCCAGTGGCGGCCCACTACGTGTGGCAGAAGAACAAGGTGAACGCTGGCACTCCAAGTACATCAACTTGAAGGGCATTGCCATTGGCAACGGTATCACGCAGGCTTCGATCCAGCTGCCGCACTACATCGACATGGCGGAGGAGAACGCGTACAACATTTCGCTTGTGGACGACTCCCAACTGGCGGAGATGAAGGCTGCGGCCCCTGTGTGCGGCGCCATCCTCGACCAGTGCCCGCAGAACATGACGGCGTGCTTTGACGGAACCGAGTTCTGCACGGAGAAGCTGTTCATGCCGCTGCTGTCTGCAGAGCGCAACCCGTACGACATCCGCATGCCGTGCACTAGGATGGACGACCCAACCAAATGCTACGACATGTCGTACGTCTCCAAGTACCTGGACGCTCCCAACGTGCGTGAGTCCCTCGGTGTCGACTCGAAGCGCGTGGGCGCCTGGCAGGAGTGCAACATGGAGGTGAACGTGGCGTTCTACATGACGGCGGATATGGCCAAGCCCTTCAACACGTACGTGGCCGACCTGCTGAACGACGACCTGCGCGTCCTCATCTACGCCGGCGACGCCGACCTCATGTGCAACTGGTACGGCAACCAGGCGTGGACCCGCGCGCTGGAGTGGAAGGGCAAGGACGGATTCAACGCAGCGACCGAGACTCCGTTCATTACTTCGGACGGCACGAACGCTGGCGTGGTGCAGTCGTTCAACAACCAGTTCACCTTCTTCCGCGTCTTCAAGTCTGGCCACATGGTGCCGCAGGATCAGCCAGCGGTGGCGCTCGAAATGCTCAACAAGTTCCTCAACAAGCAGGCGCTCTAAGAGAGAGAGAGAGAGCGCAGGCAGGCAGCTTAGCTCGCCTTATCCTGTCTCGTAAAATGACAGCAAAATACACATATGAAGTGCTGCTGCCTTGATACTGCATCGTCGATAAGCACCTCGCAGTCGCATGCGACTCGGTTCAGAAACTACGAATCCTGGTTCTGGTCATTCCAACGGACTCAAAAGTGTTCTGGTTGAAGACACCGCCGAAAAATTTGCTGCTTTGTCGGGATTGTGCTGACGGACGCAGTGGCCTGTGGAGCACCCAGGGGCCATTTCTGGAAACGGCGTCTAGCCAGCCAGCAGGGGCGGAGGTATGAAGGCCGTGAACGAGAGCACGCCGCTGAGGGCACACGATCGACACCTGCACCGACACAACCGCAGGAAGCGAACGGAAGGCGGTCGACGGACTCGGCGCTTCATCCTTTGGCTATCGGGCGCTCTCATGTTGGCGATCATCATCCATGTTATGCGGAGACCCGGCGTGTGGCGGCTGCGGCACGGCCAGCCCTCGGATTGAGACCACCCTGTGCGATTCCTCCAGCCAAAGGTGCAGTCCGGAAGGCTCCAGCTATAAGCGGCGATCACGCGCGTCGAGCAAAACCGTCTCGAGTTGCAGCAGCAGCAGAAGCATCATGTGAAGGGGCTTTGAGCTGCCTAAGGTCTTGAGCCGTTTACGCCTTCGAGAGCTTCCGAGAGGAGACTAAGGTCAAGTTGAAGGCGACAAAGTTGCCTTTATGCTGCAAGATAGTTTCTCTTTCACCTACTAAATATCATACAATGTGACTCGCTCCGATGGAATGGTTTTTATCCTTTTTTTGCTTTTCAAAGGTTATACGTTGATTTGATGGTCTGATTCGGATTGGTTTCGTCTTACCCTCATCGAAGTCCACGGCTGTAGTCGGAGCCTCCAACCAAGCGGGGGTAAACACAGGGGAATCATCCGAGGAAACGGAGCGCCAAAGCATGCAGACACCGTGCGCCGACGTTGGCCCCGACGTTGACGAAGATGCCAATGACATATTGGCTGAGCTGTCGGATGCAGAGATATCAGAGCAGGAGGCGGTATCTGCTGCATTGGCGCTAACCAGCATTGCTCTCATGCCAGACACCGTCTTGTTCCCCGAGCACGAAGAGTTCTAACCTGCAGTAGGAAGGAGAGTCCATCTACCACGTAACAAATGTAGGCATCCGTGGCAAAACCCGAACGGTTAATAAATCAGGACTCGATAAAATACCGTTTTTTAATATTTTTAACCGCGATTTAACCAATCATTAAAAAACCAACCTATCTATACTCGCTCCCTTTCATTCCCGTTCCTTACCCGAAGCACCAGCCATGTACGTGGCGCCGCACCGCCGCCCCTAGCGCCCAGAAGCTGCGCCTAACACGCTCCCAATTGCTCGTGTGCAGGGCCGCCAAAGTCACGTTCAAGGTCACGCTCACGTCGGACCCCAAGCTGCCGTACCGAGTGTGAGTCCAGCCGCAGCGTTTTATCCATCTCTCCCCCTGAATTAATCTCTAACTCCATTGTTCTTGCCATTCCCAACAGTGTGAACGTCCCGGAGCAGGCCCCGTTCACGGCCGTGCTCAAGTACGTCGCAGAGGAGGTAAATATCTGCTGCAATCACCCAGAAAGCGCGAAAATTGGGTGAATATTGACGGAGTTGAGCCATTTTTTTTGCTGTCCGCGCTGCAGTTCCACGTGCCGGCGGCCACCAGCGCCATCATCACCAACGGTACGTCACTGCACTCACAGGCTGAATGCTGCAAATGCAATGGGGCTAACAGTCGTGCTGTTGTTGTTTTGTGTTGTCTGTAGATGGCATCGGCATCAACCCGTCGCAGAGCGCTGGCAACGTGTTCCTGAAGCACGGCTCGGACCTGCGTCTGATCCCGCGCGACCGCGTCGGAAGCGCCTAAACAGCTCCGAAGACTACTCTTCTTAGCTGCATCTACGACAAAAGAGAGATGAATTGAAGTGAGTTGTGTATGCTATCGGTCTGTTGTATTGGTATACATGAGTTGTATTGTGCACAGGCGGAGGCTGCTTGTCGCGTGAACGTTCTAAGGAGGCGTGATATAGTCCACGCCTCAGCAATCTACTACCCGACGGGCGCCGGCGTCCGCGCTGCGCTTTAAGATTCCGCTGATATTAGAGACCCTTGTTGTAGAAGACGTGCGTGATGGGGTCCGCGTTGGCCGAGTGCTGCTTGAAGGTGCGCTGGCGCACGACCTCCTGCAGCTCGGGCTCGAGCGACGACACGGGCATGGAGCTGCGCTGCGGGAAGAGCGCGCAGCAGAGCGGCGTGGAGAAGCTAAGGCACACGCCCGTGAGCCCCACCATGGTGAGCGCGTTGACGATCTTGTTGTTGCGGAAGGTCGGGCGTTGCTCCAGCTTGTTCATGATGACAGGCGGGATGAACATGGCGGGCGCGGCCATGAGGATGCGCGAGGGCACGACCTGGGCCACGGCCTCCACGGCGGCCTGCTTGCTCTTGCCGACCTTCTCGCCGTCCGCGGTGACCACTTCAATGCCGCCGAGCAGCTCGCGCTGGCGCATGAGCGGGATGTTGACGCAGTTGGCAGCGGCCACAGCCACGAGCGGCACGAGGCGGCCCACGATGCCGTTGCTGAGCTTGGGGCGCTTGGACACCCAGCGGTTGAGCCCCAGCGCCGTGGCCACGGAGGCCGTGCTGGCGGCCGCGTAGGCCTGCAGCAGCTGCTCCTGGCTCACGCCGGTGCTGGCGTTGCGGTTCGTGTAGTTCACGATCGAGTTGAAGGTCTGGTTCATGAACTGCCAGAAGACGACGGCGGGCGTGGAGCGGTAGAAGGTCATCATGCAGCCCGTGATGATCATGTTGCCGGGCACCTGGAAGGCCATGCGGCCGGGCAGGAAGTTCTTCTCGCCCGTGTCCGGGTGGAAGGCGCTGTCCACGAGCTGCTTGGCGCGCCAGATCTCGTCCTCGCCCATGGCCGGGTGCAGGCCGGCCTTGTACTCCTCCACGAGCTGCTTGGCGGCGTCCAGCTCGGCGTCGCTGGCCAGCACATTGAGCGGGTTCGTGGTGGCCAGGAAGTGCTGCGCGCGGCCCGCGTACGTGCTCTGGTCCCAGCGGGGCGCGTCCAGGTTCACGAGGGGCTTGGAGTTCGACATGGCTGCAGGTGGGGAGGGAGGGCGCCGATACGGATGTGAGCCCGAGGGTGCGGCCGCCACCCGATGCCGTGATTGGATGCAGCCGAGGTTTACAAGTGCGTGGCAGTTTAACCGATTGCGCAACGCAGGATCGCCACGCGAATTCGCGGGGTATGCTGTGTGAGGAGGTGAAATGGATACTGAAGGAAAGTTGGTGTGCACACACAATGCGTGAAGATTAGATAATACAGGTATGCATAGACGTGGACATGGATACAAAAGCTCAAGTTCAACTTCGGTTGCACCAGTGGCCGCGAGCTCGACCGCCCAGTGGCGATCTTGCCGCGTCGAGCGTACCGCCACTCCCTGAGTGGTGTAGTGGGATGCAACGCGCCAGCGACGACAGCGACGAAGCCGCGAGGTGAGCGCTATCGACTGCACTACAAAGATGTAAGGGTTGTTTTCGTTTGATTGGCAGCTCTCTCCGGTGGCTCCAATCTTCGCATGAGATCGTGACCCTAGTGCAACCGCTACAGTACAAAACACCAAGATTTTGCCGCAGACATTGAGCGTGGATAATGGCACGGGCTTGGGAAACCCTGTTGTGACGATTTCTGCGCGTGAAGGCGTTCCAGTCCAGCCCTCAAAATCGACTGCGACGATCGACAGAGAAACTTCTGCGATGACAGAATCGATCTGGTCCGAGTCGTGCTGCACAGCGTGTCCGAAGACGGCGCACACAAGCCCAAGATTAATCTGCGCTGGGATGTTGAAGATGGCGCCCTTTTTGTGTCGCGCGAGCCAAGAATGATGGTAAAAGGGCAACTTGTACCTCGCGAAAGTTGGTGGTGCTGCGCTGGGCTGAGCCCGCGTGCGGTGAGGTAAGCCCCTCTCATTTCTCTACTTGCGCCCTGCTGAGCGCACGTCCGTCCTCCCAGTCCATAGATGTCGTCGGAGATCACCCCGCTACTGAACGGCCAGGCCTTCCTGCCGCACCGAGAGAGCTTCGAGTCCGACTCGTCCGTCCGGAGCTACGCGCGCGTGCACAAGCTGCGTGTCCCGCCGTTCGCGCTCTTTGGAGCGATCTGTCTGCTGCTGGGCGTGAGTCTGTGGCGAGGAGCGTTGCCTAACCCACAGGCAGACAAGCTTCGAGCCAAGCCGATCCGAGTTACGACCTCCAACGGCGTCCAACAAGAACACTACTGCGGGAACACCAAGCAGGACTCAGGCTACATCAAGCTGCCCAACAAGGTGGACGACCACTATTTTTTCTGGTACTTTGAGGCTCGTCGCAATCCAGAGACAGCGCCGCTAGTGCTGTGGCTGACCGGCGGGCCTGGAGGCTCCAGTATGCTGGCGCTCTTGACGGAGAACGGACCGTGCCGAGTTCGACCGGATCTGTCCACCGAGAGCAATCCGTACTCGTGGACCAACGAGGCGAACGTCGTGTGGCTTGACCAGCCGACGAACGTTGGCTTTTCGTATGGACCTGACCCGAAGGACGCCGACGATAATGAAGACAACGTCGCGGAGAATATCTACTGGTTCTTGCAGGGCTTCCTCGAGCGCCATCCAGAGCTGCAAGGACGCGAGTTCTTCGTATCCGGCGAGAGTTATGGTGGACACTACGTCCCAGCCGCCGCGCACTTTATCTCGCAGCACAACCGGCACAGATCGGATGATACGTTGCGTATCAACCTGCAAGGCATCTCCGTCGGCAACGGGTGCACAAACCCCGTGATCCAGAACCCGCACTTCATCGACATGGCTACGAACGCTTACAACGTTTCGCTGGTGGATCCCAGTGAACTGCCCGCTCTTGAGGAAGCTGCAGCGGCTTGTGGACTGAAAATGGAGGCGTGTCAGTCGCAGCCGTCGCTGTGCTTCGAGGCGGAAGAGTACTGCGAAGAGCACATCAACAACGTCTTTATTGCCGCCAAGCGGAACCCGTACGACATCCGCCTGTCCTGCCCTACGAGCGACACGGACGTACTGAAGTGCATCTCCAACGAATTCATCGCGCCGTACCTGAACTCGCCCAACCTGCGCAACTTCCTCCACGTGGACAAGCGCGTAGGCGACTGGCAAATGTGCAACTTCGCTGTGAACTCTGCGTTCGCCAACTCGCACGACGTGATGATGTCGACGAGCTCATTTGTTGGCGACCTCCTCGATGACGGTGTGCGGGTGCTGATCTACGCGGGCGACGCTGACCTGGAATGCAATTGGTCAGGGAATCTGGCGTGGCTGCAGGCGCTGGAGTGGACCGGGAAAACGGCTTTCAATGCTGCCGAGATGCAAGACATGGTCATCGAGGGCGAGGATGCTGGGTCGATGGTTACAGCCGATAAACTTACATTTATTCGTGTCTTCAACGCAGGACACATGGTACCGCAGGACCAGCCTGCTATCGCACTGGAGATGATCAACAGATTCTACAAGAATCAAGAGTTTTGACCGGACCAGGTGATGAGTGTATCGTGAACAAGTAACATGATGTGGCATCAATTTAGTTTACTTGGTTCGTGTCCCCCTTGAGGCTCGACAGATTGAGACACATGTCGTCACCGAAGGAATTGACGCCGCTAGTCGGGGTTGCGGCGGTTCCAGCTCGTCGCAGTGTTGCCGCTAGTCGGTGGGGGCTCGTAGTGCTGCTACTGGGGATCCTCGCTCTGCTTGGCTTCACTCTCGTTGATGTCATCACCTCCTCTGCAGAGCCAACTCTTGCTGCTGATCGGAACTACCTGTGCGATCCAGCCTCGAAGCAAGACGCAGGCTACGTCAAGCTGGCGAACAAGGTAGACGACCATTATTTCTACTGGTACTTCGAGTCGCGGCGCTCGCCTGCAACGGATCCGCTGGTGCTGTGGCTCACGGGAGGACCGGGCGGTTCCAGTATCATGGCTATGCTGGCCGAGAACGGGCCGTGCAAGGTACTGCCCAACATCGCAACGGAGGTGAACCCGTACTCATGGACGGCTCAAGCGAACGTCGTGTGGCTCGACCAACCCACATCAGTTGGGTTCTCCCACGGCAGCCAGCAGGACAAAGACTTTAACGAGACCAACGTCGGAGAGAACATCTACTGGTTCTTGCAAGGCTTTCTTGATAAACACCCCGAGCTTGAAGGACGGGAGTTCTTCGTCACAGGCGAGAGCTATGGCGGACACTACGTCCCAGTCGCGGCACACTACATCTGGAAGCAGACCCGTAGTAATCCTGGGCCCATCAAGCTCGAGCTGCAGGGGATTGCCGTTGGCAATGGACTTACGAGCCCGATCATCCAGGTATGAGTTTGAGAAGAGTACTATGAGGTGCAAGTTGCTAACAATGCTTGTGCTGCGTGCTTCAGTATCCGTACATCCCCAACATGGCGAACAACGTCTACAACATTTCGTTGCTGACGCCGGCCCAAACGCAGCAGATACGGAGTGATGCAGCGAATTGTGTTGATCTCACACAACAGTGCCAGCTCGTCAGCACCAACCGACCGGTCTGCTCGGATGCCCAGGCGTGCTGGAAGCAGAAGCTCATTGCGCCGTTCGAGGCCGCCCAGCGCAACCGCTACGACATCCGCCAGCCGTGCCACCCCGACTTCCCTCTATGCTACAATTTCTCCGACATCCACGCGTACCTGGACTCGACTCGTGTGCGCGAAATGCTGCACGTCGACGCTGGCCTGGGACCGTGGCTGGAGATCAACAACGACGTCTTCGAGACCTTCGTCGCGGACGGCGACTGGTCCATGTCGTACGACTCCTACGTCGCGGACCTATTAGACGGCGGCCTGCGCGTTCTCATCTACGCCGGCGACGCCGATCTCATGTGTAACTGGATCGGCAACAGAGCGTGGACTTTGGCGCTCGACTGGCAGGGCAAAAGTGGCTTCAACGCAGCGGAAGAGCGAGCTTTCGTCGCTCACGACCCCTTGCTGTCCGACGGAGGCACTGGCATCGATGCTGGAGTGGTGCACTCCTTCGACAACTTCGCCTTTGTGCGCATCTATGATGCTGGGCACATGGTGCCGATGGACCAGCCCGCCGCCTCCCTCGATCTCCTTCAACAGGTTTCTAGCCAACGAAGAGCTCTGATAAGAAGCGGGGTTTTGCTTCAGATTTGAACTGTACATAACACTTGACTGCTGTCAGAATGTTTGCGAAGCGAAATCTTCACGGGATCAGCTCACTCCAACATTGCGAGCGTCCTGCACACTTGACCGCCCATGGCGCGCATGAGCGAGAAGACCCGGCTGCTGCCCGCAGTGCAGGCCATCTACGGCTCCACCAGCAACAAGCTCAGGATCAAGCGGTGCTTGATCATCCTGGGCATCGTCACGGCGGTGGTGCTGTCTGGATTGAGCGTGTGGTGGCTGTTCTTCGATGAACCGGCAGCGGTGGCTGGCGACAAGTTTATCTGCGGCGACACCAAGAACGAGGCGGGGTATATTAAGCTGGCGAACAAGCAGGACGACCACTACTTCTACTGGTTCTTTGAGGCGAGGCACAATGCGAGCACGGCTCCGCTGGTCATTTGGCTGACAGGAGGCCCCGGTGGGTCGAGTTTGCTGGCGTTGTTCAACGAGAACGGCCCGTGCCGCATCCAGCCTGACCTCACGACGAAGGTCCACCCGTACGCGTGGACTCATGAGGCTAACATGATCTGGCTGGACCAGCCGACGAGTGTCGGCTTCTCCTACAGTTCAGAAGACGACCATGATTACAACGAGAAGGATGTAGACGAGAACTTGTACTGGTTCCTACAAGGTTTCATTCAAAAGCACCCGGAGTTTGACGGTCGCGAGTTCTTCCTGACCGGAGAGAGCTACGGAGGCCACTATGTCCCGGGAGCGGCGCACTACATCTGGGAGCAGAACAAGAAGCGCAATGGCTCGAAGAAGATCAACTTGCAGGGAATCGCGATCGGAAATGGCTGGACGGACCCTGCTGTCCAGGTATGTACACAATTTATCATGCTCATGTCCAGAGCTAGCTACTGACTTCCTCTTATCGTACTTGTCCATTGATAGCACCTTCACGCTCCTGACATGCTCGACAACTCGTACAACATCACCCTTCTGAGCGACTCGGCTGCTGGGCAGCTCAGGACAGACGCTGCCAAGTGTGCTGAGCTGACAGTCCAGTGCCAGCAAAACCCAAGCAACGCGTCTTGCTTCGAGCCCTACGAATTCTGCGTCGAGCACCTCATCCTCCCGCTGTCAGCTAATTCGACTGGGCGGAACCCGTACGACATCCGAGAGAGCTGCGACTGGGTGGACTTCGGTTTTTGCCACGGCATCCCGCTGATCGACGAGTTTCTAGCCCAGGAGCGAGTGCGCAAGTACCTTAACGTTGACCGCGACTGGGTCGGCGGAAGCGACGAAGTGAGCGAAAACTTCATTGTGGACTACTTGCAGTCGTTCGACAAGTTCGTGTCGGAGCTGCTCAACAACGGCATCCGGGTGCTTCTCTACATCGGAGACGCAGACACCATGTGCAACTGGGCGGGCAACAAGGCTTGGATTGACGCACTCGAGTGGAGAGGCCAGAAGGAATTCAACGCTGCGGAGGAGAAGCCCTTTATGGCGAAAGACCCACTCAAACCGAATGCTGAGGTGACGAAGGCAGGCACGGCGAGATCATTTGCCAACTTGGCTTTAGTGCGCGTCTTCAACGCCGGCCACATGGTGCCAACTCACCAACCATCAGTGGCATTGGACCTCATCAACAGGTTTTTCAGGAATGAAGTGCTGCAATCCTAGATTGCAAACGGTAGAACTAGAAAAGTGCAAATTCTGTACACGTACACTCTTCAGGCAGGATGCTTTCAGTCGCGAAGATGATTGCCAATCAAGCTTCCTCCGATCAGTTTTGGTTTGCGCGTCATTCGGCAATTTGATTTGGAGTCCCCAGTCGTGCCACTGGAAAAGATGGCACAAGGTGAATCCTCGCCATTGGTGGCGCAGTCTGTGAACGCAACCGCGCGGAACTATGATCGCAGCAGGAGGGCGCTCGTGCTCAAGTTTGCTCTGGGTGCAGCACTTTTGGCTCTCGCGTTGTGGTTGATTCAAGATCATGGCGCGTCACGATCAACCAAGACCAGCGAAGGCTCGTACGTCTGCGGCGTCGCCAACAGCACGGCGGGCTACATCAAGTTGGCGAACAAGGAGGACGACCACTACTTCTACTGGTTCTACGAATCTCGTAGTGATCCCAAGACCGATCCACTGGTGCTGTGGCTTACTGGAGGTCCCGGCTCGTCCAGTATGTTCGCGCTACTCACGGAGAACGGTCCGTGCACTGTTGAACCAGACTTAAGCACCAAGTTTAACCCGTACTCGTGGAACAACAACGCCAACGTCATCTGGCTCGACCAGCCTACTGGAGTCGGCTTCTCGTTCGGCTCTCCAGCTGACAAGGACTACAACGAAACGAACGTCGGGGAGAACATCTACTGGTTCCTGCAAGGATTCTTGGAGAAGCACCCGCAGTACCGAGGCCGCGAGTTCTTCGTCACGGGCGAGAGTTACGGAGGACACTACGTCCCCGCTGCGGCGCACTACATTTGGTCGAGGAACAAGGCGGAGAATGATGCACCAGTCATCAACTTGCAAGGTTTCGCCATTGGCAATGGACTCACCAACCCCGTCATTCAGGTGAGGCAGTAGCTTACTCCTTGCGTAGTGCATATGTGTAACATTGCTGTGCTGTGTGCCGCAGTATGCGTACTACCAAGACATGAACCACAACCGGTACAACATCCCGCTGCTCACCGACGCTGAAGAGCAGCAGATGAAGATCGATAGCGTGGAGTGCATCCGCTTGACGCGTGAGTGTCAAATAGCGCCGCGTAATGGGACGATCTGCAAGGTCGCCCAGCAGTGCTGGTCCGACAAGCTCATCGGGCCTTTTAAAGCCGCGAACCGCAACAACTACGACATCCGCCAGTCGTGCAACAACAGCGACCCCAGCGCGACCTGCGATGACACGCCTACGATCACTGCGTACCTCAACTCCCCGCCGTCAGGATGTACCTGAACATCGATGAACGTGTGCCGGCGTGGCACGAGGATAGTAGCGAGGTGGAGACGACGTTCACCACCGATGGCGACTGGTCCATGCCATTCCACGACTTCGTTGCGGACATGCTGGACGACGGTCTGCGCGTCCTCATCTACGCCGGCGACGCTGATCTCATGTGCAACTGGATCGGTAATCGAGCGTGGACTTTGGCCCTGGACTGGAGAGGCAAAGAGGGCTTCAACGCAGCGGAAGAGCGAGCTTTCGTCGCTCACGACCCTTTGTTGTCCGAAGGAGCGCAGGCCATTGATGCTGGAATCGTCCGTTCCTTCGACAACTTCGCCTTCGTGCGCGTGTATGACGCCGGTCACATGGTTCCCATGAACCAACCTGCAGTCTCTCTGGACCTCATCAACAGGTTCCTGTCGAATGAGGCGTTCTAAGCTTAATACACAGCCAGATGCACAGACAGGGCCAGCTCATTTCCATTCAGCCCACTGCTTGCTACCGATCTTCGGCACAGCTGAATCGTCGCTATGGTGAACGAAGCGACCCCTTGCGTTCGGATACGCTTGCGGCCGAGACCCAGCGGCAGAAGCGCATTGCCAAGATGGTGGGGCTCGGAGCGCTGGCCCTGGTGGTTGTCGTGGTGTTCGGCTGCGCGGCCATCGAGAACAGTACGCGGCCGGTCGCTACCGTCACTGCTGCCGGCAACGCCGTCACGTGCGGCACCGCAAGCAATGAAGCGGGGTATATCAAGCTGCCGCACAAGCAGGACGACCATCTCTTCTACTGGTTCTTCGAGTCCCGCAGCGCCCCAGATACCGACCCCTTGGTGCTCTGGCTGAGCGGTGGCCCCGGAGTTTCCGGCCTCATGACACTGCTGACCGAGAACGGCCCGTGCTTCGTCAAGGAGGACCTGTCGACGGAGACCAACCCCAACTCGTGGAACTCGCAGGCCAACGTCATCTGGCTGGACCAGCCCACGAACGTCGGGTACTCGTACGGCAGCCCGGCAGATGCCGACCACGACGAAAAGGACGTCCAGGAGAACGTCTACGCGTTCCTGCAGGGATTTCTGGACAAACACCCGGAGCTCCAAGACCGACCGTTGTTCCTCGCAGGCGAGAGCTACGCCGGCCACTACATCCCAGCGGCGGCGCACAAGATCCACCGCGAGAACAAGGCGGCGAAGTCGAGGCATTTAAACCTCCAAGGCATCGCCATCGGCAATGGCCTGACAAATACCGTCGTGCAGGTATGTATGCCTCCAATCCTTGATATGAACGGACTGAGCAGGGGCTGACTCATAGTGTCTTTGATGAACTAGAGCGAGCACGGGCTGGATATGGTCAACAACTCGTACGGCGTCAAGCTGATGGATGACGATACATTGGCGAAGGCCAAGATCGCAGCAACGCAGTGCACTCAGCTCGTGGCCGCGTGCCAAACCAACTCGAGCGTATGCATCGATGCGGCGCAGTTCTGCCAGTTCAACGTCATGGGCGCGTACGCTGCTGCTGGCCGCAATATGATGGACATCCGACAGGAGTGCACCGAGCTGGACCCGATCATGTGCTACGGCGACATGATCCAGCGGATCACAGCGTACCTGAACTCGGAGGCCGTGCGCGCGTACCTGAACGTCTCGAGCGTGCACCCGGCGCCCTGGCAGTCGGTGGCACCTGACGTTGAGCTCGCGTTCGCTGCGGACGTGATGAAGACTTTTGAGCAGGACGTCGCCGCGCTGCTGAACGACAGCTCCGTCCGCGTGCTGATCTACCACGGCGACGCCGACCTGGTGTGCAATTGGTACGGCGGCTTGGCCTGGACGCGTGCGCTGCAGTGGCAGCACCAAGACGAGTTCAAGGCAGCCGAGCAGCGGACGTTCGAGGTGGACGCGAGAGACGCCGGCAACGTCTGGGCGTACGCGGACCGACTCACGTTCCTGCGCATGTTCAGCGCCGGCCACATGGCGCCTATGGACCAGCCGGAAGTGGCCCTTGAGATGATCAACCGTTTCCTGCGTAGCGAGGCCTTGTAGTCGTCCTGTAGCTATAACTCATCGGCGTGGTTGGCCTAAAGATACCTGATTATAGCGGATACTCTGGCCGTTCTATGCTCGGCTGACGTGGCGAATCAGGTCTTGATTGGCATCGCATTGCCGCATTGCGAGCGTCGAGCATGGGTGCTGTCGTGCCGTGCCATGCGTGACCTGTGCTCGAGGCTGTCTGGAGGCTGCAGGCCTTGAGCTGCATTTGCTCGCAGCAGGCTCTCCGCGCTATGCTACGGCAGAGGGTGGTAACTGCGTGCAAAATTCCGGCGCGACGCTTCACTGCGGTGCTCTCGAGCCTCGGTTCATTTCACTCTGGAGAAGGGTTGGCTGTGTTTGCCTCGCTGGCAGCAGGGCAGGAGTATCACAAGGATGGTACTGTACAGCCTCCTTCTCGTTCCGCGAACTTGCTGCAATGCAGTCAAGGCCCTGGCCTAGCCGAGTCGCTTCAGTTGATTCCGGCACTGCTGCTAACGCTGAGTCAGCCCCTGCGCGAGCCAACACCACGCCGCCGCCGCGGCCATGGCCGCAATGCGGCCTCGCTGCGATGACTGGTGGCGGCGCAAATCCCCGCGTCGACGCCGAGGTCGGAGCATTCCAAGCAGCGGCCGGCCGGAGACCATCCATGCGCAACAGGCTTCGATATTTGCGTGGACCGCCTACGCTGGCTGGATCCTCGAGTGCAACGCCAACGGCTCTGCCACGAGAGAAGCGCAAGTTGATTTCCTCCTCACTTCTCGATTGCCGGCGCGCAGAGCACACGTAGATCCGCACAGTCCATTTGAGCCCAACATGGCCACCGAAACCACCCCGCTACGCGGCGAGCAGTACGCCTCGGACGCCCAGAAGCGCAAGCGCATCGTCGGCATCACTGGCGCTGTCGTGGTGCTCGCGGCCATCATCGTCGTGCTGTGGCTCACGCTGAGCGGCCACAGCTCCAAGTCCACCGAGGTGACGGTGCAGCAGACGCCCGAGCCCACCCCCGCCCTGCGCACAGAGCCCCCGTCGTCATCACCGAAGCCCCCACGGAGGCGCCGACTGAGGCCCCGGCCACCGAAGCCCCCACGGAGGCGCCGACAGAGGCCCCGGCCACCGAAGCTCCGGCTACCGAAGCCCCGGCTACTGAAGCCCCGGCCACCGAAGCTCCGGCTACCGAAGCCCCGGCTACTGAAGCGCCCGTCGAACAGCCCGCCGCCGCCGCCCCCGCTGACCAGCAGCCCGCTGCCGAGCCTGCCGCCGCGGCCCAGCCTGTTCCCGCTGCTGAGCCCGTTCCTGTTGCCGAGCCCGTGCCGGCCGCTCCGGAGCAGCCCTCTGAAGCCGCTCCTCAGGAGCAGCCAGCTCAACCGGCCGAGGCGGCACCGGTCGCCCTCAAGAGCAACCTGCTGCCCAGCCGGCACAGGTCGCCCTCAGGAGGCTCCTGAGGAGCAGCCTGCTGCCCAGCCGGCGCAGCCTGCTCAGTAAACCCTGGGTCACTGGTAGCTCCGAGCTCTGAGAGCGCCCCCTCCTCGGTGGCGCTGCATGGCTCTAGCTGTTACCTTGATTTAGTAGCCAGCCTAATTGCACACCCTTCTTATTCAATGCCATTTTTGCCGTGCCTTCCATTGGCGTTGTCTCTAACCTTGCGTGGTACAGTGTCCGAGGGGGAGGGAATGCTTCCAGCCGCTCTTCATGCTGATGGATTCCATCATGGAAGTCCCGGGGCGCCGCCTGCCATGAGCAGCCTAGCGCGCCGTGGCTTGACATCGAACTCAGATCCCATCCGATGATTTGCATGCGACAGCCACATGCGTGTCAAACCCAAGCAGAAACTGAAGATCGCCGATCTTCCACGCGGGTTTGAAATTCAAATTGAATGCAGTGACGACCGCGGCCACGATTCTCCATCGCGGATGCCTTCGGCGAAGGCCCACGCGATCGCCTCGATGAATCCAGCCGAACTGCGACAGGCTGCACCCCCCGTTCGGGGAGGACAGAGGTACGTACCGCCAGTGACTTTGCGCTCGTCACACTTCGCCAGCCCATTGTCAAAGATCGACCGTGTCGCGACAGCCATGGCGACTGAGACCACCCCGCTGCGCAATGGCGAGCACCGACCGCCGCCACCGAATGCCGACCACAAGAAGCGGCTCGCCGGCCTCGCGGTCTTCGCCTTGGTCATGCTGGCCGTCGCTGTGTTGACGACCACGAACGTCGGTCGGAAGATGCATCCGCAGGCCATCCCACACGTGGAGCAGACGCCTACCGATACTACGCCTTTGAACGTCACAAGGCACCGGTCGACGCCGGCACCGCTCCCTAAGAACTGGTTCCAATGCGGCACCGAGACCAGCGAGTCTGGCTACGTGAAGATGCCCTTCAACGTGGAGGACCACCTGTTCTACTGGTTCTTCGAGTCACGTAGCGCTCCAGCCACGGACCCGTTGGTGCTCTGGATGACAGGCGGAGGATCAGGCTGCTCGAGTCTAGCAGCGTTGTTGACTGAAAACGGGCCCTGTCGGATCAACGCAGACACATCGACAGCGTTGAACCCGCACTCGTGGACGTCGAAGGCCAACGTCATTTGGCTGGACCAGCCTGTCGGTGTCGGATTCTCGTACGGCAGCAACTCGAGTACAGCTTACAACGAGAAGCACGTACAGCAGAACGTGTACTGGTTCCTGCAAGGATTCTTAGACAAACACCCGGAGTTCGAAGGAAGAGCTCTGTTCCTGGTAGGGGAGGGGTATGCAAGTCACTACGTACCGGCAGCGGCGCACTACATCTGGAGTGAGAACCTTAGCGTCAAGAAGGCGAACGCTACGGTCCGTCTTAACCTCCGCGGTATCGCCATTGGCAACGGGCTAGTGAACCCCGTCGTTCAGGTATGCATGCATGGGCATCTTCTACCAGATCCAAACAGCTATTTAACCCTACTATACTTTCGTGTAGATGCCGCATACATTGGACATGGCCGTCAAGAACTCGTACAACATCAGCCTGTTGACCCCCACTGAACTGGTAGCAGCAAAGAATGCTCAACCAGTCTGCAAGGAGCTCCTGGACGTGTGCCAGACGAACAGCAGCGCTTGTACGGGCTCCGCTCGCTATTGCTCAAGCTCGCTGCTAGACGCAATGAACGGGTCTTATCGCAACAAGTTCGACATCCGCAAGGAATGCCACAAGAGTGAACCATCCGAGTGCTACAACACGACTGCAGTGACTGAATACCTCAACTCAAAGGCTGTTCGCGAGTATCTCAACGTGTCCGACCAAGTGCCGTCATGGCAGCAATGCTCGGATACTCACTTCTCACCCGACTCCATGAAGAACGTCGACAAATACGTCGCTGATCTCCTGAACGACGGCTCTGTTCGCGTGTTGGTCTACAACGGCGACGCAGACCTGGTTTGTAATTGGTCGGGCAGTCTCGCTTGGATGAAGCAGCTCAAGTGGACGCGCCAGCAAGACTTCAACGACGCCCAGAAGTGCGACTTCCAAGTGGCTGGCGAGATTGATACAATCGACGCCGGATCCGTTCGCTCGTTCCAGACCCTGTTCACCTTCGTCCGCGTCTTCGATGCCGGCCACTTGGTGCCCAAAGATCAACCAGCTATTGCGCTCGAGATGATCAACCGATTCCTCAAAAATCAACTCTTGTAAGCAAAAAGAGGTCGTCTTGAATAAACTGAATAAAAATGGATGTCATTTTCATTCAGTTGATTCGAAATGACCTCTGAAAAATGGATGTCATTTTTAACCCCCCCCCCCTTCGCTTCAGTTGAGAATTTTCTGCCTGAGAAACAATGGTGAAGCTGAGTTGCGCGATAGTTGGCGTGCTTGGGGACCCGTTCCAGGTTGAAATCGATGAATTATGCGGGTTGGCGGGCTTGAAGGACGCCATCAAAACAGAGAAGCCAGACTCCATCAAGTGCGACGCTGACAGATTGCAGCTCTTCCTGGCTGCAAAAGTGGGCAGCGCGTGCTCGGAATCCGGTGCCCAAGAGGAGAAGAAGGACTTCAGATGGCTGGAGGCTGACTCAGACGATGTGGAGAAGCTGAAACAAGGCGAGAAGACTGCTGCAGTCGAAGCGCTAACGCTGAAAGACAAGGAGCTTATTGGGGAGGAAACTGTAGCGGGCATATTGATGGGAATGGAGTCCCCGACTGTGGGCCAAATCCACGTGCTGGTCGTGCTGCCTGTGGACTCGGAGAGGACGGCTCAACCAGCGGAAAAGGAACGGCTGCTCAAGTTCCTGCACGAACAAGCGGCGGACAAGAAGCGGAAGAGATACTGGCATTCAAAGATGGACATGGACCAGGGGTGGGAGCTTCTGAACGACTTCGAGCTGACCGTAAAACCTGTCAGCACAGTTCACGCTGAGGGCGATCCAGTGGACCCCTTCAACTGGGACAGCGTCATCGATGAAGATGGCGAAGAAGTTGCGGTGACCGAGAGGCAGCAGCGAGGAAGGTACCGGGAGTACGTGGAACGCAACATCGGCGCCGTGCTCAAGGAAAACAAACTTTGTGTGACAGCCCTGGATGAAGGTGAAAACGTTCTCAGTGTTGACGTTCCCAAGCTTGGCATTGAGCTGCGAGGACGAGCGGATCTCCTCGTATTGAGTGATATCGTCGAGGAAAACCCACATTATTTGATGCACTTGCCTGAAGTGAAGATGCTGATTGAAGTGAAAAGAGACGCCCAAGCGTCCGACTTCCAGGCGTTGTCAGAGCTCATCGCCTTGGACATCCTCACGGAGGACCCAGTGATGGCTCTGCTTACAGACTTGGACCAGAGTTGGCAGTTCTTTTGGGTGTCCAAGAAGAACGACGACTCCGATTGCATCTGCAAAGCGACCATCAAATCTCCAGGCGAGGCCTTCCAGGTGATCCGAGCGCTCTTGGCGGCTTCTGCTGATACCAAGCTCCCGTGCTTCCACCAACCTGTGAAGCGCCTGAAGCTGCCTCAAGACCGTGGATTCAAGAACGCCGAGTGCCTCCAGCAATACTACAAGGTCGCAAAAGTGTCAGGAGCCGAGTACAACTTGGCACGTGCCGTGGCTGAGCATCTCGTCCGATCGATGCCTGGGTATTGCTACGCGAACGAGTCTGAGCCCTGAGGGACTGCAGCTCTTGATTTTGATCATTGGGACGAAGTGCACCAGAACTCGAGGAATGGCCGCTTCAACTTCCAAGTTGAAGTGGTAGGTCTAGGGTAAAAATCATTTTCCACCAATCCCATATCGACGTTTGACTTTTAATGAGTTTTATAGCAAAATCACTTCTGGATCTGCTCGGAGGAAGATGCGGCGGACGTCCGAGTTGACGCCGCTGGTGGCCGAGGACGCGCGCGCGCCGCGCCTGTCGGAGCCTGTGCAGCGCCTGCGCCGCCTCTCCACGCGCTCGTCGCTGCTCGTGGCCGCCGGCGTGGCGCTGCTGCTCACGTTCGCGTTCGTGGCGCGTCAAGACGCGACGCTATCAAGTGTGAAGAACCTCAAGGGTGTCGTCACTACCAACTCTGAGAGACCCGAACAAGATTTCTTCTGCGGGATTACGAATCACGAGACGGGCTACATTAAACTACCCAACAAGGACGACGACCACTATTTCTACTGGTTCGTCGAGTCGCGCAGCCGCCCGCAGAAGGACCCTTTGGTGCTCTGGCTCACGGGCGGCCCCGGCTGCTCCAGCATGATGGCGCTACTGGCCGAGAATGGTCCTTGCCACGTGCAGCCGGACCTGTCCACCAAGACCAACCCGTACTCGTGGAACGGCCAGGCCAATGTGATTTGGCTGGACCAGCCCACAGGTGTGGGCTACTCGTACGGCCCCAAGGTGGACTACGACTCTGGAGAGCTCAATGTGGCGGAGAACATCTACTGGTTCTTGCAGGAATTCCTCAAGAAACACCCGGATCTAGTCGACCGGGAGTTTTTCGTGACGGGGGAGAGCTACGGCGGACACTATGTCCCCGCCACCGCCAGCCACATACTGAAGGCCAACATGCTGCGTCACTCGAGCTCTGAGACTTTCCATATCAACTTGGCGGGGATTGCAGTAGGCAACGGACTCACGGACCCGGCGGTGCAGTACCAGCACAGCGTCGACATGGCCTTCAACTCGTACAACGTGTCGCTGCTGGACGAACAGGGGATCGAAGAAATGCGCAAGGCACAGCCAGTGTGTCATGAGCTCATTCTGAGGTGCCAGAAGGAGCGGTTGGCGTGCTTTGATGCCATGGAGTTCTGTTTCGGAGCGCTGGAAGGTCCTTATTACCAGTCGGGACGCAACCCGTACGACATCCGCGAGCCCTGTGCGGAGGAGAACGTGATGAAGTGCTTCCACTTTGAACACATCGACGAGTACTTGAACTCGCCGGCGGTTTTGGACAAGCTTGGTGTGGATGTAGACAAGTCGAAGCCTTGGCGTGAGTGCGATGCCACGGTGGGCGCTGGCTTCGTTTTCGACGAGATGGTGTCCTCCGCTAACGACGTGAAGCTCCTGCTGGATTCGGGTGTGCGAGTGCTTATCTACGCTGGTGATGCCGATCTCATGTGCAATTGGGTGGGGAACCAGGCGTGGGTGATGGAGCTGGACTGGAGTGGCAAGGCGGAGTTCAACAATGCGCCGAACCGCCCCTTCGTCACATCTGAACGCGTGGATGCGGGGCGTGTTCGTGCGTTCGAGAACTTGGCGTTCATTCGCGTGTTCAACTCCGGGCACATGGTGCCGATGGATCAGCCTGCAGTCTCGTTTGAGATGATCGACAAGTTCTTTCAAAACGAGGAGTTCTGATTGTAAACCAAGTAAAATGGAAGGCAGATGTGGCCAAGAGCACTGATCTTAATGTTGTCAATTACTTCGAAGTAGATCCGAGTTGTGACGCTTTTTTTGCTTCATGATTGCAATTGGTGATAAAATGTCGACATACTGGTGCTCTCAGAGCATTGGGTAAGTTACCAGCGTAATTCGGCAAACAACTCAAACAAAGTGTTTCTGAAACCATGATACTTCATTTCGACTGCGTCGTTGTCATAGCCGACCCCCACTAGCTCGAAGTCTTTGGGGTCTTGCTTTGAAGGATATTTCGCCTTTTAGTTTACAACGGAAATCAACCGACGTGTCGGAGCTACGTGCAAGAAAATCAACGCGATTCGGGCACAACCAGAAGCATACGCAGGAAAATTTACCATTGGTGGAGTGAGTTGCTCCACCCAATCCACAAACAGCCCTGGTACCGCTGGTAGAGTTTCGGCTCCGGTTCTGCTGACGAAGTCTTATGCCGCGGTGCTGATGGACCAGTGCGAGTAATCTCCTTATAGTCACAACTTCGATACCAAGATGGGCGATATTGGACGCAAGAGCTGGCAGCTCGAGCCCGAATCGTGTCCCCCGCGAACGACGTGAAGCTTCTTGTGGATTCAGGTGTGCAATTATTTATCTACGCTGGCGATGCCGATCTCATGTGTAATGGGGTGGGGAACTAGGCGTGGGTGATGGAGCTGAACTGGAGTAGCATGGCGGAGTTCAACAACGGGCTGAACCGCCCCTTTATCACATATGAACGCGAGGATGCGGGGCGTGTTCATGCGTTCGAGAACTTGGCGCTCATTCGCGTGTTCACAGACACGTTTTTTTTTCAAAATCAAGTGTAAAAAATGCAGCACGGAAGGAGCCAATGTAGAAATACCAAGAGCCTTGTTAATACGCATCTCTCATTCCTTCTTAATGCGCTTCTCTCACTGTTGTAGTTATCGGAGACATTCTTTGTGCTATTTTCCTTAGCATTCTCTGCTTACTCCAAGCGAGCGCGCTTGCCATCGCCAACATCTTCGCTCCCACCACCGGTGTTACTATGCTTCAGCAAACGACTCAGCTCCCCCTTGTAGTTTTGCAGCTTCTGTTGGCACCCCGTGTACCAGGTGCGGGTCTTGGTGATGGTCACAACCACTTTCCCCTTTGTTGAGCTCGCTTCCATCTCGAACGAGGCATTCTTTTGGCTGTTGCGCACCCAGTTTGCAGCGCAGTTCTGCGCGTCTTGAAGTCCTTTGAATTTCTGCACACTCTTGGTCATCCTCATGGAGACATCGGGGCCTCGGAGAAACGCCTGCACCTTGGCGTTATCCTTAAACTCGGCGTCGCTCATCTCCCAGGAGAAAGGTTTGTCCAGAGCTTCAACTTGACGTTTGAGCCATTCGACTCGCTTGGAGACCATGGAGGCGAGCACAGGATATCTGTCGCTCGTTGGGTCCATCGTACGGATACACTGCGAGATGGTCGTGATGTACTCCAGAAAGCCTGGGTCTGTCGGCTTGAACAGGTTCACCACCGACTCGAAAATGGTTTGGTCTTGGCAACGGATAGCGCTCTCCCACAGCAATTCAACTGGCCCTCCCAAGCAAAAGTTCTCGTGATCAATCTGGGCCACCTTTGCCACTGCAAATTTGAGCAGAGCTCGCTTGGCATCCCCATCGTCCAGACCGGCAGCGACCCCCAGAGCCATATCGAGGCTTGGGACGCCGGCAGCTTCTCTGTAATTAACTCTCTGTAAGCTCTTCAAAATACCTTGGCCAATGTCGCCCCAGCCAAACGTGCGCACGATCGAGATGATCGGCTGGACGAGACTTTCGTTGTCTTCCAGGCCGTCCAAATCGGGGCAAAACTTTGTGAAGAACAAGTTCGCCAGGTCAGCGTCGCCAGTGGCCACGAGCAATTCACACAGAACTAGGCAAAATCTGACTGAAACCTGGTGACGGTCGTTAGAATCCGATAGCTTCCTCGGGGTTTGAAGCCTGTCCTCCAGATCGTCTAAAAGCTCGCGAAGTAGCGCAGCATCGGTTGCGTTTTGAGCTCGCAGAAGCTCAGCGGCGACATCCTCTGGCATAAACTCCAACGTTTTCTCCGTGTGGAGAGCGCTTGGCCACGCGATGATCGCATACGTCGCGTATACCCTGCTTTCGGTTTGACCCTCGTTACCCATGTACCCTCCAGATTTGTAGATGCCATGCGGCATCCACAGCTCGAAAAGCGTCTCCCGGGAAGGATTGAGGAAATTCAGCGTTGCCGACGACCCAACGCCTCTCCAGCCATGGAATACCAGCCGATAGAATTCACGTGCCCGTCTACATGGCTATTACTATCGTATGAAATGTCGTGGGAAAGCTTTGCGATATAAAGCTTCAATTGCTTGTCTGTGGGAAGAGCTGTATTCGCTCCCTCGAGTACTCCTACTCTCGCACGGTCGGTGCCTTTGAAGGCTCCAAAGCCCAGATCTACGATACTCTTCTCGGTGTAGTTGTGACCCAGCAAAAGCGCGAAAGAATCATCCTCTTCGGGGTCCATGTTCGCTATGGCCTCAGCCAGTTCTTCAATCAGGCTTCCGTCATGGGCTCGCTTGATATGGCGCATCGTTTTTGGCAAGCATACCGAGTACACTAGAGCTAGTCGATACCCCTTCGTTACCTTCTCCAAAGCATGTTCGGAGTCTGCATAATGGACTGCATAATGAGGTATGAAAGCCGCTGTTCCGTCCGCCTTCCCAAAGTCGTGGCGATAACGAACCTCTCCACCACGATACACTACGAGGTCACCTCCCTCATGCAGACTGGGTAACTGGACCACCAGAGTAGCAATCATTCCATCCTCCTTCTCCGTGTCCTGGTGTTTCACAAAGTGGCCGCCTTCTCCATACAGCAATAGTTTGTACAACACAGACTCCAACGGGATATCCTCGTACCCAAAGAGAAGCGCGATAATCTTCGTGAGCTCATCAACGCCAGATTTCCACAATGGATTTTTGAGCTCCACTATATCCGGCTCCAGTTGCCAGCTCTTCCGCACGTTCTCGTCCATTTTGGTGTCGAGATTGTGTCCGAACGGAGATTTTTCACACCGAGCGACCAACTTCTCAGCTTGTTCGGCAGTAATCGGGACTGGAATTGACCCCACCGCATCGACGAACAAGCCCGGTGTTGATGGCAGACCGTGAGCTGGACCCCCGAAAGAGTACTCTCCCGCGTTCTCATCGGTTCGAGCAAGAATCTTGCTAATTCGTGCGCATCCTGCTCCAGATGGGGTTATCACATCGACCCCTTTCCCGGTGCTACCAAAAGGCCACTCGCCATCGTTGAAGTCATCCATATCACCGTCGCCTTCTTCCATCTTGCTACTAGTAGAGCCTGCGAGCTGCCGTGCAGAGATCCGAAACTTTAGAAGTGACCTTCCTCATACGGGTTTCGAGAAATATCTGGGACGGTCTTCATCCACCAATCTGAACAATTACCGTCAATCGTATACATTCCAATCCATCAGCTCTGTCCGTACAAACATTCATTTTCGAATTTATCACGGATGACGATCGTGTGGTGGAATTGCACAACCAAGGCCCGGATCTGAATGAATTCTTCGGCGAGAAGGAGTGGCCATTCGGCGGCAAGGGGGGGGGGACTCGATGAAATCCCAGTCCCCACGGGAGCTGCGAGCTGCGTGCATTAAGATCAGCGACACCTTAGGAAGAGCGAGCGAGCATCCTGGCTATTTCTCCTTCGGAGGACACGCTGACCAACTGCCTGCATTTCGCGGCATATTTGTCGATGGGGTGGGGCCCGTTCCAGTGCCGCTGTGGGAGGAGAGAGCCCAGAGGCTCATCGAGAAGTGCACAAAGTCTCCGTTTGGTCACAACATGGACGAAAAGGTGCGAAAGAGTTGGGATCTGCAGCCGGACCAGGTGCAGTTCAAGAACCCGCTGTTGCAAGTGGGTATCGAGAAGATGGCCGTGACTATTGCTGAGCGCCTGGGGTACCAGGACATTTTGCTGCTCTCTGTGCTGTCCAAGTTGGTGGTGTGTGGAGTAGGGGGGGGGGGGGGGGGGGCATTATAGAAAAGCACCAAGACACGGGAGAAAGAGGACGGTATGATTGCGACGTTGGTCGTGCAACCTCCGAGCTCGCACGAACGAGGCAATTTACTCGTGCTTCGGTACAATGAAGTGAAACACTGCCACGATTTCGGGAAAGAGGCCGGAACCGCAACGTTCCTACCGCATTTTGCCGTCCATTACGCTGGCGCAGCGCATACCCTGGAGAGGGTGACGAAGGGGTATCGCCTCGCGTTGGTGTACTCTGTTCGTTTACCAGCAGACAAATGGCACTTGGAGGGAAACCCATTTCGGCCGATGGATGGAGAATTAGCAGAAGCCATTGAGACTATGGCCTCAGGAGTCGACAATTTCGCGCTGCTGCTGAATCACGAGTACACGCAGAATAGTATTAGGTGGTTCGGGTCAGGCGCACTGAAGGGCGTTGACCGCGCCAGAGGGCTAGCGCTCGGGAAAGCGAACTCTTCTTCTGTTTCCGCTGAGAAGAAGCTGCAGTTTTACCTCGTCGAGTCGCACTACCAAACTGCGCTTTACGGAAATGGTGGTGATAACAGTCGCCAGGAGAAAGCTATTTGGTACAGTGAATATGTGTCTTTCCTTCTTGCTGACGATGTCTGCAAATTTGGGGGAACCAGCACATTGCTGGATTAGCTTTATTAAAGCCGATCGCGATCCACAAACGGGATCGCACCCCCCCACAATCCAGATCGGCGACTATTACAGTGATGTGTCCACCATTCGTGCCGCAACTCGAGAGCAAGACACAGCGTCGATTCGTGTGTAGACTTGAAAACAATCACTTGACCAGCGGCCTTGCTGTCGGATTAAGTTGTCTTCAGCCCCTGCCTCAAAAAGCGCAGTAGCACCACCGCTTCTCAGCGAGTGAGTGCTGTATTCGGATGGTTTCAGTCCAATCGCAAGAGCCCCCTTCCGAAGCAGTGACGTCACTTCCTCTGATCCGATCATATGTGAGGTCTCAACAAGGCAAATTGGCGGGTTTTGGGCTGGCCGTAGCGACTCCGCGTGCTGAACCAAAAACCATGCAGCTCGTACGGGACATAGCCAACTAGTGCCGGAGCGATGCAATCGGCGAGTTGTCGAGACACCAAATTGGTCCGTTTTGCTGCCCCGAAAACAGATCTCCACAATTTCCACATTTTGGCGCCTACTTGCAGCAGCTCCACTAGTTCGTAAGAAGGCGAAGTCACCGACACGAAGTGCGTACTTCTGAAGCTGGCCACTGGTGGCCAAGTATTCGCTGCGCCTCAGCATAAAGAAGAAGCCCACGACCGTAACCCCCCACAACACGCGGTCATGGGCAAGGCGGAAGTCGAGGGCTTCCCACATGGCTCGAAGCATTGGGAGCGTAACTGGTTGTTTTCTCTGGGGCGGAGAAGACAGCCGCTGCATCCCTCGCACTGCCAGCTTGTCGGAGGGTAAGAGCGATACTGGATATCCAAAGGCGATTTGATGACACCACGACACATGGCTAACCTTGGACAAAACGGTGCTGGGATTATTGGTTTTGCCGTAGGTTCCCGTTGACCAACAGAAGACCCCAAAGAGGGCCAGTTGGTAAGAATGGTGTTCCGGCGAAGGGGACAACAGCACTGTAAACCCATGAGATCTGCACCAGAGAGTCCATTCGTGCCAGGTGGCGATATACTTCTTTCTTGATGACTTGGCCAGTGAGTGGGATCGAAGACTTGTGAGAATGTCCTGTAGATATGTCGAATTTTCACCGGTACCTGTACATCAGTCCAAGAGGCACAATGCTCAGTAAAGTACTTAGTTAGTTTGGTGTCCCTGGGTCGTGATCCCGCGTCCGCGAGTGTATTGCTGCACCCAGGAATGTGCTTCACAGAGATTCGCACCGTGAATACGGCTTCCACTAGACCAATTGTTCGATTCAGCACCATACTGAATGGATGATTGGAGGCCAACAAGTTTGATCTTGCCACTGCCGTCGTATTATCAGACCAAAAGCGAATATGGGGAACACCGGGACAAAACTGCTGGTGCCAACTCGGAGCGAAAAGTAGTGTCGCCAGCACGATTGATAATTGTTCGCGGATATTGATGTCGAACTCACCGGAAGCAATTAGTGCACGTTCGTCTTCGTCAAATACACAACGAATGTATCGCTGATTTGCCGGATCCAGCGCCACCAGACCATCGTAACTTGCATCGACGTACAGGTGGGCGTCGGGGGGAGGGAGTGACACAAAAAGTCTTGTCGGCACACCTCGAAGACGACCGGCACGTAAAATCGTTTCAAACCAATGTAGGTCGTCACGCAACTCGATGCACACAGGAATTCGACGGTTGCGGTTTTTCAGCTTACACTTGGATTGGAGATGCTGAAAGAATGGTTTGGCGGCTCGAACACACAGGCAAACATGTCGTAGACTGCCTAATAATTCTTGGAGCTGCTTTAACGAAATGTACTCCGCCGCTTGAGCTGTTTGGACTCGGTTGAGAGCCTTGGCTAGTTTCTCAGTCGGAATTGAGACTGTACGACGCCTGCAATCCCACTCCAGTCCCAGGGCGACAAGGCTTTCTTCCCAGTTGGAAAACATCGCCTCGTTTATTGCGGTTGGGCCAAGTACAGCTAGCATGGCTAGTCTTAGCACGTCCACAGCAATCGCACAGCGATCATTTACGTCCGCTTCAATTAGAACGTGATCGTCGACCCACTCGAACGGGAAAAACGGGCGGGTGTCTTTGCTGGTAGGACACATGGTGGCTGGAGACTCGCGACCAAGTAGATAGGAGATCGCTCGGCCAAAAACACCGTAGAAAGCAGGTGAGCCTGTCCAGCCAAAGGCTGCAGACATGTCAACTACGCCAATACCGAGTTTCGCGAGAACACCGCCCATCCATTGAGCATCTCTCGCGACGATCCGGAGGTGGCGAAATGCACCTTTGACATCGCCCTTGCATATCAAAATGCGAGTATGACGAAGGCCCAATTTTTCCAGTCTGGCGTGTTCGTCCTCGATACGTTGGGCTAGCTGCTTTACACTGGTGAAATGAACTTCGGGGAGAGAATCTTGGTCTGTTGCTGAGTTGGTAGAGTTGTTTGGCGGAAATGATAGATCATGAATAAGTCTCGACTCGATGTAGGGATCGATGTCAGCTTTCGTTACCGCTCCAAATGGGCTTGTGTGGACTTTCCAAAGCTTTAGCACGTCAGCGTCGACCACCAGATACTCGCCCAGAGCTTGGCCTGCGGCGATGCTGCGGAGTACGCTTTTTCATACTGTTGCGCGGACTTATGATTGTTGTGCCAGCGGTCTTGGCGACACGGGCGCACCCACCGAGCTTCATACCCGTTTTTGGCGATTGAAATCATTAGGGCGAGGTGTTCGTAGTCTCCAAGCAGTAGCTCGTACGTCTGGGGTCCAGAGCTTTGTTTGGGCGAGAATCAACATCAGTTTGGCCGCGGATCCACAAAACGGTATCTTCGAGAGACAGCTTGTTGCTGCGTATCCAACTCGACAAACGCGTCTGAAACAATCGGTCTACCTTCCCATTGGGGGTTTTGTCGGGACCATTTCTCTGGATGCCCAAAGCTGTGTTGATTGTTTGTTCGTGGTCCTGTTTCTTTTGCTCGAGCCGCTTTAAAAGAACTTGTCGAACACGAGGTGCAAACGGTGTATATATTGTGTTCGAGGACTCTTTCAAAGGACCCCCGCGTCTTCATTCGCGCGGTACGTCATCACGCAGTTTCCCGATGTTGTCAGCCGTGTACTTGAGCACTGCTTCAGGAATTTTGGCTGGCATGAAGTGCGCCCGACGGCTAAACGAGCACTCACTTGGGTCATCTGGCGACCCGGGACAGCCTGCCACAGTAAGCGAGAGGAGGCACAGTCCTTTTCTCCCTCTTTTGGGTATTTGCCGTGCAATGTGAGGAGGAATGCGATCTTGAGACGCCGTAATCGATCTCTTCGCACTCGGTCCTTGTCCAGCAGATGTCTTCTGCACTTTACGCGGCGGCTGTGCATACGATACCGGCGGGGCTTTGAATGCTGCGGATCTGGGTCGAGCCGCTTGAATGAGCTGCATTACGTACAGGAAGGAAGCATCCGTTGGTTTTACAGTCTTCACCACCTCGAGACGCGAGGTACCACCTCGTTCACTGTCAATTTGCGCGTGATTTCGATATTTCTCCAGAACACTCGTATCAATCCAGTACACCAAGAGTGATAAGTCATGAGGGTCCAGGTCCATTCGATGAAAAAGTCCATCCACTAGTCGGTAGAGAGTGTTGACCAGGTCGATTGCATCGGGCGAACCAAAGGCAAACATATAGCTCTGTAGTGCGCCCAGAGCACGGCGGACATCGTCAGGAGACATCGGAGTTGCTGCTTCTGGTAGGTCCACTGCAGCTGAGAAATTTTGCATGTTCACCTTGGAAGTCTTGAGCCAGGCACGCAGTTGAAGCTCATTGACCGGCAGCAAGTGCATAAATGAAAGCCCATAGTTGCCGAATTGCAGGTCGTAAAGGCGGTTACAGATACCGGGGTGAGGTAGGAACGGGATCACACCATGGGACACCAAGTTCCTTACATATTGCTGTGGAGACCTACCTTCTACGTTTGGCGCAGACACCAAATCGTGTAGCCGGATCTGCTCCGCGGACGGGGTGAAGTCGTACTTTTGAACTCGTTTTCCACTCGAAGCCGTTGTCGTAGCCGCCGCCACAGCGGCTTCTGCCATTTGCATGCGCCCGTAGACAGAGACGTAATGAGCTTGTAGGGCGGGATTGCACGATAAGGCTGCCACTGTCGCGGTGTGATCATCCGTTGGGGTCGATACTGGCCGGAATGAAACATTTCCGGAGGCCGAACTCGTTCGCATATACGAATATGGTCCAATGCCACTACTGGCCGCATTCGGGTATGGAGGTGAAGCTACCGAGCCTCCTCCTACCACAACAGCCGGGAAATGAGGGTTGGGCTGCGTAGACACGTAGCCATGTTGGCCGAAAGAAACACCTTGAACCACATTCGGGTATGGAGCTGGCAAGGAGGGACCAGCCCCTACCACAACGGTCGGTGGTGCTGATGGTTGCCACGATTGTACAGGATGCGTGTAGCTTGGTGGAGGACCGGCACCGTGATGCCCAGGTACCTGATACATTGTCGACGCAGACGTATGAGCTTGGAGTGGGGTCGAGCTCGGGTTTGCCGTCATAGAACTCGCAGACAGGAGCATCTCTTGACTTGGTAGAGTTGACCCCCTTCCTGCATACCCCACAGACACGGAGTCTGGTGCCTGGTAATCGACAAGAGGCGGCGGGGGTGGGCTGGTCTGCGACTGAGTTGCTGCTCCTAGCGGTACGTGACCGGACGGTGTCAGTGGTCCTTCGTCACGGAACATTGAGTCGATAGAAGATGCCACCGTGCGCGCCTGCTCATCAGGTGCCGATATCGGCTCCCTGCAAAAGAGTGATCCAAGAGTGCTGCTCACTTCCGCGCAAACGGCATTAGATCCTTCGACCACGTGCACATAGTCTACTGCGTGTTGCAGTCAAAAATTCTGAACCTTTCCGTTGAGCGGGTCAACCCATCGGCAAACTCGATCTGGCGGAGGCGGCAGAATTTGGTCGTCAAAACCGGAAAGGATGGTGGTGATGTCCCGGGAAGGTTGCTCCAGCGGAGAGTGCCCTAGTATCCGATCTAAAATCGTGCTGTGCAGTGACTCCAGTCGTTCGTACTCCATTCACGGCATTTTAGGGCGGTGTAAGACAACAACAGAACCACGATGGGGTCGACACCCACAGCTTTGTCAGCCCGACATGTCCAGGACGCGCCATCTTGCGTAGCAGCATACAGCCGCCCTGCCTTCGCGGTGGTGACTTGTCCATACCGCCAAGTACCTTTGAAGCTGGAGGCAGCCCCTTTGCGGAGCCAGACGCCCAGACGGTCGGTCCGAGCTTCTTTCTCAGTGACCACTCGGGTCTCCGCCAGCTCTACCGGTACCTCAGTCACCGTTTGCCCTGTTCCGAGCTGGGGCACAGGGACTACATGCGCAACTGCTCCTTGGATGCTGCGGACCTGCACGTAGGTGGGCTCTACCCACTTCATGCCCACATCTTCCGGAAGAAGCAGCAGGAACGAGCCGATCGTGAGGCCTTGGATAGGAACGACTGTGCGACTGTTTGGAGCGGAGCTTGTGCTGAATTTAGCTTGATCTTTGAGCTGCGAGGAGAAAGCTGGAATGGCGCGTCCGGAGTAGCCACGTCCTCGCTCTTGCCTAACCTATCCTAAATTTACGCTATCTCCCGCAGTCTGAAAACTTGTCTTCCGTTTCTTGCGTACTCGGAAGACGTTGACTGGGTAGGGCCTGGCGACAAGGTGGAGCTGAAGCTCAACTTTCTCAATCCTTGCCATGAAACCCATTCTCAACGTTGGAGGAAGTCGTTGAGAAGTAGTGACGAGCGTGTTTACACGGCCAACGGGAGACGTCGATATGCGATTGTTGCTTAGCCCATGGCGGATGATGCAGAGAACGCGTTGCAGTTCGTGAATACCAGAAATTCTGACGAAGTTACCATCCATGGATACGACAACGGTACGCAAGTTTATGGGCGCAGCGGGTGCCAAGTTGGCAATCCTGGATGCTCGGGACAAAGAGTTCCGAGCTCTATGGGATGTGTGCCAAGCATTAAGCAAGTTGGTTCAGAATGCGGATGACTCAACGCTGGTAAATATGTTTTTCACCATTTTCAAACGAATGATAGCCACGTGGGACGGCCGTATCCCGTGGGGCGGTGCGACCGTGACCGAGAAGATGCTGTGTGTTTCAGCACATTGTTGCGATGTTAGAGAGGTTGGAGTGGAGTGACGTCGGGCAGGGGCTACTTCAAGCGGTGGCTGGTGCGAATAATAAGGAGGTTGTCACCACTGCTCTAGCTATAGCTAGACGGCAAACACGACAGGGCGCGCAATAGACACTATTGACCGTGGTGGTGGAGAGAACCGTGAAGCATGACGACACTGAGGTCGTTCAAGTCGCTGGATACGTTGTGGACTTTAGTTTTCAGTCATGATAACGAGAGTATCTTTGGGACCCTGGGCAGCAAATCACAGCAAAGCAGTCCGAGGTTGTTGTCACCTGCGATCAAGACTTTTTTTCCTGCGTTCTCAGCGGTGACGGGTTCCCCGTTGAGCGGCGTTAGCGCCAGTCAGATTCACGTGCTACAGAGGCCGTAACTGCGCGAGTGGAGAAGTTTCTACGCAGCTCCGAAGAAAATATGACCGGGAATGTTTCTTTCCGATATCGACAAACTCTCCTCAGTGCGAGCAAGACGCCGTTGTGGTAGCAAAGGAGCTGATGGACCTGAGGGCGACAATCGCTGAAACTCTGCCAAACGTTATATCCTCAGGTGGGCTGGCTACTTCGTGAACCTTTCACGCTCCTACCAGGTTTTTGATGCGTGCGCTGATCATCGTTACTTTTGAATACTTTATATCCATGGATGCCAGCACCAACATAAAGTGCGGTGTACATACTTGAAGACCGAAGGATGTGGCGACCAGTAAGGTGATCGCCACGGAGGGAAAAACTTCTTTTCGTGTCGGAGACACGAAAAAAAAATTGCAGCAGATGATAATAGTTTCAAGATATCGTCAGCTCCCCTATCTGGACCAGTACCGTGGACATCGAGCCAGGCCAAGATCCGTCCTGGTCGGTATGAAACCTGCATCGAACGGAGGGCCCGCATTATCACAAGTATCAACTCTCTAGATGCCTCCTCGAAGCCGTTAAACTCAAGAGTTTGAGCTTAGTCAAGGGTTTTTTTTTAGCACTTTCCCTCGGCATCGAAATATTGGAGGTTGCAGCGGGTACGGGGGCTCTCGAAATCCTCAAGTACCTCAATGCCAACGACGAGATTTCCGAAGACACGGCTGAGTGGCCGCAGAGACACCATGAACGCAGCGAGATGTGGCCACTTGGACGTCGTCAAGGGGCTGTGCTCCGGGTTTGGTGTTGAGCGTAATAGTAGCCTTTCAGATCGAGGAGTACATCGCGAAGACAGTATTTTCCGTCTGACGAGAGCTATGGACGCTGCGGCGATGAATGGACACCTGGATGTGGTCAAGTATCTGCACGAAATGACAAAAAAGTCGCACGAAGGTGAAGATTCAAGCCCACAAAAGAGAAGCAAGCTGAGTATGAAGGTGTCCATCGGTAGCAGTGTGTTCCAGTATAGTATAGAAGCAATGGACGCTGCAGCCTCAAACAACCACTTGGACGTGGTAGAGTGGCTTCATGATAACCGAAGCGAAGGTTGTACTCGACTGGCCATGATTTTGGCAGCTGCTAGAGGGCATATTGAGATGATGATGTGGCTACGTGAGCACTACGATCTCTCGACTGAGGGGGTGATGGATGCTGCTACGATGCATGGACAATTGGACGCGCATGCAATGGACGTCGCAGCGACTAAAGGGTATCGAGAGGTCGTCCAGTGGTTTCATGAGAATACTAGCGCCGGGCGTACGACGGGTGCGATGGATGGCGCAGCTGAAGAAGGGCATTTTGACACTATCAAGTGGCTACACATCAATCGAAGTGAAGGGTGCTCAGCCAATGCGATGCGTTTGGCAGCAGCGTCCGGGCATTGGCAGGTAAAGAAGTGGCTTCAGACGCACCGTCCTCAGAATTGCACGTATCCTGCCATTGATCAGGCGGCGTTACCGGGCGATTTCGAAGCTGTGCTGTTTCTGCATCGAGTTCGACAAGAAAATGTGTCTCTTGACACGGCGTGGAGCGATGAAGTGGCTTCGTACCCTGGCCTTAATGATTGGGCGGCGTCAAATGTTGGGCAGATTTGTGGGTGAGTCTTCTTTACAGTATACGCTACTCAGCTTACTTTCAAGTAAAGTAGCAAATTGGTGGATAATGTTCGACAAATTGTGTTCTGAGTACTAGGGGAGCTATGCGATGCAACTAAGCTATCGCCGCAAGCGCCGTCGATCGGAACTACTTCAATATCGCAGTATGACGGGTCGTTAGGTGTATTAAAACCCTAGCGGTAGTATTCAAGCTACCACTTCTTCTTGTCCGCTTTCGCTCACTAAGAGTGTTACCACCATGAACCTTCCGCCGGACAACTTTAAAATTCAAGATGACTGAGCAGACAGTCGTTAACCAAGTGCTCCATCACGAAGCCAATCTCCTTCGACGCAGTATGTTCACTAGCGTCTCTGCGATAGCAGCCCTGAGGTCCTTCAGCTCCTTTTGCATGTAACGCAGTTCCGGTTGCCTCTGGTCGTACCATTCCCGCGTCTTAATTATTGTCACCGCCCCGGACCCTCCCCTCCCCAAGTCCTTCAATTTGAATGAAGCGTTCATTCGATAGATATCACCCCCCATGGAGCACAGCTTCTTGGTAACTCTTGGTTCATCCTCCGAAGAAAACATTCCATCCGTAGTTATCGTCGCTTCCGAGCTGCGTAGGAACGTCTCCAGTTGGGGGAAATCAGGAAACGCAGCAGCAGTCTAGCACGCGGATCTGGCTGGCCAACCACTCGCTCCGGCACGCGAGAATGGCCACCAGCACCGCTTTCTTTTCATCCGGGAAGCGACCATCACCCAGAAAGTTTGAAAAAGTCTTGATTGTACGGATCAGAAACCTCGGACTCATTTGCTGGAATTTACTGGCTAGGGTCTGGAGCGTCATCTCGTTACTATGGCTGAAAACTACAGCCCACAGCGACTCCAGCGACCTGAACGAACTCAGTGTTTCGTCATCAAGCTTCACGGCTTTCTCCACCGCCAAAGTCAATAGCGTTTGCTGCAAGTCCCGTCGTGTTAGCTGTCTAGCTATATCGAGAGCACTGGCCACCTCCTTGTCACTCAGACCATCTAGCGCTTGAAGCAGCCCTGGTGCGACGTCACTCCACTCAACTTTTCCAACATCGCAGCAATGCGTTGAACACACAGCTTCTTCCCGGAAACGAGGTACCACGTGGGTACGGTTCGCTTGAAAAAGTTGGAGAAAAACAAATTTACCAGACTTGACAGGCTCCGGGTGCGCTGGGCCTGTCGTAGCGAAGGTGCGTGGAGTGGTTGTGTTGCTTGCTTGTTGTTGGGTAAAATGCAAAGTGAGATTGATTCCGTTAAGTCTTCGGGCTAACTACGTGCTCTAGGCTTTCCTCTAGGTTCTCCTTAGTGTCGTTCTAGAAGCTGAGCTAACCTATACTAAATGCAAGTGTTTTTCTGTTTTCGTAATCCTATATATGCATGTTTGTATACTTGTGCAGGTAGCGTTCTGGATTCCGGGAGCCAGGCAGTCTTGCGCAAGCCTGGCGCCAGCCTTCACGCGACGTTGCGCGCGGACTTCTTGTGGCGGCGGAGGCGGCGGCGCTGCAACGCCTGCCTTCCTGGCCACCAGGTACGTGTTCTTCGTGCATGTCTGTTGCTGGCGTACCCGCTTGCGTGGGTGCCAGCAGCAGACATGCTGCATCATGACATCCCCCCGGACTTTTAATCGCGTTGGCGCTGTTGACGGAACTTGTGGAGAAGTTCACGCCAATGCGATACCCGTTTTAGCTTGACCTCGTATTCCCATGTGTTTTCTGAATCGGGGAGTCCATGCCACTTGACCAACCAGAGACGTTTGTTGTTGCGCTGTTTCTGCTGGAGCAGAGCTTCTGGGAAATGCAGTTCTTCGTCGGTGGCATCGTCGAGGAGTACTGGTGCAGACTTGGGCAAAGGTCGCGACGCGAAGCGTTGAGGGTTCGGAACGTCATGCTTGAGGAACTCCACGTTGAAACTCGGGTGAAGACGACTCATGTGCCGCGGTAGCTTGAGCCGTGCTACGTTGGAATTTATCATCTTCTCGATCTTGAACGGGCCGATGTACCTCATCGCCAACTTCTCGCGGTTGAGTTCCGTGTTGGCCGTGATGCGCTTGAGAGGCAAGTTACGCGTATCCAGCAATACGAGATCTCCTTCCTTGAACTCCACGTCTCGGCGCTTCCTGTCGTAATACTTCTTTTGACGTTCTTGTGCTGCCAGGAGATTCTTGCGGGCCAATTCAACGATCTTCTTGCGTTCTTCAGCAAACTTTTGCGCGAAGTCAACTAGTGGAACATCTTCATCACGAACTTCACCAGGGGTGATCTGGGATACTAAGTTCCTGACCTTGCGTCCTGTGTCCACTTCGAACGGCGTAAACGTTGTCGAGGAACTCTCCAGCGTCGCATGTGCGTACTCGATTGTTCCCAAATGCGTAGCCCAGTCTCGACCATGATAGGACACCATGCACCGTAATGCATCTTCCAAGACAAGGTTCTGACGCTCAGTCTGTCCATCCGCTTGGGCACGATATGCCGTGGTGAGCGACAACTTGACCCCCATGATATCCATGAGCGACTTCCAAAACTTTGATGTGAACTTGGGGTCTCGGTCGCTGATGATCACTTTTGGCAGACCGTGATGACGAACTACTCCTTCAAAGAAGATGCGTGCAACTTCTGGAGCATCTGCCGTCGTATGTGTCGGAATGTACTTGGGCCGCTTGGACAGTTTGTCCACCACAGTCATGATTGCATCGAAACCATTGGAAACTGGTAGCCCTGTCACGAAGTCCATAGTCACTACTTCCCAACACTCGCTCGGGACTGGAATTGGCATCATAGTTCCTTTCTTGCGCGCGGTACTAACTTTCCATCTAGCACACGTCCCACAGCTTGCCACGTACTCCTTCGTGTCCTTCTCCAACGTGGGCCAGAAGTACCACTGAGCAACCCTCAATTGCGTTCGACGGATTCCAGGATGAGCTGCCGTGGGTGCATCATGGAATTCTTCCAAGATGTTCGTGATTAGCCGGGCGTTATTGGGAACACACAGCCTGATGACCGAATGACCCGAACGCTTGTACAAAAGCCCATTCGATTTGACGAAGTCTGCAGATTTGTCCGGTCGGTTCCATACTTCCTTGAACGCGGGGTCTTTCTTGTATCCAGCCTGGAACTTCTTCTTCTGGTCTTCGCTCAAATGGACGCTGGATGTTAAGTACTCGACGTTCTGGACTTGTTCCACGTGTACATTGACTTCTTGCTGAACTCCAATGGGGTAACTCTCCCCGCAAGTCCAGATCGTCGACAAGAAGACATCGTTCATCCGACGGAAGCATGCGAAGCATTGCGGCGTGGACACTGTGACGTCGAAGCTTCGAAGTCTGATGCGTACAGGATGAAGAGCAATCATGGACTGCTGGTAACTTCCAAGGCTCAGGCTCGCCAGTAACTTCGTCGTCGGAATCATCCGCCGGGATCTTCGTCTGACTGTTCACATTGAGGAAGTCGATGACCCAACGAATCGGAATGGAACTATTCCCACATCGCAACCATTCAGCTCTCTTCGGGATTTGACCAGTCGCCGGATCTTTCTTAGGAACACCGAAGATATTGGAGACCCAGGGTGAATTGGAGACTTCTATCCACCCTTTCTTCATGTTTTCCGCGACGAACTTTTCCAATGCTTCCTGCTCCGTTTTAGACAGTCGAAACGGTGCTCGGGTGCTAGGAGCGGCGTCAGGTTTCATCTCCATGTCGAACTCGACGATGCGCTCGGGAGGTAGACCATCTGGCAGCTTTTCTGGGAAGACATCACCAAACTTGTCAAGCAAAGGCTTAATGTAGTCTGGTACGGTGTCGGATTCCACTGCTACACAGACCTTGACGAAGAACAGCTCCGCAAACTTCCTGTCCTGCATACGACGACGGAACTTCTTCGTGGACCCAAAGACACCATTACGCCACGCCTCAGTCAAGGCGAGATGTGACCGATGGCGTGCGCGAATTGCTTCCTTTTCCGTTTTCTTTCGTTGCTCTTCTGCTGTCGCCGACTCTTCAACTTCGCTTGGGGCCATTGTGGTGTCGTCCTTCTCACATTCTCCTGATCTTCTATCTTGTCTTCGTTCTTGTCCGTCTTGGGCCTTGGTCTCTCTTCCTGCTCGGAAATACTACTTCATGCTTTCGCCAGTTGATCGTTGGTTGATATTTAGCAAACCACGGTTTACCCAAGATAACGTCATGTTCAATCGCCAGTGGACTCTCTGTGAGGCGCATCTTCTCGAACGTCTTGTCTTCCATGCCGATGTCCGCTTCCACTACCTTGACATCGCGATACTCCTTGATCTCTCCATCGAAGCCCTTCACTTGTACATCCTTAGTTCCTGTCACCTTCGACACCATTCTTGGTCGTACCAGATTTGCCGTAGCACCACAGTCAAGCAGTATCGTTACTGGGCGCCCTTCAATTCTCCCGGGTTTACGGATGAGCTCATTATCCGGTCTAGCAGCCACGTCATGCATGCTGACTTCCTCAAACGCATCCACAGTGTACTGGTCGTACACGATTCTCTCTTCACCATCGCTGACTTGTTGCTCCACAGCATTGACGTGCTGCGAGTCTCGTTGACGCTGATTCGGACCTCTGTAGGGACGTTGTTTCCGACGAGGGCCTTACAGTGGGCTGCAATATGACCACCACGGAAGCAGTTGTAGCATTTCCTCTGCCGACGGCACTCTTCTAGACTGAGTTCTTGCGCACTGTCGATCTCCATTGGCTCAGGACCATTTGATCTTGAAGCCGACTCGTTTCTGCGGAATCGTGGGTAATCACGGTCGCGACGTCCCGTGCGCGCTGGAGCACCGAAGTGCGAGCGCTCATAGTCCATCGCTACCGTAATGGCATCCGTAAGGGTTTCACAGCGCTTGTACAGTACTTCCTGACGTGTATTTGGCATCAACCCTTGCGAGAAGTACACTACCTTGTCGATCTCCGTCATGTTTTCCACTTGAAGTACAATGTTGCGAAACCGTGAAACGTAATCACCCAACGACTTGCAAGATTTCTGGCTTAGGTGTCGCAACTGCTCACGCAGCCGCAACTGAAGATCCGCCGGAACAAATGCGCGTGACAACTCACGGAGTAACTGCTCCGCAGAGTAAATCTCATGCTTCCGCGCCAGGTACCACTGACCAGCCTGCCCTTTCAACGTGCTCCCGATAATAGCCAGTACCCTCGTCGCCCAACGCTCGTTCTTCCAGTCAATGTTGCGGGCCTCAAAGTACTGCGACAACTCTTCTTGATACAGGCGGAACGACTCAGACTCATGTCCCGTGTACTTGGGTAGTCTAATCCCATCCAGCTTGAAGTCGTTCATTCCTCGTTGCTCATTCATTACTCTCATCATCTCTTGTTGCTGCTGCATCGGTTGCAGCACTCCTTGCATGAGCTCAGAGACGTCCGCCATCTTGTTCGCCTTCCTTTCACACGCGGAAGCCTTAACCCAAACGCCTAACTAGTAATAAAGCTGATTCCCTCTAAAACGTTATACCCGCGAAGGTATTCGTTATCACACTCGACGATGAATTGCCGTAAACAAAGCGGCTAAAACGTGTTTACTGCTCGTTAGACGAGTTAATCAGCTCCCTTACAGTTGCTAGGCTACGCTGGCGGCGGGCTTCCTCGCGATCACGGAGACGGTTGTCGCGCTCGAGTTGTTGACGGGTAGTACGCGGGTCGAGGACTCTGGCTACACCGAGGTTGACGAGACCGGTTGCCTTGCCGAGTTTACGCTGAGCGCGACAGAGCTGATGGATGACCGCCCTTTTCTGGTCTCGCTCTTCCGAAGTGAGTGGCTTGACCTCAGCAAGTTCTCTTAGCAGTCGCTCAGTCGTTCGCACTGCGTGCCGGATTTGACGGTAGCAATCGGTGCGCAACTTGTCGATGTCGGTGGCGTCGATTACACCCAGCCTCTCAAAGACCCGTCGGGAACAGCGTTGTCAACGCGACGACCCCTACGTCCAGCCATCCAATCAAAGAAGCGGCCCGGGCAACTCAGAGCGGACTGCACTACCTAACCGCCGAACTCGAAAGCCGGACTGGATCGGGTGCGCCGCTACAGCTGGTGCCTCGTACTTATGCCGACGTTCCCTTGACAGATGTCAGGCGGGTCCGAATTACAGCCAATGACCGGTGCCCGTAGCCCTCTCCGAGGTTGAGCGAAGCGCGGTCAAAAGCGAATCCCAGCCGGTGCCCGAAGACCTCCTTGAGGTTGAGCGAAGCGCGGTTGCGAGGGGGACCAACAAGTGCTACCAAATGACAGGCTCCGGGTGCGCTGGGCCTGTCGTAGCGAAGGTGCGTGGAGTGGTTGTGTTGCTTGCTTGTTGTTGGGTAAAATGCAAAGTGAGATTGATTCCGTTAAGTCTTCGGGCTAACTACGTGCTCTAGGCTTTCCTCTAGGTTCTCCTTAGTGTCGTTCTAGAAGCTGAGCTAACCTATACTAAATGCAAGTGTTTTTCTGTTTTCGTAATCCTATATATGCATGTTTGTATACTTGTGCAGGTAGCGTTCTGGATTCCGGGAGCCAGGCAGTCTTGCGCAAGCCTGGCGCCAGCCTTCACGCGACGTTGCGCGCGGACTTCTTGTGGCGGCGGAGGCGGCGGCGCTGCAACGCCTGCCTTCCTGGCCACCAGGTACGTGTTCTTCGTGCATGTCTGTTGCTGGCGTACCCGCTTGCGTGGGTGCCAGCAGCAGACATGCTGCATCATGACAAGACTTGAGTCATCCGCGTTCCCGACCAGCCTGCTTAATGCTTCACATAGATCCCATAGGGCGTAAACAGGGATAAACAGTTTGTGGCGTCGCCAGGAGTCTGCTTGCCACTCTTTCTCCCGAGCATCCAGGATTGCCAATTTGGCATCTGCCGTATCCATAAACTTGCGTAGCTTTGCTGTATCCATGGATGGTAATTCCATGAGAATCGCTGCTGCAGTCTGGATATTCACGAACTTCACCACGTTTTCCGCATTATTCGCTACGGGCCAAGCAGCAACTGCATATCGGCAATACATGCTCTCTTTTGAGGGCCCCTCGTTGCCCGTGTATCCACGCACGTCACTTCTACCGAACGGCTTCTTCCAACGCTGAGACTGCGTTTCATGACAGGGATTGAGAAAGTTGAGCTTGAGGTCCACCTCGTCACCATGTCCAACCTGATACCCGCCCGTAGTGTACCAAGTAGCTTTCTCCTCGCGACGTTCTTCGTCCCAATCTCCAAGCTCCCCACCGTTTCCGGCAAACTCAATTTCGTGGTGCAACTCGACTAGATAAAACTGCAGCTTCGCCTCAGCAGAAGCGGAATTATTCGCTTCATCTAGCGCCAGAAATCTTGTGCGGTCAACGCCCTTCAATCCACTTGACCCAAAGCCCTTAATACTACTCTTCGTGTACTCATGATCAAGTAGCAGCGCGAAATGGTCGTCTTCAGACGTCATAGTATCAATGACTTCTGCTAGTTCTCCACTCATCGGTCGATTTAGGTTCCGCTCCAAGTGCCGCATGTCTGCTGGTAAACAAACAGAGCAGGTACGTCGCCGTACCTTCAGCTTTACCAAAGTCATGGCGGTGTTTCACCTCTCCGTTCCGATACACGACCAAGTCTCCTCCTTCGTGCAAGCTCGGAGGTTGCACGACCAACGTAGCAATCATACCATCCTCCTTCTCCGTGTCTTGATGCTTCAAGAAGTGGCCCCCTTCTCCATACACCAGCAACTTGTACAGCACACACTGGAGCGGAATGTCCTTGTACCCCAGCCGCTCAGCAATCGTCACCGTCATCTTCTCAATACCTACTTGCCACAGTGGATTCTTGAACTGCACCTGGTCAGGCTGCAACTCCCAGCTCTTTCGTACATTCTCGTCCATCTCGGTGTCCATGTTGTGGCCGAACGGAGACTTGGTGCACTTCTCAATAATCCTATGGGCTCTCTCGTCCCACAAAGGCACTGGAACTGGTCCCACGCCGTCCACAAAGATGCCGGGAACTGCAGGCAGTTGGTCGGCTTGTCCTCCGAAGGAGAAACCGCCAGAGTGTTCGCCCGCCCTCCCCAAGATGTCGCTGATCTTGATACATGTAGCTCCCGTCGGAACTGGGATTTCATCTAGCGCCCCCTTGCCGCTGAACGGCCACTCCTTGTCGCCGAAGTCTTCGCTGAGATTCGGGTCCTGGTTGTACAACTCCACCCTACTTTCGTCGTCGGACATGATCCTTGCTTGCGGCGTGTGCGAGATAAATCGAAAATGAGACAACGAGATTGATTCAAGTGCTAAGATTGACTGAGGGTGTGTTCCGCAGACATGAATTCCAGCGTTTTAGGGCCATTCCAGCGGATTTTTCGTAAACAGCGGATCGGTCAAAACTCTGCGTGTTCCGCATGCCGATTCCAGCCGATTTAGAGGCCAAATCCGCTACACGCTAAACGCCCGAATTTGGGCGTGGGGACGATTGATCCAGCGGATTGAGCGGCGGGGGCCTGTAATAGCACATATTACACCGATCACGAGACACGACGTACGATGTGAGCCGATGGTTTCGCTTTCGCTATTAGCGGGTGCATGTAGATAAAAGGCTAAAAGAGCTCCTGGGGCCTGGTGTGGGCTCTGTGCCGGTGGCGCTAATAAACAGGGGACTACACGACCACTTCGCCTTCTCTGGCGGCGATGGTCATCAAATAGTCACGCCACATTGCCGTTGCAATCGAGTCACGCATCTGCTTCATGGTACTGTCGTCTGGGTCGATTGGCGTGGAGTCGCCTGCATCTTCATCTGGGCGTCTTCGTCTGCGCTGTCCTCCGGGCGCTCCTGCACATTGGCGAACTCATCGCGGTGTCGCCGGATGAAGTTGTGGACCGCAAAGGCACTCCGTATTAGGCCGATCTGCTCCTCGAGGGGATACGACGTCATCGCAACTGCGACAACCACCTCTCTTTTACCCCGTGTAACTCAGCAACTAGCGCCATGCCATTCAACTGGACCCAAGAGCTCACCGCTCGGCTCATCAATGCCGTCCTCGACCAAGTCATCCGACTCGGTGCTTCTTATGAAGGCAACTTCAAGAAAGCGGTCTGGAATCGTATTGTCATGGCCTTCAACAACGGACTACCAGAAGATCTAGCGCGTACTCGTAAGCAGCTTCAAAGCAAGCTGAATGAGCTGAAAAAGAAGTACAGGATCTACTCAGCAATGAAGGCTAACAGCGGCTTCGGATGGGATCCTACTACTGGCGCACCCACAGCCCCAGACGCAGTGTGGCAGGATTTGATCGACGCGCACCCCCAAGCTCGGGAGTTCCAAACGCGCCCATTGTTCATGTACGCCGAGCAGGACCAGATTCTATCACGAACGGCTGCAACAGGCTCCTATGTGGTGTACTCCCGTGCTGGCACGCAAGCACGACCACCACCTTCCTCGCTGAGTGGGCTTAGCAGCGACTCTGAAGATGAAGAGAGCAGTGCGGATCTACACTCTGCTGTCCAGCAGCGACTTGCATCTCTTCGGGATGATCAAGGTTTCAGAGGGGAAGACGCCGAAGCAGTATCGACACCTACAAGACAGCAACAGCGTAGAACACGGCGCTTAAGTCGAGATAGCGCGGCGGAAGAAACGCCAGCTACACGACGAAGGACCACTGGTGATCGCATGAGCGAGTCGTTACGGCAGATGGCTAATGCCCAGGAATCAATCGCTGCATCCATTTCGGAGCGCCACAGCAGGAGTCGAGCAGTGACGCGAGCCGATGAGGCGATATCAATCTTTAGGAACCTCTTCACTGACACTGTCCCAGTGGCCAATCGCTTTAAGTTCATCAAGCTGCTAGCGACCGATCCCGATGCGGCAACCATGTTTTATGGCATGGATGACGAAAGCCGCAACTACATGGTGGAGCAGTTCGTGCTGGCGGAGAGCTCTGACTTCGAGGACAACTAGGACAACTAAAGACCCGAGATTTCGCTGACGGCTGCAAAGTCAAAGATCTTCTTTCCAGTTTTAATACACTTTGCTTCTCTATACAGAACGTAATACAATGTTCCACAGTATCATTTAGCGTGTGGCGGATTGAAATCTGCGCGTTCCGCAAACACTTCCAGCGGAATTATCAAAACAGCGGATTGCCTCTTTCCAGCGGAAAAGCAAAGCCGCTGTTTGAAAACAGCGGTGCAGCGGAACACACCCTGAAATTTACACAAGATTGATTGATTTATTGTGAATTCTGGCCAATATTGCCGATTCGGGGCGGTTTGCTGGCGATTTGGCTCGGTCGATTCAATCAATCGACTTCGGAAAGTTCGAGTAGAACGCGCAATAAGGCGAGCGATGGTTATTGACCCAAACGTTGGACATCAATGGCTACACTGTAGAACAGGAAAACGGTGAGATGCACAGCTTGAACCTTTGAAGGGTATATTGCCTTGTGGTGTAAAGGGGAAACCAACCGACGGTGGACACAACCTCATCGTCTGGGCAGGAGTTTGGAGTCAAGGAGTCGGAGATGAAGATGGACTTCCTCAAGCCGAGTTTTTGAGACGTACTACGAGTTGTAGCGGCTGCACGGAAGCAGCGAAGAAAATAAGCTCACGACTGCTGTAGTAACAATCCCGATCCGCGATAATTGCCTGGCATGCTGCTCATGGCGTGGAGAATGCGTTAACGTATATTGGCCCTGAGGCTGCAATTAGAGCGTTGGAGAGCCAAAAGCGTGTTACCGCTGGTGCACTTAGTAAATTTATCAGCAAAATCCTGCCAGATCTGGAGAGATTGGAAAGCAGATCCAAGACGATATCGAGCAATTTTTGGCGTATTCTATGCGAATTGCTGGTGGATGGCGGTGACGCGCAACTCGTCCAGACATTCATTAGCAAGTATTTCAAGAAAATATTCACACGTCTGAAAACTTTCCAGTGGAAAGTGATAAGGCCGCTGTTCCTCTGAAGATGCTGCAATCGTTCAAGTGGAGCGAAGTTGGGCAAGCGTGTCTGGAATTGGTCTGCCAACTTGATACGTTGAAGACCGACGGAAAAGAAAGTGGTACTTTGGCTCAAAACGCACTGATGCCGCTTGCTCTGGAAAATTTCGTGAACCTGAGTGATACCGCCCGAGTATGACACTATCCTGTGGAAGTGGGCCATGTATTCAGACTACAGCGGTGCGTTTCAAACGTTATTGGGTAAGGTGATGAATGCCGGTCCAAACACCTTGCGCTCATCAACTCAAGTTTTCACTCATTGGTTGGTGGATATTGACTTGGCAGGCGACAAGTTTGCCGCGCTCAAAGATATCGCTGAAGGGAGGAGCGCGTGGTTGAAGAGCCAAATCCACCAACTTGAAAATGCCTGTCTCGTGGGAAATACCCGACGCAGTATTCCGTGCGGACGATCAGATTCAGACATTTGTGAGAGGCATCGATATGTCGATGACTACCAAGGGGGTACACACTTTCGAGAATCTTCAAGGCGCTCAAAACTACGCTACTAAACGGAAGCCGAGGAGGAGGATGGAACTGCATTCGTGGCGATTACCAAGACGAAAGGGTGGTTTTCGTCTCGTGAAAAGTTTGTCTCGTAGCAGCACAAGGCGGAGCTGGATATCGTGATACCAATGCCTGGTATTCAGAACGAACGGTCGAAGCTGCCGCTCGAGCATCTCTTGCAGGTGCAAACCCTTACGAACAAACAGAGCCACGTGACACGATCGGCAACTAGGAAAGAATCCGAAGATGCAGGGTCAATCAACAGAGAGAATAAGGTAGCATGGTTTTCTGTCCACTATTTCATTCTTGATTTTTTTTCATGCTCGTCGTCATCGGCGTGCTCCAGTAGCACTTGTCGTACTGGCACATGGCGGACAACACTGCAATTTAAGCTCTCTCTAATCTGAGCAACTATTTTTTACTGAAGAAACATTCAAAAGCTCGACACTTCTGATTGGTTCTCACATACTTGCTTGAACATACTGTAGGACCATCCTGGAAACATACGTCGTCTCAAGGTTTCAAAAGCGAACAGCCAAACCCGGATCGCGTCCTGCTTCACCAAGGGCAATACCTTCACATCTTCCAGCCCGCCCATTTCACTCCAATCGAGCCCTCTTACTGTCGCTGCAGTTGAAGTCTCCACTCGCGCACTCCAGCAGCTGCGCCAGCTCCACTTTATACTGCTCCAATTTCCGCTGACATTCATCAAACCACTTGCGCGTCTTCGTAATTGTCACCACAGCATCAGCGTTTACGGCACTTGCCTTCATCTTGAATGAAGCGTTGGTTTGTGCTTCACGAGACCATTTAGCGGCACAGTTACTGGCGTCTTGGAACCCTTTGAATTTGTGCACTCCCTTCGTTATCGTGACTGTTGTGCCAGGACCTTTTAGGAACTCTTCCACCTTCACGTTATCCGGGAACTGCGCGTTCGGCATTTGCCAAGAAAATGGCCTGTCGAGCTCAGCGATCTGGTTCGTGAGCCACTCGATCCGCTTCGAGACGAGCATACTGAGCAAGCCGGTCTTATCGTCAAATGAATCAACAGCACTAAAACCTTCAAGGGACTTCTCCAATAGTGGTGCACTTAGGAGGCTCGGGTCGAGTTGCTTGAATTTGCCTGCCACTGTGTCGACGGTGGGGTCGGAACCACTGCGAACCACCCACTTTAGTATGAGTCCGACGACCTTCGAGGAGCACAATTCCTCGGTTGTAAACTTCGCCGACTCCTTCATAGCAAGTTTGAGCAGAGCACTGTGCGCAGCCCCACCGTCCAATCCGTCAAGGATCAGCAGCGCCAATTCCATGGCGGAGTATCCCGTATATTCTTCCTCTATAGGTCCATACGTGCCTCGACCCAAACAATCCAACAACGCCTTCCCGAAATCACCCCAGTCGTACGTACGGACAATCTGCGTGATGACTGGGATAAGAGACTCATTGTCTTTGCGCTTGTCGAGCCCCCAGCAACACGCCAAATGCGTCCTGTTTTTTGGCATTGGCTTGTTGATGTAGTAGTCTGCATTCGTGAAGAAATCTCTCACGATCTCTGCATCGTCGGCTTCCACTGCGAGCTCGCAGAAGAGTCGACAAAACTTGACGGAGAGAACGTCAGGTGAGGAGTGTTTGCCCTCCACTTTGGTCCTTGCGCCTATATCCTTCATAAATTCACGAAGTGTGGCAGCATCCACAGGTTTCTTGGCGTAAAATTCCTCCATGGCAACATCGAAAGGCATAATCTTCAGGGTCTGCTTGGCGTGGCTTGCGGAAGGCCACGCAACTATCGCGTATCTAGCGTACTTGGTGTTTTTGGTCGGACCTTCATTGCCCATGTACCCGTCTTCTTCCTGCACGCCATGGGGTATCCACATTTGAGACAGCGTTTCTTGCCCAGGGTTGAGAAAGTTCAAAGTTGTCGACTTCCTAACTCGCCCAAGACTCTCACCGCGCGTGGTGTACCAGGAAATGGATTCCTTGCGCTTATCAGGCTGCCAACCCGCGAAACGAGACTCCTCATATTTAACTTTGTGTTCCAAGCGTACAATGAACATCCGAAGCTGCTTTTCAGCTGTCACGAGCGCATTCGCTTCTTCCAGAGCGTGGACTCTGGCGCTGTCGACACCTTTCAAGGCCCCTACGCCCAAATCCTCAACACTTTTCGCCGTGTATTCGTGAGCCAAGAGCAGAGCAAAAGGTTCCTCGCTGTCCTCCATGTTGCGAATGAGAGTAGCCAAATCTTCACTAAGCGGCTCATCGTGAGCTTTCTGGAGGTGACGCATTGTCGGAGGCAAACAGATAGAGTACACCAACGCGAGACGGTACCCCTTGGTCACCTTCTCCAGTGCATGCTCTGCATCAGCATAGTGCACAGCGTAGTGAGGCAGAAACGCCGAAGTTCCGTCGGCTTTACCAAAATCGTGCCGGTGCCTTACTTCACCACCTCGGTAGATAACCAAATCGCCCCCTTCGTGGGAACTCGGCAGCTGAATCACCAACGTCGCAATCATCCCGTCCTCCTTTTCAGTGTCCTGGTGTTTCACGAAGTGGCCTCCTTCTCCATACAGCAGCAGCTTATACAGCACGCATTGGAGTGGAATATCCTGGTAGCCCAACCGGTCTGCTACGATCTTGCACAGTTCATCAATCCCGCTTTGCCACGCCATGTTCTCGAACGTCACTTGTGTAGGCTCGAGCTGCCAGCTCTGACGCACCGACTCGTCCATCTTGGTCTCGAAGTTGTGTCCGAAAGGAGACCTCTTGCACTTCTCGATCATCTTTTGGGCGTGATCCGCAGTAATGGGGACCGGAATCGACCCAACCTCAATGACAACTAGCCCCGGGGCCGCGGGTAACGTATCAGCTTGTCCTCCAAATGAGTACTCCCCTGCTTGTTCGTCCGCGCGAGCCAATACTTCGCTGATTTGGGCTGCCGAGCCCGAAGGAACTGGGACATCGTCGGGCTCACCTTCTCCACCAAATGGCCACTTGCCTTTAGGAAAGTCGCTGCTCATTTTTGAGCCGTGGACAAGAACACGAAATGGCGCTGAGAAAGCCAAAGCGGTAAGTACGAAAACATCAAAGAAAACATGTAATCGAGTTTGTCAACACTTATCATGATTGATGGACCATGCTCTGATCGTCCACTGCAGATTTCATCACTATCAATTCGTTTTGTTGCATTTAGTCCACTCCGGTGCTCGATTTGCCCATGTCTCGCGGATCCAACTGCGGTCTTCATCTGGGTAGTACTTCTCCATCATCTTCACGAGCTTTTCGTCCAGAAAAAGCGCAAACTCGGCGCATGCTTCGTGCTTATCTGAAAACTTCGTCATAGTCACTACAGTGTCCTGGTATCCGCGACACTCCATGCTAAACATTGAGGCACAGTTTTCGTCGATAAACTTGGACATGAACGCGCGAGCAGCCATTTTATCGGGAAAACCCGTGATCTCCTTTGATTGCTGTAGCCCTCGCAGAAATTCTTCAATCTCTGGCTCACCTGGAACGAAGGCTTCAGGAATGTGCCATACGCCAGGGTTGCCGCGATTTGCGACCGCAACCTTCAGGTATTGGACTCGAGTAGTCACAAGGTCAGAGAACACGTTGCGCTCTCTTGGTGATAACCCCACTTCGTCGGAGTATTTCTCAAGACGGTCAATGATCGACTGGTAAGAACTTGGGCCTGAGCGCTTCAACAAGCCGACAAAGCGGTCGAACATTTTACGGTCACCACAATGGTTCGCACAGTCCCAAAGTTGAACAATCTCGCAATACTCGCTGATAATCCACGGATTCCAATATTTCGCCTCGTTGAGCAGCGATTCCAGAACGTGTTTCTGGTCGTCGTGGCCGCGTAAAGCGCTTGCAAGAAGGACCAATGCTTCCAGGACCTCGTCGTCATTCCTACAGGCGCACCAAAAGCGCGTAAGAAACCGAGGCTCAATCGTTTTCCACCCGAATTCATGTACCAGAAGGACCACGGCAGAGGTAATTTTGACACGACCGCCCTCGCAGAAATAATCAGCGAGTTGCTTGAAGAAAACATCAACCAGTGACATATTCTGCATCTTCACCAGCGAATGGCAAACGGTATCATTCCATTCTTCCTCACCATACGGATAGCTTCCCCTCGTGAGCAATGACCGCAACGCCGCTGTATCATGCGGCGCGTATTGCTGGAGATATGCTGCAGCTGCAACACACCCGCTCAGTTTCCAGACAATGTCCATCGCACTCTGGCGAGGCAACATTAGAATTGCCTGACGGGAGTATCGATCTTGTCTTGTTGGCATTGGTGGACAGTCGTATCCGCGGTATCTTCGGGTCTTGATCGTATCGGCGTACCTCTGACTCTCTTCTTCAGACGGCATCGTCACTGCGCTTGTAGGCGTCGTCCTTAACCACATCTCCCGCAGACTTTCATCATCAGGATTGAGGTATTGGAGCTCGTGCTCCTCATACCGGTAAGGATCCGTGCTGAAAGTCTGGTCTTTCGTACCGAAAGTGTACCATTCGATAGAGTCCGTGCGAGCTTTGTCCACGCAGTCATCATAGTAAGGATCACCAGTGCAAGCTGACTTAATTTCGTGGTCAAGTCTGACTGCGATAATTTGCAGCTGGTGGCTTGACGGTAATGCGGCGTTCAACTTCTGAATCGTTTGGAGTCTGGCAAGATCGACACCGGTCAAAGCAGCCGTCCCTGACTTCGCGATCACGTCGCTATCATAGTCGTTCTTGAGCAGCAGGCAAATTGGAGACAGCACTGCACTCGCCTGCTCCACTTCTGGCGCAAGTATATCGTGGACGTCCTGGTCCCGGGGGTGCGTAGATAAATACACGAAGGATTTTCCCAGCTGGAAGAAAAAGACCAGTGCTGCATGAACTCCACGTTCAGCTCCCTCAACACTGCATCTTGCGCCAGGAGGAACAACGACGAAGTTTTGGCCCTCTTGGGGCCCACTTTGGGTCAGTTCGTGACGTGTTGTAGCACCAGCCGTCTCTTGGACGACAAGAACCCCGGCGTTAGATGAAGAAAAGGGCACGATCATCACTGCTTCTACACCGTCTTGGCACTTTTCACCTCCTCCACTCTCCAGGACCACATCGTCTTGGCCATACACAACCAATTTGTGGCTCGGCACGTCGAGCACTTCTTCCCATTGCTCCCTAAACAGGTTTGAGCCCCAGGTGGGGAGTAACAATTTGCATCAGCCTTTCCAGACTCTCCCATCCCCAGTCGGACTCGTCTAATAGACCCACGCATTCTTCCTCCAATTCCAGAGTTTCCTCTCGGCTTTATGCTTCAACTCGCGCTCGCATCGAGCGATTACCTTGGCCGCTTGGTCTTCACTCAGCGGCAATATGACGGGCCCGACTCCGTCCACTTGTAGCGTTACAGTCCTTGGCAAACTTATCTCCTGCCCAGCGAATGGAAGCTGCGGCTCGGTCTTGAGGAGGGCATTCCGTAGGATCTCTGTTAGGGGAGATTCGTATTCAGGACGCGGTCGGCCTCGTGGTAGAACGGCCACCGCTGGCGGTCGAAGGCGCGCGCAGGGTCGTTCAGATCTCGAGGGACGGTGCGGGTGGAGGTGGCGAGGCTGTCACCTCCTTCTTCATCGTAGCAATCGTCTGCGTCTTCTTCGTCGTAGTCCATGTACTCACCGCCGTAGTAGTCGAGGTACTGCTTGTCGTACGTCATGGGAGCAAACTTGGAAGGCCCAAATGGGGCTCTTTTAATCTTATGAAGGACTTCTAATTTGATCATGTAGATATCATATTTGAAGGATGTGAACTCTGAGCTTAGTTACCGTAAATCACGGCGATCATAGCGTTGCATGGTAAAAAGTATGCCGGCCTGTCTTTTTTTGCTACGACGACAAAAATCATAAAGTGACACCCCTTCTTACAACCAACCTCCGACTGCATTGATTGTTCTTATGTTTTCTCAACTACTCCTTCGCTAGCAGGCGTTGGTGTCGCGAAGAACCCTCTCTCATCGCGCGGGCCCGTCGCAATGAGACCGGCTTTTAGAAAGCCGTTACAGATCGACTCTGTGTCGACCTCGTCCCACGCCTGCAGCACTGAAGCGGCAATATGCCGCCGCTTCTGGGCTGCATCCGTAAAGGTCCCGTTTTTAATAACAAACTTAGTGTAGAGATCTCTAAGTCTATCATACGTTAGAAACCTATTAAGAGCAGTCATTGCACAATCTTCGTAGCCGTACCGTTGTTCGTTCTCTGTGGAGACTGCCGCTACCTGAACCTTAGAGCCTACAAAAACAGCTTTCGATTTAGCGGCCTGCAGCGCCGGTAGCTGCTGCCCCCAACGCCATATTGTCACTCGTGTGACACCGTAGGACTTCGCGACGGCCTCGATCGATTCACCGGAGTCTATGCGCTCTAGCGCACGCAGTTTGTCGGCGTTCTTTGTGCTAAACTTCCTGGTCCCCGCCATCGGGGAGATGGTAGAATGAATGGCCCCTCGCTCAGTAGGAAATCCCCCCAGGTTGGTAGCGGGAAACTTTTTTACGCGAGTTTTTACACAACCAAAATGAACTTTTTACGATGTTACATGATCGCCGTGATTTACGGGTACTAAGCCTTAGTAGCACTCTTTAGCGATTCCCGCAGCGATTTGAAAGGTTCAAATCCCAAATTTGTTTAGAAAGACGACATAAAAGGGACATCCATCAGTCTGGGAGCCAATCAAATATCTGGCCGGGGGGGGGGTCCCCTCGGATTTGGTCCGTCCAAATCGCTGCGGGAAACGCTCCAATAGACCTCAAAACGAGTTTATCAGCGCTCTATCAGACTCTGAGCACTATACAATTTTGCTATGATACACTTGTCGAAGACTGAGATCGTTCCAACCGAGATTAGCTACTCGCTATTGAAGGTGCTCTTCGTTAAATAGTTTAGCAAGTCTGAATAGCTTAGCTCGGGGCGTAGGATTGATCTAATCGGTAGTTTGGCGCTATACCGGAAAATGCTCAGTAGATTTGGGAGAACGCTATTTGGTTTGGCAGCCGCGCGGTATGCTGCACTTGTCGGTCACGCTGGACATATCTGCATTTATTTGGCGCCATACTGCTCCTTTGGCGCCATCAAAACTCGCGCTCTCTTTATTCTGTTCAAGCGCGCTTAAGCGCAAGTTGTTGGCAGCCCTTCGTTGCTCTGCACTTAAGCGGTAGGATTCAAGTCCCCAGAGCCACTTGTGGCTCAGTCACATTTCAAGTTACCTGACCAACGCACAGCAAGATGCCTAGAGCCCGAGCCCCCCGTGAACTTACCGAAGAAGCCGTAGAGCAAGGCGTCGCTCGGCTTACCCAGCTCAACGAAGCCCGCCAAGCCAAGCGCGCACGATGTGCCCCTGCTGCTCGTGCTGCCGTGAGTGCTGCCAGTGACACTGTGGACTCGCTATCGCCTGTATTCGATCGCTTCCTGCTGAACGGCGAGGAGACCGTCATGCAGACGACCAACTTCTCGGCTGAAGAGTTTAACCGGCTCTGGCGAGTGCTCGAAGAGTACGTCGTGCTGCGATGGAACGTTGGCCGCGGAAAGAAGTGCAAGTTCGGGGGCAAGGACGTGCTCTTCATGGTTCTCGCCTCGCTCAAGCACTGCGGCAAGTGGGATATTGTCGCTAGCGTGTTCGACATCAACCCACCTACATTTCAGAAGATGGTGCTAAAGTACACGGAGATGGTCTCTCCGTTCTTGTACGAGCGTATGGTGGAAGACGTCAACGCGAAGTGGACGATGCGCGAGCTTGTCATCGCCGACAAGACCTTTTCCAACTTCCCCTGCGCTCGCTACGCCACCGACGTGACCTTCCAGCAGGCGAACATCCCGTACGGCCTGTGCGAGGGACGTAGTATTTACTACAGCGGCAAGCACAAGCTCCACGGGTACAAGGTGGAGGTCTCGGTGTTGCCCACAGGCAAGGCAATCAACTGCACGCAGCACTACCCGGGCCACGTCTCGGACATCGAGGTGTTCCGAAAGAATCAAGCGTTTCACTCGCAGAACATGAGGAAGTCGGAGGTCGAGAAGCGCCTGGCAGACGACGGTCCCATGACAACAGAGTACCCGGACGAGTGGGCGCTGCTCGCCGACAAGGGCTACCAGGGGCTGTCGACGCACTTCAGGGCCGTCACGCCGCACAAGAAGAAGCCGGGCAAGACCTTGTCCATTGAGCAGCTTGAAGAGAACGACAAGATCGCGCATGATCGCGTTCTTGTCGAGAACTTTGGCCGCTTGACCTCCCTGTGGGCCGTGTGCTCCGACAAGTACCGCTGGGCCGAAACCAACTACGACACCCTGTTCAAGACGTGCGTCGCGCTAACAAACTTCCACGTGCACCTGAACCCGCTACGCTCCGACGATGGAGACTCCTACCACAACTACTTAGGACGGCTGCTTTCTATCGGTGAAGAGATGATCACCAAGCGCAAGACAGCGCAGAAGCGCTACCGTAAGCGCCGTGAGCTGCGCCTCCGCAGCATGTTCCGCATCCGTCGCGACAGTTCGACTCCATCACGCGGAAGTAGGAGCAGCGAGAGTAGTGAACACGATAGTGAGGAGACTGTGTTTAGCAGCTAAAGAGGGTTCTACAGTTAGAACCAAAAAGATTAAGCGACTTTGTGTGCGCCATGCGCTCAGTTAGAGCTGAGTACAGTCTTTGAAGACTAAGTGACTTTGGAAATATCAAATCTCCGTTGCTTTGTTGCTTTCCCCACCATTTCACTTTGCAACGACCCAAATCACTGAGTGGGCACAAATGCAACAACGAATTTGGCAATAGATAACCTACTCGGTTTGAGTTCTAATGTGAATCAGATTTCAGGTGACTCACTTAGGCCCTGGTTTCTCCGTCGGTGTCTGGGTATGGGGATATTTGAAGCCCAACCAGAAAACCCCCAGGATTTGCATTTTATTCCCACCCCGTTGGGGCCTGTGTAGCATACCGGTAACGGTATGCAAAAACTCGATCTTGCTTCAAAATTACCACATTATCTGCGATTGCACTTCTCTTCGTCCAGCGTCTTGGCTTCGTAGGTGAGGGTAACAGCGTGATAGACTAAATTGTTGACGAACACGACGTCCCCGGGACGATGAATGACCACACAGCTGCTTGGGCTCTTGAGCATGCGGTTCATCGAGTTCTCGGTTTTCCGCATGCGGATGGAGCGAGCTTCCTCCATTGTGCAGAAAAATACCCAAATTTTGAATGCTTTTTGCTGACAAGGAGGCATGCATGCTACCGTTCTACCATGGTCCACGTGCATGGGTGTCTCTCGGCAACCGACTTGTAGCCAGATCTCCTTCGGAAATACGTGCGCCTCCGAAGTCGACATTCGACTCTTCGAGTAGCTCCCTGGTATGCTTACAACGCATTGATCATCAGGACCCTCGGCACCTTCGTCGATAGCAGCTTGGGCGGCATCCTTAATGAATTCCACAATTCTTGTGCCCTTCTTTAGCTTCAATTCTGCCCGCACGTGGCTACTTGACACTGCTAGTTGATCCACCTTACGATATCCTACCACCGTGTTGCTTGCGCCACTAAAGACAAGCACTGCAGCTTTGGCTGCAATTGCCGCATCCATCGAGAATGCGGAGCCAACGTAGAGGTCACGGAACCCGGGTAGCTTCTTCAAAATTTATTTCTTGTTAATGGTTTTACCACTGTAGTCAGCTTCTTGAACGAGTTGTTTCAGCTTCGCAATGTACGGATCCTCGGCCAGCGTCGTTTCTCCAACACGCCGCTGCTGACATACTGGCGTTTGTTATGCTGCATCCTCTTGCGTACAGCAGGTCGTTGATGCCGCCGCTACAGATGCTGATGGTGTTGGCAAACACCGGCCTCTCGACCTCTCCAGGGCGCTGGCCCCGCTGACACTCGAGCGGGTCTTCATTATTGCGCCCTCTTGTGTTCGGCGGGGCGCTGGCGCCGCTGCTGATGCTGCTGGTGCTGCTTGCGGTGCGTACACCTTTGTCAGTCGAATACGAGATGGTGCCAGAGCAATGCGAGATAGATGAAATATTACCAGGTAATTTACCCGATCGAGATATATTAGGTAATTTATATCACTGGCTATAAAGCAAGCGAGATTAGCTCCAGAGCATCCGAGACGTGCAGCGCCATTCCCCAATCTACCGCGCCCCACGCCGATCGCATGTCCCAGTCGCCGAGAGCTCAGGCGTCGCCGTCGCCGCGCCGCGGCGCACTGCCACTGAAGAAGAACGCCAGCGTGTGCTGGATGCGTTCGCGGTTGGCGACGACTGGATCACCGTGACGAAATACAACAACGTCTCGCACGCGGCGGCGTACAGGCTGTGCAAGAAAGGAGACCACAGCCCGCCGCCGAGAGGAGGTGCTCGCGCCAGCTGCGTCAAGTGCACGGACGCAATGGTGGAAGCGCTGGAGGGCTACTTGGACGAGGACTGCACGTTTACGCTCGTACAGTTGCGAGACAAGCTCATGGGGCACTTTGCGGTCGACGTCTCCACGTCCACGATTAGTGCGAAGCTCGCTGGCAAGCTTATTACGTTAAAACAGGTCTGTATACTGTACGGTAATTGCTGAATGTGTACCGTAATTGACGTCTTCACGTTCAGCTTACCACTGTAATGTATTTGTTACTGTACATGTACTGTAGATTCGTAAGGAGCCGTCGACGTGCAATGACGACGTCAATAAAGCCAAGCGTTACACGTTTGCTGCGAAGCTTATTAGCCACCAGGCTAACGGTGACTACATCGTGTATTACGATGAAAGCAATTTTAATCTCTTTTGAATGCGGACGCAAGGACGGGCTCGTGTTGGTCAGAGGGCTGTGGTGAAGACGCCCCCCCCCCTCCAAAGGTAAGAATCTCCAGCTGCAGTGTGCTGTGTCCGTGGAGGACGGACTCGTGTTGCACCAGCTCCAACGAGGCAGCATCACCATGGACGTCAACGCCGAGTTTGTCAAGCGCATCTACGAGACGGTCAAATCCTCGGACACGTACCGCGAGTACTTCGCGGGCAAGAAGGTCGTCATCGTGCTCGACAATGCCCCCGCCCATAATCAAGTCGAGGTGCGTTTGGAGGAGGTTATTGCCGAGCACGGTGACCTCGAGCTGCTGCGCCTCGGGCCATATTCGCCGATGCTGAACCCCATAGAAGGTACCGAGTGGGCGAATACTGCCTACAAGTTAATGCGCTTACACTAACTCTTTCTTTTTGGGCGTTGTAACATCTGATACAACAGGGTGCTTTAGCGTCTTCAAGGCGAAAGTGAAGGCGTACCTGTCGGAGCACAGACAGCGGATGTTCGAACGGGGTTCGCATCGAAGCATGACGGAGGCAAGGATGTACCTACTTGAGGACGCTGCCAACTCCTCGATCGGCTGCATGAATCGACACTGAGTGGTGTCAATGGCGCTGCACTGCCAGCGCGCCGTCGCGGACGCGTTGAAGATGGTGGACATGCAGTATGGGGCGTAGACAACACGCGATCTCGTTTGCCCTGGGGTTAATCTCCTTTGCGTTGAAATCACTCAATTTAATTATTTCATCTTGTGCCCAAAACAATTTGTATCAAAACAATCCCGTTTTGCTTTCCTTGCTGTCTCGTATTGGACTGGCAAAGGTGTAGTAATGTTATTGTTAGTGTGGACCACTGTGGATAAAGTATGCATGCAGGTTGTGTCTTTCTTTCTGTGTATTGGTGGTCCACCTGCGTGTATATTGCTGCCAGCAGTAAAGGCCAGCAAATTGCTGGCCTTTACTGAGCGCTAACTCTCTGACAAATCTCGGTGGAGATTTGAGCTTAGCCAATAGGATCGCTCGCATTTTATCCCCAGACCCAGACACCGACGGAGATACAGCGTCGGACAGAATGGAACTGCCACCTAGAGAAGCTGAATGATTGGCCAAAAAAAATCTGGTCGATTTTGTACTTGTTAAAAAATAGCGTAGGATTAGTGGTAAAATAAGGAGGCAGCTGTATTTTGCTAAAATTTAGTCAATAGCGCTTTGTTGAACGCCGATCTAATCGTTTTTGGCTTGAAAGACTCCCACGCCTTGATCGTTCTGTTGATGGTCTCGATGCGCTTATCCTTAGCAGTCTTCCTCTTTGGCTTCTGACCCGGGGGAGGTGGAGGTGGCCTTTCCTCCAGCCAAAGCTCCTTGAGCATGGCCTTTAAGGGGCCCATGACCCTACGTCTAGCGGCTGGCAGACCGACGTGGCATTTTTAGGAAGTGCCTGTAGCTTACAACCCAACTCACCAGTTACAATAGCCTCTGAGGCTGCCGAGACATGGCAATCGAGATTGTCCACTAACAATACAGAGCCTTTCGCGATGTGGCAGGATAGTAAAGAGCGTAGGTAGATTTCCCATACTCGAGTATCCATCCACGCCTTTGACTGTACAGCGTAGACATGACCGGCATCATAATTAGTTTTAAAAAATCATAAATAATAGAAATAAAAATGTTTTTACGATACCTTTTGGATAAGTCTTGAGCTCCTCCTGTTCAATGCTACCCCCAGGCTCGCCTCGAACAATGAACAACAAAGGCAGTTTAAGCCCATCCGCTCTGATCGTGCACACAGCCGTTAGCCTCGCTGAGTGCTTTTTCTCAGCAGTGATGGAGGCAGGCTTCTCCTTCTCAGACAACATCTTCGTTGGGGGGCAGTCGAAATAGATGCCAGTCTCATCTGTGTTGTAGATCATGCTAGCATCATATGACCCGTAGCTTTTGTTAAACGTCTTAGCAAATTCATCGCGTACGGCCACGAGATCAAGCAGCTTTTCCTGCGTCAATATCGCAACAAACAGTAGCATCACAATATGAAGTTAGCCAGCAGATAAAACATTACAAGAGCACTCAATTACAATTTAAGGGCAACTCATGCATTATAGTGGCACTAATACAGTTATGCAGCAAATTTACCTTGAGACCACTTGGCGTTCGCTGCGAGAACCCGTGGCGATATGCGAAGCGGCGTAGCAGACGTATCAGTGAGTCATACGCCGTTACAGCGTTCTTCTTACCGTCAAGGTAGCCGGCGAGTCAATCGGGGTACTGGTCGCGGACGAAGCTCGCCATGAACTTCGCGGTCAGCACCTCGCAATCTCTGCGGGTGTCCTTCATGAAGGTGACGAGCTCCGCACCGAATGGCACCATCTCTGGGCGCCCAGTCCCTCGTGACAAGCGCTTCTCGCTGCCACCGCAGTTGATGATGTCGTCCTTGGCCTTGCGCCAGTCGTTTAGTGTCCGGCGAGGAACACCTTGTTGCCGCGCTGCCTCGCGCTGGCTGAGACCTTCTACGGCACGCAGAGCCTCCCGCTTGACCTTGAGACTGTAGCGTTTCCTCCTCTTCTTAGGGCCGGCAACACCTACGTCGGCAACAGGGTCCGGCGGCTCACCGCTGTCCACACAGAACGAGTCGTCCACGGCTGCCTCCATATTACCGACTGACAGCCTCAAAATTAGCATCTGGCTCGAATGCACCTTATTGGTTAAATTATATAATTATAAGAGTTTTGATTGGATCAAAATGACGTGGTTGCTCTCACTCTGTGATTTGCATGTGGCAGTTACATTCTGTCCGACGCTGTATAATACCAGGGAACAGACTAGGCAACGTACGCTATTGCAAAATTGAATATTGTGTTGAGAACTGATCTAGGTTTTACGGCTTCTCTCTGATGGAGATTTGAGCTTAGCCAACAGGCTCGCTCGCATTTTATCCCCAGACCGAGATAGCGAGACATTGACAAGTCAGGGGCGCCTCCGCTCCTCCCCACTGCCATTCTCCCCACTGAAACGCGAGGACTCGAACTATAAACCCCGTTCAAGACCAACATTGCGGGAGCAAGCTACGCAACAACTTGTTCATCTCGCTCGTCACCACCAAACGCCACACTGTTTAACGCGGCCGGGCGATACCTACCTGGCAGTGGTCACGGCTGCGACGGCGTTCGGGTGGAAGTTGCGCCAGACCGTGGCACAACTTCTCTTTATCCAAGAAGAAGCGTAAGTATATCTATTTATTTCCTGCAGTTGCGGCACCAGCTTGGTTTTATTAGCGTTTCGTTCTCTAGGATCAGAATGTGGCAGACGCGAACGCTAGTACTGTACCGGATTTGAAACGCTTGACACGAGCGAGAACACTGCACCTAGCGTTAGCACTGGGCCTCTCCATCCCATGGCGGAGTACTGGCAACTCAAGTCGCAGCTGTATCGCGCACTTGAAATACCCAGAACACTATTTTTTCTCATGGATCTTATCAAGCTGTTGATGGTCCTTTGACCAGTACTGGCCACTGCCTCAAACGCCCAGAGCTTGAAGATGATCAGCCCTCAGCGTTACGCCCTACACGCTCCATCGCGTGTTGAGCGGCAAGAATAGCAAGAAGGCTGCACAAGTATGGCACGGCAAATTTAGTTTCACGAAGCTGCTTCATCACGGCAGCGAATTCTCTTTTCCTTCATTGACTAAAACGACTTTCAACGCGCACTTCGACACACCACGAATGGGAGAAGTCAGCCTGAGCAGAGACATCGGAGATGCGACCACCAATCTGGGGCAGATTGTCCGAGCCAAGAAGGTCGATGTGAGTCAAGGGCACCGCAACGCTGTCTTCGCCTTCTGCGGTCGATTGCGTCAGCTCGCTCTCGTCTCCATCGCCGCCATGGGGCTCTGGCCTCTAGCTCTACAGCTCATCTTGGTACCTCAAAGCATCTTCGGAGACGGACACGGCGACCGGTACGAGGAACTCTCGTACTTTGCGTTCGAGAACGACCACTACCAAGTGCTCGCGCCTCGGAAACTGGACTGCGGTGATCTCCAAGCGATTCTGTTCTCTGGGGCGACACCGACTGCAACGACGGACCTCTTACGCGCGATTCCTCAGTCGGCATTCGAGTCTGTTCGTGCCTACGTTGTGAACCAGACGACCGCAGACTCAGCCAAGATGCTCTCTGTGAGCATTGACATCCTGGGTCTCGCAGCTGACAAGAGCTTGTGCTTTGGCGGTGTAGACGCTGAAGGCGCCATACAAATCGAAACGTTGCTGAGTGCTGGGGACTCCGCAGCGTTCGGTGTCGATGGTTCCTGCTTACAAGGATCGGCCACGCATGCTCGACTTCGTCTACAATCGACCGAGTTTTACGTCCCCGATACCATGGGGGAGCTCAACCCGTCGCGCACATCGGGCGCCATGTTGATCGTGTCCCTGTTGGATGCAAACCTGAGTCCTGTCGAGAGTTCCTGCTACGACGCAACGCGTGAAGCTCGTTACGTGATGACGGAGGGCAACACCGAGTACCTTCGTCTCGTAACGGTGTACTCGAAGCAGTTGCTGGTTGAGAAAGATTGTGGAGGGTTCACGCTCTTTGGTGGGAAGAGAGACACATTCGGGTGTGCGTACTCGGCATTGGGTACGTCAGGGGCTGTGGCTGATCTCAACTCGGATGGAGCGCACCGCACGTATTCCTACCCAGCTCCGTGGCGCATGATCCAGTGCAGCAGGTCCGGAGAGTGCAGCTCTCTGCTGTTCACTCAGCTTTGGCTGTCCGAGTGGACGGTAGAACAGACTACGGCGGGTGAAGTGCTTCGACACAACTTCGTGAACCAGAAGGTGAACGAGGTGACGGTGGACAGCACGTTCAGTATTCGCTTGTTGATCAACCTGCAGATCTTAGCTCTGGTCGTGACGGCGTACGTGACGAGCGCGCGCGACTGGTGCAAGCTCAAGTGCACCTTCGTCTCCCCTGGGCCAAGGTGATAAACGCAACCACGTCGTGTACAATCGCCAAGGTGGTGCGCAGCAGCTACAACTTCATCCTGGTCGCCCAAATGGTGCTGAGTATGATGCAGTGGCGCAAGCAGTTGACGATTGACTTGCTGGTGGGGGCTGACACGGACCAAGCTGTACTGCGAGCGTTTGGGTGCGGTACTTTGGTCGTAGTGCTGGCGATCAACATCGTCTTCGCACGTGCGGGGGATCTCAAGATGCAGGAGATGGAGCCAACCTTCGCCCACGTGATCGGGTTCCTCGTGTCAATCATCCTTTATCTGGTCAGTCGTTCCGAGTCCGTGTCGGTCTCAACTCGCGCTCTATTAGCCACAGGCATGCGGTCCGTCCCAGCGAGTGACCTGACAAAGTATTCCGGTTGCCGTGGCTCGACCGTGTGTGCCATGGAAGCGTCACTCAGCGTGTACGCCGGTGTGCTCACGATTGTGATCGTCGGAGCGTCGCTGATCGGGTTGTCAGCTCACGCAATGCTCCAAGCCTCCGTTCGTAGTGCGTCCAAGGTTGGGGCAAGTACCAGGGTGTACTTTCAAGTCAAGGGGAAACGCGAGTCCTTGTCGCCAGACGTGAACTCCTTCACGCGGTTCCTTGATGACCGATCGCGCAACACCGGCCTGTACGACTGCAGCACAGAAATCTACGTGAAGATGCCAGGAGAGGCCGTGCTCTCAACGCGTGCACAGCTGGAAGCTTGTGGTTTCGTCATGGCGTCGACGATTCTGTTTCGATACCGAGATCTCCCGCTCTTCCTCGTTGCCCGCATTCTGCCGATGCAGATCCTCAACTTTTTTAATCTGACGGTGACGACGTACGAGCTCATTCACACGAACAGGATGATGAACGGAGTTCCCATCGGCCTCGTGGCCGACCAAGTTATTCACACGCACTGGTCCAAGCTGAAAGAGGCGCGGCTGGACTGGATGGACGGGTATTTCGGCGGAGATGGCGAGACTTCCTATCGGTCGGTTGATTCCATGAGAAGGCAGTCCGTTCACAACAAACAGGTAGAAGCGAGCAGTTAGTATGAACACTTTATAGTGGTAAAGGAATCCAGGATCCGATTGGTGCTATTAAGAAAAAATAAGAAAAAGTTAATAGAGATCGACTCCCTCCACTCTGATCTGCCTCCAACCTACTCCGTGCGTGCTCTTTTGGTCGCGCTGCCTTCCTTGTAGATCTTCTTCAGGTTCGCCCTCTCCGTCTGGTACTCGCGCACTTTTTTCTGGCAGTCGTTGTACCACTTCCTCGTTTTCGTGATCGTCACGTATGCCGTCTTTCCTTTTCCCGCGGGTTTCATCGTGAACGACGCGTTCTTCTGCATCCCGCGCACAGAGTCCGCAGCAAACTTCCTCGCTTCAGGGAGACTGTTGAACGACATCAACCCCACAGTCTTTATGGAGGTTTCGGGGCCACGAAGGAACGCCTCAATGTTGGGGTTCTTTGGGAACTCGGCATCGGGCATCTCCCATGAGAACTTCGTATTCAAGCGGCGGATCTCACCCTTCAGCCACTTTGCCCGTTTGGCAGCAATGGAGACGAGCACCGTGAATCGCTCACTTGTTTCGTCAAGGTCACCAATATACTGCGAAAACACTTCGATCATTGGTCCCAGTTCACCAGGGTTTTTCTCCATAAAGTGACTTGTTAACGTCTCGAAGGCGTCGTTGTCGCTTGAGGCGATAGCGTGCTTCCACAGGATTCCAATTGCCTTGGAAGAGTTCAAACGGACCGTATCAGTCTTTATGGCCAGACCCACCGCCATCTTCAGAAGAGCTTGCAGCGCTGCTCCATCTTCCAATCCGTCAATTACTTGCAGCGTCATCTCAAGCTCCGTGTCTCCAAAATCTTCCTCTTGGTACTCATCCGTTGTATTTCCCAGCACGTCCATCATGCCCGCTTCAATATCGTCCCAATCAAATGTTCTCACGACTTTCGTTATCCCTGGGATGAGAGTCGAATTCTCGCTCAGGTCACCAAGACAAGGGCAAAACTGGGTGAGGAACGACTTTGTCAGCTCTTGGTCTCCCGCGTCGACCAGCAGCTCGAAAAACGACCGACAGAATCTCGCTGACGCCTTCTTGTCACTCCCCCAGGACTTGAACTTCTTGCCCGAACCAAGCTTCTTGCTAGCTCCGTCGAGGAACGTGCGAAGCTTTGCGGCGTCAATCGGCCGTCGATCCATCAACGCCTCGACTGCAAGTTCCGCCGACATCGTCTTCAGTGCATTCTCAGGATGTTGGGCAGCCGGCCACGCCACAATCGCGAACCTACAGTACTTTGTGTTCCGAGTGGGGCCCTCGTTACCCGTGTACGGTTCTTCACTGCTGTCCCCATGAGGTTCCCACATCTGCGTGTAAGTTGCTTGGGCAGGGTTCAGGAAATTGAGCTTGCATTCCAACTCGTCGTCTCTGGAACGTCCGAGATCCTCTCCACTCGAAGAATACCAATGGATTGACTGCTTGCGCTCCTCCTCTCGCCAGTCGGTGTCGTACATCCCGACGGGACACGAGACAATCTTGTGGGACAGCTTTGCAATGAAAAACTCCAGTTTCTTGCCGTCAGGAACGACCGCATTCGCCTCGCTCAATGCCCGAAACCTCGCACTATCCACGTGTTTCAGAGCTCCTGTGCCCAGATTTCTGATGCTCTTCGGGGTATACTCCTGCTCCAGCAGCAACGCAAACGCCTCTTTCCCGTCCACCATCTCAGTGATCGCATCAGCAAGGTCATCATTGGTAGGGGAGTTGGGATCTTTCTCCAGGTAACGCATCGTCGAGGGCAGGCAAATGGAGTAGACCAAAGCGAGGCGATAACCTTTCGTGACTTGTTCCAGGGAGTGCTGAGCATCCGCGTAGTGAACCGCATAATGCGTAAAAAATGGCGCCGTTCCCTCGGCCTTGCCGAAGTCATGACGGTATCGCTCTTTCCCACCGCGATACACCACGAGGTCACCTCCTTCATGGGTACTTGGGAGCTGCACGACCAATGTGGCGATCATTCCGTCTTGCTTCTCGGTGTCCTGGTGCTTGACGAAGTGGCCGCCTTCTCCGTAGACCAGCAACTTGTAAAGCGAACACTGAAGTGGCACCGACTCGTAGCCCAAGCGCTGGCCAATGGTTTTAGTGAGCTCTTCGAGACCAGACGCCCAGAGCGTGTTCGTGATCTCGACTTGATCTGGCGCCAGTTGCCAAGATTTACGGACGTTCTCATCCATTTTGGTGTCGTAGTTGTGGCCGAAAGGAGACTTCTCACACTTCGCGATCAGCTTTTCAGCTTGCTCTTGGCCCAGCGGCACTCCAATCGTCCCGAGTTCATTAACTACAAGACCAGGTGCGGCTGGCAACGTGTCGGCTCGCCCTCCAAAAGAATATTCGCCAGCGTTTTCATCCGCGGCAGCGAGGATGTCACTGATCTTGATGCATGCTGCCCCACTTGGAACATGCACGTGTCCGGGTTCGCCTTCTCCTCCAAACGGCCAGTCGCCCTCTTCAAAGTCTTCTTCGATCGACACCATTGCTGAGCCAGCGGAGAAAAATCAAAAGTGAGGAGAACGCCCAAAAGCTTTTTTGTCAAGATCAATCAGTCATGTACCGACTCAGTATATTGATTGATGGTAACCCCATAAGCGTATGTAGAAAACCAGAACCATACATATAAACTAAAAACGTTGAAACCCACAGTGAGATTAGGCTTGTTCTTTGAGAGCCCAAAGATTGGAGGGTTCCCTCGTGGTCCTGAAACCTGAACACTTAAGTCATTTGGCAGTCTTCTTCGAAGCGCGGAAGTACGGAGTGGACTGTGTTTCCGTGAGATGCAGGATGATGCGTTATTCACTTTGCAGTCTGCTAGGTTGGCCAAGCAGCCCAAGGAAAGCCTGCGCGGAGCAGTGTGGTGCCACTTCTTCATTTACTTCTAGGTGTGGTTTCTTATATTGATTCGTTTCCCAACAACTGCCTTGAGGTTATTGCATGGCGAAATGCCAAGTCAGGTTGGATGGCGACTTTCAGTGTGGGTGATAAACTTAATATTTCTCATACACCTTCATGTATCCATACATGTATATAATTTGTAACCCTGCTTCTCTGTACTGACGGTTGCATCCAATTCTCCACCTCGGTCTGGTACTCGCGGACGATCCTGCTAATCGTTAGACCACTTACTTCATGACGACTCGCCCTATATTGCGTCTCACGCACACATTCTGCAGTCCACTTCCGCGATTCAATAAGACTGATAAATAACTTTGAACCCACAGTGCTCATCAAGGTTTCAGGACTACGAAGGAACGCCTCGATCTTGGGGTCGTAGTCTATCTAACACGGCATCAGTCATTTCCTAGGAGAACGCTTTGTCCCAAACGCCGTATCTCATTCAGGAATTCTTCCCAAGCACATCTACACCTTTGCCAATCCAAGTTGGCAGCAGTGTAAAGCAAAACGGTGTGAAGTAACTTAAGTAACACCCAAAAATCGGAAAATATTCTCTAAAATTAGGTTTTAGAGCAATGCGGATTTAGTGCAGAGCAAACTCATAACCACTGGTCAGTACAGAACTCCCCGCCTTAGCCACAAAGGTGGGACCAATAAATCTTGCAAGGTTAAGAGAATTGCGAAGAAGGCTAAGTGTACTGGTTTATTACAACTTTACCGCCTAATTGCAAAAGAATGCGGCGGATAGCCCTTCCCGCGTCCTACACTTTCCCTCCCACGTTCAGTTAAATCAGTACGTGGTGAGTTTATGCACGGATGGGCATGGATGCTGACTTCTTTCACCAGCGCAACCCAAAAACAATCCCATGCAAAAATATTTCAGCCAATCAAAATCGAATATGTGAAAATATAATATCAGCCACTAAGCACACGACAATTGGTCACTGCACCAAAACCCGAAATGGCCAGGGCTCCGCACGGCAGCGCGGCGAAGAAGCTGTGCGAGAAGTGTGGCAACGGGATATCGCGCACGAACTTCTCTAAGCACGCCAAGAAATGCAAAGGGAATTAAAGTGCGCGACACCCGGCGCGAGATTCGCAAGCGCTCATGGGTCAAGCACCGCGCCAAGCGCGTAGGAGAACAGCGCAGCCGGCGCGCGTCCGAGTCATTTCAACGGCTTGAGGGTACCGTAAGATTCTTGAATTTGATATGGAGGACCCAAGCTTACCATTGTGTACGAAGCGCTTCGGCAGCAGCTCCGCGAGGTAAAGAGGGTGCCTCTACCTCTTAAACCCGAGCCAGTGGGGCTAATGAAGCACCCTCTCGAAAATTAAGCCGCAACGCCGATTTGTTTGAGTACATTTTCTCCCAGGTAGGTAAGGGTAGTGCCCATAGTGATGCATTAGTACTGACACGAGTTAATTTAGATGGACGGCGTCGACTTGCTGTCAAAGGCATGGTTTAACAAGACCTACCTACTACTCCACCTGACAAGCGCCATTGGATGCCACCGGAGTTCCAAGTACAGCCTGGTCTGAGCGCGCTTGAAGAAACATGCAAGGTGTTTAGTCTTTACAAGACGGAAATGCTTGAAGCAAGTGCGAACACCTTATTCGGCGAGCGTGTTCGCCTTCAAAAGTACCGAGCTTACTTGCAGACGACGTACCAAGAGAAAATCGCGAAGTGGGCGAAGCTGTGCGAGAAGGTACGCAACAAAAACATTGCACTTGAAGCGCCAATCCAGGAGGAGATCGACATATTTGGAGAAGGTAAAGCTTGCACGACCCTAGCTGAATTTGAGTCAGTTTACAAGGCTGGATTCATCGAGAAGGATAACGCCTACGAGGTCAAGATGAAGGCAAAGGAAGACCAGCTGGCGAACGAGAGACGGTTTAGGGAGACATTTGGGTCTGATTCGGGTAGCGAAGATGCCTAAACACAATGTATAGGTCGACTTGAATATATGTCTCACTTTTAACAAGACCTAAAGTACTACGACAAGACTAAGAGTACTAAGCAAGACTCAAAGTACTAAGCAAGACTCAAAGTACTAAGCAAGACTCAAAGTACTAAGACAAGACTTAAAGTACGAGGGGTTAAATGAGTGGCCCCGACATTCACAATCCATTTGGCTGGACACGAAGCACTCCGTCACTCTCACCATGGCATCGCATACAACCTCGTTTCAAGAGCTGTTGCAAGGCGGAATTGCTACAGCCACACGTGATTAAGAAGGAGACAAGGGATGTTTATGCGTCGTACTTCAAGAAGTTTTGTGAGTTTTGCATCGCAAATGAATACCCCGACCCTGCGGCTGTGCGGCACCATGAACTTCCTTCTCTTTTGGTTGCGTTCATGGAAAGCGTGTCTGCGTCTGCCGCTGTGTCTAACCAGACGGCGGAGAAGATCCGAGCAGCAGTCGCCAATTACTATGGAAGTTACGAACGTCGAGACGCCGCAGGACCTGACAAGTGGATGGTAGTCACGGACGACAACGGCAACAAGTACGGCTTGGGCAACCCTGCCAAAGATGCATTTGTTCGCCAGTTCATGCGAGGGTTAAAGAAGCGGAAGAGCACGGAGTTTTCGCAGCGCCAAGCTACCCTGATTTCATTGGACATGCTCCGGGTACTAAATTGTCACTTTGGAAAATGCGGAAGGATTCCCGGAAGCCATTCGCCTGTGGTTTCTCGCCGTAGCCGCGTTCGCATTTTATGGTATGTGCCGGATCAATGAAGTCCTCAGTCTTCACTGGAAGAATCTCACGTTAGGAATGACACGACCCAGTACGACGGATCCGGGGGTTTCCATTACATTTGGAGTTTACAAGCTTGAAGGAAGAAAGACCGAGGTTGCCGAAGGACGTTGCTACAACTTGCATCGCTTGAACGACAGCGAGAATCCCATGGACGCATTGGACCATTTGACAACATGGCTTTCCTACGTACAAGGGAAGACTGATCACAGCTGGAGCGACGGCGACTACGTCTTTCCGGCGCTGTCTAAAGTGGCTAAAAGTGTGCTTAAGTCCGATACCGCATCCACTGGCTGTGAGAATGCGCGAGTAGAATGGGGCAAGAAGATGTCCGAGCAAGCATTCATCACTCTTCTCAACTGCGTTGTGCGAGATCTGAATCGAAACGGGAAATCGACACGTGGCTACGTCAAGCAGGAATGGCGTGATATCTGGTTCACATCTCACACGTTTCGTCGAGCTGGTGCGCAGTACCGTTTCATGTTTGCTGCTCCCGAACGTCGGTGGTCACTGCGAATGGTGAAGTGGTGGGCGGGATGGACCCCAAATGAGTCGGCCGAGACGCTAGTCCGCTATTTACTGGACCAAGCGACTAACGACGAAGACAAACAGTTGGCGGACTGCTTAGCGCCGGATCGCGAAACTCACTCGGGCTGTCCTACCACGTACTCAGGTCGGAAGCGTAACCTACCGATTCCTGTCCGACAGCCCCCATCGACCGGTGCTATCGAAAAGCGGCTGAAAACCGTTGAGAACTCCGTCAAAGCGCTCCACGACAAGATGGACTTGCTGGTATCCGTCTTACAACCGTCTCAGCAGTCAATACCAGTTCCAGCAAGTGCCACCAGCAGCGAAAGTCACATGGAGCAGGTGTCCATCCTCCCACCAGCCAAGGACTGGAAAGACATGTACCGAATGTATTGGAACGCCGATCGGGCCCGCCACCTTTTCAAGCCAGTCAGTGAGTGGACGGCCCAAGACAAGAAGAAGAGTGGAGCCTTGCCTAGCCGACTAAGCGTCGCTAAACTGATTGCGGAAGACGTGAAGGACTTTGCTCTCCAAATGAGGATTCAAAACCCGCGGAATCTCTGCGACATTTCCCTGTCAAGCTATGCAGCATATTACACCGACAATTGGCTACAGAACGCTGCCCGCTCAGACGTTAATGTACTCACGATTGACACACTGGCCCGATACATTCGCCTCGACCGTAAACGCCGTATAGTGAAGTCTAGACACGCGTACCTTAGAGATTAATGCAAGTACTGTTGGTCTTGTCGTAGTATTTTTAGTCTTGTTTAGTATCTAATGTCTTGTCGTAGTACTTAAGGTCTTGTTAGAAAACCTAGTATTTTTAGTCTTGTTACCTTATCTTCTAGTCCTATGAAGTCTCCTAAAGATTATTACCGTCGTCTTTAGTTTTATCAAATACTCTTGAAAAATTAATACTAAATTGGACGTTATGACTGGTTAATACTTTGAAGATGCTGCGCGATAATTTGTCATGCAATCGGATTTTGCATATTTTGTTGTTTCTAGACGCGGAAGTTGCTTCTGACTTAAGATGTATACAAAACCCAAGTGAACCGGAAGCAGCTTCAATTTCCTCACATTCACGCGGGCAACAGCGGCCTGATCAGGGTTAGGGTAACTATACAAAAGACAAGTCTCGCCATCAAACCTAACCCTTCATTTCGCAAAAGGAAGCGCTACTTCTTTCACCAGCGCAACCCAAAAACAATCCCATGCAAAAATATTTCAGCCAATCAAAATCGAATATGTGAAAATATAATATCAGCCACTAAGCACACGACAATTGGTCACTGCACCAAAACCCGAAATGGCCAGGGCTCCGCACGGCAGCGCGGCGAAGAAGCTGTGCGAGAAGTGTGGCAACGGGATATCGCGCACGAACTTCTCTAAGCACGCCAAGAAATGCAAGGGAATTAAAGTGCGCGACACCCGGCGCGAGATTCGCAAGCGCTCATGGGTCAAGCACCGCGCCAAGCGCGTAGGAGAACAGCGCAGCCGGCGCGCGTCCGAGTCATTTCAACGGCTTGAGGGTACCGTAAGATTCTTGAATTTGATATGGAGGACCCAAGCTTACCATTGTGTACGAAGCGCTTCGGCAGCAGCTCCGCGAGGTAAAGAGGGTGCCTCTACCTCTTAAACCCGAGCCAGTGGGGCTAATGAAGCACCCTCTCGAAAAATTAAGCCGCAACGCCGATTTGTTTGAGTACATTTTCTCCCAGGTAGGTAAGGGTAGTGCCCATAGTGATGCATTAGTACTGACACGAGTTAATTTAGATGGACGGCGTCGACTTGCTGTCAAAGGCATGGTTTAACAAGACCTACCTACTACTCCACCCTGACAAGCGCCATTGGATGCCACCGGAGTTCCAAGTACAGCCTGGTCTGAGCGCGCTTGAAGAAACATGCAAGGTGTTTAGTCTTTACAAGACGGAAATGCTTGAAGCAAGTGCGAACACCTTATTCGGCGAGCGTGTTCGCCTTCAAAAGTACCGAGCTTACTTGCAGACGACGTACCAAGAGAAAATCGCGAAGTGGGCGAAGCTGTGCGAGAAGGTACGCAACAAAAACATTGCACTTGAAGCGCCAATCCAGGAGGAGATCGACATATTTGGAGAAGGTAAAGCTTGCACGACCCTAGCTGAATTTGAGTCAGTTTACAAGGCTGGATTCATCGAGAAGGATAACGCCTACGAGGTCAAGATGAAGGCAAAGGAAGACCAGCTGGCGAACGAGAGACGGTTTAGGGAGACATTTGGGTCTGATTCGGGTAGCGAAGATGCCTAAACACAATGTATAGGTCGACTTGAATATATGTCTCACTTTTAACAAGACCTAAAGTACTACGACAAGACTAAGAGTACTAAGCAAGACTCAAAGTACTAAGCAAGACTCAAAGTACTAAGCAAGACTCAAAGTACTAAGACAAGACTTAAAGTACGAGGGGTTAAATGAGTGGCCCCGACATTCACAATCCATTTGGCTGGACACGAAGCACTCCGTCACTCTCACCATGGCATCGCATACAACCTCGTTTCAAGAGCTGTTGCAAGGCGGAATTGCTACAGCCACACACGTGATTAAGAAGGAGACAAGGGATGTTTATGCGTCGTACTTCAAGAAGTTTTGTGAGTTTTGCATCGCAAATGAATACCCCGACCCTGCGGCTGTGCGGCACCATGAACTTCCTTCTCTTTTGGTTGCGTTCATGGAAAGCGTGTCTGCGTCTGCCGCTGTGTCTAACCAGACGGCGGAGAAGATCCGAGCAGCAGTCGCCAATTACTATGGAAGTTACGAACGTCGAGACGCCGCAGGACCTGACAAGTGGATGGTAGTCACGGACGACAACGGCAACAAGTACGGCTTGGGCAACCCTGCCAAAGATGCATTTGTTCGCCAGTTCATGCGAGGGTTAAAGAAGCGGAAGAGCACGGAGTTTTCGCAGCGCCAAGCTACCCCGATTTCATTGGACATGCTCCGGGTACTAAATTGTCACTTGGAAAATGCGGAAGGATTCCCGGAAGCCATTCGCCTGTGGTTTCTCGCCGTAGCCGCGTTCGCATTTTATGGTATGTGCCGGATCAATGAAGTCCTCAGTCTTCACTGGAAGAATCTCACGTTAGGAATGACACGACCCAGTACGACGGATCCGGGGGTTTCCATTACATTTGGAGTTTACAAGCTTGAAGGAAGAAAGACCGAGGTTGCCGAAGGACGTTGCTACAACTTGCATCGCTTGAACGACAGCGAGAATCCCATGGACGCATTGGACCATTTGACAACATGGCTTTCCTACGTACAAGGGAAGACTGATCACAGCTGGAGCGACGGCGACTACGTCTTTCCGGCGCTGTCTAAAGTGGCTAAAAGTGTGCTTAAGTCCGATACCGCATCCACTGGCTGTGAGAATGCGCGAGTAGAATGGGGCAAGAAGATGTCCGAGCAAGCATTCATCACTCTTCTCAACTGCGTTGTGCGAGATCTGAATCGAAACGGGAAATCGACACGTGGCTACGTCAAGCAGGAATGGCGTGATATCTGGTTCACATCTCACACGTTTCGTCGAGCTGGTGCGCAGTACCGTTTCATGTTTGCTGCTCCCGAACGTCGGTGGTCACTGCGAATGGTGAAGTGGTGGGCGGGATGGACCCCAAATGAGTCGGCCGAGACGCTAGTCCGCTATTTACTGGACCAAGCGACTAACGACGAAGACAAACAGTTGGCGGACTGCTTAGCGCCGGATCGCGAAACTCACTCGGGCTGTCCTACCACGTACTCAGGTCGGAAGCGTAACCTACCGATTCCTGTCCGACAGCCCCCATCGACCGGTGCTATCGAAAAGCGGCTGAAAACCGTTGAGAACTCCGTCAAAGCGCTCCACGACAAGATGGACTTGCTGGTATCCGTCTTACAACCGTCTCAGCAGTCAATACCAGTTCCAGCAAGTGCCACCAGCAGCGAAAGTCACATGGAGCAGGTGTCCATCCTCCCACCAGCCAAGGACTGGAAAGACATGTACCGAATGTATTGGAACGCCGATCGGGCCCGCCACCTTTTCAAGCCAGTCAGTGAGTGGACGGCCCAAGACAAGAAGAAGAGTGGAGCCTTGCCTAGCCGACTAAGCGTCGCTAAACTGATTGCGGAAGACGTGAAGGACTTTGCTCTCCAAATGAGGATTCAAAACCCGCGGAATCTCTGCGACATTTCCCTGTCAAGCTATGCAGCATATTACACCGACAATTGGCTACAGAACGCTGCCCGCTCAGACGTTAATGTACTCACGATTGACACACTGGCCCGATACATTCGCCTCGACCGTAAACGCCGTATAGTGAAGTCTAGACACGCGTACCTTAGAGATTAATGCAAGTACTGTTGGTCTTGTCGTAGTATTTTTAGTCTTGTTTAGTATCTAATGTCTTGTCGTAGTACTTAAGGTCTTGTTAGAAAACCTAGTATTTTTAGTCTTGTTACCTTATCTTCTAGTCCTATGAAGTCTCCTAAAGATTATTACCGTCGTCTTTAGTTTTATCAAATACTCTTGAAAAATTAACCCTTTTGAGATGATTTTTATACTTGGAATTTGTATGGGAGCCTCCCGATACAAAACCGTAAAACATGACTAGATGCATGGTTTTACGCCGAGGCCCGCAAACCAAAATCGGACATAAGACTCGATTTTATTCGTACCTAATGTAAAACATGCTACTTAGCCATGTTTTAGTACGGTTACCGCCCCGACCCTTACTGGCTAAAATGATCATTCTAAACTCTGATTGGGTCGATTTTGTAAAACATGCTAGTTAGCCATGTTTTACACAGAACCATCGCGAAAGGGTTAATACTAAATTGGACGTTATGACTGGTTAATACTTTGAAGATGCTGCGCGATAATTTGTCATGCAATCGGATTTTGCATATTTTGTTGTTTCTAGACGCGGAAGTTGCTTCTGACTTAAGATGTATACAAAACCCAAGTGAACCGGAAGCAGCTTCAATTTCCTCACATTCACGCGGGCAACAGCGGCCTGATCAGGGTTAGGGTAACTATACAAAAGACAAGTCTCGCCATCAAACCTAACCCTTCATTTCGCAAAAGGAAGCGCTACTTCAGTGATTTGCACTACCTGCGCGAGGTACCAAACTTTATACAGGCGAGGGTAAGCAGGGGAGTTCTGTAACAGACTATCTCCGCCGGCAACATGCCCCGAGAGCCGAAGCATGGGCTTGCGGCCCGCACGCGTGTGCTCGATGCACGCCGAGAAGGGCGTGACTAGGTGCGCAGTTTCCCCGAAGTCGGCCTCGTGCACTACATGTACACTGTACACCACTCGTCGTGGCAGCATCAAGATGGAGGTCAATGCCGAGTTTGTGGACGCGGTATACGACGCGGTCAAGGCCCACGACGTGTACCGTGACCACTTTCTCGGCAAGAACATCGTCATCGTCCTGGACAACGCGCCTGCCCACTGCCAAACGGAGGACCTCGTTAAACAGCGAGCGGATCTGGTGTTGCTACGCCTGGGACCGTACTCGCCTATGTGTAACCCGATCGAAGGTACGGTTAGCTTATCGTTTGGTGCGATATACTGTACAGGTACTGAAGCGATACAATGTTTGTCTGTGCAGGTTGCTTCAGCGTTTTAAAAGCTCGCATCAAGGCGTATCTGGCCTTGAGCCACGATGAGATGATTAACTTGCCGCGCGGCGAGAAGACAGAGCGTCTGATGCGCTTGCTCGAGAAAGCCGCGGAGCACTGCATGCCGTGCATTGACATGCGCCTCGTTAACAAGATGGCGCGTCACTGTGCGCTGTCTGTCGCCGCCGCTATTCGTAGCGAGCCCATGGAGTATGGAACTTAGATGTTTGCTGTGGACTAAATCCGCATTGGTCTGTACTAATCCTCCAAAATAAATTTCTGAAAAAAATATTTTTCGTTTTACGGGACACTCCATTTTGCTTTACACTGCTGCCAACTTGGATTGGCAAAGGTGTAACATCGCAGTCCCAATTTCGCTCAAATCAAACGTCTTCAATACCTTGGTTATCGCCGGGCTGCGGCTAACGGTCAATGGGCGAACGTGAAGAGGGAGTCAGTGAGGTTTTATCCGTCAATGACGGATTCCGTCATTTATCGAGTTGCTGGTTAACGTAGGAGATTCGGAGCTGGCAATGATGTTTCCACCAAGCCTTCGTCTACTAACTGGAAATTCATGGCCGCGGCATCAAGGCCCTTGCTCTTGGCCCCCCACCGCTAATGATGATACTGATATTATGCATTGAGAAAAGAGAAAAATAGCAAAATCAATCGATTCCATTCATTCAAAACAGTATCATTAATATATATATATAAGTTAATACTGGGATAGGAAGCAACGTTAGTGCTGCTATCGCAGACCAAATAGGATTATATCCGTGGTACGTCAAGTCAAAAGATGACATCTAACTGGTACGTCTCTTTGAAACCGGTACGAATCCGGTGGCGCACTGGGCCCTCCAAAAGGCTTATATGCGTGGGCAGCATGAACCGGTACGATACCGATGACACTGGTATGAATCAGTAAATATATTGAGCTGTAGCGAAGTAAAGGGACGATTGAGGCGGACTGTACTGTACAATAGCATGCCGTTTCTACAAGCTGCAAATAGACCTCAGATAGGGTTCGCGTTTTAGTTTTGTTAAGCATTGTCTGTTGATATATTACATCTACAGTCTTAAGGTAAATGTCCGGGCAGATGCTGCGGCTGCGAAGCAGGCGCAGGAGATGACCGAATTAATAAGTAAAATAACTCATAACAAAAAAAAATTAAGGTTTTACTCCAAAATCCTCCTATCCCAGCCTTCGCGGAGCCCTAGTTTTGCGAAAGTGTATTGATGTGAAACATGGATGTCCGGTGCGATTGCAGCAAGAAATCAACATTTTCGACTAGGACAGCTACGCAAATCCAACATTCTGCGATCTCAAAGGCTGATCTCCCGTTTGGCCTGAAAAGCTCATTCATGGCGCGCTTTCTTCAACGGAGCCTGGAAGTACCCCGTCAGCTGTTCGAGTTCCTCTTTGTATCGAGCCATCTTCTTCTGAACGTCGTCAAACCACTCGCGCGTCTTTGTGATCGTCACAAACGGTTCCTTGTTGTCATGAGCCTCCACGACAAACGACGCGTCCTGCTGGTTCCGGTTGTTGCTCGAAGCAAAGGTCTTCGCGAAGCGGAAGTCGCTGAACTTCATCACTGCCTCCGTAGTCATCGACTTCTCAGGGCCGTGTAAAAAGGCTTCAATAGCACGTTTGTGCCCCGGGTCCTTGGCGTATGGCATCTTCCAAGAGAACGTCTTGTCCACCTTGTCAAGTCTCTCGATTTCCCCTTTCAACCAGCTCATCCTCTTGGCTGCAATCGCCTCCAGCGCAGCAAACCTGCCAGTGGTATCGTACTCTCCGACGTGCTTCGAGAAAACTTCGACGAACGGGCCCAACTCACTCGGATTCTTTTGCAAAATACTGTCGGTCATCGACTTCAACGCTTGAGAATCTGCAGGAAGGAGAACGTGCTCCCAGAAGATTTCAACAGTCTTTGCAGTGCGCAGTCTCATGTTGCATTTCGCCGCCACTTCAAGGAGATCTATCTTGGCGTCTTCCTCATCCACTCCACCTGCCACCTGTAGCAGCAGCTCCATCTCCGAGTCTCCGTGCGACGTGAAATATTGGTTTGGGTCGTCAGTGTGGTTGCCCAAGACATCCAGGAGGGCCGAGCCAACGTCGCTCCAGGCAAACGCGTTGATCACTTCGATAATCACTGGGATGATAGATCCGTTGCCGTGCAAATTCCCCAGACGAGGGCAATACATCTTAAAGAACCACTTGGCTAGCTCCACGTCACCAGCATCCAGCAGCAGTTCACAAAACGCGCTGGCAAATCTCAATGACGTCTTGTTATTGGTCCAATCCGAAGTTCCCCAGTGATATCTAGCATCGGCATCGTCCAGAAAATCCCGTAGTGCTGCAGCATCAACGGGTCTACGGGTAAGCAGTTCCTCGACGGCGAGATCGGCAGACATCAGGTCGAGAACATTGTCCAAGTGACAATTGGCAGGCCACGCAACGATAGCAAATCTCGAATATCTGGTGCTCTTGATTGGGCCTTCGTTGCCGGTGTAGACATCTTCAGGAGTTCCGTAAGCTTTCCATAGTTGCGCCAAGGTTTCGTGTCCGGGATTAAGGAGATTCAAATGCTCCCCCAACACTTTGTCTTTCCAGTGTCCAAGATCTTCCCCGCTTGAAGTGTACCAATGCAGGGCTTGCTCGCATCCCTCCCCCCAGCTAAACCAACCGTCTTCGTCCAGCTGGTTGTCAACCTTGACCGACAATTTAGCAATAAAGAACCGCAGCTTTTTGTCAGCGGCCACGGTAGTATTGGCTTCATCGAGCGCCCGGAATCGCGCGCTATCAACTCCTTTCAGAGCCCCAGTCCCCAACTCTCCAATACTCTTCTTGGTGTACTGGTGCGCTAGCAGCAGCGCAAACGAATGCTCTGCCTGTCCCATTGAATTGATCGCGTCAGATAAATCATCGCACAACGTCCGGCCAGCCTCACGTTTCAGGTGGCGCATTGACGAAGGTAGACAAATAGAGTAGACCAGCGCAAGTCGATAGCCCCTTGTCACCTTTTCCAAAGCATGCTCCGCATCCGCATAGTGCACGGCGTAGTGGCAGAAATACGGGGCTGTAGCGTCATTCTTTCCAAAGTCGTGGCGGTGCTCGACTTCTCCGTTTCGATAGACCACCAAGTCTCCTCCCTCGTGCATGCTCGGCGGCTGAACAACCAGCGTGGCGATCATGCCGTCCTCCTTCTCCGTGTCTTGGTGCTTGAGGAAATGCCCTCCTTCACCGTACACGAGCAGCTTGTACAGCACGCACTGGAGAGGTATACCCTTGTACCCCATCCGACTGGCGATGGTCTCAGTCAGCTTGCCGACCCCAGGCTGCCAGAGCGGGTTCTTGATCTTGACTTGGTCTGGTGCCAGTTGCCAGCTCTTACGGACGTTCTCGTCCGTCTTCGTTTCCATATTGTGGCCAAACGGGGACTTCTCACATTTGTCAATCACCTTCTGGGCTTGTTCTTCATCCAGCGGCAGCAGGACAGGAACCTCATCGACGCAGATACCGGGTGCAGCTGGGAGAGTGTCGGCTCGGCCCCCAAACGAATATTCTCCAGCGTACTCGTCAGCAGAGGCGATGATTTCATTGATCTTAACGCAGGCAGCCCCTTTCGGGACAGGCACGTCACCCGGCTCGCCTTCTACGCCAAAGGGCCATTTTCCATCCCAGAAGTCCCGCTTGAAAGCCATTATCGCGTCTTGTTGCTTGCGAAGAGAAATTCACACTGACTCCGTCTTGTGCTGGGTAAATCTGGGAAAGACGCGCCAGAATTCTTGTCGTTAACTGCCGTGGGTCGAGAAACATCATTGGCTGTTGTTGATCATCAAGATAATAGAAATCAATCTACTCTCAAAGCCATACAGGAAGATGTGTATTAGAAATTTTTTTAGGAAAACGTGAGTTAGTCAAGACGCGAGCGCTTCTTCTCCGCGCCATCGGCGTGCGAGCTGTCGTAGCGATCCACGAGGTGCCGCAGTTCTTTCTTGAACTGCACCAGAGCGCTCTGTCTCTTCAGGATCCAGTCGCGAGTCTTCGTGATCGTCACAAACGCGCGCTTGCCAACCGCATGCGCCTCCGTCTTGAACGAAGCTTTCGTGTGCTTCACCTTCATCCACTTGCTCGCGTACTTCTCGGCCTCTTGGAAATCCTTAAACTTTTTCTCTTTATCCCCCACGATCGCTGCGTTGAACTCCATCGACTCTTCGTTGCCTCGCAAGAACGCTTGCACCTTGCCGTTGTCTCGGAACCGCGCGTCGGGCATCTCCCACGAAAAAGGTTTGTCCAGAGTTTCAATTTGGGTCTTGAGCCACGCGATTCTTTTCGGAACGACGGAGGTCACTACGGCAGCTTTTTCACCCTTTTCATCATCACTACCCAAATACTGAGAGAGGTACTGGATAGAGGGTCCGAGCAGACTGGAGTCCGCCTTCTTGAGTCTTTCAGCCAGAGTCTCGAACAGGGTCTTGTCCGAAGCCACGATCGCCGCCTTCCACAGTAGTCCAATGTAGCTCGACTCGAGCACAACTCTGTCTTTGATTCGCGTCATCTTCTGCATAGCCTTGGCGTGGAGAGCCTGACGAGCGGGGCCATCTTCCAGACCGTCGGCCACGCGTAGGATTATCTCCAACGACGACAAGCCAGTCTCCTCGTTGCTGTCACTCTCGTCGTCACCATCACTTGACTTAGATTCAGGCTCATCACTGCTGTCAATTGCTTCCTCTTCGCTATCACTTGAGGTCGATCCAGCCTTACAACTCCCCAGTACCGACAAAAGAGCAGTGCCAATTGGCTCCCAGTCGTACACGCGCACAATCTTGGTAATTCCAGGAACTAAAGCTGCATTCCCCTCCAAATCGCCAAGTTTACCACAGAAGGTTTCGAAGAAAAACTTCACCACGGACGGATCCCCGACGTCCAGCAGGAGCTCACAAACCACCTCGCGAACCTTCATCGACAGCGTTTCCCGTTCCTCGCCGTATTCCTTGACGGAGTTTTCAGTCGTCAGTCTGGCAACGGCACCGTCAAAGAATCTGCGAAGTGCAGCTCCGTCCACAGGTTTCTGGTCGCGAAGTGCGTCCACGGCGGCATCAATCGGCATGAACCGCAACGCCATTTTGGCGTCATCTACCGCTCGCCACGCTACGATCGCGCACCTCGAGTACGAATTGACAGTAGTCGAACCTTCATTCCCGGTATACCCACCTTCCTTCGTCATTTTCCCGTACGCGTCCCAGAGCTCTGCTTGCGTTTTCTTGTCGGGGTTGAGTAGGTTGAGCTTTCGCGTGGAGTTTCGGACGTGGCCCAGGTCCTCCCCCGACATCGAGTACCAAGTGATCGACTCGAGGTAGCCTTGCTTCTCACGATCGTCCCCACTGTCGTAGTACAGAACGTCGTGCGTCAAGTGCGCAATGAAGAAACGCAGCTTCTTGTCAGCAGCGACGAGCGCGTTGGCCCCTTCAAGGGCGTGGAACCTCGCGCGGTCGATACCTTTCAGAGCTCCAGAGCCGAGGTTCCCGAGGCTTTTTGCGGTGTACTCGTGACAAAGCAGTAACGCAAACAAGTTGTCCTCCTCCTCGTCAGCACCTTCGTTATCTTCGTCGCTCTTGTCTTCTTCCCCCACCTTGCGCTCGCACTCAATGTCGCCCTTTGTATCCTCGTCCTTATTCTTCTTCTCCTTCCCGTATTCTTTGCCCATAATGGAGATCGCCTTGGCCAGTTCTTCGCTCAAACTTTGCTTCTCCTTCCTTTCCTGGTGACGCATCGTCGCGGGCAGACAGATCGAGTAGACGAGGGCGAGACGAAACCCCTTCGTCACTTGCTCTAATGCATGCTCGGCATCCGCGTAGTGCACTGCGTAATGCGGAGCGTAGGCCGCACTGCCGTCGGCCTTCCCGAAGTCATGGCGATACACCCGCTCCCCATCTCGATACACGACGAGATCTCCTCCTTCATGCAGACTTGGAGGCTGCACCACCAACGTAGCAATCATCCCGTCTTCTTTCTCCGTATCCTGGTGCTTCACGAAGTGTCCACCTTCCCCATACACCAGCAACTTGTACAAGAAACACTCGAGCGGGACGTCCTGGTACCCCAATCGGTCTGCAATCACCGTCTGTAGTTTATCAATCCCAACGTGCCACTGCGGGTTCTTGAACTGAACGAGCTGCGGTTCTAGCTGCCAGCTCTTGCGGACGCTCTCGTCCATCTTCGTGTCGAAGTTGTGGCCGAACGGAGATTTCTCACACAAAGCGATCAACTTTTCAGCTTGATCCGCGCATAAAGGGGTGAGGACGGTGCCCACTCCATCCACAAACAGCCCGGGAACAGCGGGTAAAGTATCCGCAAGCCCTCCGAACGAATATTCCCCTGCGTGTTCGTCTGCGCGAGCGAGAAGTCGGCTGACTTCTGAACAGCCAACACCTTTGGGCTTCAGCACGTCTTGAAACGTGCCCTCACCAGTAAACGGCCACTTGTCGTCGTCAAAGTCTTCCTCGTCCATACTTGCGCTGTCGTTGGAAGAATCAAGAATGCAAAAAGAGAGGGAAAGAGGTTTTGAAGAGAATCTCGTTTTCGTTCAATCAGTCATTTTTACGTCAGTTGGGCAAAATTCTTTAACTTGGATGGGAAAGTGGCTTTCTGTTTGGTCAGTCTACAGTTCTCTTGCTGAAGCAAGCAGCCTAAGATGACGTCGAAGCAGGATTTCAAGAGTGGGAAATGGCCCTTTGGCGCGGTTGGCGAGCCCGACGACGTGCCTGCCCCGAAGGGGCTGCGTGCGCTAAGATCAATGAAATTATTGCGCGTGCAGACGAGTACGCTGGCGAGTATTCGTTTGGGGGTCGAGCCGACACTCTCCCAGGTGCACCCGGTATCTGTGTTGATGAGGTTCCCATCCTACTACCACTGGATGAAGAACAAGCCCAGAAGGTAATTGACAAATGCGAGAAGTCCCCGTTTGGCCACAATATGGAAACGAAGACGGACGAGAACGTCCGCCAGAGCTGGCAACTGGCACCAGACCAAGTCAAGATCAAGAACCCGCTCTGGCAGCCTGGGGTCGGCAAGTTGACTGAGACCATCGCCAGTCGGATGGGGTACAAGGGTATACCTCTCCAGTGCGTGCTGTACAAGCTGCTCGTGTACGGTGAAGGAGGGCATTTCCTCAAGCACCAGGACACGGAGAAGGAGGACGGCATGATCGCCACGCTGGTTGTTCAGCCGCCGAGCATGCACGAGGGAGGAGACTTGGTGGTCTATCGAAGTGGAGAAGTCGAGCATCGCCACGACTTTGGAAAGAATGACGCTACAGCCCCGTATTTCTGCCACTACGCCGTGCACTACGCAGATGCGGAGCATGCTTTGGAAAAGGTGACAAGGGGCTATCGACTTGCGCTGGTCTACTCTATTTGTCTACCTTCGTCAATGCGTCACCTCCAGCGAGATTCTGGTCGGATGCTGAGTGATGAATTAGTCGATGTAATCAGTGCCATGGGACCAGGAAACGAATCGTTTGCACTATTGCTATCCCACCAGTACACTATGAAGAGCATTGGGGATTTAGGCTTCGGTGCCTTGAAAGGAGTCGATAGCGCGAGGTTTCGAGTACTGGAAGGAGCGAACGCTGCCGTGGCGGAAGACAAGAAACTGCGCTTCTTTATTGCAGAGCTGACTGTAACGTTTGCGATCCGCCTTGAGGAAGATGGTTGGTTTCTCCGCTTTTATACGGAAGGCATGAACTGGTACACTGCAAGCGGGGAAGATCTCGGCTACTGGGAGACGAGGGGAGTGAAGCTGAATTTCCTCAACCCTGGACGAGAAACCTTGACGCAACTATGGAAAGCCTACAGGGAAGCTGAAGACGTGTACACGGGTAACGAGGGAACCGCAATCAACACGAAGTACGCCAGATTCGCGGTTGTTGCGTGGCCGGCCAGCCGTCACTTGGACTATGTTCTGAAGCTCATGTCGGCCGAGCTTGCAGTCGAGGAATTGCTCGCCCGTAGACCTGTCGATGCTCTGACACTGCGGAGTTTCCTGGACGCGGCAGTTGCTAGATATGGGTGGGGCCCCAAAACTTACGGCAGCACGAAGGCTTCCTTGAGGTTTTCCCGAGTTTTTTGCGAGTTGCTGGCGGATGCCGGTGATGTGGATCTGGTCAAGTTGTTCGTTACGACCTACTGCCCTCGCCTGGGATATATGAACGATAACAACACTATCGTCCCGGTGATGGTCCAACTGATCAACGCATTCCCCTGGGGTGAGATTGGGTCACTAATGCTGGACGTCTTGGGCAAGCGGACACAGCTGTACCAGACGTTTGTAACATCTCGAGACTCGGAGATGGAGTTGCTGCTGCAAGTGGGGGATGCAGTGGAGGAACACGAAGCCAAGCGAGATCTCTTCGCCATGGCGGCCAAATGCAACATGAGACTGCGCACTGCAAAAGCCGTTCAGATCTTTTGGGAGAGGGTTCTCCTTCCTGCAGATTCTCAAGCGTTCAAGGCGATGACCGACAGTATTTTGCAAAAGAATCCGAGTGAGTTGGGCCCGTTCGTTGAAGTCTTCTCGAAGCACGTCGGAGAGTACGATACCACTGGCAGGTTTGCTGCGCTGGAGGCGATTGCAGCCAAGAGGATGAGTTGGTTGAAAGGGGAAATCGAGAGACTTGACAAGGTGGACAAGACGTTCTCTTGGAAAATGCCATACGCATCGCACCCCGAGTATCCGGAAATCGAGGAATTCTTCCAGGGTCCCGACAAATCGATGACTACGGAGGGGGTGGTGAAGCTCACGGATAGTTACCACGCCAATTCGTTTGCTGAAGGATTGAACGAGTACCTAAATGAGGGATCCTACACTGTGGAAACCGGAGAGAACCGAGAGCCGTTTGTGAAGATTACCAAGACACGCGAGTGGTTTGACAGTGTCCAGAACAGGCTGGTCCAGTATGGGGAAGAGTTGGCTTACTTGAAGGAGCAGTATGCGAGTGCTGCAAGTGAGGTCTCTGTGTCAGAATAAGGAGTTCCTGCAGGCCGTTTTTCTTTTTTTTTAATGCTGCGTTTGTAGCGTCACGATGAGTATCAAGCGTGGATGACATTGCAAACTTACCAAAAAAATACATGCTTCTAGCTGAAAGATATGGGTTTTGTTGAGCTACAGGTTTTATGTAATAGCAAGAAGGCCTCGGAGCGCGAGAGTTAGCTGGCGGCCGACATTACGAATGAGAAGAGCTAAGATCCTACTTTCAACTGAAAGCTTTTATGAGAGAGAGAGAATCTGACCAGAATTTGATTTATGACTCCCGAGTGGCACAGTGTTGTATCACTTCCATTTCCTTTCCGTGACGTACGCCAAGTTCAGATCACGAATACCAATGGATAATACGAATCTCCTAGCAATGCTCATGGCTGCCGTTCCTGAAGAACGGGGCCTCGAGAAGGACTTTGCAATACTTAAATGGCCATTCGGAGGCCGAGGTAAACCTGACGACGTGCCGACTAGGACTGGAGCCAAGTACGTGGAGATCAGCGAGCTTCTGGCGCGCACCGACGGCCAAGCAGGCGAATATTCATTCGGAGGACAAGCGGATCCACTGCCTGTGGTCCCAGGACTCCGCGTGGACGGTGTTGGAAACGTCCCGGTTTCTCTATCCAACGAACTCGCTGAGAAGCTGGTCACAAAGTGTGAGAAGTCCCCCTTTGGCCACAACATGGACAACCAAGATGGACGATCAAGTGCGGAATAGCTCGCAGGTTGAGCCTGGTAAAGTCCAATTCAAGAACCCCGAGTGGACCGGGGGTATCAACAAGATGATGGGGTCAATTTCTGAGCGCCTGGGCTACAAGGACATCGAGTTGGACTGCTCCGTCTACAAGTTGCTGGTCTACGGAGAGGGCGGCCACTTGCTGAAGCACCAGGACACGGAGAAGCAAGACGGAATGATCGCAACTCTGGCCATTCAGCCGCCGAGCTTGCACGAAGGCGGGGATTTGGTGGTCTATCGGGCTGGAGAAGTGCGATATCGCCAGGACTTCGGCAAAGCCGATGGCGCGGCTGCGTATCTCCCGCACTATGCAGTGCATTACGCTGATGCCGAGCATGCGTTGGAGAAAGTGACGAGCGGCTTTCGTCTGGCATTGGTCTACTCGATTTGTCTGCTCCCGAAAGAGCGTCACCTGCAGCGAGTGATCAACAAGCCACTGAGTGAAGACCTGGCAAGTGTAATCGGCAGCATGGGCAGCGAGGACAAGTCGTTCGTACTGCTGCTGGCACACGAATACACGATGAAGAGCACGATTGACCTGGGCGCTTGGGCCTTGAAAGGCGTGGACCGCGTGAGGTTTGGCGCTTTGGAAGAAGCCAACGGTATCGTTGCTGACGACAAGAAGCTGGTCTTTCATCTCGCCGAACTGAAGCACGAAGTCGTCTATGAGAAGAGTTTTGAGAGGCTGGGCTTGGTGGAATACGAGCGCAAGCAGAGTGTGGACTGGTACACGATCGATGGCGAGTATCTCGGCCAAGCGAAGAATATGAACTCAGCGTTCAACTTCCTCAATCCTGCCCATTAATCGCTCTCTGACCTCTGGATGCCGCACGGGACGAAGGAAGGCAAGGGGTACACAGGCAACGAAGGCAACAACCAAGTATTCGAGGTTTGCGATTGCTACGTGGCCGGTCGCTCGATATGCCGAGAACGCTGTCAAGTATTTGCCTATGGATGTGGCTGTTAACGTTCTCGCCACTCACAAGCCAACGAATGTTCAAAAACTACTGAACCAAGCAAAAGTGAGATTTAAAGCCGAGAAGGGGAGCGCTAGACAGCTACCTAAATGGGAGTTCAGCAAGTTTTGCCAGGTATTTTCCGGATTGCTGTCGGAAGCAGGGAATCCATCGTTGGCGACGCAGTTTTTCACGGATCTGTGTCCATCTCTCGGTGGTGTGAAGTACAATGCTGACGCGATTCCATCCCTTGTCGCGCTGGTACGCGCGTACGACTGGAATGGCATTGTTGCTGCGTTGAAAAGCTCCTTGGGCAAAAGTGCTACCCGACGCTGGTACAATAAAGCCGCCGTCGGATGCTGCAGCGTTGAACTTACACTACGTCTGGTAGACAGCCTCGACGGTGGGGCGGCTCGGCACGATTTGTTGAAAATGGCCCAGGAGAAGGCGGTGCAACTCGATGATGAGGAGTTTTGTTCGGATGATGTCGCCCCGCTACTATGGAAGTGGACAATGCAGGGTACTGACAAGACTTTTTCCGCGGCGTTTGAGGATCGACTGAAGCGTGCAGACCCAAGTTTACTACGCCTGCCGATTGAGACGCTATCGCTCTTGTTGGACGCTGGTGACACAGCGGGCGCGATTTATGCGTTAGCACAGGCGATCAGCTCCATCCGCATTAAGTGGCTACAGGATCGAATCGAATTGTTGGACAAGCCGTTCACCTGGGAGATGCCCGATGCCAAACACTACGACAACAAAGTGGAGCGCGGGGCCCGGAAGAAACGACCACCATCACGTTTCGCAGCATTAGCGATGCAAAGTATTACGCGAAGGTTTGGGCGGAACACCAAGACGCAGCATCATTCAAGACGGAAGCTGGTAGTAGCCGTGATCGCGCTTTTATTACGATTACCAAGACCCGCCAGTGGTACGATGACTCTCGAAAGACCTTGGAGGACTACAAGGTCGAGCTCGCGCAGCTGACGGAGCAGTTCGGCGAAGGGGATGGAGGTGGTGCCAAGAAGCGTGCGCAGGTTGAGTAGTACTGCCGCATGTGCACACTCAAGTTGTTGCTTGGGAATATTCCCGAGCAACGTCGCTGCTGGTTTGGAGGTGGTTACTAACTCGATTCTGAGGCAAGTACCACCGTTGCTAACGTTCATACCATTACATTTTTTTCGCTAGCTCTTCGACACTCGGCTACTTACAGCAAGCACCAAAGTTGCTGGATTTTGCAGTGCTCTAGGTGCCCACAGCCTCCGGCGTGGAACTTCCTTTGGCAGGAGAAGGCGGTGAAACTCGATGATAAGAAGTTTAGTTCAACCAATTTTGTCGCGCGATACAGGGTGCCTCTATAAGTGAAGATCTCAGTTTCTGCCGCTTGATCACCGATAAGATGCGAATGCCAGAGCAAGATCAAACGAGCCTATTCCCGAAGCTATGCGCAGGAACAAAACAACAAGTTGCTCCTCTCGGACTAAACTCAGAATTTCAAAAGCAAACACATCTTTCCCATTGCTCAGGGAAAGCGTGAGGTTACTACACTCATGCTCCTACAAACCATAACGGCAGTCGTCGCCACGCTTGGTGAACAGCCCTACAGGCAGTTGTCAACATTTCTGTCTGTATTCACCCTCACGCGCCACTGTGAAGCTTTGACTTTCAATTCTAACGAGCCCAAGCCTTCGAGGATAGAATTTTCAGAAGAGTTTCCACCGTCATCTTCGTCAACTCGCCCAGCTCTTCCTTCAAACGCGGCAGGTTCTCTTGGTTCTCGTCGTACCACACGCGCGTCTTCGTGATCTCCACGAACGGATCGCTCTTCCCGCCACCAGCACTCATGCCATAGGAAGCGCTGATCTGAGTCTCGTGTGATCTGTACCCGGCGTGCTTCGAACAAAAGCTCTGAGCACTCCAGAAGCTGTCAAACTTGATAATCCCAGTCGTAGTGGTCGCTTCGTCTGGACCGCGGAGAAACTTTTCAATCTCAACGGAGTCAGGAAACTCCGCCGCCGGCATCGACCACGAGAACGGCTTCTCTAACGCATGAATCTGATCCTTCAGCCACTCGATGCGGCCAGATATAATCGCCAGAAACAGAGCTTTCTTGTCGTCGGGGAAACTACCAGTTTCGAGATAGCGCGAAAGCATTTGGATGACTGGTTTCAGCAACCTTGGGCTCATTTGTTGGAACTTGCAGGACAGCGTGTAGAGCATATCGTCATTGCCGCGGCTGAGAATTAATTTCCAGAGTTCTCTGAGCGGTATCAACGAAGCTAACGTGTCATCGTTCAGCCCCACAGCTTCCTTTACTGCCAGAAGTAGCAGATCTTGCTGAGGTTCTCCACGATCGAAAGCTCTGGCCACCGCCAGCACGTCGTCAACAGCGTTGGGGTTATCGCTGTTGCTGGTCAAGGCATCCAAAACCGATTTACCAACGTCTGCCCAGCTGAATTTCTGCACCAGTTTGGCAATATCCGAGGCAAGGCCTCCTTTATGAGTCGCTCTGCTAAATAATAAACTCCTCAAGAAGAGGTTCACCAACGTCGACGTACCGCAACTTTCCAACTGCCGACACAGCACCCGACACACGCGAGTCGATAGGAAAAAGGGCTGCAGCTGGTCCGAGTATCCCGGGCGTGAATGCCCAAGTCGATACGTTTCCATGTTCTCCAATTTCGTGGACGCAATCTCGATTAGTCTCTGAAGCCTCGCCGTACAGACAGGCCCCCGATCTTGCAGCGCCATAAAGGCGGCTTCCACGCTGATAAATCGGCATGTAAATTCCACACTTTCCGATTCGGGCCACGCGACGACAGCGAATCGGGAGTAGATACTGTCTTTTGTCGGTCCTTCGTTGCCCGTGTAGCTGTGCATGTCGCTACTTCCATACGGCTTTTGCCAGAATTGAGACCGGGTTTCAGTATTTGGATTGAGAAAGTTGAGCTTGAGCTTCACCTTGTCGCTATTGCCACGACTTTCCCCGCGAGTTGAGTACCAAGTCACGTTCTCTTCGCGGCCCTTTTCGTTCCAATCGCCAATATTCCCGTAAGTGCCGTAAAAGTTGACATGGTGATATAACTTGACGATATGAAATTGCAGCCTCTTCTCCGCAGAAACTGAATTATTCGCTTCATCCAGTGCCAGAAATCGCGCGCGGTCGACGCCCTTCAGTGCACTTGCACCAAACCCCGCAATACTATGGTTCGTATACTCGTGGGCCAAGAACAGCGCGAAATGGTCGTCTTCGGACGTCATGGTCTTGATGGCTTGTGCCAGTTCTCCACTCATCGGTCGATTTGGGTTTCGTTCCAAGTGCCGCATGTCTGCTGGTAAACAAACAGAGTACACCAACGCGAGACGGTACCCCTTTGTTACCCTCTCTAGTGCATGCTCTGCGTCAGCGTAATGAACAGCGTAATGGGGCAGGTACGTCGCCGTACCTTCAGCTTTACCAAAGTCATGGCGGTGTTTCACCTCTCCATTCCGATACACGACCAAGTCTCCTCCTTCGTGCAAGCTCGGAGGTTGCACGACCAACGTAGCAATCATACCATCCTCCTTCTCCGTGTCTTGGTGCTTCAAGAAGTGGCCCCCTTCTCCATACACCAGCAACTTGTACAGCACACACTGGAGCGGAATGCCCTTGTACCCCAGCCGCTCAGCAATCGTCACCGTCATCTTCTCAATACCTACTTGCCACAGTGGATTCTTGAACTGCACCTGGTCAGGCTGCAACTCCCAGCTCTTTCGTACATTCTCATCCATCTTGGTGTCCATGTTGTGGCCGAACGGAGACTTGGTGCACTTCTCAATAATCCTATGGGCTCTCTCGTCCCACAAAGGCACTGGAACTGGTCCCACGCCATCCACAAAGATGCCGGGAACTGCAGGCAGTTGGTCGGCTTGTCCTCCGAAGGAGAAGTCGCCAGAGTGCTCGCTCGCTCTCCCTAAGATGGCGCTGATCTCGACACACGCAGCTCCCGTGGGGACTGGGATTTCATCGACTCCACCTTTCCCGCTGAATGGCCACTCCTTGTCGCCGAAGTCTTCATCGAAATCCGGGTCTTGGTCATCCAATTCCACATACTCGGTGTCCGACATGCTTGAGTCCTCGTCGGGAAAACGGAAGATGAGAAGAAAAAGTCAGTTTGGCGTAATGGAGTGAAAGAAGATGACAGCGAAATACTTTAAAAAAAGTAGGCTTGATATGTGTTGTACAAAAACAATAGTGTCTACGTAGGTTCAGTTCGTAAGTTTCGTGCAGTACTACTCAGTCCGTACACGTTTCTCGGCACAACCGTCACCCGCGTCACCAAACTGCTCTATCAATATCAACAGAATGCTCTTCTACCCGCTTCTGATAACCACCAAACCGTCTTGGTAATTTAAACAAAAGCGCCTTCGCCGCTGATACCAGCGTCTCTGGTGAAGGACGCCCCGTCCTGGTATTCTGCCCAGTCCTTCGTGTAACATTGCACATCCACGATCCTTGTTTTTTGAGTCTCTCTCTTCAGAAACGGCATGGATAGTTTAAAGCCATTCATCGTATCCGCCAAACAGACAAGTTTACAGGAGTACTCGGCGTGTGCTTCACAGAGACGAATTGGAAGTAGGAGGAAAAAAAAAAGCGATTGTCTTAGAAATCTTAGGAACTCCCGAGCTGGCTACTCCATTACCACGTCTTCGCTTTCATCGACGTCTTCGCTGTCTTCTTCTCTAGGGCGCTTTCGGCTCACGGTAAGAGTAGGATCTGTAAAGCGCTTCGCTATCAGCTTCTCTTTCTCAGCTTTATAGCTCTTGGCTGTCGCTTGCCGCTGCTCGTAGTACTTGCGGGTCTTCGTGATTCTCACAAACGCGTCGCGGCCAGCCCCTTCGGCTGTCAGGTCAAACGATGCATTCTCTTGCTTGTGGCGGGTCCACCGTTGGGCGTGCCTCAGATTTCTGAAGTACACCAACCCTTCCGTGGTCATGGTGCTCTCGGGGCCCCTGAGAAAGGCTTGGACGCGGGCGTTGTCGATGAAAAGCGCGTTAGGCATTTCCCACGTAAACGGCCTGTCCAGCTTGTCAATCTGCTGGTTCAGCCACTCCATTCGCAGCGCAGCGATTGAAGAAATCATTTTGAACTTCTCATCGTTCGTTTCCAACGCTGTCATATGCTCTGAAACTACTTCGACGACAGGTTTCAAGTCATCTGGCTTGATCTTCTTGAAATGCTCGACAAGGTTGGTAAGGACAGCCATGTCGTCACTCTGGATCACACATTTCCACAGCAGACTTTTTACGCTAGACTGTGCCACCTTTTCAGGTTCACTTTCCAGGACCTTCGTCATAGCCTCACCCAAAAGCGCCGCCTGGGCCTCGCCTCGTTCCAGCTTGTCGACCAGACGCAATGTCAGCTTAACGTCATTCTCTGCCTCCCACCCGTAGCTGCGGTGACGGTCGCTTGATTTTCTCAAGATCTTGAGGACCGCATCCTTAACGTCGATCCACTTGAATGCATTGATCAGCGAACAAATGCTGTCGACAAATTCCTCTCCAACAGCAAATTTCTCGAACAGTAAACTCACGAGAGTAGCATCGCCAGACCTCACGATGAGATCGGCCATCTTTTGGCAAAATGTCGAAGCGGCTGCACCTCGATCCCGGTAACTGTACCGCCGGCACATTGAACGAAGTTTCTCCTTCTCTGCGTTTTCTTTGCTAGCTCTCTCCATGAATTGCCGCAAGGTCTCTGCATCGACAGTTTCTTGAGCATAAAGCGCAGCGACTGCGGCTTCAGTGTTCACGAACTTGAACGAATAGTCGATGTTTTTGCTCGCAGGCCACGCAAAGACTGCGTAACGAGTGAGCTCAACTGTCTTCATCCAGTCTTCGCCACCGCCGCCGTCAATCGAATAGCCGTCGCTCTTCCAGAGCTGGGACAGCTTGAGTCTTCCAGGGTTCAAAAACGTCGGCTTGAAAGTGGCGACGGCATCCTTCTCCAGCGGTCCCTCGATACTGTTGGTGTACATGGTGGTCATTGCACTACCGTACTTCTCCCCGCTGATAGAGTACCACGTGACTTCGTCCTTCCGGTCGTATTTTTGCCAGCTCGCGTACTCTTCTTCCCAATTAGGATCCTTGTGCGCCGCAATCCGGCCGTCGTAGCGCTTTACCGAGCGATTAAGACACGCGATGTAAAACACCAGCGCCTTGTCCTCCGGGATCAAGCTGCTCGCTTCCAGCAGTGCGCGGTACCTCGTCTTGTCCATCTCACTCAGCGCGTCCGCTCCCCGACAGCGAATCAACTTGTCTGCGTATTTGCCCTCCAATAGCATTCCGAAGCAATCGTCGTCGTCTTCAAGCCCCTTCAGCACTTCTGCGACCTCTTCACTCAGCGGTTTATCGCCCTTCGCGTCCTCCAAATGTTTCATCTCGACAGGCAGCGACAGTGAGTACTTCAGCATCAGCTGGAACCCACTCGTCACCTCCTCGCGCGCATGAGGGGCATCCACGAAATACGCCGCGTAGTGCGGCAAGTAAGCTGCAGTCTGCTTCTCCGTGCCGAAATCATGTCGGAACTGCAGGTCGCGGCCGCGAAACACGACCAAAGTGCCGCCCAAATGCTCGGAGGGCAGCTGCACCTCCAATGTAGCCACGACCCCGTCCTCCTTGGTCTCTTGGTGCCTACTCTCTCTTGCTCCTGGGCCGTACACCAGCAGCTCCTTGAGCTCGCAGTTGAGCTTGATGCGTTTAAAACCCAGACGATCACCCACGGTTTCACCCAATTGGTGCATTCCTTTCACCCATTTTGGGTTTTTCATCTGCACTCGGTTGCCTTGGAGTCTCCAGCATTGATCTTGACCCGAGGTTACTTTCTCACATAGTGCAAGTAATTTATCCTTCCTCTCCTCCGTCAGCGGCACGGGAATGGACCCAACGCCGTCCACGACGAGCCCCGGGATGGCGGGCAGGGAGGAAGCCTCGCCCCCGAAGGAAAATTTGCCCGCTGCTACCTCCGCCTTCTCCAGTAGACGACTGAGCTTGGCGCACGTCCTGCCCTTGGGCGTCAGCACGTCGTCAGCTTCCCCTTCGCAGCCGAACGGCCACCGCAGCTCGGATCTCGGAGTTTCAGTCTCTTCGTCGCTCATACTTAAGTATTTGGCGGGAAATCTTGCAGTAAAGGTACCAGTAAGTTCGGGGAGGTTACGTTTTCGGGTTACATGCCCAAGTTATAGAGTATATGTATCATTTGATTTGCTAAAGTTAGAGAGTATCTTTTGCGGGTGGATGTTTGGGGTACGAGGAGGAGGAGGGGTATGCGGACTACGTGACGGAGCCGACGGAGGCGCAAGTATTTATGAGGGGCAAGTGGCCGTTCGGGGTGAGGCAACGCCACCGACGTCCCCATGCTCCAGGACGAGGCTTGTGTGGAGCTGAGCGATGTCTTGGCTCGAGCGGATGACAATGCGGGGGAGTTTTCCTTCGGGGGCAGGCGGATACGTTACGAGCCGATCCTCAGTTGTAGGTGGAGGCTGTCACCCTCCCCCTCATCAAGAAACGTGCGGGCGTGCTCATCGCGTAGTGCAAGAAGTCTCCGTACGGCAAGAAGCTGGATACGTTCATGAACGAGAAGTACCGTAAGAGCTGGCAACTTACACCGGATCAAGTGACGTTCAAGAACCCACAATAGGAAGTTGGCATGGAAAAGTTGTGAGAGACCATTGTCAGTCGATTGGGATACAAAGGGATCCCTATGCAGTGCAAGCTGTACAAGGTGTTGGTGTATGGCAAAGGAGGTCACATTTTGGTCCAGCTCCTCGTGCTGTCCAGTGCTGGCGACGCGACACTGGCGGAAATATTTTTCACCAACTTCTTCCAGCGTCATCGGGTGGAGGATAAGGAAGCGGTTCTTCCGTCAGTACCGTCGCTCATTGAAAAGGTTGGGTGGGAAAATATTCATCACAAGCTGCTGGGCACTTTGAGCACGTCCTCCACTGATGCCGTGGAGATAGCGTTGAAGTTGTCTAAAGAGCTTGGAGGAGCAGCTATCAAAGTGCTGCTGGGTACTGCTGTAGAGACTGTGGTTAAAGTTGCCGATGATTCTTTGTGCTGTTCAAGTGTCGTGGGGTGTCTTGGGAGGCGGTTTTCAGCCCCAGTGACAAGATTAAGGTGGACTCTGTTGAGCAAGTTCAAGCAAATGGACCCAAGAATCATCGCTACCCTTAAGCAGGTTTTAGGCGATATCGACGCGTCCAGTGAGAAGCTGTCTTCAATCGTGGCTATCCGGAACGACTGGCTGAACATTCATTGGTTCTGCCGTATTCACGATGGAGGGGCTTCGCTTCACGAACCATAAGGCATGTTGAATTTGTCGATTTTGATATTTGAAGTTGAACTGCAACTTATTTGGTTTAACAGGTTTCTTTGCACCCCAATCCCGCCTAAAGCTCATTCTGCATCTTTCCGTTGGAGGCGAAGGACTGCACCATGGCGTGGGGCAGCGGCTGGGGCTACTACGAGGAGGAGGAGGCGGACTGCGACAAGACGGAGCCCACCGAGGCCGAAGTGTTTAAGCGCGGGAGTGGCCGTTCGGAGTGAAGGGGAAAGCCACGGACATCCCGCTGCCCAAAGACGCAGTCTGTGCGCAGATCAGCAACGTTCTCGCTCGAGCTGAGGGCCAAGCGGGGGAGTTTTCCTTCGGGGGGCAGGCTGACACACTGCCAGTCGCCCCAGGACTAAGCGTCAAGGGGGTGGGCACTATCGCTCTTCCTCTGTGCAAGGCCCAAGCGGAGGAGCTCATCGCCAAGTGCAACAAGTCGCCCTTTGGCAAGAAACTCGACACGATGATGGACGAGAAAGTGCGTAAAAGTTGGCAACTTTCACCGGATCAAGTGTCATTTAAGAATCCTCAGTGGGGAGCTGGGATTGATCAACTGAGGGAGACCATTGCCAGTCGACTGGGCTACAAAGGAGTCCCCATGCAGTGCAAACTGTACAAGTTGCTGGTGTACGGCAAAGGAGGGCACTTTGTGAAGCACCAGGATACGGAGAAGGAGGACGGGATGGTGGCGACGTTAGTGGTCCAGTTGCCGAGTGAGCATGAAGGGGGAGATTTGGTGGTGTACCAAGGTGGGAAGGAGGTGCAACGTCATGACTTCGGCAAGGGGGACGGTACAGCAGCTTTCTTGCCGCATTATGCGGTGCACTATGCTGATGCGGAACATGCATTGGAGAAGGTGAAGAAGGGCTTCCGTCTGGTGCTGGTCTACTCGATCTGCCTGCCGCCGACGATGCGTCACTTACTTCGTAATCACGATAAGCCGTTGAGTGAGGAACTTGCTGGTCTGATTGGGAAACTGAAGCCCAAAGCGGACTCGTTCTCGTTGTTGCTGTCGCACGAGTACACTGACAGAAGCATCCAAGACTTGGGGACTCGGGCGCTGAAGGGCATTGACCGCGCTAGAGTTGAAGCTCTGGAAGAAGCGAATGTGAAGCTCCCTGCGAAAAAGAAAATGCAGTTCTACATTGTTGGAATGGAGCACGACATCAGCTACTACGATACCGGAGGCGCTTGGGAGGAAAATGAACGGGACGAGAAGATCAAATGGTATTCTTGTACTGGACAGAGCTACGGACAAGGCATGGAGGAGATCAAGATGCATTTTCTGAATCCTGGACGGGACACGCTAGCTGAGCTTTGGGAGGGTCACGGTAACAGTACCTTTGAGGGGTATCTTGGCAATGAAGGGGCCACGAGAAACACGACGTATTCTCGGTACGCGATCGTCGCCTGGCCTGCTGCACGAAGTGTGGAAAATGCGATGAAGTACATTGGCGCGAGTGCCGCTCTGGGGGCTCTGAGAGCTCAGAAGTCGATCGATGCCGCAACACTCCGGTCATTTATGACGACTGCTGCCAATGCTGACTTGGTGGAGGATGATGAATCGTATGGATCGTACTCGCTAGGTTACCGCCCGAAGGGTCAGTCTGTCTCGGTCGAATTTTGCCAAACTCTGTGCGAACTGCTGGTAAAAGTTCGTGATCCAGCCCTGGTGAATTTATTCTTCACCAACTTCTTCGGTCGTCTTGGGGAAAAGGAGGCTCTGCTGCCTTCTATTGTCAAGACTATCCGCGCGTTCAAGTGGAACGATATCGGTAGCGGACTGCTGGGCTCGTTGGATGAAGCGGATCAGGAGAGCAACTTTGGTTTTATGGGTTACGCCCCTGAAGCTAATGACTCGGGCATGAAAGTCGCGTTGAACTTGGTTAAAAGTCTCGATAACGGAGCTGCCCAGCAGGCGCTACTCAAAGCGGCTGTAGAGCAAGCTGTGCGCATTCGAGATGAGCGTCTTTGCAGGTCGAATGTCATTGGGCTGCTGTGGATGCTGGCTATCCGTAAAGGCAACAAGAGCATTATCGAGCCACTGGCCAACAAAGTCAAGAAGATGGAGCCGGCCGAACTACAACGATCGATTGAGATTCTCTCACAGCATGTGGGCGGCATCGCTGCATCGGATGAAAGATTTGTCGTGCTCGCGTCAATCGTTGCCGTCCGTGTCGAGTGGCTGAAGAACTATTTGAAGGCTAACGAGAAGCCTTTCAGCTGGGAGATGCCGAAAGCTCGGTTTCCAGAGAATGCTCAGATCCAGGAGTTCCTCCGCGGCCCGAATGCAACGGCCACCACCAAGGGTATCATGACCTTTAATGGGCTCCCTGACGCTCGAAAGTACGCTACCAAGTGCATGCGCGTCACCCAGACTCATGCTTCGTTCACGATGGAGCCCTGTGGAAGAGGCAAGGAGGCGTTCGTGACAATCCACAAAACCCGCGATTGGTTCTCCCAGTACGAAAACAGCTTGCTGTCGTACAAGGATGAGCTCAAGGATCTCACTGATCGCTTTGGTGGGCGTGTTGACGGTCCTGCGATGAAACGAGCTCGTGTTGAGTAGGAGACGCGCTGCCTTCTCATTGTAGTGGCCATCTAGTGTTGCATTTGTATCGTGAAAGTTTTAACCAAGTCCAACACCACTGATTGAAAGTACATGTAGCAGCCTTTGATCGGAATTTGCGCCATCAAAAAATCGATTGATAGAGCGTGACTGAAGAATCGCTCCAACCGTTAGTCTTCAGTTCGAATTCTACCGTGTCGACACCAAGTCGCAGAGAAACAGCAAGATGCAAAGCGGTTGTGACACCGAGATGTTGAGTCCGATTGAAGAGGAGAAAGCGATGAGATCGAAGGAAGAGAAGGATCGTGGTTCGGATGAGGAGCACGGCTCGGATGAAGATGAAGAGATTGATTCGGATGAAGACGAAGAGCTTGGGCCACTGAAACGTAAATGGCCTTTTGATGGTGAAGGCAGATCGAGAGACGTCCCTCTGCCAGTCGGCGCTACGTCGAAGAAAATCAATACCATCTTGGCACATGCAGAAGCAAACGCTGGCGAATTCACCTTCGGTGGCGTGGCGGATACTCTACCGGCAGTACCGGGGCTGTTCGTCGATGAGGTAGGGCAAATTCCGACTCCGCTGACAGAAGAGTATGCCACGAAGCTGATCGACAAGTGTGAGAAATCCCCCTATGGACACAACTTCGATACCAAGATGGACGACAGTGTCCGCAAGAGCTGGCAGCTCCAGCCCGATCGTGTGCAGTTCAAGAACCCTTTGTGGCAGAGCGGGATTGACAAGCTCACGCACAGTATCGCTGAACGTCTGGGCTACAGGTCCGTCTCCATGGAGTGTAAGCTGTACAAGATGTTGGTGTACGGGGAGGGAGGACACTTTCTGAAGCATCAGGACACGGAGAAGGAGGATGGTATGGTGGCGACGCTAGTCATCCAACTGCCAAGTACGCATGACGGTGGTGATTTGATCATCTTCCGAGGTGGAGAAGTGAAGCACCGCCATGATTTCGGCAAGAAGGACGGCACGGCGGCGTATTTGCCGCACTATGCCGTGCACTACGCGGACGCGGAACACGCTCTGGAGAAGGTGACAAAGGGCTTTCGTCTCGCTCTGGTTTACTCCCTTTGCCTGCCTCTTGCAATGCGCCACCTGGAGAGAGATCACGACAAGCTCATGAGCGACGAGCTTGCCGATGCGATCCGCACAATGGGACCCGAAGAGGAGTCGTTCGCGCGGTTGTTGGCGCACGAGTACACGGAGAAGAGTGTGGGAGATCTGGGCTCGGGAGCTCTGAAGGGCATCGATCGAGCCAGATTCGTGGCGCTGGAGGATGCGAATGAGGCTGTGTCTGATGCCGAGAAGCTGCGGTTTTACATTGCTAAGGTGACACACGAGATCGAGTACTACGGGAATGACGGATACGAGCCTGGAAGTTGGGACGAATACGGTCGCAAGAACAGTATCACGTGGTTTTCCACGTCTGGACAGCAGTTTGGAGTCAAGGAGTCGACGATGAAGATGAACTTCTTGAACCCGGGCTTTGAAAGCTTCTACGAACTGTGGCGGACGCACGGAACCAGAAAGGAACAAGGCTTCATGGGGAACGAAGGGCCGAGTATGAACACTACGTACTCTCGCTACGCGGTAGTTGCCTGGCCGGCCGCTAAGGGTGTGGAGAACGCGTTTAAGTTCATCAATGCTGAGGCTGCAATTAGAGCGCTGGACAGTCACAAGCCTGTTACCGCTGCTGCTCTTGGTGAATTTATCAACACGATCCTGCCGGAGCTGGAGAAGCAGAGGAGCCGTTGGTCCAAGCCCGAGCCGATATCAACCGAGTTTTGCCGCATTTTATGCGAATTGCTGGCGGATGTTGGGGATGCAGAACTCGTCAAGACGTTCTTCAGCAAGTGTTTCGGCAAACTATACACCCGTCTGGAAAGTGAGAAGGCTGCAGTCCCCATACTGGTGAAGATGCTGCGCTCGTTGAACTGGAGCGAAGTTGGCCAAGCGTGTCTGGATTCGTTCGGCCAGCTTGGCGATTTAACAACCGTAGCAGCGGCTCTGCGGGTAGCGGACGGGTTGGAAGATGGCACTACTGCTAAGAACGCACTGATGGAGCTAGCCTTGGAGAATACGGTGAAACGTGATAGAATCTCGTATTCGCTCAAGTATGCCATCATTTTGTGGAAGTGGGTCCTTCATTCCAGTGACAACCGTGCGTTCGATACGTTGGTGAACAAGTTGAAGAATGTGGACCCAAGCTCTCTCGGCTCAGCAACGCAAGCGTTTACGCAGTGTTTGACTGACATTGACCGTTTAGGCGACAAATTTGCCGCTCTGAAAGATATCGCGGACAAGAGGAGTGCGTGGCTGGAGAGCCAAATCCAGCAAGTCGAGAAGCCTTTCTCGTGGGAAATGCCCGACGCGGAGTTTTCTAACATTGCCCAAGTTCAAGCATTTTTGAGAGGCCCCGACGCGTCGATGACTACGAAGGGGGTACACACTTTCAAGAATCTTCAGGACGCCCAAAACCACGCTGCTAAATGGATGCGTGCGAAACAAGGGGAGGCTTCGTATGTGATGGAAGCCGGAGAGGAGGATGGTATTTCATTTGTGACCATCACGAAGACGAGAGGGTGGTTTGCGTCGCGCGAAAAGATGGTTCAGCAGTACAAGGCGGAGCTGGATATCCTGGCGAAATGCTTCGCAGATGCCGTTGTCAGCAGTCCCCGCAAGCGAGCCCGACCGGACCAATAAGCCTGTCGGAAGTGAAAGTGCGAGCGGATCAGCCTAGGTCGAAGTACTCGAGTAAGCTTTCTGTGCGTGCAGCTGCTCTTAACTTTCTTTTATTTTCTAGCATAAATTCAATGAAGATGGCTTTAAAGCCCGGAGATTCGGAGTGGCGGCAATGCTGGAAGTCTGGGGGTAGTTTTCGTCGACTATCGAAGATCTACACATCGAGCTTGAGTGAAAAGTCGTGATGACAGCCTCTTGGTCGCTTACCTCAAAAGCACGGCCACCCTCACGGATAGAACCATTCGGATCCGCATTGTCATGAACGGCGCACTGTGGCGTAATCTTTTCGCTAGTGAAGGTACGACATTAGCGAAGGAATGCCTTCAGGAATGGAATTCGGCTGATCCACGCGCGCGCGCTTTCTGGCGTTGCCAGTGACATCTCCACCGTAGCGATCTTGCAACTGCTTCACCTCAGCCGTGTACTCGACCAGCTTTCTTTGGTTGTCAGAAAACCACGACCGCGTCTTGGTGATGATCACGTACACGTTCTGGCCTCGACCCTCGGGCTCGAGCGTGAATGATGCTTTTCGCGCATCCATTTGGCTGCGTAGTTGCGCGCATGGCCAATTCCGTTAAAATGACGCACGCCGATGGTGTCCATGGAGACATTGGGGCCTCGCAGAAACGGCTGGATATGAGCGTTGTCTGAAAAATGAGCGTCCGGCATTTACCACGAGAACGGTTGGCCCATGGATTGAAGCTGGAAACTCAACCAGTCGATTCTCTTGGCGGCGATGGAGGCTAGGACAGCGAACTTGTTATCGGACGCGTCAATAACAGCGATGTGTTGTGAGAATGCCTCAATGACTGGTTGCAGCAGACTCGGCTTGGTTTCCAAGAACTTATTCGCGACGATGTTGAATATATCCATGTCACCGCATTGAATGACCCATTTCCACAGCAGTCCAATGACGCTGGACTTGCTCAAATCCTCCTCACGAAGTTGTGCAGCTTTCTCCGCGGCTGCTCGCACCAGCGCCTGTTGGGCAGCCCCAGCGTTCAACCCATTAGCAATTCGTAGCGCCATTCTCAATCCTGAATCGTTGGCATTGCTGGCCACGCGAGAGTAATAGTGACGCATGTGGATGGGATCAACTGTAACAGTTCTATCCAAGAACTTCAGCAGTACTTGACCAATATCGTTCCAGTCGAATCGGCCAGCCAGTGCAGTGAGCCCATCAACAAGGTCTTCCTTCTTGTCGTATTGCTTCAGGCTATTGACAAAGTTGCTGAAGAACAAGTGCACCAAAGCAGGATCACCAGCATCCACCAGCAGCTCGCATAGAGAGCAGCAAAAGCCAACAGACACAGTCTTCGGGTGGTCCCACGAATTCACCCCTTCCCGCGGCTCCGCTAACTTCGCACTAACCACCTCCATAAACCGGCGAAGGAGGACAGCATCAACTGGTCGCTGCGCTTGGAGGGCTCCAACTGCCGCATTAACATTGATGTACTTAAAAGCATTCTCCACGCCCTGAGCCGCAGGCCAAGCAACGACAGCGTACCGCGAATAGGTCGTGTTTCTCGTCGCTCCCGAATTACCGAGGTATCCCTCAAAGGTGCTGTTACCACGATTTGCCCATAACCCAGAAAACGCTTCCTGCCCTGGTTAAGGAAGTTGAGCTCCAACTTAGCTCTTATGGAATGAGCGATGCTTTCCCCCCTTGGCGAGTACCACTTGATGTTCTCGTAGCGTTCGTTCTCCTCCCAGGTTCCCCCCATCGTCGTAGTAATTGACATCAAGTTCAAGCTGTGCAATAAAAACTGCAGTCTTTTCGCTGGAGAGACCACAGCGTTCGCTTCTTCAAGGGCTTGGAATCTTGCTCGATCAACGCCTTTAAGCGCACGAGAGCCGAGCTCACCGATACTTTTCGATGTATACTCATGGGACAGCAACAGCGCGAACGACTCGTCATCCTGGCCCATAGAATTCACCACTCCAGCCAGCTCCTCGCTCAGCGTCTGGTCGTGGTTCCTCATCAGGTGACGCATTGTCGGCGGCAAGCAAACTAAGTACACGAGCACAAGTCGATAGCCGCTCGTCACCTGTTCCAGCGAGTGTTCGGCATCTGCATAGTGCACCGCATAGTGCGGCAGATACGCCGCCGTGCCCTCACTCTTCCCGAAGTCGTGACGGTACTTCTCCTCTCCACGTCGATACACAACCAAATCTCCGCCTTCATGGACACTGGGCAGCTGCACCACCAACGTCGCCACCATTCCATCCTCCTTCTCCGTATCCTGGTGCTTCATAAAGTGGCCTCCTTCTCCATATACCAGAAGTTTGTACAGAAGACACTGCATCGGCATGCCCTTGTACCCAGACGATCCGCAATAGTCTCAGTAAACTTCGCAATTCCATTGTGCCACACTGGGTTCTTGATCTGGACTTGGTCCGGCGCCAGTTGCCAGCTCTTGCGGACGCTGTCGTCCATCTTGGTGCTCAATCTCTTCCCAAAGGGGGACTTGTCACACTTGGCAATGAGTTTCGTTGCGTGCTCCTCCGTCAAGGGGACGGGAATGAGCCCCACTCCAGCAACATGGAGTCCGGGGACTGCTGGGAGCGTGGCCGCTTGTCCTCCGAAGGAATATTCCCCTGCGTTGTTATCCGCCCGAGCCAGCATCCCGCTGATCTGTTGGCAGCCAGCCCCAAACGGTGCCGGGATGTCTGTGGGCTGGCCCTCGCCTCAGAACGGCCATTTGCCATCGCAGAAAACCTCCGAGTCAGCCGGCTCCTCTCGGTCTACGTTGCCCTCATAGTCATCGTCGTCGTACCGACGCCGCCAGCCCCACGCCATGTTGCCCTCTGCGGTATATTACAGTCAGGGTTCGACAGGCAGGATAAATTTTTTTTTGGGTTATGGATTCCTTAAATGTCCCGCCCACCCATCGGGGTCATTTTAGGGGCTATTTGGGATGTAGCCATAAGCGTCTTACTTGGTCTTTATATGGTGCCTATGCGTCGCTTATTGCATTGAATACATGAAGTCAAAGCGATGCACGGTACCATACAAATTTCAAGCCTAAATCGTGACGTCATCGATAATTTAAAACCCATGTTCCAAACCCACCCACCCGCACAAAGTCTATCACCCACCCGCTAATATGGATTTTGCCGAACCCTGATTACAGTACCGCCGGTACATGGCACTTAGAAACATTTCTAACACAGTTGATTGGCTGTTGGACGTTGAAGTGGAAAAAGACAACTTTGAGTGACTTTGTGGGCAAAAGGACATCTATATGGCTATCGATTTAAGGTTGCTCTTGAAGCGTAACTACACGAGGACACTACGAGTTTACTTAGTAGCTGTCCGCCTTGAAGTGGTCGGCCTTCATGACCTTGGCCCAGGCTTTGGCGAAGACCTTCTTGAAGGCGTTCTGGTCCTTGGCGAACTTCTCGACCACCACCTTGAGCTCTGGCGCCTCCAGCAGGGCCAGGTCCGTGTCCAGCATGTAGATGTTCTGGCCTTCGGCCTTGAACTCCTTCTTGGACACGGCCGTCCACTTCTCGTTCAGCAGCACCTGGAAGTACTCGTTCGAGAGCTTGCTGGGGTTGGCGCTGTACGAGCCGCTGTATCCGAGCGTCTTCTGCTGGGCGGCGCTACGCGGGCGACCGGCCAGGGCCACGGCCTCCTCGGCCGACACGCCCAGGATCTTGATGTTGTCGCGCACAGCAGTCACCGTCGAGTTGTAGTACTCGCGCGGGGCCAGGATGTCCGAGCCGTCGCCGTTGGTGGCGTCCGTGCGGCCGCCCAGGAAGTCGATCTTGGAGCTGCCGGCGTCCTCGAGGGCTACCTGGCCGGCCAGCACGATGAGGTCGGCGGTCGACAGCGTCGGGTACTTCTGCTTGATGGGCTCGAGCGCGGCGATGATCTTGTCCACGCCCTTGTTCACGGGCCAGTCCTTCTCGGGCGCGAAGCGGATCTTGGCGCCGTTGCAGCCGCCGGCGTAGTCCGTGATGCGGAACGTCGACGCGCACTGCCAGGCCGCGTGCACGAAGAGTGCACCGTTGTAGGCCGCGCCCTTGCCGGTCGAGTCGCTCGAGAGACCGTCCACCTTCTTCTTAAGCAGCGCGCTGATGTCCTTGCGCACGGCCTTAAAATCCGGCAGCTTGGCAGGCGTCGGCGGCAGCGGGTTCTGGAACGGCTGGGCGGGCGGCACGTCCTTGCCGCGGCAGCGGGCCACGGGGCCCATGTCACGCGACGTGAGCTTGTACCAGGCGTGCGAGAAGGCCTCGTCCAGAGCGGTCTGGTTGGCCGCGAACTCCTCCGAGATGGCCTTGTAGCTGGGGTCGTGCAGCAGGGCGATGTCGGCCGTCAGCATACGCACGGGCGGCGTCGTGTCGGGCACGGGACGCCACTGGATGTGGCCACCGGGGCCCTCGTACTTCTCCCACTCGCGGGTCGTGAGGCCCTTGAAGTAGCCGTTGCCCCACTTGGTCGGCGTGAACGTCCACTGGCCCTCGAAGCCGCTCGTGAACGTGTTGTTGCCCTTGCCCTTCATCGGGCCTTCGCCACAGGTTCCGGGCCACGGGTTGGTTGGGTCCTCCAGCGGCGAAGGGCCAGCGCCAGTCTTACAGGCACCGTGCGTCTTACCGAAGGCGTGACCGCCACCGACCAGAGCCACCGTCTCGCGGTCGTCCATGCCCATGCGCTTGAACGTGTCGCGCACCTGGGGAGCCGATGCAGCAGGGTCGGGCTTGCCCATGGGGCCCTCGGGGTTCACGTAGATGAGGCCCATGGTGGTCGGGCCCAGGGCTCCTTGCAGTCGCCGTCAACGGCGCACGGGGCGACGGCCTCCTGCTCAGGCGTCGGGCCCAGCTGCAGGCTGCTCGTGCCGTCGACGTCGTCGCGGCGGCCACCGCAGAAGCCCAGCACGGGGCCACCCATGCTCTTGATGGCCACGTTGCCCGACAGCACGATCAGGTCACCCCACGACAGAGCGTCGCCGTACTTCTTCTTGATAGGGTCCAGCAGCTTCAGAGCCTTGTCGAGGTTCGTGTTGTCGGCCCAGCTGTGCTCCGGGTTGAAACGGATGCGGCCACCGTCACAGCCACCGCGGCCGTCAGCGCGACGGTAGGAACCATTGCAGTGCCACGCGAGACGAATGAAGAGGCCGCCGTAGTGGCCGAAGTCGGCCGGCCAGAAATCCTGCGAGTTGGTCATCAAGACCTCCAGGTCCTTCTTGACCAGGTCGTAGTCGATCACATCACAGCTCTTGGCGTCGTATAGCTCGGTGGAAATCTGACGGTCCTGCTGCTTCACGGACGCGATCTTGTCGTAGCCGAATGGGCAGCTGGCGGCAGAAGCTCCGCTGGCCAAGGTGGCAATTGCAGCGACGAAGGCGGCGAGACGGACGTTCATCGTTCGAGTGTGATTTGACTTGCGGCCTCGACGGTGAATCGGATTGTGAGAGACTTGGAAAGCCGAGAGATCTCTCTCTCCAAAGGAGACCTTTCTGAGACGTTTTGTTCTGCTGTTCGCATGGCGCGCGTGCACCAGGTCCAAGTTGTTCGGTTGCGTTGATGAGTCAAAGCTTTGCATGACACATTGTGAAGGTCTCATTGAACCATCAGTTAAACCGGAAGCATACGCTGGGATTTTGGGATCAAAACGAGATTGGGCATGGACCTTCGGAACGAACCACTCCGATTCCTGGAGGCAAACGCCATGAAAAAGCAAATCAGACGCCATTTTGGGATGACGATAAACCACGCGATTTATGGTGTAGAAAGGGAGGATCGGACATGGCTACTGTGCTGAAAATGACTCATTCCGAATGAGCCACCATGTTGCTACTTACTACATGTACAGTACTGTAGTATACTTTGTAGCTAATATATATATCATTACAAAATTTTCTAGCAAGCTTCTCGTTCTTTAGGACAAGAACGACGCACAACAGTTCATGTTTTTCGGGAGTGATCCTCACTCCGGGCCATGCCGCGACTCGCGGCATGGCCCGGTAAACATCCTCACCATCCTAACGTTCTTGTGTACGGGCATTACAGCTCCAGTCCCAGTGGTCGACTACACTGTATCGTGCATCTGCTTCTACAGTACATGTACTAGTACACCACAATTGAAACGGCTGCTCACAGTTTCCCAGTTGTATTTTAACAAGCGCTTTACGCAGGGGTTGGAAAAAATAATATCAATACAATAGTTACTGAATTTTTAGCGCGGAATAATTTATTATTGCTTTAGGGGTCCCGTACAATGGAAAATTGTCCCAATGCAATATCAGCAATTGCGCCTTTACAAAAACTACCCATATTACGAAAATCCCATATATGTTGTCAATAATTGTGAAAATACTGTATTATTGGCTGACCGTGTATTACAATGATTATTACTGCGATTTCAAAACCAAAATACAATATGATATTTTATTTTCCGACCTCTGAGGGCTACAGGGCTACAAGCTCCGAACCACTTCGAGCAAGAAGCTACAGCATCATGCTACAAATTCTCACAGGCAAAACTATTCGCGTTGAACTTGTCAGCCTTTGCCGCTCTGGGATATACATTTACTGAGTCTTGCTGCACTGTGCTCTACATTACAGCACTGTACAATAGAGTATCTATTGGCAATACTTAAGGACATTGCATTGCCGACACAATACAGTATTGTACGTAGGTACACCTATCACCACGCACACACGGTAATCTGCGTCTTTGGATTGGCCTCCACAACTTTTGGCACCTGCATGTACGACACCGGGCATTCTCGTATGGACGTAATCCCAGAACAAAACGCATGGCGTGCATGTAAAGGCACCCTGCAACGTTGTGTGTTTGAGCAGATAGGGATTAACAATCAGGCCATAACTTATGGCAATCGTTGGCTGCATACTCCGTATTCAGGATTCCAACTGCAATTTTAGAAGTGATAACGGAGGCCCAGAAAGTTCCCATTTTCCAATGAAGGCAAAGCTGCTGTACACGAGGAAACCCGATTATTAATAATTTGTTGATGCCATGTCTCACGCCCCGACAAGCACTTTTTTTAAAGTTCTTCGACATTACAAAAAAAAGTTCTTCGACATTATGCTAAAAATGTCGAAGAACTGTTTTTTTTTAGACAAATGAATGATGGACGGTCCATCATGCAGAGATACACGTGAAGCACGCAGGATGTGGAACGCTTCTCCGAATCCCAACCCAGGCATTCAGTACACCCCACTGGGGCACGACTGGGGTGACCCCAGTCGTGCTCGCTTTTTGACACGGGGAATGACAGAATCGGGCAATATTTCAAGAAAATTACCAAATTCTGCGCAAACTGACAAAATCTGACTAATTTCTGGCACCCGGTGTAATAACAACACTCCCACGGACCTACATGCAGCGGCAAATAAGCCTGCCTACCATCTAAAGGAATCCCCCGTAGAGAGGAGAATCACCGTTGTGATGGAGCCTTGCCCGCGCCGGTTAGCTCTGATCGACGCGGTAGGGTTTCATGAGCAGTAGGGCACAGTGGAGAAGCCATGGGGGGATCACTTTGATGCGTTGGCCATCAGTTAGTAAGATGTAAGTATTCTCTATCCGACACGAGTCATGCATGACAGCCTCTTTCACGGCACCGCCACAACGGTAACCCCCATGCCATCCTTACCACAGCCGACGAGGCCAGGTCCTATTCCGCTGTGAGCCTCTTTACGCCGGCGAGCTGCTCCTTTTTGGCGGGCCGATCAACACCCTTCAGTCCGCGCGCACCGAGCCCTTTAGTGCTTCGCTCCGTGTAGTACACGGAGCGAAGCATTAAAGGGCTTGGCGTGTACTCGTGGGACAGCATCAACGCGAACGAGGGATCCTCATTTCCCATGCCACTTATGATGCTGCCCAGCTCGTCGCTCAAGGATTGGCCGTTGCTCCTCATCAAGTGACGCATGCCTGTAGGCAAACCGAGTACACCAAGACCAGCCTGTGTCCCTTGGTCACCTTCTCCAGTGCATGCTCCGCGTCGGCATAGTGCACTGCATAGTAAGGCATCCCATCCGACTTGCCAAAATCATGCCGCTGGTTCACCTCCCCACCACGATACAGCACTAAGTCCCCTTCTTCATGAAAGCTGAGCAACTGCACCACCATCGTCACCACCATTCCGTCTTCCTTTTCTGTGTCTTGGTGCTTCACGAAATGACCTCCTACGACGTGTACCAGCACTTGTAGCGCTTGCACTGCATCGAGACCCCCTTGAATCGAGTCGGCCGCCAATAATCTCACTCAAGTCCTCCATCCCCGCTTGCCATGCGGATTCTGGAACGTAACTTGGTCCGGTGGTAGTTACCAGCTCTTGCGCACGCTTTCGTCCATCAAGGTGTCGAGTCGTCGACCAACAGGAGACTTCTCGCACTAGGCTATAAGCTCCTCGGCATGTGCATTGCTCAGAGGCACTGAAAGCGTCCCTACTCCATTGACAAACAGCCCTAGCACTGGGGGTAAGACATCTGCGGGCCCTCTGAATGAATACTCGCGTACTCGTCCGCCTCGCTGATTTTCTTGCACGCAGGCCCCGACGTAGCCACGACGTCGTCCGGCGGCTCACCGTGCCACTCGCCCTCTCCGAAGGTCTCCTCGTCGCCGGGGCCCTCAAGAGGAGCGACGTTGTCGTACGCGCCATACATTGCCGCAAAATTCAAAGTTATCAGCTTTTACGTTAACCCCAGTCGCCCCTCTTGCTAGGACAAACGGTAGGACAAACTCGAATTTAACTTGATTTCAGTATAGTGTACCATAAATTTTGTCCTAGACGGACCGCTAGGACAAAAGTTTTGGTACACTATCTGAAATCAAGTCAAATTCGGGTTTGTCCTACCATTTTTCGCGTTTAGCAAAACGCCCGACTGGGGTTAATCAAAGGCACGTGATTGGCTGGAATCACATTGAAGTTTGCGTCCGAAAGATAATGAGTCCATAATTTGTACGAAATGCAACTTATTGCTTACAGTAACATTATTTCAATTGCCGCGGTGTATCATATTGGATTGCAAAAGTTCAGTCTCTCTAATAATCATTTCAATGTATCATTCACCAATAATATGTATTTATTTCAATTGCTTTTATAAGGAGAATCAACATTCAATTATCTAGGAAAAACGTAGGACGTCTTTCCAACGCTACAGACCGGCTTATTATTGGCTATATCTCGAAGAAGATTTACCAATGACATCGAAGTTAATTGTGTGAGCGCTTGTGTGCTTCCCTAGCTAACCGAAGCGTGGTTCCGATAGACAGCTCGGACACCCGGCGCTTACGAGTAGAAGGTAAAAGCGGCAAATGATCCATACCTACCCTAAAAATCTTGTCTGCCTGCTCCTCCGTCATCTTTGAGGTGACTTCGCACCCAGCTTTTGCTGCCGCATCAACTATGCGTCTTACTAAGCTGGACCAGTCCGACAACACCTTGCGCATGCTCTCTCGCGGTAGATCGTGCGCACCAATGCGCTTCAGAGGTGGGTAACCTCTCGCGTTATCACCAAACCACCACAGCTTCCACGCCCCCAACGCACCAGTTTTGGGAATTCGAACGTTTTAGGGAGCATGTGAAACTTGCCGTCGTAATAGTGAGCCATGTCCGAGCCGTTTGAAGCCGTGCGCGATAGTTCCGACGCCTCCCGATCGCGTCCGACTCCAGCGCGCTCTAGCAGAGCTGCGATGGTCTTTTCTAGTAGTTCTTTTGTGATGTTGCCAGCTGCCACGCCCTTGCTCTCGATTAGCGCGCTCATACCATCAAGCAGAACCGGTGGCAAATTGTCGATCGATCTTTGAACTCCTTGAAGCTGCTTATAAAGCTCCACATGCGGCGGAATTCCCGTTGGCTGCATCCATGGCGATTCACCGCTAACTAGAACTGCTTCTAGCGCTGCCATCATAGTTGGGTCTCTAAACAGAGTCGTCGAGAGTAGTGGATGTGAAGCTGGCAGTAGTTCTCGCAGGTATACGGAGTGCTTCACTAGCGATGCAATGCATAGCTTCAGTACGTCCACAACGCTGCTGGTTTCGCACAAAGATGGGTACATTTGGCGGACACATGCTGCAACTGTCGGGTCCTCGTTGTCTCCAAAATGGGGCGGTAGCACAGCAAATGACGGGCTGTTCAGCGGGAGTCCAGCAACAACTCGTCCCAGGTACTGGTCACCCGCAGCTTCATAGCGTATGTAGCGATCTTGCACTCCTCCAAGAGACCATCCAACTCGTAGACACACACTCGCAATAGATGGACCGCCAGTAGACCCACTGCAAGCAAACGTAGCAACGCCTTTTCTAATTGAATGCGTCCCATAGTGCGTTTGTTGCTTCAGCTCACCGATCAGTTGACGCAAGATGTTTCCAAAACGAGCTTTCTGCTCGGAACCAGGAAAGAGCGGCCCAGGCGATAGAGTAGGTCGACAAGCAAGGTACAATCCCAACGCTGTAATCCAGCACGTCTCGGGCTGGCGGGGTTGGCATACATGTGACGGGGTCCTTCGGCCCGTTTCCTTCTTGGTTCGTCTTGGACTTGTGCATCACACATCCGATGCTGTCATCGTGACTGCTTAAATGATCCGTGCACAGTGTTTGTACCGACTCGGAGCGGCACATGAGGTTCCACTGAGTCGTAAGGAACAGATGCGTGAAGCCTCCATCCTGGCGGGCGAGCGTCTCTCTGCATAGATGGCGATACAGCGAGTACGGCAGTGGGTGTTTGCCGGACTCTCGCGCCGAGCCCGCCTGAAACTTGGCCGCCTCCATGCGCTTGAGCCCTGAGAAGAAAGTCGCCAAACTATTGCTGTAGGCCGCTGGCAGGGGAATCTCTTTCCTACGATAGAGATCCTTGATTGCACTGCGATATCCACTAAGTGTGCCCACACTGACACTCTTTCGCTTTTCCAACAAAAAAGCCTCGAAGTCGCTAGCAGTGAAATGCGCAAGATCAATTTGTCCATTGCAATCAAAATCTATCAGCTTGGTCTCCTTTTGTAGCCACAATCCATCTCGAGATAACTTTCAGGCTGCCTCGGTACGCACGCTGTGTCTTGTACGACACACAGGCGTCTCGCACATCTTGTGCAGTGACCTCCTCAGTTTGAGAGTAACTGGAACCGCAGCCGATGTTGTTGCTGCTGAGACCCAGCGTGACTACGGTCCCGTTCCTGTTGCTCCTGTCGCGCGTCATCAAGGTGGCAGCTGTTGACTCACCACCGGTCATCGTCGAGAGCTCGGGTCTGCTTCCGCCACCGGCCACCACCAAGTTGATGGTGCTGCCCATGCTGCTGGCCATCGTCGTGGTGCTGGTGCGGATTCCGTCGCCGCCACCCATCGGGTTGCTGCCATTGCCTGGCATCGTCGCGCCGCCGGCGCTGATGCCGCCGTCGGTCAGCGTCGAGTTGCCGGCGCTGATGCCGCCGCCGGTCGTCGAGTTGCCGCCACTGATGCCGCCGCCGGTCACCGTCGAGTTGCCGCCACTGATGCCGCCGTCGGTCAGCGTCGAGTTGCCGGCGCTGATGCCGCCGCCGGTCGTCGAGTTGCCGCCACTGATGCCGCCGCCGGTCAGCGTCGAGTTGCCGGCGCTGATGCCGCCGCCAGTCGTCGAGTTGCCAGCGGTGATGCCGCCGCCGGTCACCGTCGAATTGCCGCCACTGATGCCGCCGCCGGTCAGCGTCGAGTTGCCGGCGCTGATGCCGCCGCCGGTCGTCGAGTTGCCGGCGCTGATGCCGCCGCCGGTCAGCGTCGAGTTGCCGGCGCTGATGCCGCCGCCAGTCGTCGAGTTGCCAGCGGTGATGCCGCCGCCGGTCACCGTCGAATTGCCGCCACTGATGCCGCCGCCGGTCAGCGTCGAGTTGCCGGCGCTGATGCCGCCGCCGGTCGTCGAGTTGCCGGCGCTGGTAGGACCGCTGCCCGTCGTCCAGTTGCCGGCGCTGACGCTGCGGTCGGTCGCGACGGCACCACCACACGCTGGCAGGTCGGTCTGGTGGGACTCTCGCTTTGCCTCGTGGCTTCTGCTTCGGGGCTTGGTGGTGTCGCGGCGGCACTAGCTGAGCTCCTGGTTCGCATCTCAAAGGGGGGTTCGGGGGCGTTGGAGGGCGTTGCTTGTTGACTGGCTTTTGTTTTGTGAGGTCATTCTTCGTGGCCCTTAATTTTTCGACCAATCAGATGCGTACTCTGCTCGTAGGAATTTCACGCTACGAAAGTTGGCTCATTCGGCAATGGCAGGACGTGTATAAAAAAAAGCTGTGCAAGTCTGCATTGCCATTTATATTGTCAACGAAAATACCGCTAATTTTCCTACGTGTTCATACAAAGCGCTAGATATCTCCAACGATTCGACGACAATCTACTGAGAATTTTGCTTCAATAATAATATCAATACGACCGGCAACCAATAATACATATCTCCGTACAAAAATACAGTAATTGCAATGGAATAATTACTTTTTTGCGAGGACAAAAGACAGTGAGGGGAGTATTCCTTCGGAGGACGAGCGGCCACGCTCCCAGTAGCTCCTGGACTGCATGTCGATGAGGTGGGGCTTATCCCCGTCCCCTTGACGGAGGAACACGCGACTAAGTTGATCGCCAAGTGCGATAAGTCTTCGTTTGGGAGGAAGCTGGAGACGTGGACGAAAGTGTCCGCAAGAACTGGCAACTGAGTCTATATCAGGTGGACATCTAGAACCCACTGTAGTCCCCGGGTATCGAGAAGCTGAGCGAGACGATTGCTGGCAGAGTTGGCTACAGCGTGCCGCTGCAGTGCAAGCTGTACAAATTGCTGGTGTATGGGGAAGGAGGGTACTTTGTGAAGCACCATGATACGGAGAAGGAGGACGGCATGGTGGCGACGATGGTCGTCCAGGTGCCAACTGCGCACGAAGGCGGCGACTTGGTGGTCTACCGTCGAGGCGAGGTGAACCAGCGACATCATTTTGGCAAGCGTAAGGGTATTTGCCGCACTATGCGGTGAGCTATGCCGATGCAGAGCACGCTCTGGAGGAGGTGACGAAAGGCTATCGATTGGTGCTGATTTACTCGGTTTGCTTGCCGCCCAATATGCGCCACTTGATGAGGAACTGCGATCAGACGCTTGGTGAGGAGATGGGTGGAGTGCTGAACGGGATTGAACAGGTAGACGCAGCCTTTGCTCTATTGCTGAACCACGAGTACACTGGCAAAAGTATCGCAATAATGGGTCCGGCGCTTTCAAAGGCATCGATCGCGCGAGGTTCCACACTCTAGAAGAAGCAAGTCGGGCTGCTGTCCCCAAGAAGTTGCAGTTTTTCATCGCGCGGCTGGCTACTACGAGTATGGTGGTAGTTGGGAAGAGAATGAGCGCCACGAGCCGATCAGCTGGTACACGACAAGTGGGGAGAGCATGCATTCTTCGAAAGCAAAACTACGGTTCAACTTCTTAAACCCGGGGCAAGAAACGTTACCCGCGCTCTGGACAAGTCGTGGGAACAGCACATTCGAGGGGGAAGTGCCAAGAGGTGCCGAAATCGCCCGCCTGAAGTCCGGGGAGGGAATCATGGCGACATCCCTGGCCACCCGCGTAGACTCGCGGGTGTCGAGTGCGTCGCGATCCGCGACGCACCAGCGACTACCAGCGGCAAAGACAAGAATTTGGACGCCTTCATGCGCGACCCGCTTGAGGCAGAGCGAAGAAACAAAGCCCAATTTTAAAACTATATAAGAGCATGTTGAAGTTGTCCATCCATTTTTACCTGTCAAAACGAATAATAATTTCCCCGCCCGCCGGAAGACCATTCAACGCGCTCACTTTGACGCGCCAACACCAACGCCACCATGTTCTTCATGAACGACGACGACGAGTACGGCAACTACGACGACTCGGAGCCCACGGAAGGCGGCCGTGTTCAAGTCGGGCAAGTGGCCCTTCGGCGTCACGGGCAAGCCCGGAGACGTGCCCGTGCCCAAGGGCGCCGTCTGCGCCCAGATCAGCAACATTATTGGCCCCGAGGAGGAGCAGGAGGAGGCAGCGGGCGAGTATTCCTTCGGAGGACACGCCGAGTGTCTCCCAGTGGCGCCCGGGCTCTTCGTCGAAGGAGTTGGGTCCATCGCGCTCCCACTGTGCGACGAGCAGGCGGAGAAACTTATTGCAAAGTGCGACAAGTCTCCGTTCGGGCGGAAGCTGGACACTATGATGGACGAAAGCGTCCGCAAGAGCTGGCAGCTCGCCCCCGACCAGGTGGACGTCAAGAACCCAGTGTGGCACTCTGGCATGGGCAAGCTGAGCGAGACTGTGGCCTCTAAACTTGGCTACAAAGGCGTCCCGCTGCAGTGCAAGTTGTACAAGTTGCTGGTGTACGGAGAAGGAGGACACTTCGTGAAGCACCAGGACACGGAGAAGGAGGACGGCATGATCGCCACGATGGTGGTGCAGCTGCCGAGTCTGCATGAAGGAGGAGACCTGGTGGTGTACCGAGGTGGAGAGGTGAAGCACCGTCATGACTTTGGCAAGAAGGACGGTACGGCGGCGTACTTGCCGCACTATGCAGTGCACTATGCGGACGCGGAGCATGCACTGGAGACGGTAACGAAGGGGTACCGGCTGGTGTTGATTTACTCTGTTTGCTTGCCGTCGAACATGCGAGGACTGGAGCGGAACCCGGACATGTCCAAGAGCGAGGAACTCGCTGGTGCCATCAGCTGCATGGGCCCGGACGACAAGCTCTTCTCCTTGTTGCTGGTTCATGAGTACACGGAGAAGAGTATCACGAGCATGGGTTCGGATGCATTGAAGGGCATCGATCGCGCGAGGGTTGAATCGCTCGCGGAAGCCAACGGCCTTGCGGACAGTGCGAAGGAGCTCCAGTTTTTCTTTGCTGCGTTGACGCACGACGCGAGTTTCTACGATGCTGGAGGGGAGTGGGAAGAGGACAAACACAAGGAATCTATCACGTGGTACTCGTTCAGTGGGAAGAAGCTTGGCACGACGTCCAAGACGGAGTTCGACCTCAACTTCCTGAACCCTGACCAAGACACGCTGGAGCAGATCTGGGAGGAACGTGGAGAGAGCACCTTTGAAGGGTACCTCGGTAACGAAGGAGCGACGAGAAACACGACGTATTCGCGATACGCGGTCGTTGCTTGGCCTCTATCGCGCGGTGTGGCGAACACGCTGGAGTATATCAATGCGAGTGCTGCTATCGAGGCCTTGAAGGCCCAGAAACCGGTTCCTCCTGAGACGGTCCGCACGTTTATCAACGCGGTAGGCGACAAGGTGATTGAGACACAGGCAGCCTACCTGCGCGAGCAGACTTACTCCTACTCGGAGGTCAAGAAGGTGTCTGTGTCGGTGGAATTCTCGCAGGCGCTGTCTGAACTCTTGGTCGAGGCCAACGACACGTCTCTGGTGAACTTATTCCTCGACAAGGTCTGCAGCAACGTGCGAAACAAAGACAACATCATTCCTGCGATCATCGCGCTGGTACGCAAGTACAACTGGAGCGATATTAGCGAAGCTGTGCTGAAGTCGTTGAAGGAGAAGACCGAGACGACAAGCTACGGCTTCAGTCGCATGACCGAAGTGGGCGATTCAACCATGACTGTGACGCTGCTGGTGCTCGAGGGTCTGGACGATGGCGTTGCGAAGCAGGCGTTGTTGAAGTCCGCTGTGAACGAGGCAGTGAACCTCCGTCACGAGCGATTGTGCTCCTCCAAGGCGCTCGGATCCCTCTGGAAATCGATGCTTCAGACTGAGGACGAGAGTACCATCGAGACTTTGGTCAACAAGTTCAAGGAAATGGACCCATCTCTACTAACCCCAGTTATCGCCGTGCTCACGCAGCAGTTGGGTCACCTGGATGCATCGGACGAGAAGTTTTCTGCGTTGGCATCGGTCGCTGCAGTTCGGATCCAGTGGCTGAAGACGCAGGTTGGCCCCAATGATAAGCCTTTCACCTGGGAGATGCCCGACGCTGAATTCCCTGACAACGCTCGGATCCAGGCCTTCCTGCGTGGCCCCGAGATGTCCATGACCAGTATCGGAGTGCGCACGTTCACCGGTCTTCCTGATGCCCGCAAGTACGCCAACAGGACCCCGCAGAGGAACGCCTCGTTCAAGATGGAGCCGGCAGGCAGAGGCAAGGACGCCTACGTGACCATCACCAAGACGCGCGAGTGGTTCATCAAGCAGAACGGCAAGTCGGCACAGTACAATGCGGAGCTGCAGCTTCTGACCGACCGCTTCGGTGATATTGCCCCGGAAGGACCACCGTCGAAGCGCACCCGGATGAACTAAGCTTGAAGCGCCAAATACATTTTGCACTAACTTCAACATCGTGTGGTACATGTACATGTAGCCATGTTCTCACAATATAGCCCATATGGTAATTTAGCCATGGCTCCGTTTAAAGCCATTTCGCCGTCTTAATGGCTCGCACGAAGTAGACTGCTCGCAAATCTACCGGTTCGGCTCCACGCAGCCAGCTCGCGAGCAAGCCTCAGCGCAATGCAGTCATCTCCATACCATAGGTAAGCCGCAGCGATGGTCCCTCCAGCTCAGATGACGAGCCTGTGTCAAGAGTACGCCGACTTCGGTGCTCGTAAAGAGGAGATATTTGATAACCGTCCCTTTTGGATGGTGTAAGCCATGTCAAGATGTGCTGTAGGGTACTGTACATTACACTATCGACCCCGCTCTACCCCGGCTGAAAGTCCTGCCCCCTGGGGGACTCGAACCCTCAACCTCCCGGTCCCCGATGTGCGGCCCTTACCACTACACCGAATGGGATCGGTGCTCGTAAAGAGGAGCCGACCACCAAGCAGGCCTTCCAATGCGGCAAGTGGCCCTTTGGAGGCGAAGGCAAGCGCAAAGACGCCCCAAAGCGATCGGGATCAGCGTGCACAAAGATCAGTGAGCTTTTGGAGCGAGCCGATAGCAACATGGGTGAGCATTCCTTTGGAGGGGTAGCAGACACTCTACCTGCAGTTCCAGGACTCTACGTTGATAGAGTCGGGACATTTCAGTCCCCTTGTGTCCTGAACAAGCCAAAACACTGATCGTCAAGTGCAACTCATCCACGGAAACCACAAGTTGGACAATTCGAGATCAAGAACCCATTATGGACTGCCGGACAAGTTAAGTGAGACTGTGGCCAGCAGGCTTGGCTACACTGGCGTTCCACTACGATGTAAGCTGTACAAGTTGCTGGTGTATGGAGAAGGAGGACACTTTGTGAAGCACCAGGACACGGAGAAGGAGGACGGCATGATCGCCACGATGGTGGTGCAGCTGCCGAGTCTGCATGAAGGAGGAGACCTGGTAGTGTACCGAGGTGGAGAAGTAAACTTCCGTCACGATTTCGGCAAGACGGGCGGAACAGCAGCGTACTTTACCGCATTACGCTGTGTATCATGCTGACGCAGAACATTCAATGGAGAAGGTGACGAAGGCGTACAGACTGGTGCTGATTTACTCCGTCTGCTTGCCGTCGACGATGCATCATCTGATGAAGACTGCCGACGATACACTAAACGACGAGCTGCTTGGTGCTATCAACAGCATGAAAGTGGGAGATGAATACACTGAGGCGAGCTTTGAAGAGATGGGATCGCGTGCACTGACTGGCATCGATCGCTCAAGGCCCCAGCTACTACAAGAAGCGAACGATGTCGCCGCGCCTGACAAGAAGCTGCAATTCCTCATCGCGAAGCTGCGGACGGGGACAAGTGAAAAGTGGGAGAGCGCGACGAGTCGATCACTTGGTACGCTCTCAACGGCGGAGAGAAACTCGGTCACTCGGCAGACTCCAAGTTCCAGCTGAACTTGTTGAACCCGGGTCATGAAACCCCCTCGGAGCTATGGGGACTTCGCGGCAAAAGTTGATTCGAGGGAGATCGCCACTTTGCAAAGAGGACGACAACGTATTCCCGGTTTGCCGTCGTAGCCTGGTCAATGGCTCAAAGTGTGGAAAGGCCTTCAGCTATATCAACGCTAACGCGTCAGTCAGGGCTCTCGAAGCTCAGAAACCGGTTGACCCCGTTACAATACGCAAGTTCATGGAGGATGCGGTTACCAAGCTGGAGAGAATGGCGGATTCGTATTCAAGGCCTCGTCTTGATACGGTTTCTATCGACTTTTGTAAAGGCTTATGCGAACTGCTGGTTGACGCTGACCCGGAGCTGGTGGTTTTATTCTTCAGCAACTTCTTCAAGCGTGTGGAAGGCAAGAAGCAGCGATGTGTACGAGCATACGCCGGGCAGACTGCCACAGGATCAATGTCACAGCCCTTTCGGAAGGAATGTTGGTTACTGCACGGACAGAACTGAAGCGAAAACTTTTGTGAAGCTCTAGCGCAGGAAGAGCTCATTGGTTCTTTTGCTGCTCTTGTCAGTGACTTCGAGTGGAGCGACATTAGCCAAGCGCTTGCAAGAGGTGGACAAGAACAAGCCACGAAGACCATTTGATGAAGAAGCTGCTGCTTCTGGACTGGAGTTGACGTTGCGACTAGTTGATAGTCTGGAAAAAGGAGCCGCCCAATACGGACTGCTTAACGCAGTAGTCGAGCAATGTGAACCACTCGACGAGGAAGAACTGTGCTCTTCTAACTTCATGGATCTGCTCTGGGCATGGACTATTCAGTGTGACGACGACACCATCTTCGATCGCGTGGCATCCAAATTCCAGCGCTCAAGTCCACGTCTACTGAAGTCAGCTATCGACGCCTTCTTCACGCACTTGGACAAGCTCGACGCGTCGGGTGACAAGTTCGACGTGCTGACATCGATCGCAATCCAGTAGATGTATAACCAATTAAAGAGTCTGGGCAAAGCATTCTCATGGGAAATGCTCGACGCGGAGTTTCCGACAACGCTCAAATCCAGGCATTCCTGCGAGGCCCTGAAGAGACCATGGATTCCACGGGAATATTGCACTTCAAGAAGTTGGATCACGCGTGGAGTTATTCCTTCCGTCACAGTAGAGAGAACTTCAAGATGACAACTGCTTGTGTCATTTCGTTTATTTCCGTCGCAAGTGCAGATGAAATCGGTTGGTAAACCTCTTTGGTCAGCCTGGACATCGTTCCAAGTCGAGTTTCAAGGGCTTTACTCGGTGGAGCGTCTCCAGCAGCTTAGCGGATACGCGAACAAAACCACCGCGAGGCGGGTGTTTTTGATCTGCGTTTGACACCTTTCACATGTTTGGTGATAAGCTTCGGGTGGGGCTTTTCATCAAGGAAAATGAGGCGGTTCAGCAAGGGGATTTGAAAACGGTGGTTTATCGAGGGCTTTTGTGTCATTGGCGATAAATCGAGTCAAGATGAACATCCTATGCTTTGCTGACCTCGTTGAACATCCACCCATTGGTTCACACTAACGAATGCCTTTGATTGCCAAAGACAGTCAGAGGCGCTACGACCGACTCACCACGCATCCAGTGTAGGTTTCGATGGCAGGGGAGGAGGCACTGAGCCGTGGGTCGTGCCCTCAACTGTATTGCCGTTGAAACAAATCAGATCGAAGGCACCCCGTGTACGTGCAGCACAGGACCAAGTTTAGTGGCCTGGCGTTGCCATCGCCGCCAGTACAGGGGAATACAGTCCATAGCCAAGTATGTTGTAATCGATAACGAAATACAGACGTAGTTTATAACTGCTTAAGCAGGACCAGCTCGTTTCACTTATGTGCCTCGTCAGTAACTACTACCAGTGATTCCAGCAGACAGCCGGCCGGGCGACTACCGCGGGCGCGTGTTGTTCCAACATGCGATCCGTAGGCGAGGCTGCAGCGCCGCGTCGCTCTCGTAGTCGCCTCTGCAGAGTTTCCCTCTCGTCAAGTTCTGTTATCTTCTTCAACTCCCATCCTACAGCTAAGCCCCACATCCAACGTCTATGCCGCTTCTCAATGTGCGAGACTGCGCATATTTCACCAAAGTAAACTACGACGCTCTTTGCATGTGTGCATGTAGATACTGATGCTGATAGCGACGATCACAGCGGTGTGTGGTTGCGCTACCGCTCCTAGTGGAAGTCCTAGCGCCAAACTGATCAAACCTCGAACTTGCAGTACATCAAGTGCTTGGTTGATTCTGCCGTGCCACCTATAAGGTTGTCATTGTAATCCATCGTACGCTGCAGTAAAATAATAACATCGAAGATACGCGCAGCTAAGAGCAACATATCTTGAGCCCTTCAATTCTTTAAGCTGGGTCACCGGTCGCGACACGAAATTCCACTCATGAGTCACGCTTTTCCTCTGGATCGTGGTGGGGGCAACTTTTAGTTTGTGCGGGCCTGAAGAGTACCGCCCTGAGCATGCCGCTTTAGACGGAGTACGCAGTATTGCCTTTCAACCCCGTTAGAGTGTGTTTCCGCCGGTGCTCCAGGTACCGGGAACGGCCTTACTTCTGAGGAAACGAGGCTTACTTCTGAGGAACGGCAATTCTGGGAGGAAAAGTGAGTATAGCCCCCCAGTCTCATATGGAATGGCAAAGTGTGTGGCGGCCCTTACTTCTGAGGAAGGCTATCTTATCTCGAGCGTGTTCTGCTACACGACGGTACTGCTTACCGACAAAACGTACACTTGGAGGTCAACTATACACATTACATAGATTCCACGCGTACGTAGCTTGTCTGTGATCCAGGTAACCTGTCCAGTTTGTACATGGCTTGTTGTAAGGTTACATTCAGTTAGAATATGCATAACTTGTCGAAACCGTCTGCTAGTGAGCACAACATGCTAGCCGACGTGGGGTCAGACAGCCAAAAAAACTGATGTCACACAAAGACTGCCATCACCCTGGCCTCTTGTTGCTTGTTGCTCGTTATTCTAGCCACTGTAAGGGGCGTTCTTCCTAGACAGATACAGTCATAGGAGTCCCGGTGGCCCTTTGGTCCAGCTATAGCTATACTATCCACTACCTATGAGACTCCGCTGGGAGGTCGCTACGCAGGCCCACATGAAGTGAATCCAGACGGCTGAAACTGCGGACAGTATGGGCTCTCGAGGTGGTTAGAGCGCTTTAATGCGACAGCACAACAGCACCGTTAATGGCGCCCAAGGCGCCATTAGTAAAGCAGCTGGTTTTCAGGTAGGAGGGGAATATATACACTGTTGCCTCAGCTTTCCAAAGTCCAAAACGGGCGCTAACTTTGACTCTACGCAGCACGTAAGCCTGCAGCTGGACAGACTTTTGGTACTACCTACTTCATAGACGTAGGTTAGAGCTATCGAACGCACTTGCTTGCATCGGCGGAGTGTAAGTAGCCACTTAGCAGGACCTCCGCCTCCTCAGGGACTCTTTCGGGGTGCCCATTTCCAAAGCCATCAGGTCTGGAGGTCATCCCTCCTCATGTCGTCCACACACTTAAAGGCGCCGTAAAGTTAAGGGCGCCCATACAATCTGTGCACAATCGGTGTACACTAGCAAATCTTGACACAGATCGGAATAATAAAGGATTTGTATTGACGGATAGCAGCGGGACGGGTGTCATGGGCTCATCTGGTCGTGTTGTGAGCGGTTGTGAGGACACGTTTCCACAGCAAGCAAACCTGTGCGGAGTGCTCGTAAAGCAGGTCTGCGCGATTTGGCGGAGGTAAGTCCTGCGCCAGGCATTCTAGCGGATGGACCCTTGCCGCAACTCGGTGCTAGTTTTCTAGTTGCGGGGGTCTGCTCCAGCACACTGCAGCACCCCGGATTCACCCCCTCTTTTTGGCTTAAAGGCGCCGTAGGGCATAAAGGCACTTTAGGCAGATGTTGTGCGGTCGCATTAAAGGTGCTGTAACGCGAGTCATGGGCTCTACCTTGGTGTTTCCTCAGAAGTAAGGAGGGGTAAAAACTAGCCCGAGGGTTTACGCAGAAGTTAGTGTTTTCCTCAGAAGTTAGGCATGGGAGGGCCTTCCTCAGAAGTTAGGAAAAATTCCTCAAAAGTAAGTGGCACCCCAGGTACCGGGCTATAATAAACGACTCGAGTCTCTAAAATTGCCAGCGCAGCGAGTGGCTACGCTTCTAGCAATATGTACGTGAAGGCGATACAGCTGCAGGATGCAGCGTTGTTCGCCTTGCTCGAATGAACGCGATGTGTGTCATAGTTCTACTGGCATCTTCGACAAATTGGTAGTCTGGGAGCTACATGTACTTCAATGTCATGAATCCCGTTCGACTAGTCTTTACCGTTAAGTTCAAGCGTATCGTGCGTACTACGTGTCGAACGGTATAATTGGCGACAATTATACTGGGATAGGAAGCAACGTTAGTGCTGCTATCGCAGAACAAATAGGATTATATCCGTGGTACGTCAAGTCAAAAGATGGCCCCATCTAACTGGTACATCTCTATGAAACCGATACGACTCCGGTGGCGCACTGGGCCCTCCAAAAGGCTTATATGCGTGGGCAGCCTGAACCGGTACGTTACCCATCACACCGGTATGGCCACGGTGCCGCACTGGGCCTCCAAAAGATTTATATGCATGGGCAGCTTGAACCGGTACGATACCGATGACACTGGTATGAATCAGTAAATATATTGAGCTGTAGCGAAGTAAAGGGACGATTGAGGCGGACTGTACTGTACAATAGCATGCCGTTTCTACAAGCTGCAAATAGACCTCAGATAGGGTTCGCGTTTTAGTTTTGTTAAGCATTGTCTGTTGATATATTGCATCTACAGTCTTAAGGCAAATGTCCGGGCAGATGCTGCGGCTGCGAAGCAGGCGCAGGAGATGACCGAATTAATAAGTAAAATAACACATAACAAAAAAATTAAGGTTTTACTCCAAAATCCTCCTATCCCAGCCTTCGCGGAGCCCTAGTTAAATATTAAATACAGCCTGTCTGGTGCGGCCGTAGTGTATGCGGGTCGGACGAAAAGCAGGTTATGCTTACAAGCTTTGGAAGAGGGACTGCAGCAACGCCCTGGGCTGTTTCAGGGTTGAGCTCCGCCGTTTGACGGGTGGCGTAGACCTCCTGCACGTCCGCGATTCTCTCGTACAAGCACACTCGGCCGAAGATCGTGCAGGCTGAACTTCAACAGCAGTATGGTGATGTGCCCCTAGGACCTAAGCTAGGTGCCATGCGGCAAAGACCTCGATGGACGACCGAAATCCTCATTGGCGCACTTCCGTCATAATGCCTTGATGAACCTACTCTGTCATACAAATCCTCGATGAGCCACCGTTTTATGGCGGTCCTTGACGAGACGCCACGATTACTCGATGAAAAGCCCGTCCCATAAGCTTGTGACAGAACTCCCCGTTAAAGTCTCCCGAAGCTGAATGGTGGAAAAGGTAGGGCGCCCAGGGGATTGAACTCATGACATACCTGTAGAACATAGCTCGTTAGACCGTTACACCATACAGGCGCCCCGGTCGTCGACTCTTCGGGCTGGGACTTGACACTGTCTGATTGCATATTCCAACACTCCCCCTCAATCGAGAGTGTCAGGACCTCCTGATTGCGACCTTTTCTTGCAGCTTGTTGGTCCGACTCCAACGCCTTGCCGCAATGACCTCCCTGGGTTTAAGGCCATCCGCGTCTCCCCCTGGAGACACATTCCGTTCACATACACCTCGTGTTGTGACACGAACCACACAATCATCACTACGGTCCACATTCCAGCAACCTTCACCTGACTAGTGCCACAGTCGACCCTTCGACCGAACAAGTGCTACCATGTTGGAAAAGGTAGGGCGCCCAGGGGATTGAACTCATGACATACCTGTAGAACATAGCTCGTTAGACCGTTACACCATACAGGCGCCCCGGTCGTCGACTCTTCGGGCTGGGACTTGACACTGTCTGATTGCATATTCCAACAGAAGTGGATAAACTTCTTTATCCGAGCTGTAGTGGTGGCCAGTCTCATCAACGCTACGCTGCTCATTCAAATCGGCGAAGGCACTCCACGAGTAAGCTCACTGGCATGCAGGTGACCTATATATCGATTCTGGCGTCTGCAGTGTCACTCGCCTTTATCCTCCGCTTTTGATTGGTGGATTGATTTATACTTCGAAGGAAAGCAACTAGCGCGAGTTAATTTTTTATTTTCTTTTTTTTGCGTTCTCGTGGTTATTTTCAATTCTTTGGTCGGGCTTGTCAAACAGTTCGCAGCATGTTCAGCTACAGCGACGACGAGGATAATGAGCTTGGTCCACTCAAGCAGGAGTGGCCATTCGGTGGAGAAGGCCATTCTGACGACGTTCCACTCCCGGAAGGAACCGAGTGCAGAAAGATTAGCAAACTATTGGCTAATGTGGATCACCTAGCAGGCGAATATTCGTTCGGGGGGCGAGCCGATACCTTGCCGACACTCCCCGGACTGGTTGTCGAAGGCGTTGGCCCAATTGCTGTCCCACTGACTCAGGAAGAAGCTACGAAGCTGATCGCCAAGAGCAAGAAATCTCCGTTTGGACACAAGTTCGATACCAAAAATGGACGAGAACGTGCGCAATAGCTGGCAACTCGACCAAGTCGAAATCACAAATCCACAGTGGAGCACCGGCATTAAGGAGCTCACCGCTACTATTGCAGCACGTCTGGGGTACAAAGGCGTCCACTTGAGCTGTCTGCTGTACAAAATGCCCATCTATGGAAAAGGGGGTCACTTTGTGAAGCACCAAGACACTGAGAAAGAAGACGGGATGATTGCCACGTTGGTGGTGCAGTTACCCAGTCTGCACGAAGGAGGAGACTTGGTCATCTATCGAGGCGGGAAGCCATTGTACCGTCACGACTTTGGCAAAGCTGATGGCAGCGCTGGTTACTTTCCCCATTGCGCTGTGCACTACGCGGACGCAGAGTACTCCTTGGAGGCCGTGACCAAGGGGTACCGACTGGTGCTGGTCTATTCGCTCTGCCTGCCAGCCAAGATGGTTTACCTGAAAAAGAGTCACGACAAGTTGCTGAGTGATGAGCTGGCTGAGGCTGTTGGTGGAATGGGCGCAGACAGCGAATCGTTTGCGCTACTGCTCGAGCACAAGTACACTGAGCAAAGTATTGGAGATCTTGGCGTTGGAGCATTGAAGGGCGTCGATCGAGCGAGGTTCAGCGCGCTAAAGGGGGCAAACGACATTGTTCCTGCCGGCAAGCAGCTTCAGTTTTTCATTGTGGAATTGAAACGTATGATCGATTACATTGGTGAGTCAGGCGGTGCCATGGGCGAATGGGAGGAACACGATCGGTCGAGCGACGTTCGTTGGTACTCTGAAAGCGGTGAGTATTGTGGCATGGGGAGGTGCATTGGGCTCAACTTCATTAATCCGAGGCAACTGTCTTTCGCGGGCCTGTGGAGACCACACGGCAAGAGTACGGAAGTCGGCTATCTCGGAAACATGGGGAATACCAAAGAGACGGAATATTCTTGCTATGCAATCACTGCGTTGCCTGCAGCACAAAGTATGACGATCGCGCTTTGGATAGCTAACTTGACGGTAGCGGCCAAGTGCCTGCAGGCGCAAGCGTCTATGGATATCGATGAACTCCGGGAACTCTTGGATGCCGTGAAAGCTGATGTGGACAGCGTTTTCAATCTCGATTTCCAAGATCTTAGTGAGCTGCTGGTCGAGGCCGGAGACTCGGATCTTGTTTTGTTCTCCCTCAACAACATTTTTAACCGGATAGACCTTTCAATCCGGTTCAGCCTCGAGGCGTCTCTGATCCCGATCGTGCGCAAGTTCCCTGGGACGATATCGGCCCCGCGCTCTTGCGCTCGTTCGGTGAAGTCAATACCGCAATGGGAAGCTCGACAGTGGGCTCGGATGGCCAAACCGCGTTGAACCCTTTTTTTTTGTCGGACGAACCGAATAGCGAAGTCGCATGGGAAAGATCGTCGGATGAGTCCGAAAGTGAAGCCCCAATTGAAAGTTCATCGGATGATTTCGATACTGATACCGCCATGGAAATGCCATTCGAAATAGTTGATGGGATTGAAGAGGGAGCTGCTCAAACCGCCCTCTTCAAACTGGCAACTGAGAGGGCGCTCGCGAAGAGTGGCCAGCAGCTAGCGCTTACTCCCGTTGATTTCCAAGTGCATGATTCGTCTATGTGATAAGCAAACGTTTGAGCAGCTGGCGACCAAGTTCTCGACGATGAACGGGGACGAGCTGGAGCCAGTCACGGACGCTTTCTTGGAGAATGTGGGATTTCTTGAACGAGGTGAGGAGAAGTGCCAGGCCTTCGATTCTGTCCTCGCGGTACGAGTTGAGTGGCTGAAGACACAGATTCAAGCGCTGGACAAGTTCTTTTCGTGGGAAATGGCCGATGCGGAATTCAAGCGAGATCCGCAGGTGCAAGCGTTCCTACGGGGTTCCGACTTCTCGATGACTACAAAAGGTATTGTGGCTTTCCCTGACGTACAAACTGCAACACATTACGCGGCGGAATCGATGCGGAAGGAGCAAGTGAACGCGTTATTCGAGATGGAGGCTGTTGGGGAGGGCAATGAGATGTTTGTGAAGATAACTAAGACACGTGACCGGGTTTTGGGATGCCAAATGACATTGGCGAAGTATACCAATGAACTCAAAGTTTTGGTCGGCTGTTATGACGAGGTTGCCCGTGATGGGCCCAAGAAAGATGCATCGGTTGAAGGTTGTTAGGTTTGGGAGACGGATATCTTCGGAAAATGCTTGGATGGGGGTGAGTACTAATATGCCTTGTCATATCGATTTTTTTATTACATGGATGCTGGTGTCTTTAACTAAAGCACATACTTGCTGCCGGGCCGTGCCCGACTGGATTCAAGTCGGTGGAAGATTCCGATCACACCCGATAGAGCAGCTTGGATGTCCACCAGGTCGAATTCATAGCGACCATTCGTCTCTACGATGGCTTAGACGATGTTTCTGTCTGTGGTGCACGACGTAATGGTACGACTGTAATTTGGGGACCTGCATCGTGGGCTCACGCCTGTTCTCTTGCGATCAACATTCCCGAATGCGCAACAGTGTGTTCGGCCAACATGCGATGCTATCGAATCCAGTGAATATAGGTATTTTGCGAGGAAGCCGAAGGCGACTTGGAAAATAAGTTTCTCGGGCGAAGAAGAGATCATTTCATGCACCAGTACCAAGCAGCAAGAGTCAGTGTCAAGGATCGACAGCATGGATGGTGCGAGCTCTTCCAGCCAGTTAATTATGTGTGTTTAGGTAGGTGCTTGGTTTTCCACCCCGAACGGCTCCGTACGGATACGGCATCCGGTAAGGTGGGTTTTCCCACGCTAGTTGTAGGTATATAGATAGAGAGGAGCAGTTCATTTGCGCTCTGGCAGAGCGGCCATCTGGCTTCCTGATCGGCCACGCCAGCTTCGACCCACCTCACCACTCCCTGGTTGGCCCTCGATTGCTCGACGAGCTGGAGAACGTGAATGAATCATTTATCTCCCCGAATCAAATGCATCATCACAAATAATGCATCCCTTACCCTTGACGGCTGCGCTTCTTCTCACCACTATCCCCGTTTGAGCCGTCGTAACCATCCACAAGGCGACGCAGTTCCTTCCAGTACTGCACTAGTTTACCTTTCTGCTTCGTGAACCAGTCCCGGGTTTTCGTGTTCGTCACGAACGGCCCCTCGTCGCCGTCGTGCGCTTCCATCTCAAACGAGCACTTCACCGCATTCTGCCATTTCGCCGCGTAGTCAATTGCCACTTGAAAATACTCAAACTTCTTCACGCCTTTAGTTTCCATCGACTTGTCCGCACCTCGCAGAAACGCCTGAATCTGTTTGTTGTCACGAAATTGAACGTCGCGTATTTTCCTCGAAAAAGGTTTCTCCGGCTGTGCAATTTCCGTTTTCAGCCACTGGACCCTTTTCGGAGTGATAGACGCCACCACCACAGCCTTTTCCTCCTTCGGATCGTCAGTGGCCACGTACTGAGAGAGGTACTGAATCGAGGGCCCAGCCAGACTAGGGTCTGCAGCCTTGAGACGAGCTGTCAATGCATCTTGTCGGACGAGACGATCGCCGCCTTCCAAGACAGCCCAATGTAACTCGACAAGAACAATCTTTTATCGTTGATTGTCGCCATCTTCTGTGCAGCTACGCCGTGCAGCGCCTGCTGGGCTGCACGACTGTCCAGGCTGTCAGCCACGCGAAGCAACATTTCTATTGCCGAGAGCCCGCCCACTTTGTTGGTATCGTGAAATACCTCCTGAGCAGCTTCCCGGACTTGATCCCAGTCGTACGTGCGCAGAACCGCTGTGATCAAAGGGACCAGGGGTTCGTTTCCTTCTGAACGACCAAGTGCGCCGCAGTACTTGTAACGGGGTTACACGCAGAAGTGGTTACAGTCACTTGTAACTCTAACAGTTACGTGGCGGGTGTTGGAGGCCAGGATTATAAGCCTGCTTCAGCCAGGATTCGTATGTTTCCCGTCCAGGATTCGTCCAGGATTATATAATCATACTGTATGTAAATTGCTGGAGCACATGGATTCCATGATGGAGAAGATACGTCGAGGACGACGAAGATTGGTAAGATACAATGACTTTATGCTTGGGCGCAATTCTTATTTAGCTCTTTCTGTCATGCGAGTTTGCGCATAATAATACAGAAATCTTTGCTAAGTGGGCGTAGAGGGCATTGCTTAAGAGATAAATGATGCCTTAGGAGTCTTGGTCGCGAGTGTACAGGTATTGGTACATCAATAAACACGAACAGATCAGCAGCATACACAAATCGACGACAGTATCCAAAACCCTGCCGCATGGTACACCAGTGTACAGATTACTGGCGGCCGCCGGCCAGTAGACATAAGCGTCCTTCTCGCATTCCGTGTGATGCAGACGAGCCATCCCAGAACCACGACTGCCTGTCTGCTCCAGTCATCGTTTCAGCGGACACTTTCGGGCGACACCAAGCACCAGGTGGCCTCTCAAGCTAGCTGGCGTTGCCGCCCTGCCCAAGCGCGATGGCTTCACCGCTGGAGTGGACTAAACTAAGAGAGTGCAGTAATGAAGATGACTACGTGAAATTTCGCTGGGAAGCCTTTTGCTGTTCGGCTGTGCGTGCCAAAAGAGATCGTCCGTGCATCATCTGCCCTGGGGAACACGATATGATTGAGCGTCGACTACGCTGTCGTAGCGAAACCTGTGAGAGCAGCACGGGGCCGATTAAGTGCCCGGTGCGCTGGAAAGTTCACCACTGCCCAGTAGTTTCGAAGTGGGTCATATTAAGCAACTAAGCAACTCATTTTCGTGGAGAGATCGAATGCGCGGTGCCGCCTAGGCTCAAGGTCACAGAAGAGATGAAAGAATACATTCATCGCATGGACGAAAACGCTGTGCCTCCTCGGCTCATCTGGAGCAACTTACTGCGCGCACCCGATGTGCCGAAACCAGTTCTAGGCTACCCGTCCTACACCCAAGTTCAACGCAGTGTGAAGCATATAAGATGGCAACAAGGAACGAAAAACTCGATTATTCGCACAACGGAGTTGGTATGCTCAAAGGCGTTCGTGGCAGACATTGATCCCGACGCAGCTTTGGTTTTTGGGAATCGTGAAGATCAAGATGGATTTCCTTTCGTAGGCAATGGAGAAGACGATGAATCTTTGATTTTGGGAATTACGATGCTAAAGCTTATGGAAAAGATAAAGGCACTTCAACTTCAAGAACCGTTTTTGATTTTTCATTTGGACGCTACCTTCAAGCTGAGCGACCTTGGCTACCCTGTCATTACCTGTGGCTTCACGGATAAGCACCGCATTTACCGCCTCACGGCCTTATTCATAGTGAGTCAAAGAACGCAGAGCGAGTACTACGAGGCGATTGCAACTTTCTCCAAGGTTTTTGAGAAGCACAAAAAGGAGACTCAGAATTGACGCGGACATGGGGGACGCAGCGTCTGCCCAGCTCAACGCGCTACAAACTATTACGGGGTTTGAGAACGCCACCTACCTGATGTGTTTTTCTTACGTGCTTTACAACGTGCGTAAACGCATCCGGCATTTACCAGATACCGTTCGTAGATTAGTTTACCCTTGCATTCTCGACATGCACTACGCAACTAGTCAAGTCCAGTTGATGACGGTGTGAGCTCACGTGGTTACTGAGTGGAAATTGGATAGTCAGTTGTGGAGTTTTGTTGAGTATTTCGATTCTCAGTGGCTTAGTAGCCGATTTTGGTGGTGGCAGATCTACCATTCTCCTGGTGGATTCGCAACGACTAACAATCCATGTGAAGTTTTTAACGCTAGTATCAAGCACGCTCCGCAAGGCTATGGACACGAGGCGCCTCATCCTAAAACTTCTGACTATTGCGGAAGACACCTCGATCTGTGTTCAGCCAGGCAGTACGTCCGCGCTCCCACACCCACCTCAAGAGGCTAAAAAGCTTGCGAATGTCCTGGTTTCATCGCAGCGGCTTGCTGTTTTTAATACGGGAGAGCAGTCTGTCGTACGAGTGCAGTACCTAGACGACGGGAGAATGGACGACGCAGAAATCCAAGAAGTTTCGGGCATTGTAGATTCACAGGCTGCCACAACCCAGCCTAATGGGGTACTTCTGTCTGAAGGTTGTTTGAGGGACGCTGAAAAAAGGCCGGCGGCAGCGTTTTACCGCTCCGCGGTGAAGTGGTCAGTCCGGCGGGCTCACCACCTGGGTATGCCGCCGAGTGGATGGGTAGTGCGCATTAACACGTTTGAGTGTATGTGCCCCTACTTCACAAAATTTTCATCGTGCGCCCACGTGATCTGCGGCCGGGTCGCGTTCGGCTTAAGTGTTCCGGGTGTCGGCGGTCAGCACCTTAAGTTCAAGAACCGGTGCATTCGCCGTACTAGCAAATCTGACATCAAAACCAAGGCTCCTGTGCTGGTTTATAATGCGCCCTTGACTTCGGCTGAACCGGCGGCTCCCAACACAGAATTTGTGATCGAGCCAAACACCAGCTCGTCGGAGGAATTGGAACTTATCAGCTCGGCTTTACAGGATTTTTTTGCACGATAATACTTCTCTGAATTGGATGTCTCGACGACAACAGCCGCAAGCATTTGTGGAGGCCACAATCAGTTTGACGCTAACTGGAGCCAACTACTCAGTGAAGATATTAGTGTAACCGGAACGCCTTCATACAACACAGAATTCGACTTTTCATCATCAAGTGCCGCGCAATCCTCACAGCCGGGCGACATTTCACCGAATGGGGCAACTTCTGTCTTGTCAGAAGTGTATCCACCAGCTCAAGAACCGATTCCTATTCACCGCCCACGGGGCCGACCCCCTCTTGCATCGCATGCCTTGGACACTCAGTACCTGCTGAGATAATTTCTAGGGTATTGGAGCTAACGCAAGTAACGAAAAAATACACGTTTCTTTTACATGTTTTGAATATTCACACTTTATCATACCGCAACCTCTAAATTGCACTAGGCCGGGCAGAGATCACGTATATCACTCCTTCGTGCAGTTGGAAACAATAGCTAGAAGTGCAAACCCATCATTCACGTGTTAGATTAGCTCACAGCTGTGCTTCGTTTACCTCCTTCTCTTCATTTGGTGTGTTTCAGGAATGTGTTGCAACGCAAACTAATAATCATTAGACTTCTGAGCTTGCACGATGTTTAACTTGCGTTCCCGACTATTTCCATTGGCGTTAGAGCACAAGAAGGAGGGAGTTTCTGGTTTATTAGCGAGATATTTAAATGAACTTGCATCAAATCTGACACTTTTCGCACTGCAATTTGCTCCTGGGCGAACAATATTGCCCGGAACGTCCATGTCATTACAGGAGCACGTTCAGCATGCTCACCGTCATTTTTTTTATGATAGTAAGGTTTATGTCTTCATCAGTCGGAGAGCCACCACAACTGTAAATCTACTAACATTCTCTCTATCGATTCTAAAAAGGGGTAAGATAATTTGCTCCCCACCTATCAATAATGCTCGGTTTCGGCTCCAAGTTGCTGCAAGGAGTTTGTGACAGTACGCTCTACTAGTATTGATAACTAGAGTGTGCGTGGCGCCTTCATTGACAGCTTTAATAACAAGAATAACAACGTAGAAAGAGATCCTAGTCCTCAACGTAATCCATATCGATTTGCATCTGACAGTCTGATAACGTATCGAAAAAGTTGTAGTTCAGTAATTTTCGGTATAGCATTGTGTTGGAAGCATTTGTTGTGTATTGCGCTTTCGCTTACGGTTCTCTCTCTTTTAATCCCAGCAATGGCTGCATTGCGTCTAGCTGCAAATTTGGGATTCTCCTCTAGCTCAGCTATAAACTTGCTCTTCTCGGCCTCGAAGCTGTTTGGGTGCCATACTCTACCTTCCATGGCGCAGAACGCTGGCAGCACTCTCCCCCATGTAGGCCTAGTCCCCTTGGCTACAGCAATAGCGGCCTGTGTAGCATAACGATATGCCAAAACTCGGTCTTGCTTCAAAATTACCACATTACCTGCGATTGCGGCCCACTTCTCTTCGTCCAGCGTCTTGGCTTCGTAGGCCACGGTAACAGCGTGATAGACTAAATTGTTGACGAACACGACGTCCCCGGGACACTGAATGACCACACAGCTGCTTGGACCCTTGAGCATGCGGTTCATCGAGTCGTCGGTTTTCCGCACGCGGATGGAGCGAGCTTCCTCCATTGTGCAGAAAACACCCAAATCTCGAATGCTTTTTGCTGACAGGAGGCATGTACGCTACCGTTCTACCATGGTCCACGTGCATGGGTGTCTCTCGGCAACCGACTTGTAGCCACATCTCATGCGGAAATACGTGCGCCTCAGAAGTCCACATTCGAAACTTCGAGCATAACCCTGGTATGCTTACAACGCATTGATCATCAGGACCCTCGGCACCGTCGTCGATAGCAGCCTGGGTGGCATCCTTAATGAATTCCACAATGCTTGAGCTCTTCTTTAGCTTCAATTCTGCCCGCACGTGGCTACTTGACACTGGAAGTTGATCCACCTTACGATATCCTGCCACAGTGTTGCTTGCGCCCCTAAAGACAAGCACTGCAGCTTTGGCTGCAATTGCCACATCCATCGAGAATGCGGAGCCAACGTAGAGGTCACGGACCTCGGGTAGCTTCTTCAAGTTAATGGTTTTACCACAGTAATCAGCTTCTTGTTAATGGTTTTACCACAGTAATCAGCTTCTTGAACGAGTTCTTCCAGCTTCGCAATGTACGGGTCCTCGGTCAGCGTCGTCTCTCCAACACATCGCTGCTGGCACACTGGCGTTTGCCGTACTGCATCCTCTTGCGCATAGCAGGGCGTTGATGCCGCTGCTACTGATGCTGATGGTGTTGGCAACACCAGACTCTCGACCTCCCCAGAGCGCTGTTCCAGCTGACACCCGAACGGGTCTTCATAATTGCGCCCTCTTGTCTTCGGCGGGGCGCTGGTGCCGCTGCTGATGCTGCTGGTGCTGGTGGTCGGCGCCCTCATGTCTCCGGCGGGGCGCTGGCGCCGCTGCTGATGCTGCTGGTGCTGCTTGTGGTACGTAGTAATGTTATTGTTAGTGTGGACCACTGTGGATAAAGTATGCATGCAGACTGTGTTTTTTTCTGTCTAGTGGTGGTCCACCTGCGTGTATATTGCTGAGCTAACAGGTGTATATATTGCTGGCATTTACTCATGCCTTAGCACAGCAGATTGCTGGGTATTGCGGGAAAAGTCTCGTTTTCCAGCCGAGGACAACGGCCCGTAGAGCATGCAGTTTGATAGAAGACTATCGCAACACTCAACCAAAATGTAAACGTACGTGTGTATTGTTAAAACGAGTTAGGAAACTCGTCATGCACACCGCAACGTCGTCAACGCTTCTGTCTAACCCACAGCAGAGGGATTTCGCAAGACTTGTTGGCGAAGCCAGCCTTGGGCACCACTTAGCATCAACTACCGACGCTGTAGCGCACGCCACGCCGGTAAGCAAAACGAATTCGTCGTGGAAACTCTCACCTTAGCACAGCAACAGCGGCCATCTAGTTTCACGGACATAGCTGCCGTGCACGCTCAGCGGCTCGTACAGCGGTCTTTGTGAGTTGATGCGCGGACGCTCTTCCTGGGTCTAATCAATCCTTCACTAATGTTAGCTCAACGGAGTGCATGTTCGCCGCAACTTACCCCTCCGCAAACGCTGGGCCTGTCCGTGTTATCGTCAGATTCGCACGGCAATAGACCTCTGCTTCCTACATGCGTACCGGGACGAGCGACGTTGGCAGCGATGTCGGCAGCGTTGTCTCCGGTGCGTTGTCGTCCCCGGCGTTTCTTTTGAAATGAGGTTGGTCTATTCCGCTGTACAAATTTAGCCTAATTCGCACCCGTGAGTTTGGTGGTAATTTTTTTTTCTTTCATCCAGGATTAATCCTGTAAACACATGAAAAATAATCCTGGATAATCCTGGATATTTAGGGTTAAAATAATCCTGGCCTCCAACAGTTCCGCAGTTACGTTGGCTGTTAGAGAATGATTACTTCCTCGGCCTTGCTGTACGTTACATCAAGTGCCACATTCATTTACGATCACCACGACGGGTGGTCCATACACAATTAGGATTCCTATTGGTTGAAAGCAGCATATTTTAACCAATGAGCGACATGCATAGCAAGGAATTCTGCCAACCAGCCGTTGGCAGATTCCCAACTTAGAATATTACATTTAGAGGAAGTCAGAAACATAAACAAAAATAATAGTTTTTCACCCAAAAGCAATTTTTGGATCGTTTATTCAGATTAATCTATACTCGGAGGCCCGAGTACTAGGGCTCCGCGAAGGCTGGGATAGGAGGATTTTGGAATAAACCCTTTATTTTTATATTTCTTTTTATAGGGCAAAGCACCAATACTGTGAGATCGCATGCAGAGTTTTCAGCGGCCCTATATTTACTTTTGTCGCGTCTACCAACCTGCATCTTTTCTTTTCGTTTTCTTCGCGTCACTGGCATGGGACTAGGTCAGGCCGCTAAACCGAGGTCTTGGGACAGGCGATCTGCCATGGTGTCCCTCATGGGGTGGAATTTAAGAACATCCGGGGATAAGGGTTAACCCCTCTAGCCCCGCGATTTTATGCAAAAGTTACCCTGCATTCTACAGGATAAGGGAAATCACTTGACTTTACTATTGCGGAGTTTTTGCGAGGATTGTGAAACTCACAATCGTTTTGTGTTATCTATAGTGTGCGGTACAGGGTAATAGTTATAAGATATCATGTGATACCCTGTATTCACCGTATTGGGATTATAGGTTTGTAGAGAAAAAAGTCAAAATTTAACAAATACCTTCACTCACAAAAATTGCATTCATTCATCAGATTCTTGCTCTCTACTACCATCACTGTTCGAGCTTCTTGCACTGCTCGATCCATCGCTTGAGTTACCGTCGCTATCCCTTTCATCGTCGACACCACCGCCAGAGCGCTGTGCATCCCGTCCGACGGTGCACGCATCCGGATTGTCTTGAGCCCGGGGGGGATGTTTGCGCCGCCTCGCCAAAGGTCGTGCCAAATTTGGCTGCAGGTGGCTGAGTTCGTTGGCATGCTCGGATCGTGCTGGCGCACCTTCTGGCACAGGTACACCTTTCCCTTCGCGTTTGAGCTGTCGTCCGGGCCCCCCATCAATCTTGCTTCAGAGCACTCGACGCAATAGAAGGTGGTCTCCCATGGTGTCTTCTGCGGTCACAGCAATGAGCACACCTTACAGCCGTATTGACGACGCTTCTTCGACTCCTTTCCGTTCTTGCCTCGCGTGACGCGATACACTTCGACTTGCTTAGTCGTATGCCCAGACGGGAGCGTGTAGCGTGGTGTCGGTGCCGAGGATACTGGAGTGTCGGCCAACACTCGAACCGACAAGTCGCCCTCAAAGTCCTCCGCTTTGACATCTAGCAGCGATTTCTGCATCGGCCTCATTAACTTCGCATGCGTCGGTGGAGCTTTCCCGGGATTGCTGTCAGCTTGCACACGGCGGTAGATGATGAATGCGTTGATCAGCGCCATGTCGACCAATCCTAGGAATATGGTGTGATAGTACTTCCGCATTTTCATAGCGCCCTGTAGAATACAGCATATCACTCACTAGTAAGTCAGCCAAGTATGTAGAATACAGGATAAGAGAAAATGGAGTAAACGGACCTGAATTGAGTATCTCTGCAAGCGCAATTGGTCGTGTATGTCTGCCCCTCCCATTCCGTCTTGGTAGTCCTTCACAAGCCGCGGTGCTGGCACATCGACGACATCTGCGCCAGCGCGTCTTGACAGCGTTGCCGCTTCGGTGCTGCAGCCCGTAGCGATGAAGTATACAGGTCGATTGTCCATCCACGACACTGCGACCATGCTCGGTTCTGCCTTGGACCGAGCAATTCGATACGACCCCCTCTTCATAGCCTTAGGCCGCTTTGCTTGCTTGTACGGGATCTCTTTGCAGTAGCCGCGTCTGTTGGTTTGAATTGTACCAACATGATACAGCCCTCGCTGCAGCAGACTGGATGACAACAGCACGCTCGAGTAGAAGCGGTCCGTAATGATGAGGCGACGTTTTGGCAGTCCATCAAGCACCTCCTCCACGTTGCGAAGCACTGCCTTTGGGCCCTGGTTGAGATCAGCGCTGTCGCTGTTGAGTCGTCCTTGGTAGATTTCGGCCCTGTACAGGATAAAGACAAGTTCACTCAGTAAATAACCTGTATAATACAAAGAGCGATAGGCATAGCCGTACCTGTAGCAGTAGCCGATGTCTGCGTCGCATGTCAGGAAACACTTCGTGCCCCAAGGATGTGGTTTTCCTCTGAGGTATTGGCGCATCGGGTTGTACTTGCTCCGCATTGGAATCATGCCTTCGTCAAAGGCGATCCGCTTGCCGACAGTCATCCCCAGCTTGAAGGTCTTGTTGATCGTGTCTGCAACTGGGTTGATCTTTCAGGTTTTGTACTTGGATGCGTTGGGTCCGTGGTTGTCACTAAAGTGCAGGAAGCGGACAATATCCTCAAAGCGCTTTCGCGCCATGTAGCGCCCAAAGGTCCCTTTAGGGACCGCACCATGTGCGTCCACGGCCCAGTGCTTCGCCAGCTTCTCCTTATGAGGGCACAGGGTACGGGCGCAGAGAAGACCAATAAAATTGATCAACTCATGTGCTTGAATGGGCTTGAATGACCGCTGCTCCTTCTGAACTTGCTGCAATGTCTTCATTCGGTATGAAGGGCGCTTCTGCTTGATTCGCCGTTGACGAGTCATGATCTCATCCGCCGTTTGGGTCCGGTGTTGCAGCTGGTATCGGTTGGACTCCGTAGCAATTGACAGCCACAGCTCTTTTGGGAGGAACAGAAAAAACAGCCCTTCCACACTGTTCCCCAGTGCTTGGGCCAGTTCCGTCGGGGCTGCTGATGCGTGTGCGAGATCCGCACCAGGTAGTTGGAGCGAAGTACCTGTAGCGAACCAGTCAGAAGATGTAAGTGTCAAATACAGGATATCAGGAGCTTCAATTAGTTCGATATCCTGTACGGTACAGGTCCGCACTTATATTCATCTTCGAAGTAGGTCGTCCAGCCCGTCTTGGCATGCTCGCTTAATTGCTCCTTGGTCATCTTGTCAAACGGAGTTCCGGCGGAAAGGTCGACAGCATCCTCTTCATCACTCGTAGCTTCGTCTTCGCTAGCCGAGCCTTCACTGGAGGCTTCAACATCAGATTCACCATCGTCGTCGTCGTCGTCGATGGTGTAGTCATCTTTATCGCCGGAGCTCATTCGGTCGAGACCCTCGCGCCACCCTCGCAGGTGCCTTGGCGGGCGCCTTAGCCGGCGACTTGAATGGCGACTTGCGCGGCGACTTTGCTGCGGGCGTGGCAGTCGACTTGGTGAGCGATTCCCGTCGAGGCCCATCGGGTGCTTTGCCCGCCGAAGTGACTGGCGCCGTTGCCAGTGGCGGAGACTCCTCGGGGGCTCTTTCAGACGTCTCGGGCCGCGAGTCAGGCGGCGCAGCGGCGAGCGATGTGCCAAGCGACGCTTCAGACCCCACGACGGGCTGCTTGTCCAGCGCAAGGCGCTTAGCAGGCGTCACATTATCATAGAGCACTATCACTAATGTTAGACAATCGATCATATGTGCAGTAAACTAATTTTACGTACCCTCAACTGGTAAATGTTTCCATACTTCGTCTGGTCCATCAAAGTAGTCAACAAGGTGGGTTGCGCTTGGTCGTTTTTCCCAGCCTGAAGGAGTGAAGTAGCGGTTCTCAGTGGCGAGTCCCTTCGGGCGCTCAAACTTCCATCCAAGCTTCTTCAGTTTGGTCCAAAGTTTCCCCCAGGTCAGCGGCTTGATGTGTTTTCGTTTAGGCATTGCGTGCGTCTTACACGCGTGCGCTTTGTCCGTCCGATTCGCAAATGGCGCGAAACGGACCCGCGCCGAAAATTCTGAAATCTCGGGAAATGATGGCCACGAATTATACCCCCCGAGGTTAGCAACAACGCAGCCAGAGGGATGGGCAAATAAGATGAGTTGGGTTTTGTATAGGATATCTTGAATTAAGTATGGACGTGATTTGACAAAATCCTTATCCTGTAGAATACAGGATATTTTTTTTGCCTATCCTGTAGAATACAGGCGGCGGGGCTAGAGGGGTTAAGCTTGCCAATGCGATATTGCGTACGCGTTCTTACTTCGTAATGCTCTTAAACACCCCCACTCTGGGATGGGAAGTATATTTAGGGGTAACTACGATTAAAGCTCCAGGATACGCTGATACTAGCAGCGGCGGAGTTTCTCGGATGCCAGCGACTTATACATCACTGCGCTGTACGCTTATCGAGAAAAAAACTATTCTCCCTTCGCCACTGCCTTCGAGAGCTGTCGTCTTCGAGCCGTCATGAGGTCTTTTCAATACGCGGACGCACCCGGTTGTGTGTGCAACCTGTTCTCCAGCCGCGACCTACAAGAATAAGTACATGAGCGACCTATAGGAAGCTGTGTGTGCCGCTTTAGCGGTTACGTGACCGAGGTGCCGGTACGTGCGTGAGCGCTGGCGCCTCGTCTTGCTGCCAGCAACTTTTGCGGGACGATGCTAACTCTTTTGTGTTCCTGCTGGCAGTCCGCATGGCGCTGGAGCCAGACGCAGCAATCACCGACTACTTCAAGATGGTGAAGGGTCTTTTTGAAAGGCTGTGCTCCGCGCGTGGAGGAGCTGTACGCGAAGCTGTGCCGGTGATCTCTCGAGGAGCGGGTCCGCACGGACACGGACGCCACCTACAGCGACCTGCCTCACACCCCGATCAACGGTGCTGACGGTGGAGATGGCGACGTCGACGGTTGCAGCAAGAGCAAGAAGAACGCGCCCGGCCCTGCATCCTAAAAGAAGAGCTGCAACTCAACAAGATTTTTTACTGTACTCTACGGTTACTTTACAAGTCCATGTAGTGGTAGATGAGCAGCAACCAACCGCTCTTCGGTGCGTTCTGCTCACCCGTGGGCACCTTATTGTTTACTCCCAGCCAGCACCAAGCGCCCGTGACGTCCCAAAGAATTGCAGCAGACAGACATGCTTAATCATTTGGGTCAGTCACTAGAATCGTACGTAATAGAGCTGTCCCTTTTGTCAACTATAGTTTTTCGCGCGAAATCGTGGCATATCTCTTTTCTTTTTAAAAGTCCTTAAAAGGGCATTCTTGGCGTTTATTCATTGCATGTACCGAAGTTCACGAAACTAGCTCGTCTTATTCAAGGCAGGGGGCGAGTCCTAAACTGTGCGAAGCAAAGTTAGGACAGCCCCTCTCCAGCAAGCATGGATGGACTCTAGTTAACAATTTTACTTATTAATTCGGTCATCTCCTGCGGCTGCTTCGCAGCCGCAGCATCTGCCCGGGGCATTTACCTTAAAGCTGTAGATGCAATATATCAACTGATAATGCTCAACAAAATTAAAAAGGCGAACCCTGGCTGAGGTCTATGTGCAGCTAGTAGAATCAGCATGATATTGTACAGTACAGGCCACCTCAATCGTCCCTTTACTTCGCGAGAGCCAATGTATTTATTGATTCATACGAGTGTCATCGGTAGTACACTGGTTCAGGCTGCCCACGCATATAAACCTTTTGGGGAGCCAGTGAGGCACCGCGGCCATACCGCTGTTATGGGTAACGTACCGGTTCAGGTTGCCCACGCATATAAGACTTATGGAGGGCCCAGTAGTCGTACCGGTTTCATAGAAATGTACCAGTTAGATGTCAAGAGGGGTCATATTTTGACTTGACGTACCACGGATATAATCCTATTTGGTCTGCGATAGCAGCACTAACGTTGCTTCCTATCCCAGTATAATTAACGGCCCCCATGCACCAGCAGGGTGGCTATCGCAGCGGTGTCGGGCACCGTCGCAACGAAACAAAGAACGCTGGACGCCAGTAGGCGCGGGGCGCCCTACTAGCAATGTGGTTCCGCTTGACAACCTTGGACACGCGACATTGAGGACTGCTGCCCCCAGTGAGATTGACTCTCACTGCAAGAACCAAGATGCCAAGCCTGACTTTGTCATCCAGAATGTGACGTCGATGAGAGCAAGGGACTCTCATCGTGCTCTGGTAGATTCTGGCGCGTCGAAGAACTTTGCTCGACTGCGAAGTCTATCAATGCTTGACTTCGAGGATTTAAAGTTACCTCGAAGTCTGTTGGAAGTACGTCTGGCGACAGGTGTCGTCGTAAAGACCGAGAAGCGCATGGTACGCGTGCGCTTCACGTATAAAGGCCGAGTGTTTGTCGCAACCTTCATCATCCTGAATCTGGACGATAAGTTCGACATGGTATTGGGCATGCCGTGGCTCGCACGGCATGATCCGGTAATCGATTGCGAGAAGCGCACTAGAATGCGCTTCGGTCGCAACATTGGAACAGAGACCGATGACCCTGTTACCACCACACACACGCACCAGCAGGAGCGCGCGAATCTCCAGTCGAGACAGCGCCTAATGCCGCTGTCCCGGAACACCCAGGACGGCACAAGCGCGCGCGGGAATAAGTAACGTCGGCATCGCCGCTGACGGCTAGTGAAGAGAATGTGTTGACTTCGGAGGTCAACACCCGCTTTTCGGCGAATGAAGGGAAGTCTCCGACCTCGAGCGGCACGGATGACACAAGCGAATCTTTTGGCCCGTAATGAGAGCCAAGGTGACGTGGCGCCGTAGACTCCGGGAGTCGATGGCTTGGATGAATTCGATGCGTCGGCTCGGGAGCCGACGCCCCTCCGTAATGGGGGTCTCCGCCAATAAAAGGCGTCGAGGTATTGAAGTCGCGTCGGTTCGGAGGACCGAAGCTGTGAAAAGACATTTCACGCCGACTCCGGGAGTCGACGCACTCTTTGTAATGAAGGACTCCGCCAATGATAGGCGTCGAGGTGATGATGGCGTGTCTGTTCCGGGAACCGACGCTGCAGGCGATGCGGACGGTTACAAACGTCCCGCACCGGGAAAACTTGCATGCTGTCGTGCAGCCGGGCTGCACGACGAAGCGCCGCGCGACCAAGCCGGGCTTGAAGTCGCTCGCCCGCGGGAAGTACCCGCCGGTGGAATAAAAGAAGAATACCCGTCCACGGCTGGGCCTGGACGACGTCAAGGACCAAGCGGAGCCGGGCTCCGCAAGACACGAAGACAGCGCATGTGAATGTCGCTGCGCAAGTCTCGGCCCGGGGCCGAGACGCTACAAGAGATGTCTGCCGGGCAGACGAAGGCTGACAAGCCGGACGTCGAGACGTTGAATGTCTTGACGCGTACCTGTGCCGGGTTCCGGTACAGGGAGATGAGTGTCGCTAACCCTCCGACGCAAGCGTCAGAGTTGACTTCGCTCCAGTCATGAGCTGGAAGCGCTTCGCGCGTGACTTGCACGATGGACGCATCGAGCAAATATGCATTCTCTCGGACGCCGAGAGAACGAAGACATGAGGTTCAGGAAATCCTTCAAGTGACGACTGGCAGGCCACGCAACGATCGCGAATCTCGAGTATCTGCTGCTATTGATCTGGCCTTTGTTGCCAGTGAACACATCTTCACAAGTGCCGTAAGCTTTCCAGAGTTGGGGGAAAGAAACCTTACCCCGGGTTCAGGGAATTTAAATTTTCTTTTACCCCTTTGTTTTTCCAGTGTCCGAGATTATATCCGCAGGCCGTGTACCAGTGCAAAGCTTGCTCGCGACCCCAGCTTCGCCAACCTTTCTCGCCAAGGCGATTGTTTTCCTTAACAACCAACTTCGCGGTGAAGTAGCGGAGCTATTTGTCGTCATCTGCAGCACGGTTGGCTTCATCGAGCGCCCGGAATCTTGCATTGTCGACTCCTTGCAGAGCCCCAGTTCCCAACTCTGCAATGTTCTTCTTCGTGTACTAATGCGATACACCATTCACCCTAATTAGTCGTGCCATGACTATTTAGCGTGTAAGACCTGAAGAGTAGCTCACCCTATTTTTCAGCTTCTTACTAGGGCTCCGCGAAGGCTGGGATAGGAGGATTTTGGAATAACCCCTTTATTGTTATTTTGTTAATAATTATTGCACTTATTAATTCGGTCATCTCCTGCGGCTGCTTAGCAGCCGCAGGAGATGACCGAGCATTTGTCTTGAAGCTGTACACAACAATGCTCAACAAAATTAAAAAGGCGAACCCTGGCTGAGGTCTAGTTGCAGCTAGTAGAATTGGCATTTATTGTACAGTACAGTCCATCCCTTTACTTCGCTACAGCCAATATATTTTTTGATTCATACCAGTGCTGTCGGTAGCACACCAGTTCAGGCTGCCCACGCATGTAACCCTTTTCGAGAGCCAGCGCGGCACCGTTCCCATACTGGTTTCATAGATAGGCACTTGTTGCTGTTACAACCTGGAAAAAAATGAGACGAGCCTGGAGTTACAGACAGCATCCAGAACAGCATCCAGACCGTCCAGACAGCATCCAGAACATCCAGACGGCATCCAGACAGCATCCAGACACGATAGAGCGAGTCGAGCCATCTGAACAGGCTAGGGTATACTTTTCCGGTTATCAAACAAACAGGGATAGAACCTGGAAGGGCGAACTGGCTGCTTGAAAGTGATGTACCTAAAGAATACCTATGCGTAGGCCAGAATAGCTAAAGAACTTAGTGTGGGCATCTCCACCGCGACCGCGCCGTAACTATCGCTATTGCTCAGCTTGTAGTCAGAGGAGACCAACGAGAACTGGTTCGTAGCCGTCTAAAGTAAGTGGAACCCCACTGCTCAAGTCGTAGACATAGAAGATAGACGACACCGAGTATGTAAGCGTTGAAAGAGACCAGAGCAGCGTGTGCGGCTCAGAGCTCAAGTCGTAGTTAGAATCCCACGGCAAATCTGTATTTCGAGCCATCACTGCCCGAATTCGAAAAGGAACTTCTGGGGTTTCGATATTTGACAGTGGCGTGCGAAGCGTTGACAGCAACCAACGGGGATGCAGCAATTCTGCAGGAATAACTGTGTCAAAACCTTTAGCTTTGCGTACGTAGAATACATGGCGGCATGGCAACAATCTTGTCGTCATAAACAGACAAGAGCACTCCCAACTCTCCGTTTTTATCGAATACTCCATGTTGGCCACATCGAGGGCTTTAGTGCCTTGATTGGTGCTCTTGACGAATAAAACGCCAGGAAAGTGCTCATAGGTTTGATACGAAGCACGGTTGATAGCATATTCATACTGCTCGTATATCAATGAACAGGCATGTTCGCTGACCAGGTTAGCCACAAGTGTCATTTCGCGATCATACTTAGCGTGGTGAACAACCGAGATTTTATTCACCTCAGAGTCGAAATCTTGTTCAGCTCTTGACTGATACATCATGACAGCAGCGACACACTCATCGAGCCTCATGCTCGAATGAACGACATCTTTTATCTGCTTCCACGAAGCTTCGAGGCGATTGTTTGTGTCATTGCCGAGGTTGACAGCGTTTTGGCGGGTGAAGGAGCACCACTCCTCTTTGCAGCTATCCCAATTCTTGCGAAAGTAGCGCTCAAAAGGATGGAGTAGTTCATCACTAACGTTGTCGTTGGCATCAGTTCTGGGATGGATGCTGTCTCGTCCGTGGGATCCGTGAGCACTTCCAAATTCAATCACATGACTGAAGTACCGACGATTCACCATGAATTCGCATTCTGTCTCGGAATACACCATAAGACGAACAATATCCTTCAACCGTTCTTTTTGCCACACCGTAAATCCATATACTCCACTTGATATTTCCTCGGCGAGATACTTAATAACATGGAATTGGCAAAGAAGTATTCTAGCGTCGGGGAGGGAGGCCCGGAGAACAGATATCTCGGTGAAATCTTTATCGACCACCACACAACGTATACGAGTCCAGGCAGGGTTGTTCATCTTGAACTCCTCAATCGCTGTCTGCAATGTTTCACTCCGCTCATTGTTAACAAGGGCATGCTGAACGAATTGGCCCTTACCGAATATATCATGCGCCATAAAGGAGAAAATCTTGTACTTGGACTCGTTGGTTCCGTGCGTAGCATCGATTAAGAGAACTTCCGAAAACCGTGCAAACATCTCGCGCATTTTATTAGTTTGCAACGTAAGGCACGTGGCGATTTTCTGATAAAGACACGGACATATCGGTCAACAACGTATAAGACTTAAAAAGGCTTAGATGCAGTAACAACATACCTTGTTGTTCTCCATGTCAGTAAAAATATTCTAGCAACATTACCAGGCTGCTCACTGAAGTCCTTCATCCAGCGCTTCAATCGCTCGACCCGGGTCGTGTTCCCGTACTCCTTTTCCTTCAATGTACGGGTCAGGTTATGAACGTCTCGATTTCTTGGCAAGCAAGTTGTGTTCTCCAGTATGTACTGGTGAATGGTTTTTTTCTTTGCGCCGGCTTTTTGGAGAATGCTGACAGTGTCAACAACATCAGAAGGGATGGCAAGTCTCGTTCTAGGGTAGTTACTGAACACCTTCTCGGACAAAGTGTGATTGTGCTCCAAATTGGCCTTCGTAATGCAAACCATCCACGTCGGGTTCTTCTCACCGACCAGCTGAACGCATGCGTTAATCTACGTCATAGCCAGAATCGTACAACAGGGTAAGCTAATCGATACGCATCACAAGCACTTACGACACAGCGCAGTCTGGAACTCAAATCCAGACTAACACTGGAAATATAACTGCAACACGCTAGGTAAATTATGACAAAACTAACCTGACATGGACACTCAATTCGGCAGCTCTCTTGACGCTGACGCTTGCCCTCGCCTCTAGGATTGTACTTCCCAGCATGAGTACACTCCAGTCCCTTCGCGTACTGCACGAACGATTCGGGTATCCTGCTTTCAATCTTCTTCACTTTTGCATTCCGCGCCTTCACTGTCCTACTGGTCCGCCTGCGAAAACACTGTTACAGATACTTTTTTTATTGTCAGAAGCATTTCAAACATGTACCATGCGATTGAAATATTAAGCAAACCAACCTGATACGTGCTCTTTTCGTACGCTTTGATGTAGTCATGAAACTCGTCCCAAGATGCGAACCGGGTTTTCTCTAGCGCCGGATCAATCGCAACAGTAGCGTGTGGGCCATCTAAGCGACGCTCTTGCTGATCTGGGGATGGCCGTGCGTGTGGTAGACATCTCGAAGACACTTCATCCATGTTGTTAGTGCTGACAGTAGATTCTTATCGAATAGAAGTTGAAAACACGCACCCTCCAGAACGTTGCCTTCACCGCTCTTACCATCGTCAGCTAAACTGTCTTCAAAGTACTCGTCTTCACAGCTGCCAGTATCTGCCGTTGAGCTGCCACCTCTACCTTCATCACTTTCCGATCGCTTTCTTCTCCCTGCTGCGCTCGCCATTAGAGGCGCCGGCTGCTCCGTTCCGAGTAGTGACCGCTTCCTGAATCGAGTGGTTTTGAAACTATTCTCGTCGTTCAGAGTATACTTGTATACACGGCGGACGAGCTGAAGACAGTTAGGGCTATTTAGGGAAGGTTCGGGTTGCCTGTTGATCAAACCATGTGATTTCTAGTCTGGAACAGGAACCACTCTCTTCATAGATATGTACCAGTCAGATGGGTCATCTTTTGACTTGACGTACAACGGATAAAATCCTATTTGGTCTGCGATAGCAGCACTAACGTTGCTTTCTATCCCCGTAAAAAAACGATTTCAGTCTACCAAAGGCTAAATGTACAACGCATTCGTTTTGCAGAGATCTACACAATTCCTCTCTCTCTTCTGGATTTTAGGTGAAAATGAAAATCTTTTTAGAAACCGGTGGGATGACTATCAAAGGTGCACGACTATTTAGGTCACACGACTATGGTGAACAGTGTAACAGCAGCGCGAACAAAGTATCTTCAGCCCCCACAGAATTAATCGCAGCAGCAACGTCATCACTGAGTTTTCGGTTTGGATGCCACTTGGGATGGAGCATTGACGCCGGCAAGCAAATGGAGTAGACTAGAGCGAGGCGAAACCCCATTGTCACCTTCTCCAATGCATGCTCTGCGTCAGCATAGTGCACTGCGTAATGACAAAAGTACGAGGCAGTGCCGTCGCTCTTCCCAAAGTCGTGGCGATGCTCGGGTTTCCCGTTTCTACACACCACCAAGTCTCCTCCCTCGTGCGTGCTGGGCGGCTGCACAACAAGCGTGGCGATCATTCCGTCCTCTTTCTCCGTGTCTTGGTGCTTGAGGAAATGACCTCCTTCTCCATACACGAGGAGCTTGTACAGCACGCACTGCAGCGGCTCACTCTTGTACCCCAGTCGACTCGCAATGATCGTAGTTAGCTCGTCGATTCCAGTCTGCCACAGCGGGTTCTTAATCTGCACTTGGTTTGGGGCCAGTTGCCAGCTTTTGCGGACGCTCTCGTCCATCTTCGTGTCCATGTTGTGGCCAAATGGAGACTTTTCGCATTTGGCGATCAGCTTCTCGGCTTGTGGTTCGTCCAGCGGTAGTGGAATGTTGCCAACCTCATTGACAAAAATGCCGGGTGCAGGCGGAAGGGTCTCCACCCGACCTCCAAACGAGTATTCGCCAGCGTTCTCAACGGCAGTTGACAGAGTTTCACTAATCTTGAGAGACACAGCTCCTATAGGGACAGAAACATCGTCCGGCGTAACTTCTCCAACGAATGACCATTTATCATCCTTAAAATCACGCTTGAAGGCCATGTTGATCAGTGGAGACGCCGTCATGATGCGGCAAATTGTCAAGTGAGAGCTAACAGACAATTCTCGGGACTGAGCTTTACTTCGCGATTGGTAGGATTGGACCAAGTTAAATGATGTAATGGAATGAGGCTGTTTTGATGTTTAATGTCGTGAAGTTCATATTGATACAGTGTGCACGTGCTAATACAGCCTCCTTCACCAACGACGCTTATGTCGCGGTCGTCCTCCTTAAGGGTCGAGTACTTCAGCCGACAGAGAGCAAACGCTAGACTCGCTGAATCAAGGACGCTAGAAGGAAGAAGACAAACTCCTTAAATACAAAATGAGTTGATTGCACTACAGAGGCAATCCACGACTCAATCCTCCACTACTGTCTGTAGGGTCGACGGCTACCCCGCCGCAACCTCGTAGGGACGTCACACCTCCTGTGCATGAGCCACCTGGCGTCCATGCCACCCGTCCTTAGCGGCAGGCGACCGACGTTCCGCACCCAGCCCGTGTTTAACGGTATGTGACACACGAGTATCAAGCTGGAGTTGACATTCTTTCTGCCCACGGACCAGGCCCTGATACGGCCGCCTTCAAGCGGGCCTTTGCCTTGCGCTGGACCAAGCTCGTAACAGGCGGCCACTTCGATGCCACTGGCTACTAAGTGTCACGGGTCACGTCTGAGACCCGGGCTGACAGTCTTCTTGACGCTGCTTGAAGGAGCCCTGGAGCAGGAAGAGGTGCGGCTTCAAGCTGAGCGGGGCCAAGGTGGGCAAGCGTATTAAGTGTGAGTGTCCTATACAAATGGTTACTGGCCCTCTTCAGCAACCGCTTGGAACCTGAAACCTGGAAGAAAGTTCGCCGTTCCAGGGAAAAGTGCCTTCAGCATGGTCATTTTTTACCTGAAACCGCGAAAAATGTTCCAAGATTCCCTAGTTTGAGTGACAAAGTTTCACGCAGCTCTGGGGCTCCCTGAAGCTTGGAACTTTTTAAATCGAATAGTTGGTCGTGTGGCTCACACCACCGACGAAGCATGTGCGCCGCGCAGGCTCAGCCTCGACTGAGGGCGCGTTCTGCTGTAATAACAGCACCACGAGCTCTTCGCACACATGCACCCGCGTGCCATCAGGAGCTCTCGAGCACGAACACCACACGCCCTACTGAGCCCCTCCCGCCGCCTTGCGATCTCTCAGCGGAGAGAGGTGCGTGCACGCTCTCTCCGCTGAGTGATCGCAAGGCGAGTAAGGAGTGCTTACGGCAAACAGCGCTCGTGCCGTGGGAGATGCCGATCGTGTGCGGCCGACAGGTGCGTGCACGCTGTCGGCCGCACACGATCGCGCAGAGCTCGCTGCTGAAGTGCTGCTCTACCGGAAAACTGTGGACGCTGTAGCGCTTCAAAGTTTTCTGGACACGGCCAGGGCTAGATACGGGTGAGGGCCATTGTATCGAGGTGTTATCAGATCTTCACTGCGATTTTCCACATCCTTTTGCGAGTTACTGGCAGCTGTTGGTGACGCAGACCTGGCTACAGAGTTGCTTACAAAGTATTGTCCTCGGCTTGGAGATTTGAACGGAAACGAAACGGTACCCCAGTGTTGATCAAAGCTGCTAACGCGTTTGCTTGGAGTGACATTGGTGACGCTCTTCTTGAAGTGTTGGGGAACCGAACAGATGTTTACCAGTTCTACGAAACGCCCGGGCACTCGGAGATGGAGTTACTGCTACAAGTGGCGGATGCGGCGCAAGATGTAGCAGCTCGACAATATCTCTTGGCCCTGGCGGCTGAAAGGCATTTGAAGTTACGGACTGCCAAGACGGTTGAGCTGTTCTGGAAACCTATAATCCTTCCTGGAGACGTGCAAGTGTTAAAGTCGATGATCGACAAAAAAAATGAGGAAATACCCGAAGAACCTGGGCCCGTTCGTCCAAGTGTTCTCCAAGTACGTTGACAAGCGTTATACGGCAGGCAAGTTTGGTGCACTCGAAGCCATTGCGGCTGAACGGTTGACTTGGTTGAGAGAGGAAGTCGAGAAACTTGACAAGGTGGACAAAACATTCTCGTGGAGGATGCCGTTCGCAGACGAGTGCGATCATGATGAAATTGAGGCGTTTTTCCATGGACCAGAGGAGTCGATGACCTCCGAAGGGGTGATGACGTTTGCCAACCTCCGCGAAGCAAAATCGCGTATTACTGAGTACAAGCACGAGACGCTGCATGCAACATTGAAGTTGTCGCCGAGGAAGAATCAGTGTGGAAGATTACCAAGACGCGGGAGTGATTTGACGACGTGCAAGCCAAGCTGACACAATACCGAGAGGAGCTGGAGGTGCTGACCCAGCACTACAACGGAACGACGAAGAAAGCGCACCGTGGGTAAAAATGCCGAGCGACAGACAACAAGGAGGTGGGGTGGGGGGGGGGGTGGCAGTCACACTGCCTTGCGAGCAATGCAGTGTGTCTGCGACCCCACCCACCGGTCTCGGCGACGCGACAAGGAAGGCGCGGCCTCCGGCCCTTGCTCCTCGAACGCTATCATCCTCGCCGCTTCAATATATAAATCATACGCAACTCACGCGCGCTATCGTCTCGCGCCATCGCTGGCGATTCAAGAATTTTAACCCTCCCACCATCCCTTTATTAATAAACCTCATGTATTTGGCTGGTAACCACGATGTACCACAATTTACCCCATGCCTGTAGGATAGATGGAAATAAGTTCTTCACACTGTGCTTTTAATCCCTAATCTCCGGAAGGTAACGCAGGCTAGTCAGTTGTGGATCTATCTATCACCTTCTCCGACTCCTGATTGATAGAATGAGGCCCCTATTTCCTCCAGCTGAATGAGATCGGGTCATTTTGCATTCTTCGTGCTCGGAAGCATCGAATCAACGGATACCATCCAATACGATTTCGACGACGACAAGTGGCCGTTTACGGGAGAATGCAAGTTTCAAGAAGCCCGGACACTGCCGGTAAAGCATTGGCAAGCCCACCGAACGAGTACTCGCCTGCATGCTCGTCTGCATGAGCCAGCAATTCATTGATCTCGGTACACCCGACCCCTTTCGGCTGGAGCACGGCATCTCCCACGGCACGAGCGCTGTTTGCCGTAAGCACTCCTTACTTGGTGAACACTAGGCAGTGGGAACGTCTCTGTGACGGGATCACACAGCACAATGCACAGAGGAAGTGCGTGTGGATATTACTATCCAGGCGAACACCAGTTCGCCGGTTCCCGGCCTCAATGGGAACGGTTTGCTACAAAGGAGTAGGTTATAAGACTGACTGTATTTTGGTAGGGGTTAACTTGGTCGTAATAAAAACTACAAGTTAACTATACAAAAGCCCACACAAACTCAAATGGTTGGCTTGCGGAGCTACTGGTACCATGTACCATGTACTCGGGAGAGTGACACCCGTCACTCTTCATGTAATGGGTACACTTGATTGTACCCCGTTACATCCTCCCCCACTTAACTGAGAATCACATCTGATTCTCCAATCAGCGTTGAGAGAATCCGAACGCCCAAAGGTCGGATTCTCGGGCATCGCCGCCGCAAGGCTGGCGCGCCTCATTGTCACACCCACAGTGACTTGTGCCCGCAGTGGGCACCCAGTGCGGCATCCTCCTGCCCTCGACGACGTTGGCCGCAAAGCCAACGCCTCTAGTGGCGGTATCCACAGCGCTAGCAGGCGCAGAGTGCCTCGGCATGGGATGCATGTGCCTCCAAAATTGCGGTTCCTCTCGCAGACCACCAGCAGTTGGCTTCGCATGGCCCTTGGGCCCTGCTGGCACGTTCGGGCGGCGGTACCTCCCGCAATGGACGGTACCTTTCCGGTCAGCGCGTAGCGTAACCACAGAGAGAGAGCTGTGCGGCTCATCTCCAGCCATGACAGCGGTCCGACAGGACCCCGCTTCGTCACGGCTCAGTGCGTCGGTCGTCCGAGTTCATCGGCACGACCCATGGGCAGAGGTCAAATGTTGACCAAAGCCAAGAAGCATCGGGCTTCATCGTCGCCATGATCCTCGGGACTACGGCTGCTGCTCGCAGCCAGCTCATCGTTCAGAGCAACGCGGCGGACTTGTCCAATGTCCTGCCCCGCGTCACAGCCATCGTGTCGCCGACGCTGAGGTGTCTTCCATCGACACCAAAGTATCGCGATACTTCATCACGGTGCGAGGTATACTGACCTCCGTCACCAGCGATCGCATCATGCGTCGCGGCGACCAACACCAGGTCGGTGTGCACGCAAGGCCGCATGGCACACAGTCCATACCGGACCTCACGGTGTACGGGGGTACCACCTCATACACCAAAGGCATGTCGTGTACCACATGCACCACGACTGCCATAGCGCCTCGTGCACTTCAAGTGCCACGTGCACGACAAGTGCCGCGTGCACGACAAGTGCCGCGTGCACTGCGAGTACCTCGCGTACTCCAAGTGTCCCGCGCACAGTGCCCGTCAGGTGCCACGTGCACCGCAGCTGCCTCACAGGCAGTATGTGCCACGTGCACTCATACGGCTTCGCGCCCTACAAGCGCTGTATGCACCGCGCTAAGTGTGTATGCCCGCAAAGGCAACACGTTCGGGCTCACCCTGCGTGGGCAACACCCATGCTCCTTGCCGTTGACTACCTGGCCGGCAGACGTGTCGCGCCCGGCGTAGCAACAGCATGAAGCTGTCGCTCGGGTTCGTCCTGGCGGATAACACCCATGCTCGGGGCTGATGGCGACCTGGCTGGCAGACGTGCCGCGCCCAGCGTAACCACAGCGTTGAGCTTCAGCATGATGCTGATAGCTAACTGGCCGGTAGACGTACTGCGTCCAGTGTAGCAACAGCATCAAGCTACGGCATGGTGACACATACACATGCCTTCGTCTGCAGGCCAAGAAGCAGACTGGCTGCCATGTCCTCACCCGACATATGCAGCCTTCCCGCAGCGAATGTGCGCGCCAGCTTCGGCCCAGCAGTGGCGTGTCCACTGCCAACGTTGCTGGCCTTCGGTCATCATGACCATGGGACCTGAACAGCGGTTCAACAGATCCAGCACCTTCGTGCAATACTTCGTGAGTGTCTGCACCATGCAGCCACTACACTGGCTTCTACGACGAAGCAAGTCTCATGCCAGAGACCTCGGGACGAAGGGCACTTCCGATCCCCTCCCCCACTTACGAATAGAACCCCGGCGGGTCAGGCGGTAGCCGGCCGCCTAAACTCGTGCCGCCCTGCAGCACCAAGTCGCTATACCAGCAGACTCTGGTGGCGCGAGAAGCTCCCCTGCTTGGGCTCCGGGTCAACATCGTCGACCAAAGCTTGGTATCTACCAGCCGGTATGCAGTTTGAGTCTGCGTGACTTGACGTGGTACTCTGTTACCCACGTCTGCGGGTGAAGACACCCATGACAGCGTACGGCTTGTCCTTCCTTGACTTGAGAGTAGCTGCATCACATGCAGGCATACTCAGACTCTGTCATCTCGGCACCGAGTCCTGGACACTTGTTGCCCCAATGCCGCGCAGTGGCCGCGGCCTTCGCAGCCAGACCGATCATGCTCTTGCATGTGGTCAATTGAGGTGTCGCCCTCCGGCAGACACGCTCCAGTCGTGATCGACTAAGCCCGCCGAGTCGGCGGCGATGCAACATGCATCGCCGCAGGTACGGCATGTACCCAAGCCACGTCTACTGTGCGCATCGACACCCAGTTGAACGCCATCCATGATGACCGGGTGCAAAGCGCTTGGAGGAAGGAAGTGCTTCCGAGCACTCCTCCCCGCTTAAAATCAGAGCCGCGCGGAGCCTCCAAGAGGGTCGTGCGGCTATGACATCGTGACGGTGTCACGAGCCTCTTAAACCCCGTGTGGCCAGTCACCACACGCGAGGAGACTCCAGTGACCTGATCACAAGTCTTGGCCATACGGACAGTGCGTGGCACTAAGTTACCCACGCATGGAGACGCTTCGGGTGACTCCTTCAGGCTCATGCAGAGCCTTACCGCATCGTGTGGAACTATGTTACCCACACAGGAGCGCGTGCAGCGCCTTCCTCATCAGTTATGGTCTGAGTGACCTGGTGTGGTACTTGGTTACCCACACAGGAAGCGGGTGCAACGCCTTCCTCTTCAGTTAAGGTCTGGGCGACCGTCCGTGGTACTTGGTTACCCACGCCGGAGATGCCTTGAGTGGCCTCCTCAGCATTACATGCTCTTGTGCGGAACTAAGTTACCCGCTAGTCAGTGGTCCTTGGTTACCCACCTGGTGGCGTCACCGAACACCACCCTTGTCAATCCTCATACCGAGCAACGACTCTCAGCACTGGAGTTGCTTCTTGAGGCAGCTCCACATGCCAGGCGCAACAGCCCTCGGTTGCAGATACACTGCACCATCTTCATGGAGGACATCATGTCAGTGATGCCTCCCTTCTTCTTCATCATCTTGTCGGACGCATCCAGCGCCCTGGCGGTCCCTTCGGACGCCCTTGTGTCTGGCCAGAGGTGGGAACATGACTCACCAATGCTCTGGCAGACACAGAGGGCCGACTTAGCCTCAAAGGCATTGTCACGCTGCTCGACCGAGAGCCCGGGCAGCTTGCACAGCGCACTCGGGGCCAAGCCATACTTGTCCAGGCCGGGGCATATACGGTTCCATGCCCAGGCCCATCTTCGGCACCATGTCCGGGACCATGTACGGGTCCATGTCCGAGAACATGCGCGGTTCCAGCGCTGCCCGCGTCGTCTCGTGCGGCAGCAAGGGTCACACCAGACCCCAAGGTTCTTCCTCGGCCCGGCCTCAGTCAATGAGACCTGCCCTTCTGCTTCGACTCTCGCAGTCTTGGCACCTGTGTCGTTATTCCAGCCGACACATCTGACGACGTGCAAACACGCGCGACGTCCCAGACTCAATCATGTCAAGGGATACCGTTACCCCCGTACACGCACGTGTAATACCGACAACCCACCGTTGTCCTTCACCAATACGAGCATCAGTGCTCTCAAGGGACCCCGGGTCTCTGTGGTGTACGCCTTCCGTACACCCATCACAAAGACTCGGGCCAACCCCAGCAAGCCCCTCGTCCTTACTGGTGGTTGTGTCCCCCTTGAGCACCTGACGGTGCATGGCGCCGGCGCCCCCTTGACCCTCTGGTCTTCGGGTAGGTCTTCTTCCCAGACCCTGGCGATGGGCAGACACGTTGATAGGCCGCAGCCATAGCAGCCGACAGAATATTGTTCAGCCGAACTCAGATCCATGGGTTCTGGTTCGCTCTCAGTGACCACAGGCTGTACAACAGCCAGAGCACCACCCTGCTTGTGGTTGTACTCCTCCTGGAGGGCGACTTGGATCGCCTCTTCCATAGTGGCGGTGCGCACACGGAACAACTGCGTGCGCGCAGGACCGACCTCCAGGCCGTCCTCGAAGACTGTCGTCTTGACATCTTCCGACAGTGGGTTCCCCACCAGCGAGGCTGCCAACGTGCGTATCTCCTGTACGTACGCGTACAGCTCGCGCTCCCCTTGTTTGCAGGCAAGGAAGCGCGAGCGCTGGTGGAACTCGTTGTTCGCCGGGAGGAAAGCGGCTCGAAGCTGCTCACACAGCTGAGCCCAGGACGTGAAACATCCAGGCGACATCGCTTCGCGTGTATACGCCCAAGTCTTGGCACGTCCGCCAAGATTGGAGAGCGCAAAGGCGACTCAAAGGTTCGCAGCCGACATGAGACCTGCTGCGCTCATTGCGATCTCGGTCTCCCGTATCCAGAAGTGAAAGTTCTCACCTTCCTTCCCTTCGAACGGAGGCACAGCTAGCCGCAAGGGCTTAGGCTGCACCCGTCTGGGCTCACTCATCTGAGCCAGCAGGTTTCCCTGCACATAAGCGATGAGCCCGCGTTCGTACTCGTCAAACGCGCTCACCCGCTCGACCGACTTGGCTGGCGTCGCCGCCGCCAAACTCCGGAGGGCATCACTTCCGAAGACGCCCGCCATCTTCCGCACTGACTCGAACTGCGAGTCAGTCAAGTAAGGAAACTCACTTCGGTCCATCATGGCTTACAGACCTGAGCCACCTAGGATTCAGGTAGACCAATCTACCCGCGTAGGCGTAGGATTGACTACAAGTGCTACCAAGTGTGACGGGGTCACACAGCACAATGCACAGAGGAAGTGCGTGTGGATATTACTATCCAGGCGAACACCAGTTCGCCGGTTCCCGGCCTCAATGGGAACGGTTTGCTACAAAGGAGTAGGTTATAAGACTGACTGTATTTTGGTAGGGGTTAACTTGGTCGTAATAAAAACTACAAGTTAACTATACAAAAGCCCACACAAACTCAAATGGTTGGCTTGCGGAGCTACTGGTACCATGTACCATGTACTCGGGAGAGTGACACCCGTCACTCTTCATGTAATGGGTACACTTGATTGTACCCCGTTACAGTCTCTCTCCCTCTCTTTCGCTGCAGGCATTCATGCCGCTCGCAGGCGCTCTGTGACGGGGCACACAGCACTTCTAACAGAGGAAGCTGGAGTATACAAACTCCAAGTGAACAGCCGTTCACGTGTCCCTGGTCTGAAGGGGACGGCTTGACTTCAAAAGCGGTAGATCTAAGACTGAATCAATTTATAGGTTGGTACAGATTTGGCCTGCATACAAATCCTAAGTTGCCTATAGTTTGTTCCATACAAAATGTATCTGTTGGCTCTCAGGCCACTTGGTCACTACCCAGGGGAGTGACCGATGACTACATGACGGATGTAGCCATCCCTGGATAGTGACAGGGTCACTATTCCATGTAACCCCGTTACATCCTCCCCCACATAGATTCGATCTTATCGACCAATCAGAGCGAGGCTACGCCGGCGACTCACATTCCACTCGCAAAGTCGAAATCTATCGACAACGGCGCGAGCTCTGGTGCCTCGGCTCGCGAGGCAGTGTGCTCTCGTAGCAGCACGCCGGAGGGTGGGCGCCGGTCTCGGAGTCGGAGCAAGACACCCGAGGCCGCGACAAGTGATGAGGGTGCTCCAGGCCCCAGTAGGGGCGGGCCAAGCCGGCCTTCGACTGGTCGGCCAGCATCGAGAACTGCACGATGCTTGTGCATTCCGGTGAGAGCTCACCCGAGGGCAGCGAGAACGCTGCCAAAGACGAAGCGCTGGCGGCAAGCAGCGCGCCCAGCTCTCCGATCTTCCCGAAGGGTCCGTCCGAGAAGGGGCCAAGGACGTCGAGTCCGGCGCCAGCGACGGCAAGCAGGCGGAGGAAGACGACGACGTCATGGCCAACATGGAAGACGTGGCCGAGAAGTCGCCGAGCGATGCGGGCTCCGAGCCCAAGGCGGAGTCGCCACCCAAGCGTCTGACGCTGGCACAGGGTCGTGAACGTGCCCGAGAGTCAAAGGCGACTGCCGCCGCGAAGGCCAAAGATGCCAGGGCGATGAAGCGCTCCGCTTCCAGGTCGCCCAGCCCCGGACCAAGCACCCACTTGTTCAGCGACTCGGAGGACGAGGAGGGTGCCGTTCATGAGCCCAGAGAGCTCTCCAATGACCTCGACGAGCAGCAGGAGCGATACCGTACTGCTCGCTCGGGCGCGCATGCCAGGCAGTCGTCTGCCGCGACTGCTGTTGAGTCTTCTTCTGGCGGGGTGCCACGCATCCGCCGGGCTACTTCCCGCCTGAGCCTGGCACCGGAGTGCTTGTGCTGTTGGAGAAGCTCTCGGCTCCTCGTGGCCTTGTCGGCGGGTACACCTCACGGGGTTCCTATGAGCGTGCACTCATTGAGAGGGAGCCACTCTTCCTTGGCGACGTTGAAGTCGCCCGGTGTGTGCTACTAGCACCACACAAGCTCACACTGAAGGAGTTCACCACGCTTCGCAAGAAGCCGGAGGACAAGGGTGGACTCATTCCTGTGTGGGGTTTCCACTGGGTCAAGCCAAACGACAACATGACCTGGAATGCGGTGGAAGACCTCTTCTGGCGCCACGTCCAGCGCATGGGCTATTCCGACCAAGAGTTCAAGGAACTCCGTGAGGACCGCACTCTGTCCGCAATCCTGGACTTGCGCGAGCTCCGCATCGAGTTTGCTCAACTCGCGAGCAAGCGCAAGCTCCGCTCGAGGATGGACGAGCTCAAGAGAGAGGCGAAAGACAAAACTCGTGACGACCGTGGGCACGGTGCGACTACGTCTGCTACCGTGCCCCGAGCACCGGCTAAGAAGCCCAGGACTACTTACGAAGCTGCCGCTGCTTCTCGTCCCAGATCGCAACAGCCTTCGGGCAGTCTGCCTGGAGCTGTTCCACAGGCTCCCACGAGTTATCCGACTCCGGGTAACCTCGCCACTTCACGAGCAGCTGGCGCTTGCCATGGAGAAGCCGCTCCTGGACGACTCGTTCCACGTGGTAGTGGATCTGCCCATTACGGTCAAGGAGGGCCCGCGGAGGTCTCGCACGACCATGGCTACGAGCCTGAGGCAACACAGCCGCACGCTGGAGCCCCGAGTCAGGTGGTGGCTCTGCAGCAAGAGGAGATTCGTCTTCTACGGGAGCGCGTGTACGCCCTTGAGATCGCGCTTGGCGTCGGCCTTGGCGGCGAGGCTGCCTCTCGTGCTGGCCAGCCGGGTGCCGTGGAGCGGCTCCGTGCGGATGTTCATTCGCTGTTTCGGGAGACTCGCGAGCTCCATGGTCGAATGGACCGTCGGGCCGACGTGACGTCCTTGGAGTCACTGCGGAGCGAGATCGCTGGCCTTCGGGCCGAGCTCCGTGGGCCCATGTCGTATCCGGAGCCGGCGCATCATTATCAGGCCCCATATGGCCATGGCTACGCAAGCCCTGTGTACACCTCATCTTTGTCGTCTTACGACCAGCGCGCGTATCAGGCGCCGTACCGCGACCCGACGCCGCGCTTCGAGGAGGTGCGGTCGTCTCCGCTGGGGTATCCACCGCTTGCTGCGGGGTACTCTGAGCCTGAGGATCATGGTACCTCTTCAGACGACCCACGTAGAACGTCGGGTGAGTCGTCATCGACTTAGGCAAGTCTGTTGTGTACGCCGCGCCATGCCGGTTGAGGACCGTGAAGGGTCCAATGAAGCGGTGCTTCAGCTTGTTGCTCTCGACCGAGCTAACAGTGTTTAGCGGTAGAATTCTAGTATCTAGGAGAACTAAATCCCCAACCTTAAACACGTTCATGTTTCCGGTCAGAGTACTCCTTCTGTTTGTCTTGGGCTTGCGCCATGGCGTCTCGCACCCTGCTGATTATACTCAGCCTGTCTTCGACAAACGAGGACAGTTGCTTCCGCAGAGCGGCAGGACTCACGTCCGAGACCTGGGAGGAAAGGGTTTTCCGAGCCTCTCCCCCACTTAAGACTGAAGCCTCACCGCTTCCGCGCAAGGTGTACGGTACCTGAGGGTGGCGTAACCCATTAAGGTAAAAGGGCGTAAAGCTCGTCGATGCATGCACCGCATTGTTGAGGGCAAACTCAACCATGGGCAAGCGATCAGCCCAAGAGCGGGGCATCTCCGCGCAGATACTGCGGAGCGTGTCCTCGAGCACGCGATTGACGCGCTCCGTTTGGCCGTCCGTCTGCGGGTGGTCCCGCCGTCGACATCGACAGCCGAGTGCTGAGAAGGCTAAACAGCGTCTGCCAGAACGCAGCGGTAAACCGCGGGTCTCGGTCAGAGACAATGGTCTCGGGCAGACCGTGGTGTCGAACGACACAGTCCATGACTAGGCGCGCAACCTCGGCGCCAGTGACGGTGTCACGAACTGGAGCAAAGTGAACCATCTTGCTCAGGCGGCACAAAAACGCGGCCGGAAGCCCGAAGACAAAGTCGAGACTCACCGACTTCCAGCAGTCCACGGGGACAGGCAGGCTCTACAAAGGAGCCGACGCGTGACCAGCAGGCTTCACGCGCTGGCACGTCTCGCACGTCCGGACGTAAGTGGCGACCCACTTGTACGTGTGCGGCCACCAGAACGTCTGAGAGATGGACGCATACGTCTTCTCACGTCCGAGATGGCCACAGGATGGCGCATCGTGCGCCTCCATCAGGATGTCGTACTTGAGATCCTCGTCGTTTGGCACGACAATTCGGGGAGGAGCCTCGGGCTCCACTCGATAGTGGAGCAAGCCATCAACCCACTCATAGCGATGCAGCCGTGCACGCTGGCGGGGCGTGAGCCACTCTGCCTTGGCGTCCGTGCCAGCGGCCAAGAACCGCCAAGGGTGGCATCGTCTCGATACGCCAACCGGATGCAATCATACAGGTCCGTCGTGACCCGACTAATGTGAGCGAGCTCGTAGTCAGGTCGGCGCAACAGCGCATCGGCAAGCACGTTAAGCTTGCCCGGTTTGTATTCAATGCGGAAATTGTATTCCGCGAAGAATGACAGCCAGCGCACCATCCGCTGCGAGAGGTGCGGAGAGTTGACGGCAGTCCGCAAGGACGCGTGGTCTTTATAGACTACAAAGGGCGTCGAGCCCGGGAGGTGCACTCGGAACTTGACAAGAGCGTACTTCATGGCAAGTAGCTCCTTGTCGTGAACTGGGTAGCTCCGTTCGGCTGCCTTGAGCTGCCTGGACTGGAACGAGATGACTCGCTCGCGGCCTTCATCATCGGCCTGCAATAGCGCACAGCCAATCGCGTAGTCGGACGCATCACAGACAACACTGAAAGGCTTCGTCTCGTCCGGCAGGGCCAGGACTGGCGCGCGCTGTAAGCTCGCCTTGATGTCATCAAAGGCAGCTTGGTGACGCTGTTCCCAGCACCAGTCGACATCCTTCTTCAGGAGATCCGACAGCGGCCGTGCCAATCCGGTGTAGCCAGCACTGTACTTGTGCAAGTAGTTGACAAGGCCCAACCACTCTCGTAGGTCCTTCTGCGACCGAGGTGGCGGCCAAGCCGCGATGGCTTTCACCTTCTCCGGGTCCGCCCGGCCCCGGCGCTGCTGACGAAGCAGCCCAGGACCTTGATCTTTTCAGCTGCGAACACGCACTTGTCGATGTTGGCGTACAGCTTGTTCGCCCGCATGACTTCGAACACGCGTCGAAGGTGCTGGAGATGCACCTCCATGGCCGTCTGGCCTGCCTCGGCACGGCTGTGGACGAAGATGTCGTCAAAGTACGTCTGTGCGAACGCACGCAAAGGTCGGAATAGTTGTGTGACCAAGCGATTGAATGTTGCCGGGGCGTTTGAAAGCCCCTGGGGCATGACCAGCCACTCCCAGAGCATACCACTCGGCGTACTAACAGCCGTGAGAGGGATGTCGCTCTCGCGCATCAGGATCTCGTAGTATCCGTCCAGCAGGTCCAGCGCGCTGTACAGCGTGCAGTCGGCCATGTTGTTGAGCAACACGTCCTTGCGCGGGATCGGTGTCTGCGCAGGCACTGTAGCGCTGTTCAACTTGTTGTAAGCATGAACCAGACGCCACTTTCCGTTCGGTTTACGAACACAGAAGGTAGGTGTCGAGTGCCGAGACTTCGACTCCCGCACCATGCCTGCCTTCGCCTTGGCGGCAAAGAAGGCATCAATGACTTCACACTGCTCCCGGGGAAGAGGCCATTGCCTCGTGACACAGTACTTCGTGCCCGGCACGAGATCAATCTCGTGCCTGATTCCCCTGTCTGGTGGGAGTTGGGACGGCGGGTCCTTGGACACTACGTCCTCGAACTCCTTCACCAAGGGATACACAGGATCCTGAGGATCTCAGAGCCAATGCGCGACGCGCGCTGTCTCCGGAATTGTTCCAGGACGCCCTTGTCCATGACCGAGGATGAGTTCAACGCGGCCGATGTTGACTCCGTTCGGAGGAGAACCAACTCTGCAATCTCCCCGGCCTGTAGCTCGGCCAGGAAGTCCTCCATGGCGAGCTCTTCAAGGTTCAGCAACTCTGAAACCTCGGGCAGTGCTGTAAGCTGGACAGCACCTGCCTTGACCCGACGACCGGTCACGCCGTCGAAGATGTGATAGCATTCTTCGGCGGCTGGAGCCCTGGCTGGGGACTCAGAGTCGCTGGCGACTGGCGTCGTCGGCCACGCGACCAGGCCCGGCTTACGACGTGACCCTCGGGTGTCTTCGTCCCGTCGCGCTGTCTCGGCGCCACCACCGATCTTCTTGATCTTGTGCGGAACTATGTTACCCGCCTTGGTCTTGAGCGGAACTTGGTTACCCGCCTTGCTGGGGACTATGTTACCCACCTCGCCGTGTGGAACTTGGTGACCCCACCAGGAGCGCCTCCAGCGACTCCCGCATCAGTTATGGTCTGAGTGAACTGCTGTGGAGCTATGTTACCCACATCGAAAGCGCCTGCAGTGCCTTCCTCATCAGTTATGGTCTGAGTGACCTCGCGTGGAACTTGGTTACCCACGCTAGCGCCAGCGGCGCCTTCTCCAGCAGCGTCTGCTGCCTGCGGTACTTCGTTACCCGCATGTGGACCTACGTTACCCACCTGGTAGGTGCTTTCCGGCACCTCCACTCTCAGGCCTTGACCGGCCCGGTCGGAGTCGACGTCACTCTCGACGGACCCCAAGAACTCAATAGACGCTGCTGCGTCCTGGCGGCCCTCGCGGGCACCCCAGCAGCTGCCAGAGGTGGGAACATGACTCACCAAAGCTCTGTCAGAGCGTGGGGACGGCTAGCCCCGATGGCTTTGCCGCGCCAGTCTATCCCAGGCTCGTGCTTCTCCAGCCACGGCATGCCAAGGATCAAGTCGTACTTGTCCATGTCTAGGACCAAGAACGGCTCCGTGCTGTCGAAGTCCTCGAACTTGACAGCGAGGTCCATGTGGACCCAAGGTACTTCTACCACTGTACCGTCGGCCAGTCGTTGCCTTTGCTGCCTCGCAGCGCATTGGCATATTTGTCGCGATTGCGTGCGACAGTCTGGCGGCGTGCGAAGTTCTTTGACGCCCCAGAGTCGATCAAGATTCTCAAGGGATGATCGTATCCCGGTACACTCGCGTATACCACAAGCAGCCCAACGCTGCCCTTCTTCGCTTCGAGAGTACACAGACTCTCAGGGGCTAAGTCCCCATGGCGTGCGCCACCCGCACGCCCCTCATGAATACTTAGAGTTTCCCCAGTAGGGCGACCCGCCCCTACTGGTGTCCGGCGTTCTCCTGGCGCGGATTCTGCCAGCGACCCCTAGAACCAAAGGGCCTCGACGAGAGCTTCTTCTTCAGTCCTCCCGAGGGACAGGCACGTTTCATGTGCCCAAGCTTGCCACAGCCGTAGCAGCGAATCTCGCTCTGCTCGGACATGCCCAGATCCATGGGAACCGGCCCGTTGGTCGCTCCATTGCCGGAGTTACCATTAGGCGCACCGCCAGAGGCAGGGTTGCTCTGCCATACCGTGGCGGGGGTACGAGCCTGCTTGTGGTTGTACTCCTCCTGGAGGGCAATCTGAATCGCCTCCTCCATAGTATTCGCTTGCACACGGAACAGTTGCGTGCGGGCAGGGCCGACACGCAGACCGTCCATGAACACGGTCACCTTAATGTGTTCAGGCAGGGGGTTCCCCACCAGAGAGGCCGTGAGCAATCGCATCTCCTGGATGTACTCATGCAGCTCGCGCCTTCCATGTTTGCAGGCGAGGAAGCGCGAGCGCTGGCGGTACTCGTAGTTCGCCGGGAGGAACGCGGCCCGCAGCTGTTCGCACAGCTGGGACCATGATGCGAAGCATCCAGGCGTCGTCGCTTCGCGCGTGTACGCCCAACTCTTAGCGCGACCACTAAGATTGGAGAGCGAAAAGGCGACACGGAGTCGCTCGTCCGAGACAAGAGCCGCGTCCATCGCGAGCTCAACTTCTCGAACCCAGAAGTGGAGGTTCTCTCCTTCCTTCCCTTCGATGGGGTGAACCTTCAGCCGCAGAGGCTTCGGTTGCACCGGCTTCGGCACGGCCGCAGTGGCCTGCAGCCCCTGAACGTGGGCAATGAGCCCTCGCTCGTAGGTGTCGAACGCGTTGATACGCTCAAACTGCTCAGCCGGCATCGCCGCCGCTAAGCTGCGCAAGGCATCCGTCCCGAAGATACCTGCCATCTTCCGAACGGACTCGTACTGTGAGTCGTTCAGATGAGGGAACTCTGTCCGATCCATCTTGGTTCACTCGATGAGGCCACAGAGGATTCAGGTAGTCCAATCTACCCGCGTACGCGTAAGATTGACTACAAGTGCTACCAAGTGTGACGGGGTCACACAGCACAATGCACAGAGGAAGTGCGTGTGGATATTACTATCCAGGCGAACACCAGTTCGCCGGTTCCCGGCCTCAATGGGAACGGTTTGCTACAAAGGAGTAGGTTATAAGACTGACTGTATTTTGGTAGGGGTTAACTTGGTCGTAATAAAAACTACAAGTTAACTATACAAAAGCCCACACAAACTCAAATGGTTGGCTTGCGGAGCTACTGGTACCATGTACCATGTACTCGGGAGAGTGACACCCGTCACTCTTCATGTAATGGGTACACTTGATTGTACCCCGTTACAGTCTCTCTCCCTCTCTTTCGCTGCAGGCATTCATGCCGCTCGCAGGCGCTCTGTGACGGGGCACACAGCACTTCTAACAGAGGAAGCTGGAGTATACAAACTCCAAGTGAACAGCCGTTCACGTGTCCCTGGTCTGAAGGGGACGGCTTGACTTCAAAAGCGGTAGATCTAAGACTGAATCAATTTATAGGTTGGTACAGATTTGGCCTGCATACAAATCCTAAGTTGCCTATAGTTTGTTCCATACAAAATGTATCTGTTGGCTCTCAGGCCACTTGGTCACTACCCAGGGGAGTGACCGATGGCTACATGACTGATGTAGCCATCCCTGGATAGTGACAGGGTCACTATTCCATGTAACCCCGTTACACGCTCAGGCGTCGCGCGTAGGCCACGCGGCGCGGCCAACGACGCGTAGGAAGGATTGGAAATGAAAATGAGAGAAGGCACTACAAAATTTTATGTACAGAATGAATGTTGTGAAAGTTTGGGTTTCCAGGTGAATTTACCTGAAGTACCTCGAAAAACTGCATCTTGGAACTTTTTTTCCAGGTTTCAGGTTCCAAGTTTGCTGATGAGGGCCACTGTAGCAAATTCTGAGTTTTTACCGCGTAAAAACTAAACGAGATCAGCCATCGCATAATTCGGGGATTTAACCCGTAAAATGCGCAGCCTTTTACATACAAAAAGTAAAATAAAGATGGTGTGTCATCCTCATGTATCTACAGTAATCCATGCACTGTTTTAGGCGACGACTGACACTTTTCACGGTGTTGCACTGAAGCCGTGTGTTGCATTCAACCCGTGGTTTACGGTACCGTGCCCACTACGCAGAGGCGGAGCCAGAACCAAAATCTGAGGGGCCGGAGCAAAGATAGGGGTAAGTCCATCTGACCGGCCAAAAAAGGGGGAAAGCCTGTCTGGCACCTTAAAAATAGGGATCCACCAAAATCTGGGGGCCGGGGCCCCCCCCCCCCCCCCCCACCCACCCCAGTTGTACATGTATAAAGATCCGCCCCTACCACTACGCGTTCAGCAGCAGCGCGAAGTACTAATTGGATAGAGTGGCCGCCTCAGGACAGTAGGAGCCGCTGTAGCCCAACGTCTTCTGCTGCTCGGCACTGCATAATAACCACCTAGAGCCACACCCTCCTTCTCCGGCACTGCCGGAGAAGGAGGGTGTGGCGTCCCGGAGTCCGGCACGCCCATAACATTGATCGTATCGCGTACAGCCGATGTATAGTCGTCACGCGGGGCATGGTTCGACAGCGAATGCATCCAACACGAAAAAGGATCCGTAGTGGGTCGATGACAACACTTTAAGTTCAGTCTAACAATTTCGTGAGTATGTAGACATTTGAAAGTGTGCATTGCTCCATGGCACAGCAATGTGCAGTGTAGCTGTTGAGCTTTCGGCTCCCAGGAGTTTACGAACATCGTAAACACGTGCCACATCGGTGGGGATTTAGGTGCTGCTCGACCAATATGATAGCAACCCGCTACCACGCACTCGGCAATTTTCCTTCAAGACCCCAAGATTAACCAACCACAACACAAGCGCGCCATGAAGCTCTCTGCTGCTATTGCACTTGCCGCTGCGGCCACGATTGCCAACTCGCAGGAATTTTGCGGCCGCTACGACCACAAGGAGGTGGGCGACTACATCGTGTACAACAACCTGTGGGGACAGGACAACGACAAGACTGGTGGCCAGTGCACCACGGTGGACGGCAGCAGCGGCTCGAAGGTATCGTGGCACACGCACTTCAACTGGGCCGGCGACAACTGGCAGGTCAAGTCGTACGCGACTGCCGCGCTCAAGTTCGACCCGGTGCAGTTGGCCAGCGTCAAGTCCATCCCAACGACCATGAGCTATGACTACACGTACGACGGCAACATCATAACCAACGTGGCGTACGATTTGTTCACGAGCCCCACCATCGGTGGCGACACTGCGTACGAGCTGATGGTGTGGCTGGCTGCTCTGGGCGGCGCCTGGCCACTCACGACCACAGGCCAGCCCATTAAGCAGGTGCGGCTGGGTGGCGTCGACTTCAACCTGTACCAAGGCTGGAACAACAAAACCAAGGTGTTCACGTACGTGGCCAAGCAGCCCACGCGCACGTTCTCGGCCGACCTGAAGCAGTTCTTCGACGAGCTACCGGCTGATAACACGATCGAGACGACCCAGTACCTGACCCAGGTGCAGGCGGGCACCGAGCCCTTTCAGGGCAGGAACGCTACCTTTACGGTGCACAAGTACTCGACCGCCGTGAACTTAGTCTAAGTACCTACCTAGTGTAGATCTAATCAACACGTTTTAAAAATCGGCCATTCCAATGAAATGAATTTGACGGTTCCAGCGACTACTACGTGCACCGAGCAGGCCCCCCACATACTACGTAGTAGAATGGATCGAATGGGATTGCTGAAAAAAAAAAGTCTTGGCAAGGTTGACAAAGCATTCAGGCAGGTAGGTTTATTCGGGGTACCCGGACTGGTGGTCCGGGGAGTTCGCAGTTCTCAGGGGTGAAAAGATACCAATATGGAGTTTTGACAGCACGGACACCCCCGCTACAATCAGCAACTGTGACTTACTTGACATACATGTACAACTGGGGCTCAGCGAAGCCTGAGATAGGAGGATTTTGAAATACGGGTACTTCAAATACTTCGAAGTAGTTTTTTTACTCCAAAGATGTTTATGTTCTCTTTTAGTAAGGAAGTACCGACTTTGAGATTTCCTACATGATACCCCAGGAAGTTTGAAGTTGTCCTCTTGTAGGTGTACACGAGATGTACAGGGTAAGCGCGGATAAAACAATCTGATCAATGCAAATGCAACGATGTACGTGTATTCATGCAATTATCTAAGCTTCTCCCTCGTCGGCCGTCATTGCCTCGTCGGCCGTCAGTGCCTCGTCGGCCGTCAGTGTGTCAATATCGCGAGCAGGGTCAACCGAAGCATTACCGGTATGCCTTCGCCGCGGAGAGAGTTGATCCAGCGAACAAGCTGTTCCTCTACCTCCGGGGGCAACGTCGCCCCCGCACCCAGTGAACGAGCGTTGAGGTGAGCCGCTGCACCCGACTCACATTGCTTCGCTATGAAGTCACGCTGCTTGACCCACGAGTAGATTTGGCGCTTTTTCACTCTTTGCTTAGCTAGAGAAAGCATAGGAAAGAACTTCTTCACAGTTGCAGACATGGTGTTAGGCTCTTCATAGAACTGGATCACCTCCAGCTTAAAGCTGTAGGACACCGCCACTCGCTGGAACTTCTTGGGGGCCTTCCCCGTGCCGGAAGTCCGCGCCCTGCCTTGGCGCTGGCCGGGGGATCGCGGCATCCTGCTCGCTCTTTGCAAAATGACTGGCTTTTTCGGTACTGTTTTGGTGCATTAGGTGCTGTCATCTAGGAGATCTCGAGTATCGAGCTGGATGAACGGCTTAATATGATTGGCTATGTGTGGGTGTCATTTAGGAGAAAGCTCTGCTCTAGGAAATCTCAAATTCGGTACGTACCGTATATTACGATGCACCAGCATTTGCCCCGTGCCTAACAGAAAAAAATGAATAAAATAAAAAAACTCCACTTCCGCACTAAAGGCACAACCTGTGTACGCCGCCTCGAGGCCTCACTGGCAATGATAATGAAATGGTGTGTCGGGCAAGTCGAGCACGAGTACTATGCATGCTTTGCAATTGAATGTGCAAGTTGAAGTGGGAATAACGCGTGAAAGTCGTTAGAATGTCGTTCGATGATACTCGCTCCTCGGCCGCCTAACGGTAGTTCTTCGAAACTGCGAATTCGGGTTATGCGAATGTCGCTCGATGAGACACTGGCTTGCACCACAGAGGCGGTGGATGTCGCGAGAATGTCGCTCGATGACAAACTCGCCTGGGCCGCCTAACGACAGTACTTCGAACTGCGAATTTTAATAATATAATCAATATTATTATTAAAATAATAATAATGTCAATTTCGGCGCGGTAACACCAAACGCCAGATACAAAACTCAAGTCATTTGCCCAAAATCCGGGTCCAAACCATATCCATATTATCAGGCTTCTATAGGTCAGTGAATTAAGCTCAAATAGAAGGCCATTTTACCACAAAAAAAACATATCCATATTATGAAAAAACATATCCATATTATGGATATGGTTTGGACCAGTATAAAACCTAGAAGAATTGATACAAAACTAGGGTTTCGCGGGGGCTGAGATCGCAAATATAAAACAAAACAGATAAACGCACAGCGCTGGCGACTGGTGCGCCGCAAGTGCGGCGCGCCTAAGTCGTGTGCGCTGTGCTTGCATTAAAACACACTCACGATAATATGAATATGTTTTCTTGCCTTCGCGCTGTTAATAACCAAATACAAGCAAGTTAGAAGTTGCAGCAGTGCCCTCCCAAGCAAACGTCTATTCTTACCTTGGCGCTGTAAGTTCACCCTGGTATTGCTGCGTCTGTGGACGTGGAGAACTGGAAATGATTCGAATGAAACGAAAATTAATGATACGATTGATGCTTCTTCGTTGACAGAGACTGACTAGGTAATTATTCAGACGACCTATTAAGTTTACTTTCATCATATGTCATATATGATGGATACTTAACGCATGCGTTTGCTGCGCCAGCAGCATACCTTACGGTGCTATCCCCTGCTGGCGCAGGCGTTTCTGTTGTAAAGTAGATCGGAGCCACGACAAATGCTACCTTGTAGGTAAAATGAAGACTGAATTAGCTTTTGGGTGTTAGCAGCTCTCCCCTCGAATCCCTACCAACACTAATGGGTTCAAGCCCGTTCTCATCCTACGACCTGGTCTCTCCTACGTCTCAGCTCTCTTCTCAGCCTCCGTTGAGCCAGGTCTTCAACTTGAATATGCATTCCAACACGCGCCCATCGAAGATGGCTCTTCCGCATCGAAGCTCGCTCTTCGACTACTTGACACCTGCAATGCCCATGAGTAGCAGCAAATCCTTCAGACGCTTCTTGTCCAGCGCCTTTGTAAAGGCATCTGCAGGATTATCCTTGCCCTTCACTTTGTGCATCTCGATAGCACCCTTTTGCACTTGCTCCCGAACAAAGTGCCAGCGGAGCTCAACATGGCGCGTGCGTGGACTGTATGTGGGATTTGTAGCCATCACGTGAGCTGCTTGATTGTCGATCCCAATCCGCAACTTAACCGCGCAACTGGGTAGGATTTCCTGCAGAATATTGCTTGCCGCGACTGCTTCCATGGTGGCTTCACACGCTGATACGTATTCCGCTTCGGCAGTCGACAAAGCGATTATCGACTGTCGACGGGACATCCTTGCAACAGCGCCTCCAGCAAGTGTGAACACAAAGCCAGTCGTGCTCTTTCGCTGCTCAGGGTCGTTCGCCCAGTCGCTGTCGCTGAATCGTTCTAGCACCACTTCATGCACACGGCTCTGCTGTTTTCCGTAGGTGATTCCGTAGTCCTGCGTGCGGGCAAGATAACGGAGCACTCGTTTCAATGCACCCACGTGCTTCGCCGCTGGGGCAGCGACGAATCGACTTAGTTGCCCCAGCACGGACCAAATCCGGCCTCGTGCTGGTCACCAGATACATGAGCATCCCGAGCGCCTCACGATACGGGAAGCTTGAGTCCGTTGCCTCGTTCTCATCCAGCGGGGCCAGTCTCACGTTCACCTCCATTGGGTTTCCCACAGCGTGCGCTTCCAGGTAGCCGAACTTCTCCAGAATTTCTCGCGCATACTTGCCCTGGGAAACTGTGATACTCTCGCGTGTCTGCTGCACCTCCACTTCTAAATACTGCGACAGCAGCCCTTGGTCTTTCAGCCCGTACGCGTCGTTCAGGTCTTCGAACAACTTGGACTTCATCATTAGTCGCAACTAAAATGTCGTCAACATAGACAAGCACGTAGGCAATGGTTGCTCCTTCGAAGCGGTAGTACAGGCACGGCTCCGTGAGTGATCTCTGGTATCCTCGATCGAGGAACCACTGGTTGAGTTCGGAGTTCCACTCCCGGCCCGATTGATGCAATCCGTATAGCTCCTTGAGAACCACGTACATGTGGCCGTTCACCTTGCACGGGTACCCGTCGATAGAGCGCAGATACTGCCGTATAGCCAGCCACGCGTTCAAATACGCCGTTTTGATATCTCCGGCATACACGACCAGTCCCAGCTCTGCAGCAATCGCCATTAGCAGTCTGAAAGAGGACATCCTCGCCACTGGTGCAAAGGTCTCGCGATAATCGATACCAGGGCGCTGGTAATTCCCTAGAGCGACAATGCGCGCCTTGAATCGAACCACGTAGCCAAGATGATCCGATTTCAGAGCGTACACCCACATGGTGTTCACGGGCTGAGCATCCTCTGGAACTTCCTCGCCAGGAATCTCCATAATCACACCTTTGGCTTTGAGTGCAGCTATTTCCTCCATTTCTCCCATCAGGAAGAAATCCCGCCACTTCGATCGCAGCATCTCTCTGCGGTTGCGAGGGATTTTGACGTCACTTGTTGGAATGGGCCGGCCGTTCTTGTCCAGCACAAGAGCGTTAGTTAGCGTGAGATTCGTCACGTAGTCGTCCAGGTACCGTGGTCGTCGGCGCTCCTGGTACTCGCGGAGTCCCGTGCGAGTCTTTTTCACTTCAGGCTTAGCGGCGCCTCGCTCAACACGTTCTTCCTCAGACGGGGTCTCGTCGCGATGCGTGCGCTTCCGCGCTTGGACTGGAGCCGGTGAGAACATCATGCTTGCATCGACAACTTCTTCATGGCCGCTTTCAGCATCGCTCACGCTCAAGCCCGCATGATCTGCTATCTTGAGGTCACCATTATCCTCCTCCAGCCCGGAAGTGTTAGAAACAATTGTGTCTACCTCATTTTCGTCTGAGGCAAAGACACTTGCCACAGTAATCTCCTCCTCATCCGACTCATTTTCAATCTCAGTATCTCCGGGCTCGTCTTCTACTACTGAAGAACCGCACGTCCCTGCCACTGATTCCACTTCAGCACTCTCGCCAGGAATAACGTCCGGCACACCTTCTCGCTCGGTAGGAGTAACAGGTAGACTTGTGCGTGCAACTCTGTCGTCCTGGCTGATCGCCTCACGGATTGCAGCCAATGATGTTTCTGCTTCATCGCTGAAGTTCTCGTCTTCACCGATGGTTCGGACCTCCCGAAGCTGATCACAGCCGACGTCCCGTGTGCCGACTTGTTCTGTGTCCTCGGCCTCGGGTGCCAACACTTCTTCGGCTTCCTTGCCCTCCTCCAGGGCGTCAGCTTCGTCCCCTCGAGCTCAACGGGCGGAAGTCTGTTACGCTCGCTCACATTTGACGCCACAGCCGTCGTCATCTCTGCATCGGCAAGATTGGAGGCTCGCTCGGCTTGATCTTCTTCATCTTCTGTCGTGAAATGCAGCGAAGACAAGTCGTCTTGCTCGATATCGACATCATGGCGGTCACGATACATGACGTCCTCTGCCACACGAAGGTCAGACACGAACTTGGCTGTGTGTTCTGTAGGAAAGTAGACCTTACAGCCAACAACGTTCTCGTCGTACCCCAGCACGTATCCGATCTTGGTGTTGCTGTGGTGCTTGCGTCGCCCCGGCGTTACGGGCACATGCACATACGCCAGCGAACCAAACTTGCGGATGTGATGCACGTCCGGCTTCGCTCCGAAAAACATCTCGTAAGGAACACGCTGGGTCCCCTTGTTGTAGACGCGATTCTTAACGTATACTGCGTTTCGCATGGCCTCCGGCCAAAGACTGCGCGGGAAGCCAGCTTGCTCCATGGTGGCTTTGGTCATCGCGACCAGCGACTGGTGCGTTCTCTCGCAGAGGTTTAACTGTGAGCTCTTTGGCCCCACTTGGACATGCTCAATGCCACGCGAACTGTAGCACGCCTCCATTGCGTCGTTGACGAACTCGCCGCCCTTATCGGTGAGAACCTGCTTCACCGTGTACGTGAGCACCTTCTTCACGAGTCGGCCAGCTTGTCGTTCCGCCCAGAACACAGACTCTTTCAGATGCTTGTTCACGACCGCGCTTGCATTGTTCTTCAGCAGATGAACGGCAACGAAACGTGAGTACCCGTCCATTATCACCAGGATGGCCTCGTATTGAGTCCCGTTCGACTTGCTCGGGAAGAGCAAGTCTGCGTAGACCACCTGATTCGGTTCGTTGGTCGCTCGGTCCAACCTCTTGCGGTGCTTCTTCTTCTTCTGCTTGCCCAAGTGGCACTCGTCGCACGTATCCTGCTACCGCTGCGTCAGCAGCATGCCGCGCACCAACTCCTTGTCGACCATCGTCTTGAGATACTGTGGGCAAGTATGGCACAGTCGTTCGTGCCAGAGCCTCAGCAAGCCGACTCCTTCCGCCACAGTGTAATTGCACAATGGGCGGTCCTCAGGCCCCACGAAGTTGCCGCGAGACGGGTGGGTGACTTGGAACCCCCAAGTCGCTTCTTGGGGCGTCGCCACAACCACTCGTCGTCCTTCGCTGGAGATCGTGAAGTTACGAGTCGCAGGGTCGAAATCAAACTCGAAGCCTTGCTCGTACGCCAAACCCGGCGAGAATAGGCCAAACTCCGCATCTGGTACGTAGAATACGTCGTCCACATACATGACAACTTGCTCACCGTCGACCTCATTTACTAACGCGATTGTGCCCACGCCAGCGATTCTCGAGGCAATACTTGGTGACAAGCCGCGTACACTCCTCATGTTAGAGGTGTCCTCAGTGAACGACACAAAGTATGAGCGTCTCCCAGTCACATGTGAGTTCGAGGCAGTATCAAAGTACCACCACGCGCTACCGGTGTCGGCATCTTCTTGGTCTTCACTCTGCAGGCTTACACCATCAGCTTCCACACCATGCTCGGCTACCACACCAGGCTCAGCTGCCAGCACATCTTCTCGTCCCGCAACCGTCGCAACTTCTGCGACAACACCTTCAGTGGCAACGTCTCCATCATTTTGTGCGGGGATTGACGGCTCGCTTTCATCTTGACGCAGCGTGCAGTTGCCTCGCGGCTTGCGCTTCTGTTCGTAGTTGCCACCACCGCCCTGCTTGCTCGTCTTCTCCGGGCAGGCCGCCTGCAAGTGCTCGGTGCTGCCACACACGAAGCACGCGCGTACCTTTCCGTGTCCCTTCGTCCGTCCATGTTCGTTGCCGCCTGATTCTTGTGCTCTTCCTCCCTGCTTGCTCTGCTGACCAGCTGGCGGTTTGCCACTACTGAACGCCCGGTTAAGCTGGCTGTCAGCCTGATTCGCCTTGTCGAACGTGATGGCCAGTGCCACCACCTTTTCCGGCGTGTCCACGCAGTCCATTCCCGCATCAACAAAACCTCGTAAGCGATCTAATCGCTCGTTGGAGGGAAGCGACGACACCAGCATCCCGTTGTAGACGGCGTCGTCCAAGGTCATTCCGACCGTCTTGAGTCTCCCTTTCAGCCGGCACATGTAGTTGAGATGCCCCTCAACACTGCCATTCTGCTTGCACTTCGCCGACTCCAGCTGGGCATCCAGCTGCCGCTTCGTCATGGCTTTGGTCTGCTCGTTGGCCGTGCCCTCGTACCGGTCACACAGGTACTTCCACATGGCCGAGCCCTCCTTCAACTCCAGGAGCTGCTGGCCCATGTCCGTGCACACGAACGAGAAGATGAGCTCTTGTAGATCTAGCTGCCAGCCCTCCCAGGCTTCCTTCTGCAGGTTCGTGAAGTTCTCATCGTACTTCTTTTCACCTGTCATCACCTTGAACAGCGCTGTGCTCTTCTTGCGTGCAGCGATCTCCATGAGCTTCTTGTAGTACTGGAAGTTTTGCCCGTTCCAGCGAATGGGCCAACCGGTCTTCTCAGAGACCTCGACTTCCCAGGACGCGTCCGTCGTCGGCTTCGGCATATCAGCACTTCCGCGAGACTTGGGCTTCAGAACCCTGTTGTAAAGTAGATCGGAGCCACGACAAATGCTACCTTGTAGGTAAAATGAAGACTGAATTAGCTTTTTGGTGTTAGCAGCTCTCCCCTCGAGTCCCTACCAACACTAACGGGTTCAAGCCCGTTCTCATCCTACGACCTGGTCTCTCCTACGTCTCAGCTCTCTTCTCAGCCTCCGTTGAGCCAGGTCTTCAACTTGAATATGCATTCCAACAGTTTCATCCAACACTATCGCGACACGCCTTGCCCGCGCGCACGCATTTGCAGCGTCAAGGCGACGGCGACGCTGCTCCGGCGTTTCATCCAGCACCATTGCGGTAGAAGCAACATTGCTGATTTCCTCTGGAATGACGGCGCCCGGAGACGACACTTACACTTCCATTAAGTATACATATTACTTATGCGGGTAGCGATATATAAACAAGATTATCAGTTAAGTGTATTCAATACAAATATCATAATCAAGCGACACTTTTTTCGAACAGGACACGCACGGCTTCATGCGACACCGAATTTATCCCCTGCCGGCTGCGCCAGCAGCATACCTCAATACACTTGCTATCTCAGTATAATACATCGGGTATGGGCACTACCGGTAGACGCCAATCGCTTTGTGGTGTTGTTTCCTCCTCGCGACCCACGCGAGAGGTCAAGGTAGGAGCAACCTTCATGCCAGGGAAGGGTGCGATGTCTCGGAGCATTCCATTAGGCGTCTTCTTGCTCACCTTTCCAAGCGTAGCGAGGTCCACGACCCTCTGCTCTTCGACCTTCCGCAGCTCAAGCTTGGGGATAATTCTTCATGGCAGCTTCCACTTTAGGAATGACGTCTTCGAACTTTGTGACAGCTGCAGCACTCAAGCCCGTTGGAAGTCTCAGGAGCTTGTGGAGGACGATGGAAAGTGCGTCGTCTACTCTTTCAGCGACATCTTGATATTTCGACTCTCTTCTTCAGCATCGTCAGCGTAGCCACGGAGGGAACGCTGGATGTTGCTGGTAGCAGCCAAAGCGTTGACGCCTGAAATACGGTTCTTTAGTGGAGCCACAGCAATCGAAGAAGAGCACTGGGGGGGGGGGGGGGTAGAGCTAAAAGCGAGCACAGGCAACAGAAGTAGAAGACGCCTAGGTAGCTGGCTTGATGTTCAAGGGCAATGGGGTCGAGGGCGCAAATTTTGAAGTGAATCTTTCTGGATGCTCGAATCCTATGAAGGGGTGACCACTTCCAGAGAAGCTTTCGCGGGGTTGACAACATTTTTTTTGTCAAAGGGATGGCCAGCAATTGCAGAAACGTACTACCAGTATGTGCACGAAGTGTCACAATGCAGCCCGGATAGAAATTGCAGTTATATGAGCACGTCGCTTACTCGGCGCAGAATAAACATGACGGCTTTGCGACCGATGGGCATTCACGTTGTATGGAAATATTCCTATTGCATTTGCATTGGAAGGAGCAAAACAAAATTCTGAGTGCGTGGGCAAACGCAAGGCAAGCTCAAGATTTCGGAACGTTAGGTGGACTCTTACCAGTCGATGTATATACGCCGGACTATGAGAGGAAGGTGAAATAAATCTTAGAAACGCATTTAAGGCTTGCTTAGCTGTGACATCACAAGGCAACACCTCTACAATATCAAATGCTAACTCGGCATGTGTATGTAGTTAGTACTTCGAAGTATTACATAGTAATACGTAATGATTGTTTACCACATTTGTTACTAATCGCTTTTGCTTGCCGTCGGCAGTGCTTAGCCGAACAAGACGATAAACGACATTATGCACACGAGAAACTTCCACGACGGCACATTCTGACATCTAATGGAAACACCGCCACATTTGCTGTGGCCTACAGTGCTCGGGATTTCCGTCAGTGTTGCCTGTCCTCGGCTAAACCGATTAGTAACAAATTGGGAAAACAACCGCTACTTCTTGCTGTGTACATGTACTTTGTGTACTGGGGATTCCGGACTTTACTTTATAAAAAAGAACGTTCGATGCTCGAATTCTTATACAAATACGGAGCTCGTTACCAACGTTAGTGAACTTAATATACCTTACTTCTCAAAAGAAAAACGAATTCAAGTACTTTAAAGTAAGAGAGGCCGGTACCACACGAACTAGATATTACCGACCCAAACACAAATCAGAACTTAAGTTCCGCTAAGGAACACCAGCAACCTGCATAATCCCCACTCACGCGCTAATCACGCGCACCCAATGCTGGCCACCTAGCCGATATTCGTGCTACTCGGCTATCGATCACCGACTCCTGACCGGTTCCAGCACAAGCCACAGCTTACGCATTGTCTTTGAGTTACCCACGCGCAGTTTGTCGACGCCCATGAAGCATACGGGTGCTGCAAAATTATTCCCACCCCACGTGTAGGATGGTCGTCGCCCTCCCCGGCCTACTTATCTAAATAGAAAGTATTTAAAAGCAACTCAAGCACCACGCACAGCTGTCAACTCGCCTTACTTGCCAGTCGTCGTGCAAATATCGAAATGAGAGTAATGCAACTGGGAACTTTATCAAAACTGCCCACAAACAAGTCAACCTTTATCAAAAGTGCCCACAAATGATCGGATTGGTAGATATTGAACCAGTAAGAACTCAACACCGCAGTTACGACGAAGTACATGTACTGTAACCAGGTTACATAGTAGTACACTGCACCTACCGAGGTATGGTAACACGATAGAATGACCGACACGGTAGAATGACCGAGTCTACCATTCTACCTTTAACAAGATCTGATGGTATGCTGTTTGCAAAATAGTCAAGCGGATGGAGATGCACCACATTTCTGGAGTGGGGACCTCGTCCAAACTCTGTGATCGACATAGTTTTGATGAGCTCAAATAACGTGATGTTCCGCTAGTTTGTTTTAGAATATGCCTTGCTGCGACCACTCTCGCTTTATCCCTAGCTTGAGGCAAACAACATCACGGCACACTCTTGTGTGTGGCGTTCCTGTTTCTGCTCTTGCTCGAAACGTCAGCAACGTGAATATAAGTTCATTCACAATTGAAATCTGCCGCAAGAAATACCGGTTCGTCCATACAAACCATAGCACTAGGCTTTGGGGCTTATTAAAAATATATGAGATTTCCAAGCTTCTACGTCTGCACAATAAATTAGATCGGACAGTAAGTGGGTGTACAGTATCACGCAACCATAGGTTCTCAAATCTATATTTGGTATTTCGAGTGATTTTTTTAAGTCTTGAAAATGTTATTCTGAGAATATGCCTCACTGCAACCATTCTCGCTTTATCCCTAGCTTGTGGCAAACAACAACAAAACATACTCTTCTGAATTGATGGGAGGGTTAGACCTGCTAGCGCTTCATGGTCGTGAATCCGTGAAGCTTCATGACATTTTTCCTGACTCTCCGGCGTGCACTTTGTTCCTGAAAGATTTTGTTCTGAACGAAAACAAATCTATCAAACAAGAGAAATCGCATGGAAATCTCAAGAAGTGGATCTGCAAAGGGGCCAAGACGGACGGGTGCCAGTGGCTCGTGTGGATAACACAGAAACGGGAGAGCGCGAGAAAAGATAAAGAGGTCGAGATCAGTTCAAAATTTGCGCACGTTCCTGTGAAAGCTTGGTATGTCAGCAAGATCAATCTTACACACGCTCAGTGTTGCTGATGGGACGCATATGAAGAACGATAGGTACAATGGACAGTGCCTGACGGTAATTGGAATTGACGGAAACGGGCAAGTGGTCCCTGCTGCTATAGCTTTTGTTCCGTCGGAAACCAACGACAATTTTTCATGGTTGTTTGCTAACTGCATTGCTGGTGGTTTGGAATTTGGTGATGTCGCACTTTTCTCCGACCGAGGCAAGCAAAGAGGTGCCCAAGGTCGACTTGAATCTCTAGGGTTTAAGATCAACCTGAAGTTCTGTGCCTTCCACATAACACTCAACGTCAAAGACCGATTTCGAGCTGTCGAACCGAATATCGACGCCGTTCAACCCTACATTATGCGCCTTCAAAAGTCAGACACGATCGCTGAGTATGAAAACACGCTGTCTTTAATTGATGCCAAGTTCCCGACTCCGCGTAGACGACGCGGTTCTGACGGCAAAGTATGTGAGCAGATGGTCGGGCAGTATTTGCGTAGTATTCACCCCACCTGCTGGACGAACCTAGGAAACTACCATCACAACGAGATTGAAAGCAACTTCCTACGAAATGGGTGGTCTACGGCAAAGGCATTTGGCGCACCAGCTAGATTGTATGGTGTTCGCACGACCAGCGCCACAGAAGGCGAGAACCACGCTTTGATATGGAGCGACACTCGACTCAACGAAGTCCTCTTGGCGTTCGTCACCTTTTGTGAACGGGCGGTTGAAAGCATTGCCAATAAAAAAAAAAAATTCTGGAGAGCTGGAAGGAGGCGGACGCTAACGTGACACCCAAAGCGAAAATTCTGTTCGACAAGGAGGTTGCACGTTCTGCTGGTTGTTCAGTAACGGAGGCGTCGCGGACTGATTTCTACGTCAAAGACTGTATCCGCTTGCAGAAAGCCAACGCATCCAACGAGAACACCTCTGTTCAAATACCAGCCAAGCTAGCTCGAACTCACAAGGTAGACATCGCTAGAAAGACATGCGTTCGCTGCATCACCAGAGAGCATTTGGGTATTCCTTGTCGTCACTTGCTAGCAGCTCTGAAGAAACAGAACAAGAAGAAAAAAATCGAAGTGGCTGCAGTCGATTTGTTCGCCGACAGCTACAAGGTTACAGCTTACACACGGGCTTTCGAGGCGACGTCTATCGACATCCCGCTGCGGAATGATTTGGTGGCAGTGGAAAGTATTCTTCCGCCTCCAATGTATAAGCAGCAGAGGGGGCCTACCACGAAGAAACCCTCCCGGGATAAGGCCATACTACAGAAGCGCTTCCCCAGCAGAGGAGAGACCCCAAAACAGCGGCGCACTCATTCGCAGCAGTCAGATACTCTTAACGAAAGCGTGGACGCCATCTCCGACGACAGTGGCTCGGATGACGATTTTATCACAGGTTTTAGCCAGCAGATAGTTGGTGCTGTCGCGAAGAAACGCCAAGACTATCGCTGTAGCGGATGCGGGAAAACTGAGCGCCACAACATCGCCACATGCCCCAACAAAGGTGAAGGAGAGGCCGTCACTTTGTAGAGCAATGCGACCATGCAACTGTGGTGGTCCTTAAAAAAAAAGGCGACACCTCAACATGGTAAAACGTGATTTTTCATCGAATAAAATATATCGAAGACGGTTCGGGCTCCGCGTACCGTTGTATGGTTTCCTGCCAGTAGCGATAGTTCATACTACTAGTAGTACGAAATACGAATTAGAGCTAGCCTGGCCAGATTCCGGGCCAGAATCTGGTAATTACTACCATTTCTGAATCAAATTTAACAAATCAAGTACTTGACGGAGAGAAATGGTTAATATCCTGGCGCAGGGAGCGCAGCAACCAGAGTTATGGATATTTGTTTTTCCGGAGTCCGGATGGTATCCCAACGTCTATCAAGGCCCCCCGACAAGACTCGAGCCAGAAAAAAAAAAAAACATCGGTGGTGGTTTCAGACGGCAGAGAACGATACTGTCGGTTCATTGTGGTCTCGGCGACGCGACGAGGAAGGCGCGGCCTCCGGTCATCGCACCTCGACCTCGTCGCTTCAATATCAAATTCATGCGCGACTCACGCGCGCGCTATCGTCTCGCGCCATCGCTGGCGACTCAAGAATTTCAACCCTCCCACCAGCAGGGATCGGAAAATAAAAATTGATATTGTAAAATTGCAATATTGTTGGCCACCAATATTGTATTGTACGGGGGTCATCAATATCCACTATTTATTGTCAATATTGTTCAGGAAGAAAAGCAGCTTCTTTAGAGCACCATAAGCTGTTTGCACTCTTCTTCTGCGTGGATGCGGCCTACCGAAACACTTCCGACAACCTTAATAGCACTTCCCTGGTCATAAGATCCCATTCAACCTTCAACACTTAACCGATTCTCAGGTTTTACGGCGCTCCTCACGTTTCACTGATAGTCGAGAGGTCGATGGCGGTCACCAGCCGTTGAAGTATACGTAGACTTGATTTCTTATTGAGCTGTGATTTGGCGAGGTCTGCAGGGGTGCGTTTCTGTTTTCCTTACAGCCAAGTTATGCTGTCAACATGTATACGTCAGAAATTTGAGCAGATACTGCGACTACGTGCGAAAGGATGTCCTATGCGTAGGAGGAGGCGCTTAGACTTCAGAGCTGCATCGAACACCTATCTTACTACGGTAATTACGTCGATGATAATACCTTGGGCTTAAGCGACAGATGCCATGAAAGAGGACCAATCGAGTCTCCAGCATTGCCCGTCGAGCACTTCTGTCTGGTCACTTCGTTTTGACGCTTAGCAGACCGAGGTCAGACATGTTCGAACAGGTCAGACATGTTCGAACAGGTAATAAAGTCAGGGCTAAAGCTTCGCTAACCATTGGAAATATGTGATGACGATTCATGCTCACATGTACTCAACGTACTCACATACTCAAGTACAGTACAATATATCGGCATACTAAGTGCAAGTATGACAATATATTGAGGCAAATATTGATATTGGTACAATATTGATTGTGATGACTGTCTCACCGACAATCAATATCCAATATATATTGTCCGATCCCTGTCCCACTATCCCTTTTAGGGTAGCCATTCGGCACCTTGCTTCTCCAGCAAGGAACCTCATGTCTTTGGCTCGTAACCACAATGTACCACAATTAACCCCATGCCTGTAGGATAGATGGAAAACAATTTCTTTCACACACCTTACTGTATTCCATTCTCTCTTTTTCTTTGACTTCGGCATTGCAGGCTTCCGACTCTTGAGCGTTTCAACTTCATCGGGTAAAAGCTAAAAGGACGGTCGGGCGGAGTCTAGGTTCGGCTTAAAAGCCTCGTCGATGAAGGGAGCTGCAAAATCTGCCGCCGTCAGAGCGTTCCGCGCCGCTTCAGTCAACTGCTCCCACATAATGAGGTCCTGAAATTCTCCATTACCCCTCTCCGAAGTCATTCTCAGGCCGCTAGCGACTTTACCTGGTACGTATGCGAGCAAAGGGCTCGTGCCGTTGATACACTCGGCAAGAGGCGGATCACACCACGCTGAGCGTCGTGTCATATAGCAAAGTGGCGGGCCCCCGTTCGTTCGAACGTCGTACACTCCATTGATGCCAACTGTAGACACAGCGAGTACCTCGGGTTTTTCAAGTGCAGGGTTGTCCAGCCACACAACCGCGGCATTCCACTTGTGTCGTTGACCAAATTTCGACACGCTGTCCTTGGGGAAGTACCACGCGTACATGATGGCCCACATGTCCATGTGCCAAGTAGCTCGGCCATACACTTGGGAGCCCAGCTCTGAGCCCCTGCAGTCACTCTCGGGTTTACCCGTCCCTTTGAGCCCCGCGCTCGTCTCGCCCGCAGCATTGACGGCAGGGTACGGGTGGCACGTTCGACCAATGGCGAGACTCGGCTTGAACTTGACAGCGGCCTTCTCGGTGATGGTGACGGGCGTGGGTTGGGCAAATGGCTGCACCTTGTCGTGGTCGATAGCGTCAGCCACCGAATAGAAGCTTGTTGCGGCAAGGACGATGAACAGCAGTGGTGACAGGTTCATGGTCTGGTTGTTGGGTAGGCGAGGAATTGGAAACTGAGCATCCAGAGAGTTTACAAGTTGCTGGACTGTACGGCAATGCCATACAGCGTTGCCGTCCATTCCCATCGAGCCTCGATGGGAATGGACGGCAGGAATTCACCTCACCTCGATGATCGAGGTGAGGTGAATTCCTGTGTCAAATCCCGATTACGTGTGCTTACCACAATCGCCATAATCGAAGTTGAAGGCCCGAACTACTTGGCTCTTGCTGCAGACACAGGAAAAAACACCCAACGAAAAAAAACACTGGGGGCCTTCCCGGTCATGCACAACCGGCCGGGGATGGATGTCACGGCCCTCAAATCGTAAAAACTTCAAAGTGCTCCAGGGAAATGAATACCTTGAATCCCCCACGAAATTGATGAATCTGGGGTTGGGCTCAATGGAAAGAAGGAGGAATAGCCTAGCCTAGGCCTGGGTCTAAAGCGCATTGCTCCAGGCCACGTTCTCGCTTCACAGGCATCGAAATTGCAGTTTTGGGGGATCTGGTTTCACCTCCCCTCTACCGTCTCTACACCCGGCCTCGGCTATACGAAATCCTGCCAGCACACACTTAGAGACACCGGAAAACACACTTAGAGTCTACAGCTTTCCGGTGTCAGCAGACATTTTCGAACTACTTAGGGGCTGTTTCATTTGAGAATAGCGCCGGGCCGGAATAGCTATTCTACGCTATTCAAACGAAACAGGTGGAGAATAAAGCCCCCAAAATAACTGAGGAAAAGAATATGCGTTATGGAGGGAAGCACATGATTGGCCGGCCGCCATTCACAAAAGTCCCTCTTACCAACAATGCCACCAGCACTGGTCGCGTGCTCGGCAGTCGAGCGCGCCATGCTGAGGGCCCTAGCGGGCTCTAGAGGAGCACTGAAGATGCTCTACCCTGCCGCAATGAGCCCTCGTATAGACCGGAGGTTTCTCATCTCGCCACGAAGGCTAGGCGCACTCCCAGCAGCGTCAGCACGGCTGGCTTGCGGAGTTAGGTGGTTCTCGACGGAAAGAAGAGGAAGCCCCGGCCATGTAGCTATTCCCCAGGAATACTACCTCTGTGAGGAAAATACTGCACCTTTCCAAAAAAAATTCGCAGCGCTCCGCCTCGTTCTTTTCGGCGGTTATAAGGTTTGCGGAGAGTTCTTCTGCAAGGGCGAGCTTTGACTGAAAAGAGGCCTTTGAGTGGCTCTTTGAATAAGGTGCAGTGGTGCAGATAATGAACGAACACATTGTGCAGGTGTACATATTCCACCATACAGTAAAGCTACTGGCGTGCTTGCTTCGTCAATTGAAGCAGCATGATTCGCTAGATCTCCTTAGGACGCACATGATGGCTGCGTGTCTACATGTCTGATCGCGCTTTTAAGGATTGCCTAGAGGTGAGCGCAGCGCTTTGACCTTCCGCGCGGGCGAGTCGTACTTCAGCCGAAACGAACGCCGAGACGAACGGAGGAACGCAGATAACCGGATCCTCCTCCTAACCAGCACCTACACACGATATCCGCCTTTCGCCTTGGAGCCATTTCATCCGCTCCGTGCTGAGATCCTGCACCTGGTAGTGGTCTGCAACAAACAGAGTCCGCGCGCTTACCGGTAGTACATCTCCCCTCGTCCTTGGGCCGCCATCCTGGTCGCACGTGGTGATCTCTTGGCTTGGGCTTGGCTGCGAAACTTGTGAAGTGCGCGCGTGCCAGCCGCACATCGGCGGGAGATTTAAATCAGGACCGGATTAGGAAGGGTTTTATCGCTTTGGAAAGGGTACCTCGCGTATCGACTTTCCAGTTCAGGTTAGGAGGTCCAACGGATTCTTGAGGGTATAGTGTATTGATAGACTGAAATATGATTGGAAAGGTGCAGTATTTTCCTCACGGAGGTAGTAAGTTATTCTGACTTTCAAAGTCAGAATAACTTATTCCTGGGAATAACTTCTGAGCCAATAGGATCGTCGTATTTTGTCGTATTTAAGCGGGAGGAATATATCCCGCTATTCTTATTCCAGTTATTCTCAAATGAAACAGGCCCTTATCGCTTATTAGGAAAGAGAAATTAAAATACATGTAGGGAATTGGATACTATAAGGTCCTTGTACGCAACTCAGGAAGCTGGAGCGAGGTTTTGGCCGAGTGTAGTGGGTCCCGGGTCTGAAGGGCTTCAACGTCAATCAACACAGGGCGATGCGGGTGGCTAACCCGCAGAGAACTGATGCCTCGTGTATTGATCGATAGATAGAAGATTCAGGAGTGAGGCCAGAGTCTGATGGTAACCAGCTCCGTTGGACTCTGTCCAGCTAAATGTGCAGTTGGGCATACAAGTTCTAAGATATGCAGGAAGCATACCGAAGCAGACACTTACAGTCTGTCCGGCCTGTGAGTGGTGTACCCATTCTCGTCAACTGTAGACGGACACTTGGGTCACCTGTTATCGCCACGGAGTCAGCTGCGGTGGAACCAAGGTGACTGAACCTAAGCATCCACTACACAGCCCCCCAAGCTTGGTTTCACCGCTACTGGTTCTTCAGAGCAGTGATGTGCGTTCACGGGGACTCGTGTGCCACGTCACCTTGATTGGCACGGTTTCTGCGAGCACCACCGGAACGTCGGGAAGATCGTTTTTGCTGCTTGCCAGTGTTGGCAGATGTACTTGCTCGTCGTTGAGCAGCAGCAGTCATTGATCGTGTTTGGCGTCCAGGCGGGGACTGAAAACCTGTGTGCTCCAGGCAGTTCTCGTCCATAGCCTGCTGATTGAGAGACGCCGCGCTCGTTGGTAAATCCTCGGTCACTTCCGAACTATCAAGTGGAGCACCCAGAGGCACAGCCTCGGTCACGTCTGGCTCGATAGTCGGTGCACCCAGAGGTGTAGCCTCGGTCGCATGCGGCCCAACAGGGACAGCACCCAGAGTCGTAGACTCGGTCACTGCGAACCCGTCAAGTCGAGCACCCTCAGGCGAACCATCGGACACGTCTGTCGTGTTGTTGTTGGCATTTTGAGAGACCGTTCTTTGAGGTCCTCGCGCAGATTGCCGTCGTCGTTGCTTGCTGCCAGGCCGCTGGCGTCGGGTCTTGGTCGGTCTCCCCTGAGGCGCACGAAGATTGGTCGTATCAGGAGTAATAGAGACTGCCGGATCTGGTAATGGCGGGGCCGCCAAAGGCAACTCGGCAGGTTCACCCGTAAGCTTTTGCCATTGCTCTGCGAGTCTCGGGTCATCAGCATGCTTCACATAGTTGCTTACTAGCACGCGAATTTCTTTAGCGAGATGGCTGAGTGGCTCGAACGAATCCTCGATCGACTGCAGCCCCTTCCAGCTCACCAATATCTCGAAATCCTTGATGGCAGGATTCCACCGATGGGTCTTAAGCTCCTCCACAGCAAGAATTATTCCTTGTGCTGCAACATGCTCAAGTAGCTCGTCAGTCACTTCCAGGCTAGCGTCGGAATATAGCTTGAGTCGGGAGGCGTGGACGTCCATCTCGTCGCCAGTCACCAAATGCTGGATGCGAAATGAGTGCGCGTCCGCTCGAACTACTCGATAGGGTCCAGTCCAAGTTACTAGCAGCTTGTTACCTTGCTTTTCGTCGACCCTAGAGCGCAGGACGTAGTCTCCCTCAGCAAAATTCACGAGGTTCTCTCCACGCCGGCGTTTTTGGTTCAATAATCGCTGCTTCAATTTCTGGTCGCTCATTTCACAGTGCATTGCTTGGATGCTGTCACGTAAATTGGCCAGATATTGATCAATTTCTGCACTTGGAGGAACGGTCTGAAATCCATCGTTGTCGGGTAGATAGAATTCCATCAACGGCGAAGGACACTGTAGCCCCGTAAACAACTCGACTGGCGCGTGGTTTCCCAATGAAAGGACTGCGGTGTGATTCAAACTGGCTTGTACCAATGGCACGAGATACACCCAGTCTCTGTGGCTGATTTTGTAGGACAGGATCATCGTGCGAATGACTTGAAGGATGTCCCTATTGATGCGCTCGACCGATCCGTTTATCCAGGGGCAATATGCTTGTAACGGGGTTACACGAATGTTACCCGAAGGGTTACGAAGTGTGGCACACACAGGCTTGTGTGGTGCACACTGTCTAACCTATTTCAGTAGGAGAATCAGTACATGGCTTCAGAGCCACAGATTATGCATATGACTAGGGTTCACTATGCTAGATAGTGAACCAGATACATTTACACCGAAGGCGGCTCTGCCGCGATAAGAGAAATACATTCAGTTTGAAGATTCACAGCTAAGAGTTAAGGGTTGACTCTTGGAGTCCGTAGGGAGTACGGACTCGTGCGTTCTGGTATTAGAACGGGCTATCTTTAGCCGCGACTCTGTGAGTCTGTTACGTCTTCCTCTGACGCTAAAGCTACGGCAGCCCCGCTGCACTTGGTAGCACTTGTAGTCAATCCGACACCTGAGTCTGGATAGACTGACCCTCTGTGGAGAATGGAGCAGTTCGCTCACTTGCCCCGAACCAGCAGGATGCGCTTAAAAAGCTTATGTCCTTGCTGGGCCCGGAGGGCGTGACGCAACTGGCGCAACAAGGCCCCGACGCGGTGAATGCGCGTCTCGAGGCGTTCTCCAGCTACGAGAATGCTCTGTTGGAGCACCTCCAGCAGAGGATGGCGACGGCCGTGGCGCCGCAAGCGCCCGCTACGTCATCCGACGCGGGAACAAGACCTGCCGCTCATGTTGAGCGTGAAGACCTTCGAAGGCAAGGAAGGGGAAAGCTTAATGCTTTGGACCCGTGAAGTCGAGATGGCTATGAGCTCAGCTCTACTCCGGACGGAGTCGCAGCGCGTGGCGCTAGCTATCTCGAAGCTTGGTGGGCGAGCGAGAGAGTGGGCACTAACGTCAGGGACGTCGGTCGACACGGCCTTCCCGACGTGGGACCAGCTGGAAGCAGCAACTGTCCCGAGTGTTCGCTCCGCCTAACGAGGCGTATCGCGTGCGCTCACGCTTCCTGGCTACCCGACAAGGCAGGAAGGATTTGGTGGACTATGTCCAGGAGTTGAGAACTCTCATTGCGGGCATGTCTGCCGAGCCTCTGGCTGAGGTAGTCATCGTCACGGTGTTTATGGAAGGACTTCGCACTGGCGTGGCCAGGACGGAAGTCTTCCGCACTCACCCAAGCTCTTTTGAAGAGGCTGTGGACATCGCGTTGAACGCGGAGCACAACTTTAAGTCGTCAAGACTTGGGTGGAACGCTCCTCACACCAGTTCGTCCAATGGTCCGGAGCCTATGGACCTCAGCTATGCTGAAGACGAAGAAGCCGAGCTTCGGGCTGCTGAGCAGCGGCGCGGCATCCGCCGATGCTTCATCTGCGGTGACACGCGTCACTTGCGCGCCGGATGTCCGCTGCGCTTGCAGCGCCAGGCTTCGTCAAGCCGCTCTTCGGGTTCGAGCCAGGGCTCTGGTTCGTCTCGGGGAAACGAGAAAACCCAGTAGGCGCGGGGCGGCCTACTGGGGAGGAACTAAGTTCTATTGAACCTCGGCGAGGTGGAGGTCGACAGGACTTAGCCCCGAAGAGAGCTGTACTCTATAACACGGAACGTGTGTGCAAGCCGGGCTTGCTAGTTGTCCAGGCTTGGGTGAAGGGCTTCACAAAGCCATGGACGATTTTGATCGATTCGGGAGCGTCGGGTAATTACGCCCGGCGTTCCACGATGGACGGAAGTCAGCTTTATGCTGAGGCGCTGGTAGCGCGTGGGAGTGACATCGTCACTGTTCGTCTCGCGACGGGCACTCGTGTCACGGTGCCTAAAGTCCCTGTGGACTTGGGCGTGAAGTTTTTAGATTTTGATAGCGTGGAACGCTGTCTGGTCTTAGACCTCGATTCGAGATATGATCTCATCCTTGGTATGGCGTGGCTGGAACGCCATGAGCCTTGGATAGATTGGAGGTCGAAGACCCTTGGTGCTACGCACTTCTCTCCTGGCGGAGCATTGGCGAGTCATGAACCCACCTCTGCTAGGAAGCAGAAGCGCTTCTGGCGCGAGCACTGGACCGAGTCGGTCAATGTGCTGAACATCGGAGTTTCCGAGTTGGTGGACACTGCGTGTGTCGAGAACGAGCGTTCCGAGCGTGGCTCGTGGACGGCAGGTGGAGCGGCACGAATTCCGCTGAGCGGGTGTGCGTCTGAGGGCGACGCCCTGCTGCGTGCCAGTGAAGGCGCGGTCGACGAGAGGTCGAGTGAAGGTGGGCGTTGCCCGGATCAAGGATGTGGAGCGGCACGAATTCCGCTGAGCGGGTGTGCGTCTGAGGGCGACGCCCTGCTGCGTGCCAGTGAAGGCGCGGTCGACGAGAGGGCGAGTGACGGTGGGCGATGCCCGGATCAAGTATGTGGAGAGGCACTAATTCCGCTGAGCGGGTGTGCGTCTGAGGGCGACGCCCTGCTGCGTGCCAGCGACGGCGCGGTCGGCACGATGCCGAGGGACAAGGGGCTCTGCCCGGATGAAGATCGTGGAGTGGCACGTAATCCACTGAGTGGAGGCTGCGGGTCGTGCAGCCCTTCGCTGAGTGTCGATCAAGACACTGGTGCTCCTCTGGAGCTGAATGAGGTGGTGATACCTGGCGTCAAGAAGCACGCGAAATCACGGAGCTCTTCTGGGCGGACAGTGTCCATAAAGAGGCGGCAGCGCCGCAAAGCGCTGGCGGCGCGACGCAAGGCGTCTGCGGTCTCACGAGTCGAGAAGGGTGTGCCGAGCGGTGAGGCTCCACACAAGAGCGAGCAGCTCTACACACTCGTGAATGGAGTGACGGGCGACGTCGACGGAGATGTCAGTCTCACCGACTTGCCCTCACTATCTGCTCTCCTGGAGCTGGACGAGATGTCCTTGGCCGAGTTGGGCGAAGCCTTGAAGGCTGGAGACTTGGCGGAGGTGGTGGTCATACGACCTGAAGAAGAGTTGAACTCGTCCTCGCTTCTGGATGAAGCTGTCCTGGAGGACACTAAGAAGGCGCTGAATGCGCGAAGCGGATCGGCGATCCTGAAGGATCCGTCGGACCCCTTGTACCACGTGGTGAAGGATTATCAAGACGTGGTCTCGAAGGAACCGCCCTCGGGGCTACCTCCGGATCGAGGTGTTCGACATGAGATTGATCTCGTTCCGGGAACGAAGTACTGCGTGACGAGGCAGTGGCCTCTGCCGAAGGAGCAGTGTGACGTCATTGACGCGTTCTTCCGTGCGAAGCACGAGGCGGGCATGGTGCGTGAGAGTAAGTCTCCTCACTCCACGCCGACGTTCTGTGTCAGAAAGCCGAATGGCAAGTGGCGTATTGTGCATGCTTTTAATAAGCTGAATGCCGCCACCATTCCGGCGCAGACGCCGATTCCTCGGAAGGACGTTCTTCAGAACAACATGGCAGGATGTACGATGTACAGTGCGCTCGACTTGGTCGATGGCTACTACCAATTGCTCATGAGAACGAGCGACATTCCTCTCACTGCGGTGAGTACTCCGAGCGGCATGCTCTGGGAGTGGTTGGTGATGCCCCAAGGGCTCTCGAACGCGCCAGCGACGTTCAATCGTCTTGTGACGCAGCTCTTCCGGCCCCATCGGGCGTACGCGCAGACGTACTTCGATGACATCTTTGTCCACAGTCGTGCGGAGCACAGGAAGACTGATATGGAGAACCATGTCGAGCACCTGCGTGCTGTGCTCGAGTGCATGCGTCAAAACAAGTTGTATGCCAACATTGACAAATGCATCTTCGGAGCAGAAGAGATTCCCTTCTTAGGGTGCTTCATCGGGAAGCGTGGCCTGAGGGCCGACCCGGTCAAGGTCAAGGCCATTGTTGACTGGCCGGTTCCCCAGAACCAGAAGGATCTTCGCAAGTGGCTTGGCTTGGCCAATTACTTGCACAAGTACAGCGAGAATTACGCTGAGATGGCTCGGCCACTCTCCAATCTCCTGAAGAAGGACGCGGAGTGGTGTTGGAACACCGAGCATCAAGATGCGTTTGCGGCAATTAAGGATAGTCTCCTTCATGCGCCTATTCTGGCTTTGCCAGACCCCGCTCGTCCGTTTAGTGTCGTCTGTGACGCCTCGGACTTTGCCATCGGCTGTGCCCTGCTACAAGCAGACGCCGAGGGGCGCGAGCGCGTGGTGGCGTTCGAATCTCGTCAGCTGAAGGCTGCTGAGAAGAACTATCCTGTCCATGACAAAGAGCTACTTGCGATGAAGTATGCGCTCGTCAAGTTCAGGGTTCACCTGTTGGGCTCTCAGCCGTTCGTGATTTACACGGATCACGCGTCGTTACGCACTGCGACTCAGTCGCCTCATCTCTCGCAAAGGATGGCCCGTTGGCTGTCCTTCTTCGCGGAGTACAACTTCGAGGTGAAGTACAAGCCTGGCAGGCAGAATGTCCTCGCGGACGCGCTGTCGCGCAGGCCGGATTATGAGCTGGCTCATGTAACGACCGTGACTTCGTCATTACCGGATCTGATCCGAACGGCTTATGCCAAGGATGACACTTGTGTCGCGTTGCTGAAGGCTCTCGGGAGCAAGGAGTTTCAAGACTCGGACATTGAATTGTCGGCGCGAGTGCGCGCGCGTTTGCATCGCTACACCCTCGATGGTGGCCTGCTGTTCTACAGCACTGGCTCCGAGGACACGCCACGCGTGGTCATCCCTCATGATGAGGACCTGAAGTCTCGTATCCTCTATGAGGCCCACGACACGCCGGTGGCTGGCCATCTTGGCCGTGAGAAGACCTACAGCTCGGTGAGCACCCACTACTGGTGGCCGAAGCTGTACAAGTGGACGAGCACTTATGTGCGCACGTGCGAGACGTGTCAGCGAGTGAAGTCGTCACCCCATGCTGCAGCCCCGTTGGCAAGCTTGCCTGTCCCTTCGGGCTGTTGGCAATCCATGAGTATGGACTTTGTGTTTGGCCTGCCAGCGGATGCGGCGGGCAACACTGGAGTCGTGGTCTTTGTAGACCGACTGAGCAAGATGGCTCACATTGCGGCTGTGCCGGATACCATCGATGGTAAGGGTACAGCAACGCTGTTCTTGGACCGAGTGTTTCGACAACACGGACTCCCTGAGTCGATTGTCTCGGACCGAGACCCCGCTTCACGGGCAACTTCTGGAGCGCGGTTTTGCGGTGCTTGGCACCAAGCTGGACATGTCCACGGCGGATCACCCGCAGACCGATGGTCAGACGGAGCGAGTGAATCGCGTCGTCGAAGACGTGCTCCGCAGCATTTGCGCTGAGACGCCGAAGCGTTGTAGCGCTATGCTGCCACTCGTTGAGTTTGCGTTGAATAACGCCGTGCATGCCTCGACCGGCTACACGCCGTTCTACGTGAACAGCTTGTCCCATCCCCGCGTCCCGCTGACGCCGCCACGTGGTGGCCTCGGGCTTGGTGGGGAGAGGAAGCCGATTTAGCTGATCGGCTAGCTGATGTCAGCCCGGCTACTGTTCGTAAACAGGTTGACACTTTCTTGTCGACGCGCTTGAGTGTCTTACGACACGTGCGTGACGCAATGGCTGAGAGCCAAGACAAGCAAAAGGAACATGCGGATGCTAAAGGCAGAGGCAATGTTGACAGTTATGAGGTCGGGGACCTGGTATTGCTAAATGCTAAGAACCTACCTACACATGCAGTGTCCGCTGTCTTCAAGACGAAGTTGCGCCCGCGCTTCATTGGACCTTTCAAGGTCGTGGCCAGGAAGGGCCTTGCGTACACGCTCAATCTTCCGAAGAAGATGCGGACGCACCCCGTCTTCTACGTGGGCTTGCTCAAGCCGTACCATGACCCGACGCAGGTGCAAATGGAGGCACCGAGGGCGACGAGGTCGCAGGCGCGGAGGTCGCGAGCGTCGAGGACGCAGTCGCAGGCGTCACAGACGCGACCATCATCGCAGGCACTGCAGGCACAGGCGGAAGGCTCGGCATCGGCGGTGCCGCGAGCCCTGAGGGCAGGGTCGGAGTCGGAGGTGCCGCAGGCACAGGGGCCACCGGCACAGGAGGCGCAGCGGGCGGGCCCTGCATGCGGGCCAGAAGGTCAATCTGACCCTGCAATGCAGCCTGCTGACGCCGAAGCTCGGAGAGCTCCTGGCTACGACGATCGTCGCGATCGCCATAATACTGCACCCAGCTCTCCAAGTGTCGGAGCCGGTCCCAGACCTCGCGAGGCACTTGAACCCAGCTCAAGTCCCGAGCAAGCTCGTCGAGCTCCGTGGCAGTACGCGCGAGACGCGCATCGACATCCTGGACATGGTCCCGAAGGCGAGTCGTCTGTTGCTGAACCTCGAACAGCTCATCAAACGTCGCGAGGCGGCGGTGCGTCCTCCACCGGCGCTGCTCGATGAGCAAGGGAACCTTCACTACCATGTGGAGCGCCTGCTGGCGAAGCGGCGGTGCCGGGGTCAAAACCAGTATCTGGTAAAGTGGCGAGGGTACCCACACTCAGAGAACTCATGGGAGTTTGAGGTGCCCCTTCGCCAAGACTGCCCAGACGTCGTGGACGCTTTGATCGGCTTGATCACCAGCGCCCCGTGGGCTCGAGGCCGGCATGCCGGCCGTCCCGCGCTTCCCGGCAATAGGCTGGGGAGCTGCTGGGTCAGCCACATTGCTCCGGGGTTGGCCCTGAGCCACAGCGCTCACTCCCTCACGGGTAGGAGCGACTGGAGGGCTCAAAGGAGCGAAGCGCGCAGCGCTAGAATGGGTCTGCGGCTGAGCGTTAGCCGAGAGGCTGCGTTTGGCTCGGATCTTCGCAAAGTCGAAGCGGAGCTTGCGTTCGATACGAACATCCACTTCGCTGAAGCTAGCTCGAAGAGCATCCATGGAGCTAAGCTTCTTCTTCTTCTCAGCCCAGAGCTCGAACTGAGCCTCGTGTTCGATCAGGCTTTCGCCCGGGCTGAGCACCACAGGGTACGTCCGCATTGCGGGCACGGACAACCCCTTGCCTTGCAGGCGCAACCGCTCGCGGTACTCGGAGACAGTCGTAGACTGTGGAGTCAAGTCGCTGTCGTAGAGACGTTCGAAGAGCGATCTCCTCCGGAGTACGGGCCGCAGGCCCAATGACATGCTGAGCCAGCGTCGGCTGGAAAGCCTGGCGGCATGCCTCCGCGGGGTCACGAGGCCGAAAGCCGTACTCGGCGGTGCTGGGGTTCAGCAGGGGCCGCAACTCGGGGCGCTGGGAGCGCATGGAGGCCAGCTGCGCCGCAACCTGCTCGGATTGAGCCTCGTCCAAAGGGTTGGAGATGACGGGGCCCAAGGGCACTTCCCCGCACGAGGCGGAGAGTACCGTGACTCAGTGAGCTCGCGCAGCTCGCGGAGCCCGGAAGAGCGTTCAGGAACGGATTTGGAGTGCGCAGCGGTGGCCGCGGCTCCTCCCTCGACAGCGCAGTGCGCTCAGTAGAGGATGGCTCGACGAGCGCGCAGGAGACACTCGCGCGCGGCGCTCTTGGTCGCGGGAGCTCGACGAGCCAACTGTGGCCGACGTGCCACCTCCGCGTTGTGCCGGCGACGTGGGCGAAGCGTCGCGGCGGTTCGGGGAGCGTTGTGGGGACGCTGCTTCACCCTCATGGCTCGGAGAGCCGACATCGGACTCGCTGTAGTCCACCTCGCCCTCCTCCTCATCTCCGAAGAGATCTTTGAGGTCCATGGTCGGATGGGCTGGTGCTCGAGGGAGCTGGGGCGTGCTCGCCGCGAGCGTTGCTTGAGGCGTTGCGCCGCGAAGTACTGAGAGACCGAGAGCCTGGGAGGCGCGGTCGGTATGCGCACCTGCGCCGGGAGCTTGGGAGTTCGCAGGCACGAGGTGCCGAAGCGCGAGAGGAGCGAGGCTCCGAGGCGGACCTCGCGAGAGGGTTTCTGCGGTCGAAAGACCAAAGGCGTTATGACTTGAAGTCATGTGAGGGCGCGTTGCGCCGAGAAGTTCTCAGAGACGTCCACACGATGTGGATTGACTCGTTCGAGAAGGAGGCTTGACGGAACAAGACCCGGTCGTTGACCGTTAAGCGTGAACACCCGTGTCCACGGTTTGGTGGGGGAGGGTGTAACGGGGTTACACGAATGTTACCCGAAGGGTTACGAAGTGTGGCACACACAGGCTTGTGTGGTGCACACTGTCTAACCTATTTCAGTAGGAGAATCAGTACATGGCTTCAGAGCCACAGATTATGCATATGACTAGGGTTCACTATGCTAGATAGTGAACCAGATACATTTACACCGAAGGCGGCTCTGCCGCGATAAGAGAAATACATTCAGTTTGAAGATTCACAGCTAAGAGTTAAGGGTTGACTCTTGGAGTCCGTAGGGAGTACGGACTCGTGCGTTCTGGTATTAGAACGGGCTATCTTTAGCCGCGACTCTGTGAGTCTGTTACGTCTTCCTCTGACGCTAAAGCTACGGCAGCCCCGCTGCAATGCTGGTGTGAATGTCTGCTGTGTACGCAGTCGTCGGCTCAGCTCTGCTATCACCGCATTTTTGAAATGCGAACCTTGATCCGACACCCAGTCAGGAGGTATGCCAAATCGAGAGTACCAGGCGAGTAGCGCTTCAACCACCACGTCACTATCAGGAGTGTCGGCGACCACAAGTTCACAATAATGAGTGGCGTGGTCTTTAAGGACCAGGAGATACTTGCTGTCGCCAAATCCCTCCCCCATGAAGAGAAAATCAAAATGGAGTACGCCATTGCGTGTGTTGCACTCAATCAGCTCACTCCACGGTCTCGGGATTATCTTCCCCCCGTGGGAATGCAGGCAGAGAAGACATTGCTTCAAAAACTTGGAAACAACTATTGATAGCTGCTCAATCGAGAAAATCCGACGCAGGTGAGTCGTCATTGCATGCTTGCCACGGTGCCCTTGCGGCCCACAGTGGGCAATGATGCAGAGTCGTTGCACCAAATCTGCTGCTTCTACTGGTATCCAAACGAGGCCATCAACAGTCAGAACACCTTCACGCCGTACAGCTCCGTCCGGTGTTGCAAACTTAGCCTGCACGGCAGCGATCTCAGTGAAAGTTGGCCAAATGAACAGCTCATCATCCAAAGGTCGAAGTCCACTAGTCCGCGCAGGTTCAGGAGTAGATTCATCGTGGCGCACAGTTTTGATCCGCTTGATCGAGACAGCAGCGACGTGGTTTCCAGCCCAGCGCGAGATCATGTCGGCCCATACATTTGTTGGTCCTGGCACGTGCTCCACCACGTATCGAAAATTCATTATCTTCATTGCCCAGCGCAGAAGCTTTCCTTTCACATGTTTTTTTAAGCTTTCATGCGGAGCGAAAACATGGATAAGATTGCGATGGTCGCAATACATTCTGAATGGCTTCGGACGCAGGAGGAGATAGTCGAGCTTGTCACACGCCATGACTATGGGAAACGCTTCTTTCTCGATCACCGTCCAGTTTAGTTGGCTACCGGAGAATGTTCCACTCATGCACTGGATAAGTCGGTGCTGCTGCTCAGTAGCAGATCGCTTAGGGTCAAATTCTGCAACCTGTGTGATAATTAGAGACCAACCAACATCCGATGCATCTGTGAAAAGACAAGTCGTGGCCTTGTCATCAGGGAAATCCAGCGTTGCTGAAATCGCGAGCATCTCCTTCACAGTGTCAAAAGCTCGGCGCTCGTTCTCGTCCAGCTCCAAAATGATGCTTGCAGCTGCACGTCGAGTGCGTTTCGTGCTGCTGAGCGCGAGGTCCAGGCGCTGCTGCAGCGGCGCGATCTGCCGGGCAAAATCAACTAGGCTCTCTCGCATCCAATTCGCGGCGCAGACAAATTGCTGAAGTTCGGCTGCTGTGCGGGGATACGGCATTGCTCGCAGCGTATTTATTCGCTCAGGGTCGTGCCGGACACCTTGGTTGTTAAGAATCCGGCCGCACCACTTCACCTCAGTCTCGTAGAGGCTGGACTTCTTGACGCTCAATTTCAGCCCGAACTGATTGAGAAGGGAGAAAAACTCAGCAAGTTTCTCGAGATACGTGTCCATATCGGCAGCATAGAGAAGCAAATCGTCGATCCAGATGAGGAGGTGTTTGTAGAGCAGACTGGCAAAACACTCCTCCATTGTTTTCTGGAAAAAGATTGCTGCATCACTGCAGCCTTGAGGCACACGACGAGGCGTAAAAATCTTCTCATCCGTCATGTACGATAGGAATTCCTGGCAGAGCTCGGCAAGAGGTAACTGCCAGAAACCTTTGAGGAAATCAAAGAGTCCGAAGTGATTCATTCCACGTGCATTTTCCATTACGACTGCAAGAATGGGCATCACCGCCGCCATCACTTCCGTCTGTGCATTCCTGACGCGGTAGTCAACTGTCTGGCGCAAATCGGTAAAGTCTCCAGACTTCTTGACGGGTAGAGCGGGGCTCGCCCAGCGACTTCTTGGATTCTCGTAGACCAGTCCTAGATCAACGAGACGCTCGTTAAATTCGTGGAGAAACTTTCGGATGTGAGGAGGATATTTGCGGGGCTTACACGTTGACGGACGAGCCCCATCCTGCAGCCGAATCTCGAGCGGCGGCACATCCGCAGGGGGTCACCGCGCAGCTCGAGCCTCCACACGTCGTATGCGTGAACAATGGTGCGCAGTTGCTCAACGCGCTCTTGCGGGAATCCGTTCGCCACCGCACGCTCAACCAAACGCTCCACAGCCGCAAAAATGTCGTCATCTCCGCTTAGCTCAGCACTATCCATGTCCACAGGCATTTCGTCAGCCTCCAACTCAATTGGGTCTCCAACCGTTTCATCATCACCACGATCCGCGAGCTGCTCGAGCTGGCGGCCAACATCAATACCCAGAGATGTCAGCAAATCATTACCGACAATAAATTCATCGTCGTCCACGTCCATGATCAGCACGTCAACCAAACCCATTGGCTCCACGGGGCCGGCGGCCGTATGAATCATAACTTGAAGTTTTGCACGTCGGTTGGCGCTGACCCACGATGATCCAAATGTCTGGTTCTCGATCGCCTCGTCAAGCAGCTCAGCTCTCACAGTTGAATCCATGACACTTAGCTGATCCCAGTGCGAGCGTCCAATGACGGTGTAGTCGGAGCCGCTGTCAGGGCAGTAAGGGAGGACAAGAACTCCATTCAGCGTTACGCGTCGGTCAGGAGCAGGCAAGATCTGGCCAAGACGCTTGATGTGAGCTCGCTTCTTGTTTCGAGCCTCGCGAAGCTTCTTGCGCAGCTCCACCTTCTCAGCTTCGCTCGCCTTCGTGCAATCACTCAGCCAATGCATCTCCTTGCACTTGGGGCACGGCGCCGGCGGTCCAGAAGAGGTTTTAGCGGGTTTTGACTTCCCGCCAGGCTGTGGCTTGCTGGGTCCGGCGGGCACAGGCTGCGATGTGGGTTTCACACGCCAATGCTTTTGCTTTTTGGCCGGTGGGGCTGACTTGGTCTCAGCCTGCCCGCGTCCACTTTGGTCGCGCTTAGTCTTCTTCGCACGATGGTATTGGCGGTCATGCTCAGTTGCCCTCTCCAGTATCAGCTTAAACAAAACCTTGGTGTCCGTTGCAGCAGGCTTGTGAGTGTAGCGCACGCACTGTTTGATCTCGTCCTTGAGCGCGGAGGGATGCAGCGATGCCACGAGGAGCTTGCACTTCTGACGCTCGCCATCGTCACCATCAAAACAGTCAGACAGCCCATTTTCTGTGATCAACTTCTTGAACCGCACGAAATAGTCCACAACGCGGGCGGCGACGTCACTTTCGGCCATGTTCATCCGCAGTTCACGCTCAAACAGTTGCTTGATGTCCGGAAGTGTGTTGTTCTTCACGCTGCCAATAATCTTATCAATCTCAGCAATCAACATCTCGTCCGTCACACTGGCTGCCTGCTTCTCCATCCACATCTCGCAGAAAGTGTCCAAGACGTCCGCATTGAACGAATCACGGACGGACTGGATGACAGCAGCGTAGTCCTCTCCAGAAACGCGGCAGCGCGAGTGTAGCTTGGTCTCGTACTCGCGACGTTCACGCTTCCACTTGACCAACGCCTCGTGCGAGATGCTGGTGATGGTCGGCGGGAGTAGCGGCGTGAAGAGGGGGACAGAACCTGTCGAAGCTCCAACTCCACTTAGTTCCGTCTGCTTGTTGTCCATCTTTGGGCCGTGGAGGTTGTCGTAGTCAGTCTTCAGGTTGCTCACAGCGCGTCACAGCAGTTGGTGTCGAGTTGCGTGGCGGGCCGTGAGAAATTCTACTAAAGAATTCTTTGTAGTGGGTCCCGGGTCTGAAGGGCTTCAACGTCAATCAACACAGGGCGATGCGGGTGGCTAACCCGCAGAGAACTGATGCCTCGTGTATTGATCGATAGATAGAAGATTCAGGAGTGAGGCCAGAGTCTGATGGTAACCAGCTCCGTTGGACTCTGTCCAGCTAAATGTGCAGTTGGGCATACAAGTTCTAAGATATGCAGGAAGCATACCGAAGCAGACACTTACAGTCTGTCCGGCCTGTGAGTGGTGTACCCATTCTCGTCAACTGTAGACGGACACTTGGGTCACCTGTTATCGCCACGGAGTCAGCTGCGGTGGAACCAAGGTGACTGAACCTAAGCATCCACTACACCGAGCGTGAGTTGCGAGCCAATAGGACTCAATTCGAGAGTACGAGACTTGAGTATATTTGAACGGTGAAGTACAACTTTACAAGTCGTCTGATGTTTGTGTTCTCTTTTTCGGCACCCATCGAACCGTAAAAGAGTGAACTAACACCACTCATCCAGTTTCACGTAAAGCAAAACTCGTACCGTGGCAACTGCATGTTCACAGAAGGCATTGGTGATCCTGGAAGCATGCTAGTGGGTGCGCCCATTCGCAATCCATGCATGCAGAATCAAACGGGTTTTGCAACGTTCTTTTGCTAAACGGTGTCTAAATCCACGTCAAGACGGTATCGACCTCTACGTCAGTTTAGCTTCGTGATTTCATGTATCAGTGCTTCTACAAGCCTCTATTCTCGAAGCTTGAAAAGCTGAGAGTATAAGGGTCCGGGAACGGCTTAAGTACGACACATATTGATCACCACCTTTTCCACACTTTCTATGGGCGACCCCTACATAGATACCGTTCAGCATGGCACCATCAATAACGCACATGTTCACTTTTTTGCTTTTTACGGGTCAGTAAGTATCCACGGGTCCGACATCTTGAAATTTGTATGAAAAGATCAGCAGTTTCATTCAAAAATCATTTTAGCCAATGCGCAGCTAGCTACTTTACGCCGCGCCCAGACACTGTCGAAACGCCTCCATGCAGCCATCTCAAGTAGTTCGCAACCGTCATTCTCGCGCTCGTTTTAAACCAAGCATGCGCTCTTATTTTTCCGCGCATTGACGTGACAGGCTGTTTCATCCCTGCTGCGTTTAATCCATTATCGACCCTGGCGTTCTTCTCTGCTTGCATACCCGGTAACATCGGCGCCCCAGCTACGCTGATCTGCACGCCAAATGCTGAGGCTGAAAAGGTCTACTTGCGTTTGTTAATTCGCCCACTGGCGTGGTGAAGCGTGGACGGCAAACTCACCCGCTTCGTGCCCAAACGCGCGCACGCCGTGTCACCTCCATGGCGGCTGCCTGTAACTCGTCCGATGGACAAGATGGCGCGCAGATAACAATCTCACCACGGTGTTTAGTACGTCCAACAGTGACGAAGTGGAGACGTAGTTCTGCTCACACCTAATACTGGATAGCCCAACAACACGATAAACTTGATGCAATGTATGAAGAAGGGCAACGACTATACAACATCGCAAACGTCTACTACCCGCTGTAGTTTTATTAGGTGTTATGTTTGTTTCGTGCCATCTACTCAACTTCGGCAGAATGATCAAACCATTGGCTAGACCACCGATCTCAGCTTGAATTGCGCAAAAATAACCGAGTTTTAACCAAAGGCTGGCTTCGAAATGACTGCGTGTGTTCGGAGGTCCTCATTTTACGTTTGTTTAAACTACAGAGTCCTGATATCGTGGCTTCGAAATGGCTCCGATGGTATCGTTGCAAGTCTTGAAGCGTAATGATAACACAAGAAAACAATTGAGTTAGATACTAAAGCTACTCCATTTATACAGAAACAAAGAAAAAGCACAACAAATGGAATCTACAAATGTAGTCATCAACAATCGTAGCTTGCAAAAAGAATATCCATAAAAGTTGAGCCATTTTTTTTGTTTTTATGATAGTAAGAAAGCAACCGCTGTTAATTGGCTCAGTTCCATATTCACATGGCGCCATTGCAGAGGTGAATGTTAATTTTGTACCCGCTGTCGTACCAGTTCCACGATTCTTGAGTTATGTTTTTGTATTTCGGAGCTTGATTTAACAACAAAATGCAGAACCCCATAAAATATATAAACAATTTTAAACTATAAGAACACCTACAGTCACGGTAATACATGTTATTTGTGTTCTATAATGAGCCATCGTCACCATGAACTGCAAAAATAAAATAAAAAGCCCGTGACTTATCCTGTTTTATTTTTCCGTAATTATAAAATTCCGTTTCATGACAATTAAACATGTATGTTTTTGATTTGAGTGTCCTACAGGGCTTAACTTGAGGTTGAGTAGCTTTAGAAAGCAACATTCTAATTATATGCATGTAGCTCATGCATATCGCATGTTCCCCAATTTATACATATTCATATACAGCAAGAGCCCACTCTCCTAGGAAAACAAGGCGCTACAGTCCATACGGCACCAATTATGGCATCAGCGCTAAACAGCAGCTAACAAGGATACCTGGGGATAGTTTCGTAGTTCTAAAAAACAAATCTATGTAACCCTATAGGGTCAATCTAATATCATTTTTTTAAGATAGCAGGAGACCCCGCACCAAAACTACATTTAAAGCCTAAGTGAGCAACCCATTTCAAGCTTCGAGATCCCGTGCGTGAGCAGAGCGAGCGCGCCCAAGTTCTCTAAGCGGATAGCTAAGAGCCAGCGTCATTTCTTGTCAAACCATCAGTTTAAAACATTCAGTATTTTTTTAATATGCGTTTGAGTATTCAAACCCGGATGGTATTACCGGTATAAAGCAGCAGTTGGTGATTTTAATGATTTTCGGTTTAAGAATAAAACACTGAAGTATTTTGTTGGTGCAAGGTGATTTGGCCCAGGTCATCATACATCGCGGCTCGGCCGGCGGCATGAATACCCCCAAACGCTCGCAGAAGGCCGACAGAAGGCCGACACTGACGGCTTCTTCATCGGCTGCGCTTCGCCAACACCCAGTCGCTAATTGCTGGTACTCGCGGCAGCCAAGGATCTGTTTGCACAGAGCACAGCATGGTCGACGATACGCTGCATGGGCTGGGTCATGCTGAGCGCCATGGAGACCATGATGTGTCCATCGTTGCACCTACCAAAACATTAGGGCAAAACCATTACAGACATCCTCTCGATATGTTTGGTGGGTACAACCGATGTGAGAGGAAATTGAGTGGATGGAAGCACATTATTGAAGGGGAGCCAGATGCAGGCAAACCATCGATTGGGACTGCTCAAAGAGCGACTGAGCGACTTGCAGATCGTATCCAGCGACCATAAGTGCCATGGTCCACCTGTCGACGACCGACAGGTGCTAGCCGAATTCAACTAAGCCCCCCATCCTCCGCTCCGATATGCATCTCTACCTTCACATACCCTTTGATATCAGTTAGTCCAGGAACGTTATGATTGGTCAGTCTATATATACTACTAGTGGTATTAATATAATGCACTGCATAATTCCTCTATACTACAGTAGAAAAGTATTACATAAAGTGCTGAGCGTTTTGGACACTTCTATAGTGTTTAGAACGTTTTAGACGTTTTAGACGTTCGTTACTCGTCCGATTCAAAACCATCACTAATTTGAATTTCAAATACAGCCTCCTTCACCCCCACTAACGGGCAGTGGGCGATGTCGTTAGTACCCGCTGGCATCGAAGTGGTCAGCGGTCATGAGCTTAGCCCAGGCCGAGGCAAAGACCTGCTTGAAGGCGGCCTCATCATCAGCAAACTTCTCGACGTACGTCTTCAGTTCCGGCGCATCCAACAGGGCAAGGTCTGTAGCTAGCATGTAAATGTCCTTGCCTTCAGCTTGGTACTCGTCGTCAGTCACCGCGGTCCACTGCTCGTTCAGCAGCAGCTTGAAGTACTCATTGGACAGAGTAGCCGTCTCACTGCAGTAAGAGCCGCTGTAGCCCAAAGTCTTTTGCTGCTCGGCGCTGCGAGGGCGGCCAGCTAGAGCCACGGCCTCCTCCTCCGAGACGCCCATAATCTTGATGCTATCGCGCACAGCAATCAATGCCGAGGTATAGTAGTCACGCGGGGCATACATCTCAGAGCCATCTCCGCTCTCAGCGTCCGTGCGGCCACCGAGGAAATCGATCTTCTCGCTACCCGCGTCTTCAAGTGCCACTTGACCCGCCAGCACGATGAGGTCAGCGGTCGATAGCGTCGGGTACTTGTCCTTCACGGGTTCCAGCGCAGCGATGATCATGTCCACACCCTTGTTCACGGCCCAGTCCTTCTCGGGCGAAAGGCGGATTGTGGCGCCATTGCAGCCACCCGAGTAGTCAGTGACGCGGAAAGTCGACGCGCACTGCCAGGCTGCGTGCACGAACAGCGCGCCGTTGTAGGGCGTGCCATCGTCGGTTGAATCGCTCGTCAGGCCATCGACCGACGTCTTCAGCAACGCGCTGATGTCCGCACGAACAGCTTCAAAGTCCGGCAACGTGTCGGGTGTCGGCGGGAACGGGTTCTGGAATGGTTGAGCAGGTGGCACATCGTTGCCGCGGCAACGCGTGACAGGGCCCATGTCGTTCGTAGTCAACTTGTACCAGGCGTGCGAGAAGGCCTCGTCCAGAGCGGCCGGATCGGACGCAAACTCGAGTGAGATGTTGCGGTAGCTCTCGTCGTGCAGCAGGGCGATGTCAGCCGTCAGCATACGCACAGGCGGCGTCGTGTCGGGCACGGGCCGCCACTGTACGTGCCCACCCGGGCCGTCATACTTCTCCCACTCGTAAGTGGTGAGGCCCGTGAAGTACCCGTTGCTCCATTGCGTGGGCGTGGCCGTCCAGGATCCTTCGAAACCGCTCGTAAACGTGTTGTTGCCCATTCCCTTGAACGGGCCATCGCCGCAAGTACCGGGCCACGGGTTCTCTGGGTCTTCCAGGGGCGAAGGGCCAGCGCCCGTCGTACAGGCTCCGTGAGTCTTGCCGAATGCGTGGCCACCGCCGATTAGAGCTACCGTTTCGCGGTCGTCCATGCCCATGCGGGTGAACGTACGTCGAACATCAGCAACCGATCCAACAGGGTCCGGAACGCCCATTGGGCCCTCGGGATTCACGTAGATCAAGCCCAAGGTGGTTGGCCCCAGCGGAGCTTTGCAGTTTCCGTCTTCTTCACACGGGGCCACCTCCTCCTGCTCAGGTGTTGGACCCAATTGGAGACTGCTGGTCCCATCAACGTCGTCACGGCGGCCACCGCAGAAGCCGAGCACGGGGCCACCCATGCTCTCGATGGCCACATTACCGGACAGCACGATGAGGTCACCCCATGACAAGGCGGCACCGTACTTCCTCTTGATGGGCTTGAGCAGCCGCAGCGCCTTGTCCAAGTTCGTGTTGTCGGCCCAGCTGTGCTCCGGGTTGAAGCGGATGCGACCACCGTCACATCCTCCGCGGCCGTCAGCGCGACGGTAGGAGCCATTGCAGTGCCACGCGAGACGGATGAAGAGACCGCCGTAGTGGCCGAAGTCGGCCGGCCAGAAGCCTTGGGACATCTGCATCAAGATCTCCAGGTCCTTCTTCACCAGGTCGTAGTCGATGACGTCGCAGCTCTTGGCGTCGTATAGCTCGGTGGAAATCTGACGGTCCTGCTGCTTCACGGACGCGATCTTGTCGTAGCCGAACGGGCAGCTCCCAGCGGCAGCGGAACCCGAAAGACTGGCCACAGCGGCGACGAAGACGGCAAGGCGAATGTTCATTTAGTTGTGAGACGGACGAGGACTGGGGATTGCGACTTGGGCGCTTGGAGGAAGATTGAGTTGTGAGCAAGACCACCGGAGTTCGGTGGTCCAGGATTTCGTTCGTCTCTCTTGAACAGGCGACTCGGATCCTTGAAAGATCCCATAACCGTCGAAATCATTGCACCCATCGGACTCAGGACCCAGGAAAGACTTCTGGACTCTTGGCAGCAAAAGGGATGGAAATCATGTTTGACTAAAATTGCCTACTTAAAACTACTTAAAAGTGTACCGGTACTACGGTTGACTAAAATCATGATGGCTACAGTACACTGATCTTGTACATGTGCCAGATAGCCAATCACAATTATTGGCGGGAAGAGCACGTTGCAGTGCAAGAAGCAATGGCTCGTACGAAGCAGACGGCGCGTAAGTCCACGGGCGGCATCGCCCCACGCGCGTATCTCTCTACGAAGGGCGCTCGTGCTGCTGAAGCTGAAGCTTCGTCCAATGACGACGAGTCGGTGGAGTATCTCCATACACCGGCGGGTTCCAAGAGCAAGAAGAAGAGCAACAAGAAGGAGCACGAGGTCTTCGGCTACGACAAGTGGCCGTTTGGTGCGAAGGGAGAGTCCCAGGATGTTATTAGCCCATCGGGGGACGGCTGCAAGAAGATCAGTAGCCTGTTAGCAAAGGCGGACGATAGCGCGGGGGAGTATTCCTTCGGAGGGGTGGCGGACACTCTGCCGGCAGTTCCTGGTCTCTATGTGGAAGGCCTGGGGGACGTTTCCGTCCCGCTGTGTCCTGAACAGGCGGACAAACTGGTTGCAATATGCGACAAGTCTCCGTTCGGGCGGAAGCTGCACACTATGATGGACGAAAGCGTCCGCAAGAGCTGGCAGCTCGCCCCCGACCAGGTGGACGTCAAGAACCCAGTGTGGCAGTCCGGAATGGACAAGTTGACCAAGACTGTGGCAAGCAGACTTGGCTACAAAGACGTACCGCTGCAGTGCAAGTTGTACAAGCTGCTAATGTATGGGGAAGGAGGACACTTCGTGAAGCACCAGGACACGGAGAAGGAGGACGGCATGATCGCCACGATGGTGGTGCAGCTGCCGAGTCTACACGAAGGAGGAGACCTGGTGGTGTACAGAAGTGGAGAAGTGAAGCACCGTCATGACTTTGGCAAGAAGGACGGTACGGCTGCGTACTTGCCGCATTATGCAGTGCACTATGCTGATGCAGAGCATGCGCTGAAAGAGGTGACGAAAGGGTTCAGACTCGTGCTGATTTACTCCATTTGCTTGCCGCCGACGATGCGTCACTTAATGAAAGATCATGATGGGGGTTTGAGCGACGAGGTGGGCGCTGCTATCAACGCTATGGGAGATGAGGAGAAGTCCTTTGCGCTACTGCTGGCCCATGAATACACCGGTAAGAGCGTTGAAGAGTTGGGGTCTGGAGCACTGAAAAGTGTCGATCGTTCAAGGTTCCAGTTGCTGGAGGAAGCGAACTGTGTTGCCGCTCCTGGGAAGAAGCTGCAGTTCTTCCTTACCCAGCTCAAGCACGACATCAGCTACTGGGACGATGGAGGGTCGTGGGTAGAGGGTAGCCGCAACGAAAAGGTCACTTGGTATTCTGTGACTGGGCAGAAGCATGGCCACTCCACCAAAAGTACAAAACTCAAGCTGAATTTGCTGAATCCCGGCCAAGAAACGCTCTCAGAGCTGTGGGCCCTACACGGAAACAGTACGTTTGAGGGGTACCTTGGAAACGAAGGCGCGACCAAGGACACGACGTATTCTCGGTACGCGATCGTTGCTTGGCCCGCTGTTCACGGCGTGGAAAATGCATTCAAGTTCATCAATGTTAACGCTGCCGTGGAGGCCCTGGAATGCCAACGGCCGGTTGACGCCGCGACAATTCGCAAGTTTATGGATGATGTGAAGGCGAAGCTGGAGCAAAAAGAAAAATCGTACTCGTGGTCTGAAACCAAGACCGTATCGGCTGGGTTTTGCCGGACATTGTGCGACTTGCTGGTTGAACTGGGTGATGCATCGCTGGTGAACCTGTTCCTCAAAACTTTTGTGAAGTCGGTGGACGACTTTAAGAAGAAGAATGAACTTGCCGCCCCCTTTACTCTGCTTGCCTGTAATTTTGAGTGGGACGATATCGGCCAGGCGCTGCTGGACTCGTTGAGCAGCACAGGCGACGTTGAATTTATCGGTGACTCGGATGATGAAGAGGAAATTGAGACCGATGATTCCCGCATGGCGATAGCGCTGGAGATTATGGACGGTCTGGATGCTGGAGCTGCTCAGCAAGCATTAATGAAGTTTGCGGTGGAGAAGGCGTCACGTCTTCGTAAAGAGGACTTGTGCTCGTCTAAAGCGCTTCCACTCCTCTGGATGTGGGTCATTCGGTGCGGTGACAAGACGATGTTTGATACGATCGCATCAAAATTTCATAAAACGCCGCCCAGCCTCCTCCAACCCGTTATCGAGTCCTTCTTGCAGCACCTCGGCACTCTCCCGGCTTCGGACGACAGATTTAAGGCGCTCTCTGCGATTGCTCACAAGAGGATCGAATGGTTGGATGACCAGCTCCAAGCGTTGGGCAAACCGTTCTCGTGGGAGATGCCAGACGCTTATTTTCCCGACAACGCGAGGATTCAAGCGTTCCTGCGAGGCCCTGAGAGTTCAATGGATACCAACGGGGTGCGGCACTTCAACGGAGTGGGCCATGCCCGCAACTACGCCAAAAAGTGGATGCGTGAGAAACAGGTGAATGCCTCGTTCGCTTTGGAAGCTGAAGGCCGAGGTGGAAGTGCGTATGTGGTCATCACGAAGACTCGAGCGTGGTTCTCTCAGCATCAAAAGGAACTGCTCAAACTCAAGACGGAGCTGGCCCTGCTTTCGGCAAGGTTTGGAGTTGCTGAATGTGCTACAAGCGGCGGTGGCAGAAAGCGAGCGAGACACGAGTAAACTATGCATGTCCGAGATCGGTCCGTGTTTTTGGTATTGCTTTACTAAGTGCTGAGTTTTCGTATACTTTCACCCTATTTTCACAAAAATCTCAACCATCAATCACGGCGACGTAAAGAAATAAACTGTCCGGAGACTCAGTCTGCTAACTTCTTCGCGAACGGCAAGTGAACGCTCTGGATGGCTTTCAAGCAGGATTTTAAGGATGGTAAATGGCCGTTCGGTGGAGAGGGCAAGCCGGACGATGTTCCTGTCCCAATAGGAGCTGCGTCTCTCAAGATTAGTGAAACTCTGTCAACTGCCGATGAGAACGCTGGCGAATACTCGTTTGGAGGTCGGGCGGAGACCCTTCCGCCTGCACCCGGCATTTTTGTCAATGAGGTTGGCAACATTCCACTACCGCTGGACGAACCACAAGCCGAGAAGCTGATCGCCAAATGCGAAAAGTCTCCATTTGGCCACAACATGGCCACGAAGATGGACGAGAGCGTCCGCAAGAGCTGGCAACTGGCCCCAAACCAAGTGCAGATTAAGAACCCGCTGTGGCAGACTGGAATCGACGAGCTAACTACGATCATTGCGAGTCGACTGGGGTACAAGAGTGAGCCGCTGCAGTGCGTGCTGTACAAGCTCCTCGTGTATGGAGAAGGAGGTCATTTCCTCAAGCACCAAGACACGGAGAAAGAGGACGGAATGATCGCCACGCTTGTTGTGCAGCCGCCCAGCACGCACGAGGGAGGAGACTTGGTGGTGTGTCGAAACGGGAAAGCCGAGCATCGCCACGACTTTGGGAAGAGCGACGGCACTGCCCCGTACTTTTGTCATTACGCAGTGCACTATGCTGACGCAGAGCATGCATTGGAGAAGGTGACGAAGGGGTTTCGCCTCGCTCTAGTCTACTCCATTTGCTTGCCGGCGTCAATGCGCCACCTCCAACGAGATCAAAGCCGAGCGAGTAAAGATCTAGCTGATGCGATCTCCTCCATGGGACCAGAAGACGAGTCGTTTGCGCTGTTGTTATCACACGAGTACACCAAGAAGAGCATCGCGGATTTGGGTTGTGGGGCCCTAAAAGGAAGCGATAGTGCGAGATTCCGAGCCTTGGATGCAGCGAACAGTGCTGTGACTGCTGACAAGAAACTTCGGTTTTTTATTGCAAAGCTTGTTGTCAAGGTAGACAACACGCTTGGTGCAGGCGGTTGGCGGCTTTATAATTATGAGGAATCTTTGCAGTGGTACACGGCAAGCGGAGACGATCTCGGACACTGGAAAACGGTGAATGAAAAGATGAATTTTCTCAATCCCGGACAAGACAGTCTGATGCACCTCTGGAAGGCCTACGGAAATACTGAAGATGTGTACACTGGTAACGAGGGGCCGATCAAGAGTACTAAGTACTCTAGATTCGCAATCATTGCATGGCCAGCCTGTCGCCACCTAGAAAATCTTGTGAACCTCGTGTCCGCAGAACTCGCTGTCGAGGAACTGCTTTCTCGTAGACCGGTTGAGGCTTCAACACTTCGAAGTTTTCTTGATGCGGCCAGTACTAGATATGGATGGGGGCCTCCAGACGGTAGCTCTTCCCTGCGATTTTCCCGGTCGTTCTGTGAGCTGCTACTGGATACTCGTGACGTTGACTTGGCCAAACGTTTCTTTAAGGAATATTGTCCTTACTTGGGAGATTTGGATGGCAACGAATCAATTGTCCCGGTGATTATCAAAGTCGTCAATGCATTCGCCTGGAGTGACATTAGCGAAGAGATGCTTGACATACTAGGTAACGAAACCGACTTGTTCTACTACACGCCTGGGGACTCCGGGATGGAGCTGCTTCTACAAGTGGCGGACGCGGTCGAAGATGCACGAGCTCGAAATGATCTCGTCGAAATGGCTGTTGACACAGAGTTGAACTTGGGGAGTATTAAAACGGTTGATCTGTTCTGGAAACATATTATTCTACCTGGCGATGCTGGTGTGTTCGAGTCGATGGCCGAGAAGATTATGAAGAAGCAGCCAAGTAAGCTGAGGCCGTTCGTCCAAGGGTTTTCTAAGTATGTTGACAAGCGTGATACAACAGGAAAGTTTAAAGTGCTGGAGGGGATTGCTGCTAGGCGAATGGCTTGGCTGAATGAAGAAATCAAGAAACTTGACAAGGTCGACAAGACGTTCTCTTGGAAAATGCCGTTTGCAGCGGAACCCGAGAGTCCAGAAATTGAGGCATTTCTGCGAGGACCAGAACAGTCGATGACTACGGAGGCCATGAAGAAATTTACTGATTTCCACGACGCAAAGTCGTTTGCGGCTTTGTACAAACGTTCTTTCAAACGCGGGGATATGTATGAGGCGTCATTCAACATGAAAGCTGTTCAAGGCGAGGAACCATTTGTAGAGATCACCAAGACACGCAAGTGGTTCGATGATACTCAAACGAAGTTGGCTCAATACAGGGAAGAGCTAGCGCAGCTAATGGAGGGTTTCAACGGACCCCCGAAGAAAGTGCGTCACGACTAAGACGCAGCTCTGGCGCCCCCGTAAAGGTCAAGATTAGTTGCGTCAAGCACCACAGCCTACGTTTAAAAAATTGGACTTGTTGACTTTCCGCACTGTAATATTTGGGTTTGATGGGAATCAAACTAGTCCTGAGGACTAGTCATCTCTTTGAGATTCAGTCTTTTTCAACACTGAAACCAACTCTCTCGTGCTGAACATGGTGGCGCTGTTTCGCGTGGTGGTTGGCGTAGCACGTTAAGGGTTCCTTGTGGAAATTGACGAAGCCTGTTGGAGGACCAGCTAAAGAAGGAAATCAAAGCGAATGAGAAGTCCGCCGCGATCAAGTGCACTGCGCACAAAACGAAGTTGTTTCTTGCAAAGATAGGCAAATAGTGGCTATGGGGATATTGAGGCGATGACATCGCAAGAGCAGATACGGCCGACGAAGACCGTGAGCGAGTGGTTATTTGACAAGAGCGGAATGCCGTTTCATCAGCGGAACAGATTCATGTACTGGTGATTGTACCCAAGCTAGAATCCGGGATAGATGTAGTGCGCTTGGTCTACGCTCGTTTGAGGAGCTAACTATTGCTGACCGCACAATTGGGCCAGAGGAAGCGTAATATTCCTTGTTCTGGACCACTGCGCGCATCTGACTTATCCGTCCCATTGGACACAATCCCGGCATTCCAACGGATCAAACAATGGGTTCTCGACGTGCCAGGGCCAGCTGTATTTCCTGTATGGGCATCGCCAATTCGGGCAAACTACCATTGCCGACGCCATTGGCAGACTGGCTTGTCAAAAGTTTGCATATTGCGTGCATCTTTTTCGGACTCGTTCCGCTCGATATGGTTGATCGGGCGAGATTCTGGAGAAACTTGGGGAAGGCGGTGGACGAACAGAGTCCATGCTCTGATGCCGCTTCGTTCATGGATTTGTTACGAAGTACGCAGCCCGCAAGCAACAGTTCTGCCTGATCACGGACGAGATGGATCACCTCTTCGCTGACTCTGAGTTGTTGACGGACTTTTTCGTTGTGCTTCGGAAGTGGAAGATGTCGTCGAAACACTTTCGGGGCTTTCTCGGTATTGGGAAGCCATCGCTTGCGGGGTCATTTCTTGGTGTTTCGTAGGGGTGACGAGCGCTCAAGCCCGTTCAACGTTGCCGAGTTATTAGTGCAAGCCAAAACATTTTCATGTGAACAAATGAGTGCGTATTTCGCGCTTCTCCATAAACGCTACCCGTATATTTGACACTCAGGATTATGTGCACCACACCACGTAGGTTTCTCTTTGTGACAAGCGCAAGAGCGTGGACCTCCTCATTCGACGAGTGATCGAGTGGAGACCAAGATGGCAGGCGCCCCGTGTGTGACGCCGACGTGCGGCAAGAGCGGCTCGCTCGTGTGCCCGACGTGCAAGAAGCTGGGCATCCCTGCGGCCATGAGCACCTTCTGCTCGCAGGCGTGCTTCAAGGGCTACTGGTCCTCGCACAAGGCGCTGCACAATATGTTCACGCAGGCGCTGGCCGAGGAGCAGGCGCGCGCCGAGAACGCGTCGCCCTTCGACGGCTTCGAGTTCACGGGCAAGCTGCGCCCCGGCAAGGTCTCGGAGATGAGCGACGTGCCCGAGCACATCCAGCGCCCGGACTACGCCGAGACGGGCATCCCCGTGTCGGAGCAGCAGGCCAGCAAGGCCATCCCCATCTACACGCAGGAGCAGATCGCGGGCATCCGCGAGGCCTGTCGCCTTGGCCGTGAGGTGCTGGACATCGCCGGCAGGGCGCTGCGCCCCGGCGTCACGGGCGACGACATCGACAAGATCGTGCACCAGGCCTGCATTGAGCGCGGCTGCTACCCGTCGCCTCTCAACTACTACCACTTCCCAAGTCGGTCTGCGTCTCGGTGAACGAGGTCATCTGCCACGGCATCCCGGACTCGCGGCCGTTCGAGGACGGCGACATTGTTAACTTGGACGTGACGGTCTACAAGAACGGCTACCACGGCGACCTGAATGACACGTTCCTCGTGGGCAACGTGGACGAGGACGGCGTGCGGCTGGTCAAGACGGCGTTCGAGAGTCTGGCTGCCGCGGCCAAGCTCGTGCGCCCCGGCACCATGTTCCGTGAGCTGGGCAAGCACATTGCGGCGGTTGCCAATGCCGAGGACTTTTCCGTGGTCAAGACGTACTGCGGACACGGCATCGGCTCGCTGTTCCACTGCTCGCCCAACGTCCCGCACTACGCCAAGAACAAGGCCGTTGGCATCATGAAGCCTGGCATGATCTTCACGATCGAGCCCATGATCAACATGGGTACGTGGCGTGACAAGACGTGGCCCGACGACTGGACGGCTGTGACCGCCGACGGCATGCGCTCGGCGCAGTTCGAGCACACGTTCTTGGTGACGGAGACCGGCTACGAGATCCTGACTGCTCGCGAGAATGAGCCCGTGATGGAGTGGGATTTCTCCAAGGTGCACCGGCCCTAAATGAGGAGATGGCGGACGCGGTGGGTGGCAAGTGTCAAAGTGCAGCAAGATTGTGTAGCTCGAGTGTGTTCGGGCAAGGCGTTAGGTAGATGGCAATCGTGTTCGTGCGTGATGCAAGCTGCTATTAATTTCTGGGTGTGCTAGAAACTGAATATACAGTGTTCAACAGGCGAGTTGAGATTGCAGCTTGCGTTCAAGTTGAGCTTCTTGGATAAAAGCACATCCACGCGCAGGTTTTGAGATTTTCTTTTTGTTTTTTGTAGGGGTTGTTGTAGGTTTCGCCTCGCTCCATTTGGTTGCCGACACCTCGAACGAGATCCGAGCTGGGCAGGAAGAAGAGCACCGGAGAGTGGGTTCCGGCGGAAGGTGTCGAGCGAGCATTGCTGCGGATGCTGACAAGAAGCTCTGTGTTGCGTTGCGGACCTACTAGCAAAAAGGAGTACAGTAAAGAATCATCTCGCTGAAGACGGTTTGTAAAGCTGGGGGCTGGAGCTAGGTCTTCACTGTACAATACACAACAAATTGGGTACGATCTTGGGCGCAGGAGCGAGGAAGTGCTAACTGTAAAGTTGAACCCTGGAAAATACGTCGCTGGAAACTTTCCAGTGCAAAAGCTGCATGAAGATGCGCACTGTACACTGTAAACAGACCTCGGAAAATACAGTATCATATTGGATTGCAAAACTTCGGTCTCCATAATAATCATTTCAATATATCATTCACCAGTAATATGTATTTATTTCAATTACTTTTATATGGAGAATCGCGTTAAACTTGGTGTTTGTATAGTCAAACATTTTACTGAGAACTGGGCTTCAATAATAATAATTTCAATACGGCCGACAACCAATAATACATATTTCCGTACAAAAATACAGTAATTGCAATGGAATAATTATTTTTTCCGAGGCCTGTCTGTAAAATACATACAGATGATAACAAGGGCCGATCAAAAGCACTCGATTTGCGTTGCCAGTTTGAACTCATTTGGGAAAACTCCGTGAGCCTCTGCATGTCTGCAAAGCTTGCCGTGGAAACCCTACTTTCCCGCACTGTAGAGCTATTGATGTTGCGGTAAGCTGTACGTACCAACAACGCGCATGTATGGCTACACCATACATGTATGGTAAAAATAGTTTTTTTTTGTTTGTTTCGTGTTGCCCTCATTTGGAAAATGGACGCAACCGCACTACAATATTATTATTATTAGCAGTGATTACTATGATGGTCGATCCATTTGCTTGGAGTTACCTTGGTAAACCGGTCGGCATGCTCGACTTGCTGCAGCCTAAGCCTAACGAACCACCTGGTGTTTGGACCAAACCAAACAGTTTGGTCCAGGAGGCTCGGAGATGGGATCCTGCTTCAGTGGCGGATGCAGCGCAATGCAAAGAGCTCATGAAACTGGCTACTGGGAGGAACTTGGAGTTGTGGAGCCCCGAAGTACTTCAAGTAATGGATATCCCATGCTACTTTCTGCGGATACTTAATTTTAAACGTTGCTGGCAAGTGAAAACGAAGCCAACCTGTTCAACGAAGTGTTCTTGAAGTGCGTTGAAAGGGTGGCACAGTAACAGGGGCAAAGTTTGTCTACATCTTACAACAGAACGCTAAAGAAAGCGTGCCGGGAATACCAAAGCGGCTATGGCATGGGCGTATAGCATTCAAGATTGGTCATTTGTCTGTGTGCAAAATCCCTACATTTTGCAAAGCCATCAGAATTTGATCCTCACATTCACCTGTACGAATCCATTAAGTTCAGGTGCGAACTTTCCAATTCCAAACATAATGTATACAAATAGACTGTAAAACTGTATGCGCACCTATCTAGGGCAGCTTCCAGTACACTAGTCCCGATTTTGCTCATTTTGCTGTGGACTGTACAGACTATTTTTTTAAATAGTCTATTAAGATTAAAATAATAGCCGTAAGTGCTCCCCTCCGAATATCGTACAGGCGGCCCCGTCAGATTCGGCCCAGCGATCAGTAATAAACCTTGCACAGATAGTACTTTTGTGCCTGAGATTTGCTCCTCCAGTCATACAGATATACTGAGATAGATTATATTAAAGGGAACACGACGTGGCGCCTCAGCAATGGTTGGCTCATGTCCATTCGTCCACTTTTCGGCGAATTCAGTAACTCAGTACAGCTGCATCTATGAGCAGCCTGTACGAATCTTACAACCTTGCACTCTTTATGAGTACCACTCTGCCGAATCAGGCGGGGCCGCCTGTAGTCGCTACAAACAAAACATACTATTAAGTATCGAGGAGCTGGATATTTCCCAAGAGAACCAAACCACTTTGCTTACGATCGCAACAACTGTTGAAGATGCATCGGCCACCCGGACGAAGATTCCGAATAACCACGTGAAGAGGCTGTTATACATGTACCGGAAGACATTGACAAAGTGGCTGCGACGAACCCGAACGAAGTCTTTGAAATCGTGTGTACGTGCATCAATTAAGACATGCAGTTTGTTCTCGCCAACAGCGTGCGACCACTTGCCATGTGTTTGATTCACTATAGGCGCTCAGTCAATATAACAAATCTTCCGTACGAGCAGCACAGCACTTGGCAATCCCATCTGGATTCGTGTCCAACTAAACACCGACGACTAACACGGCAAATCGATTTCGATTAAGCCTCTTCAACTCAACTCACGCCATCCGATGCGCGCTGCTTGTGTTCCCTATACCGAATGCGTCCCATGTTGTAGCACCACCGTGATCGTTCGCAATCGAGCGATCTTCGGTGGCGAGCGCTCGACCTCATTCCTCAACTTGCCTTTCAACGCAACAGTTCTCCTCGCCTTCTTCTTCGACTCCGATCCGACTGCGTTCCGACATCATGAAGTCCTTTGCCTCGGTTTCCGCTCTCCTCGCTGCCTCTGCCCTGACCGCCTCCGCCGACGTGGCGACGGACACTGTTTGGGGCTACCGCGCCAACGACCCCAGCATGGTGCACACGTCCCAGTGGGCCGAGCACTGGGAGGCCTGCGGCGGAGTGCGCCAGTCGCCCATCGACATCAAGACCGTGGCCAAGTCGGGCGCGTGCCAGCCGAGCCCCATCAGCTTCAGCGGTTCATGCCCGCAGTACAACCTGACGGAGCCGCACGAGCCGCTCGAGGTGGACGTCATCGGAGGCGACTGCATGGCAACCGTGAACGACGCAGCCTACAACATGGCCCAGTTCCACCTGCACGCTCCGTCGGAGCACACAGTGGACGGCAAGGCTCATGACGCCGAGATCCACTTCGTGCACTCGAGAAACAATGGTTCTGCCCTGATGGTTGTTGGCATCTTCCTGGACATCGCCCCCACGTCGGACGTCTGGCTCGGACCCCTTCTTGACGCGCTTGAGAACGTCAACTCGACGGAACACCAGAACGAGGCGATCACGGTGGAGCTGTAAGTTTGAGCTCTTTACTACAAGGTGTGTTGATGTCTAGCAACTCGACTGACATTGTTTATTTTGTAGTGAATCCTACTCTGAGCTCGTCAAGAAGGCCAGCAAGACCGGCGGCATCTACAACTACCCGGGCAGCCTCACGACTCCGGGCTGTGATGAGACTGCGGACTGGTGGGTCGTGATGAACCCGATCCAGATCTCGTCGGCCGACTTCGACCGTCTTCACAAGGACCTGGTGGAGTACCACATCACGGACGACGGCAACAACGCTCGCCCCGTCCAGCCCCTCAACGGCCGCACTGTGACCCGCTACGACTAGGATGGTTGCGACAAGCGTCGACGGACACCAGCCCAACCAAGACTATATACCGCATGGTACCTTTTAGAAACTCGAGACTCCGACAGAAGTCAGCAGTTTAGAAAATGCATTCAATGTTAGCCAAGTCTAACACGTGTTATATCGGTAAGCCTACCTGCTTTGCCCCTGCTGTTCCCACGCCACTAAGCTTCAAGTGCGTGCATGTTTCTTGGGTCCTCCTTGGTTGATCTCATTGTAGCAATCCTCCAGAAGCTTCAACTCCGTGTTGTACTTCGCCAGTTTCGTTTCGTGCCCCATAAACCAGTCGCGAGTCTTGGTGATTCTTACGAAGCCAGTGCCGTCCTCCTCTGCAGCCTCCATCTCAAACGAGGCCTCCCCTTGGTCCTCCCGCATCCACTGAGCGGCGTAATTTCTCGCGTCTTGCGGGGTTTCAAATATCTCGATTCCTTTAGTCGTCATGGACTCGTCCGTGCCTTGGAGAAACGCTTCAATCTGCAATCTGTGTGGGAACTTGGCATTCGGCATGGCCCACGAAAAAGGCCTTTTCAGCTCTTCAATCTGGTTCTTGAGCCACTCGACTCGAACCGACATGACAGACGCCACAACATCACACTTGTCGTCGCCTCTTTCAATATAACCGGTATTTTCCGCGAAGGCTTCCATCACAGGACCAAGTTGGCTCGCTTCCATCGCCTTGAACTTGGTAGCTACCTTCTCAATCGTTTGTTTGTCACCACATTGAATGAGCCACTTCCAGAGTAACGAAAGGAGATCCGACTTCACGAGCTCGTCACAGGAGATTTCCAGCGCTCTCTCGCTTGCGATCTTCACGAGGGCAGTCGGAGCTGCTCCCTTGTCAAGCCCAAGCCCATCTACAATATTCAACAGCACCACCACCGCTTTCCCATCATCAGCGCCGTCCAGCCAGCGCGAAAAGATCGGACCGATGTCGTCCCAAGCAAATTTGCGTACGATCGGAATCAACGGAACTGCGAGATCAAGCCGGTCCTTGTAAATGTTGGTGAAGAAGAAATCAACTAGCGATACGTCTCCAGTATCTACCAGCAGCTCACTCAGCCTCTGGAAAAAGGTAGTGGACACCTCCTGCTCCTTGTCCAACTCAACTTTGGCCAGCTCCATGAACTCCCGCAGTTTAGCAGCATCCACGGGCTTTTGAGACTGCAGACACTTGACTGCAACTGTCACGTTGCTGAATCGAAGAGCAGCCTTCACGCCTTGACCATGGACCCCCCCTCGTTACCGAGGTAGCCGACCACAGTGCTGCTGCCGTGTGGCCTCCACAAAACCGCATAGGCTTCGTGGCCGGGATTAAGGAAGTTCATACCAGAACTTATACTGCAACTACCAAAGCTCTCACCCGTTGTAGCGAACCAACTAACGTCATGTTCCCGACCACCATCCTCCCAACCCCCAAGTTCGTAGGCATCAGTGCTACAGTACCCAACTTCGCAGGTCAGCAGCACGATGAAAAACTGGAGCTGTTTATCTGCTGGAACAACATCGTTCGCTCCTTTTAGCGCGCTGAACCTCGCTCGATCGATGCCTTTCAATGCTCCAACACCGAGATCTCCAATACTTTTCTCAGTATACTCGTGCTCAAGCAGTAGCGCAAACGATTCGTTGTGAACGCCCATTCCGCCAACAGCCTCAGCCAGCTCATCACTCAGCAACTTGTCGTGACTCTTTTTCAGGTAAACCATCTTGGCTGGCAGGCAGAGCGAATAGACCAGCACGAGTCGGTACCCCTTGGTCACGAGCTCCAAGGAGTGCTCTGCGTCCGCGTAGTGCACAGCGTAATGGGGAAAGTAACCAGCGCTGCCATCAGCTTTGCCAAAGTCGTGACGGTACAATGGCTTCCCGCCTCGATAGATGACCAAGTCTCCTCCTTTGTGCAGACTGGGTAACTGCACCACCAACGTGGCAATCATCCCGTCTTCTTTCTCAGTGTCTTGGTGCTTCACAAAGTGACCTCCTTGTCCATAGATGAGCATTTTGTACAGTTGACAGCTCAAGTGGACGCCTTCGTATCCCAAACGTGCTGCAATAGTTGCGGTTAGCTCATTAATGCCGGTGCTCCATTGTGGATTTGTGATTTCGACTTGGCCGGGCTCGAGTTGCCAGCTATTGCGCACGTTCTCGTCCATTTTAGTCTCGAGCTTGTATCCAAACGGAGATTTCTTGCTCTTGGTGATCAGGTTGGTAGCTTCTTCTTCAGTCAATGGGACCGATACTGGGCCAACATCTTTAAGAACGAGGCCGGGGACGTTCGGCAACGTATCGGCTCGACCTCCGAAAGAGTATTCACCTGCTTGGCGATCCGCATTGGCCAACAGTTTGCTGATTGCTCGACACTTCGGTCCTTCCGGGACTGGCACATCTTTGGACCTTCCTTCTCCACCAAATGGCCACTCGTGCTGCAGCGGCCCAAGCTGACTATCCTCGTCGTCACTGTACTCGTAATCGTACGTCACCCTCTTCGGTGACACTGAACCCGTAATTGCCACTCATGTCAGGTGGTATCGCGAAGAATCGGAAATGAGAGATCCATTCGAGCACTGGTATATCAATCAATCCATCATTTCTTAATCAATCAATCCATCCATCAATTAATTAATTATTTTCTCACGTTAGTACACAGACCAAATGTTTCTCGAAAAGTGCAAGCTACTACATTGTACATACTTCGTTTTGTCGCGTTCAAATAGCGACCACCTCACAAACTCGGCTGTTTTGATAGTAAATTCACGGTCGGATGAAATTCAAGTAAAACCGTCCATGATAAAGGCTACGCTTCATGCGGAAATGTTCAGAAATGTCCTGCTCACATTGATTTCGAAAACCTCTTCAGCGCCGGACTACTCAGCAACTGGAGGCTCTCGCGATTTGGTCGCTCTCGTATTATAACGAGGCGCTGTTGCGTGAGCGAGTTGCTGCTGAATACACTTGTTGGCCGTGTCGCCCCAGCACACACTGCTTTCCTGTAGCTCCTTCTCGGGGTCCCGCGAGATTTTCCTACTGCTGCGGTGGATCTTCAAGCACGTCCTGCGCGTAATAACGACTCCCGGTGAATCGCCAGTCGCTCGTGGGATTGCTCGCGCGGTGACCAGCGTGGTCGTGTCTCTCCTCACACGCTCAGCGGTTCGATACGGGTGCAGCTCGTCATAGTCCACAAAGTCCGACGCCATCACCCCGTAACGTCCTTCCCCGCTTTCGTCGCCATCGACAAACCGCGAGAACACGACCGTATTCGACTCGACCGTCGTTCCTGAAGAAGCCGACGTAACCAGTCGAAGCTGCGCGAAGTCGGACGTCTCGAAGTCGCTGTCCTCCCGGATGGCGACGCAGTCGAACATCTCCGAGAGAAAAATCTCCGCATTCAGCACCGAATGGAGGATGGCATTGAACGCCGCCCTGGTGCTCACGCCATAAACCGGCATCATCTCAAACCGCACAATGCAGTAGTCGCCATGAGTCGAGTCGAACCGTTCCTCTTGGCAGATGGCCGATAGCGGATCAAGACCACGACTTCTTGCGGCGAGATATGTCTCGGCAGAGTCCAATGAGCGTTCTTTCAATGCCGTCAACGTGTTGTACCGCTCAGTCGGATCTCTTCCTAACCGGATGACACTCTGAGTTGGCTGCAGCAAAGCCAAACTCCGTTGCTGCGTACACAAAATAAAGTGAGTCAGTATTAGTCAGCGTTCTCATTGCCATCTTCTGGTACATACAGCGTGAGCAGTTAGCGCCGCTTGTGTCTTGGCGAGTGTTAATTGTTGCTCTTGGACGAACTCCAGAAGAATGTTACTCTCTGCCTCGGAACGCCTCAGGGCCTGATCAGCTTTGCCCTGACGCCTCAGCCACTGGAGCTTGAGCTGGCCCACGGCGCTCTGCATCCTCGCGACCTGCTCCACGAGCGCGCGCTTGCGCTCCTTTCGGGCTTCATACGCCGTCTGCTTTCTCTTCCCTAGCGCCTTGTCCACCACAGCGTAGGTTGTTGGAGCGGTGGCGAGGTCGACGCATTGCATTTCGCAGATATTTTTTTGACAAATGCTGGAAAGTGGTTGGTTTCTTTGGTCGATACAAGCCGAATGAGTGAATGATTATAGACTTTCTTTATTTTTTTTCTCAGAACTCGCTGGCTGCCACCTAGACCGTAAGTATTACGGTAATATTACCGTAATGCTACCGTAATACCATCCAAACATTCAGTTGTTTCCGCATGCTCACCTCATCAAGTTCCATGGTAATCAAATGAAAGGGTTATCCCGCGGAGAAAATGTCACGACTCATTGGAGTGCGTGAATTCCTGCCGGATCGAACACTCGCGTTTTCCCCAGCCGCTGCTGAATACACTTCTTCATCGTGTCCCCGAACGAGACGGTGCTCTCCTGCAGCTCGCGCATCGCGTCCGCCGACAGATTCATCTCGCTGCGCCGGATTTTGGAGCGAGACCACCGGGAACCGACCACCACAAGCTCCTTCTTCTGCGCAGTCTTGGACTTTCCTTTGCTCTCGCCAGCGCTCTCGCTATCAACAACCGGCAGCATGAAGGAGCGGATCATGAACACGGTCGTCGTGTCTCGTCGTGCGCGTTCCTCAGGCTTATACGGATACAGCTCGTCCGAGTCGACATAGTCAGCGACAATGACTCCGCAGCTCTCTTCACTGTCGTATTTGGCTTCCACGAACTCGGCGAACATGACCGTGTTGGACTCGACGAGCGTCCCCTGGGACGTCGACGTCACCAGGCGCATCTGGGAGATATCTCGACTATCGGCCTCGTTGTCTTCTCGGATGGTAAGGCTGCCGAACATCTCCGACATGACAATCTCCGCGTTCTGAGCCACGTCAATGAACGCGTCGAAGACCTCCCTGGCAGTGGCGCCGCGGATGGCTCTGTTCTCGAAGATGGTGAGGCAAAAATCCTTCCCAGGAGAGTTGTTGCGGTCTTCCTGGTTTAGCGTCGACCTGGGGTCCAGTCCCTGGCTTCTAGCCGTGATGAACCGCTTGGCCTCGCGCAGCTTGCGCTCCTTGAGAGCTACCAATGTGTTGTGTCGTTCCGCCCGGTCAGAACCCAACCGAATCAACGTATGAGCTGGATGGAGCAAGTCACTACTCTGCTGCTGATGCCCCGCGATCATTGCCTGCAGACTGGCCAGCTCCAAGTGCTGCTCCTGGATAACTTCCTGCAGTACGACGTTCCCCGCGGCCGCGCGCTCATTGGACTTGGCGGCTTCCCCTGCTCTACGAGCACCTGGTACTTGAGCTCATCGAGCTGTTTCTGCAGCTTCTCCACTTGGGCGGTCAACTCGATCTTCTGCTCGCGACGGACGTCGTACGTTGTTTTGCGCTTCTTGTCGGTCGTGGAGAGCTCCGGACTGCTGCGTTTTCGGCTTGGAGCAGCATGGGCAGCATCATGAGGCTCTCCGAACTTGTCGTGCAGCCAGTTATGGTTCTGGTCCTGGTCGGCGCCGCTGCTGTCTTCGGACGAGTCAAGATGGAGGAGGGCATTCTCCCACGACGAAGGCCCGTGGAGAGCTTCCGTGAAGGAGAAGGACGGTCGAGGCGGCATCGGTGGCTGTCTGTCGCTAATCAGTTGTGACGTTAGTTGCTTCGTAAAGAGGGGGGAGAGGACGTGTGATGACTAAAACAGAAGCTTCGTGAGAGAAAGCCGAAAATTAATAGGATGCAGACTAGGATTTGGCACTAGCCACGCTCGCTGGGGTTGCGTGTTGCGAGCGATCACCGTATCTCGTCATGGCATTGATTTAATGTGTACGTAATGTAGTGTGCGTGTAGTCGCTGCTGTGGTTGCGAGCCAGCAAGATTCTCGTTTGAACTCTTGCTAAGCTTCGCGAAGTCGGATATCTTACGTCGGGTCTCATATAACTAAGTGAAAGTTACTCAGTGCTGTCGTCTCTCTCACTCAACCTCGGCAAACCCTGCGACACTCATGTGTGTGTGATTGTTGTGAACAATCACAATTTGTGTTGACCAGGGGAGTGGCCAAAGCAAGGGCAGCTTGACATTCCGGGCTTGGACGCACTTACTCAAAATGGCCCCCAAGGCTACGCGATCGTCGAGTGAACCGCCGCTCAGAGCAGCGTCGTCGTGGGTGGAACTGCTGAGCCAACGTCAGAACATGGAGTCGAGCGATGTGGACAGCAGCAGCAGCGAAGTCTCCGATAGCAGAGAGGTGATCCAGCCCAAGCGCATCAAAGGGAGGAAACAGGCCAAGGTAGCAGCGCCCGCCAAGAAGCGCCGAACAACGTACGACATCCGCAAACAGCAGAAGAGCGATCTAGTTGCGGAGGTGGCCAGGCTGGAGAAGCAGCTCGAGCTACTGAAGCACCGGGTTCTCGTGGAGCAGGGCGAAGCGAGCACAACCATCAGACGAGCTGAAGCCGCCAATTCGGTCTTGCACGAAAGTGTCCAGGGCCAGCACGAGGCAATTGCTGGAGCTCAAGGGATTCTGGTCGCGCACATGGTAAGGGTTGCAAATTTTCGTTAGTTTGATCCGAAGATATTTGAGAAAAATGCAATCTTTGTGTATTTTAGCAGCAGAACCTGTCGTCGTTGCACCCCACACACAACTTCATCCGTCTGGGGGTCGATAGACGGGAGCGACGCGCTTCTCTTGTGGCGATGAAGGAGCAAAAACTTCTAGAAGCGAAGCGGTTCGTCTCAGCATGGAGTCAAGACCTCGATGCCGAGTCCACTGTATCGCAGGAGAATCGGTTCGAGGCGCCTGGTGGGGGTTTCTCCGTCGTTCGGTTCGACAACGCGCCACTCCCTGCCACGTCCGTCAGAGCCGTGTACGATGCGTTCATGCACTCGATCCAGAACGCCGAGATCATCATCTCGGAGCTGTTCGGCTGCATCACCATTCGCGAGGACACGGAGTTCGAAGCTGCGGATATCTCGCAGTTGCGTCTCGTGTCGTCCACTTCGCATGGAGCTACTGTCGAGTCCAACTCGGTCGTCTTCTCCGAGTTTGTCGATGGACCGAATGAATGTTACGGAATTATAGTGGTAGACTTTGTCGACGCTGACGAGCTGTACCCTTATCTCCCAGCAGAGCGCGTGCGTCGAGACGCCATCACCTTGGTCTTAATCCGAGCTCTACCCTCCTGCAACGACAGAGAGAAAGTCGTGGTCGGTACGCGTTGGACGTGTTTGAAACTAGCACACTCCGAGCTAGACGTCCCAAAAGAAGGCTTGGCGGAACTGCAGGAGAGTTCCATGGCATGGGGCGACACGATGAAGAAGTGCATACTGCAGCATCTATCTAAAAGCGAAGTCGAAAATGGAGGAAAGTGAAGTGGAGTGATATTTGGGGCCTTATCTCTTCTGGTGATTGATAAAGCGCAGTGACAGCAGCGCGAGTACGCGGAATACGGCGATGAAGACGAAGATGACGCCGAAGTTGCGCCAAATGTCGTCGTGCTTGAGGTTGAACACGGTCTCGACGTACTCCTTCACGGTGATGTGGTCGATAGTTACGGGGGTATTCGTCACAGGTTGGCAACCGAGTTGCGAACCTCCGCCAGTGTACTGCTGTGCCTTGTCATCCCACGTGGGCAAGTCGTCGCAGTCGGCAAAGACCAGCGCGCCCATGACGGCGATGGCGTATCGGTGCGGAGTGATGTTGTACAACCACTTGTAGCCGCTTGGGATCTCGATCGCCGGCGGGTTGAAGCCCATGAAGAGGATGAAAATCGAGTTCACCAGCACTCCGATGATCGCAGCCACTTCCATGCTCGGGAGTGCGTACACGAAGAGCTGACCCATGTACGTCTGCACCAAGATGAAGAGCGATACGTTGATCCAGTAGAGAACAGCAGTGCCGAGGCCCGAGAAGCCCACCATCGGGTACCAGATCACCGTGAAGAGCAGGCCGCTGGCGAAGCCGTACGGGATCTCAGCCACAGTCGAGCCCACGAAGTACCAGAGCGCATTGTAACACTGCGCCGAGCGTTCTCGATAGAATGAAGCGCGCTCCTCGGACGCAATGGGGAGTACGCTGTTGAAGGAGACGAGGCCGTTGAAGAGCGCAACGGTGAAGACCATCCCCACGCCGCCGTTGAGGCCCTGGTACGTCTCGTACTCGGAGTCCACGAAGACCAAGCCGAAGAGCACGCTCAAGATCAACGCGATGATGAACCGAGTGATGTTGTACGACGGCGTGCGCCAGTACATGCGTATGAAACGCAGTACGAGGAACTGAGCTTGGGTCATGGACGACGCCGCTCGTTTCCGACCGAACGTCATTTCGGGGACGTCAGGCGACGGGAACGCAACCCCTTCTTTCGTCAAGTTTGAGTCCAGCACGCGCTTCTCCTCGCTCTCGTTGAAGAACTGCACAAAGTCAACGTCGTTGGTCGAGGTGTGACCGACTCCAGCTCCGATACACTCGAGCATCCATGTCGCTGGGTTGTACCCTTCCAACAGCGCTGGGGTGCCTGGAATTCCTCCGAAATAGTCGACCAAGTGCTGGCAATCAGCCCCCAAGTTGCCGAAGAACACGGTCTCGCCGCCGCGCTTCAATAGTAGCAGACTGTCGAACAGCATGAACACTTCAGTCGACGGCTGGTGAATCGTACACACAATGGTGCGTCCGCTGTCGGCCACCTTGCGAACGCCGTCCATGATCATCTTGGCCGAGCGCGCGTCCAAGCCGCTCGTTGGTTCGTCCAGAAAGATCACGCTGGGCTGTGCTGCCAACTCCACGCCGATCGTCAAGCGCTTCATCTGCTCCACCGAGCTGCCACGAATGATCTGGTCCGCGATGTCGTGCATGTCCAGCAGATCCAGACACTCGTTGACCGAGTCGTACTTCTTGCTGTCCGGGATGCTGCTGTCTTGGCGCAGGAACGAGCTAAACGTCAGCGCTTCTCGGAATGTAGCAGACTCCGAGTGGATGTCCATTTGCTCGCAGTACCCGGTGGATCGTCGGATGGCCAAGTCGGTCGCTTCGTAGCCGTTGAGCAGGATTTTGCCCTTGATTATGCCCTCCGTCTTCCTGCCGGCAATGACGTCCATCAACGTCGTTTTTCCGGCGCCTGAAGAGCCCATGAGCGCAGTGATGGAGCCTGGAACAGCAAAGCCGGTGATGCCTTTGAGCAAGTCCAGCGATTCGTTCGGGTTGGTCGGGGAGCGAACGGAGTACCACAAGTCCTGGAAGGCGAGCGTCACGGGGATGAAGTTCGTTTCCCTCTCTTTGACGTCGAGAACCGTCGAGTTTCGGGCAAAAGGGGTCTGTAAAGACTCTTGCTTGGGCGTGGCCAGCAATGCGTAGTTGTCCTCATCCGCAGCAGCGTTCTTCTTGGAGAGCATGACGTGGTCTGGGCTCTCGTACCTCTTGAACTCGAGGACAACGTAGCCGAAACCCATGAAGGCAATGTACGCAACGATCATGAAGATGGCGCCGCACACGATCCAGAACTTCTCCGACGGGACGTCGAACAACGACATGTAGTACTCGCCCATGTTCATGCCGAACTGCGCGCAGTAGTCGACGCCTTCGTACACGCACACATCGAATGATGAAGAACGGTATTGATTCACTGCCATCGCCCGCATGCACCACGAAATGGGGTCCAGCCAGTAGAGAAACACCAGGAAGTCCGGTAGTTGGTCCTTGGGCACAACGAAGCCAGCGAAGAGGATAAAGAAGACCACCGAGATCATTGCAATGGGCTTGGAGATGTGGATGTCCGGCGCGATCGCAGTGACGAAGAAGAACCACGCTGCAAACGCCATGTTGGTCATAATGAGCAACACCATGAAGATGATGAAGTTCTCCGCCGAGCTCACAAACCCGCACATCCAGTAGATCAGAGTGCCGAACACCAAGCTCTCCCCAACTGCGAGCGGGAGCTGAGCCACGGAGCACGACAACACGTAGGCCGACGTCCGGTAGAAGTTCGCGCCGCGTTGCTTGTAGAAAATGTCCCTCGCTGCCATGAACGTCGGGATCTGAGAGGCCTGGCCGAGCGCCAAGAAGAGGATGCACTGGAACAGAACCCCCAGCATCACTTGGACGTTCGTTGGGTCGATGTCCCAGAAGGTCGAGGCGTTAATGAGCCCCATGGCGACGATCATGATGGCTCGACCACGCAGGAACGCCGTGTTCCTCAACGTAAGCATCGCCTGCCTCCGCATCAGCGTCGTCGTGTTGCCCAAGAACGACTGCTGGAACTTCGGCATTGAATCCATGTCGTCGACTTTGTGGTCGTTGCTTTGGGGCTGTTCAAGTACATGAAGCATCTCCAGGTGGGTCCTCGACTGCCGGAAAATTGTGCCGAATTCACTCGGCGCTCGAGGAAAGTTGACCATGCCAACCGGAAGCGCACGTTCGTACTGATGCTGCTGTTTGGTACCAAGATCAAGTAGGAAGTCGGCCACATCGCGTCCAGGAGGGCGGACGAACCCCATGGACAAGAAATACCCCTCCACTTCGTCACGCGGGCCATGGTACATCACTTCGCCGTCGTTCAGGATCATCACGTCGTCGAAGAGGCTGAAGACTTCCGGCGCTGGCTGCAGCAGAGCGATCACGACGGTCTTGCTCAGCTTCTTGGCCACGCTGCGTTGGGTGCTGATGATGTCGAACGTGGCCGCGCTGTCCAAGCCGGTGCTGATCTCGTCCATGAAGGTCACAGCGTTGGTGCCAAACTCCATTTCTCCCGTCGTGACGCGCTTCCGCTCTCCACCCGAAACTCCGCGCAGCATCGCATCACCGACCACCGTGTCTTGGCAGTTCTCCAGACCAAGTTGGCGTATCACGACGTCCGGATAGTGGTCCGAAAAGGCCTTGGACAAGTCCAGCGCAGCAACGTTCTGCTCGGTCGTCCCCTTGGTGAATCGCTGCTCAGTGTCTTGAGCCACCACCTGATGACCGGAGAACTCGTGCGCGAACTCGAGCGTCTCCTTCACGGTCAGCAACGGGAAGTGCTTGTCACGCTGAGGCACGTACGACACGAACTGCGGCAGGCGCTTGGCTACAGTCTCCAGCTGTTCGCCATTGAACGTGACGACTCCTTCGACTGTAACACGCTTGTCCACGGGGAAGCGGCCGCTGAGCACCTTCATGAGCGACGACTTGCCGGAGCCAGGCTGCCCCAAAACGAGCGTGATGGAGCCCGGCTTGAACACGCCGCTCGTGCTCTTGAGGATCTCCTTGCGCACGACGTTCTTCTTAGACGAGAGCTTCGATACCCCTTTCTTGAGCGTGTTCCACAGCGTCGGCAGCTCGTGCGTCGTGTCGTTCTCGTCCGCCACGACGATATCCGCCGAAATGGACAAGTTGCTGAAGCGCACCTCCATCTGCGGCAGCGGCCGACCCATGGCAGCCTCGAAGGTCGTTGAGATGTGGTCGTGCAGAGCGTGAGGGCCATGATCCATCAGTGCAGCGCCCGAATCAAGCCCAGGTTTCTTGTCGATCTCCATGACGGTGACTGCACTTGCTTGTAGGGTCAGAGATGTTGAGCTCGCGAAGCAAATTACAGAATGGCATCGAGTTGGCTAGGCGCACGGTTTCCTTGTTAGAGGTGGTGGTGTCACGCAACCACTGGGAGTGTATGTCGATATCGAAAGGTAGCAGAGCTGTACGGGTATCGGTGAATAAACCCCTGGAAGATTGTTCACCGCTGACTTTTAGACTGGAATGAACAATCCGAGCGCCATATTACCACGTCGAGTCGACGTTGTGAATAATCCGAAACCCTGCTTACCTTTGGGGTAAACAGATTGAGTTCGGTTTCCATGCCAACGTCTCACCTGTCGGTCCAGCTAGCGTCGGTGGTCGTCACAATTTAATCAGCAAGCACAACTCCGCCCCATCGATCCACTCGAAAATGACCAAGTCTGTCACGCTGTTGTTCGCCCATGGCGCAGGGTTCTGCAAGGAGATCTGGGAGCCGATTATCCATCGATTGCAACAGTCTCCGCTATTGCAGAACGCCGCAGTAGACACGGAGTTCGTGAGCTTCGACTTCAAATACCACGGCAGCAACCGAGATGAGTCTGAAGCTCCTCAAATGGACCTCAGCAACCCCACGGTCCCCAGGGTCATCAACCCGTCGGGTGATTTAACAACGTGGACTTCAGCTGAAGCACTCGAAAGAGTGCAAGCACTTAAGCGCAAAAACCCCGGTCGGCTGGTGATCGGCATCGGCCATTCGATGGGCGCTTGCGCTCTCTGGAACTCCGAAGTGCAGCACCCCGGTACCTTTGACGGCCTCGTGCTGTTCGAACCGGTGTATGGCGACATGAACGTCGACCACGTCACGGACTTTCTCGTCTCGATCACGCTCAAGCGCGAGTCCTCCTGGTAAGTAGTAAACTGCTTACCCTTCAGAGAGATATCGGTACTGATCTCTTGGGTTGTAGGCCAACGCGTGACGCGGCGGAGCAGCATCTCCGCGCCTTCAGCAACTTCTCCGCTTGGGACCGCGAGTCGTTGGACGCGTACATCAAAGGCGCCCTCGTCGAGGACGCCTCAACCGGTCAGACAACGCTGGCGTGCAGCCCCCTCATGGAAGCGTCGCTGTACTGCAGCCCTCTCATGTTCTGCCCCGACGAGCAGCTCGCGCGCGTCAAGTGTCGCGTCGTGATCCACAGCGGAGGTCGCTCCAAGATGTTCCTCGCCTCCATCTTCGAGGACATGAACGACAAGTGGCCGCACATTTACGCCGTAGCGGAGTCCATTCCACGCGCGTCACACGCCATGGTCGTAGAGAAACCCGCCGAGGTGACGCAGAAGATCGTCCAAAGCTTAGCGAACCTCGAGCCATTCCGCGCCCAGTCACGACTGTAGCCGAAGCACCACGACGTCCCACGTAGCAGCCCCTCTCTCTATCTTCAATAACAATCTGAGCATGCGTTTACCACCTTCTCCTCTCGTTCGCGTCGTGTTGACTCGACACTTCACAAATCCTCGCGGACCCGTCGTGCACCACGACAACTGATACCCAAGCAGCCAAGCAGCCTTCACAACTCATTTGACCAGGTCCTCCTCATGTCCAGGACGGCCACGCTACTCTTCGCCCATGGCGGCGGCTTCTGCAAGGACACGTGGGAGCCCATCGTGCGTCGCCTGCGGGACTCGTCGCTGCTGCAGAGCGTGAGCGCGCGCGTCGTGAGCTTCGACTTCAAGTATCACGGCAGTAACCGCGACGAGTCGGTGGCGCCGCAGTTCGACCTCAAGAACCCACGAGGACCGAGAGTGCACCACCCGGCAGCCGATCTGACGGCGTGGACGTCGGCCGAGGTGCTGCAGCACGCGCGCGCTATCAAGGACGAGAGTGTCGGCACACCGTTGATTGGGATCGGCCACTCCATGGGGGCGTCGGCCATGTTGAACACGGAGGTGCAGCACCCGGGACCTTTGACGGACTCATCCTGTTCGAACCCGTCTACGGCAAGCTCAACCCCGACGTCGTGACCAACTTCTTGGTGTCGATCACTCTACAGCGCGAGTCGTCATGGTAGGATATACTACACTACGGTATGTAGAGTATGGAGAAGTACTGGGTAATAATAACGTCTTTGTTGCAGGCCTTCGCGCGCGGCGGCGGAGGAGCATTTGCGCAGTTTCAAGAACTTTGCGGCATGGGACCGCGAGTCATTGGACGCGTATATGAAGGGTGGGTTGGTGGAGGACGAGACTACCGGGAGGACGGTGCTGGCGTGCAGTACGGGCATTGAGGCTTCGCTCTACTGCCACAAGCTGCTGAACTTGACGGATGAGCAGCTCGCGCAGCCCAAGTGCAAGGTCTTTTTCCACTACGGCAGCCGCACCAAGATGTTCTTGCCGGAGACGTTCGAGGAGCTCAGCAGCAAGTGGCCGCACATCTACTCGCTGGAGGAACCGATTAACAACTCGTCCCACGCGATGGTGCTGGAGAAGCCGGCAGAGTCCGCGATGAACATTTTGGACAACCTGCAGGAGCTCGAACCGTTCTGTGAGCAGGCTCAAGCTGACGTAGCGAACGCCTCGCGACTGTAGGCATTGGTACTAAGCGGTTAACACGCGCACTTGTGACGTCTTGCGTTTGAGGCTTGCAGTATATTTATAAGTGTTATGGCAGTGCAGCTCCAAGCAAAGTGGTATAGTACCACTGCTCATAACTCGACGCCAAAATGAAAATGTTCGAGAGTGTGTGCGATGATTCCAGTTGAAGCGTTGGTATCTTATGACAACAATCATAATTCTTGATTACCACTTCGAAACCCGTGCTTGCGTGAGGGAAGTTGTCATCGTGGCTGAGACCCGAGGGTGACTCTTAAAGGGGTTAAAGTCATTGAGCCAATTACGATGACGAAGACATCACCAAACTCGACCGAAGCTTTACTCGGGTATGCTTCGTCCTGGGTCGACCTGCTAAATAGTAACACGACGACGACTGAAAACGGTAGCTTGGGAACCTGCAGCTCGAAGAGAGAGAACCAGAAGCATCCAACCAAGAAGCGCAGAACGAGCTACGACATCCGCAAGCAGCAGAAAAACGATTTGGTGGCGGAGGTGACCAAGCTGGAGAACCAGCTTGAGCTGCTCAAGCATCGGCTACTCAAGGATGCAAGGGGAAACGAACACGACCATCAGACGCACAAAAGCAGCCAACTCGGTCTTACACGAATGCGCCCAAGCGCAGCACGTGGCGATCGCTGGTATTCAGGGCATGCTCGTCTCCCAAATGGTGACCTGTATACCGTACGTACACCACGTCGATCTGTGTTCTTACGCTAACATTGTGCTCGTCTGTGTCGTTTGCAGCAGCGAAACCTGTCGACACTGCACCCCACGCACGATCTCATCCAACTGGCAGCCAACCATTCAGAGCGTCGCACAGCCTTGGAGGCGATGAAGAAGCACAAACTAAGGAACGCTAGGCGATTCATCACCGCGTGGAGTCGAGAGTTCGATACGAAGTCAGCATTTTCGCAAGAAAACCGGTTCGAGTCGGTCAACGGCGGGTTTTCCGTGGTGCGGTTCGACAACGCGCCACTTCCTGGTACTTCCGTGAAGGCTGCGTTGGACGCGGTTATCTACGCCATGCAGAACGTCGACATCATCATCTCCGAGCTGTTCGGCAGCATCACGATCCGCGAGGACACGGACTTCAGCGCCTCGGACATCTCCCAGATTCGACTCGTGTCGTCGACTCCGCATGGAGCCACAGCCGAGTCCAACTCGGTCGTCTTCTCCGAGTTTGTCGACAATGCTGACGAATGTTACGGCATTGTGACTGCGGCCTTCGTAGACTCGGACGAGCTGTACCCTTACCTCCCAGCGGAGCGTGTGCGTCGAGACACGACCACGATAGTGCTGGTCCAGTCTTCTCAAGATTTGGTCGTCGGTACGCGGTGGACTTTATCAAAACTGGTGAGCTCAGACCTCGATATCTCCCACGAAGCGATGAATGAGCTGAAAGATATTTCCATGACCTGGGGCGACACGATCAAGAAGTGCATTGTGCAGCACCTGGCGAAAACTGCATAAATTGCTTTAGCACCTGTCAACACGCATATATTTACCTGCCATTTTGCATAATAATATTTTTTTCGTAGCACATGGAAGCGCTGCTGGCGAAGTCGTCCACCTTGCGCTCGTTCCTGCAGAGGTGCGCGTAGTAGGTTCTACAGTGGCTCGATACTCTACCATTTGTATAGACTAATTGGATCACGGTAGTGCGGCACAGGAGCGTAGCGCCAATGGGGACGTGTCACTAGAGCAGAATCTCTCGCTGCAGACCGACCAGGACATCTCCTTCGCACTAGACCACACGTTCCTCGCACAGTCGGGGGTAGAACGGTTCCCCCGACCGCCATGGAGTTGTGAGACGAGCATCTCCCACGTAGGGCAAAAACACACTAGGTAGAGTAGAATGCTTTTTATTTGAGATATACTGACTGTATCATTTGGTGTTGTGGCATTCAGACCGAGTTGATCCACCATGTCATTGAGCGGCTTCTGGCTCGAAAACGAGCGATGAATTGGGAGGACGCGGATATCCTGACGTTGGGGTATCGAGAGGTGACGCCAGGGGCTGCAGGCCACCGCGTGACGCAGTCCAATGCCATCATGTGCTACTACCCGAACACGCTGGTGGCTGCTCTGAAGAAGCCGCTGTGGGAATCGCTGCACCGACTCATGGGCGACGACCTCATGACCCATCTACTGCTGAACTACACGATCATTGTACAACTTGAGGGAACTCCAGGCTCCTACATGCAGGTACTCGCTCGATGGAGTAGGCGGAGCTTCGTTAAGGTGCTGACGATGTATGTGTTGCTGTTGCTCGTCAGCTCACTGGGAAAAGTCTGCGACAGCAGAATCGAGTGACGTCCGAGGCTCACGCTGATAAAGCCAAGCGTGAAGTGTCGATTAACGTCGTGATGTATGCACGTTATTTCCAAAAGGACAGAGTGTTTGCGAGCTCCCACGTGCTGGTAAAAGCGTCCAAGACGGGCGATCCGATCAGTCGAACGGAAGCTTCTCGAGTGCTGCAGTCGATTTTCCCGGAGGCAGCAGGGCTAAAGCGACTGCCGAAGCGACTGATCAACCTCATTCCAGCGATACAGGCGATGGTGGCGAGGTTCAAGGCGTGCGAAGTTGAGGAGCTGGCTGGGAAGGTGATCCCAGTGCACAAGGAGTTCCGAAAGTTCATGGCGGAGAACCCGAAGATCAAGGTAAAAGTTGCAGAGAAGGCAGCGGAGGCGAAAGATTCTTCGCAGCCTGTCCTTCCTCCGATCGTCCGCAAAGCACTGGATGACGGGTACTTGAGCCAAAATGAAGATGTTGTCGGCCCCAGCGGTGATCGAAAGCGCAAACGGAGAGAAGAAGCTATCGAGTTGTTATCACACGTCTCGGTTGGATCGTTCAAAAACCGTCAGAATGAAGCTGGAGCGGCTGGTAAGAAGCATAAGACCGCGGATGAGTCGAAGACTCCGCACAGTTCCCATGGGACCTCGGACTTGACAAAGCTGCAGCAACACAAAGAGGACATCAAAAAGCTGCTGGAATTTTCAGTTTCCAAGAAGAAAGTGTATCGACTGGTGCGTAAGCTCCTTGCTGTAGTTGTCCCAAAAGATATCTGGGGTAGCAGTGACACCAAGAAGAACTGGGGCTGCGTCAAGTCGATGCTGCGCAAGCTCATATTCTCGCGGAAGTTTGACGTTTTCTCGCTGAAAAAGGTAAGCTGAGGACTTCGTAGCCTCACCGTTTGTTGTTTACTAACGATGCGCGCTGTCCAGTGTGCGGAAGAGTTTCAAGTTACGAACGTGGAGTGGATGAATCTGCAGCCTGGCACAAAATTCTGGTACGCTGCTGTCAACCCACCTAGCACCATTACACTCCTGATACCCCATCTAACATTCAGTTTGTGCCTAGTCCTCCCAACGAACGAGTTAAACGTCAGCAGCTATTCGAAGACTTGCTGTGGTGGGTGATCTCATCGCTGGTTTTCCCGCTGCTGCGAAGCTTGTTTTACATTACAGAGGCCGAAGGGATGGCGAACGAGATCGCATATTATCAACGTCCGGTCTGGAATGTGATCAGGTACGACGACATAACGATGTGCTACTGCGTGTTGCTCCTTCTAGCTTACTTATACAATTTTTTGGTGTAGCACTCTTGCTTTAGACGATTTGGAGGGTGGAATCCTGCAGCCTTCATGCGAACAAACTCTCGCAAACCGCCAGTTATCAACTTCTCGACTGCGGCTGCTTCCGAAATCTAGCGGCATTCGACCTCTTATGAACTTATCGACGCCTGTAGAGCAGGACATGGTCTCTGCAAATCGATCGATGGAGGCAGTCCACCGAGTGTTGACTTTCGAAATGGAGCGTCATCCTAAGCGCCTTCTTGGAGCTTCTGTTCGAAACATCGACGAGATCTACAAGCGCCTCAAGCCTCTTTTTCGTGAAATCTCAACCTGCCCACGATGTGAAGAGCGACGACGTGCATCTGGCCGAGATTCCCCCATGGCTTACTGCGTGAGTGTCGATGTCGAGCGCTGTTTTGATACAATTCGGCCGCGGAAACTCTATCAGATGCTCAAAAAGGCGATACAAGAGGACGAGTACTTGATCCGCAAGCATTGGGTCGGCCACCAAGTAGCTCCGACCTCTGCAGACAGTGACGAGTCCCTGCCGTTCTTCTTCAAGTTGGAGCGTCCAGCGTATCCGTCTGGAGAACTCCTAGGCTTTGACGATCTGGCCGCTCAGTCCACCAAGAAGAACTCGATGTTCGTGGACGGAGTCATCTACGACTACCTGACCAAGACTAAAGCGCTGCAGTTGCTGAAGGAACACTTATCTGCGAACATTGTCCAGATCGACGGCCACGATTACGTCCAGCAGTGCGGGATCCCTCAAGGCTCCGTGCTCTCCACGACATTGTGCAACTTGTACTACGCCCACTTTGAGCGGCGCGTACTCCGCAAGCGCTTGCCAGCGGTGTGTGACCCAGCGATTGTACCAGTCGATTGCTGCCAACACGAGGAGCTGTTCCGGTACACTGACGACTTCATGTACATTACGACGGACCTCAAGCGTGCGCAGAGGTTCTTTGACGTCATGCACGAGGGCAATGAAGAGTACGGGTGTTTCGTGAATCTTGCCAAAAGTCAAGCGAATTTCAAGGCTGTCGATGGAGAGTTAAGCTCGGGTGTATCAGAGTCAGAGCGGTGTATCTCGTGGTGTGGCATGCTGATCGACCCCAACAACCTCCAGCTCTACGTCAACTACGAAAAGTAAGTGCAAGTCTCGCATTAAAGATTGAATGCCCGGTACTAATCTGTGGTCTGTAGGCTGAGCAGCTCGCTGCTTCAGGGGTCGATCCCGTTTAACGAGACGAAGGCGGCGCAGGATTTCTTCGTGACCAAAGTGGTGTCCGCGATTCGGCAGCGTTGGCACGCGCTGTACTTCGACCCGGCGCTGCTGTCGCCCGACACGATCCACGTCAACCTGTTCCAGATGCTCGTCGTGGCTGCGCATCGATTCACGATTCTCGTCGAGATGCTGCCCTTCGTGAACCGCGACATGCTCTTCTTCTCGAGGTGCGTCCGCCGGATTCTCAAGAAAATGACCAAGGGCATCCACCGCAGCCTCGAGGTTGCCGCGGAGTCTGATCAAATGTCCCAAGCTGAAAAAAATGTGGGTGATCGACGCAAGGAACCACCCAAGTTATTGTACCAAGCACAGAAGCACCAGGTACGGACGGCACCCACGTCAAGATGCTTGGAATATTTCCAACTGAGACGCTCATTTTTTCACGCAGGTGTGGACGATTGGTCTCTATGCATTCCAACTGACGATCAGAGCCAAGAGAGACCGCACCAGGGCGGCCAAAGGCTCCTCTGGACGACGTCCATGTCAGTGGCAGACTCTTCTCGACGCACTTCGAGCCGAGCAGGAAAATTTCAAGCGGCGAGGGGCGAAAATTCAAGGCAAGACATGTCGTGCTGCTGATGTCGAGTGGCTGATGCAGGACCGTCGCAACGCGGCCGTGTTGAAGCGGTGCCTAGTGCTCGACTCGGAGTAAGCTGTCGTCAAAGCCACTCCAAGTCCGCCTTTATCGATGTCGACTGTCGCTGTGCCGGGTCTTCACCTTCTGTAGCTGTCGAAGGTTTGTCAGCCGAGTCCTGCACTCTTCCTTTGGTCCACTTCCAAAGCGCAAAGACCCGGCCGACCATTTGCAATGCGACGAGGATTTGCCATCAATCCGGTGTCGGAGTGGAGTCTGTAACGATACGGAGGCGCCAGGTGTTGGCTTGTGGCGCTGCACTCACTGCACATTGTGAAAGGGTGAGTGCTCGAGTCGAGCAGGCAACGCTGGATAGACCCCTCCATCTGCTCGCGCAAACTCAGCGAGGAGCTCAATTGGCGATCGGTCAAGTCGCCGTTATTCCGTGACTGGCAACCAGAGCTCGACAGCGCCCGCCGTCCGCCTTGGCTTGGTGGTCTCGCTGACTTGTCCTGCGTGGGCGACTTCCTTCGTCTCTCGGGCCGTGCGTGGATGGATGACTCGACCCACTACGACTGGACGCTGACCTATGTGATCGTGCTGGCGGTGGCCACGGTCGCGACGGCCACGACGCTGCTGCTCTCGTTCAAGCACATCAAGGTGGGGACTCGGCCGTGCAGTACATCACGTACTCGGTCTGCCGCCTGTACTTCGTCTACTCGCTGGCGCGGCTGCTGCTCTACGTGGGCGTGCTCATCAACTTCGACGGACTGCGGGACACGCTGGACGCGCTGGACGACGGCGAACTCATGGGCGCTCGCGCCGTGTACTCGGACGGGAAGCAGTTCAAGGCCATCGCCGTGACGGTGACGCTGATCGGAGACTGCGCGTTGCTGTGCACGACCTTCTTCATCACCACGCTGGCCTACGAGATGAAGCGCCTCATCATTAAGTCCATGGACCGAGGCCCCAAGCGCGAGCGCGCCATCATCCGGCAGTACTGCCTGCGCGCGTACATCGTGGCTGTCGTGTTCACCATCCTAATGGCCGTCTCGGCGTTCCTGCCGTCCGCCAAGTCGGAGACGCTGCAGACAATCGCGTTCTGGTTCGAGCTCGTGTGTATCTGGGTGTCCGTGCTGTATCCGCTGTACGCGACGGTGTGGATCTCTCGACAGAAGCGCACGCGGAGTGCAGTGGACCCGGCGTCGCTGCTGCTGCACCAGCGCATCAAGACGTTCGTGATTGTCTACTGCGTACTCGTGTTCCCGTCGTGTGTCGTGGAGGTGCTGGTTCGCCTCGTAGACAGCGTCCAGATGGAGTGGGTTGGGCTCACACAGATCCTGTACTACCTCTCAGGCGCAGGTACGGCCTTCGCGATCGGCATCAGCGTCACGTGCTGCTTCCGCGCACTGCGTCCGCTCATGTCCTCGTCGGTGTACGAGCAGCTTCTCGAAGGCGGCTACTTCCTGACGAGCTCGGACTCCAGGACGTGATCGTAGAAGCCCCTACCCGACGCCCGATCTTCGTGGTGACGGACATTGAAGGCTCGAGTCGACTGTGGGCGGGGAACGCGCAGGCCATGGCCGAAGCGCAGTCGATCCACGACGACCTGCTGCGCCAGCAACTGCCGCGCTTCCGAGGCTACGAGATCACAACCGCGGGCGACTCCTTCCAGCTCGCATTCCATTGTGTCCGCGACGCGATCGGGTGGTGCGTCAGCGTGCAGGAGAAACTGTTGAAGGCGCCGTGGCCCGCCGCTCTACTCAAGTACGACAACGCTGCGCGCGTGTACGACATTTGGACGCGCCTGGTGTTCAACGGCCTGCGGGTGCGCATGGCCATCCACGACGGCGACGAGCGGCTCGTGTGCTCTCGACACCCGACCACAGGCAAGATGACGTACCTCGGGCTCAGCGAGATGATGGCGCGCGAGATGAGCGAGATGGGGCGCGGTGGCCAGATCGTCATGAGCGCGTCGGCGCTCGCAGTCTACAAGGACGAGGTGCTGCAGTTCCCGCCCAAGAGTGCAGGAGGAGAGGACAAGTTCCGGGTCAAGCCATTCCGAGCTTTCGAGCAGCCCGAGTGGGGCATTTCAGTGCAGATGCACGAGGTGGTGTCCACGCGCATCGGAGACCGCTTCAACACGCGCTTGGATCGCATCAACGAGCGGTTGCGCTTCCTCACGCACTTCCGCAGCGAGCATTCGTCTACACGCAACACCACGACCGCCATGTCCGTGTGATCGCCGCCACGTTGTACCAGTCGAAGTTGTACAGTTATGATTGCAGCATAGTTTTGTATACCTAATCAGGACCAGCAAAATAGAACACAAATAGTCAGATCTATATCAGCGGATATTTCTACAAACTCCATGCTACCTACCACGAACAAATGGACTGTACACCTGTTCGTAGTATCGCTCCCTCTGGCTTGTGGAGCATTTCACCGTCACTCTACCGCTGTTCGCTACGTCGGACTACTGCACAGTAGAATTACTTCCGCCCCGAGTGCCCCCCAGCGATATACATACGCCCTCCCTACTGCGCCTGTACAGCTAGATACTAACCACCTCCTGCCGGTAGAGTGATGCGGCGTCGGGATAGCGACCTGCTGTCGCTGGTGCGGCCTCCGCGCAGCCACTCGCGCCTGAGCTTCAGCCACAGCCACAGCCACAGCTACAGCTACAGCCAGTGCAGCAGTCGCAGCCGCAGCGGCAGCTTCGAGAGCGACGTGCGCTGGTCCGAGCGCGCCTCGAGTGTGGCCGGGAGCGACCTGGACTTTGGCTCGGAAGTGCTGGACGTGGACGACCTGCAGCTCCTGCAGCAGCACAAGCAGCAGCAGCAGGCGGAAGGACATGAGACCGTGCACGTCACCGTCCGCTTCCGACCGCTGCTGGCCAGGGAGAAGAGCGCCACCAAGTCTGCCTGGACGGTGCACGCAGAGACCGGGACGGTGGAGGCAGCGCCGGCGGTGCCTGGACAGAACGCGCGACGCCGAGGCGTCTACGCCTTCGACGAGGTGTACGACGCCCAACACTCGACCAGAGCCATCTACGACGGCCTGGCCAGGTCCATCGCCCGCTCGGCGCTCGACGGTATTCATGGGTCCATCTTCGCCTACGGACAGACCAGCAGCGGCAAGACGCACACGATGCAGGGCACGGCGCTGCGGTCCAGCAGGAGGATGACGCTGACCGACAAGGAGAAGACGGTCGAGACGGAGGAGGACCGACGACCCGAGGACAGCGACGGACTCGTGCAGTTAGCGGTCAAGGACCTGTTCGACGAGATGGCTAGGAGGTCTGATGTGGAGTACCTGGTGCGCGTGTCGTACCTGGAAGTGTACAACGAGACGGTCAAGGACTTGCTAGCGCCGACGTCCACCGCGACCGGGAAGAGAAGAGACTCGACTGTTCACATCAGAGAGCACCCAGTCACGGGCGTGTTCACGGACAACTCGGAGAGAGTGGTTACGGACGCGCGCGGAGTGTTGCAAGCTCTGCGCGACGGAGAGAAGCAGCGCGCGGTGGGCGTCACCCGCATGAACGAGCGCAGCAGTCGCTCGCACTCGATTTTTCGCGTGGTTATTGAGTCTAAGACGCGTCTGGAGTCGCCCGTGCCGACGGAAGATGACGCTGACGTGGAGCGCGTGCGCGTGGGTTGTTTGAACTTTGTGGACCTGGCGGGCTCGGAGAGCGCGCGTGCTGTGAGTTCGGGCGCCAAGCGGCTCACGGCCGAGAGCGCCAACATTAACAGGAGTCTACTCGCGTTATCGAGAGTTGTGGTGGCGCTCGGCAGCAGCAAGTCATCGAATCAGCAGGACCACATCAACTTCCGCGACAGTAAACTCACGCGCATCCTGCAGCCGTCTCTTAGTGGAGCTGCGCGCGTGCTGTTCGTCTGCTGCGCATCGCCTGCGCCTGCTTACATTGAAGACACGCGCAGTACGCTCAAGTTTGCCAGCCGCGCCAAGCGTATCAAGGTGAATGCATCCGTCAACGAGGTCGTGGACCAGCGCGCTCGTGCGCTGATGGAGCTGGCCCGTGAGAACCAACTTCTGCGTCAGCAACTGGATGCATTGGCGTCGGCTAGTCGCGATGAAATGGACGCTATGGAGGAGCACGCAGCTCGGCTGCGTATGAGAATAGTATCGCTGGAAGCTGCTGCCGCTGCTCCAGCTTGGACGTCGTCGGTGGTCATTGCCCCAGCTGTGGATACCGCACTCAAGAGCAGAGAGAACCGACAGCCTGAAGTCACTGGACTGGAAGGAGCCAACTCGCCGATAGACTCGGACAACCAAGCTCTCGAGCTGGAACTCTCCGACGATGAAGACACGGAGGTTGACAGCCAATATGAATCGCCGACGGGATCTCCTCTGCTGGTAGCGGACGCGGCATGTCCGACTTGTGAGACCCTGGACGACGCCCTGGAGATCGCCAAGACCCGCGAGATGGAGTCGTATCTTCGTATTGAGGAGCTGGAGCAGCAAATCGCGCTTCTGCAGCGCCAGACTGGAGACGATGGCACTGAAGCTGATAAAGAGGACGAGTCCACGACCGAGTCGCAGTGCGTGCTCGATGTTGACGCTGAGGACGACGAAGCCGATGAAACGGAAGCGCTATCCGGGAACGCGGGACTTGGCAGCGTTGTCCACGCGAGCAGCGTGAGCCTCGCAAGTGCAGCGCTGTTGGCGTTGGTGGTCGACTCGTTGAAGAAGCGCAGTCCTACTGAAGCTCTCGCGATCGTGGTCATTGCGCTTACATGTATGGGGATCATGCTGGCCTGTTTCGCGTGGAATATCGCGACCGCTACTCTCTGATGCTCTGCTGGACAAAGCCATTTACTTTATTTCGTTTTATTATTATGGGGCGTTGGAAATGCCGCGAGTCATCGGAAGCTCCTAGCCACTTCAAACCCGGAACTTGAACACGCTGTACGTTGGTTGTCGTTGTCGTTATGTAATCCTTGACACATCTTGGTTCTTGCATGCCGGAAATGATAAACACGTTGGTTGATCCTTTTGAGCCGCATCCCATACGATTGGGGCTTCAACGGTGGGAAAGGAGAATCAGTTTGCTCTCCTGAGCACAGCCATCTCTTTCTTGTTGACTAAATAGCTCGCGGTGACCACAGTTCGATTTCGTCGCGGTAGCACTCAAGTCGGTCAGGATCTCACATGTTGCGTCCACAGTGTCTCCCTCGACTCGCGCGGCCTGGGAAGACCAATCGTCGCGGCATTTTCCTGGTGCTTTGCGCGCTGGTAGGCTTTGCCTGCTGGGCCCAATGGTTCATTTCGCCAACAAGCGGTCTGTTTCAAGTCCAAGAGGAGGCGATGCCACCGGCACCAGTGACGAGCGTTCTGCACCCGCTGACTCCGGATCAGCCTGCACTAAACTCCGACATCGCGTTCTCGGTTAAATTGTCGGGTGAAGCATTCCACGAGTACGAGGAATCGTTCCCTCAGCATGGCAAGAGCGAAAAGGGCAAGCACTATCGCGTGGAGAACACCTTCCTTTTATCCCAGCCGGAAAACCGCGGCAACGACACCGTGCTGATCATTTGTGTGTTCAACGACGCCAAGTCCTGGGGCAAGAACCGCAACCTCACAGATTTTCTCCAACTCGTCAAGTCGTTCGACTACCCGAAGAATAAGGTCTCCATTGCACTGTTGACATCCTCCGCCAGTGAGTTCGACAAGGCGAAGAAGCTTTTTGGCTTCCACATCCAGCACTATCTACAGCTATCGGTGATCTTCCGCAATGATTTCGTGGTGAGTGGCTTGACTCGCTCGAACCGCCATGACCGAGCACTTCAAGGAGGTCGACGACGCATGCTCGCTCGGTACCGGAACTACGCGCTGTTATCGACTATGGACTCATGGCACCAGCACGTGGTGTGGATGGATGCAGACATCACCGTCGTTCCCGGTGGGTTGGTGCAGAAGATGGTTGACTCTGGCCGGGACATCGTGGAGCCTATCTGCCTCCGGAAGGTCAACAGCAAATGGTACAACTACGACGCGAACGCGTGGGTGGGTCAGCGAAAAGTGCGCTCAGCTGATCAAAACGAGGCTGACTTTGTCCCTGGGCCTCTGAATGCCAAGCACATGCACAACATGCCGGAAAAGTCAAAGGAATTTGCTCCGCTGGACTCCGTGGGAGGCACCATGCTCTACGTTCGGGCTGAGGTTCACCGACAAGGTGTGGTTTTCCCAGTACACTACGTCATTGGAAGCGAGTGGGGTCGAGAGGGGTACGACGGCATTGAAACGGAAGGATTGTGCTACACCGCGCATTTCCTGGGCTACAAGTGCTGGGGCATGCCCAAGGATATCATCCAGCATGCACTGTAGTGCAGTCTGTATTTGATGTTGCCGTTTCAGTTATTAAATAAGCGTACGAATTTGCTTGTACTTACTACTGATCAAGAATTTGATTAGCATCACTAGGGCTTCGCGGGGGCTGAGATCGCAAATATAAAACAAAACAGATAAACGCACAGCGCACACGACTTGGGCGCGCCGCACTTGCGGCGCACCAGTCGCCAGCGCTGTGCTTGCATTCAAACACACTCACGATAATATGAATTTGTTTTCTTGCCTTCGCGCTGTTAATCACCAAATACAAGCAAGTTAGAAGTTGCAGCAGTGCCCTCCCAAGCAAAGTCTATTCTTACCTTGGCGCTGTAAGTTCACCCTGGAGTTGCTGCGTCTGTAGACGTGAGAACTGGAAATGATTCGAATGAAACGAAAATTAATGATACGATTGATGCTTCTTCGTTGACAGAGACTGACTACGTAATTATTCAGACTACCTACAGAACTCCCCGCCTTAGCCACAAAGGTGGGACCAATAAATCTTGCAAGGTTAAGAGAATTGCGAAGAAGGCTAAGTGTACTGGTTTATTACAACTTTACCGCCTAATTGCAAAAGAATGCGGCGGATAGCCCTTCCCGCGTCCTACACTTTCCCTCCCACGTTCAGTTAAATCAGTACGTGGTGAGTTTATGCACGGATGGGCATGGATGCTGACTTCAGTGATTTGCACTACCTGCGCGAGGTACCAAACTTTATACAGGCGAGGGTAAGCAGGGGAGTTCTGTATTAAGTTTACTTTCATCATATGTCATATATGATGGATACTTAACGCATGCGTTTGCTGCGCCAGCAGCATACCTTACGGTACCGTACACTTGCTATCCCCTGCTGGCGCAGCCGGCGTTTCATCCAACACTATCGCGGCACGCCTTCCCCACGCGCGCGCATTTGCAGCGTCAAGACGACGGCGACGCTGCTCCGGCGTTTCATCCAGCACCATCGCGGCAGAATCAACATTGCTGATTTCCTCTGCAGGGCTACAGAATGACGGATCCGGATTGAGAAGATTGACGCCCGGAGACGACACTTACACTTCCATTAAGTATACAGAGTACTTATGCAGGTAAAGATATATAAACAAGATTCTCAGTTAAGTGCATTCAATACAAATATCATAATCAAGCGACACTTTTTTCGAGCACGACACGCACGGCTTCATGCGACACCGAATTAATCCCCTGCCGGCTGCGCCAGCAGCATACCTACGGTACACTTGCTATCTCAGTATAATTTATGATTCATAAATCTTACTGCTAAACTAAACTACTCAAAACTCTTCTGTATGCTGGATGGTTTCATTGACCATCCCCCAGCACTTGAAGCCTAAGAAGTGCGCGGTGTAGCACAAACCTTCCGTTTCGATACCATCGTAGCCCTCATGCCCCCACTTGCTGCCGATAACGTAGTGCATGGGGAACAACACACCCTGTCGATGAACCTCAGCGCGCACGTAAAGCATCGTTCCGCCGACCGAGTCCATGGGCGTGAAAGGTTTCGATGTATCCTCCACTTCGTTCAGGAGGTTGACGTTTAGAGGTCCCGGCATGAAGAATTCATCGTCGCCGAGATCTGCCGGTCGCTCCTTGCGCTGGCCCACCCACCCGTTCTGGTCGTAGTTGATCCAAACGCCTTTGTGTCTGTTGAAGCACGTGGGTGTCAAGATGTCTAGCCCGGAATGAACCATCTTGGGGAGCAAATGTGGCAGGATGATCTCAATATCCGCATCCAGCCACAGCACGTGCTGGTGCCACGTCTCCAGGCTTGACATGAGGACGTAGTTGCGGTATCGTGCGATCATGCGTCGTCGGTCAGCCTGACGAGGACCTTCGTGGCGGTTGCCGCGCGTGAGCCCATTCTGGGCAAAGTCGTCACGGAACATGATCGACAGCCGCGGGTACTGCTGGATGTACTTCTTGAACAGCGTCCGGACCTTTGCGAACTCGTCCAACGACGACGTGAGCATGGAAATGGAGATCTTCTCTTTGGGGTAGCTGAAGGACCCGACGAGGTTGAAGAAATCCGTGACGGTGCGGTTCCCTCCCCACGAGTTAGCGTCGTTGAAGACGCAGATGATGAGCACGGAATCAGTCTCGCGGTTTCCTAGTCGGGTGAGCACCGGTGCGTTCTCGATGCGGTAGTGTCGTCCAGGCTCGATCTTGCCATACTGCGGAAAGGATTCTTCGTATTCAGTGAACTGCGCTTCGGTCGATTTGATGCGGAAGGCCACACCGGGGTTGAGTGGTTCTTGTAGTGGGGTGATCGGATGCAGGACGCTGGTCACTGGCGGTTCGGGTGCGTCTTCTTCAGTTTCCTCTTCGACTGTGTCAGGCTTAGGTTGTTGGGGTACTTCTGTTTCAGGTTCTACTGGAGCTTCGGTCGGGAGTTCTACAGGAGCTTCAGTCGGCGATTCTTCAAGCGCCTCAGCCAAGGGTTCATTGGTCGTTGGTAGCTGTTGCGGCGTGGCAAGCAGACTTTGTTTGGTGGCGGCAGCAGTACGGGCGTCAGACAGTTCTTGAGGCTCTTCTCGCGTTCTTACGAGCGTGGCGGTTGGTGCGTCGCGACTTTGGATCCAAAGCGCGAAGACCGTGATCCCAGCAAGTACCAGGAGAATAGTCCTGCGGTTAGCTCTATCAGCCAAAGCGCGGCCGGGGCGTCCACTCGACATTAGCGCCGACGTGTTACCTATTCCCACGCGATCACTTGGGTCTTGCCGCGGCAGATTGGAAATGAGCTCGCTCGTGGAGCGTGGCGCGTCTGGACGAGCCCAGGGCGCAAGCTGCTGTTATCCCGCAAGATTGGTAGGACCGAGGTGTCGCGCGTGTCGGCTCTCGACTCACGAAGCTTGGCGTGGACAGCTCATATGGTGCGATTTTTTCTTGCTGTTGGACTGTAAACAGTGATGGCGAGGTTACGCACGGTAGAACTCGGTCAGCACTTAGTAATGGAGAATATATCATCAGAATTGGCCTTAGTCAATACACTTATTGTACTGGCCATTAAAGTTGAAGCCAGACTTTGTTATCATTTTTCACCTACTCACAGTGTACTTTCCATATACGATAGTTAGATATATAGGTAATGTCGACGCGTAAATTCCGATTTTGAGGTCAGATTTGACGAATTCGGCGTTGTTTTTGATACAGCCGCTGAAAAAAAACGCTCTCGATTACTCAAAAGTTTGGGGAAAGGGCTTAATTAGGGCTCGAATAGGGCAAGCCAATGATTTATCCAAATACGAGTCGTCGATTGGTCAGATAGCCGTAGCATATGCCAAACATATGGGTTTTTCGTTAAAAATGGGCGCTGAAGCCATCTTGGTGGTGAAGGTTGATGTCAAAATCCAATGTCGTGCTCCACGATTTGAAATTATTTACTAGAGGTAACAAGTATTCGTTAACACAGAGCGTAAGCTGTTCCAGTATGATTGTATTAATTCATAGAGGTAGTTGATATGTAACCCAAACTCGGAGTCGAGTCAACCACCTCGGTCGTTTCGGCAGCTTCACGTTAGTTGAGCTAGTTAGTTGGGCGGTAAATATAGTTTTTTGAGAAGCTAAGGCACTGATAAACAATTTGCCATAGGTTGCATCTCACGGGGATCGCTTGTTTCGAAGTTATAAGCGAAATTCGACGGCTTACCTCCTCTATCATTGCTGATCTGTTTTCTTTTGAAGGCGAATTCCCGAGTTCTCAGCAAGCTTCTTGCTGAAAGGATGTTTGTTAAATAATGAGGAAGGTTCGAGCGTTCGAATGAGCGCAGTTTCGTGGAAAACAGGCTAATATTGGCGGAGTTTTGCCGAATGTTAGAATTCCTGGTTTCAACTTTAATGGCCAGTACAATAAGCAAAATTGTCGCCTCGTACGGATGGATACCGGTGCTTTGCGGCAAAGGATTTGACCCGATGATATTAGAGCGTGTGGTCGGCTTGTATTGACGTGGTGGTGAGATTCCAAGTTTTGACAGGCTCCGGGTGCGCTGGAGCCTGTCGTAGCAAAGGTGCGTGAAGTGGTGTTGCTTGTTTGCTTGTTCTTGGGTAAAAATGTAAAGTGAGATTGATTCCGTTAAGTCTTCGGGCTAACTACGTGCTCTAGGCCTTCCTCTAGGTTCTCCTTAGTGTCGTTCTAGAAGCTGAGCTAACCTATACTAAATGCAAGTGTTTTTCTATTTTCGTAATCCTATATATGCATGTTTGTATACTTGTGCAGGTAGCGTTCTGGATTCCGGGCGCCAGGCAGTCTTGCGCAAGCCTGGCGCCAGCCTTCACGCGACGCTGCGCGCGGACTTCTTGTGGCGGCGGAGGCGGCGGCGCTGCGACGCCTGCCTTCCTGGCCACCAGGTACGTGTTCCCCGTGCATGTCTGTTGCTGGCGTACCCGCTTGCGTGGGTGCCAGCAGCAGACATGCTGCATCATGACATCCCCCCGGACGTTTAATCGCGTTGGCTCTGTTGACGGAACTTGTGGAGAAGTTCACGCCAATGCGATTCCCGTTTTAGCTTGGCCTCGTATTCCCATGTGCTTTCCGAATCGGGGAGTCCATGCCACTTGACCAGCCAGAGACGTTTGTTGTTGCGCTGTTTCTGCTGGAGCAGAGCTTCTGGGAAATGCAGTTCTTCGTCGGTGGCATCGTCGAGGAGTACTGGTGCAGACTTGGGCAAAGGTCGCGACGCGAAGCGTTGAGGGTTCGGAACGTCATGCTTGAGGAACTCAACATTGAAATTCGGGTGAAGACGACTCATGTGGCGCGGTAGCTTGAGCCGTGCTACGTTGGAGTTGATCATCTTCTTGATTTCAAACGGGCCGATGTATCTAATCGCTAACTTCTCGCGGTTGAGTTCCGTGTTGGCCGTGATGCGCCTGAGAGGCAAGTTACGCGTATCCAGCAATACGAGATCCCCTTCCATGGACTCCACGTCTCGGCGCTTCCTGTCGTAGTACTTCTTTTGGCGTTCTTGTCTACCAGGAGATTCTTGCGGGCCAATTCAATGATCTTCTTGCATTCTTCAGCAAACTTTTGCGCGAAGTCAACTAGTGGAACATCTTCATCACGAACTTCACCAGGTATGATCTGGGATACTAAGTTCCTGACCTTGCGTCCTGTGTCCACTTCGAACGGCGTAAGCATTGTCGAGGAGCTCTCCAGCGTCGCATGTGCGTGGTCGATTGTTCCCAAATACGTTGCCCAGTCTCGACCATGATAGGACACCATGCACCGTAATGCATCTTCCAAGACAAGGTTCTGACGCTCCGTCTGTCCATCCGCTTGGGCACGATATGCCGTGGTGAGCGACAACTTGACCCCCATGGTATCCATGAGCGACTTCCAAAACTTTGATGTGAACTTGGGGTCTCGGTCGCTGATGATCACCTTCGGCAGACCGTGATGACGAACTACTCCTTCAAAGAAGATGCGCGCAACCTCCGGAGCATCTGCCGTCGTATGTGTCGGAATGTACTTGGGCCGCTTGGATAGTTTGTCCACCACAGTCATGATTGCATCGAAGCCATTGGAAACCGGTAGCCCTGTCACGAAGTCCATAGTCACTACTTCCCAGCACTCGTTTGGGACTGGAATTGGCATCATAGTTCCTTTCTTGCGCGCGGTACTAACTTTCCATCTAGCACACGTCCCACAGCTTGCCACGTACTCTTTCGTGTCCTTCTCTAACGTGGGCCAGAAGTACCACTGAGCAACCCTCCATTGCGTTCGACGGATTCCAGGATGAGCTGCCGTGGGTGCATCATGGAATTCTTCCAAGATGTTCGTGATTAGCCGGGCGTTATTGGGAACACACAGCCTGATGACTGAATGACCCGAACGCTTGTACAGAAGCCCATTCGATTTGACGAAGTCTGCGGATTTGTCCGGTCGGTTCCATACTTCCTTGAACGCGGGGCCTTTCTTGTATCCAGCCTGGAACTTCTTCTTCTGGTCTTCACTCAAATGGACGCTGGATGTCGAGTACTCGACGTTCTGGACTTGTTCTACATGTACATTGACTTCTTGCTGAACACCAATGGGGTGACTCTCCCCCCGCAAGTCCAGATCGTCGACAAGGAGACATCGTTCATCAGATGGAAGCATGCGAAGCATTGCTGCCTGGACACTGTGACGTCGAAGCTTCGAAGCCTGATGCGTACAGGATGAAGAGAAATCAAGGACTGCTGGTAACTTCCAAGGATCGGGCTCGCCAGTGTCTTCGTCGTCGGAATCATCTGCCGGGAGCTGGCTTGGACGGGATAGGGCGTCGGCAACGACATTGAGATGACCCGAGGTGTCGGTTGTGACCGTGAAAGGTTTCGAGAAGTCAGGCAAACGAAGAATAGGAGCTTGCTGCAAGGCGAGCTTCAGCGATCGAAAAGCGTCTGCTTGCGCCGGACCCCATTCCCACGTAGCTTGCTTCATAGTCAGCTTGCTTAAAGGTAGGGCGTGTTGCGCAAAGTCACAGATAAAGCGGCGATAGTAGCCAGCAAGACCGAGAAAACTCTGCAGCTCCTTCTTGGTCGTTGGTTCCGGATATTGCTCAATGGCCCTGGTCTTCTTCGCATCTACGGATAACCCTTCTGCTGACACGGTGTGACCGAGAAAGTTAACACTCGCTTGACCAAACGAACACTTCAAGCGGTGCGCATAAAGCTTCTCACGACGGAGCACTTCAAAGACCGCTTCCAGATGCTTGAGATGCTCTTCCTTGGCCTTGGAAAAAGACGCAGATATCGTCCAAATAGACCACGACAAAGTCGAATTTGTCGAACAGGACGCGCATCAGTCGTGACCAAACCCCAGACATACCCGAAAGACCCATAGGAGCAACACACCACTGGTAGGTCTCCTTATGAGTACGAAAAGCAGTGTACTGACGACTACGCGGCTTAACCCGCATCTGATGGTAACCTTGGGCCAGGTCCAGAACCGAGAACACTGTGCAGCCTACCATCTTGTCAAAGATTTCCTCGATTAGCGGTAATGGTATCTTCGGGATTTTCGTCTGACGGATCACATAGCGGAAGTCGATGACCCAACGAATCGGAATGGAACTATTCCCGGATCGCAACCATTCAGCTCTCTTCGGGATTTGACCAGTCGCCGGAGCTTTCTTAGGAACACCGAAGATATTGGAGACCCAGGGTGAATTGGAGACTTCTATCCACCCTTTCTTCATGTTTTCCGCGACGAACTTTTCCAATGCTTCTTGCTCCGTTTTAGACAGTCGAAACGGTGCTCGGGTGCTAGGAGCGGCGTCAGGCTTCATCTCCATGTCGAACTAGATGATGCGCTCGGGAGGTAGACCATCGGACGACTTTTCGGGGAATACATCACTAAACTTGTCCAGCAAAGGCTTGATGTAGTCTGGTACCTTGTCAGACTCCACTGCTACACAGACCTTGAGGAAGAACAGCCCCGCAAACTCCCGGTCCTGCATACGACGACGGAACTTCTTCGTGGACCCAAAGACACCATTACGCCACGCCTCAGCCAAGGCGAGATGTGACCGATGGCGGGCGCGAGCTGCGTCCTTTTCTGCTTTCTTTTGTTGCTCTTCTGCTGTCGTCGACTCTTCAATTTCGTTTGGGGCCGTTGTGATGTCGTCTTTCTCACATTCTCCTTGCTCTTCTATCTTGTCTTCGTTCTTGACCGTCTTGGACCTTGGTCTCTCGTCCTTGCTCGGAAATACTACTTCATGCGTTCGCCCGTTGATCGTTGGTTGATATTTGGCAAACCACGGCTTCCCCAATATAAGGTCATGTTCAATCGCTAGTGGACTCTCTGTTAGGCGCATCTTCTCGAACGTCTTGTCCTCCATGCCGATGGCCGCTTCCACAACCTTCACATCGCGATACGCCTTGATCTTTCCATCGAAGCCCTTCACCTGTACATCCTTAGTTCCTTTCACCTTCGACACCATTCCTGGCCGTACCAGATTTGCGGTAGCACCACGGTCAAGCACGATCGTTACTGGGTGCCCTTCAATTCTCCCGGGTTTGCGAATGATCTCATTATCCGGTCTAGCAGCCAGGTCATGCATGCTGACTTCCTCAAACGCATCCACAGTGTACTGGTCGTACACGATTCTCTCTTCACCATCGCTGACTTGTTGCTCCACAGCATTGACGTGCTGTGAGTCTCGTTGATGCTGATTCGGACCTCTGTAGGGGCGTTGTTTCCGACGAGGGGCCTTTCAGTGGGCTGCAATATGACCACCACGGAAGCAGTTTCAACATTTCCTCTGCCGACGGCACTCTTCTAGACTGAGTTCTTGCGCACTGTCGATCTCCATTGGCTCAGGACCATTTGATCTTGAAGCCGACTCGTTTCTGCGGAATCGTGGGTAATCACGGTCCCAACGTCCCGTGCGCGCCGGAGCACCGAAGTGCGAGCGCTCATAGTCCATCGCTACCGTAATGGCATCCGTAAGGGTTTCACAGCGCTTGTACAGTACTTCCTGACGTGTATTTGGAATCAACCCTTGCGAGAAGTACACTACCTTGTCGATCTCCGTCATGTTTTCCACTTGAAGTACAATGTTGCGAAACCGTGAAACGTAATCACCCAACGACTTGCAAGATTTCTGGCTTAGGTGTCGCAACTGCTCACGCAGCCGCAACTGAAGATCTGCCGGAACAAATGCGCGTGACAACTCACGGAGTAACTGCTCTGCAGAGTAAATCTCATGCTTCCGCGCCAGGTACCATTGACCAGCCTGCCCTTTCAACGTGCTCCCGATAATAGCCAGTACCCTCGTCGCCCAACGCTCGTTCTTCCAGTCAATGTTGCGGGCCTCAAAGTACTGCAACAACTCTTCTTGATACAGGCGGAACGACTCAGACTCATGCCCCGTGTACTTGGGTAGTCTAATCCCATTCAACTTGAAGTCGTTCATTCCTCGTTGCTCATTCATTACTCTCATCATCTCTTGTTGCTGCTGCATCAGTTGCAGCACTCCTTGCATGAGCTCAGAGACGTCCGCCATATTGTTCGCCCTCCTTTCACACGCGGAAGCCTTAACCCAAACGCCTAACTAGTATTAAAGCTGATTCCCTCTAAAACGTTATACTCGCGAAGGTATTCGTTATCACACTCGATGATGAATTGCCGTAAACAAAAGCGGCTAAAACGTGTTTACTGCTCGTTAGACGAGTTAATCAGTTGCTAGGCTACGCTGGCGGCGGGCTTCCTCGCGATCACGGAGACGGTTGTCGTGCTCGAGTTGTTGACGGGTAGTTCGCGGGTCGAGGACTCTGGCTACACCGAGGTGACGAGACCGGTTGCCTTGCCGAGTTTACGCTGAGCGCGACAGAGCTGATGGATGACCGCCCTTTCTGGTCTCTGCTCTTCCGAAGTGAGTGGCTTGACCTCAGCAAGTTCTCTTAGCAGTCGCTCAGTCGTTCGCACTGCGTGCCGGATTTGACGGTAGCAGTCGGTGCGCAACTTGTCGATCCCAGCAGCGTCGATTGCTCCCAGCCTCTCAAAAGACCCGTCGGGAACAGTGTTGTCAACGCGACGACCCCTAGGACAAGCCATCCAATCAAAGAAGCGGCCCGGGCAACTCAGAGCGGACTGCACTACCCCTAACCGCCGAACTCGAAAGCCGGACTGGATCGGGTGCGCCGCTACAACTGGTGCCTCGTACTTATGCCGACGTTCCCTTGGCCGATGTCAGGTGGGCCCGAAACCAGCCAATGACCGGTGCCCGTAGCCCTCTCCGAGGTTGGTCGTAGCGCGGTCAAAACCGAATCCCCAGCCGATGCACGAAGCGCGGTTGCGAGGGGACCAACAAGTGCTACCAAATGACAGGCTCCGGGTGCGCTGGAGCCTGTCGTAGCAAAGGTGCGTGAAGTGGTGTTGCTTGTTTGCTTGTTCTTGGGTAAAAATGTAAAGTGAGATTGATTCCGTTAAGTCTTCGGGCTAACTACGTGCTCTAGGCCTTCCTCTAGGTTCTCCTTAGTGTCGTTCTAGAAGCTGAGCTAACCTATACTAAATGCAAGTGTTTTTCTATTTTCGTAATCCTATATATGCATGTTTGTATACTTGTGCAGGTAGCGTTCTGGATTCCGGGCGCCAGGCAGTCTTGCGCAAGCCTGGCGCCAGCCTTCACGCGACGCTGCGCGCGGACTTCTTGTGGCGGCGGAGGCGGCGGCGCTGCGACGCCTGCCTTCCTGGCCACCAGGTACGTGTTCCCCGTGCATGTCTGTTGCTGGCGTACCCGCTTGCGTGGGTGCCAGCAGCAGACATGCCGCATCATGACAAGTTTGGAGAACTCCCCAACCGTCTTACAGGACTGTTGATGGCCCGAATGCAGCACTGTTGCTGGCTTTTTTACTCTCCTCCATCCACAGCCATTCACTTTGTAGGGTTTACACACGGCAGTTTACTGAAGTTCTGGATAACGGGGAATAATCACTGACGGAATCCTGCTGTAAGCGAACATAGCACACCCATTTCCTATTAACCCTTTCGCGATGATTTTTATACTTGGAATTTGTATTGTAGCCTCCCGATACAAAACCGTAAAACATGACTAGATGCATGGTTTTACGCCGAGACCCGCAAACCAAAATCGGACATAAGACTCGATTTTATTCGTACCTAATATAAAACATGCTACTTAGCCATGTTTTAGTACGGTTACCGCCCCGACCCTTACTGGCTAAAATTATCATTCTAAACTCTGATTGGGTCGATTTTGTAAAACATGCTAATTAGCCATGTTTTACACAGAACCATCGCAAAAGGGTTAAAATAGGAAATGGGTGTAGCCCTACGTGTACTATTACTAGGGCTTCGCGGGGGCTGAGATCGCAAATATGATACCAAACAGATAAACGCACAGCGCACACGACTTAGGCGCGCCGCACTTGCAGCGCACCAGTCGCCAGCGCTGTGCTTGCATTCAAACACACTCACGATAATATTAATTTGTTTTCTTGCCTTCGTGCTGTTAATAACCAAATACAAGCAACTTATAAGTTGCAGCAGTGTAACAAGCAAACGTCTATTCTCACCTTGGTGCTGTAAATTCACCCTGGTGTTGCTGTGTGAAAACTGGAAATGATTCGAATCAAATGAAAGTTAATGATACGATTTATGCTTCTTGATTGACAGAGACTGACTAGGTAATTATTCAGACTACCTATTAAGTTCTCTTTCATAATATGTCATATATGATGGATACTTAACGCGTGCGTTACACGCACGGCTTCATGCGACACCAAATTATTATTAATCCCCTGCCGGCGGCGCCACCACGGTACACTTGCTATCTCAGTATTAATCCCCTGCTGGCGCAGCCGGCGTTTCATCCAACACTATCGCGGCACGCCTTGCCAGCGCGCGCGCATTTGCAGCGTCAAGGCGACGGCGACGCTGCTCCAGCGTTGCATTCAGCACCATCGCGGCAGAAGCAGCATTGCTGATTTCCTCTGCAGGGCTACAGAATGACGGGTCCGGATTGAGAACATTGACGCCCGGAGACGACCTTACACTTCCATTAAGTATACAGATTACTTATGCGGGTAAACATATATAAACAAGATTCTCAGTTAAGTGTATTCGATACAAATATCATAATCAAGCGACACTTTTTTCAAGCACGACACGCACGGCTTCATGCGACACCGAATTAATCCCCTGCCGGCTGCGCCAGCAGCATACCTACTATACACTTGCTATCTCAGTAAAATAGTACTATCAAAGCAGGGCTACTGCGGGGGTTCATGTTCCGTTTGGTGGACACGATCCTTGGCATCACGGTTGGCGTGCGTGGGCCCCCATGTCTACCCGGCATTGGGTATTTTCCAAGGAGCCATGGGCGACGGGGAAAATGGGTTTTCCGTAAAGGAAAGGGCATTGTCGACTATCCACGGACGAAGCTAGCCCGCGACGGGATCAAGCGAAACTTCCTCGATGACTCGTCGTCGCCGTCTCTGTGTTGTATATTTAGGTACCCTGGTTTTCCGCCTGACACACCGAGCTGTATGATGCAGTCTCGGGACGGTGGGGTTTCCCAGCGCTAGGTAGGTAGTAAGAAGGAGAGAGTCAATTTGCTCTTTTGCTGCGACGCGACCATCAGCATCAACCAACGAGCTGTGCTCAAGAGATTCACTCCGCCACGGTCGCACTCGCGTTCAACCCACTACGCCACTCCCAGGGCATGGCCTCTCCAACTCAGATCTCGGGACGGCTCGCAACGTGCGCCGACGTCCCTCGATCCGACTCTACGAGTCCAGGCTTAACATGTAAATGGCCTTCTCTCCTTGCCCCCATGACCTGTACTGTGGCGGAAAATGAGCGTCGCTCCGTCAAATCTCATGTAATTTGCTCAGATGGTCTGCGAGCCGAACAACCGCGCTGCTTCGTAACGAGTAAAGTAAGAATCACGAGCTCGCCACGTTCAGTGCTTCCTTCCAAATGCTTGATCCCTGCCTGAAGATGCTGAAATATTGCTGTCTCCGTAGAGAACGACGATAGGCACTATGCTCAACGCGATTAAATCATAATTGGATTTAATCGCGTTGGGCATAGTGCCTATCGTCGTTCTCTAAGGAGACAGCAATATTTCAGCATCTTCAGGCCGGGAAGCGCCACCAGGGTGGGTTGAAGTTGTTGAAGTTTCCGCCAGAGAGGTGCTGGCTGAAGGCCCAGCTCGCGCACCTTCTAGTAGTGGACCTACTGGCGTACCAGTTCGCGTTGCCCCTGCCGTGGATCAAGCCGCAGGCGCTGCTGTTCTCGGAGGGAGGCATTCGCCGCTTTGTGGAGATTGTTCCTGCTCCGACGTTGACGAACATGGCGCTGCGCACTCTGCAGGTTGGCGAGTCCCCGTCGGTGCGGCGTACCGTCGAGTTGAACACTAAGCAAGACATAGGATAGAAGACCTAGATACCTGACGGCAAGCCCATGGAGGTTTGAACCCTCAGGGTTAACACTAGTACATGCCAACGAACGTCCAACCATAATCGATGATGAAACATGCATCAGTGGCGATGTGCTCACTAATGGCTTGGATGTCATTCCTGGAATCTGGGATCCTCTACGCGACAAATACAATCGAGTAGGATGCTGATGTATGTAGGGATCCATCAACCTTATAAAGTTGACCGCGAAGCCATTCTCCTGCCGGTTGTTTGGGCTTCGTGGATGGTCTATATATACGGAATGCGGATGTTATGCCTAGGCCTATTTTTTTCTGAAATGCAACCGTAATGTATTGGCTTCTGTCGCGTGGGCCCCCGGAATCATCTCCAGACGAAAGGTAGACCTGCCGTCGGCGAGGGGTCTCGCGTATGTGGACTGCAAGACGTGCGAGGCGCGCGTCACCACATTCTCTGGAGCACTGGGATTTTTACCTGATGCAAAACAGCCCTAAATAGCCTAAAATGATGAACTGGACGTTAAAGCTGCTGAGTATCCATCAACTCGATGTGAACCCTTATCTGCTTCAAAACGCGTCTGTAACGGTAGATTCCCTGTGTATCATCCGTTGAGCCTTTCTGTCATTTTGTCCGCCTAATCGGGCTTCATAAGTGGGATATGCCCTGTTATTTCGAGAACTATAATTCGGAGGAAACACTAAAGTGCTGGATATAGAAAAGTCTAGTGATAGCTGCACGAGTTGTACTGATACAATCAATCAATACCTGCCAGAATTGTGAAATTCTAGTTGTACACCATTGCACGGCGTTATTCTCATAACGCGCACTCAAATTCACAAAGTGCGCACTGAAATTCACATGAGCCTGTAGTATAGCATAAACGCCATATGTAATCTGTTTTGAAGTCTACTATTTGTGATGTACGCTGGCCAGACACAAATTTAGCCTGGCTTGGGCAAATCATTGGGACGAAGTCCCCTCTATAATAGCGCGTCACTCTGATTGAGCTGTTTTACGACTCAGATTTACTTTTTACCAAGGGTCGATATCAACTACAAGAATGGGTTAGGGTCACAATTTATAATCACGTCGACTGGGACCGAAAACGGCGAAATTAACTTGGGTTTTAGTAACAACATGACTATTAATAAAAGGTAGGATCAGTCGGTTCCATTTCTAAATGAATTGCTGTCACATATTAAAAATGCCATAAAATCCAAGTTTTGAAACAGTGATTTCGACGGTTAGTATCAAGGATGTCAGAAAAAGCTTAAAATACGAAGTTTTAACTTAACTTGGACATCCTAAGGGCCCCTTGTTAAGGCTATTTTACCTGTCAAACCTTATGTCTTCGTAAAAAGGTAAAAAGGGTACTCTGTAAAAAGTCGGGAGCCGCGAGATCAAAACGTCATGCAGCCGTCGCACGCGGGTCCTGCCAACTACCGAGCGAAGCGAGGTGCTCTTTCTCCGGGGGAGGTAAAGGGGTTTTGTGCCCCAAGGGTAAAGTGTTTTTAGGGATCAGGGTGTACTTATAATGCCCAGGCAACTTAATGTTCAATCTAGAACGCTTCCTGTGGTTTAAAATCCAGTCATGTCTCTCGCGGACGCTATAATATAGCGTCCACATATTATGTGGTTTATGATCGTGTGCGTAGCACAACTTAGGAAAACTGAAAAGTAGCTAATTTCAAAATTATATAGTAAATAGTTGAAAGCCGCACCCATCGTTGTTTCAGGTCTGGTGCATTCGTTTTCGTCTTTAGCCTGAGTGAGATTGTGGAATGATGGCATTAGTCGCTCCAGTGACTAGCGTAGTGTGTGGATAGCTGTAAATGATCAATCTAAGTCTATTAGCTCGGCGCTCGTTCTGGGCTATTAAGCGCGCATCCGCAGAAGCTATACGAACGGCTGCGCAATAGCACAGCATATTGCGCTGGCAGTGTATACAACACGCTCGGATCTTGCTCCTTGCCCATCAGAGGGAGGCTCATCAAGTTGAGCGCCGCTGCTACGCTCGGAAGTTCCGATAGATATTCGGTAAATTGATATTTTGCGAGGAAGCCGAAGGCGACTTGGAAAATAAGTTTCTCGGGTGAAGAAGAGATCATTTCATGCACCAGTACCAAGCAGCAAGAGTCAGTGCCAAGGATCGACAGCACGGATGGTGCATGCTCTTCCACCCAGTTAATTGTGTGTGTTTAGGTAGGTGCTTGGTTTTCGACCCCGAACGGCTCCGTACGGATACGGCACTGATTAGATCAACAGTCGCACTGTGGTCGATCGGCAACAGTACCTGCTATTCCGTATAACAATTTCAGAAAAGAGCCAATAAAACTATTTTGTACAGGTTGTTTCGGGGACGGGTGTCATGGGCGTCAAATCTCCAAACGCCCGAGGTCCACTGTTGACGATCGGCAACAGTGCCACTGTTGATTGAATGACTTCCTACGGATACGGCATCCGGTGGGGTGGGCTTTCCCACGCTAGTTGTAGGTATAGAGATAGAGAGGAGCAGTTCATTTGCGCTCTGGCAGAGCGGCCATCAGGCTTCCTTGATTTGCTTCACTACGCTACGACTCCTACATCTTCTCGACTTCCGCTCCCGTAGCAGATGAAGCGAAGTCGCATAGGGTTCTACTCGATCGCGCCCTCATCTTCGTTGCCCCGACATCTACATCTACATCGACATCATCTCCTGCCTCACGTCTGCGGCCCAGCTCGGCTCGTGTCAGCTCGGGCCTACAGTATTACAATCTTTGCTACGTCGGCTCCACCATCTACATCTACATCGACTCCGTCTACTCCTGCACGCCGTACGACCGGCGCTGCTCGTGGCCAGCACGGTCTTATGGCTATCTTCGCTGCTTCAACGCCTACATCAACATCCACGACGACTCATTACTGCTTCATGCTGCAGGACCCGTTGGGCTGATCTCGTGGTCTCTCAGCAATCTCAACTGCTTCGAATCCTACATCAACTCCGTCTACCTCTTGATGGGGCCAGACCAGCTCGTCTTGTGTCCAACTTGGCCTTAGCACCGTATCCGCGACTGCAGCCCCACATCGGCATCCAATCAACACCATGCTGCAGTGCTATCTCGGCTCATGTCCAAATCAGCTCAAGTTTGGCTCGGTCTGCTCGATATCTCCGCCGCCTCGACTCCAACTCCTTCACGCTGCAAGACCAGCTCGGCCGTGGTCTTCGTGCCAACTTCTGCTGCTACGACTACTACACCGACATCCAATTGACACCATCCACGGCTGCACCAGCCCAGCTCGTGACCCGCTCTCCGGGGGCTTATCCATATCCCCGCTAGTTCGACAGCAACATCTACGTCTACATCGACGAACTCGGCTCGTGTTCAACTCGGTCTCCTTGCCATCTCCGCTATTTCGACATCGATATCGACATCTATATTAGCTTCGTATATTGCAGTACGCTGTAGGACGGGGCTACGCCCCTGTCCAACTAGGCCCTCTCTATGGTATCGTCGCAACACTGTCTCCGGTTTCGACATCAACATCGACATCGAGAGCGACTCCGACTTCGACTTCGCCTAGTGCGTCACGCCGGAGGGCCAGCTTGGCTCTTATCGAGCTCAGTCTTATCGCGTGTGGGCTAATTCGACTCCCCCATCGACTTGCACATTGACTCCGTCTAGTGCGTCACGCCATGCGGCTCATGTCGAGCTCGGTTTTTTTGCAGTCTCCACTATTTCGTTATCGACAGAGTCATCGACTTCGGCTACAGCTTTACGCCCCACGCCAGATCTTGAGGCTGGCCCCGCTACTTTGACTTGTCCATCGAATTCGACTGCGTTTTCACGCACCAAGAGCACGGGACCAGTACGGTCCGATCGCTGCCTCCGCTACCTGCTTCATGCGTACATCCTCGGGGATCCCAGCACTCGTCACCAACGAGGTCGCTGCGGCCAAGGGTACGCGCGTTCCGCGCCACGAGAGCCAAGCCAAAGGAAGCCACGGGGTTGCGTTGGCTGCATCAGGCTACACCCACGCCCCTACAGCGACGTCCGCTATCGTGGCGCTTTCCCCATGCTGATGGCGATTCCTGTGGGTCCGCTGTGGCCGCTCTCGCTTCTACCCTACCTACTCCTATTATGGGGGCTGCTCATGCGCCCACATCGGACGTAGTGGTAAGGTGAGAGCGTAGCCGAAGAACGAAGACCATGTCAGGGCTTTATGCCGTGAGGGATACTATCTCTCACCCTGCTGTCACGGCACAACCTGGCACGGATTCCAAGTCGTGTACGTAGCAAAGGACCACTTCTTGCACAACTAACTATGTTTCCGTTTCTGTGATCATTTAGGCTTCCCTTGCAGTCCACTTACGTTCATGACTCCATGGGGTTGGCCTCAACGGCCCAAGCCTCGGTTGCCGCCGCGTTTCAAGCAAGCACACCGACCCCCTCGACTTGCGCCGCTAAGGCCGAGTCTCTAACGTAAAAGGACTGCTTCGTTTGCCCCATGATCTCGACGAGCTGGAGAATGCGGGTGGACTTACAACAATGAAAGGATAGAAGTGATAGATTCTACGTAAGTATTATAGCCTGTTGAGGGCCAGGGGCGGATCTTGGCAAGATAAAATGGGGGGCGGGAATGGGTCGGTGTGATCCATATCCAAATCCGTGAATATCTTACAAAAAAAGATATTATTTATTTCATGTCCATACCAGATACAGTAATTTGCGTGCTCAGCGAACAGGCAGAGCCTTATACTTTTTGAGAAGGCATGTTTCCCGATATGAACCACACTCGGGGTGATGTATTGATTTAGTGAATGGTGGGAATGCGCCGAATCAGGATTCCTACCTATCAGCTCGGGCGGGAAGATCTCCGGACGGATGCGCGGGAATGCCATACTGTAGCCTAGTCAGCGCCAAGCAGTAACTGAAAACAAAGAGACCGATGGTACCATCCCAGCGCGGCACCTAACGAAACTGCAAGAGCTGCAGCTCGTGCTTGCACGTAAAGTTCATGGTGATTTCGTCGCCACTGGATACTCCCCAAACAAGTCATTGACTGCGTTAAATACTTATCTGCACTTAATACCCGACGTGTACTCCGCAATATAATGTTTAAGTCAGTACATCTGGATTTTTGGGATGTCAGCAAAAAACCTCTAACAAGATATAAACCTGAGGTGAGTTATATATATCAGGTGTTCGCTGAGTGCGCAAATTACTGTACATACCGATTTGTCAGTCTGGGTGATTTACTGCTATCCTATCCATATGTATTCGCAGTTCGAAGAACTGTCGATTGGGGAAGGTTTTGGATGGCATCGAACGACATTCACGCTACATTCGTCACTTCACCCCGTGCGGATGACATCAAACAACATTCACACAACATCATACAGCAATCGAGACATACAGGTTTTTGATGGATGCCTATTCGCCTCGAAGCTTCTTTTCCTTCTACTGTAGATTGATGTCAGATGTCATTAGACCTCCACCACAAACAGGGCTACTACGCCGAACAACATATTGTGTATTAGCGGACTACTACGAAGAACAACGTATTGTGTATTAGCAAGCATTGTATTCTTTTGACCACTGTGATGCATCGGTGCTAATAATGCTAACCTTGGGCAAACTGGTGCCCCATCACTGCATCGTATTACACTACTATACATACAGCGCAATAATACTTACTCATTCAATAAGCGGTAAAAGTATCTATTCGATCTGTTTTAAGTCATAACCTATGTCCTCCTCTTTCAGACACAGATTTTCTTCAGAATGCATAGTTTCTCAGAGAGAGAGATTGAAAATCGTGTGGTCAGCTGAGTTTGCCGTGACGTAAAATGCCGGCGGGCTGATAATGTGTGAATCCCCACACTCATTGGACTTAATCTGGATGGATTAGACTAAACCTTCCACTAAAACATTGCAGAAAAAACTTCTTAAAGTCCTAGGTTGTGCAATCCAAGAAGGGAAGTACAGCTCGATTTTATTTTGTTCAACGTATTTTCTTAATCCAAACCCGCCGACAATGCTGTGGCGTCCTATACGGTGGCGTCCTATACGGTGGCGAACGAATCATTTAGCGGAGACTTGTTATTAGTACCGGTGACAGATTTTGTGGGTAGGTTTTCGTCGACAGCAGTTGATTTTGATGGTTTTACTTGCCCCGATGGTACCCCAACAAATATTATGCTAAATCGGACCTCCTAATTAGATCGACAGACTAAGATTTGTCCTCTGATTTGACACAGCGGTCTAGTGCGCTTACAACGCCATGTGGCAAGCCGATTTAGCAGCTCTGTGGTTTACAAAGCCCTGGACGGCTGATTTGCATGCTTACTGGACTGAATATCCGACATTCACTCGGCATTCGGCGTCCGATTTAAAGCAAAACTGACAGACGCTACTGCTTGACGAAAGGTGACTGCACTAATACAAACTTGCACTACTCGTTAAACAGGTAGCAGTACTCATTAATTGCACACTAAAATGCATTTAATGCTCACAATACTGTTGATCAGTAGTAGGTGAGCGAAGCATTCAGCTAGTTGAGGTAAAGTGGTCGTTCCTCATATTGCTGGCGGTTCACTACGCATCCCTATTTTATGAACCTTACACCGATTTATACGCTTGTTATTGCCATACAAGATCATAATACTCCCCGATTTAGTACCATTCAAATGTCTCGTGAACGCGGCTTTATCAGCTAATCCGCTCGGACAATCTAATCGGTTTCCACAATAAATAAATAACTCGCGATTTGGTTGGTATCATTTGCGGGAACCCGGATCCCCGCCAATCGTTTCATTTGTCTACGAAGACTTGGCTTATTTAGACTTGTCTTCTGTGAGACTACAGTGCGACCCGGACAAAATATGCGTGCGGCTGTACCATGTTTTAACAAACAGAGTTTGAATGCTCCTATGCTGCCGCTGTACGCCGCGAATTCCTGTGCGAGAGGAAGTCCCGAGCGGACATCATCAAGCGAAGGACAAACACCCGATGTATCTTACTCCTACACGCTATCGAAATCTGCTAGACCTCAGTTTTTACTCATTAAACTTGAAGCAATTGCTGACTTCATCGGCTTATCCTGCAAGTTCGCTTGAACAGTTATCGTGATAGCGCTACATATTCGAATGCACGTTTGTTTTACTGCCAAGCGTCAGTTTCTGAGCACAACACTGCAATCTAAGCAATGCAGGATTCTGTATGGGCATTAGCGCGCATTTAGTAGCAGGAAGGATGGAAATTACGTTGATTAGCTCATTGTTGATTACTGTTCTACGAACTACAAATAACTGGAGTTAAAACTAAATGTCTGGAGTCCTCATCTGACGTGTAGGAGGAGGTAGGTTTCAAATGATGAGGTTTGTATAAGCCACTTTATCCTACATCAGTAAGGTAATGAGCTACATACCACCGTCGCTTCCGAGCCTTCACATCTCGTCCGCCAGCCGCATAGTTGAAACGGCCCATGCAACTTCTGCCTAATTTCCCCGCGGGCAGCGTCGCGGTCCCTGCGCCCCATCGTCGTCGCCTTCCCCGAAGACCGAAGTCCTCTCCACTGCACTTGTCCAGGCAGATCTGCGTTCCTTGCTGCCGTATATGTTGCAGGCCATCATGAAGCGCCCCTGCAGCGCTATCAATTCCCAAGGCGCTCCGTATAGCTGCCTTAACACTGCAATTTCTGCCCCGCCGCGCCATGAATTTCGCCGGTATCACCCACCCACGTCGCAGGCCAGCTCCTAGTGTTGCAGACCACTTTGACATACAACATGACTCCGCTCGTCACTGCGGTGCTGAGGATGAGCTGCATAACGCACGCCCAGCGACCCGGTGACCTGCCAGGGCCGCACGCATGCCAGTAAGGCATCAACTTCCAGGTGGGTCCACGGCGTCACTCGTGGCCTGGTTTCTACAGGGAAACGGCGCGACGGCCTACATGTAGACCGCCGTGGACCCCCACGGTCCCGCCTTCCGGCTGACGACGTAGTCGCCGCAATACACCGCCGCACGCAGCGGTGCAGACTGTCAGCTGGGTCCACGGTGTCACCCGTGAGCTGCCGCGCATTGAGGACCGGTCGATACGCGGATGATTGCCAGGAGGACCCACGGCGTCACTCGTGGCCTGGTTTCTATCGGGAAACGGCGCGGCAGCCTACATGTAGACCGCCGGGGACCCCCACGGTCCCGCCTTCCGGCTGACGCCGTAGTCACCGCAATACACCGTCGCTTGCAGCAGTGCAGGTATCCATCTTGGTCCACAGAACCACCCGTGAGATGCCCGTACCCGGCATGCATGCACGCCGGCGGGTGCGCGCCCACAGCAGCTCAGGCCCCCAGAAACGACTGGCCCCGCAAGGGAGGAAACGTCGTCCAGTCGTGGCCAATCAGGGCGTGTTCAATGCTCACCGGTGAGCCCTGATTGGCCGGGCCGCTGGGTCAGCTGGCTCTTTCACCACGCTGCCCGTTGATTGGCCCCCCTGATGACTTGTGCTCCACCGCGCAGATTGACGAGTGAGTAGGAGGAGGTAGAATCACACGGTGGGTTTGTCAAACCGAAACGTGAAGTACCAATTCGTTGGAGTGATGATATGGGTGTCGGATTATCTGTACTAAAACAGTCCTAACTGTCCTAAGAAAACCGAAATGGTACTCGCATAAACTAGAGTCCATCAATGCCTGCTGGAGAGGGGCTGTCCAAACTGCGCGTAGCACAGTATAGGACTCGCCCCCTTCCCCGAGAATGTAATTATACGATTAACGCTTCCGCTTAACTAAATTAAACTAAATCGAGACGAACAGCAAATAACACAATACCATGAAAAGAAAAGTTGTCGAGTCAAGTACGCTCGTTGCTCGGCAGGCTGCGTGGAGACTGGTCGATATGTTCTGCTCGGCCACGAGCTACCCACCGCTGCTGGGTCTCGAGCAACCTGTCGCTGCTAGCCTCGTGCTACCCGCTTCGTGGACTTCAACGGCCGAGTAGTGCGTAGTAAACTTTTCAAAAAAAAATATATATATATAGCGCCGTGACTTATAAGTCGCAGGCATTCGAGAAACTCCGCTGCCGCCATTATCATCGTATTCTGTAGCTTCAATCTAAGCTAGCCCTAAATATTCTTCCCATCCCAGATCGGGGAGTATTTAAGAGCAACACGAAGTAAGAACACGTATAAAATACCGTTGTGCCAAGCTAACACCTTACTTGCGAATGTTCCTAAAGTCACCCCCATGGGGGACACCACGGCCGACACCTGTCCCAGCCCCCTCTGGTTAGCGGCCTGACCTAGTCCCATGCCAGTGTTGTGGAACAAAAGAAAAGCAAAAGCTTCAGGTTGGTGAACGCAAAGCAAGTAAAGAGAAGGACGCCGGAAACTCCGCATGCAAACGCACAGTGTTGGGGCTTCGCCCAATGACGGTAACCGTAATTTATGATAGCTGTCCTAACAGTCCTAATTAGTACTATTTTAGGAGGTTTAGGACGTTTAGGACAATTAGGACAGTTAGGACAATTAGGAAAGTTAGGAGAGTTAAGACACTCCCCCGGGGACTTACGTTCTATTATAATACTGTATAGATATAGTGTACTTTACTACTTAAGTATACTGCACTTGCTGTTCAGACACCACAGTAGTTACTTGATGATGAGGTGGGCAGGACACTCTCGCGTTGGCTCTCGCCTGCGGACTTAGCGACGGCACTTCGGGGGCGCCCTCTCTTGCTTCGCTCGGGGAGCGCCGCTGCGTAGCCTGCCCCACCCCTCGTGCCTTACGCTAAGTCCTCGGCTCGGCCAGGCGCGGTGTCTAGGAAAAAGTGTCGGGTTGCACGCTCGATCGCACAGACACCCCCCGCCTGATTGGCGGGTGTTGGCTATTGGTGAATGTACTGAGTGAGGCTCGCGCTCGCATTCGCTCGCTCTCGCCTGCTTTTAGCACTCTGGTGGACGTGTGTGATTCACACATTCACACAGTGTGAATCGATTGAGGAAAAACCTTACTGCTAGAGCCAAGGTTTTAGGACATGTCCTCAACATAATCCTAAAAGGCGTCCTAAAAACGATGGATTTCTTTTGGACGGTATTAGGACAAACATAAATTACGCCCTTTAGGAACATTTTATGACATAAAGTGCAATCTATTTCGGTTAATTACGCCGAAATTTAGGATATTTTAGGACATTTAGGACTGTTTTAGTACAGATAGTTTTCTTCCGATATATGTATATCAACTGGCAATACCTTGAAAAGAAGCGATCAAGCTTGGTACACTTGATTGTACATGCAGTGGTAGATTAGGCAGATACTGCGGCTGCGAAGCAGGCGCAGGAGATGCACGAGTACATCTACCTCGTTTTAAGGGTATCCGTACAAGCTAGCTTCGAACTGCGAAACCCCCCGGGTTCACCACCCGGGTCCCCAAATATTTCTTGAAGACCTACCTTTGGCGTGTTGTCGCGGGGTCCGGGTACCAGTTGCCGGCTCCATATTGGCCATACTGACCAGATCGACTGGGGGACGTCGGCCGAAACTATCTGGTATACATAGTTTGAGTTGTCGGTCCCAACGCAGCATGCCGAAGCACAGCGAACGTGGTGAGTTGTCGGTCCCAACGCAGCATGCCGAAGCACAGCGAACGTGGTGCTCAACTAGTAATATCATATTTCATATGCCTAAATTACTATAAAGGTACTACCTCCGTGAGGAAAATACTGCACCTTTCCAATCATATTTCACTCTATCAATACAGTATACCCTTTAGAATCCGTTGGACCTCCTAACATGAGCTGAAAAGTCGATACGCGAGGTACCCTTTCCAAAGCGATAAAACCCTTCCAAATCCGGTCCTGATTTAAATCTCCCGCCCGATGTGCGGCTGGCACGCGCTCACTTCACAAGTTTCGCAGCCAAGCCAAGAGATCACCAAGTGCGACCAGGATGACGGCCCGAGGGCGAGGGAGATGTACTACCGGTAAGCGCGCGGACTCTGTTTGATGCAGACCACTACCAGGTGCAGGATCTCAGCAAGGGCGGCCGCGGAGCGGATGAAATGGCTCCAAGGCGAAAGGCGGATATCGTGTGTAGGTGCTGGTTAGGAGGAGGATCCGGTTATCTGCGTTCCTCCGTTCGTCTCGGCGTTCGTCTCGGCTGAAGTACGACTCGCCCGCGCGGAAGGTCAAAGCGCTGCGCTCACCGCTAGGCAATCCTTGAAAGCGCGATCAGACATGTAGACACGCAGTCATCGTGTGCGTCCTAAGGAGATCTAGCGAATCATGCTGCTTCAATTGACGAAGCAAGCACGCTCGTAGCTTTACTGTATGGTGGAATAGGTACACCTGCACAATGTGTTCGTTCATTATCTGCACCACTGCACCTTATTCAAAGAGCCACTCAAAGGCCTCTTCAGTCAAAGCTCGCCCTTGCGGAAGAACTCTCCGCAAACCTTATAACCGCCGAAAAGAACGAGGCGGAGCGCTGCGAAATTTTTTTGGAAAGGTGCAGTATTTTCCTCACGGAGGTAGTATACGTTATGGCAGGCATTTGAATTTGAGTGCGCGTTATGAGAATAACGCCGTGCAATGGTGTAGTCTATACGTGTACCCAATAATGTGTTCGCATCATGGATCCTACCTGCCAACCTACGCTAACTCTCTGGTGTGTGCTGAATTGACTCATTGACCATCCCCCAGCACTTGAAGCCTAAGAAGTGCGCGGTGTAGCACAAACCCTCCGTTTCGATACCATCGTAGCCCTCATGCCCCCACTTGCTGCCGATAACATAGTGCATGGGGAACAACACACCCTGCCGATGAACCTCAGCGCGCACGTAGAGCATCGTTCCTCCGACCGAGTCCATGGGCGTGAAAGGCTTCGATTTGTCTTCGACTGTGTTGAGGAGTTTGACCCTTAGTGGACCAGGCATGAAAAACTCATCGTCGGCCAGGTCAGCCGGACGCTCCTTGCGCTGGCCCACCCACCCGTTCTGGTCGTAGTTGATCCAAACGCCTCGGAACATGTTGTAGCAAGTGGGCATCATGATATCGAGCCCAGAATGAACCATCTTGGGGAGTAAGTGTGAAGGGATGATCTCAACATCGGCATCCAGCCACACAACGTGTTGGTGCCACGTCTCCAGACTGGACATGAGGACGTAGTTGCGGTACCGAGCGATCATGCGGCGACGGTCGGCTTGCCGAGCAACTTCGTGGCGGTTGACGCGCGTGAGTCCATTTTGCGTGAAGTCGGCTCGGAAAAATACCGAGAGCCGCGGGTAATACTGAATATACTTCTTGAAGAGCGACTGCACCTTCGCGAACTCGTCCATCGATGACGTCAGCATCGAAATGGAGATCTTCTCTTTGGGGTAGCTGAAGGACCCGACGAGGTTGAAGAAATCCGTGACGGTGCGGTTCCCTCCCCACGAGTTAGCGTCGTTGAAGACGCAGATGATGAGCACGGAATCAGTCTCGCGGTTTCCTAGTCGGGTGAGCACCGGTGTGTTCTCGATGCGGTAGTGTCGTCCAGGCTCGATCTTGCCATACTGCGGAAAGGATTCTTCGTATTCAGTGAACTGCCCTTCGGTCGACTTGATGCGGAAGGCCACATTGGGGTTAAGCGGATCTTGTTTCGGAGTGATCGGGTGCAGGACACTCGTCACCGGTGGTTCTGGTGTGCGGGGTTTAGGTTCCTCTTTCAGTATGTCTGCATCGGGTTCTGGGGTTGCTTTCGTCGTGGGTTCTAATCGAGGTTCAGCCACTGGTTGTACAAGAACTTTCACTGGAGATTGTGTCGGGGATTCTTCAAGCGCCTCGGCCAATGGTTCGTTGGTGGTTGGTAGCTGTTGCAGCGTGGTCAACAGGTTTTGTTGGATTTCAGCAGTGGTATGGGCGGCTGGAAGATCTTGAGACTCCTCTCGTATTCTTACGAGCGTGGTAGTTGGCGTGCCACGGCTTTGGATCCAAAGCGCGAAGACTGTGAGACCAGCAAGTGCTAGGAGAATGGCCCTGAGGTTTGTTCCACCAGCCTTCGCGCGGTCCAGGCGATAAGAGCGACCACTTGACATTTGCGCCCGATGTGCTACTCCACGCTGTCACTTGAGGCTCGCCGCGACAGACTAGAAATGAGCTGGTGAGCCGCGGCACGTCTGGGCGTGGCTTGGTCGCAATCAAACTGCTTCCATCCTGCAAGATTGGTAGGTCCGAGGTGTCGCGCGCGTCTCGGCAAGCTTGAAGGTTGGCGCAGAAAGCTCATTCTGTATGGCGCCTGGGCTCGTCATCATCCGGCCAGTGCTCGCGAAAGTATATTGGTACGAAGAAAAATCACTTGGCCGATACTAAGTGATACTGTACTTCGAAGTAAACTGCTGCATCGAAATTCGCCTCAGTCAAAACTTTTTGTGGCAAGGCTTTGCTCCAGATGCCGTACCGGTACTGTACCTTTGCGGCAAAGCTTTGCATTAGATGGAGTGGTGACCACACTCACCTCAGCTGAGTAGGAAGACTCAACGCGATTTCACGTACGGGGAATTCTTCAACCGTCTTGCAGGACTGTAACTGGCACAAATACTGGCAAGGTAGCTGCATGAACCTTCGTCACCGCAGCGTTTTGGACAACTTCCTCGACTCTCTCTACATGTATACGGTTTGCTCGACAGTTTACTTTCATTATGAGTAACGCGTCATAATCATTGACGAACCCATCTTACCTTCACGACAACCTGACAAATGCGTCTCTGGTCACAACTTTCAGTGAAGGAAATTCTCCGACGGTGTACTGGCAAACACAACCACGTACATCACCTATATGGATGCTGCACCATAGCACGCCGAAGCCAGAATGACACTTATTCTATTCTAAAGCTCCTTATGTAGTAGAGAACATTGACTAGGCGCGACCCGTGTCATCAAGTTTAGCGTGATGTGGTTTCCGTGTCAACCTTAAGCTTAGCGTCGTTATGCCCGAGCTGGATGTAGACTGCTCAAGTGCCACAAAATGGTGCGATCTCACCTGTGCATGCAAACCTCCTTCCTAATGTGCGCTGAATCTATTAACCCCTTTAATAGTATTTTAAATACTAGTAATGGTTCGACTGCGTACCTGTACTGGTTTCCTTACTCCAGCTGCTTCACCAATGATATTATTCGTGATGATGACACAAACTTAAGAGAAAGTAGAATAAACTTGACTTCAGTATGATGACTTTGCTAATACAGCTGGATATACTGAAATCAATATAAAAATATATTTTTGACCTTCCATTTATCCTAAGCACGCTCGGGTCCTCTTAGAAACAGCACGCAGCCGGACCGCGACAGACGGGGACGCAACAACAGACTGCTAGATGCTGCAGAAACCTCCTGTTATTGGAGGTGTTTGGTCACGCACGTGACTACCACTAGAGATGTGTGCTGGCCGGTGCTCGCCTAGGTCGATGGCGGCTTGCAACCGCCGACCGTCCGCAGTCGCTGTCCAAGCTCTGGTGCGTGTGCCGTCCTTAATAACAGTTATCATATCCTACACCCCTCGCGTCCTAACCTTGCTAATCTCCCGTCCTAATGATCTATGCACTTATTATTCCAGTCGTCCGCCTCGGCTGAAGCGGTGGAGGAGCTGGTGGCGACAGGACGCTCTTTCTGCAGGCCACAGACGCGAGATCTCGCGGAGACTGCAGGACTACCAGCATTCTGTAGGCCTGGAGAGGGCTCCAGAGGTCCACCCGACGGCTGTGGTCCATCCGAACGCGGAGCTTGGGCCTACCGTCCTGGTGGAGACGTATTCCGTCATAGGACCAGGTCGGTATATTATCACATATTCTAGGATCTTATTGTATTTACTAACCATATTATTTTTGTATATTATATAATGGCGTACGACTTCAGAGTCACGTGGTGATCGACGGCAGCACGCGCGTCGGCAGCGGCACCGTCATCCACCCGTTCGCGAGCTTGGAAGCGTACCGCAGGACAAGAAGCAGCTGGTGTTCCAGGCCAAGGACTCGAGCGACCTGACACTGACCGTGGGCAGCGACTGCGTCATCCGGGAGCACGTGATGGTACACGGCAGCACTTCGTACTCGGACGCGCCCTCGTCCGTTGGCGACGAACTACTAGCTGCTATGTGGTGCTCACGTGGCCCATGACGCGCAGGTCGGTAGAAGGGTCGTGGTCTCCAACAACGTGTGCATCGCTGGCCATGTGTCCATCGAAGACGGAGCGATCATGATCGGCGGGCAGAGTGCTCTGGACGGCGACGTGCTCCCGTATGGACTGGTGGTTGGCAACCGCGCGACGCTCGCTCGACTGAACCTGGTGGGGTTTCGTCGCGCTGGAGAGTCGAGAAGCAACATCAGGCTGCTGCTGCGCGTGTACCCCGCTAGATTTTCGGAGCGCCGGCTTGCAAGAAGACGGGCTTCGAACCAGCACTCGAGTACGTGTGGATGCTTTCTGTTGGATGTAGTATTTGTCTTCGAACAGTTTGACGTACAGGGAAATAGTCGTTGAACGCGCTATTGAGGCGAAGGACTGTCTGGTGGCTGAAGAACTGGACAATCAGCGGATACCGATGGTGCATGAAATGGTATGTGTTGGGTGTCGATTCCGTTGGGGTACTGTTAAAGAATGCTGACTGCTTTGATGGGAGGCGATGTTGTATGTGAAGGTGGACTTTGTGGTGACGTCTCCGCAACGAATTCATTCGTCTCTGTGCCACGCTGTGATTGCTGGGCCCGCGCACAAGAGTTAACGCATGGGATAGGCCTGGATAGAGCAAAGGATTTAGATATGAAACAAGGTTTCCAACTCACATTCCGCTAGAATTCTGTACTGTGTCCATAGCAAATGCTGAGTGTCCGAGTAGCAGGTGGCGAAGTGAATGACTCGTGGCAGTGCCTGGAGCTGGGTGGAATGTTGCTGGTATCGCACAATCCCATGCTGCAACCCCCGACGCTTCATGGCGGCCTCATTATGTCCCATGATGAGACCGTTTCATTCAAGTTGGTTTTGGTCTTGTCACTCACTCGTGCTTTTATCAGAGACCGCCCAAGTCACGATGGGGAAGAAAGCCTTGAAGCTTGACACACCTGGTGAGGGTATCGGGATGGATCCGGGGAAACGGAGTCCGAAGGCGAGGGAGAGGCCCCGAAAGTCGGTGATGAGGCAGCACCGAAAAGCAAGTCTTCGGGCGGAACTGGCCGAGGAACCGCTGAGTCCACATGCCGAGTCCCCGTTCATAAAGCCCGCTGAGACTCCACAACGGTCAGGCGCGCCAACCTTAAGCTCCAAGGAAAAATCGAGCCGACGCTCGGGCAGATTCCGGTCCAAGCGTGCTGAAAAGGGTAACAACGATGAGAGCGCAGAAGCGCTTCAGAACCAGCAGAGCCCGATCCCTTCAGGTCGCCCGTCCAGCATCATGTCGTGGCGCAGTCGGAACTCCACGGCGTCAATAGTCGAAGATGCGCCACCAGCTTCCTGCCCATTATCTTGCCAGCGGTCGGCCTGCTTTATCGGGTCCCTCAACGGAAGTATCAGTGACGTGCACTTGCCACTGCTCAGCCAGCAAACAAAGGCGCGTATGAACGCATTGAAGGCGCAGCCCAAGCAACGCAATCTGGAGATTACCATTGAGCGCTCCGACGAGCTCCCGTTTGGAGCCTATTCCCACCCCCAAGTGCGCGTTCATGCTGTCGACCGATGCACTGGACGAGCTCTCTGCCCACCGCAAATGACAAGCGAGGCCAAGTTCTTCACAGGATCCAGCAACCAGGACTACACGAGTAAGTTGTGCACCGATTGCTTGGACTGAAAGGAAGCTAATCTGTGCTACTTGTAGATGTTTTCGAATGGCAGCAAGCTCTTGGCGTTGGGATTGACATGCCTACGTTCCTGAACACTCGAATGGTGCTGCTGTTTGAAGTCCTCGAGGCCAAATCTCCTACTAAAGGAACGCGATTTCGCCGTGGAACACGGTTCGAGTCGGTCAGCACTCACGACGAAGATGACGCGAGTCACAAGGCACCATCGACAACGGAGTATCGCCGTATCGCGTGGGGGTTCTTCCACACTATCACGAGCAAAGGCAACCCAACGATGAGCTGCTTCGTGCTTCCTAATGTGCCTGAGGACAATGGCCCAGCGAAGTCCAAGTCTGAAGAAATTATTGACGTCTGTGGATTGCGTGTCCGGCTGTTCGAGTACCAAGTCCTAACGTGGATGGACAACTACCAGGCCAAGTTGCAGTGGGGCTGGAGGAAGAACCACCCTACGATGCCTGCAGTATTTCTACAGTACCAGAAGCGCACTCGCGTGCCTGCGCCGACTACGCTACACGTCCAACTACGGGCTATAACTTGGGCCGAGTCTCCACGACAGGCGAATATCCCAGAGGCAAGTGGAGCCACTGCTGAAGCAGAGGTCGATCAACAAGCAAGTGTCAACCCGAAAGACGGAGGTGGCGACAACCAGAAGCCCCCACAGACAGACGCCTCACCGTTTGGTATCACCCAACCGGAAGACGCTGGAAGCAAGGCTACGGCGTCTTCAGGTGCAGCTTCAAGTGACCAATTCGACTTGTTGGCACCTTGCAAGCGGAATCCTTCCGAGCCATGTTTGATCCCTCAACGAGTGCTTTGTTCCCTTCCGACTGGAAAGAAGGGATGCTCCGCTGTAAGCTTCAGCCCGTGCGGGCGATACTTGGCTGCAAGCGTGAGCCCGGAACCGGGGGAGTTCGTGGTACGAGTGTATGACATGACGTCTGCAGAGCTTCTCACCGTCGGTCGAGGCCATCGAGGTGTTATCTACTCATTGGAATGGAGCGTTCACTCAAGCGGCAAGCTTCGACTTCTCTCAGCGTCGTCGGATGGCACTGTGAGGTTGTGGGAGCTGCCATTAATGAACGCCTCCAGCCCTCCAGCTTCTCCTCAAGCTGGTGGCTCTCGTCGTAGTCGTTTGTTGCCGCAACTGTTTCAGTGGCACCACTTTCCCTGCTTTGTGTATTGTGCGAGCTTTTTTCCGGGTAGCAATGGTGGCATCATCGTCACAGGAGCGTCCGACGGGTGTTTGCGCTTCCGCAAGGAATCGTCCGTGCCTAATGGCCAACCTGAGTTCGGAATGCTCAAGGTGAGCGCTGTTGCGCTGCATACAATTTGTGTGGAGGCCAAGACTGGACGGATCTTTTGTGGTGATGCTAAGGGCGATATCACTGTGTGGAAGCGTACGTCGAACGCATCGACGCTGGCTGATTATGAGCTCGTGAAGGCGATTCAAACGGGCCAGAGTAGCATCACATCGCTGGAGCTTCATCCGCGTAAGGCGCACTTGCTGGTCCACACGCAGCCGAACGCAATATTCCAGTACGAACTGCGATCGTATCTCCTGCTGAACAAGAGCTACGCTGGCGTCGTCTGTGAATCCTTGCTCGTGAAGAGCACGTTCAGTCCGGACGGGAAACTGGTTATTAGTGGCTCTGAGGATGGCGTTCCTCGCCTGTTCACCAGTCTCCACGGTCAGCAACTGCAGCGAGGCGTCTGGGGAACCCACTTTTTCCACGACTGCCCCGTGTTGGACGTGAGCTGGTCTCCTACGGCTCACATGGCTGCACTCTGCTCTTATGGTAAGTCGTCACTAATGGCATTGGGCTTTGCCTGCGATGGCTAACGTTGTGTCGGTTTGCATTTAGGGGGGAATAATCCGATTGTGGTGCTGTGCTCGTACCGAGATGACAAAGAGGCCGCGTTGATGGATGAGCCCGTCTCTGATGCAACTGCGACTGTTACTACGAGTCTTCAACAGCTTGCTGTCGATGCCTTCCGGGGAAGTAACCAGCGGGGCGCTCTACGTGGTGACCACGCGCAACGTCTTCAGCGCGCACTAGAGCGGCGTCAGAAGCGGTTGCAAGCGAAGTTGAGTCAAATCGGTCACGCCTCTGATTATATTTGCGATGGCTAACGATGGTGACGTCACAGGATTGTTAGTTGTCATCAGAGACCAAAGCTAGCGCGGATCCTTCTTCGGCAGCGGTGTAGGAAGACGTAAAAACAATAACAATCAAGCGTAACGAGTACATGTTAAAACCTCATAGCAGCCTAGGTTAAATATTCGAGAATTGGGCGACGACGAATACGAGAGAAGCCAAATGTGGCGGTATTCATCGGCACCGGTGTCCGCCAAAGTTCATCGTACGTTCCACGTTGTCCACGGCGGGCGACGCAAAAGAAACGATCGCAAATCGTGAGTAGGTGCTATCTTGCTGGGGCCCTTCATTGCCACGATACCGACTACTCACGCTGCTCCCGTACGGCTCCCAAAAGTGAGTCTCCATGGCCGGATTGAGGAAATTAAGCTTGAATTTCAAATCGTAGCCAATACCAAGGCTTTTTCCATCTAGAGTGTACCTAGCGATCTGCATTCTACACCCCAATTTCTCCGAACCAATAGAAATTGACGTGAGGATTCAACTTTGCGATAGAATTGCAGCTTCTTTTCTGCGGAAACCGAATTATTCGCCTTAGGAACCTCTCGCCGTCAACACTTCTCAGGGTGCTATTTAGTTGCGTGTACACTTGAGTAATTTCACACAAGTCGTATTTGTGACTTAGGACAGACGCCACAAAAGGCATCGCCACCCTGAACGAGACCAAAAAGAGGCACACAATGAATGTATCTGGAGCATTAACGCATCGAATCACTTGTGCAGATGCGAGCAAGCAGATAGATAATTTACGCGTTATCTATTGGAAAACAAAAGCAAATTGCCCTTTATGGGCTTGTAGCGCGTTATTTACGTTCGTGAATGCCATCCCAACAAGCAATGCCTTTGGAGCGGAGTCAGTAGTAGCAAGTTGATGCAGTGCACGCGTTCAACGCTCGAAAGTCCGATTACATTACTCGTTACACGAAATTCCTTGAAATGTACTCGACGAACGTCGCGATGGTGACTGGAACTGTCACCATCGCGACGTTCGTCGAGTACATTTCAAGGAATGGGAAGCCTCTTTCTCACTATCCTGTAAGTATGCATGCAGCAATCACGTTCCGTTAATAACAGGGTGGATTTCTTGTAATAAATGGGATATGAATGACGTCCGTCGCTGTCCACTGCTCTCTCCTACTTCTCCGATGATTTCGGCTAAGGCTAGCCTTTGTTCAGTACGATATGAACCAGCGTCTCCACCATCGCATCCATCCGGGTGCTCAGCTCTTTCTTTAAATTGGGCAGCTTTTCTCGGTGTTTGTCATACCACTCCCGCGTCTTTGTTATCTTCACAAACTCGCTGTTATACGTGTAGTCCCTTCTCGCTTCAATGTTGAAAGAAGCGTTACTCCACCGTCTCGCTCCGGGGCGATTTGACAGTGAATGTGCACGAATCGTAGTTGTGCACGTACCCACTCTTGACCCTCGTAAGAATGTTTCAAGTACCGGGTATTTAGGAAACTCCGCCACGGGCATCTCCCACGAAAAGGGCTTATCAAGCACCTGGACCTGCTTCTTGAGCCATTCGATGCGGCAAAACATAATTGCCACAAGCAGCGCTTTCCTCTCTAGCGGGAAACTGTCATCATCGAGATAATGTGCGTACCTCTTCAACACTGGTGCTAAGGTTCGAGGGTTTGCCTGTTGGATTTTCTGTGATAATTCGTGAAGCGTTCTGTCGTTGCCATGACAGAGAACCTGGTGCCAGAGTTTTTCAAGTGATATTGACGAAAACAGTGTCTTGTCGGAAACACTCGTTGCCCACTGCACCACCAACGACAGTAAAGCTTGCTGGGCTTTACCGCGCTCTAACTCTCTGGTCATCGCCAGCGCCGTCCGAGCAATGTAGGCTAGATGCTGGCGCGTCGGATGAGTAGCACACCGCAAAGCGCTCAAGAACGCCTCGCCGACCACGTACCAGTCGAACTTGTTCAGAAGTTTGGAGATATCCGCGACAACTTCGTGTTTTTCCTCCAAACGACGGAAGAACTGGCTGAAAAACTTAACCACCAGTGTCGGATCGTCCGCTTGCTGCAACAGTTGACACAGCACTTGACAGGTTGAGTCCGAAATGGGAGGGGGAAATTCATTCACGGTGGTCCGGCCAAGTTTTCTTTTCTCAACCTCATATGCATCCATCTCGGACAATTTAGTGGTCGCGATGTTCATATAGTGTGAGAGGGTTGCAGCATCAACTGGGCCTTGCTCCTGCAGAGCCTCAAAGCCAGTGCTCAGATTGACAAATTTTATCGTGCACTCCACATTTCTCGCCGCGGGCCACGCAACTATCGCAAATCGCGTGTTTATGCGGTTTCTCTCTGTTCCTTCCTCGCCAAAATGCACACTACGCCCATACTGTTGCCAAAACTGAGAGTATGTGTCCATGCCTGGGTTGAGAAAGTTGAATTTCAACTTGATTTCGTCGCCAATACCAATATTCTTCCCGTCCAGAGAGCACCTTCTCCTCGTGCCATTCTACACCGTAACGATCAAGGACATTCCCACGGCCGAAGAAATTGACGTAGTGATCCAACTGGACGATGTGGAATTGAAGCTTCTTCTCCGTGGAAACGGAATTATTCGCCTCCGCCAGTGCAAAAAATCTCTCGTAATCAACGCCCTTCCGTGCTCGTGAACCACAAGGAGCAATGTTCATCCTCGTGTACTTGCGAGCTAACAGCAGTGCGAACTTGCCGTCTTCTGGATTCATATTCTCAATAGCTGCAGCTAGTTCTTGGTGCATTGGTGAATTTCGTATCAAATCTCGCGTATTTTCATAAACATTCTTGCTCACTGCTGCCAAAGCGCTGCTGATTTTGATGCACGCAGCCCCCGCGAGAACTGGAACTTCATCGAGGCCTCCTTTCCCGCTGAATGGCCACTCCGTGTCTCCGAACTCTTCCTCCAGATACTTCAGCTCTTGGACGACCAGCCTTGCGTTTTCTTCTTCGGGATCTGACATCGTCGGGAACGAAGTGGTAGTGAGTTGTCGCTACGGATGGGAAACTTCAGACTTCTGATTTCGATTGATGCGATGTGAAGGAGGATTTTGGAGTTGACACTGACGGGATCGAGCTAATTCAGATGTTACCGTAGTCAAATGCAGTACTAGGGCTACGCATAGGCTGGGATAGAAATTTATAAGGGAAGCCAGAACTTTCACCACATCAGTAGTATTACGACGACTACCAAAGCGTGCGAGCGCAACCTCAAAGGTTAACGACTCGTCGCCTCTCTTGCCTAGCAAGTGAGAAGAAGAACTATCAGCTTCTGGGCGATACCTTTATGATAAACCTGGAGCATTAAGTATCTTATATCATAGTTAACGTCACGTTTGCATTGTTTGTACACCGAATGTGTGACCGCATATAGTATACTTCAATCATACCAAACTTTGACGTTGAGCAGACTATTTCTTTTAGAAATCCTTAAATTTGAAGCTTACGACTACGTCAATGGCCCCGCGACCGTTCCATGCCTTCGCTAGAAATCGTGGCCTACAGAATTGTCAGGCTTGTAGCTACTGCATTTTGTACTTCGTAGTTAAAACGCGTGTTATCCTCATACCGCTCCAAACTTACCAGACAGTATCGCATTACCTGGCAGATGCTGCGGCTGCAAAGCAGGCGCAGGAGACGCCAATGGGTAATGATAAAAAACCTGCTATAAACCAGAAATTATGGCGAAAAACGCGCGACCATGTTAGTTTAGGGAACTTGTGGCTGTACTGAGCAATTGTTGCAGCTCGCGAGATAAAGGAAAAGCAGGGAGATAGGTACGTACGTAGGTGTCGGTTGCTTTGGAATGCGAAATGGCTGAAGTCATGCCCTAACTAAACACGATCTCTAGAAGACAGAAAACTAATGACTCGAGATCGGGCTCAGTTACCGGCTCCAGCTACTGGGTCACCAGTAGAAAGACAGCCAGCGACAAAGGACCACGATACCGGCCTCAGTTTACTGGCTTCAGTTACCGAGGCGCGAATTAACCTGATTTGAGCTGCCTAGCAGCATGACCTATCGGCCACTGCTATCCCAGTAAAAACAAAACTTAATGTGGTCAATGAAGCAGCATTGAGGATATTAGGATAAATGACGTCTTAAGGTAAGAATTAATGCTCATAAAATTGCCCTAATGCTTGCGGCGGCGTATCTGTAAACGTAAACGATGGCTGCCTATTTTTACAAGTTCGTCCTTCCCCTTTGCCAGTCACCACCTTCCAAGCACTGCCCTCTCCAACTCAATACCTGCCCGGATCGACGGAGACAAGAGCCCCATTCATAAGAAGGAAAGTCCTGCGGTTCACCACTTATCGCGAAGCCACCTCGAGCTTTAAGCGTTGGCGAAGCTTTTCCGCGCGACAGGAGGTGGACTGGAACCATCAACTACGACATGGACTCGACAAACTGGGATGAGACTAAGCCCACCACGATGCAGTCATACTTCTCGTCCGTGTTTGGCGTCAAATGATGCGCAACCACGTCGTGGCCATCGACCTGGCTGGCAACTCCCTCTCGGGCTCATTCCCCGCTGAGATCGTCCAGCTGCGCTTCCTCACGACGCTCAAGCTGCGCGACAACCCGAACTTACGGGGTACATTACCCCGCGAGATTTACGCCGTGCCCCACCTCAAGTTCTGCTACGTGGGCGTAACCAAGATCCAGCACGCCGTGCCGTACAACATCGCGCACTCGTTCCAGATCACACAGTTGAAACCCGAAGTCGGAAGAGCCAAGGCTACATGGTGCACTCGTCGCTTAGAAACTCCACGAAAGCGCCGACCCACAGTCCCGACGACAAATCAAGTGCACCGCCAGCAACGCCGCGGGACCCGAGCGCGCCACCGCCGTCACGAAACTGCAGCGCATTTACCGCGCGCGCATCGAGCGCACAAAGTTTTGCAACTTCATGCCCTCGCCCGTGGAGATGAAGGTCGACCCTGCCACCGGATGCACGTACTACGTTAACGTGCGCACTGGAGAAGTCACATGGGAGAAGCCAAGTTCCTCGGAGCAGACACTCGAGCTGGCCCCTCTGCAGTCGATGGCGAAGACGCTGGCAGTGTCACACAAGACGCAGCAGAGGCGTGGAAACCTTACGACGACGGGAACGTACGCTGGCTTGGACCCATTTGGTCGTTGCATCCAGGAAAGACTAACTGCCCTTGTAGTACTACTGGAACAGCGTGAAGGGGGAGTCGTCCTGGGAGACGCCGAGTTTCCTTAGTCGCGTCAACCAGGAGCTGTGTGAGCGCTACGGCACCGACAAAACGGACGACGAGCGATTCGAGCTCTTCTTCCAGGACATCGACCGCGACGGGACGGGGAGATCGACCAAGACGAGTGCGCGCACTTGTGCGGCGATCTGGGTATGGCCTTGTCCGCCAAACAGATCACGGAGGTGTGCCGCGAGCTCGACTCCAGCGGCGACGGGCAACTTGATCGCAAGGAGATCATCGCGGGGCTCACTCGGATCTACAAGTAGAATAACACAGACGAGTCGGTTGGTTGCAATTGTCAATAGCAAGTCTCTATTCATCGTCACAGAGGAGCTGCAGCAGCTTCTCCGAGTCTGCTATCGTGCGCGTCAACCCGATGATCTGATTCCCACTGATCAGGTAGGTGTCGGTACACGCGCACTTGACTGTCGGCGGCTCCGAGTCGTCGAAATCCGCGATACTCTCGGACCGACGGAACGTCGTATCGAACTCCACAATCACGGAATAGCCAATAGCTTGAATGCTCTTCTCCTCGACTGAGACCACATCCAGGCACTGCTTAAATAATGAGACGTACTTGATGATCCCTTGGTCCCCATGGTACGTCCCCCAGAACGGCATCTCCTCCGGCACCTCCGACTTGATAAAGAAGCTGCCAGAGGTCATAGGACCCAGCAAGTTAACGTCCGGCACCACAAGGTACGAGCCGACTCGGTTCTTGGCTACACACTCGACCAGCTCCGTGTTCGCCGCTTCGTCGATGTCGCTGAAACTGTAGCGAGATGTGCGCGTCCTGGTCACAGCACACTGCATCGCCTCGAACCACCGCATCCTCGTCTCATCCGAGCGCGTGACGAACGTCAGCGTTTCGTCCTCTTCTCGGTGGCCGTCGAATACTTCGACCTGGAAGCCAAACGCACCGCGGTTCGGCTTCTTCAAGCTGCGGCCGAACGCGATCCACTTGCGCGCATTGCATACAACCAGCTTCTTGGGTCGAGACGTCCACGTTTGCTTGTGTGACAGCAAGAACTGCTTGAGCATCGAGGCTTTGGATGGAGAAGTCGCCTTAGAAGCGCCATTTCTCGGTGATCCACACGCAGCAGCTGCAGCGTCTTGTAACGTCAGTTGGCACGTTGCCTTCTCGAACTTCAGATGCACCTTCGCCCACTTGGAACGCTTCTGGTAGGCGTACCCACTCACGAAGAAGTCGTCCTCCTCGACGTCAAATGACGTCGACTCGTCCGACTGCAGGATGTCGATGATCGACTCCGGGAACTTGCTCTGTGATCGGCTCTGGAACATGTCGCTCGGGTGCACGGCCTCGTTGCCTCTAGCCAAGTTGTGCGAAGACCCAAAGCCCTCCTTCTCCATCGGCAGCCGTCTGAACGGCTCCAGCTCACGGGAGAGATACTCACTCGCTGATGAAGACGGTCGAGCTAGCGGGAAGTCGGCGTCCACTTCGTCCTCGCTGGCGTTGCGCTTCCTCGGGGCTCCGCTCCGTCCTCCACCCGTGACAACCTGCAACCCGAGGAGCGAGTCATCCAGCGCGTCCATCTGCTGGTAGTGCGTGGCGACGAGCGAAGAAGCGAAATCATTCCAGCCCTTCACGTTGTTGCAGAACTGGCGGATCAGCTCCTGCTGGAGCGTCGGCGAGCTGCAAATCTTGGCAATCTTGACCCCAATAATCGCCAGGTGAGCGTCGTAGATGTGTCCGGAGCTGTTCGCATGCAGCTTTTGCAAAATGAACTCCAGGATCGAATCCGGCGAGCGGAAGACGCTGCGCAGCAGCGGGTTGTTCACTCGTCCATTGGTCGTCGGTCGGTTCAGCAGATTCAGGTAGAGCTTGACTAACCGGCAGTGCAGGATGCTGGCTTTGGGGAACTTCTCGAAGATATCCATCAAAGACGTGGCAAGGTCCAGGCGCGATAGTCGACTATCGATACGATCGTTTGACATCCGGATGACAGCATCCAGCAACTCCACCACGTGCATCACGAGCAAAGTGGATGCCAGAGGTCGATGGTTCACAACCGCCTTCCCCGATCGAGGGGAGTAGCTGAGAGCAGGAGGAGTGATCCCCATGTACAACGTGGTTCGACCAGGTACGGCGCCAGGTCGCTTCGCCGGCTTACCTGGGCTGTCTTTCACATTAGAGCCGGCAACCGAGTCGAAGTCCTCTCCATCCTCCGTGTCGTCGTCATCAGAGTCACTGTCACTGAAGCAATCGCGAGCCGCGAATTCGGATATCGTAGACAGGTGCTGGTGGTAGTTAATCGACGCACAAATTGTATCTAACACGAGGTGAACTGGCGCGATAAACACCTCCAACTGCTCCGAATCATGCAAAGAAAACTCAATCGCATGCCGCAAGATGTCGATCACCAGAACTCGGGGAATGCAAACGCCGTTGATGTGGTGGGCGTCTAGGAAGCGAATCTCGGCCATCCCCAGCTCCGCCAGTCGCGCAAGAATCGTAGAGTTTTCAATCAAAGCGGCCAACACCGCGAGCTTGAGTTTATGGTGCATCGCAGGGTCGCTAGGAGCCATCCTCGGGGGGAACAGTTCGCGTTCAAAAGGCTCGACGCTCTCGAACGAAGCCAGCTGGATTTTCGTTTGGATAAAATACCGGAAGGTGTTCGGGAATTCATCCTTTAGGATTTTTGTCAAGATCTCCGCACAGCCACTTATCCTCGCATGAACAGTGGATGTCGTGTGCGTGGTAAACAGCGACGGAGACAAAGGCGCCGTCTTGGACGAGAAGAACGAAGACGGTGATACCGATGGAGGAGACCCACCGAGTGGCGATCGTGGCGACGCTGATGATGTGGACGACACGGTCGACGTGGAAGAAACAGCCGACATGGACCTCGTTAGTCTTGTCGGCACTTGCTCAACAATCCGTTCAACCAGGCAGCGGATAATCGGGAAATACTCGAATCCTCGGCGGATAGAAAGGTGGATTAATCCATGCAGGAGCGAAGCAATATCTGGATTGTACGCGTGAGCACCAAGACGCGACAGCAGCCATTCTCGCTCAACATCCTCATTCTCGTCACAAATGAGTCTGTGCACAGCTGGAAAGGTGACAAAATTCTTCGTGATCCGACACATGTTGGCAACCAAGACGCTGTCGACCTCCACCTCGTCATCCACGACACTATTTTCCTCGTTCTCCTCGCCATTTTGTATCCTCTGTGGCCACAAAAATCGGAACAATCCACCGAAAATCCGCTTCCACTCGTTCGCCGTCAAGTCCTCAAGTCGCAGCAAATATCCGCGAGTAGCTGGATCCTCGTGTAGTTCTTCGTCCTCCTCGCCATTCACGCTAAACTCTGAGATACTGCTCCCAGAGCTCTCAAAGCGCATACTGGCACGTAGTCGCTGGATTCGCGCCATCTTTCGAGTCGAAGCGTTGCTCCTGAAGTCCACCATTGTCGGCATGTTGGTAGGCGCTTTAGAGGACGAGACCGCCAGTCCTTCCAGATTCACACTCGGTCCCGATCCTGAATCTCGGTCCTGAGTTGCCCCTGGTTGCCCATTTTCCGTCGGATTTTGTTCTTCATCTGCGGATTTAATCCCATTTTCCTCCGCTGGATCTTGTTTCGGTTCTCCGTACCAGGCCATGGCCTTTAGGTAAAATCTGAGGATAATCTCCGTGGCCACATAGGATTGGCGATACTTATCCGGGTGCGGTTTAAGTGAATTTGGGTCTGTTGCCTCCCCGTCGACCCCATTTTCACTTAAATGATGGTGCTCGTCGCTGAGCGACGTGGCGTAGGCGAAGACCTGTTTGATGGACTCGGGCTCCAGGAGCAGCTTTTGCACGGGGGAGAAATGGCCCCTTTCTCTCCGTTGCACTGTGGTTAGCACTGTGTCCACGTCGTAGCAGCTGCAGAAGACGTTGTCAAGCGCTGGGGCTTGGCGCAGCGCCTCCGCGTTGTGAAGCGCTTGCGAGGCCTTGAGCGGGTCGTGCATCGCCTTCGTGAGCTCCAGGAGCGACAGCGACTTGGCCCAGGTTGTGTGTGAACTAGCCCCATTAGTGGACCCTGTTGACCCATTTCCATTTTCGTCGTCCCCAGTTGCAACTTGGTCGTCGTCCTCATTAGTGGCTCCCCTAAGCGACGGAGGCGCCGACGCGGTGCGGCCCGTATCCGCGAGGCTGAGCCCGGCGTCGCTCTCGTTGTCCGAGTCGGACTCGGTCTCGGCCGCGCACGTGCATTGGCGCGTGAGCCGTCGCGAGGACGCGCCGCCGCTGCTTAGAGACAGCATAGCAACGGGTTAGAGAAAGTGGAAATGGAGAAATGCCGAGTTGTTCCGCGTCAGTTTTTGTCTCAAACTTGTATGGGCATACTCAGATCAAGACAAAGTGGGTCATTGACGGTACCATGTGGCCAGGACGAGGGGGGAAGGCACCGAAAGAGACGGCAACTCAGAGGCTCTGAGGGGTAAAGGTTGAAGGCTAGCGCTTTAAAACACACCGTATGAAGCTTGGAGTGTCCCCATAAGGTGTTTGTTGCATACAATACGCGCGCACAATGGTGCAACTGGCACAAAGGGGCTTTCCAGCGACTATCCCATCGTCGTAAGCCTCAACAACTCTATTGTTGCCGTGGAGTGCGAGAAGAAGCAGCGGAGGAGTTGGTGTGGAATAACAACGACGACAATGGCATGATGCTGAACTCTTTCGAGTCAGAAGTGCACCCACGCTCGCTGGTCGCTAGTCGACAGAATCCAGGCGATGGTCGGACCATCGTGACGTCTATGATGGTTGTACCACCTCAACTGTTGGTACAGTGCAACGTAAATGTGTCAATAAAGAGTACAAAAGCATTGATTGAGCTCCATCCATTGCATCCGAGCGCTTGACTACCTACTGCACACCACCACGTATCTATCCATCGCCGCAAACTTAGACCTCGAGCGGCACCATCTGCTGCAAGACGCTGCACGTTCCAGCGCCCGACGCCTTCCGCTGGAGGCGGATGTATCCGTCCTCGCCCCAGTTGTCGCCCCTCGAGTTGCGGATCTTGAGACTCGTCGCGTCGTAGCCCACCGCCACCACGAGGTGATCCAGCGCGCTGGTGTCACAGCCCGACAGCACGCCGCCCTTGTACTGCTTCCACGCCACGTTGCCGGCGGCCACGGTCACGACCGTCGGTCGCTGGTTGATGGCCTGGATGAGACCGGCCTCGTCGCCCTTGTCCAGCACGCTGTAGCCCTTGATGCCCGTGCTGGCCTTGTTGCACCTAGCGCACGACGGCACGTGGCCCTCCGAGGACGCGTACGGGAACGCAGTCTCACTGCAGAAGCCGCCGCCCTTGAGGATGTAGTCGAAGGCGTACTGAGGCGCGCCGCCGTTGCAGCCGTGGTTCTGTGTGTTGCAGCTCACGAGCTGCTGCTCCGAGTACTTGTGAAGGGACTTCTGGCCGCCAGCGATGCACTGCGCCGACTCGACCGCTGCCGTCGCGGCGAAGGCCCAGCAGTCTCCGCACTGGCCCTGGTTCTGGATGGGCGACATGCACGGCGACCTGCTCCAGTCGACAGTTTGCGTCACGGTTGCTGCCTCATTGGATGCGGCGATACGTTTTGACGGTGACTTGGTAGGGCCCGAGTGCTGCTGCTTCGTCTTCGTCGACCCCGTCGGGGAGCCGTGGCGGCCGAACGAGGGCTTCGAGTTGCCGACGTCGCTGACATGGCCGTCACGGGAATTTGGCGGCGGCCATGCTCTCGCCCAGAGGAACTGCTTCATTTTGAGTGCTGGAGGTGAAGTTGTACTGCGCACGTAGGTTGCGTGGTTTCTGGGTCGGCAGGCGGGTTATGGTGGAGTTTCCCCTTGCGAACGAGTTCATGATCTTGGTGGCGAACTCCTCCTTGGTCATGATGGAGTACACGACGTCGATGGAGAAGTTGGCGTCTGGGTTAGCGGCCCGGGCCTGCTCCACGTCCTGCTTACTCAGGAAGATGCGCTGGCGCATGTCCTCCTCGTAGTCGACGCTGCTGCGCTCTTCCGACGTGGGCATGAGGCCGAGCTGCATTGCTTTGGCTCCGTACTTCTTCTCCCAGGATTTCCACTCCTCGTGGGTGGCCTCCTTCTCGGCGAGGTAGCGCTGGTAGTCGATACCGGCGTGCATCGGGCGAGCGGTGACTGACGTCGGCGCAATGGCTAGAGCCGACAACACGCTGAGAGTCACTGAGATCAATGTCGATGTCTTCATGGCAGACTGGCTGTTCGTTGTGGATGATTGCAGTCGAAGGGAAATTGGGGAATGAGTTCGATTTCATCGTTCGATGTACAAGATCTCTATCGTGCCCGAGATGAATGTCTATCTGCATGAACCAACTGGTTCTACACGTGTATATGGTGCTCTGACTTAAATCAGTTCGAAAATGCAGCATGGAGTGGGGGCCATCTGCAGACACAATAGCGACGAGGGTATGAATTTGCCGACGCGAAAGCAGTGTTCTTAGAGACCGGGTGTCATTTGCTTGTGACGCAGCTTCTTGCCGGAATGCGTTCGTCTCCAATGAAAATGAACTAGCGTGCGTGTCCTCTGTGGCAACTGCAATGCACTGTTTTGAGTTTATACAGCACAGATGGCCGGAAAAGTGTTGAACGTGGCACCGATAATGACCTTCATGATAATAGGCATAAGAGCTTTGGTACACTAGGCTGTTGTGAGGCACAACTTGTGCAGTAGAATTCGCAGTTCGTACTGCTGCCTGCTGTTTCGAAACCGCGCTTGCCACCACAGGCTCACATAGTGTGACGTTAGTGGAAGGAAAATCAAAACAAAGCACTTGTAAAGCAAATTAAAGCAAGGTTAGATGTGGATGGATTGCCACCCCCTAACCAGAAAGGCGAGGTAAACAAGCTGCACGGAGCGTCCTTTTGTTTTGTAAAGCACAATATCAAAGTTGCTTCCAGCAACGACAGAAAAAACAACGAACATATTCTAATGCCCGCGAACCCGTTTCTAGCGGCGTCTGTGAGCAAAATACCAATGGGAAGACACCTCTTATTCATTTGACTGAAGGCTGAACTCAAAATACTCGCATGAAGTGTAAGAAGATGACACAAAACTTGTCGATCTCCCACGAGATCGTGCCTTCCAGGCCAGAGGTACTGCAAAAACTTGTTTGAGTTGCCACAGAGGACACGCACGCTAGTTCATTTTCATTGGAGACGAACGCATTCCGGCAAGAAGCTGCGTCACAAGCAAATGACACCCGGTCTCTAAGAACACTGCTTTCGCGTCGGCAAATTCATACCCTCGTCGCTATTGTGTCTGCAGATGGCCCCCACTCCATGCTGCATTTTCGAACTGATTTAAGTCAGAGCACCATATACACGTGTAGAACCAGTTGGTTCATGCAGATAGACATTCATCTCGGGCACGATAGAGATCTTGTACATCGAACGATGAAATCGAACTCATTCCCCAATTTCCCTTCGACTGCAATCATCCACAACGAACAGCCAGTCTGCCATGAAGACATCGACATTGATCTCAGTGACTCTCAGCGTGTTGTCGGCTCTAGCCATTGCGCCGACGTCAGTCACCGCTCGCCCGATGCACGCCGGTATCGACTACCAGCGCTACCTCGCCGAGAAGGAGGCCACCCACGAGGAGTGGAAATCCTGGGAGAAGAAGTACGGAGCCAAAGCAATGCAGCTCGGCCTCATGCCCACGTCGGAAGAGCGCAGCAGCGTCGACTACGAGGAGGACATGAGCCAGCGCATCTTCCTGAGTAAGCAGGACGTGGAGCAGGCCCTGGCCGCTAACCCAGACGCCAACTTCTCCATCGACGTCGTGTACTCCATCATGACCAAGGAGGAGTTCGCCACCAAGATCATGAACTCGTTCGCAAGGGGAAACTCCACCATAACCCGCCTGCCGACCCAGAAACCACGCAACCTACGTGCGCAGTACAACTTCACCTCCAGCACTCAAAATGAAGCAGTTCCTCTGGGCGAGAGCATGGCCGCCGCCAAATTCCCCGTGACGGCCATGTCAGCGACGTCGGCAACTCGAAGCCCCTCGTTCGGCCGCCACGGCTCCCCGACGGGGTCGACGAAGACGAAGCAGCAGCACTCGGGCCCTACCAAGTCACCGTCAAAACGTATCGCCGCATCCAATGAGGCAGCAACCGTGACGCAAACTGTCGACTGGAGCAGGTCGCCGTGCATGTCGCCCATCCAGAACCAGGGCCAGTGCGGAGACTGCTGGGCCTTCGCCGCGACGGCAGCGGTCGAGTCGGCGCAGTGCATCGCTGGCGGCCAGAAGTCCCTTCACAAGTACTCGGAGCAGCAGCTCGTGAGCTGCAACACACAGAACCACGGCTGCAACGGCGGCGCGCCTCAGTACGCCTTCGACTGCATCCTCAAGGGCGGCGGCTTCTGCAGTGAGACTGCGTTCCCGTACGCGTCCTCGGAGGGCCACGTCCCGTCGTGCGCTAGGTGCAACAAGGCCAGCACGGGCATCAAGGGCTACAGCGTGCTGGACAAGGGCGACGAAGCCGGTCTCATCCAGGCCATCAACCAGCGACCGACGGTCGTGACTGTGGCCGCCGGCAACGTGGCGTGGAAGCAGTACAAGGGCGGCGTGCTGTCGGGCTGTGACACCAGCGCGCTGGATCACCTCGTGGTGGCGGTGGGCTACGACGCGACGAGTCTCAAGATCCGCAACTCGTGGGGCGACAACTGGGGCGAGGACGGCTACATCCGCCTCCAGCGGAAGGCGTCGGGCGCTGGAACGTGCAGCGTCTTGCAGCAGATGGTGCCGCTCGAGGTCTAAGTTTGCGGCGATGGATAGATACGTGGTGGTGTGCAGTAGGTAGTGATGGGCTCAATGAATACAATTGTATCTTCATAGACACATGTTGGGTATTTTCATTGTATTTTTAGTAGTCGTCAAACCTGTTGTTCCCCTGTTTATCTCTTCTGGTGGTTGATGAATCGCAACGCCATCAATGCCAAGACGCGATACACGACGATGAACACCAAGATGTAGCCGAAGTTGCTCCAGATCTGCGAGTGTTTGTACTCGAAGTTGGACTCGACGTACTCCTTCACCGTGGTGTGACCGAGCGAGCTCGGTGCATTGGTGAGCTCATGACACGCCAGCAGACCACTGCCCCCTTCATACTCGCCGGTAGATTCGTTCCACGTCGGTAGATCGGGGCAGTCCGTGAAGACGAGCGAGTTGAGGAGACCCATCGAGTATTTCTGAGGTGTGATCAGGTACAGCCAGTGGTAACCGCGCGGGATGTTGGCCGCCGGGGGTTAAAACCCGCGAAGATGAGGCAGATCGAGTTGTAGAGCACGCCCACGATGGCCGCCACCTCCACCGTCGGCATCGCGTAGATGAAGAGCTGACCCAGGTACGTCTGCATGAGCACGAAGAGCGAGTTGGCGACCCAGAACATGAATCCGGACGCCACGTTCGTGAAGCCCACGGACGGGTAGAAGATGATCGTGAAGAGCGCAGTGCTGAAGAACACGTACGGGATCTCGGCCACGGTAGAGCCCACGAAGTACCAGAGGCAATTGTACGATTGCGACGCGCGCTCCCGGTAGTATGGCCCACGTTCGGCGAACGAGATGGGTAGAGTGCCCGTGAACGAGATCACACCGTTGAACATCGAGGTCATGAACACCATGGCGATTCCGGCGTTGATCTCCTGGTACGTCTCGTAGGATTTGTTGGCGAAGACGATTGCGAATAGGATACCCAGACCCAGTGCAATGGCAAAACGCGTGATGTTGTAGGTCGGAGTGCGCCAGTAGCGGTCGTTGAAGCGCTTGACCAGGAACCGCATCTGCGTGTACGAGTTGGCTGCGCGCTTCTTCTCAAACAAAATCTCGGGCAGGTCGGGGCTCGGTCGGGTCACACCAGGACGGTCCAACTGCGCGTCCAGGATCCGCTTCTCCTCACTCTCCTGGAAACACTTGACGAAGTCCGTCGTGTTGGACGAAGTGCTGCTCACCCCAGCGCCAATGACCTCCAGCATCCACGACGCTGGGTTCTGATCCTTCGGACACGGCGGCGTACCGGGAATCGCCTCGAGGTAGTCCACCAACTTGTGGCACTTCTCACCCAGTTCACCGACAAACACCGACTCACCGCCACGCTTCAACAGCAACAAGTGGTCGAACAGGAAGAAGACGTCCGACGAGGGCTGGTGGATCGTACACACAATGGTACGCCCGCTGTCGGCCACCTTCCGAACGCCATCCATGATCAACTTGGCCGAGTGAGCGTCCAAACCACTCGTCGGCTCGTCCAGGAACAAAATACTCGGCTGCGCAGCCAGCTCGACGCCGATCGTCAGCCGCTTCATCTGCTCCTGCGAGCACCCGCGCACGATCTTGTCGGCGATCTCGTGCATGTCCAGCAGGTCGAGGCACTCGTTCACCGTGTCGTACTTCTTGTTGTCCGGGATGCTGCTGTCCTGGCGCAGGAACGCACTGAACGTCAGCGACTCGCGGATCGTCGACGCGTCCGAGTGCACGTCCATCTGCTCGCAGTATCCGGTGGCTCGACGAATGGCCAAGTCGTTCGCCTCGTAACCATTGAGCAGAATCTTACCAGTGATCTTGCCTCCAGTCTTGCGACCAGCGATCACGTCCATGAGCGTCGTCTTACCAGCACCGGAGGATCCCATCAGTGCCGTTAACGTGCCGGGTTCAGCGAAGCCGCTGATGCCTTTGAGCAGCTCCAGCGACTCCTTCGGACTGCCAGGCTTCGGGACAGAGTACCTCAGATCCTTAAAGGCAATAGTCACGGGCACGAACATCTTCTCACGAACGGGGACATCAACTGCAACATCGTGTGGAGCTGAACTTGAGCCAGCGGCCGTTCCGGAATGCTTGGGGGTTGCTGCCAAGACGTAGTCATTCGTCTCCTTCTTCGAGTCGTCGCTGCTCTCGTCCTTGGGCTTGAGGAAGACATTCACCGGTCCGTCGTAGCGCTTGTACTCGAGTACAAAGGCCCCGAGCGCCATGAGGAACACGTAGAGGCCGATCATGTAGATGATGCCCGTCCAGACCCAGTCGCGGTTGGACGGCACGGCGAACTGCTTCAGCATGTACTCGCCCATGGTCATGTCGTACTCGGAGCAGTAGTCGATGCCGTCGTACACGCAGACATCGAACTTGGTGGCACGGTACTGGTTCACGCTCAGCGCGCGCAGAGACCACGAGTCCGGGACGAGGTAGTAGACCCAGATCAGCCAGTCGGGCATCACGTTCTTGGCCATCACAAAGCCGCCGAAGAGGTTGAAGATGACGATGGTGAAGGTCGACATGGGCTTGGCGATGTTAAAACCGGGGCAGATCGCAGTCAGACAGAAGAACCACGCGGCGTACGAGAGGTTGACCAGCACCATGATGACCAAGAAGATGACGAAGCGACCGGCTTCGGGCACCAAGCCGGACATCCAGTAGACCAGCGAGCCGAAGACGAGACTCTCGCCAATAGCTTGAGGAATTAACGCCAACGAATTGGCAATGGCGAAGGAGGCTGAGCGGTAGAAGTTGGCCGAGCGGTGCTTGTAGAACACCTCGCGCGCCTCGTAGAACGTCGGGACCTGCGCGGTCTGACCCAAACTCATGAAGATCGTGGCCTGGAACAACACACCGATGGTCATCTGCGCGTTGGTCGGGTCTACCTGGAAGAAGGAGCTGCCGTAGATCAAGCCCATGACCACCGTCATCAACGCGCGCACGTAGATGAAGGACGTGTTGCGCTTCGTGAGCTTCCACTGACGCGCTGTCACGGTCTTGGTGCTCTCCCAGAAACTCTGACGGAACTCGGGCATCATCTTCATGTGCTCCTCGACGTCCCGCACGCGTTCAGGGTCGTGGGGGGCGTTGACGGCACCTATGAGGTCACCATATAGAGGCGACTCGCGCCAGTACTCCGAGAACTCGCTAGCAAGACGAGGGTGCTTGACGATCCCCATGGGTAGCTCCGCCTCGTACTTCTTCTGCATGTTCGTGCCTAGATCAAGCAGGAAGTCGGCGGAGTCACGTCCCGGTGGACACTTGAACCCGAGCGTCTCAAAGTAGGACACAGCCTGCTCTCGTGGTCCGTGGTAGATGATCTCGCCGTCGTTCAGCACCATGACATCGTCAAAGAGGTTGAAGACCTCGGGGGCGGGTTGGAGCAGCGCGATGACGATGGTCTTGTGCAGACACTTGGCGATACTACGCTGCGTCTTGATGATGTCGAACGTCGCCGCGCTGTCCAGCCCCGTGCTGATCTCGTCCATCAACGTCATGAACTTCATACCGAACTCCGTCTCGCCCGTCGTGACACGCTTTCGTTCTCCTCCCGACACGCCACGGAGCATTCCACTGCCGATGATCGTGTCCTGGCAGATGTGGAGCCCGAGCTGCTCGATGACCAGGTCGGGGAAGTGTTCGAAGTAGTGACGCGCTGTCTCAAGAGCCTTGGCATTCTGCTCCGGAGTGCCGAGACTCAGCTTGTGCTCCATGTGCTGGGGCATGCCTCCTCCACAGACTGCATAGGCGAACTCCAGCGTCTCACGAACAGTGAGTTTGGGGAAGTGCTTGTCGAATTGGGTCACGTAGGCCGAGAACTGAGGGAGCAGCTTGGTGATCTCCTCTCTGGGCACTCCGTTGTACGTCACGTCGCCTTCGATGTCCACGTTGCCGCTCTTGGGAACTGGCCGGCCAGCACGCGCATGAGCGACGTCTTGCCCGACCCTGGTTGGCCCAGCAAGAGCGTGATGGTGCCCGGCTTCAACACGCCGCTGACGTTCTTGATGATCTCCTTCTGCACCACGCGCTTGTTCCACGCGAACTTGGCCAGGCTGCGCTTGATGGTGTTGAAGACGGTGGGCAACTCCGAGTCGGCCGTAATCTTGCCGGTCACCGCCACGTTGGCCGTGACGCTCAAGTTGTGGTAGCGCACCTCCATCTGCGGCAGTTCACGGCCCATGGCGGCCTCGAACGTGTCGGCCACGAACGTGTGCAGCACGTCGGGCCCGTTGGCCATCATGGCCCTGCCGGACGTGAGACTCTCGACGCCGATGCTGCTGGGCTTGGCGTCCTCCATCCCCGGCTCAGAAATGCACTCACTCGCTTGTTGTTATGTTGCGCTTGTGGCCCGAGGGGTAAATCGGATAATGAACTTCATCGCGGTGAGCTCCGCGGCGCCCGAGAGCGGCGGGGACTGTGGCTCGCAAGCCGATTGCGAACGTCGTGCAGACGCATCCCCCTCTGCGACGTCAGTCGCTTGACTTGGTTTTTGTATGGGCGCGGTACCGCGAATTTCGTTTGACGGCCATGGCTCGCAATCGATTGCGCGCCATGCAGGTCAAGAGCGGTCGGTCAAGGCCGCCCAATCGGTTGGCTCGAACGCTCGACGCTAACGATCACGTGGGCTGGTGGCAGTATTCGCCTTCGCTTTCGAGCCACAGGTACTAGTTGCTGCGCTGGACGAAGCACTCCTGACTGCATCAAGCACTGCATATTAATTACAACACTAAGCCGATCAACGAGTTTCGACTAATGCAAAATTATCGTCCGTGCAAACTCAGCAGTTAGCTTTACATCTGCTTCATTACGTATCTCTACCTTTCCGGTACTCATGCAATATACTCATACTAACTCAACCATTAATCATCGAGATTTAGAGCTCGAGGGGAACCATTTGCTGCAGAACACTGCACGTTCCAGCGCCCGAAGACCTCCGCTGGAGGCGAATGTAGCCGCGCTCGCCCCAATAGGTGCCCCACGAGTTGCGGATCTTGAGACTCGTCGCGTCGTAGCCCACCACCACCACGAGGTGATCCAGCGCGCTGGTGTCACAGCCCGACAGCACGCCGCCCTTGTACTGCTTCCACGCCACGTTGCCGGCGGCCACCGTCACCACCGCCGGTCGCTTGTTGATGGCCTTGATGAGACCGGCCTCGTCGCCCTTGTTCAACACTTTGTAGCCCCTGATGCCCGTGTTGGCCTTGTTGCACCTAGCACAAGACGGGATGTATCCATTTGCCGATTTGTACGGGAACGCGGTCTGTCTGCATAAACCACCGCCCTTGAGGATGTAGTCAAAGGCGTACTGCGGAGCACCGCCGTTGCATCCGTGGTTCTTCGTGTTGCAGCTCACGAGCTGCTGCTCCGAGTATTTGTGCAATGCCCTCCCGCCGCCAGCGATGCACTGCGCCGACTCGACCGCTGCCGTCGCGGCGAAGGCCCAGCAATCTCCACACTGTCCCTGGTTCTGGATGGGCGACATGCACACAGACCTGCTCCAGTCGACAGATTGCGCCATGGTTGAAGCCTCCTTCAATGCACGGGTGGTGGTGTTCGTCTTTCGTGTTGATGGGGTCGAGACCGAGTGCTTCTTCTTAGTCCGAGATTTGTGAGTTGGTGTGTGGCTGATGGTGGTGTTGCCTTTCGCGAACGAGTTCATGATCTTGGTGGCGAACTCCTCCTTGGTCATGATGGAGTACACGACGTCGATGGAGAAGTGGGCGTCAGGGTTGGCGGCCTGTGCCTGCTTCACGTCCTGCTTGCTCAGGAAGATGCGCTGGCGCATGTCCTCCTCGTAGTCGTCGCTGCTGCGCTCTTCCGTAGTGGGCATGATGCCCAGTTTGGTAGCTGCAGCGGCGTGCTTCTTCTCCCAGGCTTTCCACTCTGCGTGAGTGGCCTCCTTCTCGGCGAGGTAGCGCTGGTAGTCGATACCCGCGTGCATCGGGCGAGCGGTGACTGAAGTCGGTGCAAGTGTGAGCGTTGAAAGGACACAAGCACACAGTGAGATCAACGTTGAGGTCTTCATGTCGAGTGTATCGTGTGTTGCCCTGGATGGTAATACGAAGAATGACTTCGTACAGCTCGTAGTTTTGCCCGCGAGTTCTGTCGTTGTCCTTCATTGTGGCGATAAGGCGTTAGCTGCCGTTAATATGGATGTTGCGTCGGCTGGCACTGGTTCAATGGTAGAGGTGCCTTCCACATGGGAAGCCTTTTACTTAAATCAGCTCAAAGAGCTCATTATGGCAGGCATGTGGAGGCACTTGCATTTAACGCAGCCGCTCTATACAGGTTGTAGGCAGGTAGCAGCCACGCTTGCTGGCTTTAATAGTGTGGATCAGACCAAACGATAAGGCAGTCCAGCCGGAATTGGCGCTAAGCTTACCAGCAGCTCGTTCATCGTATGAAGTGGCTTACCGCTATCGATGCAACCTGGTTTCCCCTGTGAGTAGCAAGGATCCTGGGGCTCAATGACCTGTGCGTCCACGCCAACGAGTGCAGTGAACTGTTTCATAGAAAGTTATTACTTATTATTTGCCTTCAAGTGTCTACCACTTGCTTGGTTATTCAGAAGTGTCATCCTATAGTGACGAGTTTATCTCTTCTGGTGGTTGATGAAGCGAAGCGCAAGCAGTCCGAACACGCGGTACACTGCAATAAACACGAACACGTAGCCGAAGTTGCTCCAGATCTCCGAGTGCTTGTACTCGAAGTTGGACTCGACGTACTGCTTCACCGTCGTGTGCCCGATCGTACTCGGAGCGTCCGTCAGCTCTTGACAGGCCAGCAGCCCACTGCCACCTTCATATTCGCCCGTGACATTATTCCACGTCGGCAGCTCGGGGCAGTCCGTGAACAGCAGCGAGTTCATCAGCCCCATCGCGTACTTCTGCGGCGTGATGAGGTACAGCCAGTGGTAACCGCGCGGGATGTTGGCCGCTGGAGGGTTGAAGCCCGCGAAGATCAGACAAATAGCGTTGTACAGCACGCCCATGATTGCCGCCACCTCCACCGTCGGCAGCGCGTAGATGAAGAAGTGCCCTAGGTACGTCTGCATGAGCACGAAGAGCGAGATAGTCAACCAGTACATGAAGCCCGACGCGACGTTCGTGAAGCCCACGGACGGGTAGAAGATGAGCGTGAACAAGGCGCCACTGAAGAAGACATACGGGATCTCGGCCACGGTAGAGCCCACGAAGTACCAGAGGCAATTGTACGATTGCGACGCGCGCTCCCGGTAGTATGCCCCACGTTCGGCGAACGAGATGGGCAGAGTGCCCGTGAACGAGATCACGCCGTTGAACATGGTCGTCATGTACACCATGGCCACGCCCGCGTTGATTTCTTGGTAGGACTGGTACGACTTGCCCGAGTACACGATGCCAAAGAGAATCGACAGCCCGAGAGAGATGGCGAAGCGCGTGATGTTGTAGGTCGGAGTGCGCCAGTAGCGGTCGTTGAAGCGCTTGACCAGGAACCGCATCTGCGTGTACGAACTCGCAGCACGTTTCTTCTTGAATACCATCTCTTGAAGGTCCGGGCTGGGTCGGGTGATACCCGGACGATCAAGCATTTCATCCAGGATCCGCTTCTCCTCACTCTCCTGGAAACACTTGACGAAGTCCGTCGTGTTGGACGAAGTGCTGCTCACCCCAGCGCCAATGACCTCCAGCATCCACGACGCTGGGTTCTGATCCTTCGGACACGGCGGCGTACCGGGAATCGCCTCGAGGTAGTCCACCAACTTGTGGCACTTCTCACCCAGTTCACCGACAAACACCGACTCACCGCCACGCTTCAACAGCAACAAGTGGTCGAACAGGAAGAAGACGTCCGACGAGGGCTGGTGGATCGTACACACAATGGTACGCCCGCTGTCGGCCACCTTCCGAACGCCGTCCATGATCAGCTTGGCCGAGTGAGCGTCCAAACCACTCGTCGGCTCGACCAGAAACAAAATACTCGGCTGCGCAGCCAGCTCGACGCCGATCGTCAGCCGCTTCATCTGCTCCTGCGAGCACCCGCGCACGATCTTGTCGGCGATCTCGTGCATGTCCAGCAGGTCGAGGCACTCGTTCACCGTGTCGTACTTCTTGTTGTCCGGGATGCTGCTGTCCTGGCGCAGGATCGCACTGAACGTCAGCGACTCGCGGATCGTCGACGCGTCCGTGTGCACGTCCATCTGCTCGCAGTATCCGGTGGCTCGACGAATGGCCAAGTCGTTCGCCTCGTAACCATTGAGCAGAATCTTACCAGTGATCTTGCCTCCAGTCTTGCGACCAGCGATCACGTCCATGAGCGTCGTCTTACCAGCACCGGAGGATCCCATCAAAGCCGTCAAAGTACCGGGTTCAGCGAAGCCGCTGATGCCTTTGAGTAGCTCGAGCGACTCCTTCGGACTGCCAGGCTTCGGAACAGAGTACCACAAGTCTTGGAACGCGAGTGTCACCGGTACAAACATCTTCTCGCGTGCGGGGACATCCAGTATAACCTCGCGCGTGGGTGAACCAGAGCCCGAAAATGTTCCCGAGTGCTTGGGGGTTGTAGCAAGGGCGTAGCTGCTGGAGCGTTCTGCTTCGTCGTCATCGATCTCGTGCTTGGGCTTTAGCGACACGGTGGCTGGTCCATCGTAGCGCTTGTACTCGAGCACAAAGGCCCCCATTCCCATGAAGAAGGCGTAGATGCAGCACAGGTAGATGATGTCGATCCACACCCAGTTGTGCTCGGAGGGCACCGCATACTGCTGCAGCAAGTACTCGCCCATCTTCATGCCATACTCGGAGCAGTAGTCGACGCCATCGTAAACGCATACGTCAAACTTGGCGGCGCGGTACTGGTTTACACAAAGAGCTCGCAGTGTCCACGAGTCCGGGACGAACCAGTAGACCCAGATCAGCCAGTCGGGGATCACGTTCTTGGCCATCACAAAGCCGCCGAAGAGGTTGAAGATCGAGAGCGTGAACGTCGACATGGGCTTGGCGATGTTGAAGCTAGGACAGATCGCAGTCAGACAGAAGAACCACGACGCGTACACGAGGTTGGTTTGGACCAGAAGGATCAGGAAGATGATGAAGTGCCCCGCATGAGGGACCAGTCCAGCCATCCAGTACACCAGCGAGCCGAAGACGATGCTCTCAGCGATAGCTTGAGGGATCAAGGCCAACGAGTTGGCAATGGCGAAGGAGGCAGCGCGGTAGAAGTTGGCGGATCGCTGCTTGTAGAAGACCTCGCGAGCGGCGTAGAACGTCGACACCTGTGCAGTCTGGCCCAAGCTCATGAACATGGCCGCCTGGAACAGCACGCCGATCATCATCTGGATGTCGGTCGGGTCGGTCTGGTAGAATACGCTACCGTAGATCAAGCCCATGACGACCGTCATCAGCGCTCGGGACTTGATGAAGGACGTGTTCCGACTGGTGAGCTTCCACTGGCGCGCCGTCACCGTCTTCGTGTTCTCCCAGAAGCTCTGACGGAACTCAGGCATCAGGTTCATGTGCTCCTCAACGTCCTTCACGAGATCGGGGTCTTGAGGAGCCTCGATATCTTGGATCAACTGCCTGTACAGTTGCGATTGGCGCCAGTGCTCCGAGTACTCACTTGCGAGTCGAGGGTGCTTGGTGATCCCAACAGGTAGCTCCACTTGGTACTTCAGCTGCATCTTCGTGCCGAGATCCAAGAGAAAATCGGCAGAATCACGTCGGGGCGGGCACTTGAATCCCAGCGTCTCGAAGTACGGCACAGCCTGCTCACGGGGGCCGTGGTAGATGATCTCTCCATGATTCAGCACCATCACGTTGTCAAACAGGTCAAAAACTTCCGGTGCCGGTTGAAGCAGCGCGATCACAATGGTCTTGTGCAGGCACTTGGCGATACTACGCTGGGTCGTGATGATATCGAAGGTCGCTGCGCTGTCGAGACCCGTACTGATCTCGTCCATGAGCGTCATGTACTTCATACCAAACTCCATCTCGCCAGTCGTCACGCGCTTCCGCTCGCCACCAGACACGCCACGGAGCATTCCACTGCCGATGATCGTGTCCTGGCAGATGTGGAGCCCGAGCTGCTCAATGACCAGGTCCGGGAATTTCTCAAAGTATTGTCGGGCCGCTTCGAGGGCCTTGGCGTTCTGCTCGGGAGTGCCGTGACTCAGCATCTCCGCCTTGTGCTTCGACATGCCTCCACCGCACACAGCGTACGCAAACTCCAGCGTCTCGCGGACCGTTAGCGTTGGGAAATGCTTGTCGAATTGCGTCACGTACGCTGAGAACTGCGGGAGCAGCTTGGTGATCTCCTCTCTGGGCACCCCGTTGTATGTCACATCGCCCTCGATCTTGACGTTGCCGCTCTTCGGAAACTGACCAGCCAGTACACGCATGAGCGACGTCTTACCGGACACAGGCTGCCCCAGCAAGAGCGTGATAGTGCCCGGCTTGAAGACGCCGCTGACGTTCTTGATGATCTCCTTCTGCACCACGCGCTTGTTCCACGCGAACTTGGCCAGGCTGCGCTTGATGGTGTTGAGCACCGTGGGCAGCTCCGACTTGGCCGTGATCTCGCCGGTCACAGCGACATTGGCCGTGACGCTCAAGTTCCGGTAGCGCACCTCCATCTGCGGCATCTTCCGTCCGATAGCCGCCTCGAACGTGTCGGCCACGTAGCTGTGCAGCGCCTGGGGGCCGTTGGCCATCATGGCCTTGCCCGACGACAGATCTGCAGGGCGCGGCGGTGGTTCGTCTAGCATGGCTCGCGCTGCTGCAGTCTACCTTATTCCAGCTCCACCTGCTGTGGCTTGAGGCTCACAAGGCGAATCGCACAATGAGCTAGGAAAAGGTGCAGGTCGGGGCTATTGACACGGCGACCCTGGCCCGCAAACCACGCAGAAAAGATTGCGCGGGGGACATGAGACGGGCCAAACGTATCTTTTTATCCAATCGTAATGCGTGTTGAGATGTGGAGAATAATCATAGACCTATGCCTATAGAGTTGATGACCTTCAGCCAAAAGCTGAGGCGGGGACATGGGGCAGCACCGCATTGCTGCTGGACGCGCGATGCTGCTGGAAGAGGAAGACCCTGCCGCTGTGTCTGCGTATTGATCCTTGAATGCTAGGAGTTTGATCTTGAAGGCGGATCGGTGGACGCGGCGGCTGCAAACCCCAATCGTTGCAGAGAGCGCGTTCATCAGCGCGCCATTGATACGATGAACACGGTGTCGCAATTGCCGTGGACCTGTAGGCCACAGTGTAGCTGGCCGTCGTCTTGGAGGATGGAGATGAACGCTATCCTGTGGCCTGTAACTTGCACGTTGAACGTTCAACCGCGCGACGGGGGCGTGGGAGCAAACAGCTCGTAATCTCAAAAGGAATGATCATCGTTTTTCAACGTTGTTTTGGCTGTACTTTTCATTTGGTACAATAGTATTTTAATAATATCTGAATTGAATTATTTACTTACCGAAAAAATGGTCACGCGACTTGCCTTATACTGTACTGTACGACTACAGCTAGCTTACCGTCGCGTGTGGTTGATGTAGCGCAGCGAGAGCATGGCCAGCAGACGGAAGATGGCGAGCACGACGAACACGTACCCGAAGTTGGCCCAGATGTCGTCGTACTTGTACTTGAACACGGACTCGACGTACCCCTTGACGGTGATGTGGTCGATGGTCACGGGCAGGTTCGTCACGGGCTGGCAGCCGATGTTCGAGCCAACGTTTTCGTAGACCTTCAGGGTCTCGTTCCACGTTGGCTCCTCGGGGCAGTCGCAAAACACGAGCGCCGACAGAATCGCGAGTGGGAACCGCTGCGGCGTGATCATGTACAGCCACTTGTATCCGCTGGGAATGGACGCCGATGGAGGGTTGAAGCCGGCGAACAGCAGGAAGATCGAGTTGATGAGCACACCGACGATCGCAGACACTTCGATGCTGGGGAACGCGTAGATCAACACTTGTGCCAGGTACGCCTGGGTCAGCACGAAGAGCGACAAGTTGATCCAGTACAAAACCGACGACGCAAAGGACTGGAAGCCCACCATCGGGTAGAAAATTACCGTGAACAACAGGCACGCGAAGAACACGTACGGGATCTCCACCACCGTCGAGGCCACGAAGTACCAGAGCGAGTTGTACGTTTGGGCAGCGCGCTCCCGATAGAAAGCCGCTCGGTCCAAAGCGGTAATGGGCAGAGCGCCCGTGAAGGTGGCGATGCCCATGAACAGCGTCGTCATGAAGACCATACCCACGCCGCCGTTGATCCCCTGGTATGACACGAACTCCGAGTTGACGAACGTGAGACCCGAGATGATGGCAAGCCCCACGGCGATCACGAAACGCGTTAAGTTGTATGTCGGCGTGCGCCAGTACATGACGATGAAGCGCTGGATCAAGAACCGCATCTGCGTAATAGGATTAGCAGCGCGCTTCTTCTTGAACACCAGCTCGGGCAACTCCGGCGTGGGGCGAGTTAGTCCAGGCTTCTCCAGGTACTCCATCAGGTGCTGCGCCTCCTTGCTCTCCTTGAAGTGCTCTACGAAGTCTGTCACGTCGGTCGGTTGGTGCCCAACTCCAGCGCCAATAACTTCTAACATCCACGTCGCCGGGTTCTGCTTGTCGGGCAGCGGAGTCACCCCCTCGATGGCCTCCAAGTAGCTCACAAGATTCTGGCACTCCTCGCCCAGTTCGCCAACAAACACCGACTCACCACCACGCTTCAGCAACAGCAAGTGGTCGAACAGGAAGAACACATCTGACGAGGGCTGGTGAATCGTACACACAATGGTACGCCCGCTGTCGGCCACCTTCCGAACGCCATCCATGATCAGCTTGGCCGAGTGAGCGTCCAAACCACTCGTCGGCTCGTCCAGAAACAAAATACTCGGCTGGGCCACCAACTCGACGCCGATCGTTAGTCGCTTCATCTGCTCCTGCGAACTCCCGCGCACGATTTGGTCGGCGATGTCGTGCATGTCCAGCAGGTCGAGGCACTCGTTCACAGAGTCATACTTCTTGGACGACGGGACAGTGCTATCCTGACGCAGGAATGCGCTGAACGTCAGTGACTCGCGAATCGTCGACCCTTCCGAGTGGATGTCCATTTGCTCACAGTAGCCTGTAGCTCGTCGAATTGCCAGGTCGCTGGCCTCGTAGCCGTTGAGGTAGATCTTGCCTTCAATCTTGCCGCCAGTCTTACGACCAGCGATGACGTCCATGAGCGTCGTCTTGCCGGCACCGGAGGACCCCATCAATGCTGTCAACGAACCAGGCTCAGCGTATCCATTAATGCCCTTGAGCAATTGCAGTGTCTCCTTGCGGTCGTGGGGCGAAGGCACCGAGTACCACAAGTCCTTCCACGCGATTGAGCACGGCACGAAGTTCTTCTCGCGTTGAGGCACGTTGACAAACACCTCGCCCGAATCTCCACCGTCGGAGCGAGTGTGAGCAGATGAGTTGCCCTTGGGGGTTGCCATCAGCGCGTAGTAGTCACCTCCTCGCTTCTCCATATCCTTCTCATCCGTCACGGTCTTCGGCAGCAGTTGGATATTTTCAGGCGCTTCGTATCGGTGGTACTCGAGGACGTAGCAGCCCAGCACCATGAAGAAGATGTACGCCACGATCATGAACAGGATGCCGGTCCAGATCCAGAACGTCTCGGACGGAACGCCGTACTGTGCTAGGTAGTACTCGCCCATATTCTTCCCGTAGTCGTTACAGTAGTTGATGCCGCCGTACTCGCACACATCGTACGCACTTGTGCGGTACTCGTTCACCGACAAACCGCGAAGACACCAAGCGATCGGGTTCAACCAATACACCCAGACGAACCAGCCTGGAGTTTGGTCCTTGGTGATCACGAAGCCAGCAAACAGGATAAAGAAGACGATCGAGAACGTGGACATGGGCTTGGCGATGTCCAAGTTCGGCGACATGGCCGACAGGCAGAAGAACCACGAGGCGAACACCAGGTTCGTCAGTAGCAGCAAGATGAGGTAGATGATGTACGCCGACGCAGTCGCAGCGAAGCCGCACATCCAGTACACCAACGTGGCGAAGACCAAAATCTCTCCCAACGCCTGAGGCACCAGAGCAACCGAATTGGCGATCACCCACGCGGACGTGCGGTAGAAGTTGGCACCGCGTTGCTTGTAGAAGATGGAGCGGGCCTCCATGAAGGTCGGAATCTGCGAGGCCTGGCCCAGCGACAGGAACAAAGTCGCTTGGAAGATCACGCCCAGCATCACCTGGACATTGGTAGGGTCCACGTCGTAGAACGTGCTACCGTAAATGAGCCCCATGATCACGACCATGAATGTCCTCACGCGGATAAACGCCGCGTTTCGCAGGATGATGATCAACTGGCGCCACGTGAGCGTGCGGATGTTCTCCCACAGCGTCTGCCGGAACTCGGGCATCGGGTCCATGTTGTCGCCCACGCGCTCCACGATCTCCTTGTCGATGGGCGAGGCCAACTCGTCCACAATGTCTGCGTACAGTGACGACTCGCGGAAATGCTTGGCGAACTCGCTAGCGAGACGAGGATGCTTAGCCATTCCTGGAGGGAGAGCGGCCTGGTACTTGTACTGTTGGTTGGTGCCCAGATCCAGCAGATAGTCGGCCACGTCGCGGCCGTGCGGGCACTTAAAGCCCAGCGACTCAAAGTACGGAATGACCTTGTGACGAGGTCCGTTGTACATCATCTCGCCCTCGTTCATGATGAGCACGTTGTCGAACAGCTCGAAGACCTCGGGCGCTGGCTGCAGCAACGCTATCACGATGGTTCGGTGCAGGTTCTTGGCGATACTGCGCTGCGTCTTGATGATGTCGTACGTGGCAGCGCTGTCCAGCCCCGTGCTGATCTCGTCCATGAGCGTCATGTACTTCTGGCCGAACTGCATCTCGCCAGTCGTGACGCGCTTGCGCTCACCGCCCGACACTCCGCGGTGCATCGCGTTACCGATCACCGTGTCCTGGCAGATCTGCAGCCCCAGTTGCTCAATGATCACGTCCGGGAACCTCGAGAACACGGCCTTAGCCGCAGCCAGAGCCTTAGCATTCGCCTCGGGTGTACCTCGAGACAGCATCTCCTCCCCGTGCTTGGACAGACCTCCACCACAGAAGGCGTAGGCGAACTCCAGCGTCTCACGCACCGTGAGTGTGTGGAAGTGACGGTCGTACTGCGTCACGTAGGCCACGAACTGCGGCAGGCGCTTGGCGATCTCCTTCTGGAGGAGCCCGTTGTACGTCATCTCGCCTTCCACCGTGATGTTCGACTTGACTGGGAACTGGCCGCTCAAGATGCGCATGAGCGACGTCTTGCCCGAGCCGGGTTGGCCCAGCAGCAGCGTGATGGTGCCCGGCTTGAGCACGCCGCTGATGTTCTTGATCACCTCCTTGCGCACCACTTTCTTCTTGATCGGGTTGAGGTTGGCCAGCGCTCGGGCCACGACGTTGTACAGCGTGGGCAGCTCGGACTCGGCCGTGACCTCGCGCGTCACCGTCACGTCGGCCGAGATGGACACGTTGTCGAAGCGCACCTCCATCTGCGGCAGGACGCCGCCCGTGGCCGCCTTGAACGTCTCGGCCATGAAGTTGTGCAGCGCCTCGGGGCCCTGGTTCATCATGGTCTCGCCCCAGTGAACGCTGGCAGGCGTCGTGGGGGTGGACGGCTCCGACATGGTCGTGTCTTGTCTGGTCTTGTCTTCAGCGCGGACGGAGACTACAGGAGCGACTTGGTCGGCACGACGCCAATTAGGAAGTGAAGGTCGGCAGCCGCCACCACCAAACGCGGCACGCTTGGAGCTGTCGTCGTCGTCGGCTTGCACCCACCCAGCGTTCCCACCAGCGATCGATGAGTGTACCGAGTTGAAGGTTGAAGCTGAAGCAGTGGCGCGCGATCAGGATTGCTGATTGCGCGTACCGCCGAAATTTGACCAATGGTGGCAGCTGTGCCACGGTGGTCTCGTGTCTATCTTCGATCCAACATGTCCGGCGTAGCTTGGGTTTAAGGTATTGGTTGCTGCGTGGAGAGAGGTAAATCGCTGCGAAGACTGCTAGCGGAGATTGACGTCGCTCTCCACAGTTGGCTACAGTCTGCAGCGGCAAAGATGCCAAAGCAAGTGTGTGGCGGTAGCTGAACGTGGGACAGGACAGGTCTCCCGTCAGATTATGGCCGACCTGCTTCGGTTGCTGGAAGGCTTGGGGCATGTTCGTCGGCATTACAGTCCTTCACTCGAGTTTTGACCCATGCGCACTGCTGTCGCTGCTGAAAGACCTCAACCACCTTCATGGAGCGACTTCGAGTTGGCGAAAACCTTGGGGTAGTCGCGCGATGGCGACTATCGCGATACTAGCAACATTGGCGAACTGGCTTATGTTGCCAATCAAGTTGCGCTCATGTCGCATGATGATGCCAAGCGCCAGGTGATCCCACTCTGCAGGATCCGACTTCCAGAAGCCAGACGTCGGTGTCATGCTGCTCACTGCTCTCACTTCGCCTCACAGTCCTGAAGCTTCTTTCTCGCTGCCCTTGATGCATGCAGTCTAAAGCGCGTTATGGGCTGCTCCTCCTGTCTCCGTGCGAAAGACTGCGGTACCGCGTCGGTGGCAAGCCCGTGGTAAGCTGCGACAGCTTGACGCGATTAACTGCACCCGGCGGTACGAGGCGCGCGGCCATGCAAAAGACAACACGCGGCGGGATACTCTTCGGCAGAAAGCGGTCTTCATGTCAATGTTGGTCCATGCCAATAACTGCATCTCATGTCCAGACAAGTCGTTTCCAGCATCCCCAAAATTCACCTCACACAGCGTCGACGACGCGCACTGCTACTTTCTCCATCCGTGAAAGTCGCTAGGTTGTGCGCAGGATTACTTGTTGCCATCAGGAACGTTGGACCCGCTCATGCGACTGGAAGTGCGGGTCTGACGGTGGTTGCTGCTGCAAGTCTCCTGCGCTTAACTTGAGCTAGCGAACTCGATTGTCATTGTCGACCCGCGCGGCGCGGGCCGCTCGTTTTTCGAGCTGCGATGGATTTCAACTCTGGAGCGCATTAAATTGCTCGTTCAGCCACTCATGCTGATCGTGCAAGCGATCAATCTTCAGCGACGTCGACTCCACACCAGATTCAGTCTTGACAGAACCAGCCATAGTGATATCCGTGCCCGCAACGCTAGGTGCCACTTCCACACTCTCCGCGTTTGCCGCGACGACTTCACGCGCTTGCGCTTCCGCAGCTTTCCTGGCGACAATGATAGCTTCTCTCAGTCTCTGCTCCAGACGCTCTTCCATCAGATTTTGCAGCTCTGTTTGCTGTCTTTGCCACTGTCTGCGATTCTCTTCCAACAAAGTCTTTACAAGCCCCAACACGTGCGATTCAGCACGACGCACGACTCTCTCCTCCAAGTTCGCCAGTGCCTGGCCCAGACGAGTCTCAACCTCCGACACCGCAACAACACGCGCCCTCTCCTCCGCCAGCTCGACACCTTGGACAGTTCGTCGCTCCAACAGTGCCACGTTAGCTCGCAACAGGGCACGCTCAGAGTCTGCCGCCTGCTGCAGCTGTAGCACCTCGTCGTTGAGGTTTGCCACCAATCTCTGCGCTGCTTGCTCCGCCCTCATGGCTGGGTAGATTATTAATCGGGTCGTCTGCGGGTCTGGTAAGGCCGAGGGTCAGTGTGACCCATATCCAGATCCGTGAATATCTTACAGCGAATATATTATTTCTTTCATGCCCGACCCATACCCATAGCAGGGAAATATGGATTAGTCAGCCTTGGTGACTTACTACATTGATCTAGCAGTACATGAACTGTAGTGTATCAACTATCCCAGTGGGCGTAGCTTAGGCAAATGCGCACTCATTTAGAGGCCAAAATGGGAGAAATATGGCCGAGAGCGAGCGAAGGCGAGCGCGAGGCTCACTCAATGCGCTCACCGGTCGCCAACACCCGCCGATCAGGCGGGGGCGTGTCTGCGCGAGCGAGCGAAGGCGAGCGCTGCAACCCGATATTTTTTCCTAGACACCGCGCCTGGCCGAGCCGAGGACTTAGCGTAAGGCACGAGGGGTGGGGCAGGCCGCGGAGCGGCGCTCCCCGAGCGAAGCGAGAGAGGGCGGGCCCCGAAGTGCCGTCGCTAAGTCCGCAGGCGAGAGCCAACGGGCGAGTGTCCTACTAGTACTCGATCAATCAATCCGTCTCCTTCTCTGGTGAACTTGCTGTATAATATTGCCAGATGACAGTCGCCGGCACTGGCGGGTCCCTTTACTGCAGTTTACTATGCGCAGTAATTTACGAGTACTTTACGGGTTGGGCTGCTGATCAGACTGACCAGAGAAAGACCAGCGAAATATACATGCCCGACCCTCGGCCTTACCAGACCCGCAGACGACCCGATTAATATCTAACCCATGGCTGCGCGCTCTTGCACGTCGACAAGAGCGACGTTGATCCGCTCCTCCATCGCTCTGCGAGCTGCGTTTTGTTCTGCTAATTGAGACTCCGCCATCTCCCGAGCTTGACTGAGGCTGGCGTCCTGCAGCGTCATCAGCACACTCTGGATGCGGTCGTCCACGCGACGCTCCAGTGCTGTGGGATCTCCGTAGGCTTGGTTGATAGCACGCACGAGCGCTTGAGTGCGGGCCTCCGCCTCGAGACGCGCCTGGGCCACGCGCTCTTCGACAAACTGCTTGTGACGCGCATCCTGCTCCGCCTGGCGGTCGGTCAACACGGCGTGCACTTGTGCCAGACGATTCGTCTGCGCCGACACGTGGGCGAGCGCCCTGCCGAGACGCTCGTTGTCCACCGAGTAGTGCTCGGGCAGCTCGATGATCGGCGCCACGGATTCCATGGGGGGAGTGATGAAGTGGTGATGTGCATGGGAGTGAGGGTAGTTGGCACTAAACATTCTGTGCCAGTTTGTCAAAAAAAAGTGTAGTACCACCCAAAACATGGACAGGGCCACCCATACAAGAAAAAGGTAGGACCACCAATCTTAAAGTGTACGGCCACCAAGAGAACTGGTACAATCACCGAAATAGCTATTTAGCTTCAACGTGCTGAGCTGCAGCGTCTATAATTGAAACCTATGCTTGTTTAGCCATTCTCAGTTCAATCGTGAAGTAGAAGGAAGATGAACAGAGGCGACAACGCCTCCGCCGACAGTTCTGAAGACCGCCTGCAGCTAGATGAGTGGGATTTCGGCCTTGACGACGACGCAGAACCAAGTCAGAGAGTGCCATGGACTCAGCTGTGGCGTTCAACGGAGCCAGACACACTGGCGGTCTACCGCGACGAGCTACCGACGCATGCAGTAGATAAAAGCAATCAAGTCAACTGTACTATCGACCATTTAAGTGATCGTGACTACAATCTACACCGGCGGGACCACCCAATGAGGTCTCGATTAGTACTGTGTCGCTCGCAGCGCTGCAAGGCAGAACAAAAACGCGTACATGGTGACAGCGCAGGAAGCCCACCGTCCTGTCCGTGTCGGTACAAGTTCAAGCTCTGTCTCGCTTCAAGTACGTGCGAGGTGTTTCAGCAAGGCAACCACGTGATGAACATAAACGACCCTCCAACTCCTGTGAAGCGCAAGTTGACCAAGCAAATGAAGGACTACATTGTAGAGTGCTTGGGGTCTGGAGAAAAAACTACGGCGGCAAGGCTCTACACACTAATTGGCATGCTCGTGGATGATGGGGAAATGGAAGGCCCAGCGCCAAAAAAGAACCAGGTCACCGACTTTGTGAAGAACTGGCGGCGCAAAAACCCCAAGAACAGCATGGGGCCGCTCATTTCGCTATGTGATGGCCACCTCTACGACCAACAGAATTTGGATGAGCTATCAGACACTGAAATGGTGATTCTGTGCGATTCTCAGCAGGCTTCTGCCCGCGGGGAAACTGGTGTGGTCTCCCACCTTGGTGACGGCTCAAAATCGTATCCGCTGAGAGTCGGGATGACCTATCTACGCCTCATTAAAGACTACATCACTGTTCAAAGTCGTGGTGACTGCACGGCGATCTTTCACATCGACAGTACCCACAGTATGGCCATTAACGGATACGTGGTCTTCGCTTTCGGACCGGGCTGGCCATTTTTTCCCCATTGTGTACTTTTGCACATCTCAAAAGCGTGCAATTGATATCGGGTGGTGTATCCGATTTGTAAAGCGCGTGTGTTTGGAGGTGTGCGACGTCCGATTTGATCCTGGCTTTGTCATGATGGATGCCGATAAAGCTCAGTTCAACGCTTGCATCACGGAATTGCCACACACGACTGTGCTCATGTGCTGGTTTCACGTTACGCAAAATGTATGGAAGCATGCTAAAGAGAAGCGTGTGAGTGCTGACGACACTAGGTCTATATTTGCGGACTTGTACGACATGCACTATGCCAATGAGGATGATTTTCCTGTAGTCAAAGAGCGCGTTCTCACGAAATGGAGGGGCTATGAACGTGGATCAGCTGTGCGCAAACTAACGGACCATGTTGCAAAAATGTGGGTAAACTCGCATCGCTTTTCCCGTTGGCAAGCGTTCTACACGCCTAGCGGCTACGCCGCTACGAATAACCCTTTGGAGCAATATCACAGGACGGTGAAGTTGCAGTGCCCTCCTGGGGAGGCAACCCCTAGCGAGCTCCTCAAGAATTTGAATGGCGCTCGACTTGCTTTTCTTAACAGCGACGCCGAGTTCTCCACAGCGGCCACCGCATCTGAGCGTATGATGGCTATGTACCGGCTCATGCACATCCGGGGGTGTCTTTCGGTGCATCGGATCCCACCTGTTGGAACAGTTGTCGCTGATCTTTACAGGGTGAAACAGAAGCCGCTACGTCTAACAGCTGCGGAGAAAAAGTTGGTAGCGAACTCTATCCGTTCTGTGAACTCACGCCGAATGCAAACGGAAAATATGCCATCTGGTGGCTGGATTGTAGACACACGAAGCAAGTCTTGCTCATGCGCCTACAGTCGGAAGCACGCGCTGTGCTGCCATGTTGTTGCAGCTTGTATTCGCGCCGGGGTATCCTGTCCGGGCGTGAGTATGCATACCCGACAACTCGTTCGCCCAAACTACACTCACGATGATTCCTCTGTCGCATCTTCGGATACTTCAGATGGACCACCGTCTGATGATGAGCTTGTGGTATCGGTGCAAAGGACCAGTCAAAACTTACCGTCTGATGATGACCTTGTGGATTCTGTGCAAAGAACCAGTCAAAATCCACTGATGGGCAGAGAGCCGGCTATCCCTAGTTCAATCCCAGCAAGCCCAACGGAGAGCATTGCCTCCACAGTCAGTTTTGCGTCGACCTTGGTTCTCGACGACCAAGATGAGCCCCCGCCGACACAGCGCACGGAACCCCTGCGCACAGATAGCCAAGAGTATGTAGCGACCACGGAGAATGTAGCGACCACGGCGGAGCGTACGGTGTCCCAGTACTCTGAACCGGAAGCAAACGTAGCGGCGGCGATGCGTCCGTCGCAGAGCACGGAACGCCGGCAACAAGCGGCAACCGTGCCCCGGCAGCAAGCAGCAACGGAGCTGGCTGGAACTCAAGCCGCCCCTACTCGGCGCTCATCGCGAACCAGAAAGCCGACTAAGCGTGCAATCGAGTCGCGACAGCAATGCCACAAGCGCAGTAGAAGTTAAGTCTAGATGGTATGTATGTCTTCAACCTTAGCTTTTATCGCCTTGTATTAATCAATTCATTACGTTTTTATTACCTGCAGAGTCTCATTCAAAAATCCTTCGCAGTAACCCTGCCAGAAGTGGGTGTCTAGGCACTCTCGAGCGAGAGCAGGGGATCACTCTGACTGCTGACGGCAACACTGCGCTGGCAGCATTGCGATCAAGAGCACTGCGGCGTTCGGTCCTGCGAGTGGCGCTTGCCGGCGACGACTCCTGGGCTTAATCGTGAATGAGGGACCGTCGTCGGTGGAGACAAGAGCCTCCTGAACCCGTGCCTGACCAAAATCCGCGGCGTGATGACGCCGTTTGTTGCCAATGGCTGTCATCATCAACCGCATCGACCTAACCTGGAGCGATATCGGCAAGCTCAACACCATTGCCAACCTACTCGTGCGTCACGTCACCCACTACGACCCAGAGGACAAGTTGTTCACGCGCTTCCACTGCGTCGACTGGTCCCGCGGCCACTCGTACGTACACGGCGTGGCTTCGTTCGCCGACGGCAAGGACTAGGGCAGCACATCGGTGGACGTCAACTTCGCCTTCGGCATGTACATGTTCGATAAGGCGACCAACAACGCAGTGCTCGCGGTCGTCGGTAAGCCCATGACGCGCGTCAACGCGCACGTCATCAAGACGTACTTCCTCATCGAGGACGCCAACCAGATCCACCCGGCCAACCGCTTCCCCAACAATGTCATGAGCGTCTTCTTCGACAACAAGGTGGACAACGCCACGCGGTTCCGCGCTGAGAAGTACTGCATCCACGGCGTACAGATGATCCCCGTGTCGGCCGCCACCGAGTTCGTGCGCACCAAGCAGTTTGACAGAAGATCAAGTTAGACGACGGGTTGTCCCAGTGAGATTAAGATAGCCGAAAGCGATCTCTTACTGCCAATGTCATGAGGTTCCACTGTGGAAGTGTATCCAACAACTCTTGCTCCTACTGATCGATTAGTGATAACAAAATATATGTGTCCGACACTTTCGTACGTGCAACTAGGATGTAGCTCGCATGGAGACACCTGCTCGCCAGCTCCGTGTTGTTCATGGTGGTCTACAATGCCCTTAGCGCGATCACCCAGTTTGAGCGATTATACGTGCTCGATTTTAGTACGGGGTACGCCTGCGCGTCCGGCGCACGTGAGGGAACCACTCAGCCTACATTATCCTGATCTAGACGTCAGGCTCTATGATGATAGCACACATGCTGCGGATGGTACGTAATGGGGACTCGGGTGTCGTCACCCTTCTCTACGGGTGGACACTCCTACTTGAGACCGTGTGTGCTACCCACAGGTATTTTTGGTGGCCCAGATATTATCTTTGGTGGGGCCTCTTACTTTTTTGGTGGAAGTACACCGACCTCTGTGCATGGTGATGTGGGTTCGGAATTAATGTAACTAGCCGAGCGCCGCCGCTTCGCGGCGGTAAGTTTATTTGTTTAGTTGGTGGGCGTTCGCGCCCCCGTTCCGCTCGCCTCGTCGGCTCGCTGCACTACTCGCCGTGCTATGTAAGGTAGGCGGGCCCTCGTCGGCTCGCTGCACTACTCGCCGTGCTATGTAAGGTAGGCGGGCCCTGATGGGGGCCTGCAATACAGACAATCCCCTCGCTAGTCATGGCGTCGGGAACCCACTTTTTATTCCTAGATGAGGGTATTCCTGTCGTAGGGTGTACCATGGGGTGGTACACTGGACTGTACCACATATATGGTACGTATTGGTGCAGTCTTTTGGTTACATAGACCTAAAAAGGCTGCTCAAATCGATGAGCGGACATGAATGGAATTCGTGCAGATATCGATATATACCCCGGTAACACCGAAAAGGATAAAAGGTTATTTAATATAATACCGTAAGGCATGTGGGGCATGATGTAGGTAATGATACTGATGTGCAAAATAAGTTGCCACGATAGTATTGAGCCCCATTTCACTAATGTTGGCAAGCACCCAAGCTCCATTCTATTCAAAGGAACGGTACTAGCAGGTCTGAAAGCCAGCTCCGAATGCTAATGCGAGCATTAAATATGAAATCCGGCACGAAAAATGGACAATAGGAGCTGGTATCCTGGTTAGACTACTGCAGACGTCATGTACAGAATGGACTTTTCCCATAGTTAAGCACCCCAACACATTCATAATCCGTGATTTTTATTCCTTATGACGATTGAGGGGTGAGGGGGAATATTTACTTGGCTTTGTATGTGACGGTCATTCAGAAATCGTTGGGACCCACCTTTATATTCCTGATGAGCGGGTATTCCTATCCTAGGGATTACTACCGAGGGGATCGTCTGTAGTAATTCGTGGGCGCAGCAACAGGAATGTAGGTTTTCGCCGGAAAGGAGTAATGCGGCAGAGGAAATTGCCGGTAAGACTTCGAAGACGAGGGTCGGGGAGCCTGGCGTGGGCTGTGCTGCCGCAGGAATTCGAGACGCCGTTGGCCTGTCGGGCAGCTTGATCAGTTTGCAAGCTTCCGCCATCCAAGCAAGCAACAAGCAAGTTACAGTCAGCACGGTCACTTCCGACACGGGTGTCCGCCTATAACCTGTACGGATTTTATATCGAGCTAAAAATGTTTTTATAGAGGTATCGTAGCGCGGGAAAATGGTAGGCTCTGAGGCCTCACTGCGTAGTACTTGCAGCTTTTGGCGCTCACTTTAGAACGCGCCCCGCAAGCAACGCAGCCATGGGGCGCTGGCTCACCATTGGCCACAAGAGAGCTGTCATACAGATGCACAAGGCCTGCCCGGCCATGACACAAGCCGCGTTGGCTGCGTGGGTGGCCAAGAAGTTCAAGCTGCGCTCCATACCTGCCCGAAACACGATCAGTGACATCTTGAAGAACGCGGAGACCATCATGCACAACACGTACGGCGACGACGACCAGCGCAAGCCCACACAGGTGACCTCACCTCAACTGGAGAAGCGCCTTGCTACATGGATATTTGATCTAGAGAGCCGAAATATTTGTCTGTCACGGGAGCTGATTACCATGAAGGCTCAAGAGCTGCAAGGCCAGGTGTGCGACGCTTGGGACCTGAACTTCTCCAACGGCTGGCTGACAGCGTTCATGCGCCGACACAAGCTGCGGCACCGAGTACGACATGGCGAAGCGGCATCCGTCGACATGGATGCCGTTCGAAAAGGTCTGCAAGAGATACAAAAGGTAACAGAGTTGTTTTCACCCCATGATATTTATAATATGGATGAAACAGGCTTATGCTACGCTATGGCCCCGACGCGCTCAATTTGCACCAAGAAGATGCGCGGTGTGAAGAAAAAGAAGACAAGGATCACGCTTGTGATGACTGCAAATGCTGACGGTACAGACGCCCTACCTATTCTCTATCTTGGCCACGCCAAGAAACCGCGCTGTTTCAAGAAGCACTCTGCAGAAGACCTCGGCTTCAACTACAAGGCGAACAAGAAGGCCTGGATGACCCGTGTCATCTTCCAGAAATGGCTACGCGGTGTTGACCAGCAAATGCGCGCTGCCGGCCGTTTTATCCTGCTACTGCTTGATAACGCTTCCTCCCACAATGTCGGCGACCTCGCTCTAACAAATGTGACCGTGCAGCACCTCCCGCCGAACACGACAGCATACCTTCAGCCAATGGATGCGGGCATCATCGCGCCATTCAAGGTGGCCTACAAGAAGAAGCAACTCCGCTGGGTCTACGACAAGTTGCGCGAGACCGCCACCATCAAGCAAGACCCCTATGCTATCGACCAGCTCCAAGCTATGCGCTGGAGCGACGAGATCTGGCGTGAGCTAACAAGCAAGGACACGATCAAGAACTGTTTCCACCATACTGGAATCTGCTACCTAGACCCCAAGGACAAGCCTAAAAGTCGAACGAGCTGCAGCTACGGACAAGATGTTAACGTAGGTGAAGTTATTCTTCGACTTTTGACGCTGCAAGTGTAGGATCCTTGAATTTGATCACTTGCGCTAATGCATTTGCCTTCAAAAATTAATGCCTGTACCCATGTGTCGGAAGTGGGCGTGGTGTCTGTACCTTCAACACCAGCCTTCCTCCCGATCCCGTGATCATGTCGTCGCCTCGCTCGCCCGCGTCTGCACCGCGCAGCCAGGCTCCTGCCCCGACTGAGTCCGCGTCCGACCCCGACCATGCGCAGGTCACCGGTTCAGCCCCAGTGTCTAACACGGCCACGCCGTCCGTGGGTGAAGCCACCGGCGGCGGAGCGGCAGTGCCCCGGCCGTCTCCGGGAGAACACCGCTGGGGTCGACGTCATCGTCGTCGACGACGCAGCAGCGTCCCCAGTCGCACCCGCGGCCTCGCCGTCACGGTCCAGCACGCGGATTGCGTCCCGGGCAGCGACGGCGCGAACGAAATCGAAGCGCAGCGTCGCGGCCACCCCATCTGCAGGAGGAAAGGAGAAATGCACAGTCAAAATAAGTAATGGCACAGATGCCATAGAGGTAAATCCACAGATTTGCGACAGTCGTCACCTCAGATAGTAACACATATTAGCCAATCGCAGGTGGGCACGTAACGAGCGGCTGCAAAAGACCGCCTACCGCTCATTCCCAATTCCTCCGTCCAGCACAAAATCACCGCCTACCGCTGCGTCGAGCCGAGCATTCCACCGCTGCCTGCCCGTGCCTCGACTGCTGCCTCCAGTGCGGCCCCGACTGCTACCTGCTGCCTCGACTGCTGCCTCAAGCGCGGCCGGTTGCATCGACCGCTGGCTGCTGCCCCTGAGCGCCCTCCAGTGCTGCCTCGGCTGCTGACTGCTGCTTGCTGATCCCAGAGAGCGCCCTCCAGTGCTGCCTCGAACGCTGGCTGCTGTCTCTACTTCTGCCTCGGCTGCTGACTGCTGCTTGCTGCACCCAGGGCGGCTACAAGCGCGGCCTGCTGCCTCGACTGCTGCTACCAGGGCGGCTTGCTGTCAGACCGCTGGCTGCTGCCTCCAGAGCGCCCTCCAGTGCTGCCTCGACAGCTCAGCGCAGCTTGCTGTATCCAGGGCAGCCACCAGCGCGGCCTCCAGCACCCCTGCTGACTCAAGCGCAGCCTCTAACACTGCCTGCTGCCTCGAGCTCAGCCTCCAGCACTGCCTGTCCCAAGCGCGTCCTGCAGTATCGACCGCTGCCGGCTGTCTTCAGAGCGACCGCCTTTGCTGCTGCCTGCTGCTACCTTGCTCCCACAAGAGGTGGCTAGTGCTTCCGAGGATCAGGCGAAGTTTGAGGGCACTCCGGCGTCAACTTTGAGGGCACTTCCGTACAAAGTTTGAGGGCACCACCGGAAAAGTTTAGGGCGCCCGCCGTGAAGTTTGAGGGTGCTTCCTGTCAAGTTTGAGAGTGCTATCAGTGAGCTGCTATTGGTGAGAATGAACAACCGCCTTTCGCGGCGTGATATTGCGTCGTTTTGGAACAACGGCTACATCGTGGGTAGTATTGGCATTACGGCGGCAATGTGCGATGCGGTGCTCGCCGAGATCGAAGGGCTCGAGTACGAGCCAATATTCCGAGAGGTGTATTCAGACGACCGAGACCCCAATCGCCTCCAAGCCAATATTACTGTGATAACGCCGGCGATACAAGCAGTACATGACGTGATAAGCAAGATGCTTCTCGCCGCCAATGACAGCTGGGTATTAGACATTCAAGGATGGCACGCACTGTTCTCGCATCCGAACGGGCAGGACCAAGCCGTGCATCGAGACTTCACTTCCTTTGAGACAGCCCAAGCGCTCCTGACGCGAGACGTAGTTCAAGCATCTATTATCGTCGCGTTAATGGACAACACCTTCCTACATGTGTACCCTGGGTCATTCGGCGCTGAGGCGGAGTTAGAAGCCCGCCGTACGCTTCGCTTCCACCGTGGCGACATTGTCCTCTTTAGAGGTGATCTTGCGCACGCAGGTGCCTGGTTTAGAGTGCCGAACTTCCGTCTCCATTGCTACGTGTTAGTAGAGGGAATCGACCAAACACCCAACGCCACGGAAGCGGTGGTTTTCAGATCGCGTCGCTGTGAGCGGTGTCTAGCAACGACCTATTCGGCTAACGAGCTACGGGAGCACCGACGCCAATGCCGGCCCGGAAGCTACAACTGCCCCTACTGTGACATGGTTTACGCGCTGCGCAACTCGCTAAACCAGCATATCAGGCGTCATCACGGGTACCAGCGACCGCAAGAGCGCCGTCCTCCACCGCGTCCTATTGCGCCTGTTTCTTGAACGGAAGGTAGCGATATTGAGGAGAGTGATGGAGATAGCGAAAGCAGTAGTGGTAACGCAACTAGCGAAGAGAGCGACTACCTATGAAGATGTTCTAAATGAATGTGATTCAAATGCAATATGTAACACGCTCAATTGTCTTTTCTCGCTGCTACGCTCTACATCATACTACGAAGTAACTTAATTTAGAGCCCAAAATAACAGCCCGGTGACAATCGGAGACCCGGTGACGGCCGGCCGAGCGGTGACAGTCGGAGACCCGGTGACAAACAGAAGTCCGGTGACAACCAGAGGGCCGTTGAATGTCTCGACGCAGCTACGTGTAGGGGCACAGGATGTACTGAATGTCGAGCGCGCGGGAAGCTTGAAGCGGTCTTCCTTCAGGTGTCCTTTGTAGACGTAACGGCGTGTCGTGTTTGCTGGCTGGTGGCAGGTTTTGGCTCGACTCCGAGGTATTGTTAGGTTTCGCCTTGCGAATCTGTCTGTTGAAGAGTTTAGCGGAATCATCGTCAACGCCGGGTCGCGCCAGCTTGTTTGCCTTCCGAGCGACAAGAATGTGGCAGCAGCACTTGAACTTCATGTAGTACTTGCACCCACAGGTGCACTTCTCAATGATCACAATCCATCCGCCCTCTGGCATTGACGATATATGAGCGTACCACAGAGACCAATTGACGACGTTCTTGTACAACTGAGACGCTCGAGCACGCTGCTCGCGTACTAGTAGAGCTGGGCCTAGGATGAGGTCCTCCTCTTCGTTCTCAGGTGAATTTTCCGAGGCGGCGCGGAACGGACTATCCAGCATAGTACAAAGATTCTCGAGGGACTGAGCCTCTGGCTCTTCATCTTTGGCCAAATGCTTCACGCGACACAGTGAGGGATTATCCGTAGCGTATGCCGCCACTCGTCCACTCTTGATCATTGCAGATGCGGCACGGCTCGTAGACGTCGAAGCCGCTTGCAGTTCGTTTTCAGCGGCGGGTTTTCGTTTCAGAGCATCTTCTATGACTGTCATAGTCACTGAGAGAAGTCGCTGCATGAAAAAACGACGGCGACCTGTATACTTCTTCAGCAGAGCATTGAATGTTTCACAAGGGTTGTTGGTTGTCGCGAATCCGGTTGGGGTATGAAAAGCTTGCCAGCGCCAGAATCGACTCTCAAGCCACTGTTCAGTGAAATACTTGGTGAATCCTTCCAATTCAGGAAATGAGCGCCATGTAGAAAGAACTTGATCTTTTTCGTTGTAGAACACATTCATTGTTTCCGCGTAGTGAATCCGAATAATTCCATCCATCACCGCCTTACGCGCAGCCGGTGTCAAGTGCTTGGTTCGCTTGCGCACGTTATACAACACGTGAAAAAAACACATGAGATATGTCGCTCCTGCGAACTCCGACACTTGCTGAACGCCATTGATCTGGGCATCTTCTGCATCGCCCATCACTGCATCAACATGCAGACTAGCGGTAGGCCGTACCCGTTTTATCACTCGAACTAACGAGCTCAAACACATTGCGTATTCTTTCGCAGTCCGCCTGCTGACAACGAAGATTGCAGCGAGTTGATAGACGCGGGTCGAATCCGAAAATCCACAGGTAACAACAGGATACCCGAGATCACTTAACTTGAATGTCGCATCAGCGTGGAACATTGTAAAACGGCTAGACGATGCATATTCGATACACGCATCAACCAACGCGGGACTGGTCACTCCTATTACGAAAGAGTCTTGGTCTGTTCCGTTTCCTACGTACGTGAATCCATCCTTGTCTTCTCTGGAACCAAAGCAAAAGGGCTGATTGTAGTCGCCAGTCGGATTGAAAGAATACTGCTGAACAATCTTCTTCACTGCCTTGACAGAGTTCTTAGTACCTCGTAGGCGGCGTAAATACTTCGCACAGTTTGCCACTTGGGCTAAGGATGGGTAACCTCGTGTCGGCGGGACAATATCCGAGCAGCGGCGCATGTTGCTTAAGATGAGCTGAGGAGGCACCGCACATTCATCTTGCTGCTAAATGAACTTCTTCATTTCATCTGTTATCACTGTCTTGTGTTTTCCACGACACGCAATTTCATCTCTCCGGATATGGTCAATCCGGTTGTGGTAAACCTGCCACTGCTTCGAGAGTTCACAGCTCCATACCTTCCACGCGAACTTGCACTTTCCGTAAAGTTTACAGGTCACGCTGTTACACCGCAATCTCCGCTCCGACATATCGTGATCTTCTCCATCGTCGCAAATTCGGCATCGAACAATAGGATCCGTGTGCGCGACCCTCGGGCAACAAAACTCCAGCTCTTGAAACTCTGACAACGCCGACATAGATGACAAGATGCACAAGAGCTCCCAACTGTAGGTGATACGGCGCATCTCGACGGCTTTACTTGAAGCTTCGCCACTTCCGTGCGTGCCCACGCCTCCGTGTGTTTCACTGCCTGAGCGCGTCGTCTACTCTGTGAGTCACTCAGCCTCCGTGAGTGTCACCACCTCCGTGCGTGTCACCGCCTCCGTGAGTGTCACCGCCTCCGTGTGTGCCACCGCCTCCGTGAGTGTCACCGCCTCCGTGAGTGTCACCGCCTCCGTGTGTGCCACCGCCTCCGTGTGTGCCACCGCCTCCGTGTGTGCCACCGCCTCCGTGTGTGCCACCGCCTCCGTGAGTGTCACCGCCTCCGTGTGTGTCATCGCCTCCGTGTGTGTCACCGCCTCCGTGTGTGCCACCGCCTCCGTGTGTGTCACCACCTTCAAGAGTGTCACCGCCTTCGAGAGTGTCGCCGCCTTCGAGAATGTGGCCGCCTCTGTAAGTGTCACCGCGTTCGTAAGGGTCTCCACCTCAGTGAGTGTCACCACCGCCTAGAGCGTCGCCTACTTCTCCTCTGGGGGGATCACCGACGCAGAGAGGACTTCCGCCCTCCTCGTATGGCGTCTCTGGTTGTCTTGCCGCCTCTGTGCGTACACGTTGCCTCCGTGAACGCCCCCACCCTTTTGGTTTGTGTCGCTCTCTCCGTTGGTATGAGCGCCTCTCTGAGAGTCGCTGTCCTCGGCGTTGCTGCTTAGTAAGATCCCGCCCCGGTGGAGACGTACCCGGACGTAACGTGCTTCCCAGTGCACCACGCGTCGTGAAGTAGCGGAAGCTGAGTGCAGCGCTTGGATGCAGCGCCTTCGTACCCTACGTTCACGTTTGTCGTTTCGAGAATGAATGGTTTAGGTGAACGATGGCCTACAGTACACCAATTTAGGCACCAACACAACATGTCGTGTGGCCCACCCTAAGCTAGGCTTACGATCTGTGCTTTTCCCTCTTACACCTGTGCATTTACACCATGTTACAAATTAATATGTGCGCTTCCCTGTTCAACTGTGAGGATATCCAATCTCCTGTGCATACCAACTGTATTGTCTGTGCGAATCAACCGGTCTCATCTGCAGCGGCCGGGAAGAAGAAACGGAAAGCTGTTAAGGCCGTCGCCGGGACAGCCAAGGCCGGCGGCCAGCATCACGGCACGTCCTCATCGGATGCTCCTGCGATCTCGGGCTCTGCGTCGGCCGAGTCCGACACCGCCACAGCGTCGGTTGAGCACGCGTCCGCCGCGGAGGTGCCAGCACCGGCGCGGCCGAACCCCGGTGAGCGTACTCCTCGCCGTTCTATCGTCTGGCTGGGCGACGACGTTGACGCCGCGTCTAGCGCATCAGCTCCCCATGCAGCGACCTCGTCAGTGACCGTACCCACTCCGGCCGGGTCATCTGGCGCGCCCAATCCTGTACATGCTGCACCGTCGGCATGTTGCCTCGACACCTTCCTGGAGGAGTTTAGCGGTAGGCTGTCGGCACCAGCCTCGCAACCTTCGTCAGCCCCACGGCCTCCAGCGGCTCCAGCCCATGCACCTGCCTCGTCGCTGGAGAGCAAGTTCGATCGGCTCTTTGCAATGGTGCACGAGTTGAAGCAACAAGTGGATGCGTCGGCCAGGTCGGCGCCAACTCCAGCTCCAGTCACGCACCACGCTAGCGAAGGTGATGGTTACGCAAGTGGCGCCCTCGGGCCTGGCCCGTGCCTGGACGTCTCAACCGCAACATGGACCCTGCCCTTGAGCGGGCACCCCGAGGATATGCCTCCGGCCACGATCCAACATCTACGTTGTGCCAGCTTCCCAGCCCCACGGACGCGGGTGAAAGGCGAATAATACCCCCCGCAAGCACACCAACTCGCGGCGCATCGACTGTACAAGCCATTGAGCTCCGAGGCAGGTGCGTACGCCTCTCCGATGTCTTTTGTCTTACAGATGCGTGAGCTCGAGTGTGTGCGCTTCGAGGTAACCCCCGTGTTGATGGCACTGTACAGCGCCCGGCTAGGCAACCGCGGTCTAACGGTCATGCACTTCAGGCCGTTGACGGAGATGGAACAGCTTCACCGTGGTTCAACGAACGCACATTTCGCGCTGGACTTCGGGGCTGGTGCCGTGCTACCAGCGGCGACACCTCAGTGCGCGACCTATGAAGATCTGCTGGCTGCAATTAGCGGGCTGACCTCCTTTGGCGACGCGCTCTTCTACGACCACGTCCGCCGCCTTACCTCGCGTTTGAAGCGATTTGTATTGGCCAACATGGAGAGAGACACGAACACACCGGAACGCGTCACGCTGACCCTCCTCTACGTCAACAACTACCTCGGCCGGGCAATGGCCCACCTCGTTGAAGACTCGCCCGACTGGTGGCGTAACTACTGTGAGGCCGTGCGTGCCGTGGATTACCACGCGGCCGACTGGCAAGCGGCCCTCAATGGTTTGGCGCTCCGCCTCACCCGCCTACCAGCCTCCGAGGCTTCGTCGCGCCAGGCTCCGCGGAACACCGCAGCATCGGCCCCCGGCGAGCCCCGACCGGCCGCGTCCCGATCATGCCGGAACATGTGCGGCGCCAGATCCTCGCGATGTCGACGGTCGCGAGCCGTGCCTCCGGTACTTCAGCGGCGGCATGTGCTACGGTGGGAGCGCTGAACGTTGCGCGCATTCCCGACGCACGCACCGCTTTGACCGCAGGTTGCCCCGCGACGTACAAGACTTACCGCCACTACGGCCCTGGTTTGGGGTCTCGCGCTGCAGCACGTCAAGAGAACCGCGCCGACTCCCGCAATGATGCCAGCGCCGACTCCCGCCGTGGGCGTCAGTGAGGGCGCCGAGGTGATGCGGGTTCACCGTCACTTCGGATCCACGGCAGGCTACCCAAATACACATTTTGTGGTTTTCTCTCTGCTAGTGAGCCTTTATCTGCTACAAACGCATCCGGCGCCATACCACCCGGACCTTCTAGTACGCAACGCGCGGCATCGCCCCATGGCATGTCGTTGCACTCAGACAATCCGCAGGACAGTTTGTCTCGCCGGTCTCTATGCTCGCCCCATGGCAGCCTACCTACCACGAGGTCGCCCCACGGCATCTCAGACGCAGCGCCCCTGGCCTGCCCCCAGCCAGTGCATTCACCGCTCCCATAGCGATCGAACGTAGCAGCGTACCAGACGGCGTGGATCAGCGACCAGACCCCGTCATCGGCACAAGGCATCCCGGGGCTCCTCCGTCGCAACGGCGACTTCGTCGCGCCCCGTCCGCTACCGAAACTCAGCTGTATGCTCAGGCTGCCACTTAGCGCGCTGCGCTGTGGGATGCCGTACGCCTTCGCCGAATCAGTTCAGCTCTCGGCGCTGTCGGTTTGGTGCTTCCTCCCGCGCCTCCTCTTGTCGAGGCAGGCGTACACCACCTGAACAAACCTTTGCAGTCAGTTCTGTCGGAATTCGCCCGCCGCACGCGCATTGGGCTGCCGGAATTTGCGGAGCTCCTACGGGGCCAAACAGCGGACGACTACAGACCCAACAAAAACATGATCCCAGCCGTGCTGCGGCAAGCATGTCGAGACTACGAATATCTACCGCACCTACTCGACATTGCACAATCCGGTGCGCGGGTGCCCTTAGCCGGCCCGCTCCCGCGCCAATCCGCCCGCCCGCTCAACCACCGTTCCGCGGACGAAAGATACAATGTGCTCGTCAAAAACATTCGGCGCGAACAAGATGCCTGGCGCTGCATCGTCGTTGACGAAGACATTCTGGAGCTGTGGCCGGAAGTTCACATCAGCCCTTCGGGGTCGTGAACAAAGGTAACGGTGACCCTCAAACCACCGGCCGGGTCATTCATGACTTATCCTGCCCGGTTAACAGGTCTCTCAACGACCACACTGACCGGACCGCGATCTGTCAGCCGAAATACCAACATTGCGATGCCGTCGCGACAGCTATTGTACAAGAAAAGAAACGCCACCCAGGCTCAGAGGTCAAGGAGCAAGCTGGCGACGTGTCGTCGGCTTACCGTCACGTTTGCATTCACAGCCAGTGTGTCCACCTCTTCGGTGGACGTCTCCACCGGGATGCTGCCCTCATCATCGACATGTCCGCTGCATTCGGCTGGTCAGGTTCACCGGGCAATTATGGCGTCGTGGGCGGCGCTATCTCCTTCATCCACGGCAACACGACAAACAAGTTTAACCCGGATGGATTCTTCAGTTACCATTGGGTGGACGACCATATCAATGTGGCCGCGGACGTGGGGTCCAACTGCATGGACATGGAACAGTCTCTGCGTCACGCAATGCTGACTGTCCTTGGCCCTGCCGCGATTAACGAGGACAAGTTCTCTGGCTGGTGCGCGAAACAGAAGACGCTTGGTTTGGTTTTCGACTCCGTCGCTGGTGTGGTGGCGATGCCCGCCGACAAAGTCGCAAAAGCTCAGCGTATTGTGCGTGCTGCACTTGGTTGCACCTCCATGAGCCGTACGGCATACCGTTCGCTATTAGGGAGTCTCCGTCACGTGGCGACATGCATCCGCCCGGCCCGAGCCTTTCTCCAACGCTTGCGGCAGCACGAGCGCTACATGCACCGTTGGCAATCGGTTCCGGTGAACGACGAAATGCGCGCCGACCTACATTGGTGGCTTCGTATCCTGGCCACGACATCACTCAACGGCGTCCCTTTAGAATACTTCAATGCGCTCCCAGAAGCCAGCATCATCGTCGAGATGGATGCTTCCGACTCCGGCTTATGTGCCATCATCCGTGCTGAGAAATGTGCGCTGACGTGCAAGTTCAACGAGTTCGAACGGAAGCTGATTGAGGAGACCAAGGACGTGCCCGCCGTCGGGTTTGATTAACTACCGGGAGATTCTGTCTTGTGCGTTCTCGGTGTACGCATGGGGCGCGTCATGGGCCGCGCGCGGCAGGACCGCCAACACCGGAATCCCGCTACACGTACACTTCCGCATCGATAATACGTCGGCAGTAAGTTGGCAATCCAAGCTGGCCTCCGGCAACCGCCGTGCCCAGACGGTCATTCGACTGCTTTCGCTATGGGAAGTGGAGCACAATCTACGGTTCTCGTCATCACACATCCCCGGGGTGGACAACACCGTCGCGGACGCCGGCTCACGCATGTCTAACAATTCTTCGAGTGCTAACATATTTGCCTCTTTGACTTCCGGTTGGTCGCAGATTCAAGCCACCATCTCGTCGTCCGATCTGGAGACGATCTGGCGTTCCATCTCCGAGCGCACTCCGTCGCAGTAACTACCTATGGTCAGTATCTCAAATCGCTGCGCAAGTGGTTTATTTGGTGCGAGCGCAACGGCATCTCCCCAATCTTCGAGAACGAGTCGCTATCAGCCAGTGTCCAACACATCACCGACTTTGTTCTGCGGGGTTTTCGCGAAGGCTACGGCGCGGGCCATCCCGTGCGTAGCTCGACCATTTCGGCAACGTTGTCCGGCATTCGTCACTTCTTCGTGGCTGCTGGGTCCGATTTCCCTTGCGGCCATCAACACATTCGCATGCTTCTGAAGGGCATCGGTCGCCTCGACACTCCTGTTCAACACAAGGCTCCCGTCTCCATCCACCAGCTTGAATTGTGCTTTCAAACACTCAACCTGGCGCGACCTTCAGATCAAGCTCTCTGGGGGGTCATATGTCTGGCCTTCTTCTTCCTGCTTCGTCGCTCCGAGATCGCTTCGCTCAACAAGGGAAACTTTGCGAGGTTTGCACTGAAAGCCGAAGATATCGCCATCCTCGACGATAGCGGCACACCGACGGTATCCCCGAGGGCAGCGGTGTCCGTACACATCCGGCTCACCGGTTCCAAGACAAACTAGCGCGGCGAGCCAACACTACGGATGCTAAACCGCTCCGGACACCGCGTCGTGTGCCCCGTATTCGGAGCACTGTGTCTTCTCAATGCAAGAAGGTCACTGCTGCACAGCATTCCCGCAGCCGTGTACCTGAACTAGGACGACGTTCCAGAGTGCGTATCTTCAGCAACCCTGTCCAAGACAATTCAACGCGCGGCGGCTCGGTCCGGCAGCAACTCCAGCTCTTACAGTGCCCACTCCCTGAGAGCAGGTGGGGCAACGCACATGTATCGCGCCGGGGTCGACACACTGACCATCCAGTTTCACGGTCGCTGGGCTTCAGACACTTTCAAGCAATACACTCGACTGTGCAAGGAATCCGTCTCAACCCTCGCGTCTCGGATCATCAGGGGCTCGAAACACGTAAACAACCTCCAGTGAAGCCCACGTTCTCGGCCAATTTGGGGGGCTTTCAACTTATCCCCTGCGGGGATCTCATTAAAGGCCGACACCGCGGCCTACTCTGCAATGCCATCTACCAGTTGCCCCCATTACGAGTGAGTACCAAGGAAACGCAGCATAAGGTTTTCGGGGCTGCCTTCGCTGCGCTCGGCAGCTTATCGGACTTAGTAGAATTCGTACTTAGTGAATAAGCGTGACGATTTTGATACAGACGATCCCCTCGGTAGTAATCCCTAGGATAGGAATACCCGCTCATCAGGAATATAAAGGTGGGTCCCAACGATTTCTAAATGACCGTCACATACAAAGCCAAGTAAATATTCCCCCTCACCCCTCAATCGTCATAAGGAATAAAAAATCACGGATTATGAATGTGTTGGGGTGCTTAACTATGGGAAAAGTCCATTCTGTACATGACGTCTGCAGTAGTCTAACCAGGATACCAGCTCCTATTGTCCATTTTTCGTGCCGGATTTCATATTTAATGCTCGCATTAGCATTCGGAGCTGGCTTTCAGACCTGCTAGTACCGTTCCTTTGAATAGAATGGAGCTTGGGTGCTTGCCAACATTAGTGAAATGGGGCTCAATACTATCGTGGCAACTTATTTTGCACATCAGTATCATTACCTACATCATGCCCCACATGCCTTACGGTATTATATTAAATATATTTTTATCCTTTTCGGTGTTACCGGGGTATCTATCAATATCTGCACGAATTCCATTCATGTCCGCTCATCGATTTGAGCAGCCTTTTTAGGTCTATGGAACCAAAAGACTGCACCAATACGTACCATATATGTGGTACAGTCCAGTGTACCACCCATGGTACACCCTACGACAGGAATACCCTCATCTAGGAATAAAAAGTGGGTTCCCGACGCCATGACTAGCGAGGGGATTGTCTGTACGGACGGACAGCGCGTCTTTTTGATTGACTCTGCGAAGCCCCCCCCCAGGCCCATCCTACCAGCTCGTACATCGTTCGATGTGATCTAATCAAGAATGACTATGTGGCTTTGGTGATATCATTTCATGCTTCAATCGAGGTGATGCTGTTATTGGTAAGCTAATCTCGTATCAGCCCAGTCAGTATGCCTGGATGAACTGTCATAACGGTTCTAGATCGACTATTACCATCAGTATCTATAACCAAAATGATAAGAAAGTTATCTTCAGAGATACATCGGTAGCAATCATGTTGCTACTCAGAGCAAAAAAAAAAGTTCAAATGAATAATTTTTTTTAAAAGGTGAAGCTACCACCGGTCTTGCGCTTAGCTCGGAGAGCAGCCATTTTTGCCTTCATTTCCGGCGATCCCTTAGCGGGTCGCTTGCTCTTCTTAGCAGGAACACCAACTCCGTATCGTCGCTTGACTTCACCACGGATTGACTTGATTAGCGTTTCATGTTCAGGCTTGGTTGCCTTCGAGAGGAGGAACTTTTCACCAGCATCAACCGCATCAGTTAGTACTCCCTTTCGCTTAGCGTATGAAAGAGCCCTCTTCGCTGACTTCTTAACATCTGCTACTGAGATGCGACCACCTTCCTTCTCAACATCGCTATTGCTGTCATAGATACCAATTCCGGTTAAGGACTTGATGGCAGCTCTAGCTGGAATTGCAGCTGTAGATTGACCGGCGTAGGTTGCTAAAGCAGGAACAGCAGCATCAACAGCCTTGCTCAAGATTCCTGAGTCTTTAGCAAATTTATAAGCTGATTTGATTCCGTTTCATACCTTTGACCACATAGAGCCTCCTTGAGCCCACTTGTAGCCCTTCTTGACTTCGTGGCGAGTAATGTCGAGTCGAACGCCGCGCCCAGCCTTGCGAGCTTAGATAGCCTTCTCAAAAGATGCACGATGGAGATGAATAATAGAGCCACTACCCTTAAGCTCACCAGCTGTCAAGCGTAGCTTTCCAGTCTTGAAAGCCTTGGATAGCTTGCGTGCAGGGACATCACTCGAGATCGTTAATTCACGAAACATGATTAATCTATATCTTCTGAACTAAAGAATAGTTAAATTTAAATCTTTCATCTTTTTGCACACATCTGGCTTACGGTGTTGCTTCGAATATAGCCATAATATGCAAAATGGTCCGCCGTAATCACCGTACGTTCCTTGGTATTGCTTGGTATTGTATCGTCCGATACCGTACTTGGTTGGAGCTGGCTCTCCCATGGAGTCAAAGTATTCACCATTATGGACTGCCGTCCAGAGGCCTACATCGAGATGAGGAGGCCGCAGAAGAATCAAGTACGAACCTTTCTTTGGAATAGGACTGTCGATTTCATTGGATTCAAAGATATTATCGAGTTGAACATTCATTTTTTCAGCTAGTTCGATAAGATCATGATCGGAAGTGATTGGTTTGATTAGGTCAGCCATAATAATTATTTTAGCTAAAAGTATATTAAGATCCATATAGATTCAACGATGAGTGAAACTCAACTATCCGATCAGTACTTGTACAAGAGCTCGCTCAAGAGCGACCCGGAGATCAAGGTATCTTCGACCAAGCGTGTGCCACACGTTATCGATCTCAACCAGGGCTCGTACCAGAATGGCGTCATTACTATCGATGCTACTGCTCACCTTAATGGTTCTGAGGGTTTTGCGAGCCTGCGCGATGCCTACATTGTGCTCCCATACAAGGTCTCGATGAAGAATGGTGCTACTCCTCAAACCGCTGCTGCTAATCGCCTCTGTGCTACTCTAAAGTGTGGCAACTGGAATGTAATTGACTCGATGTCGCTGGAACTCAATGGCAAGACCATTGTTTCTATGGCTGACTACAAGCTGTTTTGGAACTGAGGCGAGGCGGGTGAACGCCTTGATCGTCCAGGGTGTATAGCGCACTATGCCGGACCGAATGAAATTCGGGTTCGGAGTACCAGAGATTGTCCACGCGATAAACAGCCCACGGGACACTGAATGACCCGGGCCTGGGAACCGCTTGGACGCATCGAATCGCACTAATGCGGTCCGGGGTTTGGCGTGTGTCCTTGTGTCAACCCCTATAGGTATCGTTTACCTTTGGCGGACCGCACTTCACCGAATGAGTTGTCGGAAATACAGAATAAAGTCTGCCGGGTATGTTCCTGAGATAAATCACACCGAATGAACAGAGGGTCAGACCGAATGGAAGGGATCACTGTCAGATCCGTAATTCAGACCAACCAACCACACAGAAATACAATGCCGAGCTAAACGGCACAAAATATACAGCCACCACTTATTCTTTGAGACCCTCGGGTGGGGGGTCTATTCACCAGTCAACTTCGGAGCCGTCACCCAAGGCACTGGTCAGCCCTGGATGCACACTCACTTACGCGCACCACCCTCACAGAATGAGGGAACAATACAAAATATAATTCAGTCCTATCACACAGTAGTCAATCAATTCGGTCTGGGGGGTGACTACCTCAACCACCAAAGACACACAGTAGGGAATATGAAATGGATGCCCGGTTAGAGCACGCAAATAGAAAATGAAGCTCTCACAGGTCACTCCAGGGCGCGAAACCCCAGTCACTGCCGACCTCGCCTTGATACCTTTGAGTCCCCACTACACCGGTGCTCGCTACACCAGTGAGGCCTTGGAAACGTCCCAAAACGTACTTAGACCGCGCGCAGGCAGTCTCCCGGTGGGCTCTTGAAGACGAAAAAGTCGAGGCTCTACTGCTGTCCTCGGGCGCCAGAGTCGTCCGCGTGTTCTTCGGTAAATTGGTTTCTGTTTAGTTCTTACGTTTGGCTAGCTATCTTCTAGCACTTCGCTGATTTAATGTAGGTTTCACTATGCTTCGCTTGTCTTGAGTATGCTTGGCAGTGCTTCAGTATGCTTGTCTTGGTTTCGGTATGTGGGAACTTGTTGACGGCGACACTTCTTCGGGTACACTCATCAAATGATAACAGAGGTACCTGGGTACACCGTCTCTTCGTCTTGGAATTTGACCTCTCCCTTGGATGTGCGGCTCATTCGGTGCTGCACGTGGGTCTTGGGGGCCTTGGTCTCATCCGGTCTGGCTCGACGCCGCTGCATGAACACATGCGGCGCGCACTGGACTTGTTCTTGGTGCGTCGACATCCAGTGTGTGCATGGTGGGCGGACCGAATGAATGATCCGGTCCGGACAACACGAGGCTTCGTCCAGCAGGGTCTTGCGTGCGCATGATCATGTCTGGCGGGGTCAATTCAATGGGGGTAGTCCGACAACTCGACTGAGCCAATGCAGGCAGTGGTCAGGATACGTTCGCTGACCACACTTTCACGCCTTGGGCCTATCCTGCAGTTAGGGAAGTCGGCGGATGGACCGGATGCGGTACTCCACACCAGATATGAGCGCTCATCCGGTGGGCGCATCTCCAATCCTGTGAGCCCATGCTTGCTGCAAGTGCCGGGTCCCATCAAATCTCCACACGTATCCACAATCCACACATCACACTCGTCCCTACCGGATCTCCATCCCGTGCGACCAATCACAGTTCCCCGAAGGGTCGGTGTATCCATGGGGTCGGACATGGGTGCAGACAAAAATCCACTTCCACATCGTGTCAACCGCCCCTCTGCTCAGGTTCTTTCACAGAGGATCTTGCCACCGAGGTGACAGGACATGAACAGAATCATACACGATGGCTCCCACTCCGAATGGGGAGTCGTACCGAATCACAAAACCGTTGAGAGGGTCTTTCCAGGAACACACGCCACCCAACGTCCCGTCTCCGTGGCGGGTCCCCGCACATCACAATCCAACCGGCAGAAGCGGTCTGCCTCAAAACACAATCCATTCTCCATCGAGCGACTCATCAGTGCCATGGCCGAAGTGAACGACGCGGCCGAGACGCCTGGCAGCAAGCCATCGAGCCCGGCACAACTTCCGCTAGCTCCTCCACGGGGAGGCGGTGACGCGGGTGCCAACTTGGGCTCGGATGGAAGCGCCGGCGACTCCGGCGGCGAGCGCACGTCCAGCAGCGGCGTCAATCAAGGCGACAGCTCCACCGAGAAGAGGAGCGGCGGCATCACGACACCGCGCACAGCATCGAGGGCTGGGACATCGAGGACACAGGCGTCGAGCGCGGTCATCAGTCTCCACCCGCTCAAGAAGGTGACCACTTCGCCCAGCGCGCACTCCGCAAACAGCGCAGTATCGCCGGGCGCATCCTGTCCGCGCAAGAGGCTCTCGCCATGCCTGCGGGTGCCGGTCTCCCGGCAGCGACTAACTTCGGCGGGCCAGCCGACAACGGGTTTCCAACAGTGTGGGACCCCCGCCTGAGTACAAGCCGGATGGCGCATCCTGTATGGTCAGCGTCCCTGCGCGTCTGGATCACCTTGTCAGCAACCGCTTTGTCCGCGAAGGGTACGGCGGACTGGAAGTACTGACGTCGATCGAGGGGCTCACAGCTACGGACCTGGCCGAACTGAATGAGCTGGTCGGCGAGAGCGAGGACGTCAACGAGTTTTTCCTTCGGCCCCGTGTCGATTCGCCCGACCCGACCAAGTTGGAACAACTACTCAGTTCGCTCTCCGCACGTCGCGAAATGGCCTCCATCCTGTCCGTCTACGAATGTCGTGACTTGGCTGCGCGGGTATTCGGTATGACCACCATCATGCGGCGCATGCTCGTCAAGTACCGACTCATGCGGCACCAAGTTGAGACGCGGGGATCCGGTACGGCGGACATGTTGTTCGCCGCCCAGAAAGAGAACACGCAACTTCAGGCCACACTTGGTCAGTTGGTCGGGCAGTGGCAGGTCATTACGGACCATCTAAAGGTGGAGAAGGAGAAGACCGCCCAGAGCGTTACCGGGCAGACTTCAGGAGGTTGATGGCCGGGCACGAGGACGAGGCAGTCTCTCTCAGGCAGTCTCTGCGGAACCAGATCTCGGCCCTGGAGTCCCGACTGAATACGTCTAACAGGTTCGCGGAAATTGTTGCGTCTCGCGCCTTCAACGTGGACCAGATGATGAACTTCCTGAACCGCAATCCGACCAAGGTGGCTGGGAACTGGTGCCGTCTGGAGGAGCTGTTCAAGCATTACAAGCTCGGTACGACTCCACCGTCAGACTGGCAGACACTGATCACTGTCTCTTCGGCCGACGACATGTTCACCGAGCCTCGCCCGTTCAGCTTTCGTCACGAAGACGACACCGAGGAGAAAGACAACGGCGGCCCTCCTGGACCGAATGGCGATTCTGGATCAAGGGGGCGTACTGGATCAAGCGGCAGGCGCGTCTCCATTCTGGATCTCACGGGCGACTCCAAACCAAGTGGGCAAGCTTCGGCGCAGCCATCATCCGTTACGGCCAAGTGACAGCGCGAGGTGCCGGACCAAGTGCAGTGGCGCCCCACTGCCTGGGATGCGTCGAGCGACTCTGCTCGTTCGGTCGGCAAAGAGTACCTGATCGACGAGAAGACTGCGTGCGCCTCCTTGGCCAACCTCCCGATCGTGCGGCGCAAGCTTCGTATGGACGTCCAGTTGGTCATGCGGACCGAAATGACGTATCACGCCGCCATGAAGTTGCTGGACAAGGATACCATGGCTCACGATATGTTCTTCCCGTTCGACTTGTCCTGCATGCTGGCGCGCATGATGTTCTGGAACCGTCTGGACTCCACGTACTGGACCACGTACGTACCGGAAAGCTACTATTTGCGCGCAGAGGCGATACTGGATCGGTGGGCCGAGGACGACGAGACACCAGAGTACTGGCCGGACTTGGTCGACCACACTCAGGATGACAGCGACTTGCTTCTCGGATCGGATGATGACGAGGGCGGCAGCGAGAGCCGTGACGCCACGTGGGAACCCAGTGCGGAGACGGAAGCCAAGATCGCTATGGCTAGAGCCAGAGAGGATGAGCTGCGAGCTCTATCAGTGCGGCGGGATTCGTCCTCCACTCAAGATCCGGTGTCACCCTCTCTTCGCAGGTCCAAGCGTCGTACCAGTTCGATGTCGTCGCTATCTGATTCGGTGTCGAGCGCGCCTCCGGCTAAAAAGAAGAGGAAGTCCCGACCAAGTGACGACCGCAAGAAATCGCCCCTGGCCCGTAAGGACATGGACGATCTCACACCGGACGAGCTGAGGGTGGTCGAGAGGCCGGGTCCGGGTGTCACATCTTGGCGCCACAAGGGGATCCTGACCACGTTCGCACCAAGTACGGTCCACGCGGTCGACCAATCTCCTGGTTTCCCTGACTACGCACCGAACCACAATGGGGCACAAAGGCTCTGAAGGCGCGGTTCCGGTCCGACGAGTACGAGGCCATCCTGGACGGCAACCCTGGAGAGCGCATGTTTCGTCGACGTGTGGTGCATCTGCTGTTCCACAGGCGCAGCGCGTTACCAGATAGCGCTCTCGAGATTCTGTCCGAGGTCGTCATCTCCATGAAGGACAACGCGCTGATGTTCTGGCACGCAGGCCACTGGGTCACCGTCGTCGCGGACAGCGCTGAGGCTGCCAAGGCTCAAGTGGCGCGCAAGAAACTCCCTGACGCGGCCATCAAGGACTACGGCAAGTTGATTGCTAGGCTGAAAGCGTCTGGAGCACCGGACACTATCCTGTACGAGCCGGGCCTTTGGGTGTACCCAGCCAAGCTCTGCCACTGGATCCTGTTCGACCGCTCGGAGACGAACGTCGGCGGGGAGCCATACACGATGGCTGAGCAGTTGGTGATCCTGGACCGCACGGAGCCTGCCCGCATCCAGTGGACCGGATGGTCCACCAACGACCTCATCGCCGCTCGCCCTCGAGAGATCCAAGACATGCTCCTGCCTCCGAACGAGCTACGTGGCAACTGTATTTCTACCGAACACCAAGAATAGCTGCGCGTTCGTTGTCACTCCTCTGCTAACCGCATAACTCCACACACTTCATGTTCATCACTTGTCTTTTCGTTCCCTTGTCGCTCACTCAGTCTGCCTGCTTCCAGATTCGGTCCATCCGCTTCTGAGTTTGGTCCGTTCGCACTCGTTCACTCCACAATCTCTTGTTCATTCTGTCTGCTAACACCTCCTTCAGTCTCATCCACACACAATCTCCACTCATCGTCGTTACCAAATCCACAATCGAAAATCACATTCAGGTTCAGTCGGTTCATACATCGGCGGTCAGGATCGGTCGATTCATTCGGTGCGCTAGGCGCTGGGGTGGTCATCACCAGCCTGCATAGACTGGAACCGGGCCTTAGCGCGGGCACTCTGGTTGAATTCATACCGGAGTGCACCACAGTGTTGAGTTGGGTTACCGGCAACCACTCCGGATCATCGTATCCTTTCCACTTGACCTGGTACTCGCGAATGCGTTTGGACGTGCGCGTACGCTTGGTCCACCGGAGGTCCAGAATCTTTTCAACTTCATACTCGTCATTCTGTTCGTCCGGCTCCCAGCTGTCCTCAGGCAGCAGCGCCGCATCGAAATCGTCACGTCATCCAGTTCGAGTTCCACAGTGGGTCGTTTCGGGAACAACGCTCGAGGCTTGAGACGACTGATGTGCACCCACGGGTTGACACGATATCCTGTGTCCTCGACCTTGAGTTTCACACGGAAGTCGTCATGTACCTCGTCGATCCTGAACGGCCCGTGCCACATGTGAGCCAACTTGCGACTCAATCCGGTCTGGACCTTAGGAATGTAAAGCCATACCGAATCCCCTTCTCAAATCCGGTCTTCAGTCGTTCGGAGAGTTCTTTCCACTTTCGTGTCTGCTCCTCAGATCGTGTTCGTTTCGCTTGTCTCTGAAGACCTTCGGCACATGCGATCGCGTAGCTGTAGTCACGCTGAAACTTCCGACGCCATTCGTACGCTGTGCGTTCGGGCACACTGGATGGCTTCGGTCCCAGCATCGCCGACACCGATCCTTGTGCGTCCCAACCATGCACCAAATAGAATGGCGTATCCAGTCTGGTCGCGTCGAAGGAGGTATTCAGTGCGAACATCAGTCGTTCTGCATGGTCATCCCAGTCGGACTGGTCTGCTTCAGCGATGTAGGCGCGGACGCTCCGAATGACGGTCTGGACGGACCGCTCCTGTTGGCCGTTCGCCTGAGGGCGATAAGCCAGGGTTGCGCGTTGACGGCTACCCAACAGCTCCCTGAAACGAGTGAACACCTCACTCATGAAGCGGGGGTCCTGGTCGTGCCTGATCATCGATGACGCACCGAAACTCCGAAAGACTCGCTCTTCTACGCTTCTGCCACATCCTGTGCCGTCGTAGACGACATGGGTTTACACATCACGTAGCCCGAGAATGAATCTTGGACCAACAAGAGGAAAGTGTTTCCCCGTGCTGACTTGGGCATGTGCGTCACAAAATCCATAGACTCCACTTCGAATGGGCGTCGGGGCTCGATGTTACCAGGCGACGGTCCAGGATTGGGAGGTCGTCCCGTCGCCCCTTTCCGCTTGCGCAGTCGACACATGTGATAAGGCCCAGTGGATTTCTCCACCGAACCCAATGACCAGCTGACCCGTATCAATCAACGAAGCTGACCCGTATCAATCAAGCGGACTTCAAGTACGCCATGGCTGAGATGGATCCAGACCGCCAACTGTTGGTCATGAGACGTGCGACGAAGGTGACGGAACCCGAGGACTGGGCGAAGCTTCGCTCAGACCCCGGCCCTGAGAGATACCTGTCTGGGACCCGAGATGCCTGGCATTAGACATCCCAAGCCCGAGCTGAGTCTGGAAAGCTGAGAGAAGTTGCGCGAAGTCCGAACTGAGCCTCAAGTGTGATGACCCAAGTCCCGCTCAAGCTAAGGGGCTGAGCGGGGTCTGGTGGAGTTGGAGCCTGACGTTCCCTGCGGCTATGGGGCTGATTGCCCAAGGTGTCGAGCCGAGTCGTGTTGCAGACGTCTGAGCGAGACCAAGCTGAAAGCGACCCAAGTATCGCCATGCTCATGAAGTCTTCGCTCAAGATGTCGAGTTGAGCAGAGTGGCATGGAGTCCGAGCCCAGCCTTGGATGTGGCGCCGAGAAGCATTACCTGAGCCGAGAAGCGGAGCAGAGTGCCATGGACCTGAGCGGAGCAGCATGGACTTGAGCGGAGTTGTCGAAGACCAGTTGAAGTGCCGGGTGAAGAGTCGCTGGACTTAAGTTCAGACAGTGGTACTGACTTCGAAGTTGGTGGTACTGGCCAGTACACTCATCCGGTGAAGCAGCCGTAATCAAGCCTACATTGGGTGCGCCCGCTGAAGATCGCGGACACTTCAAGCGGATCTCAACGGCCAGCAGCGACTCCAAGGCGTCGCCGCCAGCATGGAGCCACCGCATTGGCTGAGACCAAAGATTTCAGGCGGATCTTCAAGGTCGCCCGGTAAGCATACAGCCGACACTCTTCGCGCAGCCAGTCAGAGTGTACCCAGAGGGATATCGCGCCCCCACTTAGTGAGTCCTAGTTTGTGCATGTGTTAAATTTAAACAGAGTTCGTTTTGCCCCGAAGGACGCAAGTGGTGGAGGGCTTTGGCCAGAAGGTGTCTTGGCGATCATCCACACAAATTCAACTTAACATATCAACGTTGTCAGCGTGCCTCGGTGCGACGGCAGTACGGTTATTTCATATTAAGGTTACATCTTAGGGTGTATTTCATATTTTCGGGTGGAAGGTGATCCATTCTAAGGTTTAGGCAGGGTAATTGTATTGTGTGCTTGGGGACATTGGCGTGCCCCGGTGCATTGTGTGATTATTAGTATCGGTTCATTGTGGACCTGGTGCGCGGGAAGTCCCAGGGTGTGTGTGAGTGCCTTGGATTCGGACTAGACTCAAACCGAGTCAACTAACTCCAACCAACCGGGTCGTAGCTTGACTCGTAGAGAAGAAAGGAGAAGCTGGTACGAGCCTCGCCCAGGCTCAGACAAATAAAGGCGAACTCGGCCCGTACCCAGGCCGACCGGGAAAGAAGGGGTGTTGTGGTTCTAAGCCGGAACCAAAGAGAGGAAGTAGAGGCTATTGTGTGTGGTGTTGTGTTCATTAAGAAAAACCCGGGGCATTTCGGGCTGTGGACACGTGCGGACTGGGACTTGCCAAGTGGGGAGCGAGTTTCGTCTGGGAACACCTCCGGTAACCTTCAACATCGACAGCAGCTGGTGTGGCCGACGCGAGTCTGGGCCCACAGCGTAGCCGTGATCGAAAGAACCGCCAAGGGGATCGCAGAGTGAGGAACACACGCCTCGCCCGACCCGAGTCGGCGCTAAGCCAAGAGTCCAAGCGGCCAAGCCCAGCGAAGTGGAGTGGGAGTGTTCGCTCAGTGGAAGGAGCTGAGCGGAACTCTTGCAGCGCTAAGCAGGGCTGAGCCAAGCGGTGCAAGGGCTGAGCGAAGACCAAGGTCGAGCGGTCTAGCAACCTGAGCTGCAGAGGCACGGGGCGCTTCGTCACACGTGGTGCGCGTGCCCGGATCAGGGATACGACTTTGGACGGACAAGCTACAGTCATGTCGACTGCTGCTGATTCGAAGGAAACCAAGACTGGAGGTGAGAAGAGTGAGTCTTCGCTTCGGCGAAGTTTGAGAGTGGCTGGAATGCCAGCTGAGGTGGCGCCGACGGAGTCCAGGACGCCCAAGCCGAGAAGATCGATTTCGGGAGCCCGGACACCCAGTGCTGAGGGAGAAGCTGCGTCGTCAGGCGAGGCTGAGACGAGTGCTGGGCCCGAAGTGCCACCACCGACGGAAACTGCTGTGCCACCACCAAGTTCACCTGAGGAGAAGAAGCCTGAGGATGAACAAGGAGGTGGAGCGGGTGCTCAGCCGAGCACTCGTGTTGGTGAAAGTCCAAGCCTGAGGGAACCTGCTGTGAGCCGAGCATTGACGCCGCGCAGGACTTCTGAGGCTGCGACTGCAACTTCTCAGCCGAGAAGTGCTAACCCGGAGCCAACTGCCGCGGATCTCCGCGGTAGCCAAGCCGAGGGTGGTGCACTGAGCGTGCTGGGACGCCGAGAGATGCAGCTGCGAGCTCAAGGTGCTTCTGGGACTGGGACGGGCCCAGTCCAGTTCGGCTTTACTCCTGGAGCTGGATACTTCGGAGCGTCAGGTGGCGGCGGGGCCTGGTCAAGTTCGCTTTGGCCGGACCAACGCTCCTATCAAAGGCTGAGAGGTGTCCCCGAAGGAGTTGAGGCTGAGAGCCGAGCCTTAGCCCAGCTGTCTGAGCTATCGGAAGTCGAGATGCTCGCGTATGGCCGGACCCAGTTTGAGATGTGGATGTCTGTGCCCGCGGGAGTTGTGCACCCGGTAGACGTGGCCTACTCGCCATGTCACGGAGGCTACGATCTCTGGGGATTCATCCGAGCGGCTGGAGCTACGGCCAGGCATCTGATGTCGGTGACTCGGTCGCCCGCTGCGAGATGGCTGAATGTGTTCCATGCTGAACGTCGACGGATTCCTGTTGTCTCCGACTTGAAGGCAGTACGTGTGGCGCTGAGACTGTTGCCGCCCATTGCATGCGTCGCTCTGTTGCAGACGATGTTGCACGAGGCAGGCTATGAATTCCTGAACCACGTCCCAGCGTGGCACACGCTGCGTGAAGTTGCCAGAGTCCCGGATTCACAGATTCGGTTTGAGATTGAGCGCATCGCCCGATTCCTCGGGGCTGAGCTTAGTGCCTGGAAGACTGCGGTCGGGTCGACCCCATACTACGTGAGGCCGAATTCAGACCCCCAGCTGATGGCTGCTCAAGCTGCTGAGACTCAAGTTGGATTCCCTTTGGACAGGGATGGAGATGCGATCATGGACGAGGACACTCAGCTTTTCTTGGGGCCCGAAGTTGTGATGCGACTTCAGCTAACAGGTCTCAGACCTCGGAGCCCGGCCTCGAGCGTTGAAGGTGAACCATCTCGGAAGCGTGCTCTGCTCACAAGGTCTTCTGCTGGAGGTTCTATACCAAGCTATCGAAGTTCTGGTGAAGCTGCCTCAGAGACTGCTCTCGCATTTCGCAACGAACAAGTGCCCAGCATGGTTGGTGCAAGCTCTGGTTCTGACATGGTTATGGATGAAGGTGGAAATCTGTCTGGATTAAGTTCCTCGGGTTCCTCCCTGATGTCTACAACTGACTACATGATCGGAACTGGTTCGCACATGCCTATGTCGACGGCGACCGTGATGCGAGGCTCAGCTACGACGATGTCCCGCAGCTCGTTCCCTGGGATGACGATCTCAGTCACGCCTCAGCTTACTCAAGCTGGTCAAGCATCAGCTAGAGCCGAGCCGAGGGCGAATCAACCTGAGCACCCATCTCAGATACCGCTGCCTGGCAGTCCTGAATCGAAGCGCCCAGCTCTGAAGCAAGCCGAAACCCGACCGACGCAGTCTGCTGGATTCCGATTCCGAGACTCGTATGACGTGAGTACGCCTGCGTTTGCGAGGTCGATGACTTCCAGACCGCCTGGCAGCCGTGGAGCGAGACTATCAGCGAGCTCTTCAACAGAGTGAGGCTTCTGCCTGGGCCAGACTTGATGCGGAGCAGACCCAACGTAGGGCTCTTGAGGCGAGATTGAGCGCAGCGCTGGCAGACAACCAGGCGGAGCAAGCCCGATTGCAGACGGAGTACCAGAAGCTTCAGGCGACCAACGCCCAGATGTCAGCTGCCCAACAGCAAGCTAAGACGGAACAACAGAAGCAACTGGAAGCCCTGGAGAAGCTGGCCCAACGTCGCGCCGCTGCGAAAGCTGAGAAGCGCAAGGCGGACGAAGCTCGAGCACAGCAACTACTTCAGGTCCAAAAACAGTTACAAGAAGCTGAGGTTAGGGCTATGCGGGCTGAACAGCAGAGGGCACAAGAAGAGCGGGCCGCTGAGATCAAGACGGAGCACGAGCTGGAACTGCTGAGGTTGAGAGAGAAGCATGCGCAAGCAGAAGCAGAACATCAGCGAGCCATGCAGGAGCAGGAGGAGAAGACCCGCCAACTCCTTGCAGCCCAGGAGCCGCCCAGCTCACATCCTGGCCCCGTCGCCTCGGTTGCTGGACGTGTGCCATTGTCAACAGACCCCATGGTCTCAGCACCCATCGCGTCGACACGAACGCCGACCGATCCTTACCTGGCACAGTTATCCCAGCTCACGAGCGTGATGCAGCAGTTGGTCCAAGCTAACCAGGTCAAGTCTGAGGTAACTGGTACGAGCCGCCGTGTCGGCAAGGCCCAAAGCTCAGTCAAGCACTCTGAAGCCAAGTCTAAGTCTCGTGTGTCCAGCTCGACATCCGGAGCGAAAGGCAAGGCTCGGGCGACCAAGCCTGGCAGGCCTGGAGATTCGGACGGGGACGGCTCCGACTCTGACGACTCAAGCTCAAGTGACTCGTCGCAGGACGAACTCGAAGGACAGTTTGGCGCTGTTGCTCAGCCCAAGGGGGCTGATGCCAGTTCTGGGACTCGAGTTGTTGTACAAGCGATGATCCCTCATGATGCCTTGGAGAAGTTCGATGAGAAGGGGCCCCTCGAGGACCGAGTCAACTGGTGGGAGAGGTTCATGTACTACGCTAAGATGGCTCCCTGGGACGAGAAGACCCGGGTGGTTCAGCTGCGCATGAGGCTCACAGGTTCGCTCAAAGATTGGTGCACCCAGCTCCCGGATGACGTTCGCTCTGACTGGAAGAAGCTATCACATGTCTTCAAGAAGGAATGGTGTCGCACGCTGAGCTCCAAGGCTGAGCGATACTACTCGATGGAGATGAGGGACTCCGACACACCTCGGATGTTCTTCTACCGTCTGAACCATGCCGCCAAGAAGGCTGGGATACCTTATCTAAGGCCGACGAGTGATCGAGAAGCACACATACGGCGTTTCATCAAGGCTTTGACTGACTCAAGGCTGAGAACCACTCTTCAGGGACAGCGTTTCGATACTTTGGATGAATTGGAGAAAACCCTGAAGAGAATCGAGGCCCTCCGCCAAGACGAGGGCTATGAGCAGAAGCGGCGCCCAGCGCAAGGACTACAGTTTGGACGTTTCAAACCTCCACAACGTCGAGCTGAGGGACGAGCGTTCAAGGCAGAAGGTGTGGAAGTCGACCCAGGTCTGGGACGACAGGCGCTTTTCCAGGACGACTACGACCTGAAGTGCGAGGCAGACTCTGAAGAAGACGTGGATCACTCGACTGATCGGACTCTGCCCCCGCCTGCGCCCGCGCCAGCTCCTGCTGTTGCGAGCCCGGCTCAAGCTGAGCTCAGTCGCTCTACCTCCTGACCGATGAAGAAATTTTCCGAGTCGCTGAGAGATTGGCCTGGAAGCCGAACGCTCAGCGCTATGACCGTGGAGGAGACCAGCACCCAGAGCAGAAATGTGACGAATGTGGCAGCCGTAACCACCCGACTGACAAGTGCTGGAGCCGACTTATCTGTGGGCGATGCCACGATGAGGGTCATCCGACCCAATTCTGTAGGCGTCAGCCATGTTCCAAGTGTGGCGAATACCATCGCCGGGGTTTGTGCGATATGTGGTCGGCGCTCAAGGCGGTACGCGAGGCAATCCGTACCGGAGGCTCTGTTGAGGGCCTTGCTCCCGAGGTGATCCAAGCTCTGTTGGATAGCCCGGAGCTCCGAGAGCAGTCGTTAAACCACTAGGCTCGCTGGTTGGGAGACCAGTGCGTGACGAGCCTAAATCCCAAGCGCTCTGCGCCTTTGCATATGTGGGCCCAGCCCTTCCATGTTGGCGCAGAGATAACCCCGAATGTACAACTTCTTACTATGAAGCTGGTGTTTACACTTTCGATACTGACCTCAACACGCTGGACCCGGAGGATGAAATGGAGAACCATCTCGAGTTCGCTCTGACTCCGGGCGAGAAGTACGGTTGGTGGAGTGAGCACACGTTGATTGGCGAGAAGCGGAAGATGGCGATGGTACACGGAGCAGGCTTTCACCACAGAACGCAGATACTACTGGATACTGGAGCTACGACAAGCATTTTGGGCTTAGATCTTGCACGCAGATTAAAGCTCAAGCTACGCCGTGGTTTCAGGCTCAAAGTAACTGGGATGGGAGACGCCCCGACCTACATTACTGCTCAAGCTAGGATCAAGCTGACGCTGGGAGTGCGCGTGGTGTATGTCATGAATATCTGGGTTGGCAACATCGGTGAAGGAGTGGATTGTCTTCTCGGAATGGACTTTATGGTAGCTGCTGGAGTGCGACTCTGTGCTCGCGAAGGTGTTGTGAGGTTGCCAGACGAAGAATCTCTGTTGTTGGTTGGAGGTCCCCAGATTGACCATGTCGGACTGGAAGTCAGCGTCTGGCTGAATGAGACTGCCTACCTTTACCCTGGGCAATCTGTGATAGTCCCAGTCAAGTATCATCAGGCCGATCCAGAGAAAGTGATTCCCTGGGCTGGGCGCGGTGATCAGTGGGTTACACAGTTCATCTACGGACCTGGGCGGAGGCCCAAGGCAGTCAAGGTGGTCAACATCTCGGAGCAAGAAGTCATGATTCGCCAACACACTGTGGTTGCTTGCCTGGTGGAGAAGGATTACTTGCCCAACGGAAAGCGGTTCGTGCGGCCTTACTCAAGGAAGTACAGGGACTGGGCTCAGCTCATCTACGAAGCCGAGCCTTCCCCAGACGCTCTGAGACAAGAAGAGGAGGCAGCTCGGCTAGCTGAGCTCAACGCTCCGCCCGCTGTGGAGAGCCCACCTTACAAGCGACCTGTGAAGCTACTGCTGTTGAAGCAGTCTGATGACCCGAAGGAAGACCGAGCCAACATGGAGCAGCGGAGAGCTGAAGCGTACGCCGCCAATACGGTGTCGCCTGAGATTGCCCAAGTCAAGATGGCCCGGAAAACCCAGGGACGTCCTGCTTCATGGAAGCCACCACTACCGCAGTCACCTCACCCGGATGACGTACAGTCAGGGACGAGCCAGAGAAGCATGTCGGAGAGGGCCGACACTCAGTCCGTGACTGAGCCAAGTTCTTCAGAGTCAAGTTCAGCTCGGACCTCTCCTGCTGGAGGTGGTGTAGATGCTCAAGACGCTCAAACCGAGTTGGATCGAGTGTTCAGGGCTGAGCCAACCGACTTTGCGTCCGATCCGATTGCCCGTCTTCAGGAAACGTACGACCAATGCCTCCGAGTCGAGATCAGTGAGGACACTGAAGAAGCTGCAGTGTACTTCCATGAAGGCATGGAATTGCTGAACGACCTCCGAGATCAGCTCGCTGCTCTTCCGGAGTTGAAGGACCTCAGTCCAAATGCGGACCTCTCAACGGCTAATGTGGGAGAACTGGGCGTTACGACTCCAGAAATGGACGCTCAAGTGCGGACGATTTTGGAGAGACATCATGCCAGTTTTCTCGGGGACGGCAATGCAGTACCAGCCCCTGCTCGTGGAGTTGTTTGTGACCTGGACGTTGGAGACCCAAAGCCCATTGCTCAGAGGTCTCGGCAAGTTCCGACACACTTGCTTGACAAGGTGTTCGCTCTGATCAAGAAACTGCTGGAGACTGGGCTCATCGAGTATTCGCACTCAGACTGGGCTTCGCCAATTGTGATTGTGATGAAGAAGAACGGTGTGGATATCAGGCTGTGCATTGACTACCGACTGGTCAACCAACTGATCAAGCTCTCACACTACCCTCTACCCTTGATTGACGATCTGTTGATCGGGTTCGAGGAAGCGATGTGGTTCCTGAGCTTGGACATGGCCAGTGGTTTCTGGGCAGTGCCGATGACACTCCGGGCTATGCTGATCTCAGCCTTCATCTGTCCTTTGGGACATTTCCAGTGGAAGCGCATGCCGTTTGGTCTCAAGAATGCCCCGCTGATATACCAGCAGATGCTTGATAATTGTCTATGGGGTTTCGTGCGACTGCCGCCCTGTGAGGAGGCTCGAGTTGATCCGGACGTGTTGGAATTCCTCGGGATTGAGGTGGACGACTCCGCTAAGGAAGAAGAGATTCCACCCTTGTCTGAGGAGACTACCGTGTTCCGGCGAAACATCCCGGCTCCACCTCAGCTGAGCCCTGTTCTAGGACGCAGCTCCTACATCGACGATATCGCGTATGGAGCAGAGACCTGGGACCAAATGTGCGAAGTCTTAGATCGGTTACTCTATCGACTGAGGTATTGGGGAATCTCGGTGAGCTTACCCAAGAGTGAGTTTGGCAAGAAGTCTATCTCATATCTCTCGCATGAGATTGGAGCTGAAGGGATCCGAGCTAAGCCGAAGATAGCCAAGGGCGTCAAGGATCTTCCATTTCCATCGACGCTGAAAGGAGTGCAGTCGTTTCTGGGGAGTCTCAATTATTACAACAAGTTTATTGAAGACCTTCCGGTTGTAGCGTCTGTGCTCTACGAGTTGACGGATGAGCAGATCCAAGCTGGGCGTGATCTCGGCCGAGCTAAGGAGGCGTTCGAAATCCTGAAGCAGAAGATCGTCTCTACCCCGCTGCTCAGACACCCGGACAGGGAGAAGCCGTTCGTGATTATTCTACACGCTAACCCCTGGGCGGTCTGTGCGGTGCTGGGCCAAGAGTACGACGGAGTCATTTTCCCGGTACGATACACTGGGAGGACACTACATGATCAGGAACTCAGATACCACCCGGCTGAGAAAGAGGTCGTAGCGCTGCTCCGAGTTCTCAGAGTCTTCTACTCAATGCTGAGCGGATGTAAGCTATACTCGGTATTCCGTTCTGAAGTGGTTGTTCAAGTCTCGATCGTTGGAAGGACGCTGTGAGTAGTGGGCCGCCCGTCTGTCGCCCTGGCCTCTGGAAGTTCACAAGGTTGAGCGCGACGAAGATGGCTTGGCTGCGATCATGGGAGCTGGGATCACACCTCGAGACCAGTTGGACAAGATTGCAGAGAACCTCATCCCAGACAAGGGACGAGTGGTCCGAGCCCCACCAATCAGCCTAGAGATGTTGGAAGCAGATTATGAGGGATGGCTGCTGAGTTTCGATGGAGCCGCCAAACTCTCAGATCGCTCAGGCGCTTCTGGTTGCATTCTGTGGAAGCTCCCGTCCTGGGACGTGGTTGAAGCTCGAGGTTTCCATTTCGAAGGTATCACGGTGAATGAGGCCGAGTACCATGGTTTGCTCGAGGGCGCTCGCATGGCAAAGGCTCGTGGTATCTCAGACCTTGTAGTAGTTGGTGACTCTCGAATTGTGATCCAGCAAGCTCAAGGCTTGATCCAGTGTCTGAGCCCTGGGTTGCAAGTGCTGTTAGCCGAGTTTGAGACGCTCCGCCCAGAGTTCCAGCGACTACGCCTGGTGCACGTGAAGCGGGAGTATAACGCGGCTGCAGACTACCTCACGACGAAGACTCTGGTGACTGAAGGCGCCATCACTATTGAAGACCCGGTTGAACTAGTTCAGCTCAAGCAGTTGAATCGGATCCCAGAGAAGTTGGTCAAGGTGAATGATGCTGAGCCTGCCGAACCTGAAACTGAGCAGCCTGACACTCAAACGGATGTGGAAGTGGTGGCTGAGCCGACTCGACTGGAAGATGCAGCTAAGCCCCTATTACCCAGTGCCAAGATTTTCGTAGTGACGAGGAATCAGGCTCGGGTCAGGGACGCTGAGCTTACGGTGGCCGGGAACGACACTGATCAAGGTGCCAGCCCCGCTCAGAATGCTGAGATCCCACTCAGACAAGCTCCAACGTACTCACCTGAAGCAGCCACTCCTGCTGCATCAATTGCCGAGCGATGGAGACGCATCCTGGTTCTGCAGGAAGCTGAGCCCTGGACGAAGAAGCTCAAAGACTATCTAAACGGAGACTTGGGGAATTTATCTGCTACTGAAGCTGAAGATGTGGCCAAGGTGGTAGATCAGTTCACTCTGGATTCGCGAGGGGTCCTATACTACCTGAGTCGATCTACTCCGGGAGGCCCAGGGACGCGGCTGGAAATCTGAGATTGGTTGTGCCAACGACACTTAGAGATGACTTGCTTCAACTCAGTCATGAAGAATTCCAAGGTGGCCATCAAGGGATCACTAGGACTTTCGAACGACTGCGCAAAGAGTATTACTGGCCGAGGATGTATGCAGATGTGGAACGCTATGTGAAGGAATGTGTGGATTGTGTCACTGCCAAGGGAGCTCCACCCAACCCTGGGCCGTCGCCGGGAAACATTTTGGCGACCAAGCCTTTGAAGTGGTCTCCATGGATTTTGTTACGCATCTACCCAAGTCCGATCGTGGGAACGTGTTCTTACTCTTATTCCAGTGTGCATTCTCGGGCTTCATCATGTGTAAGCCAATGAGTCTGACCACAGCTCAAGATGTCGCCGAAGCTTATATGGAGTGTGTGTTCCAGAGGTTTGGTGCGAGCTCTCTGCTCCGCCATGACCGAGACCCGCGTTTCATGAGCGAGGTGTTTGCCCGGTTCCGCGAGATGCTGGGGAGTCGGCAGCGCGCGACTCTAGCGTACAGACCTCAGGCAAACGGTCAGCAAGAGCGCTCAGTGCAAACAGTAGTCCGAGCTATCCGAGCGTATGTCGCTGAGCCAGACCAGAGCGACTGGGACGACCAAGTGGAGAAGTTGATGTGGGCTCTGAACACGTCCTTTGACGCTACTCGTCTTGACACGCCATTCTACCTGGTTCACGGCTGGGATCCCCATAGCACTGTTTCAGCCATGCTGGGACCATCCCCGACAGGCTTGGATCAGAGGACCGCCTACGAGTGGCGCCGCAAGACTCAGCGTGAGTACGAGTACGCTCAGGCCTGGGCCAAGGACTTACAAGCCGAAGCCAAAGTCAAGCGCTCAGCTGCTCAGACGAAGATCTGGGCTGAGCTGTCTGAGAGACTCAAGAAGGGTTTCGAAGTTGGTGATGCTGTGTGGTTATATCTGGCTCGAGTGCAACCTGGGCTCACGAAGAAGTTCGCTCACCTCTGGCACGGTCCGTTCCGGATCTTGAGACCTCAGACGACTTCCGCTGTAAGCTGAAGATCGAGGAACTGGGTACAAGCTGTACCCCTGGGTTCACATAAGCCGGCTCAAACCGCGTGCCCTGTTTCCTGAACGACCTACTGTTGAGATCGAAGTCGCTGAGGATGACGACCTGGACGCAGCTCTGCTGCCGGAAGACGCTGAGGAACCTGATGAAGCTCAGAACGTATACGAGGTGGAGGCCATCCAAGATGTGCGCTGGGTCAAGCGGACTCGGACCTCCCGAAGAGTTCGTGAGTACTTGGTCAAATGGAAAGGGTACCCCGACCCTGAGTGGCTCCCTATGTCTCAGCTAAGTTGTGGAGCCTTACTGTACGAGTTCAACAAGAGCGCCAAGGCGAAAGCACGGTTCCAAGCAATGCAAGCTGGGGATGAGCCTCCTGAGCCTGATGCTCAGTAAAGGCACCTCAGCTGTGAACCTGTGTATGTCGCTGTGACGTTCTATGTGTGAACATTTTGTATTGTGTGGATTTACGACTACGCTAAGTGGCGTGGAGAATAACTTGGAGCTTCTCGTGGAGAATAAGTGTGTTACGGAAGCTGAGGTGAAAGGAACAAGAGGCGAAGTGAAAAACGAGTGGTGAATTAGAAAATAATGATGAACGCTTGTTGCCTACGCCTCGTCCTCCTCATCCTCCTCCGCTGCCTCCAGAGCGCGAAGAACCTCGGCAAGCGTATCGTGGTTGTACTCCGGTGCCGGGATGATGGGGTTCGCCTCCCGCTCAGATCTGCTCTTGGGCTTGAGCTCTGGTGGAACGATCACCTCGAACTGCTTGTCCGAGTGGCGAGTAGCCCACTGCGTGCGAGCGGGCTCTTGGTCGTCCAGGGCAGAGAGCTGATCCGCCAAGGAAATCTTGAGGCTTGGGTCTCTGAGAATCCAGTGGCACGGATCCTTGGGCACAGCCCAGAGTCCCGGCTCGAACCAGATCCGATCCGAGTAGCCCTTGACACCCTTGAGTTGATCCACCAAGTCCCTGCGACGAAGCTCAAACTCCTGAGCGCGGTCCTTGCGCTCGCGATAGACGGTGGCCAGCTCAGGCAAGCCCAGTTCCTTGGCGAGCTGGGCGTAGTCGATCTTGGACGGGAACGGGTACCAGTGGAGACGCTCCCAGTATGCTCGACGCCAGGCACTCATAAACCCGGCGATGACGACGATTGCTTCACTCATCTCAGGAGTGAGCTCAGCGTACGTGTGGTAGACGAGGACGTCGACCCGGCCATTCCACATGTCGTCCCAGGGTTCTGATCTGAGTAGCTCCAAGTAGAGCGCGTACTCGATGCGCTGGTGGAGCTGCTCGATCCCAGTCTTGGACGGCATGTAGGCTGGGAAGCCAATCGTCTGGTGGTGCAACTTCTGGACTCGGATGCCATTGTGGAACCAGCTTCCTTTCTTGGGCGCCTCGACGATGCCGTTGTCGACTCCTTCCTCTGGGGTCTCAGCGTCGTCTTGCTCAGGGTCGCCCGAAGTCACGGAAGTCCCAGAAGCAGAGCGCCGCCTCTTGGTTCCTGAGCTGCCCCCTGACGACGTTGAGCTTCGCTGTCGCTTCTTGCCTGCCGGAGAACTCTGGGATCGGGTGCTGATGGAGCTTGGAGCCTTGGCCTTCGACCCGTGGTAAGTCTGGTCGTCGTCGTCGTCATCTGTGTCCTCTGAGGACAGGACTGACATGAACGAAGAATCCGAGTCATCGTCACCTGAGCTCGGCCTCTTGGGCAAGGTCCGCCAAGGTACTGGGATCCGTGCCAGGCTGGGAACTTGAAGTCGGTTTGCAGCCGCGTCGAAGTACTTGTCCGGGACATACTGGATCCACGGGGTGCTATCCAAAGCCTCCCAGTACATGGCCGAAGTCAGCATGTAGATCAAGTTCTTCTTCCCAAACTGATCATGGAGCATCTGGTCCTTCTGGACCTCGTCCACCGCGTCCCAGTATGCCACGCCCGCCAACATGAGCTCTTGGACGTCTGGGCGGGTGCTGTCCCAGCTGAACTGGTTGGGCACAGCCTTCGCAGCATCCAAGTCCGAGCGAGCGCTGGGGGATTCCTTCTTGGCATTCTTGCGCTCAGGTCTGAACTTGGTCGGGCGGCGAGGCAGGGCAATTCGCTGGGTGAACTGCTTGATCACTGTCGCAATGGACTTTGTTGTTCTGGAATCAGAGCGACTCAAGTCCACGGTATCCGGCGCAGATGTCGAGCTGGGCTCAACACTCGTCTGTACCTTCAGCCCACCAGCCTTCTTCGAACTAGTCGGAGCTATATCCTTAGCCAGAGGCTACGACTTGAGCGCATTGAGTCGGAGTTTGCCTGACCCGGTCGAAGTTAACCTGCTCAAGTTGAGCATCGATGGTGTGCGCAGTGGTGTGGCCGGCAGCGACGAACAGGTGGGGGTCGTGACTGCTGGGGCGGATCTCGGAGACGAAGAGGCTGCTGCCGAGACGGAACTGGGCTGAGCAGCTTGGGTCGTGTACGGATCAGTGTCTTCGAAGTCCAAGTCGCGTGCCGAAACTTGGATCGTGGTACGATAGCCCGCTGGAATGGGTTTCCCAGTCCGGTATAGCTGCAGCATCTCGAGAAACCGCTTCCAATTGCCCTTGAAGGCACTGCCGTGAATCAGGAAGTCGCAGAGAGCACCAGGATCGAATGACCGGGAGTCCAAGATCTGAGCCTCCAGCTCAGCGATTCGCTTCTGAGCTTCGACGAGCTCGGACTCGAGCGACGAAATTTTCGATGCAGACTCTTCAACGGTATCCTCCGCTTGTATCTTCTCAGTGGCGAATTGGGCGCTCAACTTGGTCGCGGCGTCAAGCTCAGCCTTGAGTTTCTGGATCTCGGAGACAGATGAGGCGCTTGAAGCCTGGACGCCGCTGGTTCCAGCCACAACTCTCTGAAGTTCAGCCGCATGCGCAGCCTCGAGACGCTGAAGCTCAGCTTGGTGTGCATCGCTCTGACGCCTCAGGGCCTGGTCGAAGTGCTGACTTCTGACAGCTAGCTCTGTGGCGCCTGACCTCGAAGCACTAGCGACGCCTTCCTCGAGCCCTTGGAGAAACCGCACTGCCTGTTGGAGATATTGGACCGTGTTGAGCGACCTGGCGGCTAGCTGGTCGACGCCGAAACACTGAGCGAGCGATACCATCTCGCGATCCAGAGCCACTCGGACGCGCGGGTCTGTGATATCTGGCGGAGGTACTGGGCAAGGCTGCAGCACAGCACCAGCGGCATCTTGGCCCATGAGCGTGCTCAGCCGGTCGAGCTCAGCTGAAGAAAGCCGAGCTATGTTCATCAGTCGCCCCAGACCATCTGGAGCCCCAGCCAAGAGTGCGCCATCGCGAACGTCTTCCAGTGTCGCTGGCACTACGACTTGCCCCGGGAGGGTAAGTTGGTCCCACGGAGCGAGACAAGGCTGGTATGGAAGGCGCTGCCCAGTGGCTGAGCGATAGCGCGATGCCTCGATGGTGTGGAGCAGCCCGGAGATGGTGCTGGTCGCCGGCACGGTGGATCCAGAAGCTTGAGCCGTCTGCAGGACGCTGGGAGAAGGCACAGCAGGCGTCGGACGAAGGACCAGTGCCGCAGCGCCGCCTGAAGTCGCTGGGGCGCTCGCCGAAGGCGCTTGAGTCGTAGTGGCCGCCGTTGATGCCACCGAAGACGCATCCGAAGTCGCAGGCGTCGAGGCGCCAGCTGCCGCTGGGCCCGTAGCGCTTGGAGGCCGTGGAGGAGCGCCAGAAGGAGACGCCGCAGTAGCTGCCAGTGAAGCAGACGTCGTAGGCGCCGCGGGCCGTCCTGCGCAGCCTCCGAAGACGGCGACGGCGTTGAGAGCAGTGTCTGCAGCGACGCAGAGGTTGCAGGTGTCGCTGAAGCAGCCGATGACGCGCTGGACGGAGCCTGGAGCACTGCGGGAGCCGCGAGAGCGCCCTGAGACGCTGGAGCTTGACTTGTGCCGCCCGAGGACGGCGCGCCGGCCCGTTGCGAGTCGGCCATGCTTGGCACGAAGCAGCAGAAGCGGCGGATGCGGACGAAGACGTGCGGGTGACTGCGGAGGCGCAGCACTTGTTGGTGCTGGAGTTGCCACCGCGGTCTCTGCACTTGGTCGGAATTTCGCAAATGAGCGGGAACCACGCTCCACAAGTTCGGCAGGATCGGACGGTTGTGGGAAGAGGCAGTGCGAGTCATCTGGGTTATGGGCGCCGGGTCCAAGTCGGAAATGACCTCCGTGGACCCGACACTCATAAGGGACGGTTGTGATAAGGCCCAGTGGATTTCTCCACCGAACCCAATGACCAGCTGACCCGTATCAATCAACGAAGCTGACCCGTATCAATCAAGCGGACTTCAAGTACGCCATGGCTGAGATGGATCCAGACCGCCAACTGTTGGTCATGAGACGTGCGACGAAGGTGACGGAACCCGAGGACTGGGCGAAGCTTCGCTCAGACCCCGGCCCTGAGAGATACCTGTCTGGGACCCGAGATGCCTGGCATTAGACATCCCAAGCCCGAGCTGAGTCTGGAAAGCTGAGAGAAGTTGCGCGAAGTCCGAACTGAGCCTCAAGTGTGATGACCCAAGTCCCGCTCAAGCTAAGGGCTGAGCGGGGTCTGGTGGAGTTGGAGCCTGACGTTCCCTGCGGCTATGGGGCTGATTGCCCAAGGTGTCGAGCCGAGTCGTGTTGCAGACGTCTGAGCGAGACCAAGCTGAAAGCGACCCAAGTATCGCCATGCTCATGAAGTCTTCGCTCAAGATGTCGAGTTGAGCAGAGTGGCATGGAGTCCGAGCCCAGCCTTGGATGTGGCGCCGAGAAGCATTACCTGAGCCGAGAAGCGGAGCAGAGTGCCATGGACCTGAGCGGAGCAGCATGGACTTGAGCGGAGTTGTCGAAGACCAGTTGAAGTGCCGGGTGAAGAGTCGCTGGACTTAAGTTCAGACAGTGGTACTGACTTCGAAGTTGGTGGTACTGGCCAGTACACTCATCCGGTGAAGCAGCCGTAATCAAGCCTACATTGGGTGCGCCCGCTCAAGATCGCGGACACTTCAAGCGGATCTCAACGGCCAGCAGCGACTCCAAGGCGTCGCCGCCAGCATGGAGCCACCGCATTGGCTGAGACCAAAGATTTCAGGCGGATCTTCAAGGTCGCCCGGTAAGCATACAGCCGACACTCTTCGCGCAGCCAGTCAGAGTGTACCCAGAGGGATATCGCGCCCCACTTAGTGAGTCCTAGTTTGTGCATGTGTTAAATTTAAACAGAGTTCGTTTTGCCCCGAAGGACGCAAGTGGTGGAGGGCTTTGGCCAGAAGGTGTCTTGGCGATCATCCACACAAATTCAACTTAACATATCAACGTTGTCAGCGTGCCTCGGTGCGACGGCAGTACGGTTATTTCATATTAAGGTTACATCTTAGGGTGTATTTCATATTTTCGGGTGGAAGGTGATCCATTCTAAGGTTTAGGCAGGGTAATTGTATTGTGTGCTTGGGGACATTGGCGTGCCCCGGTGCATTGTGTGATTATTAGTATCGGTTCATTGTGGACCTGGTGCGCGGGAAGTCCCAGGGTGTGTGTGAGTGCCTTGGATTCGGACTAGACTCAAACCGAGTCAACTAACTCCAACCAACCGGGTCGTAGCTTGACTCGTAGAGAAGAAAGGAGAAGTTGGTACGAGCCTCGCCCAGGCTCAGACAAATAAAGGCGAACTCGGCCCGTACCCAGGCCGACCGGGAAAGAAGGGGTGTTGTGGTTCTAAGCCGGAACCAAAGAGAGGAAGTAGAGGCTATTGTGTGTGGTGTTGTGTTCATTAAGAAAAACCCGGGGCATTTCGGGCTGTGGACACGTGCGGACTGGGACTTGCCAAGTGGGGAGCGAGTTTCGTCTGGGAACACCTCCGGTAACCTTCAACATCGACAGCAGCTGGTGTGGCCGACGCGAGTCTGGGCCCACAGCGTAGCCGTGATCGAAAGAACCGCCAAGGGGATCGCAGAGTGAGGAACACACGCCTCGCCCGACCCGAGTCGGCGCTAAGCCAAGAGTCCAAGCGGCCAAGCCCAGCGAAGTGGAGTGGGAGTGTTCGCTCAGTGGAAGGAGCTGAGCGGAACTCTTGCAGCGCTAAGCAGGGCTGAGCCAAGCGGTGCAAGGGCTGAGCGAAGACCAAGGTCGAGCGGTCTAGCAACCTGAGCTGCAGAGGCACGGGGCGCTTCGTCACACACACTCCTTCACAAAACGCTCAACATCAGCGTACATGCCGGGCCAATAGAATTCGGTCCGGAGTCATTCGTGCGTGCGTGAGATGCCCTGGTGCCCACCTTGAAAGTCCTCGTGAGCGTAGTGCAACAGGTCAGTGTACAGAGTCTGTGGCACCACCAGGCGAGGCTCATCCTGTACGTCCCGAGGTCGGTCCCGTGTGGAACGCACAGGACGCCCCTGGCATCCAGCGCAAACAGGTCAGCGAGCTTCGCGATCTTCCGCAGTCACCTGGGAGAGAATTGATCAAAGTCCCCACTCAGATACAATTTGACTTCCGAGATGAACTCATCCTGGTCTTGGTGTGCCTTAATCCTTCGCCATCGTTCTGCTTGGAACTCCAGCGGCCCAACGGCTCACTGGATTCGGTCTGCTCCTGGGCTCTCGACCGGGTTAAGACTGCCATGACACGAGCGCAGTTGGGGAGGGGTGCTGACTCAGGATCCGGTTCTGCACTCTCTGGTATCTCCTCATCCGGTGCCGTCGCGGCTTCAGTCGCCTCTCCATTCGGTACGTCCTGCTCTGCTCCGGCGACATCCGGTGTCACAGCGATTGGCTTCATCAGCTTCTCATGGATCTTCGACACTCGCTGCAGGTGGGTTCGCTCTTCCTCATCCTGTACAGTCCATGTAGCACCGAGCGCCAGTGTCTTGGAAGTCAGGTAATCTGCGGCCGAATTGTACTCACGCTTGACGTGAACTAGTCGCAGCGTACCGAATCGCCCCTCCATAGTTTTGCACTAGGCCAAGTGACGTTGCAGGTTGGGCTGGTTACAGTTGATCAGCCCTTGGACCTGCTGTATCACGATGCGAGAGTCTCCGACCACAATCAGGTCCGTAATCCCACGGTCGAGCGCCATGATCAGCCCATTCAGTAAGCCGTGATACTCCGCGTCGTTTACTGTGACGTCGTTCAGAATGAAACCTTGCGCATCCAGTACGTCCCAACCAGGTAGGCTCCACAGAATGCATCCGCAGCTCCCTTGGCGTGTCGATGTCTTTGCAGCCCCGTCGAAACTGAGCACGATCCCTTCAAAGTTGGCGTCCAGCATTTCCACACTGATAACCGGAGGTGGCTTGACGCGCCCCTTGGCTGGAATCAGTGACTCCGCGATCCGGTCCAGATGCTCCCGGGGGGTAATACCCGCACCGAGTGTGGCGGCCAGACCATCTTCGTCTCGCTGAACACGACGAACTTCCAGGTCCCATTGGGATAACGCGACGCCCCAGGGCACACAGCGTTTATCTGCAGATTTGGACTGAATCGCCCACTTGAGCACCGAATAACGAGTGTACACAATCAGCGGGCACCCCTCCAGGATCGTCCTGAACACATCCAGCACTCTCACGACCGCAATGACTTCTTTCTCCGCGACGTGATACCGAATCTCAGATTCATTCAGTACGCGCCCCGTAAAACGCACGGGCTGGATCAGTCCGTCATGCTCTTGGCCCAGGACCGCGCAGGCGGCCCACTTGTTAGCGTGCGGGATGATGATGAACGGCTTGGTTCGGTCCGGATGTCGGAGCAACGGAGTAGACACGATTTTCCGCTTCAGAATATCGAAAGCCTCCTTCGCTCTGGACAGGTCTCTGCCGGCGCGCACCTGATCATCACTCAGCTCGTACAGAACAGCGGCCACCACCGGGAAGTCTTCGATGAACTTGTGGTAGTAATTCAGACTGCCCAAGAAAGACTGAATACCGTTCAAAGTAGACGGGAACGGCAGATCCAGTACCCCCTTGGCGACCTTCGGCGTTGCTCGAAGCCCTTCAGCGCTGATCTCATGCGAAAGGTACGGAATCGAGCGCTTACCAAATTCACTCTTCGGCAGACTGACCGAAATGTTCCAGTACCGCAACCGGAAGAGTAATGCGTCCAGGTCGACACATAGCTGGTCCCACGTGGGCGCCCCGTGCGCGATGTCATCAATGTACGAGCTCCGTCCGAGGACAGGACCCATCTGCATCGGCGCCGGAATATTGCGCTGGAACACAGTCATCTGGTCCGTCAATGCGGGAAGGTGTCGACCGGACAGGATCTCCTCATCAGATTCGGTACTGCTCGACGCAACATTGTCCTCTTGCGGCTTCAAACCCAGATAATCCAGTACGTCCTGATCGACTTCAGCTTCTTCTTCGGGCGGCAGTCGCACAAAACCCCACAAGCAGTTGTTCAGCATCTGCTGGTAGACCAAAGGAGCATTCTTCAGACCGAATGGCATGCGTCGCCACTGGTAGTGACCAAATGGCGACACGAATGCCGAGATTAGCTTGGCTCGCTCCGTCATCCTGATCGCCCAGAAGCCACTGGCCATGTCCAAACTCATAAACCGCATCGCACTCTCGAAGCCGATCAAAAGATCAAAAGATCATCGATAAGCGGGAGCGGGTAGTTGGACAACTGAATGAACCCGTTCACGAGCCGATAGTCGATGCACATCCGTATGTCGACCCCATTCTTCTTCAGCATTCTTCTTCAGCACGATCACAATTGGCGAAGCCCAGACGTCTCGATTAATCCGGTCTCCAGCAACTTCTTCAGCAATTCATACACCTTCATCGCGAGATGCGGTGCGACCGAACGAGCTCTCTGTGCGACCGGCTTGGCATCTCCCACATCCAGATCGCAAACAACTCCACGAGCTAGGGCCGGCGCTGCATTGCCGTCGCCTAAGAAGATCCGCCGGTGGTATTTCAGAATGCCACGCAAACGGCGTTCGTCATCCGGTCCACTCACTCCAGGTTCACCGACATCTGCTTTGTCGATGTCGCATTCGGGACTCAGATCCTGTACCTCCGGAAGAAGCGCTAGCTGGTCCCGTAGCTGTGACAACAAATCACTGCCTTCATGAATATACACGGCAGGCTCGAAGTTCAGCTCCTTAGCATTCAGTCGCATAACCCGTTCGTACTCCATCTTGAGCTTCTGGACGGGAGTGCCGGACAGAATCTGGGAGGCCAAGTCGGACACGTCTTCGGCGACCTCATCCGGTTCGTCTTCTGACACTTCGCGTTCGTCTGGTGCGACCGCGTCGAAAAAGATGTCTTCGTCCTGTGGGGCGCTGTCATCCTGTTCGACCACGTCGACGAACTCTTCGTCATCATCCGATTCGGTGTCGTCGAAAGAGATCTCCTCGCCGTTCTGGCTCGCAGCCGGTGGAGTCGTCCTGTCCGGCTCGGCTTCGCTGGCAAGGGGGGTTAAGCGCTTGAACGACTCCTCCTCCTCAACCAAATCCTGCAGGACTGGATCTTCAGACAACTCCACAATCCTGTCTGCCTTAACAGCTGGATTCTGTAACACCGCTGTGAAGCACGTCACGTCCTTCTTTCCGTCCGGATGCATCATCAATTTGGTCGGCCAGTTGTACTTCGCAGGCTCCACAGCAGGCGGTTCACGATCCCAGAGCGCTTGGAGGCGACGCTGTTCCCGTAACTTGCCCTGCTTCGACAAGGTGTTTTCGTAGATCAGCACTTGCCATTCCTTGTACGCCCTCGATCCTGGACGGACAAAACGCCCCACAGATGGGAAAAATCCAGACTCCACAATGTAGGCCAGCGTCGTTCCGGCCGTTATCCAGAGATTGTACTCCGATACATTCACCACCTTGACTGCTTCGGGTCAACCCTTCGCTCCATACACAATCTTGGTCTCCCAGCGATCACCACATCCGGCCCACACAACCTCTTGCTGTGGGTTGGCTTGGCCGAACCGAATGCGAACCACAGCTTCATCGCCCGGTCGGAGGTACAGGGTTTCCGGTGCTTGGACCGGTAACCTCAGCCCTTGTCGGCGCTGTACCCTGTCTCCGTACATGAGCACAGGTTCCTCATCCGGTAGCTGCAATAGTCCTTCGCGCACACACAATCGAACTCCGGCACAGAACATGAAATTCATACCCAGCAACACGTCTACACCTTCGCCGATGTTTGCGACCCACACATCCATGACATACACGACTCGCGCACCGAGCGTGATCTTGACTTCCGTGCTAGCAGAGATGTAGGTGGTTTTGCCACCCAGTCCGGACACCTTGATTTGTTTGTGTCGGTTGAGCTTGATCTTGAGTCTACGCGCAAGATTCAAACTGATCATGCTCACCGACGCTCCAGTGTCCATCAATATCTCCAATCCCAAGTCATTCACTGCACCATGCACCGTAGCCACCTCATGCGAGTCCTGATCTGGCTCGTGATCCACCCACCATCCGTACCGCTCACCCGGTTCCAAACGAAATTTGGTCGGTCCATCCGATCTCCGCGATTCGGTATAGTTCAATCCAGAACGATCATCAACTTGGTCAGACTGAATCGGGTCATCGTTGCTCAGAGAAATCATGCATTGTTGGTGGTTATCTTGGCGTTTGGTCCGCAGTTCCGGTCCGACATAGGCTAACACACACAATTCAGGGGGCTTACGCCCGGCGCGTACTGGGTCCCCACCCAGCGGGCTTAGTGGTTTAACGGCCCACCTGAATTTGTCGCCTTGTCGTCCAGTAGCTGATCCCGTATGTTCTTCGGTACGTCCTTCAGTGCTCCTTCTTGGGCCAGCTTCTTCAGTGCCTCCAGGGTCTTCATCATCTCACAGAGTCCATCGTGGAACAGTCCGCATAGCTTGCATGGGAGCACACACGCATCGGGTGTCCACGTCGGTGACAGCGGTCGCACACGATGTCTATCCAGCAATTCTCCTGGCGGTGTCCGGGTCTCTCACACTTCTCACAGAACTCGCTCCAGTCAGGATTGTTCCCTCTTGGTGACTGCGGAGCTGAGGACGGACCGAAACTTGACGCTCCAGACTGTTGTCCTGGGAGCGGGGGCGTCCATCCTGAACTGGTCATCACGCGGAACACTGCATCACGCAGCACACCTTCATCCAGCACGGGCTGCACCGGATCCGGGTCTGCGGGTCGCGTCGGGGCAGGAGGGACCGGATCTGACTTCGGTGCGGCAGGGATTCGGTGATCCTCAACCTCATCCTGAAAACGCACGTGCCGATCCTCTCCGTCTGACTCATCCTCGCTCTGTGCGATGTACGCACGTCCGGAAGGCTCGGTCTGAAACGATCGCGGTCACGGTCACGGCGAGTGTTGTCCGCACGGAAGTCGCGCGGTCTGGATGACGGGTCCTCGCGCTCGCTGTCCTGGTATTCGTCATCGTGTTGACGCAGAATGAACTCCAGGTCATCAATGCTGTGTATGCGCTGGCTCTTCAGACTGGATCTAAGCCTTGATTCGGTAAGCTTCCTGATGAAGCGCTTGATGTGCATCTCCCGCGTCTTCGGTGACTTCTTGAAGTTCACGTTAGCCTTGTAGGCCGCGGCGTTCAACCGATAGAAAAAGTCGAGGGCCGATTCGGTCCGTTTCTGACTGGCTGAGTAGTAGCGCTCCGAATCGGACACCTTCGACCGACAGTACTTGCTCTTGAATTCGCGGGATAGCAGACTCCAAGTGTCACGCGTGTGCCTCGGCAGTTGTGCACGCCAGTGGCGAGCGGACGTCGGCGCTTCAGGCGCAATTCGTAGACCTTCATGCTGTCCGTCCAGCCGCCTTGGACCGTCAAAGCGAGGAATCGCTCCCACCATCTTGTCCGTTCCTGGTATGAGGCCTTGTCGTCGAAGTCTTCAAGCGAACTGGAGCTCACATACGGTCTGAAGTTCATCACCGTCTTGCCATCCTGTGTCGTCACCGACGTGGAGTGCGTGGGCACATTGGCCAGTGAGTCGTCCGAGTCGCTGGAGCTGTAGCCTTCGTCGGAGCCGTCGTTCGCGCTTGACTCCAGGCCCGACCCGGAGGGGTCACCGCCTCTGCGGCTCCGCCTACCGGACGAACGCTTGCGCGCCCCAGACCCAGTGTCCTTCGCACTCTTGGAGGCCTCACCCTTCGCAGGCGGAGGCTTGGAGTCCTTCGCGGGTGCATCCTGCTTGCCCTTGGCCGGCGCGGCTTGCGCGGCGCGAGCTTTAGACCCTGCAGTCGCTTTCGCCTTGAGAATGCTGTCGATCGTCGCTTGGAGCTGAGTTGCTAGAAGCTCGTCGGCACGCGACGTCGCAGATCCGTTGGGTGCCTGACCAGACGGGATAGGCACACTGGATACTGGGTGCGATGTCTCACGTCTGGTCTCTGTTTTCACTTGCGTTGCCGAATCAGGTCCTGATGTTGCTGGAGCAGCTGGATTTTCCTGGCGTGTTGCACGAAGGTTGCGCAACTGATGGGCCTGAAACTGCTGAATGTTCCGGGAAGATTCTCGCTCCCTCTCCCGTTCAGCTTCAAGCTGGTGGACTTTCTCTTGGAATAAATCCAGTTGAGCGTTCAGTCCCCGCTGGACGTCCTCGGCCCAGCGTGCTCGTTCGGCTTCGGCTTGCGCTTCCTGCTGCTTCCAACGCTCGGTGAACTCCGCGGTGGCGCGCGCGCGTTCCAGGCGGGCTGCCTCAGCGCGGGCACTCTCAATGGCGGCTGCCACTTCGTGCTCCTTGATCGGCGACACTGGAGACTGGCCAGACAGGATCGGGGCTCCGGTACCGGAGCATTCTGTCCCCATCCGGTCTGCTGACTGTCTTGGACGGCAGCATTGCGTCCGGCCAGCTCCTGAATCGCGTGGAACGCACTCTGGAGGCCTTCACCCAGTCGGGCCGTGTTGGCAGCGGATGCCGCTTGGTTTAGCTCCATCCTGGCCAGGGCTTCCTGCGTCTGGCGCATCGTGTTGAGCGCGACTTGGGACGCCCCTAACATCACGGACATCGCTGAATAGCTTGACCGACCGGATCGACTCGACCTGGACGACCGACTCGGTGCGCGCTTCGATCTCGACGACCTTCGGCTGCGGTTCCGGTCAGTGTCACTGGAGTCGGAGTCGCTCTGTGACGGGCTCCGCTTCTCGCGTCGGGAGGATGTGCGCCTACCGGATGAAGCTCTCAACCTTCGGTCACTCCGGACGGTGGTGCGATCGGACTCTGACATGACGACATCGTCCTGATCCACCACCGTCGATGACCGAGGGAGTGCTGTCCGGGTGATCTCCACGGTGCCTCTACCTGCGCCAGACTGAACCGCTCCTGCCTGCGCGGTCATCACCATGGGTTCGTACCCAATCGCGGACATGTGCCTCGCGGCATCGTGTCCGGACCACAGCGACGACGACGACGAGCTGCCTCTGGACGACCGAGCTCCCGATGCCGCACTGAATGTCGACTCATTGGATCCTGCCGTCGTACCGAACAAGCTCGAATCAAGATCCGAGGGTGAGCGGGACGGTGGACCGAATGGAACCAGTGCTCCGGTACCGGATGCGCGTCCAGACTCGCTGGATGCGTGGTACGAAGGAGCGAAGAGAGCGACGGCGTGGACAGCGGCGGCGCCGACGGGATCGACGACACGGACTGGATGGACGACGGGCGAGGCGGTCCGTGCTGCGGGCGCTTGGAATCCGGTTCGCCGGTGGACGACCCTTGCGGGCTTCGTGTCCTCCGGAGTCCGGCCACTCGTAGACGCAGGAGAACTCACGTCCCAGTAATCCAGCTTCGTAATCCGACATCAATAAATCTCCGTCGTTGTCCTCAGCATGGTAGTCCAGGATCGGTGCTCGCGCAGCTTGCGGCAGTGTTGATCCAGTGTTCTCAGCACTCGGTCCAGTCAGGTCCTGTACGTCCGGCGCATCCAGTACGATCTTGAAGGGCACACCGGATGCCAGCTCGCGCCACTCGATCAGCTCGAACGCGAGGAAGTGCTGGACGTCCTCGACCACAGAGCGTACCAGGCTCGGTGCGACTCTGGACGACTTCGACTGGAACCACATCGGGATCAGGTTGTGAAACCTGACACCAGCAGCGAAGAGGAGAGACTGGATGAGAGCAACGCACTCGCGTGGCGAGAGAATGCTCGGCGGAATCACGATACCCGTGACATCCTGGGCTAGACACAGCTCAAGCCGTACCGAATCAAGCTCCGCGATCCATGCAGCGTCTTGACTTGCCATCGCCATTCGGTCCGACAGGTACTTCGACGTCGCCAGCGCAGCAGTCCACCATTCGGTGAAGTCGGGTGCCGGCTCGGGCCAGGCATACTCCACCTTGAGCGGGACGACAGCGATCCGAAGGCGCCAGACTGGATTGGGCTTCACGCTTGAGCGCGGGAGCTTGGGCAGTCGCGGCCGGACCGGATTGCGCAGGTGCAGACCGGGTCTCAGCTTCGTCGTTCAGTACGCCATCTTCCTCGACAGTCGATAGCGGGCCTTCATGCTTGATCGTCGGGGCTTCGTCCAGAATCTCGACTTCATCATCCGGCTGAGGAGAGTCCGAAAATCGATCCTCGGCCGGGGGCTCAACCTCATCGGCGCCTCCCACAGACGCCTGGGCGGGTTCATCGTCCTGTGTGGACTCACCCTCATCCAGTCCCGTTGCCGGGTCTGGGACACATTCGGTGCCGGCCGGCACAGACTCGGTCGAGTCCGCCTCCAGAGCCTCGTCCTGGTTTGCTTGGTGCGCATCCAGAGCGGAGGACTCCGGGGCCGCTTGATCTTGAACGGCCGCCGACGCCTTCTTCTCTTCCAGGGCCGCCTTGCGCTTTTCCGCGCCAGCCTTCCGAGCCTCGCGGACAACGTCGTCCAGGGCCTTGTGCTCCTCCGGCGGCAACCCTTGCCCTCGACGCGACTGACGAGACGCCTCACTGCATCCGCCTCCGCGTCCACCTTCACGTGCTTCCTTCCTTCCAGTCATAACCAAACTGTTAGTCCAGGTAGTCAGTAGAAACACCCCTTAAGACCAAATCAATATACAAACAACTCCGGTGAAATCCCTGGCAACCAAATCCGGGCACGCGCACCAGCTGAGGCGAGGCGGGTGAACGCCTTGATCGTCCAGGGTGTATAGCGCACTATGCCGGACCGAATGAAATTCGGATTCGGAGTACCAGAGATTGTCCACGCGATAAACAGCCCACGGGACACTGAATGACCCGGGCCTGGGAACCGCTTGGACGCACCGAATCGCACTAATGCGGTCCGGTGTTTGGCGTGTGTCCTTGTGTCAACCCCTATAGGTATCGTTTACCTTTGGCGGACCGCACTTCACCGAATGAGTTGTCGGAAATACAGAATAAAGTCTGCCGGGTATGTTCCTGAGATAAATCACACCGAATGAACAGAGGGTCAGACCGAATGGAAGGGATCACTGTCAGATCCGTAATTCAGACCAACCAACCACACAGAAATACAATGCCGAGCTAAACGGCACAAAATATACAGCCACCACTTATTCTTTGAGACCCTCGGGTGGGGGGTCTATTCACCAGTCAACTTCGGAGCCGTCACCCAAGGCACTGGTCAGCCCTGGATGCACACTCACTTACGCGCACCACCCTCACAGAATGAGGGAACAATACAAAATATAATTCAGTCCTATCACACAGTAGTCAATCAATTCGGTCTGGGGGGTGACTACCTCAACCACCAAAGACACACAGTAGGGAATATGAAATGGATGCCCGGTTAGAGCACTTAAATAGAAAATGAAGCTCTCACAGGTCACTCCAGGGCGCGAAACCCCAGTCACTGCCGACCTCGCCTTGATACCTTTGAGTCCCCACTACACCGGTGCTCGCTACACCAGTGAGGCCTTGGAAACGTCCCAAAACGTACTTAGACCGCGCGCAGGCAGTCTCCCGGTGGGCTCTTGAAGACGAAAAAGTCGAGGCTCTACTGCTGTCCTCGGGCGCCAGAGTCGTCCGCGTGTTCTTCGGTAAATTGGTTTCTGTTTAGTTCTTACGTTTGGCTAGCTATCTTCTAGCACTTCGCTGATTTAATGTAGGTTTCACTATGCTTCGCTTGTCTTGAGTATGCTTGTGCTTCTTGGCAGTGCTTCAGTATGCTTGTCTTGGTTTCGGTATGTGGGAACTTGTTGACGGCGACACTTCTTCGGGTACACTCATCAAATGATAACAGAGGTACCTGGGTACACCGTCTCTTCGTCTTGGAATTTGACCTCTCCCTTGGATGTGCGGCTCATTCGGTGCTGCACGTGGGTCTTGGGGGGCCTTGGTCTCATCCGGTCTGGCTCGACGCCGCTGCATGAACACATGCGGCGCGCACTGGACTTGTTCTTGGTGCGTCGACATCCAGTGTGTGTGCATGGTGGGCGGACCGAATGAATGATCCGGTCCGGACAACACGAGGCTTCGTCCAGCAGGGTCTTGCGTGCGCATGATCATGTCTGGCGGGGTCAATTCAATGGGGGTAGTCCGACAACTCGACTGAGCCAATGCAGGCAGTGGTCAGGATACGTTCGCTGACCACACTTTCACGCCTTGGGCCTATCCTGCAGTTAGGGAAGTCGGCGGATGGACCGGATGCGGTACTCCACACCAGATATGAGCGCTCATCCGGTGGGCGCATCTCCAATCCTGTGAGCCCATGCTTGCTGCAAGTGCCGGGTCCCATCAAATCTCCACACGTATCCACAATCCACACATCACACTCGTCCCTACCGGATCTCCATCCCGTGCGACCAATCACAGTTCCCCGAAGGGTCGGTGTATCCATGGGGTCGGACATGGGTGCAGACAAAAATCCACTTCCACATCGTGTCAGAACAATGTACGCGCTCAGACTGGATACAGCCCTCAGTACGTTGAAAAGCATGGAGCTGAGTCCTTCTTGTACCCTGATGCTGCTCAGTCGATCTCGTATAGTTCTGGTTCCGCTTCGACTAGCGGAGATGGTTATTCGAATACCATGGCATTCTCTTCATCTTTCTCTACGTCCGCTCCTCCTGGCGGCGCGACCATCCCTAATGACGGTTTCGTCAAGAGTCTACTATCAAACCCTCCTACGGCAGGCGCCGATTTCTCTAGCAGTTGGCCGTCAGTAGGTGGTGCTGCTGCATCGACCACCATTTCTAACCAAACCTCGCGTGGTGCTTTCGTAGCTGGTGCTGCTACTGGGAATGCCATTATGGGAACGTGGAACTACATGCTCAAGATCAAGCTCGTTGACCTCCATCCCATCTTCCGCGAGCTAGATTTGATGGCTAACCCCCAGATTCGCCTACGTTTCCGTGTTAACCAGGGAACATCTGCAATTGCTGTCGATGCCAGCAAGGGTATGTCTCTAACCACGACTACGCTTGCCTCTGGTAATACTTGTCCTATCATGGTAGCTAGTTCTGCTAGTGGTAATCCTATGGCTGGTGTACTTGCTGCATCTGCTGGTTTTAGCGTTGCCTGGGGTGCCGTCGTGAACTCTCTTGAGCCTACTATTGCCGGAGCATACATGCCTTTTACTACGTGTCGCCTATATGTACCGTTTGTTCACCTTGAAAACCCTCAGGGGATCATTTCCAAGCCTGTCAAGAAGGTTCGATACAATGATTGCTACGCTCAGTGGTTCTACCAGCGAGCTGGTACTGGTAAGTCTTCGTCGCAGCTAAATGCTCCGTTTGACCTTCAGCTATCTGCTAGTGTGAAGAATGCCAAATATATCGTGCTTCTCCCATTCGCAGAGCAGACGAACAACTTCGCCAGTGCTGCTGTACAACAGTTCCAGAGTCCATTCGATAGCGCTCCGTACACTCTACACCCTGGTTCGTCGATTCGCAACTTCAATGTTCGTGTGGGTTCGACTCAGGCTTTTGATATCAGTCATGACTATGATTTCCACCACTTTACTAATGAGATTGCAAAGATTGCTGCAATTAATGGAGACTTGACTCCTGAGCTTCTCAATGGTCTGCTTGACTACCAAACGTGGTCCCTAACTAACCACATGCTTATTGCTGATGTCAGTCGCCTGACGGAGCGTGATGTCCCGCAAGCGATCCAGATTCAGGGAACCAATGCTGGGTGCCAAGGTACTAATATGCTAGTTTTGGTTATTATCGAGCAAGAGCTCTCCTATGATCGCCTAACGGGTGAGGTTCTAGATTTCACTACCGCGTAAGCTTACTCATAAAAATATTTTTTTAATATATGATGGAGTATCCCTACAAGAACTCAACTAGAGCTGAGGCTATAAGTGATTACAAAAAATTGATAGACTTTGATGCTTCTTCTATTGGAAATTCTCGTGTTGGAATTCTAGCATGCGACTATATTTTCGAAAAGGAGCGTAGTAAAGTCAGCTACAATGGCCGTAAGTCTAAGTATGAAGCTTGGAAGGATCCTAAAATCCGTAAGAAAATCATTGAGAACGCGATCAACTGGCATAATATTAATAGTGAATCTGAATTAACGAAAGCTAATATCCGTTCAGCACTTAACTACCAGTTCGGATCTGTGGGGAATTTTCGTCCGTCAGTAGCTAAATATATCTATAAGCGTTTTAAAGCAACATCTGTCCTAGATCCGTCCGCCGGTTAGGGCAATAGATTGCTTGCAGCAATGTCAATGGATATTGACTATATTGGAGTTGATTCAAACAAGAAACTTCGCTCTGGCTATAAAAAATGTATGAAACGTTTAAAAGCAACTCAAACATTCGAATTATTACTGCTAAGAGCCAGGACGTTGATTATACCAAACTAAAATATGATCTGATCTTTACATCACCTCCATATTTCGATATTGAGCGCTATGATGGAATGGATTATGTAGATAAAGAAACATTTCTTAATGACTACTTCATGCCATCATTTACTAAAGCATTTGATTCACTAAGAAATGGAGGACATCTAGCTATAAACTGTCCTCAAGAGATGATCAAGCACTTGTCATTTCTGGGTCGTTTTAAAAAAATAAAGATGACGATTTCTAATCGTCATGGTGGAGGTTATGATGCTCACGAGTGGATATATTGGTTAAAGAAGAATTAGTAAAATTCCTTGTACAATCTGGGACAGTTATCGATTACATATTGATTAGTACGTAGCCGATGTTTCTGATCTGCTTGATTGACTTTCCCTTGTACTTCCCCCCGTTCATCATACAGGAATTATCGTTATTATGGAACTTAAGAGCTTGATGTCTTCGCTAATATTTAGACTCGGTTGGCTATGCATCCATTGACAATAACTAGCGTCGGAAGCAAATACTTCTTCGATGGTCTTGCCTTTGAATTTTCCAAAAGTTAATGCGTTGGACATGATTATGTGTGGGTATCTATATACATACCCACTTAAGATTTTTGGAAAAAAATAAATTAATTAGTAGATTTGAATTAGTATTTACTTGCGTCGTTGGATAGCATCGAGGTAGGCCTGCTGATCCCTCGACTTCTTCATTTTACCCATGACTCTAACCTGATGCCAAATTGAACCAGCGATAATGTCCTTGAGTAGCTCCTGACGAATGAAGTAGCCTTGGTCCGGTTCTTCAGGGAAATTAATGAACTGAGTAAACTTGTAGTCAATCATGATGCTGTAAAGCTTATCGGTCATAGTCATGTTCATGGTTATTATATGCGGTTGGTTGAATCGGTTGATCGTATATGATATTGTTTATATACTTTATATATTCTTGTATTAGGATCAACTCACTTTCTATCCAAAAATCTGAGCTTTAGATTATATCCATTTGATACTTTCTGTAGCCCTTGGTTATAAAAAGAACAATCCTTTGCATAAAAGTGTGTCGAGAGGTATTCTCGTGAAAATCACTCCTTTGGTTATTTAACGGGAAATGGGTACTCTAGATGGTATTATATGCGATTGAAAAAAAATTACATGTAATGTACTGGAATATTACTACTCGCGCGACGAGTCCGAGAAATTAAGCTATTCAAGTAGATTACCCCTGATTTGTTGCAACGTAAGTAGGTTTGTGTTACTACTTATAAGTAGGATAGGGTCGAACCTACTTATCCGTTTCTAAACGTCACATACGTTTTTATGATTATCTTATAGCGCTGTTTTATGAATCGCCGACTTGGTGCAAGTGTAGGTAGCATGTATTTGACGATAATAAGATTTTTATTTTCACTTTTCGGGGTTAACGCCGATTGCGCTCAGGGTGAGCTCGACTTCAACCCCGCATCCCGACGATAATGGGAAAGAATCCTATCACCAAGCATGTATTTTCCTTTGAACCAGGGACTTAAACTATAAAAAAACATTGCAAAAGCGTCGGAGTCTATGGCACGAGATATAAATGAGCTCGGCCGATAATTCAGTAAGTAGATTTGCTGCTATTATACAGTCCTTTCGCGGTGAAGCTGCAGATGCAGTGCCTGGGGGGGGGGGGGGGGGGTAATAATGTCGCGCGACTGTTGCAAGAATATTGATCGATGAAAAATCTCACCTAGGCCGCCTAACGATAGTTCTTCAAACTGTGAACTACACACTTATAAATCGTTTGTAAATGCTACAGTACTGCAGCTGAATACCTTGGTTGATGCTGATCTTCTTGTCCGCACAGGTGAGCTCGGAATTCTGCTAGCCATTTGACCATGGATCGCTCTGTGGGGGAGTGTCATAGTACTGCCATCCAACGCCTTGAGCTACAATGGCCCAGGCGCAGGATTTCAACCGCAGACTTTTGTTAAGGAGAGTGTAACAGGGCACTGGTAAAGGGTGCTTGCGGCGTGGTGACAGAGGACACTGAGCAGCGATGGCAGCATGGTGTCCATGACAGACGATGGGTTGAGCATGAGGAGAGGCAGCTAGTAGCTGAGGGCGATCGGGTTCGCGACGGAGGATCCGGGTGGTGACGACGGTGGGCAGCACAAACGCGATCTTGGCCACCAGAAGTCGCACCAACGCTGCGAGGTGGCGAATGGACGGCTCGGAGCGAAGATTGGGGGACCGAAGTGTCAGTCTGGACCCAAAGGGACGATCAAGTGGGTGAGCGGCAGCGCACAACAGAATTTGCAGGCTCGGCGAGAAGTGGGCGGCAACGGAATCGGCGGGCTCCGAGAGAGAGCCGCACGACAACTACAGCTCGGGGAAGCGAGCAGTGAACGGGACAGACGAGGACAGCGAGTGCAGTGTGCTGGAGGACGGCACTGCGTTGGACTGACCAACAGACTGTTAACGTGGACAAGTACGGGGTGAGGTTAGTGCTGATCCGAGTGTCAGTACTGGCCAACAGACTGTTAACGTAGGAGTACACGGGGTGAGGTTGGTGCGACCTGTGGCGGAGTTTAGCATAGTGTGCAAGTTGAACGACACGAACGAACGAGTGAACGACACTGTATTGAGATTAATAAATAGGACGAGAGTCCGGCTGCTTGAAGCGGCCTGCACGTGTTGACCCTTCCTGTGACGACGACGGCGGACCTTGGCACAACACGCAGTGTCAGCACTCGAGCTGCGACCCGCTGGCGAGCTGGCATTAGCAGACTCGTTACAGGAGTAATTTTATTATTTGTTAAGATATTCACTGCGATTAACCCTTACTATAAGCGCAATAGAGGGCAGATGCTGCGTCTGCGAAATAGCGCAGGAGATGGCCGCAGATATTTTATGCATAGTAGAGTATATTTTCCAAAAAGATAGTAAACAAATATTCCAACATTATCCTATCGTATTGCAGTTGCTGTTTGAAAAGTGTAACGTGCTTAGTAGCGAATTGGAAATCGGCATGTACTGTGTAGTCAGAATTCCATGTATTAATAGGTATCTTGTTGCTCCTGAATCCCCCGGACCGCTAGTCTGGGTACCGCGAATGAATCTACCTAACATGCTTGTCGGTTAGACGGTTTGAATAATCCATCTTGAAAATCGTTTTTAGTTGTCTAAATCTAAGAAAGCTCGGGCGAGAAGCTTCCCTAGCGTACAGTGATCCCCTTACCTAAGATTACTCTGGCTACGTTGTGGTGAGTGCGCGGACTGCAGGTTTGACATCGGATAACAGTTGGTGTGCGGGGCTCTGAAATTTTGCGCCCATAAATTACATTGCACGCAAACTATAGAGCAGCAAGCATACAAATGCGCTAGTAAACAGCACTCTGCGTAAATTGTGAACGTGTTTGGGGAGTAAACTGTTCGATACAGCAAACGAATGTCGATGGTAAGCAGATATAAACATTTTGTGATGTTGATAAGGATGTTTCATTCGAGGCAAGTTAGATAGGGCAACTTGTAGACGCTGCCCGAAGGCAGCGCCCGCAGAGCGGCGCCGAGGCTCAGCTCGCCGCCGTCTACCGGGAGGGCGTCACCCCAACCCGACCAAAAAAGCTTGGTGATAGGTCTACGTAAATCGCTACCGCCAATGAGAATAAATGAGGTATGGTTTGGCTTGAAAAGGACCAAAACGGCATTCGCTGTCGATTTTCTTAGTGAATATGTATCACCTTAACCTTAATGGGGACCGAAACCCGCATGGATTTCCGTTGTTGTGCCGATGATGAGTTATGTGGTCTACACAAAATACAGAAGAAACGGCAGTGTATCTGAGAACTAAAATCAAAGGGAAATCTCCAGCACCTCGTCTCGTCCCAGCTTCGCACGTCCGTATATGCTCCGTCGCAGGCGGCCCAACGTCATCATCGTGGTCGGTCCCTGTCCAAAGCAGGTCGACGACGACGACGGCGGCGGCGGCGGGATCTGTAGTCACAACATCGGCAGCCGTGGCAGCTCCAGCCGCACCGGCGATGGTGACCCCCTTCTCTCCGGCATCGACCGCATCAACGCTGCCCCCAAAGTTGCAGTGGCACAACCACCACCGGCGACTGGCACGTTGCGTGTGTGCCAGGCAACAGAAGCTGAATGGAACGCGTTTTTCGACAGCAACGATCACGTCGTCCGGCTCAATTATCTGGAATGGTTTGCTGACACTGGAGAGATTCACATCATCGAGTTTGCTGACGCTCCACACGAGAACTACATTGCCGAGTTTACTCAACTTTCTTCGCTTGCCGACCCGCATGTTCATCGATGGCTCAAGAACCACCTGGCCGCCAAGAACTCTCAGGGGGCACACGTGTGCCCAGACATAAGTTTTGGCCCACGCCAAGGGACACCGGGGTCCGTGCTTCCTCCAGGCGTCCCGATATTTTCCGACTTTCGAACGCTCAGAATGGAGATCGGCGTCTCACAGGCGTGGGGCATGGCGCCAGGCCAGCTCGACCACAAGGCAATATCGATATGGGCTGCGACGCCAGGCGTTGAGTACGTCCTATGCGTGAAGTTCGAACCCGACTTTACGAATGCCGAGTACAAGCTCTACGATGTTCGAGTAAACCCACTGGTGCAGCTGTCTCCACTTCCAATTGTCGCTCCAAGAACCGTGATTCTGTTGGACGGACGTCGACTCCTCGGTATCCCGCCAGGGAGGGCGCTCCCTAGAGGTTTCCCGGCAATTCTGCCGGTGGATTTGTACCGTCCATTGGTCTGGGCAATGAGTTAACCAGGCGCCAAGCGAACCTTCTCGCAATACGCCAGCTTTCCCGATTCTACGTTCGCGCATCTATCAAGAAGGTGGGGAAATGTTAGCGACATCGTCTTCAGTTGATACGGCATCTAACGATGAGCTGTGCACGTGCAGGTGATTCGTATCATGAGAAGTTGATTTGAAAAGAACTTGTACTAGCTGCTGCAGCATTTTATTTTACGGAATCCCCTTACCACAATATAAGTTAGTTTTTGATAAGGTACACTGCAGTCATTTTGTCCTGCTAATGACTCAGCTGATTGAAGTCGTGGGAGAAGTGGGTTCTCCAAACACCTCGCTGCCACCGACCAGCCAGCCCTAAGTATCCATCGTATATTGACATATTATAAAAGTAAACTGAATAGGTAATCTGAATAATTACCTAGTCGGTCTCTATCAATTGAAGAAACATCAATCGCATCATCAAGTTCCATTTCATTCGAATCATTTCCAGTTCTCACACCCAAAGACGCACCAACACCAGGGTGTATTTACCGCACAAAGGTATGAATAGTCGTCTGCTTGGGATGGCGCTACTGCAACTTTGACTTGCTGGTTATTAACAACGCGGAGGCAAGAAAACAAATGGATATTATCGTGAGTGTGTTATAAGGTTAGATTATCTGGTAGTTGTGGGTGCTCATAATATAAACGCACAGCGCGGGCGACTGGTGCGCCGCAAGTGCGGCTAAGTCGTGTGCGCTGTGCGTTTATCTGTTTTGTTTAGTTTTGCTATCTCAGTTCCCGCGAAGCCCTAGTTTTAATTGTAGCGGGTGCATGAGAACTGCGAGCCTCCGGGCCTCTTGGCCCGAGGGAAAACACTCTTACTGTCATGACGGAACGAACGAACCAACATTGCAATATGCGTATTACCTAGCGACCAACCGTGGGGTACGAAGACGCATGACAAACCCATCGACGCTTGCTGGTTATGCGCACGTAATGACGATTCAAACCGGCCAAATTAGCATCCCGCATGGTGCTAGTGCTGGTTCAAACGCAATCTTCCAGTACGAAGTGCTGCTGAACAAAATCGTGCCTGTTTTGAATGTGTAAATTAGCAAACACAGAAAGTAGGGAATGCCGACAGCTGAGAGTGAACATTAAAACACGCAGTGGGATCACATTGGGCTGTCTTCGGCAAGACACCGCATTGCCTGAAACTTGTGTTCAAGATGTTTGCCCCGAATTTAGCAACAGTCTCACGGACTGTAGGAACGGTAGGAAATACACGGTGGAAGCATGAGCAAATCTCGAGTAAACCTACTGAATATGGTCAACATGTGCAGTGAGACCGTGTCCACTGAAGCGACATTCGCGTTTACGGGATCACGTCAGGCACGGTAGTGATCGCAGTTCATCCCTGTGACTTCCCGCCGCATACATGTAAGTTACTCTCCGTGGCCAAGATCATTAGAGGCTCCAATCCCCAGCCTGGCGTCACGAGCGATGACGGCACGTATCCATGGACGTATCCATTATCACTTTTGAGACGGGACTCCTCGCTGCTGTTACGGACCAGCGTTTTGGTGTTTGAAGAGCGGTTCAACTGGCCACGTCCAGCCTCAATTCAACTGGCCGCCCGCCTCATTCTCGAATGCGCCGAGTACTGAACCAGCCGAAGCGAGATGGCTGCAAGCAGCAACAAGAGCGCCAACGAGAACAACGAGATGGCCGCGGCGTACCAGTTTATGGCTTCTTCTCCGTCCTCATCACTGTCTGCTATGGATTTCGATGATACAACTCCTCCGAGCGATGTCACATCCGTGAATATTCCACAGGAGGGAGGCGAAGGCATCGCGCTACCCGGCAATGCTTTCGCACGCGTTCTGAGGGAGTACCGCGTTCTCGAGTTCGGCTGCACCGTTGTCATCTACCTCCTGGCACTCCTGTTTGCGAAGATTGAAGTGAACGAGCGTCCGATCCCTGGAATCAAAGTGCGTCTGAACGCGACAGCGGTGGCTTGGTCGCTCGATCCGTCATTGAACGAAAAGAAGCTGAAGGAGCACGGTAAGAGATCCCTTAGTAACACGATGATGTTCGATGCAACTAACCATCCCTTGTCTTTTCTAGTGCCAATGTGGGCCTTGCTGGCGTTTGGAATCGGTTTGCCCGTCGCCACGAACCTCTTGGTGAACTTCATTCTGCCGAGGTTCTCGCCGGTGCGAGTCATCGCGCACGACACGCGCGATTTCCTGCTCAGCTTCCTCCAGTCCATGGCTCTGGCAGAGTTCTTCACCCAGTTCACCAAGAACATCACGGGCCGCTTCCGCCCGTGCTTCTACCACATGTGCAAGTGGAACTACGACGCGGTTTGGGACGGTGTCACTAACCTGTGCACGGATGCAGCCGGAGAGAAGGAAGGCCGCAAGAGCTTCCCGTCGGGCCACGCTTCCTTTGCGTGGGCCACCATGCTCATTCTCACGGTACCTTGCTGCTGGTATTGTGTTTCGTATTCAGCTCGAGCTAACACTAATGTGCCTGCATGACCTGAACAGCTCTACCTGTTGGGTCGATCACGTCTGAATTGCGAGGACCGCAGTATTTCCATGCTGCGAGGTGGCCAAAAGTCCGTTATGCTATTCCTCTGCTGCGCGCCAGTGCTGCTAGCTGCGTGGGTCTCCGTGACTCGCTGCATCGACAACTGGCACCACTACAGCGACATCTTGGCTGGTAGTGTCATCGGTGCGGCTGCAGCTATTTTTTCGTTTAACTACAACTACGGATCGATCTTCGGTTGGGACTCTGCTGGCTTGCCTATTGAGGAAATTCACGAGCGTCGCATGGTAAAGCACTAACGAGTTGTGCGAACGTTGCTATGGCCTAAATCCTAACTTGGACAACTTGGCTTATGGAGCAGAAGCAAAGGGAACTCGACGAAAAGGACGGCAGGAAACACCGCAATCGCTCACCGAATGCGCTTCGCAACTTCGACGAGTCTCGTGAATCGCAGCTCAAGCATCCAACGAACCAAAGCGATTGCATTATTGACCTGAGCAATCGCAGCAGAGGGTCTTTGTCCCTCGCGCCGTAGGTAGTTAAAGAATTATTCTGAAAGTTTCCACCTTGGTCAGAAGCAAACAACTCAACGAAAGCAAAAGAAACATGAGTGTATTGATGTTGTTGCTCAATACGGTTTGCGACTTCAGTGCCGCTTTGATTCCCAATCCCTGCCGGTCCGTTTATCTCTGCGTGTGGTTGATGTAGCGAAGCGAGACCGCCGACAACGTCAGGAAGATGCCCAGCACCACGAACACGTAGCCGAATTCGACCAGATTTCGTCGTGCTTGTACTTAAAAGTCGATTCCACGTAGCCCTTCACGGTAATGCGATCGAGGGTTACAGGCAGGTCCGTCAAGGGTTGGCAACCGATGTTTGACCCGACGTTTTCGTAGGCGGACAACGTGCGAGGTTGACTACTTGCTCAGATTTGGCGCTGAAAGTAATTGCTACAGCGAAGCGGATGGAGTGTCGTGATAAAATGCGAAAACTTCCTTACGCAGCTGAATTCAACCCGAAGACACGAGTGTTGTGCGATTTCGCCTTCGAGGATTTAGCAATAGAACGACACGAGGAAGGCGGAGAGTTTGAGTACCAAAAACCGCGTTCTGAGACTTAAAGCCGACTGAAAAATTCGAGGAAACGAGACAAGGTGACAAATATTTTCAATTCGAGCAGGAATCAACCTCCGTCTTGATGAATCATTCGGCGTGTATCAATCTACTGAGTGAGAACGTCCTAACCTAGACGAGTGCTCCATTTTTCTTAGCATATAAATAATAAAATGTTGATAATTTGCTTGCTTCGCCTTACTTTTTAGTTTTGAATTCAGGTTAGCTGTACCCGCAACGGCATGGAACGATGCAGAGCGAAAACATTATGTTCATTCACAGGGTATCTAAAGGGTTCTCTTGTTCAACTACTTACAGTAGTGGCTGATCCTAAGAGCTAACACTGCTGGCACTGCGCTTCTGACCGATGGTTGTGGTCCTCGTGGGCTGAGGTGGGACCGATGCAGCAGGTTCGATAACGTAGATGCCTCCACCGAGTCCGCCGATGCTTACCATGTGCTCAGCCACAACGCGGAATGGCAGGTCCTTAACCGCACCCTTGAACAGCTTCTTGGACATGACCAGCAGCACTGCAATAGAGACAAAGCGATGTTAATTAACAGCCATAACATACCAGCACACTGTTTATTCGGTTCCTACCTGCTCGTCCATCAGGCCGCAGCACACGAAGAAGCTCCTTGAACACCTTGGGGTACATCTAAAACACCAACAATCGAGCCAGTTAGCACATGTCATACTCTGAACGAGTTGAAAGCTTGACACAACGACGAACCTTGTTGTTCTGGCGCTGGTTGCCGCAGCGAACACCGAACGGCATGTCGATCATGATCCTGTCGATACTGTGACTGCGCAGGGGCAACCGCGTGCTGTCCCAGCGCGCGATGTCCACGGGGCGAGGACGAGTGACGGCATTTTGGCCGGCTTTACCCGACGGCAGCTCGTCCAATTCACCACCGAGCGCGTACACGCCGTCGTTCGTGAAGTCAGCGGAACAGATCGGAAGAGTGCCGATGCCGCACATGGAGTCCAACACCACGTCACCGTACTTGTGCTGGGCAAGCTGCAGCATTAAATACGCCGTGCTGGGACGCAGCGTCGAGACGTACTGCGAGTCGGCCAGCGCACTGCGGCTTTCATTCGCCAGTCGGTTGCGGAACTGGATCTTGCGCGGGTCGGCCAGCGCGATGCCCGCCACCATGAACTTGTAGAAGATCACCACGACCACCTCCACGTCGAACTCGGTCAGGTTCACGCCCCAGCCGAACTTCTCGATCACGCGCGCGCCCACTTCTCCGGCCACCACCTGCGAGTTGTACGCGTGCTTGCCGTCGCGCACGCACGAGCCGCGGAACGTGATCTTGTCGTCCTCCACGGGGCGCACGGCGTGCTGCTTCCAGAGCTTCACGGCCGAGTCCCAATCCGCCTCCACCAGCAGTTGCTGCACCGCATCACCACAATATTTAGCCCCAAGCTACCAACACAGTCAAGCTCACTGCCAATCTACGCACCCCAATCTGCTTGACGCCAGCGTCGCTCTCCGTGTCGATCTCGTCGCTCTTGGCCAGCAGCGCCAGCGTCGCCTGCACGGACCGCAGCTGCTGGACCTCCGCAGCCGACGACTTGGTGCGCAGAATGATCCGGCCGACTGCAGCCTGGCCCTGCATCACCTGCATGTACGGCGGCCGAGGGTTCTCCTGCACGCTGCATATCTCCAGACTCTCCACCTACACACGCCACCCAACCAACCAACCCATCAACGCCGCTTGGTCAACTAAAAGCTTCATAGCAACGGACTCACTATAGACCACTAGCGCGCGCACCTGCAGCTTGGAGCGGATCTCCTCCTCCACGAGGAACTCGAGTCCGCGCAGCACCAGCAGCAAGTACGTCGACACCTCCTCACTCATCTTCCACCAGTCTTGTGGTCTCTATAGTGAGACCAAGTCAACAGCCGTTACGCGTAATCAGACCAGCGCGATCTGAGTCCAAAAAAGTCCGACGTAGCACACAGACTCACCTCGTCGAAATGGACCCGACCAAGCTGCCGCTGTTCGCCCGCGGGCGGAGTATGCTGAGCGAGGCGCTGTCTCCCACAACTAGACGGCGGTTTGCCGGCTTCCTGAAACTGGGGCGTTGTCGGAGGAGTCGCAGACGCAGTCCCCGTTCGCCTTCTCGCAGACTTCGAGTCCAGCGCAGCAGAATCCGTCGCCTGGGAGACGAACTCCATCGATGCGACGCCGATCCGCTCTCTCGGACGCAGATTTTGACTCCAACAATGCAAGTGACAGGAGTTTGGTGCGGATTCGATGCAATTCGCGGCCCTTTGGGGTGCGATTGGCGCTCGAGAGGGGGCACGTCGTCGTGCACGGGTTCGAACGCAGTGTGGACAAGGGCAAGAGAGGGCCCCGGGGACGTGGAGAGGTCAGGGATGGTACAGGTCGGCGACGTGCTGGTGGGCGTCAATGGACAGATGAGGAGGTTCTCGACGCTGGAGATGGCGCAGATGATGCTGGCGAGTGTGGAGATGCCCGCAGAGCTCACGTTCCGACGCGTGCTGGTGGTCAAGGAGACGCTGGGCGAGTACACTGAGACGCACATTGCTCGGTATTTAGTGTTGCAGGAGAGTTTGTTGGTGTGTTCACGTAGTGTTCAAGAGGCGGCGTTGTTGGTGCAAGCGTGTATTGAGGTGTTCGGTGAGAGTACGTCGACAGTGCCGTTGGAGGACTACATCGATCACGTGGAGCAAGTGGTACTCCCGTCGCTGGGCATTTTGTCAGACAACGTGGCGTATGACAGGAAGAGCAGGTTTGAACAGATCAAGCAAGTGATGGAAACGGTGCATCAGCGTGTGGACGCCCGCAAGAAGAAGCAGGTGAAGGCGTGGAACGCGGCCAAGAGCTCGAACTACCGACGTATTGAGATCTTGGCCAGGCAGCGCGCTAGTATCAAGGAGAGACTTGAAAAGATGCGTGAGAACAAGAAGGATTTGCGACCAGAGAATCACACTCTGTGGTCGGAGTACATTGAACTGCGCCACCTTTTCACGCAACTGAGTGAGAACGTGGAGAAGTCCAAGCAAGAGCATTACCTACCGGACTTTGAAGGATACTCGCTGCGCTTTGGGAGTGACGGCATTTACGTCGGCGTCGGGGATATCTGGATCCCTTCTTTCCACGCCAAGTTCTCGATCGAGACGCGGTCGACAGCGCCTCACTTGTCCCTGCATATCTCGACGCCCTCCACACATGGCCTGAAGATCCGCGTGATGAACTTTACACTGGCGACTGAAGGACGACTGCCGAGTTTCCATTGCGATGAGTTGAACGTCGAGGCGCAGCTTGTGGCTGGCATCCCACTCGTATTTGACTCGATATCGGGGTGGACTGTTCCGCAAGAGGAATTGGACGTCAAGCTGATGAGCTTCGTGTATTACGAGAGAGATATCAACTCAACGAAGCGCGGCAAAGACCACGATACGATCATGAAGATGTTTATCAACCGCATGCTGCCTTCGGTCGTGAGAGATGCTGCTCAGCGGCTATTTTGCGTCGAGCTAGGGCCGCTAATCCAGCGTCGCGAGGCTCAGGTCGTGCTTTCCGGCGAGATCAAGATCAGCGGACGAAAGCTGGCGGTGTACGATGCCGCGTTGAACAACTCGCATACGGAGGCTAAGCATGCAACAGACCAAGAATTATCGGAGACGGCGCGTGAGATCATGGCCATCTCAGACGACGAGGCCGAGGTTTTGTTCACCACCTTCAAGACATTCGTCGATACGCACAACAACAACAAGACCCTGTTTGGCAAGGTGGAAACGCCGCGGTTGTGCATCCGCAACCTGATCAGCTACTTCGAGCAGTTCCACCAGACACCGCATTTAAAGGCGCTGGCGAGTGAACTCTGGGGGCAGAGCATCCAGTTGTTGTCAGCCACGTCGGACTCGCCGTCTCGTAGAGATCCAGGATCGTCGTCTCCCTTTGCCTCGATCATCGACACTATCGAGCAGATCAAGGAATACCCCGTGGACGTGTCCATTTCGCTGGTGGATGTAACGTTCCGCCTCGACCTGTGTGAGGGAGCTTCGACCTACTACATGGCGCTGCAACGCATCATTCGCAGAAGCATGGATACGAGTTCGGTGGGGCTCGCCAACCTGGCCGAGCTGCGTGACGGTACCTACCTCCAGAACAAGCTGGCGCGGCTGGACAACCGCTACGAGAAAGCGACGAAGCTGCTCTCATATGTCACCACCAACGTTGATATGCTAGGCGTTATTTTCCGTGGTGTGCTTCCGAGTGGAATCATGAGCCGGTTGTTCGTTGACGCGCGAGACTTTTCTGGTAAAGGCCCATGCGCCGGGTCGGTCACGATCCCACTCACGGATTTGGCAGCCTTGTCTTCACGTGACGGAGTACCAATTATGCCGCGAGACGTGAACGATTCTCCACCGTTGACCGTGACCAGAACGCACGAAAACGGAGCCTTAGTGCTGTCAAGGTTTCTGCTCGACTCGATCCAGAACAATGGCCCAGACGACGAAGTGGAACTGCCGAGCGATCGCTTGAAAGTTGCCGTGAAAAACCCATCGGTGCGCGTGCTCTTCGAGGTCCCATCGGACGTATCCCAGTTGGAGCCCGGACAGACGCTCACTCCGTTCTCGGTATCGGTGGTCACTGATGAATCGAACGAACCGCCAAAACTCAAGGTGGAGACGGGAGACTTTGGCAAGTGCCAGTACTCAGCTCAAAGCATTACACTGAGCGGAACGGTGTGGCAGTTCTTGAAGCGAACACAGGAATCAGCTGATGATGTCCTGCGCTCGCAAGAGGCTGCAACAACCGACGACACATCGACCCCAACCAACACACCCAGAGGGTCCTCAGGTGCAGAAGAAGAGAGCAGTATTTGGGACGAGTACCTCGAGTCGCCGTTTTTCAGCCTCCGTTTCCACTTCTTCACGTCGTGTCAAGTGTCTCGCGATCACGTGTTCTTGAGCATCGGCAGCGCCTCGCTGACGGAGCCGAAGGTAGCGCAGCTCAAGCATCGTGTTTGCCTCGGGCAGCTGCTGCAAGACCTCGACATGCTCAGCGTCGTCGACTCGAACGCATCCAGGAGGAAGGCCGGCGCGAGGTTCCAGCACGCGCTGCATCAACGAGCCGTCGACGCCGACCGACACGGTCCGTACTCGGTTTCCAACTACTCGCAGAGGCAGACGATCTTCTCGCAGTCGAGTTTCACCTCCATGGACGACTTCGACGGCACGAGCGAGCCAGCGTCCGTGTACGAGTCGGAGTTTCACGACAGCGACATCCGCACCCCACGACAATTTTTCCAGCGTGAGGCCGTGGACAGCAGTGCAGTTTCGAGCGAGGAAAGCCAAGCGACGGATTCCAGTGCGCTGCCACCTCCACTCCAGCCCAACGTGCGCTCCGTAGACCGCCAGACGAACGCGCTCTACTTCTAATCACCGTATCCGGAAAGTGCTGTGTACTGTCGTCCTATAGTTTTGGCTCAAGACTGTCAAGACTGACATATTGTGCGCTAAACTATCAGCAGTGAGGTCACCAGTAAGGAAAGTTTAGCTGGTCGGAGGTACTGAGCGTAGCTCACCAACAATTATTTTCTTCTCCACTGACCGACACCTTGGTTAGCTGATGGTGAGACCGCGACCATAGTCGAAATTTCAAACGTTGAAGTGGCCGGGACGAGCTGCACCGCCGGCTGGCTGCACTACACTGTACTGCACTGCACGTTCTTCATTGTCGCCAAGCTGACAGTTCTCTTCGGTCCGCCCTGGTGGCAAGGCGGACCATGCGCATGTCGCCACGGCCTCATGCCCCTTGGCGGCGTTACTGCCAGACGCGTGCTGTCCCCATTAAGTCGCCTGTCATTTGGGAATCACATTTTCCGCCCACGGATTGGCTGAAATATTGATCCCATTTTTTCAACCAGTCGTAGAGCCCCATTTTCGCGTTCTTTACCTCCCCTGCGCCCCGCTGGTTCATTAGCCTTCCTGCCTTCCCCGCAAGGAGACGTGCGTTCCCTGGCCTCGCCGCAGCCATGTACAGCCAGCGGCGACCCGCGCCCGACTCGACGTACGCGTCCCAGGCGGCGCGATGGAAGCAGGGCTTCAAGGCGCCAGCGCAGCAGCCCGCGCAGCAGCAGACGGACCTGGAGAACGCGCTCGTGTCGGAGCTCTGCTCGTCCGTGGGCTCCTCGTCCTTCCCGCCGCGCGAGGTGCTGCACAAGCTGCTGCGCTACCTGCACACACTGGACCACGATGTACGTCTCTCTCTATGAATTAATACACAGTACTGGACTGGGTGCTAATTGATTTGGTATGTTTATGCAGTACATTTGCGAGCTGCTGGACGACAAGTTTGAGAGCCCGCTGTGGCTGGTGAAGGCCAAGGCTTTGTCCGTGCTGAGCGCGCTGCTGGGCAGCGCCGAGGCCGAGTTCTACAAGCAGTACTACGGCGGCCGGCTGGACCTGCTGGAGGACCTGCGCAATGCCAGGAAGGATATGCTGCGCAAGCGCGCAGACAAGGTGTACCTGCTGCTCAAGGATTACGTGCCGCCCGACGAGGAGAGTCCGCTGGAAATGATGCGCCGCATGCAGGAGGAGGAGGTCGAGGAGGCTGAGGCCAGAGCGGCTCAGGCCCCGAGATGAACACGCTCATGCACACGTCGCCCATTGTGGCGTCGCAGCAGACCCCACACGACCTGATGATGGACATGAACGGCTCGCCGCGCAGCAGCAGCGCCCCGCTGCCTGCCCCTGCGCCGCAAGAAGGTTCGGCGTTCAGCTTTTTGACGCCTGCAGCCCCTCAGCCACCGCAGCAGGAATACCCTCCTGCTCAGATGGCTGCTGAGCCTTTGACGCCTCCCGTGAGCAACTCGGCCTTCGGCTTCCTCTCGTCCAATGGCGGCGAGGTGGACTCACCGCCGCCAGCTGCCGTGCCAGCGCCGCCGGCCTCGGGTGGCTCGGCGTTCAGCTTCATGGCAGCAGCTCCTGTGCAGAATTCTGCCCTGCCCCCTGCTATGGCTGCGCCAGCCATGCCGGCACCCAGTGCGCCGCCTCTATCCTCGGACTCTTCGAGCTTCAGCTTCTTGAACCAGAGTCCTGGTGAGAAAAGCGTCCATGCTATCGAGCACGGCATCCCGTCGCCATCGCCGGCTGAACATGCTTCGGCTTTTGCTTTCATGGGCGGGCTGCAGCCTCAGCAACAGAAGTCGGCTTCAGCCGGTGCCCCCACGCAGGCACCGGCAGCACCTGTGCTTCAACGCCGCCACACAGTTTTCGATACTCTTCCGGAACCGACGCTATTGCAACCATCCCAAATGATTGAAGTGGAGAAGGAAGAGAAGGAGGAGGAACCCGAGATGTCGGACCCGATTCATGATGCGTTCGAAGGTTTGGATGCTGATGACGGCGCTCAAGCACTGGATTCGTTCGACGCTTACAAGCCGACGTCGGACGCAGTGCATGGTGGGGTTGAGAGCGATATCCCAGAGCCTACGCAGTCTAACGAGCCGTTGCGAGAGGTGATCCTGGAAATTGAGGTCCCGCCAGGACCCATGGGCGTGATGCTGGACCGTACTATCTCCGATATGACCGTGATCGAGCGATTCGTGCCCCTGCCAACTGGTGGGCGAGGTTACCTTGAGCTCCACCCAGCTATTTGTCCGGGTTGTGCTCTGATTAGTATTAACTCCATCTACGTGGAGAACAAGGGACTAGCCGAGGTGGGTCCCATCTTAGGCTCTCTTGCCAACGCCCCCAAGCTGCTGCGTTTCAAGAAACTCATGACCCAGGGTCGTACCGCTAACCCATCGACACTTCTGGTGCCTTATGTCCCTCCCCCACTGGAGGAAGAGGAAGTCTGCACAGCTGATGCTAAGAGTGTGGAGGAGGACCAAGCCCAGCCCGAGTCGGAGGATATTCACAGTCCAGGAAGCTCAAGTGGTGAAGCGTTCATGACGCGTTTGAACGGATACAGCAGTAGCCTGAGCGAGATCGAGGCGAAGCTGAAGGAAATTATCCGTCGCGAACACGGCGGGCAGCCCATTGTGGACCGCCGCAACCAACTTGCACAACTTCACGGAACTGTGGAGAAAATCCAGACACAAGGCATTGACTCGGTCATTTTCGGGGACCACCGGCCGCCTAACTACGAAGAAGTGAAGCAGTTCCGGTCAACACTCGTGCGTAAGGCAGACGAGCTGGCTCGGCTGATTCAGAGTACTGCAAGTTTAGATCCGCCGCCAGCGTACAGCACCATCGCTGCATCAGAGGAGGAGAAGCACCCCGTGTCCGCCTTTGCTTTCGTCGGAGGGGACTCAAACAGCACAGTGAACGACCCGCCGCTAGGAATCTCACAGCTGCAAGGCGACTCGGGTTTCAAGTTTCTGAACGCCAACGCTAACCCACAAGTCGCCGGTGTCCACGGAGGAAACGTCGCAGTCTCACCGTCAGCCCCCGTGCACGCAGACAATTCGTACGGCTTCAGCTTCCTCCGTGACAATGCACAACAACCTGCGGCTGCAGCAGCGGCTGCTGCTCCGCTTACCGTTAGTCAGGCTCCGACGAGCCCGTCATCCAGTTTTGGTGTGCTGTCGACGGATGGAGCGAACCCGGTGGAGGCGACTGCGAATGTGTTTGCCGGACTCAATCTGAAGGACGACACGCAGCAGCAGCAGCCAGCGAGACCAGCGCCTGCACTGTACGACACATTAACCAAGAGCAGCCATGGCCGACCGATGGGCCTCAGTGACCTGGAGGCGTCGCTGCGCTCGACGGCGTCAAGCAGACCGCAAGTCCCAGCCCTCGCCGAGTCCACGCAGTCGTCCGTCGGGGTCATGTCCATGATCAACGGAGGCGACCACCCAGTGTTCGACAGCAGCTCCACCAGCACGGAACCGACTTCCCCCACGGCCTTCGGCTTCATGCGGGGCAGCAACACGTCCTCCACGACGCCCACCGTGGCCTCGTCGACCATCTCGCAGGCCCAGTCGCAGCGCAGCGTCCTCCAAGAGCCAGAGCCGTCCATGTTCTCGTTCATTTCTAACTAGCTTTAGTCAGTGCCCGCCGTGGCATTCAACAGAGACCCCCCGCCTGTAGTAAAGTGCACCTTCCAACAAGTGCGAGGACCAGTAGCCATTTCTACATGCCTTTTGCATTGGGGTACCCTATGATTCAGTCCTCTGAGGAGCCGACGACGACGATGATGCTGATTGGCAAAAGCAGCTAAAAACCGCTCTACGGATTATGCATGGGCCTGTGTCAAAAGTGGGTGGATTAGTGCGATTTTTATTGGCCAGTCACTTCAACTTGCCGCGATAGACCTTAGCGATTCCCTCAAAGCTCAGTTTGTCCCTTAGGTCATTTCTACTTCTGCTTTCTAGTAACAAGTTCTCTCCAGCTTACCCCGTTCTCTGCAAGCATCAAGACTTTGCCATGGTTCCTTCCGGGGTGAAAGAAGAGAAGAAGGGCACCCCAAACATCGGCGACGACGGTGGCGAGTCTCTGATGGCAAGTGGTTTTATTGCTCTATAGGAGCACGTCGCCTCACAAACTGAAGCTTTGACCGGGAGGTCCATGCAGCAGGTGGAAGTGCGCTACCGAGACGTGGCGATATTGGCACAGACTGTAGTGAAGGACGGCATGGAGACGATGTCGGGGCTGTCAACGATCGCCAACACGATCAAGCGGGCGTTCACGCGCATGATTACCAAGAAACACACGGTCGAGAAGGAGATTCTTCGTGGAGTGAGTGGCAGGCTCAAGCCAGGCACGATGACGCTCGTCCTCAGCCAGTCTGGATCCGGCAAGTCGTCGCTCATGAAGGTCTTAAGCGGGAGATTTCCAGTTGACAAACATCTCGACGTGCGTCGCGAGGTGTCCTAAGACGAGCTTCTCGCACATGAACGCAACGGCGGGGGCTGTCAACACAAGAAGACGAGCCGTTTGTACATGGGACTCGCGGAGAGGATGCAGCGGTGTTAGAGGCGGTCCGAGCGACGTACACGTACACGAACCACCCGGACGCGATCATTCGCCAGTTGGGGCTCGAGAACTGCCAAGACGCCATCGTTGGGAACGCCATGCTGCGTGGCGTTTCCAGCGGCGAGCGGAAGCGTGTGACGACGGGGGAGATGGCGTTTGGCGACAAGAACGTCCGGGTGATGGATGAGATCAGTACAGGGCTGGACAGCGTCGCGACCTTCGGCATCGTCTCGACCCAGCGCAGCCTCGCTAAAACGTTCTGCAAGACTGTGATGATTTCCCTGCTGTAGCCTCCTCCAGAGGTTTTTGAGCTTTTCGATCAAGTAATGTTGCTGAACGATGGCTACGTGATGTATCACGGCCCTCGTTGGGCTTCTTTGAAAGCTTGGGCTTCAGGCACCCCCAAGACCGAGACGTCGTGGACTTCTTGCTGGACCTGGGGACCAATAAGCAGCACCAGTACGAGGTCGGGGCTGTTCCTGTGACTGCCAGTGAATTCGTAGAGGCATTCGAACGGTCGGAGATTTTCCAGCGCATCTCGTCTGATCGGAGATAACAAACACCACGTCCCAGAATTTCGTCGGAGCTTTTGGCATGACGACGTCGTACATGACGTTCCTCACCTTCGGCAGCGTGCTGCCCGTGACTTGTCAGGAGCGAGCAGCGTATTATCGGGAAATGCTATTGTGCCTTTCACTTATTATCTGCCTTGATAATTCTGGCATAACTCTAATCCCTTATTGACCTTAATTATGCCCCGAGTTGGCTAATTCCCATGTTAATTCCGGGTCGTCCCTCCGTGACCGAATTAGGAGCGGCGATGGTGAGGCCAAGTTAAGGCGGAATAAGCTAATCCAGCCTGTGTTAGTCTAACACTGTTAGACGGAAACAATGCCATTCTGCCGTCGATTGGCTGATCGCGGGTGTTAGGGGAATCACTCACAATCTTAGGCAGAATTAATACTAAATAAGCGTTACTCGCCTTTTTATGGATCTAATTCCGCCTGAATTAACAGCTCACCCGCCAAAATAGGTGAAAGGCACAATAAAGCCACGAGACAAAAGTACTAGAGACCGGTGACATTACCAATAAGTACCACTAATCTGGTACATCCAATCTGATGCAGTCGGTAGCTGCAGTGTAGACCCTGGCAATTGCCACCTGCCAAGTACATCTACTACGTAGAGCCCGAGACAGACGCGTAGTACCTGACGTACTAGGGCCCCGAGAAAAGACATGGATTACATCAACTACTAGTTCCCCGGGACGGTCACCGATTGCCAAAAGTACTAGATCCCCGAGATGGCCGTCGAGTGCATGTCGTATTCCAAGTACATGTCGTACTCCAATTACATGCCGTACTAGAGCCCCGAGACGTTCTCCGACTACTAGAGCCCCGAAACGTACTCCGACTACTACAGCCCCGAGACGTACTCCGATTACTAGAGCCCCGAGATGTACTCCGATTACTAGAGCCCCGAGATGTACTCCGACTACATCTCGTACTCTGAGTGCGTAAGATACGGTAGCCGGATTTTTAGGTCAATCTTACATTTTGGTCACGGGTCAAATCCTTATTTTGGCCACGTGACCTAAGCGAATGAGGTCACATATAACTCGCAAGCGGTTTGATTGCTACGTAAATGCTTCTGTTCCTGACAGATAGCGAGTCGCTATGAGCGACTTCCGCGCCTTATTACGCGCTTCGTAGTCAAAAGAGTGATCTGGGTGATAGATAGTCTGCTGTCTCATGATCCACGTCGGCCTCTGAACCCAAAGCACTAGAGTAAGATTCAAGGTCATCCAATGGCGATGGTCTGCTCACATAAGTCTTTGCTCTTCTCTGACCCCACAATGTCGGCGGTCTGACGCAGATGAGCACACGCGGCAGCTGGAGACGTTTCCCCTAAGGAAGCCTACCGAGCCTGGAATGGATGCCACGCGTGGTGCCGCATATTAGTAAGAAATACGTTTTCGTGAACAACATTAGGCCCGTTCGAAACCGAAGCGATGGAGGACATCTCATGTTGAAGTGTCGAGCTCGAATGCTGTGGTGCGATGGGGTTCGATGGCGAAATTTCATAACAGGCTTCGCTTCCTGACTGCGCCGACAAAGTCGTTCATGGGAGGGTGTGTAGCCCTACAGTCTACTTGTACTACCATGTCGCACTACGAGCCGGCTGCCTCGCTATTACACCGTGTACTTTGTAGTGGAGTTGCGTGATTGTGTCGAGTGAAAGCTAGGTGCAATCATGTAGGGTAGCCGGCTCAAAATATATCATGGTACTACTAGCAATGAAATACGGTAGGCAGATACAAGATAAGTGTAGTGTTCACAGAAGCAAGCCCAGCTCACTCATCGGGTGGCTTCTACAGAACGACGCGATTACCAAGTGGGCAGTAGGAAAGGGAACAACAACGAAATCGATGCAGGTTTGGTAGAAGACGCTGGCAGAAGGCAGTAGCGGGCGTCAGTTGAAGCACAGACACAGACTATTTTGAGATTTTTTTAAAGCTAAACAGTGCTTTGGTTTGCTCGGAAGCGCTAGCTTTCCTGGTATAATAGCTTTCCTGGTATAATAGTGTCCTGAAACCTACTTGCTCTGACTACTTCGCTACAAATACAGTCACCACGCCTCCGAGACGGCCGAGTCCCGAAGGCGGAATGATCTCCCCCGCTTATCGTCGCGGTGGACAATAGTGCTCGTAGGTCGTTAGACTAAAGGACTGTAATGCACTTGACCCTTGAACGAAACGAGACCGCGAGTCGAGTGTGCAGCCAAATCTGTGCAGCATGCTCATGGCCTTCGGCACCACTGTGATGCCAGGAACAGCGGGCAACGCAGTACTCGACTTCGACTTCGACCTCGAGCAAGGTTACGGGGCCCCACCCGTAGAGCAAGACTGAAGGCTAGGTCTAGAAAACCCTACGTGACATGAGCTCAAGCGCTGAATGTGAGCGGAGTTCCGTGAGCACGGGTTGGTGCCTTTGTACGGTGCTCGTAGTGTAACATGGTGGGTAGCACCACGTCCTCTATCTAGGCGCGTTCATACTGCGAGCATCGGTTGGGCGCCTACCGTGGGCCCATATCCTAGAGATCTAGCGATACGACGGAGTCTCCGTCGTGCTGCATCTCCGTGACGGAGATGCAGCAGTGCGCGTCCCCGGGAGTAGGTAGCCAACTAAACCGCAACAAATTCAAAATCCAAATAACTACGAGCATCACACACGCGTGGGAGTAGCTCACTGTTTAGCATAGTAACCACTGTTCGTACAACATGCACAGTAGGCGGTCTCGTGCAGTGTAGGATGGTAGGAAGCACACCTTTTAGCATGGCAAGGACTTGCAGCGCAACATGGTGCTTTACTAGTAGCAAGTACGCTGTGCAAGATGATAGCCAGCCCGCAGTGCGGCACGTAACCAAGTTATACTGTAACACAGCAGCAAGTCACGGTGCAGCACGTCGTGTCCTGTAGGAAACCGCTCTGACAGAGGACGAAAGCAGCTGAGGGAGGTGTCGTGTGTGCTGAGAAAACTTGTCGTGATGCCTGAATTCTTCAGGCTGAAGATAAATAGGCCCTCGTCCGCTTCGAAGCTGCATATCGATTTTGCTTTCATTCTCATGCGCCCGTGCGCGCATCTTAACGTCTACAACAGTAGGTGTGACCTGCTAAGTTTGGTCACGTGACCTAGCGTCATGATGTGTGACCTATTTGACCATCATACCCGTGACCAACTGTTACGATTGACCTGTTTTCACCTCTTCGGTAAGATACAAGAGCCCCGAGACGGAGATGGAACATCTGTAGTACTAGAGCCGCAAGACGGCATGCAATACGAGGAAAAGATATTTAGATCAGGCAAATGTTCGTATGAATCCTATAGCGTTCGTTCTTCGTTCTAAAAACTAAAAGCCCCAGTCACTGATAGCGGTCTCTGTCGCGTCGAATCACTACCCGCTTCACACGGCAGCTTCAGCAAACACGTCCGATACAATCGATCGAAGACCCCTCACAAGCTGTTCACGTCGTGTGGGCGCAGATATCCGTCATTTAACCAAGTTGTAGGAGCGGATAGTTCGGAGTTGAGGAGTGGTCGCGCTTTCAACAAAGACTTTGTGCGTGTACGGAAGTGGCTCTTCAGTATCTAGACTTAGCGGAAACTCCTCCGCGTCCGGATCCACAGCGATGACAAGGATGCCAGAAACCTTCATGTCGAAAACAATAGGATGATAGTATGAAATAATGTCTCCAGCCCGCAAGTGCTGCTCTCCATTCTTCTTGATCAACGCAGCAACACTAGGCATCAGGGCTCGCAAATGGTTCTGACCGGGTACCCATACCCGCCCGTCTAGCTGCCCAAACCGAAATCGGGTACCCGTGCCCGCCCGCCCGCCATCGCATACCTAGTAGGCATGCGATGGCGGGCTTCCATTATCAGCCGAAGAAGAGGCTGACGGAGTAGTAGTCGAAGTTGGGGTGTAGTAAGGAGGAGGTGTCACGGTCAGTGGGTAATCGAGTAGGGCGCGAAGCTGGAGTACGTCTCGGGACTCTAGTGCGGCATGTACTTGGAGTGCGACATGCACTCGACGGCCATCTCGGGGATCTAGTACTTTTGGCAATCGGTGACCATCCCGGGGAACTAGTAGTTGATGTAATCCATGTCTTTCTCGGGGCCCTAGTACGTCAGGTACTACGCGTCTGCCTCGGGCTCTAGTACATGTACTTGGCACCGACTGCATCAGATTGGATGTACCAGATTAGTGGTACTTATTGGTAATGTCACGGGTCTCTAGTACTTTTGTCTCGTGGCTTTAGCATTTCCCCGTATTATCGCGGGTTCATAGGATATGCCGGGGCCGACAGGCCCCGACATATCCGATTCCGACCTCCGATCTCCGATGTTCCGACAAATTTTAAGTTCTAGGAGCACCCCACGAACCACACAAAACCGTTCAGACAACACGCGAGCCATAAACAGCAGAGCGATGCAACCAGGCCTGCCGCAGGAGGAGCGCTTAGCGCAACAAGAAGTGAAGCGCCTTACCAACGAAGCCATGGCTGAGAAGCGTTTCCCTACCTCGGTGCAGTATCCAGAATCAAAGCGAGGCGACTTTCTATTGTCTACTCTGTTTGAGTGGCCGGTAGCTGTGTGGGTTCCCGAGAGCAGAAACCCCTCCCGAAAGCCATTTTGTGTGATCCCGGGCTGTTCGTGCACGCCACGTTTGAAGGAGTACAAGCAGAGAGTGGTTGAGGAGGTGGCACCAAATGCTTCCTCCTCTACGTCAAGTATCAGTGCGCTGGTGACTCTAAGGGCTGCTTTTCTACGGTATCGCCCGCTTATCTACAGCGAGAAACTCATCTGCTCATGCATTTCCCTTACGTTCTAACGAAAATGTTCGGCCTGTCGAAAGAGATGATGGAGCTTGTGCACGAAGGGATGCTCTCTCCGCATGGTCTGTCGAGCACTGTGGCGAACATCAAGCGTCGGCGTGAAAAGCGGTACTACAAGCTGCTATGTCTGTTTGGGGACCAAGTGCGGCGAAACCGGCTTGCGAATCCTGTCTACTTGGCGCCATCGCCCCCTCCGGTTGCGCAGTACTGTGCCAAGCAGAATCCACTCGGACCTGAGACACTACCAGCAGCTTGGCTGCAGACTTCCAGCATCTATAGCTCTCTTTGTGAACAGCTCATGCGCTGCGCGAAAGTCCAAAAGGCTCTGCGTATGGATCACTCGGTCAAATTTTGTAAGCAGCTGAAAGTTTGGTCAGGTGGTACAGGTCAACGAGAAAGCATGAAAGATGCAAAGATGTTGCTGCTGCTCCAAAATGAAGTTGGACAAATCGTGGGACGCCGACTCACCCGTTCTGAGAACAACGAGGAAACTCGCGAGTTGCTGGAGGACGTGAAAGGCGCGTTTCCTGATGACGAAGACACTGACTCACGCTTCGTTATCAGTGATAACGCTAATGCTGTTCGCAACATGGTGATTGATGTATTTGGAGATTCGGTGGGCGTTCGCCAAGACCCGTTTCACGTAGTCCAGCGATTCACAGAAAAAGTCAAGGAGAAGGGTGCTAAAAAGCTGCTGGCTAAGCAGCTTCATGATGCTTTGTATTCCGTGGACGGCCAGTTGCGGCCACCGCTGGAGATGGCTGCTCGGGTTCAAGAAGTAGTGTCATCCGTCGCGATCAAGGACGTCAACTGCAGTGAACAGGAGTGGTGTGGAACTTTAAGGAGCAACCTGGAGCAGATTAAGCGCGGAGACTTGTTTGTGGAGACTAATACGTACAATGAAGGTGGTGGCGAGAGCGTTCGAGTGTTGTCGACAAGTCAGCTAGAGGGATTTCATTCGGCACTCAAGAAACTACTCGCCCGCACTGTGTCTGCAGAAGTCGGCCTCCGCATTTTGGACGTCTTTATCGTGAGGCACAATTTGAGAGTTGGCTCCGAGTATGGTCGCAATCCACCGCTAGAACACGCTGATCTCGTGGCAATGGCCCAAGCGGCTACGTTGTGCCGAGGCGTAATTGCCGATTCACCCCAGCTAGAATTCGTGTCGACGCTTTTGTCCGCATCGCTGCAACCTCCGCAATACCGATCCGCAACAGCACACGACTTCGCATTTGAGCGGTGGGGACAGCTATTTGAGACCGCTCGTGTGGACACGGCTGCGCTGGATCTGAATCTCCATCGCGCCCGAGACCACAGCTCCAGCATCAAAGAGCTGCTTTCCAAGCAAGCCGGCTTTTGCAGTACCAGCCGCCTTCCGCAGGCTGCATTCTTCAACTCACTTTGCCTTTCGGAACTAGACTATGAAGCAGCAGCGGGGTTTTCTGCCCAAGAGCTTGCCCTACTTAAGCAGATTCGCAGTGAACAAGCCGGGTGCTGCCATAGTTGGAACGATTGCGCTCTCGTCACCACCATCATGTACAACATCGTCGTCACGTCAAATTCCAACAGAATGCTGAAGCTGCGACGGCGCAGTTATGCCACATTAGCTGCAAAGGTGGAGGGGCTGATGAAATGCGAGACTGAGATAGGGAAGAAAGAGAGCGCTGCACGATCCAGTACGCTGTTCCGGTTTGCACCCCCTGAACCAATATCTGATGGGCTCTCTGGGTATGAAGAAGGTTTTCTGCTTGATCTCTTCAGAGTGCTACGAGACCAGAACGGAATCCGAGCAGTACGGCAAGTCTTCGTGAAGATATATGATTTCGCCAGTTGTGTCTGCAGTGGTATCAGCTCTAAAGCTGCTAAGCACCTGCTTGCCAAGTGGGAGAACATGAAGCGCGCGACAAACCGCGGTTCAGAGCTGAAGATCAAGCTTAAACTACCACCTAAGCTACTAGCCGACATGCGCGAGAAGAATGTCGATGCCACAACCAGCAGCCCAGAACCTGTGCGGCGTAACTTGGTTGACTCCAGCGTCGACCGTCGGCTGCAGCAGTGTGCCGGAGCAAATACCGCAGTGCTGTCTTCGACACTTCATCCGGCTCGTTCTTCCGCAGCAATTGAATCTCCACTTCGAGCCAATAGCACTTGCCCCCTGAATGACTCGGCTCCGAACCATAGCGCCCAACAATGTCGTGGTCCTGCTCCAGACAACCCCGCGCTTGCCAACTCAATGCCTGCAATCAATAGCCAGCCATCTCAAGTTCGAGTACTCGCCTCTATTCATACAGCAACACGAACTTCAACGGCACGGGCACAAGCGTTCATTACTCAAGATCACATTGACAAACTTCGCAGACTCGAGGGCGAGCTGCCCAACCGAAACGGGAAATGGAATCGCATATATGCTGAATACGAAGCGCTTTATCCGGATCCAGCCTCGCGCATCTCGCTGAACGCTCTACGTTGTCGACTCAGACCTCCAACCATACCAAGGCAGCAATCTGCGGCTGCAAAGCCCACGCAGCCTCCAGCAATAACGGCCGTACCACGTAAACGGAAGGAGACATCGTGCGCAAGCTGCCGGCAGCGGAAGAAGCGCTGCGGTGATCGCTCTGTCAATCCACATTGCACGCGGTCAACAACAGTGTTAGCACAGACGCAGAGCTTGGATCAGTTTTACCGCGTAATCCTTAGTACAGTTGCTGCCATATTATCAACACACCTGTGGTAGGAGGCACCAGTTCATTATCGCTCACCGTGCACTCTGCACGAGCACGAAAGAAGCTCAGCAGCCTGCAGCCTTGCCGTCTGCACGCCGAGCGCCTGCTGTGGTAGCTCTGCAGCCTTGCGTCTCAGCACACCAAGCGCTTGCTGTGGTGGCTTGTTCAGCGTCCTGGTTTACTCTGCATGAAGCAGCAGCTTTCCCAGCAGCGAGCTCCTTCTCTCTCGGTGTCAGCTTGGCGCAGTACTTTAGCAATTGCCCATCGGTGGGCGACAGCTTTGAGCCAGATACTGGGGGTCCGCGACTCGCGGACAGCGAGACAGGATAGCGGGACACAAAAAAGGTGAAAAAAGGTCAAATCTGGTGAGAAATGGTGCCGCCTGGTCGCGGGACAACCCCCAGTACAACGTATGAACCCTTATCGCGAGCGGGCTACAGAGACATACGGCGCGTTGTGGGGGCGACGCTGGTGGAAGTCCCGTACTGCTTCGTCTACTGCTTCCTCTTCCTCGCTGTCTTCTACCCGATGGTGGCTTCGCTGGCGTCCCAGAGTTCTTCATGTACTGGCTGCAGCTATCGACGATCGTGCTGCTGAAGGGTTACTTCGGACAGTTCTTGGCCTACTTGCTGCCAAGTATGGAGGTGGCCTCCGTGGTGGTCGTGATCATCAACAACTTCATGATCCTGTTTAACGGCTTCAACCCGCCGGCCAGTTCCATTCCGCAAGCCTACAAGGTGCTGTACGACCTTGTACCGACCAAGTACAGCTTCACTAGCCTGACTGTTGTGATCTTCGAAGACTGCCCCGCGAGAGGAGACGGCAGTACCGGCAAATGACGGGCACGCCTCCAAGCCTCCCCGATGGGATCACCGTGAAGGAGTACGTCGAGACCACCTTCTTGGTTCGACACGATCCAATCTGGAGCAACTTCGGCATCATGGCGGCATGGGTCGTCGCTCTTCGTCTGCTGTCGCTCCTTGCACTACGCTACGTGAATCATCAGAAGAGATAAACGCACAGCTCTGGTCTGCAGCAAATTCCTTTGAATGCACATTTGCAGATAGATGCCACAGTTCGTACACTTCTTTACCGAGAATGCCTCGCCGTATTAAACCGGCATGTAGAGACGTTCTCTCGGAAGCATGCATTGTCGGGACACCCCAATCAATCGAGGGCTCGACACTGCATACAAGGTCGACCACATGCACAGCGGCCACCCGACCAAGGTGATCTAACCTCGTTATGGCCTGGTGTCAAATGCGCTAGTTTGGGCTCCGTGCTGGTGTCGGTCGTGATGAAGAGAGGCTGTGGTCCCTCACAGTCAGCGGGTGTCCGAAGTAATGCGCATGTTGGGGCACGACTAATTGGCGTGGGGTCGGCGTCTCAATGGGACTTTACTATAGTGTTCCAGCAAAACTTGCTCCAGACTACTGTAGAGCGAGTTGTGCCGGCTCCGGGCTGCTTAAAGTGCTCGAAAGTCGCTTTCGACCACCGGGGCTGATTCCAACGAGCATTGTGTAGGTGTAGCGATGGATATTGTACCGACATGGGCTTCAATTCAATAGAATGGAATCGATGTATTCAATCGAATCAATGGCTGCATACAACGTCAGTTTGCACCACGAATATTTGCCAACTTGCAAACCGAATATTATCTTATGCTAACCCAAGGGGGCTGTTACTCATTGCCGTAGCTGAAGTAATTTCAAGCTTCGTAGTTTGAGGAGATTATGGTTGGTGCAAGGAAGAACTTCGCGTGCAAGTCAGCTTACAACAAGTGAAAAGATCTTCAACACTTTTTTTACTACTAGTAGTAGCTGTTAAGGCCTTCATGATGAATAGTTAAAAACTGTAAAACTCCACAATACATGTTTGCCAGATTCACTACACACTACAGATATCTCCCTCAAACTTTGGCAGCTTCATTTGTTTATTGTGTAGAGGCTATAGAATACGCAAGACAATGGATTCTGCGAGTCGCTTGTACCACTCTTTCATTACAACATTACAACAGCACGTCCCTCAGTAAGACCTGCTCTCGCCGCACCGGTGCCTTCACCGGGTCACCAAACACGACGCCTGAGTGTCGAAAGCAATTGGCGATCGTAGCTGCGCTGATCCTGGCCCAGACCTCCTTCGACCACCGCATTGCTTGAAGCTGATCCACCCAGTAGATGTTCTTGCTCTCTGGAGTTGTTTCTGGCGAGTCCTCGTCCGCTCTGTCCACCGCCAGCTGCATGTGCTCGTCCCGGTATCCGCTCTCGAATGCAGCGATGATGCCGGCATCCATCGGTTGAATGTGCGAGGTGGTATTCGGAGGAAGCTTCTGCACGGTGACGTTCGTGAGCTCCCCATGCTCAAGCTCGTGAGACGACGCATTGTCTACTAGAAGCAGGACGTCCCGACCGGCCGCACGCATATCTGCATCAAAGCGGCGGATCCACTCAGTGTAGAGCGTCTTAGTCATCCACGCTTTGCGGTTATTGCGGTAGAAGAACCCTAGGTCGCCTGCATCCTTTGAGCCAAAGCAGTGCGGGCGCTTTGCACGTCCAATAAAGAACGGCTCCAGCTTCTCCGAGCCGTCGGCGTTTGCTGTAAGGGCAAGGGTGATCCTGGTCTTGTCTTTCTTTAGGCCAGCTTGTCCAGACTTCGAGATAGCGCGATCCTTCGCGGCCCGATACATCAGCCCCGTTTCATCCATGTTCCAGATGTTACGTAACTCGTAGAAGCGAGTGATGTCCTGCATGGCCATCTTGGCTTCGCAGACTGTGGCAGGGCTTACCGAGGCGGCTTCGCCGTGCAGCGTCCGAAAGCGGAGCCCATGCCGCCTCATGAACCTCGTCAACCAGCCAGACGAAAGCTTGAGGGCAGGAGCCGTAGGTGTCTTCGCTAAAATTCTCCTTGCCTTCGTCTGCAGCAGCCTGCGTGACAGACAGACGAACTGGGCGTTGCAGCCTTGAACGAAACGGCCCAGCTCCGACTCCAGTTGAGGGCACCGTACGCACAGCTTCTTGCCTTTGGGTGTCGACGCTGTCTTTCGCTTCTCGATGATGGAGTCTGCCGTCTTGAGGATGAGTCGGACAGTCTCACGCGAAGGGGGGTGCTGCAGGCCAAACTCACGCCGAGCCCACTCAGCCAGCTTCGCAGTCGACAGTGAGGGGTGGCGCTGGTGCTGGCATATGACCTCGTACTTCTGCTGTACGGTCATCCACTTGCCCTTGTTGGACTTGTTCTCGATCATGGTGGCGGTGTGCTCGTGGGGGGCAGGATGCGGAGTGAGCTGAGAGCCCTGTGTTGGGCGGGAAGGATTCGAAATTCAAACGCTACATGTACGTGCCTGAATTATGCCCTGTCCGTGTAAACCTGCAGATACCGATATCAGCGTGTCTGAAAGGGAATTGGCTAGTGGTGTGCCAAAGTTTGAGGGAGATATCTGTAACAATTTGCAAACGCTAGTGTTGGGTACACAGATAATCTTTGTGCGAACTGTATGAGGCGAGGCGGGTGAACGCCTGACCGCCCAGGTGTATAGTTAGCGCGCCCTGGATGTGGACTCCCGAATGGGGGTGCACCCAGAACAGACCCTAGCCGGAAATGATACACCTAGATGTACACTCCAACCGGGGTGGCGTGTGTCCTTGTGAACAATCCCTGTGGGTTCGTTTGTCTTCGTAACCAGGGGTCTCCAACCGTGGATGAGTTGTCTTGATACTTGTAGGTCGCTAGGCAGCAGGGCAGAACGTAACCTTCTTGGACGTCGCCTCTGACAGCTCTCAGATAACCAAACAATACAAACAGATACAGAGTTATATACAAACACGTAGCCCTTCCTTATTCTTTTGGACCGTGAAAAGGTCGGTCACTACTCCAGTCAACTCCAGCCGGACTCCGGGATACTGGTCAATCCCGGACGGCTTTGGCTCACGCGCACCACCCTCAAGTACTGAGGGAAACTAACACAATCAAGTACGTCCTACCACACAATAGCACTTAAATCAATACTTCCCACCTGGGAGGTGACAAGGTAATCGGTAATATGAAATGCGGGGCCTTCCTGTGAGGGACGAGCTCAACCGCAACTAGGAAATGAAATGGAAGTGGATCAACCTCGGGTTGGTACCCGGTACTCACCCCAACTTGGACTGGACTCTGTTGCGGGAGCTCGACCCAGATGTCACAGTTGCTGGGCCCTCACGCGTAGACTTAGTCGGTCCTCCGGGAATGCACGTCCGGTAGGCTGCTCCAACTCACTTGCGCGATCCTTGGCAAAACGAACTCTGTTTATCTGTTATCTGTTGTCTCTTTTCTCTGTCTGTCTGGCTATCTGCTGTCGATCTTTACATGCACTCCATCTTGACTTGTCTTCACTATAGTCTTGTCGTCGTAATCGTCCGCGGTCCCTCGTAGCATACTTCCAGCAAGTACAGTCATCACTGGGTACGCAAACGAAGTTCAATGTTCCACGGAATCCAAACAGATCTTGGCTGGTCGGCTTGGTCGGTCGGAAACATCTTGAACTTTGTATACTGGATCTTCACATCTGGGATGGTATCTTGGTATCTCCATTTGGGGTTCAGGCTCATTTCCAGACGGGTTCATATCCCATTTGGGCTTCACGTCTGGGTTTGCTTGGGCAACTTCGGGGCTTCTGGGTCTTTGCTCAATCCGGTCGGGCTCCTCCTGCGCTGTACGGTGCACCAAGAGCAGGCGGCCTCCAGTCGGGGGCACTTTTACGCTCTCTTGGGCTTTGCCTCTCGTCCGGTACTTGGCTCCAGCCGGGGTCCACTCTCGGGGACATCTCCATCCGGGGTCACCAAACCTTGTACACCGTCAGCGCGAGTCCGACCAGGATCCGCTTACCCCCTACGCCACGTGTCGCTGCTTCCCTTTCCCATAGTGAGCCTCTGAACCAACCAATCACGGGCAAGGCTCGGGAAAATCTGGAAAATCTCCAATTCCATCGTGTCAACCGCCCCTCTTGTTACGATCCATTGTAGAGCCCATTCAGCGAAACGATTGATCATGACAAGATCTCACGATCCGAGCAAGCCCAGATGGGTGGGCGCCCAAGACTTTGATCTCTTCATTCAGCTTCCAACTGTCGCGTCTCTTCTTTGTGCCCTGTCCCAACCGGGTCGCTTTTCATCAATTCCTCTTTCCAATCTGCGGCAACGAAATCTCCACTCACAACGAAAACTGCGCTCCACTTCTCAAGCCATGGACGCCCCTGCATCGAGCGCCGACGCGCCGCCTATCCCAGCGCAACTTCCGCCTTCTGCGCCTCCAGTGGGGGGTGCGGAAGCGGGCGCGGGCAACGGCGGCGGCAGTCAGGCCGCTAGCGGCGAGGTCCACGCCTGTACGGACGCCGTCGACGGCCAGGGCAGCTCCAGCGAAGTCGGGCGAACGACGGAGACCGGCATCCAGGGTGGCAGCGAGCACAATAGCTAGGAGGAGGAGCATGACTCGCCCCTGCCTGTGCCTAGCTCATCTTCTCCGGTAGCCGGCGACCTCGAGGTAATCATCGATCAAGGTCCTCCGCGCGAGCGTACTCCAAGCGTGACTGCTGCGGTATCCAGCTTGCTGTCCTTCGACGAAGCGGTCGAATACACCAATTCGGGCATCATCCCATCGTCCAGTCCTGGGTCTCAAACCGTCTGCAACATTCTGCCTGGACGCCACGTGTTGCCCCCTAAACGGAGCAACGATGGGAACTCCTACCTGGTTGGGGTTCCCGCACATCCGCTCGCGTACCGGTCGGACTGCTACGTTCAGGAGGGATATGGCGGCACGGAGGCGCTCGCAATCTTCGATGGCCTCTCCGCCCAGGACATTCATGATTTGGGTAACCTGGTCGGCAGTCAGACGGAGCTGCGCAATAATTTGCTGCGCCCTCGTGTCGATCAGGGTTCCCTCCGACTAGTTGAGCTGGAGACCACATTGAGTTCACTACTCTGGCGACGAGAGTCCGCCTCCGTGCTGTCCCAATTTCCGGTCGAGCGCTTTGCCGAGCGGCTGTTCTACACGACGTCGTTACTCCATAGGGTCCTCGATCGGGCACGACACGGCGACTTCCCCATCCGGGGGCAGCTGAGGCATCTCCTAACGGGGTGTTTCCTTGCAGCAGCGGTACAACACGCTTGCCGAGGAGCACCGGTTCCTCCAGATGTATCATCAGCGGGAGGTAACTTCTCTTCGTGCGGAGAATGCTGCACTTCAAACCCGCTTGGAACACGATTTTGCCATGGCCGCGCGGACCTATCTGGACGAGGAGGAGGCATTGCGCACTAAGGTTGCCGAAACCGAAGCCAAGCTCGAACGCGCAGTGTGTGCAGTCGAGCGCCTGCGTGCTTCCAATCGGGAAAACGCATTCGACGCTACTCGGCTGATGCAATTCTTGAACCAGGGAGGAGCTGCCACGCGTGGTCGGTGGCCCAGGTTGGTACGATTGCTCCGGCATTTCCAACGGGGCTCGACCCTCCAGCACACTGGGTCACGAACATCACCGTCGAGGCTGCTGATCGCCCATTCAGGATGATACCTCCCTATCCAGGCCCAGTCGACTCAGACATGGAGGACGATGACGATAACGTTCAGGCGGAAGACGATGGTGGGAATCCGGTCGGCGATCAAGAAAGGAAGTCCGAAGACAACCCACTTACGTGCTCCCGCGCGGGTTCTCGTCAGCGGACACGCCTCCACCTAGGTCTAAGCGTCAGCGACCGGAGGAATCCCGTTCAGGTTCCTGTCCCCGCGGTCTAGCTGAGCTCTCTAGCAAGAATGGGCCTGTGTACGTGCAGCTCCGGCCATCTGTCCATCCTGGGTCTGATGTTCTCCCTCTGTCTCCCCAGACGGACTTCACACGCCTGATTCCGGACTGTGCTAAATCCCTTCCGGAGTTCGTCTCCTGGTCGGATGTCCGTCTGGATGTTCAGTTCCTGATGCGGATGAGTCGCGGGTACGAGGAGGCACTGGACATCCTCCGACAAGATCAGCCGGCTCATCAATACTTCCCGAAACCTTGGTTGCTCGAGATGTTAGTCAAGATGATGTACCATGGCACCCTTGATGACACACCCTGGACGTGTCACGTGCCCGAGACGTTTTACAAGCTTGCTGAGGTGATTCTCCAACAGCGTCTCCGCCAAGGGTTATACCCAGAGAAGTTCCCGCCGCTGCGCAACTTGGCCGAAGATGCAGCTGCGGTCCTGGAACTTGTTCCGGACGGGGACTCTAGCGAGAATAGCCACTCAAGCGACTCGGATTATGAGGACAAGCCTAAGCGATCTTCGTCCAGAAAGAGTGTGAGCGGGTCATCCAAGGCGGAGTCCATCGAGGGATCCAGTTCGGCGTCAAGCAGCGAAGAGGACGCTATCAAGCCGAAACGCAACTCCAAGCGGAACCGGGTGTCGCTGTCATCGGACAGTTCGTCTGGAGGTGACTCCCGGGCGGTGTCCTCTAAACGGGGTTCGTCTCGCTCGAAGTTCGCTCTGAGGGACAAGTTCAAAAGTACGCCGTCCAAGAAACAGCCCAAGAAGCGCAGTCGGACATCAAGGTCCCAGCGGGAGGGTGGTCAGCCTCGAAGCAATATGAGGACCTATCCGTCGAGGAGTTGGCGATCATCGAGACTCCGTCCGGTGACATTATCTCGTGGCGTCGTCGCGGCATTGGTACTCGCTTTGCTCCGAAGAAGGGTGGCCTTGAGGGCCAGACGCCTGGCTTCCCGAATTATGCACCACATCAGCCTGAGACCAAGTTCCTGGCTAGACGTTGGCCCGCTGTCGAGGACGAATACGCGGCCCTGATGGAGTCAGAACCCTGGCTGGAGATGTTCGCCAACCGGGTCAAGGTCATGTACTTCCACCGTCGGGACCAGTTGTCGCCTTCCGTGATTCGCATGCTCGATCAACACGTCGAGTACATGCAGGACCACCTCCCGGCCTTTTGGCACATTCTCCATTGGTTCATGATGAAAGTCAAGCCTGAAGACGATGAAAAACGGGGCGACCTCGCGGTCTACGAACGGGCTCAGGACCTCCACCGCAGACGTCAGACACTCCACGACGGCGTTGCTCGGACCTTCGAGGCCCGTATCAAGCGCATGATCAAGGCCGGAATGCCGGAGACGATGGTCTGGGAGCCTGGATTCTGGCTGTATCCGTGCAAGATTTGCTATCTGTATCTGGTCGACGAGTCAACCAAGAAGGATGACGGCACGCGTTACACTCTGGCCGACCAGATCGCGATGGCTGAGCGCGAAGACCCCGGCCGGACTCAATGGGCATCCTGTACGGATGCCGAACGTCTGGCGCATGTCCCAACTGAGATCGTTGACACGATGTTGCTGTCAGAGCGCGAGCGTGTAGGCAATTGGGTTTCGGCCAAGTTCCAGTGAGGTCATCCCATCCAGCTCCTGCGGCAATCCTGGATGTAGTTGCATATCCGTAGCGTAGCACTCTAATTCCATAACTACCGTTAATGTCTCCATCGTTCCCGTCATTCTCCTCTTCGTTCAGACCATTCAGGGTGATTCAATCCTGTTTGCAGTCTCGCTCCCTCTCTTGTGGCCTGGTTACTACCTTCCGGGCAGCATAGTCAACTCCATACACTTGTCGTCGAGAACTCCAATCTCATTCAGGTTACTCGCCATAATCACACCTTCATCGTAGATTCGCCCCATACAAACTCACAATCATTTTCCGTAGTTCACACATTCACATCCAGGCAATTAGGTTCTCCATCCGGGAACTCCAATTAGGGTCAACACTCCCAATTGGGGTTTCCCATCTGGACCTGACCACTCCGAACTATTGTACGTTAGGGTGGTCGTCCCCAGCCTGCATGGCTTGGAACCGCGCTCGGGCTTTCGCCCCTTGATTGAACTCGTACAAGAGCGCTCCACAATTCAGTTGCGTCATCGGTATCCATTCAGGCTCGTCGTACCCCTTCCACTTGATGAGATACTCGTGCCCGTTTGGACGTCCGCGTACGCTTGTTCCACCTGAGATCCAGGATCTTCTCCACTTCGTACTCGTCGTTCTCGTTATCGGCTTCCCAGCTGTCTTCGGGAAGAAGTGCGGTGTCGAAATCATCATCGTTTTCTATCTCCGGCTGGATCATAGGCCGTCTGGGATACAACGCCCGGGGTTTCAGTCGGCTGATATGCACCCAAGGGTTTACACGGTAGCCCGTATCCTCGACCTTGAGCTTCACCGGAACTCGTCGACCACTTCGGCGATCCTGAATGGACCATGCCACAAGTGAGCCAATTTGCGACTCAGACCTGGCTGCACCTTTGGGATATACAGCCAGACCGCATCCCCGACGTTGAAACCTGACTTGAGTCTATCTGACAACTCGTTCCACTTCCGGGTTTGTTCTTCCGAGCGGGCCCGCTTGGCCTTCCTCTGGAGATCCTCCGCACATGCCCGAGCATAGCTGTAGTCCCGCTGGAGTTTTCTTCGCCACTCATACGCAGTCCGTTCGGGAACACTGGAGGGTTTAGGTCCCAGCATGGCCGAGATCGTACTTCTGCCATCCCAACCGTGGACCAGGTAGAATGGAGTGTCCAAACGGGTGGCATCAAACGACGTATTGAGCGCGAACATGAGTCTCTCTGCGTGATCGTCCCAATCGCTCTGGTCCGCTTCTGCGATGTAAGCCCGGATGGACCTCACCACAGTCTGGACGGAACGTTCCTGCTGTCCGTTCGCCTGGGGCCTGTATGCCAACGTGGCTCGTTGCCGACTACCCAGGAGCTCTCTGAACCGGGTGAAGACTTCACTCATGAACCTTGGATCTTGATCGTGACGTAGTAGAGAGCTGGCTCCGAAGCAGCGGAACACCCTCTCTTCATATGCCTCAGCTACATCCTGAGCGGTGGTAGAACTCATCGGTTTGCACATCACAAAACCCGAAAACGCATCCTGGAACAGGAGCAAGAACGTATTACCCCGTTCGGACTTCGGTAAGTGGGTCACGAAATCCATCGAGACCACCTCGAATGGCTCTCTGGGTTCAATGTTCCCGGGCGAGGGTCCAGGGTTGGGCGGACGCCCCTTGCCGCTGGCACAGTCGGTACACTCCTTGACATACCTTTCGACATCTGCGTACATCCCTGGCCAGTAGAACTCCAGCCGGAGTTTCTCGTGCGTCCGGGTTATCCCCTGATGGCCACCTTGGAAATCCTCATGGGCGTAGTGCAAAATGTCCAGATGGAGCGCTTCTGGCACGACTAGGCGCAGCTCGTCCGTCTTGTCGCGAGGTTGGTCTCTGTTAGACCGGACCAGTCGGTAGAGTACATCCCGGACGTCCAACACAAACAGGTCTGCCCGCTTGGACAGCTTGCGGATCTCCAGGCGGGAAAAATCATCCAGGTCGCCTCTCAGGAACTTCTTCAGATTCATCAACTCGGGATCTGCATCCTGGTGCACCTTGATCCGGCGCCACCTCTCGGCCTGGTACTCGAGCGGGTTCATAGACTCACCCCGATCGGGTTCTCCACGACTCTGGCTGCGAGTTATCGCGGCCATGACTCTGGCTGCCATTGGCAGGGGAGCTGATTCCGGCCCGGGACCTGCGTCCTTGGGCGGCTCAATCGTCGATCCCTGACTGGGCTCACCTGGGGGGTCGTCGTTCGGGGCCACTTCGGGCTTCATGATCTGTTCGTGGATCCGTGAGACTCGCACCAGGTGCTCCATCTCATCTGGGTCATCAATCATACAGGACTCTCCGAGCGCCAGTGTCTTAGACGTCAAATAATCGGCAGCCTGGTTGTACTCCCGCTTGACGTGTACCAGCCGGATTGAGGTGAACTTTGCTTCATCTCCTCATACTCAGCCAGACGTCGCTGTAGGTTTGGCTGGTTGCAATTGATCAGTCCTTGAGCCTGTTGGATGACGATCCGAGAATCTCCGACAACAACCACGTCCGGGATACCCCGGTCGTAGATCATCTTCAGCCCATTCAAAAGGCCGAGGTACTCGGCGTCGTTCACTGTGACATCGTCTAGGATGAAACCTTGCGCGGCCAGGACCTTCCATCCGGGGAGTTCCCAGATGATGCATCCGCAACTTCCTCGCCTCGTTGACGTCTTCGCGGCCCCGTCGAAACTCAGGACATATCGGGCGAAATTAGCCTCCAACATCTCCACGCTGATCACTGGTGGGGGTTTCACTTGACCCTTGGCGGGGATAAGTGATTCAGCAACTTCGTCCAGGTGCTCACGTGGCGTCATGCCAGCACCCAGGATTGCGGCCAGGCCGTCCTCATCTCGCTTCATTTTCTGCACTTCCAGGTCCCAATGGGATAGAGTTAACCCCCACCGGACATGTCGACCATCGGCGGTCTTGGACTTCAATAGCCAGGACAATACCTAGTATCTGGTATACACCTTGATTGGGCAGCCCTGGACGAGAGTGCTAAACACATCCAGGACCCGCATGACTGCAACGGCTTCCTTCTCGGCGACATGATATCGGATCTCCGCATCGTTCAACACGCGTCCCATGAACCTTACAGGCTGGATCACCCCGTCGTACTCCTGTCCGAGGACCGCACAGGCAGCCCAGCGATTCGCATGCGGGATGATCACAAACGGCTTAGTCCGGTCGGGATGTCGCAACAGGAGTCGACACGATCTTCCTTTTCAGGATCTCGAATGCTTCCTTTGCCCTCGACAAATTCCGGCCGGACTTCACTTGCTCATCCGTAAGCTCGTACAGGACCGCAGCTACAACTGGGAAGTCCTCGATGAACTTGTGATAATAGTTGAGGCTTCCGAGGAATGACTGAACTCCCTTCAGGGTGGACGGGAACGGTAGATCCTGAACGCCCTTCGCGATCTTCGGAGTCGCGCGCAGTCCTTCCGCACTGATCTCGTGCGAGAGATACGGGATGCTTAGCTTCCCAAACTCACTCTTGGGCAGGCTGACAGAGATGTTCCAGTAGCGCAGCCGGAATAACAGCGCATTCAGGTCCTCACACAACTGATCCCAAGTGGGTGCCCCATGCGCGATGTCATCGATGTAAGAGCTCCGTCCGAGGACGGGTCCCAGCTGGGACGGCATCGGGATGTTGCGTTGGAACACAGTCATTTGCTCAACCAAGACGGGGACGCCGCCTCCAGCCTTCTCCCGTTCGGACTCACCCCGAACGGACGGGTCCAAACCGAGGAACTCTAGCACGTCCGGGTCCACCTGCTCTTCTTCTTCCCGAGGGAGCCGCACGAAACCCCAAAGGCAGTTGTTGATCACCGCCTGATACACGAGCGGGGCGTTCTTAAGCCCAAATGGCATGCGGACCCACTGGAAGTGTCCGAATGGGCAGATGAACGCGGAGATCAACTTCGCACGTTCCGTCATCCTGACTGCCCAGAATCCGCTCGCCATGTCTAGACTCATGAACCACATAGCGGCTTCGAATCCAATCAGAAGATCATCGATCAGGGGCAACGGATAGCTAGAAAGCCGAATGAACCCATTGACCACCCGATAGTCGATGCACATTCGGATGTCAACACCGTTCTTTTAGGACGATCACAATCGGGGAGGCCCACGGCGACAGCGACATCTCGATCAGGCCTGTTTCCAGCAGCTTCTTCAGGAGCTCGTACACCTTCATCATCAAATGGGGGGCAATGGACCTTGGTCGTTGAGCAACAGGTTTGGCGTCGCCTACATCCAAGTCGCACACCACGCCCCTGGCCGGGGCCGGCGCAGCATTGCCATCCCCAAGGAAGATCTTGCGATGATACTTGAGTATGGAGCGCAGCTTCTGTTCCCCATCCGGGGTAGTCTGTCCGGGTTCCCCAACGTCCGCCTTGTCGATATCACATTCAGGGCTCAGATCCTTCAACTCAGGAAGCAGGGCCAACTCATCACGCAGCTGGGACAGCATCTCGCTCCCCCTCGTGCAGATATACTCCAGCTTCTAGGTCGAGTTCTTCTTGACTGATCCTCATGCACCGATTGTACTCTTCTTCCAGCTTCCGCAGCGGGGTACTGGGCATCGACACAGTGGGTATGTCGGGCTCTTCCTGGTCGGATATGCAATCCGAACTATCACCATCTGGGTCATACTCAGCAGAATCTGAAATGCTCAGCTTCCACTCGCCATGTCTTGGATCAGACTCAGCTGCGGTGCCATTATCACTGCGAGAACTCTCGACAATCGGGTGTCGGTCAGGTTCTGTATCATGACCATCTCCATCCGAGACCCCTCAATAGGCCCCACCGGGACTCAACAGCACTCTGCTGGAGCATGACCAGCCGGTCCGACTGGGATCCCGGTTCGGGCCGCATAAGAATCCTTGTTGGCCATTCGCGCTGTGGTCTCTCTACAGCTGGGGGTTGTCGACTCCACTCAAGCTCAATCTGCTCTCGTTCACGTGCTTCCGCTTCTGGAGACACCGTGTTCTCGAAGATGAGTTGTTGCCACTCCTGGTACCGCTTACTTCCTGGCCGGACAAATCTTCCAAATCGCGGGAAGTGCCCGAACTCGACAATCCGAGCCACTGGAGTCCGGTTGTCGAGCCACACACTCCGGTTGGAGATGTTCACCACCTTCACCGAGGACGCCCACGACTTGGTTGCATACAGGATCTGGGTAACCCACCCGTCACCCCGACCGGCCCAAACAACATCCTGTTGAGGATTGCTCTGGCCGTATCTGATCTTCACGACCGCGTGTTCCCCCGGACGGAGATAGATCCCCTCATCCGGGGTCACCGGGAGGTCCAGCCCTACTTTCTCACGGCGTGGGCCGTCACACATCACAACAGTTTCCTCGTCCGGGAGCTGCACGAGTCCTTCTCGTACGCTCAACCGCACTCCAGCCGCATACATGAAATTCATCCCCAGAAGTACCTCCAGCCCTTCGCCGATATTCGCCAACCATACACTCATCACGTACACCACGCGGAAACCCAGAGTGATCTTCACCCGGGCGTACGCTGTGATGTTCGTGGGCGCTCCTCCTAATCCGGACACTCTGATCGGCTCCGGCAACATCCGGAATTTCAGCTTGAGCCTACGCGCAAGGTCTAAGCTGATCATGCTTCCAGATGCACCAGTGTCCAAAAGTATCCTCGTTCGGAGATCATTCACCGCCCCATGCACCGTCGCCACTTCATGACTTGCTTCAGGCTCATGGTCTTCCCACCAACCGTATCTCTGGCCGGGTTGTAAGAGGACTTCGACTTGATCATCTCCATCCAGGCTTTCCCGTCCAGAATCCGCACAATTGGGGTCGTCAAACTTGTCCTGAAATATAGCTGACATGCATTGGTGGTTATCTGGTTTTCTCCTCCTCAACTCGGGTCCGACATTCACTAAGACACACAATCCTTTGGGTTTCGCCAGCCCGGCGCGTTCTGGATCCCCATCCAGCGGGCTTACTAGTTTAACGGCGACCCCGGATCGGCCTCATCACCCAGCAATTTCTTGCGCAGGGCTAGAGGTAAGTCTTGTAACATCCCTTTCCGAGCGAGTGACTTCACGGCTTCCAGAGCTTCGTAATCTTCACAGGTTCCTTCATGTATTTTGCCACAGCGTGCACACGGTCTCACTCGACATGCGTATCCCGGATGGCCCTTCCGACTGCAACGATCGCAGATGATCTCCGCCCAGCAATTCTGTTCCTTATGGCCCAGCTTCCGGCATTTCTCACAGAACTCATCCCGATCGGGGTTCTCTCGCCGGGGCGACTGCCATCCCGGCCGAGGGATTGCCATCCTGGCCGGGGCGATTGCCATCCTGGACGTGAATCTCCTTGCGCAGGCGGGCGCCACCCACTCTGCTCGATCGCCTTGAAAATGGCTTGACGAAGTTCGGGCTCTGGGATCTGAGCAATGGTTGGGGCAGTCGGTGTCACCTCAGCCGGGGTGTTCCGGCTGTACTCCTTCGATTCCGCTTGGGACGGCTTGGTCTCTTCGACTTCGTCCTCGAAACGCACACGACCTTCGGACTCGTAGCCGGACTCCCCGTCCGAAGTTGCCACAAACGCACGGCGCCTAGGCTTGAAACGAGAGTCCTGGATGTTGCCGGCTCGGAAATCCCGCTTGGGCGGTGGTGTATCATAACCTCCATCCAGGTTCAGGTCCTCCTGCTGCTCCAGGATATCTTCGAGGTCGTCCAGGCTGCGAATCTTCTGGTTAGCCAGGATGGCCTTCAGCTGGGAGTCCCGGAGGTTCTTCAGGAAACGCTTGACATGTTGCTTGCGCTCCTTCTTGGATTTCCGGTACTTGATCCCCGCCTTGACCGCAGCCTCGTTCAGCCTGTAGAAGAACTCCATCAGGGTTTCCGACCCCTTCTGCCGCATAGTGTAGTACCGTTCAGACTCCGACGTCCGAAGCTTCAGATACTTGCGGCGGAACTCTTGGGCGAAGCGCTTCCAATCGCTCTGGACGTGCTTCTCCAGCTGACCGCGCCAATTCCGGACGGCAGGCGACAACTTCATCTTCAGCTCGCGAACCTTGGTCTGGTCGGACCAACCACCCTGGACGGAGATGTTGGTAAACTTCTCCCACCAGGTACGTCGATCTCCAAGAGGGCCTTCTCATCGAACTGGCCCAGCGTGCTGGAGTTGACATACGGGCGGAACGTCCAGGAGGTCTTGCCGTCCCCGACCGTAGTTGATTCCGCTGTGGGTGTAGCATCCACACCATCCAGGCTGTCATCCGAGCTGGAACTGTCACCATCCGAGCTCGAGGAACTGGGGCTGGAGTCCGGGGACGAGTCGCGGTCCCGGCCGCGCCCTTGCGCGGCGCCTTCTTGCGGTCGTCCTTCTGGCGCTCATCCTTCCTGCGATCACTCTTCCTGGGAGGGTCCTTCTTCGGCTCTGTCGACTCCTTCTTCACTGGCGCCTTCGCCTCCTGACGGGTGGTCCCCGTCGGGGCAACTTGCGTCGCCGTAGTAGATCGGTGCACCGCATTAACTGCGATCGGCTCATTCTTCACCGCGGTTGGCCTCAGAGTCCTTGCCAGACGCGCGACGTCGACTTCCGGCAGTGTCGCCAGTAGCTGTCCCCAGCCGGCTTCGGTCTTGTTCTTCTGTCCCGGCTGTGCACTTGCGACCGTTGCGTTTCCAGTGATTGCGCCCGTTGCCCGTTCGGGGTTGTCACCTCCCGTTTGTATGGGAGTTGCTCGATTGAGGTCGGATGTTCCCTGTTCAGGTTGAGCTTGGACGGATGTCGCTTGAAGGTCGCGTATTCTTCCCACGTGGAAACGCTGGATGTTCTGAGCAGACTCACGCTCCTGCGCACGCGCGACTTCCGACGCCTGCAGCCTGGCTGCCAACGCGGCCAGGTCCTTCTGTGCCTGCCCGGCCCGGGCAGCCATCTCAGCGGCGTGCTTCGCGTCGGCTTCAGCTAGCTGCCGGCGGATGTACTCTGCGGCAGCTGCCTCCACACGCTCACGCTCGGCCCGTGCAGCTTCAAGACGGGCAGCTTCGACGTCGGCTTCAGCCGTCAGGGACTGCGAGGCGGCCTGGGACGCCTGGGCGTAGACCTCATGAAGATGTCGCTCAAGCTCCTGGGCGCGACGTTCAGCATCACGCGCCTCCCGTTGGGCTTCGGCGAGAGCAAGCTCGGCCTCAGCGTCCCGGCTGGGATCCTTCCCCGTCGACACCGCTTCGCGCAGCCTTGACAGCTCGGCACCGAGTTGCTGGACCTGGTGGAAGGTCGACACCGCCATCTCCGCCATCCCCGACTGGGCCGACAGGCTTGTCCGTCCAGACCGGGACGACCGGTATGAACGCCTGGATCGACTCGAGCGTCTGGATGGGGATCGGTCTCGTGACGACCTCCGGTTAGAGCGGCGGCGATGACGCCGACCATCTCCGTCCGAATCCGAGCCACTCGACATCGAGCCACGCCGGGAACGTCGGTGTGTCCGGGACCTCGTCGACGTATGCGTCCTGGATGTCAGCCGGCTGGCCACTTCGTCCAGGCGCACCATACTGGCATCAGCGTGATCAGGATCAGCTCTCGCTTGGGGGCCACCTCGCGCGTCACATGGAAACCCACGTCTCCAGCGCCGACCGACACGCCAACCGGTCCCCGGGCGGACAACGCCAAGGATCCCAGCGTGGGCATAGGCATGTTCGACGCAGCGCTGGATCCGATCGTCGAGGTCGAGGAGTACGAGGTGGTGTTCCTGGACACGTACGACTCGGACGTCGCGCCGTCCGAAGCCCGGTCGGAGGTGCCAACTATGCTCGGGACAGGGTCGAACCTCTGACTGGGGCATCCCGGGCGGACTCTTCAGCCGACGGAAACTCGGACGGCAACGACTCGAACTGGGACGGCGGGGACGCAAGCGAGCTCTCAGCCCTCGGCGGTGCATGCTGCGGACGCTTGGGCGCTGGCTCACCGGTGGACGACCCGCTTGGACTCCGGATGGGACGAAGACCCGTCAAGCGTAGGCGTAGGACGTAGGTCCGGCCTAGCAAGAGCTCGTAGTCGTTCATCAATAGATCTCCATCCGCGTCTTCCGCGTGGTAATCCATGATCGATGGATTCTCTGTCTTCGCTTGGGCCTCCAACGCTGGCAGGATCTTGAACGTCGCTCCAACGACCAGCTCGCGCCACTCGATGAGCTCGGCAGCAAGCAGTCGCTGGACGTCTCCGACCAGGGTCCGGATGGACATCGGCTCCACCTTAGACACTCGCATCTCCACCCAAGCCGGCACCACGTTGACGAACTGGAACCCGGCCTCGAACAGGAGTGTCTGCAGGACTGCAACGCACTCCCGTGAGTCCAGCAACCCAGTCGGGATCTGGACTCCGGCCAGGTCTTGCGCGGTCGACAGGTCTCGACGGCTGGGTGCCAGGTCGGCCAACCAAACCTCGGCCGGGTCCGACGAAACCACCTTGGACGCCAAGTACTTGGACGTCGCAAGCGTAGCGGTCAACCACAACACGGAGTCTGGATGAGACTCCGGCCAGACGTATTCCACGCTCGGCGGAAGTGTGAGCCCAGACCGGGCTCTATCCCACCGGGACGCCTGCAACGCTGCGTACGCCTTCGCCGCTTGGACGCTGGGTGTTCGGCCGGCAGCTCCGTCGATGGGTTCCCCGGCTGGCCTTCGCCGAGAGTTGGGTCTCCGGTTGGGCATCAGCGGGCGGGATCACCGCCTTCGCAGGGCTGCGGCCGGCTTCTCCTCGTCGGCAGACGATGTCGGCAGGTTCGGCGGACACTTGCGTGTCCGGCTGCACATCTTGACCAGGCAGAGAGGAGTCCGAAACTCGACCCTCCGCCTGGGGCTCATCCACGTCGGCGCCTCCCTCAGACGCCTGGTTGGGTTCACCCTGGTCGGGATCCCCCTCTGCGGTCTTCGACTCCGCGCCCGCATCAGCACGTTCGGGCTCGCCGTCCTTCGACACTTGGTGCGCGTCATTCGGGACGGCCGGCTCGGGTGCCGGTTGGACTTGGTTCGAAGACCCATCTCCGGCCAGGGCTGCCTTACGCTTTTCAGCGTTTGCCTTCCGAGCATTGCGTTGAACCTCTTCCAGGCTCGGTTGCTCCTCGGGCGGCAGCCCCGCCGCACGACGCGATTGACGCGACGCCTCTCCGCGTCCTCGTCCTCCGCGCCCTCCTTCGCGCATGTCTCCTCGCTTAGCTGTCATAGACGCCAGTTAGGAAAGTTAGCACACCTCACACCTATAAACTTACAAAATATAAACAACTCCGGTGAAATCCCTGGTTCGAATCCGGGCACGCGCACCAGCTGAGGCGAGGCGGGTGAACGCCTGACCGCCCAGGTGTATAGTTAGCGCGCCCTGGATGTGGACTCCCGAATGGGGTGCACCCAGAACAGACCCTAGCCGGAAATGATACACCTAGATGTACACTCCAACCGGGGTGGCGTGTGTCCTTGTGAACAATCCCTGTGGGTTCGTTTGTCTTCGTAACCAGGGGTCTCCAACCGTGGATGAGTTGTCTTGATACTTGTAGGTCGCTAGGCAGCAGGGCAGAACGTAACCTTCTTGGACGTCGCCTCTGACAGCTCTCAGATAACCAAACAATACAAACAGATACAGAGTTATATACAAACACGTAGCCCTTCCTTATTCTTTTGGACCGTGAAAAGGTCGGTCACTACTCCAGTCAACTCCAGCCGGACTCCGGGATACTGGTCAATCCCGGACGGCTTTGGCTCACGCGCACCACCCTCAAGTACTGAGGGAAACTAACACAATCAAGTACGTCCTACCACACAATAGCACTTAAATCAATACTTCCCACCTGGGAGGTGACAAGGTAATCGGTAATATGAAATGCGGGGCCTTCCTGTGAGGGACGAGCTCAACCGCAACTAGGAAATGAAATGGAAGTGGATCAACCTCGGGTTGGTACCCGGTACTCACCCCAACTTGGACTGGACTCTGTTGCGGGAGCTCGACCCAGATGTCACAGTTGCTGGGCCCTCACGCGTAGACTTAGTCGGTCCTCCGGGAATGCACGTCCGGTAGGCTGCTCCAACTCACTTGCGCGATCCTTGGCAAAACGAACTCTGTTTATCTGTTATCTGTTGTCTCTTTTCTCTGTCTGTCTGGCTATCTGCTGTCGATCTTTACATGCACTCCATCTTGACTTGTCTTCACTATAGTCTTGTCGTCGTAATCGTCCGCGGTCCCTCGTAGCATACTTCCAGCAAGTACAGTCATCACTGGGTACGCAAACGAAGTTCAATGTTCCACGGAATCCAAACAGATCTTGGCTGGTCGGCTTGGTCGGTCGGAAACATCTTGAACTTTGTATACTGGATCTTCACATCTGGGATGGTATCTTGGTATCTCCATTTGGGGTTCAGGCTCATTTCCAGACGGGTTCATATCCCATTTGGGCTTCACGTCTGGGTTTGCTTGGGCAACTTCGGGGCTTCTGGGTCTTTGCTCAATCCGGTCGGGCTCCTCCTGCGCTGTACGGTGCACCAAGAGCAGGCGGCCTCCAGTCGGGGGCACTTTTACGCTCTCTTGGGCTTTGCCTCTCGTCCGGTACTTGGCTCCAGCCGGGGTCCACTCTCGGGGACATCTCCATCCGGGGTCACCAAACCTTGTACACCGTCAGCGCGAGTCCGACCAGGATCCGCTTACCCCCTACGCCACGTGTCGCTGCTTCCCTTTCCCATAGTGAGCCTCTGAACCAACCAATCACGGGCAAGGCTCGGGAAAATCTGGAAAATCTCCAATTCCATCGTGTCATGTAGCTCTGCCCCACTTGTGCACAAATTAATGGCTCCTCCAGCGAATTGGTACTGGCTGTACATACACAATCCATAGTCAATCGTCGAACTTCGCAACCAGATTCACTACACACTATTTCAAGTAACAAACAGTTTGCAGACACTACTACAAGTATAGAGTTAGTGTTTGTGCGAGCACTGCCAGTGAGTGCATAGACTTGATCAAAGACCCCGTAATTCAGGTGAGCGAAGGGGGCGTCGCCGGAATTGTACAAATTTAGGGCGTCGCCCCTCAAGCAACCGCCCGCGGATGCTCAGCTAGTATTATGAAAATCTTCAGTGTTGACCAAGTTGCAACCAACTGAAGGGAAAACAGAAACAAGCATGTATTGATGTTGGCCCTCAACACGGTTTGCAAGCTACCGTGCCGTTTTGGTGCCCACTCCCTGCTGGTTTATCTCTGTGTGGTTGATGTAGCGAAGCGAGGCAGCCGACAATGACAGGAAGATGCTCAATACGACGAGCACGTAGCCAAAAGTCAACCAAATTTCGTCGTGCTTGTACTTTAAGGTCGACTCGACGTATCCCTTCACGGTAATGCGATCAAGCGTCACGGGCAGGTCCGTCACGGGTTGGTTCGTCACGGGCTGGCAACCGATGTTCGAGCCCACGTTTTCGTAGGCACCCAGCGTCTCGTTCCATGTCGGCTCATCGGGGCAGTCTCAAAACACCAGCGCCGACAAAATCGAGAGTGTAAAGCGTTGCGGAGTGATGTTGTACAGCCACTTGTAGCCACTCGGAATGGACGACGACGGAGGATTGAAGCCGGCGAACAGCAGAAACACCGAGTTGAACAGAACCCGATGATCGCAGCCACCTCGACACTTGGCAGGGCGAAGATCAGTAGCTGGCCCAGATACGCTTGAGAAAGCACGAACATCGACAGGTGAATCCAGTACAACACGCCCGATCCAAAGGACCGGAAGCCCACCATCGGGTAGAAAATCGTCGTGAAATGCAGACACGCGGAGAAAACGTAAGGAATTTCTGCCACCGCTGACGCAACGAAGTACCGGTACGAGTTGAAGCTCTCCGATGCGTGCTGCAATTAGGAAGAACACCGATGTACGACGCGATGCCCATGATCAAGCGTCGTCATGAATACCATACCCACACCGCCGTTGATCCCCTGGTATGAGACGAACTCCGTGTTGATGTACGCGAGACCCGAAATGAGGGCAAGTCCCACGGCAATCACGAAACGCATCAGGTTGTTCGTCGGTGTGCGCCTGTACCGCTGGATCAAGAACCGCAGCTGCGAAAGCGAACCAGCAGCACATTTCTTCGTGAACACCAACTCCGGCAAATCCGGCGCTAGAAGAGTCACGCCAGGCCTCTCCATGCATTCCATCAGATGCTGCGCCTCCCTCCCCTGTTTAAAGTGCTGCACGAATTCGTTCGCAGCCGCCAAGTGGTGACCCACTCCGCCACCAATAACCCCCAACATCCACGACGCAGGGTTCTAGTCCTTCGGGCGTGGCGACGTATTTGTATTTGTTGCAGTTTACATGTAGACGGCTATCTACTCCCGAGACTGCAGCAGCCTACGGGATGCGTGCCTCCCGGGAACGAACCCGCGGTAGTAGCCTTTGGGCATGGCGACGTGCCCGGAATGGCCTCGAGGTAGTCCACCAGCTTGTGACACTTTTCGCCCAGCTCACCAACAAACACCGACTCACCACCACGCTTCAGAAGCAACAAGTGGTCGAACAGGAAGAACACATCCGACGAGGGCTGGTGGATGGTAGACACAATGGCACGTCCACTGTCGGCCACCTTACGTGCACACCGTCCATGAGCGTCCAAGCCACTCGTCGGTTCATCCAGGAACAGAATACTCGGCTGAGCCACCAACTCGACACCGATCGCCAGTCGCTTTATCTGCTCCTGCGAGCACCCGCGCACGATTTGGTCGGCGATGTCGTGCATGTCCAGCAGGTCGAGGCACTCGTTCACGGAGTCGTACTTCTTGGCCGTCGGAACTGTACTGTCCTGACGCAGGAATGCAATGAACATCAGATGTGGGCTTGGCGATATCCAGGTTCGGTGACATGGCCGGCAGACAGAAGAACCACAAGGCGAACACCAAGTTGGTCAGCAGCAGCAAGATCTTGTAAATGATAAAATGCACCCCGGCCGAGGAAGCGAAGCCACACCTTCAATACGCCAGAGTCCCGAGCACCAGAATCTCGGCAAGAGCCTAGGGAACCTAAGCAACCGAGTTTGCGACCACCCAGGCAGCTGTCCGGTAAAAGTTGGCACCACGTTGCTTGTAGAAATTTGTGCGGGCCTCCATGTGAGGCTTGACCCAGAAACAGGAATAAGGTGGCTTGAAAATTCACCCCTGGCATCACCTGGGCACTGCGTCTTGATGATGTCGTACGTCACCGCATCCTGTCGAGCCCAGTGCTAACCTCATCCACGAGAGACACGTATCGCTGTCCGAACTGCACCTCGTCAGTCGTGACGCGCTTGCGTTCACCTCCAGATACTCCTCGGTGTATCGCATTGCCAATTGCTGGCGACAGCTGCAAACCAAGCTGCTCAATGGCCACATCAGGAAACTCGGTTGGAGCTCTCTCGTTAGCCTCAGGTGTACCGCGGGTCCGCATCTCCTCGCCGTGCTTGGACAAACACCTCCTCCGCAGAAGGCGTACGCGAACTCGAGCTTCCCGATCCACAAAGACCATGGCTCTTCTTCATGGAAATCCGTGCTCGGGGGTGGGGGTTCATACGTTGTACTGGGGGTTGTTCCGCGACCAGGCGGCACCATTGCTCACCAGATTTGACCTTTTTTTCACCTTTTTTGTGTCCCGCTATCCTGTCTCGCTGTCAGCGAGTCGCTGACCCCAGTATCTGGCTCAAAGCTGTCGCCCACCGATGGGCAATTGCTAAAGTACTGCGCCAAGCTGACACCGAGAAGGAGCTCGCTGCTGGGAAAGCTGCTGCTTCATGCAGAGTAAACCAGGACGCTGAACAAGCCACCACAGCAAGCGCTTGGTGTGCTGAGACGCAAGGCTGCAGAGCTACCACAGCAGGCGCTCGGCGTGCAGACGGCAAGGCTGCAGGCTGCTGAGCTTCTTTCGTGCTCGTGCAGAGTGCACGGTGAGCGATAATGAACTGGTGCCTCCTACCACAGGTGTGTTGATAATATGGCAGCAACTGTACTAAGGATTACGCGGTAAAAAACTGATCCAAGCTCTGCGTCTGTGCTAACACTGTTGTTGACCGCGTGCAATGTGGATTGACAGAGCGATCACCGCAGCGCTTCTTCCGCTGCCGGCAGCTTGCGCACGATGTCTCCTTCCGTTTACGTGGTACGGCCGTTATTGCTGGAGGCTGCGTGGGCTTTGCAGCCGCAGATTGCTGCCTTGGTATGGTTGGAGGTCTGAGTCGACAACGTAGAGCGTTCAGCGAGATGCGCGAGGCTGGATCCGGATAAAGCGCTTCGTATTCAGCATATATGCGATTCCATTTCCCGTTTCGGTTGGGCAGCTCGCCCTCGAGTCTGCGAAGTTTGTCAATGTGATCTTGAGTAATGAACGCTTGTGCCCGTGCCGTTGAAGTTCGTGTTGCTGTATGAATAGAGGCGAGTACTCGAACTTGAGATGGCTGGCTATTGATTGCAGGCATTGAGTTGGCAAGCGCGGGGTTGTCTGGAGCAGGACCACGACATTGTTGGGCGCTATGGTTCGGAGCCGAGTCATTCAGGGGGCAAGTGCTATTGGCTCGAAGTGGAGATTCAATTGCTGCGGAAGAACGAGCCGGATGAAGTGTCGAAGACAGCACTGCGGTATTTGCTCCGGCACACTGCTGCAGCCGACGGTCGACGCTGGAGTCAACCAAGTTACGCCGCACAGGTTCTGGGCTGCTGGTTGTGGCATCGACATTCTTCTCGCGCATGTCGGCTAGTAGCTTAGGTGGTAGTTTAAGCTTGATCTTCAGCTCTGAACCGCGGTTTGTCGCGCGCTTCATGTTCTCCCACTTGGCAAGCAGGTGCTTAGCAGCTTTAGAGCTGATACCACTGCAGACACAACTGGCGAAATCATATATCTTCACGAAGACTTGCCGTACTGCTCGGATTCCGTTCTGGTCTCGTAGCACTCTGAAGAGATCAAGCAGAAAACCTTCTTCATACCCAGAGAGCCCATCAGATATTGGTTCAGGGGGTGCAAACCGGAACAGCGTACTGGATCGTGCAGCGCTCTCTTTCTTCCCTATCTCAGTCTCGCATTTCATCAGCCCCTCCACCTTTGCAGCTAATGTGGCATAACTGCGCCGTCGCAGCTTCAGCATTCTGTTGGAATTTGACGTGACGACGATGTTGTACATGATGGTGGTGACGAGAGCGCAATCGTTCCAACTATGGCAGCACCCGGCTTGTTCACTGCGAATCTGCTTAAGTAGGGCAAGCTCTTGGGCAGAAAACCCCGCTGCTGCTTCATAGTCTAGTTCCGAAAGGCAAAGTGAGTTGAAGAATGCAGCCTGCGGAAGGCGGCTGGTACTGCAAAAGCCGGCTTGCTTGGAAAGCAGCTCTTTGATGCTGGAGCTGTGGTCTCGGGCGCGATGGAGATTCAGATCCAGCGCAGCCGTGTCCACACGAGCGGTCTCAAATAGCTGTCCCCACCGCTCAAATGCGAAGTCGTGTGCTGTTGCGGATCGGTATTGCGGAGGTTGCAGCGATGCGGACAAAAGCGTCGACACGAATTCTAGCTGGGGTGAATCGGCAATTACGCCTCGGCACAACGTAGCCGCTTGGGCCATTGCCACGAGATCAGCGTGTTCTAGCGGTGGATTGCGACCATACTCGGAGCCAACTCTCAAATTGTGCCTCACGATAAAGACGTCCAAAATGCGGAGGCCGACTTCTGCAGACACAGTGCGGGCGAGTAGTTTCTTGAGTGCCGAATGAAATCCCTCTAGCTGACTTGTCGACAACACTCGAACGCTCTCGCCACCACCTTCATTGTACGTATTAGTCTCCACAAACAAGTCTCCGCGCTTAATCTGCTCCAGGTTGCTCCTTAAAGTTCCACACCACTCCTGTTCACTGCAGTTGACGTCCTTGATCGCGACGGATGACACTACTTCTTGAACCCGAGCAGCCATCTCCAGCGGTGGCCGCAACTGGCCGTCCACGGAATACAAAGCATCATGAAGCTGCTTAGCCAGCAGCTTTAGCACCCTTCTCCTTGACTTTTTCTGTGAATCGCTGGACTACGTGAAACGGGTCTTGGCGAACGCCCACCGAATCTCCAAATACATCAATCACCATGTTGCGAACAGCATTAGCGTTATCACTGATAACGAAGCGTGAGTCAGTGTCTTCGTCATCAGGAAACGCGCCTTTCACGTCCTCCAGCAACTCGCGAGTTTCCTCGTTGTTCTCAGAACGGGTGAGTCGGCGTCCCACGATTTGTCCAACTTCATTTTGGAGCAGCAGCAACATCTTTGCATCTTTCATGCTTTCTCGTTGACCTGTACCACCTGACCAAACTTTCAGCTGCTTACAAAATTTGACCGAGTGATCCATACGCAGAGCCTTTTGGACTTTCGCGCAGCGCATGAGCTGTTCACAAAGAGAGCTATAGATGCTGGAAGTCTGCAGCCAAGCTGCTGATAGTGTCTCAGGTCCGAGTGGATTCTGCTTGGCACAGTACTGCGCAACCGGAGGGGGCGATGGCGCCAAGTAGACAGGATTCGCAAGCCGGTTTCGCCGCACTTGGTCCCCAAACAGACATAGCAGCTTGTAGTACCGCTTTTCACGCCGACGCTTGATGTTCGCCACAGTGCTCGACAGACCATGCGGAGAGAGCATCCCTTCGTGCACAAGCTCCATCATCTCTTTCGACAGGCCGAACATTTTCGTTAGAACGTAAGGGAAATGCATGAGCAGATGAGTTTCTCGCTGTAGATAAGCGGGCGATACCGTAGAAAAGCAGCCCTTAGAATCACCAGCGCACTGATACTTGACGTAGAGGAGGAAGCATTTGGTGCCACCTCCTCAACCACTCTCTGCTTGTACTCCTTCAAACGTGGCGTGCACGAACAGCCCGGGATCACACAAAATGGCTTTCGGGAGGGGTTTCTGCTCTCGGGAACCCCACACAGCTACCGGCCACTCAAACAGAGTAGACAATAGAAAGTCGCCTCGCTTTGATTCTGGATACTGCAGAAACGCTTCTCAGCCATGGCTTCGTTGGTAAGGCGCTTCACTTCTTGTTGCGCTAAGCGCTCCTCCTGCGGCAGGCCTGGTTGCATCGCTCTGCTGTTTATGGCTCGCGTGTTGTCTGAACGGTTTTGTGTGATTCGTGGGGTGCTCCTAGAACTTAAAATTTGTCGGAACATCGGAGATCGGAGGTCGGAATCGGATATGTCGGGGCCTGTCGGCCCCGGCATATCCTATGAACCCGGGGGTGCCCCTCTTGAGCGTACTTTTTCACACCCATGTCTTCCAGATATTTGCACTGGAATGTCACGTTAGGCGAGACGTGAAGCGCTTGTCTCCTCGCCGCCTTATGACCCTTGCGGACACGGGCGGGTGGCTGCTGCGCGCGTACGTGAATCTGCTGCTGTTCGTCCCTCGTCTGCTGTGCGTCTACATACGTCTCTCTCTCTCTTGTGTGTCTCCCATCGTCCTTCTATGTCTGCTCGATCTGACTGCCACTCAATCTCTTTCCTCCAGCCTCGAGCTCAACTTGGCGTGGAACCCCTTCGTGATCCTCGCGCGCAGAGCTCTTAGCTCCGTCTTCAAGACCATCTCAGCAACTACTACTAACAGTATGGCGGAGGACAACGGAATGCGCTGGCTGCAGCCTGGAGAGCGCGACGGTGAGCGCGTGGCCATCGTGAGCTACCCGCGCTGCGGCAACTCGCTCATGCGCGGGCTGCTGGAGAAGGTCACGGGCGTCTACACGGGCTGCGACACCAGGCCCGACCGGTCGCTGAGCAAGGAGCTGCAGCAGTACGGCATGAAGGGCGAGGGCGTCGTGGACGAGTCGGTCTGGTTCGTCAAGACGCACTTCCCGGAGCGCGTGGGCTACAAGGAGTTCCCCGTCAAGAAGGCCATCCTCGTGGTGCGCAACCCCTGGGACGCCATCGACTCGTACTTCAATATGACGCTCACCAACACGCACAACAAGAGTCTGCACGAGTCGCAGTACGAGCGCTTCGCCGAGCGCTGGGACGGGCTGCTACGCAACGAGATCGACGTCTGGATGAAGTTCCATCGCTACTGGACCACCAAGGTGGACATCCCCATCATTGTCGTGCGCTACGAGGACCTCATGATGCACCGCGAGGAGACGCTGCGCCGCGTGTTCCTCTTCTTGACGGACCTGACGACGCTGGAAGGCACGGAGTGGGAGCAGCGGATCCACGACGTGATGGCCACCAGCGGAGACAGGGCAGGCCCGTACAAGCCTCGCAGCGGCAAGATTGGAGGCTCCTTCCGTCATTACTCGGACGAGCAGTTCCAATACATTCTCAAGACGGCGAACCTGCCCTGCGCGGATTCGGCTACGACCCGGAGACGCAGAACTTCCCGAAGGAGATCACTCTCCCGAAGCGGCAGGTAAAGCCCGGCAAGGCTGCCGATGCCAAGCTGCTGATCTCGATCGACCCGGCCATGGAGATCCGCAAGAAGAACGACTCGTTCGGCCGCGGCTCGACCTACTTCCGACGAGCACTTACGAAGCCTGTGATTGCGATGGATGGCACAGAGCTCAACATGGATGAGGTGCTCGCCGCGAGGGAGCGGCTGCAGGCGAAGAAGGAAGAGGATGAAGCGACCAAGAAGCTGGAGGAGCTAACCGTGGACGACGCTGACAAAGAGTAAAACGAATAACACGCGCAGTCGCAACAGCCTTCCGAAGAGGAGCGTAGTCAATATATTTTTTGTGGAGTCAACGGCGACAACTATATAGCAGGTGTACACCTCGATCATGAAACCGAGATCACTTCGTAGTTACGACTTGTTTGGGCACTTTGGGGCGCAATCCGAGATGCCAACGCTGCACTGCACTGCTCACGTCGCAATGGGCTTCAGTGCGCCTTCAATGCGACGAACGGTTGCCTGAAGCTTGAGCTTGAACGCTGCGTCCTTGCACTCGATTTCCTGTGACGCGTGGTCCACCACAGCATCGATGCCGCTAGGTGTCCTCACGTGAATCTTGTTGGTCTCAAAATCCAAGTCAACATCGCCATACTGATCCTTCAGAAGGCGAAACACGATCAGCAGATTCAGTGCGTCTTGGTCGGCCTCGCCAAGCTCCCTTGCAGCCTTCTCCAGGTCTGACTCCGCCTCCTTCTTTTGACCAGCGTGCTCCGACGCAGGATTTTCAGCGATATCCTCAGTCTCCACAACAGGGGCTTCCTCTTTCTCAAGTGTCGTGGCAGCTCCCTCAGTGTTAGCGCTCTCATCTTCCTTCTTAGAGTGGTCGTGCGGGCAAGCAGCCGTGGGCTGGCCACTCAGTTTGAAGCTCGCTGGACTCGCCTGCGCATGCATGGCCAGTGCGATCACAGAGTCGGCGATCATATCGGCCGTCGGAGCCGACGTCCACTCGACAACGAGCTTCTCGGTGGCACCCTTGGTGACGGTGCAACGGGTCACAACGACCTGCTTGCAGACCACCACGCGGTTTTCTTTCTCCAGGTGAACCACATCCTCGTACATCTGACGAATGAATGCGATGAGCACGTCGAACGAATTGTACTCGAACGGCACGTGCTGCTTCTGGGTAATGCTACCCGAGATCAGCTTCGTGTAGGTCGAGAGGTCTTCCTTGTCCATCAAGTGCGTCTGTGAGTCCACTTCGACAAGCAGACCAGAAATCACCTTGCCATTCTTCGGCTGGTCGCTAGCAAGACCACCGATAGCCTTGGCAATCTTCTCACCCTTGAACTCCAGCACGATCTCCTGCATGTTGGCTGGCGTGGAGATACTAGGGTGGTAAATCTTGGGATCGTTAAACTTCTTGTTCAGCGCCGACTTGAGACGCATCATTTCATTTTTCTCGCCGTGCACCAGGACAATGTTAGGAGGGGTAAGCTTCTCCACGAACCCGCTCGTGCCCACAAAGTCTGCATGAGCAGAGAACGAAATGTACTCCACCGTGCAGTTCATCGGAATGATGCGTCCATCCAGTGCAGCGATCTCCGTCGGCTCAGACAGAATCTTCTTGGCCAGCGTGCCCTCGACAACGTAACCGGGGATCAAGCAAGCGTTGCGCTTGTCCGAGCACCACCGTTCAAAAAGCTGTCGCGAGACGCCGCTCTGCAGCATACCAGGACTGGCCATCACAACCGACGGGCCGGAGTCATCGAAGTCATCCATGCTCTTCAGGTTGGAGATGTGCTCAAACTGGAACGGGTTCGAGATGGCTGTCATGATGCAGCATGTCTGCTGCTGGCACCCACGCAAGCGGGTACGCCAGCAACAGACATGCACGAAGAACACGTACCTGGTGGCCAGGAAGGCAGGCGTTGCAGCGCCGCCGCCTCCGCCGCCACAAGAAGTCCGCGCGCAACGTCGCGTGAAGGCTGGCGCCAGGCTTGCGCAAGACTGCCTGGCGCCCGGAATCCAGAACGCTACCTGCACAAGTATACAAACATGCATATATAGGATTACGAAAACAGAAAAACACTTGCATTTAGTATAGGTTAGCTCAGCTTCTAGAACGACACTAAGGAGAACCTAGAGGAAGGCCTAGAGCACGTAGTTAGCCCGAAGACTTAACGGAATCAATCTCACTTTGCATTTTACCCAACAACAAGCAACACAACCACTCCACGCACCTTCGCTACGACAGGCCCAGCGCACCCGGAGCCTGTCATTTGGTAGCACTTGTTGGTCCCCTCGCAACCGCGCTTCGCTCAACCTCAAGGAGGTCTTCGGGCACCGGCTGGGGATTCGCTTTTGACCGCGCTTCGCTCAACCTCGGAGAGGGCTACGGGCACCGGTCATTGGCTGTAATTCGGACCCGCCTGACATCTGTCAAGGGAACGTCGGCATAAGTACGAGGCACCAGCTGTAGCGGCGCACCCGATCCAGTCCGGCTTTCGAGTTCGGCGGTTAGGGTAGTGCAGTCCGCTCTGAGTTGCCCGGGCCGCTTCTTTGATTGGATGGCTGGACGTAGGGGTCGTCGCGTTGACAACGCTGTTCCCGACGGGTCTTTTGAGAGGCTGGGTGTAATCGACGCCACCGACATCGACAAGTTGCGCACCGATTGCTACCGTCAAATCCGGCACGCAGTGCGAACGACTGAGCGACTGCTAAGAGAGAACTTGCTGAGGTCAAGCCACTCACTTCGGAAGAGCGAGACCAGAAAAGGGCGGTCATCCATCAGCTCTGTCGCGCTCAGCGTAAACTCGGCAAGGCAACCGGTCTCGTCAACCTCGGTGTAGCCAGAGTCCTCGACCCGCGTACTACCCGTCAACAACTCGAGCACGACAACCGTCTCCGTGATCGCGAGGAAGCCCGCCGCCAGCGTAGCCTAGCAACTGTAAGGGAGCTGATTAACTCGTCTAACGAGCAGTAAACACGTTTTAGCCGCTTTTGTTTACGGCAATTCATCGTCGAGTGTGATAACGAATACCTTCGCGGGTATAACGTTTTAGAGGGAATCAGCTTTATTACTAGTTAGGCGTTTGGGTTAAGGCTTCCGCGTGTGAAAGGAAGGCGAACAAGATGGCGGACGTCTCTGAGCTCATGCAAGGAGTGCTGCAACTGATGCAGCAGCAACAAGAGATGATGAGAGTAATGAATGAGCAACGAGGAATGAACGACTTCAAGCTGGATGGGATTAGACTACCCAAGTACACGGGGCATGAGTCTGAGTCGTTCCGCCTGTATCAAGAAGAGTTGTCGCAGTACTTTGAGGCCCGCAACATTGACTGGAAGAACGAGCGTTGGGCGACGAGGGTACTGGCTATTATCAGGAGCACGTTGAAAGGGCAGGCTGGTCAGTGGTACCTGGCGCGGAAGCATGAGATTTACTCTGCGGAGCAGTTACTCCGTGAGTTGTCACGCGCATTTGTTCCGGCGGATCTTCAGTTGCGGCTGCGTGAGCAGTTGCGACACCTAAGCCAGAAATCTTGCAAGTCGTTGGGTGATTACGTTTCACGGTTTCGCAACATTGTACTTCAAGTGGAAAACATGACGGAGATCGACAAGGTAGTGTACTTCTCGCAAGGGTTGATGCCAAATACACGTCAGGAAGTACTGTACAAGCGCTGTGAAACCCTTACGGATGCCATTACGGTAGCGATGGACTATGAGCGCTCGCACTTCGGTGCTCCAGCGCGCACGGGACGTCGCGACCGTGATTACCCACGATTCCGCAGAAACGAGTCGGCTTCAAGATCAAATGGTCCTGAGCCAATGGAGATCGACAGTGCGCAAGAACTCAGTCTAGAAGAGTGCCGTCGGCAGAGGAAATGTTACAACTGCTTCCGTGGTGGTCATATTGCAGCCCACTGTAAGGCCCTCGTCGGAAACAACGCCCTACAGAGGTCCGAATCAGCGTCAACGAGACTCGCAGCACGTCAATGCTGTGGAGCAACAAGTCAGCGATGGTGAAGAGAGAATCGTGTACGACCAGTACACTGTGGATGCGTTTGAGGAAGTCAGCATGCATGACGTGGCTGCTAGACCGGATAATGAGCTCATCCGTAAACCCGGGAGAATTGAAGGGCACCCAGTAACAATACTGCTTGACTGTGGTGCTACGGCAAATCTGGTACGGCCAGGAATGGTGTCGAAGGTGAAAGGAACTAAGGATGTACAGGTGAAGGGCTTCGATGGAGAAATCAAGGAGTATCACGATGTGAAGGTTGTGGAAGCGGACATCGGCATGGAGGACAAGACGTTCGAGAAGCTGCGCCTAACAGAGAGTCCACTGGCGATTGAACATGACGTTATCTTGGGTAAACCGTGGTTTGCTAAATATCAACCAACGATCAACTGGCGAACGCATGAAGTAGTATTTCCGAGCAGGGAAGAGAGACCAAGGCCCAAGACGGACAAGAACGAAGACAAGATAGAAGATCAGGAGAATGTGAGAAGGACGACACCACAATGGCCCCAAGCGAAGTTGAAGAGTCGGCGACAGCAGAAGAGCAACGAAAGAAAACGGAAAAGGAAGCAATTCGCGCACGCCATCGGTCACATCTCGCCTTGACTGAGGCGTGGCGTAATGGTGTCTTTGGGTCCACGAAGAAGTTCCGTCGTCGTATGCAGGACAGGAAGTTTGCGGAGCTGTTCTTCGTCAAGGTCTGTGTAGCAGTGGAATCCGACAACGTACCAGACTACATTAAGCCTTTGCTTGACAAGTTTGGTGATGTCTTCCCAGAAAAGCTGCCAGATGGTCTACCTCCCGAGCGCATCGTCGAGTTCGACATGGAGATGAAACCTGACGCCGCTCCTAGCACCCGAGCACCGTTTCGACTGTCTAAAACGGAGCAGGAAGCATTGGAAAAGTTCGTCGCGGAAAACATGAAGAAAGGGTGGATAGAAGTCTCCAATTCACCCTGGGTCTCCAATATCTTCGGTGTTCCTAAGAAAGATCCGGCGACTGGTCAAATCCGAAGAGAGCTGAATGGTTGCGATGTGGGAATAGTTCCATTCCGATTCGTTGGGTCATCGACTTCCTCAATGTGAACAGTCAGACGAAGATCCCGGCGGATGATTCCGACGACGAAGTTACTGGCGAGCCGAGCCTTGGAAGTTACCAGCAGTCCATGATTGCTCTTCATCCTGTACGCATCAGACTTCGAAGCTTCGACGTCACAGTGTCCACGCCGCAATGCTTCGCATGCTTCCGTCGGATGAACGATGTCTTCTTGTCGACGATCTGGACTTGCGGGGAGAGTTACCCCATTGGAGTTCAGCAAGAAGTCAATGTACACGTGGAACAAGTCCAGAACGTCGAGTACTTAACATCCAGCGTCCATTTGAGCGAAGACCAGAAGAAGAAGTTCCAGGCTGGATACAAGAAAGACCCCGCGTTCAAGGAAGTATGGAACCGACCGGACAAATCTGCAGACTTCGTCAAATCGAATGGGCTTTGTACAAGCGTTCGGGTCATTCGGTCATCAGGCTGTGTGTTCCCAATAACGCCCGGCTAATCACGAACATCTTGGAAGAATTCCATGATGCACCCACGGCAGCTCATCCTGGAATCCGTCGAACGCAATTGAGGGTTGCTCAGTGGTACTTCTGGCCCACGTTGGAGAAGGACACGAAGGAGTACGTGGCAAGCTGTGGGACGTGTGCTAGATGGAAAGTTAGTACCGCGCGCAAGAAAGGAACTATGATGCCAATTCCAGTCCCGAGCGAGTGTTGGGAAGTAGTGACTATGGACTTCGTGACAGGGCTACCGGTTTCTAATGGCTTCGATGCAATCATGACTGTGGTGGACAAACTGTCCAAGCGGCCCAAGTACATTCCGACACATACGACGGCGGATACTCCAGAAGTTGCCCGCATCTTCTTTGAAGGAGTAGTTCGTCATCACGGTCTGCCAAAGGTGATCATCAGCGACCGAGACCCCAAGTTCACATCAAAGTTTTGGAAGTCGCTCATGGATATCATGGGGTCAAGTTGTCGCTCACCACGGCATATCGTGCCCAAGCGGATGGACAGACTGAGCGTCAGAACCTTGTCTTGGAAGATGCATTACGGTGCATGGTGTCCTACCATGGTCGAGACTGGGCTACGCATTTGGGAACAATCGAGTACGCACATGCGACGCTGGAGAGTTCCTCGACAACGTTTACGCCGTTCGAAGTGGACACAGGACGCAAGGTCAGGAACTTAGTATCCCAGATCACACCTGGTGAAGTTCGTGATGAAGATGTTCCACTAGTTGACTTCGCGCAAAAGTTTGCTGAAGAACGCAAGAAGATCGTTGAATTGGCCCGCAAGAATCTCCTGGCAGCACAAGAACGTCAAAAGAAGTATTACGACAGGAAGCGCCGAGACGTGGAGTTCAAGGAAGGAGATCTCGTATTGCTGGATACGCGTAACTTGCCTCTCAAGCGCATCACGGCCAACACGGAACTCAACCGCGAGAAGTTGGCGATGAGGTACATCGGCCCGTTCAAGATCGAGAAGATGATAAATTCCAACGTAGCACGGCTCAAGCTACCGCGGCACATGAGTCGTCTTCACCCGAGTTTCAACGTGGAGTTCCTCAAGCATGACGTTCCGAACCCTCAACGCTTCGCGTCGCGACCTTTGCCCAAATCTGCACCAGTACTCCTCGACGATGCCACCGACGAAGAACTGCATTTCCCAGAAGCTCTGCTCCAGCAGAAACAGCGCAACAACAAACGTCTCTGGTTGGTCAAGTGGCATGGACTCCCCGATTCGGAAAACACATGGGAATACGAGGTCAAGCTAAAACGAGTATCGCATTGGCGTGACCTTCTCCACAAGTTCCGTCAACAGCGCCAACGCGATTAAAAGTCCGGGGGGATGTCATGATGCAGCATGTCTGCTGCTGGCACCCACGCAAGCGGGTACGCCAGCAACAGACATGCACGAAGAACACGTACCTGGTGGCCAGGAATGCAGGCGTTGCAGCGCCGCCGCCTCCGCCGCCACAAGAAGTCCGCGCGCAACGTCGCGTGAAGGCTGGCGCCAGGCTTGCGCAAGACTGCCTGGCGCCCGGAATCCAGAACGCTACCTGCACAAGTATACAAACATGCATATATAGGATTACGAAAACAGAAAAACACTTGCATTTAGTATAGGTTAGCTCAGCTTCTAGAACGACACTAAGGAGAACCTAGAGGAAGGCCTAGAGCACGTAGTTAGCCCGAAGACTTAACGGAATCAATCTCACTTTGCATTTTACCCAACAACAAGCAAGCAACACAACCACTCCACGCACCTTCGCTACGACAGGCCCAGCGCACCCGGAGCCTGTCAATGGCAATCTGCTTGCGGATACGGTCGTTCATCATGTTGATGTACGTCTGGTACACACGCAGGGCCTTAGCCGCCAGCTTGGACGCAAAGTAGATCGGGATGTCCTGCAGGTCCGGGTGGGAGCGCCAGTGCTCGTCCAGAATCAGCAGCAGTTCCTGCGTCCGCCCCAGAGCGAAGACGGGGATCAAACAACGCCCACCGCGACGCACCACAGCTTCCACCTGTCCCGTGAAGCGCCCCTCGCGCTCCACCACGGACTGATGTACCTGCACGCCGTACGTGGACTCGACAATCAGCACATCGGGCGAACACGCCGGCAGCTCTGCAGCCATGAGGTGGCGGTCGTTCTCCAGCGAGTAGTCCCCGTGTAGAGCACCTTGACGCCGCCGATCTCGATGAGGTACATGCACGCGCCCAGCACGTGGCCGGCGTTGTAGGGCGTGAACTTGATGCCGTTGTGCATGATTTCCTGGTGGAAGTCGATGATCTCGACCTTGGAGACGCAGTTGTTGAGGTCCTTGTCGTCGTAGATCTGGTCGTCTACTGAGATGTTGGACACGCGCAGGAAGTCGCGCAGCATCATCTGCATCACGGCCTTGGTCGGGTGCGTCATGAAGACGCGGCCCTTGAAGTTGGTCTTCTCCGTGAAGTGCGGCAGCGCGGCCACGTGGTCGATGTGGAAGTGCGTGATGAGCAGCAGGTCGATCTCCTCGGCCTCCACGCCGTCGAAGAACGGCAGGCTGCCGTGCCCCGAGTAGCCCGGGTGCACGCCGCAGTCCAGCATGATGGTCTTGCCCTTGAACTTGAGCACGATGCACGAGCGCCCCACTTCGTTGCCCGCGCCCAGCGGCATGATGCGCATGATGTGGCGCTCGTCCGCGGCCTCCTCGGCCAGCCGGCGCTTCGACATGGTGAGCTGCTGCTTGCAGTGTTCGCGCCACCCTGGGATAGATTAAATGGGATATGGAATAAACCATATCCCACCCAGTTGGCCGTGGTATATGGAATATACCACAACTTGTCCAACATACAAAGTTGAAGTGTAAAATATTTATAACCCAATTCCTACTAATCAGCTTAAACCTTGGATTAAGCATCTATACAAAAACTAGCATACGTGTATCTCTTGAAAAACCCAATATCCCATTATACCACCCACTTCGTCAAAGATCCCACCCAAGCGCTCTCAGAAAAGTGGGATATAGCGAACACTGGCTGCTTGGCTTCTGCTGCTGCTGCTACGCCTGACTGGGGCGAAGCACCAAGTCGTCACTATAACGCGGTGCAATGTCAGTATTTCGAGTGTCGTGTGCAAAACACCAAAAATGGAGCCAAGAGCAAGGGGCAAGATACACACGCTAGCCTGCAAGTTGCAGTGCAACGGGGTGTGACTATGGGCTGGCATTGGCAGACGGCGTCAGTTCACCCCGGCGGCGGTGTTGCTCTTGAAGGTGACGCACTTCCCTCATATTGCCACCTACATAGTTAGTCACCTCGGCGTCACTCCAGCCGCTTATAGCCCCCGCGTCAAGCAGGACGATGGAATCGCGCCGCTTGACTCAGCAGCGACGATGAGTCCAAGGCGACGAATTGTTTCCTGGCAACTTGCATCTGGCCGTTGCTGCGACCGTTGCCGTGTTCAGTGGGACTCGTGGGGATCAGACGTTCACTGTGTACGCCAGCACACCAACTTGGTGACCGAGTGACCAGTCTCCAACTCGCGGACCATCACCTGCCTCACCTTCGCGTGCGTTACGCGCTAACCAGGCTAATAATTTGGCTGTGCGCGACGGCGCCCGTCCCGACCGCGCCGCCTTCCGGCGGGTTCACCGCTCGGTTACCGCAGATACATGTTTGCTTTTGGCGACGCGTCCCTTCACGATCCCCGAAGGCTGTTCTTCTTGAAGTTTCACTTTACCGCCATTTCACTTGGGTTCACTATGCTTTCAGAGTGATGGTAATGAAGCTTTCACTTCGAGCAAAGAAACCTTTTCCGACCGACAGAAGTCCGCAAAAGGCAAAAGAAAGGCAAACGAAGCAAGAGCGAGCTGATGGAGGCCCCGCGCGGAGTCGCCATGGGCCGCAAGCGCACGCTGGACGACGACGACGAGCGCCGCGACTCGCCGCGCGCGTCCTCCGAGAGCGAGAACATCAGTCCGCGGCTACTGGACGCGCAGGTGGGGCTGCCCACGCCCATAGGCGGCCATGTGGGCATCGCCGGCGCCGGATCCGAGCGCGGGCGCGTCACGGGCGCCGTCAAGAGCCGACGCCTCAGTCAGGACCTGGGCGAGACGCCTGCGCAGTTTGTAGCCAAGATCACGGCGCTGTCCGGGCCCGCATCGCCGGCTCTGCGCGTGTTCATGAGCGACGCGGAGGCTGCGCGAACCCCACAGCGTTTGTGGGCAGCCCCTTCGAGCTAAACAAGGCGGCAGGCGGGCTGTCTAGACCCATGTTCCCGCTAGGAGCACAAGCTCAAGGTCGACCGGTCATCCCCACGCCACTGGGCACGCCTGGACGCGTGCCCGACCAAAAGACGAGTCCTCCAGGGCAACTGAGGAGACTGGATGGAGGAATCGCTGCCAGAACAGGAGGATCGGTGGTCTCTCCGATGGGGAGCCAGGAGCAGAAGAGTCCTATACTGCAGGGCAGACCTCTCATGAAAGCGGGCAGTGGGGAAATCCCACTTGCAGATCGAGGACTACCGACGGTAATGACGGGGATACCTTTGTATCGTTGGAGAGCTGCTGGTGCTTATATTGTCCCGTGGCTGTTTAATCCTATAGATATCGCACTTTTTGGGAACTGGAGGGCAGGATACCAACAAAAGCCCGCCGTTTGGGTCGCTCACGACGCCGTACCGAGTGCCGAGCGTCCCATCCACTACGGTACGTGTGTGCTCGAGATCGCCGCTTGTTAGAAGATTGTGTGACATATAACTTCCGTGACTGCAGGCACCTTCATCGAAGGAGGTGACCAAGCGACAGCCGTTCCCGTTTCCACAGCGGCGGAATCTTGAGCCATCGAAAGGGATTAGCACGCCTGTGTTGGATTCAGGGGGAATGCGGAGCAGCATTTCCCATGCACCCATGCCGTCGTTTGATGTTGATGACGTCTCCAGCGACGAAGAGCTCATGGGCATTCCTGGTCCAGATATCCCCGATCCAGAGATATCGTTTTCACAGGAAAAACTGGGGGATTTATCGGTCACAGAGAACAATTTGGAGGAAACAGTTGTGCTGACACTGTGCGATGGACTTGCCAACAGCCTGACGAAAGCCGAGCGAGAGCGAATGGAGCTACTCAACTTGTACACCATCGCGCTTGCCCAGCAGCCCAGCCCGATTATGCTGGGGCGGGATCAATTCCAGGACATCTTTGGTGACAACATTCGGGGTGGAATGCTTTCCCATTTGAGTCGACGGCACTGTTTGATTCATGTAGAAAGTGTGCCATCCCAGAACGATTCGGCTAAAATGGGTGTTAAAGTGCGAGTGCAAGATACCAGTACGAACGGCATCCGGGTAAACGGAGTGCAACTTAAAAATGGGCAGACACTGGAATTGGATCTCGATGATGTGGTCACGCTCTTGCGGATTCGCCGAGATGAGGTACGCAATGCTTTGATAACGATTAGTCGTGATAGCACTACAAGCTGATATCACTCTGAATTCAAATAGGACGACGTGTCTCTTGAGTACAAACTTGTTCGCTCGGACCCGCCAGCTGAAAAACCTTCAAGGAAAAGTCGAAAAGGCAGACACGATGGGCGATACGTGAGACCTAGCGACAAGTTCTCGTGCGAATTAGTGGATGTGAGCAATCGCTATGGCCTGTCACCTGTGCAGGAGTCCGATGATGTAGCCCTTGCCATCGTGCAAGCTCGTACGATTGCGCACGAAACTCGCCATCAAATTCCATCCGGGCCTTTTGTCTCAAGTGATGTTCCGCTCATAACGAAAAACAATGTGGAAACAATCAAGCCTGAACCAGCTCAGCAGATGACAGCATTAACGCGGACAATTCGATGCGTACGCTATATTGTTTTCCTGGATACGCATGAGAGAATTGGAACTGATTGATCCTCTGTTCTGTAGGCGATTCTATTCGCAGATCAATCGACTCAAGATTTCTCTGAGTCGAGTCAACCGATAGAGGTTCGTGATTTAGAGGGTTTGTTACTGAATTGCCGTATCATTATTTACCGAACTTCTTTTACACAGGGAGCAAATTTCGACTATCGTGAAGAGCTATCCGAAGTATTATCTGCATTCGCAGCAGTCCGAACGTTTGATGTGAGTATATTGTGCTATGTCACAGTTTCATTGCGTTGGCTTACCGTAGGGTTTTGTGCAGGCTTCCTCATGCCATTGCGCAACTACCGAGTCAATCCAACAGGCTCTTAACGGCAGCAGCGATGTATTGTTTTATACCGGTGGAGGGGATGAGGAACACTTGGTAGTTGAGGCGCCGAATGGATTATCTGCTCGGCTCGAAAAAGACGAAGTTCGTCAAATCTTCTCTGAAGGTACGCACACGGCTGATCCGAACTCAACGAATAGTCCGTGTACTGACTAACTACCTTGAATCAGTGAAAACCAATGCGACCAAGCTCGTTGTTGTCATCACACCAACCGTAGAGCCAGGTGGAAATTGTTTTATTTGAAACGATGTGTTTGTTTTACGTGCTTACGCATATGTGTTTGTTCCAGCTCATTTGCTTGCGGAGTGTGGAGCAACTCACGTATGCTTTTTAAGTTCGGCGAACAAGCACTCGTTGCGAGTTACTGCCTTCATAAGGTACATTGCACTCCAGGTCAATCCTTTTTCTCGTTGAATGAACTAACTTTTATTGCGCACCAAATCAGAGCATTATTTGCTGGCCTGCTGAAGGGGTTCTCAATTGAGAAGAGCTACGCGCTAGCAGAATTCGTTGCGCTGAATGACCTGCTGCCAATTGTACGACCAGCGGACCAAATATGCAAGATGCTGCCAAGTTCGGCTCAGCACAACGTTCAGCTTGGATTTATTGATACTAAAGTGGTGGCAACCGATAGAAACGTGGTTGCATTGCTCAATGCGCCATTTATTCCAGTGCTGGCAACTCATTTTCTTGGGAGAGACAGCATAGTCAGAAAGGTACTGGGTTGTGATTTGCCTACTGCAGTTACTTTGATCGCTAACCTCGTTTGACTTTCAGGTCAAGGCTGCGTTAGCTCAAAAAGTCCGGGTATGCAACGTATACGGATCCCGCGGTGTTGGGAAGTCTTCAGTTGCTATTCACATAGCAAAAATGGCCTATCGCACGAGAGGGTACCGCAACGGAGTGCACTACTTCGCTGTAGATAAGCTGGTGGAGCACGTCCAAAGTGCTCACCAGCCCGAGACCGAATCTGAGGACCAAGACTTCCGAAACACTAACCAGAGGGAGGATCCTTTGCCAGTAGTTATCGAAGAAGTCGAAACTCTCCTTCGCTCACTCCCAGAGTACGTGCTGCTGGTATTGTTTGATATAGCTTACGTTCTATTGGTACTAACAAGGTTGTGCTCCTGCACCTGCATAGGTTGGACAATGCGGATTACCCTGCTTCATTGCTGGTTTTAGACGGTTGTGATATCGTCCTCCCAGCACTGGGGATGTTTGTGCTAAACATTGTTCAGTCATTCCCCAGCGTCCAGGTACATCTTTTTGTGCATTCAACAAAAAGGAGTTACCTACAGACAATCTGGTTTGTGCGCAGATCCTGCTGACATCGACGGAAGAGCTGCAGATCGACACCGGAGAAGACTCCATATTGCCTGAGGAAGTTGTTCACGTTGGTGAGCTGGGCAAACTGGACAGCGCGAAACTTTTTTTCAAACTGGCACGGGGACACTTGACTTCACGGCAGTTCCGACAGCGTACGTTGAAACCGAAGGCGCATTTTCAAATGATTTTTGGGTTTCTAAGGAAATGGTGCCTTCTCTGTACTGCAGACTTTCCTGATAGCAGCATTGAAGTTATCTCCAACGACGAGCGCTTACTGGACACAAAAGGCAACCCGTTTCGAATCTCCCGACTCGTGTACGACCTGGAGTCTCAAACGGCCAGCGGCAGCAGCTAACTGCAGCCCAGCACTTGCTCATTTGTATTTTATCGGGACAACTTGCACGATTATATCGTTGACGCCTTCAGATCATCACGACCAGCAGCAGCAGTAGCAAGATTCTGATGGTAACGTGCAATTTTGATGGTATATTATTCACCCTGATGGGTTCTTAAGCTTCAATTACGCCAGCCTGGAAATGCCGGAGTAACACGCCTATGTGTATCAGCACTTTTCCGGTCGAGACTGTCCGCAGTCGACATCTCTCTGACCATGCGGCATTGAACAGTACGTCGTCACTTTTGAGCTCGGGGGTGTGTCCAAGCAGCTGCACGTCCAGCTCTTCCTTGGTTGTACCAAGTGGTCGCCACAGCGAGACCCAGAGTTTGTGTTGGCCTGCAGCAAAAGGCACAGGCACAAAGCCGTAGCCGACAACGTGAAGCTTCATGCCGGAGTCAGCTCTCCAGACTTGCAAAAGCAGTTTAGGCCATCCCTGGAACGCCGACGTTGCGAAATGCAAGTCGATGGGGTGTGCCCACACAGCAACATCAGGATCCGACGTCCATGGCGCTGTTGACGGATAGTCCAGTTGGGTTTGGCCGAATTGATCTCCAGCGATGTGACTCCACCGGCTGCCATACTCGGCACGCCACTTGCACGCCAGGCCCCCGAAGGCTCCAAACCTATGGCCACTGACAATCTCACCGATCAAGTGTACTTCTGGCTGGTAGGCAGGCGGCACGTCCAGCTGTGTCAGTCGCTTCTGGACACGATACGGGTTGTACGGAGACTCCGGTATCGGTAAAGTATCGTCAGGGTCTGGTCTGTGTCGTCGAAGTGGGGAGAGCACGTTTGTCTGGTTCTCCTGCTCGCTGTCACTGCTTGAGCTCTCGACTGTGGGTGGTTTGCGTTTGTTGGGCTTCCCGCGCTTACTGCGAACATGAGGAGATGGCGAGTTGTCTCGGCTTGCGTTATTGTCGCTGGCTGGTGACAGTGGAGGCTTCGTAGTGGAGCCCGACGCTTTCTCCTCTTCATGGATGACCTCCTTCTGGTTATTCGACGCCTTGGCCGAGTTGTGATGTTTAATCTCGGGCATTTTCCAGCGGCTCTTACGCTTCGGCGATTCACCTGCTGCGTCCGGCTTCGTTGGCGTTAGAGGGTCCTTCTCGGTCGCTGCAGTAGCCTCCGCGTTTGGTTCAGTTGCTTCATCCTGAGCTTTGGCTTCTTGCTTCTTGTCCACACGCTTAGGCTTTTTCTCGGGCTTTGGCAGCTTCATCAGTCTACAGGCACCGCAAAAAGAACACGTAATGTAAGTCACTAGTTGTACTGATCATAAAATGTAAGTAGAGATCAGTGCGCACGCTTTCTTTGGCGATGCGAGGGGCTTTTTCGTCGGAGACTTTGCTTCCGGCGCATTGTCCTGGTCGAGTTGCGTTTTACGCCTGAACGCGCGTGCGATAGATTTCCGAGGCGACGGAGTCTTCGCTTCAGCAGTAGCGACGACAGCACTACCAGCCTCCTTGGCTTCGTCACTGATCAGAGCTGCTGCTGTCGGATCGGTCTGCGTCTTCTCTTTCTGCTTGGCTTTGTCTTTCTTCTTCTCTTTCGGCTCCTTTGGTGGTTTGGGCGTTGGTTTGGGCTTCGGCTTGGGCTCTGGTTTCGGCTTGGGCTCCTTCTTCTTCTTCGACTCGGGAGACTTCACTGCCGAGCTTCCAGCTCCTGCAGCATCCGGCGCATCAAAGCTACAAGACACAAGGAAGTTGTGAGTCAAGCATCAAGCCCAATCACCAGCCCTACGCCACATACCCGCCTGCCCCAGCCCCGCTTGGCTGAGCTCGCTTCTTCGGCGACGCGAGCTTCTTCAGCATCGGGATCCTCCCACTCGCCGCCTGCGTGTCTGCTTGGAGAATAGGCGGCGACAAAACCAAGAGCCGCCAGCCCCATCCAGACAGACCGTCGCCACCAAAGACCACCAGAACCCCAGACCTCCAGCAACATGCACCAAAACTGCCCGTGTATTGATCACCCTCTCTCGGTTATCAACGGGTAGGTAGAACTCGCGTAGTAGTAGCACGAAGTCGAAGTAGTAGAATGGTCCTCTTGTGTTACGAGGCCTCTAACGGCCTCCACTCTATCACTCCTCCCCCCAGAATCCTAGTCTTTCTATTGCCGTCGCCCTAGTTCTTCTTGGTGCGCATGCGCAGCGCTTTCTTGCGCTTGCGGTGCTTGTGCTTGTTCATTTTCTTTCGCCGCTTCTTGACCACGCTGTCCGCCAGGTATCCGTCCATCTGGCGCAGCAGCGAGTCCACGTCGCGGGCGCCGTCCATGTCGCGCAGCGGAAGGTTGTCCTGCAGCGCGCTGAGCATGCCGGGCGTGTCCCACAGGTCCTCGGAGCAGGCGAGCGCGCCCTCCTCCGCCGCCTCCTCCATCTCCGCGTCCACGAGGGGGAACGAGCCCACCTTCCACAGGTGCGACGGGTCCGCGCGCGGGTACTTCTCGAGCCACAGCGACGCGTCCTCGGGCATGGGGAAGGACGGCGTCTGGAACAGCGCGTCGGGCGCGCGCGTCGACATGAAGGCGCGGCGGGCCGTCACCTGCAGCGGCTGGGCGGCGGCGCACGGGCGCAGCGCGCGCCGGGACGCGCCCAGCACGCAGCGAGCAGCAGCGCGCAACCCGGACATGACTCTGGATCAACGAGGTGGCGTGTTTCTCACTGAGAGCCTTGGAAGAAAACGGATGGGAGGCTGGTAGAGGCGGTTGGGCGCGGTGAGGTCGGCTATATATAGAAATGTGTGGGATTAGCGGTTGTGTACCCAAGTTGTTTCAAGAGGGGGATGGGATGACGCAGGTTTGGTGTGGCACTGGTGTAACGCTGCGCAAGTCAGCACTTCAACTGGCCCTTTGTATGGGAAGATCGCCGGATCGAGTTGAGGTCGAGCGTCAAGCAGCATGCAGAGTGACCGAGAGCGAGTGGCGTTCCTGCGCAGGTGCTTCGCCTGGGCGGACCGACGCGGCAATGGTGAGTATTTATCGGCACTTGCTGCAATGTACTTGCTGGCATTGCATTGCGTTGACTCAAAGTCTCCGCTATGTGTCAACAGGGGTCTTGGAGGCGCATGATCTCAAATGTGGCGTGGCAGCGGCGCTGGGCGTTCGGCCGTCAAAGGTGAGAGCTGAGGACGTGGTTGGCCGTTCAACGGACAGTATTGACTGATTGCTAGCTAGCTAGCTATAATAGCGGGTCTTATGTGGTACATGTACTTGTCCCTTGGTTGAAGCTGCTGCTGGCTCAGATGTTCCGGGGCTGTGAAGTTCCAGGCCATCAGCTCCGCATCACGCAGGAGGAGTTCGTGCGCGTGATGCAGTCGAGGCTGGCCAAGACGGACCTGCTGGAGGACGTGCGGAGGCTCTTCAAGGCGCTAGACCTGCGCGCCGAGGGCTTCATTTCCCTTCGAAGCTTCCAGCAGGTCGGGGCAAGCAGACTTCTATGGTCTTGAGGTGTGTCTGCTGCTACTGACGCTTAGTGTCCATTGGACTACTCAGGCATGCGAGATGGCGCTGCCCTTTGCCAACCAGGAGACGCTGCTACGTGCTTTCCGTGAGGCAGATAGAGATGGCGACGGACGGGTGCGTCGCCTTCTTATTGAAGAGTGTGGCGTGACAAGTCAGCGGTGCTAAGAGATGGAGACCGGCGTCTGTGTTCTTTCGTAGGTGACGTACCAAGACTTTGAGCGCATGTGTCTCCTCGCAGTGCAGGTCGACGCCAGTAAATAAATAACAAATAGATAACAGCCAGCGACCTCCCAAGGGCTCAAGGGAGGAGAAGAAAGCGTTCGTCTGCAGCGGTCGCGCCACGCCTGTGACTTGTCTCTGCTCTTGTTGTGTGAGACCGAAATCTTTGTGCAGGAGGAGATCGAGAGTATCGGCATGGCGTCCCCCGTCAAGAGCCCGAGCGGCAGCGACGCCCAACAGGAGGCGATCAAGTCACGACTGTTCGCGGTGCTGCGTCGCCCCGAGAACGAGCTCTGCGCTGACTGCGGAGCTGCCACGCCCAAGTCAGATCTAAGCCTCTAGAAACCTAGTTAAGCTGCCAGATATCCTCACGCTGGTTGTGCTGCTGCTACATGTAGGTGGGCGACCGTGACGCATGGAGGCTTCATCTGCACGCAGTGCGCTGGGGTTCACCGCTCCCTCGGAGTTCACGTGTCCTTCGTGCTCAGTGTCATGCTGGACAAGTGGACGGACGAGCAGGTGAACGCCATGGACGTCGGAGGCAACACGAACCTCAACAAGGCGCTTGAACGCACCCTCGTGCTGCAGCAGAAGCTCAACCAGCAGACGCCCAAGAAACCTGAAGCGCAGACCCCACGCGCCGAGCGGGAACTCTTCATCCGAGCCAAGTACGAGGACAAACTCTTCTCTGGAGGAGTCAACAGCTCGCCGCCCAAGTCGCCGTCATCTCCCAAGCGCAGTCCGACCAAGTCGACGGCTGCCACCACCCAGGGGATGGTCGAGTACACTGGCGTCGTGGTGATCGACCTGAAAGAGGCCAAGGAGCTCGCGGGCATGAACATCACCGGCAAGTCGGACCCGTACGTGACCTTCCGTCTGGGCGAGCAGAGTATCAGCAGCAAGCGCGTGGACAACAGCGTCACGCCGCAGTGGAACCAGCAGCTCATGCTCTCGTGGGACGGCACGTCGCCGCTCGAGGTCGAGCTGTACGATTACAACAAGGTGAACGCGGACCGACCCATGGGCGCGTTCGCTATCAGCGCGGATCAGCTGGCGTCGCTGCCTGACGCGGGCGACTCGGACGGCCCCTACGAGGACTGGTACCCGGTCATCATGCCGCGCGACTGGGCCACCAACTTCAGCGAGCACATGGTCGCGGGCGCTGAGGGCGTCACCAAGGGCATCTATCGAGGCATCACGGGCGTCTTCAAGGACCCGATCAAAGGCGCGCGCGAGAACGGACTCGAGGGCTTCGCCAAGGGCGTCGGCACGGGCGTGGCGGGCGTCGTCTACCGTCCTATCAAGGGACTGGGCTCCATGGTCAAGCACTCGGCTCTGTCGGTCGGTGTAGGTCGGAAACACCGCTCCAACAGCGGAGGCAGCGAGAACGACGGCAGCTCCTCGCCCGATGGCCGAGACTTCGTGTCTGCAGGGTCCGTCCGGCTTGCCTTGTCGCTGCAGAAGTTCTCCTAAGCCACTCAACCCGCTACATTGCACACAGTTCATGGTGAGGATGAAGACAAAACGTGTAATTTATTCGTTCACCTTTGGCTCCGTCGATGCGCCGTGCCCTGCGGTTTACTGTTGGTTTGTTCTGTCTGGGGCGTAGTCGGATTGGGTTGGGTCGGGTTTACCTACATGAGGGTACGGAAGTTCAACAACTCGCTCTTCACCCGGCGGAATTGCTCGAGCAGCGTCGACGCCTCCCCGCTCTCGTCTGCGATAGATAAATACACAAGCACTTTAGTTAGGGCAATACGCGTCTGAAAAGGGCGATACGGGGGCTTACCCTGTGATGTGGCGCGCAGATCCGTGATAAAGCCGTCGCAGAGGTCGACGATGTTCGGACAGCAGGCGGCGAACTCCGCGAGTTGGTCCTTCCCGGCACGCGGGGAGATCGCGTGCTTCTTCCAGATAGTAATAATGGTCAGCATGGACTGCAGCAGGTGCAGCGTCCAGCCCTCCCGGTAGAGCCGCTCGGGCTGCTCGCGGTACAGCTGCTCGTAGTAGCTTAGCAGCACCCGGTGCGGGACCCCAACGTCCAGGAACAGCTTCAGTACCCAGTTGAACGTGGTGGCGTCGATGGCTGAAGCAGACGCTACGCCGCCCGTGAAGGCGCCAACGCCCGCTGATCGAATATACCACAAAGAGATCCACTCCAACACATCGGCCAAGAAGCCCACGGGGAACACGAAACCACCGACACCTGCGGCCGAGCCACTGTGTGAGTCATCGCCTTCGAGGTACAGCGACTTGCCCAGGCGCAGAATCTTGCACTGCATCTGGCCGATCCAGTTGCCGCTCTCGAACGAGGAGCCGCCGCTTCCACTGCTTGACGTGGCAAGCAGACCAGCCTTCTCGCACTGGTCCAGTCGCCACGCGTTGAACGCCGCGTTGTTGGAGGACTGCGGCAAGAGGCTGAAAATGATCTTCCGCCACAGCGTCGCGATCACGTCCGCCTCCTCCGACTTGCACACGTGAATAATGTGCAGGCACTCCGTCCACATATCGTACTTGGACGCGAACCGGTTGTACAAGGTAGAAGCGTCGAACAACTTAAAAGTGAGCAGCTGTACATCCGTCTTCCGTTCAAGAAGCTGCTCATCCGTGGCCGACGAGGACGTCTCCAGCTCGATCACCTTCTGCTCGAGCGCCTTCAGAACGCGCACCTGCAGCTGCAACACATCCAGCACGTCACGCACTTCACGAATTGCCTCGGCGGCCTCACCCGCATCCTCCAAACTCTTCAAACAGCCAAGGGACTTCGACACGTAGTACTGGCGCTTGACAATGTCCGGGTTGTTGGCAACCACAAGAGCGGAAGTTGCATACTCGTCTTCACCCATGGTGTCCTCGTGGGCTCGTGCCCACCACACCTTCGCCGCCACAAGGTACTTGTGCTGATCCATGTAGAGCTTCACAAGTAGGTCTTGGTCCTTCTCCTTCAGGAACTCCTCGATGTAAGGGGAGCGAATCGAAGTCAACAGGTGCGAGTGTCCACGCTCATACAACCACGTGTACAACAGGTTGTGGAAGCTATCGTCCTCGGACGCCAGCGCAAAGTGGAACAACTCTTCCACGTACTTATTCCGCGTGTCGTCATCCAGCGTCACCATTTCCTCCACAGCTTGAGGGCTAGCGCCGTTTGCCGCGGCACGGGCCGAGCTGTTCTTGTCACCAGCCTCACCACCAAGAAGTCGGTGCAGAGCCAGCAAGATGCAGCCAAAGCACCGCCGTTTCCACGTCTGTTTGACACCACTCAGATCCGAAGCGGCAGCGTCGTGGAAGTGCTTAGCGCACGCTAGCGACAGCTTCACGACACCTTCGTAGTAGTTCAGCAGCGTGTAGTCTTCGCAAATTCCCTGCAAAACATCCAGGCAGTCCTCCGTGTCCCACATGTGGCACGAGTTCAGGAACTGGTCGAGGGATTCCTTCAGGAAGTTCTTGCGAGCAACGGGCGATCCACTGAGCTTGGCATTCGACAAGCTTCGGTATCCTTGGTAGTGCCAGAGGTCAGAAACAGAGAAAAATGTGGGGCACTGTTCGCGCAGCTGCTTGATCAGGAACTGGTTGTTCTCGTTCCGGCCGCGCATAAGCGCCTTCGTCATGGTCTTAGCAGCCAGCGAGCCATCCGTCGTGGTCACCAACTCGCTGAAGCTTAAGCGGGCGAGGGGCTCCTCCAGCGATACCTTGTACTCTTGTGCAATCCGCAGCAGGGAAATAGCCTCAATGCTGCGCAGAATCAACTGGTAAAGGTAGTACAGCGAGCGCTGTTCGGCCTTGAAACGCGTTTCACGCTTCAGTTGATCTTCGCTCAGGGACTTCTGGTGGCGCATCACCAGCTCCGACACGCGCGACAGACCAGCCTCCGCACTCTCGCCCAGAACACCGTCCAAGCTGGGATTATTCTCCAGTGCAGCACCGCCGCTAATTGACACGGCGAACGGGCCTGCGCTCTCCATCAGTTGCCGCAGCTGGAACAGAATCTCACGGATCTCATCCAGCTTCTCAGGGGAATGGATGTTCTCGAAGCTAGTCACATATCCTGGAGCCTTGGCCGACGGCTTAGAGCCGTTAGCAGCATTGGCGGAGACGCGAGAAACCACGCGACGACCGAGGGTCTTGGATGCCCAAAGCGGGCGAAGAACACGTGAAGCGAATGCGACCAAACCGTCGTGCTGGTACGACATGCCGAACTCCGTCGTAAGCACGATACGCGTGCTGCTCGCAGTGCTAGACGCACCGTTGGCCGTAGACGTAGCAGCGGGCTCCAGCGGAACGTTGTCAGGGGGGCCCTGAGCAATCTCAAAGATGCTCTGGACCGCAGCCGAGTAAATATAATCGTCGCTCTTCATTGACGTCAAACCAGCACGGCGTGGCGCAATCAGCGACGCAGCTGTGGAAGTCTCGCTGACAAGAGGGTCGGTGGGGACACCACATGCCAATGCGATAAGCATACACACCACCTGAATCTCTCCAAAGCAGCGCACAAATGGCGCCAGCGCAGCCTTGAGCTCATGGCCACGCGCAAGTAGAAGCACACGGTGAAGCTGGTCCAGCGGTCGGATCTTCTTGAAAACCTGAATACCTGCGTTGGTCAGGCACAAGAAGTGCCGCGAAGGCTGTGAATACATGAGCGCCATCTCGCCCACAACCGGCGCGGTCTCCGAGGCGGGGGCACCAGTAGACATCTCGTCGAACGAACGCTTGCTGCCGCTGCTGGATCCCTTCGTGCTCGAAGCCGCAGCTGCCGCCTCGGCCTGCGCAATCCACGCGCTCTCGGGGCCCTCGCTTGAGTACGGGTCCAGTTCCTGAATATCCACCACCTTGCCGATGCAGGTGTCGAGCGAAACAGCCTCTCGGATCGTGGGTTTCCTAGCCGCCAAACCTGTCTGAACGGGAAGAGCTGTGGTACTAATCGGGTCGTGCGCAATGCCCACGAGTTGGTCCTGCTGGTCGCGACGTCCTTCGATGCACAAGAACACGCCCTTGCGGTGGAATGCTACGTGTACCGCACTTGGGCTCTTTCCGGGCGCGTAACCTGGCTGCATTCCTTCCTTGGCATGGTACGGCGGAGCATCCCGCAACGCGATAGCCGGAGGGGGCAGACGGATGTGAAGAATCTCGAGTCGGGACGGGCGTTTCGCTCGGCCGTAAGTGCCAGCTCCCGAGTACGTGTACCGCCGCGAAAACGCCGTCAAGTAGAAGCGAATGCCGTTCGACGTCACCGCAACCTGCGTAACAACCTTGGACTCGTCAGGAGTCACCGTCGACAGCGCCACGACCTTCAGAGGGTTGGGCGTTCCAGCCACCGCCGGCTGAAAGAGTCTCTCGTCGGGGCACGACACGCGGGTGCGGCGGTTCTCGCGCGCGTACTTGGCGCCGTCCACCAGCAGGTTCACGGCGCACACGGCCTTAGTCTCGTCTCCATTGGCTCCGAGGTCGAACACGCTCACCTGCGCGTCGTCGTGGAGCACGTACAAAATGTGTCGCGCGTGGTCCACGCACAGGTCCACCACTTTACCGGGCGCGCTGGCCAGCCCGCCAGGAACCGCGGCAGATACTGCGCGTAGCTGGACGTGTGCGCGACCTTCCTGCACGCATCCGACGCACCGACTCCGGGCACGTTCGTGAGCGCCGAGCCCAGCAGCGAGTTGCGGTCGGCCGCCGCCTTCTGCTCAGGCGCATAGAGGAACTCGTAGAGCGCGCCGTCTGAGCCGCCGAAGAAGACGCGCCCGCTGCGCGTGGTCACGATGCGGCGCACCACGCACTTGTCCGTGCTGACGCTGAGCTTGGTGCGCTGCAGCTTGGAAGCTGGCGCCGTCCGTCTGGTTGTCGTCGGGCACGACGGCCAGCAGCAGCACCTCCACGGTAGTGGCCACCACCAGCACGTGGCGCACCTTGGACGTGAAGACGCCGGGCGCGGGCCGCGCCACGAGCCCCACGGCCACAACGGCCTGGTCGAACTCCTTGGCGGCAAAGCGCCCGCGCTGCGCGTAGCTCCAGAGGAAGAGGCGCGCGTCCACGGACGTCCAGGCCGCGCGCAGCTCCGGCAGCAGCCCGGACAGCGACAGCGTCTTGGTGTCGTCCAGCGCGGCCGCCACCACGCCCGGCAGCGGGATCACAGAGCCCTTCTTGGCCAGCTGCGGCGTCCACTGCGACGCGTAGGGCTCGAAGAAGTAGTTCTGTGGCTCCGACTGCGCGTTCAGCTGGTCCACCAGGTCCGGGAACGACGCGTCCTCCTGCGCGGCCTGGTCCACGCGCGTCTTGGCGTCCGATAGGCCCTTGAGCGTGCGCTCCGCCGCCTCGCGCGGCGCCGACAGCTCCATGCTCGGGGACTCGGACGATTGGGCGCGGGGTTGTTTTGGGGATTGGCGGGCCCAGGCGATCGGGCTTATACCGGTGTCTTAGGTATCGTACCGGTTTGGTTTGTGGTAGTACCGGTTTACCAGGTAGTACCAAGATTTTCGCGAAAGTGTCTTTTGACTCAAAAGTTTTGAGCACTTTCTTTCGCCTGACCCGGAGCTTGGAATAAGTACTTACTACCTATAGTAAAGTCCCATTGAGACGCCGACCCCACGCCAATTAGTCGTGCCCCAACATGCGCATTACTTCGGACACCCGCTGACTGCGAGGGACCACAGCCTCTCTCCATCACGACCGACACCAGCACGGAGCCCAAACTAGCGCATTTGACACCAGGCCATAACGAGGTTAGATCACCTTGGTCGGGTGGCCGCTGTGCATGTGGTCGACCTTGTATGCAGTGTCGAGCCCTCGATTGATTGGGGTGTCCCGACAATGCATGCTTCCGAGAGAACGTCTCTACATGCCGGTTTAATACGGCGAGGCATTCTCGGTAAAGAAGTGTACGAACTGTGGCATCTATCTGCAAATGTGCATTCAAAGGAATTTGCTGCAGACCAGAGCTGTGCGTTTATCTCTTCTGATGATTCACGTAGCGTAGTGCAAGGAGCGACAGCAGACGAAGAGCGACGACCCATGCCGCCATGATGCCGAAGTTGCTCCAGATTGGATCGTGTCGAACCAAGAAGGTGGTCTCGACGTACTCCTCACGGTGACCCCATCGGGGAAGCTTGGAGGCGTGCCCGTCATTTGCCGGCACTGCCGTCTCCTCTCGCGGGGCAGTCTTCGAAGATCACAACAGTCAGGCTAGTGAAGCTGTACTTGGTCGGTACGAGGTCGTACAGCACCTTGTAGCCTTGCGGAATGGAACTGGCCGGCGGGTTGAAGCCGTTAAACAGGATCATGAAGATTTGATGATCACGACCACCACGGAGGCCACCTCCATACTTGGCAGCAAGTAGGCCAAGAACTGTCCGAAGTAAGCCTCCAGCAGCACGATCGTCGATAGCTGCAGCCAGTACGTGAAGAACTCTGGGACGCCAGCGAAGCCACCATCGGGTAGAAGACAGCGAGGAAGAGGAAGCAGTAGACGAAGCAGTACGGGATTTCCACCAGCGTCGCCCCCACAACGCGCCGTATGTCTCTGTAGCCCGCTCGCGATAATACGCTGCTCGCTCCTGACAAGTCACGGGCAGCACGCTGCCGAAGGTGAGGAACGTCATGTACGACGTCGTCATGCCAAAAGCTCCGACGAAATTCTGGGACGTGGTGTTTGTTATCTCCGATCAGACGAGAGGCAAGGGGCGCGTTCAGGTCCTCCACCATGCGCTGGAAAATCTCCGACCGCTCGAATGCCTCTACGAATTCACTGGCAGTCACAGGAACAGCCCCGACCTCGTACTGGTGCTGCTTATTGGTCCCCAGGTCCAGCAAGAAGTCCACGACGTCTCGGTCTTGGGGGTACCTGAAGCCCAAGCTTTCAAAGAAGCCCAACGAGGGCCGTGATACATCACGTAGCCATCGTTCCGCAGCATTACTTGATCGAAAAGCTCAAAAACCTCTGGAGGAGGCTGCAGCAGGGAAATCATGACAGTCTTGCAGAACGTTTTAGCGAGGCTGCGCTGGGTCGAGACGATGCCGAAGGTCGCGACGCTGTCCAGCCCTGTACTGATCTAATCCATCACCCGGACGTTCTTGTCGCCAAACGCCATCTCCCCCGTCGTCACACGCTTCCGCTCGCCGCCGGAAACGCCACGCAGCATGGCGTTCTCAACGATGGCGTCTTGGCACGAAAACGTCGGGTCAAACATCGGTTGCCAACCGTTGACGGACCTTCCCGTGACGCTCGATCGCATTACCGTGAAGGATATGTGGAGTCGACTTTCAAGTACAAGCACGACGAAATCTGGTCGAATTTCTCGTGGTGCTGGGCATCTTCCTGATGTTGTCGGCGCTCGCACTTCGCTACATCAACCACACGCAGAGATAAATGGACCGATAGGGTGTGGGCAACAAAACGGTGCATTGAAGGCCAGCATCGATGCATGTTTTTTTTTCTCCATGAGTTGTTTACGACCTGGGAAGCGATCGCTGAATACCTAAGGTGCTAGGGACAAGGAGCCTCTGCTGCGATTGCTCAGGTCGATAATGCAGTCGCTTTGGTTTGCTGGATGCTTGAGCTGTGATTCTGATGACTCATCGAAGTTGCGAAGAGCGTGTGGCGAGCGCGTGCGGTGCTTGTTGCCGATTAATCCGTCGCTTGCCCGCTGCTTCTGCTCCACATTCCAAAGTTGCCCAAGTTAGGGTTTGAACGTTCGTACAAACTCGTTAGTGCTTTACCATGCGACGCTCGTGAATTTCCTCGATAGGCAGGCCAGCAGAGTCCCAGCCGAAGATCGATCCGTAGTTGTAGTTAAACGAAAAGATCGCTGCAGCCGCCCCGATGACGCTGCCAGCCAGGATGTCGCTGTAGTGGTGCCAGTTGTCGATGCTGCGCGTCACTGAGACCCACGCAGCAAGCAGCACTGGCGCGCAGCAGAGGAACAACATGGCGGACTTTTGGCCACCTAGCAGCATGGAGATAGCGCGGTCCTCGCAATTCAGACGTGATCGACCCAGCAGATAGAGCTGTTAATGAATACACATCACCATTAGCTCGTCATGAATACAATGAATAATGCCAGCAGGATCAACCCACCGTAAGAATGAGCATGGTGGCCCACGCAAAGGAAGCGTGGCCCGACGGGAAGCTCTTGCGACCTTCCTTCTCTCCGGCTGCATCCGTGCACAGGTTAGTGACTCCGTCCCAAACCGCGTCGTAGTTCCACTTGCACATGTGATAAAAGCACGGGCGGAAGCGGCCCGTGATGTTCTTGTGAAGAACTCTGCCAGCGCCATGGACTGGACGAAGCTGAGCAGGAAATCGCGCGTGTCGTGCGCGATGACTCGCACCGGCGAGAACCTCGGCAGAATGAAGTTCACCAAGAGGTTGGTGCCAATTGGCAAGCCGATTCCAAACGCCATCAACGCCCACATCGGCACTGACCAGTACCAGAAGAAAGCGCGCGGTTAGTGGTTTGTGACAACACCAGCGTAGTAAGCGAACCTTACCGTGCTCCTTGAGCTTTTTTTTTTCATTTAGGGACGGATCGAGTGACCAAGCGAACGCCGTCGAGTTCAGGCGAACTCTGATGCCGGGGATCGGGCGCTCATTCACTTCGATTTTCGCAAACAGGAGCGCCAGGAGGTAGATGAGGACGGTGCAGCCAAATTCCAGGACGCGGTACTCCCTCAGGACGCGCGTGGCAGCGTTGGCAGGCGGCGCGGTATTATCTTCGTGTGGAATATTCACGGAGATGGCATCGCTTGCAGGAGTCGCGTCACCAAAGTACACTGCAGACAGAGAGGACGACGGAGATCGAGCCATCGACTGATACGCTGCGATCACGTCGTCGTTCTCGTTAGAGCTCTTGTCGCGACTTGCAACCATCGCACTTCCGCTTGTTCAGCATTCGACGGCTTCGAGAATGAGGCGGGCGGCCGGGGGCTGAGTTGAGTCCAGTTGATCCCCTCTTCAAACACCAAAACGCTGAGCAGCGAGGAGTCCAACGCGACGCGACCCCGTCTCAAACATGATAATGGATACGTGCCGTCATCGACGCCCAACTGGAGGATCTTCATATCTGACGTGATCCCGTAAACACGGAAGTCGCTTCAACCTCGCGCGGGTCCGCTATTCAAACAGTAGCGCGCCTCGAGTCCTCTGTCGAGGCCGCTTCGCGCGCGAGGTCTTTCAGCCTGGCCAAAATGACAGCAAAAAACACCTTGTGACGGTTATTCATTTAGATTTTACTGGACGCGAGATATTTACACATATTTACTACTATAACAATGAAGACGTTGTTATAGTAGTTGTGAAGCTTAAATCGGCAGGACACTCGCGCGTTGGCTCTCGCCTGCGGACTTAGCGACGGCGCTTCGGGGGGCGCCGCTGCGCGGCCTGCCCCACCCCTCGCGCCTTACGCTAAGTCCTCGGCTCGGCCAGGCGCGGTGTCTAGGAAAAAAAATATCGGGTTGCAGCGCTAGCTCGGACACGTCCCCGCCTAATCGGCGGGTGTTGACGGTCGGTGAATGCATCGATTGAGGCTCGCGCTCGCGTTCGCTCGCCCTCGCCCGCTTGGCTTACATTGGGACGATAAATCTTATTTAGCATATTCAGCATTTTTGAGCCCGGTATGTAGGAGTCGCAGCGCATCTAACAACACAACGCCAAACTATTCCAACCGGCATCGCGCCGCGAGCCCGCAGCGATCAAACAGTAGCCGCTCGCATTCGCTAGTCTGCACGGGATTGCAGCATGTCTGCTCTCATCGATGGCGAGCACACAAAACGATACATCAATTTGCGGGCGCAACTGTGCGTGCTGTCATGTCCTTCCGCAGCAAAGGCATACCTTGGGATTTCGCAGCGCAATCTAGTAGCGAATAGATCACACTTGTCGAAAGCAAGGGACAAGTGACATATATCGACAAGTGCTAGCAATGAACACGTGCAAGATTAGCGTAACTCGACTACGGCTGCATAATGCGACATAATAGAAAAGGCCGACGCAGCATTCGTTCTAATTCAACAGAGTAGCGGGGTGAACTTCCTCTTCGCTCGACTATTGGTGCTGGAAGTAGTGCCGACCGGCGCAGGATTCAGTATCTTCCGTGCTTTTCAGCGCCTTACCTTTTTAACAGCCAATCAAAACCTACCTTTTCTATTATAGCCAACCAAAACCCAGCAGCTATGTGATGTTCCCAACACAAGCTGTGTAAGGCAAAGTGCCAATTTAGTAGATTGAGCCAATTTAGTAGCTCCGCTCCTTTTGGCCAATAGAAAAAATGTAGCCATTAAATACGCGCTTTCATTTGACAAAAAGGAACCAGCTGCTTTTGAGTGAAAACCTGAAGGACTTGATATCGGCGCTGATTCCGCCCTCCGCATTTCCAAGTCACCACCTCCCCACTCCACGGAAGTCGCGGAAGCCAACGAGGGTGTGGCTGCACCACGGGGACGAGATGACGGAGGCAAGATGGCAGCGACGATCTTGAAGGTCTCGACTACAGCGTGAAAGTGCACAGAAACCCCAAGCGACGCAGCCCAAAGCCCGCGCTACTCCAGGTAGCGCGCGGCATCGTAACTTACGATGCCGTACGATTCGTAAGAGGGCGTTGTGCATCCGACAGCGCATAACGAGCCGTACTGTATTGCTACTGGGGAGCTGGTTGTGCGCAGGCTGAATCATGGCTCGGTATCCGTGCTGCAACACGTTCATAGTACATGTAGGGCATGTCCCCGAGTCATTACATGTGCAGTTTAGTATGCATACAATACAAGTGCTGTTTCAGTCGTCACCAAGCTACGTACGATAACCGCACAGCAAACTGACATCTACAGCTTCACTTAGCTACGTATGATAGCCGCACAGCAAACTAACATCTACAGCTTCATCGAGCTATGGCGCGCCGTACAGACTGCGGCTGAAAGCATCGCAGCCACCGTTGAGCACTCGTTGAACTCTTCACCGCCGCCTCGCCAAACCTACCATTGTGGTGCCGACGATACACGTCCACCGTGCTCCTTCTAGCGACCGCGCTGGTCTGCTACAGTATGAATCGCCTCCGGTTGCAGTGTGCCCGCATCGCCGGCGCTCACGCGTACGAGGTCGCCATGTCAACCATCCAAGGGGTTCCTACATTATTTAATAAACTAGACTTTATCATGAGATGCTCTGAACATGACGTTTGAAAGGATTGCATCCACCTAACCCTAAAGTGATTTGGAGCTGCGCTGTCTGGTAGCCCTTCATACTAAAGCCAAGTGTAATAGGGCCACTAAACTGGCACCGCCGCGAAATCGATGCTTCGCGTTGCCGGTTAGCTAGAAGTCGCGTACGCACCTGGTTGAAGCCACAAAAAATCACAAAAATCCGCTGGTGTCTCCTCTTTACGATGGTACCAGGAACATGTCAATCTGAGCATTCCTTCCCGAGTTATCGCCACTTTTGTGCCGGTACTCCGCCGGGGCCACTAAATTGGCACTTTGCCTTACCACCACACCGGTACACAAGCTGTGTACCACCACATTGGTACAAAACATTAACTTCTATAGAAACGGCTTTTTACTGCTTAGAAACGTTTCGGTTGCAGTTGGCGGCTGAAGTTGAAGTTTGAGCATACTCGCCTCTTGGCACCAACTGCAAGTGCAAGCCGGGCCCAAGGACCCGTATCTAGACGCCTCTTCACATTGGTCCAAAAATGGATCCATGACAACTTACTCAAGCCTTCCATGGCTACTTCGCGAGTCTTCGCAAAAATCGTCGCTCCGTCTCTTCTCGAGTAACTACATTTCTAAAGTTTCTAAAGCGTTCGCAATACAAAAGCAGACCACACTAAACTTAGTCGAGAGAAGTACCGTGTTTTCGTCCTAAGTTAAGCCGTTTAGAATGCTTACTTAAACGAGTAACCGGGAACTAAATTTGACCATATTCACAAACACGACGCGCGTCCCTTGCGAAGTTACGTACGTGACGCCCTTACAAAACGCAAGTCAGAAAATGTGTCCATACGTAAATAAGTCGTTGTAGCCATCCGATTTTCTGAAATATGTTTAAAACACACAAATTTTGGAAAATATAGCCCCGGCGGAACCGTAGCTTTCAGCTTAAGGCTGAAAGAACTTGGGCGTGCTCGCTCTGCTCACGCACGGGATCTCGAAGCTTGAAATGGATTGCTCACTTAGGCTTTAAATGTAGTTTTGGTGCGGGGTCTCCTGCTATCTTAAAAAAATGATATTAGATTGACCCTATAGGGTTACATAGATTTGTTTTTTAGAACTACGAAACTATCCCCAGGTATCCTTGTTAGCTGCTGTTTAGCGCTGATGCCATAATTGGTGCCGTATGGACTGTAGCGCCTTGTTTTCCTAGGACAGTGGGCTCTTGCTGTATATGAATATGTATAAATTGGGGAACATGCGATATGCATGAGCTACATGCATATAATTAGAATGTTGCTTTCTAAAGCTACTCAACCTCAAGTTAAGCCCTGTAGGACACTCAAATCAAAAACATACATGTTTAATTGTCATGAAACGGAATTTTATAATTACGGCAAAATAAAACAGGATAAGTCACGGGCTTTTTATTTTATTTTTGCAGTTCATGGTGACGATGGCTCATTATAGAACACAAATAACATGTATTACCGTGACTGTAGGTGTTCTTATAGTTTAAAATTGTTTATATATTTTATGGGGTTCTGCATTTTGTTGTTAAATCAAGCTCCGAAATACAAAAACATAACTCAAGAATCGTGGAACTGGTACGACAGCGGGTACAAAATTAACATTCACCTCTGCAATGGCGCTATGTGAATATGGAACTGAGCCAATTAACAGCGGTTGCTTTCTTACTATCATAAAAACAAAAAAATGGCTCAACTTTTATGGATATTCTTTTTGCAAGCTACAATTGTTGATGACTACATTTGTAGATTCCATTTGTTGTGCTTTTTCTTTGTTTCTGTATAAATGGGGTAGCTTTAGTATCTAACTCAATTGTTTTCTTGTGTTATCATTACGCTTCAAGACTTGCAACGATACCATCGAAGCCACGATATCAGGACTCTGTAGTTTAAACAAACGTAAAATGAGGACCTCTGAACACACGCAGTCATTTCGAAGCCAGCCTTTGGTTAAAACTCGGTTATTTTTGCGCAATTCAAGCTGAGATCGGTGGTCTAGCCAATGGTTTGATCATTCTGCCGAAGTTGAGTAGATGGCACGAAACAAACATAACACCTAATAAAACTACAGCGGGTAGTAGACGTTTGCGATGTTGTATAGTCGTTGCCCTTCTTCATACATTGCATCAAGTTTATCGTGTTGTTGGGCTATCCAGTATTGGGTGTGAGCAGAACTACGTCTCCACTTCGTCACTGTTGGACGTACTAAACATCGTGGTGAGATTGTTATCTGCGCGCCATCTTGTCCATCGGACGAGTTACAGGCAGCCGCCATGGAGGTGACACGGCGTGCGCGCGTTTGGGGACGAAGCGGGTGAGTTTGCCGACCACGCTTCACCACGCCAGTGGGCGAATTAACAAACGCAAGTAGACCTTTTCAGCCTCAGCATTTGGCGTGCAGATCAGCGTAGCTGGGCGCCGATGTTACCGGGTATGCAAGCAGAAAAGAACGCCAGGGTCGATAATGGATTAAACGCAGCAGGGATGAAACAGCCTGTCACGTCAATGCGCGGAAAAATAAGAGCGCATGCTTGGTTTAAAACGAGCGCGAGAATGACGGTTGCGAACTACTTGAGATGGCTGCATGGAGGCGTTTCGACAGTGTCTGGGCGCGGCGTAAAGTAGCTAGCTGCGCATTGGCTAAAATGATTTTTGAATGAAACTGCTGATCTTTTCATACAAATTTCAAGATGTCGGACCCGTGGATACTTACTGACCCGTAAAAAGCAAAAAAGTGAACATGTGCGTTATTGATGGTGCCATGCTGAACGGTATCTCTGTAGGGGTCGCCCATAGAAAGTGTGGAAAAAGTGGTGATCAATATGTGTCGTACTTAAGCCGTTCCCGGACCCTTATACTCTCAGCTTTTCAAGCTTCGAGAATTAACTTGGGCGCGCTCGCTCTGCTCACGCACGGGATCTCGAAGCTTGAAATGGGTTGCTCACTTAGGCTTTAAATGTAGTTTTGGTGCGGGGTCTCCTGCTATCTTAAAAAAATGATATTAGATTGACCCTATAGGGTTACATAGATTTGTTTTTTAGAACTACGAAACTATCCCCAGGTATCCTTGTTAGCTGCTGTTTAGCGCTGATGCCATAATTGGTGCCGTATGGACTGTAGCGCCTTGTTTTCCTAGGACAGTGGGCTCTTGCTGTATATGAATATGTATAAATTGGGGAACATGCGATATGCATGAGCTACATGCATATAATTAGAATGTTGCTTTCTAAAGCTACTCAACCTCAAGTTAAGCCCTGTAGGACACTCAAATCAAAAACATACATGTTTAATTGTCATGAAACGGAATTTTATAATTACGGCAAAATAAAACAGGATAAGTCACGGGCTTTTTATTTTATTTTTGCAGTTCATGGTGACGATGGCTCATTATAGAACACAAATAACATGTATTACCGTGACTGTAGGTGTTCTTATAGTTTAAAATTGTTTATATATTTTATGGGGTTCTGCATTTTGTTGTTAAATCAAGCTCCGAAATACAAAAACATAACTCAAGAATCGTGGAACTGGTACGACAGCGGGTACAAAATTAATATTCACCTCTGCAATGGCGCCATGTGAATATGGAACTGAGCCAATTAACAGCGGTTGCTTTCTTACTATCATAAAAACAAAAAAAATGGCTCAACTTTTATGGATATTCTTTTTGCAAGCTACAATTGTTGATGACTACATTTGTAGATTCCATTTGTTGTGCTTTTTCTTTGTTTCTGTATAAATGGAGTAGCTTTAGTATCTAACTCAATTGTTTTCTTGTGTTATCATTACGCTTCAAGACTTGCAACGATACCATCGAAGCCACGATATCAGGACTCTGTAGTTTAAACAAACGTAAATAGAGGACCTCTGAACACACGCAGTCATTTCGAAGCCAGCCTTTGGTTAAAACTCGGTTATTTTTGCGCAATTCAAGCTGAGATCGGTGGTCTAGCCAATGGTTTGATCATTCTGCCGAAGTTGAGTAGATGGCACGAAACAAACATAACACCTAATAAAACTACAGCGGGTAGTAGACGTTTGCGATGTTGTATAGTCGTTGCCCTTCTTCATACATTGCATCAAGTTTATCGTGTTGTTGGGCTATCCAGTATTGGGTGTGAGCAGAACTACGTCTCCACTTCGTCACTGTTGGACGTACTAAACATCGTGGTGAGATTGTTATCTGCGCGCCATCTTGTCCATCGGACGAGTTACAGGCAGCCGCCATGGAGGTGACACGGCGTGCGCGCGTTTGGGCACGAAGCGGGTGAGTTTGCCGACCACGCTTCACCACGCCAGTGGGCGAATTAACAAACGCAAGTAGACCTTTTCAGCCTCAGCATTTGGCGTGCAGATCAGCGTAGCTGGGCGCCGATGTTACCGGGTATGCAAGCAGAGAAGAACGCCAGGGTCGATAATGGATTAAACGCAGCAGGGATGAAACAGCCTGTCACGTCAATGCGCGGAAAAATAAGAGCGCATGCTTGGTTTAAAACGAGCGCGAGAATGACGGTTGCGAACTACTTGAGATGGCTGCATGGAGGCGTTTCGACAGTGTCTGGGCGCGGCGTAAAGTAGCTAGCTGCGCATTGGCTAAAATGATTTTTGAATGAAACTGCTGATCTTTTCATACAAATTTCAAGATGTCGGACCCGTGGATACTTACTGACCCGTAAAAAGCAAAAAAGTGAACATGTGCGTTATTGATGGTGCCATGCTGAACGGTATCTCTGTAGGGGTCGCCCATAGAAAGTGTGGAAAAAGTGGTGATCAATATGTGTCGTACTTAAGCCGTTCCCGGACCCTTATACTCTCAGCTTTTCAAGCTTCGAGAATAGACACGGGCTCAACACAATCTCGCTACCATGTCCAGTTACTCGAGGCATTTTCGCTGTGGTGACCATGTCCAGTGCGCTTTCTCCACGCTTTTTCTATGTTGCCAACCGTGTATTTCCCATATGGATATGCTTCGTTTGCTACTAAGACACGTAAGGCCTTACCTTGACAACAAGCTTCGGGCAACGCGGTTTGTTGACTAAGAATTGCCGCTGCGCGTTGGTGTAAACTCTTAGTTACCGGTATTGGCATCCCAATTTACCCATAAAAAAGGTACGATTCAGCACGGACTGCAATTGCAAAGTATCACCCAGACAACAGTAAAGCTCTTACCTTGAGCTGCTCGTGAATGGTTAAAAGAGGTAAGCCTGCGAATTCCCAGCAAAAATCGATCTGTAGTTGTAGTTGGCTGCAACCGCGCCGGTGACACTGTCAACTAAGGTATCGCTGTAGTGGCGAACTGTCGATGGACCGAGTAACACAAACCCACACAACTAGCAACAGTGAGGGCCATCTCAAAAATTTTCGACCTCACCACAGCACCGAGTTGTTGGAGTTCAAGCTGTTCAAACGTGATCGAGCTGTCAAAAAGTAGAAATCACGTGAGCTTTGCATGTCAACACGAGATATAAGTGCCAACAACTGGCCTTCCTTCTCGCCATAGCGTGACGGTGCCGACAGCCGCCGACATGGCCGACATCAATCTTATTGGCTAAAACCTTCACGAGCATTGACACTGATTTGTTAATATTAAAAACAATTTCATTGGCTTAAAGAACGACATGTCGGCGCACATCTCAACCAGCACGCAGACAGACAGCGGGAGCGGCGCCGGCGAGCAAGGGGCATCCGCGCGTGGGGTGGCGGGTCCCCCGCAACAGCAGCAGCTCAGCACAGGCGCGCGGTCGGCATGCAGCACCAGCACGCAGACAGACAGCGGGAGCGGCGCCGGCGAGCAAGGGGCGTCCGCGTGTGGGGAGGCGGGTCCCCGCAACAGCAGCAGCTCAGCACAGGCGCGCGGTCGGCATGCAGCACCAGCACGCAGACAGACAGCGGGAGCGGCGCCGGCGAGCAAGGGGCGTCCGCGTGTGGGGAGGCGGGTCCCCGCGGTAGACGCACCAGCAGTACGCGGCAGTGCAGAAGCAGCCCAGGGGCCCGCAGTAGGCGCCCTCGCCCCAACGAGCAGCAGCAGCGCCACCAGCAGCACCACCACCACCAGCAGCAGCGACGGCGGTAGCAACGCGGCGCCCGTTGGCGCAGACGGCTGCGAGCGTTGATCTCTGGGGCAGCGAGGGGCACGCTCGCTGCTGTCGAGCAAGGGAGGCGGAGGACATGGCCACACCGCAGTTACTGGTGGGATGGCGCTTTCTACCTGGTGCTGCGGTGGTCGGTGGTTCAGTGAACAACGTAGGCACTGTATTTATTTTCATTTAACATGAAAAGATTTAATTTTTGATACTTGCTGACTTAGTTCACGCTCCGCCTTAATATATATTGTATAGAGTGACTTGCATGTGTCGCTGGCGACACCTCAGCTGCAGCGACGACAGTCCCATGAGCAATGCCTTACCTGAAGCCGCTTTGTGCCATGAACGCATACGGGTAAGGCGTTGCCGAGAAAACTCGATTGAAATTGTGATGTAAGTGACGGCGCCATCCAACAGGCATCCAGACTCAATACAAAGTCATAGTAATGTGTCGGCAGCGTGTAAAATATGTATATAATCTCCAAATTACTTAACCTCACTATAGGTGGATAACATATCTCGACAGCCCTGCCGACATTATACGTCGGCAGGAGTGTCGGCGGCTCGTTAACCTACCCCTAACGTTGACGATTGGATAAAATACGATCCGTCGGCCTCCTCATTCGACAATAATCGCTTATCGCCATTTGATTGGACCATGGTCACCATACAGTGGATAAGTAGATAAACATATGTGTCGGCACTTTAACGATATTCATCCATAGCGTGACGGTGCCGACAGCCGCCGACATGGCCGACATCAATCTTATTGGCTAAAACCTTCACGAGCATTGACACTGATTTGTTAATATTAAAAACAATTTCATTGGCTTAAAGAACGACATGTCGGCGCACATCTCAACCAGCACGCAGACAGACAGCGGGAGCGGCGCCGGCGAGCAAGGGGCATCCGCGCGTGGGGGTGGCGGGTCCCCCGCAACAGCAGCAGCTCAGCACAGGCGCGCGGTCGGCATGCAGCACCAGCACGCAGACAGACAGCGGGAGCGGCGCCGGCGAGCAAGGGGCGTCCGCGTGTGGGGAGGCGGGTCCCCGCGGTAGACGCACCAGCAGTACGCGGCAGTGCAGAAGCAGCCCAGGGGCCCGCAGTAGGCGCCCTCGCCCCAACGAGCAGCAGCAGCGCCACCAGCAGCACCACCACCACCAGCAGCAGCGACGGCGGTAGCAACGCGGCGCCCGTTGGCGCAGACGGCTGCGAGCGTTGATCTCTGGGGCAGCGAGGGGCACGCTCGCTGCTGTCGAGCAAGGGAGGCGGAGGACATGGCCACACCGCAGTTACTGGTGGGATGGCGCTTTCTACCTGGTGCTGCGGTGGTCGGTGGTTCAGTGAACAACGTAGGCACTGTATTTATTTTCATTTAACATGAAAAGATTTAATTTTTGATACTTGCTGACTTAGTTCACGCTCCGCCTTAATATATATTGTATAGAGTGACTTGCATGTGTCGCTGGCGACACCTCAGCTGCAGCGACGACAGTCCCATGAGCAATGCCTTACCTGAAGCCGCTTTGTGCCATGAACGCATACGGGTAAGGCGTTGCCGAGAAAACTCGATTGAAATTGTGATGTAAGTGACGGCGCCATCCAACAGGCATCCAGACTCAATACAAAGTCATAGTAATGTGTCGGCAGCGTGTAAAATATGTATATAATCTCCAAATTACTTAACCTCACTATAGGTGGATAACATATCTCGACAGCCCTGCCGACATTATACGTCGGCAGGAGTGTCGGCGGCTCGTTAACCTACCCCTAACGTTGACGATTGGATAAAATACGATCCGTCGGCCTCCTTATTCGACAATAATCGCTTATCGCCATTTGATTGGACCATGGTCACCATACAGTGGATAAGTAGATAAACATATGTGTCGGCACTTTAACGATATTCATCCATACTCGTTCATACGCCACCCCACACGTCGTCAAAAGTTCCAGCCGCACATGTCGTAGAAACCCGGGCGAAAGCGACCGATAATATTTATTTGTGAGCTGGGTGAGGAGGTGAGCCCAGGCCATGAATTGGAAAAGGGCCAACACGAAGTTGCGCTTGTCGTGCTCAACAATTCGACGTCGGCAAAACATCGGTAGCACGAAATTTATGACGAGGTTGGCTCCGACAGTGGAGTTATCAGTAGTAGTATTTGCAGAAACCGTATCGGCATTGCCAGTATTCACGCTTAGTTTGACGCGTGCTGCAAACTTTGAGTCGCGACAATACCCACCTTCTTGTGGCAGCTTCTGATGATCAATGGACGAATCGACCGCTTATATCGGTGTAGTCGAATTTAGTCGAATTGAGCGTTCATACCTTCAATGGTCGAACGAACAAAAGCCAACAGGTAGATGATGTAACGACGTAGTCCAAGTCCAGTACGCGCTAGTCGCTCATCAATACGCCTTGGGTAGTGGCTCGTTGCGAATGTGGATGTCACCAAGAAGCATCGAGCACTGTCGGAAAAAAAACTTTTATGGCCTGAAATGAAGTTTGCGAGTATGATGGCTGGCCAATGTCTTAAATTCATGTGGGGGCTCAGAAATGAGAAGCTTCGAAGGGTATTTACATTGACTGCCACTTACGTGAGGAGGGAGCTATCATTCATTGTGATCCGTGGTATGACGAGTCGTGGCTCACCTTTGCGATCGCTACAATACACAGAACAACACCAATGTCAAAACACCATTTAGCGCAAAAAGCTCGTAAGTACTGCATCTTACCTGGAGACGCTCGTGGATGGTCTCATGAGGCAGTCCGGCATCCTCCCAGCTGAAGATCGATCCATAATGGCTCGCGACTGCGAAAATCGCCGCTGCAATACCAATGACGCTGCCGGCCAAGATGTCGCTGTAGTGGTGCCAGTTGTCGATGGACCGAGTGACGCAAATCCAGACCGCTAGTAGAAGCGGTAGACAGCACAGGAACATCGCCAACGTCTTCTTACCACCTCGCATCATTGACAGGCTGCGGTTCGCACAATGCAGACGTGATCGTCCCAATAGATAGAGCTGTAGAGGTTACAATGCCAGGAAAATAATATCAGTCACTGCCATCGTGAAAGCATGCCATTGTCAAAGACGTACCGTGAGAACGAGCATCGTAGACCAGGCAAACGACGCGTGGCCCGACGGGAAGCTCTTTCGGCCCTCCTTCTCACAAGACGATGACGTGCACAGATTGGTGACCCCGTCCCAAACCACGTCGTGGTTCCACTGGCACATGCTGTAGAAGCACGGGCGGAAGCGGCCCGTGATGTTCTTGATGAACTGAGTCAGGAACATCGCCATAGCAGCGGACTGGAAGAGGCTCAGCAGGAAGTCGCGTGTGTCGTGAGCGATGACGCGGACCTGGCAGAATGCCGGGAGCGCATAGTTCACCACTAGATTGGCTCCGACGGGCAAGACGACGCCCAACGCGACCAACAGCCACATCGGCACTTCTTGTGCCAGCTTCGTCTCGTTAATTACCGGGTCCAGAGCCCACACTTCCGCGGTGGAGTTCAACCGGACGCGAATTCCAGGAATCGGGCGTTCATAGACGTCGATCGACGCGAAGAGGTAGGCCAAAGGATAGAGACACAGAGTGCAGGCGAACTCCAACGCGCGGTAGTCTCTACCGAGTTGGCTCCAGGAACTTTGAGACGCTGCGGGGTCGCATTCCTCCGGGATGTCCACCGTTGTGTCTACCCTCGAGTCGTCATCCGCTTGAGTCTTCGACTGCTGGGCTTGTGGGGATGGCGCCATGGATTCGTATTGCGCCATAACCTGGTTGGTTGCTCTGCCCGTCGCCCGGTAAATCGGAAGATGAGAAGATAGAGATCACTGGCCCCGGCCGTAGCCATAACCAAAACTTGTGGGTAAAATTTACTGCTTACGCGACTGTGTGATAACTCTGCACGAGTGTGACCTCATCATTACCGAGTTGTCCGGGATCGAGTTGCAGAGCTGTCGAGGTTGCGAAAAAAAAAGGCAAAGATCGTCATACACTGTGTACAGTACATGTATTTCACTTGCAATTGCTGGTTTACCTGTTTGTGATACGCCGGTTTTCGTATGCCGTAATATTCAAAAGATTCTGGTCGCGGCAGGGAACCAACCCCTCCAAATTCCGGAGCTCCGTCTTCGTGTCTTCGGCAACTGCGTTCCTCTCAACACACTGGAAGTATCCATCATGTCGCTTCGGTACCGCCAACTTGGCACGATTTCCGCTCAGGCGAAGGTATGAAAGAGCTGGCAGCCGATCAAGAACCTTTGGCCTCTCAGCAAGAAAGTTGCCTTCCAGTCCGAGTCTCTCCAGTCGCTGGAGAGCACCAAATCCACTGGGAAAGGCAGCGTCAAGGCGGTTGTAGTCCAAATTGAGCTCCACGAGGTTCCGTAGTCGGTGGATTTCTTCGGGCAGCACCTTGAGTTGGTTGTGGCTCAAGCCGAGACGATTCAACAGCCTCAGCTTGGTGACTTGAACTGGGAATACTGCGAGCTGGTTGTGATCTAGGCGCAGCTCGCGAAGTTGCGGTGGGAAGGCCACTTTAGTCGGCAGGGTCTGGAGGCGGTTGCTCTCGAGGTAGAGTGATTCAAGTGCTGTCAGTTGGCAAAGTTCCGCCGGCAATGCGGTGAGTGCGTTCCCCGCAAGACCGAGCACGCGAAGCTTATTGAATACCGCGATTTCTGCTGGGAGGCCGCCGATGTGGTGGTTAGTGAGCCAGAGCTCTGTGAGGAGGTGGCCTTGCTTCACGTGGTCAACCACCACCGCGGGGAAAATGTGGAATATTGGTGGCTCTGGAGGAGCCAGGTTCTGTCGGGGTAGACTGAGATCGAGCCGCTTGGTTCGAACGGCAGCAGCAAGTCGCCTCTCCACTGTAGATGCACCTGCAGCTAGCTCCTCCTTCAGCGGGTCGTTGGCGTCGAGATGATTCTTCCTGGCTTTCTGGATCTGGTTTCGCTTGGAACTCCCGCGAGGCCGTAAGGTTCCTGCTGATGGGGAGCGGTGCGGACCGGAGGTCGGACTTCCGTGCGAATGCGCATGCGTCGTTGAGTTTGTGCTGTGATGCGTCTTGGTGGTGGCCATGCTGTTCGAATGGGCGGAGGTGCGCTTGCTAGTTCAAAAATGGAAACGACCGCCGCTTACCTTACAATTATAGTAGTAGCTTTTGCTAGTATGTCTCGGATATTATGCAGTACATGTACTCGTGAAAAAGCCCAAGTTCTCAAGCTGTTGAGCATTGTTCTGCTGTTTGGTCAATGCATTGTCTATAAGTTAGATCGACTCCAGATTCACGCAGAGATTTCGTCCTCATGTCCTATACTAGTAGTCAATTACCCCACATGGCTACATTATTGCAATACAAATCTCTCTACTTACAAACATATTTTCCATGTCGAATCCGGTGGAACAAAGTTCCGCTAGCATGGCGGCGGGCAAGGTGGGCAAGGGCAAGGGCCGGCGGCTCACGGACAGCGAGCGCATGGACATCATCGCAAGCCTGGAGGACCCTTCGACGCAGCTCTCGCGCGCCGAGTGCGCGCGGCAGTACGGCGTGACGCCCGCGGCCATCAGCAAGCTCATGAAGGTCAGCGGCTCGGTCAAGAAGCGCTACTCGGACGCGGGCGGCGGCGGCGCGCGCGGCAAGCGGCAGCGCGGGGCTTCTCCAAGAACGTGGCGTTCGAGGACGAGCTCTTCCAGTGGATCTGCAGCGTGCGCGCGCGCAACGTGCCGCTGCTGGTGGCGCACGTGCAGCAGAAGGCCAAGCTGCTGGCCGCCAGGCACAAGATGAAGGACGACTTCAAGGCCTCCAACGGTTGGTATTACCGCTTCTGCGGCCGCTACGGCCTCACGCCGGCCTCGCTGCAGGCGGGCACGCCGGCTGTGGCCCCCTCCTCAGCTTCAGCCTTGGCTCCAGTCTCAGTCCCAGCTCCTCTGCAGACAGGGGTAGCAGGTTCTACCAGGCGAGAGTCGGCTGAATCTACGCAGTGGACCAGGCTGAGGGATACAATAGGTAGGTTCTCCCCCGAGCTCGTGTACACTGTGAGTGAGGCGAGGCTGTTCTACCAGATGCTGCCGGAGACTGTCGACCCGGCGCGGGATCGCGCTATTGCTCCGGAGAGTGTGGAGACTGGAGTTTCTGGAGCGCTGCTAGTGCCAGGGAAGATCCCGCGCGTGCTGGTGTTGGTGTGCACGAACTGCACGGGCACGCACAAGGTTCCGCTGCTGGTGGTGGGGAAGGAGAAGACGCCGCGTTGCTTGGAGGCTGCTGCTGGAGTGGGGCTGGGCGCGTCGTACCTCAGCCAGCGCGAGGTGTGGTGCGACGACCGCACGTTCCAGCACTGGTGTGAGCGCGTGTTCCTGCCAGCTATTAGGCAACGTACGACGCAGCCGGTGCTGCTTGTGGCGGAGAATCCTGGCGGTCGGCTTGGGGAATTCCAGCGGGAGAATATGAAGACGGTCTTTTTGCCGCTGCGAACGGGGACTGGGGACATGAGCTTGGCTAGCCAGGAACAGCAAGATGTGGGGGCTCATACTACTGAGGCGAGCTCCTCTGTGCGTGCGCAGTTGCTGCAAGGTGAGGTGATCCGTGATCTCAAGCGGCGGTACAAGGTGGGGCTCTTCCAGGAGAGACTCAGCTTCTTGGAGAAGTCGCCTGAAGACAAATATCGACTGATCCAACGCGCCGGCAAGAAACCCGCGGGTGGTGCAGGTGTGGCGCTTGGACGATTGCCACATATTCTTGACGCCGTGAGCTTGTTGGGCGAAGCTTGGGCGGCAACTCCCCCGGAGCTGATCAGAAGCAGCTGGCTGAAGTCGCGCCTGGGCAGCAATACTGCTTTCCCGCCCCTTGTCCCTGCGACGCACACAGAGGTAAGCGACGACGCTGTGGTGGTGGAACTTTGTTCGATGATGCGCAACACGAAGCTCGTGGACGATATGAACAAATTGGCCAAGGAACTGCGGAGCTGGCTGCATGCTGATGCTGATTCAAGTGAGCGAATGCAGCAAGAGCTGTTATACGACATTCAGCAGCTTCTCCAAGACGAAGAGGAGCAGCAGCAGCAGCAGCAAGGAAGCGGCCAAGACGTCGCCCAGGACTATCAGCAGCAACAGCCGAACGCAGCAGCTACCGTGAATGCTGCAAATTTCGACTCGAACTCTGCTGAGATGCAGCCGTCTCCTGAACCTGCAGTCAATGCAGAAGCAGTGCAAAGTGAGAAGCGCAAATCCGTTGAATTCGCTCTGAAGGCTCTTGCGAGGGCTGAAGAAGCGCTGGACCATGCTGACGTTGCGGAGTTTTTCGGAAGGGAAGCTGCTGGTCAAGCTACGGAGAGCATTTTGAGGACATTGCGACAGCTGCGGCGTGTCCAACGTGGAAAACAGTCAGCGCTTGTCGCTGCTGCGAATGGTGATTCTAACGAGACTGGCGGGGGTTCCTCAAGCACACACGAGTTCTTCTACGGCAGTGGTTCGCTCCGAGGTGCCCCTTAGTTGTGTGGACGCACGACGTGAAGGTGTCCTGTACCAGTAATTGTTCCTGCTATTGCATCGTCGTGGCCGAGTTGGGCCGAAATAATGGATTCGAGGGGAATATCACTGTGAATGAAATTAAGTTGGTTCTCACAAGATCGAGCAGTTATGGGCTTCGTCCTGCTCATTAGATGCTGCCACGTTCTGGACGTTGGCGATTTCACCAGGCTGCCACGAGTGACGACGGCCGAGCACTGGGACCTTGGGCTTAGGAGGGGGTTCTTTCGGAGCCTCTTCAGGGGGAGTGGGTTCTCGTTTAAACATGGTGACAATCGAGCTTCTTCGCCCTCGAGTGGGGGTTGCGTTCTTGCCCAGGCGTCGTCCGGCCTCCTTGAATTCCTGCTTGAAGCTCGAAGGGAGCGAAGGCTTGATTTCGAGGACCCACTTCCAGTACTTTTCCTCTTCTTTTCCTGAATGAGGGAGGATGAGGCGGATGTCGGCCATGCAAACTGGACAAGCGCTGGGAGCAGTCAAGGGGGAACACGATTAGTTTGCGATGTAAGTGTAAGTGGGGGGGGGCATCAGAGCGAGCTTGTAGCTTATATACGTACCACCAGTCCCCTGAAGTCGAGTAGTCCGCTGATATATGGTTCAACTCGATGCAGTCGTTGCAGACGCACATGTGCTGGCACGGGAAAAAGACGGAGGTGGGTCTGGCATTGACGCAGTAGACGCAGAGCGTGTCGGCCGGATATTTACCGTCGGGGCGACGCGTAAATGGCCGCAGTTGGCGAAAATCTCGCACAAGTTCCAAGTAGTTTTTCGTGAGTGGGACGCCATTTTGTTTCTGGATCACTGCCGACTGTGAGCGCTGGCGCAACGATTTCCCGATCAGAGGAGGGATCGCCTTATGCTGGCTACCATCGGCGTTTGGCTGCTGTTGTTGAGGGTCTGCCGTGCCAGTGGATGGTGCAGCAACTTGAGGTGGATTCCCTTCCATTGCAGTATCCGCAGATGCTTGGCCGTTGAATGCTGCGTGGAGATACGTGTCCGATTGAAGAGCTGCTACGGGGGAAGCTGGGATGTGGCTGTCTTCTTCGTCTTCTTCGGACGAGTATACGCCGCCTTCCTCCTCATCAGAGATCGAAGTGTTGGTAGAAGGTGCTTGGGCAGGCTCTGCATAGTCGTCCGAGGCGGTCGGGACGACAGTCGCGGACGTGATGCCGCGAGGCATTTCTCGGCCAAAGCAGTAGCTTGCACAGCGCGAAGCTCAAATGACTCTGCGTGACGTTTAACGCTACGGCCAGACCAGATCAGCGCCACCTGACTAGTTGCTCAACGCTCTTGCCCAAGAGTCTGGAGTCTTAAGTCTTGGCCCAAGTCAGGAATAGTGGAGCTATTTTGGCTAAGAAGCAAAGCGAAGCCAAGTTGATCCCGAACGACGAACTTGTTGGTCGCATCGTGAAGTTTACCAGTTTACTCGAGGCAAAAATGGACTCGGCTGTGGATCAAAGCACGTGGATTTCGGCTTTATCATTGTTTCAGCCAGTCCGCTCAGTGTAATGGACGATCGCTTCACCAAGTTGAGGTGGAAATGAGAGTCTCTACAAGCTCGAGGTTGACTTTATTATTACTCTTACGAAAGCAGAGTGTTGGCAGTGGGTCGGGGTCGCATGCCTACAAGATCAAGCAGCTCTCCCGTTTCCTCGAAGCATCGTACTTGTATGCAGATCGTCTCCTGGTGTACGATGGCTCCCAAGAACGTCGACGATTGGGTCCCTTTGAAGCTTGAGGTCCCTTGTCGGATCGGATGGGAGTGATCGACCCGCTAGTCGACACTCGCCTCTCCATGACCGAGTTGTCGCTTAGCATCTGGACGGCGTTCTTGAAGTCTTTCGTGAACTGTGACGGGAGACATGGCTTGGTTGCGAGCACCCACTTCCAGTACGCGTCCTCCTCCTTGCCGGTGTGCGGGAGGATCAGACCTATGTCTGATGAACACACTGGGCACACGCTGGGGACACAAGGGCGGTTAAGGCCTTATATCGACGCGCATAAAGGTTTTTGACGTACCATCGCTCGAGATTCAGAGAACACTCCGGTGACATGTCGTTCGTGCTGATGCAGGCGTTGCAGACGCACATGTGCTGGCACGGAAAGAAGACAGACGTTGGCTTCTCTTCGTTGCACAACACACAAGTGATTTCAGAGGAGTAGGTGCCGTCCGGGCATCGAGCGAACGGTTGAAGGTGCTTGAAAGTGGTTGCGAGTGCTCTGTAGTTGTTCACGAGCTTAAATCCACCGCGGTCGGTCAACTCCACGTTGTGCGGCATTCCGGTACCGTGCGAAATGGGGAGCGGGAACGGCTTTGGAGGAGATGATTGCAGCTTTGGAGGCTCGTCGGTGTCACGGGGAGTGGATGCTTCAGCCGTGCTGTCTTGGTTTCCATCTGCAAGTTGCGGAGCTTCTTCAGCTCCCGCGTGGACGAGAGGTTCAGCCGTAGCGACAACTTCTTCTTTCTTTGCTCCATTACGGTCAAGGGTATTGCCAGATAAGTTTTCGTCTTCACACGCGGTTGGCACCACGGTTGCAGACGTGAATGACTTCCGAGACATGGACAGTGTCGGGGTTCTTGCCTTCTCTTCTCAGTACGGACGGAGTGAAGTGGAGACCAGGACAATGTTAAAGTGAGCGGGGCATTCTTCTGGCATAGTACAAGTTGCTCGAGAACCAGTTCTATTAGCAACTTTGCTATTAATGGGGATCCAATGCTGGCAAACTTCGTCGCAGTCTGGTCGCACGCACGGCGTCTGACTCATTAACATTGCCAAGACGCAATGCACGTTCCTAATTCTCAGATTTCGACGACGGAATTCACAGGATCGAGCAGCTTTCCTGCCTTTTCGATACCCCCAATTTGTACGCTGATGCCCTCTTAGACAGTGTGGGTGCCCAGGTACTCCCACGACTGGGTCGCGGTATCCGCTGGATGGGTCTCGCCGTGTCTGTAGACCCCTGGGGGGTTGTCGATTCAGTGGTTGACATTCTGCTTTCGGCCATCGAATCCTCGCAGAGCTTCTTGCCGGCGCTTTTGAAGCTCTTCATGAACCCCGAGGGCAGAGTTGGTTTCGTTGCCAGGACCCAGTTCCAGTACTTCTCCTCCTCGTTGCCCGTGTGCGGAAGAATGATGCGGATGCTGACTCTGCAGACTGGGCAAACGCTACAGTTATGCAAAGAGAGCGAGGTTAGTTCTACTTTATTTATCCAGGAATACGAGGGGGAAGCTTACCAGCGTTCGGGGTTCATGGAGAAATCTGGAGACATGTCGTTCGAGGTGATGCACTTGTTGCAGACGCACATGTGCTGACACGGGAAGAATACCGAAGTGGGTTTCATAGTCGAGCACAAGACGCAAATGGTTTTGACGGGGTAGTTGCCATCAGGATCTCGCGCAAACGGTTGTAAATGTTTGAAGCTATTCGCCAGAGCGCGGTAGTTCTTCACACGCTTGGCACTCACGTGCCCATGGTGGTGAACACTATTCGAGATTTGAAGTGGGCTGTGTGGTTTCGCCGCCTTAGTCGTCATGGGCTGATGTGCCGCCAATTCATCGCCATTGGGAACCCAAGGTGAAACAGTTCCAGCGTCTTGAGTTGGTTGGCTTTCTTGCACAGCAGCGACAACTTGATCGATCTGTTCTCGGATCTGAACGGCGTCATCGTTGGCTTTGCCTGGCACGCTTCCGGTATTCTCATCTGAAGCAGTAGGAACCACAGTCGCCGACGTGATTGACCTACGAGCCATAAGTCGAAGTGAAGTACAGTGAAACTAGGCGATCAAGTCGGTTGTGCTTGGGCTGAAAATGACGTTTTGATCATCGGACAGCGAACGCAAGCCTTTATGGTACAAGAGCTGCGCCACCAAAATAAACAACAGTGTTCCGTTTGACAGTCATAGCAATCTCCTTCGAAACAAATATTTGGGTGCGTCTAAAAAAGCAAACAAGCCTCGAGACTACCGTCGTCCTCCGACCGCGGCTTGCCTCAAGTGCCTTGTAGCCACCTCAGCTTGAAATGTTGCCTTCAGTGGGGGGAAAGGCGAAGTCATAGGATCACGCACGCTTCTGGCTTCCTTGACGCCGCGGTCTTGTGTACAGCTTCCTCCCTTGCCACTGCAGACGTCCAAGATTTCCGGCGTGCAGAGTTCTTGAGAGGACCCTCAAAAGAACGAGACGTTAGTGACCCGACAGTTGAAGTCCTTCTCAATACCACCGAGCTATCGCTCAGTCTCCTGGCAGCATTTTTGAATCCCTTCTTGAACTCAGCAGGCAGCGGTGGCTCGGCCTCCTGTAGCCAATCCCAGTACGCGTCCTCTTCCGTGCCTGTGTGAGGGAGGATAAGGCGAATGTCGACCCTGCAGACTGGACACACACTAATAATCGGGTTAGTTGCCATGCCGACTTGGAAAAGATAAAGCGACTTACCAGCGCTCGAGGTCCATTGAGAACTCCGGCGACATGTCGTTGCCGCCGATGCATTTGTTGCAGACACACAAGTGCTGACACGGGAAAAACACTGATGTTGGTTTCCCAGCGGCACACAGCACGCACACAGTCTTGGCGGGATATTTTCCGTCTGTATTGCGACAGAATGGCTGCAGGTACTTGAAGCTAGACGCCAGAGCTCGGTAATTCTTGACGCGCTTGGAAGAATCTGCCCCCAATGTCGCCGACATTCCCAGTGTGTTACTCGGGGCAACGGGAGCGGCGCTACCAGGAACCGCTTTAATCTGTGGAGTTTGTTGTTGCTGGCGTTCACCAGCTTGGTCGTTAGAAGGAACCTCGGGGGCTGCCGGTACGGCTTGCGAGACTTGCAGAGCGATGTCCAGCTGGTCGTCGGTTTCGACAGCGTGAACAGGGCCATCGTCGTCGTGGCCCGGCGATAACTCGAATCCTTGTTCGTCCGAGGCGGTGGGCACTACCGCCGCAGACAGGAGCGATTTTCTCGACATACTGGTGGCAGGACGCAGTCGTGTAGGAAAGTGAAGGCAATTGACGGACAGACGCCTCCAAAATAATAATAATGTGGCCTCCTTTAGCACCTTTCACCCCCATGGCATAAGACCACGTCGGATCCGCCACTAACCCTCGTCTTATCTCCCTCCCGTCTTAGAGCAAAACCTTAGCTTACCTCCACAGCACAGCGGTTATACCTTCAGAGAGTTGAAGTGGCACAATTCTGGCAGTGTACAGTACGACACGGAAGAAAATCTGCCCCGTCACCCATTTTCTTCCACGGCTTGCAAGGCGTAGCGAATGGCGGAGGTGATCGTGTTGAGCGACAGCGACGCGTCGTGCGGGGCCGAGACGGTGCCTGCGTCCGCCGCTCTGAGCCCCGCGGCGTCTCCCGCGTCGCTGCGGGGCGGCGCGCAGTCTGTCGGCTACGCGGACGCGGTGGAGGCGGCGCTCGCGATGGCCGCCGCCTTCGAGACGCAAGAGTCTGGTAGCCAGTTGAAGAAGAAGACCATGATAAAGAAGAAGCAGAAGAAGAGTGTGAAGCCTGCGCCCCCTCTTCTGTCTGTAAAGACCAAGAAACCGCATACAAATCTGCATCAAGCTGCAGCCAAACAGAGGCAGGAGGCTGTACGTGTGAGAGGTAGGGAGAGGCAACGGTCCGCTAGAGGCTCCCTAGCCAGATATCCCCCCAGCAGCCCGAGCTCGATCTCAAGTCTAAGCTCGGACTCGGATTCTAGTTCGAGTCCACGTTCTAACACGCGTCATCGTCGGCTGCAGTGCCCCAGCGAGGCGATCCGACGTCCAAAGCCTGCAGCTGACTCGGTAAAGAGGATGCGGGGGCTCGACGGGGCAAGCAGCGGAAGTCGAGCTCCACCAGCAACACCGAAGCCGGTGGACGTCGTTGACCTCCTCTCGTCGTCGTCGTCGAGCATGTCCGATTCTTCGGGCGGTGGCCGCGCACGGTCGTCCTCGTTATCTACTCGGACGTCGTCTGGTGATGAGTCGTCGATTTCATCGGCGAAGGGCGGGGAGAAGCGGCTAGTACTGAACGACCGTGTGCTGGGCAAACGTCCAGTCCGCTCAACTCCGCAACCAGCAAGGAAGAAGGCGGCAGTAAGCCGTCCGCGACTCCCGTCGCAAGCAGACAAGAAGGCAACGAGTGTGGTGGTGGCGGCGCCACATCATGGCAAGCGCAAGCGTGTACTGCCGCTAATTCAAGGACAGAGTGGGAATCGAGGTAGGCTGCCCGGGACGAAGAAACCGATAAACTCCAAGAGACCTGTGATGAAAGGCGTGCTGCATCGAGGCGCTGCTTCTAAGACTACGATAGCGGCGCAGAGCTCTGACCTGTCGATGTCATCTTCATCTTCGTCGTCTACCGAGTCGTCGCCTGGTTCGTCGCCGAGACTGCTACCACCAAGGAAGTCTGCGGCAACTTTGACCGCTGGATTGCGTGCGCCACCTGCCCCAAAGCCAAGACCACTACCATCGAGGAAGACCGCGGCAACTTTGTCCTCGGCCCGAGTACGTGATAGAGAGATGGACGCTTTTGGTCGATACCGCTGTCGCAAGTCGATTCCTGCACGCGAGGCGTCTTCGGTCTCGTCACCCCGAGTGAGACCAACATCCGCGAAGGCTTTGTCGTCGCCATCGCCGTCGCCATCGCCGAGGAAGAAGCGACGGGGAGCAGCTGACACGTACTTCGACACGGACCGCGTTGCGCTGAATGATCTGCAAGCTCAAGAACGCGAGCTGGCATGGATTCGGTCGCACCACAAGCAGACTCATGGTCAATCTCGCCCTCCAAGCTCTGGTGCCCAAAAGACGAAGATGGAGCCCGATGTGATCAGCGTTGAGGATCACTCGGACACGAACAGCACGGCTTTCTCGGAGGACTGCCAGATGAAGGATCAACACCTCGGTGTTGCCAAGATGGACTCAGCTGCGGCCGAACTTCGCCTGGGGGGCATGCTGATTCACCCTACTTCATATCGAGGAATCTATCTGGAGAAGGCACCGACGAATCTCCTCCCACTGCACATTGCCGCGTTCGCTTCTAGATGCGACCACCCGCTCACATATTATGGTACGGTAAACCTGCGGTTGTTTTCTTCTGTCACTGCCGGGCTGACGATCATACTGCAATGTTGTCACGTACAGACGCAACGGATACTCTGGCATCCCAGTGCGCGATTCTTGAAAGCTTCGGCAAGCCGGCACAGTGCATTTCATCCGTATTTCCGAGCGAAGTGGCCAAGCCGCAGAGTGATGTTACTCGTGCAGTGGGTGCACTAGTGGCTGCACATCTTCCCATCATCCGCAATTGCCATAAACGAAAGGTGCAAGCAATCTTGATAGAGGCTCGTCAGAAAATCTCTGCGTATCGGGCAGCACTGGTGAAGCACCGGCGTGCGCTTCGTGAACAAAATGGTACGAGTATTGCATCGACCGTCGTTAGGCTATCACTTATTAACCTGGCATGGTTGTCTACTTTTGCTTTCGTGTTACAGTGACAGCTCATGTTCTGCCCCGCAATACTGCTGAGAAGTACGCCGTGAAGCTGCTCAAGACCACGCAGCATTCGTGCAGTCTGAGCGCTGGGAGTGTTTCTTTTCAAATCGGTCGTGGTGTCGGGTTCGTGCGTGAGAAGTCAGTGTCGTCGCTGATTCAGATCAACCGAGTCAACGAAGTTCGGCCCCTGCGGAAGTATACGACGAGCATTGGACTTCGTGAAAATTATCGAGTCGATGACGATCCGATCCTGCGCTACACAGCCGTCACGAGACCAAACGGTGGAGATGGAGGCGATGAAGCCGCGAGGAAGTATGCTGTGAGAGTTGGAAACGTGGCTGACGAAGAGGTGATGGAGTATGTGCTACGGCTGGTGGTGGGCCGTCTCGGCGACTCGGAGCAGGTTTTTCAGGCCCTCAAAAGTGAGCTGGATTTCTCTCAGGCGTACACGGCCTACTGTGAGCTGAAGAAGCTGCACGACTCGCGGCAGCGAGCGAGCACCAGGCTCGACCAGGTCGAGAGGCTGAAGCGCGATGGATTGCAGGCGTTAGATCCGGACGTTGCAGCTGTTGTGAACTTGATGGAGCAGGCGTCACTGTCAAAGAGCAGCAGTATGAAGGTACTGAGCCGGCGTTTGCAGCCGCCGATTGGTAATCTCGAGTCAAGCCTGGTGGACTGCCTCGTGGACGGCGCGACCGCGGGCATGGCCGCATTAGGTTTGCGATCAATGGACAACTACGCTGACCTTGTGGACGTCTACTGCAGCTCGTTCTGCCGGATGTGCTACAGTTATGCTTGCCACGAGCACGGCGGAGACCACCCCTTACCAGCCAGGCGTGTAGATCCAATGTACCCTCAGCTTAGGCCGGGGACAACCCCTGCTGCGCAAGTTGTCGAGTCCAATCTGTTGGATTTGTTGGAGGAGGATGGAGTGGTATGCCTGGGCACTGAGCTGAGCACTGAGACGGAGGCGGGGCAAGTGGCGAGCATGCGCAGCAATCGACAAGGTACTGTCACGGCGCAGAGAGTACACTGCAGGGAAAGCGACGTAGACTCGAGCAATGACCGAAAGCAACGAAAGCAGAAGATCTTTGCTGACCCATCTGAGTTCGTCAACGACTCGCATGTGCCGCTGCTGGCAACGAAGATGCAGCAGTTCCTATCCAAGGGCAGTGTATGTGGGAAGCTTTGCTGGAAGAACGGCGTATGTGAAGCGAGCGACAAGCGCGCTGCGCTGTCAGCAGCGGAGATGGGTGTGGTTCGCAAGCTGCGCGAGACAATGGGCGACAATTCATGCTTGTTGGCAGCTGTCATTGGCTCGGCCTCGTGCACCGAGGTGCACGAGTTGATCATGAAGGAGCGAAAGAGCGACGAGTGCGCAGTGCTGGATGGGCGATCGAATCGTCGGTCACGGAGTTGGACACACGGGCTGAGGTCTGGTGGGAGTAACCATGAACTTTTGCAGAGGACTCGCAACCAGCGCCTACAAGATCGAGGCACTGAGAACCATGAGTACAAACCGTGCATGCACGATGGCATGTGTGACTCGGCTGCGTGCTCTTGCATTAAGAGAGATCACATGTGCGAAAAGGCATGTGCGTGTTCACGGGACTGTCCCAATAGGTGGGTACTGTCAGGCACTGGTGTGGTTATCAAACCCTTATTGAACGCAATAGCGTTGTGCCAGCTTACGCTATCCCTTGCGTCTACGTTCATGACTAACTCTGTGGGTTTGTACTGGTAGGTTTGAAGGGTGTGCATGTGCACAAGGTGAGTGTCGGACACCAAAGTGTCCGTGTTTTGCTGCACTGCGCGAGTGCGATCCGGACGTTTGCTTGTCGTGCGGGGCGAGCGATGTTGCTGCCAATGTAGTGAATGGTGCTGTTAACAGCAGCGCCTGTGCGCGGGTTACGTGTGGCAACGTGAATGTCACACGTGGCAAGCACAAACGATTGGGCATGAGCTACTCGCCAATTCACGGGTACGGCATGTATGCTCGCGATCACATCGCGGCCAACGACTTCGTGTACGAGTACACCGGCGCAATGCTATCGCAGGACGAGGCCGAGCGGCGAGGTCTCATTTACGACAAGATGGAGATGAGCTACTTGTTCGACTTGAACGAGGACGCTGTGCTGGACGCGCTTCGCAGCGGGAACAAGAGCAAGTTCATCAACCACGACGGAGAGACACCGAATTGCACCGCGAAGGTAGTGAGTGTATGTGGTGTGCACCACATCAGCATATGGGCGGTGCGCGACATCGCTGCCAGCGAGGAGTTGGTTTTCGACTACGGCTACAAGCGAAGCGTCGGTCCAGATTGGAGTCAGCGTCGAGAAGCGTCGAAGGATCCCAGCTAAGGTACGTGCGTGCCGATTGTCACCCGGACTCGAAATGTCACATCTTCTTCTGGTACATATGGTATGTGCGGTAGCGTCGTAGAAAAACACAACTGTTCTTCCACGCTGCTACGACTGATTAAACATGTCAACTGTTTTTAACCAGGTATTGTCGAGATCCAAGCAAATACACAAGGTCAACCATACTTCCGCTCGCAGCAGTCAAGTATGTGCCGACCTCGTCTTCACCTCTTGTTCTTGGACTACGCGCTCTTCACCATCATACAAGAGGGTATTTCCGATCAGCAACATAATCACTGTGAGGACTGTGACAGGGCCACACAGCACCTCGCACAGACAGGTCCTTCCGGTTATTATGATCCAGGTGAACAGCAGTTGACCAGTTTCCGGCCTCAATGGGAACGGTTTGCTGCAAACGAGTAGGTTATAATATTGACTGGATGTAGCTTGATGTCAATATATCCAATATATCTACAAGTAAATTTTACTAAAACAAAAACGGCTTGCAAGCTACTGAAACTATACACCATGCACGTTTGAGAGGGAAATCCTTACTCTTCATGTAACGGGCAATAATAATTGTACCCCATTATTGGTCAGAGTTAAAACCGTAACACCGCCAAGATCATGCCATCTTAGATAGCGGATATGCAAAAAAAGGCATTCTACTGACATATAGGTAATAACAACGTATTCTTCCTAAGCTGGTGTTTATAGTTTCTAGAGAGGTCCTTATTGCAGAGGGCTGCGAATATGTTGTTTGTATTAAAGACCTTTATTTACGCAATTCCGGTTTGTACATCGCGCACACGTGGCTGTCACGACCTGAAACACATACAAATAGTGGAACTTCATGTGCCTAAATCCCACGGTATACAGTTTCTAGCCCGTCGCAGTACGCTGTTAACCGCCATCGACACCAAAACACTATTGTAGTGGCCCGTACCGTCGATGAGAGGTCTACATCGAATCATAGATGTGTATGGGTTTTGCCACAGTTTTCACATGCACACGTTTTCTCGGTAACGACTGATGTGATTCTTATGCTCCGTATCAACGAATTACAGTTTTCATGTGTCGTTTTCTTTCTCCGCTATAAGCTCGACGATAATTAGGAACCCAAACATTCTGACGGGAACTACAAATCGTTAGCAGTGTACTATTAACAAAAATACACATGGCTTCTCTCGGCACAGCCCAGCTCCCGTAGTAGACCTTTCCTCCTTCAAGCTGAATCTTCGCTAAATAATAAGATCATTAAGCAATCTACTATGGTGATATAGGCGGTCGTTTATCACGTATCATTTCTTCAGGATATTGTTAGTTCACCACAACATGATGTTGAAGTCATTGGCTAAGTAACATACAGTTGACGACGCATGGCAACTAGTCCAATAGGTATGCACCCGAAAGACCGTTCCGTTATTAGGATCAGAGTAGAGATCCATCCTTCAAGTCCACGTCATTAATTTTTTCGTTGCTCCCATGGACAAAACTTATAGAAAATATTTGATATCTATCATCACCCAGGTGTATTACCACGCTCACGCTTCTTTTCCAGACGCATATTTAGCTGCACTTGCCTGGGATGAGCTAGAATCGCTGGGGCACAAGGTTCAAGGCCACCTGCCATTGACCCGATGATGTGGACGGAGACCTTCGTCCAGTGCACACCGAACAACTTTCCTGCTGCACCGACTCTTCCGTTTCAGACCCCTGTAATATAGATCTCCAGAGATCATAAATATCAACTTAGAGAGAATACGTTGTTATTACCTATATGTCAGTAGAATGCCTTTTTTGCATATCCGCTATCTAAGATGGCATGATCTTGGCGGTGTTACGGTTTTAACTCTGGCCAATAATGGGGTACAATTATTATTGCCCGTTACATGAAGAGTAAGGATTTCCCTCTCAAACGTGCATGGTGTATAGTTTCAGTAGCTTGCAAGCCGTTTTTGTTTTAGTAAAATTTACTTGTAGATATATTGGATATATTGACATCAAGCTACATCCAGTCAATATTATAACCTACTCGTTTGCAGCAAACCGTTCCCATTGAGGCCGGAAACTGGTCAACTGCTGTTCACCTGGATCATAATAACCGGAAGGACCTGTCTGTGCGAGGTGCTGTGTGGCCCTGTCACAGTCCTCACAGTGATTATGTTGCTGATCGGAAATACCCTCTTGTATGATGGTGAAGAGCGCGTAGTCCAAGAACAAGAGGTGAAGACGAGGTCGGCACATACTTGACTGCTGCGAGCGGAAGTATGGTTGACCTTGTGTATTTGCTTGGATCTCGACAATACCTGGTTAAAAACAGTTGACATGTTTAATCAGTCGTAGCAGCGTGGAAGAACAGTTGTGTTTTTCTACGACGCTACCGCACATACCATATGTACCTGAAGAAGATGTGACATTTCGGGTCCGGGTGACAATCGGCACGCGCGTACCTTAGCTGGGATCCTTCGACGCTTCTCGACGCTGACTCCAATCTGGACCGACGCTTCGCTTGTAGCCGTAGTCGAAAACCAACTCCTCGCTGGCAGCGATGTCGCGCACCGCCCATATGCTGATGTGGTGCACACCACATACACTCACTACCTTCGCGGTGCAATTCGGTGTCTCTCCGTCGTGGTTGATGAACTTGCTCTTGTTCCCGCTGCGAAGCGCGTCCAGCACAGCGTCCTCGTTCAAGTCGAACAAGTAGCTCATCTCCATCTTGTCGTAAATGAGACCTCGCCGCTCGGCCTCGTCCTGCGATAGCATTGCGCCGGTGTACTCGTACACGAAGTCGTTGGCCGCGATGTGATCGCGAGCATACATGCCGTACCCGTGAATTGGCGAGAAGCTCATGCCCAATCGTTTGTGCTTGCCACGTGTGACATTCACGTTGCCACACGTAACCCGCGCACAGGCGCTGCTGTTAACAGCACCATTCACTACATTGGCAGCAACATCGCTCGCCCCGCACGACAAGCCAACGACTTGCGCAGCGCAGTGAGCAAGGGTTGATAAAAACAGTCATGTACTTACTTAAGTGAGTTATAATTTGAAACTGATACCCTTAACTATGTTTCCATAATTGTTATATTTTTAACGATGTAAATACAGCAACAAATTGTAATATAATATTTCCTTGAAAAACAATGATATTAAGTAGTGCATCTTTCTTGCTTGCTTGAAATACCTTATCCGTGATTCTTTACTACCAGTATTTTTGAAGCATTCGTGAAATGATGGGCTCGTAGATTTTTTTCGTTGCAGCCCCCCCCAACTGACACACACACGGCTACCACCACCACACCACCACATGCCTCCGTGCGTAGTACCATACTTGTATCAGTAGATAGAATACAGCTTAAAATTTAGGCAAAAGTACAGCGTCATACCATCGCGGATCACGCACCATACACGGAGGGTATGTCGATCGCGCAAATGACCGCACATGCCCTGGTACTAATAGTCCAAGACGCACGCAGGATTCACTCGATGAGAGAAGTGATGGTGATGATGATATAACGCTTGGCGCGGCGGCCAGCTTACATATCGTAGATTGCTAGAGTAGCCATCCGTAGCGGTAAGGTAGCGTTCGCATACGTCGAATTTGTCTCGGTGGGCAAGTGGGCAAGCAGGCAGCGTGTGTGGCGTTTCCAGGCGGATCGGTCGTGGGCAAGTCGGCGGAGGCGCTCCAGGTCAGAGGTCGTACGAAGCTCGTAGTCGCTGTGCGCCCTGGCGAGGATGAGAGGAGTGGTATCTGTTGAAATGGCACCGGGTGGGTGTGCTTAAAACTGATTGTCAGAGGCTCTAAAGCTAGCCACACATCCTCCAAAAGAATGACCAATAAAAATTATAGGCATCTCCAAATAAAAACGCTTTCCAATACAAATTATGAGAACTTCAATGTAGCTTCTCCGCCAATTAGAGTCCGTCTCTATGGTCGTAACCTCCCAGCCAGCCAGCACCATAGTTGGCAGTAGTCAATCGAGACCGTAAAACGTGGCAACCATGGTGCTCATGCGTCGCCGCGACAAGCGGCGCGGCAATGAGGCCGAAGAGATCGTGGTGGCCAGCGACTCGTCCATCGTGGCCAACAAGGGCGTGCGCTCCTTGGGCGGCGCGCGCTCGCCGCTTCGCCGCGGACATGCGCGTGAGCGTGGGCGGCTACGGCCGCGCCGACAAGACGTGGGGCGTGGACCACCCGTGGCACTCGACGGAGGAGGGCGACCTGTTCGCTGAGCTGTGCTCCAAGGACCACATGGAGGAGGGCGACCTGGCCCACGAGCAGACGCACGAGGAGCCCGTGCGCGGCCTCAGTCGCGCGCAGCTCAAGCGCAAGGCCAAGCTCAAGAAGCAGGGCCTGGGCGCCAAGGAGGCGGCCGAGGCGGCGCTCAGAGAGGCCGAGGAGGCCAAGAAGCGCCACGAGGAGGAGCAGCGGCTCAAGGAGCAGCAGGCCATTGAGCAGCAGGAGGCCGCGAAGAAAAAGAGGCAGGAGAAGAAGCAGAAGAAGCAGGAGCAGGCAGAGGAGCTGGACGACGAGCAGAAGGAGGAGAAGCAGGCCGAGCTCAAGCGCGAGAAGCGCAAGAAGGAGAAGCAGAAGAAGAAGGAGAAGAAGCAGGAGGCCCTGGAGCAGGCCGAGCAGCAGACCAAGGAGCAGGAGCAGGAGATAAAGGCGCGCGAGGTGCTGGCCTCGGCCTACGAGGAGAACGTGGGCAGTGAGGTGACCACCAAGAGCGGCCTGGTCATCCAGGACAAGCGCATTGGCCAGGGCAAGCTGCCGTTTGCTGGCGAGATGCTCACGGTCAAGTACCGTGGACGTCTTGGCCAGGACGGACTTGTGTTCGGCAAGGGTATGCTGACGACGACGTACGGCACGGGCTCGGTCATTGCTGGATGGGAGGAGGGTCTGGGCACGATGCGTCCTGGCGGCGTGCGCCTGCTGACGATCCCGTCCGAGCTCGGCTACGGCGAGGGCGGCAAGAGCGACAAGATCCCGCCCAACTCGACGCTCTTCTTCGAGGTGGAGCTCGTGCGCATCGGTAAGCGCAAGCGCGAAGCCATCGGCGAGGACGACATCCCGCTGCCCAGCTCGTTCCAGCGCAAGCGCATCAAGCAGAAGCCTGGCAAGGCCCGCAACGGCGCAGCAGACGACGAGGACGACGGCGAGGTGAAGCTGACCAAGAGCCAGCTCAAGCGGCGACGCCGCAACCGCAACAAGAACCGCAGCCAGGAGGACGTCGACGCGTAGGTAGATACCATAGTTTTATACAGCCAGCAAGTGCCAACTATCCTACAGTCAGCAATGCTCATTCCCAGTGCAACTTCAACTGTACACATGTACCTCAACAACTGCACCCTGCTCCTCGCCAATCAAATGGCGCGCTCCCATTGGTTAATCCCCCTCAGGACCAAGTCTGACGTAGCGGGTACCGTACGTGGCATTCCTCCAGCAGCTCCGTTAATTCAAAGGCTCCCATCATGGTGGCGTCCATGGACGACGTGCCTGCGCCTGCGGCGGCCGAGCGCCCTCGATCTCGGCCAAGAAGCCTCGCCGCGTGGCGTCGCTGCTCATCGACAACTACGACTCGTACACGTACAACATCTCGCAGATGCTGGCGCAGGTCAACGGGTCCCCGTCCAGCGTCGTCGTGATCCGCAACGACGACTTCGACGGCCAATTCGCGGCCGCGTGGGACCATTTCGTGGCCCAAAGCAGCGCAATCGCAGCGCAGCAGGGCGTGGACTTGGAGCTCAACGTGGTTATCTCGCCCGGACCCGGCCACCCGGCGGAGCCCAAGGACTTCGGCATGTGCGCGGACGCCATCCGCCACGCGGCGGTGCCCGTGCTGGGCGTGTGTCTGGGCCACCAGGGGCTGGCCCAGGTCTATTGGGGTCGAGTGGTGGAGGCCAAGGAGGTCATGCACGGCCGCACCAGCCGCGTCTTCTTCCAGGAGAGCGACAAGGAACTGTTCGCCCACGTCCCCAATGGCTTCGAGGTGGTGCGCTACCATTCGCTCGTCATTGACCCGGAGAACGTGCCACAGGAGCTGGAAGTGACCGCGCAGACGGAGGACGGCGTTGTTATGGCGGTGCGACACCGCTCCAAGCTGCAGTTCGGCGTGCAGTTCCACCCCGAGGCAGTGTGCAGCGAGTTCGGCTACCAGCTCTTCCATAACTTCCGGGATGTGACGCTCAGCCAATGCGCCTCCAAGTGCGAGCTGCACCACAGCAACCACCCGGAGAAGGTCGTCACCAAGACGCTGTCGGAGGGTTCGATTGGCCAGTCTACGGCGGAGTCTAGCTACCGCGTTCAAGTTGAGCGTGTCTCGAGTGGACTGGCGTCGTTGGACTTCGCCGAATTCGTGTTTGGTGAGCTCTTCGGCGCCTCGAAGCGCTCCTTCTGGCTGGATAGCAGTAACCACAACACTGTTGCTGGCTCCGACGCTGCGCTCCAGTCGCGATGCTCCATGATGGGCGACGACAGCGGACCGCTGAGCTACTGCGTGGAGTACGACGTCGCCAAGGTGGAGCTTCGCATTCGTCGTCATCAGATTGGCGCAGAGGGCGAGAAGGTTGATATTTATCCAGGACAGGACATCCTGGCTCACGTGCGAGAAGTGATGCAAGCCCACCGCTGCCATGACGTCGTGGTTCAAGATGGAAAAGAGCTGCCTTTCGCCTTCCGCGGTGGATTCGTGGGCTACTTGGGGTATGAAGTACTGGGAAGCGAACAGGAAGGCAAGGAGCAGTTCAACGACAAGTTTGACGTGCAGGGGGAGCGCGCGCCGGACGCTTCGTTCGTATTTGCTGATCGGACCTTGGTGTTTGACCACCGTGATGGCGTTATCTATTCGCTGTCCGTCAGCGAGAACAGGGACGAGAGTAAGCGCGCGAGTCAGCAATGGCACGGCGCCATCAAGGTCAAGTTGCAGCAGCTTGCCGAAGCTTTCAACCAGGAATCTAGCAGCACTTCACCGCTACCTCACAGCGTCCAGTCTGGAGCAGATGAAGTGATCTTCCGTCCGTCACGTAGCCGCGCGCAATACGTCGCCGACATCGAGGAGATTCAACGCCTGATCCGCGCTGGCGAGACCTACGAGGTGTGCTTGACGAACCACTTGCGCGCAGAGTACGCTCTCCGCGATCCGTTGGCGTTCTACCGCATGCTGCGCCGACGAAACCCCGCTCCGTTCGCTGGCTTCTACCTGAGCAACCCCAGGAACCGCTTCCAGACTCCAGGGCAGGTGAAGAGCTCGGACGAACCTGCTGCATTGGAGGACACCTACGCGCTGTGCTGTTCGTCGCCCGAGAGGTTCTTGAGTGTGGATGCGGCCGGCTGGATGGAGTCCAAGCCCATCAAGGGAACGCGTCCTCGTGGTCGTAACCCCAGGAGGACGCCGCCATTGCCGAGGAGCTGGCGAACTGCGAGAAAGACCGAGCCGAGAACATGATGATTGCCGACCTCGTGCGCAACGACTTTGGCGTTGTAGCGCGCGTCGGATCCGTGCATGTGCCGCGTCTAATGGGCGTCGAGACGTACGCCACCGTGCACCAGCTCGTGACTACCGTTCGAGCTCAGCGGCGCGAAGACGCGGATGTTGTGGATGTGCTGCGCGCCACCTTCCCCGGTGGCTCGATGACTGGCGCTCCTAAGAAGCGCACGATGCACATCATCCGCGAGCTTGAGCGCGCCCCGCGTGGCGTATACTCTGGTGGGTTGGGCTTCCTGTCGATCGACGGTAGCTGCGACTTGAACATCATCATCCGCACAGCTATCGCGACTCCTAACAGCGTGACGCTCGGGGCTGGTGGAGCCATTGTGGCCCTCTCGGATAGCGACGACGAGTACGATGAAATGCTGCTGAAGGCTAGAGCCCTCGTTGCGACCATCGGCGCGTATGCCACGGGCAACGACAACGGCTCCGGGGCTCGAGTTGTGGTGAACTAGAGAGAGGAAGGAGAATGGAGATGGAGATACGAAGTTGCCCCAAGCTAGCTAGCTGGAGCCCGTGGAGCAAGCCCAGACACGCAGAGTGATCGATCCTGCCTGTCTGCGCCTCCATCCATGGCCCTCAGCTCCCAGCCTGCTCCACACCAGAGGCAAGTGCGTAGCTTACACCACTTTTGAGCGTTGCGCAGGACTAGCCAAGAATACATCATCGTCTATCTCACCTCGCTACTCGTGCTGGTACTCTTCCCTTTAGCTTTCCTTCTTTTCGCAAAGCTATGGAGACTGAGTCGATTGTTGGCGAGGCAGATGCACAGCAACAGCCAGACCACGCCCATGAGCTGGTGCTGTATGCTTGGAGGCGTTCATTTGAGAAGGATTGTCCCGAAAATGACGTAGAGCGAGCAGTCTACGACCGTCTACTGAACCTGGTAGCAGACCACGAAGACACGGACGATGAAGCGCTGATATCGCTACTGCTTCATGACATTGGCGCTAAGATGCAGTATCTGGACCCTGACTGGGGCTTCGTGGACGCGTCTAACATCGGTACGAGCTTGAAAGCACCCGTACAATTGTTCATGTTGTCCTAACAACCTTTAGGTGAACAGTATCTCGCGTGGACGACTGCATCATCGCTCTGCAGGAGCAGCCGAAGAAGCAGTTCCTCGATCCCTTGTCTTGGGATATGCCTCCTCACAAGGCTGTGGTCGCAGTAGTTAAGGCCGTGCTGCTGCTCTTTGACGTCCCATTACCGCCGCACATCAACGACGAAGATATGTGGCGTGCTTGTTGGGGCCTGTGGATCGTCAAGAACATCGACGCCCACTCAAGCGGCTGGGAGTGGATGTCCCACAACGAGCCCATAGGGCTCTTCACCAAGCCGTACGCGTTGAGCACGACGAACCTCGACAGAGTCTACGATCTCCTAGGGACCGTAACAACGTTGGCTCCTCCCGGTGAGCACCGCTGTTGGCATCATTTACCAGCCTACGCGTGCTTGAGAGACTGGGCTGGGGCGTGTGCTGCGTATCTGCACATGGTGGAGCACTGCCTGCCTGAATTCGACGGCTACGGCGCGGTTCAGAAGCTCGTGACGCCCCCAAAACGCACCCCGAAGGAGAATATCTGGTTCCGCTGCGAGACGGAGGACGGCATCGACTACTTCTACAACCGACTGTATCAATCGATCACGCTGGAGCGTCCTGCTGACTTCGATGGCGCTCACATCGCGCCCAAGAACATCCCGAGTGTAGTCAAGGAGATCATCGCCGAAGTTCTGGCGGCGGACGTGTCCATGAGGCTCGAGCTCGAGCGAGGAGGCAAACAGAAGATCCACGCGCACTTGCTTGATCAGGACGAGTGGGTCGAGTGTCTTGACAGGCACACGCAGACGAAATACTACTACAGCGTCAGGCACTACAAGGTGTCGCCTAGTCCCCCAGAGCACGGCGTCTTTGAGACGTACCGAGAGAGCGTTGCGTACGCCGCTGTGTTGCGCTTACAAGCTGCGTATCGGCGTCGTCGTCTGCTACACAAGACCCAAGTACGAAAGGCGAAACGAGGCACGCTACCGAGTTTTTCAGCTTTCGCAAGCAAAGGGCGTACCAAAGCGTAGTGGGTGTACATGGAATTTTACATGACATTAGGATGAGATATATCGATAATGCAATGCCATCTTCTTGCGACCTCGGTGTTTAGAGCTGCGTCTTGCACTCAACTGCGCAGGCCCCATCATGCACCTTGGTGATGTGAAGCTCCGGGTTCTTGCAGCAAGCGACATCAAGTCTGCACTCACTGGAGTACGTGACTCCGTCCGAGCCGCACACGGGGGCGTAGACGGCAGTGCAAACGTCCGGGCATGAGGTTGAAGACGATGCTGAAGACGCCTCGCTGTCGACTGGGGTGCTCTCTTCACTCGAATCGGTTGAGTTGGTGGTAGAACCGTAGCTTCCTCCAGCGGTTGGGCAGGGTCCTTCGTTAACCTGCGTGATGCTCGGGTTCTTGCAGGTTTCAATGCCCAAAAAGCACGAGTTGGCGTACGTGACACCATCAGAACCGCACACGGGCCTCCAGATCTCGATGCAAACCTCCGAGCACCCAGTGGTTTCACTGCCAGCCTCGCCAGCTTCCGAGCTTCCAGTGGTCGGGTACGATCCGGGGCATTCCCCATCCGACACTTTGGTGACGCTGCCACCGCTCTGGCACTGAGCAACACCGAGGAGGCACTCACTGGAGTAGGTGACACCGTCCGAACCGCATACCGGCGCGTAAATGTCGGTGCACACGTCCGGGCACGACGTCGAAGACGAAGCCGATGATGTCTCGCTGTCGACCGGGGTGCTCTCATTGCTCGAGTCACTATTAGAGCCATAGCTTCCTCCAGTAGTCGGGCATGGCCCTTCACTGACTTGAGTGATGCTCGGATTCTTGCACGTTTCAATGCCCAAAAAGCACGAGTTGGCGTACGTGACTCCGTCCGAGCCGCACACGGGCCTCCAGATCTCAATACAGACCTCCGAGCACCCAGTCGTTTCACTGCCAGCCTCGCCAGTTTCCGAGCTCCCGGTTGTGGGGTACGACCCGGGGCATTCCCCATCGGACACCTTGGTGATGGTGCCACCACTCTGGCACTGCGCGACACCGAGGAGGCAGTCGTTGGAGTACGTCACACCGTCCGATCCACAGACTGCCTTGTAGATCATGGGGCAGACGTCGGAGCAGGTCGGATAGCTGCTGCTAGCCGTCGAGGACGTCTCGGAGGTTGTCTCCGTCGTGGAGCATGCCCCGTCGTTCGCTTTCGTGATGGTCTCCGGGCTGTTGCAGTCCGCCAGGCTCAAGAAGCACTCGTTCGGGTACGTCATCCCGTCCGAGCCGCAGACAGGTTGAAGCAGATCCGAGCACACGAAGGAGCAGTCGCTGCCCCTGCCGCTCGACGGCGCGTAGTCGTCGGCGTGGGCCACTGCGACAGCAACGGAACCGAGCGCGAGGCGAAGAGCGAGGTTCATCGTGGCGCGCCTTGGTGAAAGAGCTGGTCTTGACTGCACTTGGCAAGTTGGAGAATGATTAACTAGAGTCGCTGCAGCACTGGGAGCTGCCAGCATACAGGCGCCCGAAAGACAATAATCTCGAAGCACGTGCCTGCATCCATTTCGCTTGATCTCTAGGAAACGTACGTCTCTTTGAGGCACCAAAACGGAGGAAAGCCGCCTGTCGTTTGCTGTTCGTAGTTAGATGGGAGAGTCTGTCACAGAACTTACTTCCAGCATGGGCGGAGAACGGAAGAATCCCCCCCAGCGGTGCCGCCGTTGGGGCTGCAGGATACTCGAACACAAGCAAAACAATACAACGATCACTTGACTGTATTTTGTAGCAAGTACTTCAACTTCACCGCTACTTTCTGCCTCAATTTTGCTTCCAGGTTGGCAGTCCACCTCAACCTGCGTCACCTTAGAAGTTGGTCTTGCAGTCGGCTGCGCAGGCCCCGTCGGACACCTTCTTGATGTTTTGCTTGGGGTTCTTGCAGCTGGCAACGCCCAACTCGCACTCGTTGCCGTACGTGACGCCGTCCGAGCCGCACACGGGCGAGTAGATGGCGGGGCAGACTTCCGGGCAGCCCGACGACGTGTACGTCTCGCTGCCGGTGCCGCTCTCCTCGTTACTGGAGTCCACCGACGGGTCAGTCGTCTGGTTGCTGCCTTCAGTCGCGATGCAGGCGCCGTCGCTGGCTTGAGTGACGCTCGGGTCCTTGCATGTGGCGACGCCCAGGAAGCACGAGTTGGCATACGTGACGCCATCGGATCCGCACACGGGCTTCCAGATCTCGATGCAATCGTCGGGGCAGTCGGTACCGGTGCTTCCAGTCGAAGAGGTGGAGGACTCCGCACACTGTCCATCGGACACCTTGGTGATGGCGCCGCCGCTCTTGCATTGAGCCACACCAAGCATGCAGTCGTTGCCGTAGGTGATGCCGTCCGAGCCGCAAACGGGCATGTAGATCTTGGTACACGCCTTGGAGCACGAGTCGCCCTCGCTGTTGTCCGTCGACGTCTCGTACGAGGACATCTCGGAGGTCGAACCGGTCGTGGAACATGCTCCGTCGTGCACTTGGGTAATGGCTCCACTTTGGCTGTTGCAGTTCGCGACGCTCAAGCGGCACGCGTTCGAGTACGTGACTCCGTCGGAGCCGCAGACCGGGGCGTAGAGTGCGGGGCACATTGAGGGCAGCCATTGCCGCTGTCGCTGTCGGTGTCGTTGCTAGCAGCAGTCGAGGGCAGCCCACCGCCGTAGCCAGCGTGAGCGGATGCAGCGGCGATGGCGGCAAACACGAGGTGCGCGGCAAACTTCATGGTGGGGCTTGGTTGCGGGTGCACTGCGCGAATTGGAGAATGAACTCCAGACGGCGGGTAGATGGTTAGCGACAAGAGCACTGTGCGCTTGGGTACAGACAGACCCTCCGTGCCTCTGCTGGAATCCGCCTGTTGTTTGCTGTTCGTGGCGCCAGTCTACTAAGAACGTGGTCGACTGAAGTGAGGTCGCGACTAACGACATGTGTGCGTCTCTCTCTTGGTAAGCCCGGCGGGAAAGATGACTGCTTGCAAGGAATCGAGCCGCTAGGGTACAGAAGTTAGATGAGCGAAGTCAGCAGTAATTTTTCACTCACGCAATGATGATCTGGGCATGCCGCCGATGGAGGATACACAGTTCGAAGAGGGATATTAATACTACTGTGTAGGCGAGCTGTCAACAGCACCGCACCAAGCTTCGCTTCGAACGTTGGCTAACAGGTCTGTCGCGCGTATTTGGTCGGATATCTTCCAAAGGTTCAGGAGGCAGACAGCCAACCTTGCACTTCTTGGCCTCATGTATTGCTGTAGTCGAAGCCGCCAACGCCGCGCACAAGCGATGATGTCTGATGTGCTCGGACAAGCTGCGTAAGTCTCGCTCTACAACAGGGCACTTTTTAGAGAGGAAGGTACTTCAGTATTGTATCTGCGACGTTGAGTCAGTCGTGCGGACATCGAAGACTTGCGTGGTATAATACCCGTCTGCCTTTCCTCGAATGCGTCGTTCTCCGAGCTGTGAGACGCCTCGGTGCCTTTACCGGCGCAACACCGGCAAAAGCACTTCAACTTGTTCACACGTCACACATTGTGTACACCACACCATCCTCCTAACCACTCATTCTAAAGGGTATCAAAAACGAGCCACGTCCCTCATATCGTAGCTCCTCGCCGTCAATCAGTTGGTGTCATTCTTCCTCCACACGGGTATCAAGATGGTGGCGTTCTGGGGCTGTGAGGTGACGGAGACCAAGGCGGCCGTCGTGGACGTGCCCGAGGGCTTCGTGCTCAACGTTTGCAACGCCACGAGCGGCGTGGCCAGCGCCGACGCGCAGGTGGCGCTTGGCCTGGAGACTACGCAGCTCGACGGCAAGGCCTGGAAGGGCGCCGTGGCGCACCTGGGCGGCAAGCAGCCGCTGCAGGTCAAGCTGGACCTGGTCTTCGGCCACAAGGTCAAGTTCTATCTGGCCAAGGGCTCGGGTGCCGTGAACCTCACCGGTTACTTCCAGCCGGGCCCTCCCGCCGACCTGTTCGAGGTGGAGGAGACCCCCAAGGTGGAGGCTGCTAAGGCCGACAACAACAAGAAGAGCAAGAAGCGCGCTCGTGAGGAGAAGAAGACGCAGAAGGAGGAGGTGCGTACTTGGAGCCAATGCTTTGATATGTGTAGATTATTCCCCATCTGTAAATTACCCCCGCGGTCCCTTCTTCGATATCGCGGGGGTCCAGACCGGATGGGATAGGAAAGTGTATGCTTTTATGGCGAGAGTTCTTCTCGTCTCAATACTCGCGCATGGTCCTTAAGGCTGTCTCCGTGCGGGCGTAGGGCTGGGCGCTATGGCTGTCTCGTTTTGTGCTGGATGCGGCTGTGATCCAACGCTCGCTGCTCTCTGTGCCTTTGTTCTTTGGTCCTAACTGCTTGTCGGAAACGATGGCGGGAGGAGTGGAGTCGGGGGTGCGCTAAAGAGGGCGGTGGCGTTCGGGGAAGGTTTGCTCCGGTGAGACGGCAATTTAAGCGGTGCCTGCCTATTGCGCCTGTAAAAGGCTCTTGTGGTCTTTCCCGTCGGAATCATACGAGTCATAACTGTGCAACATCCATGTCAATGCGTGTCCGTCCTGCATGTCAAGTAGATTACCCAGAGCGTTAGTACTAACTCTCTTGTACCTTCATCCTTTCAGGTTTCCCCCTCGTACAGCGACTCGGAGAACGTCCCTGAGAAGAAGGTCAAGGCCGACAAGCCTGCGACGACGACGCCTCCCACCAAGAAGGAGGAGCAGAAGAAGCCCAAGCCGGCTGAGACTCCTGCCAACGCTTCCACCTCCCAGAATGACGGTGCTGCTGCTTCAGGTTCGTCCCAGAAGAAGAAGCGCAAGAAAAACAAGCACAAGAAGCAGGCTGCCGCAAACGGCGAGGCCAAGTAAACCAACCACAACCTAATATATTAAGCAATCACCCAAGCTCTACATGTACTACGTAGTAGTCTTCTGGCTGTGTCCTTTTAGTGCCCTCGCGGATGCACCGGCGCCCACGACCCTGACGCTGTGCGCTGCAGCGTTTGAATGGCAGCGTGGCCCCAGTCGACACTCGTGATAGCGATAACCAGGACGAAGCACACGTAGAGCACCCACGACACGTTGAACATCTTGAAGGCGTGCATGTTGCCTCGGCCGATGCACTTGCCCATCCAGGGACAGTGGTGGTCGTAGCCGGCCACGCACACGCCGCAGTCCTCGCAGTGATCAGTCGAGCGGTCTTGCTCGATGCCGCAGATATCGCAGAACCGACGGCGCGACGCGCGTCGTCGCGGACCGAAGGCCTCTGCAGGAAGGGGCGGCTGCATGGCCATCGACTCGTCCGCGGACGACTGTCGTCCCGCCTCCAAGTCGGCTTCACTCTCGTCCTCCGTCATAGAAACCTCCTTGTTTGTCCTCGGAGGACGCACGATACCCGGGTCCGTGCACGTGGTCTGGAACAGGTAGTAGAGCGTCATGCCGCACAGCATGAAGGTGATCAACGTGTCGTACCATGGCATGGTCTCCACATGTTGAGAGAGGAACATGCCGGTCGAGACCAAGATGATGCCCAGTGTCACCAACACACCGATCCAGTGCGGCCCGACGATCACCCGCTTGGTCTCCACATTGACGCCGTCAGCCGCCACCACGCGGCGCTCATGCAGGATCTGATCGAGCACCAAACGAAACAGAGTCACGTTAGACTCAGTTGAAGCGAGTGGCATTGACAATGGTTCACTCACGTAGCTGTGTCCGATCCGCTGGAACTTGCAGCAGCACAGACACGAGAGCGGGTCGGTGGAGCCCAGGGCTGGGCCAGCGCCAGAAGCAGCGCGTCCTCGTCGTCTTCGCCAGCCCGGACCTTGTCCAAATGTTCCCGCAGCCGCTGCACCTCCGCGCGCTGCGCCTCGCACTTGCTGCGAGCGGTGGACGCCGGAGTCGCGCGTACGCCGCGCTCGCAGTCGTTCTCGATGCTCATGCCCATGCGCTACGGTTTCTATCAGCGTCTGCTCGGCCAGCAGTCAAAACGCCCAAATGAGTTGAGGTGCCGCCGGGAGATAGGTACGCAAATCCGACAGCAATGGACCGGTAGAATCGGGTGCGCGAGAGCGTCCACCTCAAGAAGGGATCGATCTATTGCTACAACGCTGCTGCCAGCTAAGCTGTGTCCCTGGAGCCTCCGAGCGGCAGCAGCTTACAGGCAAGACTAACAAACTTCCTCCTCTCTCTAGCTACTTCTGCTGCTCTATGAAATGGTGCACCGATTCCACACGGCAGACGGACCCTCGACAGTGGCGTCACCGCTCGCGGTCTCGCCACTTGATGTTGAAGCGCGAGCAGCCGAGATCTTCTCGAAGAGCTTGCGGTCGGCCTCCTCCTTCTCCTTGCGAGCCTTCTCAGCCTCGGCAGCCATGTGTTCGTCGTATGTGGAGATGTTCACGCCCAGCTCCGCCTTGGTCTCGTCGTTCACGGCCTCGGCGGGCTCCGTGAGCACCACGAACGCGTCCTGGTCGCTCTCACGCACGATGCGCTGCACCTTGACGACTTGAACACGTCCTCCATGCGCACGTGCTGGATCCGTCGCTTGGTCGTGCTGCTCACGCGGTACACGCGCGTGCGGTCGATGGTCTGCGAGACGTTGCCCAGGTCGAGGAAGCTCTCGTCCGAGATCATGAGGTTCAGCTGGTTCTTTAGGCTGTCCAACTCCTCCAGACGGACCTTAAGACGGGCAGAGCTGCCCTCCTTCGGCACCTGCTGGTCGGGCAGCTCTCCCTTAGAGTCGTGGGCGAGCAGACCCAGGAAACACACAGCCGTCATGAACGCGTCGAAGCCAGCCTCGTGGCACAGCAGACTCTCGTTGCCGTCGGCCTCAGCCTTGAGCGCTTGGCGGTACGTGTCGAAGCGCTCGTCGCTGGGGATCAGGCTCTCGGGCTCCGGCTTGACGTTCTCGCGCATGTACTCGAACAGAGACGACAGACCCGTGGACTTAAGCTTGTCACCGAGGGGCGAGCGCAGCGTCACGTGCTTGGTGTCGTAGATGGTGGGGAACAGCTCCAGCAGCTGCGTCTTGAACTCTGCCAGCGTCTCCGGCAGTGGCTTGTAGAACTGGTGGAACACGTACACAAAGTCCAGCAGCGCGTTGTGGCCGACGACCGGCAGCTTGCTCTCGCTCAGCGCCTCGATCACCTTGGAGAAGCCAATGGCCTCGTCCATCTCGCGCCTCATGTCCTTGATTTTGGCCGCAATGAGCTCCTCCTTGATCTTCTTGGACACGTACGACACCTCCACGCCGCCGTCCGCAGCTTCGGAGTACAGGTAGCTGGCCTTGGCGCGCACAGTCTCGTGCACAACCATCGAGTAGAAGGAGTTCCGGGTGGGCACGAGAAGCTTCTCGCCCTTCTTGGCTCCTCCGGCGATCCACTGGTCCAGCTGCTCGTTCACGTCCTTCTGGAAGGCCACACCGTCGTCCGAGAGCTGCAGGTTCTTGTTCACCTTCGTCAGTCCATCAATGCGACGCTGCAGCCGCTTCTTCATGACCGGCGTCTTGGCCAAGTTGACGAAGGGGATGCCGTCGCCGATGAACTTGTTGAAGTCGAAGCCGTGCTCGGAAAGGAACTGCAGACTCGAGGCCTGGCACAGGAAGCGCTCGTCCAGCGATCCATAGGGGCGCGGGAACACGTAGAAGTTCCAGGTCTTGATCTGGAACTGATCCTTCTGGTCCAAGTGCACCGTGGAGAGCCCGAACTGCGTGATGAGGAAGCTCTCGCCCGCGCGCTTCACCTTCCGGTAGCGCTCCTCCAGCGTGTCCAGGTACTGCTCGCGCTCGAACTCGTTTGGCGATAGGCCCGTGAACTCCGTGTCGATGGCCACGAAGTGGCACGTGGGCAACGCCAGGTCCTTCTGCAGGTCGGCCAGGCACTTGGCGAAGTTGTGGCGCGTCACGTTCATCTCGTCCGTGGGCTTGGAGTTAGAGTTGTCTGCGTCGGCTGCGTCGGCGGCGAGGGAGCGCGGCGCTGCTACTGAAGCGGCGGGGGCGAGCGACGACGAGCAGCGAGCGGCGGAGCGACGACTGAGCACGCAGCATCCGCGGTGGCCACTGAAATGTCAATGCGGGATGGGCAGGCTCCATCAATCAAGGTTAACATGTACACCAGCTGTACGTAAATTTACGTGACTTACACATGTTATGCGACCTGCGTTAAATCATAAGTGTCGAAAGCGACCTTTGCTTTGGCATATTCGAGCTTGCATACTGCGGTCATCATGGAGGCGAAGGCGACGAGCGTCAAGGACCTGACGGACGCCGAGGTGTACGAGCTCGTGTACCAGCTCAAGCAGTGCAACGAGAGCGACCCGGCGGAGACGAGGCGTCTGCTGCAGGACCACCCGGAGCTGGCGCGCGCTGTTGCGCAGGCGCAGCTGCGTCTAGGCATGATCAAGGAGCGCACATCGGCGGCGGCGCCTGCCAACACCATCGTACGCTGGCTGCTATTGCTGTAGCTACTGTGGAATATGCTTACTTACTTGTCTTTTGTATGTGACAGGGTGTATCGAACGACCTGATGGAGAAGCTGGACCCGGAGCAGCAGGAGCTGCTGGAGCAGGTGCAGAACTTGGCACCCGAGATCATCCAGTCGCTGCCGCCCGAGGAGCGGCGGCAGATCATGGAGCTGCGCGAGGCTATGGGGCTCCCTCCGTTGTAAGGAAGGACTCATGGCTGTCGACTTTCTATTTAACCTGCCAGCTACGTACCGAGAGAGTTAGAGACGACCGACTGAGCTACAAACAGAGCTACAGAATACGACCAGTCGTGGTTGTCAAAGTTTTTTGTTTTGTGTTGTACGTTGCTGTCTACTGCGGAACGCTCGGGAGGCATTATACCTACACTTAGAATTTGAAGTCCTTGAGCTTCTTGCTCTTCTCGGTCTTGGCCTTCTTCTTCTTCTTGGCGGCCTCCTCTTCGTCTTCCGCTGCTGGATCGGCAGACTCTGAGGTGGACGAAGGCGCGTCTTCGAAGCGACGCCGGACCCGACCAGTCTCAGTGCGCGTGCCGCTCGATTCAGCTCCATCAGGGACAACATAAGCATGCCCGGAGCCATATAGTGACGTACCGACGGATGTCTACATGGCGGGGCAATGTGTAAGCATGACACATGATGGTAGAGTGAAGACGAAACACTCACCTCTTTCTGCTCCAGAACGGTGTAAAGCTGCTGAGGCACATCGGGTGTCTCGGTTCCTCTGCCCTTGCGCAGATCCACAACACCGGGTGTAGTGAGACCGGAAGCAACGCTGGAGATGCCGTCCACGAGCGGAGTTTCCAAACCGGTAGCATCAAGACCCTCAGCCTCGGCATCATCCTCCGGCCCGCCTTCTTCCTGCTCTTCTTCGCCTTCATCCTCTTCCTCTTCTGCATATTACAAGAGCAGGAGTGTTACTTGACGCCTTACACATAGCAAACCTAGCCAGCTGAACGAACCTTCTTCTTCCACCAGCTCTCCCCACCTCTCGCGATTAATCTCCTCGACCTGCCACCGCATATCGACTGTCAGTTTCCAGCATCACCTTGCAATCTAGCCACACAACATTCCTACCTGGTTCTCAGATTCAGTCGCCTTGCCAAACACGTCACCATACAACGGCACACCATTCTCGTCCACAGGCGGTTTACCCCAGCCGCCGGGGTGATAGCCAAAGCTTGCACCCTCCGGGATGGGAGCGTTCAAGCCGGGGATCTTAAGGTTAGGATAAGCGGGCGGCGGGCCATATCGCTGTACGTTCAGCAGCCACGGCGGTGGTACCCCTTCCACCATACCCAGCGCTGCCTTGAGCTCGTCGGAGAGCTGACCCGGCACCTTCGCCTTCACCTTCACCTCGAATTCTTTGCCTTCATAATACCTGCCCGTACAAAATCAAATCAACACTGTTAGACTTCTGCACCCACAACCATTGTCAATGCATAACAACGTACAGATCGCCGAGTTGGGTCAGCTTGGGCTTGGTCTGGAAGCGGAAGAAGGCGTCGTGCAGCACCTGGTAGTCGATATCCACGCGCCCCATCTTGGGCTGCACGCGTTCCCTGGCGCGCTGCTTGTTCTTCTTCTTCTCGTCGTCCTCCGCCACCGAGTCCCTCACCTCTGCAATGCCAGTTTGGGCGATAAACTCTGGCAGTTGGAACGGCGGCTTCTCAATGCCGCGCTTGCCCTGAAGATACTTGCGCTTGTGGCACCAGTGGCGCGGCACGGGCACCGTGTTGCGGTACGACTTTAAGTACACGAGCAGACGCGGGTCGGCCGACGTGACGTCGTGCGCCTCCACCACGTCCGGGTACGCCACGAGCTGCTTGAGCTCCGCGACGCTCAGACGCTTGCTCTTCTTGCGCGCCTTCTTGGACAGTGTCAGCTCCTCCTCGTCCTCCTTCGCCTCCTCTCCGTCGTCTCCTTCATGTTCGCCCTTCTCCTTTTTATCGTCGTCCTTCCCGTCCTAGATAGGCACAATTAAAACAGTGTGAGTAGGGTGGACTAGGACGGAGAGATATCCTACGCTCTTGGCAGGACGCACCTCGTTGTCCGTGGCGCCGCAGAGCTCCTCAGCGGACGAGAACTTGCCGAACACGCGCATCATCTCCTCGTAGGCCGGGTCGTCCTGCGGCAGCGCCAGCTCCTTGCTCAGGTCGACGCTCACGTACTCCACCTCCACGTCCGGAGCCGCGTCCTTCGTCGGATCCGAAGAGCCATTATTGATGCTACTGGCAACGGCGTCAACACCGACGGGTTCTGTCTTGACGCCGTTCGCCTCCGCCTGCTTCTGCGCACGCTTCTTCAGGCGCCGCCGCTGGTTCTTGGTCAGCCTGCTGCCCGCCATAGTACGCCACACCGCCGCTGCTAGCTCCCGACTTCGAATCGTAGGTCGCGGCGTTTTTGTGTGCGTACATAATGTGGTGTCCGAACACACACACGGATGAAACTTGAGTACAGATTCCCGCTGAAACTCGAGTACGAATATATGTGTGCACCACATTCACAGATTGACTGTGATCTAGAGTGGACCACATGCAGCTCGCGTACCGGTATGGTCACGGTACACTGTACAGTGAACGAGCTGCTGCGGTCGATGGCGTTCGATGACGATGCGCTGGCGCAGGCCGTCTTCTTCCTGTCCACGACGGGTGCGTAGCGCTCCTTCCAGCTAGTAGACGAGCGCACGCGGCATACTCACCGACTGCCGTGCTGTGGTGACGCATTAGAGACCCGCAGCCAGCTCTACCGTCTGCTTCAATATGGCTCCAAGTTCACCAAGTGGGCGCTGATCCAGCACTGGCAGCTCGGCAGGGACGCAGCCAATGACCCCAGCAATACTACCCAGCTATCAGCAACGGATCCTTTCTCTGAGCTAAATGAGAAGGACCCAGAAGACTGGAGGAGGAGGGTAGTCGCGTCGCTGGGCCGAGCAGAGCTGGTGTTCGGCGACGCGCGCAGGTTCTTCCGCTTCCTGCAGTTCCTGGAGATGGCGGACTTGTACCGCAATGTCCGAGAGCCGCTGCGCTCTGTACGTGTACTGCGGCGACTGCGCATTTTGTGCTTCTTCTTCTTCTACCTCACAGAGAACTACGTAGTGCTCCACACGCGCGTGCTGGGCGTGTCACCGCGAGATCCATTCATGCGGAGGCTGAGGCGAAGCTGTAATGGCTTCTGGCTGATGAGCATTCTGCTGGCGTTTCCCTGGACCGCATGATGCAGCGCGGCAGTACGCTGTCGACGGTCAAGAAGCTGCTGGACCTGCCCGTGGCATCTGTGGGGCTCTCGGGACTGCGCGTGAGCGACGGACTGTTCGGCGCCTTGGGGCTGGCGTCTGCTCAAATCGGTGTCTACACTCGCTGGGTCGACGTGATGACCAAGTTCCGGCAGCAGCACCCTAAGCAGCTCGGAGCGACATCGGATATCGCTTAGTGCAGCAATAGCGCGCTGGATTTTGATCGTGCTCCACTGCAAGGCCAGGTTGATGATGGCATGGCTCGCTTGCACGACATGGTGATTGTCGTCGCTCTTCACTTTCGCTGGTCGAACAATAGCCACTATGAATATATACTTATGCCTTTTGCTTTCTTTCAAATTGAACGACGACGCCGCCATCCACTCAATGGTCTCATCACTTCAGAGCTGGGTGCTCAGTTTACTTGGCGGCGATCACGCTGATCACTGCAACCACATGTCAACTTGCACATCAAGTCCTTGAGTCCAGTAGATGGCTACATGTAGCCATGATTTCGAACTTAACGGGGTTGAGCCAATCCCGTGTGCTTTAATTAACTCCTGATTTATCGCCCTAGCCCTATGCATCATACAAAAACCAAGTCAAAGACTCCGCCGTTCTTAGCTCTCTCCCCACAGACGAAGCTGCAAGGTGGCGCGCACCCGCTCGGACGCCAAGAAGCGCCGCCCTTGCACGCGACGCCCAGACTGTTCCACGCGCGGGGCGAGGCCAAGCAGCACCGCACCGGAAGCAGCGGCGTCTCCGCCACCCGCCGACGCCCTCCGCGCCGAAATCCGCCCCGAATTCGGTGCTAGACGCGCACTCGAAGGCAGCTGATCTTCTACGGCTTTAAAGCTCCCTCCAGCTGTGCACACGCGTATAAGAGCACTCACTAAGCCATGAAGAAGTCCCCGGTGGCGGCTATGAGCAACATCCGCGAGGCCGTGCGGCGCAAGAGCGTGGGGCTGAGCTTCACCACCAACTTCAGCATCTTCAGCCGCAGCGCGAGCTCCACGGGCGAGGACTCGGAGCACGGCACGGGCGAGGACAGCGAGGACTTCAATGACGACCTGGACAGCAGCCACTACAACCGCTCGCGTGAGGACTCGGCGCCAGGAGGACGACCCGGACGGCAGCCCATCACCCGCCGTGAGCTCCCGCAGCTCGTACGTGGAGCCGCCGGAGCCGCCGCTGCCGCCTCCTGGTGGTCTGCTGGAGGCAGCGACGAAGAACGTGCAGGGCAAGATGCAGACGCTCATGGAAACCTTTCACGAGGTCACTACGTCCCATGTAGGTGAATGGCTGATCTTATCCTGCAAGATGGCTACATGTACTCATTTTTACGGTGATTTGGATTGCCACGTTGTGATTTGTAGGACGACGAAACGATCCAGTGCAGCGTCTTCCTCTCGAGAACGGCGCTCTTCTCGGACCGACTGGTGGTGTTTATCGGTGATAGTAATGGCTCCCCCGCGGGCATTTGGAGCGCTCGGCTGTGCGTTCGTTCAGGCTCGGAAGGCGGCGGCATCTTCAAGGGCAGCTTGGGATCCATGCTCCCGTATATTATGAAGGCCAAGGAAGACAAGCTGGGCATTGTATTGTTCGACGACATCTTCAAGGACTCGATGCGGTCGGGAGAAATTGATGTGCGTCTGTCTGCACTGTTTGAAGCCATGATACCGAGCTGTGAGACTGACGATTTTTATTTTGCATTCTCTGACACAGATGAGAAGCGCCGTGCAGCGGTTCATGACGGGCTGGCGGAACCACGTCTTGACGTCACGAGCTACTCACGTCTTCATTGTTGCGTACCGGGATGGCGGCAACTTGTTGGTGGAGGCCCTTAGAGCTCACATGAAGGAGATGCAGCGTCACATCAGTGGAGTTGCCTTCCTTCAGTCTACGCACCACATATCATCCGACGATTCGTACACGCTGCGGAAAATGATTGCTCAGTGGTGTATCGCCTTCATGTCATCACCCGAAGGCGTGCAGGCGTTGAAGCGCATGAAGTCAAAGGAGACGCCTTTGGGATGTGTTGTGCTTTCTGGCGGTCGCGCGAACTCGGACGTGGACTTGCTGCAAGTGGTCGTTTCCTCGGTGTACGCAAGCTTCAAGGCAAGATGGTCAGGCTTCCGCGTGAAGAACGTAAATAGCGGTATGGAGAAGGCTTGCTATGTGTGCAAGGGCGCCTTCAACATGCGCCGTTGGCGCCGGCATTGCCGTACGTGCCAGAACCCATGCTGTGAGAAGTGCTCGTCGGTAGAGAACACTCGCCACGAGGGCCAGGTGCGGCTGTGTTTGACGTGTCGGGCACTGCCTTCGCTTATTCACTGGTCGCGGCCACGTGCAGTTCGCACGGGCGAGAAGGAGAGCGTCTTCAGTGGTTCCGCCAAGCCTGGCAAAATGTCGGTGAACGACTTCGAGCTCGTCACCGTCATTGGTCGTGGTGCATGTGGCAAGGTGTTGTTGGTGCTGAAGAAGGACGGCGCAGATGCCGGCCACCTGTACGCCATGAAGGTGCTGAAGAAGGAGTGGGTGATGAACAAGGATCTGGTCACGCAGACAATGGCAGAGCGCCGCATCTTGCAGGAGGCCAACCACCCGTACATTGTCCAGCTCAAGTATGCGTTCCAGAACCAAGACAAGCTGTACATGGTCATGGAGTACTACAGCGGCGGTTCACTGCGTCAGGTACTGCGGCGTCGTGGTCGGTTCAGCATCAAGCGTGCACGATTCTACCTGGCCGAGATTCTTCTCGCCATCGCGCACCTGCATGCGTCGAACATTCTGTACCGCGATTTGAAACTAGAAAACATCGTCATCACTGCGGACGGCAACGTGGCGTGCACGGACTTCGGTCTGTCGAAGGAGGAGATGGACGACAACGAGCGGACGAGCTCGTTTGTGGGCACCTGCGAGTACCTGGCGCCTGAGCTTATTATGAAGGAGGGCTACGGCAAGGCCGTGGACTGGTGGGCACTGGGCATCTTGGCGTACGAGATGATTCAGGGCGACTCGCCGTTCCGTCACAACGTGCCCACGATTCTCTTCGACAAGATTTTGAAGGAAGAGCCCGAGTTCAGCGACCGCTTCACCCCGGAAGCGCAGGATCTGATTATGAGCCTGCTCACGAAGGACCCGGAGCAGCGTCTCGGCTGCGGCCCCGAAGGTGTCGAGGAGATCAAGCAGCACCCGTTCTTCGCCGAGATCGACTGGGACAAGCTGCTGAACAAGGAGATGGAAGTGCCGCGTCCTCCGCATCGCATGGAAGACGTGACCGACGAGAGCCACCTGTCCCGGGCCATCGCCAAGATGCGCGAGGCGCGAGAGGAGATCATGCCGGACTCGCCCGTGTCGCTGCCGTCGTCTCCGTCCGAGCAGAAGCACTTCGACCGCTTCTCGTACCAGGGGCTGGGCGACTGGAAGCCGGAGATGGCCGACATGGAGTTCGACGATGAGACGGGCGACTTCAAGCAGGACACGATCCACGAGGACGAGGAGTTTGTGGAGGAGTCGGGCGACGGCGAGGGCGTGCCGCTGTCTCCCGGCTCAAAGAAGAGCTCGATGACGTCTTCCAAGGCGTCTCCGTCCAAGGCCAACGGCTCGGACACACCGCCAGCCTCGAGCTCGGCGGCGTCGGCGTCGCCGAGGAGTCCACAGAGCGTGGGCAGCCCCGGCAGCCCTCCCCGCCCCCATGACGCCCGGCAGCCCGTGGAGGGCTCGGTGCCCACCACACCCGTGGAGCCCGAGTCGCAGATCATCTAGGGGGCGGCCGCCAATTGCAGATTGGTAGGCCAGTAGCACAAGAGACAGAGATACATACAGACACGTGTGAGATGTACGCAAAATGCATGAAGAATTGCGCTTCACAGGCCGACGGAAGGGAATCAAGTGATCAAGTGAACGAGAAAGAGACCGCCGCTTCCCTTGCCGGGCAAGTTGCCCCCCCAAGCAGCATTGTTTAACGCGTTGAAGTTCAGAGGGTTAGGTCAAACACGCGCTGTCGCCCAATCACAGCACCGGAAAGTGTTTGTGTGACGTACATCACCTCCAGAAAAGGAGCGCTGACGTTCTAAACAAGATTGGATGCCCAGTGTGCGGCTCAGGTGAGCCCTCGCGGCTTCCTGGACTGGAGCCTGGAGCCGCTCACTCTCCAATCGGAAGCGGAAGCCCCAGTCAGCTCCAAGACCCCCTCGCCATGTTCGCCAAGACCGTCCGCTCGATGGCCGCCCCGGCGCGCCGCGGCTTCGCCACCAGCCAGAAGATCAAGGTGCACAAGCCCATCGTGGAGCTGGACGGCGATGAGATGACGCGCGTCATCTGGTCCCAGATCAAGGACAAGTACATCCACCCGTACCTGGACCTGGACATCGAGTACTTCGACCTGGGCCTGCCGCACCGCGACGCCACCAACGACCAGGTGACCATCGACGCCGCGCACGCCATCCAGGAGCACCACGTCGGCATCAAGTGCGCCACCATCACGCCCGACGAGCAGCGCGTGGAGGAGTTCAAGCTCAAGAAGATGTGGCGCTCGCCCAACGGCACCATCCGCAACATCCTCAACGGCACGGTCTTCCGCGAGCCCATCGTGATCTCGAACGTGCCCCGCCTTGTGCCTGGCTGGAAGAAGCCCATCGTCGTGGGCCGCCACGCCTTCGGCGACCAGTACAAGAGCACGGACTTCATCGCCCCCGGCCCGGGCAAGTTCGAGGTCGTGTACACGCCCGAGGACGGCAGCGAGAAGACGACGCTCGAGGTGTACGACTTCAAGGGCCCCGGCGTGGGTCTGGCCATGTACAACACGGACGAGAGCATCTACGGCTTCGCCAAGTCGTGCCTGTCGTTCGCGCTGAGCAAGAACCAGGACCTGTACCTGTCGACCAAGAACACGATCCTCAAGAAGTACGACGGCCGCTTCAAGGACATCTTCGAGGAGGTGTACCAGAACGAGTTCAAGGCCAAGTACGACGCCGCCGGCATCTCGTACACGCACCGCCTCATCGACGACATGGTCGCCCAGGCGCTCAAGAGCGACGGCGGCTTCGTCTGGGCCTGCAAGAACTACGACGGCGACGTGCAGTCGGACATCGTGGCCCAGGGCTACGGCTCGCTCGGCCTCATGACCTCGGTGCTGGTGGCCCCCGATGGAAAGACGGTGGAGGCCGAGGCCGCCCACGGCACGGTCACGCGCCACTGGCGCCAGTACCAGCAGGGCAAGAAGACGAGCACGAACCCCATCGCCTCGATCTACGCCTGGACGCGTGGCCTGGCCCACCGCGGCAAGCTGGACGGCAACCAGGAGCTCATTGACTTCTCTCTGGGCCTCGAGGACGCCGTGATCAAGACAGTGGAGGCTGGCCACATGACCAAGGACCTGGCCATCTGCATCCACGGCTCCAACGTGACCCCGGACCACTACCTGTACACGGAGGACTTCATGGACAAGGTCAAGGAGACCTTCGACGCCACGCGCAACTAAATGGAAGAGTTAGCGAGTGAGTGGGTGAGTGGGGGGATTGACAAGCTGAGCTCACTATCTACATATACACGCAGTTAGCCGGCTAGCGGGCGCGCTCGAGTCTAAGTGCACGTCCGCTTCATTTTATCAGCTTCTCAGAATAAAGCAACCAATTCAACGCCAACGGTAGTAGTGTCCATATTAATCGCCTCGCGTGCGTCACTTTGATGGCCTAAGTACCTACTGCTAAATTTACCTTGTCACACTTGCCCTTGGGCGTGTTAGTCCTGCATCTTCGAGCATGGCTGCACCAGCCTCAGCTCGCAAGGTTGACCCGGTAGCCAAGTCCGGGAGTTCAGCCGCGGTGGCCAGCACTTCCACCTCGGCGCTGCCTCCCTTGTTGCAGCCCACTCGGGTGTCTCTGCTGCAGCGTGGCCAGAATCGCGAGTACTTCCTCGTCCAGCAGTCCATCGCTCAGGCGCACAGTAGCAATGGCGGAGGAGGAGGTCGGGGTCGCGGTTTGTTTCGTCGCACGAGTTCCAGACACCTCTCAGCTACGGCGTTCACGCGGTCGACGAGAGACGTGCTAGCAGCAAGTGACGACCATCTCGAGGATCTACTGAAGGGCGTCGCGGCCTCGATCAATTCACCGGAACATCTCCCACGAGGTGAGAAGAACGTGCTGATCCTCCAGGCAGCGCTGGGGCTTTGGATGCGGCATCATGAAGCTCGAGGATTCCGTCGCTGGAAGGAGAGCACTCTACACCGAGTCGACTTGCAGGCGCTGATCGCAGCGGGCGTCGACGTGAACGAAGAAGCTCGACAACTGTTACTTGCAGCCGAGACCAAGCGTCGACTGCTGGTCAACGAGCGGCGAGTTCCTCTCAATGGCGACGACAAGTGGATGGCGGCCAGCTTCTCGTACGCCGAGTTGGATTTGCTGCTCGCTTGGGCTCGACACACGCAGCCGAAAACTTGTCGAGGCGTGGACGACAACACTCTGCGTGAGGCGCTCCGGTACTTGCGCTTCAGCCAGTACCAGGACGGCGAGGCCATCTTCTACCAAGGCGATAAGGAGACGTCTTCTACCTCGTCCTGGACGGCAGTGTCGGCATCTACGGCGCCAAACGCACCCAGCAGCCAGACAAACAAAGGCGGAAGCAAAGCATCCTCAGTGCCGCCGCTTCGAGATCTCGAGCCGGTGTCTCCACCCGTGAAAAGCCCGACATGAACCTCATGGGTCCGAGGATGTTCACGTATCGAGCCGGGGAGAGCTTCGGCGAGACTGCGTTGTTCACGAATGCTGCGGTGCGTACGGCCTCGGCGATCGCGTTCGGTGACCCGAGCTCAGGCTACACTGCGGGCTCGGTCTGTGATCTGGGAGAGATCTCGGGGGCGGAGTATTCTCGGACTTTGAAAAGGTTTCACCAGCATTTCTTCACGCAGGCGCAGCGGGTGAACTTCACCCAGCGAGTGTTCCTCTTCAAGGACTGGCCACGAGCTCGAGTAGTGGAGGTGGCTGAGGTGCTGGAGCTCCGTCGAATCAGCTTCGGCAGCGTGCTGGTCACTGAAGGGGTCACTCCGCTCTCACACTGCTTCTTCGTCCTCAGCGGGACCGTGAATATCACCACCCAGATCGAGATTGATACACACGCCGAGGACGCACACTCGACAGCCCAGAAGGCCGCTGCGTTGAAGAAAGCCAGACGCCGAGCTCAGTTCACCATCGAGCTGCACACCGTCCGGGTGGGTGAAATCGTAGCGCTGGAGGCTCTACTTGAACCGGAAGACTCGACTGCACGAGTGACCTACACGGCAGTCGGGGGATCAGCGGACGTCGAAGTGTACGCGTTAAAACGCTCCGATGGACGAGCGTTCCTTGCGAGTGGAGCACTCAACGTAGCGCACCAAGTTCAGACGATGTGTGCGTCTGAACGTGCTCACCGGGAGGAGCGAACTGAAGCTTCCAGACGAGCGCTCACGGAACGTGAAGCCACCAACCGAAAACATCGACTAGAACTGGAAACCGAAGCGTTCGAACTCGGTCTCACAGATCAGCAACAGCGTCAACGGCAGAAGCAGCAGGAACTGGAGGATCTCGACAAACTCTCCTGTCACGAAACTGCACGGGGTCCTGCCGGTCTCCAGCGACCATTCCTGCCACACCTCGATCCCGTCAAACTGCTTGCCGGGGTCGACGGCACCAAACCTGCGTCTGTCATCAATGACACTTCATCCCAACCTCGGCAATTGAACCGCGAGATCGAGATCGATACATCCCTCGGGGAGGTGGCGGCGCCCCCAAAGATGCTTTCAGCCCTCGTAAAGAACTTTGTTGTGCGTGACTGGGACACCCTTGCAGACGACTACGCCCAGCGTCTTACACTTCAGCTCCCGGTGCGCAGCTCCCTCTCCCCATTGCTGAATCGCGTGCCCTCTTCCTTGACTTGCAGGTCGGAAGGCAAGGCTTCGACTCAAATGCACACCGCCCGAAGAAGACTCGCGCCCTCGTCCATGTCAGCGAGGTTTCATGACGAGCGACAAACGCGGGACTCGCACATGCGGCAGCTCAGCATGGATTACGACGCCAAAATGCATTGGGACCCGGCCAAGAAGAACTTCGTCCTGTTGCAGACGCTGCCGACAAGCGAAGCCAAAAGACAGCCACAGCAGGCACGCGCTTCCGGATCCCCCTCCGGTGCTTTGACCCCCAGCACTCCGTCCGGACAATCTGAAGCAGAAACTACTGGAGACCAGCGCCCGCACCGGACAAAGTTGCATTACCAACTGCAAACAGCACAGATATCAGCGCGAAAGTTGTCAGACCTACACCTCCGCAAACAGGACGAGCGCGCCAGTGCCAGCGGCACGGGGCCTCCGAGCACTTTCGTCCACTCCTTTTGAAAGGGAATCCTCAATGGTCTTTACCTTGCAGAAGAGCCTCGGGAGTCTTGAAAATCACCTGCTAACTGCACCGCCAGCCCCCCCCCCCCTGCAGATTCTTGGTAGTCGCTCTCCAGCTGCTGATCAATACTGTTGCTTTATTATTCTCTGTGGCCTTATAACACGCAGGCACCCACTCGCCAAGCCGCGCGGACTGCTGTCTACTAACTTACTTCATCTCGGTGTCGGGGGCTATGGGGGTGAACGACGTGGACGGCGCTGGCTTTAATGATTTCGGGGCAATGACAACTTGACCGGACGCTGACGACGAAGAATGTGACCCCAACTGGGACGAGATATTGGAGAACGCTGAACTAAGGGGGAAGCAGTTAGTGCCCTGTATACAGCATAACATACACCACCACATCGGACACACCACAGCACATCACGCCCCGTCAGAAATCAAGACTCGCACAGCGGAAAAATCAGTGCGTTCAGAATTGAACTAGCCTCTGCCTACATACCGGATTACACGGGACGTTAAGCGGATGCGTGTGCACCGTTTGCATCCCGCTGGAGACCGCCGCTGCTTGTCGGTCGTGTGGCTGATTGAGGTGCGGCATCGACGGGTTCATGTGAGGCAGCGGCTGATTCGGCTGCTGGTTCATGGCCACGGCGTTTGCCACTGACCCGAGGTGTGAATACTGCAGGCAAGTGGCGAGCTTGCTCACTTCTTGCTGCAGGCGATCACGGTCCCGACGCAGCTCGTCCCGCTCCCTCTTCAGGCTCTTGATAGCCGACACAGCTTCCTGCAAAATCGCGCTCTTGCGGACGCGGTTGGACAGACCCAACAGATCCACGAGCTCTTCAAACTGAGCACAACAGTTAATAATAAGCCCATTGTTAGCTGAATAAATTCCGTGGAAGAAACAGAAGAGGACCCACATACCTTGACATTCACCTCTTGACGACGCATCTTCTCACGGGACTTCTTTCGGAACCCTCGGTCGTCTTCAGGCGTGGGCGACGGTGCGCTGATGGTGGACGCGCTGCCGATCGTTGAGCATCCGCTGGCGTCGCATGACACAGTCATGAAGTCAAATTCACTGGCAACCGGTAAGAATACGCATACAACGGCATGACACTAGAGAGAGAGAGAGACAAAGGGAGCCGCACGTACCGCTTAAACGCCGCCGCACTGCTGAACGAGTTCATGTCGTCGTCGTCGCTGCTCAAAATGTTCTGGCACTGCGGACTCGGCAGCTTCGGAGCCGCGGGCTTGATACTACCACCGAGTGGCGGTGCTGCCTTTGGCGCTGCACTCGCGATGGCCAACGCCACCGGCTTCTTGTGCTGGTCCAAGCTGAAGCTCGCGAGCTCCATGGCGTCTCTCGCAGTTCGGTTCATCATGGCTGCATCGGGCTTCGCACTGGCCGGGGTCAGCCCGGTCTGGAACAGCGTCGTGAAGTCCTTCCGCGGGGACCCGAAGCCCAGACCAACGCCCAGGCCGTTGCCGTGCTTGAGCATCTCCGAGATACTCGACAACGGCGGTGAGGTCAAGTGCTGTGCAGAATTGACAGCACCAGCAGTAGAAGTTTCCGGTTGCTTGGCATTCTGTTGCTGTTGCTGTTGCTGTTGCTGCTGTTGTTGTTGCTGCTGCTGTTGCTGCTGTTGCTCCTCATCCGTGTAGCCGAGCGAGAAGCCCTTCCAGTTGTCGTTGATGTCCGTCTGCAGGAAATACTCGCCCAGGTCCTCGATCTGCAGCCCCGACATGTCCTCGTCAAACTCCATCCTCCCGGCCGTTTAGGTACTGCAACGAGGTAATTGCAGGCTAAAGTTAATTAATCGATTGCCCATTGATTGCCATCGCATTGGAATTGCATTGACAACTCTATCTACTGGAACTGCATTGCTTTACCTCTTTGGTGGCAGCTGCTGCGCTCTGAGTCACGGTGCGCGCAACGCAAAGTGTTAGGCGGGCGGGCGCCTGGTCAAAGGAACAGGATGTGGCCACCGGAAGGCGCTCGCGGCGGCGGCGGTGGCGTCGGCGGGTTCGGACTGTGGCATCATGGGCCTTTTGCGCATGGACCGGCACGGCAACGCCCCCAGCCAATCAGCGGAACGATATGATCCTTTGGGCCAATCGCGCGCAGTCGGGCGCGTGCCTCCAAAGGCGGAGAATAGCCGAGCCGTCGGTGCCGCCGCCGCACTAAATTACAGGCACACTTCACCATCAATGCCGCGTTGTGCAAGTTGCAGCGAGGTGGTGGAGTCTGCCTGATGAAATGCAGGCACCGACGTGCGTTTTGACGCGGATAAGTACAGGACGCGAATTGCGCTGGGCTTTTGTTTTCCTCCAAGAAAGTCATGTTAACGAAGCGGACATTATTCTAAAAGTTTTCAAGGTGTTGCCATGTACATGTACAGCACAAGTTTGAGCAGCCACAGCTTGGTGGTTTCCCGTTTGTTAAATGCGAGCTGTGCAACTACATGTACAGGTGCCAAAGACAGAAAGGGTGCGCCCTACACATGTAAAAACTGGCAGGATAACTTTTTTTTTCACTTGAAAAAAAATGTTCACAAACTTTGATACGCTTCGTCACTGTATGAAGTGTATCCGCGCTTGACTTGTTGCGGTCGGAGGTCCCTTTTGTCGTGTCGCCTGCGCCAAGCGGAGGTGCCGGTGTTACTGACGCTCATGCGTCCGGCCCGAGATCCACTTCTGCATCTAGGGCCAGATAAGTGCGAGCCCTCTTGCCCACTCCACTCGATTGTTGATACACCACGGGACCAACGAGGCCGTCTGGAAGCCACAAGCAACTGAGAAAGGTTGATATGCTAAGGTACTGTAGTTCTGGTCCTTCAGCTCGCAGTGTCGCCCCCACTCAGCTCAAGGTAGATAACCCCCATGCAGCTCCACAGTTCATGCTGGTGCCAGCTTATGCCAGGATGTCTGAGGGTCACAATCGAGACAAATCTTCCTTTGCAACTCGCACAAACCCACCAGAATTCTGTCCTCCGATGGACCCATCCCCGCAAAAATACTTTTCCTAAAAAACACTTTTTTCGTTTGTGCACAACTCCCGCCAAAGTGACGCATTCCGATCCGACATTCCCGCCAAAAAACATAAATGTCGACCATGCAGCAGCTAGCGGAGGAGGCGACGCGCAAGCGCCCGGCCCAGGCGGCCGCGGAGGCCCAAGCGCCTCAAGGCCGAGCCGACCGAGCAGCGCCCGTCGCTCACGCAGCTGCTGGCCAGGAAGGCGGCCGCGGAGCCGCAGCTGTCGCTCTCGCAGGACTCGGACGCGCCGCTCGCCCGCGTCGCCGCGCAGCAGAAAGCCAAGCGCCTCAAGGCCAAGACGCAGCAGCCTCAGACTCAGACGAAGCAGCAGGAGAAGACTCAGGTCCATGGCAAGAAGACGGAGGAGGGCGACGTGGTCTTCGAGCTGTCGGCCAAGCGCCGCGTGACTGTGCGCAAGTGGAAGGCCATGAAGTTCGTGGACATCCGCGAGTTTTACGACGACAACGGGCAGGCCAAGCCGGGCAAGAAAGGTGGGGAAATTGCTTGTGTGGATTTTATTGAACTCTATTGGCTTTTGCAGTTGCTTACCAGTGTGTTGGCTTGGGTGTGCAGGTATCTCGCTGTCGCCGGACAAGTGGGAGAAGCTCCTCAGCTTCTCGTACTCCATTGCAGAGGCCATCCATCTGGTGGAGGAGGACAATGTGGGCATGGATTCCCTGGCCGGTGTCCCCGGCTGCATCTTGAGACCGGATGGAGACGTGCGAGCCATCGCGGTGCCGGTGCGTGTTGAAATCTTCATCACTACTTTGACTATTGGTGAAGAGACTGATGAGATTGTCTTTTGTGTGGACGCAGCTGTCGAACAAGCGCCGCGCGACTGTGCGCTACTTCCGCAACGGGGTGCTGATCGACATCCGCGAGTTTTACGACCAGGACGGCGTCTCGAAGCCTGGCAAGAAGGGCATCTCGCTCTCGAAGGAGCAGTGGACGGCGCTGCAGAAGGTTGCAGACGAGATAACGGAAGCAGCAGACCGCCTATAAGCATCGGTTACTGCCCCCTCTCACCGTTGTGCGTTGATGCGTTTTGCTGTGTGACGTTGAATACAACGTCTTTGGCGTTGGATCTGGACACGATTGAACAGTGGTGGCGCTCGTTTATTTGGCTCTAGATAACGACATGAAAGGGAGCATGCATTGCAGACAAACGAGCGCAACTGATCTCCAAAGCATACGCAGCTAAGAAGGCTGTGTGAAGAAGACTAGAATATTTCAAACGACCACTCGCTGGCGCTTGTGCGGACTTGAGGACGCTGCTCCCAGCACGTCAGAGCGCGGACGCTTCTCAGTGTCCGCGCTGCTCGAAGACTGCGACTCGGACGTGGTGCTGGGGGCTCGCGACTCTGATGTTGGTGCAGCCTTCGTCGGAGATGCGTCCTGGACGTCGTCGGACTTGGAGGGATTGGACTTGGTGGCTAGGTCATCCTGACTAATCTGCTTGGATTCACGCTTCGGCGACAGCGCGGCCGACTCGGGAGCGGACTTGTCTGCCATCGTATCGTTCTCCTTTGTCGCTTGTGCATCATCGCTGCTGTTCGGGGCCTCCTCTCGCTGCTGCTGCGGCGGCGGCTGCTCCTTCTCGCTCTCCGCGGTCTTTTCGAGCTTGACAAGATCAGCGTCACCGGAGGGCTCGCCACTACCAACAGGGGAACCTGGCCTGTTGCCCGGGGTCTTGTCGGGCGAGTCGCTCTGCTTACCGGGTACATAGTACGAATCCTTCATCTGCTGGAGCTGCTGCGGGTGCACACTGCCAGCCCCACCGTGACTGAAGTCGGACGGCACGAGATTGAGACCGAGGACGCTGCTCTTGCTGTCGTGGAAGTCTCCGGGCATTCCACCGCCCAGCATGGGGTGGTGGCCGAAGAGGCCTGCGTTCTGGGGGCTGAAGTCGTGCAGGAGCATGCCGGCTGAGGAAATCGTTCAAGGAAGGCCACGTCAGTAAGATATTCCCTCATTATCGACAAGAATGAAACCACCAGACGAGCGTGGATATGCGTTATGAAACTTACTTGTTGGCGACGGAAGGATGCCCGAGAGGTTGGGCGGACTGGGCAGAGCTGCGAGCATGTGGTGACTCGAGAGTCCTCCAAGCATTCCCATCTACAAGCAAAGACAAACAGGAAGAGTTAGAGACTCAGCCTTCCACCATGACACAGCGAGGTAGACGCACCCCGTGCTGGTACAGCGGAAGCGACGGCGGGGTGTAACCAACGTGCTCCTTCTTGAGTAGCTGCTGGAAGCCGCGGTGCACGCGCTTCTTCTGGGTCGGCGGCCGGCTGCGGGAGTTGAGCATGTACTGGTCCGGGTCGTTGGTGAGTCCGAGCGAGGCGCCGTTCATGCCGCCGCCGTGCATGCTCTGGAACGACTGCACGGCCGCGCCGTTGGGGGTGGAGCCCATGTTGAAGTTGGCCGCAGCCTCCGCGTTGGCACCCGCCGCCGCTGCAGCCGCCGCCTCCTTGGCAGCCTGTTGCAGCTGCTTCTTCTTCTCCCCGAACATGATCTCGTACTGTACAGCCCACATGATAGTCACACCCACGTCAGCCATTGAAGCAAGGTAAGGTAGCTGTAGATCTAGAGCCACGCACGTCGTTGTTGTCCTTGATCTCGAAGGGCTCGCCGTACTCGGTGTACTTGAGCAGGATCTGGTCCACGCTCGTGCTCGAGTACTGGTAGAGCTTGTCGTTCGAGTCGAACACGATGAGCGCGATCTCGCAGTCGCAGAGCTTGGACAGCTCCATGGCCTTCTTGAAGATGCCGTTCTTGCGCTTGGCGAACGTCACCTGCCGGTTGCGGTCGTCCTCGATGCGCTTGATCTGGATCTTCTTGCGGCCCATTGCTGTTGCTGTTGCTGTTGCTGTTGCTGTTGTGGTGGTGGTGGTGAGCTTTTAGTTGCTAGGCTGTAGATAGATAGTCACAGATCATTAGTTCGATCGATCGATCGATCGTCAAAGGATCCTCCTTCCTCCTCCACTTCCGCCGCCATCATCACGCGGTTGACGCACCTCTGACGTGGAAATAGCGCGGTCGGTATTTATATCCAGGGGCAAAAGCGCGAGTGCAGCAGGCGGGCAGCAAAAATACCGGAGACAGTCGAGCTCGGCGACAGCGGGCTATTTTTATAGTGCGGGCCTCTTTGGAGCTTGGAGCGACGCGGAGGACTCGGCCAGGAAAGCGAGGGGTTATTTTTATCCGTTTTTCCGCGAGCGAAGGGGCTGCCGTTGCAATCGGTGGAAAGAGCCCCAGCAGCCGTTGCGAAACCAGGCGGCGACAGTGTATGGGCCGCATAGTTAGGCGGCGGAGGGGCGCATGATCCGCTATCTATGGCGCCGGCCGTTTCCGCCGAAAGCGACGCGAACGATCGCGAACGGACGCCCCAAGAGGCTCGCGCTCGCCAAGGCCCCGGGTGGTGGTTTCAAGCCTGATCGCAGCGGGGCTAGAAGACGAAGGCCTCTATGATAGCTCTGCATTATTGTGAATGCCATCAAACGCATTGGCGGTGAGGCTGGGCTGGGTTCGCATTGAAACGGCTACGGTCAACGGGACCATGGCCAGTTACCGGCACGCACGACGCTGCTGGCTGCTGGTGGTGGCGTTGAGCCCTGGGACCGTGGAGCATCAAATCGTGCGCCACCAATTGAATAAAGTGGTCTCGTTGATCGCAACTGCTGTCGGCAAACTTGCATTATCAGATCTCTGCAGACCAGTAGTGACGAGAGCAGCCAGCAAGTGGCAGCGATATTGCTTGGGCTCATGCCAGCCGCGCGCAATTGATCCCGTGGGGATCTTGCCTTCAACTTGATTATGTTGCGCAACATAAAATTATGTTCGACGGGCAACATAAGTCTGATTCTGACGCGTCAGCATACAGTCCAAGACAGAGGAAGCAGGCGGAAGGAAGCCATGGCGGCGAGCGTGCGCAACACCGCCATCAAGCGCATCCAGGGCGTGCGTTTGCGTCTGCAGCTGCTCGTCACTGTCTCCTAATTGCCCGCTCACTCTCCTGCTACGGCTCTTCCTTACGTTGCAGGATGTGCGCGAGATGATGACCAACCCCAGCGACCAGTACGCGGCGGCGCCGCTCGAGGTGCGCGTCCAACGCCCACAGCCGCTCACCTCCTCCCCACTAACACTATTGTGGTGCTGTAACTACGCACCCAGACCAACATGTTCGACTGGCACTTCACGCTGCGCGGGCCGCGCGACACCGAGTTCGAGGGCGGCATCTACCACGGCCGCATCATCCTGCCGTCCGACTACCCGTTCAAGCCGCCCAACATCATGCTGCTCACGGTAACAGAACACCCGCTATTGTCTCTACCGAATTGTGAGATTCATTGCTGACTTGTGGAGCTTTGTATCTTTGCTGCTGCAGCCTAATGGCCGCTTTGAGGTGAAGAAGAAGATTTGTCTGAGCATTTCGGCCTACCACCCGGAGGAGTGGCAGCCTGCGTGGGGCGTGCGGCTCATCCTGGAAGCGCTCATCAGCTTCATGCCCACTAAGGGCGAAGGCGCTATCGGCGCACTGGACTTCCCTGCCGAGGAGCGGAAGCGACTTGCAAAGCTGGTAGGAAGCTGTTGCTGCTTGCTCGTGTTACGTTAAGGTCTAACTCTCTCTCTCTATGGCGGTGTTGCAGTCTGTGGACTACAAGTGCGAGACTTGTGGACGCGTTGCCGACTTGCTGCCGGAGCTGGAGACAGAGGACGGAGAAGAAGCAGAGAAGAAGCCATCCAAGTACGCCGAACAGATCGCACAGCTGCACATGCACAGCCTGGAAAGTGCGCCGCCAGCTAGTGTGGCGAAAGACACAGAGGAAGCTGCAAAGACTGAAGGTAGTGGCAATGACAGGGAACAAGCTGAAGTCCCGGCAGCGGCAGCAGCAACAACAGCAGAGGCCGAAACAGCTTCGACAGAGGACGCATCAGCAATCAAACCATCTAGTTCTAGTGAACCGGCTAACCCTGCTTCTTCTCCTCCAGCATCAGCATCAGCACGCGCTCCAGAGCCGGCAGTAACAGCTCCACCCGCAGCGGAGGAAGTAGACGCGGCTGCAGTGGACGAGGAGGATCTAGACGCGCCGTTTATTGTTGATGGCATTCCTCAAGTGCGCGAGTCGGACAGTTTGGACACGTTCCTGCACTATCTGACTGTTGCCATCGTTGTTGCGCTCTTTGCGTTGATCTACAAGAAGCTCCTGCAGGCGCATGGTGTGCTGCAGTAAGTTGCCGAGGTTTGTTGTCCGGCCTCTGCGTATGGTGCTAGCCGAACATCGTCACAACCAGTTCGCTAGAAGACGTCCGGATCATGACTCAGTTAGAGCGGTCACAAAGTATGTGCATGGTGTAGCTTGTTCGGAAACATGAAGCGCATTCCACTACCAACCAGTTACTTCGTCGAAGCTCAGTCAAATCTATTGTTTGTGCTCCTCCAGAACCTCCTGCATAATGCTGTTCGCAAGCTCCGGGTGAACACGACCACCACAGCGCTTCATGACCTGACCGATGAAGAACCCGAAGAGCTGAGTCTTGCCGTTCCAGTACGCGTCGAGGTTCTTCTTCGCCTTCTGTAATACATGAACCAAAACAAGTTAGTAAAACTGCGACTCGACGTCGTAACCAGAGTGCAACGCGCATCATACCGGGTCATCAAGAACGGCTTGGCAGAGTGCGCGGATCTCCTCGGGGTCCTGAATCTGCTTCCATCCCTTCTCCTCGACAATCTGCAGGGGCGTCTTCTTCCCTTCGTTTTCGTAGAACATGAGCTCCAGCACGTCCTTCGCAATTTTGCCGGAGATCGTGCCGTCCTGGATGAGATCAATGAGCTGTCCGAGCTCCGTGGCCTGAACAGGACTACTGGCGATGTCGCCGTTCGTTGCCTTCAGGTGTCCAAACAGATCGTTCAGCACCCAGTTCACGACCATCTTAGACGGCCGCGAGTTCTCCGACGCAACAGTCTCGAAGTACTGCGCTGCACCAGGCTCATTCACCAAGACCGAGCTCTCGTACGGCGTAAGGTCGTACTGAGCACACAGGCGGTCCTTCAACGCATCTGGAAGCTCAGGCAGGCTTTCACTGATCTCCTGGATAAGCTGTTCCGGGACGACAAGCGGCGGCAGGTCAGGCTCCGGGAAGAAACGGTAGTCCTTCGCTCCTTCCTTCGATCGCATACGTTTCTACACAGCATACAGTCTGATCAGTTGAAATCCAAGCTATACACACAACACAAGAAGAGCTCCACTTACGGTTTCTCCGGTGACGGCATCGAACGAACGCGTCTCGCGGTGCACCTCTCCTCCTTCCTCCTCGATCAGCGCGATCTGTCTCCTGGCCTCATACTCTGCGGCACGCATCATGTTGCGAATACTGTTCATGTTCTTGACCTCAACTCTCTCACCGAAGGGTGCCGCAGTGCTGGACGTGAGCGCGGTATGCAGCGCCTCAACATCGGCCTCTTCTCCGAGATTCGTCGGACGCACACTCACGTTTAAGTCGCACCGCATCGAGCCTTCCTCCATGTTTCCGTCACACACGTCCAAGTGACGCAGCAAATGCTGCAGTTGACGCATCACCTGGCCAGCTTCAAGAGGGCTGCGGAGATCCGGCTCCATCACGATCTCAAGCAGCGCCGTACCGGCACGGTTAAGGTCTACCACCGTACTGTGCTCCTCCAAGTCGTGGTTGCTCTTGCCTAAAAGTTACGCACAAAAGTAAGCACAACACGTCCATAACTCTACTTCGAGCCACACCCTCCACGAACCTGAATCCTGCTCAATCTGGATGCGAGTGATCCGCACACTCCTCGGGATCACATCCTAAAAGACACCCACAACCACCACCACCCAATTAGTCACCACATCACCGTCATCTCCTCGCTAAAATCTTCCTCCGCGCGCACCTCCTGCTGCTGCTTCTTGGCCTGCTTGGCCTTCCACTTGCGCAGCGCCTCGTTCTTCTCCTTCCTCGACTTGTACTTGGACGCGTCGAACGTGGCCTCGTCGTCGCTCTGCGCGCCTCCGTGCTCGCTCACCACCGCGGACGCCGGCAGCTCGAAGTGTAGCGCGCCGCCGGACGCCACGGGTGCGCGCTGCTGCGTCAATTGGTAGCCGAGCGGCAGGTCGCAGTAGAAGTAGTGCTTGCGCTCGAACAGCGAGCGCGGGTGCACCGTGGCGTCCACCGCCAGCCCCGTGCGGATGGCCTGGTGCACGCACTCGCGGTTGATGACCGGCAGCGTGCCCGGCAGCGCCGCGTCGAAGAAGCTGACGTGGCGGTTGGGTCGCGCGGACGAGAGCGTGGCCGCCGCGGCGCCGCTCATGAGCTTTGAGCGGGTCTGCACCTGCGCGTGCACCTCCAGGCCGATGCAGACCTCCCAGAGCTTGCCGCTCGGGCCACGCAGCAGCTGCAGCAGCGGCTGACGCGCGCCACTAGCCGCGACCTGCGCCATGATGCGATTGATTGCAATGCGATTGGGGATGTGAGCCGCTGGATATGAAGCCACTTGATTGGCCCGGATCCAGGTTTACTACGGCCAGTTCCAGCCTGGAACTTCTGGAACTTCCAGAAGAGGTCATTTCCCGTTATAATAAATGCGGTCCCTAAATTTCTTCAGTTGAGAATCTGCCGGGTCGAGCGAGATGGTACTCCTCAGCTACTGGATCGTCGGAGAAAGGAACGTGGATACTATCATCACCGACGAGTGGATGACCGTGGCTATCCTGAAGAAAACGATCAAGGACAACGACCCGCTCGCAATCCAATGTAGCGCTGCGGACCTGCAGATCTTCCTGGCCAAGACAAGGGAAGGCGTGTGGCTGACGGCAAACGACGTGATGAGCGATGTGCGCGATACCAGTGGCATGAACGAGCTGAACATCAGAAACGTGCCACTCCGCGCGTACGGCTTATCGGAGGAGAGCACGCGAGTCGAAGTTTCAGATGAGGACCTTTTAGCAGGGAAGGGCCTGTGCACGTGGTGGTGAAGGTCCCATCGGTGCAGCAGCCCCAGTCAGGTCTAACGCAGCCACAACCTATCCCAAAGCCGCGATGGAAAGCTGTGCACGAGACTCTGGTGTCATTGCAGAATGAGACGCTGTATTTTGTCGACCGGGAGCAGGCTGTGAAACAGCTCTGTGAAGTTCACAAATCGGTGTACAGTACATCGGCGCCAACTTCAATCACCGAGCAGACGCGTGGCCCATTGCTCTTGTGGATAACGAGCTCGGAATCGGGAAAAGCGAATTTGCGAAGCAATGTATTCGGTGGTGTCGCGAGCAGTGGCCCGAGGGAGTGCTCGCTCTTCAAGCCTTTAGAAGCTCATTGAGCGCTTGCAGAACGATCGCGGTGGAGATTGATCAAGCCGTTTTCGTCAATGCTTGGCATGGCGATACTAAAACGTTGGAGAAAGCTTTGTATCGAGTCATTAACGCTGTGCTCGCGAGGGCTGTGATTGACGAGTTGGAGCTGCCCGACGGAGCTCGAGCTACCTAATTACCTGTGTGCGCCGGAGTCGGTCGACGCACGGACGTCTGTTCATTGTTTGGTGAGAGATTTGGGCCTGTGTTCATCGTTTTGGACGAGATAGGCCGAAGGTTTTGGTCCGTCGGGACCGATGGTACCGACACGAAGGTTGAGGAGGCTTCGCGAAATCTGTTTTTGGACTTCTGCTCGTCCGTGTTGAGCGCCTGGATGAGCACGCGTGACGTCTACTTCTTGTTGGTTGGCTATGCGTCATTCCTGCGGAATGTGGGGGAGCGGAAGAGGACAGGCCTCACAGCTCCAGTAAGAAAGGTTCATTCGACTAAACTTGTAGCTGGTTCGTCCCAAGAAAATCGAGCAGATTATCCAGCACACGTGGGTCGACGATTCAAGCACTGTGACTCTGCAGCAACGATGGGGGCTGCCACGAAGATGTACGAGAAAACCTGTGGCCATCCACGCACAATGATCATCCTTCATGAGTCGTACCAGGCTTTTTGCAAAGCTGAGGTGAACCGTTATGACTCAGAACAAGGTCAAAAGGAGTGGGTAAAGCTTTTTCGCGAGCTGCGCTGTTGGCAAAAGGCTTTGGGGACCATAAACCACAACGTCTGGAAAACAAAACGATCGACTTGAGCGACGACCCTAAATGGCCGCACCCTCCGAAGTCCCCGCAGAAAAAGATTTCGTTTGCCAATATCATGGAACGCTGCCACTTAGGGTGGGCAGGCACGGTAAAAGAAGCCCGGATCTACGCCCTTCCAAGAATTCTGACTGCGATCGTCAGCATCGTTCAGCCGCTGCGCCTGTACATCAGAACCATTGACCCTCTCATTGACGATGTCACACTGGGGTACGCGACCGTGTTTGAGTGGGCGTGCATAAAGCGGTTCCTTGAGGTTTTAACGGAGCCAAGAAAACCGCACACCGTGTTGGAAAACTTTTTCGGTACGGACTCGGAGTTTGACAAGTGTGGCGAGGTCCACTTTCCGAGTGATCATGTGGATTTACCGAAGATCTCAAATGCAACGACTACAGTCGCCGTTGCTACGCTAGACTCGGCTACAGCGATCCTTCTGATTGTCCACCCCTGATGGATGAAATTGATCAAAATCTGGATGAGAAAGAGGGAAGCTGCTTGTGTCTGAAGCCACTGCCCCAGCCCTCTTCCGCGGATGTAGTTCTCGTGCAACGTTCCGTTTCTTCAGTCGGGCGCAAGCGTGCACACGCCGATATCGATGCACAAACGTTAACGGTGGCGCTAGTTTTGAAGAATTATGGTCCGATATTGCGGTTTGGACCGAAGCAGCTGGAAGAAGAAGCTGGCAAGTTTCGCAGGATGTTTGAGAACTTGGACTCGTCGACAAAGCAGAAGTTTGATGTAATGACGAACGTGTTGATCGTGTGCTCGACAAACTACAGTTCAACCACGAAATTCCAAGGCAAAAAGTACCGGAAAACCTGTCACATGGATGATACTTCCCGGTTCGAGGTATAAGCACTCGAGTTGGACTTGTCCACCTTGCAGAACCGAGCTGAATTCTTCGGATTGTCGAGTGAACCTGACTTGGCCGCCGTCTGGAATGGGAGACTGAGCTCGAGGAGTCGGTTGACGAAAGCTAGGATCGCGTTGTAAGGCACCTTTGTGGCTATCCCAATTTCAACACCGGCACTAAACGCCGAGGAGTATTTAAAATACCGGGAAATGCTATTTGGTACCGGTAAGTACTTCTACACCTTTGCCCGGCCATTGTTGGCCTTTTCCGCAACCAAAGTTGGCACAAATTTTGGAGGTAGTTGAAGTTGACAAAATTCTGGTTAAAGTATCAGATTCATTTCAAGCAAATTCGTCTAATCTTCAACCAATGTTGGCGCTTACGTAAAACGCTTCGACTTGCCCTTGCGTCCTGCAGCACGACTCCTGTTGCTGTAGGCGCCGCTAAAAGGCGCGCCAAGAAGGGAGAGCGCGCCGTCGAGAAGCTGCCGCCCTCCAAAGGGGCGAACCTGCAGATACAGTGCACTGTGTCGTCTGCTATCGGTGCCGCGCACAATCAAACGGAGGTGCTCGTGAAGCCCCGTGACGACCTGGTCCTGCTACGCCTTGGACCCTACAGTCCAATGTGAACCCAGTCGAGAACTGTTTCAGTGTGCATTAAACAGTATCTGGCGCTCATGCGCGAGGAGATGCTGCAGCCAGGGTTCCAGACGGACGACGAAGGCAAGAGGCTCACGAAGACGGAGGCGCGCATGCGCCTTCTGGAGCGCGCGGCCCACGTGTCAATGCCCTGCATTACGCAGCAGTTGGTGCGCAAGATGGAGCTTCACGCGCGTGACTTCGTCAATGCGGCGCTGCGCATGGAGGACATGCAGTACGGGATGTGACAGGGTGCGGTAAGTGCGACTCGCACTGTGCGAGTCCCCAGGAAGAGTGCCAACTTTGGTTGAGGATTAGGCAACTTTGAATGAAATGAATTTCATGATTTAAGAAATATTTTGCTAACTTCAACTACCTCCAAAATTTGTGCCAACTTTGGTTGCGGAAAAGGCCAACAATGGCCGGGCAAAGGTGTAGTATGGAGACCAGGGAAGCCGAAATTTATATTTATATTGTTTCTTATCAATTTGAAAAATAAATACCTGCTGCAAGATCTCACAAGCGCGAAATGAATTATTTTTGTAGGATATTGCTGAAAATGGCATCATGGGGAATACAAACAGCAAGACAAATGGACATATCATGAAAAAAATAACTTGATGGTTATCATGTTCATTACCAAACAAATAACCAGTAAACACAATACAAATATATTTTCAGTAAATATATTTTTCGGCTTCCCCTGATGGAGACAGGTTGAATATGTTCTTCATGCCCTGGTTCGAGCACGCCGTGACGATAAGCCACGACATTTACTCGATCGACGAGCCGATGAACAAGTGCACGCACCTGTTGGTGCTGGAAGACCCCGAGGCGGCGGCCAACAAGATTCTAAGCGACCTCGCGAAGGTAGCGCCATTCCGCCACGATACATCGAGTCGACTTTGAACGAATATTTTGATTATCCTCATTAGCGTCACTTGAGTGCCATTGCCAGTAGATTCCTACTTAGATGCGCGAGTGTGGCGCCGTTTGTTCAGCAGCAATGACCTCCTTCAGGTCCGCCAGCACGCCATTGGCACAGCCGGCAGGGTTCTCCATCACCAGGGCATGCGAGAGTCCAGGCATCAGCGGCCGCGTCCGGTAAATCTGCGGGTACTTGGTGGCCATCTCGCCGAACGCTTTGCCGTTGTGGATCTTGGATCTGCCGCCTCCGTGGAAGTTGATGCGACAGCGAGGACGCTGCTGGAGCTCGTCCGAAAGATGCATGGGCGTGTGGCAGTAGAGCGAGGCTTCGATGAGCGGGTGACACGCCAAGAGGACGGAGCCGTCCTCTTGGTCGACGAGACCGCCGCGGAGATATCCCGCCAGAGCCTCGCGGTCCCAACGCGCGAAGTTCTTCAAGTCGTAGAAATGATCCTCCGCTGCCAGTCGCGTCGGCCACTGGGCTTCGCGCTGCAGCGTGAGCGCCACCAAGAAGTCCACAGTGAAGTCGTTTTGCGGCGTGCGGATCCCGTAGCCAGGCTCGAACAGGCTGAGGCTGGCGAAGGTGCCTGGGTGCATGACCTCCGTCTTCCAGAGCGCCATGGCCCCATGGAGTGGCCGACGCCGTATATGGGCGTCTTGTCGCTCTGGCCTCGCGAGCGCTGGCCCGCGCGAATCCGCTGCACCTGCTCGTACACTTCCTGCGGCGCCCAAGTCGTGAGGTCCTTGGCCGGGTGGTCCACGCGCGGCTTCTGCGGGTCGCTGCGATCCACGTGAGCAGCCACCGAGTGGTCGTAGTTGCTGCCGTGCCACGAGAAGTCGAACGTGACGAAGTCGGCGCCGGCCAGCAGCGGCGCAGCCTTCAGGCGACGCACGATGGGGTCCCAGCAGGTCTTGCAGAAGCCCCCGCCATGCACGAAGAGCAGCGTGGCCGCCGAATCTCGCGCCATCTTCCGGGCAAGTTGTTAAATGAGATGATGGAGGGCGTTGAACAACCCCCGAACAGCTTCAACATCAAGATGATACGCTTGGTGACGTCAACCATTCATGACAAGGTACACCGCTCACCCTAATTAGTCGTGTGACCTAAATAGTCATGCACCTTTGATAATCATTCCACCTGTTTTAAAAAAGATTTTTAGTTTCACCTTAAATTGAGTAAAGAGACCGGATTCGGGTAGATCTCGGCAATACGAATTGCGTGTTATATTTTGTTCTTAGTAAATACGATTGGTTTCCGAAAAAAACTGAATTTCAAAACAGGGTGAGGCGTACTTCAGGTCCTACACGGTAAATAGTCATGGCACGACTAATAAGGGTGAACGGTGTATACAGCGGCATGCTGTGGCCTGGTCGCTGCTCACTTCTCGATTCTGCTGGAAGATGGCGCGTAACAAGACGAAGGTGACGCTGCTGTTCGCGCATGGCGGGGGCTTCTGCAAGGACACCTGGGACCCAATCGTGCGTCGCCTGAACGAGTCTCAAGTGATCAAGGACGTGTCGACGGAGTTCGTCACGTTCGACTTCCCGTACCACGGCGACAAGCACGACCCGACGGCGTTGCAGGCGTTCGAGGTGGATCTGAGCAACCCGAAGGCTCCGCGCGTCTGGAACCAGACGCACGACCTCGTCGGGTGGGTGGCTGCTGCGGTGCAGGAGCAAGTCGCAGAGTGGAAGGAGAAGACCAAGAGAGAGGACCCCGAGGGCACGACGCAACCTAAACTCATTGGCGTCGGCCACTCCATGGGCTCCGCGGGGCTCTGGGCCACGGAGGTGGCGCACCCAGGGACCTTTGACGGGCTCATTCTGTTCGAGCCTGTGCTGGCCCAGAACTCGCCCGAGACCGACTACATGATCGACTTCATGGTCGGTCTCACGCTGCAGCGAGCGGCCTCGTGGCCATCTCGGGCTGCAGCCGAAGAGCACTTTTACGGTCTCAGGAACTTTGCCAAATGGGACCGCGAGACTCTGGCCGGATACCTGCGAGGAGCTCTCGTTGAGGCGGAGGACGGTACGGTCACGCTAGCTTGTCACCCGAACATTGAGGCGTCGCTGTACTGCCAGAAGCCGCTGTGGCTGACGGAGCACGAGCTGCAGCAGCCCAAGTGCCCCATTACCTTTCACTGGGGAAGTCGCTCCAAGATGTGGTTCCACGACCGATTCGAGGCTCTACAGAGCAAACTGCCGCACATTTACACCGTGAGGGACCCCATGGAGGGCAACTCGCACGTGCTGGTGCTGGAGAACCCTGCGTTGGCAGCGGAGAAAATTGCTATGGACCTGGCAGAACTGGAACCATACACTGCTGAGGGCAACGCGAATGCAGGCGGGAGCTCGCCATAAGTGAGGAGGGGGTTAGTCCGGACGAAATGCTGATAAGGTTGGTGTTAAATTGTGATGCTACGTGTGCTTCTTCTATTGATACTGCGTAGTTTGGTTTTGGGGTCTCGTCATAGCTGCAGCTACAAGTTCATATGACTGCTGCACTGTCAAAGCAACAAGCCGATTAGGATTGAAGCTGCAATCGCTTGTATGAGCATTGGCTCGATAGCGAATGCGGACGAAGTGGCAGTTGACGTTGAGCTTGCAGGTGCTTTCGTTGCAGGCGTAGCGGGAGAATTGGTGGTAGGAGTATTTGCCGAGGGCGTTTCGGCTGTGGCTTTGGGCATCTCGGTCGCAGCAGTAGACGAAGGCGTCGGTGCTGGCGCTTTCAACGTGCTAGCAGGAACGGAAGGTTCTGGTGTCTTGGTCACAGGAGCTGGCGAAGGCGTCGGAGTTGTGCTGGTACTACCGGTAGTTGGTGATTCAGTGGTTGATGAGGGTGTTTCGGACGGTGGTTCGGGAGTGTCTTTGACGAGACGTAGTCTCAAGTTCCCTTCGGAGCATGAAGACACACCTTGACCAGCCAACGATAATGTCTTGGTTGATGGTGTTTCGTCCAGGCAATCAACGGCGTCGTACAACGCCAATGTAGCGACACCATTCGTGTCTAAGCTGGCAATGACGCCAGTAGTAGCGTCAGCACTGGCGTGACATTCTTCATCGGCCAAATACACCATAACACTGTCGAGAACGCTGCAGTCAGAGTCGGCTTCGTAGCTCTCCACAACCAAGTAAGGGGATCCGTCAAAAGCGTCCGCAGCAAAGTCCAAATAATCACTCGCACAGTCGTGAGATAGAAAAACTGCCGAGCTTCCGGTTTGAACGCAGTGAGACGAACTTGTAGAAGTACAGGTGGGCTCTCTCGCGAAAGTGATTTGAACCGGTGCCTTGGCACAATCGTTGCTATCATGGACCACGACAGCGGTCCATTGAGTCGTGAGGCCGCCCAAGTAGTACTTACTCTCACCCTCAACGCACGAATGTGACTCAAGATAAGTGTTTGCCACCGGAGTAATCTCTCCAGAGCTGGCACAGTCGGGTTGATCATACGTAGTGATCGTTGCCGAGAGGTCATCCTGTACCTCGACTGAAAAACTCGCGAGCCCATCCAAATCGTTGTGGCACAAGCCGTCCGCTGCGTACACTGTGACGATTTCTAGCACTGAGCATTCACCTTCGCCGATGTACTTGTCGACAACCACAAACGGGTGATTCTCACCAAATGCAGCCTGTGAGAAATCCAAATAATCATCAGTGCAATCGCTTTGCGATGAAGCGTGCTCGCCTGCAGCAACACAGCCATCGTTCGACTCGGACGTCAGCGGCTCGCACGTGAATTCGCTGGTGAAAGTGAGTTTTGATGGGATGTTGCTGCAGTCCCCATTTTCATAGGTAGCAGTGGCCTTCCATTGTGGCGTCACCCCGTCAACACGATACTTAATATTGCTTTCAGCAGGACATGTCTTAGCAGCAAGACTGACTCGGTCCATTACTTGAGTCTCCGAAGAACCAGAACATCCCGACGATGGGAAAGTTTCGAACGCCACTGTGCCACCTGCTTGCAACTTGATGATGTAACTTGGCCCAGCAAACGCGACGCAGGAGCCATCGGCTGGGTAGATCATGTAGTGCTCCAGCTCTGTGCAGGTAGGTTGGTCGTAGTACCATTCTTCCACCAGAAACGGGACCCCTGAGCCAAACGAGCTTGCCGTAAATGCAACATAGTCCTCTGCACAGCTCCAGGCGGAGTACAAGCCTTGATCGGGGCCAGAACACACTGCACTGGCGGGATTCTTTTCGGCTTCGCAAACAAACCGACGATTAACTTGAATATTAATGGACTTCGAGCACTCGCTGTCCATGAAGAACGTCATGATGGACCACTTGCTGGTCGCTCCACCCATGTGGGCGATTTGATCCGCGTTTTCAGCACAGGATGCCGCGCTAAGTTGGGCAATGTTCCACTCGACTTGGCTGGCGCTGGAACCCGAGCAGTCGACGTTGGTAAATGTTGTCAGTGTGGCGCCCATATCATCCAAGTTCGAGGCTTTGAAGCTCGATACTCCATCTTCAGCGACGTGGCACAGACCGTCAGCGATGTAGGTTTCCACTTGGTTGAGGACGCTGCACTCCCCAGCATCGCTGAATGTCTCGACAACAAGATAAAGTGACGATGGGAATGCCCTTTGCAGTACGTCCTTGTAGTCCGATGTCGTCGTACAGGCTTGTGCGCTGTACACGGAGGACCCGGTGACTGCAGAGCACGTTGAAGTCGCTTGAGACACACAAGCTGGATCTGCAGTGAAAGTAAACTTCGAGGGGGTCGAAGAGCAAGCAGTTTCGTCGTAGAGAGCAACATAGGAGAGAGGAGACGCTACAATCGCCCCCGCAAACAGGACCAGGACGGCCCAGAGAACGAAGTGGGGCTGCATCTTGTAGGACGTCGATTCGATTCTGAACAGGGAGACCCTCGGTTTGAAGACGCTATATACAGACGGGTTTACGACCAAGTAACCTTTTACGTTGAAGTTTACAACCGCGAAAACATGCTCATGAAGTTTGTTGACTTTGATCATGGAAGTTCAATGAACCTCCTTACAGCTTCGCAAAGGATGCATTGAAACATTCAAGTTCCTTGAGGTCGGCGTGAATCGCGGCAGCGCAGGCCATGGGCTTCTCCATAACGAGGTTGTGCGTCGTGTTCTTCATGGGCGGGTGGTTCTTGTAGATCCGCGGCCAGCGCTTCTCGACGCTCGCGTAGTGTTTGAAGTCAAACAGCCACGTGTCGTCGCTACTGTGGAAGGAAACTGGGCAAGCAACGCGCGCCATTTCTTCGTCGGATGGCCACAAACGCTCCCCGCAGTAAGCTGCCGCCTCGATAGTCGGGTGACACGCCAACACGACAGCTTCCGACCCGTCCTTCTCGGGGACAATGGCGCCCTCAAGCCAACACGCGAGGCTTTCGGGATCCCAAGTTGCAAGACCGTTCGACTTCGTGAAGGACTCGACGGCGTCTTCACGAGTCTCCCATCGGTGCTGTCGCTTCATGGCAAAGTTGAAGATGTACGTCTGGGTCTTGGCGTCGCGAGTGCCAGGCTCCTCCTCGACCGGCTCAAAGAGCACCAGACCAGCAAAAGTGCCGGGGCGCTCTCCAAACTCACTCCGAAGTCGGAGGACTTCTCGGCGGATATTCTCCGTGTTGAGCTTCACGAACTTGCTCGCCTGGTGCCCCACCGTGTACCCAGCTTCGTCAACAACCGCACGCACGCTGCTGTCGCTCTTGGATCCGTGATACGGCAGATCAATCGCCACAAACTCCGTCTCGGGCAGGCGATGCAAGAGCGGCATCTCCTTGAGGTGGCGCTGGATCGGCCTCCAGATCTCCTTGCAGAAGTTGGTCCCATGCACGAACAGCAGGATCGGGGTACTGGTTGACGGCGTCGCCATGTTCTTGGTAGCTGTGCGAAGGGAGGGGAGTTCGAGACTGCTGCTCCACTTGACTATCGATCTCACGACTGGGCTGGGTACTTCCATAGCAATGTCACCGAGAAATGGCGTGGGTCCCCCATGACGTCAATGCTCGCGAATCCCCATGTGGTCGACGGATGCCAATGCGAGGATAGCTTGGGTTGGGAAAACCGAGATAGCGTGAGTATTAGTGTGTTGAAATGAACCCCTGGGGGTTATCCATAGAGCAATAATGTCGTAAACATCCCGCAGGTATTGCATTGTATCATTTGCCTCCCCCACGCCGATGTCGACGCTGCCTCCGGTTCTGCTGTTCGCCCACGGCGCGGGCTTCTGCAAGGAGATCTGGACGCCGATCATCCGTCGCCTGCAGCAGTCCGCGCTGTTATCTGGCGTGGACTGTGTGAGCGTGGATCTCCCGTTCCACGGCTCCAAGCGCGACAATAGCGTCGCCGCCCACGTCGACGAGAACGGACCCCACGTGACGCACCCGGCCAACAATGCCATAGCGATGGCGTCCGAGGCGCTGCTGCAAGAGACCCAGGCGCTGACTGCTGCTGGTCGACCGGTCATTGGCGTCGGCCACTCCATGGGAGCAGCGGCGCTCTGGAAGGCGGAGGTAGCCATTCCTGGGACGTTTAAGGCGCTCGTGCTGTTCGAGCCAATCTACGGGCCGCCAATGCCCAGAGGAGGCCTCGGCCGCCCGTTTAACTTCATGGCCGACGTGACGTTGAATTTAACTTCATGGCCGACGTGACGTTGAAGCGCGAGTGGAAATGGTTCGGCCACAGCAATGAGTCTGCTGCTTGTACGTTACACTGACGGAGGTTTTGCTGTGCGTAGGCCCTCGAGAGACGCCGCCATCAGCTTCTTCGAGAACTGGAAGAGCTTCTCGGCCTGGGACCGCGAGAGCCTCGCGAGCTGATTGGCAGGCGCCGTCGTCCCGGACGAGCACGAGGACGAGGCGGTAGTGCTGGCGTGTCACCCAACTATTGAAGCCTCCATCTACTGCGGCGGTCGGCTGTGGCTTTCGCCTGAGGAGCAGGCCAGGACCAAATGTCCGACGACGTTCCACAGCGGCAGCACCACGAGACTCTACCGCCACGAAGAGTTCCAAGACATCGCAGCTCGACGCCCCGAGATCTTCAAAGTCCACGCCCCTATGGCCGGCAGATCGCACTTGATGGTGCTGGAAGACCCTGAAGCCTGCGCCAACGCCATCGTATCGGACCTCAAGGCCTTGGGCCGCTTCAGCACTACCCCCGCCCGGCTCTAGTGTAGCAATCTCGCTGATAATTGGCTTTCGTAAACAACGATTGTGAGCTTTTCACACGTCACTGTCGGTCTCAGTCGGGAATTCGTCGAGTCATGGCCAAGCCGGGAGCGACGCTGCTGTTCTCGCATGCCACGGGCTTCTGCCGGCAGGTGTGGGACCCGGTCATACGCCGCCTGAAGCTCTCGCCGCAGCTGCAGGGCGCGGTGGAGCGCTTTGTGACGTACGACCAGCCGTACCATGGAGTCAACCGCGACGACTCGGTGCCCGGTCAACTGTATCACAAGAACGACAACCCCAAGTCGCCGCGGGTGAAGCACCCGATGAACGACTGGCCGGAGATCAGCGCCGCCGCCGCGTGGGACCAGGTGCAGAAGCTGCAGTCGGAAGGGGGTCAACAAGGTCCGTTGATTGGCATCGGCCACTCCATGGGAGCAGCGGCGCTCTGGGCCACGGAAGCCAAACACCCCGGCACCTTCGACGGACTGATCCTCTTCGAACCCATTTACGGAGAGGTCGATGAGTCGTACGACGTGAAAGCGGACTTCTTGGTGTCGCTGACGCTGGCGCGTGAGAGCAAATGGTACGAATAATGACATTGAGGAGCTGTATTTGCGGAGATATCTGATCCAGTGCTTGTGTTGTAGGCCTACGATGGAGGCTGCTGTGTCTCACTTTGAGAACTGGAAGAACTTTTCGACCTGGGACCGCGAGACTTTGGCTGGTTGGATCAAGGGTGCAGTGGTGTACGACGAGGAGCAAGAGGCTGCGGTGCTGGCGTGCAACCCGCTCATCGAAGCTTCAGTGTACGCTGGTTCTCGGCTGTGTCTGACTGAGAGCGAGCTTGCTGCACCTCGTTGCCCAGTCAGTTTCCACAGCGGAGACCGCACCAAGCTCTTCGACCGCAGCGTGTTCGATGACTTTGTTGCTAAATTCCCGGACGTGTACACGAACCACCCCCCGCTGCCCAACACGTCGCATCTGATGGTCTTTGAAGACCCAGACGCAACTACTGACGCCATCCTGTCGGATCTTAAGCAGCTCACTCTTTCGGCGCAGCCTTTGGAGGCTCACCTCTAGCACTCCCCACTCAATAGAGGCTGCTAGTTTTTGTGAATAGACTTTGGCACACACGACTGAGGAGCTTTGGCCTTTGGCATGCCCCAGATGACGGGGCTACGTGCATATCATTATTTCATCAATACTGTTTTCTTTGTTTGTCGCTGAGTATTCCGCTCTCACATTGGCTGTCATTGCTTCCTGACAGTCTAGGATAGCGACGATTGTGCCAAGGCACCGGTTCAAATAACTTTCGCGAGAGAGCCCACCTGTACTTCTACAAGTTCGTCTCACTGCGTTCAAACCGGAAGCTCGGCAGTTTTTCTATCTCACGACTGTGCGAGTGATTATTTGGACTTTGCTGCGGACGCTTTTGACGGATTCCCTTACGTGGTTGTGGAGAGCTACGAAGACGACTCTGACTGCAGCGTTCTCGACAGTGTTATGGTGTATTTGGCCGATGAAGAATGTCACGCCAGTGTTGACGCTACTGGACGAAACACCATCAACCAAGACATTATCGTTGGCTGGTCAAGGTGTGTCTTCATGCTCCGAAGGGAACTTGAGACTACGTTTCGTCAAACACTCCCGAACCACCGTCCGAAACACCCTCGTCAACCACTGAATCACCAACTACCGGTAGTACCAGCACAACTCCGACGCCTTCGCCAGCTACTGTGACCAAGACACCAGAACCTTCCGTTCCTGCTAGCACGTTGAAAGCGCCAGCACCGACGCCTTCGTCTACTGCTGCGACCGAGATGCCCAAAGCCACAGCCAAAACGCCCTCGGCAAATACTCCATCGCCTACCACCAATTCTCCCGCTACGCCTGCAACGAAAGCACCTGCAAGCTCAACGTCAACTGCCACTTCGTCCGCATTCGCTATCGAGCCAATGCTCATACAAGCGATTGCAGCTTCAATCCTAATCGACTTGTTGCTTTGACAGTGCAGCAGTCATATGAACTTGTAGCTGCAGCTATGACGAGACCCCAAAACCAAACTACGTAGTATCAATAGGAGAAGCACACGTAGCATCTCAATTTAACACCCAACTTATCAGCATTTCGGCCGGATTAACCCCCTCCTCACTTATGGCGAGCTCCCGCCTGCATTCGCGTTGCCCTCAGCAGTGTATGGTTCCAGTTCTGCCAGGTCCATAGCAATTTTCTCCGCTGCCAACGCAGGGTTCTCCAGCACCAGCACGTGCGAGTTGCCCTCCATGGGGTCCCTCACGGTGTAAATGTGCGGCAGTTTGCTCTGTAGAGCCTCGAATCGGTCGTGGAACCACATCTTGGAGCGACTTCCCCAGTGAAAGGTAATGGGGCACTTGGGCTGCTGCAGCTCGTGCTCCGTCAGCCACAGCGGCTTCTGGCAGTACAGCGACGCCTCAATGTTCGGGTGACAAGCTAGCGTGACCGTACCGTCCTCCGCCTCAACGAGAGCTCCTCGCAGGTATCCGGCCAGAGTCTCGCGGTCCCATTTGGCAAAGTTCCTGAGACCGTAAAGTGCTCTTCGGCTGCAGCCCGAGATGGCCACGAGGCCGCTCGCTGCAGCGTGAGACCGACCATGAAGTCGATCATGTAGTCGGTCTCGGGCGAGTTCTGGGCCAGCACGGGCTCGAACAGAATGAGCCCGTCGGGTGCGCCACCTCCGTGGCCCAGAGCCCCGCGGAGCCCATGGAGTGGCCGACGCCAATGAGTTTATGCTGCGTCGTGCCCTCGGGGTCCTCTCTCTTGGTCTTCTCCTTCCACTCTGCGACTTGCTCCTGCACCGCAGCAGCCACCCACACGACGAGGTCGTGCGTCTGGTTCCAGACGCGCGGAGCCTGCAGCGCCGTCGGGTCGTGCTTGTCGCCGTGGTACGGGAAGTCGAACGTGACGAACTCCGTCGACACGTCCTTGATCACTTGAGACTCGTTCAGGCGACGCACGATTGGGTCCCAGGTGTCCTTGCAGAAGCCCCCGCCATTTTCATTTTCATTTTCATTTTGCAGGTAAGGTATATTGTGTTCATTTAGAGCTAATTTGCCTTAAAACGATCGCCAACATCCGCAGCCGACCTCCATTCCGTTGTCAGCTGTTGTTAAGCCGTCTCTTCCTAAGGATGACCATTCCTTTCGCTCCGTTCTGATAGACCACGTACCCCGATCTGCCATTCGCTGAGGTCGTGCGGCACATTGCGGAGTGCGCCATCCCAGCATCCCGACGGGAAAGTCGTGCCGTCCGAGCTGACCTGGCGGCTCAGCTTGGTGTCCATAGCTATATTTGCAAGGGTATCCGCCGTTCGATTAGTCGACCGATAGTGATGTGTCCATGTCTTGACAGCGCAATAATCCGCCAATACACGACATCGCCAGTACAACCGAGTCAGTCGGGGAACTAGCGGGGGTCGTCTGCCTGATAGTTGGTTGATGATCATCTGGAAGATTTTTAAATGGGTCTTATGCAGAACAGGTCTTGGATTTGATCAGACTGTACTTTTTCTTTGAACTTGTGATTGGATCACAATACGCTTTGACGCCGCAAGTCCCCTGTCTCACTTTGAAACCTCAGTCAACCTCCTGCCACGATGCAGGGGAGGGAGCCAAGCTTCCTAGCGCCACCCGCTCCTGGGTGATGCCCGAGCAACACCTCCACCGCCCGAGCCGCTGAAGCATCCTGGGTCCGCAACACCGCAACGGAGTGCATCGGAGGAAGGCGAGCACGATCCTTGCCACGAGGAGCACGAGCGCAAGCACCAGTAGCAGAGCAGCAAGGCATGAGAGAGGCCTGGGAGATGCAGCAGCAGCATTGCAGGAGGGCAACAGGTGGACAAGATGCGCCACGAGCAGCAGGCGGACAAGCTGCGTTAGGAGCAGCCCAAGTAGCAGTCGACGAGGAAGTGGCTTATGGCATCAATGGGTCAAGTCCTCCTCGCGCAACGTGCAGCACGACATGCTGGGCTGCGCAAGTGTGTCATGCACGCTGTGCTTTTTGGTGATCGAGGGCAAGGAAAGTGACGCGGTGCTACGGCAGACGACAGTTGGCGCACAGTGCGCGCACTCACTCGTGCAGGCGGGGACTCGTGCAAGCGGAGGTGCTCTACTTGCTCCGTGAGTGCGGAGCGCATCAAGTCCACTGATGTTATCCGGCTGCATCGCTGCGATTCCTGCTGTTCAAGCCCGCGCAGCTCGCGGCTGAATCGCGCGCCGCTTCTCCCTTGTGTGCAGGCCGCCGCTGCCGTGCGGCTCCGAGTAGAGCGTGAACGCGAGCACTTTGGCCGTCGCCCGTGAGCAAGACTGGCGCCTGCGTATCGATGCCCACGAAACTTCCATGGTGCGCATCAGACCGTGCAGAGGGTCCACGCATGAGGAAGCGGAGCCCGACGAGGTGTTCGCGCATCGAAGAAGGCCGGCTCGGACCTCACGAAGACGCGCCAATGCTGCTGCCGGTGTTGCCCAAGGTAGGTCGCAGTGCAACGTCTTAGTTTCGGAGAGGTTGTTTTCGTGCTGCGGCTGTGACGACTCGCTACGAGTTGAAGCGTTTTGTTTTGCTCTTAGCCAAGCAAGAGAGAAACTTGTCGATCACCTCGTTGTGGCTACTAGCTATGCCACACAGTTATAAGGTAGATGCATGTACCATGGTAAACTAATTCTACGAGCTACAGTAGTGTGAACGGAAAAGAACCAGGTGTGCATTGCTTTGGCTACTGTACAGTGCTCAATGTAGAGTAGTCGCGAATGGAATACAATCGAACACCACCCATAGAAGCATGAACCAACAGCGTGTGATATTGCAACTAATGAGTCTTGCTGCCACGAGAAATTGGGAAGGGAGGCATGTTCCGTTGCCGCGGCGACTCATTCTACCTATTTGATATTGAGTCTCAGGTGATACTTCAAGTAGTACACAGCAATGGATGCAATGATTTTGAGCACGACCCACCTGCCAAATACCTATTGAGCCAAGATAACAGGCCAAAATGCACTCGCTTTTACGTAGAGACAGCACCACGAATGTTGCTAGAGCTGGAAGCCGAACGGGGCATGCGTTAAGGAAGCAACTCATGTCATGATCCAAAGCTGTGAGTGTTTGGTTCAGGTCTTCCGATTTGGTCTCACAATCAGCATGTTCAAATCCTAGACCTGATCTGCATAAGAACCAAAATAAAGGCAACCGATCATCTTGCTGTCGCCGACGACATGCAAGTTGCGTATGCCTGCGTTTTTGGCACGAGTGAGGCCGTGTAGAAGACCCCAGTATTCCGCCAGATTGTTCGTAGTGCTGCTGTCGCCATAGGCCATGCTAGCTAGCCAGAGAGGGATGCCCGCTCCGGAGCTCGGGTCGATCTTTAACAGGATTGAGCCGCTACCACCCTTCAGCCGGTACAGTAAGCGTTCTCCCGATGCATTTAGCCCTGTGATCCGCCGAATTGAAGCCCATTGTAGTGCCTCCAAAGCGTGATGGAAGGTTGTGGACTCTGTCTTCCAATCATTGGACCGTTGTTTCACGCATAAACGGCCTTTGGTTCGAGATGAGTCAGCAGCTACTGCACGGAAATGCGAGCGGCGACGGCTCCATCTGCATTTCCCGATCCATAGACAGCAAATGCGAGAGATCGATGGATGTGGGTGAATGCCAGTTACGAGCGAAGTCGATCCGATTGCGCTCTGCAGTTCAAACAGCAGACCTGGTGCTGAGGTCGCAGCAAGATACTGCGTGATGGTGCTTCCCATTGTAATCAGAGTGGCAGGTACAGTCGGAAAAATACTGGGGGGTCGTAACAGAAACGGATGATCTGGAAGGGATGCTTGTAACCTCATGTCTTGCGTGGCGGTGTGGACGTAAACCAGCTCCGGGAAATTGACCAGTAGTAAAGCAATGAGCGCTGTAAGCTGCGCCGCCCTGGAAACCGATACGGTGGTCGATGGCTGACCTCCGCAGTGCGCTTGGAAACCAAGGTGGTGCAAAGACACATGACACCAGCCCAACACATCCCGCACTGTTGTCGACGGTGTAGACAGGAGTGGCAGAATGGCCTTGACGTCCGCCTGATCTCCATTAGCGTCGTACAATTGTAATCGGCAATCCTCGATGTAAGGCAGCCACTCCACGCACGCAATCCCTCTCGAAGTACGCGTCCAGTCCCGAATAACGGAGGTTGCATCACCTCTCAGAGTGGTAGTGTCAATGATGCATCCCCCTTCAATCCAATCCGATGAGCTCCTGGGAACCACATTAGCAACAGAAGCCCCCGCCATGCGCGAACAGCAGCGTCACCTTCGTCTTGTTACGCGCCATCTTCCAGCAGAATCGAGAAGTGAGCAGCGTGAGGCCGCCGACCAGGCCACAGCATGCCGCTGTATACCTTGTCATGCACCGCGAGTGGTTGACGTCACCAAAGCGTATCATCTTGATGTTGAAGCTGTTCGGGGGTTGTTCAACGTCCTCCATCATCTCATTTAACAACTTGCCCGCAAGATGGCGCGAGATTCGGCGGCCACGCTGCTCCAGTGCTGGCAACGAACGTTTACAACGTTCTTTGCCCAAGAAACGTTATAACGGCTCAACGAACGGAAGAAACGTTTTTTGGACATCAACGAACGTTCGTTCGCCCGAAAGGCCAACAAACAACAGTACCCTAGCCACCCAAATAATACCCCCTTCCTGTGTTGGCCTGTGTTGGCCTCCAAGCTGAAGATGGCTGTAAGAAGGAGCGGCTGTCTACACGAAGGCTAGATTGTTGAGTATGCAGCGTTCAAACGCTCACAGTTGAATGCCACTCGAGCGCTTTAATCAGCCGAGCGACGGCGGGCTGACTCCCGTTAGCTTGTTGTTACTTAGCTACGGAACATGGGCACCTGCATACGGCCGATGTCCGTGAGGCAGTTGCCGCACACGCTAAGCTTCGTAAGCTGCGTAAGTTAACACAGCTTGTCGGACAGCGTCCCGCGGAGGTTGTTGTGCTGCACAGCGCGTCGAACAGCGCCCCACAAAGGTTGTTGTGCTGCTGCTGCTGCAGCAACAGCAGCAGCGCCCGCAGACACTGGAGCTTGACCTGCTCGCTGGGGATCGTCCCGAACAGCGAACACATTGAGCTTCTACAGCTGCTCACAGTCGCTAATCTGACGCGGGAGGGCACCCGTGAGGTCGTAGCAGCTCAAGTCGATGCGCTTAGGTCGGGATCTCGCCGCGCAGCTTGCGCTTGGACATGTCGAGCACGCGGAGCTGCAGCAGGCAGGCAAGGGTGGTGGCGGGCAGACACCCTTGTTGCGCCGGCAGCTCGAGCGCTACGACGTGACCCGTGGTCACCTCGACGCCGAACCACTGCTCCGGGTTGCGCGAGGTTACTTCCAGCCGTCTCGGCGACGCCAGCGGTCGCCGTCCAGCGCGTTGTCGAGCTTCACGAGAGCGGACACCGCGGTCGGCGGTATCACGCTTTGTCCTTGGCCCATTTGGTCTTCTTCTCTCTCTTCGTAGGGAATGGCAACATTATTGTTTCGGTTCGCAACATGTAGGCATTGGGCCTTGAACACTACAGTAGCCCAAATTACAGCAATCCTCCGAATAGTGCACCGTTGGAGGTCGGGTCGCGATAGTGAAACCAAGTCACTCATTTTACAGGTAATTACGCCAAGTAACAGTAAAAACGGTAAAAACGTTCAAGTAAAAACGGAAAACACGCACCAACGTTGCAAACGTTGGTGCTTCGAACGTTTTTACCAGCACTGGCTGCTCTTCGTGCATGGCGGGGGCTTCTGCAAGACCTGCTGGGACCCCATCGTGCGTCGCCTGAAGGCTGCGCCGCTGCTGGCAGGCGCCGACTTCGTCACGTTCGACTTCTCGTGGCACGGCAGCAACTACGACCACTCGGTGGCTGCTCACGTGGATCGCAGCGACCCGCAGAAGCCGCGCGTGGACCACCCGGCCAAGGACCTCACGACTTGGGCGCCGCAGGAAGTGTACGAGCAGGTGCAGCGGATTCGCGCGGGCCAGCGCTCGCAAGGCCAGAGCGACAAGACGCCCATATACGGCGTCGGCCACTCCATGGGGGCCATGGCGCTCTGGAAGACGGAGGTCATGCACCCAGGCACCTTCGCCAGCCTCAGCCTGTTCGAGCCTGGCTACGGGATCCGCACGCCGCAAAACGACTTCACTGTGGACTTCTTGGTGGCGCTCACGCTGCAGCGCGAAGCCCAGTGGCCAACGCGACTGGCAGCGGAGGATCATTTCTACGACTTGAAGAACTTCGCGCGTTGGGACCGCGAGGCTCTGGCGGGATATCTCCGCGGCGGTCTCGCCGACCAAGAGGACGGCTCCGTCCTCTTGGCGTGTCACCCGCTCATCGAAGCCTCGCTCTACTGCCACACGCCCATGCATCTTTCGGACGAGCTCCAGCAGCGTCCTCGCTGTCGCATCAACTTCCACGGAGGCGGCAGATCCAAGATCCACAACGGCAAAGCGTTCGGCGAGATGGCCACCAAGTACCCGCAGATTTACCGGACGCGGCCGCTGATGCCTGGACTCTCGCATGCCCTGGTGATGGAAAACCCTGCCGGCTGTGCTAATGGCGTGCTGGCGGACCTGAAGGAGCTCATTGCTGCCGAACAAACGGCGCCACACTCGCGCATCTAAGTAGGAATCTACTGGGAATGGCACTCAAGCGACGCTAATGAGGATAAAAAAAATGATGCGTTCAAAGTCGACTCGATGTATCGTGGCGGAATGGCGCTACCTTCGCGAGGTCGCTTAGAATCTTGTTGGCCGCCGTCTCGGGGTCTTCCAGCACCAACAGGTGCGTGCACTTGTTCATCGGCTCGTCGATCGAGTAAATGTCGGGGCTTATCGCCACGGCGTGCTCGAACCAGGGCATGAAGAACATATTCGACCGGTCGCCGTAGTGGAAGCGCACCGAGCACTTGGGTCGCTTGAGCTCCTCGTCGTTGAAGCGCAGGATCTCGTGGCAGTACAATGAAGCTTCAATATGCGGGTGGCACGCCAAGACTGTCTTCCCCGTTTCTTCATCCTCGACCAAAGCGCCTTGAGCGTACGCAGCGAGAGACTCGCGATCCCACGTCTTGAAGTTCTTGAGGTTTTCGAAGTACGTCTCCGCCTCGCGCCTCGACGTCCACGAGGACTCTCGCTGCAGCGTCACCGACACGAGGAAGCTCGTGACCTCGCTCGTCCTCTGCGGATCGTCGAGTCCATACACGGGCTCGAACAAGATGAGGGCGTCGAAGGTGCCGGGGTCCCTCACTTCCGCGTTCCAGAGCGCGCCCGCCCCCATCGAGTGCCCGACGCCAATGAGCGCGGGTCTTGCGCCCTTCGCATCGTATTTCTCCCGGAACAACTGCACTTGGCGCCGCACCTCCGCCGTCGTGGACGGCACCACGTTCTGCGCTGGATGCCACACCCTCGGGCCGTTCACGTCGAGTTTTGGGGCCACGGATTCGTCGCGTTTCGAGCCGTGGTAGGGAAGTCGAAGGCCACGAACTCCGTCGCGACCTGCTGCAGCACCGGGGAGCTCTTGAGGCGGCGGATGATCGGGTCCCAGACCTGCTTGCAGAAGCCCCCGCCATGGGCGAAGAGCAGCGTTGCTGCCGGCGGCATTGGAGATATCGTGGGTTGACGTGAACACATCCTAAGAGGATCTTTTGCATTGTTTTAGGACCAACTTCAACTTGCAGGACGAGGACAGGACCCCTATACGGCTTGGAAGCCTAGAGCTTACAGCTTCGCGTTGGTTTGAGCGAACGGCTCGAGTTGCTGCAGCTCTTGGGCGATGTTGCTCGCTGTCAGCTCTGGGCTCTCCATGACCACGAGGTGGCCGAGACCTGGCATCCCCTTGCGAGTGGCGTAGATGCGCGGGAACTTGGCCTCGATGGCCTTGAGCATCTTCTCGAAGCACATGTGCGACTCGCTGCCCCAGTGGAAGCGGATCGGACACTTGGGCCGCCCCAGCTCCTCGTCCGAGAAGTCAAGCGCCTGCATGGAGTACAGGGAGGCCTCCAGTCGAGGGTCGCACGCGAGTGACACGGATCCGTCCGGTTGGTCCCTGAGAGCGCCGATCAAGTGCGCAGCCAGCGCCTCCCGATCCCACGCAGCGAAGGCTTCGGTGGCGTTAAAGTACGCCTCAGCAGCGGCACGCGAGGGCCTGCACGGCAGCAATAGACGTAAGTGTTAGACAAGTCAGCAGCACTTCAACATGACCCCCAAAAGCCTTTCAGCTTCTCACCACGACGACGGACGCCGAAGCGTGGACGCTACGAGGTACGACCGCACAGCCTCCGTCCTCGGCGTCTTGGTGTCCAGCGTCGGCTCGAACAGAATGAGCGCGTCGAACGTGCCCGGGTGGGCGATTTCCACGGCCCAGAGAGCGCCCGAGCCCATGGAGAAGCCCACCCCAACGAAGACGTCCGCCGGGTTGTCCCTCTTCACGCTCTGCACCTGCTGCGGCGTCGTCTTCAAGTACCAGCTCTTGACGTCGTCACACTCGCCCCTCACTCGCACGGCCTTGGGGTTGCGCTTGTCCACCGTCAAGGTCTCCGCCAAGGCCGCGTCACTTCGGCTTCCGTGGTACGGGAAGTCGAAGCTCACGAACTGCGTCTCCGCGCGTCGCAGCGCTGGAACCTCCTTCAACCGACGCACCACAGGCGTCCACATGTCCTTGGAGAAGCCACACGCATGCGCCAGCAGCACCGTTACCTTGGGCTTGCGCTCCATCGCGCCAAAGCTCAAACTGTATTCCCTCCCAGAGGTGTGCACCCCTACCGGATCCCCCACAGATGTAGGCAGTAGCCATCTTCGGTGGCGTCGGGTCGATAGATGTGGCTAAAAGATCTCCTTGCATGTCATTCAGTCAGTCATTCAAGAGTTAACGTTAGGCCAAGTCAAGCTCACTATGGCAGCCAAGACGGTGCTTATCACGGGCAGCAACCGCGGCATCGGCCTCGCGTTCGCCACGCACTACAAGAAGGAGGGGTGGCAGGTCATCGGCTGCGCGCGCAACGTCGACGCCGCCACGGACGTACGTGTCTTCACAATCTCAATTATCATTTCTACTCATGGCCGAGGATATCTCACTCTATTCCTCTTACCCTTGCAGCTGAAGAAGCTGGAGCCGTGGAAGCTGCTGACGCTCGACACGAGCAGCGAGGAGTCCATCGCCGCCGCCGCCAAGACGCTCGAGAACGTGCCTATCAACCTGCTCATCAACAACGCCGGCATCATGGACGTGCACGACCTGCAGACCACGACCAAGGCGGATCTGCTGCGTCACTTCGAGGTGAACTCGGTGGGGCCTTTCCTCATGACGAGGGCCTTGCTGCCGAACCTGCGGCTGGCTGTGGGCGCCGAGGGCTCGGCCTTCGTGGCGCAGATCACGTCCCGAATGGGCAGCATCACGGACAATGGCTCCGGCGGGTACTACGGCTACAGGGCGAGCAAGACGGCGCTCAACATGCTGACCAAGAGCCTCGCGGTGGATCTCGAGAAGGAGAAGATTGGCTGCTTGCTGCTGCACCCGGGGTACGTCAACACGGCCATGGTGGGCTTCACGGGCTCCGTGTCGCCCGAAGACAGCGTCAAGGGCCTGACCAAGATCATCGCCCGCGCCAAGATCGAGGACTCGGCCAAGATGTTCCACTTTGAGAAGGGCGACGTGCTGCCCTGGTAAGCAAGCAAGGAGTTTAAGTAGGGAGGGGGCCCCTGGGAGCAGGTCATGTATGTTGGAGGATGTGACGTGGGCATATCCATCGATGCGCTTTAATCAACACGGCATGTTATGCTGAAACTCCAGTCCATTTCGAGCTCAACCGCCGCGACGGTCGCGTCATTGTGCACTTCCCTAAATTCGTCACTGATCCCTACCATGGCGGCGTTGCCTCCGCTCGCAGGCCAAAGCAACGAGCTGCGTGACCCTACGCTGGAAGAGCTGTATACAGGGCCCGCGCGTGCGCTGCCCGAGGAGATCCAACAGCTTCCAGCCGAGGACACGGCATGCACATTCTGTGGCGTCAGCTATTTCGTGTTTGCCGAGGTGCAGACGCTGCAGTCGACGGTGAAGCAGTACAAGAAAGTCTTCCGAGTGCGTGCGCTGCTTTGTTTTGAGAGTGAGAGTACTCTATCTGCACTGACGTTGCTGTTGTGTATTACTGTCAGGACTTTGTGCGGTTCATGGAGCGCGAACGCTCCGTGGCGCGAGATCTTTTGCAGCAAGTGACCGAATTGAAGGACCGTTTTGCGGAGCTGGTAGCGACGTGCAGTGCTAGCACCAAGCAGCTCGGAGAGGAGAATGAAACCCAGCGCACTGCAAGGCGAGAAGCATTGGACCAGCTTCAGAGAGTGCAAAGAGAACTCAAGGCGTCGGAAGAAGCGTCCAGAGAGCTGCAGATGCTGTCAAAGCGACACGAAGAGGAGCAGAAGATGGCGAACGCTCTTGTCGAGCAGAAGCTGCGCAACGAGATTTTGCACCTGTCGAGCCAAGTTGAGAGCTGCAAGCTGCTGTCAGAGACGCAGTTAGCGGATTTCAAACAGACGCAAGAGCGTGATCAGCTCCGCATTCGGGAGCTCGAGGCGAAGCTGGTGGAAAGCCAAAGCCACTGGACTGCCGCCGAGAGGCAGATGATCACCGAGCGTGACGTCTTAAAGCAGAAGCTTTTAGCGGCGAATGAGCGGGTGGAGCTGGAGTCAACCTCTGCGCGACAGCTAGAGACTCAGCTGACTGCCATCCGCGAAGAGCTCGCTCGTGTCGTGGCTGCGAGCGACACAGAACGGAGATCGAACTCACAGATGAGCAGCGAAGTCATTCAGCTGAAGCACCAGCTCCAGACCCTTGAGAAGACTCGAGCCCAGCTCTACGCGGAGAACGGACGGTGCAAGGACGACAAGTACAAGCTGGAAGACGAAATCAAGGCCCTGCGTCTTCGCGCGGACCAGTTGCAGGGCCAGCTAAGCGTCAGTACGTCGTCCACGGAGAAGGTGAAGGCTGAGTATGCTCGGGATCTGGAGAAGCTTCGAAGCGAGCATGGAGTGGAAATCAACCGACTGCAACGGGACCACGCACGAGCGATCGAAGAGCTCAAGGCGAGTCAGAACACCTATCTCGAGTACCTCAAGAAAGAGACCGCGGAGCTGCTGACACAGGGGGAACACGCATCTCGTCGGGCGATTCTGACGCTAGAAGAGAACGTAAGGTGGATCTACCGATGAGAATTGTTGACACATTTTGAATCTGTTTTGCTGTGCGAATGAATAGCTCCGCGACGCAGAGCGTAGAGCGAGCGAATGGAAAGACCGAGCAGTGCAGAACGCCAGCGAGCGAGAGGTATACACTGCTTGAAGTATTGGTACTGCATGCCGTACACTGTATATATATATTGACCTGGTGATGACTTCTACAGGAGGCCAAGCGCAACAGCTCCCACTTCGAAAGTATGGTTCAGATGCTGCAGGACAAACTCAAGTCGAGCGAGCGTGACAAGGTGAACAACAATATTATATCGTATTCTCCAAGCTTGTACACTAAATACTTACCGTGTTTGTACAGCAAAGAATATCGGATGAAGCCAAGACCACCAGCGCCACGCTCGAGAAGAAACTGATGGCTGCTCAACGCAAAGTTGATGGCGTTCGCCAGGCTGCAGACCAGCAGAAAGCCCTACGGGACAAGAATGCGGCACTTCAACAGCAAACGCTTGATCTGCAGAGTGAGCTTGGAAAACTGCGAGAGCATCTCGCGAGAGCGCAACCTCAAGCCGCGTGGCAAAACGATCCCGCAAACGGCAGTAAAGTAAGGCGCGAGGAGTCCAACAACCAGGACAGCCACGACAACGACAAGATCATCGAGCAGCTTCGGCATACGCTCAAGCAGAAAGATCGCGTCAGTGAAGTGCTCTCTGCTAGCGGAGCGTGAGTCACAGTGCTTGAGCTCACTCTGTGCTTGTCCGTGTTCGTGTCGCCACCAGGAGATAGCGCTGCTCCAGCAGACCGTTCATCGCGAATGCATGGAGCGAACGTCGCTGCTGGAGAGGATGAGGAGCGGAAAGGTGGTTCCAGAGACGGTTGTTCCCGCTGTATTCAGCAACTTTGACCGAGCAAGCGCGATGCAATCGGTCACTTCGAGTAGTAGCGAGGATACCAGTGAGAGTACCGAGCGCGCTGAGCATGCTGCAACTGAAGACCAGCAGCCCAAGGCATCGTTCTACGAGAAGCTCAGGCGTGCCGGTTCCAGGAAACCGAAGGCCACAAAGTAACACGCGCTACCTGGGATAAACCTCAAGCTTAGAAGTAGCAATCGTCATCCGTCTCCTCTTCGTCACTCTCTCGATCACCACCGCTGCAGCTGCTGTCGTCTTTCATCCAGTACTTCATACTTCCCTGCATGATCCGCGCGATCCGCTCCGTCTCCGAGTCGTGGGCAAATAGAGAATGGGCAGACAAATGTCGGTCGTCCTTTTCAGGTGCTTGGCGACTGAATTGCGCCTTCTTCCCCCATGTAATATCCGACGATGAAAGCCAGCCTCGATTACTACTGACGCGACGGTGATCAACTTTACCGGAGACACCTAGTGAAGAGCCTAACGCGTCCTGAGCACTGCTCATATCGCGCCTAATAATCTTGCTCTTGAAGTTTTGTTCCGGTCGCAGTAGTGGTGAAATCACTCTGGAAGTGTGCGCAAACTCTTGCTGCCGCAGTCCAATCGAAGATGGTATATCTGGCGCGATACTTTTATCGAGAATCAAACCCTTTGTCTTCGGAGAAATGGGGCCTCTAGGGGACGTCGGAGTGGAACAGGCACAAGCTTTGTCACCAGAGTCCTTGATTTCAGGTGAAGCAAAGCTTGCTTTAGGCGATAAGGTCCCGATATCGCCCTCTAGGTCCTCCTTGTGGCATCTAACATCCTCGGCAGGCGCAGGTGGCTTCTCTAACAACTTGGCGGCATATAAGTCGCGCATCTCGCGCAGCATTTCGTACATCAGCTCCAGCTTCTCGTTTTGCACAGCAGGAGGAGGAGAGGACTCATCAGCACGTTCGCTATCTATGGCTAGCTGCTCTGGGCTGACCAACGAGGATTCAGGAGGAGGTACGCGACCTTCTTTCTCGTCGTCGATGCTATCAGCGCTATCTCCGATACCATCAGCGATGACGCTGTTCAAGTCATCATCCATCTCCATATCATCGCTGTCCTTACCAACCTCCACATCTCCATTGTCTGCGGGTGCCTCCTCCTCGAACGCAGCTTCGCTACCAACAGCAATCGAAACGGTTGCCACTTGCATCGCATCACAACCAACGTCAACCGTTGACCGCTCACCACCAGCGGTCACTTGAGGCTCGTCACTCCAAGGCGTATCTGCACAGACGTCGTCACCACCCACACTCGGCGGGGATTCGTTGACTGCCTGAGCCAGTTCACAGAGATCAGTCTGGACACATTTATCCGCATAGTCGACTGTACACGCAGGGCTAGAAGGGATACGCCCAGGAAGACGTTCTGTATCGATATCGGCAGATGCAGCTGGCCTTTCCAATGACTTGGCAGCGTGTGAGTCACGCATCTCGCACAGCATTTCGTACACCAACTCCAGTTTCTCCTTTTGCGGAGACTCGTAAGCGCTTTCGTGCTCTTCGATGCAGGGAACTCGCTGCTCTGGGTGACCCCTCGAGGATTTAGTCGAAGATTCGTTCGAGCCGTAAACGCTATCAGGGCTATCCGCATCATCGTCAGAGAAGTCGCTTCTCGAGTCATCAAGCAAATCCATATCTTCGCTTTCCTCGCCAGCCTCCACACAACTGTTTTGTGACGCTACCTCTGCCTCGTACTGAGTTTCGCTCCCACCAACAATCGAAATGCTTGTCATTGGCATCGCATCACAAGCAACATCTACAGTTGAGCCCTCACCGGCCGCACCTTTTTGAGCTTCGTCACTCCCAGGCGTATCTGCACAGACGTCGTCACCGTTCACGCTTCGCGGGGATTCGTTGACTGCCGGGGCCCAGATATTCAGTTCAGAGAATCCAACCTGAGCAGACTTATCGGCGTATTCAACAGTTTGGGCAAGGATGGCAGCAATATACTCGGGACGGCGTTCAGTGTCGATAGAGTTCCCGACGTTATCTTCCAGTGACGAGCTCTCTGCACAGTCATTATGTGCGGCATCAAAAGCACTTGGATCATCCGCCATATCGCCTGTCGAATCAGCCGCCACAATGCCACTCACAATAGTCACCTCTTCACTCACAGCAGCCCAATTATGGGCATCGTTGGTTGAGGTGCCGTCATCAAATTCAGGACAAGGAGATCGAGTGCTGTCAGGCGTAGTCTTTCCTCCCGCCTGAACTTGCTCCTCCTTGGCGGATATCACTGTCTGTGGAGATTCATCGCCGCTTACTGCATCGACAGAAACTCCACTCCGGTCCAAGCCGCCACTCGTTTGCGGGGGGATTGCTGCTGGGGATGCTACTGCATACTTCTCGGGTAATTCTTCATCTACCCCAAGTGGTGACAGCTCCATTTCTTCAATTCCAAAGGATGTTAGCGTAACGGGCTTGAAAAAGTCGTCCGTCAGCTCTAATGAACTGCCGTCTGACTCGCCACTGTAAGAGCGAGCGTCGTCGGCGCTCGCTGTGGTATCCTTCTGGTGAGATTCACAGATTGGGTTCAAGTTGTCGGCCGGCACACTCGACACAGTCAGCGCGTCCACCGAGTCTTCTCCATTACGGCTGACATTATCAGAATTGATTGGGTCAAGACCAACGTCTGCACTCTGGTTCGCTATACCAACTGCAGTGTCTGCCGTACGCGAAAGCCCATTGGTTTCGAAATCCGCCATGAAATTCTTAGCCTCCGTGCTTGTAGAATCACCCACGTGCTCGACGCTGCCAAAGCAGTCTGAGAAGACGGTACCATCACCACCGATCGTTCGTTCAAGGGTCGACAATGGTACAGTACTGTACGAGATCTTCAATGGTAGCACAGTCGGGAGTTGTTGCGACTCGTCATCTCCACTATCCCATTCGATCGGGATATCCACGCTAACTGATGCTGCATCCACCATACTGCGGCGCATCGTGCTCTCGCCAACATTCGCACGTTTGCCAACTGCTTGATAGAGATGCAACCGCGCCTCGCCCGTCGTCACTTGGCGAGACTGAGTTCCGAAAAATCCATGTTCCACTTGAAACGAGAACAGCACCTGGCTTTGAGGACCCAGCAGCGGCAAGTGATGATTCAGTTGGGAGCCTCGAAAGGTATGAACAAAGCAGGAGTTCAAGTTCTGGTCCACTGCATCCCACCACAATGCAAACGGAATTCCCGTTTGGTACCGCGTGTCCCCAGTTAGCACGAGATGTCCCTGCAATTCACACCCCAACGGCGGGGAAGATTTCATACCGCGTTGGTGATGAGTGCTACCCATGTGGCCCTCATGCAGTATTGCAGACCTCCAACTCTCGCGGATGTTAAAGCATACTTTGCGTAGGGCCACACGGCGCTCGCGGTCACCCAGATCACTTTCAACGACATCCGAATTCTCAGACAAATTCTCCAACCTCTGCTCCATCCTCTCATCTTGATTGCATCTGTCCACAAAGTTCACCCTCGCGGTGTCAAGGGTAGGCGCTGTCGATACCGAGTCTGAGCATCGACTATCAGCGGTCGACTGCACGACGCTCCACGAATCTGCGGCTGGCTCCCTTGACTCTTGCTTCGTTCGCAAACACCGACTTCCTCGAAAGGCGCCGAGTCGCTTTCGGCACAAAGCTCCACGCGCAACTCCTTGCAGCCTGACGATGGCTCGAATCGCTGATGCCCACGCTAGAAGCTGAAACACGACAACAACAACAACAACAAAAGAGAGCAAGGCGCAAAGTTAATGAACCCGCGTAGATTGAAGAACTGCGTCGACCGCCGTACCTGTTCTGCTGTCCCTACGCACACTCGAACCTGGAGATACCCCATCACACGTCCTGTGAAGGGATTTTCGATCGCGAATTTGCCGTCTACACTAGCAGCAGGAAGAGTTTTCTTACTAAAGCCGAGCAGATCAACTTCCTTACTCCTGTAGTAAGCAATCAACTGGTTAGTTCTCGATATAAAAACGGTTGAACTCAGCAAATGCCCACTCGAACCTGACAAAACCGGCAAATTCGCTGAGAGGCACCTTGGACAGGCCTAAAAGTGTAGATTCAGCATCGGCGGTATGTAACCACGCTTCGATGATCTTTCGCATCAAAAGCAGAGACCATTAGTCGAGAGCAGATCCATCTGACAAAATCTTCATACCAGGACGTACCAGGTATCCGCTCGAAAAATAATCGCTTGCATCGTCAGCAAACAATGACTGGAAAGCGTGGATACTACCCATGAAGTCGGCGGACAATGACGCTGAAAAGTCTGAGCAACGGAGCTTGCGCTTCGCGGTCCGCTCAAACTTGATCGATGGCGCAGATCTTCTTGTGAATACTGAGGGCACGGAATAATGAAGAGAAACACTCGCCGCTTCCCGCGATGCCACCGCGTCATTTCCTCTGGATCCTCCGTGGCTGGCAGTGGATTGGGCTCGATCACCTCTGGCAAGAGGCGATCTATCACTAGGAGATTCAAAGACATTTACATTCGAGACGCAGTCGATCATCACGCCAAGCTGGAACAATCCAGAGCCACCAAACTTGGGGGCAAGTTCCTGTTTCCCCACCAACAGTTCTCTAGCATTTGACAAGCCAACCTGATCCTTTTGGGAAAGTCTCTCGCTTGGGCTCGAGCTCACGGAAGAGAAGTCGAAATCTTCCGCTCCGTCCTTGGCATCGCTGACGCCTCCACTTTCAGAGAGCGAATTGCTTGGGGTTAGATCACAAAACTCGTACTTGACCTTGAGATAGCCGACAGGTTGTGGTTTCTTGGTTCGTGACAGCCTGTTCATCCGCGCACCTCGATGATCGCCATAAGCGACCTTCTTTGAATCAACCCCATCGGGATCCCCAACAATAAACAGCGGCACCCATGTCGGCCGATCGCGGTTATCTCGCTCCGTGTCGAAGAGCGCCGTACCAGGTAAGACCCCCTGAAGGAGGATGCATTTCGACGGACGCGGGAACAGGTTCTTTGCTTCCCTCTTCTTGCTGCGCCGCGCATCGCTCTGATTCTCGCATCTGACAAGAAAACGAAGCGGTTTTGTTCCGTCGCATTTGCTTGCGGTGGAGGTGCCGCCCTCGGGAAGAAATGATGGTGGCGTCAATGCCATGGAACTCCTGCATTCGAGTTGCCAATGCCGCCTCCGCAATGAAGTGGTCACCGAAAAGGCAGATACTTCAGGAAAATCCGTTTTATTCGCGTTCCGGTACAGCAGAGTGGCCACGTGATCGTGCGAAACGCGGATCTCTATCGGGCTGAAGCGACTTGAGACTGACGACGAATCTCGCAGGTGATGGAGTTGATGGGCAACGAAATCGCGTTCCAGCTCCAGCGATTGAAATGTGAGCGTCAACGCATTGAACTGATCAAGAAAACTGGAATCAACGCCGCCATTCAGTTGTGCAGTCATCTTGTTCTGCATTTTAGCGATCGGCCCAGACTTTAATGCAAAAGCCTCGTCCAAAGTCCCCGTAGTATTCGTGAACTCTGTGTAGGGGTCATGCTCATCAGCCTTCTGCTCCCCATCCAGCTCGTCTGGAACGTTGAGATAGCCACCTCCTTGGCCTCCTATGTCCACCACATCCAACTCCTCACGGTTATCATTTTCCTTGTCTTTCACTGCTCTCTCCATCGACTGCCGCAGAGCTTTGCCCTTCAACAAGAGTCTCTGGATCCGCTGGGAATCTTCACTCGGCATACGCGACTGCACGCTCTCCTCCCTTGTCTTCCTCTCCATATTAACACCCTCCTCCTTCCTTTCGCCTTGTCGAGGCCCTACCATCACCACCGGCCTCCTCGCCTCCTTTTCCGTATCCACAACCGCTGTCCACTCTCGATTCGACGGCAACGACGTCGACGACGCCGAGCTCAGTTCATCCACATCCTCTTGACTCTCCATCTCTATCTCCGCCTGCACCTGCCCTCTGCCCTTCACTTTCGTCTCGTCCGTCCACTGAACATCGAAGCTCACAGCCAAATAGCCGAGCACCTCGTCCTGCTCCCCTGCTTCGTCACTCGGCTTGATCTCACACAGAGCGTTCTCCCTCCTCAGCGCCACCAGCTTCTCCTCCGCCGTCATCTCTGCGTTGTCCCTCTCCAGCTCCAGACTCAGCCTGCTCTCGCCCACCTTCTTCCTCGAGTCGCGGTCGATCACGTCCAGCGTCAGGTGCCTCATATCGTGGAAATATTCCACCAGCTGCTCCGGCTGCACCGTGACCGGGTACTTCACGGCGATGGCGCGCTGCGGCGCGTCCTCCTCCGCCGCAGCCGCGTCTCCGGACAGTAAACTCGGGCGGAAGAGGCTGCCGGGCGCCTGCTCGCCCCACCAGCGCACGCGCACGAGCGCCACGCGCGGCAGCGGCCGGGAGCTCACGGCGCTCTCGAGAATGTGCGGCACACAGAGCGCTACGGAGCCGCAGCGCTTGCCAGACACTTGAGGGGGCAGCGAAGCGCCTGCGAGCTCCTGCGGCAGCGACAGGAAGCGCCTGGAGAGCGACATATCGGCCAGCGGAGTGCCGCCGCCGGCCGGGGCGGAGCTGCTCATAATTTTGACAGTTGAGGGCTGAAACTGCGAATTTTCGCGTTGGGAAAACGTGAAACTTGAAGTTGTAAGTTGTAGAATGGATTAGTATGTTATAGTTACGGTTATAAGGCGTGCACGACGTGGGTTCTTCTGGAGTTGGTGCGCTCCGAGCTCTCCGAGACTTCACTGATGGTTTGGCTGGTGCTGTAGAGCGAGGTGGTGCTGATTGACAGACTTGGCTCGTGTGGTGCTGAGGTCGCGTCCGAGTCCGTTAGTGTGTTGAGCTCGGACTGTCGGTTAGCGATAGCGTTGACGTTGGCGCTTGCGACGGTCACGCCGCAGGCCTGTTCTTTCTCCGCTAGCATCTGCAGCTGCTTGGGCAGCAGGTCGGGGGACCACTCGCTGCTGCGTCGCTTGTAGAGGTTCGCCATGGCCACTTTGCCGAGGTCTCGGAGTTTCACTTTAGCGTGGTTGTGCTCCGCCACGGCTCGGAAATGTTGGCCTCGGCGCAAAGCAAGCTGGACGTTCGATAGTTGGTGCGGCAGCAGGGAGATCATGTCGTCGGCAACCAGAACGGACGCCAGTTGGCTCACGAAGTAGGTGCTCACTGCAGGCGAGACGTCTTCCAGTGTCCTACAAGAAGTCGAATATTGGCATAAAAGGTTAGTCGGCCCGTAGGATTCATGCGTATCGATTCGATGTTTGACACTTACTTGAAGTCGTGGATGGTGAGGGAGTAGAGTATGCACTTGCCCGTGATCGCTGTAGCTGTCGACACGGTTCGGTAGAGCTCTTCGGGCTTCGCCATCAAGGCGTACTGCTCGAAGACGGAGTTTTCACCGATTATACGGCCAAGGCCAGTCACGGAATTCAGCAGATCGCACTCGCCCTCGACGAGGAAGAACGTCTCGGTGCCAGGACTGCCGCACCGGCAGACGCTTTCTCCGCGCTGGATGCACACTGGCTTCATGAGAAAGAGCGCGTACGACACAAACCCCTTGAAGGCGTCTTCCATGACAGTGATGAGCGGGATCGCGAACAATGTCTCCACCGCTACAAGTCGGGCCACATCGAAGCGTAGATTCGGGGCCATCTTGTCAAACAGCTACAGGACAAGAGTAAGGACCCAGTAAGCACACATTCACGCTCACTGATCTACCCCAGATACTGTTCGTTATCGTACCTTTTGTTCAGGAAAGAGGCTGGTACACGCTATGTGGTGTTGGTAGTGCTGCAAATAACTCACGTTAGTTTGTGTCGTTGTCCAATTGCCGTGCCGCGTGTCCGTCCACTTACCATTTTGACGTTTGTGCAGAGGCGCTCACTGACAGAAGCGTCACGCAGGTAGTCTTTCATCTCTGTCATTAGCAGCCGGTACTCGCGATCGCTCGGGTCGAGGTTGTGGATGAGCGTCATGACCGACGAGATGATGTAACCAAAGACGGTGGCATTCACAACGATGAGGATGATCACCACGACCAGCTCGTACGGTGAGTGGACGCTGGGCTTGACGTCGCCATACCCGACTGTGGTCAGAGTGGTGAACGCCCAGTAAAGCGCTGCGATGTAGCGGTCGCCAATCGGTACGAGTGAAGAGCACTCCAACTGGTGGGGGTCGTCCGGGAAGAAAGCATCGTCACACCAAGTATGGTAACCCGCCGTCTCGCTCGCCATCATCACTCCATGAAACATGCACGCGTTCCAATGGCAGATCATCGACATGATCGCCAGTAGCTTAACAAGTCGTTCAGTGGACGGGCTTAGCTGTTCAATACAAAAGTCGAGTTAGTCAAGTGTGCTGGGGGGTAATGCGCACAGCTGCGTCGGACGAACCTGAACATGGTCACGGATTCGGCCAAAGACACGACTGAGCTTGATCAAACGCGTCAGCTTCAGCAGCCGCGCAACTCGGAAGAGCCTCAGGAGCTTTGTCGGGAAAAGCCGCAAGGTTTGGTTTGATGTGCCCACCGCAGCTCTAAAATACACAATGGAAAACAATAGTCGTTAGCGTATTGAATTTTTCGTTTCAAGAGATTGCAATACTTACTGGAAGAGTTCGTCGATAGGCACAGTTGAAATTAGGTCAAGCACGAACCAGCCTTTGGCGTATCGCCAAAACAATGTCCGCGGATCGTAGATGAGTCTGCGCTCGTCGTCAAAGTAGGCCGTGCGGAAGTTGAGCAGTATATCCACGAGAAAGAACCCGTCGATTATCATCTCCAGCACATACCACCCACCGGTCGCGTCGACATCGTAGCCCAAGCGGAATGGCACGACGATGATTGAGTACACAATGCCGACACCAACGAAGAACTGCCAGAACACGATCGCCGGCTCCCGCGGGTGGAACAAATAGGTCCCTCGCAGCATCACGCGCTCCGACTGGAAGTTTCGCTTCGGCTGTTCGTGCGGCGAATCGCGGATCTTGACAATCATGTTGTGCAGCTCGTTCTCGTCAGCAGCTCCGGCCAAGGACGCACGTCCTCCAGGCGAACTATCGTCCAGAGTGTGGCCTGCTTGCTCAGCCATCTGCTCAGCTAGCTGCTGGAGAGCTAGCGTTTTCTCGTGATGTCGCTGTAAATCCTCTGTTGTCATCGTTGGAGATGGCTTGTTCTCCGCTATGGTAGCCATGTCGGTGGTAGGGGCATAGCGTCGTTCCGCTGTTGAGCTTGGGTTAGCAGTTTGATCTTGTACAGACCCACCATTGCTCTTGACTGTCGATAGCGGAAGCTCATCGCTTTGGACTAGGCCATACCCGGGTTCTTCACTGTGGGTCTCGTTTGGATCTAATGAGTCCAGTCTGTCGAACGCCGACACTTTGGCCCCAAGTTTCGCCTTAGCGGAAGGTGTTGGTGGCAATGCCTCTAACGTAACCTTCCGGCCTTGAGCCATCGATGTATACGGCCTTGTCAGTGGATGTACAGCGTTAATCGAAGGAGGCTCACTTGATGATTCAGGAGAAGCCAGCCATGCATGATTGCCACGCTCTTGGGATTGAGGCAAAGCTGCGGGTCCATCGCTCGGTGAGGGGTTGGGAGGTGGCGAAACTGCGCTCTCAGGTATGCTATTTTTCTGCTGATCTCCTTGATCGATGCTCTCCTCCTCGATCGTCTGGGGTCGGGAGTGCCCTGTGTCAATCGCACTGGGCATGAAGGGTATAACACGCGCAGGTCTGCTGGGGGTAACCTTGCTGTTCACCGCAGCGGTTTTGGTCATGGTCACTACGTTCGGCATGTCGACATGTTTGTGGTGAACCGGAGATCGCGGAGGCTTCTGACTCGTGTCGAATACGGAGGGATCTACGCGTCGCCGCATGCTGTTGGAACTGGTCGCAGCACTATCACGGAAATGTTTGATGACCTCTGGCCAGCTAATGCCTGGAGGGGTGCAGGCGACACAGTTAGTCTCCAATCAATAGATAATGAGTGGGCAAGGCAACCTACTGATTTTTTGGATGGCCTCTCGTGAGAGGAACGTCAGTTCGCAGTAAGATTTGGCGACTGCCGAGCAAATGCGCACTCCATTGCCGTGATCATGGTCGTATACTTCCAGCTACGTTAGTGGCGGTAGTAAAGTTAGTGAACTCTTGGTCGTTCGTCAAAATTCGTGGATGGAGCATACAGTACATTACCTCGCCAAAGTGATCGCCAACGCCTAATGACGACAGTCGCATGTCTTCCTTCCCGCGTTTCGCTGTCTTCACGAGTTGAACCTTGCCCTTGATGATGAAAAACACGTGGGCCGCAATCTCGTGCTCAACATAAATGTACTCGTCCTTTAGCATTGCAAACGGACGCATCGCCATGACGATGTCGCTGATCAGACTCTCGGGGCATTTGACAAAGTATTTCACACTTGACACGATCTTTGCATGGACGTGATGAATCTGAGCACGAGACAATGACGAGCTCGATCAATTGTCAACACGATAACGCACTCTCCAAAGTTCACTTACCATTTCGTTCCGTAGCGCGGATGGCAGCCGATTCAGAATCAGACACTCGTTAAACACCGAGCGGTTTTGGTAAAAGTACTCGAAGTGGTGGCGGATTTTGTTGCCAATGTACTTGGGCATCCGGCGCGAGATGATGTATTCCTTGACCACGGTCATGCGCTCATCGTACCGCGCCGCTGCCACATCCAGATTCGTCACGAGAGTGGAGATGGTTCCGATCACGTAACCAAAGAAAGACACTCCGACTGCCATCACTGTGATGTTGAGCATCCTCTCATAGTTGTTGTGCCCGACAATGTCACCGTATCCGATCGTTGTCTGCTCAATCCAGGCAGCAGCAACAACAAAAAAGCACTCGCCATCAGTTGACTGGGGTCGACAAGATTACCGAACAAAGACGAAGCGATAGAGCCTTACCATGGTGACGATAGCCCAATACACCGACCGGACGTACTGGAGAAAGTTGGTATCAACAACTTGGCCTGCTGGGTCGTTTGCCAGGACGACAAGCCACGATTCGGTCGAGTCTGTTCTCCCCACTGCGTACCACAGGCAGGCCACCAGGTGCGCGATGAAGAGCATCGTCAGCGCCAGCTTGGCGAGCGACACAAGGCTCTGGTTGGTGTAGACGGCGTCCTCGAGACTGGCGAAAACTTTGCCGAGACGGCGGATGCGCGCGAGCTTGAACAGCCGAAGCACCTTCAGTCCGCGAAGCAGCTTCGCTGATAGCAGCGCAGCGTGAGCGTTGTCGCCCACTCCGAAGAGCTTGGCAATGGACTCGAACGGAAGAGTCGAGCAAAAGTCGACAGCGAACCAGCCACGCAGGTACGCCTTGACGATCACCCGGAAGTTGTACGACACCTCGCCAGAGGGCAACTGGAGGCCGGTTATAAAGTTGAGCACGATGTCAACGAAGAAGGCCACATCCATGCCGCTCTCGAGGATGGCGAAGCCTCCTGCAGCTTCCACTTGGAAGCACACGCGGTACGGTACGACCAACGTGGTGTACAGCACAAGGCCCGTGAGCAGGAGGTCCCACATCCTCTTGCCATTCGCCTCCGGGTCGATGAAGTACCGAGGCTTCAACAGTCGGCGGACAATGCGCCGTCGTCGACCAATGTACAAAGGCATACTCCTCCGGAGCGCAAGCCACAGCGCGTGGCCACTTCTGGGGGGATTGGCCATGCGGTGGCGACGATGTCGGAACCCTGTCATCTTGGTCTACCAGCTAGCTCTCTCCGGCATAAGACTTCTCTTTTGCGAGATGAGCGCACGATACACGGCCGCGAAACCCCAGGAAAGACTGCGGTGGGACTCGGACACAGACAGCTGGATGGTTAATTCCGCAACATTGACGACGGGCGGCGCCAGTGAGAGGAACTTGGGGGGAAAGATGCAGTCGAGACGACGATAACGAGGCCCAGCTAGCCGCGCAGGAAGCAACAAGTCCGAGCAGTAACTGCTGGCCAACTTGGTCTTCCGCTGGTGTCTGCTCGCTTCCCAGTATAAATAACACTCACCTATCGCTCCTTTGGTGCTCCTGTTTGCGGGGATGGCCTGCGCAGTCTCATTGCAAGTGAGCACACGATGAGCCAAGCCACTACAGGGTAGAGAATAGCAGAGGAGGGATGGATCTATTGATTCACCAAAACTGAGCTGGCGAAAGCCCATCATCTGCTTGGTGAGACTTCGTCGACTGACGAAACTCCTCGTCGCTCGCTGCTGGGTGGGACGCCGGTCTTACTGCTTCTTCTTCTCACCAGACGCAGAGCGACGCTGCGGGAAGAGGCTGAAGAAGACCAGCAGGCCAATGCTCACGACGTGCGGGAGGAAGTACCACGAGCTCCAAATGGCGAGGCAGCGGCGCACGTCCATGATCTCGAAGGCAACGCCGGCGTACTGCATCGCCACCCAGGTGAAGAGCATGCCCGTGATGTCGTAGAAGAACGCGAGCGGGCTAGAAGTGCCGTTAAAGTACGACAGGAAAATGGCGTGCGGGTGCGCCTTGCGGTCCTCCGTGTAGTGGAAGTACGGCCTCAAGCGACGGCGAATATCTGTACGAAAACATCAACGCAATCGTGACGCGTCAGTTCACCTCGGATGTATCCGCGATAGCAGTCGATGTACTTACGCTTTCCAACTTCGATGTAGATGCCTCCCAACAGGAAGAAGAGGTAGTAGCCCGGGGACAGACCCTACAGTCATAGAGGGTTATGTTAGCTGGAGGTACCTTCACTCGCTGAAAAATTCCATTGCCACTTACATGCCACAGAGCGCTGACGAAGAATGAGGCCATGGTCGACAGCAAGCCCGACTTGCCCGACTTGGACAACCCCACACGCTGGTAAATATCTGCAGAACAGGAAAAATCACACGAGTCGTCATGTTAGAGTAAGGTATCACCAGCAGAGCCACAGAAAGAGAAAAAATACTTGTGTCTTACAGGTGTTGATCCAACGAGCGACACCCCTGTTCCAGTTGTTAATCGCCACGCGGAAGTTGGTAGGAAGCTCCACACAGAGGAGGTCATTGTTCGTGATGCCATCCCTACGAGTTGTGAATGTTAAAAAATCAAAGCACTAAATGACATAGCAATATCTGCAGCGAGAACGTACCACTTGCCAGTTGACTTCACATAGCCAACGCCAGCAGCAGCGCTCGCCGCTTCGGCCAACGACCACGCAAGGTACTGTCAAACACCGCAAGCAATGCCTCAATCAGCAACTACATCGTAAAACAACTAGGACAGTATACAGTACAGAGATCACGTACGAAGCGGAAACGGAACAGCACCACAGGAATGCACATGCGGAGGCAACGGACTGCCCACGAAGACTCCGGGTAAAAGTCCGGCGAGTCGATCTCTTCAACCGGAAACTGCAGCGACGCGAAGAATCCGGCAGCCGAGATCTACAGTTGGAATAATAAACAAGCATTTGGCATTGTAAGAACCAGTTTTTTTCTTCTGCAATGGCAAGCATGGCAAGGCTCGTACCACAATCACGAACAGGTTGCGGATGTGGACCAGGAATGGGGCGACGCGGATATCCTGGTGAACGGATGCACACATTAGGCCACCATGAATTGCAAACAACAACACCAATGTATCTTACCTGCATCCAATAGATGTAGTCCTTGTACTCAAACGCGGGGCCAGCGAGGTACGTCGGGAAGAAGAAAATGAATCCTGTCGGAGTATCAGCACCAGCACCAGTAAGTCACAAGCTACAAACAGCAACAACCAGTGCATCACCACCCACCGAAGTACGGGATCAGCGCCGGGATCTCCTGCAGCTCGTTCTTGAGCATCGTCGGCGTCTTCTTCTCCTTGGGCAGGCCGCCGTCGCTGTAGTTGATTGCGACACTGCTCAGCTTCAGCGTCAGAATCATCTGTGCCGAGTCCCACACAATGTCGGGGCTGTGGAACTCACGGTAGTAGTGACTGCGGCCACAAATAATCCGTCGATGAGTGCCAATGCAGCCCAATAAATCACTCCGACAAGCATCACTTACACTCCCACGAGGTACGCCAGCAGCAGCGGCAGCACAATGCGGCCCACCAGCTTCCTGCATCACAAAACAATAGCCCAAGACATCAACACACTAGCCCATTGGTACAGCAATCTTTGATATACTACGCCGTACCTCGGGGCCACCATCATGAGCAGATACACCGCCGCAGCCGTGCCAATGGTATGCAGCACGGCCGTGTCGAACACAAAGGCACCGGCGAACAGTCCCGCCGCCACATTGAACAAGTGGCCTAGCAGTAGTAAAAGCACCAAACGCCCGTATCAATACCACAGGCATACAGAGGTGTGTATCATTCATTCATTCATTCGTACGGGACGTCTCGCCGCGCGTGAGGTGGATGAGCGGCGCCACGAGGCTGCAGCCAGCCAGCGCCACCATGAGGCGGAAGCCATTGACGGGGAAGTTCTCGCTCTGGGCGATGCCGTCCACGGGTCCACGCAGGAACTCCATGCTCTGCTCTGCTGCGCGCCAGCGGTACACGATCCAAGATGCGGCCAGTCTGCGAATGCGCCGAATGACACGCATGAGTCTGCGGAGGTGACATCATGGCCACAGGTTTTATGTGCGACGGAGTGCGCCCATTGGCTGAAACTCGTGTGATGGATACATTTGATGTATCGTTACACAAGTGCAACTACATCTACAAGAAGCGCGCCGCTTGCTGCTGTAGTTGGCTAACCTTGAGCTCAGCCCGAAACCAAGTGGGCTAATACGAAAAAGATGACGGATTTCCTTAGAGCTGCTGAACGGGTAGGAGGAGGTGCAGGGCTGCTGGTTGTGTAGCTGCCGATCGAACGATGCGGATGGCAAAGGCAGGATCTTGCATAACTTCCGAATAGTTGGTGATCTTCAGCAACGGGTACACTCTTGATTAACACGGACTCAATGGATTTGACGCCTTCATGCCATGAAGTTCATGGTGAAGCAAGTGCTTTCAAAGGGTCCGTGTACACGCGTGTGTGTGTGTGTGTGTGTGTGGGGGCATTTGCTTGCAGTCACCGTCACAGCTGAGCGCCGACGATCCGGCGCTCTAATTCAGCCAATCGTCGTGCGGTTGTGGCCTGAACACTTTGGCTCAGTTCGACTAAAAGGAGCTTTAGAGTGATCATGTTTGCACGGGCGGTTCGGAGCCACGCGAAGCTGGGGGCAGCAGCGCTGCTGGGCGCCCCCATGCTGCTCTCGCAGCAACAGGCGCGCGCGGAGCAGCGCGTGTATGCGAGCGGGTACGCAGTCGCAGGAAGCGGTTTGGATTTCCGACGAGATATCTCGATTTCTGAGGTTTGCGGTGGGATATCTGTCTAAAGTGAAGCGCTGGGGCGAGGAGTGCGTCTCGAGCTGTGGAAAGCCCAGGTTCGTTGTGAAGGTACTTTGTCGAGTGGTCTTGCGGCTGGGGGCTGACGAGGGGTGTTCATTGCAGCACGAGAATGTGGTTGTCCTCGACCTGGAGAGCGAGCTGATTCAGCTCGGGATGACGCGCATCCGTGACTACGAGAACGCCGGTAAGTGCACTAAAAAGTGTTGGTGAGGATAGTTATGGTGGCTGATTGTTGTATGTGAGTAGGAGCAAAGTTCACGCACGATGCAAACGGCGTGCTGCGCTCGACGCTGGATTTGGCGCTGACGGAGCTCCCGAACGACGAGGAGGTTTGTGGCGGGGTATGATCTTTGTGAGCGTTAGTCCACGGTGATAATAGTGGAAGTGGGTGACTTCGTGTAGGCTGTTGTGACGACCCCGCGCGGATATAAAGTCGAGGGCCTCGTGTTTGAGGACGATGTGAAGGTGTGCGGCATTAGCATCGCCGCGAAGACGGAAGCCCAGAAGGGGTAAGTCCAAGTATCCTGCTTGAAAGCAACCGTCCGTATTATCATTTATGCTGTCAACCGTGTCACCTCACAGCCTATCGCAAGTTCTCCGCACATCGCTGCCGTATGACTCCAAGTACGGCGAGGTTCTGGTGCAGCAGCTTCCCAAGGGCGGAAATAAGGTGCTTTCCCTCGCCGCTAGGTTGCTTAGGACTTGCGCTGACGATCTTCGTATTTACTACACAGATCGCGAAGGCAACTCTACCGGACGATATCGATGGCCACGAAATTCTGCTTCTGTTGCCTGAGCTTGCTTCGGTGTCCCAAGTGGACAAAACCATCCATGTACGAATGCCGTTCTGAGCATGATCTCTTTTTTATTTGCACTAACACTGAGGCGGTGTCTCTGTATTTGTAGCTCCTGATGCAGCAGGGTGTAGAGGAAGAAAAAATCACTGTCGTAACTCTTGTTACGTGTCCCGAGGCTGCCGACGGCTTTTGCAAGGTGTGACTTGTGATGCTGATTACTAGTATGGCCTCACATCGAGTTGGCTGACGTCGTGCATTTTTCGGCTGCGTCATGGCTAGGCATTCGGCGACGCGCGCCTGGTGACTGCTTCTTTTGACTCAAGGCTCAACAATGACGGACACATTGTGCCAGGCATCGGCGCCTTTGAAGAGCGCTATCTGGGTGCCGCCAGCGCTGTCATGGAGCTCGCGGACGATCCCGCCGAGGAGGCAGGCGACGATGAGAACGGTTTGAAGGCCAAAATCACCCAAAAACTTTCGTCATGGTTCAAGAAGGACTGATCATCGCGTCAGCACTTCACGAAACCCTCTCTACCCGCCAGGAAGATCTGTAAAAAGCGAAATACAGGCTGCGCATTGGCATGCACCGATGCAACATGGCTACAAATAATGACTACCGGGTCAACAATAATAAACGCTACGTAAGCATGGCTACATAATAAGTGTCCCAGGAAGCCAATAGGGAAAACGTTTCGCTCGGCAAAAAAACATAACGGAAATCGCGGACGCGTAGGCAAGATGCCGATGAACTTTAAGGTGACGTTCGCCAATGGCACGTCCATGAAGCTCATGGGCCTGCCGGACGACATCACGCTGGACGGACTGCGCGCTCAACTGTTCGAGAAGACGTCCATCCCGCCGCAAGATCAGCATGGCAAGGGCATCAACACTCCAGAGTGTATCATTCCTCCATCGACGGTATCACTAACCTACTTCTCGATCTGTGTTTCTCTACAGTGATGACCGGTTATCCCCCGAAGATGATCGAGGGGTCTGGAGTACGTGATAGCTATTGTTTTCTATTGCAATGCACTGGTGCATTTCTTTTACTGACACTTTGATGATTATACTTTGCAGCACAGCACGTTGTCGTCTTTGGGGGTTCGAACGGGCTCGGTGCTGGTGCTCAAGGAGGCGCCGGACACTGGTGGCGCTCAAGCCAAGTCGACGACTGTGTTCATGCGGCGTGTGATGCCGGCGGACAACAGTTGTCTGTTCCATTCTATCGGGTACGTGTGTGTGTGAAAGTTTCCTTGTGCTGAAGACGTTTTGCCTGACCAGGGACTTATTGTTGTCTAGATACGCGCTTGGGAAGGGGAGAGAAGGCAACGGCCCCGCGATGCGGCAGCTGATTAGGAATACGATCCTCGCTGACCCGGAGAAATACTCGGAGGTGTTTCTGGGGCGCCCCGTGTACGAGTACTGCGCGTGGATCATGGACGACAAGTCCTGGGGCGGCGAGATCGAGCTCTCTATTCTGTCGACCTACTTTAAGGTGGAGATGGTCGTCTTCGATGTAACGAGTATGAGCCGATTGTGCTACGGCGAGGACCAAGGCTTCACACAGCGCATGTTCCTGCTCTACGACGGCATTCACTACGACCTGGTCGTTGAGGCGCCATCCACCACAGCCTCGGAGAGCCAAGATGTGACCCTATTCGCGATCAATGATTTCTCCAAGGTGCGGTCTGCTGTGATTGTTGCATGACAATTATTTTGGATACGTTGCTGACGTTTCTTGATGAGCAGGTCGAACGCGCTAGCGAGGTCGCGGTGGAAGCTCATCAGAAACACGAATTCACCGACGTCAGCCGCTTCAGTATTATGTGCTTGGTGTGCAGGAGCACCTTTGTTGGACAGGTGCGATAAGCGGCTACTCAACAGTTTGTGCCGTGGGATCTCCTGACACCTACGCGTACATGTGTTGTTTTGCTATTGTTCGCACAGAAAGAAGCGCTTGCGCATTCCGAGGCTACCGGGCACCAGCAGTTTGGAGAGATCAAACCTTCATCTACGCGCTGACTTCGACATGACTTCCGGCAAATGCACGACTTCCATTTTGAGCTCGATAAACGAGTTGATTAGAATGCTAAACGAGATGAAAAAAGAAGAAAAAAGAGTTTTACGCGTGGAAGTCTCACTTGTCCGGGAAATCCATCTTGTCCGAGCCCAAGGGTGATCTAGGATCGTTGGGAGGTGCGAGCAGCTGAACTGCGGCTTCCGCGTCGCCCGGTATCTGCAACTTTGTCTTGTGCACCAGTTTGCTGTACCACCACAGCATCACAATACTGAGAGAGCAGAGCACGATGTCGATCAAAAACACTGGAGTCAGCGTCGGAATAGCGGCAGGCAGCAAAGGCAAAATGATGCGCGAGATCGAGGCGGCAGACCCGAGCAAGCCCATGAGCGTGCCTTGAGGGCGTCCACCCAGTAGCTTGGAAAAAGCTGCAACCACGACTGCAGTTGTGATGGGGCAGCCCACACTCCACACCAGGAACTCCGCGACTGCGAGTTGAGGAAACGACAAGTCCACCGGCAGCACCACCAAAATCACGTTACCAGCTAGCAGCATGACGAACCCAAGCTGCACCCAGCTCACATCCGACAGACTGAGTCTGAAGTACTCGATCGAGAAGTACGACAGCAGCCCCAGCAGTCCCAAGTAGAACTGGAAGTTGGATGCATCGACCACAGCGCTCACACTCTCGGGATCGCTGCCCGTCACCTGGAGGAACAGCGGGATGTTGACCGTCTCGAACACCGACAAGATGCCGCGCGCGTTGAAGTTGAGGAAGATAAATACCACCGCGCCGATGTTCACAATGCGTTCCGGCATCGTCGTGATATTGCTCAAGGTTCTGCTCGATCCGGCCTCTTGTAGTGACTCCTGCGGTCCGTCTCGAGTCTCGATTGATCCGTCGTACAGTGTCAGCATCCCAGCAATGGTCAGTACATTGAAGATAATCAGGATCAAACCCGGGGACGTGAACTTGTTGAAGTGGACACCCAGCAAGTACGAGTCCGTGTTGGCCACCAGACTGCCCAGACCCGGCGTCAACGCGTACCCGAAGAACACAACAGTGGCCAGCATCGTCAGGTACGTGAGTCGCTGGTTGATGGTCGTGATCGACGCCACGTCGGCACGGCACACGCTGCGGTTGCCGGCTCCGAAGCCGACGATGAACCGACTTGCGGCCAGCGCCGTCAAGCTGCCGGTCACGTGCTGGTCGGCAATGAGGTAAATGATGTTGCCCAGGAGGCAGATGCCCGACGACCACAAGTAGACCGAGCGGAACGAGTAGCGGTCGCACATCCAGCCGAAGACCGTGGACGAGATGAGTCGCCCCACCGAGAAGAGCGACGTGAGCATGCCCATGAAGGCCAGGTCTCCGCCCAGCGACTTGGTGTAGAGGAAGAGCGTGGCCAGCACGACGCCGCGCGAGGACTCGGCCGCGAACTCGACGAAGTTGATCATGGCCATGTTGATGTACCATTGCGTCAGGCGGCGAGGCGGAGCTGCCTTGGCCTCGAGCGTGCCGTAGCTCGAGCCGGTAGCGAGCGGCGGTCGCGCCATCGGATCTGGAAGTGGGCGAAGAGGCGTACTGGTATTTTGAAACCACCTTACCAGTACGTCTGTATCGCTGTTAAGCGAACACAAATTTCGACTAGAGAAAGCTCACAATGAAAGAAATGCATTACATTAGTAGTAGTATGTATCAAGATCGTAGATTACAAGTACAGTTTGCTTCAGGTGAGGGATCGATGGACAACCGTATCCCATTAGTCGTTCTCCGGGAAGTCGGCCTTGTCCGATCCGAGCGGGGAGCGAGGGTCATTCGGCGGAGACACCGCGCGGTACGCATTCTCGACGTCTGCCAGCATCGCCATCTTGGTCCGGTGCACGAGGCCAGTGTACCACCAGAGCAGCACGATGCTGCTGGCGCACAGCACAATGTTGATCCAGATCACTGGCTCCAGCGTCGACACCACTGCGGGAAGCAGCGGCAGCACGCTGCGGGAGATGCACGCCGTCGAGCCGAGCAGACCCATGAGTGTGCCCTGCGGGCGTCCGCCCAGCAGCTTCGAGAACGCCGCCAGCACTACCGTGGTCGAGATGGGGCACCCCACACTCCACACCAGGAACTCGGCCAGCGACAACTGCATGAACGTCAGGCTCTCCGGAGCCAGAGCCAGCAACCCGTTGCCGGCCAACACCATCGCGAACCCGAGGTGCACCCAGTTCTCATCGCGAATCTTGTGACGGAATAGTTCAATCGACAAGTACGAGAGCAGACCCATCAGACCCAAGTAGAACTGGAAGTTGGACGCGTCCACGACGGCGCTCACGCTCTCGGGGTCGCTGTCCGTTGCAGCGATGAACAGCGGCACGTTCACGGTCTCGAACACCGACAGGATGCCGCGCGCGTTGAAATTCAAGAAGATGAAGACGCCGACGCCGATGTGGACGATCCGGTCGGGCATCAGCGTCGGGTTGTTCAGCGTGTTGCTGACGGGGCCTCCTTCGGTCTCCTCTTCCTCCGGTCCGTCGTGCACCGTCACGCTGTCGTCGTACACAGTGAGGATGCCGAAGATCGTTAACACGTTCAGCACGACCAGGATCATACCGGGCGACGTGAACTTGTTGAAGTGCACGCCGCAGAAGAGCAGATCCGTATCGGCCACGAGGCTGCCGAGACCCGGCGTTAGTGCGTAGCCCAAGAACACGACGCCGACTAGAATCGTCAGGTATGGCAGGCGCTGGTTGATCGTAGTAATAGACGCGACGTCGGCACGGCACACGCTGCGGTTGCCGCCGCCAAAGCCCACGATGAAGCGACTGGCCGCCAGGGCCGTCAAACTTCCGGCCATGTGCTCGTCGGCAATCAGGTAGACGACGTTGCCCACAAGGCAAATGAACGTCGAGATGAGGTACACGGATCGGAACGAGTAGCGGTCGCACATCCAGCCGAACGCGGTGGACGACAGGAGCCGACCAACCGAGAAGAGCGCGTTGATGAAGCCCATGAAGGCCAGGTCGCCGCCCAACGACGACGTGTACAGGAAGAGCGTCGGCAGCACAATGCCGCGTGACGACTCGGTCGCGAACTCCAAGAAGTTGATCATGAACATGTTGGTATACCACTGAGAAAGCCGACGCTGCGGGGGTGACTGCGAGGTCTTGAGGAGCGGCACGGACTCTTGGTTGTTGTTGGAGCTGGTCGTGCCGTAGGACGTCCCTCCGCCGTTGACTGACAGAGCTTGGTTCACCATGACGAGAGCTGGTGTTGAGGAGGAGAAGATGCGATCGGGGGGGGGCAGCACGGCGGAATAAGAAATGAGCTCTTGTGCTCGGAGGAACAATCGGCAAACCGTGAGGCCGGCCAAAGTACGCCGAGAGTTCAGGCCACCGGGAGGAGGTTGGAGGCTTCGGAGGTGTGGGGAGGCGGATTAGGTGCATTCAACGTCGTGTTGGGGGGTAGCTCGAGCCTGCTGTCCGATCTTTGAGGAGGATCGCTCTTGTGGACTAGGCGACGGAACCCTTTTCGATGTCGATAGCCTCGTGCACTTCACGCCTTGCACTTCACGCCGGCATGTAAAACGGAGCGGCAGAGCCATCTATTCGGTAAAATTTGCTAGCAGGAGCTCTGTGCTACAAATTCGGTGCCTCCATTGGCCGCGGACAACACAAAACTCGGTTTATGCTTTCACGGTTTAGGCCACGACGACCAAATGTCCTGAGCGATCCGAAAAACACATGGAGGTTGGCAACCTGTAGTGCAGTGTGCGAATCTGCAGCACCGATGATACCTCCTGATGGCAGGTTTGGCCGCACTCAAGGCGTTCGATGGTTGAAGTGAGGATTGGCTCTTCCCCCGGCATTTCCAAGGGAAGAGCTCCCGTGCAGCTCACGCCGAGGATGTCGCCTCGCCCCTGGAGGTTGAAACTGTGGAGGGCAGAGATGTTTGTTGGTCTTTAGCTCAGCGTTGCGACCAAGCTTTTGATCGCCACGACTGTAGCCCGACGCCTTGCCACACGGGCCCAATGCGCCACGTTAGCTCACCGCTTGCAACGCATCTTCTGTTACTGCCGTTAGATACTACAGTACAGGGTTATGCTGGCGTCGTAGCACTTGGTTCCACCCAAGCAAAATGACTGCAAGCCGATGCTTCTCTATCAGCTGTCGCACAGGGGGGGGAGTGTCCGACAATCTGCTCGTTGGAATGATTCCGGCTGAGTATCTCCTCGGATAGGATACAGCTGATACTGTACCACTCGCCCCAGAGCAATAAGTTAGCACTCCACGCCACCGTAGGAGCATACGCCTCAACGAAGGCGCACAGCCTCAAACAGGGACCGACAGGGACCGTGGCAACTAATACACTTCGAGCAGTGTGCGAGCGCTGTTACAGCTCAAAAAAGGTTTGTTTAGCATGTTTAGCAACTTCAGGAGTCGAGCGTAGAAACTTCGGGGTCGGACCCCAATAGGGGATGGTGGCGATTGGAGATGGTAGCAACGCTGAGAGGGGCAAGCCAATTCAATGTGTTACTGTGACTGGCAATTCTTCAGGAACTCAAACAGAGACCCAGGACCTCATCCATCTCAACACGAAGTCCTCAAACACGGCGAATCTCGCGTGACGCGCTGCGGGTCGAGCACCATCTGCTGTAGGCAAAGCGTTGTGAAAAATTGCGCGGCAGAAACAAAAATTGCAGACGAGCGGAGGGCGGCCATGTCTACTCATATGGTTCGCTCGCTCAGTGGCAAGTAGAAGTTGTGCTGGCACTCCGTCCGAGGCCCCCCCCACCACCACCAATGGGGAAGATATGAAGTGTTTTCTTCGTTGCTGGGGAGAGAGAGCAGGGCGCCTAACTGGTAGCTATCGCCACTAGCCAGGTTGAACACGCAGCTAGAATGCCAAGCCTGACAAGCCTGGCATGCAAGGTTCCGGCGCAATGGAGCGCGATGGGTGCTTTGCAGGCCCAACTTCAACTTTGAAGATCTGCGATCTCAGCTCACCATGAGCGCAGCCACAATGACAGCCTCAATGCCTCCGAGTCCGAAAGTAGTATATGTACAGTATGCAGGGTAAACGCTAAGGGGCTCGTGGTTTTTGAGATGCGTAGACCTTACTGTAAAACAGCGTCATGACGATTGACTATGATACTATCAAAGAAATGGAAAACTATTCATGCCGCGCACTACGTCTGCGTCTTACAGGCGCGTTTACTTGTCCGGGAAGTCAGCCTTGTCAGATCCTAGCGGCGACCGCGGATCGTTAGGCGGAGACACGATCCGGAACGCGTTCTCGACGTCGGCCAGCATCGCCATCTTCGTCTTGCGCACGAGTCGGCTGTACCACCACAGCGACGCAATGCTCAGCGCACACAGCACAATGTTGATCCAGAACACTGGGGTCAGCGTCGGGATGGCGGCAGGGAGCAGCGGCAGCACAATGCGAGACACCGAGGCAGCAGAACCGAGCAGACCCATGAGCGTGCCCTGTGGTCGGCCGCCAAGCAGCTTGGAGAAAGCAGCCAGCACCACCGCGGTCGTGATAGGGCAGCCCACACTCCAGACGAGGAACTCGGCGATCGCGAGCTGCGGGAACGACAGCGCGCTCGGCGCCACAACCAGCAGCACATTGCCCGCCAGCAACATGACGAATCCAAGCTGCACCCAGGTGACATCCCTCAGACTGTGTCGAAAGTACTCGATCGAGAAGTAGGACAGCAGCCCAAGCAGTCCCAAGTAGAACTGGAAGTTGGACGCGTCCACCACGGCGCTGACGCTCTCTGGGTCGCTGCCGGTGGCCTCAATGAACAGCGGGATGTTGACCGTCTCGAACACCGACAAGATGCCGCGCGCGTTGAAGTTGAGGAAGATAAACACGGCAGCGCCGATGTTCACAATGCGCTCGGGCATCGTCGTCGGGTCACTCAGCGTGTTATTGACACCCGCCGTTCTTGGAGACTCGATCGGTCCGTCCTGCACGCCAACCGACTCGTCGTAGACGGTCAACATGCCGATGATCGTCAACAAGTTGAACACCACGAGGATCATGCCGGGCGACGTGAACTTGTTGAAGTGGACACCCAGCAAGTACGAGTCCGTGTTGGCCACCAGACTGCCCAGACCAGGCGTCAACGCGTACCCGAAGAACACAACAGTGGCCAGCATCGTCAGGTACGTGAGTCGCTGGTTGATGGTCGTGATCGACGCCACGTCGGCACGGCACACGCTGCGGTTGCCGGCTCCGAAGCCGACGATGAACCGACTTGCGGCCAGCGCCGTCAAGCTGCCGGTCACGTGCTGGTCGGCAATGAGGTAAATGATGTTGCCCAGGAGGCAGATGCCCGACGACCACAAGTAGACCGAGCGGAACGAGTAGCGGTCGCACATCCAGCCGAAGACCGTGGACGAGATGAGTCGCCCCACCGAGAAGAGCGACGTGAGCATGCCCATGAAGGCCAGGTCTCCGCCCAGCGACTTGTTGTAGAGGAAGAGCGTGGCCAGCACGACGCCGCGCGAGGACTCGGCCGCGAACTCGACGAAGTTGATCATGGCCATGTTGATGTACCATTGCGTCTGGCGGCGGCGCGGACTCGCCTCGAAGTTATGGGGCTTCGGCAGCTCGGCCGTGCCGTATGTGGCGCCGGCGTTGACGGACAGCGCGGTCATCGTCGGTGGGTTTGCTTCGGGCCGGAGAGAAATGCGGAATGAGAGCTCGTGGTGGATCGGCGGAGGCGGTCGGGGCGGGGCGACGTCCACTGTGGACGTCGCCTGTGGACTCCACAGGCGACAGCTCAGCCGGCCTCAGTCAGTTGAAGGACCTCCTTGCCTGCGTGCGTGGCGGCAGTTTGCAGGACACGCTTGCAGTATCATGTCGTCGCACAAAAAGGACGCGGTCGTTACCTTTGCTGTGCTGGGACCGAGACCTGCTGGCGTGTCGAGGGCGATTGTCGCTGTAAATTAGGGGCCAACCATCGGTGGAACGGAGCCTGTGGCTTCGGAGACCGAGCCGCCCAGAAGATCTGGCGGGGTGGCAAGGTGTAGTAGCTCGCGCGTGGTGGCCATGTGAGGAGGGTGCCGGAATATACAGCATTTTAGGCCAAAACATACAGAGTTGAGGTTCTAGCATACCAGGTGGGGTCGCGCCATACCCCTCATGTAAATTAAGGACAAACCATACTGGATAGGGTCAGAATATACCATCCGGTCGAATGAATTGCATTCAGAAAAGGTTTTATCAAACATCCTGCGCTACTATCAATTGCATGATGAATGCTTTTGCTTTGATATATTGTGCCTACTATCTATAGAATTCCAAACTCTCCTGAAACCACCCACAACATTTCTTGCATCCGCTGCGAAGCTCGGCTCTCGGACCTCTGCTTCGCCGACCGGAAGAACAGGAAATGGAGCCATGGCAACAGCTTTCTATACAAAGCTCAGAGGATAACTACGAGGACTTTCGTAGTGAATCGATGTGCTGTTCCGCTGTGTTTCTCAAGCGCGATTTTGATGACTGTCGTGTGTGTGGTGGTCGGCATACAATGACAGAGCGCCGACTGGAGTGTACAAGCAAAACGTGTACTCGTCTCGGGAAGTGCCAGGTTATCTGGAAAGTATTCACTTGCACTGCTCGAGACTCGTGGACTGTATGGGTGAATGAGCACGGTCACAGGCGTGGTGTTCTGCCTTGTGATTCAGCTCACCCAGCGCGTATTACGTCCGCCATGAAGTTGTTCTTTGCTCAGCAAGATGAGATTGGAATTCCTCCGCGCCTCATCCTGGTGAATTGGAAGCGACAGCAAACATTGGCGTCAGGTCCGACCCGTGTACTACCGACTCTAAAACAAGTCCGCAACGCTCTCAAGCGCATTCGACGTGATCAAGGCAGTAAGAACTCTAGGAGCGCCATCCAACAGCTTATCCGTCTTCGCAGTTACCACAGTGGCATGGACGTCAACACGGCATTTGTGTTTGGAGCAAAGCTGGATCGAGAGGGATACGGCTACGTCGGTATCGGATCGGATGAAGATCCGTTTATCGTTGGTATTTCGTCATTGGCCATGATCGATGCCTGTTTGCGCTTTACAGCCAACGGGACTTACTGTCAATTTCACGCCGATGCGACTTTCAAGGTTAGCGACATTGGGTATCCCGTAATCACGTGCGGCTTTACCGACATGTCGAGGGCGTACCAAGTGGGTGCATTCTTTGTCGTAAGCCGGAGAACAGTACACGAGTACACAGAATGCTTTCGGAGCTTTGTGGACTTAGTGCGAGAAGTCCGAGGCGCTACGCTAAGAGTTAGCGCAGTGATGGGAGATGCTGAGGATGCACAATACAGCGCTTTCGGGTCTATACCAGCATTTGCCGGTGCGAAGATGCTCATGTGCTTCTTCCACGTTTTGTACAATGTGCGGAAACGCGTTCAACATCTTCCTATCAAGGACAGGATGCAAGTTATGGCGTCTATTGTAGATATGCACTACGCGAACACAACGGACGAATATGAGACCATCCGCGACCAAGAGCTCGTGAAATGGCGTCAAAAGGCTCAGCTCGCGTCGTTTGCCGACTATTTTGACGCCCAATGGCTCAAAGGCCGGTATTCACAATGGCAATCGTACCACACGCCACGTGGGTTCGCCTGTACGAACAATCCCTGTGAAAACCTGAACGGAGCTTTGAAGTCGTTCCTACAAAGACGCCGCCACCACATGCGCCGGCTACTTTTAAAACTGTGCGATTTTATCGAGACTATCAACCCGCTAGACCCCGTGAAGTCTGACTACAAGGCGAAGCCTACTAGTGAGGTGGTTAGACTCTCCCAAAAAATCTACTATGGGAAGTACCAAGAACTACATCTGCGGGCTGCTCAACTCCAGCCTCCGCGCAAAGCCTGTGTAGCATGCTGATGCTGTCGTCGTACTGCTTTTTCGCAAGCCGAATTCTTGCTTCTGAAAAGCTAAGATCGGGTTGCTCGTAGTCTGATCCGGCTCGAACTGAGCGACACCTTCCATTGTTCCAAGCACGTCTTCGAGCCTGAGCGCAATTGATGCAAACACATCATCCACTGTCTTCGGGTTGTCTTTCACTCTTGCTAAAACAACGGCACTCTGTGTACCGGCGACTGCAGCCGTGATGACGCCCGCCAAACTGCCTCTGTTGTACGAAGAATGGATACGCAGTCGCTGCTCCTTGCACAGTACTGTGTAGTAGTTGTTGCGGGCGCGTTCAGCCTTGACAATATGTTGCTGGATCGGGTGGGGTAGCGGCGCATGCGGTACCGTAGGCGATTCTGCTCGCAACGCGAATCTATCCAAAACGGAATCGGGCGTCGGCAGCTCTGCAAACGGAGGTATACCAGATTGGTCTTGCAAGGATGCTTGTTCGGAGATTCGGACACTTTCTGGAACTGGCGACCCCAGCGCTGCCGATGGTTGCGGAGACTCCATTTCAACAGCGGGGGGTTGTAGAGTCTGAATGTGCAACGCTACTTGAGCCGGAATTTGTTCAGTGTGCTGCGTAGTTACTTGCCGTACTGGTTGTCCAAGGTTCAGGTCCATTTGTCGAATGGTTTTAGACTCAGGATTCGTGCACTCACCACGCTTTATCTTTTTCACGCCGCTCAGGGACGGGTTCTGCTTTCGTTTCCCTCTGTAGTGCTTACGCTCGTCCAGGAAACCAGTTGTGCCATTCGGAAAGCTGGTATCCGGCGTAGTCAACATTCGACGTTGCCGCTCCTCCTTGCCAATTGCATCCCACGCGTCTCGAAGACGGGCCCCACCAGACCCACGCAAAAAAGTCGTATCACGAACGCGGCGCTCAGTTTCGGACAGGCTTTGGCGCTTGCTAGCGTAGCCACGTGCGTAGTCGTTTCCATTCGTAGCAGCAAATGCCCACACGGCGTTGTGAGCCCGCATCAGTGTCCGAGTGCTTAAGGTTGGTTCCGTAGAGTTGATATCTCAAAATGTGCGGGCATTAAATCGAACCACCTACGCGGTAAGAATAATATAAGACGTAAAGACTTTAGTGATAAGACCTCAAGTCGAAAACACAAATAAAACTTCCTGTGTTTCTTACCATCAAGAAACCACCAAGCACTGTAGGCAGGTGTCACGTTAGGCTTGGTGTAGTGCGATGCGTCTCAAAAGACGATGCCTACAATCCACTCCTTATCATACTCTGCCATTGGCACTGCTACGTTGTCAGTGTCGTAAATGAATGTATCTCCACTCGTAACGTGCATAGTAAAACAGTGCGTCACTCGAAGAGAGCTGTAGGCGGCGCACACGTACACTCCATCGGACAGATCACAATTCACCAATTGAGTGGGCGCTGACTTGCCATTTACACCTCCAAGCAAGTTCTGGTCGAACGTGCGAATACTGATCTGGTATGCGGCCGTTCCAGTACAGCGGCCATTCAAAAACTTAATGTAGTACCGCAATTCTCCAGTAGATAAACCCTCCGTTTTCAACGGCCGGCCCCGATCTTTGCAATAACACGTAAAATCTTCAAAGCATCCTGGAGGCGCCCACACTTCGTTTCCGAGCAGCGCGACAGCGGTTTCGACCGAAAACACAGCACATGTCCCCTTTGGAGAAGCACCGATATTATGGACATGGCCACTCACACGACAAAAGTCATAAAACGACTTGTACGCCGACGTCTTCCACATATCAACCACTTCGCATGCCTTTTTCGAAACCATCTTCAACTAGACGCTTACCAGGCAGCCACGAATCAGGCCAACGATAACCATCAGGCTCATCGCGCCATTGGACTCGATACCAAAACTCGACGCCTTTGGGCTCCCGGTCCACTATTGCGTAAACTAAGCCGACGTCTGCAGTATCTTCCCGCTGAGCCCCAGGTCTTTCGGTTAGCTTTCCGGTTGATACCACTGCAGAATACAAATCATGGAGCTCTAGGTGTAAATTAGACTTGACACCGCTGTTTCACAGCGTTTGAAAGACTATACAAACAATTTGCTCACCTTCACGCGGAACTTCAGTTACACTCGCACTGGTCAGTGTACTCTGATGCTTTCGTCCCGGGATTAACGCCTTTACAATCGTGCCCGCACCACACCGAAGGCGCTTCCCCGCCCTGCTCACTTTCTTCTGCCTCTGACGCTGCGTCCATGAACGCCCCTTTGTTGCACTGCGACCCGCAGAAGCCAAGCTCGGGGGTCCACGAAGGTAGTGTCGGAGAGCAGTAGGTTGTGGCTGAGTTGCTCTGCAGATGAGCATGTTCGTGCCTTGGAGATCTCGGACTCTGGTGCTGTAATGCTAAGTGCTTGTTGAAAAGGGCACGTTTGTTGATGCATTTTGACTTTGAGAAAGAATTTTCCAGGAGTTGTATGATCTACGATGCAAACTGACATCAAACTGAAAGAATCCTTGATAAACCTGTACGTGTACGACTGTATGACTCAAGGAGGAATTCATTCGCTTGGCGGAATTGCATGACACGGTGTGATTACATGTACATGATTACAAAGACATCTGTCTATTGTACTGCTTTTGCGTGTATGTTCTGGACTCCCGCTCTGTATATTTTGGCAAAACCTGTGTATGGTCGGGACCATTCGACTGGCCATGTTGCTCGAGTCGAATCTTTGGGTTCCAGCTGGGCGCCGACGCGGCGCGCGTGGGCGTTTCGATATTGCACCAGATGACCGAGCAAAAGCGAAGCCACGAGGGACGAGGGTCGAGCAAGGCAACCCCACCTCCGATCGTTCGTGATGGCTGCAGCCGCGGCTGCACTCACTGCACTCTCTCCGCGAAGGCGGCACCTCCGCCAAGCTCAGCCGGACGGAGGTCTCCTTCAACGACCGCGCACGCTTCCGAGCTCTTGATGCAGGCGGTCATTGCCAATGACCGCCAATGACTCATTGGCGAGTTGCCAACGACGTCCGGTGCACAGATGGTTGAGCGTGAGTTATAGGAATTTTGCCGTCGAAAAAGTATCTTGTCCTTGTTCCGGCCTTGCCCCTCCCCATCCATCTCCATGTTCCGGCCTACGTCAGATGCTGAAGTCTCACTGGGCTTTGTTGATTTCGTCCAACTTGGATGCCGAGGCCTCATCGAGTCTCTGCCAGCCTGGCAGCCGTCCTGGCACTGCCAGGACGGCTGCGTTGGTCTCCGCGGCATCACCGCTGGCGCGTCTGTTGTGCGCGACAAGAGCATGCCAGCAATTCTCTCTCGTTTGATGACCTGAGGTGGCGTTACAGTATCTTGCCAGCACGACGTCAGCGAGAGCTCCAATGCAAGCATATACTTAGCTTAGCATGAAGGAAACGTGTATTCATCATGCATTACTCCAGCTCATTGCTGCCGGGGCGTGCCTTCACTAGACCCCTCAGAGCCTGTCTTTCGCGACGACGACGCTGGGCGGGTAAGCCTTTTCGGTGTCAGTCAGCAAGTCCATCCTCGTTTTGCGCACGAGTCCGTTGAACCACCACAGCATCAACAAGCTGAGTACGCTCAGCGAAATGTTGATCCAAAATACCGGTGCCAGCGTCGGGATGGCAGCGGGGATGAGAGGCAAGATGATGCGGGAGACGGAGGCGGCCGAGCCGAACAAACCCATGAGCGTGCCTTGCGGGCGTCCTCCGAGCAACTTCGAGAAGGCCGCCACGCCCACCGCAGTCGTGATGGGGCACCCCACACTCCACACCAGCATCTCAGCTACCGCAAGCAGCGCAACCGACAGGTCTGCGGTGGGCACCACGGCCAACACTGCATTGCCAGCAAGCAGCGACAGGAATCCGAGCTGCACCCAGCTGACATCCGACATGCTTTTGCTGAAGTACTCAATCGAGAAGTACGAGACCAGACCAAGCAGGCCCAAGTAGAACTGGAAGTTTGAGGCCTCCACGACAGCGCTCACCGTACTCGGGTCTTTTCCCGTGGCCTCTAGGAAGAGCGGTATGTTCACCGTCTCGAAGACCGACAGCATTCCCCTCGCGTTAAAGTTCAGGAAGATGTACACTGAAGCGCCGATTTTAACGATCCGATCCGGCAAGCTGATGGCTTCGGTCCGCGCGTTGCTGGCCTGTGTCGTCGGAGCAGACTCTTGAGGACCGTCGTGAACTTGGACTGAAGCATCGTACGCGATGAGCATGCCAACAATGGACAATACGTTGAGGACGACCAAGATGACGCCGGGGGCTGTGAACTGGTTCATGTGGATGCCAAGCACAAACTTGTCACTGTTGGCCACGAGACTACCGAGTCCCGGTGTGAGCGCATACGCGAGAAACTCGACCGTCGACAGAATTGTCATGTATGGTAAACGCTGGCTCACCGTCGTCATTGCGGCGACATCCGCACGGCAGACACTGCGGTTGCCCGCGCCGAAGCCGACGATGAACCGACTAGCGGCCAGCACCGTCAAGCTGCCGGTCACGTGCTGATCAGCAACGAGATAAATGACGTTGCCTAGGAGGCAGATGCTCGACGACCACAAGTAGACCGACCGGAACGAGTAGTGGTCGCACATCCAGCCGAATAACATTGACGAGATGAGTCTCCCCACGGAGAAGAGCGACGTGAGCAGGCCCATGAAGGCCAGGTCTCCGCCCAGCGACTTGTTGTAGAGGAAGAGCGTGGCCAGCACGACACCGCGTGACGCTTCAGCTGCGAACTCGACAAAGTTGATCATGACCATCTTGGCATACCATCGAGAGACACGGGGGTTCTTCTGCACGTGGTTGCTTTCGATTGAGCCGTACGATACGCTGGGGCCGCCGTCATCTTGCAGCGGCACGGTTGAGTACTGGGTCATTTGAGGCTTGCCACTGAACGGGCAAATTGTAGAGTGAGAGTGCACGGCAATTGAACTTCGAAACCACCCACAACGGAATCTGAATCTCGCACATGCGATGCAGCACTCTGGCCGACTCTCCACAACACCAGCAGCTCCAGCAAAGGAATCTCAGGAAGGCTACATCTCATTTACAATCGAGTTACTATATCGTGCAGGGCTTAGTTGTTTTCAAAATCCACCTTGTCTGATCCCAGCGGGGACCGCAAGTCGTTCGGCGGTGATACGATCCGGTACGCATTCTCCACATCAGCTAGCAACGCCAGCTTCGTTCTGTACACGACGCGACTGTACCAGAACAGCAGTCCGATGCTGAGCGCGCACAGCGCGATGTTGATCATGAACACCGGAGTCAGCGTCGGAATAGCAGCAGGCAACAGCGGCAGGATAATACGCGACACTGAGCCAGCCGAGCCGAGAAGACCCATGAGAGTGCCCTGCGGTCGTCCGCCAAGGAGCTTCGAGAAGGCAGCCACCACCACAGCAGTCGTGATCGGGCAGCCAATACTCCACACGAGCAGCTCCGCAAACGCGAGACGACCAAACGTCAACGAAGCGGGCAACACCGCCAGCAGAACATTGCCCGACAGCAGGAACATGAATCCGAGCTGCACCCAGTTGACATCCGTCATACTCTTGCGGAAGTACTCAATGGAGAAGTACGACACAAGACCCAGCAAACCGAGATAAAACTGGAAGTTGGAGGCGTCCACAACTGCAACGACACTGTCGGGATCGCTGCCCGTCACCTGAAGGAATAGCGGAATGTTCACAGTCTCGAACACGGACAGGATGCCACGCGCGGTGAAGTTGAGGAAGATAAACACCATAGCGCCAATGTTCACGATGCGCTCGGGCATGGAGGTCAGGTCCGACAGCGTGTTCTTCGTGGCCGCCGTGTTCGGGGACTCGAGCGGGCCGTCGTGGATGCCAATGGACGGATCATACGTAGTCAGCATGGCGAAGATCGTCAGCAGGTTGAAGATCACGAGGATCATGCCGGGCGACGTGAACTTGTTAAAGTGGACACCGCAGAAGAACACGTCCACATCAGCCACGAGGCTGCCGAGTCCCGGCGTCAACGCGTAGCCGAGGAAGACAACCGTGGCCAGAATCGTGAGGTAGCGCAAGCGCTGGTTGATGGTAGTCATGGCTGCAACATTGGCACGACAGACGCTGCGGTTGCCGGCTCCGAAGCCGACGATGAACCGACTTGCGGCCAGCACTGTCAGGCTGTCCGCGACGTGTATGTCCGCCATGAGATAGATGAGGTTGCCCAGGAGGCAGATACCCGACGACACGAGATACACCGAGCGAAACGAGTAGCGGTCGCACATCCAGCCGAAGACAGTGGACGAGATGAGTCGCCCCACCGAGAAGAGCGACGTGAGCAGACCCATGAAGGCCAGGTCTCCGCCCAGCGACTTGTTGTAGAGGAAGAGCGTGGCTAGGACGACGCCGCGCGAGGACTCGGCTGAAAACTCGACGAAGTTGACGAGCGCCATGTTGATGTACCATTGCTTGAGGCGGCGGCGGGGGCTCGGCGTGAAGTCCTTGGGCAGCGCATCAGTCGCCACTGCGCCGTAGGACGCGCTAGCGCCGGAGTTGAGACTAGGATGCTGGACCATCGCGGGCACGAGGGAAAAGAGGGGCTTGTGCGCTGCGAGGAAGATGCTGGAGTGATGAAAAACTGAGCCAAGTGAGCTATGGGTGGCGCTGCCTGGCATCCTGCCGCTGACGTCGGCTCCGTGTGCACTCGACAAGCATTCTGGGACGCGCGTGTCTACAAATTGCGAATCTTGCTGGAGTGTTCTGGACCATACATGCATAGCCGGGCGCGAAAAGTGGCTTGGTTTCAGTATGGGGCGAGATCCCCGAGATTCAGGATTTTCGTCAGCGAAGCAGATGTGAACCAAGCGGCAAAACATCCAAAGGCTTGAGCTTTGAGTTTCCGCTCGACTTTGGCTTGGGCGAGTGGATTCTGGGACGGACAACACTGGAAAGCTCGGCACTTTCTGCTATCATTTGGGCGTGCGTGCGGGCTCCACCATCATGGGACTCATGGGACATGGCAATGGTCGACGCGTGCAGAGGCCGAGCAGCAACCTTGCTGCTCAGGTTGCAGTGCCACTTGAACTCCAAGTTGCACGGCTTGTGGCGTTCCGCAGCAACAGAGTAAACTCGATGGCAAGGATTGATACTGTAGATACTGTCGTATACCTCCACCGTCAGGGGTCGAGTACGCTGGGACTGTTGATGAGAAGTAGTTCACACGGGTCGAAGGTGGCTGGGAGTCTAGTCGGACGAAAGCTTAACGAAAGAGAACTAGGTAATGAATACACAAGCTTTCTTTGTTGTTTCTGTTGTCTACAGGACAGGGAAGATTTACGACTGAATCTACAAGTCGAGGGTCGGCAAAGCCGCCCTCGAACCTAAGGTCAACAAGACCTCTCCTTGCGCTTCGCAGAGTTGCAAGCGTACCCTTTGTCTGTAGGCACGCCAACCCCTCCGCCTTCACACCAGTTTCCGTAGTTCACACACACGACACCCGTCCTCGAGGGGATGGAGACGTTCCTGGACCTCCCAGAGTCCCACCTCTCACGTGCACCGCGCCATCATTTCAAGTAGCCGCTCGGGTACCTCACAACTGGTACCCTTCGAAAGGTGTAGCCATCTCGGCACTCCAGCCGACGCGCGAGTCCGGAGCCCGGGAGCCTGGCATGGGGTCGGTATACCCCGGTACGGGACATCCTCCCCGACTGCACGTTCGTCGTCCTCGACGGACCTCAGGGTGACGGGCGAGCTCGAGTCGCAGGAGGGACGAGCGTTCCTCAGCAGCACGCAGTTCGGCGGAGATGGCGGCCGGAGCACGGGGAGGAGCCTCTTCATCAATGGTCACCTCGACGCCGTCCACTGCATCCGCGTAGGTAGCTTGATCGTCGACAGCGCCGCCACTTTGCAGATACTCCAGGCTCTCCTTCTCCGAACGTTCTCGTTCTGCCGCCCTTGCTCGCAGGTCCTTGAGCCCGCGGATGATCATGCCAGTGGGCGAGAATTCGACAGCGTCCTTCTGATTGTCGTGACCACGCCAAATGTGAGTCACGATACCCGCAGTCACTATCAACACAGTCACAGGGTCCGTACGGCGTCCATCCAAGGACGTAGTTAGCAGCGTTTAGCGCCACCAGCGTGACGGCCACTCCGACCGTGCCCAGTAACGCGAACTCCAGCAAGTCAAACGCCGCCATCGGCGCGAAGATTGCCAGCGAGAGCGTGAACTTGGTCACGATCCACACGACGAGGAGACCTTCGAGCACTCGCTTGCGACTCTGTGCGGCGGCAGCACGCGTGGCCTTGGCGTAGTTCACGACCGAGTGCGCTGTACTCAGACCCAGGTCGGGCAGGTACGCGTAGAAGGTCGAGTAGGCCGCAGTCCACCACTTGTGCAGCATCCGCCCATAGTCACCATAGCGTTCCTCGTTGTCTTCGAGGACCCGTACAGGCACAGCGAAGACAGCACCCCAGATAGCGTAGAGGTAAGCAGCACCTTGTAGTTCTCGCACCTCGCGGTTGAGCAACACCGCGTTGTACTGGCACAGGCACGCGTTCCAGAGTGAGCCATTCAAGCACGCGACGCGCCAGACTTGGGCGCTGAAAGCCCAGCCAACGTTCCGGAGCGGGGTAGAGATAACCCACGCGAGCACGCAGCACACACCGGCGCCGCAGTAAGCAGGAAGCAGCTCGGCCGGAGCGTAGCGCTCCTGGTAGCGAACTAGTGCAGCATACACGTCGGCCATACTCGGTCGAAGTCAGAATAAGAAGTACTTTCTCAACTTTTCGTGCCAGTTGGAACGGAAATTGCCGCAGGAACGCTCGAACCCCGTTGCGATGTCAGGTCAATCAATCAAAGTCTCTCCAAAGTCAATCAGCCATCCGTCAATTTCTTGCCTTTCTCGGAAAGCAGTCATTTGCCGTTTAGCACCAAAGCCCGCAGACTCCGACTCGCCGAAGCTCGTCCCGCCGCGCCACGCCTCTCGACGACCATGAGCGACACGAACGAGGACCTCGCTCGCAAGTTCAAGGCCTTCTTGGACCAGCAAGGTCCCCAGCTCGCCCGGAGGCTCGAAGAAGCCGGAGCGTCTCGCGCAGGAGGCGTTCTGGGCCGACATGCGCCAGATCCTCGCCGTCAACACAGGCTCGCGAGGCTTGGAGATCCTCGACAACATCGCCGAAGCGCTGCTCGAAGACCCTGACAACGCGGCGCAAGCTCTGACGGGGCCCGTCATGGTCTTGCCTGATCCTTCGACGCAGGCGACAACCACGGAGGCGACAGCGCACCCTCTCTTCGACGGCAAGGCCAAGAAGCGCGCAGCCACTGGTCTCGTCCCCGCAAGTGGCAAGAAGAAGAGGAAGTCGCGTCCGTCGATCGAGTGTCTGGAGCACCTGGACTTCGAGTTGCGAGCCGACACGCCCAAGGACGTGGTCCGCGACATCAAGGCTGTTTATCGTCACGCTCGAGCGATCGGTCTCGAGCCTCACCAGCGAGCGTTCCCCTGGGAACACCGGCACCTGTTCTACGACCCGCTCGCGTACCCGGACGTCTACATTGCGCACTGGCGCTTCTGGCACAGCTACCGCAAGGCGTTCTTCGATTGGGCACTCCACGTGCCTCTCGTAGACAAGAACGCGTTGTCGCCGCGCCGCAAGAAGAAGATGAACGCGATGCGAGAGCGTCTCCGCCTCATTAGTCTCTTCATCGAGACGTGGGGTACTACCGTTTCCTGAGGCGGCTGGAAGCACCAGGCAACGCGGAGTTGATGTGGTGGGGAGGTCCAGCGGGAAGGCACCACCGGCCGGAGAAACGAGGACGCTCCCACCTGTGAGGAGTCTGAGGTACTTGTTCAAGAAGGACAAGCCGGCGTACCAGCTGCGTATCCGAGACGCGACGAAGCCGTTCAAGATCGACTTGCCGCGCTTCAAGACGCTGACCGAGATGCTCGTGCAGACCGGAGCTCTGGATCCGACAGCTAAGCGTTCTCACCGGTTGAGCGACAAGGCCTTGGCGCGCGTGGTGATCGACATCACGTCTCCTGTGCTCGTGCCGGACCATTGGGCCCCAGATATCACGAAAGGAGCGATGCGCGCCCTCCTCGCCGACGAGGGGATCTCGGAACTGCGCGTCAAGGTCGAGACGCAGCTCAGCAATGGCAAGTTCAGACCGATGAAGGTGGCCCCGTACGCCGAGAAGGAGGGCAGCGTCACTGGCGTGCTTCCCCGTATCGTCCCGACGGAACGCCAACAGCGCTCGGCCCCGCGACCATTGTCGACGATAGCAGTCCGAAGTTCCGCGAGGATCCGGACGAGGTTGTCGCCAGGATGGTTGCCGAAGCCGAGTCGAAGCCGGAGAGGAAGAAGTCGGACGAGCTCGAGTACATCACCACTGGAGACGACGGAGACGCCGCCAACGATGGAGACGACAGCTCCTACGACGAAGACGAAGGGTCCGACGAAGATGAAGATGATGAAGAAGAAGACGAGTCGGACGAAGAGGAGGAGGAGGCCGACTAGATCGAGCAGCGAGCGGCCACGAAGAGAGAGAGAGTCGGTATTCGTAATAGTTGCAGTTCCAAGTAGTTCATCGAGTTCAGAAGTAATAAATCTCTCTCTTGGCCTCACTCGCTTGTCTCGTTCCCCAAGCCATCCTCGACTTAGTAGAATAGTAGGTCATCACCCATGTAGGTCGCGACAGGAAGTCGCCCGAAAAGGTATCCAAAGTTCAATCCAAAGAGTAAAAGAGAAAGGAAAAAGTAGAAGAGGGCGCTCGGACGAAACCAGAGTTCCGAGCCCCGTAAGCAAAGCTGTAGGCACCGAGCCCACAGCGTTCCCGAGTCGCAGGCACCGTGCCCACGACCTTCACACGGCCGCACGCACTTCGCGTGTAGCCTCCACCGAGCTCTCATTAGAAGAGCAGCTCGTCCTCGTCCACGGTAGCGTTCGCATCAGCCAGTCGAACGCTCCGCCGCAAATCGGGCCAACCTTTTTCCGCCCGTTGTTCATCCTCATACGCCTTGATGAGAGGCGCGAATTCCGGCAATAGAGAAGTAGTCGATCGCCAGCACGTCTCGTAAGAAGCCGTAAATACCAAGTACTGTTCTTGACGTCCCTTCATGCGTCTGCCTATGATAGCCACGATAGGGGTAGTCACCCCGGAGAACGCAGTTTCCTCACCGCCTAACGACAGGCGTTCCACGAACGAAGTGGAGGGCAAGTCATCCTCTGTTAGAGGGCCCGCATCATCAGTGCCCGGTTGGTGATCCACTCCAGCAGGTACTTCGTTCGGAAAGGGCGGCTCCAGCGTCCGGCAAACTTCTTCATTCGGTTGACGTTCACAGAGACGACGCGATCAGGATGGTTAGGAATAGCAACCTTGTAGGTGTTGTCACCGAGCTTGCCCACAATGCGGTAGGGGCCGTGCCAGGAGAACGCAAGTTTCTTAGTCTTCTTCTCACCTCGGCGAGCACGGAAGTACTGGTACACCCAGACTGCGTCGCCTTCCTGGAACTCCACGGCGACTTGGTCCTCGAGGCGACGAGCATGGCGATCCTGCGCCTTCAGCAGTTGTCGTTCGACCATCCGCCGGGTGTCCCTCAGTGACAAATATAGACGTCGGCGATACTCCGCCACTTCATTGCTCTTCCACTCATTGCGCGTATTCAAGAACGCGAGATCGAGGGGAGCACGGGATCTCTTCCATACAAACTGAAAAAGGGCGAGTCGCCCAGTGCTTCGTGGTAGGAGGTGCGGTACGCGAAGAGCACCCGGGGCAAGTACAGGTCCCAGTCACTCTGCGCCTCGCTCACGAACATCCTCAGCATACCGATCAGAGTGCCGTTGAAGCGTTCCACCAGCCCTTGAGTTTGAGGGTGGTACGCAGCGCCAAAAAGTTTCTTGATCCCCAAAGTCTCGTAGAAAGACTTGGCTAGCTCAGAGATGAAGTTCGAGCCTCGATCGCTCAAAAGGCGTTCCGGCACGCCATGTCGAGAGAGCACCTCATCAATCATAATGTTCACGAACGTGATCGTGTCCAGCGCCTCGACGGGGAAAGCTTCCACCCATCGAGTGAAGTAATCAGCAAACACCAAAATGTACTTGTTTCCTCTCGGAGTCGTGACCAGAGGGCCAATAGCATAGACCACCAGTAGGAGAACGGGCCAGAGAGCTCTTGGACCGGCATTTTCTGCATGAGGCCGTTCTTCCACGGGCGGTAGCCCTTGCCACTCCCACATACCGTGCAAGCACGTACATATTCGGCGACGTCGCGCTTCCAGCCGTGCCAGTACGCGTGTTTGCGCACTTTATCCATCGTCTTCGATTGCCCCACGTGGGCGGCGAAGACGTCGGCATGGCAATAGTGGAGTACGGTTTCGACGAACGGTAGCGGGATCACAGGGACGGCAATGGAGCGAGCTGGCCCCGCACGCGCCTTCAGGTGCACGCGACGCATGAGCATGCCGTTCCGGACGACATAGTGAGGAGATATCAGCAACACCTTGGCACGCAGTTGAGGGTCCAGGGCCAGAGCGCCGCAATCAAGGAACGCGATGACGGCTTGGATCCACGGGGTGCGCTTCTGTTCTTCCACGAAGCGTTCTCGGTCGAGACCGAAGACGTCCACCGACGACGTAGCTGGGCGCTCGCCGACGACCTCGTTCCCATAGTCGAACTCTTCGTCGTCCGGCTCAGCGACTTCGTCTGGCTCGGGCCCGCCTCGGGCGTGTTCACTCACAGGTGTTTCGGTGGCTTCAGCGCGGTGGTCATCAGGAGCACGGGGAGCCGGAGGCTCCCCGACTGCTTCGAGCGCCCCTCGCGGAGCGAAGAGCTTCGTTCAGAGCACGGGAGGACTTGGTCGAACGCGGAGGACGGGCAAGTCGCGAGGTGGGGTTGGTCTCCTCCCCGACTGCGCCGAGACCGCCGCCTTCGGGTCCCGAGTCGTCGTTCAGCAGTTCCGCCATCGAGAGGGCGCAGATAGTCTGCGAGTGCAACCTGGACAGTCCGTCGACGTGGCCCATAGCCGTTCCAGGCTTATGATACACCTTGAACCGCAATTGAGACAGTTCCATGGCCCATCGGGCCAGCTTCGCGTTGCTGGTACGGTTTCCTTCACTGAATACCCAGGTAAGGGCCTTGTGGTCCGTGTAGAGATCAAATTCGTTCCTATCCAGGTAACACCTGAATTTGCGTGTAGCCCACACGATTCCCCAACACTCAATCTCGGAAGTGCCGTTCTGTTTATTGATCCAGTTGCGTTCCGAGCCGACGAGCAGCTTGCTCGCGTAGGCGACCACGCGCTCGCGACCGTCCACAGTCTGCATCAAACAGGCCCCCACCGCGAGGTGGGAGGAGTCGACATAGAGTTTGAAGCGTTTAGAGAAATCGGGGTAGACCAGGATCGGAGGCTCAACGAGACGTCGTTTCAATTGCAGGAATGCAGCCTCGCAGTCATCGTTCCACACGAACTCGACGCCCTTCGCCTTCAGTCGTTCAATTGGAGCCGAAATGGCAGCGTAGCCAGGAATATAGCGCCGGAAGTAGCTGGTGAGACCCAGGAACGCTCGGACGGTGTGCAAGTCGTGCGGTCGGGCCACGTTCATCACGGCCTTGACCTTCTCCGGGTTCGGCAGGATACCGGACGGTGTGATGATGTGCCCCAGGAACGCAACTTGGTCCCTCCCCCACTTGCACTTCTTCATCTTCAGCCTGAACCCGGCCGCTCGAAAGCGTTCCAACACTTGCTTTAAGCGGACTAGGTGCGTAGGGAAATCCGTAGAGAAGACCACGCAATCATCCAGATACACCAAGCAGGTGCGCCATTTCAGGTCAACTAGCACGTTCTCCATGAGACGCTCGAAAGCGGGCACCGCATTGCAGAGCCCGAAGGGCATCACTAGCCATTCAAACAGCCCGTACTTACAGGTGAACGCCGTTTTCTCCACGCTGCCGGCGGCCATCGGAACGTTCCAATAGCCGGAGGCGATGTCCATGGTAGAGAAGAGTTTGGCGTCCTTCAGCACGTCGAGGATGTCATCAATGAGAGGCATCGGGTAGCAATCCTTGGTGGTCACGGCGTTGAGTCTCCGGTAGTCTATGCAGAAGCGTATCCCTCCATCGGGCTTGCGTATCATGAGAACGGGACTGGCCCAGGGGCTCGTAGACGGTCGGATCAGGCCGAGCTCCAGGTACTGCTGTATTTCGGACTCCATCACCTCTCCCTCAGCATGAGAGACTCGATACGGGGGCTGCTTGATCGGCGGGTTGGTACCCGTATCAATCGAGAACTCTAGGAGATGCGTGCGTCCCGGCGAGGGACGTCTCCACGAACATGTCACGGAACGAGTCGAGCAGGCCTTTCATCAGGCCCTGCTGTTCCTTGTCCAGCTTGGAGTCGGAGAAGTCCGGCTCCAGTTCGGCGTTCACAGCGTCCTTCAGTCCCGGCATCGGGTCCCGCGAGGTCGGAGGCTTGGCGGCAGCCGCGCCAATCACAGCGTCGATCCACCTAGACTGTCCGTCCGAAGACGCCGACTTCGAGGTCTCGGAGGTGTTCGAGGCGGCCCTCTTTCTCTTCGCGTCCACCAATGCCAACGCGGACTTGGGCACGACCGTAGCGATCGCCAACGCGGTGCCCTTCTTAATGACGAGTTCCTCAGTGGAGGCATTACAGACTTCGACGACAGTCTTCCCTTTCGTATCGAACAAAGCGTTCTGGCAATCTTCACGTTCTCGTCCAGCTCGGGAGTCCTTCAACCAGCACGGTCGTGTCCTCCGGCGCCTGGCCCACGACGTCCGAGGCCACAAGAGCCTGTCCGCCGGGGCAGAGGCGCACCGTAGACGCGATCCGAGCAACGTACGATTCTTCAACGCGAGGAGAACCCAAGGGGAGAACCTCACCGGTGTCCTTCAGGGTCAACGTGTTCTCGTCCAGGTCAATTACGGCGCGGAACGCTTTGAGCGTGTCCGTGCCAAGGATCGAATCCACGTGCAGGTGGTCGACCACGACGAACGGTCTCAACCTCTCCTGCGATCCTAGACGCAACGGCAGGTCAATCTCACCCTTGATACGCAACTTGTGTCCGGACACGTCGTTGAGGCTGCCATGATAGGACCGCAGAGGCGCGCTCTTGAGTCCGAGGCGTGTCAGAACACGCGACTCAACCAGGCTGGCCACGGCTCCAGAGTCAATGAGTAGTTCGGCTGGGAGATTCTCAATAAAGCCAGCGGAGACGGCTTCAACGCCTCCCACCGAGCAGATAACTCGCTTGCCCGCAGGCACGGGTCGTCTTCGTCGGGAACGTCGGCGGCCGAGTCCTTGACTTCGACGAGGCCGGGCCTTCGTGGTCGTACGCCGCCTTCAGGGTCTCGAACGGAGCTCACGTAGTGGCTAATGTCGTCGCCGTTCTCGGCGAACGACGGGTTGCTCCCAAAAGCCTCGGAACGCCTGCAGAATAGAGACGTGCAGTCGTAGTGTACTCCGCGCCGAGAACGGTGTCGTCTGGAGAGGACGTCGCTGGCCGCACGGTGGCATTCACATAACTGTTGCCTCTCTGCACGCTTGGCTCGCATCGTCGGCGCCTCCGTCTCGTACTGGTCGAGTATCAGAGCCGTCACGGTGGCCATCACTCGGTCGCCGAGAACGCCAGCCGCAGCAACGACTAGTTCGCGGGCTCGGGGCTCGCGTTCCGATTCGGGTAGCAACACTGGTACGACCGGCCGACATTCACCAGAGGGTAAGCTAGTCGCAGGTTTTCTGCAGGAGCTACAGCGAGGTTCTCCACGAGCCTCGTCCTCAAGAACCATCTGATAGACCACAGACCTCACCACTGCTCGCCATCGCGAGGGCAGGTTAGCATCGTTCTCCTTCTCCGGCGGAACGTCTTCGGCGGGGACCGCGAACGTCACGCAGATGTTCGTCCTCACCACCTCCTCGTCCAGAGTCGCCGTTACAGGAAGTTCGCGCCCCTTTGGCAACGCGAGGATCTCGTCGCCGATTAGGTCGTCCCCTCCCCGACGTCCCGGGAGTCGGAGTCGCCTCGCACTATCGGACTGATCGGCGGCGGTTTCTCCTTCTCGCGCTTCTTCTCGTTGAAGTCGCGGTTGGCACGCCTGGCTTCCTCGGACGCAGCCAGCGTTCTTCGGTACCAGTCGATCCAATACTCGGGTGTTGAAAGCACTCCGGGCGACGACTCACGCGTCCGCGCTAGGGTCTCCACAGGAAGGTTCAGTAGAGCGCTCAGCTCTTCCAGTGAGAGTTCCTTCTGTTTCTTTGCGTTCAACGCCCGCTTCTTCATCAGCTCCACCTCATCCAGAGGGATCAAGCGTTCTTCCAGTTCTTTGTCGTATTCTTCTTTTTCTTCGAGCGCGCCCAAGGTACGTCCGTCGGCCAGCGCGTCCAGCTCTCCAGAAGTGAACAGTCTTTTTGTAAGGAGGCGCCTTGTCGTCCTCCCCATGTTGCTCTTCTCGTGCGACGGTATCTTGTCCTTCACCGCCGTTCTCACTATTCACCATTTCGGAGGTTCCGTCCGTCACGAACCCCACGCGCTCCAAGTGAGCCATTTCCGCGTCCTCCTTCAGCGTCCTGAGAGCGGCCCTTGCCTGCCCTTGCTGTGTCTTTAGGAGCGGTCGACTGTGCTCACTTGAGCGGTCTGGGTTCGCCGTTCCGGCGGGTTCCTCCTCCGATTCTGACTCGCTGTCAGCACTCGCGACGCTGTCGTCCTCCGGCGCCGCCTCCTCGACGTTCACGGCCAAAGCTGTTGGCGTCCTCGTGACGTCTTCCTTGCGTTTTTCGCTGGGCGGCATGAAGTCCACCTGTTCCACCCTCAGTTCGGGCCCCAGCGAGGGTTCCTCGAGCGCAAATCGCATGACGCTCTCATACAAAGAGTTCGTAGTAGTTCGGGGACGCCGCCCTGGGCGTCCGTCCTGTTGTCGTTTTCCTCAGCGTTCACTTGACGCTGGCATTCTTCGGTTCCGGCACGCTCCACACCCTGGGGAGCGTCGGTAGTCACAGTTTCACAAGCACGCTCCACACCCGGGGGAGCTTCGGTATATAAAGTAGGTTCACAAGCACGCTCCACACCCTGGGAGCTTCGGTCGTCGTAGTTGGTTCACAGGCACGCTCCACACCCTGGGGAGCTTTGGTTGTCATAGTTGGTTCACATGCACGCTCCACACCCTGGGGAGCTTCGGTTGTCATAGTTGGTTCACAGGCACGCTCCACACCCTGGGGAGCTTCGGTTGTCATAGTTGGTTCACAGGCACGCTCCACACCCTGGGGAGCTTCGGTCGTAGTCGTCTCAGTCATTTCTTCCACCAGCTCCTCAATTCGAGGGGCGGCGGAGCGTCGTTCGGTCAACCCGGGGCGTTCCCAGCCCTCAGGTATCTTCATCGTAGAGGTTTCAGTTTCAATCGTAGTCTCGTTCATGTGGTAGTCATCGTTCGGCACGGTTGCAACCGCACCCACAGTCTCGGTCCTTCGGCGAGCTCCACCGGCTATCCGGGTAGCTGTACGCGGGGTACGCCACCCAGTGTCGTTCCACGGGCGAGAGGAAGGAGCGACACTCTCCTCTCCTCCCTCAGGCCCCCTTCACAGCTGAGCAGGCGGCGTTCCCTGAGCAGAGGCAGCGGCCTGCACTGCCATTTGCTGGAACGACTTGATCGCCGGGCAATTGGACGCGTAGTGGTCCGTCTTGCCACACCCGAAGCACGGGCGCAGGCTTCCACCGCCACCTTGCCGGCGGGGCTGTCCCTGACCACCACCATTGTTGCCTTGGTTCCTCGAAGGCGCCTCACACTCCGCGGTAGCGTGCCCTTGCTGTTTGCAGTTCCCACAGGTGAAACGCTGGCGACGGCAGTTGATCCGACTGCATCCGAGCATGTGGCAGCGTCCACACACAGTACGCCCATCCTGTGTGTACATGTCGGGGCCCTGACGGATCCCCTTCACAGGCGTATAAGGCACCGTGGGCAGCGAGGGTTGCGCGTTCTGCATCGAAGGCTGCGCTACCGACTGGTTCTCGTACGCGGCCGCAGCGTACTGGGGACGCCTCGGGGACCGCGGAGCACGCGCTAGGTCGGCTTGCTGTTGCATGATCAAGCTTTGGTTCTGCCGGAGCATCTCCATCATCTCCTTCACGGTCGAGTCCTCCGGCTTCTTCTCGGAGGGCTTCTCGTCCGCGAAGTCCGCGTCGTCCTCGACAGGAATGTGCATCCCTCTCTGCAGGAGGATCAGCACGGCGTGTTGGATGGTGCTCGCCATGGCGGACGACAGGGCCGCTTTCCACTCGCGGTTCCTCAGTCCTGACAAGAAGTACTGGTATCTCATCGTCGGGTCGAAGCACTGAGCCTCATCACAGAGACTCTGGACCAGATCACCCCACACTTCGGCTGACATGCCGCGAGAACGCTTCGTAGTCTTGAGGCGTTCGATCAGTTGTAGGGGGCTGAGGCAGATGAACTGGTTGTGGAACCGGATGCGCAACGTTTCGAAGCTGTCGATCTTGGAGTACATCCACCACTCTTCAGCAGGCTTGCCTTTCAGGCACTCGCGGAACGCACTGATGCGTAACTGCTCCTCGAGTCCGGTCGTGGCTCGAGCGAACGAGTCCCAAAACAACTTGGCCTTGTCCACCGTAGCGTGGTCCGAGTGGAACGGTTGGATCATCCTCACCGCGTTCTTGATGTGCGAGGGCATTCCCCCGTAGGACATCGAGGCGACTGGACCGGCCACACCTTGCGCGCCGTACGCAGGTTGAGACACGGGTGGGTTCACGGCTGGTACGCTGGTCGTCGCTGTTGCCCATGTAGGCTGCGGAGGCGCCACGCTTTGGCCAATCATGAACCTCACTCCCGCCGGCGTCGCACCGAATCCGTATCCAGCGGCGGCAGGAGCTCCCTCAAGGGAGACGCCGTCATAGGCCGCAATGGCGGACCGTAGGCGCGGTGTCGGGATCGAGGTCGGAGGAGGCCCGGAAGTCGTACTCGGAGTCGGAGTAGGAGCGGCGTTCGCCGTCAACGGCGTGTAAGTCCACGCGGCGGCGTTCGACGGGGTCGGAGGCGCCACTCCTGACGCTGGCAGAGTAGCGTTCCACGCAGGGACGGGAGGCTGCGTCTGCGGCACGGCACTAGCCGTCGAAGGCGCTCCAGTCCAGGCAGGGGTATGCAGTTGAGCGGGTGGAGAAGCGACTCCGTAGCCGCTCGCAGTGCTCGAAGTCCCTGTCCCCACTGAAGGGGCACTTGGTCCAGCCGACGTAGTCGGGACAGGTACCGTGGGTACACTTCCCGACAGGGGAACGAATCCTCCTCCGGCGGCTTGAGTTGTCGTCACGGGCGCGGCAGCGGGAGCCGCGTGTGGAGGCACTTGCGTCGCGGTCACTTGAGCCGCGGGGTTCGGTCTCGTCGTCGCCCACGACTGACCAGAGGTTTGGTTAGCGTGTCGGCTGGTGATGTCCAACGCGCGTCGAAGTAGATCTCGAGCGGCGGCCAGACCCTCAGGAGTCGTGACGTCCGGTAGTGTCGGACGCGCGGGGTTGGTCGTCGCTGCACTCGGCGCAGCGGGAGCGGAGGCCGCGTTCGTCGCGGAGGCCGCCGCGGAAGTCGCCGTTCCAGCGGACACGCTCCTCGCAACGGGTGCCGCCGTCGTGGCGGGCACGGTCGCGTCCGGCTGGCCTCCTGGCGCAGCCATCGTCGGAGGGGTTCACCGTTGCTTGATCGCCGTCAGCAGACCCGGCCGAGTGAAAGCCTTCACTCGCCGAGTCCTGCTGTTCGCGGGGTCGCCTTGAGTCATGATCGGCTGGGGAGGCCGGTTCACGGAGTCGTCTCAGGCGAGGTAGTCCAGTCACTTGCACCGTGCAAGTACTTCTTCAGTTAGCAGCGTACCCTGCTTCTCCACCAAATGTCGTATACCTCCACCGTCAGGGGTCGAGTACGCTGGGACTGTTGATGAGAAGTAGTTCACACGGGTCGAAGGTGACGGAGTGTCTGGTAGAACGAAAGCTTGACGAAAGAGAACTATGTAATCAATACACAAGCTTTCTTTGTTGTTTCTGTTGTTTACAGGACAGGGAAGATTTACGACTGAATCTACAAGTCGAGGGTCGGCAAAGCCGCCCTCGAACCTAAGGTCAACAAGACCTCTCCTTGCGCTTCGCAGAGTTGCAAGCGTACCCTTTGTCTGTAGGCACGCCAACCCCTCCGCCTTCACACCAGTTTCCGTAGTTCACACACACGACACCCGTCCTCGAGGGGATGGAGACGTTCCTGGACCTCCCAGAGTCCCACCTCTCACGTGCACCGCGCCATCATTTCAAGTAGCCGCTCGGGTACCTCACAACTGGTACCCTTCGAAAGGTGTAGCCATCTCGGCACTCCAGCCGACGCGCGAGTCCGGAGCCCGGGAGCCTGGCATGGGGTCGGTATACCCCGGTACGGGACAATACCGTGTTGATTGGTCCAGACAGAGAGTCAAGCATGACACTGACGTCAGCCCGATGTGTGGGAAGCAATGGCTCTACAGTATCGCCGAAAGGTGCAGCAGCTTCGGTGATGAATTTCCGAGCACCTTTGCCTAGCTAAATGCTGGGGATCCTGGGACGCATGGAAAGTGTCGCCTGTCCACCATCCGGAGCTATTAATAATGCGGTGCTCGCATCTTGCGACTTGCATTTGAAATTGAAAATGCGGCCCGCGAAGGAGCGTACGGTACGGTTCACCTACAAGCTGCAGCGCGGGCTCGATGATCGTACTGAGCTATTGCAATGTGAACCACCCCTCACATACCTCACCGGTACACTTGCAGCTCCACTCGCCATGCACGCTTAGTAGTTGAGCACTTTAGTAATAGATCGCCGGCCATAATCGAATAGGGTCATAATCCATGTACCCCACACTAACCTACGTACCAATTGTGTACCGAAACACCTCTTCAAAGTACGATCGAACCGAGCCATCTCGCAGACAGTAATCCACGAGCACCATGGCGCTGGAGCTGGCCAAGACCGCCGAGGTGCGTCGCTCTGCCTGCCTGCCTCGATGCCGCTACCCGTCTGAACCCTTCTCTAACGACACCTCCACTTTCTTTAGAACAAGATCTTCGACTTTTTCGAGCGCGAGGATGCGCTCGCGCGCCTCGGCCGGCTGCACAGCCACACGCTGAGCGTCGCGGGGGACAAGCTCAAGGCCGCGAAACCGCAGGAAGTCACGCACAATGTGCTGGATCTGGCGGTGCAGAAGGTGGTGGAGAAGCTGTCCTGGAAGCTCATGACTGAGGCCCACGCCACCCCCACGAGTGTGGGGTCCCGGCGCTGCTGGACCTGTGCATCGCCGGCGTGACCAGCAACTTCCTGATCAACAGCACGCCCTACAAGGTGCTGGAGGACCTGATGGAGGGCCAGACCATCAGCACCTGCGAGATGGTGTGGGAGCTGCTCGAGTCCCGCAAGGACAAGCTCACGACGGTGGGTGATCTACTCGATCCTCCTTCTTCCTAGTCTTCGTGGCTGACTATAGTGATGCTTGTATCTTGATATTGCTATAGCCGGATTTCATTGCGGAGAAGGGCCGCACGACCAAGGCATCGCTGTGCTTGTTGAGAATGTGCAACGCCCTGCTGCGTCGCTTGTCTAAGACGCACAACAGCGTTTTCTGCGGCAAGATCCTGGTCTTCTTGTCGTTCACGTTCGCCCTGTCCGAGCGCTCGGCGGTTAATCTGACGGGCAAGGCGAACGTGACCAACATGACTGTGTTCGAGGACCAGGACGCGTTCGACTTGGCTGAAGCCACCGACGCCGCGAAGGCTTCGGAAATTGTGCCTAGTCTTGAGGTGAGTACAGTGTGTGCGTATGTGAGTTGGGTAGTTGTTCTCACATTGAGACGTGTTATCTTTTCTTGTGTTTAATTGGGCAGATTGATAATGACCCTAGTGCGGATGTCGGGCCGATCGACTACAACCTGTATCGCACATTCTGGAGCCTGCAAAGCTTCTTCCGTGAGCATCAAATGGCCACGCAATCGGCGGAGAATTGGGAAAAGTTTGTATGTTTTGGTCGTTGGTGCGTTTGTATTTATTGACGCGAGCCTTCAACTAATACTGTGATGTGCTGTACGCAGTTCACCGAGCTGAATGTTGTACTCGCCGCCTTTGAGGGCAATGCATTCTCCCCGGATGACCTGGAGCGTTCGCGAGACTTGAGTGCTGGTGGTCCCGTCCATTCCGCGGATGTGACCATGCACGAGGATTCTAGCTCGAACCCTGCGGAGCAAGGCTCCCAGGAACACTTTTTCCAGCCGAAGTACCTGACCAACAGCCGCCTTTTTAGACTGCAGCTTCGCGATCCGATTCTGCGAGAATGCATGCTGACGCAGTTCCTCATCCTTTTCAACGACCTGGCGAGGGCCAAACCTCCAGCAGGAAGCACGACCCCGAAAGCCAAGTTTGCAGACCTGACTGAGCGTGTTGTTGCACTGCTCAAGCAAACGCCGTCCGACGGCGAAGGATTCAGCGAGATGGTTTCGTACGTTCTCGAACGCGAGCGCAACTGGGTCAAGTGGAAGCAGGAGAAGTGTCCGGAATACGAGAAGTACCCTTCTGCAGCGGACAAGGAGGGATCTACTCCTAAACCCGTGGTGAAGCGAGCTCGTCGGCAGCTAACCTCGCCCCTGTTGGAGCAGATTCTGTCAGAGAGCTCCAAGCCATCACAGATTCTGGAGAAGATCAAGGGCAAAGAAAGAGGTATCCCTGGAGCACTGCACAGCTTAAACGTGCTTCTCACCCAGGTAACTAACATGCTGTATTTGACACGCGATGTTTCAATAGCCTCAGAGGTCCCTTTGTCGGCGTACACGGAGCGCTTCAAGGAAGCTTGGGACCCCGAGAACGGAATCGAAGAGGAGTACTGGCCGGACAAGGATGAAATGGTTTGCTGGCGAACTATGCGCGCGGCAATGAAAGCGAGCGTGGATCACCTGGACTCGGCGGTCAACGGTACTGGGGCGCTAGTTAAGGCTGTCCTTGGCATTAAAACCACCGATGCAAGTAAGGACACGATGGATGCTGCAGTTTTAACGCCCCGGCAATCCTCGTCCAGTGGAGATGCTGAAGATGCCAAGAAAGAGCAGGAGCCTGATCGGGAGGCGACCAAGGATTCGTCTGGTATCAAGCGGAAGCGCAGCGACTCACGCGGTGACGCATAAGTGCGTTGTTAGGGTCGGAGCTACAGATTCTTGAAATAATGAATGTACTTCCGTTTTTCATGACGCGACATATATAAAAAATATCGTTAATGGGGAATTTTTGAGCTGGCTATTCACAAGTGCAGGAACCTGGGGAGCAGGTTGCTATAAATGGTGTTCGAGCTGGTCCATGAAGAAGCATGGACGAAGAAGACAGCGACGACGACTTCGATTCTGAGCAGTTCTTGCTGGCGGAGCAAGTGCGCAAGTATTACTATCGGGGCTTCTATCCTGTTGGGATCTTTGTGATTTGGTGAGAGGACTTTCAAATTGGGGGGCGACTTTTGTGAGCTGACCTCCTACTTGTCATGTGCAGGACGCTCCTACGCGCTAATTGCTACGATTTGAGCGGATGTGATCGTCTGGGCAACCCGCCCATTGTGTACGCTAGTAAAGTGCGATCACGTGGTTGCTAACACGCTTACAGACTGTATTCGAGTTAATAACCCGCTATGTGAATGCTTCCCCAGTGTGGTAATATTGTTTTGCTAAGAATGCTGCTGCACTACAAGGCAGATATCAACGCAGTTTCAAAGGTGAGCATTTCGCATGTGTAGCTGATACTTCGAAGCACTTCAATCAACATAGTTTTTATCGCTTTTGTGCTAGCTACGTGAAACTGCACTCATCGTGGGGTGCCGCAACAAGCGGATGCGGGCGATCAAACTACTCCTCAAACGAGGTGCGCTGACGGATCTTGTAGATCGAACAGGGTATTCAGCACTGCGGTGGGCAGTGATTCATGAACGCATCGATATGGTGAAGCTTTTGCTGCGCTACAACGCTTCTGTCACCAAGGTACGTCGCGCAACTTCTAGCAGTCACAAGCGTATTCAACTAACCTACAGCGTTAGGATTGCTACACCGCTGGATCTGCGCTCGATATTGCAAAACAAGGCACATCTGAGCGCCATGCGATTATCCTAGAAGAGCTCAAGAGAAAACTAGGTCATTCATTGCCTGCCTTGAGCATAGATTTGAACAACGGTCCGCTAACAACTGTGCAATGATGCAAAACTGCAGTCACTGAGCGCGAGGCTCTGGTGATTGAAATCGCCAAGCAAAAGGGTGAAGACGCAATTGCAGAAATTGAGGAATACCGGAGAGCTCGCCAAGCCAAGGAAGAACCAGCTTTAGCAGAGGCCAAGACATCCAAACCAATCGAGCAACTCACACCGAAGGCATCGAAAAGGTCTAAACAGTTTCGACGACGAATCCTCGCGGACGAATCGGTTGGGACACGGTTGCCGACCCCTCCAGTCGAACAGGTTGTGTGGAAATCCCTGGAAAACAGCAGTGACAGCAGCAGCGACTGGATGAAGACCGCGAGGGGCAAGTGGCAGACTCGCCAGCACCTGCAGGAGACAGGAGCCCCCGTCGTCTCCACCACTGCGACAACTATGGTTGAGGCATTCGCACCTGTAACAGTCCGCAAACTTCTCACGAGCGATGGCAAGTGGCAAGCCTTCATGCGCCAGCAAATGCCACATGCTGGAGCCCTGACCATCGAGGATCTGGACTGAGAAAAGATCAACTTCCACATATGACTCGCTTCAACCTGGGTTGAAAGGACTGTGGTGGTCCAATTGGGAAGCTCATTTCCACTTCCGCCTCTTCAAGCACACCACATCCCATCACCTCAACCTCTTACCACGATGCTCAGCATGGACTACAACAGCAAGGACGGTGGCCCTCGCGTCATTCGCCTCCCGCCGTACAAGTATGTGCATATCCTGGACACGAACTCGAACGTGTCGCGCGTGCTGGCGGGCCCGCTCACCTACACGCGGCAGGAGCACGAGCACGTGATGACGCCGCCTCAGAACATGATCGTACTGCCGGCGCAGCACTACGTCGAGGTGCGCAACCCGGTGGTTTGCTCCGAGGAGGGCAAGATCGTGCGCGACGCCTTCGACCAGGCCAAGCTCAAGCACGGCGAGATCGAGTTCCGCATCTTCGACAAGTACCCGGAGCCGTTCCCGTTGTATCCAGGCGAAGAGCAGGTTGGCGAGATCCGACAGCTTCGCGTAGTGGCCGTGGATACCGCACTCCGAATCCGCGCAACGCGCAAGATTGACAAGTACGTGGCCGGCGACGAGTGGCTCTTTGTGGGTCCTGCGACGTACTACCCACGCGTGGAGGAGGAGATCGTGGATGTCGTTCATGCCATTGTCGTGAAGAAGAACCAGGCCATCAAATTCCGCGCTGAGAAGAAGTGCACGGACTCGCAGGGCATCGAGCGCGACGCTGGGGAAGAGTGGCTTGTCCGCTCGCCGGGCGCGTATCTCCCGCAGATCGACGAGGTCCATGTCGAGACGCTCCAAGCGCACATCTTGACGCTGGACACTGCGCTACATTTGCGCGCGCTGCGCACCTTCAAAGATGTATACGGCATCTCACGTCGCGCCGGTGAAGAATGGCTGATCACGACGGAGACGACGGAGACGCATGTGCAAGACGTGCACGAGGAGATACTCGGCTCCGTTCATGTCACGATTCTCACCAACCGCCAGTACTGCATCGTGGTGGACCCCGTCGTGAACGGAGTGCAGCGTCGTGGCACTCGAGAGCTGCGCAAGGGCGAGGCTAGCTTTTTCTTGCAGCCTGGCGAGCAGCTAGAGAATAGCCGCGTGGAGGACATTTGTGTCTTGGCGGATGATGAAGCCGTTTTGCTCCAAGCAGTCGAGTCTTTCGTCGAGTTACCCGACCAAGACGGTGGTGAGCCCGAGGGTGAAGATGGTGGCAACGCTCTCGCCAAGAAGACCTCGAGTGGCGTTCGGCGTGAAGCTGGCGAGCGATGGATGGTGCACGGCCCGCGCGAGTACATCCCACCCATCCAGGTGAAAGTGCTCGAGACCCGTAGGGCCATCCCACTCGACGTGAACGAAGGCGTGTACGTGCGCGAACGCAAAACAGGCCACGTTCGTGCTGTCAAGGGCGAGACGTACATGTTACAGCCAACCGAGGAACTCTGGGCGAAACAGTTGCCGCCGGCAGTGGAGGAACTCTTGTCGTCCCAGGCATGTGGATCCGCGTATGTGACGGATCCTACGCAATCGAACAAGGTAGCGGCGAGCCTAGGCCGCACCTGGCACCCCTCGAAGAGTGCAGCACAACAACGTGACCCCACGCGTGTAGTTACCTTTGAGGTACCGCACAACGCTGGCATCCAAGTGTACGACTACAAGACCACCTCGTCGCGTATTTTGTTCGGCCCGACGCTCGTGATGCTCGAGCCGGACGAACAGTTCACCGTCTTGCGTCTATCTGGCGGCGTACCCAAAGAGCCCAACGTGATCCGCACGCTGTGCCTTCAGCTCGGCCCGGACTTCATGCGCGACCAGATCATCGTCGAGACATCGGACCATGCGCGGCTGTCACTCACCATTGCGTACAATTGGCGCTTCCGCGTCGACTCGACCAAGCCCACGGATGCTGCCAAGATCTTCAACGTCAAGGACTTTACTGGTGACGCCTGCAAAACGCTGGCGTCGCGCATCCGAGGGGCTGTCGCAGTGCAAGACTTCGACTACTTCCACAAACACAGCGCGCAGATCATCCGGACGTCCATCTTTGGGCTGGACGAGAACAAGAAGCTGCGCGACGAGCTGGTGTTCCCCGCTAACAACCTCTGCATCACAAATGTGGACATCCAGTCGGCCGAACCCGTGGACCAGCTCACGCGCGAAAGTCTGCAGAAGTCTGTGCAACTGGCGATTGAGATCACGACCAAGTCGCAGGAGGCGCGCGCTAAGGCCATCGCGATGAAGGAGGAGGAAGCGGCCAAGGGAGAGCTGCTGACGCAGCAGCTCGAGAACCAGTCGAGCGCGGAGCAAGCGCGCAAGAACTTGGTGCAGCTGACAGCTGAGTGCAAAGCCGTTGAGGAAGAGGCCGCCGCCGTGAGCCGAGCACGCGCCCAAGCCCAAGCCGCGGAGATTGAGGGCCAGGCAGCCGTGCGGCAGGCGGAGCTGCGAGCCAAGGCCGAGCGCATCGAGCACGAGGCCCACGTGGCGCGCATCAAGGAGGATCAGACGCTGAGCGTGGCCCACGCCGAGCGCCTGGCCGATGTGGAGGTGCACAAGAAGCGCGAGCTGATGTCCATCGAGGCCGAGAAATTCCAGCAAATGGTGAGCAGCGTGGGGCAGGAGACGCTGGTGGCGCTCGCACGCGCGGGCCCTGACGGCCAGGTAAAGATGCTCGAGGCGCTGGGGCTTAGCGGCTACCTCATAACCGACGGCAAGAGCCCCGTGAACCTGCTGGGCACGGCTGAGGGTATCATCCGTGGCATCTCGAAGGCGGAGCAGTGACCGCCACTCGATTCGAAATGGCTGCAAAGCGTGCCACGTACTTGAGGTGATGAGCCGTGAGCCAGTTCGGATCTTATGCGACAAGCCAATCTGAAAGGTAACTTTCAGTTTAGCGCGCCAAATTCAGCAGAGTGGCCGGCGCACTGCTGCAGACTGCACCACTGGAGCCTGGTTCGCTCCACCGACAATAGCTTCGCATGCTTTGCTTTACACAATTATATGTTGAAGAGTTCTATAAGAGAGAACCGCCCGTTCCCCAATAGCTTGAGCTTTATTTCTAAGTTGCAGTGGAGTTTCTCGATGGCTTCCGTTCGCGCCGCGGATTGCAAGTTGCAGTGCAATCGCTGGCGTGTAAGCCAATCTTTGGCAGCTGTTGTTCGGATAGCGTCTTCGAGCGCTATCGAAGCGCATTGCAGCGTGCTGCTGCAGGCAGCACGTTACGGAGTCAACCTCGGTGGCGCACAAGCCAACGAAACGCCCGGTAACTACAAAAGCGAAATCTTGAGTACAGGGTGAAGGCATGATTTGCAGGTACCGGTGACGTTGGGCAGCCTTCCTGCCTGGTCGAGAGCAGAGTGCTCGTCACGAACGCCATGGCAGTGTTGCTGCAAGTCTGGCACCAGTCTGACGTTGCGAACGAAAATCGCCAACATTCGCTCCGCATATGCTGTCTGAGTATGTTATACGGCGCGTGGCTCGCAGGGAAGCTGCGCACGCATTTGCCTAGCGTATCTAGCGGTCAGTATGCGCCTGAGCACATCCCGCCGATCACCAGATGGGCGTTCTCTTTGTGTAAGCATTGTGTACAGTGCCCCTCTCCCCAGTTAGCCAATCCGCGGGCGACATTTTATAGGCGGCCAGGCAGTCGCGCCATTTATTGGCATCTCACGTCGATCGAGTCGGCAGCGAGGGAAGCGCTTCGCGTCGGCCTCCTCCGGTGTGTCTGCCCGCCCCGCTCTCGCCTTCGGGTGGCTGGTTCTCAAGCGTCTGCGTCCGTGCACCCTTCGCTGCAAGTGCGGCGCTCGGACTCGGCGTAGAGCCTTCGTTTTTGTCCCGGCAAGTGGCCGCACGTGCTCGTCCCAGCGTCTTGCGTTCTCCAGCGCGTTCCTGCCGCTGCAGCGCGCCAGTCTCAAGCCACACAAGGATCAGAGTGTATCGCACGCGTCTCGTCGCGCGGAATTCCTGCTAGAATGAGCGACAACTGGCGGCTGGACGTCAAGTTCCAAGGCCACTCCATCGACCTGGTGGGGCGCTTGCCGGCCGAGAAGCGCTCGCTGCTGCGGGACTTCCCGCGTCGCCTGGCAGTGAGCACCAAGGCCAAACTGTCTGCCATCCCGCAGAAGGGCTTCTTCTGCAAGTTTTTCGCCAAGAACTGCGAGGAGATGAAGGTTTACATGAAGAAACACGAGTGCGCGCTGTGTGTGCAGTTTGTGGCTTCCACGTACACGTTCACGCTTTATCTGCTGGTGCCGGTGGTGCTGAAAGGACTCAAGTGTCTGCACCGCCTACGGAAAAGTGGTAAGTGCTGTGATACAAGTGTTATGCGCTGGATTGGTGGTGGTGGATCGTGTTGCTGATGTTTTTACTTTGTGGCGTGGGATGCAGGAGCGAGTCCGGATTCTATTAAGTCGCTGTGCACTGATCGAGATGGCGTGGTGATTGGCTTTATTGTGTCGGAAGTGAACGTGGAGATGGAGGAGAAGATGCACGAGCGGATGAAAGTGATGGAGGAGCTGGAGACGACTGCAAAGGCCATTTCGCACACGTTTGGTGACCCGATGCTCGAGTTTGACTTGTTGATTGACCAGTTGGATACGAAGCCCTCAGCGATTCAGGTGCGTTGAGCTTGCGTGTGGCTTTTGGTTGTGTACCGTAGCGATGAGTTGCGCTTTGAATGCAAGACGATTGCGATAGCAAACGTGTTGGGGTGAGTGATCAATGCGACTGACCTCATGTCCGTTTTATTTGCGTAAACAGGTTTGCTCCAAGTTCATTGTTCGTCATCACCACTTGCACAGTGCGATCTGCCAGAAATTGGCCCAGGCGATGGAGGCGATGCAGTCCTCCAAGGCAAAAGCGAGCATTGTATACGTTGTGCACGATGTCGTCAAGTCGGTGAGAGCGAATTATCCGCAGAAGGAGCGGAATGCAAAGATGCGCGAGTCGGGATTGGTGCTCTCGCTCGAGAAAATTCTGTTTCAGCTTGTGCAAAATCTGGATGGCGATGTGAAGCACAACGTACGTCTTTCACTGTTATTTTATGTGCTGATAGCATGAGCGAGACTGTTGACACGTTTGAGTTTTTGCTGTGTGTAGCCAAATGTTCGGGCTGTATTTGAGTTCTGGACGAAGTGGGGACTGCAGTATTCAGTTCCCGTGGAAAACGAGTCAAATTCGCGTCATGACCCTATGCTGAAGATCGATGAGACTTTCGAGATCCTGGAGCGGGAGGTGTCGTTGGCATCGGATGCTTCTTCGTCGCCGATAAAGCCCACGGCTCCACCTGAGGTGGTAGCGTTTATGAAGAAGCACAGCATTCAACCGGGACCGTGGGAGGTTTATCTCGGACGTGCCTTGCCCCAAGAAATCGAGGAGCTTGACGCCGCGCTTGATCTGAACACGAAGTATTTCAGTTTTAACAACTGGCACCCGTCCGAGAAAGGAGGTAGGAGGGGTGGCGAGCTGTTCCTGCACCAGTATACAAAGGCAATGATGCCGTGGCTGCTGCATGCATCCACATCGTCACCGAGCAAAAACTCCGGAAAGCGCAAGCGCGTGAAGGATTCACTGACCTTGCTGCGGGATGCATTCCTATGCACGTGGGACCTCGATCCCACCGCAGCGCGGGCGGTATCTGACGTCGATCGCTCATTATTAGACGACATGTGGAAGAAAATGGAATATGTCAAGTGCCAGAACCCCTCAGCATTTGTCTTCGGCAAGGTCAGGCGAGTGAAGACGATTCAGTTTGCCAACAGTCCTGCGACCGACGCATTGCTGAAGAAAATTGAAGACGAATCCAAGGTAAAATCGAGTGAGCTGGTCGCAGAACTGACCAAGGTATTCAAGCTTGACACGATGGCTCGCGAATCCGTCGCGAAAGTGAAGTCGAAATCCGATCTGTGCTATATTGCGAAAGAGCTCTGCAATCGATGCCGGCATCACATGGTGGCGAACCCGTCAGTGCACATGGTCAAGCTTTGCCAAAAGGTTCTTGCAACTAAAAACCCGATGAAGGCATACTCGTCCGCAATGAAAAGCATGATCTCTCGGCAGATGAAAATGTCGGCGATGTTCGACAAGGAGGCAAAGTACGTTCACAAATCAATTTGCGACCAAATGACTGATGGCATTACGACTAACCTTTGTGCGCCTCGCTTTTTTGTTTTTAGGAAAAAGCGAAAGTTGGAGAGCATCAGCGCTTCTTCTTCTCCTGTCACTGAAAGCGAAGCCTCTAGCTCTCCTCACTCCGAGCTTACAGATGCCGAGCTGGCCGCAGTGAAGCGGCGTATTCCGAAGCCCCCGAAGCTGCTGTTCAAAAAGGTTGACCTGAAAACGATCACATACCAGGAGACGAATGATAATGGTACAGTGGGAGTCGCGGTTTCCGGCATCCCCAACGCCGGGAGGGGACTCTTTAACCTCTCGGCACATCCGTGGCCAGCATTTTCAGTTGTCTGCATCTTCGGCGTTCGCCGGATTACGAAGGAAATGCACCATGACGGACTCAACAAGGTAGCCCGGTGCGGTGAGCTGGGCGAGACCTTTGTTGTAGTCAATGGCACTGTGCGTGACGTGGACAAGTTCCAGACTCAGTACGGCCACCGTTTGATGCCTTTCGACGGCTTGGTTGATGCAGATGGCTCGGTCGGCGGATTCCCGAACGACCGCGTGTACGAATATCCGGCGGACGTCTACTGGGATGCCTCGGGATTCTACAACAACTGCATCCTTGTGCCCGGCTGCGTGATTGAGAACCCTCAAGACACGACAAGCCCCATCGTCTTGAACCAGCTCTACATCGTGACGTGGAAGGAAGTAGCAGTGCATGAAGAGTTCTTCCTGGCGTACGGAACGTCGTACTACGAGGACGACGAGAAGACCAGCACCACAAGTGAGGGGAGCAGCACCTAGTTAGCGAAATAGAAGCAGCGAGACCAAGCATTAAGTCTTGCTACACCGTAACCTAAGAAGAACGACCCTATAGAAATCATCGATCGACCAAGCAAGCGCCTCAAGGCTACTGTGGTCAGCCGACTGCGCTCCTCCCAGCCATTTACCCAGTTGGTCTCACCTTATCGTCGACACATTAGTGAAGTGAATGAACCTCGTACTGAACGGTTGATTGATACATTGTTGTCTTTACTGGATCGGCCGAGTTGGCCACTTCGGATACACTAGTTGTAATTCATATATACTCATATACATTGCGAGTCGACGTGCGCCACTCTAGCACGAGATGGCGCTCATGTCAAGCCGACACACGGGGCACGAGTGCTGAAGGTTCAACCACACGCGCACGCACCCAGCGTGGTAGTTGTGACCGCACGGAAGTCGCAGTGTTTCGTCGTCGGCCAAGTCGCCGCAGCAGATCGGGCACTCCGAACTGTCGTCGTTCGCACCTCCGCAGTCTTGTCCAGCTTGGCAGGGCTCCAGAGCCACTGGCGTCGGCGGCGAGGCTGGATTTTCATGGTAGAGCACTCGGTCCACCGCGATCGCGCGGTGGCGGGCGATCTCCAGGAAGTCCTCCAGAAGGTGGCGCGTCCGCTGCATGTGCTCGCACGTGGTGTCTCGCGTGAGGACAGCGCGCACCAAATCGTTCACGTACGCCTGGAAGGCGCTGCACTGGGCGTACTGAGTGCCGGTGCTGCTCGAGCCCCAAACCCGGCGTGTGCTGAGGTTTGGAGTGGCCTTAATCAGTCGCCGCAATGGGCCGCAGCACTCGGAGTCCTTGCATCCGCTGCCCCAGACACGACGGATGCTCTTGCGGAGCTGCGCGTGGTCGGCCGAGGTTTTGCTGAGCACCCACTTCTGGCGCATGACGCTGTCCGAAACGTAGAGAACGAAGTATAGCTGCGACGACGACGCCCGCTGAGTCGAGGCCAAGTGGAAGAGTCCTGCGCGGGCGATAGGCGTGTTCTGCTGCTTCGCCGGAGAGCCCGGGGTCACCACGACGCTGGTGGTCGGCTTGGGAAGTTGGCACTGGGCCGACTGCTTCGCTGCAGCGGCGGAATCACTCGCGCCGATGACGTCTTCCAGCGAGATGAACACCATGAAGCCGTTGCACTCTAGGCGATTAAAATCACGACGCTGGCAAAAGACAAAGTGAGCGAGGGTGGCTCTGGCGAGTCGCGCACGAGATCCGACCGCCCGAACGCAAGGAACGGGAGGGTGGAACCTTCCGCCTGTCGGCGCGCCGACCAAGCCAACGGATCCGCTGCTGCGGTCCCAGCCGGAGCCATCGCAATGCACGCAATGCAACGACAACTTCGAGGAGCTGCTGAGACAAAGCGATGTTGAATATAGAGCCGTTTCGCGCGCAGCCAATCCGAGCGCGCCGAGGTCCGACTTGCTCCATTATTGCGGTGCCACGAGTCGTGGCACCGCAATAATGGAGCAGTTCGGAGCAGTTCAGTTTCAGTTAAAATGACAAATCAACGTTGATTTAGTTCGCGCCAGTTCGCTGAACGTTGACACCACTAGCCACGACAGCGTCTGGATGATCCGCGCACTTGCTGTGCCGGAGTCATCGGCACGAGAAGCACGGCGAAGTAGGACTTCACTCACGTGCGTCGCGGCTCAAGAAGAAGCTGCAGCGGAGATTTTACTCCCGAAAGCTGTTGCACGCCGCAACCGCGCTTCGAGCACTGGGACCATACGCGAGCGCATTTGTCGCGCTGCACCGACTGCCACGAGCCCATCTTGGGCTGCAGTCGTCGCACCAGCCTCGCCTCAACGCACTCCAGAGAGCTTTGGCCACCCGGAAAGCGACAGAAGCCCGTGATCGTGGGCGATGTGCCGTATTGGTACTGGTAGGGTCGTCCTCCTCCAATGCAACCAACATACGAACGATCAAACGCTAGAGAATTAAGTGCCGCGCTCAGCATTTTACTTTACGTAGCACAATGTACCTCAGTCGTCAGTGTCATAGTTCAACACACGGTGGTTGCCTGTCCCCGGGCCATCAACGGCTGCATGGACATCACTTCAAGCGTCTGATACTGGTTCATGGCTGTTGTGAGCCGCCTCCGTCCTGCTGCCGCTGCTGCTCCTGCTCGATCTCGTCTAGAACCCGGCGGTTCTCGAGGTCACGCAGCTTCTCGCGCAGGTCCTCGGGCGTGTAGCGGCTGTTGAGTGTCCGGTACTTCTTGAGCTGGATGACGCCCACCATCTCGCGCACCATCCAGCGGCCGCGCTTGATGGCCTTCTTGATGGCCACCGGGTCCGTGAGGTCGCGGTTCTTGAAGAAGGCGGTCTTGGCCTTCTCGCGCACGTGGCTCAGCCCCAGCGGGTAGTCGCGCCCCACGAGCAGGAAGCGCTTGTACAGGTTGCGCACCTTGGGATCCATCTTCATCTTCGCTTTGATAAATAAAAAATACTGACCAATCACAACCCAAAGAACTGCCATTTATTTCATCTTGCTGCTTATCAGCCAAGAGCCACCCGTTAATAAGAGTTGTGAACGCTCATGAGCGCCGTTAGTTCCGAGGTGGCGCAGGACCGCCGCGCCGTGCCCGACGACTGCACGGCACTGCTGACCGTCAAGATCGGCGACGTGTCCCGTACGTCTCGCAAGCACCTGACGCTCGTCACGTTCCCGTTCCTGCTGTCCGAGGGGCTGGACGTCTTCCGCGCCAAGGTGGACTCGTGCACGGACAAGGCGCTCGAGAACTTCCGCGGCGAGAAGCATGTGCGCGAGGACCTGGCGCTCTACATGCGCCCCGGGGCTCACTCCAAGCAGGCGGAGCTGGTGGAGATCACGCACAGCAACTTCGAGAGCCGCGTGGCCAGGAGCTACACGAACTACCTCAAGCGAAAGACGGACGAGCCGTTCCAGTGCGAGGTCTACGTGTACGTCAAGAAGGTGGCGCCCCCGAAGCGTCGACGGCTGAAGGACGCGGATATCGCCGCCGCATCGGCGGGGCAAGCGGCACTGCACGGGGACTTCACGCAGAACCAAGCGGGGAACTGACGGGGAGTGGCGGCGTCTCCGACTCCAGGGACCTGCCCGTGGGGAGAAGAGGAAGCGATCGCTGGGCTCCGACGAAGGGAGGAGCAGCACCACGCGCAACGAACTCTTCAGGCGCCGCATTCCGACGCCGGATTCTATCGCACGGTGCGGATGGTCGTGAACGGGGCCATTGTGCCTGTGCAGGTCAATGTGCAGGACATTCTCGCGTGCTTCTCGGTGTTTCAGCAAACCACGAATGACGAGGTGCTGCGCAGCCACGAGGGTAGCGTCAATGGAGCTGCCGGCGCGGGGGCGGATGATCTGCATGGATGAAGTGATTGCCGTCAGATACGTGTTGTGGTCGGGCATCATGGGGGTAACACGCTGCGTACAGAGGAGTTGTGTGATTCACTCCGTAGGAGAGAGTCGAACAGCTAATGAATGCAGCGTGCATCACTCTATCGTATATATTGGGCGGATCACCCTGGCGCTTGCTTTTCTACAAATGTACTTACTACTGCTACTACTTCTTCTCGCGTGTGCTGATGATGCTGCTGTTGCTTTTTCTCTTTTCTTGTGTTTGTATACTTGCGCGGCGTCCATGTTGGGGCTTCCGACTTCAGTCTTGAGCTTCACTTCATCTTCATCGTCCGCATCTTGAGCTACGCTCCGAACGACAGACGGGAGGGAGGCGCGGGCGATCGCGCGGCCAAGTCGTGGCAATCCGAATCAAATATCATACCATGCAGCTGTCTCACAATCCAAAACTCGAAATGCAAAATCCAAATGCAGGAACGGCAACGGGAGGTCGTGCACGCCGGAGGATGCACGGATCGAGGCGAAGCGAGCAAGGCACTCACCGTGCACAGCCCCTTCACGCCTTGCTCGCCCACTCGCCGGCTTAGTACTCCGATGGCGGTAGTCCCGAGGCATCGAAGCTGCTCCAGGACGATCCAGAGTCCCGTCGCGGCGGGCGTCCACCCGACGTTGACCGCTTGTCATCCATGCTCTTCAGGTACCGAAACTGACCGGGAGGCTGCATGTATGGGTTCTGCTGCTGCTGTTGCGCCATGTCGTACTGCTGGTGCTGGAAGCCGAATTGGTGCGCAGCTCCGCCAGCTCCTCGCGACGAGTGCTGCAACTGGAGCTGGTGTTGAGGTACAAAACTCTGTTGCTGCTGGGCCGGAGGAGGCTGCGGCTGGAACGGGCGGTGCTGCTGCTGAGGGATGGAAGGGGGCTGGTTGTGCTGGTGATACTGTTGCTGGTACTGGTGCTGCAGCTGCAGTTGCTTCTCCATCGAGGCGGCAGGAGGTGGCGGCACGGGTGACGTCGGGAAGTCGCCACCAAAGCCAGAAGCTACTGCCGCTGCTGCTGCGATCTGCGCTGTGTTGTTTCCACCGTGCGCAAGTCGCTTTGACCGTGCGCGAAGCGGCACTCCTCCTTGGTGTAGTTGCAGTTTCCCTTCAAGAAGTAGTAGCACAGCTCGGTCTTGTAGCTCTGCAACCTTGGTGTCGCAGCTGGGAGAATCTGCTGATTGCCACTGGCTCCGCTGCCAGAGCCTCCGTCGCGCAGGTCGTTCACGCCGTGTGCCATGGGACAGTCACGACGTGATTTCGTGCACGTTCCGTTCTCGTAGGCTTGGCAGAGCCGAGTCTTGTAGTTGGGTCCGTGCTTGCTGCTGCTGCTGCCACCACTCGAAGCGCTGGGACGCACGAGATCGCTTTCACCATGGGCAAACGAGCAGGTGCGTCGCGTCTTGTTGCACTTGCCTTGCATGTAGTACATGCAGATTTCGGTCTTCCAGTTGCTTGACGACCCCGGAGGCGGTCCGCTCGGCCCGCTCTGGCTGCTGCTGCGGTGCAAACTTGTTTTGCCGTGACCGACCGACGACGACCGAGACGGGGAGGGCGATGCCATCGAAGTTAGGCTGCCGCCGCTCTCAGCTCGCGATCCAGCACCAATCGCTGGGTTGAAGCTGGGGTGCGTGTGCAGGATGTGATCGATCGCTGCGGACTCTTGGCCGTCACATCGCAGAAAAATCGACTCCAATTCCTCGACCGGGATCGAGTCGAAGAGCTCCGAGAGCATGGACAACTGCAGAGGAGACACTGCCGATCTCGAGGACGTCGAGGCCGGGCCACCAGAAGCAGACAGTCTCCTACCTTCGCTCTGGCTTGTCTCCTTGGGCTCGTTGCTGGTGACGTCGGCGTTGCCCTGTTCCACTGTTGAGCTAGTCGCGCCTTCAGGAGCTGGCGATGCTGTCAGCGATAGAGACTCCATGTCGTCCTTCACTTCAGAAATGGGGGGCGGCACTTTATCTTCGCCAAGAGGGTCACCGGGGAACGGCCTGGCGTGTTTGGGCGTGACTTGAGGCGAGTCCAGCAGCGACGACGGCAAGAATTGGCCCATGAGCTGGCTGCGGAGCGTCTGCGTGCTCGAAGACGGGGACGGCGGCTCGTCTTCATCGCCACCTCCGTGTTCACCTTCACCTCTGGATGATGCAGATGAATAGAAGTTGAAGGCCATGAGATTCGGGCCGGCCGAGGCTCCGCCGGGTGCACCAGACCCGCTTCCACCACTACCGGAGCTGGCCAGGGGCTTGTTGGGTGAGGTCCACGGATTGTCGCTCTGTTCCTGAAGCGATGGCGACTGCGGAGAGCGTCCCCGACGGACCCAGTGTCATCGCCACTGCGTCTGCGCCGCAGCTCCTTGATCTCGTTCTTGGCGTCGATCAGCGCCAGTCGTTCGTCTACAAGATCGCGCTTCAACTTGGTCGAGAGCGTGCTGAACAGCGCCACGCGCTGCTTCGAGAGCCGCTGCTCGTCGCGCAGCTCGTCCACGACCTGCTGCAGCTCTCGCACTTGCAGCCGCGAGGCCTGGAGCTCGCGCAGGATGCGGCGGACGTCGTCACTGAGCTCGCTGTCGCCGTCGGCGGCATCCTTCCCGTGCAGCTGCTCGTCGCCCGGTGCCACCGCGGCGCCGCCTTTCTCCATCTTCATTGACATAGCCAGTGTTCAGAGACAGCAGATCACATCAGTCAGTTGTTCGTGAAAGCGAAGGCGCCGGGCGCGAGCGCTCTTGGAGGAGCGCGGCCCGGCAGTTGAGTTAACACATGCAACATGGCTGACTAATTGATGGTCCACCGTTGGCGGTAGTGACGATCCGACTAGAAAGTTCAGCAAAGGCGGCGATAAAAAGCTTACCCATGCAAACTTGGCGCCGGGCTCCACGCCGTACTCGCGGCCGATGTCCGACACGACCTGCAGACGCCACCACGCCACGTAGGACACGCCACATACACATGCATAGTAATCGTCAGTGATTTGAGCTGCAGAGTGTCATTTGGGAATCTGGAAGGGTCCGCCGGGGAAAACTCCAAACGGTTGGCACCGGGGCAACGGTGTCTGGAGAACAGGGACACCGGAGGAGCTCCCGGTCAACGGACCCCTGGGCGTTGCAAGCTGGACGCTGCTGTCGTCACCACGCACCTGGACGAGGGACGTCTGGAAGGCCTGGCTGATCTCGGTCGCGACGCGGCCCAGCAGTTCGCTGGTGTCGGGTGTCGGCGTCTGCTGCTCGGCGTCAGTGACAACGGCAGCTTCTCCTTCTTCGGAGGTGGCGTCCACGGGCGCCGGCTCGTGCTGCGGCTCGGCTGGCGAGCCTGCTGCGGCCGCCATGGTGTCAACTGCGTGCTGAGGGCTCTCGGCAGACGTCTGTCAAGCAGTCGGGCTGGGTTGCACGGGCTGCTGCTGCTGCTGCTGGCTGATGGTCTGACGGCTAGCTGGAAGGTTTGCGGTTGCGAAGTTGCCTGGGCGGTGGCTGCCCGGGCAGCAAATGCGCGGGTCGGGCGGCCGGCCTGGCAGATGCTGTTGTCAAGTGGCTCGCGGTAGCAGGAAGCCACTTGGGTCAGGACGCGACGCCGTTCGCTTTTTGCTCAACCTCGGCGTCCTGAGCGGCACCAGGCTGTTGTTGCAGTGCAGAAGAGCCAAAACAAGTTTTGCGACTTTAGCGCAACTCAGCTCGCACTCGTCAACGCTTGGTAGAGAAAAGGTAGAGAAGCTCGGACGCGAAAAGCGAGTGGGGCGACGACTAAATCCGGGACGTGGCGGTGGCCTAGAGCTCGGGAGTATCGAGTTTTGGTGCGCGTAATACGCCGCGTCCTCGCCGTTAATTTTTCGGAGCCCGTGAGCGCACACCAGATGGCACTCGGTATGGCAGGTTCAATACATACTCTCTCCAAGTCAACATCTAGGATGGGTACATAAATATAAGGTGTGAACAGGTTATCAGGAGCGCATTCGAGGAATTTTTCGAGGGGGGACCAATAATGGAGCTCTTCCCGCCGGGGACGATATTTTTGACGGATTCGAGGCATGTCGCGCTATGCTAGCGGCGCTATTGTTGGCGCGGGAAGCCTTCGCAACGCCTGCGGTCCAGCGGAGCTGATATGCACAGCAGCAAGTCGCCGAGCGGAGCTGATTCAGCAAGAGCTGCATGCTCGGCGTAGCTGAGACGCCCGCAAAGCAGGCCCGTTCTATCGCTAGCCACTGTGTTGAAGGACGCGCGGCTCCGAGCAATGGATGGCGCCTACGTGCTCGTAGCGCACATTCAGCGCGCTTGGTGCAGGGTTCGGAGAGAATGGGAGTGGGGTCGCGCCAGATGGCGAGAACACGGCGCCATCTCGTGAGCTCTGTAGTCGCCCCGGGCGACTCGCCCGACGGGTGGCGGTGATTCGTTCGTTGGCATGGAAGCCAAACCGTAGAACCGCAGGTAGGTCTCCGAAGATACCAAGCAAAGGGCGTGGAGTTGTGTACACATTTTTGGCGAAACGGTTCTGTTCCCAGTGCGTTCCTCAGAGTGGATTCTGTTTTGTGCATTCCTCAAGGTGGATCATGATATTGGTGCAGAGATCGTGGAATATCCGATAGAATCTTTTGTATTATATTAGTTGCAAAGTCCCCCCCCCAGCAGGGAGTGAATGATGGTCTCACTTATCAAGCATCGGATTCCCGGTAACAGGTTACTGGGCTCCGCGAAGGCTGGGGATAGGAGGATTTTGGTAACGAAAGCTCGTAGGAAATGCGAATGCCTACAGTACTATTGTACAGTACTAAGTATTGTTGGTTCTACTCATAATTTCCACCGGCGGTTCTTCGAATCCAACCCAATCGCCCGAGCCACTAGGATTGGTTATATAGGTTTCCTTTTAAGTACGAATCCAGCTTGGCATGAGGGCACGAGGGCCGGGGGCAAATGACTTGAGTTTTGTATTCACAATACCCATTTTAGGGGAGCAATTTTCGTACTTAGACGGGCAAAAATCCTAATATGAAGGTTTTAGAAGTCCAAACGGGATACGATGGCTACATGTGTACTTGAAGGTTGACAAGGGCGAAATCCCGCTACTTGAGTCCAGTCTCGTGCTCAGACCTTCGTAAAAGCCCCCACAGCACTTTTAAACTCCTCGCTTTAGCAAAGCTTTCTTATTGACATCCTCATCGTCTCAGTCCCCGAAATTTACTGTGTAAACCCAGATGTAGTGTATTTGCACTGCTGACTTTGGGGGGTTCATTGTCATTGAGCAATTGGCAGGCCATCATTTCATTCGCCATCACACATTTGGTTGTGCGCGAGCAAATTAAGTGTTAGCTACCACGCACGAATGCTTGACCTCAATCGGACACGGCAGTCCGCGTGCAAAGCATAATAAATATTTTTGTTCTGCGGAATGCCGTCTGTAACGGGGTACAATCAAGTGTACCCATTACATGAAGAGTGACGGGTGTCACTCTCCCGAGTACATGGTACATGGTACCAGCAGCTCCGCAAGCCAACCAGTTGAGTTTGTGTGGGCTTTTGTATAGTTAACTTGAGTTTGTATTACGACCAAGTTAACCCCTACCAAAATACAGTCAGTCTTATAACGTACTCTTTTGTAGCAAACCGTTCCCTTTGAGACCGGGAACCGGCGCACTGGTGTTCGCCTGGATAGTAATATCCACACGCACTTCCTCTGTGCATTGTGCTGTGTGAGCCACGATGGACCGAAGTGAGTTTCCTCACTTGACTGACTCGCAGTTCGAGTCAGTGCGGAAGATGGCGGGTATCTTCGCAGCTGATGCCCTCCGAAGCTTGCCGGCGGCGACGCCAGCTGAGCAGGTCGGACGGGTGAGCGCGTTTGACGAATACGAACGCGGACACATTGCTCATGTACAAGGAAACCTGCTGGCTCAGATGAGCGAGCCCAGACGGGTGCAGCCTAAGCCCTTGCGGCTAGCTGTGCCTCCGTTCGAAGGGAAGGAAAGTGAGAACCTTCACTTCTGCATCCGGGAGACCGAGATCGCAATGAGCGCAGGTCTCATCTCGGCTGAGAACCTTCAAGTCGCCTTTGCGCTCTCCAATCTTGGCGGACGTGCCAAGACTTGGGCGTATACACGCGAAGCGATGTCGCCTGGATGCTTCACATCCTGGGCTCAGCTGTGTGAGCAGCTTCGAGCCGCTTTCCTCCCGGCGAACAACGAGTTCCGCCAGCGCTCGCGCTTCCTTGCCTGCAAACAAGGGGAGCGCGAGCTGTACGCGTACGTACAGGATATGCGCACGTTTTGCCTCGCTGGTGGGGAACCCACTGTTCGAAAGATGTCAAGATGACAGTCTTTGTGGACAGTCTGAAGGTCGGTCCTGCGCGCACGCAGTTGTTCCGTGTACTATGGAGGAGGCGATCCAAGTCGCCCTCCAAGAGGAGTACAGCCACAAGCAGGCTGGTGCTCTGGCTGTTGTACAGCCTGTGGTCACTGAGAGCGAACCAGAACCCATGCATCTGAGTTCGACTGAACAGTATTCTGTCCGCTGCTATGGCTGGGACACTATCAACGTGTCTGCCCATCGCCAGGGTCTGAGAAGAAGACCTACCCGAAGACCAGAGGGCCAAGGGGGCGCCGACGCCATGCACCGTCAGGTGCTCAAGGGGGACACAACCACCAGTAAGGACGAGGGCCTTGCTGGGGCTGGCCCGAGTCTTTGTGATGGGTGTACGGAAGGCGTACACCACAAAGAACCGGGGTCCCTTGAGAGCACTGACGCTCGCATTGGTGAAGGACAACGCTGGGTTGTCGGTAGTACACGTGATTGTACGGGGGTAATGGTATCCCTTGACATGATTGAGTCTGGGACGTCGCGTGTGTTCGCACGTCGCCAGATGTGTCGGTTGGAATAACGACACAAGTGTCGAGACTCTGCGACAGTCGAAGCACAAGGGCAGGCCTTATTGACCGAGGCCGGGCCGAAGAAGAACCTTGGGTCCGCCGTGCCGCATTCGAGGACGCGGGCAGCAATGGAACCGCACATGTTCCCGGACATGGTGCCGAAGATGGTCCTGGGCATGGAACCGTATATGCCCTCGGCGTGGACAAGTATTACTTGGTCCTGGGTGCGCCGGGTAAGCAGCACGGGCCCTCGAACGAGTGGCGCGGCAACGCCTTTGAGGCTAAGTCGGCCCTCTGTGTCTGCCAGAGCATTGGTGAGTCATGTTCCCACCTCTGGCCAGACACAAGGGTGTCCGAAGGGACCGCCAGGGCGCTGGATGCGTCCAACAAGATGATGAAGAAGAAGGGAGGCATCACTGGCATGACGACCTCCATGACGATGGTGCGGTGTATCTGCAACCGAGGGCTGTTACGCCTGACATGTGGGGCTGCCTCAAGAAGCAACTCCATTGATGAGAGTCATTGCTCGGTATGAGCATTGACAAGGGTGGTGTTCGGTGATGCCACCAGGTGGGTAACCAAGGACCACTGTCTAGCGGGTAACTTAGTTCCGCACAAGAGCATGTAATCCTGAGGAGGGCACTCAAGGCATCTCTGGCGTGGGTAACCAAGTACCACGGACGGTCGCCCAGACCTAACCTGATGAGGAAGGGGCTGCACGCGCTTCATGTGTGGGTCACATAGTTCCACACGCGTCACTCAGACGGAAACTGATTATGAAGTCGCATGATGCGCTTCCTGTGTGGGTAACGTAGTTCCACACGATGCGGTAAGGCTCTGCATGAGCCTGAAGGAGCCACTCGAAGCCTCTCCCTGCGTGGGTAACTTAGTGCCACGCACTGTCCGTATGGCCAAGACTTGTGATCAGCTCACTGGAGTCTCCTCACGTGTGGCGACTGGCCGCATGAAGTTTGAGAGGCTCGTGACACCGTCACGATGTCATAGCTCCACGGCCCTCTTGGAGGCTCCGCGCGGCTCTGATTTTAAGCGGCGGAGGAGTGCTCTGAAGCACTTCCTTCCTCCCAGGGCTTTGCACCCGGTCATCATGAACTGGGTGTCGATATGGCCATGCGCACAGTAGACGTGGCTTGGGTGCATGTCGTACCTGCGGCGATGCATGTTGCGTCGCCGCCGACTCGGCGAGCTAGGTCGATCACGACTGGAGTGTGTCTGCCGGAGGGCGACATCTCAATTGACCACATGCAGGAGCATGATCGGTCTGGCTGCGAAGGCCGCGGCCACTGCCCGGCGTTGGAGCAACAAGTGTCCAGGACTCGGTGCCTAGATGACATAGTCTGAGTATGCGTGCACGCGATGCAGCTGCTCTCAAGGAAGGACAAGTCGTACGCTGTCATGGGTGTCATCACCCGCAGACGTGGGTAACAGAATACCACGTCAAGTCACGCAGACTCAAACTGCATACCGGCTGGTAGATACCAAGCCTTGCTCAGCGATGTTGACCCGGAGCCCAAGCAGGGTAACTTCTCGCGCCACCAGAGTCTGCTGGTATAGCGACTCGGCACTGCAGGGCGGTACGAGTTTAGGCGGCCGGCTGCCGCCTGACCCGCCGGGGTTCTAATCTTAAGTGGGGCTGGGGAATCGGAAGTGCCCTTCCTCCCGAGGTCTCTGGCATGAGACTGGCTTCGTCGTAGAAGCCAATGTAGTGGCGGTATGGTGCAGACACTCACCAAGTATTGCACAAAGGTACTTGATCTGTTGCAGTGCTGTTCGGGTCCCATGGTCATGATGGCCGAAGGCCAGCAACGTTGGCAGTGGTCACTGCCACTGCTGGGCCGAAGCTAGCGCGCAAATTCGCTGCAGGAAGGCTGCATATGGCGGGTGAGGACATGACAGCAGTCTGCGGCTTGGTCCGCAGACGAAGGCATGTGTACGTATCACCATACCGTAGCTTGATGCTGTTGCTACACTGGGCGCGGTACGTCTACCGGCCAGTTAGTTATCAGCATCATGCTGAAGCTCAACGCTGTAGTTAGGCTGGGCGCGGCACGTCTGCCGTCCAGGTCGCCATCAGTCCCGAGCATGGGTGTTGTCCGCCAGGACGAGCCCGAGGGATAGCCCCATGCTGTTGCTACGCTGGGCGCGACACTTCTGCCGGCCAGGTAGTCAACGGCAAGGAGCATGGGTGTTGCCCACGCAGGGTGAGCCTGAACGTGTTGCCTTTGCGGGCATTCACACTTAGCGCGGTGCATACCGCGCTTGTAGGGCGCAAACCATACGGGTGCACATGGCACATACTGCCTGTGAGGTAGTTGCGGTGCACGTGGCACCTGACGCGCACTGTGCGCGGGGCACTTGGAGTAAGCGAGGTACTCGTAGTGCACGCGGCACTTGTCGTGCACGCGGCACTTGTCGTGCACGCGGCACTTGTCGTGCACGTGGCACTTGAAGTGCACGAGGCACTATGGCAGTCGTGGTGCATGTGGTACACGACATGCCTTTGGTGTATAAGGTGGTACCCCGTACACCGTGAGGTCTGGTATGGACTGTGTGCCATGCGGCCTTGCGTGCACACCGACCTGGTGTTGGTCGCCGCGACGCATGATGCGATCGCTGGTAAAGAAGGTCGGAGTACCTCGCACCGTGATGAAGTACCATCGCGGTACCTTGGTGTCGATGGAAGATACCTCAGCGTCGGCGACACGATGGCCGTGACGCGGGGTAGGACATCGGACAAGTCCGCCGCGTTGCTCTGAACGATGAGCTGGCTGCGAGCAGCTGCCGTAGTCCCCACGACTATGGCGACGATGAAGGCCGATGCTTCTTGGCTTTGGTCAACGTTTGACCTCTGCCCATGGGTCGTGCCGATGAACTCGGACGACCGACACACTGTGCCGTGACGAAGCGGGGTCCTGTCGGGCCGCTGTCATGGCCGGAAATGAGCCGCACAGCTCTTTATCTGTAGTTACGCGACGCACTGACCGGAAAGATGCTGTCCCTTGCGGGAGGTACCGCCGCACGAACGTGCCAGCAAGGCTTAAGGGCCATGGGACGCCAACTGCTGGTGGTCTGCGAGAGGAACCGCAAGTTTGGAGGCACATGCATCCCGTGCCGAGGTACTCTGCGCCTGCTAGCGCTGTGGATACGACAATAGAGGCGCTAGCTTTGCGGCCAACGTCGCCGAGACCAGGGGGATGCCGCGCTGGGTGCCCACTGCGGGCACAAGTCACTGCGGATATGACAATGAGGCGCGCCAGTCTTTGGGTGTTTGGATTCTCTCAAAGCTGATTGGAGAATCAGATGTGATTCTCAGATAAGTGGGGGAGGATGCAACGGGGTACAATCAAGTGTACCCATTACATGAAGAGTGACGGGCGTCACTCTCCCGAGTACATGGTACATGGTACCAGCAGCTCCGCAAGCCAACCAGTTGAGTTTGTGTGGGCTTTTGCATAGTTAACTTGAGTTTGTATTACGACCAAGTTAACCCCTACCAAAATACAGTCAGTCTTATAACGTACTCTTTTGTAGCAAACCGTTCCATTTGAGGCCGGGAACCGGCGAACTGGTGTTCGCCTGGATAGTAATATCCGCACGCACTTCCTCTGTGCATTGTGCTGTGTGACCTCGTCACACCGTCCGTATTAGCTAACTTATCCAGACTTTCCCTCAACTCTAAATCGGACTTTAGTAATTCAGCCTTGGCGCTAAAACAGACTTACAAAGTCGTAATTAGGCTCGCAACTGACTTCTAAACTGTCATTATCAAAAGCACCCACTGGTGTCTACACAGTTCTATGCTGCGCCCAAGAGGGCTCCTACCGCTAGAGGGTGTGCACTGTGAAAACACCTAAACTCGACGAGGTCTCGGGCCGCGCCCACGGCACGTCGTCATCTGTGGCCCAATCTGTGCCGTCACGAGACGAATGTGGACCAATATCTACTCTGCTAAGGGTGCCCTCGTACTGGCAACTATGCAAATGACGCAGTCCCTCACGACCTCACTAAGACCGACTTAATGCCCAGCGTGCTCAGAACTATTGCAGCGGGGCTGCCGCAGCTTTAGCGTCAGAGGAAGACGTAACAGACTCACTGAGTCTCGGCTTAAGATAGCCCGTTCTTATACCATAACGCACATGTCCGTACTCCTTACGGACTCCAAGAACTCTTAGCTGTGTAAATCGCAAACTGAATGTATTTCCCTTTACGCGGCCAAGCCGCCTATGGTGTAAATGTATCCGGTTCACTATCTAGCATAGTGAAGCCTAGTCATATGCATAATCAGTGGCTCGCAAGCCATGTACTGATTCTGCTACTGAAATAGGCTAGACAGTGTGTATCCTCGCGGCCTGTGTGTCCCACACTTCGTAACCCTTCGGGTAACTCTCGTGTAACCCCGTTACACCTTCCCCCCACCAAATCGTAGACACGGGTGTTCACGCTTAACGGTAAACCACCGGGTCTTGTTCCGTCAAGCCTCCTTCTCTAGCGAGTCAATCCACATCACGTGGACTTCTCTGAGAACTTCTCTGCGCAACGCGCCCTCACATGACTTCAAGTCACAAAACTTTTTGGTCTTTCGACCACAGACAGCCTCTCGCGAGATCCGCCTCGGAGCCTCGCTCCTTTGTACTTCAGCACCTCGTGCTCACGAATCTCCAAGCTCCCCAACGCTGGTGCGCACACCAACTGCGCCTCCCAGACTATCAGTGTCCCAGTACTTCGCGGCGCATCGCCTCAAGCAGCGCTTACAGCGTGCATACCCCTGCTCTCCTCGAGCACCAACCGCCAGATCATGGACCTCAAAGATCTTTTCGAAGATGAGGAGGAGGGCGAGGTGGACTACAGCGCGTTCGTTGCCGGCTCTCCGAGTCGAGAGGACGCGCCTGCGTCTACGCAACGCTCCCCAACCGCCGCGACGCTTCGCACACGCCTTCGGCACACCGTGAAGGTGGTTCGCCGGTCCCCGTTGGCTCTCCAAGCTGTCGCGATCAAGTGCGCCCTGCGCGCTCGTCGAGCCATCGTTCTGCTGAGCGCGCTGCGCCGCCGAGGGAGGAGCCGCGGCCACCGCTGCGAACTCCAAACCCGTTCCCTGAACGCTCCTCCGGTCTCCGCGAGCTGCGCGAGCTCACAGAGCCCCAGTACTCGCCGCTCCGTGCGGAAGAAGTGCCCTTGGGCTCTGTCATCCCCAACCCTTTGGACGAAGCTCAGTCCGAGCAGCTTGCGGTGCAGATGGCCCCTGCGCGCTCTTAGCGCCTCGAGCTGTGGCCCTTGTTAAACCCCAGCACCGCCGAGTACGGTTTCGGCCTCGCGACCCCGCGGAGGCGTGTCGCCAGGCGTTCCAGCAGTCGCTGGCACAGCACATCATTGGGCCCGTGGTCCGTACTCCGGAGGAGCTCGCGCTGGGTACGTCTCTGCGACAGCGACTCCTGACTCCACAGTCCACGACTATCTCTGAGTACCGCGAGCGGTTGCGGCTGCAAGCCAATGGAATGTCTGTGCCCCACGCAGACGTACCCTGTGGTGCTCAGCCCGGGCGAGGACTCGATCAAGTGCGAAGCTCAGTTCGAGCTCTGGACCGAGAAGAGCAAGAAGCTCAGCTCGATGGATGCTCTCCGAGCTAGCTTCAGCGAAGTGGATGTTCGTGTCGAACGCAAGCTCCGCTTCGACTTTTCAAGGTCCGAGCCAAGCGCAGGCTCTCGGCTAACGCCCCGCCGCAAACCCATTTTAGCGCTGCGCGCTTCGCTCCTTTGAGCACTCCAGCCGCTCCTTAATAGATCTGCGTTGAAATGTCGGAGGATCGGAGTCGCCGCCATTGTCTTCTTTAGCTTGGCGAAGGCCCGATGAGCACGGATCCAACGTGGATCCACACTGCCAAGATCGCTCGCCTCCAGATCCGAAGTCTCCCGCTCCACAGCGTTACCGGATCCAGAGTCTGGATCTGGTACGTCTAGATCCAGCAGGCCGGGCGAGATCCGCTCGGTTGGATCTGGGGCGGTTGAAGTCATCACTGCTTGGATCCGTCCTTGGGTTTCCGGCTTACCCATCGCAGCAAAGTCCACTTCACGTAACTCGTAGAACTCCAGCGTAGATCGCATAGTCTTCTAGAAACCGGCTGTAATAGTTCAGGCTACCCAGGAACGACTGCATGGATCTAAGTGGCCCCGGGAAGGGTAGATCCGTTAATGCCGCCAGATCCTTAGGATTCGCCTCCAGTCCAGCGTTTGTCACCCGATGACCGAGGTACTCCACCTTACTCTTGCCCCAAAAGCCCTTCACCACGCTGATAGAGAGATTCCACTTGTCACACGCGTCGAGTAATGCGTCAACACGATCACACAGATGCTCCCAGGATCCTCCAGTCACCAGTATGTCGTCGATGTCTCTTCGTGATTACCACCCGATGTGACAACGGGGTGGACCGCCTGTCCCATATCATCTGAATCCAGCGCCCCTTCACAACTCTGCGTGTCACCAGTTGGATCTTGATTCGTCGATCCATCGTCTGGTCCCACCGCGTCGTCGACTCTCCGATCGCCACTTGGATGTGGATCCGGTTGGCGCTCAGCAGGAACTTCGTCTGGATCCGTCGGGTCTGCGGTCGGCCTGAGTACTTGATCTCTTGTCGACACCTTGATTGAAGCCTGCACCTGGGCGACACCCGGAGTCCCGGCTATGGATCTGGCGGTCGACTGATCAGATGTATCCGGCGGCGACTTGTCCCGTCCATTCTCGGCACCTTCGGACCTTGTCTCCGCATGTCGGGCTTGGCTTGGATCCGGCCCCCGCAACATTCCGCGCGGCGTCGGGTACTCAGGGCGCTCCACCATCGACCCGATCGGGGTCTCTGGAGATGCCTCCTCCGCAGATCTAGCCTCCGCCGTGGCTTGCAGCGCGAGATTCGGCCATTCCAGATAGCGTCGGGATCCAACGGACACATAGCCTCGGATCCGCGGCACCCGATCGCCGGCCAGCCACATTCCGACTTGATGATTCAGGTGCAGCACCAGCTCCTTCTCGCCGATGTTCGTGATCCGAAGGTACCGTGTCTTACCTGGACCCTTTGTGGTGAAGAGATCCGCTCAAGAACAATCCGGATGGGAATGGATCCGCCAGTTGACCTGGTGGCGGGATCCGGCAGTTCGTGACGATGTCCGGTCCCGCGGATGACGCCATGGTTGCCAGATGGAGGTATGGTTGCAGGATGAGGGTGATTGAAGCTAGATCCAAGGTGAGTAGTGTGGTACACATGGATCCAGCCACCTAAATTAGGGCCGCCTGGATTAGGTATGGATTTGTACCAAATTATGGGTACAACAGCTATAGTAGGAATATTGGGTAGGAAGGAGAGCCAGTAGCAGGCAGGATCTAGGCCGGATGGGAAGGCCGGATACAGGCTAACATAAATCAGAGTCGAATTTGCTTGGGAACCAGTCACTTGGTCTTTAGTATTGGGATTTGTATTGGCTCATACTTTAATCAAGTAATTTGCCCCCCGCACACGTGGCAGACCGCTGGATAGCTTGGCCAGCAGCTCGCGCCCTTCGGCCCTCGCCCCCCAACTTCCCCGCTAATAGGAGGCCGCAAGCAACGTAAAGGAAAAGGATACAACACTCCCAACAAGGCAACAACTCCGGATCTGGTATATTACTTATCGGATCCACAAGATCTACGGCCAAGACCAAGGATCTACCAACCCAGGCCCGCGTGAAGGAACCCCCACTGCGGATCTACCCCAACATCTCCCCAGGTCCCCGTCAATGACGTTCAAGCTCATCACCTGCGCGTCTCGTGTCAACGAGAGAGTAGATCCAGTCCGTCGACGAGTACATAAGGTGAGCCACTGAGCAACCTACGGTTATCGGAGTACCCCATCCGTTAGTCGGTGTCTGGGCACAGTGTGTGAGTGTGGGATCCCTGCTAATTCCAGCGGATCCACTCCACCACAATGGTGCGCGTGCCCGGATCTCTTGGCGACACGGGATTTCACCGTGAGTCCCAAGATGATGCGCATGCGAGCAACGAATCAGGAGATGAAGCGCCGACGGAGCTAGGATCACCGGCGGCGTCGCTGAAGAATGGATCCTCGAGCCGACAGAGTGCCAGGAGGAACTCTACCGGTGGATCGGAGGCGGATCGGGAGGACCCCGATCTTGAAAAGAAGCCTCTACCCCTCCACTGGTCCTTTTAAGGACCCCTGCGGGTCTTGCTGCGAAGCAGAACCCGCCGGACGAACGCCCAGCAGTGAGAGCTGCTGGATCCTCGTCCAAAAACCCCGCGCAGAGTCAAGGAACTACGTCGAAGAAGAAGACACGAGCTGCGCGGAATAAGCTGAGAGCTCCAGACTCCGAGCCCGAAGATCGAAGTGCAACCAAGGCAACATGGACGCAATCCAAACTGGAGATAGCTTACAGGCGGATCGTACTGCAGAACTTCCTACGAGACCACCATGTAATGCGAATCCTTCAGCTACAGCTACCCGAAGGACTCCCCGGGCCCGTGCAGGCCCCATCGATGACGATGAACAAGCTGGAAGCCGCCACAGACCTGCTACGCCTAGCACAGGAGGCCGGTCTTACAGTCGGAGCCTTCGAAGCTAAGGATCTCTTCGGTCTGGAACTAGATACAATCCGGATCGCAGCGGCGACCTTGTTCAACAAGCTGAAGCTTATCGTCGGAGAGAAGGAGGCACCGGAACCTACCCGGCCAAACCAGGCGAAGGAGGAGCGAGCCCCGACGCAGGAGTACCACACAGGATCGTCTACCTACGAGTCAGCCACATCTGAAGTGGGATCGGACAGTCCGACCGAGCCAAAGCGTATGCCGCTAGACCCGGCAGGTACCGAGCTGTTAAGGAACCGAGCATCCGCCGAGGTACCGCAAGAGAAAGTAGCATGGCCAACCCAGACGCCAACTCGGGCGTTAGTCCAGCCAACCAAGGCAGATCCACCGCACGAGTCGACAAGTCCACTGGAAAGGTACTTCCAGTCAGCCATGAACAGATTCTTGCAGGAGCGGAACATGACGTCGGTCCCGAGGACGCATCCTACTACTGCACGGCGGAGCAAGTCGGCCGCGGCTGCGACCTACGTGGGGACGCAAGACGTAGACATGGAATCAGTGGGATCGCAGGATCATCCAGAGAACTGGGAATACGACCCGGACGACCTGGGAGCAATAGGCACCCGGAGAATGGCAGCCACGACGACGACAACGACGCCGGTGGCTGGGACGGCTATGATCCAGCGAGTCAGGATCTCATCTCCGATTTGAAGGAATTCACCGGGAAGGACCATGATGAAGAACGAGCCCGAGCCTGGATTAGCAAAGTCAAGTCAGCATTCACCAGAGACCAGGCCCCGGACGAGGAGAAGTGTCTTACCTTCGCGGATCTGCTCACCGGCCCAGCAAGGAACTGGTACCGTCAGCTGAGCCGGTCGACGCGAACGAAATGGACAGATCTGGTGAAGGAGTTCCAGTCACAGTATTGTGGGCTAGGAGTGTCAGTGGCGTGGCAGTACTATCATGCACGCAAGCGCAGTGATGAGTTCCCACTAGAGTACCTACACCGGCTGAACGTAGCAGGCATGCGAGCCCGCGTCAGGGTCAAGGATGGTGACGCTAAAGCCCGCCGCGAACACGTGGAGCACTTCATCGAAACCTTGGGAGACCCCGAGTTTGCGGACCAGCTAACGCTACTACGACTGAGCGATGCGGAAGAGTTGGAGGAGGTACTGCGAGCGCGAGAGCGATCGAAGTCCCGGCACAAGAACCCGGCAGGAGGAACCAAGTTCAGGCCGAAGCCACCAGCGACACCGCAGCCTTCAGCGCCAACGCGGGCAGTCAGGGCGATGCATCTTCCGACGTCGGACAGCGAATCCGACACAGACGAGTCAGGGTCAGAAAGCGAGCTACACAGAGCATACGTGGTAGCGGCGAGTGGTACACCACCGACGGAACCTACTCCTGTGAACGGCGACAACCCCACCTCGCTGACTACGACCCAACCGGTGGCGGATCCCCATGCCCAAGATCGCCGCCCGTGTTTCCCGAACGACGGACAGCGCTGCTCGCATTGTGGATCCAGGAAGCACTCGGACCTAGGGTGTTGGAAGCGCCTCATCTGTCAGAAGTGTGGCAAGAAGGGTCACCCTTCGGATCGATGCTTTTTCGTATGTCGTGGATGCGGTGAGCTCCACGATCACGGCAAGTGTCAGATGGAAGAATTTTACAACCTGATCCGCCAGTGGTTCGACCCCAGCAAGCACCCGGGACTCCTGCCAGAGGCGGCGGAGAAGATGTTAAACTAGAGCGCTCGCCGGGTTTGAATCCGGTACGAGACGAGCGTTCTACGTTCTGCATCTATGCGTTTGTGGACAAGCAGTCAGGACGTCCCGAGACGGTCGCAAGACCGGGACTCGCTGATAATACACGTGATCATAAAAGAAAGCGTGTTGCTTCTGTTGCAAGTCTGCGTGCACCCGATGAATACCTGAGGTCAGAAGTGGCTATGACTTTGGATCTGATGCCTGGAGAATCGAGAGGGTACTGGAAATACTATGTACCTGGGAAACACTTCAAGCAAGCCAAGGTCGGCAGTAAGATCAACAACACTAAGGCTGTAGTCATGCTTGATTCTGGATCCGAGGTGTCGATTATCGACACCGCCTTTGCTCGTGAGGTAGGATGTTATGTGGATACAAGTCAGAGTCAAGAGTGTCTCGGCATTGGGGAGAAGCTGTATGTGGCCACCGGGAGGACAAGAATCAAGCTCACGTTGGCAGGGCACCTGGTGTATTACTACGATGTATGGGTGGGCGATGATCTACCTCCGGGCTACCAGGCGATCTTGGGCATGGACTTCATGGTACCAGCCGGGATTCGCCTGGATCTTGGAGATGGATCCATGTGCCTGCCAGACGAGATCCGAATCCAGCTGCATGGGCGGCGACAGATCTTCAGCGACCGGGCGCGCACGGTAACGATCGGTCAGTGGCTGTCGCTAGAAGCGGGTGAGACGGCCGAGCTGCCGCAGTGTATACGTCTCTCCGACTCCGAACAACTGTGGCTCACAAGGGGCAAGATATGGGTGCCCACGTTGGCCACTGGGCTGGGGAAGACACGTTACCTGCGGATCACCAACATTGGGGACGAGCCGATCTGTCTGCAACATCACGATCAAATAGGCATGTGGTTAACCGGAGATCATGTACCCCGCAAACCTGGCTTCGTATCCGTCGGATCGAGACGGTATGCTGAGTGGCAGAACCTGGTGTATAGCGCCACGACCGACGAGCGACCCGAGCCAGCTTCAGAGTCGCCGATACCGGCGGTCTCCAAGCCTGCCTACCCGACGCCCAAAGCGATAATGAGCTGGCCGGAGGGAGTAGCTAGAGACCCGCCAGCCACCCCACGCGTGTCAACGTTGCGGCTGGGAAGGCAGGCTCCAAAGCGCCCGGATCAGACATTGGGAGCAGAAGGGGAGCCGAAGGCGGCCGAGGCAAGAGGTGAGCCACAAGCGCCGTTGAAGTGCCCAGTGGATACGACCGGCAGCGTGGCTCGGAAGGACGGGCGGACCGTAACTCATCTTGAAGATTCGGAGCCCATCCCGAAGGCCGCAGGAAGTGCAGAGAAGCCGCCAGTTTATCCCACACACAGTGGATCCCCGCGACCGTCTGGCCACTCAACGAAGCCAGTAGCAAAAGAGACAGCAGACGCGCAAGGAGACCCAGCGGAAGGGCCGGAGCCTCGAGCTACAGGAGACTCCTCGAGCCAGACGTTGACGGATCAGCCAGAGATAACTCCGGGACCGGACGACAGGCCAGAGACTAAGACTACTGATGCAGAGACTGAAGGCCCGGCCCCGATCGCAGACACGTACGTGCACGAGGCGAGTGCTCTACATGCCGAAGACTACGAAGGAGAGCTGGCAGTACTGCCGGAGGTGACGGCTACCACGGAGAAAGTCAAGATGGAGGATCTGCACGTAGGTGATCCGGAAGAGAACTCCCCGGAGGAGATCCAGCAGCTGATAGACGAGATATGGGCGTACAAGCATCTCCTCATCGGAAAAGGAAACGCTCTACCTCCGGCCGCCGTCGGCGCAGTGTGTGACATCGACGTGGGAGATGCGGAACCGATCGCACAACGTGTGCGCAAGGTGGCCCCGCAGTACCGGGAGAAACTCTCGGATCTCCTCAAGGGGTTACTCTCGGCTAGGATCATCAGCACATCGACATCCCCATGGGCGTCCCCCATCGTGGTCATCATCAAGAAAAATGGAGTAGACATCCGCCTCTGCATCGATAACCGACTGGTGAACAGCCTGACGAAGTTGATGATCTACCCCATGCCCCTAATCAATGACCTGCTAGAAGATCTCGATGCGACGCTGTGGTACTGTTCATTGGATATGGCGAGCGGATTTTGGGTGGTGTCGATGACCGAGCGTGCACGAGCGATTTCTGCCTTCATCACCCCATCGGGCCTGTACGAATGGAACAGGATGCCATTTGGGTTGAAGAACGCGCCCCAGATCTACCAAAGGTTGATCGACAACGCACTGTACGGTTTTCTCCGGATCCCGCCAGCCTCAGAGGGAAGCGATCTCGTCGATCTCTTCAAGGAAGGCGAGCCAAATGACAAGGGAGAACCGTCGGTGCTGGGGCGACGTTCGTACATTGACGACATTCTGGTGACGGCCACCTCGTGGGATCACCTGTGTGGACGGGTGCGGAAGCTGCTGGAAGCGTGCCACAAGTGGAATCTATCAATCAGTGTAGCCAAGAGTTTCTGGGGCCTCAAGAGGGTGGACTACCTCGGTTACCGAGTGTCCGCTATAGTCTGGAGGCCCACCCTAAGGATCTGCAATCCTTAACGGAGTTGCCGTTCCCGAAGACCCTCCGAGCGATGCAGTCGTTCCTCGGGAGCCTAAATTATTATGACCGCTTCATCGAGAATCTGGCAGTATACGCAGCAATATTGTACGAGTTGCGGGAGGTTGACTTCGCAGAGCTGAGGCAACAACCAACAGTGGAACGATCGGATGACGATGAACCAGAGAAGGACGATTGCAGTTCGAAGTGGAGCAGAGCGGAGGCAGCCTTTGCCGCGTTGAAGAACAAAGTAGCGACCACGCCGATCCTGCGCCATTTCGACGCAGAAAAGGAGCCCGTAGTGATTGTCTTTGCTAGCGAGTGGGCGATCGCCGCGTCGCTTGCGCAAGAGCATGACGGCGTCTACTTGCCGGTGATGTTCATCAGTCGAACGCTGAAACAAAATGAGCTGAACTATGGCATCGCGGAAAAAGAAGTGCTGGCGATCCTACGGATGTTGGATCTCGGTTACTCCATGCTGGTGGGGAAACGGATCCGAGTGCTAACCCGCCACTCCACGTTGGCATGGCTGTTCAGGTCGGCGGGGCTCCAAGGCCGCCTGAGTCAATGGGCCGCGTTATTGTCGCCATGGACTCTCGAAATTGAACGTTGGGTTAAGGGTGAGGATGAGATACTAGGGGCGTTAGCAGCCTGCATCACCCCCAGAGAGAAGGTCGACGAGGCACTAGCTGCAATCTCCCCCCGGAAGGAGCCACGGAAGGTGATATCCATGCCCATACCGACGGTGGAACCGGAGGAAGAGGTATGGGTAGCGAGCTTCGACGGATCCGCCCGAGTGAAGAGGGGCGGAGGAGCTTTCAGTGCGATCGTATGGGCTCTGCCAGGGTGGACGGTGGTGGCGGCAGCGTCAAAGTATGCAGCCGACCTTAGGGTGAACGAGGCGGAGTACAACGGACTGTTGCTCTGCTTCGAACTGCTACAAGGGCTGGATCCACGACGCCTAGTGATATGCGGCGACTCCAACTTGGTGATCCGCCAGATGCGCGGAGAGATAGACTGCAAAGCTCCGAGCCTAACACTCCTGAGACAGCGAGCATTGGAACGGTTACGCAAATGGCCAACTCACGATCTGCTGCACGTGAAGAGAGATTGGAATGCGAGTGCAGACAGCTTGGCCAGTGCCGCTTTGCAACGAGAAGAAGGACGAGTTGTAGAGGCAGATGGAGAGATGGAGGACCTGATCACACTCAACCGTCTGGATGAAGTGTTAGTGCCGACCATGGCGGGCGACACAGTCCGGGTCAGTGCTACACGGACGCGGTCCCAAGCCGGAAGGAGTACGAAGGCGAAGGTGCTGGAGGAGGAAGTGGTGCAACAGTTACGTGTAGAGCGGATCCGCCGGGCCCAAGAGGAAGAAGCGTGGATCCAGCAGCTGAAGCAATACCTGCAAGGGAACGTACAAGCAATGTCGCAGGCGGAGGCGAAAGCCTGCAGCCTGCTAGCAGCAGACTTCGAGGTGGACACGCAGGGACTGTTATATTACTGTGCGCCGTCAGCCAGGGCGGAAGCGGACCGGGATGGTCTGCTCCGACTAGTAGTACCAGAATCCCTGCAACCTGATCTGCTCCACCACTATCATGTGAGTCTGGAAGGAGGGCATCAAGGGATCAGTCGGACCTACCAACGGATCAAGCCCTACTTCTTCTGGAGAGGGATGTTTAGGTCGATACAGCAAGTCGTGGGCGAATGCGTAGACTGTGAAACAGGCAAGGGAAAGCCAACAATCCGAGGGAGATCCCCCGGGAACATCCAAGCGACATACCCGTTCCAGGTGATCGCGATGGATCATATCCCGTCGCTCCCGAAGTCGGTGAAGGGTAACACGGAGTTGCTCATCTGGGTGGATCTGTTCACGGGTTATGTGGTGGCGAAGGCCAGTGCATCGCGCACGGCGCAGACGATTGCGAAGTCTTACGAAGAATGTGTCTTCCGCCGATTCGGCGCGAGCGAGGTGATCCGTCACGATCGGGAGCCCGGGTTTATGTCTGATTTCGTTCGCGCCTTCAACCGCATCCTGGGTCAGCGTCAACGAGCTACGATGGCTTACCGGCCACAGGCAAACGGGACGGCGGAGCGGATGGTGCAGACTATCACGAGATCCATCAAGATGTATGTACAGGATGAAGATCAGCGCGATTGGGACGAGTATGCGGAACGGCTAACGTTTGCCCTTAACACCGCTCAGGATCGGATCAGGGGCGACACGCCTTTTAACCTGGCACACGGGTGGGATCCAAGGACTACAGTGGAAGCAACGTTGCCCGTAGGCAGTACCAAGAGACGAGACTCGAACCCTCGCCGTTGGCGATACAGGATCCAGAAATTCTACCAACTGGCCAGGCGAGACGTGAATGAGAGGTTGAAGAAGGCAATCTCGGAAAGGGCTGAGGCGCGAAACGAGCAAGCCACACCCCACCGGATCGAGGCTGGATCGCGCGTGGTCTATACCTGGATCGAGTGAAGGAAGGTTACGCAAAGAAACTGGCACACATGTGGCATCGACCTTTTCGAGTGCTAGAGATGGTGAACGAGTATACGGTGAGATTGGAGACAGTAGGGACGGAATACCACCTTTTTCCGGTGGTGCATATCTCCAAGTTGAAACCGGTCAAAGAGTTCCCAGAGCGCCCACGGATCCAGTTGACTGTCGACGAAGCTGATCGAGTCGATTTTGACAAAGCTCTACTGCCCGAAGATAGCTGGGATCGAGTGCTGGAGGAAGATGAGTTCGAAGTGGAGCAGATCTTGGACGTGAGGACAGGGAGGAAGACTCGCTACGGCCGCACACTCCGGGAATTTAAGATCCGGTGGAAGGGGTATGACGAGCCCTCCTGGGTAGACGAAGCGGATCTGAACTGTGGTGCGCTGATACATGACGTCTTGACGAACCGTGCGAGACGGAATCGGTTCCAAGCCACGCAGTCACATGAGGAGGAGTGACGAGGGGAACCAGGTCGGTAGGTAGGCTGCTGACCTGAAGAAAAGGGTGAAGGATCTGCAGGAAGGCTACAGTATCAAGGCGGAGAGGGACCTCAGGCAGACAGGACGCTATGAGGAAGGAGTTGATGCAATAAACGGGCAACGAGGTTGCCCGTTTACGGAGGATCGGAGGTACATGTGTGTATGACGAACAAGTGAGATGATGATGAACTGAGGAATGGATCAGACAATGTGGGGAGACGAACCAATGTAGACTACTGAAGGTGGTATTGGGTCGGGATTACAACGTGAACTGACTGGTGAGCTACTAAGCGCTAACACTAGGACGAACCTGAGCCAGACGTGGAAAAGGTGAAGCTTAAGATCACGACCAAGACCCTCAAGAAGTGCGAGAAAACTTCAGCAACAGGCGAGGGATCGCGAGAGCGGGATGAGTGCCAGGCGCCGTGCGAAAGTGGTTACGCCACGGGTCCGCACGATCGCAATCAGCCAAGGCATCTAGCAGGTTCGTGGGTGCGGGACGTCCAACAGCAACAGCTTCGCGACCGGGGAACCAGGTAGTGTCCTCGTTCTGCTGGGGGAATCGAGTAAACATGCGATCCAACCAGAGATCCAAATCACAACACCCGGTCCGGCGAGCTTTCGCGAAACCCTGCTCCTGCCAGTTCCGGTACTTCTCGCGAGCGTGCGAGCTACGATTCTTGCGGCGGGTGTAGAACGAAGACCACCAAGCGTCGGACCTCTGCAACTCCTGGGTGATCGGGAAGGAATGCGTCGACTCCCAGATAGCCTGCAAGCAATCGTTCTCGAACTCCAGATATCCGTCCACTATGCTCATCAGCTGGGGCGAGAGGTCCAGATCGAAGGTGTGCGGCGCGGGGCGGGTAGCCAACACTTGCCAGGGCTCCTCAGCGTACAGCGCCTCCACGTTAGCTCGGGTGATAAGCTCTGGGGCGTATAGCTGACGATCCAAAGTGCCGCCACGGCCGACGCGCTCAGGAAACATCCAGCCAGCAGTCAACACCTGGTACTCGATGATCACGCGAGGTGTCACGGTATCCATAGTCAAGATAGAGATCTGCGAAGGCTCCCACGGCGCGACGTCAGCTGCTGACACCACCCGTTGCTGTCGGAGACCAGAGACGAAGGATTCGGTGGGGCCGAAAGGGACGAAGGCACCAGTACCGGCGTCTCCTGCAACAGCCCGATCACCTCGAGCAGGGGCGACAGCTGGGGCTTCCACCGGATCAGACGACTCCTGACCGTCTGCGTCGCCCACTTTGATCGGTGCGGCAGCTGATCCATCTTGGACAGACAAGGGCGTGACCCCGGCTCAGGGCTGCGGCGGCGCAAGTCGGATCGAGATCGAGCCCGGGCTACACGCAAGTCCTCGTCGTCGGAACTCTCGGAGTCGGATCCGACGAATTCCGTACTGGTATCGGAGCAGGCGTAGTCATCATCCAGCTCGTCCCCTACAAGGTCCACCACGGAGTCAATGTTGAGGGGCGTGTTGACCGCTGGCGGAGCCAACGCTGAAGGCTGGGCGCCAGATGACCCCCGGGAGACGCGACGGCAGACGACGACCCACGACGAACGCGCTTGGAAGCAGGACCCTCCTGAGGATCAGTATTCACACGTGGGGCCCGAGCCCGCTTAGATGAAGATGGGGACCCTGCGGACGGAGGCCACGCTGGCAGAGGCGAGACACCAGCAACGCGGGAGGGAGCGATTACCGCCAGGGACGCGATCTCCTGGATACGTCCGAGGGTGAGTGAGTGATCCTCCACCAAGGTGTTGTAGACGGTCTCCAGGCCGTCATGCTCGGTCTCCAGCGACCGGAATTCGGCTTCCAGGTCGTCGAAGTCGCGACGCACGTGACTGTAGGCGCCCTGGATGTCCGCGATCTGCGCCAAAACCTCGCGGCAATCACCGCATATGACTTGAACGACACCGGTGTGCGTGGTAGCAGGGGTAGGAGGATCGGCAGGAGGGACAACTACAGTCGGGGCCGCCTGGGCCTGCGCCTGGTTGAGGGACTCTTGGGTGGCCATCAACTCGACCTGGAGCGCCTCCTTGTCGGACAGGAGCATCTCTTTGTCAGCTTGCAGTGCGTCCCGGGCAGTGGCCACCACGCGCAGATCCTCGCGGAGCGTGTTATTCTCGCTCTGCAGCGTGCCAAGTGCAGCCACCCGTGCGTACGCCTGCGCCAACCGCTCTTGTGACCGACGATAATCAGACGAGAGAGCTTGATAGTCCCGCGCGTGTTGAGCCCGAGCTTGACGGGACCGATCGAGCTGCTCCTCAAGGTCTCGAGCGCGACGCTGTGCGTCATGGACCTGATCATGTTGCCGAGCTGTGGCCTCGTTAGTTCGCTCCACGGCTGCGGTAGCTAGGTCAGCCCGACGCTGGGCAGCCTGAAGATCTTGCTGGAGGCGATCCCGATGAGCGGCGACACGATCGAGGAGTCCATTCAGCTCGCGGATCCGCTCCCCTCGCACGTGGAGCTCCAGCCGGAGCGAATGGACGACGGAGTCACCACCGGACATGGCGCGAAGATCTTCCCGGAGTTGCTGGTTGGAGGCTTCCACTCGCTGAGCGTGGGCCAACAGATCCTTGAGCCGCGTTTGGAGTTGGTCACACTGCCGACGAGACTGGTCGAGGTCGGCCGAAGTTGAAGCTTGAGCCGCTTGAGCAGAGCGAATTTGGTTGTGGTGGTCGGCAACATGACGCGCGATATCCGCGTTTTCGCGACGCACTTCACCCAGGTCCTGAGCGATCTGGAGCACGGATCCATCCAGCTCGCCATCAATCACGAGACCCTCGATCCGTCGCTCCAGTCGAGCCGCGTAATCTTGAAGACGGTCGTACGTCTCGGTCGAGGTCTCTCGGAGAAGTTCATGCTCAATCTTGAGCACCTCAAACTGACGCAGCTGATCCTTCATGCGATCCATGGACGCCATAGCGTCGGCGGCCCGGAAATTCGCGTCCTCCAACTTGGCTTGACTGGCATTGTACTTGCGTTGAACGAAGGACACAAAGCGGTCCGCGATCTCTCGCATGGCAGCAGGTGCAGCGTGGAGCTGCTCATTGTGTTGGCGAGCGAGAGTGTACGCCCGACGTAGCTCGTCAAAAGCTTCCAACACCGTGTGATAGTGACGGATTACCGCCAGCAGCGCAGACGGAGTAACATGTGCGGGGTCGAGCGACAGCGCCAGAGGCATGACGGACAGCGTGGGGTCAGAAGGCGCTGAGTCACAAATGGCACAGGGCGGGGAGGGTCCGGAGAGCGACCATACCCAACGGTGATAGCCTCACGGGTCTTGGGTGCGGGGCGTCCGCCTCGTATGGAGCCTCGGACGCACGAGACTGCCCAGACGCAGGGCGCCGAGGACGGTTTCGAGTCATGGTATGCGCGGAGAAGGGTGGTGTCGGCGATGCAGCGAATCTACGAATGATGCGGATCAACGGTGGCACGAGTTGATGCCGTTGTGCAGCGGTCACCTCGTCCCAGGGGCGAATGTGGTAAAGAGATCCGCTCAAGAACAATCCGGATGGGAATGGATCCGCCAGTTGACCTGGTGGCGGGATCCGGCAGTTGGTGACGATGTCCGGTCCCGCGGATGACGCCATGGTTGCCAGATGGAGGTATGGTTGCAGGATGAGGGTGATTGAAGCTAGATCCAAGGTGAGTAGTGTGGTACACATGGATCCAGCCACCTAAATTAGGGCCGCCTGGATTAGGTATGGATTTGTACCAAATTATGGGTACAACAGCTATAGTAGGAATATTGGGTAGGAAGGAGAGCCAGTAGCAGGCAGGATCTAGGCCGGATGGGAAGGCCGGATACAGGCTAACATAAATCAGAGTCGAATTTGCTTGGGAACCAGTCACTTGGTCTTTAGTATTGGGATTTGTATTGGCTCATACTTTAATCAAGTAATTTGCCCCCCGCACACGTGGCAGACCGCTGGATAGCTTGGCCAGCAGCTCGCGCCCTTCGGCCCTCGCCCCCCAACTTCCCCGCTAATAGGAGGCTGCAAGCAACGTAAAGGAAAAGGATACAACACTCCCAACAAGGCAACAACTCCGGATCCGGTACATTACTTATCGGATCCACAAGATCTACGGCCAAGACCAAGGACCGACCAACTCAGACCCACGTGAAGGTACCCCCTCTGCGGATATACCCCAACATCTCCCCAGGTCCCCGTCAATGACGTTCAAGCTCATCACCTGCGCGTCTCGTGTCAACGAGAGAGTAGATCCAGTCCGTCGACGAGTACATAAGGTGAGCCACTGAGCAACCTACGGTTATCGGAGTACCCCCTCCGTTAGTCGGTGTCTGGGCACAGTGTGTGAGTGTGGGATCCCTGCTAATTCCAGCGGATCCACTCCATCACACCTTGATCACCGTTGGCACCCATCGATCTCCTCGTGTAACCCAAAGCTTGTCATGTTCCGATCCAGATCCTCGCAGTCGGGCAGGTATCTCTGTAGATTCTCCGATCCCAAGCTGCAGGTATCGGTCCAGCTTCACTGACTGTGCCTTGTCACTGTAGAGTGGACGGCGTCCGCTGAGCTGGATCCGGACTTCGTCAGGCAGGCAGAGGGTCCCGTCAGCTAGATCCAGCCGGATCCCGGCCGGGACCATGTAGTCCATACTAAGGATCGCTGCTTGGCCAGACAGATCTCCCACCCAAATGTCGAAGATATACACCAGGTATCCACCCAAAAGTGATCTTGATCCGCGTTCTCCCTTCCGTTGTGTACACATTGTCTCCGATCCCAACACATTCTTGGCTCTGACTTCTGTCGATGTAGCACCCAACCTTACGAGCAAAGGCGGTGTCCACGATGGACACCTCGGCAGCGGTATCTAGGAGTAAGATCGCCTTTTCATTGTTGATCTTGCCGTGGATCTTGGCTTGACGGAACCACTTGCCTGGCGAATGTTGCTTCCAGTACCCTCGCGACTCTCCAGGTAGGAGATATGAGGATTCTGGATCTACGATCCGCCGGCCCGCCGCGACATGTCTGGATCTGGATCCCGAGGTGTCTTCACCTTCCACTGGTTTAAACCACTGCTCTGGATCCTCTTGTTTCCAGTATCCTTGGCGAACTTCTGGATCCAGATCCATCTCAACCGTCGCGTCTGATCTGATGTAGTCATCAGCTTGCCGGAAACTTGAGATCATGACAGTACGTTTCCCATGAAGACCACATGTATTACCGTGTACATCCTGTCGTTTGCTAACTGGATCTGTCGATGTCTTGTTCACATATGCATAGGTGCAATACCTAGAACGCTCGGCTCGTACCGGATTCCAACCCGGCGAGCGTCCTAGTTTAACATCTTCGCCGCCATTTCTGGCAGCATCTCCGCATGCTTGGCTGGATTGAACCACTGACGGATCTGGTTGTAGAACTCTTCCATCGGGCATCGGCCCACTCACCACATCCGCGACACACGAAGAGGCAGTGATCACCTGGATGACCCTTCTTGCCGCACTTCTCACACGTCAAGCGCTTCCAACAGCCAAGGTGCGAGTGCCTCTTGGATCCACAGTGCGTACAGCGGCTGCGCTCGGATCCTTCAGTGTGGATCCTGGATCTTGGGTCACGCGCTGTTGGATCTTGTTGTGGGCGGTCTGGCGGGTTCCGATCCGGGGCCTTCTGCTCCTCCTCCACGGGCTTCGCGTGATCTTGGGCAGTGGACAGGTAGATCCTGCGGTACTCATCGCACTCGGAGTCAGATCCATCGCTGGATCCAGACTCGGATCCTGAGTCAGGTTGGATCTGGATCGCACGCACATCTTTGGCCGGAGCGGCCGGTGCGGGCGTCGCGGGGGCCTTCTGCCGGTACTTGCTGGATCCATACGCAGACTTCTTCTGTCGATTCTTCACCCGATCCAGCGCGCGAAGGACTTCTTCCAGCTCGTCAACATCCGGTAGTCGGAGTAAGGTCAGCCGATCCGCTAGATCCTGGTCACCCAAAGTCTCAATAAAATGATCCACATGTTCGCATTTCTCCTTGGATCCACCATCCTTGATCTTGAGTCGAGGGCGGAGTCCGGCGACGTTGAGCCGGTAGAGATAATCCAACGGAGACTCGTCAGAGCGCTTGCGGGCATGGTAATACTGGCGAGCAACGGAGATCCCCAATCCGCAGTATTGGGTCTGGAAGCTGCGAAGCAGATCCGGCCACTTGTTGCGTGTGGATCGGGGCAGTTGGCGATACCAGTTTCTTGCCGATCCAGACAGAAGATCCGCGAAGGTCAGACACTTTTCCTCGTCAGGGGCTTGGCCACGCAGGAACGCAGACTACGCTTTACTGATCCAAGCTCTTGCTCGATCCTCATCCTGGTCCTTGCCTGAGAACTCCTCCAGATCCGAGATAGCCGAGATCCAGACTCGTTGGATTAGGGCTGAGCTTGTGGATCCGGCCGCCGTGGTGGCTACAGTGGCTCGGGCTATGGTCGGGAAGTCAATGTCATCAGGATCGAACTCCCAGTGTGGATCCGGATCCGACGACTCGGTCGACTCCATCTCGACGTCTTGAGATCCATGATTCTGGACCGCCTCCGGCGTTAGCGTTGGGGTCAAGGCTCCCTGCTCTTTCAAGAACCTGCTCATAGCTGCCTGGAAGAACGACTCCAGCCTGCCAGTCGACATCTCGGATCCAGATACCGTGGCAGTCGGATCCACCGATAGAGCCGGCTGCTGCTTGGATCGGGATTGAGATCGGGGCTGAGGACTCGCTTCACGCTGGATCTGGGCTCGAGCGCGTAACATCGTGGCTCCCGAGGGTCCGAGTGACATGCGCCGAGGCTCCGAAAACGTGTCCGATCCAAGTTCTGCAGCCGATACATAAGGTGACGACGTCCGGCATCCTGTGGATCCTTCTTGTGGCGATCTTGGATCCGAGATTACGGGATCCAGTTTCGGCTGGATCTCGCCCACCAACACCTTCAGACGGTTGAACAGCATCTCTGTCGTAGCACGGAGTTGAATCGGATCGATCTCGTACATCACTGACGCGTCGAACGCTCCAGCCACGAGACCAGCATCTCTCAGCAACTGCATCAGGCGCTCCATCTCGGGTAGGATCCCTGGGCGCTTGGCGGGTGCCGGAAGTGCTAGTGGTCCCTGCAGGTCTCCGATCTTCTTCACGCCGAACTGTTGCATGATTGGATCCAGAGTCAGGAAGCCACGTAGCTGCCGCTCGTGGTAGAGGATCCATCCCGCCTCGGATTCATCCTGAGCAGGTGTCTTCGTATCTTCTTCTTCTGGATCCGGGGCCTTCAGCTTCGTGCGCACCTTCGGCTTGGTTTTGTCGAAGGAGAAGAAGTAGGCGTTCGGGTTAACTGGTGAATCAGCAAATGCATACCGATCCTTGCCAGCCTTGGTTTGTTTTGTTGGTGGATCTTGACTCGACCGGTAACGGTGGTGTATGCTAGTGAGTGGGCCATTTCCGCTGCTCTGGTGCAGGAGCACGAAGGCACTTATCATCCGGTTACCTTCATCAGACGCACGCTGAAGTCGAACGAGCTCAACTACGGTGTGGTCGAGAAGGAGGTGTTAGCGTTGTTGCGGATCCTGGATCTGGGTTACAACATGCTAGTCGGACGCCGGATCCGAGTCTTGACGAGGCACTCGACCCTGGCCTGGTTATTCAGATCCACGGGGTTGCAAGGTCGGCTGGGGCAGTGGGCTGCTCTGCTCTCGCCGTGGACGCTCGAAATTATGAAATGCACAAAGGGTGAAGATGAGATCCTGGGAACTCTGGCAGCTAGTATCACACCTAGATCCAAGGTGGATCAGGCGTTGATCGGGATCGCACCCAAGAAGGAGCCGTGACGCAAGATCCAAGTAATGATCCCGACGGTCCTACCTGGGGAAGAACTGCACGTGGTCAGCTTTGATGTATCTGCCCGTGTCAAGCGCGGTGGGAGCGCCTACAGCGCGATCCTGTGGAAGTTACCCGAATGGATCGTCGTGAAGGCTAGATCCGGCTATGCTGAAGGGCTGACGGTTAACGAAGCCGAGTATCACGGACTTCTTCTATGTTTGGATCTGCTCGAAGACGAGGCACAACGACGATTGGTGATCTGCGAAGACGCTAACCTGGTAGTCCGTCAAGTCCGGGGGGAGATCGACTGCAAGGCACCGGGGTTGACGCTTCTGAGTGGATCGGCTGCGGATCTGGCCTGACCATGAGCTGGTACATGTAAAGCGCGTCTGGAACGGCAGCGCTGACAGCTTAGCCAGCGCAGCGCTTCAGCGCCAAGCTGGGATCATGGTGGAGGACGAAGTGGACTTGCATGATCTAGTTACGTTAAACCGCCTAGACGAGATCCTGGTTGTAAAGCGTGAAGAAGAAGCCCCCGTCGCTCGTGTCTCACCCGTGCCAACCAGGGCACGAGCCAGATCCAGATCCAACCCGAGTGTATTGCGAGAGGAAGTGGTGCGGGATCTCAGGGTCGCCAGGACCCGCCAAGCGCAGGACGAGGAGGCGTGGATCTCCGGTCTGAAGAGGTATTTGGCAGGCGAGATCCAAGGTCTCAGCCAAGATGAAGCCAGATCTTACGGTACTATGGCGATGGATTACGAAGTGGATCTTAATGGTCTGTTGTTCTACTGCCCCCCGACGAAGAAGGTGGAGGCGGATCGCGACGGATTGATGAGGCTGGTACTGCCGGAAACTCTACAGTAGGATGTTCTACACCACTACCATGTCAGCCTGGAAGGGGGCCACCAAGGGATCGGCCGTACTTACCAGCGGGTCCGTGATTACTTTCATTGGAGGGGTCTGTATCGGAGTGTCCAACGATATGTCGGAGAGTGTGTGGATTGCGAAACCGGCAAAGGACGACCCACGATCCAAGGCGAGTCACCCGGCAACATCCAAGCTACGTACCCGTTCCAGATTATAGCGATGGATCACATCCCGTCGCTGCCCAGATCCAACAAGGGTAATACCGAGTTGTTGATCTGGGTGGATCTGTTTACAGGATACGTGATTGCAAAAGCCAGCAACTGCCGGACTGCACAGACGATCGCGGAATCCTACGAAGAGTGTGTGTTTAGACGTTTCGGTGCGAGCGAAGTGATAAGGCACGATCGTGAGCCGGGATTCATGGCCGATTTCTTCAGATCCTTCAACCGGATCCTGGGTCAGCGGCAGCGCGCGACGATGGCGTACGGCCGCAAGCGAACGGGACTGCGGAACGCATGGTGCAGACAGCTACTCGTGCGCTAAAGATGTATTTTCAGGATCTGGATCAACGTGACTGGGATGACTACGCCGAGCGCCTCACCTTCGCGCCCAATACCGCCCAGGATCGGATCCGTGGAGAGACGCCTTTCTACTTGGTGCGCGGCTGGGATCCAAGATCCACCCTTGAAGCCACGATCCCTGTGGGCAGTACCCGTCGTCAGGATCGGGATCCAAGACGATGGAGATACCAGATCTAGCGGTACTATCAGCAAGCACGAGCAGAGGTGAACGCTCGATTACAGGAGGCGATCTCAGACCGGGCGGATCGACACAACGAGGAGGTCCATCCACACCAGACCGAGGTTGGATCTAGAGTCTGGCTATACTTGGATCGCGTCAAGGAAGGGTACGCCCGTAAACTGGCCCACATGTGGCACGGGCCGTTTCGCGTGGCAGAGAAGATCGGCGAGTACGCAGTGCGGATTGAAACCCCATGCACGGAATATCGGTTGTTTCCCGTGGTTCACGTGTCGAAGCTCAAGTTGGTAAAGAGCTTTCCGGGCCGACCCCGGATACAGTTAACTGAAGGCACCACAGACCGATACGATTTTGATGAAGCACCATTGCCGGAGGATAGCTGGATCCAGGATCTAGATGAGGACGAGTACGAAGTGGAGAAAATTACGGACATGAGAACTGGGAAACGTACTCGCTACGGCCGGATCCATCGTGAGTTCTTGGTACACTGGCGCGGATATGAAGATCCATCCTGGGTTGATGAAGCGGATCTCAACGGTGGTGCTATACTACACGAGTTCTTGCGGAGCCGCACCAACCGGAACCGGTTCGGTGTGATGAAGTCCCACGAGGAGTAGCGAGGCTGCGGTCTCCTGAAGTGAGCTGGCCACTTCGGGTAGAGAGTGTGGTGATGAATCTGCAAGGTGGTTACAGATTGGTGGATTTTGTATTTGTGTATGGAATAACAAGGTGTTCGCTGCACTCGGACGAAGTGAAAGAAAGAAGAATCTGGAGAGGACAAGGACGTCTTGGCTGAATCGGGAGTGGAGTGTGATTATGGATCTGGATCGCGAAGGTGTGTGGCACGGATCTGGATGTACATCGGGATTCAAAGTGGATCTGACATGATGAGCGAAGTTGGATATGAAGTGAGAAGAGAAGAAACGAACAGCAGTAATGTGATTACCGACTACAACATGCAGGAATACATCCAGCTCCGGAGCAACTAGTTCACGGCAAGGATCTGTGGATCTGGATCTACTTGAGACTTGGCACCATGGATCCAACGCTTACTGGTCGCCAACGGCGCGGAGATTGAAGAACTTGGCGGGAAGACGCGCGATGTTGCGCGCAGGATGATATTGGGGGGGGGGGGTATCCCGGTAGTGATTGCGCCATGGATCTTCGTTGTTGCATTCATCCAATGCCTCCAAAAGATCCGTAGGCTCGGGCCGGTTCAGAGTGCGATCCGCCAAGTTGGCCCGACGCGAGGCCAATCCCGGGTACCACGTTACGGACTCTGCGCGCTTCTGGAAATGCAGGAAGTGTGAATCCAATAAGATATCCAAGTCGCACCACCCCTCGCGCATGACAGTGATCAACAACTCCAAGAACTGTTTCCACGCACGGCCTGCATGGGATCTGCGGTTACTACGCTCCTTCTGGAACACGAGCAGCCACGGATACTTTTTAGCCATTGCATCGGGAATGGGGAAGTGGTGGGTCGACTCCCAGTAGGACATGAGATATATGTCTTCGAAGATCCCGTACTCACGGATCAAGATCCCAAGCCGACCACCCACGTTGATTTCAAATGAGACGGCGTCACCAGGGTTCTCGAGGATCTCCCACGGGCGAGTGTCCAATAACGCCCGCACGTTATCTTCTGTGATGAGCTCCCAGCAGTAATCACTCAGCTGGATCCTCGGTCTGCGGCCCTGCGCAGGGTCGAAGTATGGGAACAACCAACCTGGGGCAGTGGGCAGGATCGAAAAAAAAACAGGATGTCGATCAGCATGGTCACCATAGCCACGTTGGTGAGCCGGTCCGCAAGCCATGGAGCACAATCAGCCGACACAAGTACGTGCGGTTGCTCCCGACCTGGAATGCAGTCGGCATCAGGAGCGAATGGAACTATGGGAGCCGATGGATCTTGCACTGGAGGTCGACGGGTACGATTTGGGCGAGGGCTGCGTGGATCGAGATCTTGTAGGGGAGTTGGATCGGGATCGTCATGCGGATCCGATCCATCACCATCGTCAGGGGCACCACCAGCACCCGGAGACTGTTGGCGGCGAGGAGAAGCATGCTGGGGCCGTCTCGTGTCGGATTGCGACCGAGAGAACGCCTCCCGGGTCTGAGCTTCAAACCACTCCCGGGCCATGGCCTCAGTCTCTGCGTCATCATCTCCATCTTCACTTTCGGGGTTGTCGCCTTCGTCGTCGTCGTCGCCTTCATCTTCTCCACCGGTGCTGTGTCCTTCGTCAGGCAGATCCTGGCGATCTCCATCGTCATCGATCTCACCCCCTTGAGAGGCGCCGGATGGCGCATGATTGCTTTCTGGATCCATGTTGTTATCCCCCGGAGAAGGTGAGAAGATCCGACGCTTGGCCGATGGAGTTGGATCTGGATCGGAGGCTTATGGATCCCGATCCCGTTTGGGCGCACTAGAACCCGCCTCTTGATGGAGCACTGAAGACGACTCTGAATCTTGGTCTCCATGGCCGGGATCGGAAGTCTCGCCCGCAGACTGCTGACCGGCAGATCCCGGAGGTGCTATACGGATCAAGCTAAGTATGTACGCTGGATCCAACACCTCTTCGATCGCGGCAGGACGGACCCCGCCAAGGCGTAGATGGAAGACAGCTGCCAGCGTGCGACGGCAAGTTCTTGCTCAAGGACATCGCGCTCATGGCTCATGCGGATTAAATCCTGCGTGAGTGATCGGTGCTCCGAGTCGACTGCTTGTATACGACGGCCCATTACCGTCACGGTCTGCTCGGAGGTGTCGAAGCTAGTATGGAGATCTTGGAGCTCGGCACGTAGTCGATCCACCTCGCCGCGTGAAGTGTCGCGTTCACGAAGTGTTTGCGCTAGATCCGCCACCGTCGTCTCGTGGAGATCCCGAAGTCGGGCGAACTCTGGATTATCTCGCTCTTGGACAGAGCGATCCAGATCCGCCATGGTGGCGTTGTGAACGCCTCGGAGGCGATTCAACTCGGCGCGAGTGTCGGCATGCATCTGGCGATGGACGCGCAGTTCTTCTTGGGCCTTCACGAAGTTCTGAGTAACTTGAGCCAAGGATGTACGGACACGATCCCGATCCTGGGTCAATGTCTCGATCAGCTGGAGATCCGTGGAGGAGGTCTGATTGCGAGCCGCGAATTCCGCTTCGACCCTATGAAGCTCTATCTGCGCACGATCCATGTTGTGCCCCGCTATGTCCCTCTCGTACTCGGCGTCCTGCACGTCCCCTTCCAGACTGGCGTTCCTACGCTGGAGCTCTTGGATCTCTGCTCCGGCCAAACGGATCTCGGAGGCCAAGTGGTCGTTACTCGCCTGCAAATCGCGGCGATCGCGTTCGATCCGCTCGATGTGGTGCTGGAGATCTCGGATCTCGTTCGCTTGTTGGTCAACTTGATACTGGAGCTGAAGAGCCCGCGCTACCCAGGCGGCCGAAGTGGTCTCCTGACTGGGGTGCGTAGCGGTCTCCTCTCTCAACCTAGCCAGCTCCGCCGTCTGTTGCTGCATGTGTACTTGAGCGGCGTCAAGTTCCCTGGATTGACGCAACAGTAGGGCCGCTATCTCTTCTTGGTTGCGGACGGCGGCGTCGCGAGCTGCGATGAGAGCGCGCAAATCCCCTCGCGAGGATCGCGGTTGGGTGGATCCGGCGAAGGCCGCCCTGCGTGACGGTGGCTGCGAGCCGACGATGCACGAGAAGGACTGCGTCGCGTGTTAGACATGCCGGAAGAAGGAGAACTGGGCGAGTGTGCCCGTAGTGATGCCGTTGGTCGACAACAACTGCGGTCAGGAGGCGATTGTGGTGAAGCGCAATTCTCGGAAATGGAAGATGGCAAGTGACTAAGTGGGTATTGGATCCAGACTCAGACGGATCTGGATCCGGGATCAGATGGATCGGGATCTGTACCCGTTAGATCCAGATCCAAGATGGGTTCAGTCCGGTACCCTGGCGTAATCAAGAGACCGTGAACACAACACGACGGGCAAGCAGCTGACACGCAATGGAGGTAAAGAGAGCCCGTAGAGTCGGTAGGTACAGATGGGATGATGGGATCCACATGGTGATAGGACTTTGGTATAGGAGCGAACTTAAGCATAAATCAGAAACGAATCTGCCTTGAACAACGCAAGTGCTTCCTCCCTCGCCTGGAAACGGGAACTACATTGGCCTTACGTGGCGTAGAGAGGTTAGCCGTAGCAGATCTAGTGTTGGTTGTAAAGCTGGAGTAATACATTGGCCAGATCCAAAACCTTCCTCGTGAACTACTGTCAAGTGCGGATCCAAGATCCACCGGAGTTATCTGTTTGGCTGGTGCGTCCTTCGCTTCTCAACTGTCAACGACACCGTCATTGGAGGCGGCAAACACGACCAAGGAAGACCTGAGAAGGCAACGAAAAGGACAACAACAACCGAAACGCAACAACCCGGCCGGATCCAGATCCAGGCCGCCAGATCCAAGTACAAGACTACTGGATTTGGAGTAACCTGCGAGCAGAGTGAAGATTTCCGCGCTGCTCCACCCACATCCCCGCGTCTCGCCCAGACTGTTCTGTCTTCAAGGCTCGGACGCTTCTGCAGACACCAGAGGAGCAGATCCAGCCCTACCGACGGGTACACAAGGTGACCAGTTCAGCACACACATCACGGATCATCGGGGGACCCCCTCCGTAAGTCGGTGTTCGGGCGCAGTTGGGAAGTTGGATCGGCGATCTTAAATTTTGCTGATCCCGCTACACCACACAGGCGCTCCACGTGGTAGTGAAGGTTCCCTTGCTCGTCTAGCAGAGCCGGTGGAGGCCGCAGGGGAGCCCGTTGCAACTCAGAGTGAGCTCCTTCAGGTCCAGCGGCAGTCGGACCGCATTCGGGACCATGTCAATGACGTTGATGCGAGTCTCGAGCGTACTGCCACAGAGCTCAAGGAGCTCGCCCGAGACTTGGGCTGGTTCAAGTGCGTAGCGAGGTCTGGGACCATGTCGGAGACTTGGAGAGCTGGGTGCAGTATTATCGCGATCACGACGAGCGCCACGTCCAGGAGCCGTCCGAGTTTCGATGCTAGCAGGCTGGGTTGCAGGGTCAGATTGACCTTCTGGCCCGCATGCAGGGCCCGCACGCTGCGCCTCCTGCGCCTGTGGCCCTGTGCCTGCGGCACTTCCGACGTTGACTCTGCCGCCAGGGTTCGCGGCTTCGACGCCTGGGACTGCTTCCTCGACGATCGCGACCTCCGCGCCTGCGACCTCGTCGCCCTCTGTACCTCCGTCTGCACTTGGGTCGGGTCATGGTACGGCTTGAGCAAGCCCACGTAGAAGACGGGGTGCGTCCGCATCTTCTTCGGAAGGTTGAGCGTGTACGCAAGGCCCTTTCTGGCGACGACCTTGAAAGTTCCGATGAAGCGCGGGCGAAGCTTCGTCTTGAAGACGACTGACACTGCATGTGTAGGTAGGTTCATTAAGCAGCACCAGGTCTCCAACCTCATAACTGTCAATATTGCCTCTGGCATCTGCATGTTCCTTTTGTTTGTCTTGGCTTTCAGTCATTGCGTCACGCACGTGTCGTAAGACACTCAAGCGCGTCGACAAGAAAGCGTCAACCTGTTTACGAACAGTAGTCGTGCTGACATCGGCTAGCCGATCAGCTAAATCGGCTTCTTCTCCCCCACCAAGCCCGAGACCACCACGTGGCGGCGTCAGCGGGACGCGGGAATGAGACAAGCTGTTCACGTAGAATGGCGAGTAGTCGGTCGAGGTATGCACGGCGTTTTTCAACACAAACTCAACGAGTGGCAGCATAGCGCTCCAACGCTTCGGCGTCTCAGTGCAAATGCTGCGGAGCGCGTCCTCGACGACGCGATTCACTCGCTCCGTCTGACCATCGGTCTGCAGGTGATCCGCCGTGGACATGTCCAGCTTGGTGCGAAGTGACACGATGGAAAATTGGATTTTCGTCTGGGCGCAGGATGATTGGTTGAAAGTGGTGCGACGTTACGACGAGGATTGCGGGACAAGCACGAGGATCTGGGACCCGGCGAAGGCACACCCAGGATGCACGCCGAACAGCGACCCTGTCCGAGTCGCTAACTCAAATTGCGACTCTGACTGGGTGTAAGTCTTGGAGATACGATCAAGGTATACTCAAGTCAAGATGTTTCCGACCGACCAGGCAGACCGACCAAGGATGGGCAAAGATTCCGTGGAACGTTGAAGTACCCACGACTCTACACTGGACTTTGGCACGGCCAGGATGTTGACGCCAACCAAAATATAGTGAAATCGTGTGAAAAGCAGAATGTATGTCTAAGATGCATGAAATAGCCGCATAGATAAAAGATAAACAGAGTTTGTTTTCCCCTGAAACCCGCAAGCTGCCCAGAAGCGCAGGACGACCGGGCACCGCGGCTAGGTACGGCCGTGGTTGGATCTCTCCCTGAAGTAAGTACGCCCAAGTTAGGTAAGGTGACTGAGGCGTAGAGGCGTTCAGGGTGATCCACCTAATTCATTTCCTAGTTGCAGCTGCATTCTTGCCCCGAGCGAGGTCCTGCATTTCATATTATCGATTACATCTCAGGCGGAGTGAGTAGCGCCGCCGGGGACTTAGTGTGATAGGGTATTGCAATTGGTTATTATAGTTCAGTACGTTTGAAGCCGCCCAGTGTTGACCAGTGCCCTCGATACGGCTCGTTAGTTGACCGGAGTAGTGACCCATCGTCCAAGGGTCCAAAAGATTAAGTGACGGATATTTGTATTTGTGTATAACTCTGTATTTGTGGTTATCGTCCGGAGTCGTAGGGGCTACATTTGGAAGTACGTATCGCACCCCGCTCGAAAGCCCAAACAGTATACGACAACTCACTGACTGGGCCGAGCTCCTTGGTTCGAAGACAAACGACCCGAGAGGGATTGACACAAGGAACACCGACATCTCAGACGGACATTTTCTGGTGTATCCGCCTGAGAAGTTCTAAGGGACTTTGTTTTCCCAGAACATTCGCACACTATACACTGGACAGAAAAGGCGTTCACCCGCCTCGCCTCAGCTGGTGCGCGTGCCCGGATTCAACACGCCCAACGCTTCCATAATCTTGACGCAGACACGCGCGTATCTAACGTGGTCCATCGAGTGAATGTCTTGTCGTGAGCCAACAGATTTCTTTTCTCCCAGAACTGGATCGCAAGCGCCTCAAACTCTTGAGCGTCCGCCGCCATCGAACCAAACGCCGCATTTATTTTGCCCAGAATAAAGTCGCGCTTCTTCTGCATTGTGCTCGTGTTACCTACATTTTTTTAAACAGAGACCATGGAAATCAATACAATGTCAAACCACACTGAAGCAGAAACGCAAGCGGCTTACCATCTCGGATGACGGCGTTCCATTGCGTGAACTCTTCGATAGCTTTCTCGGTTACCGCGCTATGCTGGAACATACTCAAGTACAGTTCTAGCCTCGCGATGGTGTCTTGCAATCCGCTGTTCTCCTTTTCCACCGCCTCTAGCGCAGCCTTCATCGATTCCAACTGCGCTCTCACACGATTCTGATCTGCTTGCATGGCCGCCCTCTCTTCCTCGACCTGGTTGCGGTTGGCTTGAAGCTCTTCCAATGCTCGCGGGCAACCGTAGTTGGCGAACTGCTCTTCTAGGAGTCGGGTCTGGCGCTTCAATTCAGTCGCCTTCTTCGCCTGCGTCAGCGAGAGTCGATTTCCTTGCTGCTTCTCTTGCCTCGACTTCTCTCGTCTCTTTTATCCGCATCCAACTTCTCCCACTGCCAGTGCAGTCGATGCTCCACATTCTGCATACGCCGCTCTTCTTCTTTGAGTTTGGCCTCTGAAGATTGCAGCTTGGCTTTTAGGTCTTTATTCTTGTCCTCCAGCTGCTTCTCTCGCAACGCCACCTCCTTCGGTCATTCAACTTTTCCTTGCGCTCGTCCAGCTCTTTCGTGAGGTTGTTCATGTCATCGTGCACATCCTGGAGTGTTTTGGCCTGGTTAGCCTGTGCCTTAACCGGATTGTCTGCGTGCATGGTGACGGGTTGCTTCGCCAAATTCAACTCAGATTCCACATGGGCAAGCTTGTTACGCAAGCCACTTGAAATCGCCTTCTCCTCAACTAGTTTTGCAGCCATCTTCTTCCACTCATGCGCTATCACTGTACATTTGTCGCCACCACTGCTATCATTCCTGAGTTCGGCCAGCTCTTTTCAGCGGCTGCTAACTGCTCCTCTAATGCCCTTGAGTGCGCCTGCTCCTCCTCCAGCTGTCGAGTCCCTTTCTGCTTCCCTTCCTCCAGCTTCTCTCCAAACCGCTGCAGTGCTTGCGAAATGGAGTGTTCAAGATGCGCATACCCTCGTCGCAAAGGGTGGATTTGCACGCTCCCATCTTCGACTTGCGCTGTCTCGGGTGTCTGTGCTTGGACGGAGACTGGAGGCTCTGGACGCGGAGCTTGGTCTAACGCTGACGATGCTGGGTTTCTGGTTGCCGTAAGCTGCTGAACCGCCTGGATGTCGCGTTGCCCGATCTCCACGTGCTCGGCTCCGTCATGTTACGACAGCATCGGCGAACTTGATCCAGCGGTCTGCGCGTGTGCGTCTCCTTTTGGGGCTTGCTCTGCTAAATAAACCTTGTAGGTCTCTTTCAGCAGCGCAGGCTCGTGACGTGGGAGCTCGTGTGGGTTGTCTTTGAACACACTGAATTGAGTCGTCTTGCTCAAAGCACCGTAGTCCAATGCCTTGTCGCTGTTTTTCGCCGCTGTGTACCTATCTGCCCACACACGCTTCTGGTAGTTTGTAAGCTTGTACCGATCAGTCGCCGTGCGCCGTGAGCCTTGCCGTCTCTCGCCCTTTTCTTCCTTAAGCTTCTTTTGTAGAGCCAAGCACGTGGACCGGAGCGCGCGCTTGGGAACCAGGGGAATCGTCTCTCTATCTTGAGTCGTCATCGCGTCCTCTGACGCACCCGCGGCGCCCAGCTCGCCCCGTCGCCTTTGCAGCTTTCCTACTCCTCGTCATGGCCGCCTGGTCAGTAGGACTGCCTGCAGTCTCCTCGCGCTCTGCAGCCTGAGATCGCCGCACCCTGCACTTCGCCATTAGTACTTAGCAGCAGTCAATGATTTTTAATGTGAGAAAGTGAAACGCAAATCCTCGGCTGAGAGAAGTTGAATCGAACCAAATCTAATTGACTCTAAGTCAACGTTGACTTGGTCGGAGTCGTTGTTGAGATGGCTACTAGTACCAAGTATCTAAGCCAACATAGACCCCAAAGTCGCAGCTGAGTCCATAAGAAAGGTACTAGTAAGTGCACATGGCTCGCAGCGTTGTGCTCACAAAAAGTATAATTGGTGACGACGAGTGCCAAAACAAGAGTGGATACGTCAAATTAGAGATTTATTGGAGCTACTCGTCACCTCAACGGATTTGTCGGTGCGACTTCCCTATCTGGACTAAACTCTTCCAGTGTGATCATATAGGTGCGTGACATATTGTTGGTGGTCAGCTCGTCCTAGGTATGCAGCTCGTTGTCGGTGTACACCTCGTCGTGGCGCGGCGTATTGTGCTTCCAGATGTTGAGGTACTCCACAAAAATGTGACCAGGGATAGCGTGGCCAATACGATTAGCTCGCTCCAGGAGCTTCGTTGCTTCAGCTACACCAGGGCGGCATTCGAAAGCAGCAACTGCAAGCTTGTCTGAGGGGATGTGGAGATCCAGCTAGCGCTCAAAATCATCCATCCGAAGGTTGGTGTTGTCGACGATAACGATATCCACTCCACGATCGGGGCTGCGCCAGAGCAGTTCTTTGCATTCTTCGTAGCAGCTTCGATGTGCCTCCCAAAGTCGACTTGTGTCGAACACATAGGTACCTCCGCGCTGGAAGAAGTGGTCCGCTGAGCAAATGGACGAGCAGAAATCGAGCGTTGCGGCATAACGATCGACCTCTTGAGCAAACGTTGTCTTGCCAGAACCCGGAAGGCCTCTCATGATAACGACGAGCCGTGGCGGATACTGCAAATACCAGTGGCAGTCCTCCCGGTACGCCCGGTAGTCGTCTATGATTTGTCGGACTTTATACCCCATCTCTCACGCGTCGGCTTCTCAAGTCACCGCCCTCCTAGATTCCACTGCTTTCGATGTGGGTCACACTACACGGTCAAAAACAGGGTGGGCCACATATAACACAACCCAACGTTGAGTCAGCATCGACATCTTGGACAGACCCAGGTCCCGGGCGCGGACGGCGGTCGCGCAGCGCTCCAGCGGGTACAGTGACAGCAGTGCGGTGATCGTGACGATGGCGGCGTAGACGACCGTCGGGCAGCGTTTTGGTGAGCCCGGCCACAGCGTCACGGCGAAAATGGCGGCGGCGAGCCCGGGCACAGCGTCACGACAAGCGTGCAGGTGGTGGGCACAGCGACAGCAGTGTCACGAGAGCAGCATGGGAAGCGTGGCGGTGGCGAGCATGGCGGCACCAGTGACTTGAGCTAGGTATACGCCGCGCTAACTAAGAACACGGATGGTTGATGAACCCCCGCCTCGCGGCCAATCACCCTCGCGCTGCGATCCGTGTCGGAAGATCGTTTCCGCGCGCTCAATCCCAAGCCTCATTTCCAAAATCGCCAGCTCCTACTCAAGCGCTTCTCCAATTATGCCGACGCCTGGCTCGCATCGACCGTCGCCGCCAAGCCCGCCACCAAGCTCGCTATGCTGCTGTCGCTGTGCCGGACGCCGCCATGCTCGCCACCGCCTGCTGTTCTCGATGTGCCGGCTGCCCCCATGCTCGTTACCGTCACGGAGTCTGTGCCGGCGGCCGCCATGCTCGCCACCGCCACGCTTCCCATGCTGCTCTCGTGGCACTGCTGCCGCTGTGCCCACCACCTGCACGCTTGCCGTGACGCTGTTCCCGGCTCACCAAAACGCTGCCCGACGGCCGTCTACGCCGCCATCGTCACGATCGCGGTGCTGCTCTCGCTATGCTTGCCGTCAAGTATTCTGTTGAGCTTCGATTTCTCGCTGATCTGGAGTTCCAGCGCAGTGTCAATGTTGACATCCCCCAGCCAAAGTTGAGTCCCTCTTCTTTACTTGCACGTGGGTGGGTGTGCGGTCGTGACGCCCGTCGTTTTGCTTCTCGCGAGCTTGGTTGTGATGCCTGCTGTCATGCCGCGGGTTTTGTGGACGGTGAGTATGACGCCGAGCATGTATTTATCACTGTGAAAAAATGTTAAGGAGCTCTAGATGCAATGTAGGACATCTAGCAGTACCAGGCTATTTGTTATCCCAAAGGAATCTGCTAAGCTTTGCGATGTCAACATTGGCACATGCAATTCAACATCGAGATAGTATTAGTATACGATGTCTGTCGTACTTCGTATCCGGATATGTTTAGATCGGAAATTAAAAATCGTTATTGTTGTATGAACAAGGTCAACAACGCCCACGTATTCTGATGCTAGAAGTGCGCCTTTTGATCCCTCCACCGTCACTCCTCGAGATGGCACAGAAGTGCCGAGTAGGCAGCGGGCGCGACGCCCAATCGCCTCGGAAGACGCGAAGAAAAGCAGCGAGGATAGTGAACTCGGAGGAATCTGGTAAGCAAAACGCATCTTTTACTAGCAAAGCGTCGTAGCGATCTTATAGTAGACGCTCGTAATGCTGCAGACGACGAGTTTGAAGTCGAGAAGATCACCGAGATGAAGTTCGTGCGTGAAGAGCCCAAATACCATGTGAAGTGGAAGGGTTATGACGAGACGTTGTGGGAGCCGGAATCGAATCGGCATTGTCCTGAGTAACTGTAATAATGGTGCCCAGGCTCGGAGGAAGTGTACGAAGTGGAAAAAAATCTTTGTGAAACTTTTCGTTTTGGCTAGTCTTACTTTGAGGTGAAATGGAAGGAATATTCCCAAACGAGCTGGGAGCCTGCCTCCAATCTGAACTGCCCTAACAAATTGGAGAAGTTTAGGCGTCGCCAGAAAGCAGCACGTCAAGCTATCCTCCAAAACCCAGCTCCAGCTGAGGTTACGGATGCTACTGGGACGGTAGGCATGACAGCTCTCGGAAAGATACCGATGAGAACGCGAAACCCAGGGGTGGGTTTTCAGTTCGCCAAGCAAGCAGAGCATGGATTCCAGAAAATTATGGAGTGGGAGTAACCAATGATCCTGACAATGTGGTCACCGAGAGCCGGCAAACCGATGATCGAACCGACAATGACTATGAGTACGATTTTCCGGATTACTTTCCCGAGACTACCGAGGAAGAGGCGATCTCAAATGCAGGTGGTGCTGTTGAGCCTTGAGGTGCCGGGGCTCAAACAACCTTAATACCAATGGAAGGAATGTGGATGCTACGCCAGTACCGCGAGCAGACTCCAGAGGGTCAGACAAGGCTCCCAGAAAACAAAATCGCCCCGGCAGACAGTAGAAACAACCGCAACACCCTCGCAAAATCGACGTAGCCTTTTGTCTCCCGGGAGTCGAGTATCTGGGAAGAAATCTAAAATACGTGCGGTGATGCTTGCTGATGAAGTGAACGTGGGTATTGATGGCGATTACGAGGTGCTGGAATCTGATGGTTGCCCTGCGAGAGTGCCGAGGACGATTCTGAAGATGAGTTTACATTTGAGCTTTATATTGCGGATGATACCGAAAACGAAAGTTTTAGTGTCGAAACAGCAGAGGAAATTTGCGCGGTTGCCGGCCCCCAGGACTACATAACAGATGAAATGCTTCGAGGCATGTCTGACAATGGTTGGGCGTTGCTACCGGTAACCGACGAACGGGATGACTCGGACCTGTCCGGCGCTACGGATGTGTTTACGAACCCCCCTCGACTTACTGCCTCGGCTATAGAGGCAGTGAAAACGATGAAACCTTCTGATCTTTTTTTTACTTCATGCCAAAGACTCTCTGGACGGGGATTGCCGAGGAAACTAATCGTTACGAGCGTCAGACACGACCGAAAAGACTTCGACAGGCGAACTTGTCAATTGAAAAGAAGACGGACGACAGGCACAAACGCAAGGAAATGTTTCAAGCAAAGAAAAAGGAACTGGACGCGTTCAAAGAAATACGTGCCGCGGAGATCAGCATTTTCTGGCCCTAGTAATACCCAGGGCTATTTGCCCGATAAAGGCTCGACTGGGAGATCATTGGAAGACGCGAGCCGGTGGAGCGATCCCAGCTAGAACTTGGTCGCCATTTATGGTTCGCAAGCGTTTCAAGGAGATTAACAGGTACTGTGACTTCCACGTTATTTTAATAAAGGGCCCACTAACACGTCCTTTGCCAGATTTCTCCACTGTACGAACAACCAGACTCCGCAGGCTAAGACGGCCTGGGCATGGAAGAGTCACAACGTGATAAACAAGTTACATCCTACCGCTTTCAAGGGTGGAAATGGAACTAGGGCGCTGGGTTGCATTCGATGAAATGGTTATCCCCCTAAGAAGTTCGCGGAACACAATACGAGTTTTCCTGAAGAATAAGCCGCACAAGTACGGCACCAAGCTGTTCACTGTATGCTGCGGGAAAACCCACTACTGCTCCAGGCATGGTCATTTGCGGTATTTTATATAGTCGGTATCAGAACGCTGTGAATTCATGCTCAGGTTCGAGGCTTATTATGGTAAGAAACAAAACAGTAAATTTGTTGGCACCAAAAGCGGACCAGCTGCTGTGGTTCGAAACCTTAAAGCCTTGTGGGAACAGCGTCGGGTGGATCGAACCAAGAAGCGATCATCATCACTGATCGCGAGTATTCTTCAGTGACGTTGGGGTTTCGTTTGATGGACATGGGGTACTACAATATCGGGACGGTGGCTACGACGCGTCTTGGCTTCCCCGAAGACTTGAAGACCGACGAAGAATCAGCTTCAACAGGGATGCCGTGCGGCTCATACGTTCTTGCCCGGAACAATACGAATCGTCGGATGTACTCGACGCGGTGGGTTGACTCGAAAATTTGCTAGTTGTGGTGACTGGGGCCTCCGCTAGACGAGAGATTGTGCGGAGGAGCAAAAGGACGGCTCGCATGCAAACACAAGTAAAAGGACGGCTCGCATGCAAACATTCCGTGTCCGGAGTTTGTGGTATTGTACGATAAGTACATGGGGTGTTGACAGTCACGACCAGTTACGTCTGCAAAGGTAGGTGTTGCTCTGTTGCGATTCTGTCTCCCTTCACTTACGCCGAGAGTGTATTTGACTAGGTACTCCATCCAAAGTGTCATGCGACCAAAGAAGTACTACAAGACTGTTTTCTACGGGCTTCTTTACATAGCTGTTATTAACGCTTTTATCGCCCACCGTGAGTACGCGAAGTCTGTGGGGAAACCCCCTTTAACACGCGGATCTAATTTAGCTACACGAGAAGCTACTCGCTCTCGGAGACGATGACTTCCTGGAAACGGTTCCAGTCGCCGAAGCCGCTGTTATCGAGGTGGTGGATCTAAGATCTAACCAGACACCAGTTTTGAGGGCGTAGTCGCTAGCAAGCTCGAAGCATCAATTGGTGGTATCGACGGACAAGACGGCGAAGGGCAAGTTCAAGTTTCGCGTGTGCGTGGTGCTCGCAGTCCTGGATCGAATCGACTGCCCGGTACAACGCGTCATTACTGCAAGCAGTGCTTCACTGATCGAGGAAGAGTGATTTGTGCTCCAAGGCGGGACACGTAGCCTATGGTAATTCTGTATCGTGCTTTAACATTTGGAACTCGAAGTGGGAGAACGGAGATCAGCTCCCGCACAATGAAACGGTCGGGCGGATTCAATTGCGTCGGTCGAAAGAGGAGTTGCGCGCGGAAGCGATGGATACAGCTGCCTCGACTGCCGTACTGCCAAGGGAAACAAAGACCGATGTTCAGAATGCCGATAGGGCGGCTTCGGTCCCACCTTTGCCGTTACCGTTTCCAAGGTCCAGACCGCGAAACGTAGAGGTACAAGTGCATCAACCAGAGCGGCTCGGCGCAGACGCAGAAGGACAGGATGAAGGAGTAACTGCGACTGAGAGGGCCCCGGATGAGAGCGAGTGGGAGGCCATGGCGGAAGCGCTAGCGGAGCTTCTCGCCGCGGTAGAATGTACAGTCAGCAGGGACGAACAGCAGAACGAGTCGGATAATTACGTTGGGGGTCTATGGTTTACAGTGAAGTCAACCCTGACATCATGCATACAAAATTGGATACAAATACGCCTGTGAGAGAGATGCGAAGCCAACTTTGACATCGACGGCGGCCAAGCTGGCTGTCCACGTTGAGATCCATGCAACGTCGAGCAGGCTACAAACGAATATATGTAGGCATGGGCTTCTTGATTACATTTCAGCATTACTAACAAAACATAAATGCTTCAGTGCAGCTGGACTAGGCACTTTCAGACCCACTAGCGTCTCAGTGATACTCCAAGACGAGGAAACATCACTTCGGTTTGATACGTCCAAACAGCAAGCCACTCGAGCGGCTTCTTGGACTCGAGCTTTATACTCGAGCTCTTTGAAGAAACCCTCCTCGGAATGCGCCCGGATAGCGTTCTCGTCGTACGATCCGTCTGCCTCCATGGCGATGTGGTGTTCAACATGGAAATCTAGAAACGCGTCTAAGCGTTCAATGTCCCACTCGCACAGGCGCTGTCGACGCTTTATCATAGACAGCGTTATCTACAAAGAGATCAATGGCATGTTAGCGTTGTGAGTACATCTGGCTCTACATAACGCGTGAAATACCTTCGAGGCTTTCAGGGATGCTTGCAGCCACGTGTAGATGTGACTTGAGTCTTCGTCATTCTGAAACTGTGCATGCATCTCGTAGAGCGGAAGGGTAGCCAGAAATGCGTCTACATGGTTGGTAGACCTGAATCTAGGCTCGTAAACCTGTTGCATTATAACATTAGTTAGACTACGCCACATAACTAAGTAATTCGCATACCCACCTGGTTCCGTGAAGGTTTGCGTACTGGCCGGTGTGTGTGAAAGTCAAGGTACCCCTGATACCATTGAAATCTCTCCAACGTCTAGGTATACATCGGAATGGAGCCATCGTACGCCCACTGAAACACCTAAGATATGTGCACGTACGTCTCCTACAGACATCGGCTTGCCATAAATGTTCTTGTTGTTTGACGCTGTTCGGTTGACATCCGGCGTAAGAGCCTGTTGTATGCAAGCAGGACGGTTAGATATCAAATAACCACCACAAGTAGGACATACATGCGCATCGGGACAGCCTCGTAGGTGGAGTTAGGGTCCGACAGAACAAAGTAGGAGGAGCGGTCTACGTCGGTATCTTGATCGCTGAGGCGCCCTTGGCTCTCGGAGCGCCCTCGCGCTGTGAGCTCCTGTTGGTTCGAGCGCTCGTCGTCAGCGCTGCTGCTGCTGCCGTCCACAGTGCTGCTGCTGCTGCCCACAGTGCTGCTGCTGCTGTCGGCCGCCGTGTCGTCGGTGTACGTACTTCCGTTGGCCATGATCTTCTCGGAGACGATCTCTCCCCCCCCCTCTCGCAAACACGATGTGCACTGTACCACTGAGGTGTGACCGCGACTTTTGACAGGTTGTCTGAATAGATTTTGACTGTCGCTCAATTCTATGAAATGCCTTACTAGACCCTTACACTAAACCACATACTCATTGCATCCGACTGCAAATGCTGCTGTTGCAGTGAGATCTTGTTTTGGCAGCACCATTGGGTATTATAGCCCTCATCGCTGGCGCCACCGCCTTACGTGCCACCGCCATTTTGGCCCTCGGTGATCCGCCTGCCGGTATACGCGCTCCCCACTCTGATTGGAGATCACACGACGGACTGCTTAATCGTTCTGCAGGGTCTTGTGATGTGTTGATATCGTCGTTGAGCTTGAACATGCACTTCTTCTCCTTCATTTGGGGCGCCTCACGCGAGCGCTTGTCCGCGTGCGATGACGTATGACCGCCGCCCACAGAGCGGCTCTAAGAGCCGCCCGAGTTGTATCGATAGACCGTGATCGACAGCGCGTAGTACTGACCCGGGTGCTGATGGGTTCGTAGTCAAAGTCCCCTGCTGCGGCGTCGGACCCGGTGCTTGACTTCATGCTGTTCGGGTTCACGTGCTGCAGGAATTCGTGCACGCCGGGTCATTGAAGCCGCCGCTATTGATGCACTGGTCCAGGGATTTATAGCAGAGCTTGGGACGCTCGCTGCTGCGCTGGTGGTGCGGCGAGTACGCCTGGTGCAAGGTGAAGAGGGAGGAGGAAGTCGGGCGCTTGTACTCCCGATGGATTTGGGTGTCTGTGGGGGCTTGTGCCGCCAGTGCTCGCCTCGCCTGCGGTCGAGAAACACGTCAGCAATGGAGCAACCGGCCGGCTAGGGTGAGCAGCGTACCGAGATTGATTTGTTCTGCTTTCGGTTGTGCCTCGTACGTCTCGTCGTTGCAGTAGAAGGCGTCCCTTATGTGCCGTGCTGCCCTGGAATAGTGTCACAGCGATTGCCAAGCACGTCCATCAACCGCGATATTCAGCTCAGCAACAATTTGACTCACTTAGCGAATGTTCGCATTATCCTGCGAATTACGCCAAGGTTTTTTTCGATCGAATTCTCGACAGAGCTTAGTATTACGACCGTATCCAAGCTTTGATTGGATAACTCTGACCAATGAGATTGACAGCCGGTGGAACCCGAAAAGTCGGGGCAGATCGCTGGGGACCTCGCTTACCCTATCCCACCAGTATACAAATTTCTATATTAATCTTATCCCTGCAAAATCAGGATAAGAGCGGTTGTTGGTGGGTTAAGGAATTTAGTCGATGGAATGCCCATCAGATTTTTGTCTGGCGAATGCTAGAAGTATTATATGGTAATCGAAATAATGCTGTGGTGAGAAGATCCGCTCAAGAAGAGGTCTTGATGGAACAGGATCCGCCAGTTGGCCGGGTAATGGGATCCGGCAGTTGATGACGAGGCCGGGTCCCTCGGATGACGCCATGATTGCTGGATGGGGGTGTGGTTGCCAGATCAGGGTCGTTGAAGATGGACTGGGCGTAGGTAGTGTGGTGGACATGGATCTGGTTGCCTACATTAGGATCCCCTAGATTAGGTATGGATCTGTACCGGTTTATTGGTGCAGAGGCTACGGTGCGGAATTAGGTAGGAAGGAGAGCCAGTAGCAGGCGGGATCCAAGTCGGATGGGAAGGCTGGATACAGGCTAACAAAAATCAGAGTCGAATTTGCTTGGGAACCACACACTTGGTCCTTAGTATTGGGATTAGTATTGGCCCATACTTTAATCAAGTGATTTGCCCCCGCACACGTGGCAGACTGCTGGATAGCTTGGCCAGCAGCTCGCGCCCTTCGGCCCTCGCCCCCCAACTTCCCCGCTAATAGGAGGCGGCAAGCAACGTAAAGGAAAAGGATACAACACCCCCAACAAGGCAACAACTCCGGATCTGATATATTACCTATCGGATCCACAAGATCTGCGGCCAAGACCAAGGATCGACCTATCCTGACCCGCGTGAAGGAACCCCCACTGCGGATCTACCCAACATCTCCCTAAGTCCCTGCCAAGGACGTTCAAGTTCACCCGCTGCGCATCTCGTGTCAACGAGAGAGCAGATCCAGCCCGCTGACGGGTACACAAGGTGAGCCACTCAGCAACCCCACGGTTATCGGAGTACCCCCTCCGTTAGTCGGTGTCTGGGCGCAGTGTGTGAGTGTGGGATCCCTGCTAATTCCAGCGGATCCACTCCACCACAATGCACTCGTCCGCTTTCATGAATGAGTCTACAAGTTCCTTGAGTTGCTTCCACGATGCCTCGATCCTGTTTTTTGTGTTGTTACCGAAAGTGACTGTGTTTTGGCGCTCGAAAGCACACCACATGCTGCGGCACTTGTCTCAGTTTTGCTTAAAGTATGCTTCAAACGGATGCTGAGGAGTATCGTCGTCGCCTTCTGCATCGGTCCGCAACTCCACACGACCGGAACCTAACTCTGCGTCCAACTCAGCACGATCGGTACCCAACTCAGCACCTCCAGCACCCAACTCAACACGACTCGACACATTCCGACGGCCAATTGACATGCTATGACGCATATAGCGCCGAATTTTCTTGTACTCTCGTTCCGTACTCGTGTAGACGAGAACCTGAAAAGGCCTTGTAGCTGTTGCTTCTGCCCGTATTGAATCCATCTTCTGCTGAAGCAATCTTTTCTCAGAGATACTTGACGACGTGGAACTGGCAAAGCAGCAACACTGCGTCAGGGAAGGCCATCGTCAGCTCGGTCTCGGTGAAATCCTTGTCGATAAGAATACAGTGAATCCGAGTCCAGGCCGGATTGTTGCGCTTGAACTCCTCTAATGCTGTCAGCAACGTCGGCAGTCGCTCGTTTTGTACCACTGCATGTTGCACGAACTGCTCTTTTGCCGAATGCGTCGTGAGCCATTATCGAGAAGACCTTGTACTTGGAGGCAATGGTACCATGGGTAGCGTCATTCATCGAAGCTTCAGGAAAAAGTTCAAACAGTCGACGCATATGCGCCGTTTGAAGCGTAATTCAGGTTGCAATATTCTACAAGGAAATACGGGCAATATGTTAGATGAACGCATATTCCATCAATACAGGTCCCAGCCAAGTTCATACCTTATCTTGTACGGAGTCAACAAAAATACCTGCAACATTCCCACGTCCTTCCGAGAAGTCTTGCACCCACTGCTTGAGTCGCTTCGCACTGGTGGGGGCGGTGTGTTCACGCTTCTTGAGACGTCGGACGAGGTTGCGCACATCCTGGTTGGTGTGAGTGCACACCGACTTCTCGTTGATGTAGGTGTATTCGCTTCTGCGAGGCGCCAGCCTTACGGAGCGTGTCCACTGTAGCGAGCACCTCGGGCTCCAAATTAGCCCTCACGTGTGGGTACTGGCGGTGGGCGTGCCGATTGAGCACGGGACAATAGTGCCCAAATATGGCCAGCAAGCTCACCTGCGCCTCGCAATCCAGTGCCCTTGACTGCTGCCGCTTTCGCTTGCGTTGGCCACGAGGCTTGTATTTTCTGGTGTGCGTGCAGACGAAGGTCTTCCGGTAATTCACCCATTCATCTGGCACGGTAGGATTTGTCGACCCCGACTCCTTGATCTTCTTGTTCCGCGCCGCGACCTTGTTGTTCGTGCGGATGCGGAAGCTCTACACAGGATAGCCTTGCGTCTGGTCTTAAGCCGTCTTGGTAGCTGCCGAATACTCGGCGAGATAAGCCTCCATCTCCTTCCACGAGTTCAACTCGCGTCACATTAGAGGAGGGCCCTCTGCCTCTTGCTGGTCTTCCTCCGCAGCGTCGCGCGGCGTGCACGGATGAGCTGAAGCATCGGTCCGGCCTTGCTTGGGCTGCGACACGTGGCTCGACGCGTGGCTGCTCGCTGTGCTCGTGGGGCTTCGAATTCTTCATCACTGCTCACGTCAGGTGGGGGAGGGGCAGTAGGAGGAGTCACTGTCTTCGCTGACGCTAACTCCATGCGCTGCCTAGCGGATGGCGCCACAGCGTGGCACGCGCGCCGCCGCTTTCACCCGCAGGTCGTGCACCATTCCCCCGCTGATTTCCGAATGGGTGGCGGGACGGAGGGAAAGTGAAATATACGCTTTACGCCGGACGGATAGTTTCATGTCGCAAAAAAAAGTCAATTAACCTAACCTTCAGTTGGGTGCAGCAATCACTTCCATAGATAACTGTACGCCCTGTCTATTGCAATGGATCCCTTTCCTAAAGAACTTTGATTGTTTTGGTGGAGAACGGCTTCATGCCTTAGGACCAAAACGACTTCGTCACTTGGAGAAAAACAAACTCTGCGTTGGTTAACGTCCACAAATTTGATGGGGGTTAAAGGCTACATGCAAAGACGATCTTTTCAGCGACTCTTTGTCATTGGGTTGACTACTGGATCTTCCCCCAGAGTGTTGGTCCTAATTGTTACCGAAGCTTGAAGAGTCACGCCCGCGGGTGAACCTCGGAGCTTGAGATGATACGAGACCGTCGCGAAATTCTTGGTATTCGCGTGATTCTTGAGTCTGGGTCTGGGGGGGAACCCTAGTCGAAGGCCTTCTCGGATTTTGTGGGAAGCAAGCCTGGGATAACAGGCTCCATAGAACGTCAACCTTGAGAATATTCTGGGCAATCCGGAAAGCACCTCGAATACCATTCAACTCGTGCCGAACTCTGCCTTTTTCCAGGATTCAGGGAAGGATCGCATGCGTTCACATGTGCTTCTGGGAACGGGGTCAACTTGACCGCAGCAATGCCCTTTTTAGGGGTGCCGGGTACCCCGAGTACAAGCTCTTATTTTGTAGATCAGACCTCGAGACTCCAGTCGATACCTCCACGAGCAAGTGTCCAAGCTCGAAAATCCATCTTGCGCGACAACACCAAGCGTCACATTAGAGAGATGGTAATGAAGTAAGGCTTCACAACTCTGGAAAAGTCATCGCGCCACATGTTTCACTGGCACAGCCCCCCCCCCGCCCCCGCACACACACACACACATATCGACAAGCATCCCACGAGCTGAGCGGGAGCACTGCTCGCGGGAACGAGCGCGAGCAGCAAAAAGCCTGCGAGCGCGCTCCCGGATATTTAAGCGCTCCCTATGAATTCGATTTGACAGGGGAGCGCCGAAACCCAGCTCGTTAGATACCAAACTTTATTGGATAAAAATAGCCGAAAAGAGCGACGAGATTGTCGTCTCGAGAAGCTATAAAATTAGTTACTACCACCAAGCGCAACCTTGCTTTGCAGAATTTCTTTTGCTATTAGTCGCAAGGATATATTTATATATATATTGAGAAGTAAACATATAATATTATTTGCTCAGTGATAGCGACCTCCACGTTCATGTGCATGTGCAGATTGTTGTCATCGATAGAGCTTGCTCTCCAGAGCTGTTGCGACGTCTGTGGGTAGCAGGTAGAGGTGATGACCTCGTCCCAGTACAGGGAGTCTCCAACTACACTACTGCTGCTCTCCTGCTGCCGCTTCATCTTCTCCTGCACCTAACGGAGTAGCACTCGGGTGTGGCGGTGTTTGCGCACGGCACTTGGGCGTGGTGGCCTTCTTCTACTACAGGTAGCTCTCAATTATCTAGGAAAAACGTAGGACGTCTATCCAACATTATAGGTCGGGTTACTATTGGCTAATAGTGTGGGATATTTGGCCAATGATATATAATGAGCTGACGTGCTTGAAAGCGACGATAGTGTTGAAGGCAAAGCGCTCCTACAGGCGAGCCTAATATCATAGTAGCCCCCCTACATATGTACTACCACTGGCCGAAACAGTATTAAAGTAAGATCCATCTGTCAGTATTGCTCATATTTCATTTCTAAAGATCATTCAAGGCTAATGGGAGCCTTCTGCTACCACTGGTATCCTGCCATGGCTCGCACAGTGCGAATCGCGCTTCGGCATGCCTCTATCTTACTATGACACTTAGTGCTAGGACTTTGCCCGCTTCAGCGCTATGACAGGCACTACTGGCGTTGCACCGTGCCGTGTGAGCTGGTGTTGGGGGGGGGCTCCCATCGCGATGCAGCTGGCGGCCCACCAGCAGCAGCACCATCACAGCAGCGCCATCACTGGTGGTAAGACTCCACCTCATCCTCCTGTATTACTCTAAAACTGTGCTGGCGGAGAGCCTCCACTGCAGGCGCACTCTTCCTAATGCTACTGAAGTATTTACCTGCACTAATTAGCACGACCAGTGCGGACACTCTTAATATTGTTTTTTTATACCACGCTTGCTGCGAGTTTCAGCAAGCGTGCAACCTGCGAGCCTGAAGCTGCACTACTAACTACATATACTGGTGCTGCTGCACTTACTTGTATGGTATGTACTTGTATGGATGGCCGTTATAGTAAGCACCCGTGGCCACTGCTGGGCGCCGTACAGTTATGCTGCGGTCACTCAAGTCCATGGCAGTATACTTGCTCTATAGGTGCAGCAATTTGGGGCTGCAGAGTTGTTACTGGTGGTGGTGCCGCTCGTGCCCAATGCTAGCTACATGTAGCATTGCGACCGTAGCCTACATAAGTACTGTTCTAGTGGGTGATTAGATATTTAATTGGCACTGTAGTATTATTACACCAAACACATGCGCTGTCTTCTCGTAGGAATCGTGTTGTGTATTGAGTTGTCGTTGCCGTCAGTTTTGGAAGTGAGATGCCGTCAAAGCCATCTCCCTCTTGAACATCACCCGGCTTTATGTATCTTGAGCTTTGCTGGCGTCTTTCCTACATGGTTGGCCCTCGTAGCTGCAGTGCTTGGCTTCATAGTAGCCAATAGGATTGCTTCTTTCCTCTTATACTTTACTTCAATATACAGTATACAGATGCCTATATATTGTGGCGCAACACTCCCACTAAAGATGACAGCGATGTGCTCAAGATCTTTCTCGACTTCAAGGACTTCAACTTCATTCTCAGATCCTTTCTTGTCACATGCCCAAATTTAAAACCCAGGCAACCTAAGATAGTGTATTCTAGGCAGCGCTGAACCCAACATAACTGAATTCGGCCCAAAATGATGTTCACTTAGTCTTATATTACGAAGCCTCTTCTCACATCCTTCTCCGCCTTTAGCTTTTTGCTTTCACTCCCTCATCTGCTCGCCTTGCTGCTCATGTGCTGGTTTCGCTGCAAATCCTTCGGGAGGGGTGCCGTAAGCCACCCGACATCCCCTGACGACGGCAAGACCTGGCCTAGGCCACAGAGGGCACACAGCTCCCGGCTTTTTGCGCCGACAGGCTGCTAATCGTCCAACTGGGGACAATGTCGGGGGGAAAGTCAAATCTAACAGCTACTCGCGACCACCCGGCTTATGACCAAAGTACTTTTCAGCGGCACAGATTAGGGAGTCACTTAAAATAAAACTTAGCTTAAATCGAGTGTACAGCACTCGGAGTACGGGGCTTGTAGCCCGAACGGTTCACTGTCCTTAAAATAGGGCTAGGTGAGACAATTAACACGGCTTTTAGGCCTTAATCGTGCCTTTCCGTTCTCACTTTTGCGCTCACTCCGTAACTCTGACTTTAATGTTGTGTCTTTGTTCATAATTTGTGTCTACTTTTGTTATTTGCTCTTCGTAGCCTTTTTGACTTATTTTGGGGACGAAAATCACTTTTTGACACTGTTGGTTACATTTTGCTTTTGTTCGTGATATTGATATCATTTAGAATCTAATCTTTAATTTGAGACATTCAAATCCTTAACTCCCATCATATTGCGGAGCTTTTCAAACTGATTCTGACTTAACGGCTTAGTCAGTGCATCTGCTATCATATCATTTGTACTACAGTATGTAACTGTGATACTTCCCTCTTCATGCTTGTCACGAGCATACAAATGCCTAATATCAATATGCTTGGTGGACGAATGACTACAGGGGTCCTTAATAATACTAATGGCGGCAGTATTATCGCACCAGCACTGAGCCGGTAGTACTTGTCCGTATCCTAACTCCTTTAGTAGTAGCCGTAGCCACATTGCTTCTCGTACGCCTTCACTAGCAGCTACTAACTCTGACTCAGCTGTATTGAGGCTTATACAATCTTGCTTTACACTTTTCCATGTGATGCATGCACCAGCGAGTAGTGATACATAACCTGTAATAGATTTCCTTTGCTCATGTGCATTCGCGAAGCTCGCGTCTGTGTATAGCTCGAGCCTAGTAGTACTATTGCCATCATATAGTAAGCCATACTGTAACGGGGTTACACGAATGTTGCCCGAAGGGTTACGAAGTGTGGCACACACAGGCTTGTGTGTGTGTGTGTGGTGTACACTGTATAACCTATTTCAGTAGGAGAATCAGTACATGGCTTCAGAGCCACAGATTATGCATATGACTAGGGTTCACTATGCTAGATAGTGAACCAGATACATTTACACCGAAGGCGGCTCTGCCGCGATAAGGAGAAATACATTCAGTTTAAAGATTCACAGCTGAGAGTTAAGGCTTGACTCTTGGAGTCCGTAGGGAGTACGGACTCGTGCGTTCTGGTATTAGAACGGGCTATCTTTAGCCGCGACTCTGTGAGTCTGTTACGTCTTCCTCTGACGCTAAAGCTACGGCAGCCCCGCTGCACTTGGTAGCACTCGTAGTCAATCCGACACCTGAGTCTGGATAGACTGTCCCTCTGTGAAGGATGGAGCAGTTCGCTCACTTGCCCCCGAACCAGCAGGATGCGCTTAAAAAGCTTATGTCCTTGCTGGGCCCGGAGGGCGTGACGCAACTGGCGCAACAAGGCCCCGACGCGGTGAATGCGCGCCTCGAGGCGTTCTCCAGCTACGAGAATGCTCTGTTGGAGCACCTCCAGCAGAGGATGGCGACGGCCGCGGCGCCGCAAGCGCTCGCTACGTCATCCGACGCGGGAACAAGACCCAAGCCGCTCATGTTGAGCGTGAAGACCTTCGAAGGCAAGGAAGGGGAAAGCAATGCTTTGGACCCGTGAAGTCGAGATGGCTATGAGCTCAGCTCTACTCCGGACGGAGTCGCAGCGCGTGGCGCTAGCTATCTCGAAGCTTGGTGGGCGAGCGAGAGAATGGGCACTAACGTCAGGGACGTCGGTCGATACGGCCTTCCCGACGTGGGACCAGCTGAAGCAGCAACTGTCCCGGGTGTTCGCTCCGCCTAACGAGGCGTATCGCGTGCGCTCACGCTTCCTGGCTACCCGGCAAGGCAAGAAGGATTTGGTGGACTATGTCCAGGAGTTGAGAACTCTCATTGCGGGCATGTCTGCCGAGCCTCTGGCTGAGGTAGTCATCGTCACGGTGTTTATGGAAGGGCTTCGCACTGGCGTGGCCAGGACGGAAGTCTTCCGCACTCACCCAAGCTCTTTTGAAGAGGCTGTGAGCATCGCGTTGAACGCGGAGCACAACTTTAAGTCGTCAAGACTTGGGTGGAACGCTCCTCACACCAGTTCGTCGAACGGTCCGGAGCCTATGGACCTCAGCTATGCTGAAGACGAAGAAGCCGAGCTTCGGGCTGCTGGGCAGCGGCGCGGCATCCGCCAATGTTTTATCTGCGGTGACACGCGTCACTTGCGCGCCGGATGTCCGCTGCGCTTGCAGCGCCAGGCTTCGTCAAGCCGCTCTTCGGGTTCGAGCCAGGGCTCTGGTTCGTCTCGGGGAAACGAGAAAACCCAGTAGGCGCGGGGCGGCCTACTGGGGAGGAACTAAGTTCTATTGAACCTCGGCGAGGTGGAGGTCGACAGGACTTAGCCCCGAAGAGAGCTGTACTCTATAACACGGAACGTGTGTGCAAGCCGGGCTTGCTAGTTGTCCAGGCTTGGGTGAAGGGCTTCTCAAAGCCATGGACGATTTTGATCGATTCGGGAGCGTCGGGTAATTATGCCCGGCGTTCCACGATGGACGGAAGTCAGCTTTATGCTGAGGCACTGGTAGCGCGTGGGAGTGACATCGTCACTGTTCGTCTCGCGACGGGCACTCGTATCACGGTGCCTAAAGTCCCTGTGGACTTGGGCGTGAAGTTTTTGGATTTCGATAGCGTGGAACGCTGTCTGGTCTTAGACCTCGATTCGAGATATGATCTCATCCTTGGTATGGCGTGGCTGGAACGCCATGAGCCTTGGATAGATTGGAGGTCGAAGACCCTTGGTGCTACGCACTTCTCTCCCGGCGGAGCATTGGCGAGTCATGAACCCACCTCTGCTAGGAAGCAGAAGCGCTTCTGGCGCGAGCACTGGACCGAGTCGGTCAATGTGCTGAACATCGGAGTTTCCGAGTTGGTGGACACTGCGTGTGTCGAGAACGAGCGTTCCGAGCGTGGCTCGTGGACGGCAGATGGAGCGGCACGAATTCCGCTGAGCGGGTGTGCGCCTGAGGGCAACGCCCCGCTGTACCCAAGTGAGGACAAGGTCGGCATGGAGCCGAGGAGCCATGGGCGAGGCCCGGCTGATGAAGGATGTGGAGCGGCACTAATTCCGCTGAGCGGGTGTGCGTCTGAGGGCGACGCCCTGCTGCGTGCCAGTGAAGGCGCGGTCGACGAGAAGTCGAGTGAAGGTGGGCGTTGCCCGGATCAAGGATGTGGAGCGGCACTAATTCCGCTGAGCGGGTGTGCGTCTGAGGGCGACGCCCTGCTGCGTGCCAGCGACGGCGCGGTCGGCACGATGCCGAGGGACAAGGGGCTCTCCCGGACGAAGATCGTGGAGTGGCACGTAATCCACTGAGTGGAGGCTGCGGGTCGTGCAGCCCTTCGCTGAGTGTCGATCAAGACACTGGTGCTCCTCTGGAGCTGAATGAGGTGGTGACACCTGGCGTCAAGAAGCACGCGAAATCACGGAGCTCTTCTGGGCGGACAGTGTCCATGAAGAGGCGGCAGCGCCGCAAAGCGCTGGCGGCGCGACGCAAGGCGTCTGCGGTCTCACGAGTCGAGAAAGGTGTGCCGAGTGGTGAGGCTCCACACAAGAGCGAGCAGCTCTACACACTCGTGAATGGAGTGACGGGCGACGTCGACGGAGGCGTCAGTTTCACCGACTTGCCCTCACTATCTGCTCTCCTGGAGCTGGACGAGATGTCCTTGTCCGAGTTGGGCGAAGCCTTGAAGGCTGGAGACTTGGCGGAGGTGGTGGTCATACGACCTGAAGAAGAGTTGAACTCGTCCTCGCTTCTGGATGAAGCTGTCCTGGAGGACACTAAGAAGGCGCTGAATGCGCGAAGCGGATCGGCGATCCTGAAGGATCCGTCGGACCCCTTGTACCACGTGGTGAAGAATTATCAAGACGTGGTCTCGAAGGAACCGCCCTCGGGGCTACCTCCGGATCGAGGTGTTCGACATGAGATTGATCTTGTTCCGGAAACGAAGTACTGCGTGGCGAGGCAGTGGCCTCTGCCGAAGGAGCAGTGTGACGTCATTGACGCGTTCTTCCGTGCGAAGCACGAGGCGGGCATGGTGCGTGAGAGTAAGTCTCCTCACTCCACGCCGACATTCTGTGTCAGAAAGCCGAATGGCAAGTGGCGTATCGTGCATGCTTTCTACAAGCTGAATGCCGCCACCATTCCGGCGCAGACGCCGATTCCTCGGAAGGACGTTCTTCAGAACAACATGGCAGGATGTACGATGTACAGTGCGCTCGACTTGGTCGATGGCTACTACCAATTGCTCATGAGGACGAGCGACATTCCCCTCACTGCGGTGAGTACTCCGAGCGGCATGCTCTGGGAGTGGTTGGTGATGCCCCAAGGGCTTTCGAACGCGCCAGCGACGTTCAATCGTCTTGTGACGCAGCTCTTCCGGCCCCATCGGGCGTACGCGCAGGCGTACTTCGATGACATCTTTGTCCACAGTCGTGCGGAGCACGGGAAGACTGATATGGAGAACCATGTCGAGCACCTGCGTGCTGTGCTCGAGTGCATGAGTCAAAACAAGTTGTATGCCAACATTGACAAATGCATCTTCGGAGCAGAAGAGATTCCCTTCTTAGGGTGCTTCATCGGGAAGCGGGGCCTGAGGGCCGACCCGGTCAAGGTCAAGGCCATTGTTGACTGGCCGGTTCCCCAGAACCAGAAGGATCTTCGCAAGTGGCTTGGCTTGGCCAATTACTTGCACAAGTACAGCGGGAACTACGCTGAGATGGCTCGGCCACTCTCCAATCTCCTGAAAAAGGACGCGGAGTGGTGTTGGAACACCGAGCATCAAGATGCGTTTGCGGCCATTAAGGATAGTCTCCTTCATGCGCCTATTCTGGCTTTGCCAGACCCCGCTCGTCCGTTTAGTGTCGTCTGTGACGCCTCGGACTTTGCCATCGGCTGTGCCCTGCTACAAGCAGACGCCGAGGGGCGCGAGCGCGTGGTGGCGTTCGAATCTCGTCAGCTGAAGGCTGCTGAGAAGAACTATCCTGTCCATGACAAAGAGCTACTTGCGATGAAGTATGCGCTCGTCAAGTTCAGGATCCACCTGTTGGACTCTCAGCCGTTCGTGATTTACACGGATCACGCGTCGTTACGCACTGCGACTCAGTCGCCTCATCTCTCGCAAAGGATGGCCCGTTGGCTGTCCTTCTTCGCGGAGTACAACTTCGAGGTGAAGTACAAGCCTGGCAGGCAGAATGTCCTCGCGGACGCGCTGTCGCGCAGGCCGGATTATGAGCTGGCTCATGTAACGACCGTGACTTCGTCATTACCGGATCTGATCCGAACGGCTTATGCCAAGGATGCCACTTGTGTCGCGTTGCTGAAGGCTCTCGGGAGCAAGGAGTTTCAAGACTCGGTCATTGAATTGTCGGCGCGAGTGCGCGCGCGTTTGCATCGCTACACCCTCGATGGTGGCCTACTGTTGTACAGCACTGGCTCCGAGGACACGCCACGCGTGGTCATTCCTCATGATGAGGACCTGAAGTATCGTATCCTCTATGAGGCCCACGACACGCTGGTGGCTGGCCATCTTGGCCGTGAGAAGACCTACAGCTCGGTGAGCACCCACTACTGGTGGCCGAAGATGTACAAGTGGACGAGCACTTATGTGCGCACGTGCGAGACGTGTCAGCGAGTGAGGTCGTCACCCCATGCTGCAGCCCCGTTGGCAAGCTTGCCTGTCCCTTCGGGCTGTTGGCAATCCATGAGTATGGACTTTGTTTTTGGCCTGCCGGCGGATGCGGCGGGCAACACTGGAAGTCGTGGTCTTTGTAGACCGACTGAGCAAGATGGCTCACGTTGCGGCTGTGCCGGATACCATCGATGGTAAGGGTACAGCAACGCTGTTCTTGGACCGAGTGTTTCGACAACACGGACTCCTGAGTCGATTGTCTCGGACCGAGACCCCCGCTTCACGGGCAACTTCTGGAGCGCGGTCTTTGCGGTGCTTGGCACCAAGCTGGACATGTCCACGGCGGATCACCCGCAGACCGATGGTCAGACGGAGCGAGTGAATCGCGTCGTCGAGGACGTGCTCCGCAGCATTTGCGCTGAGACGCCGAAGCGTTGGAGCGCTATGCTGCCACTCGTTGAGTTTGCGTTGAATAACGCCGTGCATGCCTCGACCGGCTACACGCCGTTCTACGTGAACAGCTTGTCTCATCCCCGCGTCCCGCTGACGCCACCACGTGGCGGCCTCGGGTTTGGTGGGGGAGAGGAAGCCGATTTAGCTGATCTGTTAGCTGATGTCAGCCCGACTACTGTTCGTAAACAGGTTGACACTTTCTTGTCGACGCGCTTGAGTGTCTTACGACACGTGCGTGACGCAATGGCTGAGAGCCAAGGCAAGCAAAAGGAACATGCAGATGCTAAAGGCAGAGGCAATGTTGACAGTTATGAGGTCGGGGACCTGGTATTGCTAAATGCTAAGAACCTACCTACACATGCAGTGTCCGCTGTCTTCAAGACGAAGTTGCGCCCGCGCTTCATTGGACCTTTCAAGGTCGTGGCCAGGAAGGGCCTTGCGTACACGCTCAATCTTCCGAAGAAGATGCGGACGCACCCCGTCTTCTACGTGGGCTTGCTCAAGCCGTACCATGACCCGACGCAGGTGCAGATGGAGGCACCGAGGGCGACGAGGTCGCAGGCGCGGAGGTCGCGAGCGTCGAGGACGCAGGTGTCGCAGACGCGACCATCATCGCAGGCGCTGCAGGCACAGGCGGAAGGCTCGGCATCGGCGGTGCCGCGAGCCCTGAGGGCAGAGTCGGAGTCGGAAGTGCCGCAGGCTGGGGGCCCCGGCGCAGGAAGCGCAGCGGGCGGGCCCTGCATGCAGGCCAGAAGGTCAATCTGACCCTGCAATGCAGCCTGCTGACGTCGAAGCTCGGAGAGCTCCTGGCTACGACGGTCGTCGCGATCGCCATAGTACTGCACCCAGCTCTCCAAGTGTCGGAGCCGGTCCCAGACCTCGCGAGGCACTTGAACCCAGCTCAAGTCTCGAGCAAGCTCGTCGAGCTCCGTGGCAGTACGCGCGAGACGCGCATCGACATCCTGGACATGGTCCCGAAGACGAGTCGTTTGTTGCCGAACCTCGAACAACTCATCATACGTCGCGAGGCGGCTTGGTGCGTCCTCCACCGGCGCTGCTCGATGAGCAAGGGAACCTTCACTACCATGTGGAGCGCCTGCTGGCGAAGCGGCGGTGCCGGGGTCAAAACCAGTATCTGGTGAAGTGGCGAGGGTACCCACACTCAGAGAACTCATGGGAGTTTGAGGTGCCCCTTCGCCAAGACTGCCCAGACGTCGTGGACGCTTTTGATCGGCTTGATCACCAGCGCCCCGTGGGCTCGAGGCCGGCATGCCGGCCGTCCCGCGCTTCCCGGCAATAGGCTGGGGAGCTGCTGGGTCAGCCACATTGCTCCGGGGTTGGCCCTGAGCCACAGCGCTCACGCCCTCACGGGCAGGAGCGACTGGAGGGCTCAAAGGAGCGAAGCGCGCAGCGCTAGAATGAGTCTGCGGCTGAGCGTTGGCCGAGAGGCTGCGTTTGGCTCGGACCTTCGCAAAGTCGAAGCGGAACTTGCGTTCGATACGAACATCCACTTCGCTGAAGCTAGCTCGAAGAGCTTCCATGGAGCTAAGCTTCTTCTTCTTCTTCTCAGCTCAGTGCTCGAACTGAGCCTCGTGTTCGGTCAGGCTTTCGCCCGGGCTGAGCACCACAGGGTACGTCCGTATTGCGGGTACGGACAAACCCTTGCCTTGCAGGCGCAACCGCTCGCGGTACTCGGAGACAGTCGTAGACTGTGGAGTCAAGAGTCGCTGGCGTAGAGACGTTCTGAGAGCGATCTCCTCCGGAGTACGGGCCGCAGGCCCAATGACATGCTGAGCCAGCGTCGGTTGGAACGCCTGACGGCATGCCTCCGCGGGGTCACGAGGCCAAAAGCCGTACTCGGCGGTGCTGGGGTTCAGCAGGGGCCGCAACTCGGGGCGCTGGGAGCGCATGGAGGCCAGCTGCGCCGCAACCTGCTCGGATTGAGCCTCGTCCAAAGGGTTGGAGAGGACGGGACCCAAGGGCACTTCCCCGCACGAGGCGGAGAGTACCGTGACTCAGTGAGCTCGCGCAGCTCGCGGAGCCCGGAAGAGCGTTCAGGAACGGATTTGGAGTGCGCAGCGGTGGCCGCGGCTCCTCCCTCGACGGCGCAGTGCGCTCAGTAGAGAGATGGCTCGACGAGCGCGCAGGAGACGTTCGCGCGCGGCGCTCTGGGTCGCGGGAGCTCGACGAGCCAACTGTGGCCGACGTGCCACCTCCGCGTTGTGCCGGCGACGTGGGCGAAGCGTCGCGGCGGTTCGGGAGCGTTGTGGGGACGCTGCTTCACCCTCGTGGCTCGGAGAGCCGACATCGGACTCGCTGTAGTCCACCTCGCCCTCCTCCTCATCTCCGAAGAGATCTTTGAGGTCCATGGTCGGATGGGCTAGTGCTCGAGGGAGCTGGGGCGTGCTCGCCGCGAGCGTTGCTTGAGGCGTTGCGCCGCGAAGTACTGGGAGACCGAGAGCCTGGGAGGCGCGGTCGGTGTGCGCACCTGCGCCGGGGGGCTTGGGAGTTCGCAGGCACGAGGTGCCGAAGCGCGAGAGGAGCGAGGCTCCGAGGCGGACCTTGCGAGAGGGTTTCTGCGGTCGAAAGACCAAAAGGCGTTATGACTTGAAGTCATGTGAGGGCGCGTTGCGCCGAGAAGTTCTCAGAGACGTCCACACGATGTGGGTTGACTCGTTCGAGAAGGAGGCTTGACGGAACAAGACCCGGTCGTTGACCGTTAAGCGTGAACGCCCGTGTCCACGGTTTGGTGGGGGAGGGTGTAACGGGGTTACACGAATGTTGCCCGAAGGGTTACGAAGTGTGGCACACACAGGCTTGTGTGTGTGTGGTGTACACTGTATAACCTATTTCAGTAGGAGAATCAGTACATGGCTTCAGAGCCACAGATTATGCATATGACTAGGGTTCACTATGCTAGATAGTGAACCAGATACATTTACACCGAAGGCGGCTCTGCCGCGATAAGGAGAAATACATTCAGTTTAAAGATTCACAGCTAAGAGTTAAGGCTTGACTCTTGGAGTCCGTAGGGAGTACGGACTCGTGCGTTCTGGTATTAGAACGGGCTATCTTTAGCCGCGACTCTGTGAGTCTGTTACGTCTTCCTCTGGCGCTAAAGCTACGGCAGCCCCGCTGCACATACTGCGACGTTCCTTTCAAGTACTTTAGTACTCGCTGAGCAGCTCTCCAATGAGTCTTATTGTAGCAAGACAAGTACTTACTTAGTTCCCTTACAGCATTAGCTATGTCAGGTCTAGTGCCTCTTACTAGGTACATTAGAGACCCTACCAATCCTCTATAATCGAACAGCTGAGCTGCGATCTGCTCTGGCGTAAGAGTCTCTTCCTTTTGTAGTATAATACTTTTTGCCTGTGGCGTTGGCTCAGTACTACAATCTCGCATATTATACTTGTGTAGCAAGTCATGGATATACTTATGCTGCGAGATGCGCAAGGTCTTTGCTTCTCAGTCTCTTTTGATTTCCATTTTCAGAAGATAGTGTAGCTCTCCTAAATATTTCATTGTAAACTTCTCTATAGTTTGCTCTTTAGTTCTTGTATTGAGCTCAGATGTGAGCCCGCAATTGTCAAGTCATCCACATACACGCACACAATGAGTGTGTGAACGACTCCATCAACCTCCCACTTTTTGTGGTACAAGCAGTACTCCTTCCCTGCACCGCAAAAATCCTAAAGACTTTAGAAACTCATTCAGTACGCCATACCAAATTCTAGGCGCCTGTTTTAGACCGTATAGACTTTTACGCAATTTGCACACAAGGGAAGCCGATCCGTGCCGAAATCCATGTGGCTGTCGCATGTAGATGCTCTCATTTAACAGGCCATTTAGAAAGGCCGTTGATACATCCATCTGATGTAAGTGCAGGCCGAGCGAAGCGGCCAGCGCTAGCAGTAGACGCAATGACTCGTAACGAGCAACAGGGGAAAAGACCTCTTTATAATCAATTCCGTACATTTGGGTGTTGCCCTGAACGACCAGGCGTGCCTTAAACCTATCTACGGTACCGTCCGCATTGTATTTAACATCAAATAGCCAGTGGCAGCCTAATGCTCTTCTGCCAGGCGGAAGTGGGACGAGAGTCCATGTTCCATTTTTTAGGAGTGCTTCAAACTCGGCTTTTACTGCTGCCTCCCACTGCTTGGCATATGGTCCAGCAAAAGCCTCCTTTAGTGATTTAGGTATTGGAATATGACACATTTTCGCCGTCACTGATTTAGCGCCAGTCGGCTTTTGCGATCGTAGTCGCTTAGAGCGGCGCGGTCTCTGACTAGCATCCTGATTACCATCTCCCACTTCTTGCAATGTCGGTTCAGACGTGACCGATTCTGAACTTACAACTTCAACTTCAGTTTCACTGTCCCTTCTAGATCTCTTACCTAAATCAGAGATAATCTGAGTCTCACTTTTATTTTCCACGACCTTTTCAGTTGGGAAAGACTGATTTATCATTGCCTCGGTAACTACCGGGCTGAACTTCACGTCTCTGGCAGTGACATACTTGTTTCCTTTGATATCAAGCAGGCGGTATCCTTTATAATTGGGTGATATACCCAATAACTTACACTCTATTGCTCGACCACCTAATTTAGGGTCCTTTCTTTTTTTCTGGGAATATGTGCAAAGCACGTAGAACCCCAAATCTGTAACGCTAAGCCGTTACACTTCCTCTTATGGAGCATTTCATACGGCGTTTTCATTCCGAGCCTTGCGATTGGCAAGCGATTGGTAACTTCGACCATGTAAAGTAACGCCTCAGGTCACCATTTGGCCGCCATGCTAGAGCCTCTAAGTAGACATCTAACACCACTCATCATGGTTTGGTGCGCTCTTTCTGCACTACCATTCTCTTCTTGTGACTCAACATTTGAGTGTTGAAATAAGAGACCTAATTTAGTACAGAGTTTGCTAACCTCGTTTTTTACGAACTCTGTCCCTCCATCTGTTCTAATTTTCTTCACTTTGTATGGGAATTGTACAGAGAGCTGTTTTAGAAGATCTCTGATTTTCCCTGATACTTTATTTAGGGATTTCAAAGGAAAGTACCATTTGTACCCAGTTGCATCATCTGCTACCGCTAGTGCATATCGGTAGCCGAATGATCCGTACAGACCATTCATCCTGTAGTGTCCATATGGAGCGTGTGTAGCGGCTCCGTCGGCTTATCTCCCACCATGTTTCTATAAGACATGCGCCGGTCCTTCATTTCCGCACATGTTTTACAGTAGAAAGGAATGACACGATGGAATTGGAGATTTTCCAGATTTTCCCGAGCCACGCCCGTGATTGGTTGGTTCAGAGGCTCACTATGGGACACTATGGGAAAGGGAAGCAGCGACACGTGGCGTAAAGGGTAAGCAGATCCTGGTCGGACTCGCGCTGACGGTGTACAAGGTTTGGTGACCCCGGATGGAGATGTCCCCGAGAGTGGACCCCGGCTGGAGCCAAGTACCGGACGAGAGGCGAAGCCCAAGATAGCGTAAAAGTGCCTCCGACTGGAGGCCGCCTGCTCCTGGTGCACCGTACAGCGCAAGAGGAGCCCGACCGGATTGAGCGAAGACCCAGAAGCCCCGAAGTTGCCCAAGAAAACCCAGACGTGAAGCCCAAATGGAATATGATCCCGTCTGGAAATGAACCTGAACCCCAAATGGAGATACCAAGATACCATCCCAGAAGTGAAGATCCAGCATACAAAGTTCAAGATGTTTCCGACCGACCAAGCCGACCAGCCAAGATCTGTTCGGATTCCGTGGAACATTGAACTTCGTTTGCGTACCCAGTGATGATTGTACTTGCTGGAAGTATGCTACGAGGGACCGCGAACGATTACGACGACAAGACCATAGTGAAGACAAGTCAAGACGGAGTGCATGTAAAGATCGACAGAAGATAGCCAGACAGAAAAGAGAGACAACAGATAACAGATAAACAGAGTTCGTTTTGCCAAGGATCGCGCAAGTGAGTTGGAGCAGCCTACCGGACGTGCATTCCCGGAGGACCGACTAAGTCTACGCGTGAGGGCCCAGCAACTGTGACATCTGGGTCGAGCTCCCGCAACAGAGTCCAGTCCAAGTTGGGGTGAGTACCGGGTACCAACCCGAGGTTGATCCACTTCCATTTCATTTCCTAGTTGCGGTTGAGCTCGTCCCTCACAGGAAGGCCCCGCATTTCATATTACCGATTACCTTGTCACCTGGTTGGAGTAGCCCCAGGTGGGAAGTATTGATTTAAGTGCTATTGTGTGGTAGGACGTACTTGATTGTGTTAGTTTCCCTCAGTACCTGAGGGTGGTGCGCGTGAGCCAAAGCCGTCCGGGATTGACCAGTATCCCGGAGTCCGGCTGGAGTTGACTGGAGTAGTGACCGACCCTTTCACGGTCCAAAAGAATAAGGAAGGGCTACGTGTTTGTATATAACTCTGTATCTGTTTGTATTGCTTGGTTATCTGAGAGCTGTCAGAGGCGACGTCCAAGAAGGTTACGTTCTGCCCTGCTGCCTAGCGACCTACAAGTATCAAGACAACTCATCCACGGTTGAAGACCCCTGGTTACGAAGACAAACGAACCCACAGGGATTGTTCACAAGGACACACGCCACCCCGGTTGGAGTGTACATCCAGGTGTATCACTTCCGGCTAGGGTCTGTTCTGGGTGCACCCCCATTCGGGAGTCCACATCCAGGGCGCGCTAACTATACACCTGGGCGGTCAGGCGTTCACCCGCCTCGCCTCAGCTGGTGCGCGTGCCCGGATTCGAACCAGGGATTTCACCGGAGTTGTTTATATTTTGTAAGTTTATAGGTGTGAGGTGTGCTAACTTTCCTAACTAGCGTCTATGACAGCTAAGCGAGGAGACATGCGCGAAGGAGGGCGCGGAGGACGAGGACGCGGCGAGGCGTTACGTCAATCGCGTCGTGCGGCAGGGCTGCCGCCCGAGGAGCAACCGAGCCTGGAAGAGGTTCAACGCAATGCTCGGAAGGCAAACGCTGAAAAGCGTAAGGCAGCCCTGGCCGGAGATGGGTCTTCGAACCAGGTCCAACCGGCACCCGAGCCGGCCGTTCCGAATGACGCGCACCAAGTGTCGAAGGACGGCGAGCCCGAACGTGCTGACGTGGGCGCGGAGTCGAAGACCGCAGAGGGGATCCCGGCCAGGGTGAACCCAGCCAGGCGTCTGAGGGAGGCGCCGACGTGGGTAAGCCCCAGGTGGAGGGTCGAGTTTCGGACTCCTCTCTGCCTGGTCAAGATGTGCAGCCGGACGCGCAAGTGCCCGCCGAACCCAAGCCGACATCGTCTGCCGACGAGGAGAAGCCGGCCGCAGTCCCTGCGAAGGCGGTGATCCCGCCCGCTGATGCCCAACCGGAGACCCAACTCTCGGTGAAGGCCAGCCGGGGAACCCATCGACGGAGCTGCCGGCCGAACACCCAAGTGTCCAAGCGGCGAAGGCGTATGCAGTGTTGCAGGCGTCCCGGTGGGAGAGAGCCCGGTCTGGGCTCACACTTCCGCCGAACGTGGAATACGCCTGGCCGGAGTCTCATCCAGACTCCGTGTTGTGGTTGACCGCGACGCTTGCGACGTCCAAGTACTTGGCGTCCAAGGTGGCTTCGTCGGACCCGGCCGAGGTTTGGCTGGCCGACCTGGCACCGAGCCGTCGAGACCTGTCGACCGCGCAAGACCTGGTTGGGGTCCAGATCCCGACTGGGTTGCTGGACTCACGGGAGTGTGTTGCAGTCCTGCAGACGCTCCTGTTCGAGGCCGGGTTCCAGTTCGTATACGTGGTGCCGGCCTGGGTGGAGGCGCGAGTGTCCAAGGTGGAGCCGATGTCCATCCGGACCCTGGTCGGAGACGTCCAGCGACTGCTTGCTGCCGAGCTCATCGAGTGGCGCGAGCTGGTCGTCGGAGCGACGTTCAAGATCCTGCCAGCGTTGGAGGCCCAAGCGAAGACAGAGAAGCCACCTATCATGGATTACCACGCGGAAGACGCGGATGGAGATCTATTGATGAACGACTACGAGCTCTTGCTAGGCCGGACCTACGTCCTACGCCTACGCTTGACGGGTCTTCGTCCCATCCGGAGTCCAAGCGGGTCGTCCACCGGTGAGCCAGCGCCCAAGCGTCCGCAGCATGCACCGCCGAGGGCCGAGAGCTCGCTTGCGTCCCCGCCGTCCCAGTTCGAGTCGTTGCCGTCCGAGTTTCCGTCGGCTGAAGAGTCCGCCCGGGATGCCCCGGCCAGAGGAGCAACTTCGGACCCTGTCCCGAGCATAGTTGGCACCTCCGACCGGGCTTCTTATGGCGCGACGTCCGAGTCTTACGTGTCCAGGAACACCACCTCGGACTCGTCGACCTCGACGCTCGGGTACAGCGCTGCGTCGCACATGCCGATGCCCCAGCTGGGATCCTTGGCGATGTCCGCCCGGGGACCGGTTGGCATGTCGATCGGCGCTGGAGACGTGGGTTTCCATGTGACGCGCGAGGTGGCCCCCAAGCGAGAGCTGATCCCTGATCACGCTGATGCCAGTATGGCGCGCTTGGACGAAGTGGCCAGCCGGCTGACATCGAGGTCGCATACGTCGACTAGGTCCCGGACACGCCGACGTTCCCGGAGTGGCTCGATGTCGAGTGGCTCGGATTCGGACGGAGATGGTCGGCGTCATCGCTGCCGCTCTAACCGGAGGTCGTCGCGAGACCGATCCCCATCCAGACGCTCGAGTCGATCCAGGCGTTCATACCGGTCGTCCCGGTCTGGACGGACAAGCCTGTCGGCCCAGTCGGGGATGGCGGAGATGGCGGTGTCGACCTTCCACCAGGTCCAGCAACTCGGTGCCGAGCTGTCGAAGCTGCGCGAGGCGGTATCGACCGGGAAAGATCCCAGCCGGGACGCTGAGGCCGAGCTTGCTCTCGCCGAAGCCCAACGGGAGGCGCGTGATGCCGAACGTCGCGCCCAGGAGCTTGAGCGACACCTTCATGAGGTCTACGCCCAGGCGTCCCAGGCCGCCTCGCAGTCCCTGACGGCTGAAGCCGACGTCGAAGCTGCCCGTCTTGAAGCTGCACGGGCCGAGCGTGAGCGTGTGGAGGCAGCTGCCGCAGAATACATCCGCCGGCAGCTAGCTGAAGCCGACGCGAAGCACGCCGCTGAGATGGCCGCCCGGGTCGGGCAGGCCCAGCAGGACCTGGCCGCATTGGCAGCCAGGCTGCAGGCGTCGGAAGTCGCGCGTGTGCAGGAGCGTGAGTCCGCTCAGAACATCCAGCGTTTCCACGTGGGACGGATACGCGACCTTCAAGCGACATCCGTCCAAGCTCAACCTGAACGGGGAACATCTGACCCCAATCGAGCAACTCCCATACAAACGGGAGGTGACAACCCCGAACGGGCAACGGGCGTAATCACGGGAAACGCAACGGTCGGAGGTGCACAGCCGGGACAGAAGAACACGACCGAAGCCGGCTGGGAACAGCTACTGGCGACACTGCCGGAAGTTGACGTCGCGCGTCTAGCAAGGACTCTGAGGCCGACCGCGGTGAAGAATGAGCCGATCGCAGTTAATGCGGTGCACCGATCTACTACGGCGACACAAGTTGCCCCGACGGGGACCGCCCGTCAGGAGGCGAAGGCGTCAGTGAAGAAGGAGTCTACAGAGCCGAAGAAGGACCCTCCCAGGAAGAGTGATCGCAGGAAGGATGAGCGCCGGAAGGACGACCGCAAGAAGGCGCCGCGCAAGGGGCGCGGCCGGGACCGCGACTCGTCCCCGGACTCCAGCCCCAGTTCCTCGAGCTCGGATGGTGACAGTTCCAGCTCGGATGACAGCCTAGATGGTGCGGATGCTACACCTACCGTGGAATCAACTACGGTCGGGGACGGCAAGACCTCCTGGACGTTCCGCCCGTATGTCAACTCCAGCACGCTGGACCAGTTCGATGAGAAGGCCCCTCTTGGAGATCGACGTACCTGGTGGGAGAAGTTCACCAACATCTCCGTCCAGGGTGGTTGGTCCGACCAGACCAAGGTTCGCGAGCTCAAGATGAAGTTGTCGCCTGCCGTCCGGAATTGGCGTGGTCAGCTGGAGAAGCACGTCCAGAGCGATTGGAAGCGCTTCGCCCAAGAGTTCCGCCGCAAGTATCTGAAGCTTCGGACGTCGGAGTCCGAACGGTACTACACTATGCGGCAGAAGGCGTCGGAAACCCCGATGGAGTTCTTCTACAGGCTGAACGAGGCTGCGGTCAAGGCTGGGATCAAGTACCGGAAGTCCAAGAAGGAGCGCAAGCAACATGTCAAGCGTTTCCTGAAGAACCTCAGGGACTCCCAGCTGAAGGCCATCCTAGCAAACCAGAAGATTCGCAGCCTGGACGACCTCGAAGATATCCTGGAGCAGCAGGAGGACCTGAATCTGGATGGGGGCTATGATACGCCACCGCCCAAGCGGGATTTCCGAGCAGGCAACATCCAGGACTCTCGTTTCAAGCCTAGGCGCCGTGCGTTTGTGGCAACTTCGGACGGGGAGCCCGGCTACGAGTCTGAAGGTCATGTGCGTTTCGAGGACGAAGTCGAAGAGACCAAGCCGTCCCAAGTGGAGTCGAAGGAGTCCAGCCGGAACACTCCGGCTGAGGTGATACCGACTGCCCCAACCGTTGCTCAGATTCCGGAGCCCGAACTTCGTCAAGCCATTTTCAAAGCGATCGAGCAGAGTGGGTGGCGCCCGCCTGCGCAAGGAGATTCACGTCCAGGATGGCAATCGCCCCGGCCAGGATGGCAATCCCCTCGGCCGGGATGGCAGTCGCCCCGGCGAGAGAACCCCGATCGGGATGAGTTCTGCGAGAAATGCCGTAAGCTGGGTCACAAGGAGCAGAATTGCTGGGCGGAGATCATCTGCGATCGTTGCAGTCGAAAGGGCCATCCGGGATACGCGTGTCGAGTGAGACCGTGTTCACGCTGCGGCAAGATACATGAAGGAACCTGTGAAGATTACGAAGCTCTGGAAGCCGTGAAGTCACTCGCTCGGAAAGGGATGTTACAAGACTTACCTCTAGCCCTGCGCAAGAAATTGCTGGGTGATGAGGCCGATCCGGGATCGCCGTTAAACTAGTAAGCCCGCTGGATGGGGATCCAGAACGCGCCGGGCTGGCGAAACCCAAAGGATTGTGTGTCTTAGTGAATGTCGGACCCGAGTTGAGAAGGAGAAAACCAGATAACCACCAATGCATGTCAGCTATATTTCAGGACAAGTTTGACGACCCCAATTGTGCGGATTCTGGACGGGAAAGCCTGGATGGAGATGATCAAGTCGAAGTCCTCTTACAACCCGGCCAGAGATACGGTTGGTGGGAAGACCATGAGCCTGAAGCGAGTCATGAAGTGGCGACGGTGCATGGGGCGGTGAATGATCTCCGAACGAGGATACTTTTGGACACTGGTGCATCTGGAAGCATGATCAGCTTAGACCTTGCGCGTAGGCTCAAGCTGAAATTCCGGATGTTGCCGGAGCCGATCAGAGTGTCCGGATTAGGAGGAGCGCCCACGAACATCACAGCGTACGCCCGGGTGAAGATCACTCTGGGTTTCCGCGTGGTGTACGTGATGAGTGTCTGGTTGGCGAATATCGGCGAAGGATTGGAGGTACTTCTGGGAATGAACTTCATGTATGCGGCTGGAGTGCGGTTGAGCGTGCGAGAAGGACTCGTGCAGCTCCCGGACGAGGAAACTGTTGTGATGTGTGACGGCCCACGCCGTGAGAAAGTGGGGCTGGACCTCTCGGTGACCCCGGATGAGGGATCTATCTCCGTCCGGGGAACACGCGGTCGTGAAGATCAGATACGGCCAGAGCAATCCTCAGCAGGATGTTGTTTGGGCCGGTCGGGGTGACCGTTGGGTTACCCAGATCCTGTATGCAACCAAGTCGTGGGCGTCCTCGGTGAAGGTGGTGAACATCTCCAACCAGAGCGTATGGCTCGACAACCGGACTCCAGTGGCTCGGATTGTCGAGTTCGGGCACTTCCCACGATTTGGAAGATTCGTCCGGCCAGGAAGCAAGCGGTACCAGGAGTGGCAGCAACTTATCTTCGAGAACACGGTGTCCCCAGAAGCAGAAGCGCGTGAACGAGAACAGATTGAGCTTGAGTGGAGTCGACAGCCCCCAGCTGTAGAGAGACCACAGCGCGAATGGCCAACAAGGATTCTCATGCGGCCCGAACCGAGATCCCAGACGGACCGGCTGGTCATGCTCCAGCAGAGTGCTGTTGAATCCCGGATGGGACGTATCGAGGAGGTTTCGGGTGGAGATGGTCGTGACACAGAGCCCGATCGACACCCGACTGTCGAGAGTTCTCGCAGTGATGTGGGCACCGCAGCTGAGTCTGACCCAAGTTCTGATGAGTGGAACCCGAGCATTTCAGATTCGGCCGAACCTGACCCGGATGGTGACAGTTCGGATTGCATATCCGACCAGGAGGAGCCCGACATACCCACTGCGTCAATGCCCAGTACCCCGCTGCGGAAGCTGGAAGAGGAGTACAATCGGTGCATGAGGATCAGTCAAGAAGAACTCGACCTGGAAGCTGGAGTATATCTGCACGAGGGGAGCGAGATGCTGTCCCAGCTGCGTGATGAGTTGGCCCTGCTTCCTGAGTTGAAGGATCTGAGCCCCGAATGTGATATTGACAAAGCGGACTTTGGGGAACCCGGACGCACCACTCCGGATGAAGACCAAAAGCTACGCTCCATACTCAAGTATCATCGCAAGATCTTCCTTGGGGATGGCAATGCTGCGCCGGCCCCGGCCAGGGGCGTGGTGTGCGACTTGGATGTAGGCGATGCCAAACCTGTTGCTCAACGACCAAGGTCCATTGCCCCCCACTTGATGATGAAGGTGTACGAGCTCCTGAAGAAGCTGCTGGAAACAGGCCTGATCGAGATGTCGCTGTCGCCGTGGGCTTCCCCGATTGTGATCGTCCTCAAGAAGAACGGTGTTGACATCCGAATGTGCATCGACTATCGGGTGGTCAATGGGTTCATCCGGCTTTCTAGCTACCCGTTGCCCCTGATCGATGATCTTCTGATTGGATTCGAAGCCGCTATGTGGTTCATGAGTCTAGACATGGCGAGCGGATTCTGGGCAGTCAGGATGACGGAACGTGCGAAGTTGATCTCCGCGTTCATCTGCCCATTCGGACACTTCCAGTGGGTCCGCATGCCATTTGGGCTTAACCCTTTTGCGATGGTTCTGCGTAAAACATGGCTAACTAGCATGTTTTACAAAATCGACCCAATCAGAGTTTAGAATGATAATTTTAGCCAGTAAGGGTCGGGGCGGTAACCGTACTAAAACATGGCTAAGTAGCATGTTTTATATTAGGTACGAATAAAATCGAGTCTTATGTCCGATTTTGGTTTGCGGGTCTCGGCGTAAAACCATGCATCTAGTCATGTTTTACGGTTTTGTATCGGGGGCTCCCATACAAATTCCAAGTATAAAAATCATCGCAAAAGGGTTAAGAACGCCCCGCTTGTGTATCAGGCGGTGATCAACAACTGCCTTTGGGGTTTCGTGCGGCTCCCTCGGGAAGAAGAAGAGCAGGTGGACCCGGACGTGCTAGAGTTCCTCGGTTTGGACCCGTCCGTTCGGGATGAGTCCGAACGGGAGAAGGCTGGAGGCGGTGTCCCCGTCTTGGTTGAGCAGATGACTGTGTTCCAACGCAACATCCCGATGCCGTCCCAGCTGGGACCTGTCCTCGGACGGAGTTCTTACATCGACGACATCGCGCATGGGGCGCCCACCTGGGACCAGTTGTGTGAGGACTTGAATGCGCTGCTATTCCGGTTGCGCTACTGGAACATCTCTGTCAGCCTGCCCAAGAGTGAGTTTGGGAAACTAAGTATCCCGTATCTCTCGCATGAGATCAGTGCGGAAGGACTGCGCGCGACTCCGAAGATCGCGAAGAGCGTTCAGGATCTACCTTTCCCGTCCACCCTGAAGGGAGTTCAGTCATTCCTCGGAAGCCTCAACTATTATCACAAGTTCATTGAGGATTTCCCAGTTGTGGCCGCGGTCCTGTACGAACTTACGGATGAGCAGGTGAAGTCCGGCCGGAATTTGTCGAGAGCAAAGGAGGCATTCGAGATCCTGAAAAGGAAGATTGTATCGACTCCCCTGTTGCGACATCCCGATCGGATCAAGCCGTTCGTGATCATCCCGCATGCAAATCGCTGGGCTGCCTGTGCGGTCCTCGGACAGGAGTATGATGGAGTGATTCAGCCTGTGAGGTTCACGGGACGCGTGCTGAATGATGCGGAGATCCGATATCATGTCGCCGAGAAGGAAGCAGTTGCAGTCATGCGGGTCTTGGATGTGTTTAGCACTCTCGTCCAGGGCTGCCCAATCAAGGTGTATACCAGATATTCGGTATTATCCTGGCTGTTGAAGTCCAAGACCGCCGATGGTCGACATGTCCGGTGGGGATTAACGTTATCCCATTGGGACTTGGAGGTGCAGAAGGTGAAGCGGGACGAGGATGGCCTGGCCGCAATCCTGGGTGCTGGCATAACGCCACGCGAGCACCTGGACGAAGTTGCTGAATCACTTATCCCCGCCAAGGGTCAAGTGAAACCCCCACCGGTGATCAGCGTGGAGATGTTGGAGGCTAACTTCGCCGGATACGTCCTGAGTTTCGACGGAGCCGCGAAGACTTCGACGAGGCGAGGGAGTTGCGGATGCATCATCTGGGAACTCCCCGGATGGAAGGTCCTGGCCGCGCAGGGTTTCATCCTAGACGATGTTACAGTGAACGACGCTGAGTACCTCGGGCTTCTAAATGGGCTGAAGATGATCTACGACCGGGGTATCCCGGACGTGGTCGTTGTCGGAGATTCTCGGATCGTCATCCAACAGGCTCAAGGACTGATCAATTGCAACCAGCCAAACCTACAGCGACGTCTGGCTGAGTATGAGGAGATGAAGCAAAGGTTCACCTCAATCCGGTTGGTACACGTCAAGCGGGAGTACAACCAGGCTGCCGATTATTTGACGTCCAAGACACTGGCGCTCGGAGAGTCCTGTACGGTTGATGACCCAGATGAGATGGAACACCTGGTGCGAGTCTCTCGGATCCACGAACAGATCATGAAGCCTGAAGTAGTCCCGAGCGACGACTCCCCAGGTGAGCCCAGTCAGGGATCGACGATTGGGGCGCCCATGGACGCAGGTCCCGGGCCGGAATCAGCTCCCTGCCAATGGCGGCTAGAGTCATGGCTGCGATAACCCGCAGCCAGAGTCGTGGAGAACCCGATCGGGGTGAGTCTATGAACCCACTCGAGTACCAGGCCGAGAGGTGGCGCCGGATCAAGGTACACCAGGACGCAGACCCCGAGTTGATGAATCTGAAGAAGTTCCTGAGAGGCGATCTGGATGATTTTTCCCGCCTGGAGATCCGCAAGCTGTCCAAGCGGGCAGACCTGTTTGTGTTGGACGTCCGGGATGTACTCTACCGACTGGTCCGGTCTAACAGAGACCAACCTCGCGACAAGACGGACGAGTTGCGCCTAGTCGTGCCAGAAACGCTCCATCTGGACATTTTGCACTACGCCCATGAGGATTTCCAAGGTGGCCATCAGGGGATAACCCGGACGCACGAGAAACTCCGGCTGGAGTTCTACTGGCCAGGGATGTACGCAGATGTCGAAAGATATGTCAAGGAGTGTACCGACTGTGCCAGCGGCAAGGGCGTCCGCCCAACCCTGGACCCTCGCCCGGGAACATTGAACCCAGAGAGCCATTCGAGGTGGTCTCGATGGATTTCGTGACCCACCTGCCGAAGTCCGAACGGGGTAATACGTTCTTGCTCCTGTTCCAGGATGCGTTTTCGGGTTTTGTGATGTGCAAACCGATGAGTTCTACCACCGCTCAGGATGTAGCTGAGGCATATGAAGAGAGGGTGTTCCGCTGCTTCGGAGCCAGCTCTCTGCTACGTCACGATCAAGATCCAAGGTTCATGAGTGAAGTCTTCACCCGGTTCAGAGAACTCCTGGGTAGTCGGCAACGAGCCACGTTGGCATACAGGCCCCAGGCGAACGGACAGCAGGAACGTTCCGTCCAGACTGTGGTGAGGTCCATCCGGGCTTACATCGCAGAAGCGGACCAGAGCGATTGGGACGATCACGCAGAGAGACTCATGTTCGCGCTCAATACGTCGTTTGATGCCACCCGTTTGGACACTCCATTCTACCTGGTCCACGGTTGGGATGCCAGAAGTACGATCTCGGCCATGCTGGGACCTAAACCCTCCAGTGTTCCCGAACGGACTGCGTATGAGTGGCGAAGAAAACTCCAGCGGGACTACAGCTATGCTCGGGCATGTGCGGAGGATCTCCAGAGGAAGGCCAAGCGGGCCCGCTCGGAAGAACAAACCCGGAAGTGGAACGAGTTGTCAGATAGACTCAAGTCAGGTTTCAACGTCGGGGATGCGGTCTGGCTGTACATCCCAAAGGTGCAGCCAGGTCTGAGTCGCAAATTGGCTCACTTGTGGCATGGTCCATTCAGGATCGCCGAAGTGGTTGACGAGTTCCGGGTGAAGCTCAAGGTCGAGGATACGGGCTACCGTGTAAACCCTTGGGTGCATATCAGCCGACTGAAACCCCGGGCGTTGTATCCCAGACGGCCTATGATCCAGCCGGAGATAGAAGACGATGATGATTTCGACACAGCACTTCTTCCCGAAGACAGCTGGGAAGCCGATAACGAGAACGACGAGTACGAAGTGGAGAAGATCCTGGATCTCAGGTGGAACAAGCGTACGCGGACGTCCAAACGGGCACGAGAGTATCTCATCAAGTGGAAGGGGTACGACGAGCCTGAATGGATACCGATGACGCAACTGAATTGTGGAGCGCTCTTGTACGAGTTCAATCAAGGGGCGAAAGCCCGAGCGCGGTTCCAGGCCATGCAGGCTGGGGACGACCACCCTAACATACAATAGTTCGGGGTGGTCAGGTCCAGATGGGAAATCCCAATTGGGAGTGTTGACCTAGTTGGAGTTCCCGGATGGAGAACCTAATTGCCTGGATGTGAATGTGTGAACTACGGAAAATGATTGTGAGTTTGTATGGGGCGAATCTACGATGAAGGTGTGATTATGGCGAGTAGCCTGAATGAGATTGGAGTTCTCGACGACGAGTATATGGAGTTGACTATGCCGCCTGAAAGGAGTAACAAAGCCACAAGAGAAGAATAAGACTGCACCCAGGGTTGAATCAGCGTGAATAGCCTGAACGAAGAGGAGAATGACGAGAACGATGGAGACATTAACGGTGATTATGGAATTAGAGTGCTACGCTACGGAAATGCAACTACATCCGAGATCGCTGCGGACGCTGGATGGGGTGGCCTCACTGGAACTTGGTCGAGACCCAGTTATCGACGCGCTCGTGTTCCTTGAGCAGCATCTTGTCGACAATCTTGGCTGGGACGTGCGCCAAGCGCTCGTCCGTACAGGTTGTCCATTGAGTCCGGCCGGGGTCTTCACGCTCGGCCATTGCGATCTGATCGGCCAAGGTGTAACGCGTGCCATCGTCCTTCTTGGTTGACTCATCGACCAAGTACATGTAGCAAATCTTGCACGGGTACAACCAGAATCCAGGCTCCCAGACCATTGTTTCCGGCATGCCAGCCTTGATCAGACGCTTGATCCGGGCCTCGAAAGTGCGTGCAACCCCGTCGTGAAGTGCCTGGCGCTTACGGTGAAGGTCCTGAGCCCGCTCGTAGATCGTGAGGTCGTCACACTTCTCGTCGTCTTCAGGCTTGGTCTTCATCAGGAACCAGTGCAGGATATGCCAGAAGGCCGGCAGGTGATCCTTCATGTACTCCACATGTTGGTCCAGAATGCGGATCACAGCTGGCGTCAGCTGATCCCGGCGGTGGAAGTACAGGACCTTGACCCGGTTGTTGAACATCTCCAGCCAGGGTTCAGTGTCGATCAAGGCCGCGTACTCGTTTTCGACTGCAGGCCAACGCCTAGCCAGGTACTTGGTCTCGGGTTGCTGGGGCGCGTAGTTGGGGAAGCCAGGAGTTTGGCCCTCGATGCCACCTTTCTTCGGAGAGAAGCGAGTCCCAATGCCCCGACGGCGCCACGAGATGATGTCCCCAGATGGAGTCTCAACAATAGCCAACTCTGCGGCGGTCAGCTTCTCATACGACTTCTGGGCCAGCGGTGACTTACCACCCTCCCGTTTGGGCGTCGATGTCCGGCTGCGCTTCTTAGGAGCCTTCTTAGACGAGGGGCGGTCGGGCTTGGCCTGTAACTTGAACTTCGACCGGGGAGACTGGGGCGTTTTCTGGGCTGACAACCGAGGCGACCGGCGCTGGGACGAAGAAGACGACTGCGGCTCGTCCTCAGACGAGCTGTCCGAGGACGACTCAACGCGGTTTCGTTTGGAGTTGCGCTTGGGCGTGGCTGGCGGCTCTTCGTCGGTGTCGCTGTCGGATGAACCACTTTTCCCAACCGACTCCGTCCGGGAAAATCCACCTGCACCTTTCCTGGGAGTAGATGTTTTGGGCTTGTCCTCGTAATCGGAGTCACTGGAGCCACCGCTTTCGCTCGAGTCATCCACCTCGACGATCTCCATCTCGGCCGCGGCATCTTCGGCCAGGTTACGCAGGGGCGGAAATTCCTCTGGGTACATCCCCGACTGGAGGCGGCTTCGGAGTATAACTTCAGCCATCTTGTAGAAGGTCTCAGGCACGTGCCGCGTCCAGAGAGTGTCGTCCAGAGTGCCGTGGTACATCATCTTGACCAGCATCTCCAACAGCCAAGGCTTAGGGAAGTACTGGTGGGCCGGACGATCCTGATGAAGGATGTCCAAGGCCTCCTCGTACCCATGATCCATCCGCATGACGAACTGGACATCCAGCCGGACGTCCGACCAAGAGACGAACTCCGGCAGGGATGCAGCGCAGTCAGGGATCAGGCGCTTGAAGTCCGTCTGGGGCGATAGGGGGAGCACATCAGACCCTGGGTGGACCGCGGGCCGCATCTGGACATACACCGGTCCACCCTTGCTGGAAAGCTCAGCCATCCCGCGCGGACATGATCCCGAACGGGAACCCCTGGACGAGCGACGTTTGGGCTTGATGGAGTTCCACCTGCGGGTGGGAAGTCCGAGCGAGGAGGAGTGGGCGGATTGTCTTCCGACTTCTCCTCACGATCACCGGCCTGACCGTCGTTGCCGTCACTCGCCTGATAGTTGTCATCGTCATCTTCGATATCCGGGTCGACCGGGCCTGGGTAAGGCGGGATCATCCGGAACGGACGATCAGCAGCCTCGACGGTGATATTCGTGACCCAGTGTGCAGGAGGTGTGGACCCCCGTTGGAAGTGCCGAAGCAGACGTACCAACCGGGGCCAGCGACCGCGAGTAGCAGCCCCACCATGGTTCAGAAACTGCATCAGCCGATCGGTGTCGAAGGCGTCCTCCTTGTTGGATGCCTGCAAGCGCTGGATGGCCAAGACTGCACGCTCGAGCCTGGCTTCGGCCTCCGTGACCCTGTCGCGCAGCGCGTTCTCTTCTTCCAGGTGGCTCTGTGCAGCCAAGGCGAAGTCTTTCTCCAGACGGGCCTGCATCTCGACTCGCTCCATCCGGAGTGCCGTCACTTCCCGCTCGTGATACATTCGCAAGAAGCGATGCTCGTCGAGAAGCTGGTTGTAACGTTGCTGCAAAGTGGCATCCCCGCCGGGAGATACCTCAACCGGCCCTTGAATGGGGATGTCACCACGTCGCGCCCGGTCGAGGATTCGGTGGAGCAGAGACGTCGTGAAGAACAACTTCTCCGCGAAGCGCCCGGCCGGGAACTGGGCCAACACAGAGGCGGACTCCCGGCGCCATAGCAGCGAGCTCAAAGTAGCCTCAAGCTGCGGCAGCCTGGGGATTCCCGATTGGCGTGAGGGCGCAGCAAATTATTGCGCAGCTCCGTCTGACTGCCAACCAGGGTGCCCAAGTCGTGGAGGTCCTGAGCGGAGAAGCCGTCGAAGATTGCCAGCGCCTCTGTACCACCATATCCATCCTGGACGTAGCGTTCGGACTGGTACGCCAGTGGGTGTGCTGGGACGCCGACCAGGTAGGAATTGCCGTCACCAGGGCGCTTGGGCGGAAGGACGTGACGAGCGGGCAGGATGTTCTCAATGCCACGAGGCCCCGAGTGGGACGACGGCAGAGTGCCGGACCGCGAGTGCTCAATCGCCTCATCTAGCGAGAGCAAGCTGGAGATGGCCGCAGTGACGTTTGGGGCGCGCTCGGCCGACGGGTCCTGGACGGGAATCCCTCCCATGGCCTGGCCTTCCTGGGCGGGCCGGCCCTCGGCGCGTAAGGGAGAACCCCGAGCAGACGATGCTGCGCTGTTTTCCTCCTTTTCCTCCTCTTCCTCCCCGACTGCGTTGTCATCCTCACCGCTGCCTTCCTGCTCTTCGACATTCGGGCCTTTCTCGGTCTTATTCGCGGTGTGTGCGTGGTTGCCGGACGTGGTCGACACCTGCGCCTCGCCGCTAGTAGCCTGACTGCCGCCGCCGTTGCCCGCGCCCGCCTCCGCACCCCCACTGGAGGCGCAGAAGGCGGGAGTTGCGCTGGGATAAGCGGCGCGTCGGCGCTCGGTGCGGGGACGACCATGGCTTGAGCAGTGGCGCGCAGATTCAGTTGTGAGCGGTGATGTGGTTGCCGCAAACTGGAAAGGGAAATCGACAAATGACCTGGTTGGGACAGGGCGCAAAGAAGAGACGCGACCGTTGGAAGCTGACTGAAGATATCCCCGTCTGGGGCGCCCACCCATCTGGGCTGGCTCGGATCGTGAGATCTTGTCATGATCAATCGTTTCGCTGAATGGGCTCTACAATGGATCGTAACAAGAGGGGCGGTTGACACGATGGAACTGGAGATTTTCCAGATTTTCCCGAGCCACGCCCGTGATTGGTTGGTTCAGAGGCTCACTATGGGACACTATGGGAAAGGGAAGCAGCGACACGTGGCGTAAAGGGTAAGCAGATCCTGGTCGGACTCGCGCTGACGGTGTACAAGGTTTGGTGACCCCGGATGGAGATGTCCCCGAGAGTGGACCCCGGCTGGAGCCAAGTACCGGACGAGAGGCGAAGCCCAAGATAGCGTCAAAGTGCCTCCGACTGGAGGCCGCCTGCTCCTGGTGCACCGTACAGCGCAAGAGGAGCCCGACCGGATTGAGCGAAGACCCAGAAGCCCCGAAGTTGCCCAAGAAAACCCAGACGTGAAGCCCAAATGGAATATGATCCCGTCTGGAAATGAACCTGAACCCCAAATGGAGATACCAAGATACCATCCCAGAAGTGAAGATCCAGCATACAAAGTTCAAGATGTTTCCGACCGACCAAGCCGACCAGCCAAGATCTGTTCGGATTCCGTGGAACATTGAACTTCGTTTGCGTACCCAGTGATGATTGTACTTGCTGGAAGTATGCTACGAGGGACCGCGAACGATTACGACGACAAGACCATAGTGAAGACAAGTCAAGACGGAGTGCATGTAAAGATCGACAGAAGATAGCCAGACAGAAAAGAGAGACAACAGATAACAGATAAACAGAGTTCGTTTTGCCAAGGATCGCGCAAGTGAGTTGGAGCAGCCTACCGGACGTGCATTCCCGGAGGACCGACTAAGTCTACGCGTGAGGGCCCAGCAACTGTGACATCTGGGTCGAGCTCCCGCAACAGAGTCCAGTCCAAGTTGGGGTGAGTACCGGGTACCAACCCGAGGTTGATCCACTTCCATTTCATTTCCTAGTTGCGGTTGAGCTCGTCCCTCACAGGAAGGCCCCGCATTTCATATTACCGATTACCTTGTCACCTGGTTGGAGTAGCCCCAGGTGGGAAGTATTGATTTAAGTGCTATTGTGTGGTAGGACGTACTTGATTGTGTTAGTTTCCCTCAGTACCTGAGGGTGGTGCGCGTGAGCCAAAGCCGTCCGGGATTGACCAGTATCCCGGAGTCCGGCTGGAGTTGACTGGAGTAGTGACCGACCCTTTCACGGTCCAAAAGAATAAGGAAGGGCTACGTGTTTGTATATAACTCTGTATCTGTTTGTATTGCTTGGTTATCTGAGAGCTGTCAGAGGCGACGTCCAAGAAGGTTACGTTCTGCCCTGCTGCCTAGCGACCTACAAGTATCAAGACAACTCATCCACGGTTGAAGACCCCTGGTTACGAAGACAAACGAACCCACAGGGATTGTTCACAAGGACACACGCCACCCCGGTTGGAGTGTACATCCAGGTGTATCACTTCCGGCTAGGGTCTGTTCTGGGTGCACCCCCATTCGGGAGTCCACATCCAGGGCGCGCTAACTATACACCTGGGCGGTCAGGCGTTCACCCGCCTCGCCTCAGGAACTTCTTTGAGTCTAGAATAACTCAGATCTACACTGTTTCCTGTTTTCAGATTACTAATAATTTTCAGCAGTCTGTCTTTGCCTACATGACCAAGCCTCAAATGCCACTCCTTTATTAGGCGCTCGTATTTTAGTGTCTGGATCGACAGTATCATTTTCTTTCTAGACTTAGTACTTGGTAAGTAGTAAACCTCACCAATTGCTACTGCTGCAAATAGTAATTTGCCTTCTGTACCAAAGAAGAATAGGAAATCACCTGTCCTCGATTGCAAGTGTCTATACCCTTGTTTGGCTAGATAATATGCGCTCAGCAGATTACTATCACATTGCTTATCAAAGGCTACATCACTTAACCCTTTTGCGATGATTTTTATACTTGGAATTTGTATGGGAGCCCCCGATACAAAACCGTAAAACATGACTAGATGCATGGTTTTACGCCGAGACCCGCAAACCAAAATCGGACATAAGACTCGATTTTATTCGTACCTAATATAAAACATGCTACTTAGCCATGTTTTAGTACGGTTACCGCCCCGACCCTTACTGGCTAAAATTATCATTCTAAACTCTGATTGGGTCGATTTTGTAAAACATGCTAGTTAGCCATGTTTTACGCAGAACCATCGCAAAAGGGTTAAGTTTATGACACTCTTATTGTGATCAGAATTTAGAACACTAATTTGTATTGAACCCATTAGTGAACTTTCAGATGTAGATCCATTGCCGTAAGTGAACTGGCGTCCGTGGCTTGGGCGAAGGCTGCTGAACCACCTCTTGTCTGGTGTTACAGCATGGCCAGCCCCTGTATCCACAACCCATAGGTCATCATCAGTTAGTGTGAGCCTCTGCAACTTGCTTAGATAAGATGCATACTTTCTCCTTACCTCTCGCTCGATCTTCTCGAGATCAGCCGGCGTTTGCCCTTCTTCGTCACTCATGGGCACGTTACCCTCCTCGTCGCACGCCAGGCTGCGCACGTCCTCCGCATAGTCGATGTCCTTTTCGAGCGGCGTCTGGCCCTGCTCGTCCACGCGCTTCTCGCCCTCTTTGACGACCGCCTTCATCGTGTTGATCGCGGACTGCTTGGCCTTGCGGGCCTTCTTGTTGGCTCCGGGGCCGTCTTTACGTCGGTCCGGAACAGTTGCCCCCCTTCCCTGTTCGGGTCCCTGTCTCGAGCCATCACGGGGCAGTCAGCCTTGAAGTGACCCTTCTCGAAACAATAAAAGCACTCGTTCTCTGTCTTAGGTGCGTGCTTCCGCTTCTGAGCTTGACTCGCGCGAACATTGTTGAGCGGTATTGATCCCTTGTCCATGTTGCCCGATATCTCCTTCTTCGACTTCTCTCCGAAGATGCGACGAAGCGCACCCTCGACCTTCTCGACCGTAAACTCGCCCTTCTTCATTGAGATTGACGAGGCCCAAAACTCACTTGGAAGTTGGGACAGGACCTCGACACAGAGCCACGACTCACTGACCATGTCCTGTCCCAGAAGGGATTGGGTCTTTCGATTGATCTCATTTCGGGCCTTTTTGAGTTGCCCAAAAAGAGTGCGCAGGTCGCGCCACGGACTTTTGGCCAGTTTCGACCAAGCACGGGTTAGCTCAATTAACCCAGCTGCGTCTCCTTGACCGTAGTCCTTCTCCAACGCCTTGACCACCTCGCATGGCTCCATCTGAGAGACCAGGTCTGGCAGCGTCGAAAGGAAGAAGTTTGGCAACACTTGGTTCAGCAAGTTCTGCATGTCGCCCTTAGCCCTTTCCCAGTCCATCAACGCCCATCGCATTGCCAAAGTCTCCTTCTCAGACAGTTGGACCTGCTCTGGGACTGCTGGCGGTTGCTCTGGACTTCCCGCAGGAAGTCCGCCATCAGCACGCGCACTTCTGGCAGCCCTTTCTCAAGCTGCTTGCGCTTGTAGAGCTGGTCCTGGGTGTTGATGTGGGTGAGAAGCTTGTCCTTCCACATCGCGTACCCCTTGCCCTTGAAGGACTCGAGGCCGCTCGCGTTCTTGCCTTCAGATGCCATCGCTGGCTTGTACTTGAAATGTTGTGTATTGAGTTGTCGTTGCCGTCAGTTTTGGAAGTGAGATGGCGTCAAAGCCATCTCCCTCTTGAACATCACCCGGTTTTATGTATCTTGAGCTTTGCTGGCGTCTTTCCTACATGGTTGGCCCTCGTAGCTGCAGTGCTTGGCTTCATAGTAGCCAATAGGATTGCTTCTTTCCTCTTATACTTTACTTCAATATACAGTATACAGATGCCTATATATTGTGGCGCAACAAATCGCTCGCTACAAAAGTCAATTCATTGGCCATTTTCAGGTCGTGCATAAAATATAGCAATGCCCAGCCGAGTCGCCATCAATATTTTTGACGAAAAGACCGCCGATTTTCCTACGACTGCATACAATGAGCGAGATATCGCCTACGTTTCGACGACAATCCGTTGTGGCCCCGCCTACTGCGAGCGGCTGGTCGTACTCCAGCTGCTGGTACTGGCGCTGCTGCCGCTGCTGCTCAGCCTTCTCTTGCACGGAGCACTTGGGTCTCTTGGCGACGTTTGTGCGTGGCACGCGGCGGTGGTGGCCTCCTCCTACTGCAGGTAGCTCTCGGCGGGGGCCACCAACTGCAAAGGGTTGCTGCTGCCCCGTCATCTCCTCAAATTGCTGCTGCCGCTCCACCATCTCCTGCACGGAGCGGCGGGGTAGCACTCGGGCCTCTTGACGACGCCTGTGAACCGCTGCTGCTACTCATACTACCGGTGCTGGTGCTGCTTCTCCGCCTTCTCCTTCACGAGACGGCGGAGTTTCCCTTGAACCTCTTGGCGACGTCTGCGCGCGGAACTCGGGCGTGGTGGCCTCCCCCTACTACAAGTAGCTCTTGGTGGTGGTCTCCGCCTGCGCGGCTTCAGGCGGCCGCTGCTTCTCGTGCAGCTGCTGCTGCTGGTGGTCCGGGCACTGCTGCTGCTGCTGCTGCTGCGCCGTCTCCTGCACGGGGCGACGGAGTGGCACTCCGGGCCTGGGTCTCGGGGTGGTGGCGACGTCGGCTTGCTGCTCTTCGGTAGCGCTGATAGCTTAGGTGTTTTGGCCAATAAAGGACGTCTGTTAACGAGCGCCTGTTCACCGAGTGCTCGCATGTGCTCGTGGGTGCTCGTTGCGTTCGTATTTAAATGGGAGAACCGAAAAACCTCATAATTCGAGCTCGCTCGGCTGGCACGAGCTCGTAGATTGGGGTTTTAGTGCTCTCTTGCCCCTCTGCTCGTGGGATGCTTGCATATCGACACAGTTGCTCGGATCGCTTCTTCGCTGAATTCGTGAATCCAGTAGCGTGAGGAGACGCCGATGAAACCTTGATCGCTCAGGGGGTTTTGTATTGCGCAGCCCAAGCAGTTCCTCATGTATAGATTCAGAGGTTCGACTTGAGAGTCAACTGCAAGAAGACAGACCCATAAGTTCGCTGAAAATCACACCCTTTGTTTGGCGTGGGGTAATCCCTATCGGCTTCGACGGAATGGCACTGCACCATAGTTAAATGTTGACAAAGCCGAAGTGCACATCAAATCTAGAAGAATTATCCACACCAAAAGGCAAACCCAGAAAATCAGAAGACCCGTGCAAAAGCAGCCGTTCATAAACGATACGTACTGGCGCAGCAAGGCGTGACGAAACCGACAGGCTCCCGGAAACGGAGGAGAGTTGTCAGCGGTGGGATTTGAACCCACGAGTGCGAACACAGTAGAACTTGAGTCTACCCCCTTAGACCGCTCGGGCACACTGACGATAAAAGTTACACTAATACCACAAAACAACACCACCCGTGGACACCACAAAGACTATTACGACACAAAACGCACACTCCACATATCGCGCGCGCACCACGCAACTGACGCCTCGCTGCTTCGCTCTGGCGCCACGCAGGCCCTCCCGCGCGCTACCTCCACATCACCTCGATCTTACGTGCTCGCAGGGGACAACTCTTCCCGATCATCGTCCGACTCCGACATTCTAGCAGGTAGCAAATTGTTGACTAATCAACACGAAGCTATTCAGGGTCTCCCCGCTCTTATCGGGCAAGAACTTGGGGAGCTATGCCGCTATATCTGGCATGTTATTTTTTTTGGTCCAATCATTAATGACGAGTACAATAGTCTTCTTGGAGGACCACTACCAGTGCCTGGAAAAATATATTATAATAAATAGTAATGATATTTTCCTTCCGTATTTATTTATTATTGATATATTAACGTATCCTATATTATTGCTACTGAGCACCATTTATTGTTTTGTATTGGTATAGTTAGTTCTTCATCTTTAAGCATCTCGTGTACAAATATCTTGCTTTTAGTAAGGTAATAAATAACTACAATGTTTTCGTAGAGCTCATCATGGCCAGTGATTCTAGAAAGCGCCTCCCGTCGACTTCCGCTTCATTCTGCTCATTCTACAACTGAAGACATCCTCCCCAGCCCCCTATCCCTCCCCACCGGTCGAAACCATGCCCAAGAGCTCCGACATCTGCCGCGTTTACTTCTCCTCTATGCCCGACTTCTACTTCAAGTGCAAGTACTGTGGCGCGGTACGCCGCCAGAAGGCTTCGAGTGGCTACGGCAATCTCGTCAGCCACTTGAAGGACAAGCACCCCGTCTATGAGGCTGATTACATCGCTCGGGCCAGCTTCATGTCCGGGAGCCTACACTCCTACGGCTTTGTGAGCGACAAAGTCGCGAACGTGTACCACTGGCTGGAGTGGGTGGTCGACCGCAACATGCCTCTGTCTGAGGTTGACCACCCACTCACACGGTCGATGTCGCGTCTCAAGTCCATCTCCTCCAAGACGCTGCGAAAGTACCTTGCGGCCACGACCAAGGCTGTCGAGAAGGCCATCACCGAGGTGCTCCCGCCCGACTTTGGCGTCATGTTCGACGAGTGGACGTGCTTTGCGGAGCATTACGTCGCTGTCATCGCCGTCTTTTGGCTCAACGGTAAAGTGCACTACGTGGTGTTGGCTGTAGCCCCTCTCAACGAGGCTGACCAGACGGCCGAGTCGTACTGTGCATTCACCCGGAGCATTCTGGGTATTTTTGGCCAATCAGTGGAGTCGCTGAGGTTTCTATGCGGCGACAATCAGCGGATGGCTACACTTCTCGGTGTCCCATTGGTGGGCTGTGCTTCCCATCGCTTCAATCTGGCGACCAAAAAGGTTTTGGCCGAGCACGACGATCATGTTGGAGCGGTGAGCGAGCTGATGGCAGCGCTGCGCACTCCCAAGAACCACGCCGAGCTTCGACGGCACACGGGGCTGGCGCCGCTGAGGGCAAACGCGACGCGGTGGAGCTCGACATTCACGATGCTGGAACGGTACGTGCGCATCCGCGACGAGATCAAGCGCGTGGACGCTGTGTACGACCTGGTGCCTCAGCCAGCTGCGCATCGCCGGATTGCCGCTCTAACGGAGACTCTCAAGACGTTCAACAGCGTGTGCAAGAAGCTTCAGGACGACAACCTCAATACGAGCACCGTGCGTGTCCTCTTCGATAAGATGGTGGAGATGTTCCCCATAACAAGTTCGTACCTGTCGCCGGATGCCGACATCGTTCACTCTCCAGTGTTTGAGAGCGCTGTTGTAAAGGTAATTTGTGTTGCTGATGTTTAGCTAATGTTGCACTAAATACTAATGTTGCTGTATGTTACACTAGATTGCTGGAAAGCGCGAATCCGAGCTGACGCCAGAAGAACAAGACGCTGTGGCGCCGTTTGAGCTCAGCTCTGCGGTGGCCGTACCCGCCGCCAGCACGCAGCAAAGCGCACGGACGCGGACTCAAGCACGCAGCGGTACCGAAGACTTTGCAACCGCGCTGCTACGCTCTGACGATGTCCCGCCGGAGACTGGGCCACGCTACAGCCCTCTTGTCAGGGCGATTCCACCGACCAGTAACCGCTGTGAGAGACTTTTCTCGTAGTGCAAGCTTGTCATGACTCCGCAGCGCTCGTCTCTCCTCCCTATCAACTTCGAGATGATAGAGTTTTTGCGTGCCAACCGTAAGTACTGGGATGCTCACACACTAATGGGCATCGAAATTGCTGATGCTGATGATTAGATGCGTTGACGGCAGCTCAAGCAATAAAATACCTATTGAGCAGTTACTTATTATTGCTTTGTACTTTCACCATTTGTTTATTATTGCTCTATGACTTTGGTTATCCAGTACTTTATTGTAATGACCGAGCACTGCACTCTACCACACACACACACACACACACACACACACACACACACACACACACACACACAGCCTGAGTCCATCAAACTTTACATGGATATCCTGGACTGTGTCGGCAGACTGTGGAAATAGGCGACATCGCTCAGGCGGGCGCAGTCCAGTGTGTCAACTGTGGGTAGCCAGTGTCGGTGTTGGAGATACTATGCCGAGTCAGCGCGCCTTTCGCAACGTCAACAGGGAAAGAAAACGGCCAAGCAAACAAGCGTGAAGATTTCATTCGGTAGAGTGGTGGGTTCTGTCATGCGAGCACGTAAGATCGAGGTGATGTGGAGGTAGCGCGCGGGAGGGCCTGCGTGGCGCCAGAGCGAAGCAGCGAGGCGTCAGTTGCGTGGTGCGCGCGCGATATGTGGAGTGTGCGTTTTGTGTCGTAATAGTCTTTGTGGTGTCCAGGGGTGGGTGTTGTTTTGTGGTATTAGTGTAACTTTTATCGTCAGTGTGCCCGAGCGGTCTAAGGGGGTAGACTCAAGTTCTACTGTGTTCGCACTCGTGGGTTCAAATCCCACCGCTGACAACTCTCCTCCGTTTCCGGGAGCCTGTCGGTTTCATCACGCCTTGCTGCGCCAGTATGTATCGTTTATGAACGGCTGCTTTTGCACGGGCCTTCTTCTTTTCCGTGGAGTTTTATCTGTTTTTGCCGCGCTCTCAAAGCCTGCTCTTGCACATGATCTAGTGTCATGCTTGATACCTCGCGTTTTTCGCGTCTCACCAATCTACAGACACCAAAACTGGACCCAGCAGCATACTAGAAACTTGGTGCGCGGGTAACCTTTCTATCATTCCTACAAGTCAATCCAAGCACATGACGGGATGACATACCAGGCTTTGAGACAGTGCGGCTTATACGAATCCGCACTGGGATACGAATCCCATATCGTTTCTTCTTCGGGCATCCTTGCAATACTCACGCAGCATAGAAAATGCGGGGTAGTGTAGCCTAGTCTTCCTGGAGGACCACTCTACCACTCTACCACACACACACACACACACACACACACACACACACACACACACACACACACACACACACACACACACACACACACACACACACACACACACACACACACACACACACACACACACACACACACACACACACACACACACACACACACACACACACACACACACAGCCTGAGTCCATCAAACTTTACATGGATATCCTGGACTGTGTCGGCAGACTGTGGAAATAGGCGACATCGCTCAGGCGGGCGCAGTCCAGTGTGTCAACTGTGGGTAGCCAGTGTCGGTGTTGGAGATACTATGCCGAGTCAGCGCGCCTTTCGCAACGTCAACAGGGAAAGAAAACGGCCAAGCAAACAAGCGTGAAGATTTCATTCGGTAGAGTGGTGGGTTCTGTCATGCGAGCACGTAAGATCGAGGTGATGTGGAGGTAGCGCGCGGGAGGGCCTGCGTGGCGCCAGAGCGAAGCAGCGAGGCGTCAGTTGCGTGGTGCGCGCGCGATATGTGGAGTGTGCGTTTTGTGTCGTAATAGTCTTTGTGGTGTCCAGGGTGGGTGTTGTTTTGTGGTATTAGTGTAACTTTTATCGTCAGTGTGCCCGAGCGGTCTAAGGGGTAGACTCAAGTTCTACTGTGTTCGCACTCGTGGGTTCAAATCCCACCGCTGACAACTCTCCTCCGTTTCCGGGAGCCTGTCGGTTTCGTCACGCCTTGCTGCGCCAGTACGTATCGTTTATGAACGGCTGCTTTTGCACGGGCCTTCTTCTTTTCCGTGGAGTTTTATCTGTTTTTGCCGCGCTCTCAAAGCCTGCTCTTGCACATGATCTAGTGTCATGCTTGATACCTCGCGTTTTTCGCGTCTCACCAATCTACAGACACCAAAACTGGACCCAGCAGCATACTAGAAACTTGGTGCGCGGGTAACCTTTCTATCATTCCTACAAGTCAATCCAAGCACATGACGGGATGACATACCAGGCTTTGAGACAGTGCGGCTTATACGCCTCCGCACTGGGATACGAATCCCATATCGTTTCTTCTTCGGGCATCCTTGCAATACTCACGCAGCATAGAAAATGCGGGGTAGTGTAGCCTAGTCTTCCTGGAGGACCACTCTACCACTCTACCACACACACACACACACACACACACAGCCTGAGTCCATCAAACTTTACATGGATATCCTGGACTGTGTCGGCAGACTGTGGAAATAGGCGACATCGCTCAGGCGGGCGCAGTCCAGTGTGTCAACTGTGGGTAGCCAGTGTCGGTGTTGGAGATACTATGCCGAGTCAGCGCGCCTTTCGCAACGTCAACAGGGAAAGAAAACGGCCAAGCAAACAAGCGTGAAGATTTCATTCGGTAGAGTGGTGGGTTCTGTCATGCGAGCACGTAAGATCGAGGTGATGTGGAGGTAGCGCGCGGGAGGGCCTGCGTGGCGCCAGAGCGAAGCAGCGAGGCGTCAGTTGCGTGGTGCGCGCGCGATATGTGGAGTGTGCGTTTTGTGTCGTAATAGTCTTTGTGGTGTCCAGGGTGGGTGTTGTTTTGTGGTATTAGTGTAACTTTTATCGTCAGTGTGCCCGAGCGGTCTAAGGGGTAGACTCAAGTTCTACTGTGTTCGCACTCGTGGGTTCAAATCCCACCGCTGACAACTCTCCTCCGTTTCCGGGAGCCTGTCGGTTTCGTCACGCCTTGCTGCGCCAGTACGTATCGTTTATGAACGGCTGCTTTTGCACGGGCCTTCTTCTTTTCCGTGGAGTTTTATCTGTTTTTGCCGCGCTCTCAAAGCCTGCTCTTGCACATGATCTAGTGTCATGCTTGATACCTCGCGTTTTTCGCGTCTCACCAATCTACAGACACCAAAACTGGACCCAGCAGCATACTAGAAACTTGGTGCGCGGGTAACCTTTCTATCATTCCTACAAGTCAATCCAAGCACATGACGGGATGACATACCAGGCTTTGAGACAGTGCGGCTTATACGCCTCCGCACTGGGATACGAATCCCATATCGTTTCTTCTTCGGGCATCCTTGCAATACTCACGCAGCATAGAAAATGCGGGGTAGTGTAGCCTAGTCTTCCTGGAGGACCACTCTACCACTCTACCACACACACACACACACACACACACACACACACACACACACACACACACACACACACACACACACACACACACACACACACACACACACACACACACACACACACACAGCCTGAGTCCATCAAACTTTACATGGATATCCTGGACTGTGTCGGCAGACTGTGGAAATAGGCGACATCGCTCAGGCGGGCGCAGTCCAGTGTGTCAACTGTGGGTAGCCAGTGTCGGTGTTGGAGATACTATGCCGAGTCAGCGCGCCTTTCGCAACGTCAACAGGGAAAGAAAACGGCCAAGCAAACAAGCGTGAAGATTTTATTCGGTAGAGTGGTGGGTTCTGGTCATGCGAGCACGCAAGATCGAGGTGATGTGGAGGTAGCGCGCGGGAGGGCCTGCGTGGCGCCAGAGCGAAGCAGCGAGGCGTCAGTTGCGTGGTGCGCGCGCGATATGTGGAGTGTGCGTTTTGTGTCGTAATAGTCTTTGTGGTGTCCAGGGGTGGGTGTTGTTTTGTGGTATTAGTGTAACTTTTATCGTCAGTGTGCCCGAGCGGTCTAAGGGGTAGACTCAAGTTCTACTGTGTTCGCACTCGTGGGTTCAAATCCCACCGCTGACAACTCTCCTCCGTTTCCGGGAGCCTGTCGGTTTCGTCACGCCTTGCTGCGCCAGTACGTATCGTTTATGAACGGCTGCTTTTGCACGGGCCTTCTTCTTTTCCGTGGAGTTTTATCTGTTTTTGCCGCGCTCTCAAAGCCTGCTCTTGCACATGATCTAGTGTCATGCTTGATACCTCGCGTTTTTCGCGTCTCACCAATCTACAGACACCAAAACTGGACCCAGCAGCATACTAGAAACTTGGTGCGCGGGTAACCTTTCTATCATTCCTACAAGTCAATCCAAGCACATGACGGGATGACATACCAGGCTTTGAGACAGTGCGGCTTATACGCCTCCGCACTGGGATACGAATCCCATATCGTTTCTTCTTCGGGCATCCTTGCAATACTCACGCAGCATAGAAAATGCGGGGTAGTGTAGCCTAGTCTTCCTGGAGGACCACTCTACCACTCTACCACACACACACACACACACACACACACACACACACACACACACACACACACACACACACACACACACACACACACACACACACACACACACACACACACACAGCCTGAGTCCATCAAACTTTACATGGATATCCTGGACTGTGTCGGCAGACTGTGGAAATAGGCGACATCGCTCAGGCGGGCGCAGTCCAGTGTGTCAACTGTGGGTAGCCAGTGTCGGTGTTGGAGATACTATGCCGAGTCAGCGCGCCTTTCGCAACGTCAACAGGGAAAGAAAACGGCCAAGCAAACAAGCGTGAAGATTTCATTCGGTAGAGTGGTGGGTTCTGGTCATGCGAGCACGTAAGATCGAGGTGATGTGGAGGTAGCGCGCGGGAGGGCCTGCGTGGCGCCAGAGCGAAGCAGCGAGGCGTCAGTTGCGTGGTGCGCGCGCGATATGTGGAGTGTGCGTTTTGTGTCGTAATAGTCTTTGTGGTGTCCAGGGGTGGGTGTTGTTTTGTGGTATTAGTGTAACTTTTATCGTCAGTGTGCCCGAGCGGTCTAAGGGGTAGACTCAAGTTCTACTGTGTTCGCACTCGTGGGTTCAAATCCCACCGCTGACAACTCTCCTCCGTTTCCGGGAGCCTGTCGGTTTCGTCACGCCTTGCTGCGCCAGTACGTATCGTTTATGAACGGCTGCTTTTGCACGGGCCTTCTTCTTTTCCGTGGAGTTTTATCTGTTTTTGCCGCGCTCTCAAAGCCTGCTCTTGCACATGATCTAGTGTCATGCTTGATACCTCGCGTTTTTCGCGTCTCACCAATCTACAGACACCAAAACTGGACCCAGCAGCATACTAGAAACTTGGTGCGCGGGTAACCTTTCTATCATTCCTACAAGTCAATCCAAGCACATGACGGGATGACATACCAGGCTTTGAGACAGTGCGGCTTATACGCCTCCGCACTGGGATACGAATCCCATATCGTTTCTTCTTCGGGCATCCTTGCAATACTCACGCAGCATAGAAAATGCGGGGTAGTGTAGCCTAGTCTTCCTGGAGGACCACTCTACCACTCTACCACACACACACACACACACACACACACACACACACACACACACACACACACACACACACACACACACACACACACACACACACACACACACACACACACACACACACACACACACACACACACACACACACACACACACACACACACACACACACACACACACACACACACACACACACACACACACACAGCCTGAGTCCATCAAACTTTACATGGATATCCTGGACTGTGTCGGCAGACTGTGGAAATAGGCGACATCGCTCAGGCGGGCGCAGTCCAGTGTGTCAACTGTGGGTAGCCAGTGTCGGTGTTGGAGATACTATGCCGAGTCAGCGCGCCTTTCGCAACGTCAACAGGGAAAGAAAACGGCCAAGCAAACAAGCGTGAAGATTTCATTCGGTAGAGTGGTGGGTTCTGTCATGCGAGCACGTAAGATCGAGGTGATGTGGAGGTAGCGCGCGGGAGGGCCTGCGTGGCGCCAGAGCGAAGCAGCGAGGCGTCAGTTGCGTGGTGCGCGCGCGATATGTGGAGTGTGCGTTTTGTGTCGTAATAGTCTTTGTGGTGTCCAGGGGTGGGTGTTGTTTTGTGGTATTAGTGTAACTTTTATCGTCAGTGTGCCCGAGCGGTCTAAGGGGGTAGACTCAAGTTCTACTGTGTTCGCACTCGTGGGTTCAAATCCCACCGCTGACAACTCTCCTCCGTTTCCGGGAGCCTGTCGGTTTCGTCACGCCTTGCTGCGCCAGTACGTATCGTTTATGAACGGCTGCTTTTGCACGGGCCTTCTTCTTTTCCGTGGAGTTTTATCTGTTTTTGCCGCGCTCTCAAAGCCTGCTCTTGCACATGATCTAGTGTCATGCTTGATACCTCGCGTTTTTCGCGTCTCACCAATCTACAGACACCAAAACTGGACCCAGCAGCATACTAGAAACTTGGTGCGCGGGTAACCTTTCTATCATTCCTACAAGTCAATCCAAGCACATGACGGGATGACATACCAGGCTTTGAGACAGTGCGGCTTATACGCCTCCGCACTGGGATACGAATCCCATATCGTTTCTTCTTCGGGCATCCTTGCAATACTCACGCAGCATAGAAAATGCGGGGTAGTGTAGCCTAGTCTTCCTGGAGGACCACTCTACCACTCTACCACACACACACACACACACACACACACACACACACACACACACACACACACACACACACACACACACACACACACACACACACACACACACACACACACACACACACACACACACACACACACACACACACACACACACACACACACACACACACACACACACACACACACACACACACACACACACACACACAGCCTGAGTCCATCAAACTTTACATGGATATCCTGGACTGTGTCGGCAGACTGTGGAAATAGGCGACATCGCTCAGGCGGGCGCAGTCCAGTGTGTCAACTGTGGGTAGCCAGTGTCGGTGTTGGAGATACTATGCCGAGTCAGCGCGCCTTTCGCAACGTCAACAGGGAAAGAAAACGGCCAAGCAAACAAGCGTGAAGATTTCATTCGGTAGAGTGGTGGGTTCTGTCATGCGAGCACGTAAGATCGAGGTGATGTGGAGGTAGCGCGCGGGAGGGCCTGCGTGGCGCCAGAGCGAAGCAGCGAGGCGTCAGTTGCGTGGTGCGCGCGCGATATGTGGAGTGTGCGTTTTGTGTCGTAATAGTCTTTGTGGTGTCCAGGGGTGGGTGTTGTTTTGTGGTATTAGTGTAACTTTTATCGTCAGTGTGCCCGAGCGGTCTAAGGGGTAGACTCAAGTTCTACTGTGTTCGCACTCGTGGGTTCAAATCCCACCGCTGACAACTCTCCTCCGTTTCCGGGAGCCTGTCGGTTTCGTCACGCCTTGCTGCGCCAGTACGTATCGTTTATGAACGGCTGCTTTTGCACGGGCCTTCTTCTTTTCCGTGGAGTTTTATCTGTTTTTGCCGCGCTCTCAAAGCCTGCTCTTGCACATGATCTAGTGTCATGCTTGATACCTCGCGTTTTTCGCGTCTCACCAATCTACAGACACCAAAACTGGACCCAGCAGCATACTAGAAACTTGGTGCGCGGGTAACCTTTCTATCATTCCTACAAGTCAATCCAAGCACATGACGGGATGACATACCAGGCTTTGAGACAGTGCGGCTTATACGCCTCCGCACTGGGATACGAATCCCATATCGTTTCTTCTTCGGGCATCCTTGCAATACTCACGCAGCATAGAAAATGCGGGGTAGTGTAGCCTAGTCTTCCTGGAGGACCACTCTACCACTCTACCACACACACACACACACACACACACACACACACACACACACACACACACACACACACACACACACACACACACACACACACACACACACACACACACACACACACACACACACACACACACACACACACACACACACACACACACACACACACACACACACACACACACACAGCCTGAGTCCATCAAACTTTACATGGATATCCTGGACTGTGTCGGCAGACTGTGGAAATAGGCGACATCGCTCAGGCGGGCGCAGTCCAGTGTGTCAACTGTGGGTAGCCAGTGTCGGTGTTGGAGATACTATGCCGAGTCAGCGCGCCTTTCGCAACGTCAACAGGGAAAGAAAACGGCCAAGCAAACAAGCGTGAAGATTTCATTCGGTAGAGTGGTGGGTTCTGTCATGCGAGCACGTAAGATCGAGGTGATGTGGAGGTAGCGCGCGGGAGGGCCTGCGTGGCGCCAGAGCGAAGCAGCGAGGCGTCAGTTGCGTGGTGCGCGCGCGATATGTGGAGTGTGCGTTTTGTGTCGTAATAGTCTTTGTGGTGTCCAGGGGTGGGTGTTGTTTTGTGGTATTAGTGTAACATTTATCGTCACAGTGCACGAGCGGTCTAAGTCGTAATACTCAAGTTCTACTGTGTTCGCACTCGTGGGTTCAAATCCCACCGCTGACAACTCTCCTCCGTTTCCGGGAGCCTGTCGGTTTCGTCACGCCTTGCTGCGCCAGTACGTATCGTTTATGAACGGCTGCTTTTGCACGGGCCTTCTTCTTTTCCGTGGAGTTTTATCTGTTTTTGCCGCGCTCTCAAAGCCTGCTCTTGCACATGATCTAGTGTCATGCTTGATACCTCGCGTTTTTCGCGTCTCACCAATCTACAGACACCAAAACTGGACCCAGCAGCATACTAGAAACTTGGTGCGCGGGTAACCTTTCTATCATTCCTACAAGTCAATCCAAGCACATGACGGGATGACATACCAGGCTTTGAGACAGTGCGGCTTATACGCCTCCGCACTGGGATACGAATCCCATATCGTTTCTTCTTCGGGCATCCTTGCAATACTCACGCAGCATAGAAAATGCGGGGTAGTGTAGCCTAGTCTTCCTGGAGGACCACTCTATCACTCTCACACACACACACACACACACACACACACACACACACACACACACACACACACACACACACACACACACACACACACACACACACACACACACACACACACACACACACACACACACACACACACACACACACACACACACACACACACACACACACACACACACACACACACACACACACACACACACACACACACACACAGCCTGAGTCCATCAAACTTTACATGGATATCCTGGACTGTGTCGGCAGACTGTGGAAATAGGCGACATCGCTCAGGCGGGCGCAGTCCAGTGTGTCAACTGTGGGTAGCCAGTGTCGGTGTTGGAGATACTATGCCGAGTCAGCGCGCCTTTCGCAACGTCAACAGGGAAAGAAAACGGCCAAGCAAACAAGCGTGAAGATTTCATTCGGTAGAGTGGTGGGTTCTGTCATGCGAGCACGTAAGATCGAGGTGATGTGGAGGTAGCGCGCGGGAGGGCCTGCGTGGCGCCAGAGCGAAGCAGCGAGGCGTCAGTTGCGTGGTGCGCGCGCGATATGTGGAGTGTGCGTTTTGTGTCGTAATAGTCTTTGTGGTGTCCAGGGTGGGTGTTGTTTTGTGGTATTAGTGTAACTTTTATCGTCAGTGTGCCCGAGCGGTCTAAGGGGGTAGACTCAAGTTCTACTGTGTTCGCACTCGTGGGTTCAAATCCCACCGCTGACAACTCTCCTCCGTTTCCGGGAGCCTGTCGGTTTCGTCACGCCTTGCTGCGCCAGTACGTATCGTTTATGAACGGCTGCTTTTGCACGGGCCTTCTTCTTTTCCGTGGAGTTTTATCTGTTTTTGCCGCGCTCTCAAAGCCTGCTCTTGCACATGATCTAGTGTCATGCTTGATACCTCGCGTTTTTCGCGTCTCACCAATCTACAGACACCAAAACTGGACCCAGCAGCATACTAGAAACTTGGTGCGCGGGTAACCTTTCTATCATTCCTACAAGTCAATCCAAGCACATGACGGGATGACATACCAGGCTTTGAGACAGTGCGGCTTATACGCCTCCGCACTGGGATACGAATCCCATATCGTTTCTTCTTCGGGCATCCTTGCAATACTCACGCAGCATAGAAAATGCGGGGTAGTGTAGCCTAGTCTTCCTGGAGGACCACTCTACCACTCTACCACACACACACACACACACACACACACACACACACACACACACACACACACACACACACACACACACACACACACACACACACACACACACACACACACACACACACACACACACACACACACACACACACACACACACACACACACACACACAGCCTGAGTCCATCAAACTTTACATGGATATCCTGGACTGTGTCGGCAGACTGTGGAAATAGGCGACATCGCTCAGGCGGGCGCAGTCCAGTGTGTCAACTATGGGTAGCCAGTGTCGGTGTTGGAGATACTATGCCGAGTCAGCGCGCCTTTCGCAACGTCAACAGGGAAAGAAAACGGCCAAGCAAACAAGCGTGAAGATTTTATTCGGTAGAGTGGTGGGTTCTGTCATGCGAGCACGTAAGATCGAGGTGATGTGGAGGTAGCGCGCGGGAGGGCCTGCGTGGCGCCAGAGCGAAGCAGCGAGGCGTCAGTTGCGTGGTGCGCGCGCGATATGTGGAGTGTGCGTTTTGTGTCGTAATAGTCTTTGTGGTGTCCAGGGGTGGGTGTTGTTTTGTGGTATTAGTGTAACTTTTATCGTCAGTGTGCCCGAGCGGTCTAAGGGTAGACTCAAGTTCTACTGTGTTCGCACTCGTGGGTTCAAATCCCACCGCTGACAACTCTCCTCCGTTTCCGGGAGCCTGTCGGTTTCGTCACGCCTTGCTGCGCCAGTACGTATCGTTTATGAACGGCTGCTTTTGCACGGGCCTTCTTCTTTTCCGTGGAGTTTTATCTGTTTTTGCCGCGCTCTCAAAGCCTGCTCTTGCACATGATCTAGTGTCATGCTTGATACCTCGCGTTTTTCGCGTCTCACCAATCTACAGACACCAAAACTGGACCCAGCAGCATACTAGAAACTTGGTGCGCGGGTAACCTTTCTATCATTCCTACAAGTCAATCCAAGCACATGACGGGATGACATACCAGGCTTTGAGACAGTGCGGCTTATACGCCTCCGCACTGGGATACGAATCCCATATCGTTTCTTCTTCGGGCATCCTTGCAATACTCACGCAGCATAGAAAATGCGGGGTAGTGTAGCCTAGTCTTCCTGGAGGACCACTCTACCACACACACACACACACACACACACACACACACACACACACACACACACACACACACACACACACACACACACACACACACACACACACACACACACACACACACACACACACACACACACACACAGCCTGAGTCCATCAAACTTTACATGGATATCCTGGACTGTGTCGGCAGACTGTGGAAATAGGCGACATCGCTCAGGCGGGCGCAGTCCAGTGTGTCAACTGTGGGTAGCCAGTGTCGGTGTTGGAGATACTATGCCGAGTCAGCGCGCCTTTCGCAACGTCAACAGGGAAAGAAAACGGCCAAGCAAACAAGCGTGAAGATTTTATTCGGTAGAGTGGTGGGTTCTGTCATGCGAGCACGCAAGATCGAGGTGATGTGGAGGTAGCGCGCGGGAGGGCCTGCGTGGCGCCAGAGCGAAGCAGCGAGGCGTCAGTTGCGTGGTGCGCGCGCGATATGTGGAGTGTGCGTTTTGTGTCGTAATAGTCTTTGTGGTGTCCAGGGTGGGTGTTGTTTTGTGGTATTAGTGTAACTTTTATCGTCAGTGTGCCCGAGCGGTCTAAGGGGTAGACTCAAGTTCTACTGTGTTCGCACTCGTGGGTTCAAATCCCACCGCTGACAACTCTCCTCCGTTTCCGGGAGCCTGTCGGTTTCGTCACGCCTTGCTGCGCCAGTACGTATCGTTTATGAACGGCTGCTTTTGCACGGGCCTTCTTCTTTTCCGTGGAGTTTTATCTGTTTTTGCCGCGCTCTCAAAGCCTGCTCTTGCACATGATCTAGTGTCATGCTTGATACCTCGCGTTTTTCGCGTCTCACCAATCTACAGACACCAAAACTGGACCCAGCAGCATACTAGAAACTTGGTGCGCGGGTAACCTTTCTATCATTCCTACAAGTCAATCCAAGCACATGACGGGATGACATACCAGGCTTTGAGACAGTGCGGCTTATACGCCTCCGCACTGGGATACGAATCCCATATCGTTTCTTCTTCGGGCATCCTTGCAATACTCACGCAGCATAGAAAATGCGGGGTAGTGTAGCCTAGTCTTCCTGGAGGACCACTCTACCACTCTACCACACACACACACACACACACACACACACACACACACACACACACACACACACACACACACACACACACACACACACACACACACACACAGCCTGAGTCCATCAAACTTTACATGGATATCCTGGACTGTGTCGGCAGACTGTGGAAATAGGCGACATCGCTCAGGCGGGCGCAGTCCAGTGTGTCAACTGTGGGTAGCCAGTGTCGGTGTTGGAGATACTATGCCGAGTCAGCGCGCCTTTCGCAACGTCAACAGGGAAAGAAAACGGCCAAGCAAACAAGCGTGAAGATTTTATTCGGTAGAGTGGTGGGTTCTGTCATGCGAGCACGCAAGATCGAGGTGATGTGGAGGTAGCGCGCGGGAGGGCCTGCGTGGCGCCAGAGCGAAGCAGCGAGGCGTCAGTTGCGTGGTGCGCGCGCGATAAGTGGACTGTGCGTTATGTGTCGTAATAGTCTTTGTTGTGTCCATGGGTGGGTGTTGTTTAGTGGTATTAGTGTAACTTTTATCGTCAGTGTGCCCGAGCGGTCTAAGTGGGTAGACTCAAGTTCTACTGTGTTCGCACTCGTGGGTTCAAATCCCACCGCTGACAACTCTCCTCCGTTTCCGGGAGCCTGTCGGTTTCGTCACGCCTTGCTGCGCCAGTACGTATCGTTTATGAACGGCTGCTTTTGCACGGGCCTTCTTCTTTTCCGTGGAGTTTTATCTGTTTTTGCCGCGCTCTCAAAGCCTGCTCTTGCACATGATCTAGTGTCATGCTTGATACCTCGCGTTTTTCGCGTCTCACCAATCTACAGACACCAAAACTGGACCCAGCAGCATACTAGAAACTTGGTGCGCGGGTAACCTTTCTATCATTCCTACAAGTCAATCCAAGCACATGACGGGATGACATACCAGGCTTTGAGACAGTGCGGCTTATACGCCTCCGCACTGGGATACGAATCCCATATCGTTTCTTCTTCGGGCATCCTTGCAATACTCACGCAGCATAGAAAATGCGGGGTAGTGTAGCCTAGTCTTCCTGGAGGACCACTCTACCACTCTACCACACACACACACACACACACACACACACACACACACACACACACACACACACACACACACACACACACACACACACACACACACACACACACAGCCTGAGTCCATCAAACTTTACATGGATATCCTGGACTGTGTCGGCAGACTGTGGAAATAGGCGACATCGCTCAGGCGGGCGCAGTCCAGTGTGTCAACTGTGGGTAGCCAGTGTCGGTGTTGGAGATACTATGCCGAGTCAGCGCGCCTTTCGCAACGTCAACAGGGAAAGAAAACGGCCAAGCAAACAAGCGTGAAGATTTTATTCGGTAGAGTGGTGGGTTCTGTCATGCGAGCACGCAAGATCGAGGTGATGTGGAGGTAGCGCGCGGGAGGGCCTGCGTGGCGCCAGAGCGAAGCAGCGAGGCGTCAGTTGCGTGGTGCGCGCGCGATATGTGGAGTGTGCGTTTTGTGTCGTAATAGTCTTTGTGGTGTCCAGGGGTGGGTGTTGTTTTGTGGTATTAGTGTAACTTTTATCGTCAGTGTGCCCGAGCGGTCTAAGGGGTAGACTCAAGTTCTACTGTGTTCGCACTCGTGGGTTCAAATCCCACCGCTGACAACTCTCCTCCGTTTCCGGGAGCCTGTCGGTTTCGTCACGCCTTGCTGCGCCAGTACGTATCGTTTATGAACGGCTGCTTTTGCACGGGCCTTCTTCTTTTCCGTGGAGTTTTATCTGTTTTTGCCGCGCTCTCAAAGCCTGCTCTTGCACATGATCTAGTGTCATGCTTGATACCTCGCGTTTTTCGCGTCTCACCAATCTACAGACACCAAAACTGGACCCAGCAGCATACTAGAAACTTGGTGCGCGGGTAACCTTTCTATCATTCCTACAAGTCAATCCAAGCACATGACGGGATGACATACCAGGCTTTGAGACAGTGCGGCTTATACGCCTCCGCACTGGGATACGAATCCCATATCGTTTCTTCTTCGGGCATCCTTGCAATACTCACGCAGCATAGAAAATGCGGGGTAGTGTAGCCTAGTCTTCCTGGAGGACCACTCTACCACTCTACCACACACACACACACACACACACACACACACACACACACACACACACACACACACACACACACACACACACACACACACACACACACACACACACACACACACACACACACACACACACACACACACACACACACACACACACACACACACACACACACACACACACACACACACACACACACACACACACACACACACACACACACACACACACACACACAGCCTGAGTCCATCAAACTTTACATGGATATCCTGGACTGTGTCGGCAGACTGTGGAAATAGGCGACATCGCTCAGGCGGGCGCAGTCCAGTGTGTCAACTGTGGGTAGCCAGTGTCGGTGTTGGAGATACTATGCCGAGTCAGCGCGCCTTTCGCAACGTCAACAGGGAAAGAAAACGGCCAAGCAAACAAGCGTGAAGATTTCATTCGGTAGAGTGGTGGGTTCTGTCATGCGAGCACGCAAGATCGAGGTGATGTGGAGGTAGCGCGCGGGAGGGCCTGCGTGGCGCCAGAGCGAAGCAGCGAGGCGTCAGTTGCGTGGTGCGCGCGCGATATGTGGAGTGTGCGTTTTGTGTCGTAATAGTCTTTGTGGTGTCCAGGGGTGGGTGTTGTTTTGTGGTATTAGTGTAACTTTTATCGTCAGTGTGCCCGAGCGGTCTAAGGGGTAGACTCAAGTTCTACTGTGTTCGCACTCGTGGGTTCAAATCCCACCGCTGACAACTCTCCTCCGTTTCCGGGAGCCTGTCGGTTTCGTCACGCCTTGCTGCGCCAGTACGTATCGTTTATGAACGGCTGCTTTTGCACGGGCCTTCTTCTTTTCCGTGGAGTTTTATCTGTTTTTGCCGCGCTCTCAAAGCCTGCTCTTGCACATGATCTAGTGTCATGCTTGATACCTCGCGTTTTTCGCGTCTCACCAATCTACAGACACCAAAACTGGACCCAGCAGCATACTAGAAACTTGGTGCGCGGGTAACCTTTCTATCATTCCTACAAGTCAATCCAAGCACATGACGGGATGACATACCAGGCTTTGAGACAGTGCGGCTTATACGCCTCCGCACTGGGATACGAATCCCATATCGTTTCTTCTTCGGGCATCCTTGCAATACTCACGCAGCATAGAAAATGCGGGGTAGTGTAGCCTAGTCTTCCTGGAGGACCACTCTACCACACACACACACACACACACACACACACACACACACACACACACACACACACACACACACACACACACACACACACACACACACACACACACACAGCCTGAGTCCATCAAACTTTACATGGATATCCTGGACTGTGTCGGCAGACTGTGGAAATAGGCGACATCGCTCAGGCGGGCGCAGTCCAGTGTGTCAACTGTGGGTAGCCAGTGTCGGTGTTGGAGATACTATGCCGAGTCAGCGCGCCTTTCGCAACGTCAACAGGGAAAGAAAACGGCCAAGCAAACAAGCGTGAAGATTTTATTCGGTAGAGTGGTGGGTTCTGTCATGCGAGCACGCAAGATCGAGGTGATGTGGAGGTAGCGCGCGGGAGGGCCTGCGTGGCGCCAGAGCGAAGCAGCGAGGCGTCAGTTGCGTGGTGCGCGCGCGATATGTGGAGTGTGCGTTTTGTGTCGTAATAGTCTTTGTGGTGTCCAGGGGTGGGTGTTGTTTTGTGGTATTAGTGTAACTTTTATCGTCAGTGTGCCCGAGCGGTCTAAGGGGTAGACTCAAGTTCTACTGTGTTCGCACTCGTGGGTTCAAATCCCACCGCTGACAACTCTCCTCCGTTTCCGGGAGCCTGTCGGTTTCGTCACGCCTTGCTGCGCCAGTACGTATCGTTTATGAACGGCTGCTTTTGCACGGGCCTTCTTCTTTTCCGTGGAGTTTTATCTGTTTTTGCCGCGCTCTCAAAGCCTGCTCTTGCACATGATCTAGTGTCATGCTTGATACCTCGCGTTTTTCGCGTCTCACCAATCTACAGACACCAAAACTGGACCCAGCAGCATACTAGAAACTTGGTGCGCGGGTAACCTTTCTATCATTCCTACAAGTCAATCCAAGCACATGACGGGATGACATACCAGGCTTTGAGACAGTGCGGCTTATACGCCTCCGCACTGGGATACGAATCCCATATCGTTTCTTCTTCGGGCATCCTTGCAATACTCACGCAGCATAGAAAATGCGGGGTAGTGTAGCCTAGTCTTCCTGGAGGACCACTCTACCACTCTACCACACACACACACACACACACACACACACACACACACACACACACACACACACACACACACACACACACACACACACACACACAGCCTGAGTCCATCAAACTTTACATGGATATCCTGGACTGTGTCGGCAGACTGTGGAAATAGGCGACATCGCTCAGGCGGGCGCAGTCCAGTGTGTCAACTGTGGGTAGCCAGTGTCGGTGTTGGAGATACTATGCCGAGTCAGCGCGCCTTTCGCAACGTCAACAGGGAAAGAAAACGGCCAAGCAAACAAGCGTGAAGATTTCATTCGGTAGAGTGGTGGGTTCTGTCATGCGAGCACGCAAGATCGAGGTGATGTGGAGGTAGCGCGCGGGAGGGCCTGCGTGGCGCCAGAGCGAAGCAGCGAGGCGTCAGTTGCGTGGTGCGCGCGCGATATGTGGAGTGTGCGTTTTGTGTCGTAATAGTCTTTGTGGTGTCCAGGGTGGGTGTTGTTTTGTGGTATTAGTGTAACTTTTATCGTCAGTGTGCCCGAGCGGTCTAAGGGGTAGACTCAAGTTCTACTGTGTTCGCACTCGTGGGTTCAAATCCCACCGCTGACAACTCTCCTCCGTTTCCGGGAGCCTGTCGGTTTCGTCACGCCTTGCTGCGCCAGTACGTATCGTTTATGAACGGCTGCTTTTGCACGGGCCTTCTTCTTTTCCGTGGAGTTTTATCTGTTTTTGCCGCGCTCTCAAAGCCTGCTCTTGCACATGATCTAGTGTCATGCTTGATACCTCGCGTTTTTCGCGTCTCACCAATCTACAGACACCAAAACTGGACCCAGCAGCATACTAGAAACTTGGTGCGCGGGTAACCTTTCTATCATTCCTACAAGTCAATCCAAGCACATGACGGGATGACATACCAGGCTTTGAGACAGTGCGGCTTATACGCCTCCGCACTGGGATACGAATCCCATATCGTTTCTTCTTCGGGCATCCTTGCAATACTCACGCAGCATAGAAAATGCGGGGTAGTGTAGCCTAGTCTTCCTGGAGGACCACTCTACCACTCTACCACACACACACACACACACACACACACACACACACACACACACACACACACACACACACACACACACACACACACACACACACACACACACAGCCTGAGTCCATCAAACTTTACATGGATATCCTGGACTGTGTCGGCAGACTGTGGAAATAGGCGACATCGCTCAGGCGGGCGCAGTCCAGTGTGTCAACTGTGGGTAGCCAGTGTCGGTGTTGGAGATACTATGCCGAGTCAGCGCGCCTTTCGCAACGTCAACAGGGAAAGAAAACGGCCAAGCAAACAAGCGTGAAGATTTCATTCGGTAGAGTGGTGGGTTCTGTCATGCGAGCACGCAAGATCGAGGTGATGTGGAGGTAGCGCGCGGGAGGGCCTGCGTGGCGCCAGAGCGAAGCAGCGAGGCGTCAGTTGCGTGGTGCGCGCGCGATATGTGGAGTGTGCGTTTTGTGTCGTAATAGTCTTTGTGGTGTCCAGGGTGGGTGTTGTTTTGTGGTATTAGTGTAACTTTTATCGTCAGTGTGCCCGAGCGGTCTAAGGGGTAGACTCAAGTTCTACTGTGTTCGCACTCGTGGGTTCAAATCCCACCGCTGACAACTCTCCTCCGTTTCCGGGAGCCTGTCGGTTTCGTCACGCCTTGCTGCGCCAGTACGTATCGTTTATGAACGGCTGCTTTTGCACGGGCCTTCTTCTTTTCCGTGGAGTTTTATCTGTTTTTGCCGCGCTCTCAAAGCCTGCTCTTGCACATGATCTAGTGTCATGCTTGATACCTCGCGTTTTTCGCGTCTCACCAATCTACAGACACCAAAACTGGACCCAGCAGCATACTAGAAACTTGGTGCGCGGGTAACCTTTCTATCATTCCTACAAGTCAATCCAAGCACATGACGGGATGACATACCAGGCTTTGAGACAGTGCGGCTTATACGCCTCCGCACTGGGATACGAATCCCATATCGTTTCTTCTTCGGGCATCCTTGCAATACTCACGCAGCATAGAAAATGCGGGGTAGTGTAGCCTAGTCTTCCTGGAGGACCACTCTACCACTCTACCACACACACACACACACACACACACACACACACACACACACACACACACACACACACACACACACACACACACACACACACACACACACACACACACACACACACACACACACACACACACACAGCCTGAGTCCATCAAACTTTACATGGATATCCTGGACTGTGTCGGCAGACTGTGGAAATAGGCGACATCGCTCAGGCGGGCGCAGTCCAGTGTGTCAACTGTGGGTAGCCAGTGTCGGTGTTGGAGATACTATGCCGAGTCAGCGCGCCTTTCGCAACGTCAACAGGGAAAGAAAACGGCCAAGCAAACAAGCGTGAAGATTTCATTCGGTAGAGTGGTGGGTTCTGTCATGCGAGCACGCAAGATCGAGGTGATGTGGAGGTAGCGCGCGGGAGGGCCTGCGTGGCGCCAGAGCGAAGCAGCGAGGCGTCAGTTGCGTGGTGCGCGCGCGATATGTGGAGTGTGCGTTTTGTGTCGTAATAGTCTTTGTGGTGTCCAGGGGTGGGTGTTGTTTTGTGGTATTAGTGTAACTTTTATCGTCAGTGTGCCCGAGCGGTCTAAGGGTAGACTCAAGTTCTACTGTGTTCGCACTCGTGGGTTCAAATCCCACCGCTGACAACTCTCCTCCGTTTCCGGGAGCCTGTCGGTTTCGTCACGCCTTGCTGCGCCAGTACGTATCGTTTATGAACGGCTGCTTTTGCACGGGCCTTCTTCTTTTCCGTGGAGTTTTATCTGTTTTTGCCGCGCTCTCAAAGCCTGCTCTTGCACATGATCTAGTGTCATGCTTGATACCTCGCGTTTTTCGCGTCTCACCAATCTACAGACACCAAAACTGGACCCAGCAGCATACTAGAAACTTGGTGCGCGGGTAACCTTTCTATCATTCCTACAAGTCAATCCAAGCACATGACGGGATGACATACCAGGCTTTGAGACAGTGCGGCTTATACGCCTCCGCACTGGGATACGAATCCCATATCGTTTCTTCTTCGGGCATCCTTGCAATACTCACGCAGCATAGAAAATGCGGGGTAGTGTAGCCTAGTCTTCCTGGAGGACCACTCTACCACTCTACCACACACACACACACACACACACACACACACACACACACACACACACACACACACACACACACACACACACACACACACACACACACAGCCTGAGTCCATCAAACTTTACATGGATATCCTGGACTGTGTCGGCAGACTGTGGAAATAGGCGACATCGCTCAGGCGGGCGCAGTCCAGTGTGTCAACTGTGGGTAGCCAGTGTCGGTGTTGGAGATACTATGCCGAGTCAGCGCGCCTTTCGCAACGTCAACAGGGAAAGAAAACGGCCAAGCAAACAAGCGTGAAGATTTCATTCGGTAGAGTGGTGGGTTCTGTCATGCGAGCACGCAAGATCGAGGTGATGTGGAGGTAGCGCGCGGGAGGGCCTGCGTGGCGCCAGAGCGAAGCAGCGAGGCGTCAGTTGCGTGGTGCGCGCGCGATATGTGGAGTGTGCGTTTTGTGTCGTAATAGTCTTTGTGGTGTCCAGGGGTGGGTGTTGTTTTGTGGTATTAGTGTAACTTTTATCGTCAGTGTGCCCGAGCGGTCTAAGGGTAGACTCAAGTTCTACTGTGTTCGCACTCGTGGGTTCAAATCCCACCGCTGACAACTCTCCTCCGTTTCCGGAGCCTGTCGGTTTCGTCACGCCTTGCTGCGCCAGTACGTATCGTTTATGAACGGCTGCTTTTGCACGGGCCTTCTTCTTTTCCGTGGAGTTTTATCTGTTTTTGCCGCGCTCTCAAAGCCTGCTCTTGCACATGATCTAGTGTCATGCTTGATACCTCGCGTTTTTCGCGTCTCACCAATCTACAGACACCAAAACTGGACCCAGCAGCATACTAGAAACTTGGTGCGCGGGTAACCTTTCTATCATTCCTACAAGTCAATCCAAGCACATGACGGGATGACATACCAGGCTTTGAGACAGTGCGGCTTATACGCCTCCGCACTGGGATACGAATCCCATATCGTTTCTTCTTCGGGCATCCTTGCAATACTCACGCAGCATAGAAAATGCGGGGTAGTGTAGCCTAGTCTTCCTGGAGGACCACTCTACCACTCTACCACACACACACACACACACACACACACACACACACACACACACACACACACACACACACACACACACACACACACACACACACACACACACACACACACACACACACACACACACACACACACACACACACACACACACACACACACACACACAGCCTGAGTCCATCAAACTTTACATGGATATCCTGGACTGTGTCGGCAGACTGTGGAAATAGGCGACATCGCTCAGGCGGGCGCAGTCCAGTGTGTCAACTGTGGGTAGCCAGTGTCGGTGTTGGAGATACTATGCCGAGTCAGCGCGCCTTTCGCAACGTCAACAGGGAAAGAAAACGGCCAAGCAAACAAGCGTGAAGATTTTATTCGGTAGAGTGGTGGGTTCTGTCATGCGAGCACGCAAGATCGAGGTGATGTGGAGGTAGCGCGCGGGAGGGCCTGCGTGGCGCCAGAGCGAAGCAGCGAGGCGTCAGTTGCGTGGTGCGCGCGCGATATGTGGAGTGTGCGTTTTGTGTCGTAATAGTCTTTGTGGTGTCCAGGGGTGGGTGTTGTTTTGTGGTATTAGTGTAACTTTTATCGTCAGTGTGCCCGAGCGGTCTAAGGGGTAGACTCAAGTTCTACTGTGTTCGCACTCGTGGGTTCAAATCCCACCGCTGACAACTCTCCTCCGTTTCCGGGAGCCTGTCGGTTTCGTCACGCCTTGCTGCGCCAGTACGTATCGTTTATGAACGGCTGCTTTTGCACGGGCCTTCTTCTTTTCCGTGGAGTTTTATCTGTTTTTGCCGCGCTCTCAAAGCCTGCTCTTGCACATGATCTAGTGTCATGCTTGATACCTCGCGTTTTTCGCGTCTCACCAATCTACAGACACCAAAACTGGACCCAGCAGCATACTAGAAACTTGGTGCGCGGGTAACCTTTCTATCATTCCTACAAGTCAATCCAAGCACATGACGGGATGACATACCAGGCTTTGAGACAGTGCGGCTTATACGCCTCCGCACTGGGATACGAATCCCATATCGTTTCTTCTTCGGGCATCCTTGCAATACTCACGCAGCATAGAAAATGCGGGGTAGTGTAGCCTAGTCTTCCTGGAGGACCACTCTACCACTCTACCACACACACACACACACACACACACACACACACACACACACACACACACACACACACACACACACACACACACACACACACACACACACACACACACACACAGCCTGAGTCCATCAAACTTTACATGGATATCCTGGACTGTGTCGGCAGACTGTGGAAATAGGCGACATCGCTCAGGCGGGCGCAGTCCAGTGTGTCAACTGTGGGTAGCCAGTGTCGGTGTTGGAGATACTATGCCGAGTCAGCGCGCCTTTCGCAACGTCAACAGGGAAAGAAAACGGCCAAGCAAACAAGCGTGAAGATTTCATTCGGTAGAGTGGTGGGTTCTGTCATGCGAGCACGCAAGATCGAGGTGATGTGGAGGTAGCGCGCGGGAGGGCCTGCGTGGCGCCAGAGCGAAGCAGCGAGGCGTCAGTTGCGTGGTGCGCGCGCGATATGTGGAGTGTGCGTTTTGTGTCGTAATAGTCTTTGTGGTGTCCAGGGGTGGGTGTTGTTTTGTGGTATTAGTGTAACTTTTATCGTCAGTGTGCCCGAGCGGTCTAAGGGGGTAGACTCAAGTTCTACTGTGTTCGCACTCGTGGGTTCAAATCCCACCGCTGACAACTCTCCTCCGTTTCCGGGAGCCTGTCGGTTTCGTCACGCCTTGCTGCGCCAGTACGTATCGTTTATGAACGGCTGCTTTTGCACGGGCCTTCTTCTTTTCCGTGGAGTTTTATCTGTTTTTGCCGCGCTCTCAAAGCCTGCTCTTGCACATGATCTAGTGTCATGCTTGATACCTCGCGTTTTTCGCGTCTCACCAATCTACAGACACCAAAACTGGACCCAGCAGCATACTAGAAACTTGGTGCGCGGGTAACCTTTCTATCATTCCTACAAGTCAATCCAAGCACATGACGGGATGACATACCAGGCTTTGAGACAGTGCGGCTTATACGCCTCCGCACTGGGATACGAATCCCATATCGTTTCTTCTTCGGGCATCCTTGCAATACTCACGCAGCATAGAAAATGCGGGGTAGTGTAGCCTAGTCTTCCTGGAGGACCACTCTACCACTCTACCACACACACACACACACACACACACACACACACACACACACACACACACACACACACACACACACACACACACACACACACACACACACACACACACACACAGCCTGAGTCCATCAAACTTTACATGGATATCCTGGACTGTGTCGGCAGACTGTGGAAATAGGCGACATCGCTCAGGCGGGCGCAGTCCAGTGTGTCAACTGTGGGTAGCCAGTGTCGGTGTTGGAGATACTATGCCGAGTCAGCGCGCCTTTCGCAACGTCAACAGGGAAAGAAAACGGCCAAGCAAACAAGCGTGAAGATTTCATTCGGTAGAGTGGTGGGTTCTGTCATGCGAGCACGTAAGATCGAGGTGATGTGGAGGTAGCGCGCGGGAGGGCCTGCGTGGCGCCAGAGCGAAGCAGCGAGGCGTCAGTTGCGTGGTGCGCGCGCGATATGTGGAGTGTGCGTTTTGTGTCGTAATAGTCTTTGTGGTGTCCAGGGGTGGGTGTTGTTTTGTGGTATTAGTGTAACTTTTATCGTCAGTGTGCCCGAGCGGTCTAAGGGGTAGACTCAAGTTCTACTGTGTTCGCACTCGTGGGTTCAAATCCCACCGCTGACAACTCTCCTCCGTTTCCGGGAGCCTGTCGGTTTCGTCACGCCTTGCTGCGCCAGTACGTATCGTTTATGAACGGCTGCTTTTGCACGGGCCTTCTTCTTTTCCGTGGAGTTTTATCTGTTTTTGCCGCGCTCTCAAAGCCTGCTCTTGCACATGATCTAGTGTCATGCTTGATACCTCGCGTTTTTCGCGTCTCACCAATCTACAGACACCAAAACTGGACCCAGCAGCATACTAGAAACTTGGTGCGCGGGTAACCTTTCTATCATTCCTACAAGTCAATCCAAGCACATGACGGGATGACATACCAGGCTTTGAGACAGTGCGGCTTATACGCCTCCGCACTGGGATACGAATCCCCATATCGTTTCTTCTTCGGGCATCCTTGCAATACTCACGCAGCATAGAAAATGCGGGGTAGTGTAGCCTAGTCTTCCTGGAGGACCACTCTACCACTCTACCACACACACACACACACACACACACACACACACACACACACACACACACACACACACACACACACACACACACACACACACACACACACACACACACACACACACACACACACACACAGCCTGAGTCCATCAAACTTTACATGGATATCCTGGATCTGTGTCGGCAGACTGTGGAAATAGGCGACATCGCTCAGGCGGGCGCAGTCCAGTGTGTCAACTGTGGGTAGCCAGTGTCGGTGTTGGAGATACTATGCCGAGTCAGCGCGCCTTTCGCAACGTCAACAGGGAAAGAAAACGGCCAAGCAAACAAGCGTGAAGATTTCATTCGGTAGAGTGGTGGGTTCTGTCATGCGAGCACGTAAGATCGAGGTGATGTGGAGGTAGCGCGCGGGAGGGCCTGCGTGGCGCCAGAGCGAAGCAGCGAGGCGTCAGTTGCGTGGTGCGCGCGCCGATATGTGGAGTGTGCGTTTTGTGTCGTAATAGTCTTTGTGGTGTCCAGGGGTGGGTGTTGTTTTGTGGTATTAGTGTAACTTTTATCGTCAGTGTGCCCGAGCGGTCTAAGGGGGTAGACTCAAGTTCTACTGTGTTCGCACTCGTGGGTTCAAATCCCACCGCTGACAACTCTCCTCCGTTTCCGTGGAGCCTGTCGGTTTCGTCACGC